>CM047932.1:5546666-8320000 GCA_026230145.1 Diorhabda elongata
TTCGCACTTATTTCAGCGTTGAATCCATGCTTTAAAGCAATTCTGTAAGGCTTCACTCGGAACTGTGACCGTCTCAGTGTCTAGAATATTGTCAGAATGATTCTCTTATAGCACATTTTTGATTAAGTGAGATATACAGAAGACTAATGGTACTAAATGGTACTAAAACAAATTACGTGACGGCTCATTATCATAAAAAACAAAAAAGACCTTAGCGAATTTTCTAATTCTCTTTTTGCCCAATTCGTTTCGAATATATTCTTAAAACTACATGGAATAAAATTTTATTCACAATAAAAGAAAACGCTGGATGTTGAGCCTTGACATGCATTTTTGATTGATAGAATTTTTTTTCTGTGGGTGAGGGATTGGGATTGTGTCACTGTTTTTCCATTGGAAACATTTATAATTTGGGGTTATAACCACAGATCTAACTTCATTTAATAATTATGACAACGGGATTTGAATCTCGTGTGAGGTTATTCTCTATGCTCTATTATCTTTTATTTTGTGGTCGAAGAGCGTCTCGATCGTTCCTGGCTCTTGACTCATTTCCATAAAAGTCATCATAAACAGAATTCAACTTTAATCAGGTTATTTGATCTCTTTTAACTTTGACGTTCCTTGGACATCCATGTTTCACAACAAACACTATAAATATAATCTCACTAAATCGTTTATAGTCATGAAAAGGTACGAAACGCGCATAAGTGAGCTATAGGCGCGTGCAAGTGAAGACTGCAGTGAGATAAAAGGTATCCCATAGCCCATATTGTTCAACTTTCCTGGTCTTTGAATTCAATCATACGATGCATTAATCAATTTCTTAATTGTGGCATTTATGTCTTGGTGTGATTATTGGACTAATATCATCTTTTATATCTTACCCCATAAGTCATCCATACTTCAGACTTCTTTCTACTCCTCAAGTGCTAGTTTTCTCGTTTTATACTTTTATTGTTTCATACATATTTATTAAATTATCTGCAGCGTATATAATTTCATTAATGAAAATTCATGCTATTTTATGGCCACGCCTCGTATGCTTTTGAATAAGAAAATTCCGATGAAAAGCTGTGTTCAAAAGCGACAGAATCATATTTCTATTTGACGTTATCTTGGATGAGCACAGTATTGAAATAAATGATAAAAAATATCTTAATGTGAAAAGAAGTATTGGTCGATCACACATCACAATAATTGGATCCCAATAGACAACTAGCCATGAAAAAAGTGAAATATATAAGCTACAAGGTCATTAAATTGATGGTAGAAGAAATTGCCATATAGAAATATGTTTTTAAACATTACCGGAGTGTCAAAAACATATATCTGGTTTACCAACATATTATATAAAAATAATAATAATAATAATTTAGATTTTTTTTTCAACTATGAAGCTCATTCCAATGAAAATTCTACGCTCTGCTCAGCTTAGCCATATCCAAAATCAAATTTATCATTGACGTTCCACGTATTATCGCGACTTTTCATCTCCAGACTTCTTCTAAACTGGATATAAAGAGCTTTAAGTTTTTTGTCACCTTATACAAACAACTACTTAAGAGACACGACACACAAGCGTCCTAGAAAGGGAAAGCATTTCTCAAAATATATACGTAAGCTATGGAAAATTCAATAGATCATTTTAATGAAACCGAAGTGAAAAGGTTACATCAAATTTCTATAATGCTTCTTAAGTAATTGGTTATATCTTCCTGCCATGTTCTTCTTGTTAAATCTGGCGAGTAATGCGGATGTATAGAAAGACAATCATTTTGATTCAAAAGCGACGGATGACATCGCGCGTTGTCATAATGATGAAGTCTTTGGCCCATTTTACTTGTCTCTTCCAGCGCAAACATTGCAGTACTCCATTCGACTGTTTGAATCCGTTTTTTGAATTCTAACGACCCCCAACATTTCTCGCTTCTTAATTAACTCATTTTTACTCTAACCAGTCTTAAAATAACTAGGCAAATTTCCAAACTTTTTTAGTACGTTTTCCAATCTGGAACGAAACTCAATGCATTTTTTGATACCAATGTTTTCCTACACACACTGCAAACATAATGAGTACTTGTCATTCACACTCTCGCACTATTATATATTCACGTCATTTGATTTGTACCCGATAAACCGACACCGAGGGGAATAAAAGGCAGGGGAGGCGGGCGAATGCTTCGTTCATATGCTTGCATTCGCGTTCCCTCGTACAGAGTTTAGATCAAGCATAGCAGTAGACTGACAAGCTGGAATGAGTTCAAAGTTGTTACTGCTAGTTTCAACATCTCGGTTTATCGCTCTCCCGGCTCAGACCTCTCGCCGGGGGAGTGATAAACTCTTTCACATGTCTCAACACATGAAGATTGATTTGTCGTGTTGGTCTTGGAAATACTCTACACCTTCAACTTGAAGATATTTCACTGTTCATTGTACGTAGACTTCTCCCGAAGGACACTATTTTCCTGGGTTTTTTATGTCATATTATTTCTCTTTCTAGGTTTAACTAGTTAAAATACATTTAGCGTGAGTAATTATTACTATAAAAATTCGTTCACCACATATTTCATGTAGAATGCGACACCAAGGAACTCTGATTCGTATAAAAAAAAGTATAACAATATTTTTAGTTGACAATTGCATCATTTATAGGTTATATGTAAACTATTTTCACTATAAAATGCCGAGGATTGATATTCTTGATATTTAAAATTGAATAAACTTTCGCTACAGAAAGTGTGAGTGTTCACAATTTTCATTTTTATTCAACTATTTTGAATGTACGAATTTTTATTTAAAACTAAATTTTAGCAGCACTACTTCATCCAGACTAAAATTGTTTTCAATTAAAATAAGCTGTGTGTTCATTTAAGCACATTCAAGTTCTATTTTATCGATTATGTCGGAAGTGCTTTTCATACAGTGTGCGGTTGGACCGTGAATTTGTTTTTGGTTCTAGTCAATTATCCATTATCAAGTTTAATTGAGAAAAATACTTATATGGTGAAGAAATAATTAGATGAATTTTATCTCATACTACAAAGTAATAATAATAATACATCTGTACACTGGTTCTATACAATCATGGTAAATCATTAATTTTACCATATCTTCACTATTTCCAGAGCACGCCTCTGCTAGGTGATTCATTCTATAACGACGGAGTTCTATTATATCATTGTAAATGAACTTTGAAGTCACTTGAGAGAAATTCTCTTTTGGGAAATAACGGTCGAAATTCTGATATGTGGCTTAGATAGAAAGAGAATGGATGTTTTTTCCTATACGATGTGCTCAGAAAACATGAAATTAATTTTTATATAGAAGTTGCTTTTCGAAATAATTATCAGATCCAAGGAAATTATGCAAGAAGAATACAAATGTTTCACAAATACGTTGAAATTGTTAAAATAGAATTATAAGATTTGCTCAAATTGGTCGAGTAGTTTCTAATATTGTATTTCTATGTTAAGAACCTTTTTTAGAAAATATTTTTGTTTTGAAGTTGATTCTGCATTAATGATGTTTATAATTATATAGATTTGTTTTGGATGTAAAACGAATGAAAAGGCAATAATAGATTACGTATTTTTAAGAAGAAATATGAAATTAGAATAAATAATTACTAACACATTATCAAACTAGTTCAAGTAGACTGAAATGTACCACACAACATAAGACAGACATCACAATATTTGTAAAATAGCTCATAAAGTCATTAATACGATAAAAAAATCCAACTGCGTAAGCAAAGCATAGAATAAAAACATACATTTTCTTATTTCCAAAATACTTTAGAACAAATTCCGACAAAGGCAAAGAATTTGTAAAAATTACTTCTTAAAATAAACTACAAGGGAATAATTAGATATTTAAAGTAGTATAAATATTTTTTAATAGAAGAACCTAATAACATTTGATGTTATTACATTTACACTGAAACTTACAATTACACTGGCGTTTCGACAACCAGTCGTCCTCTTCAGAGACATCATTATCGAAATGAACGTCAGAAAGTGTGATTGTAAGTGTTGGTCTAGGATAAGCAACTGATTAGTATGAATATCATCAGATATTCTAGGAATACCAATTAAGACGTGCAATTGAGTGTCGCCGGTTTATCCTGGCATAAATATTGAGAGTAATGATTCATTGTTTCATTTATCATTATTATGTGAATGGGTTGTGCGTATTACTGCACTTTTCTTATCACTATACGAAGTAACCTACTGAATAAAAACGAAAATTTTAAAAAGATTACGGCTTATCTTTCAATATAGTCTCCGTTCGATATAATTTGTGCACCAACGTTTTCAACCCGACTGAAAAATACGCTTTCTCGAGATTTGCAAAGTAAGCCTGCATAGCGGTGATCACCCCTCGTTCGATCAAAATTTTTACCCGGTGAGTGACTTCTTCTAGTTCATAAATACAAAAAGCCCCACGGAGTCAAATCTAGAAAATATATTCGTAGCCCAACTCGACCAATTTGGCCGTGATGAGGGTGGCTTTAGCCGGTAGTTTATAGAAGTGGAAAAGAACTTTTTTCTCCGCCAAATAAGGCCGTTACTTCTTCCATTAGACCATCAGTCCAATAATTCTGCATAGTACAGCTTTGTGACAATTTTTCTCTTCGCCTGATAGGTGATGTAGAAAATGGTGGTCATAACCATTCTAGTCGATAGGACAGTATTTGCTTAGTTTGGAGCACGTTTGCTGAATGAAGTCCACTGTTTTCGCTGTTCGCTGGATCCATGTTTCTTCGCCTGTCATGAAACCACGTAGAAAATTCTTCAGATTGTGCTTAAAAAAATAGCTTTGAAGTGGTTTCGAACGAAAAAACACGGCAACCATCGCGTCAACAGTTTTTTCGTATCCAAAATTTCATACAGGATATGAATATTATAAAAAATATACTGGCTCAGGTATCTCGCGCACCTTCAATCGACGGTCTACTAAAGGCTTTTTGATTTCCCTTTCAAGAATATGAAATTGCCGCTTTCCATTTTTGTAAAATCCACAGACATACCCGATTCCACACGCTGTCGAAATAGAATTAAAGTCAATCTAGGTGGAATTACCCTCGTATATGTTAAACAACAATGGAGCAAAACATAATTTTCTTCTTTTTCTCAAATGAAATAGTGAACAAAAAATCATATTTCGTATAAACTCAGCTCAAACACAATCTAGGAAGTCGACATTCAAAAACACCTTGAACATATCTCAATTTGAATTATAATTTGGGAAATTTTGCGGTGATCTCAAGTTCTAAAAAAACGAATGGAGTAAAGTTTCATGTAAATAAATAAACAGGGAGAAGTTTCAAGGAACTTTATAACTAGTTTTGTGATAAATTACGCAGCTTCCACTAAGTTGTCTTCTCGTTGTCTGGTATAACTCATTGAGTGGTGACACTAACACATAGGAAGTAGGAGGCATAATTCATATCATCGATTAAATGATGCGGATAAATAAAATGATATATTAACTTCATCTTGTTACATCTAAAAATGATAAACAATTAAAATCGACGTTGAAAAAGTTAAAAATCGACTTTCTTCTAACACGGATACAAATGAAGTGTCGGTAAAGCACTAGTGGTAGTTTCCGGTTCAGATGTAATGAGGGGAAAAATAATGTCTTTCAGGGGTTACTTCAACCTTTAATTTGCAATATTTCAAGGTAAAACTTCCTAGTTCTCTTTTAATATGACCTCTCCTGTTCCATTCCAGATATTTAATCTTCTTCTGAGCTCTTTTCGAGACGCTAAGCTCTCATAAGACTTTTTTGTGGTCTTCATAGTAATCTCCGAATGTTTGGTTTCTGATTCTTCATTCATTCACTCATTTGTTTCTCTCTAGAAGTCGTAGAGTTTCTGGTTCTTTATCCATTTATTTATTTTTTTCTTCCAACTACGTTTCCTTTCTCAATTCACCATAACCTAAATTCTAATTTCTTCTCTAATATCATCAGTTCTTTTAACGTTGTCATTCCAGTTTTTATCATTATAATTTTTCTTGTTGATAATTTTGATTTTGTTTCTATTGCATAAGTCGAAAAACGTCTTACGCAAATATGTTGACCTTTAACAGGAACAATTGTGATTCGTTCTAGCTTTCATTTCAATATATTTGTACTTGAAATTTCCCAAAATATGTGTCGGGATCTCCTAAATTCTTAGCGTTATTATTCACCATATGGAAGCCACCTAATTCAACAAGAATATCGTTATGTTAAGCAAAAATCTAGAAATGTCCAAGAGAAATTTAAATATACTTCATCCACATCCGTGTACCCCTCCACAGAATCAGAAACACAGTATACAACAACAGGAACTTTGCCGAAGACACAGTCATCCTCTCTTCCAATCAAGAACCACAACAACAAAAATGTTCATGCTCATCTAAAGCAATTACAAGAGTGGATACCACATAGGCGAGCGGTAGCCACCCTCAGTCATAATACCATGAAAAAAATTTTTTCCAAAATTTCTCGCTTGGCTGGAAAATACTTTGGAAATTTCGGACAACTTTTGATACTTTACAAAATAGTTGAAGAATATGCTATTAAATTTTCATGGAGAAATATTGATTTTTCGCTGACTTGTCGCGAGTTTAGCGTAAAAAATGATGATCCAATGTTCATCTAAAATTTTTCTACAAATTTGATTAAAAACAAATCTCATATTCGGATTCAGCGACCTCGAAAACATAAAGATATACCTCTTTTAGCCATTAGTTCGAATCTGGTCACCTTTTCGTGTTTTTAAGCGTCTTTTTGACCAGCATATAGTGCTAAATAGCTAAGAATACAACTAGAGAAAAGTCTAGAGCATCATATTACAAAAAAAGAGAGCTACAAACCTGTCATCAAGCCTATATGGACATATTGAATTGAGCTGTGGGGTTGCGCTTCCAAATCTAATATAAATATTATTCAAAGATCTAAATCGAAAATACCAAAAACCAAAAAATGCAAAAAGACAAAAAAATTGGCCAATAGACCTAGTATGAGGTATTAGAGGTTACGTCACTGGTGTAAACCTCATCAAGACATTATAGATGTTATTAATCTGATTGTTAATAGAAGTTTATGATAGAAAAATCCACTGAAAATATTATGCTTATGTATAAAATTAAGTTCTTCCACAAATCAAGAGTTCAGTTGAACCAGATATTATGAAACATAGTTTTGACTGCTTAGATTTGTATCTATCGATATACAAGGTGTATTTTGCATTAGATAAAATGTACTTATGATGAAAATCTTCATTCTATTCAATCTCATTCAATCGAAATATTTTTGTTTCATACTTATATAAGTGAAGAGGCTTAAGTACTATGTTATTTTTATTTTTGGTTTGCTTAGGTAAGTATCAGTTTTTATATAGAATTTTTGTAATGAATTGGAGTTATTATGATAGAGATACACCTACTAGTTTCGATTTCTATCATGAATGAGTCTACTATTATCACTATTGAACAACAATAATATTGTATTTGAGAACAATTCTTTATTTGATTCTTGTCGCATATTTTCTTTCCCTTTGATACTTCACTTGCAGATTGAAGAGCATGAAGTTTCTATTTGCAGTTTCTATTCTGGTTGCAACGACTACCGTCCTCGCAAGACACGATTTGTGGGCTGAATTCAAAGTAAGTGAAGACTTAAGTGTTGTCTCATATGTGAGATATCGTCGCCGTAGTAATGGTGAATAGTCTTGAAACACATAACACTAATTTTAAGTGATATAAAGTTTTTGTATTTAGTTTAGTTGGTATATTAAATAAACAAAATTTCCTTAAATTCGTTAAATTTGGAACTAGAAACAACTCAAAAAATAATTTCATATCGCAATTTCACTTTTTTGCCTATTTTCAGAGGACTTGAATATAATGTTTGTACTTTGTTTTCAACCAATTTACAGTCTCATTATTTATTGTTATGTCGTTAAGAAAATCGGTACAATTTAGTTGAACCTCGCCATCAAGTGTAAACATTCCTACACCTTCTTGGCCAATACTCTTCATAAGTAAATTGATGGAATTTCTATTTTGAGCAGAACCGGTACAATACTCTTCTTCAGATAAAGTTGAAATCATTTCCCAGAAATAAGTAGTTACTTCGAATAAACCTTTTACCACAATACTTTTGTATCTTGTGAATGTAACCACGTACACGGTAAAATGAAACGCTTTCAGCTTTTGAACGTTACAGATTTTACTAGTTTTAAGGTATGGTATAATATTGAAACCATCCATCAAAATATTCGTGTTTTCATGAGGCTTTTAGTGAGCTTTAGCGTTTTTTTCTCACTTGCTCCTATTCCAACTTCTGTTGTCTTCACCATGATCATCAAGATTCTTATATTCGGTACAAAAATCTTATTACAAAATTACAAGTTGAGCTGTCTGTAAAAAGTAAATGATTTTTGAATTACTTTTATCACTTTCCAATCCCTCAATTAAACTTTCTTTTTATAAACCGGATAAGAAATATTTTCTTTGTGATCTTCTATCTATTCTTCTATCTTTCCTAATACCATCATCATTAATAACACCATTATCTTAATATATTTTGGTATAGCCTTTTCCTCTTTCGAATTATTTTGTAAAGATTAACAAACATATATGATAATATCATATCATATGTATCATAACTCGTGACTATTATTGCAACTACAGCCGAGATTTCAATAACACAAAATATTCTTTTGTCTTCTTTGTACATAACTATTTAAAACTTATCAACTATATCTGAATATTCGCCACAGTTTAAGTTTACATTTAAAATATGTTTTCTGATGTACGAGTATCATGTAAGCATTTCAGTTGTCAAAAACGGGTGTTCAATGTTCGTAGGTCAAGTATAACAGAGAATATGAACTGCTAGAGGATAAACTTCGTTTCCAAATTTTCCAAAAGAATCTTCTATTAATCGAAGAACATAATAATAGATTCGCGAAAGGGGAAGTTTCTTACTTTCTCAAAGTAACCAAATTCGCTGATTGGACGGAAGAAGAACTATCTAATATGTTTAAACGACAAGGTGCTCTCAAACCCGAGATTAATAATACTGGAATATTCAAAGCAAATCCAAATTTAAAAATTCCCGATTCTATTGATTGGAGGGAGTCAAATGCAGTTTTACCCGTAAGGGATCAAGGTTATTGTGGAGCTTGCTGGAGTTTCAGTACCGTGAGTGTTATAATAGCACTCAATAATTTATGAAAATAAATTTATTCCATGTTTCTAGACTGGTTGTCTTGAGGGTCAGCTTGCTATAAACAAAAATCAACAAATTGCCTTGAGTGTACAAGAATTAGTTGACTGCTCTAGAGACTTTACCAATGAAGGATGCTCTGGTGGTGATCAATATGTTTCTTTTGAATACATTCGTGTTTATGGTCTTAGTTCTGAATCAGATTATCCATATATTGAACGAAATGGAAATTGTACGAAGAAAGAAAGAGTTATCAAGACGTTGTCACAAATACAACGCGTTGCACAGGATGATAATAGTCTGGCACAAACTATTGGTGAGTTAATTCCGAGTGAAACAGCTATTCTATAGTACTATTTTTGTGATCGAAATTTGTTTTTATTTCTTCACCATATTTGTTTCGTTAAAGCTGTAGAATTGATGTTACTAAAATGGTCAGCCGAAACTGATAGTTTTCATCTGATTCATCAATAATATGTAGGGATTCTAATAAAAATGACTGTAACTACTTAGCTGTACAAAAATGAGATTTAATAAAAGTATTTTCACCTTTGAAATATCTTCTATATACAATTTTTCAAAATGTATTTTAGAAGATGACAATGTATAATGATGTAAGTAGATAAATTTATTTCTAGTAGTTCGCACGATCTATATCTTCAATAAAATACTCAATAAATATACTGTAAGGCAGATAACCATAAAATTTGTCAAAAGTCACGAACAGCGGCTCTCAAGTCATGGGAACATCGAGGCACTTTAGCTCCTCGACAACTCCAGGCTAAGGGGAAGACTGAAGAGTACAAAGCCTTCTGAGTTAGTTATCTAAATAATTTTTACAGCATCAGTCAAACCTCTAAGAGAATTAATTTCTAACCGATAAATAAATTTTTGATAGTTTAGACGTTTTGAAGAAAGGCTCAGGACAATAATCAACTTTTTTTCCGAACTAGGTGGGTATGTAAAAACACAAATGATCGATTTAGAGAAGACCAAGTTCTGAACTTTTCATCAAGACAATGCACCAGCTAGTTTCGATTGGCCGGTGAAAGCGATCTTCGCAAATTGGGACATCATAATGTTAGAACATTTATCGTGCTACTTGTGATTTTTTTTTTGTATTCCATAAGATCAAATTTGTGCTGAAAGGGACAATATCTATTTCGTGTAAAAGACGTGTGAAGAGAATCAACGTAGATGACAAAATACTACTGCTTTTTCAATAATGCCACTTATTGATGACAGTTAAAAATTGTATTGAATTCAGTCTAACTACTTCATAGCCATACCTTTTATACTTTGTTGTTTATTGGTTTTCTTTTCTTTTTGATACTGTAGTTAACTGATTTATTGGAAAAAATAACTAAAACATCCCGTAATAATGAAATAATTGACATGTTTTAGTTATGATCAATATAATATTTTTCCAGCTACTATCGGACCCATTTCAGTTTCCGCTGATGCCAGACAATGGCTGTCTTATGGAGGAGGTATATTTGATTCCAGTACATGTGGTACTAACATCAATCATGCTATTTTAGCAGTTGGTTATACACAGGATTACTGGATAATCAAAAATACTTGGGGTACGGATTGGGGAGAAAATGGTTATATGAATTTGAAACGTGGTAAGAACATGTGCGCGATTGAAATGGACAATTCCTATGCTCTATTGTGAAATTAAAATGATTATGAAGAAAATTCGTGTTTTTCATTTAGTCCATTTCCAAAGTGTTTGGCGGGAAAAGACAAAAATGACCTTGATAAGTTTATTCACGTATCACAAAGATATATCTATATACCTAGTTCAAATTTTCTTTATCTTTTCACTTCTTAGACCTTTTTATATATATTTCTATGTATATCTATTGATTTTAGGAATTAGCCAAAAGACCTAGTATAAGGTATTAGAGGTTACATTACTGAATGTAAACCTCATCAAGACGTTAGATTATCTAACACTCGCTAGCAAATTAATTTAAATAAATAATCTGATTGTTAATAGAAGTTTATTATGAAAAAATCCACGGAAATATTATGCTTACGTGTAAAATTAAATTCTTCCACACCCTGTATAAATCGTCAAGAGTTCAGTTGAACCAGATATCATGAAACATAGTTTCGACTGCTTAGATTTGTATCTATCGATATACAAGGTGTATTTTGCATTAGATAAAATGTACTTATGATAAAAATCTTCATTCTATTCAATTAAATCCCATTCAATCGAAATATATTTCAGACTTATAAAAGTGGAGAGGCTTAAGTACTTATGGTATTTATCTTTTTGGTTTGCTTAGGTGAGTATCAGTTTTTATATAGAATTTTTTGAATGAATTGGAGTTATTATGATAGAGATACACCTACTAGTTTCGATTTCTATCATGAATGAGTCTACTATTATCACTATTGAACAACAATAATATCGTATTTGAGAACAATTCTTTATTTGATTCTTGTCACATATTTTCTTTCCCTTTGATAGGTTGAAGAGCATGAAGTTCATATTTGCAGTTTCTATTCTGGTTGCAACGACTACCGTCCTCGCAAGACACGATTTGTGGGCTGAATTCAAAGTAAGTGAAGACATTAAGTGTTGTCTCATATGTGAGATATCGTCGCCGTAGTAATGGTGAATAGTCTTGAAACACATAACACTAATTTTAAGTGATATAAATTTTTTGTATTTAGTTTAGTTGGTATATTAAATAAACAAAATTTCCTAAAATTCGTTAAATTTGGAACTAGAAACAACTCAAAAAATAATTTCATATCGCAATTTCACTTTTTTGCCTATTTTCAGAGGACTTGAATATAATGTTTGTACTTTGTTTTCAACCAATTTACAGTCTCATTATTTATTGTTATGTCGTTAAGAAAATCGGTACAATTTATTTGAACCTCGCCATCAAGTGTAAACATTCCTATACCTTCTTGGTGAATACTCTTCATAAGTAAATTGATGGAATTTCTATTTTGATCAGAACCGGTACAATATTCTTCTTCAGATAAAGTTGAAATCATATCCCAGAAATAAGTAGCTTCTTCGAGTGAACCTTTTACCACAATACTTTTGTATCTTGTGAATGTAACCATGTAAACGATCAAACGAAACTCTTTCAGCTTTTTAGCGTTACAGATTTCACTAGTTTTAAGGTATGGAATCTATTTTTCCATATCTACTGTATAATATGGAAACCATCCATCAAAATATTTGTGTTTTCATGAGGCTTCTAGTGAACTTTAGCATTTTTTCCTTACTCGCTCCTATTCCAACTTCTGTTGTCTTCACCATGATCATCAATATTCGTATATTCGGTACAAAAATCTTTTTTGTAGCGATGAAATCACAAGTTGAGCTGTCTGTAAAAGGTAAATTATTTTGTTGTACTTCTATCTTTCCTAATACCACGAACATCATCTTAATACATTTTGGTATAGTCTTTTCCTCTTTTCGAATTATTTTGGAAAGTGAGTTTTACTTCATCTGTTTTATTGATGTATCTATTGGTTTTCAATTGCTGTTTTTACAATTTTTACCAAAGTACCGAGTATTTTTGTTGGTAAACATTCTTGATTAGATTTGAAAGTCATCCCGGCGTTATCGTTTTGTTTCTCTTCGTCTCAACCACTGCCTTATTGTACTGTTAGATCTCAAAGATTCACAAACATATATGATAATATCATCATATGTATCATAACTCGTAACTATTGCAACTACAATTAAGATATTTTCTTTAACAAATAATTATTCTAATGCCCCTAATCGGAAAATGTTAATAACAAGGTATTGATGTCTGCTATACTACAAAATAACGGGCCTATACTTCTCTCTATACTTTGAATCCATGTGAACCAATCTATTGTACTTTATAATAACCTTATGGAGACTTTATTTGTATCCACCTTTTTTTTCTTCATTATTTCTGCAGATTTCAATAACACAAAATATTCTTTTGTCTTCTTTGTACGTAACTATTTATAACTTATCAACTATATCTGAATATTCACCACAGTTTAAGTTTAGATTTAAAATATGTTTTCTGATGTATCAGCGATCTATATTCCCAACCCATAGTTTAACACACTGATAATAGTGATCAGAAAGCATTTTCAGTTTCTGTGTTGTCAAAAACGGGTGATCAATGTTCGTAGGTCAAGTTTAACAGAGAATATGAACTGCTAGAGGATAAACTTCGTTTCCAAATTTTCCAAAAGAATCTTCTATCAATCGAAGAACATAATGATAGATACGCGAAAGGGGAAGTTTCTTACTTTCTCAAAGTAACCAAATTCGCTGATTGGACGGAAGAAGAACTATCTAATATGTTTAAACGACAAAGTGCTCTCAAACCCGAGATTAATAATACTGGAATATTCAAAGCAAATCCAAATTTAAAAATTCCCGATTCTATTGATTGGAGGGAGTCAAATGCAGTTTTACCCGTAAGGAATCAAGGTATTTGCGGAGCTTGCTGGAGCTTCAGTACCGTGAGTGTTATAATATCACTCAATAATTTATGAAAATTAATTTATTCCATGTTTCTAGACTGGTTGTCTTGAGGGTCAGCTTGCTATAAACAAAAATCAACAAATTGCCTTGAGTGAACAAGAATTAATTGACTGCTCTGAAAACTATACAAATACTGGATGCTCTGGTGGTGATCAATATGTTTCTTTTGAATACATTCGTGACCATGGTCTTAGTTCTGAATCAGATTATCCATATATTGAACGAGATGGAAATTGTCAGAATAAAGAAAAAGTTATCAAGACGTTGTCTCAAATTCAACGCGTTGCACAGGATGATAACAGTCTGGCACAAGCTATTGGTGAGTTTATTTCAAGTGAAATAAATAGCTATTCTAAAGTACTATTTTTCTGATTGAAATTTGTTTTTATTTCTTCACCATATTTGTTTTGTTAAAGCTGTAGAATTGATGTTTCATCTGTTAATAATTCTCTTAATATACAATTATTCAAATATATTAGAAGATGACAATTTATGATGATGTAGATGAATGTATTACTAGTAGTTCGCACGATCTATCTACCATAAATTTGCCAAAAATCTCGAACAGCGGCTCTCAAATCATGGGAACATCGAGGCACTTCAGCTCCTCGATATCTCCAGGCTAGGGGGAAGACTGAAGAGTACAAAACCTTTTGAGTTAGTTATCTAAATAATTTTTACCTCTAAGAGAAAAAATGTTCAACCGATAAATAAATTTTTGATGGTTTAAACGTTTTGAAGAAATGTCCAGGACGACAATCAACTTTTGCGCCGAGTTAGGTGGATATGTGAGAATACAAATGATCGATTTAGGGAAGACCAAGCTCTGAACTCTTCATCAAGACCATGCACCAGCTAGTTTTGACTGGCCGTTGAAAGCGATCTTCGCAAATTGGGACATCATAATGTTAAAAATTGTATTGATTTCAGTCTATATACTTCATAGCCATACCTTTTATACCTTGTTGTTTATTGGTTTTCTTACCTTTTTGATACTGTGGTTAAATGATTTATTGGAAAAAACAACTAAAATATCCCGTAATAATGAAATAATTGACATGTTTTAGTTATGAATCTATATAATATTTTTCCAGCTACTATCGGACCCATTTCAGTTTCTGCTGATGCCTCAATTTGGTTGTTTTATGGAGGAGGTATATTTGATTCCAGTTTATGTGGTACTGATATCAATCATGCTATTTTAGCGGTTGGTTATACACAGGATTACTGGATAATCAAAAATTCTTGGGGTACGGAATGGGGAGAAAATGGTTATATAAATGTAAGACGTGGTAAAAACATGTGCGCAATTGAATTGGACAATTCCTATGCTCTATTGTAAAATTAAAATGATTATGAAGAAAATTCGTGTTTTTCATTTAGTCCATTTCCAGAGTGTTTGGCGGGAAAAGACAAAAATGACCTTGATAAGTTTAATCACGTATCACAAAGATATATCTATATACCTAGTTCAAATTTTCTTTGACTTTTCACTTCTTAGACCTTTTTATATATATTTATCTGTATATCTCTTGTTTTTAGGTATTTTTTCGTATAAAATCAGTTCAATATAACAGGTAAAAATTTGACTTATCTACCAGCTTATTTTGATAAAAACCGAAACAGGTCGAAAGGTCAAATTTTCAACTCTTAGTTCAAACTTTCTATGAAAAAATACTTTAATGTCATACGTGTTTTGAATCAATTTAATGAGACTAACATAGTCTACAGTTATTAATTGATATCCAAACAAACACTGATCGGTTCTATTTTAATGTATGATAATGGAAAGTTACCTAAGCATACACATACTCTATTCAATTCAATCCTCTGCTCTTTCTCTCTACTTAGTTATTCCCATTCTTCTCAAATTTAACTCTCCTATCCATTATTTTGAAAATACCATATTCTTCCAGCTCAACATTCTTTCTTCTTCTACATGTATCTTTGTCCATTCAGTTCTCTTCTTGATTAGTACCTAGGACTACCCATACAGTCGGCAGAATCACCGTTTTGTATAATCGAATATGAACCCTCATACAACTGTGTCTACCACATCGTTTCATATGCTAATAATACATGAACAGTAAATGTAGTTATGGATTTTGGTCTTGGTTATTGCTTGATAAAAATCTGGTTTTTCGTGCTTAGTTCCTCCCTGAAGCCTTCTTGGTATACACCGATTTCTTGGTTATGAATTGGTCTCTGTTTCCTATTACTTATGGGATCTGTTTTCAGTATAATTTTGTAATGATTGGTTATCTCCAATCAGATGATTTCAAATTGATTTCATTGGATTTCTCCTGGAGCACAAAATTGTCAAAATAAATTCTGTTATGACAGTTCAAATCTAATTATTAATCACAATGACTAATTACAAGTAAATAATTGAAGCGTTTTTATAGAGAAGTTGTTTTTGTATACTTTTAGTAAAATATTTATTGTTATTGTAAATTTAATCTCCATGAGTTATGACCTACATTATCATTTGGAACTGATATACTATTAACAAAAAATAGCAGAATTCCTTTCAATAAAAATTGATGAAATAGAAACATTGGCAATGAAAAAATCCTGGTCGTTTAATTGAGAATGTAATTCGATTATGTCGTCCAAGTACACATATAATCGATTTCAAACTCTAGAATAGGATTAGTTTCTAAATGGATTACAACAGCTGAACTTACTCGTATATTAAATTTGAATGGTACAAATATTAGATCATCTACAACTGATAATCTATAATAAATGAAATTTTACGAATTTCAAAATAATCATCGGATTAGAATTAAAGAATACTGTCAATCAATGTCAAAGAAGAAATGGATCAATTGGTCTCAATGTCTGTCTTCTGGATATTTGTATAAAATTAGGAGCTAATAAAAATAATAACTGCCGTTTCGAAGTAGTTGTCAATAATACTTTTCGATAAACAATGAGTTGTTAAATGAAATAATTACTATATCGAGTCAAATGGTAACTTAACATGGAAAAAATAAGGTCTATGAGGAATTTAATTACACCAGGGAAACTTTTTTTCAGATGAAACTCACATCTCCACCCTTTTTTTAAGTTTTCTCTACATCTTTCCAGTTTTATAATTTTGACTTGCAGATTTCTGTGTTTATCTTCTTTTAACCTCTTTATCCTCAAGTATGAGGTTGAATTCTTCACGGACTTAAAATGAGTGTTCACTCTTTGTATTGGACTCCTACCGACCATAGCTCCATTTCTCCTTTATATTCTCTTTTATAGGCATCCCCTACAGTGGCGGATTTACATACTTGGGGGCCTTTGCCTTTGCCTATTAGAGGCCCCGTGTCTGCAGTTAAATACTAAAATTTTTCATTTCCACGTAGTGTAAAATACGTTTATTAACATGGCACTTTACAATGGGGACTTTTGTAAATTAAATCGTAATGACATTTATTTAGTAAGTGCAGTTTTATAAAATGTTTTTAAATAAATTTTAAAAAAAAATAGCAATAATAATTTAATGATAATAAAATTCTTAAAACTTACAGCTTACACTTAATATTTACCATTTGTACAGTTAAAAAATTTTTTTCTGAATTTTTGAGCAGCAAAAGTATCTATCAGTTTGTGATAGCTCATACTTTTCAAAGAATCACTTCCTATGTAGAGAATTGCCAAGTCATTCAGGTGATCTTTTGAAAGTGTCGTGCGAAGCACTAAAGGATCCGAAGCATTGGATACTGGGATTGTAAGGTAAATTTTCAATATAGTTTCTAGATTGGGAAAGGTTTCTTTGAGGCCGTTATTTGTCACTATCAGATTATACCATTTTCCAGAACAGTTCTTACTCACGTTTAGGTCCGTTCCTTCTAAGATTTTCAGGAACTCACGAAAGTATTTTAACTCATCTAATAACAATGACCCGTCAATATCACTTGAATAAACTTCGGATAGATTCTTCAGGTGATTTCTTGAAAGTTGATCTTCTTGAACACAAAACATTCCATTCCCCTTCAAGTAGGTATTAGTTTGGGGTACTTCTATTTTAATTATTAAAATTTTCCCGTAACTTTCTACAGCTATAAGTTTTGCGTAGTTATGTTTTAGTGGTTGAAGCTTTCCTATGTTGATTGCCTACGTGGACCCTTTGTCTCCTAATTTTTGTCTTATCCCTTGAGTGATAAACGTGGTGCCGGTACCATAGTACAATATTGTGATCTGCTGTTTCCGAGCTGACTTTTCCATCCTTTCTGAAGCCTCTCAAATGAGGTATTCTCATTTTAAATATAGGTGTGTCTTGCAACTTCTTCCTCATTTACCCTTTCGAATACTTGTCAGATGATAACATCTGCCTTAAGACAGACTAAGACATTGATGGGCCTTCTGTCGTTTTAACAGGACACGGTCACCTAAGACGCCATTTTTTTATTCTATGTCATCGGTGAATAGTTGTAGCTCACACATGCAAGGTTAAAATACATTTAGTGTACACAGAGACATTAATAAAGTTCAAGACAAATTCCCTGATTAGCGATTTTATTTGTGGTAGTTTCAAATGACGTACGGGGCTGGTACATCATTTTGTAATAATTTTTGACTGCCCATAACTATGGACTATGCATTTACAATTTACGACAAGAGTTCAAATAATTTACTTTTCTTATAAGGTATTCTTTACATCACTTAAGTTTTGAAATCTGGAAATCGCGTAATTATGATTATGGTAGGACTTATTATATTTTTTGTTTTGAATAAGATATCAGGAAAAAATAGTTTTGGTTTCAAGCTCAATTTATTTCAACACCTTAAATAATCCGAGTTTGGAAACTGTTTTTTTACCTCTCTATTTTGTCGTAGAAAAATGACGTTATATTTAGAGAACTTTTTTAAAGTCTTTTGTGAAACAAGAAATTTGAATAGCAAATTTTATTGATTTGCGCAGCCTAGTTGTCCCTATCTGCCGTTATTTGAATTGGGTCATCCCTTTAAAACAGGGTGGAAGATGGTAATCGAGGAATTTCTCTAGGAACTTCCTAAATATTCAAATAACTTCGTTTATTTTTTCCCTGATGATCCTGTAGATGCTTGTGTAGAAATGTCTCTGAACTAGGAATACAACTATTGTACAATTTTTCTCTGATAAGCCAAATTTAAAATAAATTAAATCAGTATTTCAAAATTCCAAAAAGAACTATCATATTTATTATATTGGATTATTTTTTATGGTACAGCATGGTATCTTTAGAGAATTTTAAGACGCCTCAATCTCTAAGGGGTAGTTGAGTGCCTTCAACAGATTTTAAGTTACATTGTTGCTATGTGGTAGAATATTGACTTCAGTGGGTGAAAATATACTAAACAGGAACGTGACAAACCCGATTTTCTGATTGTCACAGCTTCTCTTCTACTCATTCAAACAGAAATAAGAAGTGGATTTTGTATAGTACAGTTGCTCTATAGATCGCGCTAAAAATTTAGGATGAGGTGTATAAAACGAGACTTTACAAACTTTACTAATATTTCTGATCGGTTTTTAGGGGCTTATTTGTCCTGCAAATCTGCACATTCTAATGGAGATATGTTATATGAAGCACAAGCAAAGTTTTGAGAGTCAGTATATGTTCCAAAACTTGGAGGATGCAGTAGTATAAATATTACATGCTGAAGATAAGAGGAACTCTATAAATTCGTAGTTTGAAGTGATTATGCATCAACACTGGTGTCAGTTTCGGAGGTGCAGCTTTAACTGCACCTTACACAAATGTTTTTTAGTCGTTTAATTGCCGAAGACAAATAGCGGATCCTAAATGAAAATCCAAAACGCTAAACGCCAAATGAATCACTACGAAGTGTTAAGAAGCCGGGATTACATTCTGAAAACTGGCTTCTAGATGTTTGGTTAAATATACTTGGAATTGTTCATTTTGATGTGCTAAAACCAGATCTTAATTGTAAACAATTTGTTCTTCAATCGAGAAGTATTCTTATCTTATGATTGTAAAGTTCTTAGAGGGAACAAGATCACTTGGATGACCTCCAGCATTGAAAATGTGCATAGTAAATGGCAAAAGTCAATAATGAAGGCGATAATATTTAATTTAAAAAATCGAAATTACTTTCAAGCTTCTTTTTGTATTCATTAGAGAGGACAATACATTGGAATGAATATTTTATTAATATAAATAAAAAGAACCTCACACGTTTCTTGTACATCTCATTCAATCCAAAGCAATTTTGTAAAAATCATCTTTATTAAGACAATTTCCAATTTGTATTTGCAAATTTACTTGAAACCCTCAAATTGTCTTCGTATATGAATAGAAACATAGTCAACGGCTTTTACGAGACGAAGGATATCCTTAAACCTCTCAAAGTATCTTTATAAAACGGAGAAGATGCAAATTTCTCAACCAGTTTCATTTTTGTGAAACAAAATGAATTTGACTAGTATACTATTGATGTTGAGAAAATGTTTGGAAAACTTGGAATTGGAAACATTTTATGGGCGGAGGGTAAACATAAAATGTACCTTGAGAGTGAATAAAGTTAAAATGTTTCAACGATAATTTGACAATGTCGGCAAACAGCTATAAAATAATACGAGGGTGAGTCAATAAGTCGGTTGATTTTTGAATTAAACACAAGCATTTAGATAAAGAATCATTTAATTTGTAACATAGTTCCTAATGAGCTCTTTATACTCTATCCAATGTTCATAGAAGTTTTTTATTCCTTTCAAGAAATACAATTGATTGATTGAGATGATGTGACTATTGGATAGAAATCTCTTTAAACGTGCGTGGCAATAAGAAATAATTACTTGGCGACAAATCCCAAATAGCGTGGAAAAGGAAGCAGGTCTAAACCTAGAACCGATCTCATTGGAAAAAGAATCTAGGTAAGAGAATTTCCAAATTTTAAACGATATATAATGATGATTTTTTGTACTAGAAATCTCTTGGTATTGGGAGTCCAATTGAAGAGTTTTGTGTATAGTAGTTTATTCAGATTAAATCAAAAAATAGCCAGTATGCTGAAAATTTAACCGTGAAGTACAAGCGGTGGTTCTATTAGACACCATACTCTATCTTAAACAAACATCTGCCGACCACGTCCATCGAGCGATATTTACAAAATAAGGGGCCATAACCATCAATATAGTGTTGACTATTGTAGTGTATATACTTTTGCAAATATCATTGCAAAATATATGATGTGTTACCAGGAAATTTTTCATAAATTCAAATAAACGTTGAATCATATCAAATATATACACAAAAACCAGTATATTCGAAAATGTATTACATTTTTGGAATTTATTTTTGAACATCACAGAGAGTTTCATTAATAATTGAAAATATGTCAGCTGTTGAATTCTGATACCAAAATTTATTCTATATAACTCAGCAATGAGTTTGAATCTCAATTAATATTTCGAAATATTAATCAAACACCCTGTATAAATAACTGGAATATCCTACGAAGACGGCTTGAAAGCTTTGTCCTTTTTCATACATATTTCGATATATCGACTTAAATCAGAGTTTGGACGTGGATGGAACTGTCTAGTCTTTTGCCAGTCACTTTCTTTTAAGATTGGATCAGTTACCCACCAACCTATCTAAAAATAAATAAATGAAGTGCTAACTGAAAATAAATCAACACCAGAACAAATTGATTCAATTAAAAATTACGAATGAATCTTTGTTGTCATTCTTTTCTTCAATTTGCTTCATTGTTTGTTTGAAGGTGAAACCAATATTTCGTTATAAATTTTAAGTTTTGAGGTACTGAAACATATTAAACATTTCTCAATCTCAAAACGCTATAACTACTATAAATAACAAATGTAAACATTATAATTTCCACGTGAAAGTGAATATTTTTTGAACAAAAACATAATTTTAAGGATAAACATCATTTTATAGTTGACATTAAATATTTTTTATGTAGTTAGGATCAATTTTACTCAGATATCTTTCTTTTCCACTTAGTATGAATACCTTTCTATCAAAAACGCGAAAAAATATTTTACAAGAGATAATAATAACATTTAATGCAGCTTTTTAATATCTGAAGATTAAAATACTCAGACAGTTAGTTTTTGCTTTCAATCCACGCTTTCTCTACCAACATTGAATCGAAGTACTTTGGCTGGATGTTTCGACAGACTGAAATAATATATTCTTCAACTGAATACCACTTCCTAAGAAAGAATTTCTAGCACGGGATTTGAAAATCTACTAATAATACTTTAATTTTAGCCATTGAAATAATGGATGTGTGAGCTGATGGATTGTCTTGATGAAACAACACTTTCTTCTTATCCAAATGCGGCAGTTTTTACTCGGTTTGTTCGCTCAAAAGCTGCAATCATTTCCCATAATACTCCTCGTTGATAGTTTTCCCTTTTTCAAGGTAGTCAATGAACATTATCCCACTATCATCCCAAAAAACCGATGCCATGACCTTGTCTGTAGATGGAACGGTTTTTGCTTTCTTTGAAGCCGATTCTCCCTCTTCAGTCCATTATTTTGATTCTTTTTTTTTCGGGTATAAAGTGATGTACTACACTTTTTGAAATGCCTACTATATCTGCTAGCTCGTGCACTTTCAGTCGACTATCATTCAGTTCCGCTTTGTGGATTTTCTTCAACATTTCTGGAATCGTCTCCTCATTTGGTCGACCACCTCGATGCTGATCTTCGCAGATCGTACTGTCTCGTTTAAACCCTGTTAGATTTTTCTTTTATGTTGGTTGTGCTAAAACTAGCAACGACCGGCATCTCTAGGTCAGATCAGGTACTTTTGGGACCAGGAAGAAACGAGTTCTCTAGTTTTGAAATATTAAGAAATATGTAGAAATATTGATCAGATGATATTGAAGAAATACCTGCATAAGAGTAGTTCCTGGATAATTATACATATCTATTGGTCCGTCAGGTTTAATAACATATTTTCTCCTAGATTTGCTAAGCCTTTCGTACGATCTATAGGAATATCCATCTGCATGTCCAAGATAACAATCAAGCTCTTTGATTCTCTCTGAAAGGGTTTGTTTAATTTTGGTTTCAGCATCTAATGGATTTTTCGGAGGAGCCTGCGGTTCTATGTAGTCAGGTCTTATCATATCTTTGATGGGGCTTGAAAACCCATAAGATGTTAATGCAAAAAAATCCATCAGTTAGTTCGGTACACTATTTTTGAGATGAAATACCTCGCGTGGCATTTACATAAATTGACATGAGCACATGCGATGTTATTCTTTATAGATTTTGTTGAACTTGGCTAATTTGTTTCGATAGATCCAATTTGATTTTTTAGATGGATTAGGACTGAGCTCAGATTTTCGATTAAATTTAGATATACTCGGAGGATAAAATTTTACACTTTATATAACGGCGTTCCATGGGCTTGAAATGAATTATCTGCTTTGCTTGTCGTCAGTTCTTAATAACGCAACGATTTTCAGGTGTTAATCTGATATATTGAACCAAAAGAAAACTCAATTTTTCCTTTGAACCTTCAAGATTGGATATACATTAAACCATTAAAACTCTAGTACTTTAGATACATCAATAATTGGAGCAAATCGTTCCACTACTTATTTTGATAGGCCGTCAATAATATTAAGAGTCCTATAGTGGATAAAGTAGATGGTTGTATTGACATTTGACAATTGTGATATATATTTATGATATTTATGATAGATGTGGATCAAATAAAACTTTGAATGTTACACATTATTAATTTCAAGACAAAACCGAGAAAATAACAGTGAAAAATAACGTTTACTATTATTATTCTAATATTTGAAAACTAGCTGGAGAATTGATTTAAGATTTTGCGGTATTTTTAGTTGTAATATACTTCTGCTTACCATACGTCGGAAGATTGCTGAGAATTTAATTCGCCGTACACAAGCCAGCCCCTAGTAAATGCAGAGTTTCTGTTTTTTGTTCGTATCTGATTCAAAAGTGATGTTGCCAAACAAAATAAAGTTTTAAAGTGAGGTAAAAAATAAAATTTCAACAAATCAAAGTTGTGAAATCATGAACAAAGTTTTAAATTTTTTTAAGTAATAAGTAAAAGCTCGAAATTCCATACTTAACATCTTTGAGAAATAATCAATTGTTCAGTACAGTTCTAAAGCTTTTATTAATTTTTATTTTTCACCTCTTGTTGATTCAATATACAATTTTTTAACGCTTTTATGATTCAAAAACGAGTTGCTGTAGTCACCGGTGTGAGTCGATTAAACAATTAAGCAAATTTAAGTTGGAGGCAATACAGTTGAAAGTGCTGACATTCCGATATTTTCAACATCCAACCCAAAACTATTAATCGATAATGTAAAGACGTTAATCTTATTCATACTCATATTAGTCCAAGAAAAAAGGTTTTCTATTATAAAATTGATTTGAAGTGTCTTAAATAGATCAATCAAGAAGTTTTTAGAATCATACCTAAATTAATATAAAATACAATTAATTTTGCTACAACCGGGCGTAAAGTACGTACTTTAGACACACTTCCGAGTGAATAAGACTTCACTTTACGCACTAGTACGTAAAGAAAAATACTTTAAATAGTAGTTGGTAAAGAAAGTTATTATTAAGGTCTCCGTAGCGTAGGTTGACACAAAGTACACCTTCAATATTAATATTGTTACTAATTGAATTTGACTGAAAAAATTTTCGATATTAATAACTAATATATTTGATGTTCAACTAATTTGTGACCTTAAAATCGTCCTCTGATTTTTATAAATTTTGTAAGAAGTGTACAAATTTTTGTATAAAATTAGGTTTTACGCGTGTTTTTTACTCCTGCTGTTTTTTTATACCGACATTTCACTGATTTTGCTCTTTTATGGAATATGGAAAATAAAATCCAAGATTCACTATTTACATTTAGCGTTATTGCGGAAAGACTTCTATCTTGAAAATCGCAAAAAACACATTTCATCTTTGAATTCATCCTTTTTCTCACCTCCTCTCAACTTTCAACAATTTGTAAGGATCTTGCTTCTCCTATACACTATTAAAACTTCATTTTGTCGATTTTTACCCTACCGAAAATCGGAACGTTTTTCTGCTTTCTAAATGTAGTATCTTTCCAATAACCTTGAGCGGCTGACAAGATCAATAAATATATTGAAATCTAGTTGAAACGATATATCATATATATTGAAATGATATATATGCTTTTTGAAATGTTTTTTAGAACAATCAACGAATTTAAAAACACCACAATTCCTACTAATTAATTCCCAGACGATGAATACATAAGTATTCGAAATCTCGGAAATCTATTAGAGTTAGTACACTTTAGTGTTTACTTTTGCCTCTTAGAAGAAAAAAAAAATGAAATTTGAAACGTCGCATCCCTCAAATAATTAATTCCCAGACTATAAATACTTAAGTAATCTAAATCTTGGAAATATATTAGAGATAGTACACTTTCGTGTTTACTTTTGCCTCTTCGAAGAAAAAAAATGAAATTTGAAACGTCGCATCCCTCAAATAATTAATTCCCAGACTATAAATACTTAAGTAATCTAAATCTTGGAAATATATTAGAGATAGTACACTTTCGTGTTTACTTTTGCCTCTTAGAAGAAAAAAAATGAAATTTGAAACGTCGCATCCCTCAAATAATTAATTCCCAGACTATAAATACTTAAGTAATCTATATCTTGGAAATATATTAGAGATAGTACACTTTCGTGTTTACTTTTGCCTCTTAAAAGAAAAAAAAATGAAATTTGAAACGTCGCATCCCTCAAATAATTAATTCCCAGACTATAAATACTTAAGTAATCTATATCTTGGAAATATATTAGAGATAGTACACTTTCGTGTTTACTTTTGCCTCTTAGAAGAAAAAAAAATGAAATTTGAAACGCCGCATCCCTCAACTAATATAATTCCCAGACTATAAATACTTAAGTAATCTAAATATTGGAAATATATTAGAGATAGTACACTTTCGTGTTTACTTTTGCCACAATCTCACTACGAAAACTATTATTATTAATCAAAACATTGATATTTCTATCAAGCATCAATTTGAATAATGATTTTTGAAACCGATAAATTTAATGCTTTTTAAAAGAAAAAAATTAAATTTGAAACGCCCCATTTCTCAACTAATTAATCCCCAGACGATGAATACTTAAGTATTCGCAAGCTCGGAAATATATTAGATTTAGTATACTTTGGTGTTTTATTTTACCACAATCCCACTACAAAAACTCTCTTTAATTCATCAAATTGAATTCACTTTTTAATATGGAGCGCCAAAATAATTCTGCATGAACAATATTAAAAAATTGATAGATATTAATAATTAATATTAATAGTTGGGATCAATGAAAAAAATTTTATTATCTAAATGAAATATAAAACTAAAACGTCACTGTACAACGTTTAATATTACTGATCCAACACTCTTAAGACCGTCTGACGTTTTTACAAATATTCAATTTACCGTAACCATTTGATCTATGATAACTCAGAAATTTTCATCTTCCCATTTTTGAATAGACTCATACACGAGGGTTGGTAGCTTCACTTTGACCTTAAACCTCTTAAAATAAAAAATTGGTAATAATTCGTAGATATAATGTTTGTTCGCTAATTGAGGTTAGAGGCTACGGAACTTGAAGCGTTTGAACTAGAACATGGATATTTCTGGTAGCTAGACCCTTCCCACATTTTGAATTTTCCTAGAGGAGTGGGATTAATAGATTAACCGTAAATACTGAGGATCCCCAGTGCTACAGCAAGAAAAGGGAATGCAATAGATCATTTAAGTTGTAGTGTACATGACACCCTGAACTACATAACTACACATAACTTGGAATTTGTTTATCTTGTAAGTGAAGTTGATATGGGTAGATTTTCTTTCCTAGTTTCTATATGTCCTTTGTTAATCTAGATATTTATTTTCTTGGTTGAATTTTGAAGATTATTAACCGCTCCTGCAATTAGCTCTCTATTCTCGAAATAGGTCAGTCAAATAACGAAAAAATGACGCTGCGAAATCATATTTTGTATTGTTAAAATTATTTCATTTTTCAATCGATCCAAAATCAGTCGACGTTACTTGATGAATTTCTCGGAAAAATATCTAAGATTAATTAGAAATTCCAATTAGAGCTCGCACATTTATAATGCGTCGTTTTCGCTATGAATTATATATCCTTAGTGACAACTTCGCAGGAAATTAACAACGTAAACTACGTCGTTAGACTAATTTGCTTATATTTAATATTCTTAGTATAACATAACCAAGCGCTATTAAACAATAGTTTGAGTGAATTTATTAGTCGAATAATTCTGTGATTAATGTTATAACATGATAGTTTATTGGATGAAAAAATAACTTTACATAACCTATAAATTTGATTCCCCAAACGTGGTGATTGTAGATTTATAACAAGAAATTACAACAGATGGATTTTGTGGTTTCCAGGTTTGGAATAAAAAATTAATTATTTAGTATGTTTCCAATAATATACAAAACTAAAGAAAGAGACGAAATAGACGTTTCCACGTCATTGCACTCCAACCTCCAAGTTTGTTGTGCCTCTTATCTACAACTAGAGATCGACTTATGAACTTTAATTTCCCTGCTAACTTCCAGAACGTTAGATGTTGATTCCCATAGATTTTTTACTACTATCTTAGTATGCTTGCAATGGCTTCATAAAATTATTTGTAAAATGATGTAGGTCGGATTAATAACTACGATACTTTTCAGTTTTATTGGTATCAAAAGTACTTCTTCATCAGTTTTTATCGAAGGTGTTTCTTAGGATATTTTCTCAATAAAAACAGATTAAACTTACTCCATGATATTATTTTGAGCTTTGTGTCGAGGGAATCGGCGCTCATGGCTTTGATAGTTGATTGACTACCAAAATGAATTCACATGTGACTTTTGATAGCTTCTTCTAGGCTCGTTCTTTCGTAGCCTTCAAGATACTCGATACGTCGAGCAATAATTGTTATCTGGTATCTATATATTACTTAATAATTATTTCCTTCAACAGATCAAGTGATCTTCCTCCTAACTAAACATCGTGAACGGTTCCTGGATGCTTCTTTTCTTATCTTCATTGAATAGATTCCATGATAAAATGTACCTAGTTAGGTAGGGCTTCTTTATTTTCGATAGTCCAATTGTCTCTACCTTCCCTAGATATTCGTAGAACGCCCTCATGGTGTATCACCAGATGACGCAACAACAAATAGCAAGCGTTGTCGAGAGTAAATATCCTTCTGCTCTGAATTGCTTTTGTAAATCTACCATACGTAGTTATTGGTCTCACATAAAGTACATATAAAGTAGTATTTTTGGATCATAGCCCTCAAGTCCTACCATCTAAACTGCGCGTCATTAACTTTTTCTATAGAAGTTCACGGGTTTCCAATTAAGAGACAGAGATGCTTAGTTGTAACTATTAGAGCACGCTCCTGTTCATAAATTAGAAAATTAAGAGAGCTTTTTAATGTTTGAATTTGTTCAAAATGATCTTCAGTATTTGATAAACTTATTATGATATAATGGAACAGCCAAAACGATTGATGGTTCAAGACATCCGAAATTATTGATGTAAACTTTTTAAGAATTGAATTTTCACATCAATTGTTCATTTCTCAAAAAATGGAATATCTCGAGGATCGCGAAATATAAGTAAATGGAACCTTACACAAATTTCACCTAATTTTCCACGTAAATGGATAGAAATAATGTTAAACGTAATTGAAGTTCACATCTCTATGAGAAAAATGTTAACGTTTGCCCACTAGAGACTGTGTAAATAAAGTATGTACATTCCATGTTGTGGAACTAGTTTCAAAAAATTCTGTTCATTCCGTGCAATTTTTTTATGAAAGATTTTTATTTTTCTTTGTAACAAAGTTCATTCATAATCATAAAATGGTATGGTAATACAATAATTTCCATTTTATAACCTGACCTAACCAAATATTTTATAAAGTAATTGAAGTGAATATTTCATACACTTATTTCTATTTTATATCAAATTTACGCTCAATTTAAAGCTTATTTGAACGTATTTTAATACTTGTTTGTTCATTGATAAACGTATATAAAACCTCATCCTCTAAATAATCGATAACTTTTATATCTGCTTGAAAGTTTTAAGATATATTTGGATAATTTAACTCAATGCCAACGGAAAAAAATCTTTTAATTCAGATAGAATCTCCACCATTAACCTGATTACTTTGTTAGATAAAACTTAATGATTTCCACTTAGGAAAAACTGCGAGCGTTTAAAACGGGTTTAAAAGTTCTCAATTTTAGTGTTGCGTTTCCAGTTTAATTTGGTTGAAAGGTTAAGCTAGAAGTCAAAACATTATTTCTGACCGTGTTTATTCGAAAATTCAATTGAAAGAATAGATATTAATATCGATAATACTAGGGGAGTGAAATTTCAAAACTCGTCTTCTGTTTTCCGTGTATTGTCAGTCATACGATTAACATAATCTGAAGTTTCCTGATATGAAAAGTGAAGGTAGTCATTTTTTGTGCATCTAAGCACTAATTACATCAATATTGCAGAGAATCAAAGAATTCCGGGAGCTACAAAAGTTACAAGGGAAACTCTAGTCAACTCTATGTATTTATGTATGTATGGATTTGGATTCTTGTGTACACTACGACCCAAAGGATCTATTTGTTCCCCCTTTCTTCCTGTTATACTGGAGAACTCGGTATTTACAGCTAGTCAACTCTAACTACATGATGCAGTAACAAGTTCACGTCTCCAAAGACGTAGAAGTGTTGTTATACACTATAGTAATTGATTTACTGTTGTCCTGCTGTGTTTTGAGAAACTTTGCCCCTTTCAAAATCAGGGTTTCAGTCGTCCAGTGATAATCTATATTGCGAAACTCGTGGAGCTGCAGTGTGTACCAAGAACTAAAGTAATAAACATTGTTAAAACAGAAAGGACGACTATTCCGATCGAGCAGTCTATTCGTTTAACATCTGTAGGACGCGTGTCGGTTGGAATTTGTAATAACATCTTTGAGTTTTTGCAGTGTTTTGATGGCAATGATGTCGGGTATAAAACAGAAGAAGCTAATTGAAGAAGTGAGGAAGTATGCAGTACTGTTTGACCAGACAAATGAGCAGGACCGAAACACCGACTACACAGAAATAATTTAGAAAAAAGTTGCGAAGTTACTTACAAGTATAAACATAATTAATTGAAAAAGAGATTTTATTTAATAGTACATTGTACAGATGTAATAAATCATGTCGATAATATGAAAATCAAACAAAATTAAATCATGTGGGCCTGCACTGGAGAATTGAAGAATTGTTTAAACTGCCACTTCGCAGCAACGAGGAAAGTTCTGAAGACGAGATCACTTTTCTCAAATCGTATCATCACTATTGTCGGGTAGTTCACGTACATTGTAGCCCCCGTTAATCGTTGCTGCAAATCGGAAAAAACCGGAAACGTGTGAGACAATCCGTTCTTTGGAGCATATTCGGACCGGAGTCGGATCGGAGTGGTGGCCAGGCCTTTAGAATGTTAATTTCATTTTATCGAGATTCGGGTGTAACTTTATATTTGTTATTTTTAGTTCACACTAAGCTCTAACCGATTCATTAATTTTCAATACGTGTTTTATAGGAAGATATATTGAAAATTCTTAGCCTACTATAGAACCAAACAAAATTTCAATGTCAAAATATTTTATTACTCAACATAGTCTCCTCTTAATTGGATACATTTATTACAGCGAATCCTAAACGTCTCTAGACCTTTAAAAAAAAATGATTCTTCTCGCTCTACAAACCAGACCTCCGCTGCTTTTATTACCTTCTCGTTAGAAGAAAATTTACGACCTTCTCAAACTTTTTTTCAGTTGAGGAAAGAGATGATAGTCGGACGGATCTAAATCTGGTGAATAAGGGGGGTGTTCTAGTAATTCAAATCCTAAATCACGAAGTTTTTGCATGGCAACATAAGATTTGTGTGCAGGGGCGTTGTCCTGCAAAAACAAAACACCTTTAGATAGCTTTCCGCGTCTTTTCTCTTTAATTTTTTCCCGTAGAGTGGTCAGTAATGTCAAATAGTAATTTTGTTCTACCCTTATCCAAAAAATCAATCATGATTACTTTATGGCAATCCCAAAAAACTGAAGCAAGAACTTTTCCAGCAGATTGTTGGACACGAAAATGATAATAAAGTTAAAATCACTATTATAAAAGCAAGGGGCGCTTCCTATCTCATTTTTAAACTTTACGTTTTGTAACCAGTAGATCTGAGTCTGATTTATAGTCCACGGACTGTTCAGATTATTTTTTCGATTACTGAAAATTATTGACTGCGTAGGACTTCCTTTTCCATTCCTTTCTTTCTCAATTTTCTTAATGAGCTCGAAGTGACTCTCTACGGTAAGATGGGCGATAGTACTTCTCGGTACTACTTAAATAATTCTTAATGGAACACCGTGTATGCAACTGGACTAATTCGCAATGAAATCGTACATTGAGATCGACTACATCGACTACATAAAATATTTTATTACATTTGTTTACTGGTTAAAACATTATCATTCCAATTAAAGACATTTATCTTAATTAGGTACCTGGTTAACTACGGAATTGAACAAAAGTTCTCGAAATTTAAACTTTACAAATTCTGTTATCCAAACATCTCGAAATGAAGTTAGCAGACGCCTCCTAACCAAACTCGACATATAAAATCCATTAGAAATTCGGATGTGTTTGAAGTGACACAAAAAGTCAATAGAAGTTGGCTTCGTGAGTTTGTATGGTTAGGACATTCTCAGGTATCCGGTCATTATTTACTTGATTTGTTAGTTGACATGGAAGTTTTAAGATTTATCCAATATTCTATGGCCCTTTTTTTTCGTTGAGAAAATTGAATGAAATTGGCAACTGTAACATTAAGTCATTGTTTACAGTGTACTTTGGCAACGTCTCTATATACTTTCTCCTCTAACACGAAAAGCACAATAAAATATAAGTAATGGAATCAATATGATGAACATTTACGCCAGAAGAATTTTACGAACGAAGAAATATTTTGCAACAATTCAATTGTTTTCATTACTCTAGTCAATCATTATTTTAAGTTCAATTTAATAATCAGCATTATGGTTGGTTTGCGTGCAGCAGAATTGCACTTCATATTACTTAAAGATTTAGAAGATTATATCATCTATTTTTATGGTCAGTATACCAAATACAAAAACGAACATCCACTGTTGAGAAATATTTAGAATTTGTCCAAACGATATCACTCAGCAAAAATTTGCATTAATTGATTTGGAGCAATGGAAAAAAAACATACAATTTGAAAGTCTCCAATGTGTAATTTATATACAGGGCATTGTTTTTGACCCTCATCGGTAACTTTTTACTGATAGAAAACGAAATATAACCACTTTGAAACGCCATGGACGTTGGTTATCAACTATTATGGATGAGGGATATGTTGTTTATTACGAAAAGAATGAGACACAAAATTCATGGAAAAACAATCATTAAAAAAGTGGCCCTGGCCTGTTTCGTATTACTGGACAAACAATCTTTCAAACAACATCAAGTTCATAAAAATTGGCTAAGCTGAACATTCCTCTTTTTTAATTTTAAGCCCTATAGTGGTGAACCTAAAATACTAAAAATAATTTTTTACATGTTTCTTAGTGCCACTTTTGTTAAAAATGTTTTTTCCTAGTGCTGTGATATAATCCGTTCCTGAGATATGGCCAACGGCTATTCTTAGTTGTCCACCCGGTATATACATATGTGAAAAACATAAAAAAACAATAAATATACAGTTAACGTTTATTTTATCCAATTTGTATTAATAATACCATAATAATTATTAATAATATACTTCTACATTTATATTAATAGTTTGTTTTTTAAAACTATAAGAGGTCCAAGAATTTTGGCGATTTGTCGATGATAAATTTATTAATTTATATCTATTATTATAATGGATGATCTAAAATAGGTCGTCCTACTTGTTGGTAAGTTAGACTTGTTATGATCACGCAGCACCTTTGTTAATTGGTAACGATTACAATTGATTAATTTGATTTAACAGATTGCTCTTTACAGTAAAATAAAAGCAAAGAGGAAGGTGTGTCTTGACGCATAAAGGTTTACCTTTGTAGTTATTCTTCTGTTTTATATTCCTGTGTAATTTTGATTAAACAATTTTCACATCATCAATAAGTATTGCAGTTAAGAGCTTGCCCATTTGTTTGAATGCCTAGGAGAAATATATTTTCAGTATTCCATTCAAAGAGAATTTTCCACACCCTGTAGTTCATCAGTATTAAATTTTTGTCAATGTAATAGCAATTTTTCTTTGTGGACTTCTATTACACACAAAATAATATACATATATGAATTCAAAATGAATTTTTTTCAAATTAATAACAGGTTATATATTTATATAGGCCACTTTTATATGAAACTCTTATTCCATGCGATTGCTTTGGATATACACAGAAGAAATAGTCTGCAAACGACGTCACTCCTTAATCGATTCTCAACAAAACGTCCCGAGGGATCTCAGATTGAATCGGGCAATATCCCATAGAAAAAACGAAATTATATTTTTAAAGATAGGCGATTTCGCGTATATCTACATTATCTTGCAACGTTTCTATATGTCGTGCTTCTGAATAAATTAAAATTTCTCGTTATCAATTCGTTAATGAGTTTTATATTTCTTGTGTGTATTAAGATTGTCCCAGCCAATTCGCCATCGAAGATGGAGCTGTAGATCAAAAACCAATAGTCGATATACAATATATTCAGAACCTCATCAACAATTTATTTATAATCTTTGTGTCTACCACTCACGACCACGGTTTTACCCGTTCCACTTGGTTCGGAATGCTACAATTGTAAAATGGAATTGATTATGGAGCGCATTCTAAGCGTTGATGTAAATATTTACAAATCGCGAGGCAGAAAAAAGAGGTTATGTTACAATTTGTTAGTCTTATTAGTTATTGGTTAAATTGCACAGACATCCACTATACGAAATAATGAAATGTTCACGATTCACTTGGCTGGGTTTTATAGAGGTTAGAAACTGTTGCGGAGTATATAGCTGTTTGGTCTTAAAGAGAACTCCAAGTTTTTGTGGTTTGGTTAAATCGACCACGTGAATATACCAGGACATTTGCTCCCATTAGTTCAGTTTTTATATCCCTCGCGCGTTGTTAGAAGAATACACACACAATGAATTGATACCTGAAGAAACTCTTCCTAAAAACCACCACAATCTTAGTCCTGCAAAGGAAAAAATTTCCTATATCAAAGCCGTTACAGAAATAAACCATATCCCACATGGAAATCTTCCTACTTCAGCCAAAATACCTCAACGAATATCTTTAGACATTTCCCACAATGTACCTGTCGAAAATAAACCAGAGACTACCGCGACCACAGTGGATGACGAATATGAAAACTGACATATTAACCATAGAAAAATAATAAAACGACACTAGAGATTTTCATGTGGTAAAATCAGTTTTAATAACATTAAAATCAGTTTTATTTAAAATTTTGGTTTCGCAGCACAATAACGCATGAAAGTTTTAGTCAAAATGTGAAAATTTTTGAGCTAAACAACTCTGAAGTCCATTTTTTCCAACTAAACTATCTATTTTCTATTGATCTCCACTGTATGATTCTTTTCAGCAAGAGAGAGTCGTCTTTTCTTTGTCTAAGTCTTCCTCCTGATATTAGTTTAGTAATCTCGGTATTTTACTTTTAAATTTTATATATTTAATATTTTTAAATAAATTAAGCTATGCCTGATTATTATGCCCTCATTTAATCTCATCTCTAACATGCCTTTCCCTTCTGGGGTGCGTGTGATGCGACTCGATTTGAGCGAATCTTCAAACTACAAAATAGACCTGTTAGATATTCATTTAGACCAAACAGCGAGGCTCACTGCCAGGACTTTTCCTTTTTAAGTACCTACTCCACGTTCAGAATTAGATAAGGGCTCAATACTTTACAATGCCAAAAAATGCACAATCATTTGCCAATTGAGATCAAATATTTCTCATATTTAAACTGGAAAGATTATATGAGTTTATATTAACAATTTTTCTATTTAAAATTCATTAGACCTCGTCGAAATGCCACTATATTTTCCTTATAAGATTCAAGCTTACTTTTTCTACTATTTAAAACTTACAATAAGCAGATAAGCTGAAAATCATCTACCTGTGAAATATTGGAAGCTAATTTTTAACTTAAATTCTACACTATATAAAGAAAGACCGGAAATGGAACAGTTTACGAATTTATCGTCGGATGGTGAAGCGGAAGAGTTAAGATTCATTGGTTCGTATCTAACAAATGGGAGCGTACATCACTTGGAAATAGCGTGATAACGACCTACATCCTAGAAATGCAGTTATTTTGAACCTGATGTTCGGGACAGTTTGACCTGAATAAGATTTCAATAAACAGGCAAGCAAACATTTCAATAAGTATATTTATACAGTATGGCTGATAGAATACAGACATTTAACTCTAGAATTCAGTTAATAACATTGGAAGAATTGCACACATGGCTGTTTTTTACTGTACAACCTGTTGGAAAAAAAAAGATTTGGAAAAACAATGCCGAAAAGTAGATTGGTCATTTTCTACTTCAAAAATCGGCTCCACTTTCACCAGAACCCTGAGAAAGTATGACTAAGTTAAAACGTCGTGGTGAATGGAAAAAACTCCACAGCTGCTGAAGAACATTTAGAGAACAGCATGGCCAGGATGTTGGTAGATGTTTCATCTTGTTTCACATTTTCTCATAGAATCTATAGACCTAGACAGTGAATATAGAGTTAACCTTTGCTATAGGAAATTCATCTACTTGAACTTTACAGGATTGTTAATTCTTTGTAAATACTATTCTTAGCTATACCTGGTTCACTTAGAAGTAAAATCTCTCACAGTCATACTGTTTCCATGACGTTATCCTTTACTGGTACCGAAGACAATATTAACACGATCATATTTTCTCAAAATCCCTACTGTAACTTTAATTGTAAGTATTTATGTAGTGGTAGTCAACAATATCTAATTTGAATGTCATCAATCGTTCCAAATGTTTAAACGTAGTAGTTTTTAACTTAAGCAGAAAAAAATTATACCAACAAATTGGTTAAAACGTATAAATGACCTAAATAGACACATTTACAAAATGTCGAGAGTTAATATTCAAAACTTTCCCAATTTATAGACCATAACCACTCGCGCTTATTTAGTCTCTGTACAAATAACTTTCCAACTAGTCTCTATATTTCTCTGGCATAATTTCATGTTGCGACGTGCATTTTCATTCTCAAGAGTCATGTGCATGCTGCTTTGTAGCCGCGTACTCGGCACTGACTTCTCACTCATCGCTAGTGTCATATTGTACAAATGCATTATGCTTATTCAAGAACAATAAAGAACGTCCCGGTAATTGGTACAAGGATAAGTGTCATGCCCAAAGAATCAGAAGGCCGAGTGAAAAAAAAAATTAATTTGTGTCCGTTGGCAATTCTGTTTCTTTAGGATTAAATGAAAAAGAGAACGTTCCATCGAAACAGTGACATTCCAATTTCCAATCATAATGGATCTGAAACGCGTCGACCATGAGGATTTGAAATATCAACAGATTGCTTCAAAGAAACGGGTTTACAGATACGGAGTGGTAAAAAAGATATAATGTTATTTACAACGAATCTATAAATTGTGAAAAAACTAATTAATACCACGCCATAACAATCGCTCGGAGGAAAACCCCTCAAAGTTCTATTCACTAAGTTTATTCCGAAGCCTCTCAGCTTGAACTAATTATTAAGCCAGATATAAAATATCTCAGAATAATCTTGGATTACCATACAATAGCCACAACCAAAAATCAAAATCGGGAAAACAACCCTAGATAAGCTGCGAAGGGTTAAGTAACAGGCTTATCATGATCATGTCCCTCGACAGCATTACAAGTCCTCTTAGATTTGCATCCTCTGAAGGTATTCTTAAAATGTGGGCAATGAAATCAAGAAACAGAATATGAAGCCCGGTAAACTAATTGAGCAATGAGTAAGATGCCCACAGATACCAAATTACGCTTATCAAAAACTTTTCCGTCCGCTTTTCCTTCAACAACATGAACGAGTAGGAATAGGAATATATGGGACTGAGCTTGGTATCCCAAGAAGCTCAGAAGGTTTTATTTTCCACGTGGAAAAATATGCTATTCATACATGCGCAGCTAATTCTTTCAGGCATTACAGCAGCCTTCCAACCACTTGACTCTTAAAAAATTGAGTTAAAGGTAGTATGGGAATGTACGTAGTCTCTGAATTCACTGGGAGCAAAGAACAAAGTTACTGTGATGAAGAAAAACGGGATAGCTCCTTCAATGGAACCATAACTTTGCACGAGTTTCTCAAAAATTCATCAATCATCATCAATTCATCAAAGTGAGGAATAGAGAAAATCAAAAACATGAGATGAAACCCCAGGTCCAAGACAATAGAATATATTTCTTTCTTATGCTACGAACTGGACCAAGAAGGTGCTTTCATTAAGCAAAGAGGAAATGAGAAGAGTTACTGGTATACTTACTGGACACTGTCTGTTGAAGTTCTACCTGATGATCATCGAAAAAGCTTCCTACAGCGTTTGTCGTTTCTACAAGAAGTCATAAAAATAGTCTAGCACATTATATGTTAGTGTAGACCTAGCCTGAGCTTTACATTTTCGCTACTTAAAACCAGAACAAGTATATTTCCAGAATTTACAAAGTCGATAGTAAACAGTCCGAGGTATACAATAAATAAATAGATCAAAGATCATTCCTCAGCTTGGCTTATCTAATCTAATAGTACACATGTATTCAAAAAGACAATTATATTCTTATAAATTTCTTAGTCGAGTGTGAAGTATCGAATCGTCGAGTCTGAGGATAAATTAAGAAGCAACCCTCTGCTAAAAAGTTGATAGGACGTCAATTCATTCACTTATATGTACTATACGTATTATTGTGTTCCTTTAACCAATATTGGCGAGTATGAAACGAAATATCGATAAAAACTTATTATGATTGATTCGATAATATGAGAAATGTAAATATTCTTTCTGGATTGAATCCAATTCTTGATATCTGTTGGTTGGAACAATCATTTTATATGGTGGTCGAAGTAAAACATATTATTGGATATCATCCAAGTAGCTGAAACGATTACCAAGATCGAAAGGAATTATGTTTGTTTGTTATACTTGTCTGTTGCATATTCTAATTTTGAACTCATCTGATTGATTTATTTATGACTATAAACTCCTTATGGGATTCCATATTATTTATTTCCTTTTCATTTTTCGCTATCGCTAATTATTCTCGAATCGATCATGCTCTTGATTTTTTCCATTTCATCGTTTGTGTTCCCAATATTCCCTCTACTACTTTGATCTGTGCCTTTCTCTTCTTCTTTTCCTTTCCCATCTCACTGAGTCTTCGCCTACTCTCCACATATGTTTGTAGCCATTTCTTGCGCTGTCTATATTCATTTCTATTAATTTTGATTGATTCTAATTTTCTTTCTTATTATCTTTCTTTCCATTATTCTTGACTCGTTTTTTCGTCATTGTTTCTGTGTCTCACATCTTGATGTTTGCAGGATATGATCTAAGAGTTGCTAATATTTTTTTTCACTATTCCCAATCGTCTTTTCCCATTGCTGTGTTAATATTGCTGTTAATTTTGTACTTCTTCAAATTAATAATCTACTATTTCCATGACTAACTTCTTGAAGTGCTTGCCATAAATTTACTTTATTCGAATTAATGTTTTAGAATTACCTTTAGTAGAGCCTTCATCATATTATCTATCTATCTATCTATCTATCTATCTATCTATCTATCTATCTATCTATCTATCTATTTATCTATCTATCTATCTATCTATTAGTTAAATCATTTTTATATGAATCTTGGGTTCATATGCTTCTTAATTATATGTATTCACACTGGTATTTTCCTACTATTACCAGGCGTATCAATTGTATAATTGACATTAATTGATAAGTATTGATAAGTTACATTTGGAGAAATAATTTCTGTAACCTTGGCACCGTTGTTGATCACTATGATGATTTGTCTAATTTTCCATATATCTGGCAACTTTCTGTCTTTCCATCCAATCAATTTAAATACTTGTTCGATTTACTATAATGAGTTTTTAACTTCATTGGAAGAAGCAGTTCGTGAGAAAACTCAAATTCTTTAGATTCATTTCTTATTATGTTCCAAACAGACTGTACAATAAGAGATGAGGATTAATAGGAACACTTGAAAAAATAATTAATAAACGACTGACGAGTGTGTATGAATAAACATAACGACTATCCAATTAAGGAAAGCAGACTGGTTCTCAGTGGCCAATCTAATATATATGTTTTATTGAATCCCACTGGATGTTAAATCAAGGAATTAGTTCTCTTTCTACGTGGATTAACGATACACGACCCTTTACGAGATTGCCTTTCGGGCCCAATATTCCAACAGAGAATAATGGCAAAAGTATTAGCTAGATTTGTTACGGAAACGGCATTCTTACAAACGTATCGTTTAATCGTGGTAGCATACCACATTACGACTCAAACGCGGTTATCTAAATTGAGGTTCAAAAGTTGTGATAAAGAAACAACAATTGAACACTGATACAGAACTATCTATATAAATTACCGAATTGACGATATAAAGTCTGTTCAATAAATTTAACCTCAAAAGTTCAAATGCATAGCTTTTTATAATATTAAACGAAATAGCTAAAGTCAAAAATATGATTGCAATTCAATAATTACGTCTTAACACTAGTTATATAGTGTATTTATAAGCGGTGGTGGGAAATATGAATCGTCTGTTTTAAAAACTGACTTTTTTATGAACACTTTTATTTACTACGGCTTTTACAAGAAATTAGAAGTATACACAAACAATAATATAACGAAACCAAAGGCTTAAACCCACTAGCAACACACCACGCCACGCCACACCACCCCACGCCACGTCATCTCACGTGGGAAGTGTAACCGATGCGTATTAAGACGTGTGAACACCGTTGTATGCCAGTCTATGGAAAAGTTTTACAGTATTGGGTCTACATTAAATATTGACTCGAAAGCATCATGTTTTCTACGATTTTTGTCGATTTTAAGGGCCCAAAGCTACTAGTGCTCTCTATTACGTACTCAAAGTTACTTAAAATTTTTCCGTTTAAAATTATAGAAAAGAATGAGCGTGTCGCTTAGTGACGTGTTACAAATGTATACACAGCAATGTACCATGTAAACCGACGTCGTATGACGTAGAGTGGCGTGGCGTAGCGTGTTGCTAGTGGAGCTCGATCTTAAGACTAAAGTCAAACTGAGTTGTATAATTTTGGTTTAATTATTTAATATGAAACATATTTATGACACGGCACCAAATGTTCTAATGAAAGCTTTGTCTATCTAAAGTTGTTTCACCTTTAATTTAGTCTAACATACTGTAATAATATTTCCTTAATAGTTTGTTAGAACTTCTTGAGTTATCAAAGACAGTTATTAATAATTTAACGACTTATAGAATAATTTCTAGCTTTTTCGAAAGGTCTAATTATCATACATCACGACAGTGACAGATGAATACAAAAGTTTGCTAAATTGTATTTGAATGAATTGAAAAAATAGATAAGAACATTACATTAATTAAACTTCTTAAGAATATATATCTAATACAAATCATCTTTATATCTTTAAATTAGAGAGATTGAAAAAAATTGTGAGCAAACATATCTTTGTCCAAAAATAATAATATCAATACAGACGAACAAATCCGAACGAAAAGTGATGTAAAATAAATCAAACTTACAAACAACGCCATTCAGAATGGCCGTGAAACGAAAAAGCAAATTACTTATAAACGAAATAATTCACATCGACAAGCTCGATGTAGGTCAAGGGTTGGATCAATTCCACAAGTTTTTTTTGAAAATTTCCAAATAACATTTTGTGTTGAGTCACATAATTTGAAAAATGTATAGTTGAATCAAACGAAACGGTAATAGAAAAAACATGTATGGAGGCTTGCCTTTTTAATTATTTTGACGTATCGTCGGTTATTCAAAAGTAAACAAAATAAATTCAATGTACTTAAGCCACAAATCTTGCTGTAAACTTGTCCCAAAGATACATTCTAGTAGATGCCATCGTCGTTTTTGTGACCGCGAATAGAAGATAGTGAAAACAATATTAGTCAGTAGTACGATTCTTGTTTTCAAATAGAATTACCACAGAGGAAAGAGCGTTTAGATGCTGTTTATGGTGAGACTCTTCCTTTCGAATGCGTCCATCAAAATAGGTTTAACGTGCTGCGACACCATCCCAAAACATGGGTAAGCATTTCAAACAATCGCGTCGATCATATCCTGTATGAAATTTAGAACATTCTGGAACGTAACCGCGAACCAACTTCAGAGGAGTGTTTGGCGATGTTCAAGTACCATTTTTACCGAAGTTTTCTTCTTCTCCACATGCTCGAGTGTGCAAGTAGCACAGTTGTTGATTTTTCGAACTAATGATGAAGATTTTTCAACTACGATGTTGTGCACCGAACTATCCCCATTATTTTGCCTTGCGTTACAAAGTGAAGGAGATCGAACTTTACAGAATTATACATCATATGACCAAAGTATTCTAATTTACGTCTCTTTATAGTGCTGACTATTCCTTGAGTTTCGTCCGTGCGCTCAAGAAAACGTTTTTAAGTCTATTGATCCAACTTATCTCTAAATTATGGCAATAAACCCACAAACGCTTCTAAATGTTTGAGAAGATGTTCTGTTAGCGTCCATGACTCAAGGTCGTATGTTAACACAAGAAAGACATAACATCTTATCATCCTCGTACACAGTTTTGGTTGAAATAGTGGCTGTAAAGGATTTTTTAAGTTTTATAAAACTTGCTCTGGCTGATCAAATTGATGCCGAGTAGAAGCTGAATGTTGCTCATTTAAACTTGACATTATAAAAATCGAAACAAAAATAAAGAGAAGCGCTAGCAAAAAATCACCTCAAACAAACAATATTTCAAACGGCACTGAAATGGTTATAAGTTACGCTGTCTAGAGTCTCGCGGGAAAATTGCGAGCTACAAAAGCCTGTATTATATCCATCGTTTATTATAACAAAATTATGAACCATATTTCTCTTTCATATTCCAGTTTTAAAACCAAAAATAATTTTTTTCCGATCTTTCATATTCGGATTATGATCCCACTAGAGGACTGAACTTATTGAGTGGGCAACCATCCAACATATCACCTGAAGTAAAAAAATAAAAACTCGAAGGGTGGACGAAACGAATCACCGCAAAATTATGTGTTTTTTCCTCACAATATTCAAGTCGCCTTAGTGAATTACCTATTTCTAATTCAGATAATGGATTTCTCCATTGAAATATTAAAGATTAAGTAATTTCGTTCGTCAAGATAAAATGGTAATGAAACAATACGCTATACCGAGCAAAAATTATAATTCCGCCACACCAACTCTCAACTTTTTACTATCTGAATCACGTTTCGATCTGGTAATTGACTTTCGAGGCATCCGTTCAGAAGTACAGTGTGAACGTTACTTGTATTAGTAATAACAGACTAGAATTAATATAACTTCATAGGGAAAAAAGAGGTCAGAATTTATTAAAAGAAATTACAAAAGGGATTCGAAAAAAGGTTTTACGGCAACGTTTCTCCACGGAGATGTAGTTCGGAGGTCAGGAAGGGTGCATGGTCATCTTACAAGAACGTAGTCCTTGAGAAGGCCCCACAGGAAGACATCACAGGGTGTCAGGTCACATGACCGTGCAGATCCATCCTCCAAAATGAACACTGAGGTATTCCCGCATACATAACGCGTAGTACGGCGAAGCTTCATCCTACATGGAATTATAGTAGATGTTCGTGAGTGTTGAATCGTTGCCCACGTAAATCTTTGATCATTTCCAGATAACACACATACACCGGGTAGGTTTAATTATTCTTCAATGAATATGGATTTTGGACGTTTCAGTTTCAGCTTTTTCATCCGATCACAAGATGAAATGCTAGAACTGCGGATCATCCTGACTGCATCCGAAGTACCACTCGCAAAACTCCAATCTGCGATCGAAATCATCCTGGTGAAGTGCGCGAAGAAGACGCGGACGTTTAACTTGATAGTGCATTCGTTTCAGTTTCATTCGTAGTAAAGAGCGATCGGATATTTTAGGTTCTCCCGATTGGTAGTGCTGCTCAACTAACGCCAGCGCCATTATTTCCATATTTTCGTTAGTTGTTATAGGTCGTCCGTAGTGCAGCGCGTCGGCAACAGAGCCCGTTTTTGAGAATTTCTTTCGTCTTTTTCACCGTTGAACGATTGGATTGCGGCGAGTTCGGAAATTGTTTCCTAATCCGCGTTCGTACGCAGATACGACGTAACAAAAAAACTCTGTTTTGAAGCATGAGTTTGTAACCGGTTATAAATTCTGAAAACGTGTCATCATGACACTGCATGCTTCATTTTAACGTTTCCTGATTTATACCGACCTCTGTATAATAACAATTGATTTTGAATATCGGTTCGTATCATACATTCCGACATAACTTGTGAACTCATACGTGCACTACCATATTCTAGCATCAATAATAATAATAATAATAGTTTATTGAAACGTCCTTATTATCATAGTCATCAAAATGTATTATTTCAACTTTTCCAGAAAGATCTGACAACAATGTAAATACCATTGTGATATCATCTGTTCCCGATATATTCAAAACTTACTACGCATATTAAACGTCCGGACAAAACTGAATTAAAAATTGGGAAATTTGTTGAAACGAAATTTGTTAGAAACTTTATGTTGATTTAGATGTGAATTTGGGTAAACTCAAAATAAGTTGAATATAGAGGCAGCAAACGAATGGGATAGGCTGAAATGTGTATTTTTTCTCATAGTATTGATCAAAATCTGTCAAAGAACGTAATTATTATAGATATAGTGTGTAAAAATATACGAGGGTTGTCTGAAAAGTTTTCGGATATTTTGATTTCTCTACTCAGTATCATATTGAGTCTATAGACTTTTGAGCAATGCTCTAATCTTACTAACCGTGCCTATATTTTCCAGACAATTACTATAGACTTCTTATCCATTAACAAATAATTTATCCAAGTGTCCCCACTATAGGAATTATATAATTTTATTGAAAACCGTCTCCCTTAAAGACAAGTGGCATATTTTCCATTGGAGTCGAAATATAACGATTGGTACGTTCTCAAATTGATAGCTTGACGAAATTGACTTCATTCCACTAATAACCTGGTACATTGTATATTTTTAAATTGAATCGGAACCATTTCCACTTTTACAGAAAATATTTATCGTCAAAAGAATTGCTGAATCGTTTATTAATCTGCACCCCGTTTCAATTTTCAGTTTTAGCACTATTAAAAGCATGTATGTGACCATTATTTCCAATTTATATTTCTACTCTTTGAACGTATTTACGAAGAAGCTCATTTCAAACTGTATAAACAATGAAACACTTGAATCACTCAACTTTGTTCTATTTTTTCAGAGATCCCTTTCTTTCACCTGTCTGCAATTCTCTTTTCTCGATGTTTTCAGTTCGTGCTTTTGCACGTGCAATGACACAGAGATGAACTTTGTTAAATCACCTGACGTCCCAAAAGCTCTCTTGCATCAACTGATTTATTGGATAAACATGAACTTAATGTGGAACGAGCTTTCTGAACTGAGAGAAACTATTCATGTGAGATTTTTCAAGAGTTTCATCGGGAATAATATTCAATCGACAAAGTTTTGATTAAGTTATATATTCAATTTAAATAATTGATGCAGAATGGTATGTTGTACCTACAAGTGAGAAAAATTACATATTTGTCCCGATTGTAGAAGTTGTTTATACGCTAAATAAATTGTAATATGTAATTTTCCCATGAACCGTGCATTTTATTTTGTCTATGGATACGTTGTTTTTAATATTTACTCTGTGATTAACAGTTTGAGCTATACTGGAAAATAATTCCTGGTTGCTTCGTTCCAGCACATTTATGTGATTATAATATTAGTTAAAGTTGATGGAGAAATGTACCGACCTTCCACACCATTGCTGTATTTGGATTGTAATGGCGTTGAGGCTCAATCGATTCCATTAAACTTTTTATATATATGAACGTAATTTTTGTGCAATAATACAGGATATTCATGAAATATCCTGTATTACTTTTTATTCCCGCTTAGTGTTTAGGTCGGCATCTTGGTCGTCCTCATGATGTAAAGACTACAAGGTGTGTTCTTCCCGTGGGCTCATTTTCGACTCGTTCTGCGCATCTTTTTGGGAGCGAATTCTCATTGGCATAGCACACCTTATAGTCTTTACATCATGGTCGTCCTATTGCTGGCTTCCACTCGGTTACCTCCTATCGGGGCTTTCTGATCTCTTCTTCGTATATATCCAAACCTTTAAACTTTTAGATCTTTAACACTGTCACTATATGACCTTCTTTCACCTGCTCTTGATTTCGTGGTTCCTTAACCTTCTTAGGAATAGTCCATCTATCTTGACTGGTCTCAGTTCTTTCTCTCTATTATTCGAAGATTTTCTTCGGGAGCATGATTCTGTTCTGTATATTCTCAACTCTGTGTTCGTGTACAGCTCTCATTCTCTTGATTACCAAAATGTAATTTATTTTTTGAACATTCACCTCCAACCCATTTTCATTGGCTTATCTTATCCCTTGCCAGATGTGCCAAATAATCGGCGTATCCGCGTACTGTTGTGGGATAACGTCTTACCCACATCTATATTTAGTATAAAAAACCGAACGTTTGGAAAGTGTGCAGTGTTTTGGTCGTGTTGTTATGGAAAAGCCGGAAAATGTTTTCATGGCTTAAATAGATATTGAATTGCGTCGTCAATCGTGTCGTATCAATTTGACATGTAACTATTCATTGTTGACTTAGGAAAGGAACTTATGGAAGTGATAAGAAAACATTTTAGCATTTGTAATTAAAATAGTTTTCATACAGTAAAATTGAACTTTAATTCAAAGATAATGTTTCTTTTTGTTCATGTGGAAAACGTTTGACATAGAATCCGAATTCACACTGAAAATCTACTATTTTATTCTAGTTCTAAAACACGCATTTCCAAACTATATTCTTCCTCAAAACAAGCAGATGTTTGGATTACGTGCCTAAAAGACTTGTATGCTCAAAGTCAGTCAGTCAAAGGAACTGTTATTGGGCCTACTTCGTTTCCTATAGATTGTTAGTTTTATTAAATTTGAAGAATTTTGTATACTCCCAAATTTTTGCATAATATCAATAACATATTTTGAAAACGTTTCACCGTAATATCGGTTCGTATCTTCTCGACGACAGAATAGCTGTTCATAGAAAGGAGAATATTCTTTGGAAATAACTCACAATCAAAATTAATTTTCATGTAAATTCATTCCATTCATTCAAACATGAATAAAGAGCGTATGGCATATATTATTACAAGCAAATCATGAAAAGAATAAAGAACCGCTACTGTTGAAAATTCGTCGAAAAAAAAAAGTAGATTTTCCTGCGAATCCGGCGCCGAATATATACCATTACGTTTCTATTGAGACGTTCTTTGATTCAACTCGAATTCTGGAGATTTTCTTTGAAACTCTCACTCTTATGTTTTCAATGAAATAAGATAAATTGGTCTCTTCATGTCGGTACAAAAATGTCCAAATTGTCTAACCAAACATATCCATACATTATTCAATAAATTTAAAAACTTTTTGACCGTCTAGACGTTGCAATAAAAATAGTAATAAAGCCGCAATTTTTAAAAATACTGGTACTGCGCATTTTGAAACGACTTAAAAACCAAACTATTTAAAATCTACTTCAAAAAAATCGTTGGAGTAGATCTTGGTATAACTAGTCTTTAATAAAAGAAAAAATAGTAGATAAGGATGATGAAGAACTCATAAATAAGAATTATAAAGGAATTATTGTCATATATTACCTCTCAGTATTCATATGGTGGGATATGGTGCTATCACCTCTTTTTGAACATATTTCCCGATGCTTTGCATCTTCTAACAATTCTAGGTGGTAGTACTGAAACTATCTCTTCAGGATTCTCTCCCCTTGTCCCAATTTTTTCAAGCATATCTTCTTTAAATTTTCTTTCTACTTGGTAACGTCCAGTTATCGAGCAAAAGCTTACTTACTTATGAATCCAAAATAGGAATAGCTCATTACTACTCTTTTTTTGATACTCTTGTGACAAAGGTTACTTTTGGCTATCTTTGTGGATAGCTGTGTTTCTATTCGATTCACCACTTTTCAATGACATCCAGTTATCAGACTATATGACTTTTGGATGCTCACTTCCCAACATCATTTCCATTGAAATCCATTTTTCGGACTCCGAACGTTGGAAAATTATGCAAAAATTCGGTTTGGCTCAAGTTAGGAAGTACTGATTCGATATACGTTAATCAATATAATATATGCAGACGTGTAAACTTTTTTTTGAATTCTTTATGAGAAATAGACATTCGTTCTTCATAGGATATACTTTGATTTCATTGAAATATATTTTTTGATATTTTATTAGAGATATTAGTAGTTTTTTAAGTAGAAATCAATATAAGTAACTTGACTTTGATTAAACCAATACAAATCGTAAGTATAAATAAGAAGACTTATATCAGTAATATCTAAATTTTGAACCGTTAATTTTAGAATAATTTTCACTTAGATGATAAATGATAACATTACTTTTTGTAATAACAATTGATCCTCAGAGGGTTGGGGTTTTCCCCATAGGCTATCCCGGGGCTCAATTGGAAAGAATTTACTGAAATTATTTATTTTGAAGTTGAGTTTTTCCACTCACGCGAGGCCCAATTGGGATTAAGTGATCATCATTTTTTATGTTCAGGCTGGGTTTTCCACTTGGAGTCAACTTGGGTCATAATTAAAACAAATTGAATGAAGTTCTCTTACGGGTTTACATTGTAGGGCAGATCCAACTTGGACCCAATAATATCCAGATGTATACTTTGGATAATTTCACATAAATTTCCAATCGAAACATTAGCTCTGTTTTTTGTTACTTAGCCATCTAGTCCGATTTTGAAATTATATAGTTCGTATCCTGAGTTGGAACCTAGAAGAACCTGTGAACGATTCTAAAGGCTGCAGGCTTAGATGTGATTCTAATCTGCTTTTCTCTACACTCTCGTGAGATTATTTTTGTTTCTTTTTCCATACATCCACACGTATTACTGAGCCATAGATTATTATAGTCGTTATGATTGCTGTATACAATATACTACCTTTGATTATGATCCCCACTTTTACTAAACATCTTCTTAGAGGTGTAGGAAGCTTTTATTCGTTTTCTCATTATTTCCTTCACATTTCTCTTCGATAAAAGTCTAGTATAGATTACAAAGTATTCAGCTTTCTTCGATAAGTCCATTCAACTTAGATATCTCACATATTTTTGTAAAAATAATTATTTCTGTCTTTTTATGTTTGACTCCCAGTCCGTTATATCTTGGATAATGTTGTCTAACGTGTTTTTCATGATGGCGCTGATTGTTTGTGGGTTTCTAACCGCAATCAATACAGCTACATCGTCAGCATACGCTATTTTGATTTTGTTTCTTTCTAATCTTTTTAGAATCTTATTTACTCTTAATAAACCAACCAATTTCTTATCCTTAAACCATTTAGGTGGGATGTATACATCGTTTTAATTATGTAAGCTCTTATTAATTAGCTTTCAACTTTTCCAATTCGCACCGCTACTCTTAACATGAACGCGCAGTTTCTCTTTCAATTTCCGTTTTAATTATTACTTTGTAGAATCTTACATTGTTATAAAATTCCTTCGTTACAGTAGGGTTGGCGGATAAGCGACTTGACACAGATACGAGGATGGTCCCAGAAGTACCTGGCTGACCTAGAGAGGACTCTATTAGTATTTATACAAACTGTACAGTTTGTATAAGTTTGAAGATGCTACGTTGTTTAGTATTTGTTTGGCAGCTATCAATAAATAATGAACGTTTTCAGTAAATTTGAAATATGGCTTTAGCCCAATCAATATAAAAGGTGAACTAGACTCTACTCTGGTTGTGGCCGTACGACCTGCGAAGACCAGCATCGCAGTGGTCGATCAAATGAGCTAAGGATTCCAAAATTGTTGAAAAAAATCTAGAAAGCGGTACTGGATGATCGTAGACTGAAGTGCGCGAGCTAGTAGACATAGTAGACATTTCAAAAACTGAGGTACATCGCATATTAACTGAAAATTGAGACATGAGAAAGCTGTGCGCAAGATGGGTGCCACGTTTGCTCGAAATGGAACAAAAACAGCGTCGTGAAGATGTTTTAATCGTGTGTATGGCAATATTTCATAGAAATCTTCGGGCAAGGTGATGGCGTCGATTTCTTAGGATGGCCAAAATCATTTAATTAAAGTTTGAATTGCATCATGCACCCTATTCGTCAGATTTAGCTCCTTCGGATTATTTTCTGTCCCCAAAGTTGAACAAATAACTCGGTGGTCAAAGATTTTCCAACAATAAAGAGGCGATGTCGGCAATTAATGGCAATTTTGAGGAGCTTGAACGATAAAACTTTGATTCTAAAATTCAATCTTTCCGAAGGTAGAATAGATATATCGTTTAATGATCAACTTGAATGAAATGTTAAAATAACGACGTTCGATATTGAAGTAAGTCAAGGCAAGTCATAACGAGTGATGGACGGGAAAAAGGGACCGCTTCAATTTACTTCGTAGGCTTCTACGTTGATATTTATAAGAGGATCAGTATATGCCGTTTTATTGGTGGATAATGAACGGATTTCTCTGTCGGTCTTTTAACTGCGAAGATTAAAGAAAGGAAGGATGCTCGTTTCATATCTATAAGAGGATTTCCTGTGAATATGTCTCGATCGTTAATACGAGAATTCATTTATACAGGGTGATGTATAATATTCATCTATAACGTAGTCTACCAAGTACTCATTGAAAGTAAAAAAAATCATGTTATTTATTCTTCAAACGGATGACCCTTAGATGTATCATAATCTCTCTACTGCCATAAAATTGTCTCGCTATTTCAAAAAATATAAGTACTAAAATTGTAAAATACAAAAGCCATTAAGTTAATCATCTCGTAAAACGTTATATTCGCTCTGGGTTAGTGTTTATGTCATCATCGTCATTATGCAGCTCAATCACTTGGATTATGACTAGTGCTTATTACCGTTTCTGCTTTCCAGTGTACTATTTCTAGGATTTCTGTATTTTCTTTAATTTGGTTTCTCCAGATATTTCTTGGTGTGCGTCTTCATCTCTGCCATTGTGTTCCTTCTTTCTTTTTCGTTATTCTTTCATTCGGGGTGTATTCTTCTCTATGAGTCGGTCGTATTTGATATATGCTGTGTAGCCTCGTTTTCTAATCTGTTTAGTAGATATTTTCTCCTATGTTGTATCTCTTTGGAGTAATCTTTTGAGATTCATTGTGTTTCTTCCAATTTTCTAGCTTCCAATTCAATCCATAAAGGAACTGTTTTTCTTTTCTCTTATGACTTTTCTTACAATTCTATGTGCCTGCTTTACATCATTCTCTGGTTCTATCTTGATATCAAATGTCTATTTAATCTTGTCATTTATGGTTCGCTGTATCTCGATTCCTCTTTTTCGTATATTAAAATGTTTTTTGTCTTACCTACCTTTCTAGTATGTTAATTCTCGTGTCTTGTACTATGAGTTTTTATTCGTATTGCCTAATTGTTATTTTGAGGTCTTGGTTCACTTTTATTTGGCTTCCGCTATCTAGGACCGCATTCTATCCATTTGCTGTTCAATTTAAACATCCAAATACCTGAGGTATGAGTCCCTACTTCCGAATTTCTACTAAATGCTTTAGTTGGACGGTCATTCTGAAAGATGTTCTGAACAGAGTACGGAGACGAGTCGGACTAAGCAAGGAAAATCAGAAGCGTACCTAAAATCTTCATATCCTGCATAAAAATGACTCTTCAAAATAAATAACTAATATATCTCTTCGATGTGTATTAATCCTTTTTTTGTTCACAATCATGTTAAAATTCAATAAAAAACAAATAAGCCGATATTGCATTCAAAAAAGATATAGAATCAAAACTGAAGTTATTTTCTGATGAAGAAGAATCAGATAAATCTGAAACGAAGTACTATGTTGGAATAAGACCATACGATTCAGAAACAGATCATGAAATATGTGGAACTGAAGATAATGAAAGAGAAACAGGAAATTCTAAGACAAGATGTTATGAAATTTTAATTTGTTTTTTCAATTGTTGTTGACTATTTCAGAATTCTTTCATTGAGTATCTTCTCAAAAATTTTTAAAGTGGAATAGAGGAGAAAGGGGCCTGTAATTTGAAATGAAGTTAACATCTTCTTACTTAAGATTGGTTCCATTGTGGTAATTTTAATTTTTCTTGAACAATTCCTGCTTTTCAAGGTTTTCTCTTTATTCTTTATTTATTTTGTTAAATTGTTCCCAAAAATTGCAAAAAAAAGGTTAAGAGAAGTCATGTATTACAGACGTATGAAAAAATATCTGATTTTGGTCTGAAGCTAGTTTGGTACATTTGAGCAACGTATTATAAAGATTTCTCTGGGATTTCATCATTTGTATTTCAAATGAAGATAGTAATCTTATTATGATTATTATGAAATTTGGAAAAACTACAATGAAAAGACAATCCTTTATAGGGATTCTTACTAGAAAATTATTCCATCTACGTCTTTCAACCGTTTTGTAGACGTATCCTATGCATACACATCGAATTGTCAGTTTCTAAAATTAGATTTTCTGTAGAGTAGTTTCGCTCGAAAACAAATAGTTTGAATTTATTGTATTAGAGTTCATTGCTCCAGCAAATACAAAGTTTACGACTTTTTTGAACAGCCATAGCATTTTAGCTGAAAAATATGGACATAAAGTACTTCGACTTCCCCCTTACCATTATTTATTCGATCCTATTGAAAATATTACGTAACTAAAAATTATTATATAGATAATGTGGTCACTGATGGAACTTGGTCAGAAAAAACATTAGATATGTGCAAAAAAGCTTAAGACTGATTTTTCGTTGTAAATAATGCAGCACACTGAAAAAATTGGTAGGATAGGGAAGAGGCAAGATAATGACGATTTTATAGTAGAGTAGCCAATCATAATTATTTTTGTTTATCATTCATTAGTCCAGTAAACAACGATTTCCATCAACACGCATCGATTTGCTTGAAATTTTAACAGTAGATACCTTAAAAATATATGCCGATTATGTGATTTTACTCTGGGAATGAATTTTCTTGTTGAAATTAACCATAGAGTTTTTTTGAATACTTTTTGACTTATTCGTGATTGAAATTTTTGAATTTTTGTTACAAAAAAGCATATAAAGCATATGTTTAATCGATTTTTCACAAATAACTCATCGAAAAAACTGTGAGGAGATTAAATGCCGTTTTTTTAAAAAAATAATTTTTTTACAGACCTAATACAAACCAAATTATGATTTAATAAAGGTGGAACTTATTCAGTGAATGGAAAACGGACATTTTTACAAAAAAAATGTATTGAATCTTTTTTAAAGAACTTCAAAATACCTTTTAAATGATAATTTATAAGATATAATTCTTTCATTTCATAGAAAAAACGTCATTTCTACCCACGTTATTGCCACCCTCATTGAAATAAATTTGCAAATCACTTTAATTGAATACAAATATTAATATCAAGAAGTTTGAACGGTTTAGAGAGCTTGATTGAAAAAAATTATAGTATATCAAAGATACGTTCGTCAACACCTATTTTAAAGAAAAGGTCGCCAACTATTATTTTGAAGGGTTAAAAAGGTAAAGACACGGCTCTAAGAAGACTTACAAGGAGGTAGTTTGTACAAATTTTGTCACTGTGAGGGACAAATTTTACGATAAGATCCTGAAATGACAAGCGGTGGTTGAATTTACTTTTCATCATTCATCTGTATAATTTTTCCAGGGATGGATGTTCAATGGAATGGGCTTTCTCATAATAACGTGTTTATGTGTGAGAGTCTAAGCGTTTTCTTATCGGAAAATACTATTCAACTCCATATTTATAATTCATTATTTTGCTGTATAGAAATGCTAATTTAGTTTGACTAAGCTTTGTAAAATACCAATTAGGGCACCATTTAGTTCTTAACATAATAGTAAATCTGTTCAGTTCTTGTTGGAATTTTTTCATGTGAATCGTCAATTCTAACGAAAAATGCCAATTTACTTTGAAGATTCCATAAATCACTTTCCATTAAAACTGCCAATTTAGTTAAACTCTGGAATAGAGAGAACACTTTGTATTAAAAAACATCAGTTTACTCAGAAATTTCAATTAAATATCCATTTTTTCTCAAAAATAGCAATAAACGAAACGTTCTTTCAAAGTTAAGCCCTGAATTAATCTTTTCTTTCGGAAAAGAGCGATTAACCATCTTGAAAATTAGTTTTATGCGAATTCCTCTGGAAATTGGATTTAAAACAATTTAATTTCTTCTGAACATTTAAGTTTATATCAAATAAATATTCGTTAGTTACCTTGAAAGTTTCTCCTAAAAGTTGAAATCGGTTTAATTTGAAAACTAGAGTTTTCTTCTAATTACCACGTTTAAATTTCAAACGAATTAATTTCCCATTGAAGATAACTATTCAACTAAAAAAATACTTTTAAAATTTAAGTCGAAATCAGTTTTCATTGAAAACCATCTATTATAAAAATGAGCCATCGCCAATTTGTGTTTATACTTCTTCAGACACACAGATTATGATAAAATGGCACATACTTAAAACATGAACAATTGTACTGCGATTTAGACAGAACTGATTTCGATTATCTACTTTATTTCAAGGGTATTACCAGTAATTTAAGCTTACTGTCAAAATAATGGAAGTATGATCAAATCCCACACTCTAAATCAGTGGTATATGATTGTAAAATAGGGAGAAAACAATTATCAAATTTTTTCCCTGGTCCACGATGGACAACAAAAAAAATCAAAGTGCTTTACAACGCTATAGGTTACGAATATTAAATAAGCATTGAGAAGAGCTATAATTACAAACAAAAGCTCCGGCTTCCTCTGAGATGTGGGAGGTCACTTTTCAAACTAGACGTGTTAAAGATTAGAACAGAAATCATCTGCCTTTATCTGATTTTAACACCGCAAAGAAAAGAAAGAATTAAATGCCGCCTTTGTTTGTTGCACTACCTTGTTTACCCAATTGACTTAAGTCGATTCCCCAGTCGGTAAGAAAGAGGCACATAAAAGTGGGAATAAGGATTACAAGACTTTCAGGATCAGAAACTCGCGGAAAATGTCTCGTGTAGGACGTGTTCCACAAGCTGCTGGAGACTTCGGATCCTTTCATTACGAACATGAGACCCGAACCAAAGAAAAAGAAAATCAGGAATGAAGTTTCTTCTCAAATTGAATAACTTTTGACTTTAGTTTTATTATTTAGAAACTTCTCCAGTTTTTACGTTTGATTGAATTTTTCATCGTAAGCTTCATTCAAATTATACACTCCAAATACTTGCTTTGATAAGAACAATCCATAACGAAAATATTAGAAATTTTCTTGCCAATAATCTTTCAATTTATCAGATCTGTTTGATCTCAATTGCGTGCTTAGCCTGTTTCTTCTTGATTTTGAAGTACAATAAGCCTTCATAATTCTACCAGGTATAAACAACAAGACTTTCCGATCGAATCGACCTCTTAGCGACGGATTATGGCAATTATCGTTATCCTAACCACCGATTGTTGATGATCAGGTTGTTCAGATAAATCCATTCTTCATCGTAAGTAATAATGCGTATAATAAAACTATCATTATAACATGCAAACCGGCTTGTTACGCTTTTCTTCAAACGTTTTGAATATTCCTATGTTCTCGTATTGTGGCACTGTAGACACTTCTGATTCTTATATTCTAACATTCGAGTTTTAGAAGATATTAATTTGTTATCCGTCTCTTACTCCATTCGAAGAAAAAAAATCAAAGGATTATCTTTTTTTGTAGACTAATGAGTTTTAATAAAGGAAGACATCAACTTTCATGGCTAGTTGCCTATATGACTCAAGTGTTATGTCACAATAGTCAACTGTCGCCTTTTATTAAAAAGCAGATTCGTTAGGTTAGGTTAGGTTTTTTTCACTTTTGATTTGTGTACGATGTCCAACTCTAAAAGATTTCATTTTCGATATCAGGACGATATTCTGTTTTTAAAGAAAATCGTATCTAGAAACCCTACAGTTAACCCTCATAATTGGGAAGTAATCCAAAACAATTTTTATTTTATTTGGATAATCGTTATGTCACAATTGTGACCTGTCGCCTTTTATTAAAAGACAGTTTGGTTAGATTAGGTAGGTTAGGTTTTTTTAACTCTTGATTTGTGTACTATGTCCAACTCTAGAAGATTTCATTTTCGATATGAGGACGATATTCTGTTTTTAAAGAAAATCTTATCTAGAAACCCTATAATTAACCCTCATAATTGGGAAGTAATCCAAAACAATTTTTGTTATTTTATTTGGATAATCGTTATGTCACAATTGTCAACTGTCACTTTTTATTAAAAGACAGTTTGGTTAGGTTAGGTTAGGTTTTTTTAACTTTTGATTTGTGTACTATGTCCAGCTCTAAAAGATTTTATTTTCGATATCAGGACGATATTCTGTTTTTAAAGAAAATCGTATCTTGAAACCTTATAGTTAACCCTCATAATTGGGAAGTAATCCAAAACAATTTTTGTTATTTTATTTGGATAATCGTTATGTCACAATTGTCAACTGTCACTTTTTATTAAAAGACAGTTTGGTTAGGTTAGCTTAGGTTTTTTTATCTTTTGATTTGTGTACTATGTCCAGCTCTAAAAGATTTTATTTTCGATATCAGGACGATATTCTGTTTTTAAAGAAAATCGTATCTAGAAACCCTATAATTAACCCTCATAATTGGGAAGTAATCCAAAACAATTTTTGTTATTTTATTTGGATAATCGTTATGTCACAATTGTCAACTGTTACTTTTTATTAAAAGACAGTTTGGTTAGGTTAGGTTAGGTTTTTTTAACTTTTGATTTGTGTACCATGTCCAGCTCTAAAAGATTTTATTTTCGATATCAGGACGATATTCTGTTTTTAAAGAAAATCGTATCTTGAAACCTTATAGTTAACCCTCATAATTGGGAAGTAATCCAAAACAATTTTTGTTATTTTATTTGGATAATCGTTATGTCACAATTGTCAACTGTCACTTTTTATTAAAAGACAGTTTGGTTAGGTTAGCTTAGGTTTTTTTATCTTTTGATTTGTGTACTATGTCCAGCTCTAAAAGATTTTATTTTCGATATCAGGACGATATTCTGTTTTTAAAGAAAATCGTATCTAGAAACCCTATAATTAACCCTCATAATTGGGAAGTAATCCAAAACAATTTTTGTTATTTTATTTGGATAATCGTTATGTTACAATTGTCAACTGTCACTTTTTATTAAAAGACAGTTTGGTTAGGTTAGGTTAGGTTTTTTTCACTTTTGATTTGTGTACTATGTCCAGCTCTAAAAGATTTTATTTTCGATATCAGGACGATATTCTGTTTTTAAAGAAAATCGTATCTTGAAACCTTATAGTTAACCGTCATAATTGGAAAGTAATCCAAAACAATTTTTGTTATTTTATTTGGATAATCGTTATGTCACAATAATCAACTGTCACCTTTTATTAAAAAACAGATTGGTTAGGTTAGGTTAGTTTTTTTTCACTCTTGATTTGTGTACTATGTCCAGTTCTAAAAGATTTCATTTTCGATATGAGGACGATATTCTGTTTTTAAACAAAATTGTGTCTAGAAACCCTATAGTTAACCCTCATAATTGGAAAGTAATCCAAAACAATTTTTGTTATTTTATTTGGATAATCGTTATGTCACAATTGTCAACTGTCGCCTTTTATTAAAAGACAGTTTGGTTAGGTTAGGTTAGGGTAGGTAAGGTGTGTACGATGTCCAACTCTAAAAGATTTCATTTTCGATATGAGGACGATATTCTGTTTTTAAAGAAAATCGTATCTAGAAACCCTATAATTAACCCTCATAATTGGGAAGTAATCCAAAACAATTTTTGTTATTTTATTTGGATAATCGTTATGTCACAATTGTCATCTGTCGCCTTTTATTAAAAGACAGTTTGGTTAGGTTAGGTTAGGGTAGGTAAGGTGTGTACGATGTCCAACTCTAAAAGATTTTATTTTCGATATCAGGACGAAAGTCCCAATTTTTGTTATTTTATTTGGATAATCTTGTCGTCTTGTCGTCTTTCGTCCAAAAATAGTTCCATTTACTTTAGACTGCTGATAGATTTATAAAATATTTATAAGGCATAGTTAATAGAGCGCATTTTAAGTAAGTAATTAATATATATACGAGTTTATCTCACGATTCAATTTTCTTAATTTTATTTTGTATATACTTATCTTTGATATATATAGTGAAAACAAATCAAAATTAACTATAACCACTTTATAAAAAAGATAAAATTTTAGGATACAAATACAACAAATAGACCAAAGTAAATAAATAATTCCCTAATAAGAGTTATGAAACATCCAAAAGAACTTGAAACACGTAAGATTAATTGAATACATTTTAAAAACCAATGAATTTACATTATTACAGTTATAAAATATTTATTCAAAAACAAATCTGATTAATACAGAAATCAAAAATAAACCAAATCATTTTTCCAATCAAAATAATTTTTGATTCTTTGCACACAGTCACTATTGATATGATTATCTCCTAAAAATAACCTTTTCACGCCGTGCAAACTGGCAATTGTTCTATTACTAAAACAAATAAAAGAATTGCTGTTCATGTGAAGCGTTAACAAAAACTCAAGTCTGTTAAACAACTTATCCGGAATATCCAACATATAATTATTGCTCAAGCTGATCGTTCCAAAGTATCTCAAATTTCTGAAAGCATCTTGATGTACGTACTTGATATTATTATTATCGAAGTTAATAGACCCAAACAATCTAAAGTTGGTTCTGTCAAGAGATTCGATCATGTATTTCGTGGTATCCTCTGGTAGTTCCGTTAAGTTATTGTGCATCAAATTAATTTCATAAAATACTCTAGCTTCAGAAAACCAATCAGGATTTATAACTTTGATATTATTGTAATCTAACGTTATAGCTTCTAGTTTATGCATATCTCTGAAAGCACCATCTTCTATATACTCGATATTATTATCATTCAAAACCAAACTTCTGATACTCGTACCATTAAACAAACCAATCGGGATGCTCTTCAAATTGTTATATTGTATGAAAACTTGTTCCAAATGTCTGCTGTGAAAAAAACCAGGTTCTATATACTCTAACTGTATTTTTAAAAACACCACTTCCTGTAGTGTATTGTAGCTTACTGAAATATTTCTGCAGATTTCGGGGACATGTTGAACACCTCTTACCATCATATATTTCACTTTACCTTCTGGTGATATATACGCACGCCATGGATAATATTCAAAATTTTCTTTAACACTGAAGAAATAAACGGCATTTTTTAAAAAATTCGGATTACATGATTTCGAGGACACTTGTATTGTTGACCCAATTAACAATATTAGAATGAATATATTCGTGGTAAACGACATATCTCTAAGTAAACAATTTTAAAATCAACTTTAAATATAACTGCGTGCGATAAACTTTAACCCTACTTATGATATACAGGGTTATTTCTTGACACCAATTGAAAATTTGAAATCCATTTTTCGTAACTAACAACACAGGATATAGATTTTTAGACACTGTTAATTTTTCTAATCTATTTTTACATTACAGATACGATCTGATCGTCCAATCTCTCCAAAAGGGAAAGACAATCAATAGCGAATTCACATAGAGTTATTGGATCGTTTGAATGCAAAAATCATGTCGAAGAAAATACCACTTTTTCATCAAGACAATGCACCGATTTACATGTTGACGAAAACGATGGTTAAATTGAACGAACGACATGCTTTCTCATCCACCATATAGTCCAGATCTGGATTCCCAGTGACTACTGGCTATTCTCTAATCTCAAAAAAATGATCGTTGGTAAAAAATTCAACTCAAATGAAGAAGCAATTGCCGAAACAAACTGAAGCCTATTTTGAGCCAAAAAACAAATCCTTCGAGAAGTTACTAGAAGCGTTGGAATGTGTTTTTCTTTGTTAGTTACACGACTTCTTGAATGATATTTAATTGGAATATAAGGAGGATAGAAATAGAGATTGGGCAGGATGGGAAAAGACACAAACAGAAAAATCTTGGAACAAGTCCTATAGATGCCAAACTAGAGGAGGCACAGCTGGAATGGTTTAAACTTTTAACAGAACTGGAAGAGGGCAGGATGTGGAAGTTGGAATACCGACAGAAGAGAGAGATATTAAATGGAATAAGATAAAAATAATGGATAGAGAAGAATGGAGAAGTGATACTACATCAAGGCTGCACTCCACTCAAGTAAAGGTAGAAAGGTTCATTTAAAATCCAAACTCTGTGTCATCAAATCCGAAACTACTAACAATTTACCAATGCATAATCGAAATTCAGCCACAATTGTGCTAAATTATCATAAATTATGTCAAAAAAAAGAGTGCGTATGTACCCATTTGTCATTACAAAAAAAACCCTTTATCAATAACAATATAAAAACTATGTTTACTATTTAATTCGATACCTTAATTTTATCACAGTTTGTAAGCTTAATATTTCACTTTGATAAAATCATCCTGGAACACGACTTTCTACATCAAAATCAAATTAAAGCAATCTCACATATAACGTATCCATTTATCGCAAGTGTTTCGTGTTTCCGTACAACAGAGAAACCCTCATAATTGATAACCTAACTGGGATTTAATTGATATCCAAAACCGATAGAATTTAGGATTAATAATAATCATTTTCCAGAACGTGGCAACTGCTCCGAACAACAGTAATTGGTTGACGTTTTCATAAACCTCTAACCAATATATAAAGTAGTTTGTTCAATATAATCAGGCTCAAATAAAATGGAGTAACTCGATATTTATACTCATTATTCAGAAAATAGTGCAAATACCATTAAATCCATTGCAATTATGTTGAAACTGGTTTCATTTTATTTGAAACCAATCACTACTGTTGCTATATCTATCTATCGATTAATTTTCATTTGCAGGGAATCAATCTGACCTAAAATATTCAACTTAATGGAGAAAACAATACTTATTAGTACTTTTTGATTATTTTTGAGTGTTATTGTGTTTATATAATGATGTATTTGCCAGATGCGATCCAATTAAGATAAATGAGTAGCTAACGCTTAATACAGAGAGGATTAAGACTAACTATCATCCTAGAGAATGGCATGTTTGGCTAATTCGTCTCATTGTTTTGTGCGTCCAAAGCAAAACTAGAATCAAGAGGCATGTTGTAACTATCCTTAGATAATCATCGTATCAAAATAATTAATAGACAGCTTATAGAATTTGGCATTGAGGAACACCATTCAGAAGACAAGACAGACAAGTTACGGTAAAACGAAGGAACTAAAGAAACAGGTGTAAATCATGAAAGATAGGTAATAGATTGGGAATAAATATATGAGAATTGCACATCCAAGAGAAAAAATGGAAAAAATAGAGTAGATCTAGTTAAAGAACGAAGATAAAAGAAAAGAATCAATGCTACAAAAAGTACAAACACCTGATTGCATTAATACGGGAAAATAATTAATAACGAGTGCCAAGAAATGGTAGAATGGAAATAGTTATTTATGTATCAAGGCAGTAAAGGGGGTTGGAGACTAGATGCAGAGATATTTATGCGAACGGGGGATCCGAACTTTTTCATATTTTCACAATATTATAAAAGATTTTTATGAAATGATTCAAGATTAACACTTTATATTCGACGCGCCGAAAAAACAAAAAATTATTCATCCTAGAGCAAAAAAAGCCGTGAGCAGCAGAGCTCCATCACGAAAGTCGAATTTTTCGTCGAATGAAGAATTTAACTAATACTCAAACAAATCTTTCCATAAAATGAGTTTCTTGGAAATGATATCAATTCTCAATCTTATTTCTTTATATGGAAGATTTGCTTTTCCTCAATAACTTTTCATTTCACAAGTTAACTCTCTTTCTCGAATGAAAATTCATAATTTCAATAGACCTGGTGGTCTCGAACCCTCTTGTTCAATTCCAATTGACAACAAAGAAAAAATTGTCATAATGACAAGAAATTTCGAAAATGGAAAGTAAAAAAAATCACCCTAGCAATGATCATACTCGTATTAAATTAAATTCATTAAATAGGAGGCGGTCCAGTTCAACAATGACAACGATCAAAATGATTTCGGGCGTTTTGTACTAGAAGAACTGAAGAAGAAAACTTTGAACTTGAGAAAGACAATTCTTCAACATCACCCCTACTTGCAAGCGAAGTTCGAACCCTCTAGTTAAACTTTTTCTTGCCAAAAAATAAGAAAATATAACAAAAATGACCATAAAATGGAGAGGGGTGGAGATGGAAAGTTCCGACCTTAGACAGGAAATCATCTCGCAACTAATTGAACCTACATGTGAAATTTCATTTTTCAGTCGCTTTTCGTTTGACCTGCAAAGGTGAGCAAAGGTCAAAAACCACTTTTTTTGCACTGCGACCCCTCGAAATATTCATTTGTTTTCAACCAAACTCTAATAACATCAATCCGCCGCCAAAAAAGCCATGTATGCTAATTTTGAACCAAATCGGACCCATAGCAATTGCTCGAGAGATGAAAATAAGAATTGTAGCTTAAACAGATATATATATATATATATATATATATATATATATATATATATATATATATATATATATATAACTACAGACATTCGTAAAACCATCATAATCGTGTTCAGGAGGTCTCAAAACATGGGATAAATGATGTGCCCCCCATTTTTCTTCTAGTCATGCCTACCTTAATAGTCTAATTTTTCTTCAAAAAATTCGACTAATTATTGGATTGTGCCACTTATTTTTTAAAATGATTGTGATTCTATCAGAAACATTTCCTCATATTTTTCACAAGGTCAATCAAAAGTAGTACTACATTTTCAGATGAATTGCAATTTCAAAATGTTGTTGGTTCATTCTTGTTTATACAACTTTCTTAATCAATTCAAATTTCAGTTATATTTGACAATTGGCAGGAAAATGTTTGCTTAACTGTAACCTGTAAAATTCAAATCATAGTTTAAACTTTAGTTTAATCTCCATTTCCACCATAGAATGTAAAAATGGCTCTTGATGTCGCATTACATATAATTTTTTTTAAATCGCCCAGATTCTAAAATAATTGGGAAAATATTTGGAATTGAAACGAGGAGAATAGGTTATGACTGTCGCGTTTAGTAACACAATTATTTCAAAAGTTGACGCACATAACTTATTTTTTCGTCATCTAATGGACTGTTGTCGAACATGAAAAGAAAGACAGTTCAAATACTTCAATGCCTAGGCACTAAAAAGCGATTTCTATTGAGCATTAATGCTCATACCAATTACGAAAGAAAGATATTTCATTCCGAAAATTGACCTTCCACACCATATACTAGTTAGTCGTGGAAAAGTTATCAGTGATTTGGTGATTGAATATATGACTTCACCTGAAATCCTGAAGAAGTCGCCATTCCTGATGAGCTTGCAGACCCCGTCGTATGCGGATGAGATGCCGAAGTGGAGCCATAATTAAGATTGTACGCAGTGTCTAATATTTTCTTGTGCGCGGACGCGTGAGCTCTATACGCCGACACACTGAGCTTCATGTTATTGTCATTACCGGTTTTAATTTCTTTTTCTACCATACACTCATCAATTGAAACACTACCACAATACTTGCCTCGACGCGATGGTTTGTACCTGTAACAAAAATTCAAAATACAATGTGTCAAAAAATAGTATCAGATATTTATATTAGTCACTGGAAAGGTATCGCAGAGGCTACCATTTTGTGTTTAGTACTCGGGGACGCATCGTGGTTTTTTGCGTATTATCGTAAAGATGATTCAGTAGTAATGTTTGTATGAGCATAATCCTTTTTTATCTATTTTAAAGACAAGCATTAAATATTGTAAAAACGTTCTTGCATTCGATTTTTTAAGAAAAATTTGAATTTAAAAGCGTACAAAATTCAATTGGTGCAAGAATTGAAGGATACGGACGACTCAAATCGACTAAATGTTTTCTGATGAATCCAACTTACAAGTAAATGATTATGTTGGTAAGTACATTAAACATCAAGAGTGAGGTTTACGTGACTAGTTTGATGAATCTAATGCAATTAAAACAAAACTTTAGGTCGGAAATGTCAGCTTGATATCACCAATATTTGTTCCAGAATAGAGGATTCCATGATTTGTATAACATTAGGGATGTTCTATAAACCACGTAGCTCGGTCAAGAGGGGGATAAGTTCAAATACTACGTTGAGACACTTTCGGGAAGGGGGAGATAAGAGCAAAGCTACGTAGTTTTTTCAGATGTAAGTTTGTTAAAGAAAATGATTTTATTTGGCACACAAATGCTAATGGATTGAAGTTAAATAATATTTATTGAAAGTTAATACATTATATCTCATGGATTTTGCCTCAAAAAAATAACAAAAAGCACACAGCTCATTTCATGGATATCGCGACGTCGTACCAAAGCTAATCATAAGCAACGTGCTAAGAGACTATAATGATAAAAAGAATGAAGGAAGTACTATGTGAATTATATACACTTGAGCCGGCTGATGAGTAACTTGACGAGGAAGGAATGCTCATTACGAAAATGAACCATTGACTTCATATATAGAAGATATCCCAATAATTAATAATTCACAAGAGTTGCTGAAACAACCATTTGACTCAGACTATGTATAAATATGAGAGATAATAAATATGTAATAGAAAACATGAAATATTGTGAAACAGAACCACGTAGCATCGAGTAGGGGGGTGGGGTTGTGGATAAGGCCTCGTGCAGGAAATGCTGAGTTCCAAAAGGACTATAATATAACCACGTGGTTTATGGACGCCCCTTTATCTTGTTTTGTACTCTAATTATCAACCAATTGGTTAAAACCCAGTATATTTTGACTGGGCTCAATATTTGTATTACCCGAACTTTTAACAATATGAACACTGCCTATTTGTTGAAACTTATGGAAAATCTCTGACACATTTTCATACTATAAGATATCGATCAACAAATTGCAAAAACTTGTGAGCTATAACTTGGAGAGAAGCAAAAAAATTGACTATAGATCCTCCCCTGGCGATACAACGAGACACTCGTGCGAGATTTCGGACGAGACTTCTTGAAAGCCTCGGCTTATCTCTGATTCAATCGAGAATATTGTTGACAGCACCAAATGTACTGTAAAATTAAATTAATTAACGATTATGCTGTATTAATTATTCCATCAAATTATGCTATCATATCATATCGTTTTCTGATATTTTTCTAGAAATGTTAATTAAATATAGTATCGTATTTTGTTAATTCAATCCAACATTCATGCTGGTAAACTGAAATGAAAAGAACCATCAAAATCCATTGTGTGCGAAAATAGTGATAACAGCTAGCGGAATAAATGTTTTAATTATAAATATTATTTTATATTTGTATGCTTAATCTCTACAGTTTGTATCAAAATGGAAAGGAAAACATTGCTTTCATGAAATTCTTAAGAAGTTTGGTTGATAATGATAATACTACGAATAAAATTAACTATCGACCAGTCTCCTCCTGGAAAAAAGTTTTAAACTATAAGGGTCTTTTCCTGACATTCAGTTCTTCCTGCCGAAAAGTTCCCGATGAGCTTATTATCTTCTGCCACTATTCCTTGAGGCCAAAAGAATGTATAGAGAAAATTTTTTCATATGTACCAATGCCACAATACTCTTGAATAAAGTCTTAAAAGTAGTACTTTGAAATGAAACAGTAACTTGTATAACTCAATTATAATATACTAATATAACATAAAGCGCGTTCTAAAGCGACAGGACATTTGGATAAAAGTATTTCCCATTCTCCCGTTCAATCAATTTTTGCATTGTAGAAAATGCCAGTGGAGACTTTCGCAACGAATCAAAAGGCATTTGGGGTTGATTTTATCTCCAAATCCCAGTCGTAGCACAAGATGTTGCGGAAAAACCGAAGGCACTCCGTGCTTCTGCCACCAGGACAAACCGTCAATACCTTATTCAAAAATGAGAACAACTTCATACCCCATTCGGTACATACAGCGCTGGCCTCGTCCTGTCAGACTTATTGTTGTTCCCTTGGTTCAAGAAATCGTTAAGTTTGGAGCCCTGAACAACATCGGAGCTACAATAAGGTCACAGAATGACTTACCTGTTGAAGCCTGAAGCAATATGGATCAGTATGAATAGACGATGAATAGCTACCATATGCTAATATAGCCAAATATCTGGAGCTACCACTAGATGCAAAGTTACCCAGGATATCTCACATAAAAAAGGAACGAAAAGAACTAGGTATAAGATACAGAAAATGTATGGGGATGTTCCAGCGAAAGCAACACCCAAATATTTAATAAAGAGTCACGAACAGACGCTCTTGGAACATGTGAACGTCGAGGCAATCCACCTCCTCGACAACGCGAACCTAGAGAGAAGACTGAAGAGGACGAAGCCTTTTGAGTTAGTTATCTACTGACAAGACCCTTAGTTTACAGATACTCATAGTAATTTAGGATAGAAAAAAATTGTTCATTGATCGTGACAATGATCAGATCACAATGATGGTGAGATCTTTCAGGTTTCCTTGAGAAAAAAAATTACGAATCACTTAATTTAAGTTATTAAGAAGCGAGCTTATGTATAATGAGCGCCAAAATGAATTTGGCATATTTAACGAACTAGGAAGAAAGAATATAAGAAAAGAGATGATAAACTAGTGAACCGACAGCCTTTGGGTCCAAAGCTCTTCCAAGGTACTACGGAATCTCAAAACTCTACTTAAATACTTTGTCCTATCAATTAATTCGTTTTTAAAGACATTTAAGATTAATGTGGTAGCCGAATAATTTCCCAATTAATTAACTAAATACACAATAAGGAAACGAGTAAAATAATATTGGCTACAAGCAAAAACGGAAAATTTGGTAAATATTAGAGAGATAATTAAATTCCCTTTTTCGTATAGATTTTATAAGCATTCTACTCTAAACTTTTGTTCGATAAACAAATAAATAAAAGAGCACAAAATATGAAAACGGATGCGTATATTATTAACCATCGCCATTGTTGTATTATGTTAATGAAAATTCGCGGAAAACTGTGCACGGAATTCAAAATAACAACATCTACATTTTATGAAATCTCGGAGTATAGAAATAAAACCAAAACGAATTTGACCAGCATATATTCTAGTTCTGAAAATGTGGAAAAAACAGGTTCTGAATAGAAACATTGTTGAGGCAACGCTTTTCTCGAAAGAATAATTACATATATAATTAGTTCCAATGGTGCCTGCTGTTTGGAAATACATGGGGAGATTTGTAGTGTTTGGAGAAAAGGTCTAACTTGGTAACTGAATCCACAAACTTGCACTTATACAAAAAAAATTAACGCTCGGGGCGTCTACAGGTAAACTCAGTGTTTATAAGCCACGTCTGCTTCTCAAGTACGTCTTGTAAATACTGCTCTAGATGATATTAAGCTGGACATGTTGGAAGATCATTTGCCGTGGTAGTATCGGTAAAAGAGAGTCATATTAGTGACCTTTCTGCTATGTTACAAACTTTCCAGGTTTCTAGTCAACTATGGATCGGCAAAAATTCGAATTGCTCTCTTCTATATTAAAACGACAATTTCAATGTATGCTTAGGAGCCGAGCTGTAAATGTGCGAGCGAAACTCGCTGTATGGGTTGAACTCGATCAAAGAAAAGACCTCTTTTATATTATAGAGAACAGAGTTTGAATAGGGGACTTATTAGTTCAGCTACGTATTTCTTCGAAACGATTGGTGGTATTTCGTTGGAGGTTATTGGTGTCTAAGCGAAATTTTGTCACATCTCGTTGTCGAAATTCTATTTCTGGTACCAATTCCACGCAGGCTGGGTGGTACTCCGCCAATCAAGAGCTGCGCAGACAGAAAACCACGGGATGGAGAATCGATATCATTCTTCAATTGGATCTAATCTAATATTATTGAATAGTCGTCAAAAAACAAAATATGTTATCAACTTTTATCAACGTTATAATAATAATTATTAATTACACGTCACATTATAAGCAGTACTTCCTGCGGTAAGGGTGATATTGTTAAGAATTTATATGTTACACTTATTTTTGTTAATACATGATTGTTATAGATAAATATATTTATTACACGTTGTTCATAAAAGTTAATTGTAAGTTCTTCTTATCCACCCTTTTATATGCTTTTTATCTTTAGATTCCTTTTAGAATTTTTCCTTCCCATGTGCTTTCTAAAATATCAATTCCTCCTCAATACTCTTAAAGTTTTATTCAAAATGGTTGAATTAAAGATTTTAGATATTTGTGTTGGTTGGAAATCATAAAAATTCCCACTCAACAATTGAGATTTTTCCGTCTTCTGACTGGCTATTCGTTGGAGATTATTAAATTTACTACATTTCATACCATATTTCGATAAGAACTGTTTTATTACTTCTTACACAGCTGTGACAACCTGTGAAAAATAACACCGTTGTTCTGTGATAATAAAATCTTTATATATCTACCCTCAGTCATATGTGACAACATGTCTTATTACGTATTTTCTGTCCTATTGTTCCGTTTCGTTCAAACAGAAAAACATTTTTCTTAAACTTGACATATTTTGTTAGTCTATCTATTTTCACGCTTAGACAAAAACAACTTTCAAAACAATGGGGAACATTCGTCGAGTATATTTCCTTATTGGAATTAGGAAAAGGTATCGACCTTATATGTGAAGATGTCTGAAAAGGATACATTCGGAAATATAATATTATAACGTTTTGTTTACATTCTTTCTATTCGTGGGGTCAATTAATAAACACTGTCTCTTACGATCTCAATTTTACACACTATACGATACACTTAACTTCCAATAATTTACTCATAAATATGACTCAGACAATTTCTGCGATTACTTTGAGTAATTCAACCTTTTTGCTACGACTATTTATTTAAAACTAATTAAACTGCGTTTACGAACATCATTTATATACCTAAATAAAATTCTAGAGCAACAAGAAATAAATAAATAGAAATACTGTAAATAAACGCCCGCTATGATAAAAAGTTCTAAAAGGGAACATCAAAGGCGCTTCCTCCATTTATAAAAAATGTGAAAGACGCCGCGCGAATTCACCGAATTTTAAAATCCCATTTAGCTGGACAGGGTCGGCCTAAGGACCCATTTCGCGAGCTTGTTCGTAACAAATTGTCAGAAGTTTTCGAAACTAGTGCCTATATAATAATAGAAAAAATTAATATTAATACTTCGAAGACTGAGACTAAAGGAGGATGATGCTAATTTATTTTAAATTTAAGTTTAAAAATAATCAATTACGAGTGCCTTTTCAGAAACTCCAGCCACTGAAAAGATCATAACATTTCACCAATATAGAAAACTAACTCGTACTGGTACTGCGGGTTGTAATACAGTTTTATCTCGTTAAAACCATACATCAGTGAGGTTATAAGGCAATTAACACATTAAAAAACACAAGTAAGCCGTACAATTTATTTTATTCATTTTAATTATATTCTGAATGTAACTTTATTCCATTCAAAGCGAATTTTGACTTTACAGTTATCTTATAATCAGATTTACTAAAACAGGGTATCAAAAATTTAATTTCATGCCAAATTAATCATGTAATTGACAAAGTTTCCGTCTTTATTTACCGTTTCAAATTGATCCACCCTATAAGCTATATTCAAAGTTGCGTAAGGATTATAAGTAGGGTACTTGAGAAAATTACCTTCTCGAATTCTATTCGCGGCTTTTATTGAAGCTGGTAAAAGAGAATGAAACGTACGGCATTTTATATACACTGTTTCCATATATATAAAATGAAATTTTTCGAAATTGAGAATTGGATTACAAACAGGCCAATTGTTTGAACATTTCATTTATCAAAATGATCTTCAATCTGTAAAGTAATGAAATTCTAATTGAACTGAAACTTATTTATAGTTTGTACATACTAATATCGTTACCTGTATTTTTAAATTTGATTCCACTCTATGCTTCAAGCCGATCTAAACAATCCTCTGAATAGAGTACACAAGCGAATCAGTCTTACCATAATCAAATATAGAGCAAGGCCCTATTATACCTTCTCGAAAGCTTTTAGTCTTACGAACAGTCAATCCTCAAGTATTAGTGTCGATTCAGTCCAGGCTACACAGTTGATGTCAAGACATAACTTCAACTCTGGGCTGTCTAAATGATCTATAAGCCAGATGAGTTATGGTTATCATCGAATCACCGTTCTCATCTAATGGACAACTACTAGACTCCTTAAAACCCAAGAGGAAACTTCCCTATCCCCAACTTCGACTGCTAGCAATTGCCAATGAATAGTTTATATCAAGTCTCAATCTTAATTATTTGCGCTTTGGGAGCAATAATTTTTTTTAAATCTTGAGACTAATAGCTCTGTACTTATTTGATAATTTTGAAAAAAAACTTTGCTGGTAGACTATACCGATTTAGGTGAATTTGGCATTTGTTCTGAGGGCATGCGAATTACTTTTGAAACGTAAATAGGCCGAGAGAGATCCTCATTGTGTGAAATAAGACATTTCTCAGTTTGATGTCGATTAAAACCTCCAACATTTACTATACAAAAGTAGCAATCATAAATTTCCCGGTAAATTGAAAATTTTTCAAAGATATTCAGGGCAAGAAAAAAATGTTTTGTAGAGTGTTTTACGAAGATGGTCGAATTAGTACCTGGCCCAAAAAAGAAAACACAAAAATTTTGTCAAGTCTGGGAACAGAAAATAATCCGAGGCTGTTAAATCTGGCGTATAGGGTGCATGAGGTAGCAATTCGTTGCAATAAGTTCGTTGCCGTTGATAGTTTTGCCTTTTTCAAAATAGTCAATGAAGAGTATCAACGCGTATCCCAAAAAACCGACGCCACGAACCTGCCTTTAAATGGAACGGTCTTTGCCTTCTTTGGAACTAGTTCTCCCTTTTCAGTCAATTGTATTGATTGTTTTTTTGTTTCGGGTGTGATGTGATGGACCCACGTGGCATCCATGGTTATGAAAGGGAGCAAAAATTCGACTTTATTTCTGTGAAACATTACCATACACTCGATGGAAACATCTTCACGTCGCTGTTTTAGTTCCATTGTGAGCAAAAGTACCACCCATCTTGAGCACAGCTTTCTCAAGTCTAAATGTTCAGTTAATATGCGATGTACTGCACTTTTTGATGTCTACTATGTCTACTAGCTCGCGCACTCTCAGTCGACGATTATCCAGGATTCCCTTCAACATTTCTGGTGTCATCACCTCATTTGGTCGACCACTGCGATGCTGGTCTTGGCAAGTCGCTTAAACTCTGCTACCCAATATTTTATTGTTGATAACGAAGGAGCAGTCTCACCCAGAGTAGTATCTAGTTCAGCTTTTATATTGGTTGGGCTAAGGCCATCCAAATAAAAGTATTGTATCACATAATGATCAATTTTTTCTATATTTACACATCCAGTGAAATAGTTGTGTCTACTTTTTAATACAGTGGTACGTTTTAAGCAACTACCACCATCTCTAGGTCAGGCCAGGTACTTCTGGGGATATCCTCTCTCATGCGTGGAATCGTCTTGTTTTTGATTTGATAATTTCAAAATAACATATGACACTCTTCCATAAAAACGTTAAGTGCAATGGAAAATTATATATGTATAGGAAAAATTTCTTCTACAATAGATGTAAACAATTATTTTCCGCTCGAGCAATTTCAGCAAAACCAAATTTCCTGCGTTCCTATCTTATTAATTTGAGGTCTAACCGCTTTTCCCTGAATAACAGCAGCATAAACAACGACGTTATTCCCATCATTTCTTTTGACGCTATATTCGGATGTTGTGCTCACACAACCGATTGTCGACAACCGCAAATCGATATATAATGTATGAAGTCAATTTTGTCCATTATCTTTTCGAGCGGAAATATCAGATAAATTAATTGTTTCACGTAGAAGATACAATCTTTTGATTGGCAGAGAAATTAAGACCTTTATCCCAATAATCAATATAAAAATAATGCTAGACTCACAATTTATATTAAAAAAAGATTGGAATTCTAATGTAAACATTTTCATTCAAGTTTTGCGCTGGATTTCGATATTCTTCTTTTCTATAACTTCCATAGAATCTAACCCAAAACAAAAGCGGATATTCTCCGCAATATTGCTAAACGAAATTGTTACTGAAGGACAATAACTAAAATTTTTTTAACGTTATCAATGTGTTGTAATGGATAATTGATTTACAATTATATGAATTAGTTTTTTGTCGACCGTTTCTATTTCCATCAGCAGCAGCACTGCGGTTCCGAGCAGCGAGTACTTTCAAGCAAGCAGAAGAAATGCAAAGGAAGTTAAATGTATAAGTAAATCTGCGCGGTTCGTAGATAAAGTGCTAGATGATTAGAACAGTCCAATGAAAACAGCGATCAAGTGCACGATGAAAAACATGTGGACATCCGCAGTTGAAAAGGAGCTAATCAAAATTGATAAATTGCTTTGTCTGTCTTATCGTCGACCACGTAAATATTTCTCTTCGTGAATCAACACACGACTTGGCGAGTAATAATACCATTAAATGGTATGTACAGATCATCACCTGTTAGTATTTCAGAAATAATACCATCTCCACCATTATTAAATATTTCAACGTTTTCTGAACAATTCCTACTTTTTCACATAAAGATGATGATCCTACCAGAACCAAGCGATATCTGTCTTCTTCCAAATACGCTATACCAATGAAACACAGTTGCTCGTAAAGAATAATGGATTCATATTTAGATGGCAAGTTTTATTTATTTATTCTTTGATAGTAGCGACCCTGAAGTCAAAGTTTACTATTCAAGGTTTATGGCATTTAAAAATGCAACGTTACCAACGCTAACTCCTCTAGCTTCGGAGTATCCCAAAATATACAGAGTGGTAATCGTATTGAGGAATCCAAAAATACTGTACAAGGGTATAGAAATTTATTGAGATTCCATTTTATAGACAGAACTACGACATATTCTGAATCAAAAATTACAATGCAAGTGTTCATTCTATTTTCTGAATTTATCAATAAAGTATTTGAAAACTTTTTTGATTTTCAATTAAGATCGAATTTACAGTGTAAAAAACCCCTTTATAACGACAGAAATTGAAAAGAATATCCATGACTCGGTAATTGCGGTTCTATTTGTAGGTCACCAATGAAACTGAATTGAAGTTATATTTTATTCACAAAATAATCCAATTTATTCCCACGAGAAATATAAGAATAGACATTCCGCAATTTTTTAATAGTGAATTGATTTTTTTTTTATAATAACATCATAAAGTAAAGCATTTACAAGTTTTTAACCAAATATTTCCATTAGAAATTACAAAACAGATTACGTTATTAGTGCTATTGGTACGGAAGGTGGCGCTAAATATCTTCGAAGAATTTTCTACCGAACAAATTTTATTTTACGCATTTATTCGATATTATCAGTTATCAACACAGAATCTATTAAATGAATGAACAATTTAAACTCGAAACTACAATTGACGAAGTAAGATTCAATCAAATTTACCAACAAAGTGCTGTAATAGAAATTGATGAGTAAGTATGAGTATGTAGCAGCGATATCTAATCACAGGAACCATGTAGCGAGCTCGAGTCTTTTGCGTTCAATTTCTGTATATTTATTTAATTCCACCAATTTCCACCTCTTTTATATGGTTTTGTTGATGAATTTTCTTGCTTTTAAATCTGTATCAATTAAAATTTCGTTTAAAAGCATATAATATTGCCGTTTCCACTACTTTCAGTCTTTATCAAATATCAAAATGAAAATAAAATCGAAATAAAAATCCTTAGTTTTTACATCTCAAAAACATATAGCAGCTATCAATCAAATTATTCGTAGTTATATTGAAATTTAAAAAATAGATCTAGAAATTTTACTTTAATTATTTAGATCTTTTTTATCATTGATAGCTTTCTCGTTCCATCCCGTATATTTGATTCCGTTTCAATAATTTTTGATTCTCTATAATTAAATATATGTTTTTTTTTTATATTTCGTGGTTCGTTAATGCATTTTTTATCACATTGATGACCTGTTAGTCTATTTTCCAAATACTGAGATGTCTGCCCTATGTAACAAGCGTTACAATGATTACAAGGTACTCTATATATAATAAATATTACTTCTATTGTTTTTAGGTGTTTCATATTTTAATTAAATGGAATATTTGGTCAATTATGACATACTAATATCATGTTTATTGAAATAATACCATAATTGTTGGAAAATTCCTTTTACTTATGTTATCAATTGATTTTCAATGTAAAATAATATTCTGATAAAGACCGCCACTGGTCGAAACTTCTTATTATGTTTGTTTAAAGTATGCCCCTGGGTGTGTAATAATTATTTATACTACAAGGGATGTAAGTAAAATTTACTTGTTAGGAACCATTTTGCGCACTAGCGATAGAAATAATGAAGTTCGAGACTAGTAAATATTTCGATTTTCTCTTCTTCCCGCAAAATTTAAACTTCGATTTTTATTCCATCATTTCGATGGTTATTTTCACATGAAATTATAGTCGGCTTAGGCCAGTATCTTTAACATCATAAGCATTGTTAGTTGTTTTATCAACAGTATCAAATTGACAGTGAATTACCAAAAGTAAATAGAAATTGAATTTATTGATATAGTTTAATAAAAAATAAAAACTATTTTAGATTATCGCCTCCAATTTGATATTTAGCAAAGAAACTTTTGAATTTCAGTTATCTTGTCGCATAAATTTTTATTTTTCTACATATAAATTTTCAAGAAAAAATTTAACGTCTTGAGTCTTAGTCGGGATCTAGTACAAGATTCAATCCCGCCGGATAGCAAATTGAGTCATCTTTCACGTATATATCTCCCTGGTAATCCTCAATATAAATATCAGATACGATGTAGAAAACAGAATATTGGGTCATTGAAACGTCAATTACCAACGAATTATTAGGAGTACGTGATCTTGTTATTGAGAAGAATCACGCTAAAAATTATTTTTCTACATTACACAACAATTACGATTAACTACGCTTTAATTGTATAATTGAAAGAAATTATTCCAAGTATGAATTGTTTTCCTATAGCAACTTGAAGAGATCTAATTTAATATGAATAAGGTATCATACAAAAGCATAAAATAAAATTTTTTTGTTCACATAGGCGATTTTGCAAAAGATTATCAATCATTTAATTAAATTCCGTCGATCTTCAAGATAATAGTACCTGAATGACCGAGCTTTGCTCGATATTTTCTGTTTTTCAGAAATTATATTTGGATATAAAATACATACTGATGAAATAATATTTTTCTGGATATGAACTGGATATTTGAATGAAAAATAACGAGTATAATTAGTTTAATATTTTAAACTAATAGTTTTAATTTTGAAATCGAATCTTAATCTAATACTTCCTTCGCTATATAGCGGGTGTTTCGAGGATTTCATTGAGAAGATAAACTTTTACTCTAGTTGGTCGCTTAACTCTAAAAAGACTTTAAGCCAACTGAATACCCAGACTTGTTACCATGAGTCTTACACAATTGCCCAGTCTTTCTGATACATCTAAATCACGCAACAACATTACTAATGCATTTTTTTCAATTTTAGTTCATGTCTGATATGATAACACTATGGAGAAATTCTGTAGTAAATTCAACTGATTCTTCAGGTTAATCTTCCATTGAGTCATAGTAAATTTTGTCTCTCCAAGAAATTTGCCAACTATTTCATCATTAATATTTTCAGCATCGGTGCAAGTAATGCATTGGTTAAGCAGATACCAAATACTGATCAACAAATTGTCGTTGCTCTATATCAACGCGCATATTCTCTTCTAGTTTTTAAAAGTCTTAAAAACAGACCTTAAGGAGCATCGCTGGATAAAAAAATCTAAGAATTTAGTTCAGCACGTGGCTGTACAGCAGACACTAACGAAAATCTGCCCATTTCTATTACTTTTCCACCGAAAGGGTGATTTAACATTAGGACTACTCAAACGCCACCTTTTTTTTATTTTATTTTTCTTACAATAAAAAAGTTTATGTTCAAGTTAATTATCGATTATTGAAAACCCTAATAGAACGAAGTTTTCTAAAAATGAATCCTAACTAGATCGATTTATCTCCTACCAAGTCCCCTGTATGCTAAATTTCATGAAAATCGTTGGAGCCCGTTTTCAATTACTCTTTTAAAAATATGAGATTAAGTAGATTACCGTATGGGGCTTATAGACGAATGGCTGATACATCTTGGGTCCTGGAACATCTCGATCTCACAAACCACCAAATAGTAAAACTGCGATTAGACAGTAATTGAAAAGATTGTGAAGGTTAGTGGAATATCAGCACGCGGTTGTACTAAAGGACAGGGACATCTAAGAGGTTCTTCTACAACTTCATAACCAAATTTCAATTCACCTTCTCTGAGATAACTATTCTAATTTGCTAAACCCAAATGAGTCGGTTTGGCAAACAGATGGATCTAAGACATAACTATGAAAAGGTGCAGCTTTTCGAAACGGAGCGACGAAAGGGAGCGGGGGGGGGTGTTCGTGGCGTCTGCCATTTTGTGGAATTTTAGTCACGATAGAACAGTACACGTATTTTGCGTACGAGCGTATTATCGTAACGGTGATTCAATAGTGACTGCTCAACGTCTGTATCCTGCGGAATATCGTACACGCCACGCGCCAAGTGACGACAAGCGTTAAACATCAAAAAATCGTCCCTACATTTGATTTTAAAAGGAAGATTTGCATTTAAAAGCCTATAAAGTTCTATTGGTTCAAGAATTGAAGGATACAGACTATGCTAATCGACTGAATTTTGGGAACGAAATGATTTGACAACTTTGAAAACATACTGTTCAGCGACGAAGCAAATTTTCACCTAAATGGTCATGTTAATAAACAGAATTGTCGGTAATGGGCAGTCGAGAATTAGAGCCGAAAGCATGAACGACTCCTGCACAGACCAAAAGTCGTTGTTTGGGCCGCTATGTCTGCTAAAGGAATTATTGGTCCTTATTTTCTTGACTATCAACGAGGCCGAACAATCAATGTGAATAGTGACCGCTACTGCGATATGTTGCGAAATTTTTTGGTCCCAGAGTTGCAGGAGTTTGCAGATTTCAACTCAATAACGTGGTTCCAGCAAGATGGGGCCACTTGGCATACCTCGAATGACTCAATGGAAGTTGTGAATGAATTATTCCCTAATAAAGTCATTTCGCGAAAGGATAACATCAACTGGCCTCCCAGAAGCCCGATCTTAGCCCGCTTGACTATTTTGTATGGGGATACCTTAAAAGTAAGGTTTATCAAAATAATCCAACGAACCTAACCCAATTGAAGGAAAACATCAGGTCAGAAATGGCAGCAATATCAAGAGCTTTGTGTCGACGTGTTATCGCCAAACTTCGTTCTCGTTTAGAAGAGTGCCAGCAACGTAACGGTCATCATTTGGATAACATCATCTTTTCCAAATAATTTTCCAATTCATATGGTATCAAAAAACAATAAAAGCTTTTATTGCTTATAAATATTTTTTATTTACTTGAACTTACAAATACCCGATACCTTGTAGCTCCCGAATAATGTCAATAATAAATTGCATTTAAACGGTATCATTTACTTCGTCTTTTGCTCTAGCATGCTTCACAATTCCGTTCTTTAAGATCTTCTGAATCAATGGATTATATTTGATATACTAAATAGTTAATATAACTTTGCTCAAGTGTAGAAGAAGAAATATCTGTTCTATCCCAGAAATAAGATCTAAGGCTTAGCAACCAACCTAACAATCTGTCAAGGAACCACTAAGTAGACATTACACGTGACTTACCTAGGAGATTTTTAGAACTGTTAGACTTAAAAAGACTCATAAATTTATGATACCTTATCTGACATTGAGAAGATTACTTGGGAGGATCAGATGAAAGGATATTTCGAAGAAAACTTTCAAATTAGGATAAGTGGATTGCGAATCAAGGACAGTACTTAGACAAGGTTTACGCAATTTTTCTGTAACTTTTTTTAAATCAAATAATTCAGCATGATCACACTTCGTACATTTAATAATATATGTAAACTATTCAAATGTTGACAACTTTCAACATTTTTTTTTTTATTACTTATTATTATTGATATTTTTCTTACCTTCAGAAATGTCCATAAAAGCTAATTTCGGAACAAAAAATTCACTATAACTACACTTAAATGAAAAAAATAAGCATCATTTCGTGTTATAACAGTTTCAGTTTCTACGGTATCAACGCATTGTTGTGCGCGCAATATTTCCACCCTTACTGACTGGAAAGCGGACGTTTCCAGCTTTCCCTAAAGGATTTTCTCTACTCGCTTTACATTCATTCGTACAGATGGCAACTACGCGCTTCTTCCACATAAAATTTTTACCGTTCTAGTTTTTTTTTTATTTAGACTTTTAAATCATAATGACAGTTTATACTACCATAGTCGGAAATAATAATTCTCTACAGTGGCGGATTAGTTTTATAAATGGTCTACTATAATAACAAATAATAAATAAGTAAAAAAAACTGCGGTGATTTTTTGCGTGTTAATGCTTCCAAATAATGAATTTTTTTAATATATAGATATCTAGTCATTAATAAGGGACATAAAAACAAAAATAAATAAACAAATCAAAATCGCAGATAGTACACAGTCAATTTTATCCCTGGACTTATTTACTCCTGGGAATAATCAATTTCGTTTGTATTCCAAAAAAAAATGAAAAGGTTAGGAAACAGGAAAGATTGCAGGGAGGTGCATTCTTTTATTATTTCACCTAGCTGAAGCTAGTCGTAAATACAATCCCATCACTATCCCATGAAACGGTGGTCAACACTTTCCGAACAATGAAACCATCTTTGTCTGTTTCGGAACAGGTTCGCCCTCTGCAATCCACTGTTTTGACTTTTCGTTTCAGAAACAGAGTGGTGAACCGAGGGGAAATATTCATTTAAATACGCTTTTATTCCAAAATACTTAAGTCTCTAGGCAATATATGGCAAATTCGTTCTTTTGATACGCCGATCCAACGATCATCCAGTACCATTTGCCGAACTTTTTGAACATATCGCTGGTTATCGCAGTTTTTGGCCGCCTAGAACGATTATCGTCTTCATTTTTAGTGGTCGGGCGTCCGCGAACGTGGTTTGTTCATGTTGTATGTTGGGATTTCCACAATGTTTCTTTTGCTTTTATAGGGAAGTTGATTTTTAGTCAATGTATTTGGTGAGCCCGTATTCTGCAATTGTTTGTGGTATTTGGTCGAATAAACCAATGCAATAGCATCAATTTGGAAATTATCCCTTCGTGGGTACAAAATTCAACGTTTTCCCCTTTTTGAATGGTTTGTGCTTGACTGTTGAGAGTTGAAAATTCTAGGCGTGCACTATACCTTTCCTAAATATCCTATTTCAATAAAGATACGTATCTATTTGATGCACTTCTCAAAACGCGCCTGGCAATTTCACTCCTATATACGAATCTTTTTTTGTCATACGGTAAGTAAATAACACTACATTATTTAAACTTAGTTGTACGAAACGTTTGGAGCGTTTAATCTCTTAGTTAAATAGCAATTTTCATTATTAGGAAAGTCCCTAGCAAGGCTTTTTTCATAAACATATATATTTGCGAAGAAAACAATTTTTATGAAAATTAATAGAATCATACACTTTACCGTTATTTATCAATTTAAACTATCTACGACACAAAATAAATTATTGTCGTATTATTTTTAATTAAAAATACTATTGACCCCATGAAAAGTTTTTAATCAAATATTTGAGAATTACGATTTTATATGCCTTAATTATGAGAAGAACGAAAGTAATTCCATGCTTAATCATCCGAGTTTGGGTTAAACATGACGGCCACTCTGATATGGCCACATTACTTTATAAAGCAACTGTAGTCAAGACGTTTAAATTCAACTGCTCAAACTGTTACTGTTGTAAATGATGGTACCAAGTCTCCGTACACAGTGTCTAACTTCTCTTTCATTTATATAGGCGTATTGACTTTCAAACTTAAAAGTAAGTAACCAAAATGGCTGAAATTCTGTTTATAACCTTTCAACGCATGCGCATCTTCATGTTAAGGTCGGAAAATTTCCAGACAACCCTCGTATATACTCCAGAAACAGCTAGTAAGAAGTACTAACGTTAAAAATCATTGAACCTGAAGTAAATTTTTTACTTTGGGTACTTTTTTACTGGGAGCTCAACTTTATCGTAGGGTTGTCGATTTTCAAATTATATCAAACTTTTGATGCACTGTGATTTTCGTTTATCCAAGCTACGAATTATCATTTTTTTTTGGTTTATTTAAATTGAGCTATTATTGGAATGTTATATTAATATGAAGAAAATCAGTGTCTATAGACAAAACATTTTCAGATGCGCTTGTTAATTAACAGCGCATCTCCACAGCACTACGAACTCGTAAATTGCTTATCCCTCGCGCGTAGCTGTTGTAGATATTCAATACAAGTGAGTTCTCTTCGACTAACAAATGAGGAAGACGTCATTCATATCGCACACAATACAACTATAGGTCATTATTCTTTAGAAAACATAACGATAGCAACTCAACTTGAAAATATTTTGTTCCTCCAAGTAAAGAAGTTTTAAATGTTACCAACAACTACAAAATGTTCGTTCTTTTTAATTGCTGTATAGAGACTGGGAAATTGCGACATGGAATATTTAACTTTACTGGTTTATTATACAATGAAGTCGTGTGAGTGAGTATTCATAATGACAGCCGACGAAAGATGATATAGATAAACAAGACTGCAGACGATCTGGAGTCAGAAGAAGAAGAGAATACTCCTATGTGAACAGTTTCTATTCTGCGCATTCTCAAGCATGCGCACTATAGATAAAGTGAGAGGAATTGAATATTATCGGCACAGTAACGTAGGGACTTTTACCAACTGTCCAAATAGATACCCTCTGGTGTGAGTGTGTGCCTCTGTGTTATGTAGCATGTATTCGTGTCTCGTAACAATGAAGTCTTGTACGTAATAGTTATAATGGTAGTAGCTCGAGACCGCCGATGACCTTTAGTCAGAAGTTAAGAAAAAGCTATGCCGAAGTTATATTAAAGTCACTATGAACAGCTCAGGTGCCTCTTAAGGTGCGGCAAATACTTTTTACGTAGTATCAGGACAGGATATTATGCTTGGTATGTTGGGCTCGTTTGCCCTACTGACTAAAAATCTACTCTTCTCACTTTAACCTCTGCCTCCTCCGCTGCACTGCTGTTAGGTATTACTTCGTGGGAGGAAGGGATCCAGTAATTATATTATTCTTTCAGGTCCTTGAAGTCCACAGCTTCTTCTTCAAATGTCTGCTTTACTATCTGCTCCATCCCTTTCTAAACAGTTTTGAGGATCTCAGTCGCGAAAGAACTTTTCCCAGTTCAACTCCAAGGAGAAAATGGTGGTTATTAAGGTCTCTGGATGAAGCTTCTGCTTTAACCCAGTTTCCTAGCTACTGCAGAATGATTTGAAACGAGGGCTCTGCATCTTCATTTACATCGGCGCAAGACAGACGAGTAACGTTGCTAGTGGCAGCTAGCTTAAGACACACTAACTGATGGTATTTTAAGAATAGAGTGAAGACTCAAGAGGATAAAACCTTGGTGAGTAGAATTTCTTAAAAACAGAGTATTTGTTGTTTTCAGGTGTAAGCTGATTGGTGTACAAAATGTATCAGAAATAAAATAAAAAATCCTGTAAAGTTCCTTCCTTACCAGTACATAAAAGGATCCGTTTATTCAAGTATCTAATAAACTCTGTCCTTTCTAACTTAGTCACTAGTTTTTCTATTTTGCTAATTTGTTGTCTAGGTTGCAAGATTTTAAATAAAACAAAAAAAGCGAATTGCATTTATTTTTTCAGTTACTATTATATTAATGAATAAAACTATGAAAATAATAACAAAAAAATACAAGTTTTTGATAAAATATACATAAAATTAAAAACAAATAACCACATATAAATTAAATAATGGAAAGTATAATTACACATATAGAATTTATTCTCCACGACTATATAATGACAATTTTTATCTGTCTTTCAAAAATTATAAAAAAAATCCAATTTCAAATCAGAAAAAACGATTTAGAAACATAAATATAACAAAAGGTCACAGAAATGAGAAATTACCAAGGCGATTAGGATATTAAACAAAGGAAGAAACGAATAACAAATAATATAATAATTTTGTTATTCTTGTTATTTTGAAATAACATCAATTTTTCTAAAAAACAATTCGTTATAATCAATAATGTTTAATTAATCGCAAGTTATGTGGTGGTAAACCCAGCGAATTCAAAAATTCAACAGGATAGTTGACCACTTCGTCAGGAACGGTAACAGTCTCGATCGATTTGAACAATATCTCATTGCCGGGTAAAGACTGTTGTATTTTGAAGTTAATAGCGTCACATCGATATTTTTTGCAGCTAAAATAGCTCGTTGACGAAGCCACGCATGATTAATATAAATAGCATATTTTGTATTTACCATGTTGCAGAAATTGTCTAGTAATTTGATACATTGACGCCAATATTGAGCAATTGCTCGGAGAATGATGAAATTCAATGAATACATACACAAAATGAATAAAATAAATGCATAAATGCATACGCAAAAATTCATTCAAGTCGATTCAGCAGTTTACTCGCAGTATAAATAAATAGCCTAGATACCGACTGCAGCGCCATCTGTCGGGCTTATTTGTGAATCTAAACCATCCTCGAAAGGACTTGAACACACACAAAAACATTCTTCCAAATCGGATAACCTATTTGTAACAGCGTATAAAAATATGTATTCGTAAAACTGTTAAATTCAGACGATTCAAACTTTCGCGGCTAAATACAATAATTCTTAATGATATTCAATCAACATCATAAATTTAAACTATTTGTTATGTATATATTAAAATCCGTTTTATTTAGTTGTTTTTGTAATAATGAAAATATTCAATCAATTAGAATAGATTGAATAAAAAGAAAAACATTAGAATCTGAATTTGCTTTCAAAAGAGCGATTATATAGACGTGGATAAAATGTAGTTTTCGACTCGAGTATAATAACTATTATACGCTCGTTGTAGAATATGCATAAATGTTTTATATAGATGCAAAGTTAAACGTTTTCTTGAATCATTAATTCTGTAAACAAAATGCATCCAAAACAAACAAGTTACACAACTTTTTATCCATAATCATTCCATAACAGAACAGAAATTTCATCTGGAATTAGTGTAAAAAAATATAGTTATCTATATCAATAAAGAGAAAAAAAAGGGTATTATAAATCTTAACAAATCTATATATTGAGTGTTTTACAGGATATTCCAAGATTAAAACTTACGTTTTATAGACCATATTTCAATGAAATGATTGTGGATAAAATGAATATACATAACATAAGATTTTCTGTGATAATAGTATAAAAATGTTTTAAAAATCGGTTGTATTTTTTACAAATATTATATATGTTACGGGAAAAGTAATAAATATTTATCAAATTTACCGGGAAGTTTATAAAATCCCCCAACTCGTAATGGGTGATAAAAGTCCCTAACTTTACGAAAATTCGTTCAGTTTGCGCAGCTTCTTGTTACGTGACAACCACCTAACCCAACCGGGCGGGTCGTTTACTAGCGCGTTCCTTAAATTTTTAGTTGCCGTCATACCGTACACGGAAGAGCAACGCTCGTTTTGCCAACGCGCGTTTTTCAAAAATAGTCGATCACTTTTTCGAATTCGACGATTGTATCGGTTACATTATAACCGGCTGACATAGTTCCAACAGGATGGGGTCACTTAACACACCGCTAACAACTCTTTAGCTCTATTGGACGAATTATTCCCAGAAAAAGTGATTTCACGATGAGGTGATAATAAATGGCCACCTCTGAGCTCTGACTTGACCCCACCTATTTTTTTCTTGTGGGGTTATCTGAATAGCGTAGTCTACAGAAATAATCTACAAAATTTGACAGATTTAAGGAACAATGTCATGTTTAAAAAATTTTGTTTATTATCTTTCAATTCATACCAATAAATACATATCAAAATAAGTTTAAAGTAGTTGGGTTGTTATTATGGATACTAACAAAACAAATTTCATATACTAACTGGTAAATTTGATAAATATGAAATAATTTATCTTATTTAATAAATTCAGTGGCGATTATGTATAATCACTGATTTATCATTTTTACTGTAACATATATTTTGAATGCTGTTTGGAATGTGAATTAATATAATAAATGCGTACACAATTATAATTAGGAATGAAATAATCCGTCATAAAATATTACACCATGTCATAAGCTACTGAATTTATCCATAATTTACATTTTAGGTACAGATACAGTTCAATAAGTTACTTCACTATTTGATAAGTTGTTCAAAGGGATTTGACCTAATAGTGAGAAGATTTTCAGAAACAGTGATTGCATAATCATAAAAATAAGTGAGAAAAGTTAAAATAGCCATTTCCCGTTTGGTTTGAGTACGTGCTCAATATATCTTGACATAATAATTTACTCTTTAGATATTGGAGTTAATTGTTTCTTTGATATATAGTAGAGTAAACGCATGAATAGAAGTACACAATGTATGTTCGTAAAGTGCAGAGAATCCTTTGAAAACAATAAAAATTCCAAAATTAACAATTGCGCTTAACTTTAGTCTCAGTCTAATTAATCCCAAAAAAAGATTTTCCAGTAGTATCTCACAGAAAAATAAATTAAAATTTAAATTAATTAAACATATATTAAGAGTTATTAGCTCCATTATTCCATTTTCGTTGTCTGAGTGCTGACAAGTCATTGACAGTTATATTATGAGCGTTTTCGTAGTGGGATTGTGGCAAAATTAAATATTGCTTCATTTTGAGATATACAAATATATCAAAATGAAGCAAATTCATCTCCTTTTTGAAGGGCATCAACTATTAACTAGTAATAGAATATAATAAACATATTGAATATATAAATCTTAAAAAATAAAAGATGTGACTGTTTAATGATTTATAAAACGTTAAAGGTATCAAACGGCATCAAGCAGATGAATTATGACCTTTAAATATTGTAATTGAAAATAAAAAATTTTAGGATAAGTTCAGTAGTTCATTCAAATACTGGTTGCGAAAAAGATTTGTGATATATACGAGAGTATTAAGAGAAATTGAACGGGTAATGACAAACGATTCAGTCAAAATTTTCCTACATAATTGATTTCAATAATTATTCTGCGATGAGGAATCATTAGAACTACTCGTGAATAGAATGGAATTATCAATAATTATTTTTTGTAAATTTACAACAAACAACATTGAAGATAATAAAAGACAAGTACGAACACATTATGAAGAGAAAGTAGTATAGAAAATAAAATTGAAGATTGATTTAAGGGGCACGAAAGAAGAGAAAATGAAAGTATTTAGAAAAACGTCAAAATTATGAATAATAACTCTTTTATTTCTTGAATAAATGGTACAAACCAATTTTGGATTGCATATAGCGAGGTTCCTAGAAGAATTGGCAGAGTTGGAAGTGAGGAATAAATTGAGAAAAGAGCTGTTTTATCCATAGCAATAAATAATAACAAAAGGCACATGAATAATAAACATTTTAAGAATATAGGACACTAACTATTAAAAAGGATAAATAACTTGTATAATATTCGTCGCAACTTTGTTGTTCTCGTATATTTTTTATCAAAACCAAAACTTTTTCACAATGTACATATACATTTGTGCAGAAATATGTAGTTAACATAAATATTGTGAAATTTGACTTAACACGTCCATAAAAAATACATGTCCACCTTTTTTACCAATATTTGTTAAATAAGTCCATAATGCTGTCATAGATCATAAAAGTAATAGCAACATCAAGACATACTCTTCCCAATCTGGGAACGGTACCCTTGTAGAACGCCGTTACTCCCTCATTTTTAAGAATCTGCATGGCACAGTCTAATGTATTTTTGTACTTTTTAGCCTCTAAACTTTGCATTCTGGTTTTTACGACGTCGATGGGGTTATTCCCGTACACCGAACAAGCACCTAAAAGTAAAAAGTATTCATAGTTGTTAAAAAAAATGTTTTTTGGTAAATTGTAAAATCAATATACAACTTTCAATATTAATGTCCCGAGTGCATGTCAAATTGTCGATAATTTAATTTTCTCGAGTGCGCGAACGCGCACGAGAGGAAATTATGAGACAATTTGACATGCACGAGAGGGCATTTTGGCAGACTATTTCCTGAGAAAAATTTAATTTAAAATAAACAATAATTGTTCCTTTTCTTAAAATATAAAATTAAAACCAAATGATGTTTATTAATCCTAGACGAAAATTTGGCACTAGTGCAAATTATCGATAATTTGCACTAGTGCAGTATTATCGCTGAAATTTGATCTTTGCTAGGTAAACATAAAATATTACAGCTTTTTGGTTGGCTTAAATTTTTCGAAGGAAATAGTCAACCACAATATAATATCGCAATGAAGTATAACAAAAATTACCAGTTATAAAACAAGAGCGTCAAGTAGGTAATTTATTGAATTAAAAAGTTTATTTTCGAAATAAATATCAAATAATTTTACTTGTATAAAAAACGATAATGATAAATATCAACTAAGGTAGCAACCTGTAGCACCCCTGCTGTTATAATAAAATGTTCGAACTTTTCCTCATTAACTTTTGTTTGGAAGGTTCTGTTGGTTAGGTAAGATTTCAGAAGTATTTTAGGGAAAGAATTCTTTTAATTTTGTATAGCAGCCCTTGATGCCACACTCTGTCGAAAACTTATCCGATATAGAGGAAAACAGCAGAGCAGATTTTGTTTATTTTCTGCACGAGACGATGGACTTGTTGCACTGTCAGAATCCAAATTGATAGCAGGGGATCCATTGCTGTGGAGAAGCAATTTTTCAAGGAGTTTGGACATTGTTGGTACAAGGCTCATTGGACGGTAAGACGACACGTTGATTGGGTCTTTGCCTTAGAATTGCATTGATAATGTATGTTATCAAGACTACCTCTTTTTGTGGCAATTATTTCAGCATTTCGGCGGTTATTAGGTAGGAGCCCGGTGCCTTTTTCGGTTTTAGTAATTTTATTTCGTTGCGTACTTCTTTTGGATTCGTTGCTTTTATATGGGGCGTTTTTTTTTTGTTTATTGGTATTGCTGAGTTTTGCTCTACTTCTTGGTCATTAACAGAACAGAATCTGATTAAAAGAAAATCAATGTATTCTGAATGTGCAACACTGAAAAATATATTTTTCATAAATTAAATAAATAGGTGATGCTTTTAATGTCAATTATCATATATATTACCTGCAAAACCACCCATTGCACCTACAACAAGTTTTGGAATCTTCTTGTCACGGTCACCTCCTTTATATAAATCCTTCAAAGTTTCCATTACAAAAAATCGTATCGCTTGATTGGATCCTTGTTTAATTATCGTCGCCGTTACTCCTTTATACACACCACCAATACCTACAAGAAATTATAGAAAAAATAAAATACGAGTGACATTACTAAAATTAGAATCATCCAAATTATTTATTGTACAAGTACTTACGTTTTCCGTTGTTTATCTAATTTTTTTACATTATTACATTTTATTAAAATAGAGATGTGAATGGATATTCTTCAACAAGATCTTTATCATAAGTTAGTTAAAACAATGTTTCCATTCACAAACGCGTATAATTCAAATTCAAACCTACCTTCTTCTTTTACAATCATGCCTACTCCATGGAAGAAACCCTTAAACCTAGGCGTTTGAGACCTTTGATCATTAATAAATTTCACTTTGACAGTTTCCATTGGAGTTACCGCCAATACTGCTTCACACATACCAGCACCTAATCCACATAATAACCTTCCGGGTACTGTCAGAGTACCATCACTTTTTTGCATCCGTTTCTTAAATGATTCAAAGGCACCAAACCTACAAACAAAAATACGAACTGACTTTAACTACAGTGTCTGAAGATGATAGATTGGTTATCAAAACATACATTAATGGTAAAAAGCATTATGTTTAGTAAGAATTTAATGTTGACAGATATTCTTAGTAGAGAGACACATCTAACAGGAGTCCTAACAGGGCACTGTCACCTGAACACTAGACTCTGTTGAGCAGAGTACAAAACCTCTATCCACATTCTCTAGATGTGTGAGATACTCTAGAGCACTACACCTGGGTGTGTATGAAATAGAAGACGAAGATATCTGGCAGCTAGACCCATCCCACAGTTGTGTAAACTTTGAGGATCCCCAGTATCACAGCAAGAAAGGGGGCACAATAGATTCTTTGGGTTGTGTACAAATGAAAAATTATCCAAAAGTGAAGGGACTATATTGCAAATTAGAGAAAAAGCATGAATAGGGCTGTCACAGCAATTTTATAAAATAAATTCTCATATTGCAATGTAACCATTATAATCAGTCACATACTTTTTAAAAAAATCTATTCAGGGGTACCAAACTTGTTAAAAAATTCAATATCAAAAGCATATTCACAAAACATAACAATTTGACCCACTATTCAGCAATCTCAATGGTGCAGGTCTCTCAAACTAAATTTTTATGCCTGATGACTTTGATTTCAGTCATAACATTACTGTAATAGTTTGTTTTTAATTTAGAAACTGACCTAACTGCACTTTTTGGTATGGATCCATATAATAAAACACTAAGTCCTCGGTAGAGTCCAAAAAACCCATGACCCTTGACAGTTTTCTTAACACAATCAACTATTCCATTATATTTTTTTCTCTCTCCTTTTTCATCTAACTGGAGTTGTGTCTTTACGTATTCTGTAGGGAAAGTTATACATATTTCTATTCCACCAGTAATACCACCTAAAATAATAAATTAAAGTCATAGTATAATTTTGACAAATCAACAATTTAGTAGAAATGTGTAAATAAATTAATTAGAATAATCAAACTTCAAATTTCTACCACCGAAACGTATCTTATGGTTCAAAAATATTTAGTCTGGTAATTGCATTGAAATTTTGTTCATTTTTGGTACAAACAGTAGCTTTTTTGTTAGTGAAAAATGCAATTATAATGAAACATTTCAAGATATTTCCAATATACAAAATAGTAAATAATTAGTTCATAAATTAGCAGAGAATATCAATTTTTAGTCACTTTAAACAAATAATGTCAATAACTGAAAACGCATCAGTTTAAGACAATAGTCAAAATTCTTTTTGTTGTTTAGGTTGCACAACTCCCATTATTCACAGTGGTTCTTCATCTTCGGCATAGAATAGTAAAGAGAGTTATAGCACACATGCCCAGTTCTAGCTCTAAATTTGTTTAGACTGAAATGTATATACAAATCCTTTAAGGAAAACTTATCTGTCTAGTCCTGTTATATAATCAATTCAACTAAATATCGATAGTGTTCATAATAATTATGATAAACCCCCTCAAAGAGCCGTTGAACCTTGACTTGGTGAGGGGGCCTAATCAGGTGTAGCAAACTATGCTTATGGGAAACCTGGTGAAACTCCAGGGGTTCTGCAAGAGAAAAGACCACGACAATTCCCCCTCTTAATTTCGAGGGCACTGATCAAACAGGGACCATGGAACCCACTACTTCCAAAGAATCGATTTCTACTAATGTAGAAGTTCTTACCAGTACCTTTGACAAAGTCCGGCTCAAATGCTGTAACATTAGTGATGCTAAGAAAAAAAAGGAGAAGGATCTTCAAACGGCTCAGAATTTTACGGTTGCCTCGATCTCTAACTATCCTCCACCCAGAGCTTCCAACCTGGAGGTCCAGGTCTGTTAAGTCATCCACTATTCTACTATGAATTATGATAAAACAGAAGGTAATTGAAGGTTTAAACTTTTACATAGTTTGTTTTAAAAATTATTGTAAATAAAAATATTTGAAAACTAAGTTTTTTTTAAATAAAAATATTATAAATACCTGCTACAATTCCTTTCAGGCCTATATTTCCAGAACCAGCAGGCGCGGCAGCACTGGAATCTTTCAGCCAAGGCCTCTTGAATGGGTAAACAAATGTAGTGGGAACTGATGGACTCATCTTTATTCGTTTCTAAAAATCTAAAACAAAAATCATAAACAAAGCTAAGAGTATTTTTTAATAATACATATCAATAACCAGTGAAAATATCAATGTAAAGTTAGATATAATTGATAACATTTTGAGTTGCTCTCCTCTGAACACGACATGTAAATTAGCAGATAAGATTTTAGTTTCTGAGAAATATTCCTATAACTTTGAACACCTCATTTTTTTTATTTTATTTGTACATAAATCAGCAACCATAAGTCCATATGGCTTTTATCACAATCTTATACATTGAAATCTCATTGTCCACAGTCAATTTAGATATTCTTCCTAGTAACCAAAATAACTGTTTGATTTTTTTCCTCTTTTTAATTATGTGCTCTTTCCAATTGAGCTTTGAGTCCAGATGTATTCAAAGATAACAGACTGAATAATATATCACATTATTAATGAAGACTGATGGACTGTATTATCCGTAAATATTACTGTTGCAGTTTTTCTGTCATTTGGTGATCGGATGTATATAGTAAATACAATAATGGCACAAGAACACTGCTTTGTAATACCCCAGACTTGATTGGAAAAATATCTAAGACTTCTATATTGATTCTGGCTCTAAACTCTCTGAATACTTGAATAAATTGAAGTAAAATGGTTCACTTTAAAAGAAGGCCTTTGTGCCACACCTTACCAAAGGAAATCTTTGGTTCCAGATATTTATAAATACTGCCATGTTTTAACTTATGCTCTCAAAGTTTAACTTCAGCTGGTGTCCTCTAATAAACTTGTTTTTAATACTTTGTTAACCTAAGGAGTTATTATCTTACGTAAGTTATATTTTTTAAGCCCCCTCAATATTTATCTTATCCTTAGCATTGCAAAAATATTCAAATACTAATTATTAAATTTATATAAACAATAAATCAAACAAACTGTTAGACTGGGTTGAAGTTAAAATAATATCTATAAAATTAACTAAATCTACATAAAACATACATAAGAAATATATTTATAATTATATAATTACCTTTGAAATAAAATTAGTTACAAGTACAGACATATGATTTACTGATGATACACAAGACTTGACTATAAAAATTTCGTCTGCCTTACACTTGGTGACCTATTATTATTTCATCATTCTTATCAGCTTGTTAGCTTAACTAATATAAAATAATTAAACTCTCATATTGTGATTTGTACTTTCCGATATTCTGATAAAATGCAAATTGTTTTTTAATTAAAATTTATCTTGGCTATACATATTTAATAATACTTACTTAAAAATACTATTTAGAAAACTACATTTGAAAATAACCAAATATTGTGAGAAAGAATGGCATATAATTGGTTATGGATTATACATGATAACCGAAAATATGAAGATATGGAAAATTGAAGGTTATTTAAGTTATTATATTACTTTTAATATAATAATTTTTCACACACCTCCAAATTAAAAGAAAATATTCCTTTCAAATAACAATCTTTTATGTTTAAGTTGTAAATTTGTTGAGAAAACTTGTTCGAATTGATCTAAACACTTTCTTTTAAAAACACACAAGCAAATTATACAGCACACAATTACGATAATTGTATAGTACTGAAAGTTTGTATAATTTAAATATTGGAAATATTTCATACATAAATGATTTATTATCCAATTTTTTCATTAAAACATAAACTACTAATTAATACTAAAGGAATTACGTCACCCACTTTTCTATAATTTCGTAAAATGTATGAACAAAATTAATTATTTTAAAAACTTGAAATATTGATAATCATGTTACCTTGTTTTTGGTGAAAACTATTGTCTTTCGGGTGTTGCCAGTTGTGAATTTACTCAAAAACTATAAAAAAATATGTGTATTTGTATTCTTTAATTAACAAAACGTAAATGTAAACTAAAACAGCATCTATTTACATGAATTTGAATTTAATGCGGCCAAAATATGTTATCACTTAAAACAACATGATAGAAATAAGGTTAGAACAGCGTTGTCAAGCTTCTAGTTGGTTAGACTTTGAACTTTACAATTGCTATAATAATTTCATTTCACATTGTTCAAGATCAAGTTTTTTTTCAATAATCCTAATCTGATTACGTAAGTAATGCAATATTATACTGTTTCATTTATAGGTGTTTGATAATACCTAGACGTGTTAAAATAATAACATTTAATCATTTGTATAATTCAATGAAAGAAACTTTCTTATCATTTATTACTCGAGTATTATGTAATATCAGAATAAACTAGTATACAGGGTTAGTATAACATATGGACACATCTTAATATCTCAAAAAAAGTACAAAATAAACAGTTGGTACATGGTTGCCATGAGAGCATACTTTCTCGAATGAAAACACATAATGGGTGGTCCTGAAAAGCCTGGTGATTCCAAGGATGATTTTTATTTCACCGGAATACCCTGTATATTATATTTGTTTTGAAATTCTCTAAAACTCTATCAATTGTCTAAGCTCTTAGGCTAAATGGATATCGGCAGTTTAACTATTAAATACCCAAATTCCGTCATTTATGACAAACGCTATATTATATTGGATGCATTGCGGGGTTGCCACGAATAATAATATACAGGGGGTATTGAAAAGCACATTGATAAATATTGTAGGTTTAATCCTAATAACAATAAGTATCATTTGAAGGAATGATTGGAAATAACCAAATAAAAACCATTTGACAGTATCTAAGTAAGTACTGATCTATTTTTGTAAAAAGTGGCTCCAAGATATTTAAAGATTTTCTTCATATCGGAGCAGTCAAATTTAACAAAAATTGAAAATTTCAATCTATATCTCTTGTCACTTGAGGATTTAATTAATTTACGTGTTTGCTCCTTGAAAAGTTGGATGTTTTTACGAAAATTTCTATTACTATTTCGTGTATTTTATTTCATTTGGCAACACTGCAAGATCTATAAAAATCATTGCATTTGAATTTACTTTAAATTCAATAGTAAAATTATTTATCGATTTCTTCAAAGCTTTCGATAACGTTGAATACGAAAAACTTCATTTTTGTTTATACAACTTTCTTAATTAATTCTACTTTAAAACAAATACAGGAAAAATTTTAGTTATATTTCCACGCTAGTGAAAATTGGCAGGAAAATGTTTGCTTAACTGTAACCTATAAAGTAGAACAATCTTGTTAATTATTGGTTTGAACTAGAGTTTAAACCTTAGCTTAATCTCCAGTTTTAGCCTAGGTTGTAAAATTGGACATGAATTATCAAAAAGTAATCCATGTAACTGTTCGGAATCGGATCATAATCATATATTAGGATACTTTCTACCCTAATGTATTAAAGTTAGAAGCAATTTTTGCTCAAGGAAATTTTTTTAAAAGACTACCATCCGTACTCCATGTTTTTTTGAATTTTAATTACCCTTATAAGGTTGACTATGATTCATAGTCCAGTCATCTTAGGCCAAATTAGGTGAATGTGAAAAAATTCTGGAATCAGATCCGCAACCAGCTCATTGGTGATCTATCTGAATCAGTTTAGGGATCGATTGTATGAGCAAAATTGTCGTTCACGAGGGGGTGGCATTTTATTTTACAGTCACTAATTCTGGAATAACTAGTCAGTGCAATCAAATGCAAAAACAGGATCTAACTCTGAAGCTAGTATAAATACCGGAACTTAATACAAATCTTTGACAAGAACATACATCAGACCATAAGGTTCAAAGATCAATTCCATGTGTTCTTATCACAATGACCGGTACTATATTAGTTGTTTCCAAGGAATTAATTAAAACACCTTTCAATTTGAGAAAAATGATTACTTTAATAAATTTTGTTTGACACTTTTACACATATTCCATGAAATATCACCTAGAAAGGTATAAGTTAAATCTATGGTCAATTAGATCTTAATTTATATTTTACTGTACTAAACATTTTCTGGCACCCTGCAATAGTATTAAACATTTGAAATCCACTGCAATGCAAGTTCTAAAAAATCAAAAATACAATTTAATCAAATAAGAAAATACTAAACTAAAAAAATCTACTTCTTCTACCATCCTGGAGTAGTGTTTGCCAACCTCCTGATTCTACGAGTATTTCTATCTTGATCTCTAATTTTCTTTTCCATTTCGGCATCTGTTAAAGTTTCCAAAAATGGAGCCCATTGATCAGATTCACTCGTAGTTCTAAATGGTACTTCCACAGTAGGAAGGGGGGCTTCGCTGAAAGCATACGTTCTCTGGTGCCAAGAAAGCTGACCACGAATTGAATATGCGATCGCAGTTACAAATTCTCCCCCTAAACCTAGTTCTGCACATAGTTTGAGAGCAAACTCTTCCGGGTTGTTCTGTTTTTCACTCATGTCCCACTCCACCTGGAAAATACAAGACAGTATTTTATAAACTAGATAAGTAAATATTAAAGGCAGCAGTTCAGTACACTATTATATTTGAACAAAGAGAAGTATTTCATCTTACAATTAAATTTGAAATTTCCAACCGTAAAACTCACTGATTAAATGAAAAATAATGGACACCTCATTGATTAGAAAAAGGTTAAAATTTCATAATTAGAAAAAACACCTCTACTTGCAGGTAAATCCTGATTGATTATTACTATTATATCCAAAATAAAATGGACAATTTCGATTTCCTGGTAGATTTCACAGATCAATTAATTTTATACAAATATTCCACCAGTGAGCTTAACACAGAAAATTATAAATATGAAAGAACTGCAAATCTGCAATACTTAGTGGATAATATCTTACTTGATCAACCAAAGAAGTGTTTCCCACATGGATATTTAACTTTATTATCACCCTCTGGTCACTATTATCTTCAATTATACTGGGAGGGTCTGCTGGGAAGGCCTCTAATTGCTGCCTGATTCCTTGAGCAATAGCCGGTACAAATGTCAATGGATTTAAGTCTAGATCATCACATAGAACTTCTGCAAATTGTTCTGGAGTAATCATGCTTTCTAAAAATTAAACAAGTCATTTCAATCCATTATAAGACATTGGTAATTATATATATATATATATATATATATATATATATATATATATATATATATATATATATATAGTTTCTAGAATCCGAATTGAAAATGCTATTGAATAAATCTTATAAATTTCTCTAATTTCTTAAACCTTTAGATAAGTTTATATCTTATATTCACCATTTTTATTCCATGTAAAAGTGTCCCTTAGTTTTTGACCTTCAATTTCCATGTCAAGTCTAATTGGAACAAGAACTTCTTGTTGACAAGCATTTTCAAGATTCTGTTGCGGATCTGTGTCATCAAAACATAGAGGAAATGTTCTCACCTATATAAAAAATAAAATAAATTATAAACAAAAACTAGGATCATACGATTTACCTTTTTTGCAGCCACTCTGTTCCTGTTAATTGGTGTAGCTTGGGGTACAGCATCTAGATGACTTGAATTTGGAAGTGATGGTACCCACTGCATATTTTTCTTAGATTTGCCTTCTCTAGGCATCGGTGGCTCGGAGGTATGAACTGATACAGCTTTATATCTGAAAATGGTATATAAGTAATAGTTACAACAAATCTTAATGCATTAATTTAGACTCAATATTTTACTGGTAATACTGAAAGTACCATAATTATGGAATTTGGAAAGAATATAATTCATGATACATGTCAGAAAGTATATATTTGATTTGAAAACATACTTTTCATCATTTCCTTCTATAATGTCTTCCACTTCTGCAGATCGTAGTAATGAAACACTACTTGCAAGAACATGCTGACTCAACCCAAGATCAATTAGCCTCTTCCTTTCTTCATTAGTAATTGATCTTCTAAACATTCCAGGATACTTCTTGTATAAAGAGCCTCTGAAGAGACGAAGATAGTTTCCAACCTAAAATATACCATTTAATTGAACTATAAATACAATTTGCAGTAAATGAAATGATAATACCAAATACATGTCAAACTGTTGGTAGCAAAAGTTTGATAACTATGCTATTTCACGCTTTCTTTATAAAATCATTTTATTAATACATAATATAAAACAGAAATCCATGGTTAAGTTATTATAGTTTAAAATACTAATTTTTCTAATTTAATACTGTTTCTGAATCAGTCATACATTTGTAAATAATTGGGATGATTTTCAGAGATTTGAGAAAATTATTTTTTCTTCCCAAAAAACTTTAACCTATACGTACAAATGGAAATCTGCTTATACTTATAAGTCCGAAGTTATTTTAAAAAGTAAAAAAATTCGATTCAGACTATATTACAGCATTATTAGTTTTTACCTCAGATCCGACACAATAATATTCCCCATTTTCCTCAAGTTGAAAACTTATTGGTTTGTCTCCGTACGTTCTCAAAGCCATATCCAAAATCTAAGCTATATATCTAGAAGTATTACTAAAATTATTAGTTAGTTGAATTCGCTGAAAACAAAACAAATTATCAAATAGGGGAGAAATGACACTAATGACAGGTTACGGAATAGTGAAGGATGTTGTTATTTCGGACTCTTAACCATAGAACTCATTTTGTTGAAACAAGTTTTTCCTTGATATTTCTTCTCCTTCTTAATAAATAACTAAATTTTTGGTAAATTTTCATACTTTAAACAAATTTTGCATTAGAACAACAAAAAAATATGTAAAACTCGCAAAACCAATTGAAACTTGGATGGGTAGGTCAATAATTGTATTAATATAACCTATCATGACATTACTTGTATATTTTTTAAATCCGTGTGAACTTTCCCTAAAATATAGTTTGTGTATTGACTTTTTATTTTAATGAATTGTCAACGGGGGTCGTTTTGTATATTTGTCCCTTCATACAATAAAAGTAAAGGGTGATTTTTTTAATAATAACAATGAGTGTTTTAAGAGAAAAAGTAGACACGATCAGTAACAAGCCTCTGCCATCAGTAAAACCGAAAATTATTTCGCCAGATGATGTGTTGAAATTAACTAAAATTACTGATACATATTTATGTGATCCCGATGCAAACATTTACGAAATTGACTTTACACGCTTTAAATTACGGGATTTGGAAAGTGGAGCTATACTTTTTGAAATTGCCAAACCTGTACCCGAGAATATTGATGATAATGCTGAGAAAAACACTGAGAATGAAGAGATTCTAGATCCCAATGCTGGTAGATTTGTGCGTTACCAATTTACCCCACAGTTCTTAAAATTAGCTACTGTTGGAGCAACGTAAGTGAAAAAAAAATTTTATTCGGTTACTTCGTTTTTTTACCCTTTACTATAGGGTGGGCAAAATCTTTTAACATGTAATGTGTACTTCTTAACTGAAATGTGATTGTTTAACTACCTAAGCTTTAATAATTTATTTCATGGCCCTAGGGTTGAATTTACTGTTGGAAGTAAACCTGTCAATAATTTCCGAATGATAGAGCGCCACTTCTTTAGGGATAAATTATTAAAAACCTTTGATTTTGAATTTGGATTTTGTATACCTTATTCAAGAAATACTTGCGAGCATATTTATGAGTTTCCTACATTAGCTCCTGAACTAGGTAAGAGTAATTTCTCGTAATAAATTTTGATTAAATTGACATATTTGTTTTAGTTAATGATATGATAGATAATCCATTTGAAACAAGATCAGATTCTTTTTATTTTGTGGACAATTGTCTTATAATGCATAATAAGGCTGACTATGCTTATAATGGTGGTATGTCAACATAACATTAAATTTTGTAAACAGGGTTTTACAACAATAATATTGTCTAAATTTTTGACTTTGAGATAAATTTACACAAGTATGTTAAGCAATTGTATGTACAAGCATACAAATGGGTTTAGATACTATTAAAAAGGACTTTTTAATTCAAAATATAGATAAAAACTGTTTTAAATTGTATTAGCAGAACAAATACATTTGTTATATGCTTGTACATGAAACTAAGTTAAGAATTTGGTAACAGGAAAATTCATTGGATATTGATTAAAATAAACTAATATACTTAATAATTTTTTTTGTTAAATTTGCAACATTTGAATGGTTACTTATGGAATAGCTTAAAAGGACATATGTGGAAAAAGAAAAATATATATTTATTCTATTATTCTATATATATACAATAAATCAAACTTAACAAAGTTCTCCATCTTTCAACTTTACTCAAAAATGTATCTATCGTTTTGAAATTTCAACAATATTTATTGGTGTTCTTCACTTATACAACTTTATTATAATAAAATAATTTTCCAATTTAGAATATGAACTTTCCTGTAACCTGAAATGCATTTAATTTAACACAAATTTTAAGCACGGACACTGCTTTAAGAAAGATATTCACGTGGTGCGCTTGATTGAGATTATTTAGAAGAGTTTACGACAATTATAGAGCTTTTATCATAAAATACGTACTGACAACTATCATTCTATTTATATATTTGTGTTTATATTTTTTATAAAAAAAATTTCCAGTGAATAATTAAATATGTGATAAAAAAAATTTGTTAATTGAAATTGGTGCATTAATCAAAAACTGTTTGTCTAATAAACATTTTTTAGCATAATTAAATGTATATACATTACTGTCCAAATGTTTGGTATGAATCAAATTTATTTTTATTAAAAATTGTACAATAACTAGTTTTGATAAATATTTGGAGTGTACTCCATCCTATTTATGGTCATAAAAAATGAAAAAATTAATAATTCCAATATTTTTGTTCATTTTTTCCGCACTTTTAAAATAAATATAGGAAAAACAGAATTTCTACACTTTTTCAACCAATAAATTCCCGGATTTTGTCTCAGAAAACTGTTCTTTAAAAAATGTTTTAACAATATAGTATTTTTTCAGAAAATACATATAAAAACAAACAATTTGGGAAAAAACCCAACCTAACCTTGTTTATAAGTGGAGTCCACCCTATTTGTATATGTAGTTAGCTACAACTGAAATTTGTTTGGCAACAGATGTACTGTAAACCAGTGTAATAATTGGTTTTACATCTTCTACTTCATATAATTAATCTTCCTTACATTTAGTTCTAGACCCTTTTTGCTGAATCCTTAAGAATATTTTGCTTTTGAGGCTTTTTACACTTTTTACTATCTACAGATGCCAATACTTGAATGTCTATGTTATCTCTGCGTTGCTAATTGGTAAAAGATTGTATCATGTAAATCATTGTTTGTATTAATGGTAATATCATTTCTACTTACAGTTGTCTCCCGTTTTGCCATTTCTTTCCTTATTATTATCCTCTCCACATTATTTCAATACCTTTTTTATCTTATGATATACTTTTGCATAAATTGAATGAAAACACATTTGCTTGAAAACTTTTGGACTGTAGTGTATAAAAAAATTCAAATGGTTGGGTAGTTTCATATTATTATATATAAGGAAAAAAGAGTGACAAGGGCATTTGTTCAAGATTATATTTATACTTCTGGCAAAAGTGAACTTTTTGTACAGGGTGATTCATAAAGAATCTTTTAAACTGGATATTATAGCATTCAAAATATGACGATAACAATATTGAAGATTTCTGCTGCTTATAATTGAAATTTGGTTTTTGAATTTTATCTGTTTCAGTAGTTTTCAGAATTAATTAATTCGATGTTTTCAAGAATTTCATATTTTTTTTATCTATGAAGAATATAAAAAAGTATATGAATGATCAATATAGTAAAATGACTTGCTTTTGATTAATTTTATTCAAGGTTGGTTCACTACATAACAACTACATACTGAGCACACTGTTTACACTGCCACTACACCAACACTCATAATTACACTGTATGATGCACGTTTCGACAACCAAGTTATAGTCTTCAGAGACTGATAGTAAATACAGTGTCAAACAGTGTAATTGTTAGTTTTGGTGTAGTGGTAGTGTAAACGGTATGTTCAGTATGAATTTTACCATTAGTTCTAAAAATTCTAACAACAGACATGAAAAAATACTGAATATATATATATATATATATATATATATATATATATATATATATATATATATATATATATATATATATATATATATATATATATACATATATACATTTACAAATAATAAATCCTCCGGTTTTGCACTAGAGCTCCAAAATGGTTCCGAAGTAAAATAATAATTTTGTTAGTTTGCTGGCATGTAGGAATCTTTGAAATAATTTCTCATTCAAATTTGTTAGCAAATTGAAGTGTACAATAAATAGTTTCTGAGGTACAGGAAATTATTACTTGTTTTATTTCTAAACACTTTACTTGCTCTATATCTGAAGTATCATTTCCATTGAATAGACATAATAGACAAATTAAATCAATAGACAACAAAAAATAATGACTAGAATACAAAGTTGAATAAACAAAGGTTGCAAAACTACCATCCACAAACAAACAAAATGGCAGTTAACAATAATTGATATGTAGGATAAAAAATAGTTCCTGTACGTCTAATGTTTTCTCAATTATCAAAATAAAAAGTTGAAAGAGATATAAAAATAACCTGTCGAGCATTTTTACAATATGAATTCATCGGTAAAATGGTTTTGAAACAACACAGTAGAATGTATGACAGAATGATGTCAACTTAAAAAAGTCTAACCCTTTATTTCAACAGAAGAACACATTAATTAAAGGTTTCAAAGTAGATGGGTGTACAATGACTCGCTGAGAGACAACAAAAAAACCAAACATAGAACCAGACATCATATTAAAAAAGCAATGTGGAGGAATGAAGAATAAAAAAAAAGAAAATAAATAATACTTGTAATAGGAAAGTTGCAATATAAACAATACCTACATAGGAGCACTAAGTTATCATTAAGAAATGCCATTAGTCAAAGCATTGAAATTAGGAAACAAACTGTTTTCGACGACAAATGTCCTAAGCAAACGCAGCATAATGTGATAATATTTAACAAACAAAAACGACTGCAGAAGGAGCTGAGAAAGACAGAATAAAAAGATGAAGACAAATTATCTGTATCATTAAATGATTTTTCCATGTGATATTTTAATTATTGAATAGAACCTTCATGTGTAATGCTAGTGTAGCGTTATTTAAAAATAGACAAAATAAATTAGATTTTACCAAAGAAATGTGTTATTTTATTGTCCCTACCATTCTTTTGCACCAACTCAGAAACGAAAATTTTTTATCATTAATTTGTGTTACTTAATTTGATATTTTGTTTTGTTAAATTTCTATAAAAACAGTCAAAAAACTTTCAAATTAAAAAAAATGTGCGAATGTTATTAACAATAAAATTTTTCAGTAACTAATTCTGGATTGAATAGATCATCCAGAAAAAATACTCAATATAATATATAATATAATACTCAAGGGGTAGGTTCTGTCAGATCATCTATCAGTTGATTGGGGAGTACAGAACGAGAATTTCTGAAAGTCACGTTTTGTTTTTGGTGAAAATTACAAATCCAAAGCTCAATCTATAAAAAACTTATATTTGAATTATTGAATTTTTTTATTTATATCTTTACACTCTTACTTTTATACACCTTATCAGCAAATTAACAACCCAAGCAATTTACATTAAATGACAGTACCTAGATCGGCTCCAAAGAACATTCAGATTCTATATTATATTATCATTGTATAAAGAATATTCTTTATACAATGTCTATTTTTTTGTTACATGAATGAAAATTATTTATTGCCACAAACGACTTTCACACCACTAGAGCTTTTCGGAAACTATTATCAGAGATTAGATAGATCGCTTATAAGCTGATTGAGGGGCCTAACCCGTTCTCGAATTTAATACTCCTACAAAATTTCTTACTCTTATTACCCCAGTTTCAAGGGTTAATTTTGAGCTTTATAGCTTTTCTACGTTTATAGATCTCAATTAATGAATACAACACATATTTTTCCATACCATTATGAGGAAATACCAAAACATTTAAAGCCTTAATTATACTGCTACTAAGAACATAACCAGCCATGGAGATTTCAGCTTTCAAGGTTCAAAAAAGTGTCAATCACTTCGTTCAGTGTTCGAACGATAGTGAACGTGATCCTGATTACTTACCGAACATTCAGATCATGATCGAGTTATTCTTATCGTTTTCTACCTACTTTAGGAACACTTAAACTAAATCCATGTAATGAATATTTGACCCTTGTGTTGTTATATAACCTGTTATAAACATGAAAATGATGGTTATAAATGTCAACTTATATGCACTTGTTCATTTTCCTCTATTATTGCCTGAGCATATAAGTTTTGTTTATGAAATATAAAATTGAAAAAATTTGCATTATGTCAAGACTTTTAAAATGAGAAATAAAATGACATGACACAGCTTTTATGGATAGGTGAATAAATCTTTAAAACGGTACTTAATATAAAATACTTTAAAAATTCATTTATGGACAACTATCATTGTAGCCATATTTTCTAGTATGTTATTTGGTATGACCTCAAGAGATTTTTAGTTCTATGAACTCTATCAACAACAGCGCAATTTGTTGGTAGGTGATTTTTGGCAATTGTTATTTTTCGTTATTGACATATATCCAAAGTTGGGTTTGTGTAAAATTAGGAAATGCCATTATAGTTATGATACTATTAATTTGGTTTAAAAATTAGACATTCAGAGATTATTTCATATTTTGGAGTAATACTATTAAATCGCATACAACTTAAGAATACGATGGACACAAGTTAGTAACTAGCAAATTTGGAAAATAAGAATACAATAGTAATGGAATCATCTCCATCTAGTTCAACTTGGTCTGAAGCATTCATATTAAGCGATGATAGTGGTCTTTTATTAACCAATGAATCTACCTCTAGCGTTATTGGAGAAAGTCAAAATGGAAGAAAATTATTTAACTTTGAGGTAGGTATTCAAGATTTTACTATAATCTAAATCAATTTTTCGTTCAATAGAGTAATAAAGAGTTACAGACTATTTCATATGATTTTTTTGCTACTTTTAAATATAAAAACTTGAGTTAAGTAAATCTTTTAAATTTTGAAATTTGGCCTAAAATTATCAATAAGATTGAAATAAGGTACTTTTAAATACTATGTTGAACATTTCAGTTTAATAATAATGTGAATAGTGAAATAAATTATATGACATGGCAATTAAGATAAGTAAGATATATTGTTTGAAAAATAATGTGGTATACTATAATACAAGACACCCCCTGGAAAAGTATTGAAACATTTATTACTTACTTTTAACAAAACAGCTTTTGTGACAATGCATTTTTAATGAATGTGGGTTTATTGGCATTTGTTCATGAAATCAAAGTATTATTTTTTTGTCCTTCTTTGAAAATAAATTTACAAATGACAATTTTATATTGATGAACTTTTAGGTGATAAAAATGATAAAAATCTAGATTTATTGTTATAAAAAGTTTAGGTATAGCTGTAAAATTGAGTAAATTGAATATCATGATGCTAGTTATCTTTATTTCAATTCTGTAGATTGAATACATAATTTGATCTTTGTTCAAACAAGTTTCCAAATTTTATGATTCATATGGTCATGAGAAATTTCACTGTATGTATAATTTTACTAAATCACCTTGTTATAAGATCATAAAATTTGTATCTATCTATAATATATAGATTGTGTCTGTTCCATAGGACAGTGACTGTGAAGAAAAGTCGTTGTCCCAAGATGATTCCTTAGATGGAATGTCAGATATAATGTGTGGAGATAATTTCAATACATTAAAAAAAGGTGTGCATTGGACCGATTTCAATGGCAAACATTGTTCTCCGATAAAACCACCACTTCAGTTTCAAGATGATCTGAATTATCCGGTAATAGATTTCTTTTGTGAGAATCTATCTCAACAAATAATTGAAACAGCAATCCAAGAACACAAAGTGTTTGAACCAATGAAATTAAATGTTTCGTCACATATACAAAAACAGTCTTTACTTAGCAAATCTTGCTTTCCTTCTGAGTTTGTGACGTTTAGTCCCTATCACATTGGTAGATCCACTTCTAGAGCTGGGTGAGTATTTTATAGAGGGTTTTGAATGCCTATGAAAGTCGTTAAAATTCGAGGGGTGTCCAGCAATCAGCACATATTACTCATTTTTGCAGAACATTTCTAAATTTAAGAAAATTATATATAGCTATTAATCATGGTATAAATAGGATTATCAGTGAGTATATTAAGAATAATTTCTTGTGATATATGGACAAAAATGATCAAGGTTGGACATCCCTTATTAACATTATTTAAAACAAATGCCTAGACATAAATTATTGTAATTTCTCAGTTCTAGAAATTCACTGGGATCATCTCGATTATCAAGTTCACATAATTCTTTATCAATACCAACCACACAAAAGGTAGATGATTCAACGTTCATTACCCAAGCTGTTTCACATGATACTTTATCTTCGAATCAGATCAGTGATTTGTACAATGTACCATTTGACAGTGACATATATGCTGTGCCTGTCGACATGATAAAACGCCCACTAAAAGTTAAAAAATCTCAACAGCAGAAAAGGAAACGAAGAAATATCTCCTGGGGATATAGAGATTTCGGATTGAAATATCGAACACAGGTTGATAACATTCAAACTTTCAGATCTTAATTCAACACTTGCACAACGATTGTAATTTACATAGAAAAATTGATGTAGTATATTAGGGAACAGGGCAATTTAGACTTCAGTTCAATTTAATTGATTGTAAAAGTTTGTTTTGTTAAATCATGTCACCCTTTTTTGCATTGAATTCTTTCACTGTGATAATAAACAGCCTTTAAGAAAAGAGGATGTTTCTATATTATTATTTTCATTGATTTAAGTTTCTTTAAATGCAATATTATTACAACTTGGTGTTTTATATGTATGTGCATGGTATAATATATAAACTAGTTTTTTTAACAGTGTACACAATTTATTTGTGCTATATTTGCGACCTAAATTGAATTTATCAATGATTCATATATTAATAATCTCTTTATTACATGTTCCAAATACTTTTTGTGGATGGAATTTCAAATATTTTAAGATTGCTCTCTTATTATTTACTCCCATAATTTGGGCATTACATAATTTTATTTTGTTCTTACTTTTTAGACTTTATCCTTTCAAAATGGTACCAAACGACATAGTTTAGCTGGTACTTCAGCTTCTGCAGAAGGTGAACCCATACATGTTACTTTACAAGAAATTCGTCACTATCTACAGACTCTATATTCAAGTTCTTCGGATTCTTTGGAACGCAAAGAAAAGCCACCAAAAATAAAAACTGTTTTAATAGCCAATAAGAATAGATATCCCATAAATAATAATCTAGTCAAAGATAAAGATTTGAATCCTATTACTGTTCCTCCAAGTAGATCTAAGAAAAATACAATATTTATTAATATAAAAAACAAAAAAGTTAAAGATTCTTGTGATAGCATTGGCACGCAAATACACATTTCACCCACTAAAAAAGATGAAAAAACAAGAAAAACGTTAAACAAGGTATGTAATATTCAAATTGGTAATTTGAATTTTTATTTCTAACTTTTATCAATTTTGCAGGTGTTTTCATTAAAGCAGATGTTATGTAATATGTTTCGATTTAAAAGATTTCTTGCAACAGAACAGGTTAAAGAAGACGAAAATAATAAGATATATGCAAGCAAAGAAAGCGAGCTAGATAATACACATGGTAATATAAGTGGTAGAGCTTTACCTCCTTTACCCAATAAGGAAAATATAAAAAATGTAGATTCAGAACAAATGCTGGATTTTGCTACGAGTATTCAAAGAGTTAAAGACGTGAGTCAAATATTTTTTTTTATCAAGTCAATTTTATCTAGGTAGCTGTAATATAAGTGGACAGTAGTGTTAAGTTTTTTGTTGGTTCTAGCTTCGTTTGTCAGCTCCATTCTTTTCTGCATTTGGCTTTCCAGTCTACTATTTATAGGGTTCCGGTATCTTCTTCAATTTGGTTCCTCCAGGTATTTCTTGGTCTGCCTCTTGGCCATAGAGGTGTTATCCTCATTACCATTTCTGTAGGTTCCGTTCTCATGATGTGTCTTGCCCAATTTAATCTTTGTGCTTCATACCTTATTATATTTTCTCCTCTCAGTTCTTCTTCTGTTTCTTTATTTTTCTTCAATCTTCTCTCTCCATCTCCTGTAATATGTGGTCCGAGTATAGTTCTCAGTATTTCTCTTTCTATTATCTTCAGATCATCTTCTTTTTATTTATGACAGTTGTTTCCATGGCGTACACAATCACTGCTCTTATTAATATTTTATTATTTTTATTTTGTTCTTTTTACTAATATTCTTGCTTTTGAGTAACTTTTTATTTTTTCCAAATGTTATGTTATGTTACGAAGTGTTATGGGCTCATAGTTTTTACATTCCTCTTTATCGCCTTTTTTTGTATAGGAATAATTACTCCAGTATTCCACTCTCTGGGATTATGTTTTGTTTCCAGATTGTCTCTATAAGTTGATGAATTTAATTTTTCATTGTCACAATAATAAGTGTGATATACATATTTCAAATTATTTGCCATAAATATGAGAATATAATTTTTTCTTGAATTTATGTTGAAAAAAATTCATTTGATTGCAGTTTGGTTGGTATTGGGGCCCAATTTCAAGCGAAGCAGCAGAAAAAATATTGTCCAATGAGCCAGATGGTTCTTTTATTGTACGTGATAGTAGTGATGACCATTATATATTTTCCTTAACATTTAAGCTCAATAACTGTGTTAGACATGTGCGAATAGAACATGATCAGGGTAAGTATGGACTCTATAAAAAGTTTTACATATTAGAAAGCTTAGAATAATAACAAATCTCATGTGTACAACTTACTAAGTTTCTAGAATATTCAAAATAATTGTAGCTCGCCAATTAAATATTAGAAAACTTTTTTTTAAATTCTGCAGTTGTTCATTTTCTATTGCAAATTCTTTGTATAGTAATATGCTTTATGTTCCTGATATTTGTAAAACCGTTTTCCACCGGTCTTTTTTCTCTACACAAAATATCTGTTGTTATTTGATCTCTCCCGAGGCTTTTATTTTCAATGTGTTTTCATGTCCATTTCCTCGTCTCCTATTCCATCGCTCTAGTTGTAAGCTACTTTTTCTTTATATGTATTTTTCAAGATTTTATAGTATTTGATTAAATTTTTCAGGTAATTTTAGTTTTGGTAGCTGCACAAAGTTCAAATCACAGACAATTGTAGAATTTATAGAAAATGCCGTGGAGCATTCACGAAGTGGTAGATATTTATTTTTTCTTCATCGTAGGCCAGTTATTGGTCCAGTTCGAGTGCAATTATTACATCCAGTGTCTAGGTTTAAGCAAGTACAAAGTTTGCAACATCTCTGTAGGTAAATAATTAACAAAAATATGTAAATGTGTTTATTGAATCAAATATTAATTTTTTATTTAGATTTGTAATTCATAAGAATGTGAGGATGGACTTGATACCGAATCTTCCGTTACCTAGGAGGATGATAGATTATCTGAACACCCCGTATTATTATACAGAACACTTAGTTGATGTTCGAGAGTCCGATGAAATGAAAAGAAATGATGTGCTTTCAACTGGTGTCCAAAATAACGTCCAATTAGTTAATAATTTAATAGTACCTGTTAATAATTATGTTGTAAATAATCCCAGTAATGTAACTAGTGATTGAATGCACCAATATCGACATAGAATGAAAACTATTTAATTTATTTAGAACTGAAGATGATCATGATGTAAAATTATGCAAAAACTCCAGTTTGTAACCTCTGACAAAAAAGTACAGTATGTATTGGATGTCGTAAGGTTAAGTTCAGTAACGTTGCTCTAGATAACAATTTTCAACATGTTTTTAATAAATTGAGCAATAAAAATTAGAACTAAAACAGTGTTTACTTAGTACATGCTATAAAAGTTTTTTTCAGTTGTACAATTTTTGAGATTGTTAGAAAACTCCTTTCGCACAACAATGTGCATTAATCTGTTGATATATGTTTCTTCAGTAAGCAAAATGCCATTCATAGTAGATGTGCCCACTTGGAGACCTGCTTCAGAACAAGGAAGGACTGCAACATTTAAAAAGAATGGTATACTGCCTAACAAAGTACAATAATGACACATCAAAATATTTTGGTTAGTTTTAATTCATGGTATGGATGAAAGAGTCAATACATATGGCGATATGTTGATGGGGAGGAGAGATAAATTTGGAAGCTTGAAGAATACTGTATCAATTACCAGTGTAAACACTACATGTCGAAGGTAACCGGAAAGAACTTATGAGTTCAAGGTTTGTAGTGACTGCGCAATCGACACCGGATTCAGGTTTGGAGGGATCTGTGTAGTGAATTGGGTATTGGGTTTCAAAATATAAAGAAAAGTATGTTATGTAATAAGATTTTTTAATTAAACTAAAAGTATACATAATTACTGTATATAACTGATACTTATTTGGTCATAATATATAAAAATATTTACAATGCTATTCAATATATCTCAATTCCATCGTTCTATGAAACTGTAGTATAATTCGCTTTGCAGTAAACTGAAAAAAAAAGAATGGAATCAAAAACATGTTAGATCCAATTTGAATTTAAAGTACTAGTAAGTGAAAATTGTTCAAACATTTAGTTGTTGATCATGACCTGGTCTCCATTTCCTCCCCATTTCTTGGAAACTGTATAATTACAAGTATAAGAAAGGGGGGCACAATAGATCCTTTGAGTCTCAGTGTGTATGATACCTCAAAATCCATACATACCTATAAATTCTGATAATGGATCATTTTCACCATCTCCTCTCATAGTGCCAGTGATCTCATCATTTTCAACCATTGGCATAAATAAATTCACAAATTCCGAACTATATGGTGGCCCTATTGTTTCCAATACCTTCAATAAGAAAATATGTTTTAATTTATAGATACCTACTAATTCAAAACATTACCTCTGTTACAAAATATCTGATCAAAGAAATGTCAGTATCACCTCTTTGCCAACATTGTTTGATGTATTTAACAACAGGTACCACACAACCGGAGCATAACAGATTAACCATTCGATCTATAACCATTTTCCTCATTTCCAACTAAAATAATAATTTATCTTTTATTAAAATGTGATATGTGTTTAACAAAAAAAAATTAATAGCAACAGTTTCATAATAAAAAAGTTGTAACATATCTTGATAGATATTTCACTAACCTGAACTAAAATTTCTAACTCATCCTGCTTCGATTCAAATAATTTAATTAACAAATTGAGTACTTGATTGTGAAGTAAAGGATGTGACGTTACAACTTCGTCCAACAAAGCAAGATGAATTGGAGTATGTTCTGTACATAATTTGAAATAGCTTGGTTCTGTTACAGTACATTCCACCCATCTAATTATTCCAATGGATACAACGGGAAACCTAAAAAATAGTTAAATTGAATTTTGATTACAAAGTTTGTTTTATAGAATGAAAAGTTTAAAGGCTCGATTATTTTTATATTCCAACACACCAGGGGTTTTCCATCTTATTAACACAAATGAAGATTATAACTATAAAAAAATGCAACACAGATTGGCATTTCTAAAACAGGTGTTCTAAGGATCTTACGTTAGCATATGACAAAAATTAGTGCAAGGTGGGTGCCTCGAATACTCAGGGCAGAGCAAAAGCAATCGTTTGTTTTCGTATTATTCTACACATAAGCGCAAGACTTATCAGTGAGACTACAATTCGAATTTATCGCTTTTATAAAATGGAGCTCTACCCTAAAACTTAATTTTATTTTATATCTCTAAGTATTACCAAATTTTCTGGTACTATAACGTTTTATTAATAGAAACAATGCAAAATTTTAAAAAATCTCATTTGATTAAAAATAATTTAACCCATTTAAACTTATTATATTACACTCACTTAAGGGATTGATAAATTATTGAGAGTTCAGCAATAAGTTCGGAGCTTCCCTTATTCCCATTGCAGATATTGTGAACTGTTTCAATAGCACGTATAGTAGGTTGTAATTCATCCTTGTTTGATATCCTTTTTTGACCTTTCTTCTGTTGCACTTCTGATACACTGGAAGCGTAAGCCAATAAATGGATATATTTTGGTTTGTGGTCTGGATTCAGCTTGACTCCAGGTTTGAATAACGAATCAACTAGTAATTCTGGAAAGAAAAAAATTAGATTAGAAATATATACAATTTTGGTTGGATTTTATTCATGGGTTCAAACAATAGGGTTTTTGCTAAATTTTAAATTTTCTCTTTGTTAAATCATTGAATGCTTTTTTTCATTCGTAATGTTCAATTCCATTATTAATTTAGCTTCAAGTTATACTAATCAAGACATATGCTGCATCAGGATACTATAATAACCGTTTAGATTAAGCACATTTTTCTAAAGGATTTTACAGAAGAATATAAACAGAAATAGCAATGATATTAACATTTTGTCTGCTTAGATGGAGAAACACATGTTTTAATATTATATTAATAAATATTCTATGCTCTATGTTATTAAGAAGAAATTTACCTAAAAATTGTGGTGTTCTGATGAGATCTATAGGAGGAGGATCTGGTCCTGTATAGTTTCTATAAAGGACTGTAATATCAGCAGGATTTAATGTATTTCTTGACAGCATCGCTGTGAGAGCTTGACAAGCCGTGGGGTAAGCTGAAGCGCCATTCAATGCCATTGTGATAGGTGTAACATCATTCCCACTAAAAGTGTAATTAAATCAGTATTAAATATTATTAGCACATTCTGTCTCAATTTATTATACAGCATTGGAAATATTTTATAAGGAATTTCAATAGAAAATCTTCAACCATTATAAATAGTAAAATTAACTGCTCCACTGGTCTCTACCCAGAGTTTAACTGTTATAGTCTCCAGTTAATAGTTGAATCCCATAGCAGGTTGCCATAAGTATTCAAATAAGATTAAGCTTTGGTACAGAGTGGACAAGTATTTCAGCATAATGTAAATGTCATATGGATGGATTTTGTCTCATTTGCTTCTATTTTCCATCTTTGTAACCACAAATGATTTAAGTTCATAATAAACAGATCAAAAACTTTCAGTTTCTAGTTTTCTCCTTCAAACTCAAATATTTTCAAAACCAAACTTACTTTTTTTGAGCACATTTGGTAATTTCTTGAGACAATCTTTTCATGCTGCTACCTCCTTTTGATTCATGTGCTAAAATGTGAATAATGACTTGACTATATACATATGTATGTTGACCGTGGCATACCATTTTCTAGGAAAAAATATGACGTTACTAAAATATATTACTAATAATAAAATAGTTGCACATACAGCACATTCTTTGCTAGTATTTTGCCATTCCTCTGGGTTTGTGAGAAAACTAGTTATAGAAGTCTTTAGTACCCTAGAAAACACTTCTAATTGTTGAGCAGCTGTTGATATACTTGTTATTTCACCCTGAAAGCCTGCATCGGAAATCAGCTAAAAAAGAATTAATCATTATTTTTCATCATTATTCTCCTACCAATAAAAACCTTACTTTAATAGTGAAATTCAACATTAAACAATCTGGATATTCTTCAGCTAATCTATAAATTAAAGATCTCCAAGTTGGATGTTCAATCAATTGTGTCAACCAAGCAGGAGTTTCTCCCTCTTCTGTGAAAATTGTATCTGCTTTTTTTGGATCAAAAGTCTTTAAGATCATCTCTTTTAAATGATTTTCAACCATAGCTTGCACATCTGTTACTTTAACACCTACAAAATTAAGAAATCAAGTACAGTGGGTGACCAAGGGCAACAACAGCAATAGATGATAGATTTATCATGCTGTGGGTGTTGAGAGACTGACATTTAGAAGCTTTTGAGGTTCGGGACAGACTTGAAGTTTTGCAAAACACACCTGTAAGCTCAGACACAATTGCGGAAACTGATGGTGCATGGAATTGTTTAAAAGTTACCAAACTCCTAGAAAGGCGATTATTTTCCGACCAGCATTCACTTTGGACGTTTTCTTCACAGATGAATCTTGATTGAGACAGAGTGTGAAGATGATCATAGGAGGGATTTGCTAAATTAAATCTTAGCTTTTGAAAGAGGAAATGCTGCTACAGGCTGTGATTTCACATACTACCAGAATATATTTGTAAATAATTTAGTGGGGTGTATTAGACATCAATAATATACCAGTGGAGTACACACAAAATTTAGTTTTTTCGATGTCTGGGTTAGAGTCTTTCTTAGAGTGACATAACTTGTTAGAAAACTTAATAAAAATGAAGGATAAAGTTTAAAAAAAATTAGTTGATTTGTTATTTTCTCTTTATTTTGTATGTTTTTGTTAATAATCAATAAATATTATTCATTTGTGGATTTTATAAATTAACCAATTGCTGAATGAAAAAAATTTATATATTTAACATTATTATAAGGCCAAATCTGAGTCTCCGATTTTTTTGGTGTTGAGTATATGTATCAGTGTATTTATAAGTTGGGGTAGTAAACAGTATAACAATCCCCAAATTTGCAGTAATATGTATTTGTTTCCAATATTGCTAAGAATATAATTTGCTTCCAATACTGTGATTTTTATTTTTGAAAATATACAAAAATCTACCCTTTTTTTGCTAAAAGAAGACTAAGTATTCAAATAAGATTAATATACCTCCTATAATCAGCCATTCTGCAATCAAATTAGCCATTTGGGCTACTGCAGTGTAGTTTTGTGATAATTCTTCTATAACTTGAAGAGGATTTCCTCCTGATTGGAAATAACGTTTCAACTGAGAAAATATTCCTGGTTCCATAATATAATCTGGTGTTGAAAATTTTTCTGCACATTCTGCCAAAACTTGATCTGGGTTTTCTGGTTCATCTGCGGCATCTGACTATGAAATGGGATCAAATTTAAGGAAAACAAACAAGATTGATCATTTCAGTATTTTATTCATATAAAGTAGTTACCAAACTACTTTATTTTCATATAATCTATTTCAATGAAATAGTGAATATATTTAGAAGACATAAATCTTGACAAAAAGTGTTCCAAGGCTCAGTGTAGAATCTAATATTATTCTCATTGGCCCTAAAAGATATTCACTAGCTATTATTTGGAATTCTTGTAGCATTCCAATTCAATTTTGCATTCAAAATGAGGGCATATATAGATTCAATTCATAGATAGGTTTAAAGATCTATAATAATAAATCAAATACGAGAAAAATTGCAATTTTTGGTATTTAGCTGTACGATTTATCTTTCATTTTACTATATATGTAGATATACATACATCTTCCATTCGATCGCCCTCCCATGGGCGATCGTCATATTCTTCGTCCATGTTCATCCTTACAAAAAAACTTTGTTATCCCTATTTCTACATTGGGTACTGCTATAATCGTGAGAATTGGAATAACAACTAAGATATTAACATTACAAGTATTGTTTGGTTAGGTTTACAAGCGACGCCCAGTGTTGCCACTCAGCACGAAATAGATTTCAAATAAAATCTAACAGATCTGTGGCTCCAAAAATTTATTAGTCAAATAAAAAATCAATATTAAAGTGAACAATAGCGGCTTATGAATTCAAAGTTATGAGTGTGTTTATTCAATTGAATTATTCGTTTCTTATTTGTTACTTTTATTTCGCATATTTTAAAGCTATTAAGCACAAACTCCCACATCAGGTACAGGGCCGTACTGATATAATTTTTTATATAATTTATTAACTCATTCATTTCATTTACCTACTTTTGATCAACTCTAGCTTTCTAAACTTCCTTTTAGATAGGAATAGTTTCGTTTTACTTTTTTTTCTTATAATTTTGAACCAGCATACGCTCTTCAATAAGACGATTTAGATGACACAAACATGCACAAACAATTTGTAAAAAAAAAGGTTTTAAAAAATTACTCAGTCAAAAGTAAAAATTCAAAAACTATGAAAAAAGAAAATAGCGACCTGGAATTCTGGAGTAAACAAACCAAAAAGGATTCGAGATAATGTCAAAAATAAAATTTTGAAATGCGCAGCAATAATTGTAACTTCTGCTATTTTGCTTTTGGAGTATCGTGGACAGAGAAGAGTATTAATCAAAATACTAACCTAAAATTTTATTTAATATTTTGTGCCTAGCTTAACAAAGAAAGTAAAGCAAAGTTTTACGAAAGTCGGTTGATCTGTTGAGCCAAAAGTAACTAGATTTCTCCCTAGAATTGCAATTTGCACGCAATGAAATGACATCAAACCGATAATTTTGCAAGTGCGAGATCTTGCATGAAACAATCAGCTAAACTTCATCTGCGCATGCTTTTGTTCAAGAAATATTGCATCTTGCATTGCATCGCACGTTGTATTGTATCATGTCAAGCGGCCTTAATGAGATTTGTAATTTTATCTTGAGTGCGAGTGGTACGACTTATCCAAATAGATACTGTTAGGTTTAATATTAAATTGTAATTTCTGTTTTAATTGTTCATAATAATATTGTCTCAACTACGGTTGATTCTGTGAAGCTCTTTGTTTAAAAATGGAAAAATTCTCAACATCAGTATGTTAGGTTAGGTTAGGTATGTTTCAGTTTCTATTTAAGAGTTTAGTGATGTAAATTTTGAAGCACTTTCTATTTATACAAGAAAAAAATTTTGTACGTAAGTTTATTATTTAAAAAGAAAATAATTTTATTATGTTCAATTTTATAACCAATTTTAACCCTCCAATTACACAAAAATTAATCAATTGGATCCAACATCATAAGCAATATTGACGTTTCCACCTTACATTTAATTTACAGAAAAGATACATGTTCCTTTCGCAGCCTCCCATTAGATGTCACCTCCATGATTTTATCTTATTTTAATCGAGGTATAAGCCAAAAGAACACAAAAATCGATATCGCTTCTTTATCTCTGTCTGACCTATACGAAAACGTATTGCGCTGTTGCTGTAATCTGTGCAGCGCCACATACCTATATGAGAGACTTTCCTCAGATATTTTTACTCGCCTGTATAACACTTGCTGCAATTTTAAAATTAAAGACCAGCGAGACGAATAACAACGGAAAACATTCAGTGTTAAAGATTGTGTTGTGACGTTCCGCGACTGTTTTAAAAAAAACTTTATTTCCGGTGCGTGAATTTATATATTCGAATTCAGATCTCGTGCCCTTGCAAGGGTGAATGAATTTCGGTTGTTTGAAGATTGAATCTATTAAAAGGTAAATTATTTAATTCGAGTGTAATTTATTTCATATTATTGTTTGGAAATAATGTAAAACTTTTAAAACTCGTGCGATTTGTTTTTAGTTTTCAAATTAAATCAGGGTTGTTGTAATATGTTCGTACAACCCCTTTTGACATTTACAAATCAAAAAGGTACCGGATTTGTACTGTTGCATATTTATATGCGATATTTTTGATGGGAATTGCGATTATGCGACTTTGGAAAATATAGTAATTATTAAATTTGGTGGATGTTGGAAAACTTCCAAAATATTTTCCGTCAAAACAGTAATCTTTTGGCTATTAAATATATTTTTTTTATAATTCTTTATAAATAGTATTGAGTTAAAAAGTTACTATTCACTATATATCAGGTGCGGTTCATAGTTTGAGAGCTTTGAACCATTGGCCTTAAAAATATTTTGATTTATGAATAAAAAACAGAATGAACGTGCCTCCAGAACTCAGTAGCTGTTTTTTATATAGAATAATCATAATATTTTATACGTAACCATATGTTCACTCTATATCGAGTTCTTATAGAAAATCACTTGCAACAACATGAACTATATTATATGAATTCAAATTCGATAGCCTTTTAAGGAACTTTTTGAAAAAAGTTCCAGAGCCATTGAGAACTTATCAATATGAGAGTTACTACTCAAGTTTTGGGAGAGTTCTGGTTTTTCAAAATATTCTCCATTAAGATTAATATACTTTTGCATGCGTTTGAACCAATTGTTTCGTTCCGATTGAGGTACCTCCAAAAAAATGTGATTTGAACGCATCAACCGCTTCTTCAGGTTGACCTTGCAATTTATTTTTGTACTGTGGGAATAAGAAGAAATCATTGGATGTCAAACAAAGACTATACGGCGGGTGATCCATAAATTAGATATTTTGACAGTTTAACTGATGTGTGAGAGCTCGCATTGTCGTGGTGGAGAATGATTCGTCTTCTGCGATTGGTTTCCCCGACTTTTTCGAACACTTCTGGTTAACAAATGTTGGTGTGTCATTAAGAATTAGCTATTCTACGTTGCTCTAAGGGAACCGTGGCGACATGTCCAGTTATTCCGACAAAACAAGCGACGAATTTTTTAGAAACTTTCGTTGTATTTTGCTCGTACTGAAAGACCAAACAGTCCATTACTGTTTAGTTTCGAGTTCATGGGCATAATCCATGATTCGTCGTCTCTCACGATCTTATAAACGTCTTTTGAGCATTTCTTTGCACCAATGGACATGAGCTTTTATTGATTGTCAAATTATGCGGTATCCAAGCGAACAAATTCTTTGGACAGCCAAATGTTCATGCAATATTTATACCTGTGGAGCTGATGCTCAAGTATGCCTCAATCTCAATGACGGTCTTGCAATATCCTTTAACGCACAGCGTCGATGTTTTCTGGTACAACAACAGATTCTAGACGACCTTCATGAAATTTATTTTGTAGCTAAATGCGAGCATGATTTAATTCGCAAAACCAGCGAGATGGTGCTGTTATTGGTCTAAACCACGCCGAGAGTCCTAGAAAATCATCGCACGAAAATTTTTGAGATTTACTTTTAACAAAACTTCCCTATAAACCAAATTTCGACCACTTGAGATTTCTGCTTGGGGACTTGCTGTGCTGCCTTTTCCAGCAGAGTTTCATGTCAAACATTCAAAATTTCGACTATTAATTTTTAATATTTCTCTTGCCTTTTGCTGATTTTATAATTTTTGGGAGTTGCTTACTTTGTAATTGTAGTGAATTGAATATTTCCCATTTGGATTTCATTTTTATTTGTTTTCTATGATCCTACTTCTTCGTCTCCTTTTTTTTCATGTCACTATAATCTCATAATTATCTCCATATTCCTTATTACCGTTTCTCAACAGCTATTTCTTGTTTCAAGTTTCCTAATGTATCAAATATTTTATCAATTTAATACTTACCTAATAATAATACTTTTTTTCTAGAATAGCTCTTCACAAAATGTGTATTCAACAAAATTCAGCTCTGTTAATAGGTTTATTTACAAGTACAAGTTGTTGCTTATTCTTTTCACAATCTGGCAACATTGTTTTTGTTAACTATGTTTCTTACAGATTTATAGGCCAATACAATTAAGTCGAAAAAATCGGTTTGAAGGAATTAATTTCTAGAAAGCTGGAAATTGCCTTAAAATCTTTGTTTGTTCTTAAATATAATCTGAGTGTATCAAATATTTTATCAATTTAATACTTACCTAATAATAATACTTTTTTTCTAGAATAGCTCTTCACAAAATGTGTATTCAACAAAATTCAGCTCTGTTAATAGGTTTATTTACAAGTACAAGTTGTTGCTTATTCTTTTCATAATCTGGCGACACTGTTTTTGTTAACTATGTTTCTTACAGATTTATAGGCCAATACAATTAAGTCGAAAAAATCGGTTTGAAGGAATTAATTTCTAGAAAGCTGGAAATTGCCTTAAAATCTTTGTTTGTTCTTAAATATAATCTGAGTGTATCAAATATTTTATCAATTTAATACTTACCTAATAATAATACTTTTTTTCTAGAATAGCTCTTCACAAAATGTGTATTCAACAAAATTCAGCTCTGTTAATAGGTTTATTTACAAGTACAAGTTGTTGCTTATTCTTTTCACAATCTGGCAACACTGTTTTTGTTAACTATGTTTCTTACAGATTTATAGGCCAATACAATTAAGTCGAAAAAATCGGTTTGAAGGAATTAATTTCTAGAAAGCTGGAAATTGCCTTAAAATCTTTGTTTGTTCTTAAATATAATCTGAGTGTATCAAATATTTTATCAATTTAATACTTACCTAATAATAATACTTTTTTTCTAGAATAGCTCTTCATAAAATGTGTATTCAACAAAATTCAGCTCTGTTAATAGGTTTATTTACAAGTACAAGTTGTTGCTTATTCTTTTCACAATCTGGCAACACTGTTTTTGTTAACTATGTTTCTTACAGATTTATAGGCCAATACAATTAAGTCGAAAAAATCGGTTTGAAGGAATTAATTTCTAGAAAGCTGGAAATTGCCTTAAAATCTTTGTTTATTCTTAAATATAATCTGAGTGCATCTTTCCAGGGGGTTAGCTTAACTTTTAGCAGCCAAAAACCATGAAACTCTACTGGAAAAGGCAGCACAGCAAGTCCCAAATTTTTGTTCTTTTTTATAGCTAGTTTGAACTGAAAAACTGAAAAACGATTTTTTTTCATTTTTAACATTCGATATCGGTTATACTTATATAAAGTTAAGCTCACCACCTGGAATGGTGCATTTAGAACCAAATAGATGTTTTAAAATGACTTTCTATTTGCTGGAAATCGATTCATCAAAGTATATTAATTTGATTGGCCTATTACTTTTATTGAAATATTCAATTTTCCATCAAAAGATTATAAAAAAAAAATATTTTTATTTCAAAAAAACTATGAATTTGATTTTTTTAATGTTGTTTCAGATAATCGAAAGCGACGAAAATGTCGGATCCGTTCGCTCATTTGATACAAGACTTTCCCAACTAAAATCACATTCAACATGGGAATAGTGAGAAGGTTTTTACCCTTTACGCTTCTATTTATAATTCAGGAAAGCGTGATTCAGTGCCAAGATGAAACCGAAAAAACAAGCAAAGAAAACAACGACACAAACCAACTGACGTTAGAGGGGTACCGTAAATTATTTACAATTAACAATCTTGAGGACGAAGTTAAAGATATTTTTAACACTGATTATTATAATCCAAGAATAAGATATTTTAGGTTAGTATTAAATTCGTTATTTCTAAATATGAATCGAAGGACTAAATAAAATAAGTTATTGATAATTGAACTTTACAAATAGATAATTGATTGGAAACAACAAATTAATTTAGTTATTTGTTTAAAATGTTGTTTTAAGATATTAAGTTATCGTAGCTGTGAAATCCACGAGATTTTGGTCATAAAAAACCAAAACCGAAACTCTTTTTTGGTTGCTGAAAAAAATGAAAATCATATTAATCGTCGTATAACTTTTATTAACGAGAAACAAACTGTTATATCAAGGTGGCCAAAAAAACGATTTTGCAACGTTAACTTGTGTATTCGAGGGTTCCATAGAATCGATTCTACTTAAGAACGTTCGGAAATTCCAAGACTTATTCATTTGCTCAACACGGAGCCATTTTTAATAATAATTAACTGTACACGTCTTGAAATCTGCGAGGATGTATTGATATCTAGTTAGCCTAGACCAGTCTTCATAAACAAAATATTGCGTTACCATAGCAACGAACAATAACTTAAAAGTGTCAGTGTAAAGTTTGACGTCAAAAAAGTGAACCAGAGTTACGCAATAAATGAAAAGAAAAAAGATGTCCACCGAACTTGTGAAAATCGACAAATTGGCGTATCGAGCCATCATCAAGTACCTGTATTTAAAAGGTTTAAGAGGTAAGCAGATTTACGAAGATGCGACCGTGAAAAATTGGAAGGCAAGCTTCAAAAGAGGTAAATTTCCCATAGAAGATGATGACCGATCGGGAAGGCCAGTTTCTGTATCAGTCCCAGAAAATATCGATGCAACTAATGACATGATTTTATCAGATCGTCGAATTGGGCTAAAACGGATATCTGAAGCACTGAACGCGTTCATCATATAGTTCACGTCAATATGGACATGAGAAAAATTGCTGCAAAATGGATCCACAAATGTTTGAATGTTGACCAAAAGCGTTCAAGGGTAGAAGCATTGCGTTCGATCTGTGCTCGATTTGAAAACGATGTAGACTTCTTAAACCGAATTGTTACTATGGATGAGACTTGGATACATTTCTACGACCCAGAAACAAAGCAACAATCGATGGAATGGCGACACTCTGGTTTCGTGTTCAAAAATCTGCTGGAAAAGTTTTTTCTTTAGTTTTTTGGGATTGCCTTGGAGTAATCATGATTGATTTTTTGGACAAGGGTAGAACAATAACTGGAGATTACTATTCGACTTTACTGACCAAACTAGGAGAAAAAATTAAAGAGAAAAGACGCGGAAAGCTATCCAAAGATGTTTTGTTTTTGCAGGACAACGCCCCTGCACACAAATCTCATGTTGCGTTGCTAAAAATTCGTGATTTAAGGTTTGAATTACTAGAACACCCCCTTATTAACCAGATTTGGCTCCGTCCGACTATCATCTCTTTCCTCAACTGAAAAAAAAAGTTCAAAAGGTCGTAAATTTTCTTCTCTACTACTCTACTCTATGTTGAGTAATAAAATATTTTGACATTGAAATTTTGTTTGGCACTATAGTTGGCTAAAACTTTTTCAATATATCGTAATAAAACTGAATATGAAATCAATGTATGGTTGGCAAGACGAACGACGAAACAAATCTTTATGATCTTAAGAAAACCGACAACGGTCGGTTAACCCCTCAGAATAAGCGCAAACCTCTTGCAATATTGGCGTCAACCCTATTTTCTTCCCATACATATAAGACGAATGCTGTTGGCCCCAACACATAAGCCTCAAGAACTTTTTATTTTTATTACCTTTTTTTGCGTTACTTCAGCTGATCGCATTTACCCCGCTGGTCTACCTGGGTAGAAAGGATCCTATCATTTAACTACGAACCGATGAACAGTTTTCGAACAATAATGAACGTGATCTGGTTTAATTTCTGAATAATCACGGGTTAACCTGATCATAGTTTCCGAAAAGTCCTTATTTTCTTAATATTTTCTCTCTGAGACAGTCATGGACATATCACACTTAGAATATTAGCTGTAGGGACTCCTTCCAATAATTAACACAGTCCGAATTTGGAAGAATCAAAGTCTTCAAAAATAAAATATTTTGGATGATGGTAGTACTTCTCGTATTGTACGGTGCGGTAGAAAAATATGAAACTGTTTCAGAAGTAGAAGAAGTCCAAGTCCGCCCGCTAACATAGCTGCAATTAGAAAAAAATTAAACGATGAACGAAAAAAAGAAGAGATGATGGCTGCTGACGCTAATCCTAGATTGGAGCCGAATGATACGAATGCGGCAAAAATTTCCGATCCAAATTTCGATTACGGACTCAAACACAGTACGTATCTATAATAATTGGAATTTTACCGATACAAATCATGACAAATGTTCTGTAAGGCCCCTTTCACACCAAACGAATCCGAATCAATCTGGATCACTACGAATCAAGTTGAATCTGATTCGTCATCTCCACTCTTTCATACCAGCTGAATCAACCTGAATAATTCTTACCTGGCATGTTTAATTCTTCGCCAATTTTCCTCCCCACGGAAGATATGAGATATCTGTTGCTGTGAGTTTTATCACTGGCGTCATAAATCGCACTATTTTCTTTAACTTTTAAAATTTTTAAAACGTCCACGTCCATCTCGTATGGTTGTTGATTCAAGATTGACCGGACGAGGAATCTGACAGGTTGAATCAAGTGCTACCTCGAATCAAACCTGATTGAACCAGATTCGTCCGGTCTGAAGGCGGGAAAAGAGTCCCTTCACATTTAAACGGAGCGCTCGAAGCCGAATCTTGGTCAATCAGATTCAACTTGATTCGGAGTGATTCTGATTGATTCGGACCCGTTTGGTGTGAAAGGGCCCTAAGTGTAGACACTGTTTTATCTTCTCCGTACTCGTTCTTAAAAATCAATGATTTTTTTTCTTCATATTTAATCACAACGAATCTAGAAATAAGATTCACGAGTAATATTTTTTTATTAATAATTTAAAAAAAGTGTTTTTCCGACCCACTGGTTATGGGGACTCGTGGTTGTGAAGCTGTTCTTCATGCTCCCTTGCCAAATATCTTTCCTCGCTTGCTACAATTTCTATTTCTAGGTCTCTGTGGAGTTAGTTCTGCTATTTTTTCTCGGTATGCTCTTTCCATCATAGCTTCGCATCTAAGTTCATGTACAGGTACATAACAGTGTTTGTATATGAAATAATATCATTATCAATAATAATTAAAGGCATTCTACCAGTGTGTTCATTTGTAAAATATACATCTACTGCTTTATCTTCATTGGTTGTAATGAACCAACTTTTCGTCCAAACATTTACTCGATCAAACGCTTCTTGGAGTATTTCTTGTTCAGTTTTACCAACTGCCAGTACATATACGTCGAGTGCAAATGTGTCTAGTATAGTTCATCAATATCATCAACTAATTATTTTCTATATAGGGAACACAAACTTTGAACAATTATATAACAAACAAATCGACAAAATTAGGATGCTTCACCACCAACACAGTTTGGAAAAATTAAACCAGTTCGAGTCGGGCGTCGACTGTGATTTCGAGAACGATTGCCTTTGGACGTGGCGGAAAGATATTGTTAATGGTTTTTTCATCACTTCTGGTTCCAAATATGGAGCTCATGAATCTGGACCTAGAACGGATGCTGATAATAGCGAAGGAGGTAAGATTATTAAGTTTAAAATTAAATTGTTCCAACATTAAATCGAATCAGATAGTAAAATATTTCAATCAAAGATTAGGAACAAACTACGTTGTGATGAATTTATGGTAACAAATATCTCCAATTAAAAAAAGTGAAATAGTTGAAAAACCATTTAGTATTTCAAACAATTCAAAATTATAGAGATAAATATCAGAAGTTTTGAGTATTTGATTCAAAACTAGTTTCTATTGTGCTTTTTTCTGACAAATTCCAAATGAATCGCATCAACTCAAATAAATAAGTGCCTATAAAACTTAGCGATCATTATGCTAATACCTTTATAACTTTGTTATTTGGTGCGATAATTCGTCGAACAAGTATATCAATCTTCAATCATGGATTCTCACGACAAAATCGAGATTACAACAAGAAAATATTTCAAAATTTAGTATTTACTTTAAGAATTTAATAGATCAAGTGAATTCTTGTTCGTACGCATTATGATATATAGTGGAGGAATATTTTACGTGAATAAATTTGATTTGAGAGGTAAGTAGATTTTATCCATCGTCTTTTTAAATATTGACTTTTAAATTTTTAAAAATATTTTATGCCATTAAAATTTCAGCTCTCCAAAAAATGTATTTGGTACTTGTTTCCGAACTAATATCGTTCTCTCGTTGACACAACCGGCTCCCAAAATCAACATTTTCAATTGTAAAGGTGAATTACACTGATTAAATGCTCGATTATTTACTTTTTTAAATTATTTATTATAATTTATTCAGTGCTTTTTAATGATTTCATGTTTTATCATTTTATTTATTTATCAAGATAATTTTAGTACCCTCTAGCATATTTGCTAAATCCGTTCCTGTATTTTAAATATTGATTTCCTTCAGTGGTGCCAACTCCTATGTTTATAATGTCTCTACGTTGTTCAATGTTTTAATGTTGTGTTTCCATTTTTAGCTCCAACCAGACTACTTGACACTAAATTCCAATATTAATTTATTATTTGTATGCGTGTGCTTGCATTTATGTTTCAAATTTTTGCATAAAATGTCTACTTAACAAAAAACGTATCTAATGCATATATTCTATTTCTATGATCTATTATATACTTGCGGTTAAATGTCAAATGTAACTTTTGTGTCATTCTATTTAAAAAGAATTGTTTTGTTAGAAAATTATCTTTAGCTTAAAAGATATTTAAAAATGGTTTCTGTTAATTTGAAGTGAGTATTCATATTAATTCGTAAGTAAAAAAATGATCAATTTAATATTTTCTAGAGACTTGGTGGAAAACGGTTTTGAATTCACAGTCAACCAAGAAGATGTAGAGGATGAAGAAGCAGATATAGAGTATAAAAAAAATTTGTTACAGTTTATGAACATGCAAATAGCAGGTTATCAGGATGAGGATACATACGTTCAGGGTCAACCATTTGAAACAATATCTTCAAAGATGATAAATATAGTAGAACGAGGTGCTATTAAAAAAAGGATTATTCGAGATGGATATGGAGAGAAACCTCAAGATTCCGAAACGGTTTACATACATTACAATGCATACATTGAATATAATGCAGAACCCTTTGACTCTACTTATGCTAGGAAAAAACCACATAAATTTCTCGTGAATTGTGGAAAAGTTATTATTGGATTAGATATAGCTGTTCAAAGTATGAGAATAAATGAAAAATCTCAGTTCTTAATCCAACCAAATTTTGCCTACGGTAAATTAGGTTGCCTTCAAAGAGTCCCACCTAACACCGAAGTTCTATTTGAAATAGAGTTATTGCAGATAGTTAATGCTGGTGCAGCCTTAAGATTTATTGATTTACCAGAAGAAGAGCAACGTAAATTTACCAAAGTATATGAGTATTGTTTAGCACTTTGTGCTAAAGCTAAAGACTTATATGTAAAAAATATCAATGCCGCAATTAAAGAATATAATATAGCTGTGAGTAAACTGGAAATATGTCAACTAGAAACTGAAGATGATCAAGTAAAACAACAGGAGCTACTTTTAAAATTGTATACAAATTTATTGGTTGCATATACAAAAACTGGAGTCCCTAGAAAAGGTTGCATAAATTTTAATAGAATCAGTGAATTGATTAAAGGCACTGATATAAAAATGACAGCCAAAATGTACTACAATAATGCCAAGTGCTTGAGAATGTTGGGTGAATTTGATTTGGCAAAAAAACGATTGAATTTGGCTCTTAAATTAGAACCCAAAAATCCTGAGATATTAAATGAGATGCTAACATTAGATATGAACATTAAAAGTTACAAAGAGAAAGTCACTCAAATGAGCAAAGGCCTATTTTCTAACCCTAGGCAGGATTAAACTTAAAATTTTTTGTTTACATTATTTCAATATCAGTGAACATATCCTAAGTTTATAAGTGGTTTATTACTTGTGCTTTCAATTTTACAAAGTGAAAAAAAAGATGTGAAAACACTTTTACAGTTATAGTTTAACCTTAAAGTTGACACTTAATTAGATAAAAGTGTATAGAAGATATTTGTGCCAATTTCTTCAATATTAATTATGTTATAAAATTAATATTGAAGTTTAATTCTGAATTTGGCTAAAATTGTTCATAAACCATTTTCAGTTCAGAAAAATTTGTGATCAACTTTTAAGTTTTATCTCAAATATGGGAATCATTGTTTATTTTTAATCTAACTATGAGAATTTTACGTTTAATTTGTTGATTTTCATAGGAGGTATATTACCTCCTTTGTAGTTGGGGTCAGGCCCGCTTAGGCTAAGCTTTGGTACTTCTGGTGATGTCTTGAACATGCCCTTGAAACTCATCTCACTCAAACCTCAAGAAGTCCATTAGAAAATTAGAATGAGTCTCCTGTTAATCTACAGACATAAAACTAATACTTGAAATTCAATAAAATGATCTTATTTGTAACTAGATATTAGTTTTTTATCTACTACTAATAAACATTTAACATTTTATCCCATTATGATATTTCTTGTTTTAGTTTTTCTGATTTGCCATTTGACGTATTCAGAACACGTTTGGAATTGTTTTTCTGTGCTCCACGAACATAGAATTTTAAACCCCAAACGAACTTTATTCGCACCGCGAACGCACAATTTCATACTGCCCATGAATCTGATGACAGAACAGATGTTAATGATTATTATTTATTAATTATACGACGGTATTAAATTTAAATATACCTAATTAGTTCTAGGCCTAATATTAATAAACAAATTATAATATAAAAAAAATATAATTATTTTGAAATATATTTTCTCTTTATACCCACATTTTTCAAAACGTCTAACTAAAGCTTCTATGCTACTATAAAAATATGATGCATCTTTAGAGTCAAAATTTTTTAGTCAAATGGGGCTAGATCAGGGTTATATGGTGGGCGCTCAATTTCTGTGAAGCTACATTTGTCTAAAGTAGCCTTGGAAAGCGAAGCAGCGTGGATTTGAGTATTGTCAAGAAACAACCGCACACCTCTACTAATTTTGCCGCGCCTTTTTTCCATAATTTTTTGGCGCAACTGCCTTAGTAAGTCAGAGTAATATACCACGATCACGGTTCTATTTAATTCATTTAAGTCAATCAAAAGGATGTCGGATCATAGTAAAAAGACCAAAGCTATGTGTTCTTAATATCAAATTGTAAGGATAAAATTCACTACCCAAAGAAGTTTAGTCTTAAGGGATGGAAAAAATAAGTGATAATGGTTAACGTAAATAAAACCAAAGCCGCAATAATAAAAGAAAATCAAATAGACGATTATAGTAAAGAAATAAAATATAAAAATAACACTTTATAAAGAGTAACGACATTAACATCTTTGAAATGTACTGACAGAAGATCGTAGAATAGATGCAGAAATAGTTAGTAAGACGAATAAATTGAAAAAACTTCATTGAACGATATTGGAGTATAAAAAAGTAAATATGGATGTCCAAATCCAATAGCCGTGCCAACTACAATATTTGCATCAAAATATTGGAGAATTAAGAGGAAAAATGAGGCAAAGGAAATGAAAAACATAAGAGTAATGGAGAAAATGAAGACATTAAAAAATCATCAGAAGAAGATTCAATATTAGAAAAAAGTAAGCAACATCTGCATTCGTATGGACTATAAAAGTGAAATGTGAGAGATAAAAAAGAAAAATAATATAAGCTGAAGGAATCAAGGGAGTCTGGAACCCTTATCCGATAGCGGTAAAGGTAAAAACAGAGAAGAAAAAATTTCGTAGCTTGAAAAACGTTATTTTTGGTAGTAAAGAATAACCTTAAGCGTAAGTTTATTAGTGCATATAGGGTAAGCACAAATTTTATTAAACTCTGTCTCTATTCCAATTTCAAGAATATCATTTTGTCAACTGGTCAAGATATTTGTCACTAAAGAACAAGCAGATATATGGGCAGAATATTTTGATCTGTCGTTGGTTTGGCCAACTGTACATATAATATTATTAATAATAATTTATTTATTTATAGGAAGTTTTCTTCTTCTTCGTCCGAATTTAAAATCTACAGAATTCCACGTTCACAGCCCCCCGTTCGCACCTACAGTCTCGTCTTGCAAATTTGCAGTATGGATTTATCAAGAGAAAATGGAAGGAGGTACAATTAGAATAGTTGGTAGTAAATCAGAAGACGGCACTCAGTGGTTACTGAAGAAGATACCAGGTGATAACAGCAGAGAGTGGCATAAATATGATATGTCAGTAGGAAATATATCTAAAAATTTTACTATCATTCTGGAAGTAGTTCCATTCGAAAATATGGAGATAGGAGCTGCAGTAGCGTTTGATAATATTCAATTATTTCAATGCTACCACAAAAATGATTATTCGTGTTCAGCTCTTCATTATAAATGCAAAGCAACGAAAATTTGTATTAATAGTACTAGTATTTGTGATATCACAAAAGATTGTATGCACGGAGATGATGAAACTCAAAATTGTGGTAAGTACTTTTTTCAATACATTATTTTCACAAGTTCAACGTAATTAGTTTAAATAAAATAGAAACTAAAAGACTCATATTTATATATATTTTGGATTAGAATATACGTCAACTAAATATTCTGGGACCAAACATGTGTTTGAACATGTCTTTTAAATGCAAATTAGAACAAGTTGTTTATACTAATCAAGTTGTGTTGTCGTACTTATTTTATATGGAATTTTTGTAGATTACTTTCCAAGTTTATGAATTATAATCCTTGTTTTAGATCAAATGCCTTTTGGCTCCCGTTGCAATTTTGAAGATGATTGGTGTGGTTGGCAAAACGTACACGTTAAATATTTGAAATGGATTCGATATAACGGCTCCACTCCAACTAATTTAACAGGTCCTAATATCGATCATACCTACAAAAATAGAACCGGCAAGTACCTTTTTATTAATATGTTCGCCGACAAAGATCAATTTGCCACATCTGCAACAATAAGAAGTGTAGATTTCAATCCACCCCCACGAGTTCATGGAAATTCGTCTTCTAGATTTTATAATTCGTGTGCGGTAAGTTTGTCAAGTGTTTGAAGGTACCAATTTACAGTTAATTGTATTATTGTTGATACGTTTTATTTTTTTCAGATTCGCTTCTATCTTCATAAAAATGGAGCGCACAAAAGTGCCCTTTTGCTACAAGTAACTGAACTTCGTCCATCCGAAAATGTTTCAACTGAGATGCTATGGAGTTACGATGATCATGGTCATCAATGGGTTAGACAAGTATTTATCCTGCCAAATATCACTCATAGGTAATATTCATAATTATTAATTAATAGTTTTATATTAAGTGATTTGTTATTGATTACTTTTTACATTAGCAGTATCAACATCTCAACATCTTGTTCCAGTTCTTCTTTTCAATTTTTCAATTAATTTAGGATAACATTTCATATATTTGAAAACATTTTTGTGTTTATACAATAATTTGAATATTTAGATACTTTATTCGATTCGAAGCAAGAAAAGGAATACGTTATAAGAGTTATATTGCTATTGATGATGTGTCGCTAAGTCCTGAATGTTTTGGACTTAATATACCGAAAGATGATCTCAATGGTTACAATTATTGGGACGTCAGGGAAGAACCTGAAACGATCAAAGAAACTCATAAAGATTTCTTGAATAAAACTAGTAAGTACTTTTACTCAACACTGATCTTGATTTCAACAATTAAGTTTTTATATAATTTGTATTGTTTATTCACTCCCAAAAGATTAACTACTTGTCTATATTAATTACTTTTTTACCATCTTCTTATGCATGACGAATTACTTCTTTTTTATATGAATTGTTTATTCACAATCTTCTTCTGTTTGTTGTTTAACTGGTAATGTGAGAGAAAGTTATTTAAATACAAAACGTTTTCAAGAAAATTGTATTTATTCACTTCAAAAAGATGAACTACTTATTTTCCATATTGATTGTTTATTCACAATCTTATTCTGCTTGTAAGATATAAAATGATAATTGGTTATATGAAATGAAGCTATTTAAATACTGAAAAAATACAGTTTTTAAAGAATTTGTATTGTTTATTCACTTGCAAAAGATTAACTACTTGTCTATATTAATTATTTTTTTTTTCTTCTGCTTGATGAATTACACAGACCACACTGTGATGAATTACTTCTTTTTTATATGAATTGCTTATTCACAATCTTCTTCTGTTTGTTGTATATAAAATAACAACTGATAATGTGAAAGAAAGTTATTTAGATACTCAATGACAAAATTTTAAAGAAAATTGTATTTATTCACTCCAAAAAGGTAAACTATTTCTTTTCTATATTAATTGTTTATTCATAATCTTCTTCTGCTTGTAAGATATGAAATAAAAACTGATTATATGGAATTACAAATTCAAAAATTAAGTATTCAAAGAATTTTTATCATTTATTCATTCCCAAAAGATAAAATATTTCTCTCCTATTTATTAATTGTTTATTTACAATTTTCTTTTCCTTGTAGTTTATAAAATAACAACTTGTAATGCAAAAGGGAGATTTGGTCCAACTCAACCTGATTGCACTAAAGCATACAACGGTACCAACGTTCATATTAAAGTAGTACATGAACCGGGATTGACTGGAGTTCAAAAATGGGTTGTACCTGTTACAGGGTACTATACGTAAGTCCAAATCAAAATACATATATTATTTACTTACATACATTGATTTTTTATCCCTATTCACCTTGTTTATAATTATGTAAGTGATTATCCTACGATTCTTGATTTTTGTTTATGAATAATTTATACCTTTGTATATTATTATAATAATCTTTATTCGTTGTTGAATATAAAGGAAGATTTAATTCTTTCAATGCATTTTTATAGATTTATACTGGCCGGGGCGAGTGGTGGCAAAGGAAGTTCTTCAATGGGTTCTACAAAAGGCGCTGTATTAAGAACAGTGTTGGAGCTGAAAGAAGGAACTGAAATTTATATGTTGATTGGTCAAGAAGGAACGAGCTCGTGCGTTAAAGTAATTTAATATTTTTGTAGATAAATATATAATATCTCATTTAACGTAAAATTGATATTCTAGAGCCTTGGAAGTCAAAGGAATTCTTCCTGTCATTCTAATCAGAGTTTTGGTACAGGCATCAGGGGTGTTTTGAATCTGAGTATCAACGACAGTGGTGGAGGAGGTGGTGGTGGTACGTTTATATTTTTGGTAAGTTGATGATTTCAATAAAATCGCTACAAAAATAAGACTGTTTACAAAAAAAATTTTTTGATCAACTCCGAAGCCAGACTACTGTGAGAAATTTTCCTAAATCTTTTGTTTCATATTTTATCCTATCTCATTTTGTCTCCGCCACTTTTTCCATTGCATTTTGACAGGAGGACTTGGTTCAATATTCTTGTCTCTAGCCGGTAGACCTCATGACTTTTTCCCCAGTTTCTATTTTCTATGTTTTTATGGCACTTTTTCCATAAAAACTCATTTTTAATATTCTTCACCATATGTATTTCATTATTGAATAACAGAATATATTATTTGTTCTAGCGAACTCGTAATAAAGAAAAAATTCCTTTGGCTGTAGCAGGAGGAGGTGGTGGCTTAGGTTTAGGTCATTTTAGTGTCGATAATGTAGAACAGCATGGACGTGGTATAAATAAAACCAAGCTTCCGTTCACTGGTCAAATGTATAGAAAGTGAGTATAAACATTAGCATGAAAATAAATGAAGTATTGAAATCTGTAGACTTCGCAAGAATAATATACAAAATTAAAGAATAATGACACAAGTCAAAAGATTGTTTATGGACTGTTGATTATTTTTTAATCAAATCAAACCAATATTTTATATTTTTACCTATAACTAAAAGTAGAGGCTACATTTGTAACAAATAATGTTTTCTTTTGTACATTTTACATCTTATTAATTCACGAGAGTGTAATAAATTAGTAATACTTAAACCTAACCAACCTTAAATCAGTAGAATTTGTTCAAGAAGGATGTTAATGTAGTTGATCAAAGAAAACATCATGAAATATTTTCTGAATTTTTACAAAGAAGTCAGATTTTGTCATTGCAATGAAGTGAAATGTTTATTTGTAGCAATCCCTTGAGTTCCTTCTAAGTGGCGTCTTTCAATCGACAGCTCTACAATAAGCATAATGGAAAGAACTTTCTATTTCTACCTTTAGTTTGTAAAATTTTGAAACGAACTTTGTTTATAGGATAGTAGAACCGACGTGCTTCACTACAATTAGCACTCATTACCTAAATCGAGTTTCAGAAAGGAAAACTAGATGGTGAAGGTCGATTATTTTTGATGCCTCCGTTGCTTATAAACTCAGACCATATGAAGCAATTTGTGAAGGTTTTGAATACTTAAAGAGTATTTTCCAAAATTGTGAGAGGCTGGTATCTTCGTCGGTCCATAAATAAAGAAACTAATGGCCAGAGAAGAAATCCTAGAACTACTGACTGCCCACGAAAAACAAGCATGACTTAGCTTGCTTCCTAGGCAATAAAAAAGCTGCAAATTATAATATTCTTGATATATTCAAAGTCATGTCGCTTAAAGTACATTTGCCACATGCTCACATAGTTCATTTCAATATAACTTGAAGGCACATTTACAAGATCCGAAAAAAGGCTTTCACCAAGATGTTATGAACTTTCAACAACTTTATAATGAGAACATGATGAATGACTAAATTTGAAGTTGAAGTTACTACTTACATAGAGGAAGAACAAAATATAGTAATGGAATATCTTAAAGAAACTGTCCCAAGCAAACTTGATATAAATATTCCATTTTTTTTTTTTTTTCGTTAAGTAGATCATTGCATCAGTGCTGCACCAAAAAATCAAATTGCAAACATAAATAAAAAACTTCAATTCTCTATCGAAAATAATAGAATATATGAAATTAACAATAACATAATAACAAAATGGTACACGAAACCAACTTGATTTTCAAGATATTTGAACTTCAATTCTTGTCATCCTATGTCACAAATAAGATCAGTGATAAGTTTGTCTGATTGATCTATCCAACTATCAGATCCTGAATTCAGTTGCTTAACTTATCAAGAAGCAAAAACAACGTATTCAAGAAAAGGATAAACAGATACTAAATTAATTAAAAAGCAGAAACGACACATCAGAAAATAAAGCATTTCTCCATGCCATATCTACAAGGACTTTCCCAACAACTATCAAATTATTTCATTAAATATGATGTTAATATAAGTCATAAAGGACATAATACTTTATCCAAATATTTTACTAAACTAAAATCTAAAACACCAAAAAACAAAGGAAGTATCATCATTCAGCCTTATCTCGTCCACTGCTGGACATAGGCCTCCTCCAAATGCTTCCAGTTTTCTCTGCTCTGAGCGGTTGCTACCCAATTTGTCCGTATTCTCTTAATATAGTCAGTCCATCTCGTTGGGGGTCTTCCTGGATTTCATCTGTCTGTTATAGGTCTCCAATCTAGAATTCTTTTTGTCCATCGGTTATCTTGTATCCTTGCAACATATCCTGCCCACCGCCATTTTTGTCTCAGTATTTGGTCTATGATATCTTTAACTCCAGATCGTCTGCACAATTCGGCATTCCTTTCCTTAAAGGAAGTATATATATTAAATATTAAGTGCCTTGTACTGATTGTGACGCTGTCTATATAGGGCAGACATCGTAGTAATTAGAAAATAGACTAAAAGGTCATCAATAGATGAAAAAAAATTAAACTGTATTAACGAACCGTGAAATATCAAAAAACATTAAATTGTACGGATTCAAAGATTCTTGGAACGGAATGTAATACACGAAATACAGAATTTTTAGAAATGGTTGACATTCATAAGAACGAAAAAACTAGAGAATGATAAAAAAAGACGTTAATAATTTATATAACATATATAGCTCTATTTTGTGTAAATTCTAATACAACTACAAATAATTGATGACTGCTACGTATATAAGGTGTAAAAACTAAGGAAAAATTAATCTATTTTGATATTTATGATGTAGGTGTATTGATTAATATAAATACGCGTGTCAATATCATATTTTGATAAAGTGTAATTTTCATCGGTCTTAAGAAAATTATAAAAGAAACTAATTTTAAATCAGAACAGACCTAAAATCAATAACATTTAGGAGCATAAAAATATTCAGTTTTTGAGCTTTTTTGTGCTCTTTTTTCTGTAATTGGAGATCTATTTTTATTGTGTTTTGTGAATAAAAGTGATTAAAATATAAATGAATACTTTTTAAAAATTTGACGAATTTCGTTCGGAATGCTCCAAAAAGAAACTTTATGAGACAAAAATGATTTTTCTTTCTCTTGCTAGACTTAATTAGATTCAAGTTATTTTATTTATTCATTTAGTTCTGATTTGATACAAACGGATATTCAGTAGTAATTTCGTAAAAATACAAGGTTTGTATAAAAAATCTTTTATCTGACCTCAATACAATAATTTAATATCATATTTTTCTTAGAAATGCTGGTGCAGGGGGTGGATGGAAAATGTATCCCGGTCTAGTTGATCCATTACATAAAATTATGATGGGTAGTTCATTGTTAGCAGGTGGTATAGGTGGCAAAGCTTGTTATAACTCCACTGATGAACGTGGTGATGGAGGTTTTGGCGGTGGAGGTAAGAACTGTAACAATTTCTTATAAACCAATTGTTTTTGTGGTGTGGACTAGAATATTTTAACTTTTGTGGAATTTAAGGTGGTGGATGCGCTTATGGTGGCGGAGGCGGTGGATTCGCCGGTGGAAATGCACCATCAACTAATTCTACGAACGGAGAAGGAGGATATTCGTACCTAGACTTTTCTAAAGCTCTAAATCAACTAACATTCGTAGAAAGCGGTTCCAATACAGGGTCAGGATACGTTTTGATTATACCTGAAATTGATGGTTGTCAATGTGATTACAAGTGTATAGCCTTAGATGATAGAAGATCAGAGGTTACGTGTATTTGTCCCAATAAGTGGATTTTATCGGAAGATAAGAAGACATGCAAACGTAAGTATATCATTTTTTTTCTTATTGGACATTGTGTAATTCAATACTATTTATAAATAATTTTTATAAACCATATATAGTACGATTTAACCACAATAACGGAAATCAAATTCGAAAAATGGTTGATAATTTAACGTAGATATCTCACGATATATACTGATGAGGATAAAGAAATCTAAAACTGCATTTTATAGCTTATGTAGACCTTTTTTTCGACTGCAAGCCCAATGAGGACAGTCTCAGCTTATAACTGTTATTTTAATCGCACCGTATAGCGAGAAAATAAGTTGTTTATTTAGAAAAAATTATTATTCGAAAAACTGTTTCCAATATGACGAATATTTACATATAAATTTCGAATAGATCTTAAATTAATATTAATATCATGCTTTTAAATATGGTTTAACCGAGTGAACGAATTTTATTTTCGAGGTATGTTTATTTCAGCTTTAGATGATTCACCTACTGAGAGTCCCTATCCAACTTGGTTCGTAGTGGTACTAATTGTGACTGTTTTTTGTTTGACTGGTGCCTTTGCAGTTGTATGTTTTGTATTATGTAAGTATTATTATTTTTTTAATACTTTTCATATATATAAAATCGAGGTAAGCGAAGTGTATTGTCACTAATGATCTATTCTTATTTATTCAAAAGAAAATATGTATAAAATTTTTTACAAATATATGTTATAACATTCTGTTTCTGTTGTTTTACACATAAAATAATTCAATATTTTTAATTTTAAACTTTCAAAACTAATTATTCCCACCAAAATAACACTTTCCAACATTCTTCGACTTATCTATTATCAGACATCACATAGAGTTGTGATGACACAAATAATACGAGTTTTAATATTTTCATATACGGAGTGGGCCATACATTTTTGCACGTTTTTAACCGCTTCAGCATAAAAACCACTCAAAGAATTTGCTCTCGTGCGGTTCCTCGCTTCTTGGAAATTTAGTCACAATGAATTACTTCAGAAGGTAACAACACGCGTTCTGTGCACAAGAATTTCACAAAAACAATTAATCTTTCTTCATTACTCATCAATTATTAATAAAAAACAAAGGGGGGTGGCACGAAGCATGATAATTGAGGAGACCGTGGTGTAAACATGTCTATGTTAACCGATACGAAATTGTCTACGCGCAAACGTTTACTTGCTATAACGATATCTTGAAAAACTTTCCATCGGAACTTAAGTTGAACTTAAAATGTACCTTTAAGGTTCAATTAGTGCAAGAACTAAAAACACATACTTCACGCGGCGATTCAGTTAAAGGTTAACTCTGTAGAATATGTGAAAATGTTACGAAATATTTTTAACATTATTTTGAAAGTTACAACAATAGAACATGGATACAAGATAATCCATGGCCTACCCGCAGTCCAGACCTATCTTCAACTGATTCATTTTTATAAAATTCTCTTAAAAGTCGAGTGTACATGAATAAACAAACAACGATACCCCAATTGAAAGAGAAAATTCGCCACGAATGTCAGGACTCAGGAATGCCCGCGACGAGATGGCGGCGACTAGACCATAGTATTTTCAAGAAATAGTTTTCCATATGGAGATAAAAAACATAGAATAGAAGAATGGTTTTTCTTCACAAGTTTTGGATAACTCTTCTCTGGAAACCGTACGTCTTTGGGATTCACAAAATATTCTAAACAGTCACGTCTTCTGCTTGACCCTCTTGCGCTTTTTCGACTAATTCTTCCGTGACCCCTCAGCACTAAAAGATTGAGATGAGAAAAAAAAACGAAAAACGAAACTAAGTAAAAATAATCTGGAACTAATGAATTGAAGAAATATATTTTCCTGCAATATATAATGTGATTTCTTTGTTTAATAGCAAATTGAAAAGTGGGACAATTTATAGCCCACCCTACTATTCAATAGTCAATAATATATGTCATTTTGTAGACAATCGATATCAACTTAGAGCAACTGGAATAATGAGACGGAAGATGATTACTGGTGCAGACCTTCAACTTGATAGACTACGAATGACTTCCGACAGTATGATGACTGAATATAATCCTAATTACGAATTTGGAGGTGTTGTTTATACGTTGAAGGATCTCAAAGATATTCCTAGAGAACAGCTTCGTTTGGTAAAGTAAGCAAATACATGTTTTGATACTTTTTAACTCAATTTTTCAAATGAAATGGACTTAATTGTTCTATTGCAAAACATACTCTATCACACGGACGTAGCTAGGATATAGTTTTGGGGGAGGTTTGGTTTGAAGTAAATAAAACAATAAAAATATACTTACATGAAATGTAATATCTATATATTCATCGGAAAAATTACGACATGAGCCCAGCAGCCGTTCACAAAGCTCCACTCATTCCGAACGAGGAGCGTAACAAATAATTGAGAAACAACGCATTTTTCATACAATACAAAATAGTTCGGGTACTTGACTAGAGATGGAGTTATTGTGCGCAACGTCCACTAATTCGGCTGCAACTGCGTCTACCTCTCTTCAAAAGATGGCGGTAGACGCTACTATATATATTCAAATGTAATAATTTCGATATATTAAGTAATATTTTGCTTATTTCATGGGGTTTGAACCCCCAAAACCCGCCCTTTGGCTACGCCCATGCTGTATAAGTAGAATATAATATTGTTAATTATATGACGAAATAAACTGGGAAAAAAATATTAAAAATCTCATTTGATATGAAGAAATCAAATAAATTGAACTCCTAAAAGAAAAATGTATGAAAATATGCAACGTATTCAGAACATATTAAAAAATTGTAATATATGATGTTTGTTTCTTAGGGCTTTAGGACAAGGTGCATTCGGTGAAGTCTATCAAGGTTTCTATCGACAGCGTCCTTGTGACACAGTAGAAATGCCCGTAGCTGTAAAAACACTTCCAGAAATGTCAACTTCTCAAGCAGAAATGGACTTTCTTATGGAAGCACTCATCATGTCCAAATTCAATCATCCGAATATAGTTCATTTTATAGGAGTTTGTTTTGATAAACATCCTCGTTTCATAGTATTAGAACTTTTGGCTGGAGGAGATCTTAAGAATTTTCTCAGGGAGTCCAGGCCTAAACCGGTAAGTATTATAATGATCCGTGGGCATGTCAATAAGGATTTTTTTTTAAATTCTATCCTAATAAACCAAAATATTTGAAACAAATACTACTTTAATACAAAGACGCGTCTATACTGAAAGTAATTTCAAAAAGTATGTTTTTGTCAACGAAATAGTAGATAAAAACAATTTCCAATCTTATGTACGAGGGTAAGTCAATTAGAATGTGATTTGTTGAATCTACTGTCGGCATCATTCATTTGACTGCTGTCAAAATTTGAGTTACGTCATTTAGTTTTTGTTTGACAGCTATCGATAGCAAACTACAAGGAAAAATATTTTATATTCTCATTAAGCATTAGTTTTTGTGAAAAAATGAACCATCATTCAAAACAAGGATGAGCTAAATAATATCAAAATTACTAATTTGACGTTTCCTATGAGTTGGTTTGAGTCAAATTGAAATATTATCTGTAAGAGGGCGGGTCAATAAGTATTTATATATTTACTACACATTACACTAACTTAGAATAATTCACTTAACACTATCACTTGACTAACTTGAATAATTTATTCAAATTATTCGATTACTTTCTATTTCAGTCTGTTCACTACGACTATTTATTATAAACTGAACTAAACAGCGCTACAGTAACTCCTTATTTAGAATTCTCGAAACTTATAGAAAAATAAATAAATAGACCTTCCTAGAAATTATTCAAAAGAAACAATGTAAATAATTCCGGATATTTTATCAAAAGTGGCGCCTTCGCCGAATTTTAGAATTCTACTATATCCAAGTAGGATCGGCTCCGAAGCGGATATGAATTGGTACCAATATATATATGATTCACAAAAGTGATGTCGATATTTACCGAAATGGACGATTTGAAATGACAAATTACATCAAAACGTTTGATTGTTATTATCAAACACTTTTTTATATCAATTTTATATTTTTTATATGTAACTGACATGATTATAGTTTCCAATGGCTTGTATTTAAATAACAATGAAATATTTTGAATTATATCAGGAAAGAACTAGCCCGTTGTCTATGAAAGACCTGGTTTTAATATCCGTTGATGTAGCAAAGGGATGCAAATACTTAGAGGATAACCGATTCATTCACCGTGACATAGCAGCTAGAAATTGTCTTCTTACCACCAAAGGTCCCGGAAGAGTAGTCAAAATAGCTGATTTTGGAATGTCAAGAGACGTTTATCGGTAAGTTATTGATGTAAAATAGGACAATAAACCTATCGATAATCATTTTTATTTGAGATATCATATTCCAGGTTAGTTAGTGAATTTTTTTTGCGATAATTAGGTGTATGTATGAATTGAGACACGTTTTCTAAATATGCAAAACAATAAATTGTATAAGCTTAACAACAACATTAACTGATATTTGGATGTTGTTTCAGTGTCTTGTTCAATTTGCATTTCCAATTTTCAGGTCCGATTATTACAGAAAAGGAGGGAAAGCCATGTTACCCATAAAGTGGATGCCACCGGAAGCATTTCTTGATGGTATATTCACAAGTAAGACTGATGTATGGTCATTTGGGGTTTTGTTGTGGGAAATAATGTCCATGGGGTATATGCCTTATACGGGTTGTGCAAATAGAGATGTTATGCAGCTAGTCACTAGCGGTGGTAGATTGGAACCGCCTGCCAATTGTCCTGGTGAGTTTGGAATATTAAATGATTTCGATAGATTTCAAAACGACGCCTTGTAGGTCCAATTTATGGTATAATGACGCAGTGCTGGCATCCAGCTCCCGAGCACAGACCTACTTTCGGAACTATATTAGAAAGATTGGGATACTGCGTTCAGGATCCTCAAGTGATGAGTGCTCCATTGCCAGTTTTTCAACGTCCTCCATCTTATGAAAGAGACACGACTGTAATGCGGCCGTCAGGCTCTGAAGAAAACTGTCTACAGGTAACTACAGAACATTATTAAAAACATTTAGGATACGACTGAATTTGTATTTTGAAGAATCAATATTTAATTAGTTAAAATGATAGATTGCAACATTGAAAATTTCTTATTGTTATAGAATGTGAAATATCTTAGTTGGAATTTCTAGAACCATCGGTGATATTCCTACTGAACACGCTGTTCACACTACATCAATACTCACAATTACACTGTGTGACGCGTTTTTAGATAACCAAGTTATTTATTAGTTAATAAATGAATGAAACTTCCGGTCGAAGTGGTTTTTTTACTAAAATTTTTTTAGCGGGAAGAGGTTCATTGGTGGGCATATTTGGTTATCGAAACGCGGGTTAAATATTGTAATTATGAGTGTAACAGTCAAAACTCAGAGTGTTGGTGTAAACAGAGAGTTTAGTGTGAAATATCTTCATAATTGAATGTCGTAATAAGTTTATAACCTAATTCAAACAACTGATAACAAGTAACAAAGATTTTCCAATGTAGTATTCAGCATATAAATTGATTCAAAAAACATTATTGACTCTTAAAAATACGGAATTTTTTCTATGTTAGTACATTTATAATTAACAGTAGAATGAATGAGAGGATAGAACTATCAAAGTTTTTTTTTCAAGGTGATACCATCATCTTCAGATTATCTTATACCAAACCACACAAATCCCACTACCCCTGACCAAATCGAATCGACCTCTTCGGTGGAAAAATTACTTCCGGATAATTCGGACAATTGGGAGACTTCATTTATTATGCCCCATTCGAGATCAACACAACCTTTATTATTGGAACACATTAAAGAAGATGAGGGTGCTTCTGTAAGTGGATAGATAAAAGGCTATATAGAAAGATTCGTTGAGAATGGGGGAGGTTGGGGTAGACACCAATTCGGTTCTAAATAACCGATATGGATTTTTGTTTCGTTATAACCAAGATTGATTCATTACGAATTTTGCGTGAATAGATTCGTTGATTGGTAGGTTTTGACTGATTGAAATGAAACTGAATACCATTAACAAAACCATCCAACTTTTGGTTGTAATAAATGACTCGAAGCTATCTCTGTTTCTGAATCCATATTTTTCAATAAATCGCCTTGTATGTTTTTTCTAATCTCAACTTTTTTTATTTTGGTTTGAATTTAGGAATTCGTGAGAATAAAGGAGCAGACTCGGATTATATACATGAGTCTGCAAAAAGATGAAAATTGCTCTATTAAGAAAAGGTTTTGAGTGATCATATTTTAAAAAATATAAATTAGTTAAATTACGTTTTTTTTTTTAAATATAAGTTTTCCATCTTAAAATAGAAATAGGTTTTTGGTATTGGTTTTGATACTTGATTTACCATTGATCTTCCCTTGACGCTTATTCTTGCTCATATTCTTGACTCTAATTTCATATACAGCAAATCCAGTCTTTGGTACGAATTTTTTAAAGAAAGATGTCTGTTTAATAATAGTTTCGCCAATTAAAATACCGTAACTATTAGCTTCTGTATTTGACACTAGATGGCGACACCACACATAATTATAGCATGCAGAATCAGAACTTTATTTCCCTTTCCAGTTATAATTTTTTTTATTTATTGTTTCTTTACTACTACTTTGTGTTTTTGTGCAGTATTAAACGCGATTTTATTATATTTTATGCATACTTCTACCCCTGTTTACATTATTATGAATGTTATATGATTTCACGTTAGCGCGATAGATGGCGCCACCATAAATGCATTGAATTGTTCGTATGATCTAAAATGTGGAACCAATCCTTTCTCAGCGATTCCGGATTTACGATTTACAGAAACTGTACTTATAATGAGGGAGCTGCTGTACGAGTTACCGCCAATGCGGTCTATTGCTCTTTAAATAAGGAATCTGCCAGTTTTAATATTGCTTTGTTTACATAAAAAATATAGACAAGATGAATAAATGGCGATAATACCAAAACATTACTATTAGGAGAGATATACATAACAGATAATAATATTTTCACTTCATTTTATGAATATAATACTTGTTATATTATTTATTATGACCTATTCATATTAAAAAAAAATTGAAGTGATATATAATTGTAGGTAGACAAACTTCTAACTATCGATAACAGCGATGCAAATCCAAAAGTCTCGCCAATGTCGTTGCCAGGGAATATCCTGACTCAAAGCAATCATAACAACAATACTCAGAATGACTACAGCCTCAAATCGGGAGTGTCATTGGACGCCGGAGCGCTCGCCAAACAAGCTATGATGCCTCAGATTAATAAGTACGCCAACATCTCGACTGGAGACGGTCCTACAAGTAACGGAGTTCTACAAAATGATCCTTTCGCTAACCACATTAGCAGTGCTCAAAAAACGGAAATAAATTGTTAAATTTTTGGGTGAACCAGGAGTGTTCCATTCCAGTTACTCTAAATTTGCTACTCTAGTCTTTTTGATTTAAAATGTGTCACTTAATTATTTTAATTAATCTAAGATTATCGCCGAACATCAACCAAATGCACCAAATTATAATTAAAAACGTGTCATTTGGTGCTTCATGAATAAATTTTGGGACATATTATATAACACAGAAAATCTTACGGTTTGGTATCCTTTTGATCTTTGTTTTAAATACTCACATTATTTGTGGAAATTACTAATAATATTTTTATTTACAATTAAAGTCTTTATCGTTGAATATTTAGCCTCGAGAAGGGGATAAATCATTAAACTACCTCAACTCAAAAAATTGGTAATGTATCTGTATTTTCTCGGTAATGTTGCCTTTTCAAATTGTCTTACAATTTCATTTCATTAAACTTTTTATTTTCGACACATTAAACATTTTAACATGATAAAGCATCCATCGCACACTCGTGATTAGTCAGTCTTCTCGAGCCAGTTTCTTCGGTGCATGCTGAACATCGTCGACTTTTAGGGGCTGTTGAGGTGTCTTTTTCTTCTTCCTGGGAAGAAGTACGAAATCTTTTCAACCTCATTTGGAGATCAGTAGGCATGCCAACAGTTTTCAATCTTCTTCGACTCAGTTCCCCAATCGTTAATTCATGGGCCAATTGTTTCAAAAATGGTCTTCTCCGCATGGATTCCAAATTATTGCCAAGTTAAAGGACTTGAGAGTTGATTCCACCAATATTCAGCATAGTAAAAAATATTACCATTGGCCAACACTTGATGTTATTATAAAATACTATGTCTGGTTTCTTCTGATCACCTGAATCATCGTCAATGGAATCGTCACTTTGAAGCAATGATACAAGAATCACATTCTTTTTTGCCCGTGGAACATACGAGACTAAAGTCTTTCCTTCACTGAAGCCACATAAGCTGAATTGTTTCCTTCCTTTGGTAGCAACAAATTATGGTGGCAACTGTCTTTTATTTCTTCGTACCATCCCAACATAGGACAGTTTCTTCTTCTTCTTAAGTTCATCCACAAAATATATGTCTGTGAACCAATTGTCCGCAGTGATGTTACGACCAGATCCGAATAAGGGCTCAGCGATCCTTTTTACCACATCTCTTGGTTTGTTACTCATAAAGAAAGGCCCATCTGGTTGAGACCCCCCATAAATTTCCATATTATATGTATAATTCCTTTTTGCATCAATAAGAGCAAAATATTTTATACCGTACTTGTGGGGATTTGACGGGATGTTTTGGGCATTTTCCTCGGAAGCCAGGAAGCATTTAATCAATGGTTACATTTTCTCCAGGAATGTAACTATTCTGGCAGTTTTGCATGAATTTGTCGAAAATCTCACGGACTGGAGCAAGCCGATCTACTTTTTTTCTTTCTTTCCTTGTGTTTCGGTCATCAAAACGAAGGCAACGTATCAGAGTTTTGAATCGTTTAATACTCATTACAAGGCTGACTTTTTCCACGCCATCACCTTTTTACCCCAAAGTTCCTCGAGGCTTTGCCGATTTCCTCTGTAGGATCCTGCTAAATATAGCAACCCAATGAAAGCTCTTAGTTCAATTACATCAGAGGGTTTTATGTCCCTCTATCTGGAAAAATTATCCCTAATGATGTCTATGTACTGATTGGTATATTTTACAATGAGTTCTAAAATTTTGTAGTTGAACAAATTATGTCAACAATCAATAGCAGTTTTGCAAGCCTTTGCGTTTCCTTTCACTACTGGTAGATGAGTAATTATATTGTGGGGTCCTCTACGTATATTTGCTCGCTTAGGATGTTGATTCCACTTAATCCGCTTATATTTTCCCAAAAAGAAATATGTGTCGGCATTGTCATCCTCGTCATCGGTCTCGCCCTCCTGCTCTGTTACAGAACCACAATCACGTTCCGCTACTTCATCTTCAGATGCGACGTCACTTTCTTCTCCTAGGTCTTCACCCAAATTCGAGTCGTCATCCTCTTCTAGGAACTTATTTATTTCTTCAATATGTTGCGGATTTTTTAAATCAAAGATTTTGAGTGACTGCATATTGACAAAAAATCTGAAACAATTTATTATACATGATGATAGAATAAAAATATTACCAATATTTTGAAAGAGTCAAAATAATTTCATGTTAGGGCGCAATGTGCCTGATAGGCCATAGACATAAATACAGGTTATTTTCACAAAATAATTCATAACTTTCGTATTATTTAGTCTTTCAATAAGTCAAATAAAAAGTTGTAATGAGAATATTTTAAAAGTACTTACCTTTTAAATTCTAGCAAGGGAAAACGTCTTTATGTTTATGTTTACGTTTATGTATTACGATAATAAATTATATCATAAGAAATTGTCTGTTACAAAAACATTTTTATAGCAAACTTTATATAATAACTGTTCATGTTATATTTGGAATGGAACATTTCATGTGAGTTTATTAGGACATATCGATGTGTAAATTGAGAAAGGTTTCTAGATTTTTTACGTCGAATATACACATTCCTAGAAATTTTGGAAACGAATGAGTTGTGTACAGAATATAAGTTAGTGCAAAAATAGCGTAAAGAACTTTTTCTACTTGGAAAATTTTGTATCGATCGGTAATTTGATTCTGGAAGAAAGTAAAATATTTGAATCGACGGGAATGATAGTTTATAAGTATTACATTATCTTTTAATGTGGGGCATTTGACGAATATATTATTGAGGTTATGGACATAACTGTATAATTATTAAATGTTATTGAAACGTTTTTTTTCTCCGCAAGTCGTAGGATCTACTACCGAGAACCGAAAATATCTTATTCGTTGATTACTTTAAATTAAATATCTAAATCAATATGTTTAAGTAAATCTACAGTTATTGTCTGTACCAATACTCAAATATTGTACCGCCTCAGAAATTGAGAAATGCCAGTAATCAAAACTGATAAATATATATGAAATTTTGTATTTTTGATATATACAATTATTTTTTATTGAAATATGGGTTAAATTGTTTTGCTCAATTTAATTCGTTTACAGATAGATAAATTTGTTATTAATACAGTATATATTATTGTAAGAATATCTACATGTTTAGATTAGCCAAAATCTACTCTATCTTTATATTCAAGTAAATTTTGCTTGATACTGAACTCTTTGAGAGGCGAGCAAAGCTCTAAATTAACATTTTTAGGGTGTTATGCTTACCTGCAATACATTGATTGGAATACCAAAACTTTTATAGCATTTTTTTAATTTTTAAAATTAATGCATTAACAGGGGGAGGTTGAAACTTAATCCTCTCACTACAGAATTAAAATACATGCCAAATACCATTATTAGTAACGATTGGGAAAACAAAGAGGGTGAGATTTCGAGTAGAATGGGAAATTCAACCCCTTTTATGTAAGTTAAGGACAATAGTTATGGAATGAGAATAAATGGCTGAATTATTGCAATCATGAGAATTTCGTTTGTAATTGAAAATCCTCATTATTTATAAAAATAAAAAAATTTGTTTGTTTATACAATTCTAAATATTATTTCAACTTATAAAGCTATAATTCCGAAAAGAGGTGCCAATAGTCAATCGAATACAATAATAAACGTGCTTCTCATTATGTTTTTATTTGCTTAATTATATTCTTTTCTCACTGGGAACATCTGTTTTAGTTAAGGTACGTGGTTGATCAAACAAATTACTGGTAATAAAAAAGGCTTTATTGTCTGTTTATAACACTTTTATAAATCTATGGATCCTTTCAATGTTCAAATTGTAATAAGAAAGTAATTAGTTCGAAATTATAGATAAATTTTTTAATTTCTTCAATTTCTTATACCTTTTGATATGTTTATGCTACTAAATGTTCTTGATTTAAGGTCTCTTCTGATTTAAACTTAGTTTCTTTTATAATTTTTTAAAGACAGATGTACATTTGATTATGGAAAAGAAACTAATTTTAAATCAGAAGAGACCTAAAATCAGGAACGTTTAGAAGATAGATTTTTAATTTTAGTTAAAAAACAATAAAAATAAATATTTTATATTGTTATTGTCTTTTTCACGTGAACCAAAATTTACATTTGGCAATTTTACTCTTTTAAATTGGGTCTAAAAAAAGGGTTACAAAAAAAGTTTTTGATTATTGAAATAATCAATATTCTCACTAATTTTCTCTAATTTTTACATTTCATTCGTGGAAAAGACTTTATATAAGATATTCCCATCAATCTTGAAAGATATTGTGTTAATCTGAACATGTAATATTTAAAAAAGTATGTATATTTATTGTTATATATAATAAGAGTACTTTTAATTCATGGAATTGTTGACATCTTTATTTAGGAACTCTAAAAATACGTAGACTCACAAAGATTTGTTGATAAAATATTTATTTCTTTTATAACGTTGGAACTAAATAATTTATTGGAATACATGGTATTAACTCGGAAATTATAAGAGTAGAAAACTACTGTATTTGTATACAGGGTACGCATATATTATTTATGTGTTTTTATAAAATTATTGATCTGAATGTTTAAGGCTTGTTAGTTGTACGAATGTATGGTTATAAGTGAAGTTGTCAAAAATAAGGTGGTTGAATGTTGATGCCGAATATTTCTAATGTTAGTTTCAAATAAAGTAGAAAAGTAGAACCTTTTATTAAGTTAGCTAACAATCTTAAAATGATTAATGGGGATTGATATCAAGGTAAGATTTTTTACATTTTAGGGTATAAAAACTATAAAAGTGTTGAAATAAGTATGAGAAATATTATGAAATACTTGGAAGTAAATATTAACGAACCTGAAATACTCTTGTTGTCGTGGCGAGAATGTCACTCATGACAACACTTGTCAAGAGATGGGAAGTGATTTTCACACAAACGATAATTTGATATTAAGCATTGAATTTTATAAAACTGACATTGACAGTTATGACACATTCTCATTACACTGCATTCCACTAAGCGATCACGGCGTCAGAAGTACTCTTTTGAACGTTCCACATAGAGACTACGATCGTTGTGGTCGCGGCGAAAACATCACTCTTGACGTCATGATTTTACTTCAATGTAAATTATTTTTTCTGTTTTTCGATTTGTAATTATTAAGACAGGTGACCGGCTGATTAAAATCTTGTTTTTGGTTAGGATCCTCAATCAGGTTATCTATCTGGTCCAGAATCGTAGCTTTCTCTCTTGGAATTAATATAGGGACATTAAATAAGAAATATTTTCATTTATTTTGATAGTTAAAGTAATATATTTATGGTTATTAGTGATATAATTTAATTTTCAACCACCAGCGAGATTGGACTATAACATGGATGTGTGTTATTTTAATTTATTCTCAACTGGTTGAAATAGACCACAAACTGCTAGTATTGAATAGTCTAGTAATTTTTGTAGCGAATTTAATTTACATAATACGCTTCAGTGTACCCAAAGTTGCTCGGAGGTGAGAAAAAGTGATAGTTGACAATTTTGTTTCCGGCATACCAAGCACCTTTGCGTACAACCTTTATTGTCGCCAAATAGTCATTGTACATTCATATTCAGTAAACTTATCTGATGAAATTTGAGGAACTGGTTAGAGGAAGTTTGATATATGTTATTATTCTCATGGAAATAATTATTCATATTTCAATATGTTGATAATAATACCTTGGGCCCAGTAGATTTCCGTAACGCCACAATTTGCCTAGGCCATTTTATAAATTGACCCAAAATAAAACGAAGAAGAAAATTTGTCGATATTTCGTTCGATAAATATTGCGTAAATTATGTAATTAAAGATAAATTAAAATACCTTGTTATAAATTAAGTGAAATTTTTAATATTTTTGATCATTTTAACAAATAAAAACAATTGGTAGTGTCATCTCTCGGTATTTCATATTACTTTCTAGTGGTCCTACAGTGAAGACTTAAGTTAATTTGCATATAATAGCATGTGGTTTGTTGTGTAGTTTAAAATATTTTGTTTTTTTTCTTGTATTCGTTCGTTATTTATATAGAAATATAAATTCTAGCAAATATTAATCGTGATAAGAGTGAGTGATATGAATAAGGCCACCACAAATTTCAAAACCAGTTTTTTTTTTCTTTACAATAAATAAGTTATTTGCCTTTCACGCATTATGTTCAACAACATAAAATTTTCATCACTCGACAGTAGATTTTGTTCTTTGAAAAGGAATCAGATACGCTGGAGAACTTTCCAAATAGTTTTTCGAGAATAATTATATAAAACTAAAATCATCTGGTTTTGAATTATATAAGGGTTGTTTTAAGGTTTTACCAAAAGTCAAACGAAAACAAGTGTTTTATTGCTTTTCGAAACATTCACCCTCATATGCTCAAACCAATTCTGTGTAAGGACTTTTTTTTAAATTATAAAAAATCATCCAACATAAGCCTTCACATGTGATATCCACTTGCTTCTTTTAAATGTTTACTACATCGACAACTAGCTTTACATTAACAAACATCAATGCTCAAAAATACAGTGGTATCAACATATATGTAATAATTCTATACGGACAGCTTCCATAAGAGTAAGCTGTTCCGATTAAGGAAGACAGGTAATAGGGGCACCTTAATAGTGGGAGGACATTTCTTCCCATTTAAACTGTCCATATAAATGTATTACATATATAAGTGCCACAACTCATTAACGCCATCTACTTGAAAGTCAGTCCTTGTAAAAAATTTTAAATTAAAAGTGACGTTCGGAAACTGTAATAAAAAAAAACATTATATCTATAAATCAACTGTTTCTTATATGATGTTAGATAAGATTACGCAAATTATTTTGTTTGCAATTTTTGAATATTTATAGGAAAAATCAAAAACTTTATGGTTGTGTATAGTGCACTTTTTATTGTACAAAATCGATAATATTAAAACCCAATGATAAATTCACACTTTTTTATTTAGAACTTTGTAACAATAATATAGGTTGTGTATTATTTAAATGGTCATACCTATTTATATTTTGTTGTTCTTTATAGAAGTCTCGTAGAGGTTATATATCTAGAACGTTTTTAATAAATATCTTCTAAGATGGCTTACCATAGAAAAATAAGTACTGTACATAATTGGGTGTATTATATGATACCTATATCCAAATGGAATGTTTTTTCTTAAGTGACATTGAAATTTGAAGAATTGTATTGTTGTTTTTATTGAGTAAGAAGAAATTGTTCGAAAAAATGTTGGATAGACTGTCATTTGGTAAATTTAACTATGAAATTTTGTTTTCAATGTTTGGTACCAATATGTGTTAATTGGGGAAAGCAATAAAAATGAGATTAATTTTCATAAACCATATATTTATGTATTCACACTATAGAATTTGAGCCTCTGTCTATTTAGTGGTTGTATTCTTACATATCTATGAAGATATTATATGGTCAAGCTAAAACACCAAAAAGCTATATAAATAGGTGTATACGAGTACCTATACAACTTATTGTTATTGTTTTAAGTCTGCTAAATAAATGAACTATAAACACCTAAGAATTATTAACGATTGAGTAAACTTTTTGAACATAGAAAATCTAGAAGATGTAAACATATAAACATTAAAGCATGAAGGTAAAGTAATACAAATAAAATAGTTTGTCTAACTTCTACGTTACAGAAAACAGAACACCTCGTTCAGATACTGTTTCAAATATCTTTGTGGATTTTGATCTACAATCAGGTGATAGGCGATCTATCTGATTAATCTGTTTTGTGTTTGACAGTGTAAAGCAACAGAGACGGCTTATGCGTAATTGTCAAGAATAATTTAGAAATTTGTTTACTAATAAAGTCGATAAAATGACGGACGAAGAAATTTCATTTCGAAGTTTGTCACGTGTGTACATATATGTAATGAAAACAGTCATTGTGGAACAAAACACTCTTCAAATTTCAACGATGTTATGTTATTATCAACCGAGAACTATTTATGTTGAAGCTGGTATTGTTCAAAATATTTAGTTGCTATTTATTATAAGCTTAATGTACATTGCGCCATATTTAGACCATTTATTGAAATAAGACTGGTTGTTTAATTGGCACAATATCAGTTTCAAAATAAGCAGTTCTATCTATTGTAATAATTAACAATATAAAGTCTGTTATACGTATATTTCAAAAATATGTAGAACACACTGTATTTGTTATCCTACAATAAATATATAGGTGTTACAAATATTATTTTCGTTTTATTTATAATATATACCCATACTATCCTTGTTATACCACTATCCTATCCATACTTATATGACGATTCGACAGATAGATCATTTATATGCACGTATTCCTTGCTTAGAAGTGTGTTTTTTTCGATTCGTGTGAATTAAAATGGTTATAGTTTTTCTACTTACTCCTTTATTTCAATAAGAAAGAAAACACTGCTACACTATGAAATTTATATTTAAAATGGTAATGGTAAGTAATAATATCGTTTTAAGGTTAAGGACTGAAGACACGAACGTCTGTTTTCAGGTGAGGTATAGAGTTGGGGGGAATACTCTTCTGCAGGGCCGGAGTTGTGGTTGATGGTAGAGTGTACTGCAATATACAGAAAAATAAATAGAAAAAACAAAGAGTGAAAAAAATACGGGTAAGTGGGTGTTGGATACAGCTGCGGCTGTATTATTTGTTAGTCGTCGGCCATTTGGCTGATGAACCGATTCACAAGGTTACAGGAAAAGAGTTGGAAGTGAGTTTATAGAATAGAATTCATGAAACGAGCATGCGTGGATGTGACGTAAGAATATATGGAAAGTCAGAAGAGAACCGAGGTCTGATTGCCTTACAGAAAAAGGGGACAAAGACGTTCGGTTGATCTTGAAGAAGAATTTGCCTTGAAGTCAGTACGGATTTAAAAGAAAATACGGCTCGTTATATATAATAACTTATTTGATTAATGATGTTCAAAGATTATTTTCTAAAACAAAATTTCTTGTTTGGAAATATCCAAAAATTGTGATGTAATAAAAAAGTTTTATTTTAGTTTAAAGTTATTTTTAACCTGATAATAAAAATAGGTTCACTACTGTAATTATTAGACGCAACAAATTACCAAGTTGAATACGTTCTTATCTCAAACATTTCATGCATATTATTCAAATCTTTTACACCATATACCAGAATGTCTTGGGATATATCAAAAAAATTCCACGCCAATAATGGGACAAAATTATTGGAGGAGTTACTTTTTCGATTTGCCAACCATGCTTTTTTGACATCCACTCACAGCACAATCAATTACAATTTAAATGAAAATTTGTTTATTTGATTTAATTATCAAATACTTAACGCTATCAAGTAATCAATTCTAACAATGCTTTAAAAATTGTTAATTCGACGTTGAAACTCAGTCGCAACAAAAGTTTCCCTAGATCTAATCACTTTTTTTCGAAATTAGGAATTTCGTTGAAATGTCCACCGGATCCAGGAAACTTTTGTAAGTGGTCTATGAAACAAAAAAGTTTCGGAATCAATGCTCTAGAGCTTAGGTACCTACAGTCGGAATATTTTGTTGTCTACAGTTAATTCATTTTCATATTATGTATATTATTAGATCGATTTATTTAATTTTAAATTAATCATATAGGAAGTCTATAATATCAGTAAAAGATAATCTATCGATATGAAGCCAAAGGAAATGAAAGAAAGATAACGAAATTGTAAATTATGAAGATAAAAATATTTCATGGAATTAGTTAATAATATATTCAGCAATTAGGGCGATTTCCTTCTAAAACGATTTTAATAATATTTAATAGTTACATTAGCTTCTAAATTAGAAAGTTGATAGGAAACTTTTTAAATGGTTACTAGCAGCGAAACTTTGCTTTGCTCGGGTTGAAATACATTGCACATTTAATTATATAGAAAATTTATAAAGATAAATTTTTCAACGTAGACATTGTAGATTTCTATTTTCGATATTGAGAGAATTATGCGGCAATTGTATATAGAGTATGTCTAATAGTGTAAACTAATTAACTTTCCAGATCAATCAAAGAATTTCTACAACTTTCTAGAACATATTAAATCGCATATAATAAATTGCACTCATTTAAGAATTTTCTCCAGATTATTCCAGAAATTTCTAGAACATTTTAAATCGATTATATTAATTGAACACATTGAACTTTCTAGACCATTCTAGAAATTTTGAAATATTTATCTCATGCGTTAGAAAAGGACAGAAGTATATATATTTTCACATTTTTGCCACTTACAACCACACACCGTGACTCGTTTACTATGACCTGGAGACCAAAGGGTATATTTACCACCCCAATTTGAAGTTGATTAGTGCTGGTGATAATAGAAGAAAACATGTCTTTACGTACTAAACAAGCATTTTATTTATATATTATAGATTTCTGATAAAATCAGTTATAACAAATCCCCTCTTCAGATAATAAATAATAATTTTTTAAGGATTTTAACCATATATTTTTGTGTGTTTTTAATATAATCGTGATTTTTTCGTTTGACTAGAAACAATCCATTAAAAGATTTTATCTAAAGCCAGCCCTGTGCAATATTTCATGTCATTCGGTTTCTATTTTTAGCATTTTTATCATATCATAGCCAAAATATTTCAACACAAATGTTGTTATTATTTATTATCTTATCAGCTCCATTACGTACAGGTGATTCCTAATCGCTAATTGATTTACCCATCAAAACTATTTTAACCATGACCCAAGTTTTTATATAAACTGGTGCAATAAAATTTCATTCTACACCAATGACTGCATGAATCCATTTCAACTCGATCTCAACATAACCTTGGAAAGAAGAAAAATTACCTTGAATCCCCCTTCCATTGCGTATTTTCGACATTTTCGTTTATGTTTTGTAGGAGTGAGTTGTCTAGTCCGATTTGTTGGTTATCATATTCATAATTACTAGTTTGTGATTAAACGAAATTATACCAAATGATTTCCCATAACTTCGCTTAATTTTACTTACCTCTAGTGTGTCAGCTGTTTGTGCAGTGTTTTTTTATCTGTTAGGTTAGGTAAGTTATCATTGATTTCCAGATCATGATGTCATGTTGTGTTTATCTACAATTCATTTGCACCCGCTATCACGGTTTTCTAGGTCATAATTACGTGTATACGAAGAGTAAAATGTATAACAGAAATTAAATTCAACTTGTAATTTCATTCTTTGTTTTCATTTATAGGCCTAACCTAAAATTTAACGATTTACTATGGTATAAAACTATGCATAAACACGCGAATTATATGCTGACACTATCTTTCAATTTGAGTTAATTAAATTAATAAATATTATCTATTATTATGAATAAAAAGTTAATATAGAAGAGTATACTATTAATGTATATTAAAATAAAATATCTGCAGAAATGTGTTGCCAAAACTCAAACAATGCTGTATTTTATAGTGATATTTGTAAAAGTAAGCAAAAAACAAAAATATCCTGATATTGTCGTTAGTAGAAAAGTTTCTATTTTCAACAAAGATAATTAGGATCGATGTATTTTTGTAAACTAGAATTTTTCACACCAGGTTTGTAAGTAGGTAATCAACTCGGAATTTTTAAATAAGATCTAAAGCTACTGAACTTTTACTGTTTAAAAATGCTGAACGAAATAAATGACCTCATGTTTAAATTAGTCATATATTTTATATAAATTACTTACTGGGTATATAATTAACTTTAGAACTACTCATACTTGTATAGAATTCTTTGAATTAAATTGAAGAACAAGTCATAGGAAATAAATTTAATCAGTAATGGAAATATATCAATAAAAAAAGTATACATTCAGGTTGTTTTCTACATTTCTTGTTTTTTAATGAAATTCTTAAAACAAAGTCAAAACTTGAGACAATTTATATCTATCTTCAAATAGTAACTAATTAATTTAAAATTTTGGTTATTTAGGTATAAGAGATTATTGAACATCAATCACCCTGAGTATTTTAGAAAATAATTTAATGGTGCACAGATTTTTTTTTTAGAAATGAATATTGAGGGAAAAAAATGTTATTTGGAGTAGTTTAGTAGACTATGATTGTGATGTTAAAATCACGAAACAATTTAAGATGATAATTTTGAATCTACAGAGTCAGAACAAAAAAAACATAAACTTTCCAAAGGATTTATACTGAGCTGAGTGAATGGTCAACTGGAAAATGAATGGATCCAATGATAGACCACAACATAGTCTAGATTTTTATACCTAAAAATTAATGAAGTAGTTTTAATCAACAAAGTAAAACAAGATAAGCAGGTGGTTCAAATATAAACCGGAATTTTTATATAAAGAATTTTATTATAAAAATTACATAGCTGAAATTTTTTACAGTTCTCGACTTACTTTATACACTTTTGCCTCACCTCTCAGAATGCCTTTTTCGTGAAAATTTCTCGGCTTGTCACGTAACCATTCGTGCACGAGGAATTCTACAGTCTACTCCTCTTTCAATGGACTAAATAAATAATAGTCGTACAGTGACAAATCGGGACTAAGAGGAGGGTGTTCCAATGTTTCCCAATCCAATTCGTTCAATATTTCCATCGTAAGCCGGATGTACGCGGTTTGGCGTTGTCTTGTAGCATAATTACACTACGAATTTTGATCTGTAGATAGGTTTCGACGAGTTTTTTAGGACGTAACTATATTACAGCGCGTTCATAGTTCGTTACTGAGTGAGAAAATTATTTCTCTCATGTGCCAAAACACGGTACACAACATCTTCCCGGTTTAACTGGCGCCCCTTCGTCTTTATTTCTCCACTTCATAAACCCGTGTTTACTCTCCGAAATATAGTGTTGTATTCAAGTCTCGTTTGTGGTGCAACACATTTTTTCCTTCTTTTCCATATCGCTGCAGAAGAAGCGTGCAAACTTATATGCTTGTGAATTTCTGCTCAAAATTCAGAAGTCTTGGCACACATCTGGATGAAATTTTGCGGTTCATGAATTATTTGCTCAATCCTACCTACGCTGCGTCGGTCTCCCCAAATGTTTTTCTACAGTGCCGACGTTCTCATCGTCATTTGTTCTGGGGCGCCATGACCAAAAAAAATCTGGTTTATATTTGAACCACCCTCGTACTATTGGTATATAGAAAATTTGAGATAAATTGTCCACAAAATAAAATCAGGACAAAAGACCAAGATTCTGAAGAAGTAAAATACCCACCGTAATCACCAGATCTGAACCCAAGCGACTTTTTCCTGTTTAAAAAGCTTCACTTGCATGAGATTTTCAACAGAGGAGGACGGTATAGCATACGTAAACGCCTTTTTTGAGGAAAAAACAGCATTTCTTATTTGAAAGGGTTAAAAAGATTAGAGCCTTGCTGAGAAAAGTGTATACAGAGTTAAAAGAAGAAATAAAATTGATTATGGAAAAAAAGTCGTGTTTTGTGTTCGGTTATAAATTTATCAGACAAACCTCGTATGTTTTATTATCAGAGTTTGTAAGTTAATAGATCAAGTTGGTTAAATATTGGTTGTAAAATTCCTCCAAAATATAGAAATTTATTGAGTTAATTGAAGTAATATTGAAAACCCAATTAACTTCCATTTTAATATATGGGTAGGAAACATTTTTTGATAAATAAACAACACATTAGAAATTTCTTGATTAATTAGTCATCGTCCTCACCTAAAATTAGACATTTCTGATATAAAAACACTACGAGAATAAGTGTATTTTCCAGAAATAACATTTAATTGCGTTGGCCACATGTTTAAAAATTATCCCGGCAGAAATATTTTCAAAAGTAATATGCTTCACAACTATTATTATACAATGTTTCCTCAGATAGATGGAACAATTCTTGTAATAGATAAATTCTCTATTCCATTGTTTCTTTTTTGAGGTTTAGTTCAAAAAAGAGTAATTTCGAACATAAATTAAGTTTTGAAAAACCTATTTTTTCTCTTGCAAAGTTTATGCAATCCGCCCATTGTCAAATTTGATGATTCACAACAGATGAGAAGGAATACTCACGTCTGGAAAATGCTAATCCATATCAACGCTATTCCAAACAATGCTGGTCCAACCAAACGAACAATTCGAATTAAATAATTTCGACTATCCGCCTTAAGTCTTGACTCAGCATCCTGCGACTTGATCTTACTCCAGAACTGAAGACGTCACTAAAATAATGGCGAATCCAAACCAACAGATATTTTAAAAAACAACGTCAATACCTAATTGAATTCTTTTGCGAAACATTTTTTGGAAGAGGGCGTTGAAAAACTTGTCTATAGATTCATAGCCCCGAAGATTGAAAAAAAAAACTTAGTATCATACTATTATAATTATAATGGCTTAACATCCCTAATAAGGTTGCGCCGCAAATGCTCTCTATTTCCTCTTGTTGGGGTAGAACAGTTCCCGCCACAACGTTCTATTTCTAACTCCTACTCTGCTTAGGTCGTTTTCCACCTCTTTTGACCATTTTGTCCTAGGCCTGTCGAGTCTTTTTCTACCACCAGAATCACATTGTATGCTATAGAATTTGTTCCTTCTCTCCATACTCCTTTGTAAGGTCCAAGGGGGTTCGATAATCGGCGAGTGCTGGTACTAGGTTGCTTTTCTACTGATTGGAAGAACTGAACGTGAACTATCTTCACTTTTAAAACAATTAAATCAACGCTCATTAACCACATATTTCCCTTGCTGTCGATAAACAAATAATTATTAAAAGAAAGTAAATCATAGCACTAGACGCAAGTTACGACATATTTAAATACCTCTTGGAGATGTCAGACATAAAGATTTTATATAGTATTGGAAATATAAGGACTCCGTGTGGCACTCCTGCATCCATCCAACCAAGCTTAGATCTGGTTCTGTTGAGGTTGATCCGGAATTTTCAGTTCTGCAGGTAGTCGCACAACCGAAGGTTTGGAATATACACTTCAACAAGACACGATTGAAGGCTTTGATGACATCCAGTTGGTGGATTCCTATTGATTTTTTGAGTATCGTAATCGATTATATTCAGAACTTTCTCTTTCGTCCTAAATCCGAATTAATCTGCTCGCATGATCATGACGAGAAATTTCTTCATGATGACTCTCTCGGCTATCTTGCTCATTGTGGGGAGCAGTTCTGTGAAAACTTGGGATCCTATTCGCTAGTTCTCATTATAAGCATCACCTTTGTTTGGTAATATTTAGATTCCGAACACAACTAGGTAAAACGTCATAGAATTGGCGAAGTACTACCTATTTGTGGTAGTTTTGATGTCTTGTTATTATGCTAGCAAAACATTTTCACTACCAAGTGCTTTGACGTCTTTCCCTTGTTGGATTTATCGATATTTGTTTCAGTTATAACTCGGATCTATACATTGAAACATGCAAAGTCCACCCTATCCTGTGTGTGTGCCTTATAATCAATACTTTAACGCTTACCCAGTTATCCATTACCAGCAACCACCTAGTGCTGCCAATGGATACGGTTGGCATGGTAATGGCTATGGGTGGCAGCTAGATCCAAGCGCATGGCGTTCAGCACCTGTAGATTGCTCGGAAGTAAACGCTACAGCCGTGGAAGAACCCTTAATTCATGCGGAGAAGCTTACCAAACAAAACGCATGGGTAAGTTTCCATACTATGTAATAAAGAATTAACTCTACCATTTAAAGAGGTTTCTTCTTGATTAATCAATTAATTAATGCTAACAAAACATTGAAGATATTAAGTCGATAAACTGCACATAGTTATGATAATGTCATAAGTTTTGACTGGCCACTTCTAAAAGCTGAGTCGAAACTCAAGTGTTGAATTTTTCACCTCTTCTTCTTTATTTTTGTTTTAATTATTCTTTATTTTTGTTTTAATTGTGCAGTTTTCTCCCAGAAGATATGACCCGGTGAGTTTTACAATCTAGAAACGCGCTTATTGTGAATCATTTTTACCAATTAGCTTTTTGTAGTGTTTTTTAATATGTTTTTTTTTCAAATTTATTGCACATAAAACTTTAATGTATGCTTCATAACGGTGGTGAGCTTTGTTATCTAATTTTATATACAGACTGGTTTTAATTTACTCATATTTATGCAAAAAATGACTCATAATCAACTTTTGTTGATGTTACCAAACCAGATCATTCTTAGGAAAGTTTTATCAAAATTGCAGAAATATTAAGTTAGTACGGACAACCTCGATCTAGATTCTTCCATTCCATTCCATTATTTTTAAATATTTCTAACCCATAATTAAGTTTTTCTATTTCTAATTCTGCAATCTATTGTTGTCTCCTAACATTTGCATCGTTTCTCCGTCAAGATGATTAAGAACTCAGGACGATGGAGAGAGCCATACCAGAAATATTGCTCAGAGTTGGTTATAATGGAAGACAAGAAAAATAATTTAGATTAGAAGAGAAGTAGAATGACCCCAGAAACACTGACACAAGACAGAAAACGGCTGAAAAAGAAACAAAGAAGATATTTCAGTTGAAGTAGTCGACTTAAGTTACGACTAGTATCACCAGTACGTTGTTATAGCCGTGACATGGCAGAACTTTTTGTTCTGTGAATGACATATACACTATTATCTTTTTGACAGGTCGGGATTATAAATTTAAACAGTCGACTGAGAAACTATTAGAGTTTCCAGCTTTATATAATCCTCTCTTCACATGATAAACATACTCTTGAAACTATCTCCATGGTCGATATTGGTTCTGTGGAATTCTTATTAATATATCAAATACTAAATATAACATAATACACCTTCCCCAACATTTCTTCTTCTTAATACGTTTCTCATACCAGACAAACTCTAGGATATGTTGATTGCACTCAGTAGCAAGTTAACGAATCGTCTGAATACAATAACTCAACCTTCAATTTGTTGAACGCACATTCAATTGCTTAGATTGATTGAATATTTTTGTCACATGCCAAAATAATTCAAAAGTGTGTCAAAATTTTCAAGTAAAAAATGTCCCATGACTTGTTTTCTGCCTAACGCATGTGCCGCAATTTGCACTAATTGTTGCAATCCACAGCCAGTATGTTGTAAAGTATGTTGTAGACCATGCTGTTGTCCACGTCGACCACCTTTAGAGCCATTGCTCCTTTGGACCGGTTTTCCAGATTCCTATAGTAAAAAGAAAAAGGAATCCAGTAAAAATGGAAAGAATACCGCTGACAGAACTACATCAAAAAGTTCTTTAGATTTACGTGAAAAAGGTGTGGGAGAGGGTAGCGCTAACGCTGGAGGTGCAGGTCAAAAAGGGACATACGGTGAATATGGCAAAGGTGGTGAATACGGCAAAGATGGCGAATACGGCAAAGATGGCGTATACGGCAAAGATGGCGTATACGGCAAAGATGGCGTATACGGCAAAGATGGCGAATACGGCAAAGGTGGAGAATACGGAAAATATGGTGAATATGGCAAAGATGGATACTTTGGAATGAATGGTATGGGCGGTGTAGGTGGTAAGGGATGTAGGTGCTGTAGACGTTGTCCGTGCCAAGCAGGACTTCCACCGGGTGCAAATCCTAGACTGAAGGGACCTTGCGCCTGTTGTAAAAGCTGTCCATGTCATAAATCTATGCAACAACGGTCTACTGGAAACAAAAAAACTTCGGCTTCCGTAAAACTATCGACCAAAAAATGCAAATGTGCTAATGCGCAAAAAGATTCGCGAAAAAATACTTTGGTAATGTGTAAAGATTGTGGACACAGGAAAAAAGTTCCTCTTCCAGAAGAAGACGAAGAGGACCGGCTATTGAATGAGTGCTGTGCCTGTAATAAGAAAAATAACTATACCTCCAATTGCTGCACATGTGGAAAAAAGAAAAAACGTCCCTCCCGTTTGGCCCTTAATGAAAATATTTGTAAATTATGCGGGAAGAAAAGAAAACAGCCATTGTGTGGCTCTTCCATATCAATTCCGAAGAAACCTGGTCTTTGTAAAAATTAAATTTTAACCATTTTATTTAAAGTAACTGTACATCCATAATGCAAATATAGTTGATGTCTAACTATCTGTCATTTGACTACTGTAAAAGTTAGAATAAACTGTCATTTCCGGTGTTTTTGACAGCTTTTGTTAGCTGTATACTTTAGGGGGGGAAATATTGAGTATTTTGGAAAAAACCCTCACCGAATACAAGGCTACGCTTGATAAATACTCTGTACCATCGATTGAAATCTAAAATTTGTCGCCGAATAAGCACAAAACGTTCTGGGTAGCTGAGTGTCAATTTGGAATGATCACTTGGATATGAGAAAACTTATCTCTCTATGGTTCTATTGCTCACAAACGCAATCACGGAGTGTTTGGCGTTATTGAACCTTTCTAAAGAAGAGTTTCGTAACTGTGAGCGAAACATGATGGATCCATCACATCACCTCAAAGATTAAGTAGCAATTCAAACAGAAACAAGGAAGGCTAAGATGGATTTTTCAGCTAATAAAGTCAAATCGACCTTTAGGGATGCACATAGACAACATTTAAAAGTATAAAACCTTGGAGTAGTATAAGATAATCAAAGGAGAATTTCACGCCAACTGATTGTGCCGATTTGTGTGCCGAATAATGCTACGGATTTAGCCCCTAGTTTTTTGTTGAATATCTCGTGATCGTATCTCTGTCTGTCTCCGAGTAATCCTAATCGTCCATGAGAAAGAGGGGGATGCAAGTTGAGGGTACTGATTTTTTTTTCCAAATTCGATTCTATAAGCATTAATATAATGAACTGCTCGATTAACAAATTTTTCGGTTTTCCGTTTGTTTTTATGTACCTCGTTTTATTTCTTTTTCCTGGTTCTAAGCTTCGTCTTTCTCATGTTATAAATACTGTAACTAACGCGACTTGATATATATATGTGTGATTCAATTTAACGCAGATTGGTTGTTACACGTGGTAAGATTCTCGTTTTTTTGAACGGAGACTCAATCTCTTTGTATAACTTACGGCTGTAGTAATAGGAATTGGTTGCTTATACCCAAAATGCTACCTTCTAGGTCCTAATAGGTTAGAGAATTGCCTTTCAGATTAGTGTTTTTTACAAAAACTTATAAAGAAATTTAAAACTTCAATAAAATAACAATTTACATCCACTTTAGTAGAGATTAAAGTGACAGTGACATTGTTTTAATGACGTTTTTTGTCAGTTTCCTCTAAAAACGATAAACTTTTGTATCGGTTATTTCATATATCATATCGAAGAATTGATATGTAGGTAGTATTATGTGGGAGTCGTTCTATAATAGAACTTCCCAATCTTGTTCAGGTTTTAACGAAAAAACATCAAATTACAATAAGAAGAAACACGATCTGCAATCTGTAGAATATATAAATTATATCCACAAAGATGTATTGTGTTATTTGGACACATATCCTTTGAAAAATCGTCGAACCAATCAAAAAAGAATGCCGAATACAAATAGAAGTCGAAACGATAAAAGCGACGATGTTCCAAATACCGTATATTCTAAAGTGAACGCAGAAGCTTCTTATTCGTCTAAAAAAAGACCGCGAACTTCTTCCTGTAAACAGTGTGAAGCCACTAACGAGTTAACCGCTCTGTCTGGAAAAATGTGCGAACTGCTACCAAAAAGTATTAAATCACAGACAAAACCATTTTATCCAAAATTGATTAATGAAATATCCGAATCACAAAATCAATTACCTGCTCAACCGGAAAAACAGAGTATTGAACCAACTAAACCCGTTCTGAAACAATTTACAAAATCTATTAGTATTAGTGATAATGACAGTCCGAAAACTGCAGAATGTACTTTAAAACTTGAAAGAAAATTCTGTACCGATAAAAATTGTCCTTTGAAAAGAACGTCATTTGAATGGAATGAAGACGGAGATAAACATTTATACTTGGTAACGTGTTGAAATCATTTTTTTAATTTATTAGTTTCATTCCAACCCAAATCAAAAAATCGTCCTCGGTACGGTGACGGTTCTAAGCCATAGAACTGTTACCAGAACAGAAATATCTATAAACGCTTCCAAGAACGGTCTAGATTAGTAGGTTGGAACAAACCTATGTCACATTTTATTTATAAACCATTGGATATCCGTCGAACAGAAGTCTTTAAAATGAAAAACGTCATAAGTCTTGGACTCTAACATCAGTCTTGTTGAAAATATAGTTTCTACAAAATAAAATGATAGAAAGGAAAACAATTATGTCTAGACAGTAGAGTGGAGGATCGTAAAGGTCTTTTAGCTCGTAAACTTACATTATGAAGTCGTCTTCATATTGTAAGTGTTGATATAATACGCCTAAAACCTGCTGAACTTGTTTACGGAACAGTGGTCGTTGTCTAACTTCCCTCATCCCTGTTTCGGCGAGCCATGTTCTTTTATTTAGTTGAATTTTTACAGTACCGGTCAAAAGTTTTTGCCCATCCTATAGTTAGCGTGATACACAAAAAATAAAAATAAGCTTGGTCCAAGAGGTTTCTACACTGCCACTGTAGAAGTACGCAAAGACAGATCCCTGTCTTTGAACCCGTGAGTCGTCGACCACGTGTACTTATCAATACAATACGTTTACTTGAGCGGTTGTGAGTTTTCGAGACCGCCCTGTACGTTTTCTATTGTCCTGGTGGATGTAATACCACGGTACGTCCAGGTATTTTCAATTCAGCGGTAATGGTGCGGTTAGTTTTGACTAAACTAAGAAGACTTGCGATTAATACACCAGTTTCAACCGATAGTTCCTTAAAAGATATAAATTCTTGCGTTCCGCAGGACTAACTGGAACTAAACTATAATCATAAACACCGAAGTAACAATTCACAGTTGAAGAATGATAAACAAAGAAGCCGGTACTTACAAGTTTTAACCTTGTTGCACTCACTCACTTTTTGGCGCTCAAAAAGCAACATATTGTTTAGAAAAGTTTTCTAAACATAATGAACTATGAAATACCCAATTTCCAATGTGAAATTATGAAAATACCTAAAATGGGTCTGATATTGTTTGTAATATAGTTGAGTTTGTTTTCTTAAAGTACTTTAAGTGTTTATTTGCCCCTCACTTTTTACGTGCTTCTGGTGTCTCGAATATTCGAGGGTAATCGAGTAGAATTGATTCCTAGGAACGTCGATGCGACCCTTTATTCGATGTCAGTAGTGCAACACTTTATTTCATTTATATTTCGTATTTAAGAAATGGTTTAAATTATAATAGAGGCTTTGTGATTTAAGTGAGAGGTTTTATATTCCGAGCGGAAATGAAAACTAAAATCCTGGTAATGATTCAACCAGAAATAAATTTTTATTGATAATATTTGTGGTTAGTTCTCACACAGTCTCCAATTGTTTTTTCTGATAAGTTAATTTTGATCCTTGTAAAAAATCTTCCACTTCCTGTTTACTTCTAACAGTTTCGACGGATACTCCAAAAATATTTCATGCTAATCTGCTTTCTAGTTTAGCCCCATTATCAAGCTAATCGATATAAACTAGGACTTCATGCCATAAAAATCCTTTGAAATTCCTTGATATTTAGAAAAGGTTAACAGAGTTGTATGTATATATATAGATTTCATAAAAATATTAATTAGCGTAATGCGATTTCATTATCAGTAGTAGATTAAATACCGCAATTGCGTTTCCCGTCCCGAGGGTTAGGCATGGCGTTATCCATGATATTTTTTTCAGTTTGCGCGAAACATTCGAAAGCAATGAACGTCTAAACTATCGCTCCCTAAAAGACTACTACCATGGAAAGAGTTAGCGTAACAACAACGGTGGTCAAATCGAGTTATCGCGTCGCTCCCGTGGACAATAAATCGCCCACGCGTTCGGGTTTCACTGAAGGGGGTGAGCAAGTAGATCAGAAACGTAGTGTTAAAGCGCTTCACAGCGCCGCGAAATCGGTCGAAATCTATCGGGAGAAAGCGTCGGTACCGGTTATTAACGAATCGCGAAAAATAAGTACGTTGGAGAGCGTGTCGGAAACTGAGCCGAAGAAAATAAGTGCTAGTGGTCTAAATACACTTTATAAGGTACTATTCCCTATTACGATATTTCAGTACAATTTATAAATATTCGTAATTGGTGATTCCATTCTTCTTCCTAGCGTGCCGTATCAAGTTCCCTTGACGTTGGCCATCAGATTGGCAAAACTCTATCTTGAGCTAGTCTAAATAACTGTCCTGCTTCTCTTATAACAGTCCGTTCTCTAATATTCTTCAACTAAGAGGCTTGTTTCCTTCCAATTCCTCTAGAACCTTCAACTTCACCTATCATAATCAACTGGAGGATACTGAACCGGCTACCACCCATTATAAGCTATTTTCTTGCATTTAATATCATCCACCAACTCACGAACCGCATTTGCTCTGTTAAGGACTACATCGTTTGTTTGCATAGCTGTCCACGGTATCTTGGGCATGCGTCTATATAACCCCATTTCCAAAGCCTCTAAACGACTGGTATCATCAGTTTTCGAAGGTGAAATTTTAAATTAAAGTTTTGTAGAAGAGAAACCCCCAAATTCATGTTCCAAAGACCTTAAATTTCTTCAACAATGTTGATTTGGGCGATCATATCTTCAAAGGGATTAAATGTCTCGAGATTTTTTGAAAATGCACTCTGCGATTCAGTAACTGTTAACTCTACAGAATTTTTTTCCAGAGTTAGTGCTTACCTCTGGTTAATGAAATGTTTCCAAACAAATTGATCTAGGTATTCCAAAAGAGAACATACCTAGCGCTATTTCTTTAAGAATTTTCCAGCCAGCGGCTAGATGGCGGCCACTTGGTCGATATTATTCTCAAGAAGTAATTTTCCATTTGATGTTCTTATGGGATTGTGACAAGGGTAAAATTTAAGCCCATTACCGTTAATCATATTCTTGGACGAGATCATAAAGAGATGCACTGATTTAAGTAAATAAAAATATATATATATGGGGACATTCCCAACTACAAAGAATCAATATCAATTGCAGACGATGTTAAATTAATAGCAAAGAACGAAAAAATTACAAGAAAACATTGAGTTGTGGAACACGTCAGTAAAAGATTTATGCGAATGAAAATAAACAAGAATAAAACAAAAGTAATGGTGATTGGAGAAGAAAAGACCAATATGAATATAAGGATCGACGTAGAAACAATAGAACAAGTTGAAACGCAACCAAAACCTATGAAAAATAATGGATTAAAACAGTACACAATACAAGAATTCCCAACTTGTATTACGCCACTAAATTCATAAATAAAAAAATATCTAGACAGAGATGAGTTATTTAAAAGGAGTTAAGGGAGTGACAAAAAAAGATAAAATAAAAAATACAGACATAAGGAAAGATCTAAACATACAATCTACGAGGATATATTGAAAAATTCTTAGCCTACTATAGAACCAAACAAAATTTCAATGTCAAAATATTTTATTACTCAACTAATACTCCTCTTAATTGGATACATTTATTACAGCGAACCTGCAACGTCTCTAGACCTTTAAAAAAAATGATTCTTCTCGCTCTGCAAACCAGACCTCAGCTGCTTTTATTACCTTCTTGTTGGAAGAAAATTTACGACCTTTAAGCTTTTTTTCAGTTAAAGAAAGAGATGATAGTCGGACGAAGCCAAATCTGGTTAATAAGGGGATGTTCTAGTAATTCAAACCCTAAATCACGAATTTTTTGCATGGCAACATGAGATTTGTGTTCAGGGGCGTTGTCCTGCAGAAACAAAACACCTTTTGATAGAATAGTAATCTTCAGTTATTGTTCTACCCTTGTCCAAAAAATAAATCATGATTACTCCGTGGCAATACCAAAAAACTGAAGCAAGAACTTTTCCAGCAGATTTTTGGACACGAAACTTCTTAGGTCTTGGAGCACCAGAGTGTCGCCATTCCATCGATTGTTGCTTTATTTCTGGATCGTAGAAATGTACCCAAGTCTCATCCATAGTAACAATACGGTTTAAAAAGTCATCGTTTTCAAATCGAGCACAGATCGAACGCGATGCTTCTACCCCTGTACTCTTTTGGTCAACATTCAAACATTTGGGGATCCATTTTGCAGCAATTTTTCTCATGTTCAAATTTACGTGAACTATATGATGAACGCGTCCATATGAAATATTCAGTGTTTCAGATATCCGTTTTAGCCCAATTCGACGGTCAGATAAAAACATGTCATGAACTGCATCGATATTTTCGGGGACTGACACAGAAACTGGCCTTCCCGATCGGTCATCATCTTCAATGGAAAATTTACTTCACTTGAAGCTTGCAGTCCAATTTTTCACGGTAGCATACGAAGGACATTGATCACCAAGGGTATTAAGCATATCTTCGTAAATCTGATTACCTCTTACCCTTTCAAATGCAGGTACTTGATGATGGCTCGATACTCCCATTTTTCGTTTTTCGTGTAACTCTGGTTTATTTTTTGACGTCAAACTTTACACTGACACTTCTAATAAGTTATTGTACGTTGCTATGGTAACGCAACATTTTGTTTATGCATGGAACTGGTCTAGGCTAACTAGAGATCCTCGTACATCAGACTATGTAGAGGAAAAACAATTATAATAGTAGGGACACTTACAACGGATGAAGTAAGAGCGACCGACGAAGAATATTGCAAAAAAAAAATATAAAGAGAGTCAAATCAAGAAAGTGCATATATTAGAATCATGTTTTTAAAGTTGAGGATCGTTTTTAAATCCCGCCAAAGTAGCGCGCGCGCGCTACATTTATTGAGAAACTATATTATGCGATTTTGAAATTCCTGTTGAGAACCTCGCCCTCAGTGAAGTGTTTTCCAAGTGTATTAAATTGTTCAGAGCAACTAGCATTCATCGTGAAATGGATTAGGACCTTTTAAGATATAAAATTTTATGTTAAAAACGAACAAAACAAAAGTTGTTATCGTTTAACTGATTCATTCGTTCTTATCAATTAGATACTATTTTATGGTTTTCGTTTTATTATCTATATTTTAGTAATATATTAGTTCCTAACGTTTGGGTACGCCAAAATAAATAAAAATGTAGTATTATGCATGTAAAAATGTCCTCGTGGAAATATATTATAGAGACTGATTCGTTCAAAAACGAGTGCCATAAAACTGAATTGAAACGACGTTTATATCATAGTATTATTAACACGGTAAGATTTATGTAATAAATAATTTAACGTTATTCGCATGTCGATTCGAGATGTAAGAGCAACAATAAACAATATTTGTAAATTGGGTGTTCACGACGAGACCTTTTACGGAAAAACTTATAAATCTTGTTTACCTTTACCTGAATAAAAAAGTTGCCTCGTGATATACGAAGATAGTCCCAACAAAAAAAATATATTTATGTTTCAACGTAATCTCCTTTTAGCTTAGAATAATTGTCAATATCTTCAAAATAGTTATTAACCGCCGAAATCACCTCTTCATTGTTGGAAAATCTTTGGCCATCGAGCCATTTTTTTAAATCTGGGAACAGAAAATAATCCGAGGGCACTAAATCTGGCGAATAGTCTACATGAGGTAGCAATTCACACTTTAATTCATTAATTTTAGCCATTGCAATAACGGGTGTGTGAGCTGGTGCATTGTCTTGATAAAACAACACTTTATTTTTACCCAATGCGGCCGTTTTTGATGATTTCTTCGCATAATACTCGTCGTTAATAGATTTTCCTTTTGCAAAATAGTCAATGAAATTTATCTCACGCGCATCCCAAAAAAACCGACGCCATGACCTTGCCTGCAGATAGAACTTTCTTTGCAGCCGACTTTCCGCTTTAAGTCCATTGTTTTAATTGACCTTTTGTTTCGGGTGTGAAGTGATGGACCCATATTTCATCCGTGGTTATGAAACGTCGCAAAAATTCGACTTTATTTCTGTGAAATATTGCCCAACACTCGATGGAAACATCTTCATAGCGCTGTTTTTGTTCCATTGTGAGCAAACGCGGCAAACATCTTGCACATAGCTTTCTCATGTCCAAATTTTCAGTTAATATGCGATATACTGCACTTTTTGAAATGCTACTATGTCTGTTAGGTCGCGCACTTTCAGTCGACGATCATCCAGTACCGCTTTGTCGATTTTCTTTAACATTTCTGGAGTCGCTACCTCATTTGGTCGACCACAGCGTTGTTGGTCTCGTATAAACTGCCCAATATTTCACTGTTGATAACGAAGAATCGGTCTCATCCAGAGAAGAATCTAGTTCAGCTTTTATATTGGTTGAGCAAATGCCTTTCGTATAAAAGTATTGTATCGCATCCACTGAAAACGTTCACTATTTATGGCTGCCAAACAAATACTAAACAACGAGTCGTTTCCAAACTTGAAACATTTTTCAATCAATTTTTTATGAAACATGTGACAAAAGCTGCCCTATAGAGGAATGATATATAGTTCAGAATAGTATATTGTGCAACACGTGAGGAAAGCTTTAATTTTGTGTGAATCACGATACTAATAGTACTTCGTAGTATTGAATATTATGAATATTGAACATTTTTATATATTTTCTCCACTTCTATAATCCAACAACTATGTAGATATTTAAAGATGACAGTAACCTAAAAAGTTTTTATCAATTTTTATTCACTATCCTCTTAAATGTATGTGTGTGCGAAAAATGATGTGAGAAATATTTCTCACAGTATTATTATTGTTTGTCTGCGTCTTCCATTAGTAAAAGTTGTCCCAGCTATCTTTGCTTATACTTATAGCCTAATAATAATATTAATCCATTTGGTTTGAGTGTCTTTTTGCTCTTCCAGTTCGGTGAAAAAGGATCTGGAACACGTTCAAAAACTGGAGGGGTACAAGATTTCTATCAACTACGTGATGAATGTCTCGCTAATGGTACACTTTTCGAAGACCCAGAATTTCCTGCTACTGATACGTCATTGTTCTTCAGTGAAATACCGGATAGAACTTATGAGTGGAGAAGACCCCACGTAAGTAATATCATATAATAATTACAGCAGGATTGAATAGAAGATTAAGATCGTTATTTATATCTTCCATATTATAGCAATCAAAACCTTTCCTATGTGTTTTAGTCTACATTTTGAATGTAAAATCGTCCATATTGATTTTTGTGTATCATTTCGTGGTGCTACTTTCAAAATCAATACTATATTAGTAAAAATATTTAAATTGTATGAAACATTAATTATTTATTCCAGGAAATTTGCACTGATCCTAAATTTTTCGTGGAAGGGTTTTCCCGTTTTGATGTACAACAAGGTATCCTTGGTGATTGCTGGCTTTTGGCAGCTACGGCCAATCTAACCCTGCACAGCCGTTTATTCTTCCAAATCGTACCTGATGATCAAGAGTTCGATGATAAATATGCAGGCATATTCCATTTTCGGTGAGTTTCTTGTTTCAATATTTTAAAAATATATCATTTGGCATTATTCAGTGTGGATGAAGATATTAACATCGTTTCTATATATACAAAGAAACTTATGATAATTATATTTTGAGAATTCGTAACAGTTGGGTTTTTACGATTGTTAACCCTAGGCTCAACCCCCCAACCTGGAGGATCGGCGGATTTGTTTAGGGCCAAAGCCCGTTTAACCAGGCTCAAGAAGTGCCACCTGCCCTTGGTACTTGGTACTCTTCCGCCAAGGCCTCCGAGGATGAGCTTTGCAGTAGCCAACTCATCTCACCCCTCGACCTGGGCCTGGCTTATTGCCAGGTAGCTCAAGGGTACCCCCGTCTCTCGTTTGCTTGCTTACCTCACTATCCGAATGAATTGAAACGTGGAGAGGATGCCTTCTGATCGATACCCTCGCAGAGTCATGTAAGAAGTTCCTAGAGGACGGCGACTGAGCACTCGAGAGGAAGATCTCGCCTTTGCTGATTGAAGGACGTTGAGGTGAACCTGATCCAGTTAGTGGTTCGACGTTGCACCCTGGTTCTCAAAGGATCGTGCGCCAACAAGATAATCTATATTTAGTTTAAAAAGAAATGATACCTACCTGGTGAAAAACAATAAAAAACAAGGCACGGTAACCTATCAATTCTTTTAACTAAACTTGAAATCATATAATTTATCGTCTGAAGACTGAATGTAAAATTGAATTACAGTCTCTGAAGACGAAAACTAGGTTATCGAAACGAGCGTGTAATTGTGAGTGGTGGTGTAAACAGTGTGTTCAGAATGAATATCACCAACGGTCTCAAAAATTCCAGCTTAGTAAGATTGGGAACGTTTATTTTGGCATATACATATAAAATTGTCATCTTGAATATCTGTTGGCTGCTTTATTTAAAATGCATAATTGCAGAGTAGTTTATGGTACTGAAGAAACAATTAAAAATCTAGGCACAAGTAATATTCTTCTATCTAAGCTTGTATTTTTTGTCATAGTTATTACTTGGCCCCCTTTTATCCAATATTCCTGTTATTTCTTGATTCCAGATTTACTTAGGTCAACCTCAATTGCGTTTTTATTTGATTGTGCTTATCATATAACTTTAACTTTTCTCTTAATTATTATCCTAGCTATGTGTTCAAATAATTATAGCTTGTTTCTATCGTATTAATACTCAATTCTTCCCTTATTGCTTTTTTTCTTATTCAGCCTTTACTCGTTATTTCCTTTACAATCCTTTAAGTACCTCATCTCAATTACTTGTATTGTTTTTTTTATTTTGTCTGTCAATATACCCAGCTTTCATTTTCATATGTTAATATTGAAAACAATAAAAGTCCAAGCTACAGGTGACCTATCTACTCTTCTACCTATGCTTGGAATCGTTTTCATACATATATAGATGCAAATTTGTGATCCTGAATCTCGGTTAGTTGCTTTCTTTCAAATGCATACTCAGATAGTAGTTTACCATCAGTCATTCATCAGAATCATTAATAAGAGTCAATATTATTATTTATTATTATATAATTTATAATATTTTCTGTTTTAGATTTTGGCAATATGGCAAATGGATAGATATTGTGATTGATGACAGGTTACCAACATATAGAGGTGAATTGATATTCCTACATTCTACTGAAGAAAACGAATTTTGGAGTGCTCTGTTAGAAAAAGCTTACGCAAAGTAAGTGATATCAAAGCAGTACATTAAATTTATATTTAATTCATATTTCAAGAAACTACTCATGTAATTCTTAAACATGTACAAAAAGTTTGTGGTGGGTGTTAAAATGTTATAATAATTACTTCTTATTATGTTGTAACCTGTATTTTGTGTTCTGTGAATATTTAAAAAGTTTTTTTTGACACATTCAATCTGTGGGAAGTAAAATTGCTCCTCAAACCTTCCTAACAAATAAAACAATAATTAGATAGTGTAATAATATAAATATCTATACATGTGTACATACATTTTTAGGACACACTGTATATAATACAAACTAATCTAAACAAATAAGAACATTATTGTATAAAACAGAAGAACAATGAAAAAGTTATTTGAAGAAACCAATACATACACATTATGTCAGTCAATGCATTCCAATATAAAATAAATTGCTTAGACTGCAATAAGAGTTACATCGGTATGACTAAACAGTATTTGAAATCCAGAATATACCAGCATGAATATGATTGTCGAGAACATAATAAGAACAAAAAAGATGAAACAGCTCTGGCCCAACATCATTTCACCGATGGTCACAACATTTGATGTTGTGAAAATTCTGAATTAGGAACATTAATTTGCAAAAATAACCATCAGCGAAATGATATACATAAAACTGAATGAAACAGTTAATAATCGTGCAGCTGTGTCAAATCCCGGGGTTCCATATTATCATCTTTTGAAAGTTAACACACTTTGACCGGACTAGTACTTTGTGGTAATAACTAGAATAATTCCAACAGTTTTTACTGTTTATTTTCAGCAACGTTTGATACGTTATAATTTACTATGTATTTTTAGACTTGATAAAGATCAAATAAACGCCATTTTGATTAATCATATTCTACTTCAAATCATTTCGTGAGTCTACGAACATTATTACAATAAACCTCTTGAGTAAAATACTGAGTAAATTCTCCGTCTCGATGTCTGTACCAAGAAAATGAGGTACCTGATGATAAAAAGTTTTTTTTAACCTTGGAACTAACAATTCGGCTGCTTCTTTTGAAAGTTCCAAGTCTCTGACTAGGTCATTGAAGATCCTCGTCAAATGAAAAGACTGTGCTAGATTAATTCTGAGGAGCAAATGTTTATGAGTCCTCTACATCACTGAGCTTGTAAAATACAATACAAAATTTCAACTAAATAAGAATTTTACACAAAATAAATATATAAAATTAAGTATTGTAAAAAATTGATGAGATGAAATTTTTTCAATATTTTTTTCGGTTTTAGGACATCAAAATCTGTAAGAAAGTGTATAAAAAACTCATGCAGTTTTCTCATTGCAAGCCTGTGTTATCCAATACTTTTTTATTCTTCTTCTTTCAATGCATATTCACTAATGGATGTTCGCGTTAACATTTCCATCGCTTCTCTATTTCTTGTGGTGTGTATTAAGGATTGTATATCGTGTAGTCCTGTCCACTACCTGATGTTTCGCAGCCAAGATATTTTCTTCCTTCCGATCCCTCACTTTCCATCAATTTTACCTTGGATCAGTAGGTGCAAAAATTGATATCACATGTAACTGCTGAGCACTCTTATATCAATTTGTGTCAACCTTACCATGATATTGTGTACCAACTAATCATGGACATCATGCAAGTTTTGGTGATTTTTAAATTTTAGTAGATGAATTGAAATGAGCAATGTATTGAAATTTTGAATTATTTTATTTGAAAATTTTAAAACTGGATAATGAAAAATATCCTTAGTTTGCTCCCAGCTAAATATTTGAAATGTATATTCATTGATTTAAACCCTGATTGTAATGGGAACTAAGATTTAAATAATTGACATTTCAGATTGAATGGTTCCTATGAAGCACTTAAAGGAGGATCCACATGTGAGGCTATGGAAGATTTTACTGGTGGAGTATCGGAAATGTATGAAATGGAATCGGCTCCACCTAACCTCTTTCAAATTATACTTAAGGCCTATGAACGGTGTTCACTTATGGGATGTTCTATTGAAGTAAGTTTATTAACAAGGTTTATTCAATCATGTTTCAACCCCTACTAGTTATCAACCAGCAGTTAATTCCAGTTATTGTTATCTGTAGGTCTTCAATGTTAACAATTTTATATATTTTTTTCTCAATATTTCTATTAATAACTCTAATTTTATCATGTAGATGTTATACATGAAAAAAAATTCTTTTAACATAGTTCAAAAGTCCATTGAAAATTTTTAACTAACTATTTACAAAATTCAATTGTTATGACTCAAAATAAAGGTTCTTCATGACATAAAATGGTTTAAAATTCAAATATTCCTCGAGCAACTGTGGGAAAAGTTTCAAAATGGAAATATTGGAACAAAATATAAAACTGATGGTGTTGATGAGAGTAATTTTTGGCCCTTATTAAATAAATTTACAAAACTTCTTTAAAATGGATCCATACAAATAGTAGACCGATAAAAAAAATCACTTTGATGAAAAAATGGGATGAGGATTCTAAAGGATAAATTTTTACAAGCTATACAATTTTTTTATCTCACAGCAAATAAAAAAGTTTTTCTATCAGGGGACAAATAAAAAAAACAATTTTTATGAGTAAAAGAATACCATACCATACCATACCATAGTTCAACTTTAGTGGCATTCTTCTGGAATAAAGAAATTTGAGATAAAAAGAAGATTGCTTTACAAGGAAAGTTAAGTTAGACACCTTTTCATTGATTGTATTGTCAATGTTGATAACTGCCAGTTGAAGGATTTATATTTCAACTAGATAGCTACACAGAGGAATCCGTAAAATCACGGTACATATTTTAAATGACCTTAAAGTTGTCCTATCCCTTATTGAGCATCTTAGGCATTAGTTGAACTTCGGACTACACCAATTCACACAGTTTCTAAATAGGTTACAGTTTAGGAAATTTGGAATAACTTTCAACCAAATTACTGTCAAATATTAGTAGACAATATCAAATAATCTCAATGGTATCCATTGAATTTAAAATAGCATGATTGTTATCTAAGAAAAATAAAATTAAGTTGCATATTTTGTTTTGGTCAAATTCATATTTTCAATCTAATTGATAGCTTTCCATCATTTTCATTACAGCCTGATCCCAACGTTCTGGAAGCTCATACACCACAAGGACTCATAAGAGGTCATGCATACAGTATAACAAGAGTTAAATATGTAGAAATTCACACACCAAATGTTTCCGGTAAAATACCTTTACTTAGATTACGTAATCCATGGGGAAATGAAGATGAATGGAATGGACCCTGGAGTGATGAGTAAGTAAATTTATATAATGAAAAAATAAAAAAACAAATACCCAGCTACTTTCCTTATTATCAACAACCCTATTATAGAGAACCGTGTTAATATTGTAAATTTGAATAATTTATTTCAGAGCACCAGAATGGCGCTTCATTTCTCAGGAAGAAAAAGAGGAGTTGGGTCTCACATTTGATAAAGATGGCGAGTTTTGGATGTCATTTAAAGATTTCATGAAGAACTTCAGTAGATTAGAAATATGTAACCTGAATCCCGATTCTTTGTCAGAAGCCGAATTGGAAGAAGAGGATAAGAAAAAATGGGAAATGTCTGTATTTGAAGGTGAATGGGTTAGGGGCGTGACTGCAGGAGGATGCAGGAATTTTCTTAGTAAGTAACCCTTATAACCTGTTTACTACAACTATACTGACTGATGCGCTTTTCTATAATCAAGTTCTTCAGTAACGAAAGTAAATGTGTTTTACCTATTGAACTATAATTATAAAACACTCAGAGTTACACTAGAAGACCCAAAGGAATAGACATTTCAATATAATGATAGTATAAATGTCACTAACGTTTCCAACTTCGTTGGAAGTTGATATACTAAATCTGGATATGAACAAGCGATTTTTGGAAGACATAAGGACCAAACAGCATATTGGAGTAGCATTTTAACACTGTTCAGTATGAATATCGCTAATGGTTCCAGAACTTTTAAATGAGATTATTCTTTTGTTTCGGAAATAACATTTCCTAATTATAATTTTAATTCCATTTCGAGATTAATCCACTTGGTTTCTATTATATTCTTCACGGATAGACTTTTTTGTCACCTTTGTCACAACCTACTCGGTTCCGAAACTCAGTATCCCAGTATAGATTTGTATAACGTTCATAGTTTCAATCTTAAATGTTAGTTTTATGTGGATCTGATATATATTTTAAATATTACTTTTTTAATTATTATGAAACCCATTTCACGGTATGTAAACATGCCATATTTTATTTTCAGCTTCCTTTTGGCATAATCCTCAATATAGAATTACTTTGACTGATGTTGACGAGGACGACGATGAAAACAAATGTACTATGATCGTAGCCTTGATGCAAAAAAATAGAAGACAATTACGTCAATCAGGGGCTGACCTACTTACAATTGGATTTGCCATATACCATGTAAGTTTTCATAAAATTCCATAGAGGAATTAATGCACAAAATTTGATAAATCTTTTTCGAATGTAAATCTTCTATATCTACAAACAAAATTTATCTTTGTGTTTGTAAGAGATTTTGAAATACCGTTATTCTTAATATGCGAGCATTAACAATTTTTTTATTTCAGTTATCTTATCCAGACAGACTTCCTAAACCGTTAGATTTGAACTTCTTTAAATACAACGCTTCAGTGGCACGCTCTCCGTCCTTCGTTAATTTACGTGAAGTTAGCTGTCGTTTCAAGCTCCCACCAGGAACTTACTGTATTGTACCATCCACGTTCGATCCCAATGAAGAAGGCGAATTTCTACTAAGAGTGTTTACAGAAAAACAAAACGTCATGGAGTATGGATATAATTACGATAACATAAAAGATATTCGGGGAAATGATGTGGGTGAGGAGGAAGAGGAGGACGATACACCAAATGCCCCCTCTTTCCCTCAACCTCACAGCCCCACTTATCCTGAAAGTCCAGGATATCCGAGCTATCCTAATTATCCACAGCCTCATAGTCCTACTTATCCTCAACCTAATGCTCCTTCTTTTCCTAATCCTTATTACCACACAGGAGGGTATTCACAACCTCCACAAAATTATCCCGGTTACCCTAGCCAACCTGGATATCCTGATAATTCAGGGTATTCAGCACCACCGGGAGGGTACTCAGGACCACCAGGAGGATATTCAGGTTACCCTGGTTATTCACAAGGGTATTATCCTCCCCCAAATCAACATCCAGGTGGTTATCCTAATTATCCTCCTAGGAATAATGATAATAACGATCCAATTAAAGGAATTACCAATTTCTTTAATAAGCTTTTTAAATAGTTTCGAATTTTTTATAGATATAAGAGTAACAGTTCGCATTTTTTGAAAAAGTTGTGATTATCTCGAATTTTTTTATTTAAAAACTTATATATTTCTACAATTTTCAAAGAAATATTCAACGAAACAAGTTTTGTCATATATTCGTATGCTAACCTTTCCGTCCCGATAAGAAAATATTTTTATTTGGTTTTAATTCATCAATTCAAACATTATTTTACCTAATCACCAATACTCACTATTGACTTTCTAGTGCTTCAAGTTCGATATGAAACAGAGACCTATGGAAGGGTCAAAAGATCATACAGTATCACCAGTTGTTCCAGAGCTTCCAACTTTACTTTGGTTGCTTTTGAATCAATGTGCTGATGAATTGTAGTGGTGAAAAAAAATTCTTGTAATGATGTGTTTTTGTTGACATTTTATGGGATATAATACCTTCAATTAAAGGGTTTTCCTTGTTTATAGTCGAGAATAAATATCTTTTAGCACTCCAAAAATAGCAGTCATAACTTATCTTGACATCTGTGACAGGTGATGAGATGGTTTTTAGTCGTAGAATATAGAACTATTGCATTTACAAGGACTTCGTAACGTTGTCAAACTTGTAGGGAACTTCGGTACGTTAATATAACCGTATCGTTAAAAATTAACCAGGTGGTTAAAACCGAACAATACAGAATACTCAACCAGCTTAATTTTATATTAATATAAAATATATTAATAACCCAATGGTTACAAATAACTGAAAAGTTACAGAATAAACCCCATAATTTTTTGTATTTTAATTAACCTACCTTACCTTAATTAATTATTCTCGAGTACTTCAACCGATCAGTTATTCTGGACGCACGGTCCATGTAAAAGTACTAATTCTTGCTTGAGGTACTCAACAGGGCACAATGATGCCCCGTAATGATAATCCGACGCGCTCGAAGTTAATTACCCTTTCTATAAGGAAATGGATTTTATGTTTCTCAAATATTTTTTTCCAGGTTATGCATTGGTAATCATTCAAGGTTTTTTTATATTCAGTTTGTATTATAATGCATTTATCGGGAAATGTAATGAAGGATTCACAATTTAAACAAAGCGGAAAACTGTAGTATTTTATTTTCGATTGTATTAAACGAGATTATGATTACTCAATATCAAAATATGGAGTGTAAATAGCTTTCTTTTAGATATTCCAAATATTTATTAAACCTATGGTGGCTATATATATATATATATATATATATATATATATATATATATATATATATATATATATATATATATATATATACTATTTTTTTTATTAATTGTGAATTTATACAATAAACTCAACTAAAGTAATCTTAAAATCTCTTAGTGCAGATTTGAACATTTTATTTTATGGAATCTATACGCTCTCATTATTACAATAAATAACCTACTTCAGATGTTAGGATGTTGCTCCAACAGTAGTTATCTGAGAATATTTTTGATTTTTCAGAAATTTTGAATCTGCATTAGGACGTAGTTATTCGTCATATTTTTGCTCTTGTTTAATAACAAATATTCATGTAGCTTTAAATTTGTACAAAAAAGTTTTAAATGTTGAATGAATTACATTGAGTTAATAAAATAAAAAATATATTCAAAATCGCTGTTATTTTAACATGTATATTTTTTAACCCCCTTCCCTGAAGGCAGGTTAATATAAGCTGCTTTGATGTTTTGCTTTAACGATTTAATTTTTATAGGGAGCATGATGATGATGTAGGATTTGGTGAAGTGGAGGATAGTGTAAGTTTAATAAAATAAACACAAATAGACAGCTTTGCTTGAGCTTCTATTTTTTTTGCTGCTTTAAATGCTATGTTAACTAACTGAAACTCTTATTTATAATATTAGATAACTGTAATAATAGTAAACTGACTGAGAATTCCCAATTATATCTACACAGATTGGTACTCCTCTATTATCTCGCAATCGGCTTGCAGTAACCATAATTGAAACTTGCATGTAATAAAAAAGGTACCAACTAATTGTGATCTAGCAAAAAATTGATTGGCTGAACTTCATTTATACTTTTTTTCAATGTCAAAAGATCCCTCATAATTTGATTAGCGATGCAACAGTATTTTTTTCACATGCATTCAAAATCCTTACTGATTTTCGTACATAGAAGTAGAAGTAGTTCAAAATTGGATAATATCTGATAATAGAATACATGGATAACGTCAGTTTTCACTGAATCTATTGAAATCTTTAAAACAGGGGAAAGGTATCGAGACTTTATTAACTGTTTCATTAGTTAATGAATTACAAAAAAATTATATGTCGTTAAAGTAGATACAATTGGAAATAGACCAAGAATCTAAGAAGTTTGTACAAGCACAGAGACCTAAAAGATCTATTATTCCTGTTTTATTAGGGTCTCACAGTCTCAGAGCATTGACGGTTTCAGGAAGATTGCTTCCAGTCTCAGTGTATGCAAAAATTGTGTGTTCAGGTGTTTCATCCTCTTCTCTTCTTCTCTATTCATTCAAGTTCAGCGCATTGTCAGAAGCTGTTGTTCCTTCTCCATAGTTTCCAAGACACTGTTTAATATGGAGTATCTACTTTCATTAGCTTTGGTTCCAAGTGTTTACCATTGAAACAAATGTATGATTTGGGAATATTCACATTATGGGATCTTAATCTTAATTATTAGCTGTATATATTTCCAAAAATTGTTTTTTGCTATGTTTTGCCCGTTGCATTCACCAGAATTTGATAAATTTCTTGCACATAATGATTGTTCCTTCAGGCAAATACAGAACCATCTGAAGAAGAAAAAGAAGAGTTTCATCAAGTTTATGAATTCTTCCTGAGACTTGCTGGAGAAGACAAAGAAGTAGACTGGATGGAATTAAAAGACATTTTAGATTATTCACTTAAATCAGGTGAGATTTTTTCTTTGTTACATACACATTTTTATAAATGAAAAAAATTATTTGGACTTTATTCAAATATAGTTTGTTGATACTAAAAATGTGGGAAATAACCAAAATTCGATAGTTTACGGTTCTGGATTGGTTTAACTATAATTATCTGGTCAAAACATTAGCTCATACAGAGATAAAAACAAAGAAACATATTAAGCAAGAATATAGATCAAATTTTTACTCTTCAACTTTCCGCTTAACAAAATATATATACCTAAATGTTATTTTCGCTAAAAAATATAAATAACAAATTAAATATTAAACAATAATGTCCTCATTGTTGTCGGGGGCTGGGGAGCTGGTATTTGAATTTCTACAGAATGGGCAATGATTGTTTTGCAACATCTGTAGTTCGAAGTCATCGATATGAAAACATTTGAAACAAAAATTGCACATCGTTATGTGTAGTTCAGGTAATAAGTTTCTAAAATACGTGTGACGTAGTGGAGGAGGCCACATACAGATTAAAATACTTGAACTATCCAAAGATAATAACGTTTTTCTTCCAACCGTTATTGGTTTAAATTCATCAGATTTTGTAACTTTAGTCGTGAACGGATCAGGTTCCTCCTCAGGTGGAACTTCCAATTGTAGAGTTTGCTGGGTTTCAGATATATTTTCTTTCCAATTTTCTTCCTTTTTAACTTCAACTGGAGTTTCTATGAGTCTCAATGCCTCTTGGTCACTTATATTTTCTTCTAAATGAAATTCAACTAAAGGTAACAACTCAAAACTTACAAATGAATAAAGAAATTTTTCCCCGCAATTTAGACAACTGTTAGTTGTTGTTGATAGAGGATTGTAAGTAGAACAACGATAACACATGGGTAGTAGTTCTTCCGGATCGCTATAAGGTTTCGCTCTAATCGATATTGTCGCTATTTCGACTTGTTCTTGAAATTTGAGAGGTACTCTCAGGTGTGTAATTTTGTCGAAAAGTTGTTTGGCTAACTTATTAGCACCTAGTTTTTTTGCCTAAAAAAATTCAAAATTATTAAACTTGTAAATGGTACAAGCAGTTTATGAAATAGTAAATCTAAACTAAATAATCTGTATGAGGGAATTTATTCAGCCTTAATGGAAAGAACCAACCATAAATCTAACTTAGATATGAAACCAAATATTTTCAACAAATGTGAAATTAACAAATGACAATAAATATTAACAGAGTACCTCAAAGATTTCAAATTACTGATTTGAATTTTTTTCGAATCAGTTGAAATAAACCTTTTCTAACAACAAATAATGACTCTTAGAAGTGACAAGGTAATCATTTGATGGATTTATCAATTTTCATATTTTGATTTTCTTTCAATTAATAACTATTATTATTAGTCTCTATGGTCTGTTTTTGAATTAGGAAAAGCATTTTAGAAAACCGGAATCACACTACTAGAAATTAATATAAAATTTCAAGATAGGGAGTGATGGTATAGATATTACAGAAGTTGGATTAATATCAGAGTCTATTTTTAAAGTGGTCTTGACAAGATGATTTATTTTTTAATAAAACTATAACAATAAGCACCAGGAACACCAGAAATAATGAAATGAACACGATTTGATGACAACTTATGCAATTTTTCGATAATACGCCAAAAGTATTAAACCACATAGTTGTACAGACAGCTACTTTTTATATTCGCCTTTGCAGAAGGGAAATGGCAAAACATCTATTAGGACTTAAGTCAACCCGTGAAAAGTTTCGATTCATTTTTTTTTAAATGGATTTGATTTTTTTTCATAATATAATGATCGATCTTTATTCTAATACTTAATAAGACAATTAATTTTTTTTTCAATTCTTGTAAATACATTCTACCACTTATCGTTAGTGATGGTAGGGTATTATTGGTTGTTTGTACTCCATTCCAAACCATAAAAGCTTTGAAAACGTTTCGTTTTGAAACCAGTCTAAACCGCCAGAAATGCGACCTCAAACTTCATATACTTCCCTCTAGTTTTAAAACAGCATGTTCAGAAAGCTAAATTGCCACTTAAAATAGATACTAGTTTGGGAATGTCCAGATAATTATTAGCTCATGGGTTCCAGAACACAGAGAAGTGGAGTGAAATCAAATAGCAGACAGACTTGTCAAAGTAGAGGTGTAGCACTTTAACACTTTTGTGGAATCGGCTACAGGAAAATAGAGAAAATGCTAGAAAAGGAGGTAGACGTGAAAAAGTTATTGGGATACATGGTTTGGAGCAGTCAAGGGTACTCTTATGATTTACAAATATTAACTGGGGTATCAAAATGTGAGGCTTATGAAATAGAAGATTTTAGACATAGAAATTTCTGAAAGGAGCTATAAACATTGGATATCCTCAATGTAACAGAAAGAAAAAGAAAACAATAAATCTTTAAGGCTGTAGTGTAAATTATACCATTAACTATACACACATGAGTACATCAAACTGTTCTATAAAACAAGAAGAGTTAATTACAAATCAAATATATATTTATAGAAGATATAAATTCTAAAAAAAAAAAAAAACATTTTTAGCAAGTTTTCGGTAAAACAGAAATTGATATGTGAATGATTTCCTCTGAGTGAATCTCGACCAATCTAGATCAACCTAAACTAATTATAGATTTATGAAGAGTTGAAACTGATCGGTTTGTTTATCTGTGATACTTTATAATCAGAGCAATTAAATACAGTATGGTGTTCACCTGTTTAGCTAATGTATAGTATATAGCAAATGTAGATACTCCTTTAATTCTCTGTTTTTGTCCAGTTGCTTCTGTCAATAAAAATCTTGATATATTAAAAAGTGCTTCAGGCATATATGAAGTAAACGGTTCTTCTAAATATTTATGTATCGTGTTGTAAGCGTAATAGATTTCTGCTAGTTTTTCGTTAATTCTGAAATAATTTATATATTGTTCCGTTTTTTCTTTATTTTCTCTTGACATATCCAAGTATTGCCTCGACATAATCCAATAGTAATAACTTGCATCTTGAAATCTGAAATATGATACATAAGTTAAAGTAATCTGATTATAATTTGAAAAAAAATTTTTTAAAAATAGATGATTCTAAATTTTTTTGAATCGTTAAAAAATTTGAATAAAATTTGCCTCCTCTTCGAATCTGCCATCCTAGGGTACAGCTTATTCAGTATGCTGGTAAATCTACCTTTGTATATGATTATTGAGAATGTACATGTAAAATGCTTAATATAAAGTGTATTTGTGCAAATTATGGTGCTTATTTTAATCAATTATTGAGGTTAAAGTGAAGTTTTTTATGTCATAATAAAATAATAGGAACAAAAAGTACACCATTTTAATTGAATAAAAGGATTTTATAAGTACCTAAAGATTCAAATCAAAATTTTTTTCGCGACATTGCAAATCCCCTATTGGTCTGGAATGTTTTGATTTCTCCCATCTCTAGTAGTCAAATCAATCCACAAGTAATAATACTTTTAAATCAAATAAATTAAAAATTTGCATACCTGCATTCAGTAACAGCGTTATCTGTTAGCTGGATAAATACTTTGAATGCCTCTTGAGATTTTCCTGCTTTATGAAAGGCCTTTTGTGCTTCAACAAATTTATCGTTTTCAGCTAGCCAATGGGCGTATGGTAAATAAACTAAAACATTATATTGCGGTTGGTCCCTTATAAGGGAGAATGCCTCTTTCCATTCTTTAGCTTCAACATGTAAACGGAGTACGGCTTCTGAATCTCCAAGTCTTCGATAGATTTCAGCAGCTGCAGACGAATATTTTAATCGTCTCAGATGTTTGGCTATAGTCATGAGAGTACTTCTTTCAGATTTCTCTAATTTTCGTGCTAAATCTATCAACTGTTCACCCCATCTACAAAAAATAACGTAGCGGGTGGTTACTTGAAAGGTATATTATATAGAATATTTGTTATACAAATGTTTTCTGTCAAATCTAGTTGAGTTGCGATTACAATCGTATCTACCATAAATGTGGATGAATCTTATTCACTTATTTTTTCAATATAGGGTGTAAACGTACTAGAACCACAAGAAAATATAGAAGGCCCTTCATTGGAAGAGCCCTTATCATGCCATTAATTTACTTAGAGATACCGAGTTTAAGCCAGCTAATTAGATTATAGAATATTTTTTTGATTCTGATTGCTGATTTACGTAAAAAAAAGATTTTTTTTGATTTTCACAAGCTAAAAAACGAAGGAACGAATGATAATTACACGTTTACGAAAATAAATTTTTTACTAATTAAATTATATTAACTAACCCATTGTCAGCATAAATTTGTACTGCGGACGCTGTGTCTCCAACAGAAAGGTACATATCAGCTGCTGCCTTATGCTCATTAATGTTTCTCGCCCAATCCGCTTTTCTTCTTATCAAATCTGAATTGTCATTTGTACCTAAATATTCTTGGGCTTCATCAAACATCCTTAAATCAGTATACATTGTCATTGCTTTAAATTCATGCCCAGCTCTTTGATATATCTTTGCTGCTTCCTTTAATTTACCCTTGTGTGCTAAGATATCACCCAACATTACTTCTTTTGGATAATTTCCTACAAATACAAAATTCTTAGGTTAGGTATAATGAAAATTAATAATTCACGAAGAAAAACCATTCGAAATTACATACTAGGAAGGACAATATCAAAAATGATATTGTTTGTACTTTTTATTGTCAACAACATAGTTTAATATTTCCCCATTTCGTAATTGAATAACTACAAACCTTTTTGATGAAGCTCCTGTAAATCATCGATCAATTCTAGATAAGTAAAATCCTGTAATTTGACAAAAGCTAGTCGAGCTATTTTAAATTCTAAATGTTCAAGAGCAGCGTGAGCCAGTTCTTCCCAATCACCTTGTGTAACCCCTAAACATGCAACTTTGTAAGCTTCTTCATACATTCTTTTATCGATGTACTCATACATCGGGGTACTGAGGGGTAGTTCTAGTGTATTCATACTAAAACCGTTGAGACAAAAAACTTTGGATCCTGTTAAACCTACTACAAATCCACTCATTGTTTGAGTATGTACAGGAAAATCCACAACCTTTAAAAAACAAGAGATATAAAATTTGGAAAACTAGTTAATAAGAAAATTATTATTTATTTCAAAATAAAATTATTTTTTATTTACTTTTAATGAAAGAGTATTATCTCCACTATAAACCAACATATCTTCGAATAAATTATTGAAGGCCACACTGTTAGCGTTAGCTTCTTGAAATAACAATTCTCCTGTTACAGCATTAAATATTTGACATAAGCCGGAATCATCAACAACAGCTAATTTTTGCTTCAGCTGACTCAAATCAATACACCTAATACCTTCTTTAACTGTAACCTTAAATGTAGAAAGTCAAATAATTCAAAAAAGTTTCAAGTTAAAAGAAAAATTCCATGTATAAAAACTAAAACGCCGCGAAATAGCGATATGACATAAATCAACAGACAAATTAATTCATTGTGGTATGTTAAATGTACCCATAATGACCTAATTAGTTTTACAGATAGAAGATTTTGTTTTTATTTATGATCTGAAAAAAAGAAACATAACTATGTCATTGTTTTAACAGTTCATTCAAATTTTCACCAAGAATTTTCCATATAGTATGAAATTAAAAAAAAAGTTAGGTTAGAATAAGATTAAGTTGAGGTTAGCTTAAGATTAGGTTAAGTTGAAGCTGGGTTAAGTTCAAAATTAGTAAGATCTAACTACGCGCATAAATGTTTACCATTATTAAAAATTCAATTTACCAAAAAAAAAAAATGGTGAAGATCGACATTTTACTCGTAGGTTTATGATAACATTTAAAGTCAAAGAATCAAATGAAATCTTCAATTGAGATATTTGCCAATTTTTTTTCATAAATTCACCGTCAAAACAAAGATTTAAAAAAAAATCATTAACATCGTATCATTTGTCGATTTTCTAGAGCCAAAAAACGAGGGAACAGTGATATTATAAAATTATCTAATATGTTATACTATTTAGAAGCAGAAAATACTAACCAGTGAGAATTATTCATCTCAACTTACTTTTAACAATGGATGAATATTGTCCAGATGCACTTCCCAAACTTGTCCGTTTTTCAAACCTAATAATAAACCTTCCTTGCCAGGAGGTCCACCAATGTTTTTAATATATCTGATAGGACTTTTAAACGCCCAAGTTTTTTCTTTTTCCCCATTAAAAAACATGCTAAGAAGTGTTTTTTCTTGGCATATAACAAGATGTTCCGAGCAAACTACTAATAGGCTGCATTCTAATCTCTGTGTTATTTTTTCTTTAGCTCTATAATGCATATCGTTACTATCTTTTGAGTATAACTCGTAGATGACGACCCTTTCCGGTAACTGTACCTAAAATATCGATTATTGTATTTTAATTATTCAAATATTGTTTAATTATTATATAAGTAAACTTACCGCCAAACGGTCCGTATATATAGCAATTTTTTTGATTAGATCTCTACATTTAATCCTAACTTTTTGTTCAGTGATCAAATGTTGAATTATAATATCAGTCATGTTTTCTCTAAAAGCGTATCTCTCTCTATATAATCCATGTACCATATTGAAGACCAATTGGTAATAAGACACAGTTCCATCTTCACAACCGACAGCCTAAAATTTTTCTTCCTGTATACTACAATTTACTGTAATCCTAAATAAATGACATGAAATTTAGAAGCCCCACAAGGTAATTCTGAACCCAATAAATTTGTCAAGTAATTATAACCATCTATTAAATTTTGGAATAGATTTGAATTTGCTTTCCTATTACCCATATCTTATTAATATACAAGATTATTTTCTCCTAAATATAATCTCATGATGGTATATTAACCATTGAATCAAGACAGGATACAAAACCAACAGAAGTGGGAGAAGAAGAATGTAAAAAAATCAATGGAGAAGTGAAGGTAGAGAAGAAGAAGAAGAGCGTAGATATAATTAATTATATGAAAAACAAGAAATGGTCCTATTAGCTAGAGTAATAGTACACAAAAAGAAAGGTAGTTCCATAATAAAAGGGATACAAACTTGTAGGAAGTATCTACAAAGTATTGAGGAGACAAACTGTTCAGTAACACATATCAAAAGGGAGAAAGTTTCTAAAGAAATTTAAAGCCTTAAAAACTTAACAAAGCAAGAATAGCATATGAAAAACTAAATTTCATTATTGAAAGTGACATATCAACATCACTATCTTTTTTACATCTAACAAAAGTATTAATCTACATGCTTACCACAAAATTTCCACTTGGATGAGCTTCGCAACTCCATACCCATGAAGTCTGTGTATCACCTATACAACCTAATTTAATTCCCTCTTTGGTATACATTGTACAAGCCATATTTAATCCGCCGATCAATATATATTCACCTTGTGCAAAATATCTTACTCGTAATGCTTCATAACCAATTTGTCTTTCTTTTCCAATAAGTTTCCCACCTAAAATTGTACATTCCAATTATTGAACCAATGTGAAATTAGGTATATTTCTTGATATACATGGGATGCAGTAAATATGTACAAGTTCTGAAATTCTGCCATCATTATTGGAAAAGTTGATATTCAATAATGAATTATTATACTATATACTTCTCCATTCAAACCCCCCAACCCACTCAAAGCTACCCCTGAAGAGTCCAAGGGTATCATAAGAGGACGGGTTTTGACCAGTTTTGCTGGAGCTTAGCAACTGATAGTTTGAAGCAAGTTGATCAAACGTCTTAATGAACAGTAAACCCTGAAGCTTCCCCAACACTGTCAAAACTACCTATGAATTATCCCGAGGTACCTAATGAATTTGTACTTACCTAAAGTATAAAATGATAAATTCTTTTTCCAATCAGTGACACATAGAGTATCATTAGGATCATCTCTATTGGGACACCAACTTAAAGCCCAAATAGCAGGATTATTTGGTCTTTCTATTTTATGTTTTTCTTCACCTTGTTTGTTCCGTATCGATATAATTCCATTATTACATCCTAAAGCTAAATATTGACCATCATTTGTCCATGAACAGGAGTTAATTCTGGCCTGAAACAAGTTGAGGAATTTAAATCAATGAAATGAAAAACCTACAAAAACATGATTCAAGATCTATCAAAAGTAGTTGAACTTACATTTATTTTGTGTTTTTGAACGGATTTTTGTTCTGTGCTCCAAAATGCAAAATCTGATAAGGCACATGACGCCAAAGTATGAGATAAAGGATTAAACGCAAGACATTGTACAGAATCTCCATGGCTATATTTTAATAATCCTTCCAGTTTATTCGACCATATAATAACCGTTTTGTCAGCACTGCCACTAGCAAACTTCTCCCCATTTTTGGCATAACACACAGCATGAACTTTATCTTTATGACCTTTGAGGAGTTGAATTAATGTACCATCATTAGTGTCATATACTAAAACGTGATGCCCACCTGCCACAATTAATTGCGTTCCATCTGGTTTAAAACACAAATCATAAATACTGAAAGAAAAAATATTATATAATTATCATTTTATAAATGTATTATGATTTAAGTAATAGTAATTGTTTCGGTAGATTGTTTAATTATCAACAATAGATGTTTTATCTATTGTGGTGTCTCTGTAGTTACTCAATATCAACATATTTTTTTTTATCTTGATTTTAGATATATTTCATATAGAATCAAGATAAACCATCATTAAAACGTAAGAAGGGTTCTAAGAAGTGAAAATTATAAACATATATTGCTTAACATTCCATACATTGTATAAAACAAGCAGATATGTCTTGAGATATTTTTAATCAAAAAATTATAAAGAAATGTACGGTGGCATCCTATAGTTGTTGCATAATAAATTAGAAATGGTTTATAAAAACTGTAAATATATTATCTTTATCCTACTAACACCACAATGTACTACAATTTAAGGTGTAAACTTCGGAAAAAATGTTTCTTATTTTATTCCTTGCACAAACTATATATAACATTTCAGAATAAAAACAATGTGCATTTGGTAAATACTCTAATCTACAAGTAAAAGGGGATAAGCATAAAGTAATTCACATCACATTTACAAAGGCAAATAAAAATATAACTACCTCAGTTGTCTAGTACTTGGATGTGGTTTACTGCTACCTAAACGGAATGAGAATGCCGATTTTGATGGGCTGAAAGAAATTAAATATTTTCAGGAAGACTGCCAAAACTCATTGATTAACTCAATATAATTTATTTTTCACAAATACGTAACGTTACTAGATTATTGAATTTCTCAATTAACTGAAATAAATGAAAATTGATATCCTCTATTCCCAGCTATAATGTGCTGAAAACTGAGTTTTCGCTACTTATATAGGTGAATTAAAATCCAATTGTGTTTAGGTGCTAAATTAAAATAACTAAGTACGTATAACAAGATTAAATGTGCTCTCTCACCTCTGAGCAGTCTTTTCAGTATCCTGTATTTTGTCTACCCACTTGGGTATATATCTCATTTTGAATAACTTGGTAACTATATTATTTCCATTTTAGTAAGTTTAACTAGAACTATTATCAATTCAATCCTACTATTTCATTGTTGTCATCGAAGAACGTTACTATGGAAACACCGTAATATATCTAAAATAAGCACATTTTATAATCTCAAATTATTTAATTTCATACACAAATTTAACGAAAAAAAAGTTTAAATAGATGAACAAACTTACCTTGCAGCTGATGATACAATAACTACTCCAAATAATATATTTTACTTACTTTTACATTAATAACTACATTTTTAATTATTGTTCACAAGTTTATTTTTATTATTTGAATAAACGGGTAAATTAAAAGGACAGGTGGATACGAAGCGTACAGGTTGTTTACCTTGAAAAAGAGAGAAGCAAAATCTCAAGCCTTGTAAGATAGAGCAAGAAGGAAATAATTCTTTGTCTTTGTTAAGCATTTATTTCATCAATCTATGATTCTGTAATCACTGAAGCGTAATCAGTTAGAGTTCTGTGATTTCGAAAGATCAAAAATAAAATCGATTATTATATTAAGTTTTTCGATTGAATACTTTTTCCTCATCTGAAAATCTTTGTTGGAAATGTTAATTTTTAACTTCTAGACGTGCCTTAAAGATTTTTAATTGTAATTTTTTGGTATGTTCATATAGAATAGAGGTTTGGTTCTTTCGGTGAATCAGTAAGATATTTCTATTTATCGTAAATAATTTATATAGTAGAATAAAACGTATGAATGTCGTAGATGAATTATAATTTCAATTTAATCAGTACTTAAATAACCTCTTAATGCAAACATTCAAAGTTAATTTTTTATGAATATATTTCCAATTAAAGTATGTTTTTAAAAAGTACAATGCAGCTTCAATTCGGTACCTCTATTCGATTATATTTTTAATGAGTACATTTTAATACAGATACTTAAATTTGGTACTCTCTATCTTTTCGTACGGCTCAAAATCGGGGACAGTTGCAACTAAGTAGGGCAAATATATCGATTCAATTAGAATGTGGTGATACAGGGAATTGCTTAGGATTGCCTGGACTGTAAGGAAAACTAATCAGTCGATGCAATATTTTGGACACGTAGCTAGAAGACGAGTTGACAATACAGACAGACTTATAGTGATGAGAGAAGTACAGGGAAAAAAGAAGTAGATTCCGATCGCCTATGAGATGGTCTGACTAACCTCTATCGTTATACCACGCTAAAGATCGAGAAATATGAGAGCAGACAATAAAAAAAGAGAATATAAATATTCCAAAGAAGTCATGACCAATCGAACAGAAACTTAAATATATTTTTGATTTAACTGGTTCTTAAATATCTTCTCAATGGAATAATTCTGATTTTATTTTTTATAAAAATATTCCCAATTAAATTATGTCATGGGTATATTTCGATATAGATATCTAAATATCTCCAATTTTTGTCTGGACTTACAAATTAGCTCTATTCGATTTTTGTTGTTTTTTATTTCAAATTTGAATTTGAATTTTTTCAAATTTAAGAAGCTGGATACTGTCATATTGATCATTTCTATATTTTGTACAAGATCGCCAACGAAAGAAAATTATCTCTACGGAACCGAAAACTACTGTAAACGATTTGAATGAGGCGCCTAACAAAAATTCAGACGATGTGATTTTAATAAAAAAGATAAAAAGGATTAGGGATCCGAAGATAACACTGCCTGATAAACTTCCCCAGGAAGTAACCACTACAACTTCTACTGCCAATAACAATAATTCGTTCACATCATGTTTGGCTTTGTTTTGTGGAACATTATGTAAAGGTACTCCCTTGGCCGATTTACTGACATCAAAGGCTACAGAAACTCCTTTGAGATCAGCTTTAACTGGTAGGTCGAAAATGCATGACAAAAAAAAATATTGCACGTGTTAGTAGCACACATTTGTATGTTTGTATTTGCATGGTCGTTATAATTACCACATAATAAATGGACAAACTTTCTCTTCGTATTTGTCACATAACCTCAATTTTACAGTTTGTGTTTAAAGTCAATTTAAAAGCTCATGAAGCCCAATTATTTATGTGGTGCTTGAGGGGCAAGCGACTGTTCGATCTCAAAAAGAGCAGTTTGGAACATGCGTTTGAAGTTATGCGCACCCATGTGCTCGATTGGGTGCTCAAATTTATTGGTAAACATAGGTATCTGCAAATGCAAAAATCTTAGCCTGTTTGCAATGGAATAACTATTATTAATACGAATATTCTCTGTATTCGGAAAGTGATATAAAAGTAAATAAGGGCCTATGGCTTTGTTGACCTAACAAAGGCTTTCGACATGGAAAACTCAAAGATGTTATACGCATTCACAGAAAAATGTCAAGGTACTTAACTTACTAAACCGTATAAGAATAAAACACGTCAACACACAGATGACATTCTAATAACAACAGGAACAACAGTCTAAGTCCATTGTTTTTCATCCTTGTCCTAGACCGCATAATAAACGGAGTCAAAACTGCAGGAAGAAGATGCGCGGTGGGAAGCAGAGAGTTCCTCATAACAAAAGATGAAGACAATTTACAACGGATGCTTTTTAGATTGGTTAGGTTACAAATCAGCGATAGGCGATAAGCATGCAAAACGCTAAAAAGACACCCAGAATCTCCGGAAGATTATTCGACGTTGTATGGCGCAACAAATTCATGTCCTCCGCAAGCCAGATGCGTATATAGAAGACGGCTGTACGTCCCATATTAACCTATGCCGCTGAAACGAGAGTGAATATAAACAGGATGAAACAAGGCGAGATTGGAAGGCAAATGTCGACAAAATGGGGGTGGATCGGCTGGCTGAACAAGCATTCAAGGAGAAGCCAACTACTAGAAGATCAGCAGGTAGACCTCATGGACATCGACATCTTAAGATCGTGGGTCCATCACTTCACACTCTAAACAAAAGAACAATCAAAACAATGGACTGAAAAGGGAGAAACAGCTCCAAAGAAGGCAAAGACCATTCCATCTGCAGGCAAGGTCATGGATGCAGGTTTTTTGGGATGCGCGTGGAATAATTTTTATTGACTTTCTTGAAAAAGGAAAAACTATCAACGGCGAGTACCATACGATCTTATTGTGTTGTTTGAGCGATGAAATCAAGCAAAATCTGTCGCATTTGGCTAAGAAGAAAGTGTTACCCCATCAAGACAATGTTCACACATCCGCTATTTCAATGGCCAAAAATTAATGAATAAAAATTTGAATTGCTACCTCATGCACCCTATTCGCCAGATTTCGCCATCCTGGATTATTTTCTGTTCCCAGACTTGAAAAAAAATGGCTCGGTGTCAAATATTATCCAACAATGAAGGGATTATGTCGGCAGTTAATGACGATTCTTTTTATAAAAAGGGTGTCGAACTTATTGAGCATCGCTGGAAAAAGTGCTAAAAGGAGATGACTTTGAAAAATAAATATATTTCTGTCTAAAATTTTCTTGGTTGGGCCAGGTACTTCTGGGACCATCCTCGTAAACGTAGATACATTCATTCATTATATTATTTGAATTTTTAGGTGGATTCGAATAAGAACACATTCATTCATTAAATTTCAAGGTTATTGATGTTTCTGCATTTGAATTGAAAAGTTGGCTAAAATAAGAATTTTTTTTGTAGTACTGAAAGTAGATGGTTTCTCAAAAGATGTTTGCCGAAGTATGATTTCGATGTTGGATACAGACAAATCAGGAAAATTGGGCTTTGTAGAATTCACAGAGTTGTGGGACTCTATTCGACAATGGAAGGTAAGTAATGGGTAGATAATGACCGATTATGTGTGTATACGGAATGTCCCAAACACTAACTAAACAAATTAGTCGGTACTTGCAAGTTTCAACTTAGATTTTGGAGTGGGCTAAAACTTTTGACAAAGTCCTAGTCACCCAAATTTATGGCAGGGCTCACTTCACCACTTTGCAATAATAAAATATGTCAATATCATTTGCCACTTATATTTTTATCGTTTCTAGAATGTTTGGATGTTATACGATAAAGATCAGTCTGGAACATTTAGCGGTTTCGAGTTGCGACAAGCTTTGAATTCAGCGGGTTTCAGGTTGAATAATAAGATACTGAATATTTTGATGCACAGATATGGTAACAGAAACGGTGAGATGGACTTTGAAGATTTCATGATGTGTGCTATTAAATTAAAAACAATGATTGGTAAGTTTCATACATTATAAAAACAAACCATTTCACTATGGCGATCTCATTGGACGGAAAGTGAATCTAAACTATGCGATATTGAACCTTTTTATGAAAATTGGTTTCCCTTTTCCAAACAGACAACACCAAGTGATTATTTTTCGTCTCCGGCTAGGGGCATACGAAATTTAGTAATAGTTACTCTCATAGAAGTAACACATCGAAAGAAAAAAAAACTGTGAAATATCTAACACATTTGGTGGCTGGATTTAAGGATAGATATCATAAACTAATAATATTTGTATGAATAATACTAGTCAACACTCGAGCCAAACCTGTTTTGCATTTTATTGGTGGCGCTTCGAAACATCTCAGTTTTTATCTTTCACGTCTGATATCATTTTGAATATTTTTTCATTAAATTATCACATTACCGTTAAATTTTATAAGTAGCTCGGAGTTATCATCAATTACTTTCACGAAGTCACTTTTGGAAGTTGATTGACAGCTGAATCGTGTACAATGTGACGCAAATGTGTTAACCCTTACGACTTTTTTGTTATATTTGCGGTAAATATACATCTGAAAGCCAAAAAGAGATATTACACCTTTAATTAAGAAGTGTTATCGCGCATATTTCAACCTGGATATTCGCAATCAGGATAAATATTGGGTGCCACACGTCTGCTGTATCTCGTGTCACAGAAATTCGACGGGTCGGTTTAATGGAGAATGTTCAGCAATGCCATTTGGCAAACCAGTGATATGCGGTGGTGTTTTCTGTATCAAAAACAGTCCCTCATTCAAAAGAATTCCTTGTGTCTTTTACAGTTTATGATGATGAGGTTCTGGAAACGAAGGAACTGAAACAACTTTTACAGCTCCTGTCAGTCCTCAAGCACCACATTTGATTAACTAATGGGAGCTTCGTGATCTCATAAGGTATTTAAATTTGCCCCAAAAAAATACTGAAGTGTTAAATTCAAGACTGAAACAGTGGAATCTACGGAAGACGAGAGGGCATGTTAATACTGGGTTATAAACATAGGTCAGAGGAATGGAGACTCTTCATTGATTCCTCAAAGTCAAATCTAATTATTCCATTAGTATCTTTAGCTTACGGAGCTCATTTAAAAGAAACATGTCACATTATAAAACTAGTGTTAGAAAAGATGGAATACAACAAACACCAATGATTAATCTGTGCAGATTTGGAAGTTGTTGTTTTAGTTTAAGGACTACAAACTTGCTACATGGAAAATTGTTGCTTTTCATGCGGTAGTTAGCCCCAAATAGATAATATTACTACCTTTGCATATTAAATTAGGGCTAATCAAAAATTTTGTGAAAGCCATGGGCAATAACAAATTAATCAAAGATCCGTCATGTATTACCACCTTAAATGAAAAAGAAACAGAAGCTTTGATAGTGTTTGTCAAAGTTGTCGAAATCTTTTTTTGGTGGCTGTAGATCTCATCAAAAAAATGCTGAATGCATATTATAAATTGGGATGTAATATGTCCTTGGGAAAAGGAAAATGGCCTTTCATTAGAGACACTCCGGACTCCGAATATAGGAAACATGTGGAACAGTCTAAGAAAAAATGTTTTTTAGGGCTTGCTAATAAAACTGGAGCTTCATAAATACATAATTAATATTTTTAGAAGCAATAAATTCGTTTCTTACAAAAATGTGACCTTACACATTTATTTTTTTATAAGAATTATGAATTACATAATCTGATCCACAAGGAAAATAGTTTTTCATGTAACAAGTGTGTAAAGTAGCCAAATGAGACAATCACATGAGTCAAAAATGGCCTTTACTTACGAATTGCATACAATATTTTTTCTACTATCCAAAATTTTATCGAAATAAACAAGTTTAATGGTAATTTTCTGTATGTACTAGTGCGTGAAGTAAGTTCAACTATTACGCTTTTATTGATGTCTTTTGATTATTTTAATCAAGATTATAACAAACTAACAAAACAACAGACGAATTTGTGTTATTAAATATGTCAACTTTTCTCCTCGGCATGCATCAAAAATAACTTTCTAAACGCAGTACTGCTTAAAGTAAGTTTTACGCACTCGGATACAAGGGCGGATCTAGGGTTTTGACAAAGGGGGGGTCATTAGTATTAGGACGAGTCCTCCTCCAAAGATATGGCATTTTAAGCCTTTTACCCACAAAATAAAAGTTAATTGCGTTGTTTTTGACAGAATTATGACGAATTTTACGCAATTTTTACTATAAACCTCAATGCCTCATCGACTTTGAAACGAAAAACCACGTTAATTGACCCCCATGACCCCCCCTGGATCCGCGCTTGCTCGAATATGTGTCTAAAGTACGTACTTTACGTACGGTAGTAGAAGAAATACTTTTTTCGTATGACATAATAATTTGTGATTGTAATTATGTATATTCTCTTTCTAGAACTCTTCAAAAAGAAACAATCAAATTCAACAAGAAATGCGAGTTTCTCGATAGATGAATGGTTAGAAAACACTCTTTATTCCTAAACATATATTTTTGTTAGATATATAAAAATTTCAAATGAAGCTTTTTTCTTCTATTTTTGGAAATGTATGTTCGTTTCAAAATTGTTAGTAAGATTTATTAGTATTAAGAACGTTTAATTCCTCATTATATACACAATATATACAAATTTATACATTTTCTTGTTCAATTGTTGACTCATAAATAAATATTTATTGATGAATTTGTGTTTTACTAATTGATTCCAGGTATTCGATAAATTTATCAGGTTATCAGTTTTCAAGTAAACAAACATTATGCTAAGAATCTATTTTTTTGCTTACCTACAATCACGAGATATCGATAATCGTTTAGAAGATGTGTAATTGTTTTTATTGGTTATACTTAAGGAGGTCCTTTTACCACCAATGGAAAATCAGACTCATTAGATTATGATTTTGATAATTTTTATTATCTATCAATTTATATTTATATCAAGTATAAAATTACCTCAAGTTCTAAGTATGTTCCAATTATGGTTAAAAATGCAACTTGAAAAGGGGTTTTTGAAGATGAGCCAATGTTTTCGTCGACATCGTTTACGGAATAGTCAAATAATTAGGACAAACATTAAGTTTTTTCAGGTTTTTTATATTATCTCTTTAAGGTTACAAAATATAAATAAAATTTTCGAAAAAAATGTTATAAAACTTTTCAAACATTCAACCTAACGCCGCAGAAACTGATCTTTATCAACTGGAACCTCCTTTTCATAAAAATGACAACAAAACGTTAATCTACTCAAAAAGTCTCTGGGCTATAACCTTATTACAACCAAAATAAGCTGGGAAATCGACCGAAGAAGTTACTTCCTATAGAACAAACAGTTTACTCCCAATACTGGGTAAATTGTTAGAAAAGCTATTAAAACCTAGACTAACACGAAATATCAATTAAAACTAAGTTATTTAGAAGCATGTTACAAGAGGAACGTGCTAGCTTCGAAAGGAGCCTACAAAATCAGAGAATTTTTCCCCTAAATGATTTCCTCTTCTTACATCCTACGGTATACTCCAGGTAGCCTTTTGGGTCCGCTTCTGTCTCTTTTATACACATCACTATTTACTTAGTGCAACATATACACTGTGGCACTGCTTTGGTAGCTTTATATTTTGGAGATCTTCAAGTCTTTTAAACAAATTTTTACAGGCTACAGCAATGATTGAAAATATCGTAAATTCAAGTCAAACAGTCTAATCCACGTGACCTTCACCAACAGCAGAGGAAACTGTCTATTGTCACAATAAACGAACATGGAATATCACCGAAGGAGAAAGTTAAATATCTTGGGATCCATCTGGATAGGAGAATTTCTTTGTACGAAAAAAACAGTTTAAGATTAAACTTAAACAATTAAGCGTGTGGGGACAAAAAAGTACAGTAGGCGTTCACTGAGAATGTAATGTGTAATTTGGTAGTTGTCTAATATTCCAAGTATCAGGATTAGACAGAAAAGAAATAAAAAAGAGAAGCTTTGGTTAAAGCGGTTCACGGAAAACTGGGAGTCAGTGTGCAAAAACACTCTAAAGGAACAGAATGTTGTTAAAAAATCAAGAAAACCGGCACAATATTCTAAGAAGCAACATATGGAACAAAAATCAGAACTTAGAAGTCTCAGTACCAAAGGGTTTCCAACTGCTAAAGCGAACCGACTGAGTGTTTCATAAAGTGCGAATGATTGAATTAAAGCAAACAGTTTGTATGGATTTTTTGTCCTCACATTCTCATATTGGATAATTCCAGGAAAATCACAACTATCGCTGGAGAATCAGCTTTGGGTAAATCAGATCAAAAGATAATAATAAATACTTTACAGTATATGTTGAAAGACATCATTGCAAGGGATCTTCAAGCTCTCTCGGTTAGAGCATAAATTGAGTGGTCAGTGAAAAGTACAGTAGAAAACTAATCCCAATCACCTGTCCAAAAAAATATTATCCGACGTAGATTCAAAAGATTTACCGTAGGACATTGCTAACAGATTTTAACACATTTTATTTGGATTTGTTTTAATTAAGTATTTTGTTTAATATTATATTTTATTTTTATATTGGATAGAAATGATAATTAAAATCAATTTGTCATTTTGTGAAACTATCTTTCAAGAAGTTGAGGGGTAAACCACAGCGATGGAAAATAAAAAAAAAGTTTTTATGGAACAAAAACTAATTGAAACTTCATTATATAATTTGCGGGAATATTATGACTCGAGATGATTCAAAAAAAAGATAAAATTTATATCGATGTATTTTCATGTTTGATAAGATAAAAAAATTATTTGTATTTATTTTACTCGATCATCATATTAGTCCATGGTTGTGTAACAAATAAATGAAGGTACACAAAATGTCCAAGCCCACTGAAGATGGTCAATTAATTTCTGGAGATTGTCGATATATTTGTACAGGATTTAATCCAAGGAAAATATATTTAGTGAGTTCTAATTTGTTATTACTTCTTATGATAATCGTTTATTATATTATATAAAAAATGTTATCAAAAGGTACGTATAAGAAAGTCAGTGCTTAGTGGAATGTACTCTTGGTAGTTCAATGACGTCTTTTCAATAGTTTTATAAGTAAGATGAATATTTTATTTCATTAAAAAGAATTTATCACTTGAATCAGTAACAAAATTCATATCTTATCCGGTGTTTGCACTACTTTTTATGAATATTTGATGATTTTCTAAATTCCTAAAACGACATTTGAAATTATCAATAACTTGCAAACAAATACGATATACAGTAATTAAGTAATATTGAGCCATGTTACAAAATGTTTAACATATTATGTACTAAAATCGAATTTATGCAAGTACGAACGAGTCGGAACTGACATTACCCTTCCGCGCCCCACGGGATCGTGTTTGGTGTAGGTACATCCACTATAAGTGATATTAAGAAGAATCCCGATTAAATTTTGTTTTACACCTGCAAATTAGATAGTGAAACCTAACCGAAAAATGAACTTTTTTGGTTTTTACAAAAACGATCAACTGGGCAACCGATATCTGGCCCTTTACCCTGTGAAAAAGCATTACAGTTAAATAAAAAATTAGGTGGTGATGAATCGTTTGTCGCAAGTAACTGATGGTTATACAGATTTAAATCTCGTCATGGAATTAGGGAATTAGAAATACAAGTTGAAAAAATGTCAGCTAATGTAGAAGCAGCAAACTCTTTTAAAGATGATTTTAAGAAGAAACTGGATGAAAATTACTATGACTTGAATTTTGTTTATAATACTGATGAAACCGGATTAAATTGGAAATCATTACATTCAAAATCTTTAGTTTCTAAACTAGCAACGATCGAGTAACTATATTAGTCTGCGTAAATCAAAAAAATCCAGATGTTTTGAAAATATCAGAGCATCCTTAATTTATAAAAATCAAAAAAGCGCATGGATAAACTCTGAAATTTTTATTGACTGGTATGAAAGCACTTTTATCCCTGAAGTAAAAAAAAAAACAAAACGAAATCGGCAAGCATTACTTTTACTGGATAATTTGCCCATCTTTCTGTTGAATGGTTAGAGAGAGAAAATGGAAAGTTTAAATTAAAATTATTTCCTCCTAATGTAACATCCTTGCCTCAACCAATGAATCAAAGTTTTATTGAAACATTGAAACGACTTTTTAGAAAATAACTTTTACGTAGGTTGTTATCTGTTGATGAAGACGATGAAGATGATGATGAAAACTTTAAACAAGGCTTGGAACAAAGTACTTAATCATGAGAATGAAAATAACCACTACGGATGATTTTATTTTGGAGGATATGAATGAGCTAATGTTAAAGATACAAATATGCCAGGATTGTGATGATGATGGTATCCAAGAGTGGGTCACTTGTGACAGTAATGATGAAGGCTTTCAAATCATGTCGGATGACCAAATTGTAGATAACATATTGCAGATAAATGAACAGCAGGAAAAGCAAGAAGAAGAAACACAAGAAAATCTAGACGTGGAAAATGATGTAGGACCATCTCATGATGAAGCACTTCAGGTTCTGGAAACAGCTCTCAAATAGTTTGAAAAACAAACAGAGAATGACCAAATACCAAATCTTCTAAACCAAATTAAACTTATAATTAAATTATTATTATTTAATATATACATATATATTTATTTAAGAAAACCCGCTTTTCTTCATACAGTCGATTATCCGGACTTCCGATTATCCGAATCCCTAACGACAACTCGTATGGACCAGGTCGATTTATAAAAAAAAAAACAAATAGAACATAGCATTTGAATCTATTCTATCTATTTTAAATAAATGGTTTCGAGTATCAATCTTAATGTATTAGGGAGGCTAATTCTGGGTTTATGCAGCAAAAATAGAGTAAAATAACATAAATAAAAAATAGCTGATCATAATTGCAGTTTCTAATAAGCTGGTTTCCATTTATCCAAATTCTTATAGTAATTTGCTGTTGCCTACATTATATTGGTTTTTGGTTTTACCTTCATGTTCTGACAACGTGATGTCCTCAGCCTCATCTGAGTTCAGGAAACTCACTAAAGCACACGGTATAAAGCGTGAGCAGACGTCCGGTCAGTTTTCACTTGCGAGACTGAAAAGGAACATGCATTGAACTGAATTATGAAGTCACATGTAGGATAAATTTCAGGACTAGCCCTGATAGACGAAATATTCTTCTCTACGGGCCTAGGATTGTGGTGATTTTTAGTAGAAGATTTCCTTTCGTATGGTCTCAGATCTCAATTGAATATAATTGAGACAAAAAAATGGTTCGAGGAATCAAACAGTTTCGGAGAGTTTAGAAGGAGTTTTTGTGCAAGCGCAGATACAACTACAGCTGTATTATTATTCCCTGTTGTCTGCCATTGGCTGATGATCGATTTCACCGGGTTACAGGAAACCTACAGCACCTCCGAGGTTGAGTACTTCAGTTTTCCTGAGGGCACATGTCACGTGAACAACAATCATAACTCAATTTACTCCAGTTGAGAAAGTTGTATAAGAGCTCCCAAACAGTTAATATTATCGTTTCCTTGTGTGCGTCTTTCCTCATTATTCAAAAAACCACGTACTTTAACAATATTTCAATATATTCTGCTTATTCGTATAAAAAATAATGATTTTCAGTTGGGTGAAAAATACTCAGGATTAAAATCTAGAGGTTCCTTACAAAAATTTGAAGATATAAGATCTTATTGTCTTAAAAAGAAGATATTATTTAACGACCCACAGTTTGCTCCTGATAATGTACAATTAGGAGAGAAATGGGAGAGTGTGAAAGAAAATATAAAATGGCTCAGACCTCAGGTACGTAAGATCGAATATTCAGTGTCTACAATTATTATATTATTCTTGTCTACTTTATCAATTATTCTCCGACAATTTAGAATGTTAGAATTAAGTAGATGACACTGGAGCTTAGTACTTAAATAGCTGCTTCACAATCGGAATGAATCCATGTCACATTTCTGATATTTACTTTCAAGTTTTATTTGCAAGTATCTTTCTAACTAAGAAATTTGTTTTCTATTTACTAGAATTGATACTCGATTAATGGTTAAAAGATTTATCTATAGCTCAAAATTCTCTAAAACTGTAATGAATATAATTTCTGCTCTATTGAAAAACAGCTAACGTTGTTAGCGTCGTCGATACAAGAAACAATAAAAACGGAATCAACGAATATGAAGGTACACATAGAATTATTTTTGAATGTCACACCACACATCTAACGACTGTGTTATACAAATATGTAGTATAATTATGATCGTTTCAATTTTTTTAAAGGAAATAGCTTCAAATCCATATTTTCTTGATGCTGGAGAAAATAGATTTGATGTAAACCAAGGAAACTTGGGTGACTGTTGGTTTTTAGCAGCCTTGGTTAACATATTGGAAAATCGAAAATTGTTTCAATTGATTGTTCCTGAAAATCAAAGCTATTCTGAAGATTACGCTGGAGTATTCCATTTCAGGTAATTAAAAGGTTAATGAAAAATTGTTCTTTCGAACTTTACTACGTATGATTAGTTCTAAACGGTTGGAATCAGTTCTTTGTCCTTTTATAGTATAGTAAAATTTTTTACAACTGAAATTACTTATTTTTGGAGCACTAGAAGGTAGAGAAAAACTAGAGCCCTATAATGATGTTTTGGAATCTATACTCAACAATATTTCCAAAACTTGAGGTTATTTATGTATCAAGGCACTAGAAGAGTGAAAAAAGGGTAATTATACACTTTCACGGTCACCTGGTTTTTGGCTCTAGAAAATCGAAAAATGGATGGATTTTAATGATCTTGGTCTCAAAATGTTCCATTTTACGGCGGATTTATAAAAAAATTAGTAGAAATAGCTGGAATGAAAATTTTTCATAGTTTTACTGTTTTAAATCGTAAAAAAACGGTTTTGCAAAATAATCCTTTACAAAAAATTATCTCATTATTAGATAAAGTTCTTATATTTTTTTTTGTATTCTACATAAATTAATAAACAATTAAAAAAAAATCCAAAAAGAATGATTTTTTCAGTTTTTATAGCTTAAAATGAAATCGATGAAAAACAATCAATTTTCGTGAAAAGTTTCGTACTATATTCTTCAATGTTACTAGTTTTTGGACCATTAAAAATCGAAAAATAGATAAATTTTATAATTTTGGTCTCAAAATGTTCCATTTTACGACGAATTTATGAAAAACCCGGGGGTAGTGGCTGAATTCGCGGTTTTTAATAGTTTTAAACCTTAAATACTAGAAAAACTTTTTTTTTTCAAAATATTCATTTTTTTATGTAAATTGTGAAAAAAAATATACGAACTTGATTCCACGACGTCAGAAACAGTTACGAAGGATTATATGTAGAAAGTCATTTTTTTTGCATTTAAAGTCATGAAACTGTAAACAATATTTATTTTTTTTAATTTTCGTATTTTTTTTATAAATCCGCCATAAAATGGAACATTTTGAGACCAAGATCATTAAAATCCATCCATTTTTCGACTTTCTAGAGCCAACCTAACCTAACCTAACCAAAAAACCAGGTGACCGCGAAAGTGTATAATTACCATAATTTTTTGTAGAGGATTATTTTGCAAAACCGTTTTTTTTACGATTTAAAACAGTAAAACTATGAGAAATTTGCATTCCAGCTATTTCTACTAATTTTTTTTATAAATCCGCCGTAAAATGGAACATTTTGAGACTAAGATCATTAAAATCCATCCATTTTTCGATTTTCTAGAGCCAAAAAACCAGGTGACCGCGAAAGTGTATAATTACCATAATTTTTTGTAAAGGATTATTTTGCAAAACCGTTTTTTTTTACGATTTAAAACAGTAAAACTATGAGAAATTTTCATTGCAGCTATTTCTACTAATTTTTTTTATAAATCCGCCGTAAAATGGAACATTTTGAGACTAAGATCATAAAATCCATCCATTTTTCGATTTTCTAGAGCCAAAAAACCAGGTGACCGTGAAAGTGTATAATTACCAAAAAAAGAGACCGCGTTGCATATTATAAGTTCTCAAAAGTCGCCCAGACTATAAAATATTTGGAATTAAGGCAAGCAGAATAGAATAGGTTATGAGTGCCGTGTTTAGTTACACAACTGAATAATATGAAAATTTTTAAAAAATAACTAGGCAGTGGGAAGCGATTTCACTACCGATTTTTTTCATTCAATCGGCAATAATGTTTCATTCCACTGCCGATTTTGAAAAAAGTGGTTTACTGTTCAGTAAAATGCAAATTTTTTTAAAAAACCTAGCATAGGATCAAAATATTTAATATTTCACAGTTTTATTTGAGTTTTAGATCATGCAGACCATTTCATAAAGAATAATTTTTTTCATAAAACAAAATAAAAAAACTAGATTTGGTTCTTAATTTGACACAATTTTTTAACTTACTGTTACTAGTTTTTCGTTTGGAGAAACTGGTAGATTGTGATTCATAAGTTGTTGGTCATCTTCTATATCTATAAAAGAGGATGACCTGACTGATTGACTGACTGATTCATTCATTCATCAAGGCTATTAAAGATAGAGACATGAAATTTTGAGGGTATGTTTGTATCGGTGCGCTAAGAAAGGATTTTGCGAAATTTCGATTTTAAAGGGGTAAAACGGTAAAATGCTAGCAAATTCTTTTGTTTCGTTTTTCTCGGCCACTAGTTGAGATATCGACATCATTTTTACACTAAAATATTCTCCGAACAAATACCTAAAAACCAATTTTTCCGATTTTCAAAATTCGACTTGGAAAGGATTCAAAGACAAACAAAATTTTTTATTAAGGAACCATATATTTAGCTATTCTTCATGACGAAATGAGATATCAAAGCGATTCTTTTTTAGAAATGGGTCCCGTGTGAATATCTAAAAACTAATTTCTCCGTTTTTGTAAATTTCTTTTTGATTTCTTTAAAAAGGGTTAAATATGAAATTGGGTTTCCAGCGTTTTACTCAGCCAATTCTGCATAGATATATGATTTTTTTATAATGTGAAGGATACCATTTTCAGAAAACATAATAATTTTGTTTCATAAAAATATCTCTCACTCGAGGCTACAATTATAACCGGATGTGCCAGAGGTGAATCAGTCTTTATACCACTATACCACCCTTATACCTTCAGACTACATTTTTCAATTTAAAAGAATGAATTTCTGTTTTGCTATGACAATCAATAAATCACAAGGTGAATCTTTGAAAGGGGCAGGAATCGATTTGAGAGAGAACTGTTTCTTTCATGGTCAATTTTATGTAGCCTCTTCACGAGTAAGTTCTCTGTCAAGTTTAGTTATTTTAGCAAAAGATGGTTTACAGAGAAGTATTCACATAAATTGCGTTTTTGTAATCATTGTTACTTTAATAATAAATCATTTATTTAATATCTTTATGTTGATGAAATGTATGTATGTATTTGTTATATTATTAATCGTATAAATAATAAATGTGTGCAATTTATAAATGATAATGTTTCTTTTCTTTATAACACTTCAAAATTGAATTAATGCATAGAATACATAAGTCATTTCTTATTGAATTATCCCTATATTACGCGAGGTTCCATAAACCGACGAGTATTGCTAGTTTGGTATATTTTTAAATTCTGTTTACCTTTCAAACCCCATTGAAGCACTTAGAATGTTGCGCTCAAGACTTTCTAGTTGTTTGGGACAGACTAATGAGTGAAGATTTGAATATTGAATTTTCAGGAAAGTCATTCGACAAACTTGAGTTAATTTAGGGAGAGATACATACAATATTTGTTTTTCTTCTCCCTATACTGTAAACAACACATTTTTATACTGTTTGAATGAGGCAAGTAACAGAAAGGTATCAATTTCCATTGACGATTGCTTGTAAGTCAACTAACCGCCATTGGGTGGTAATAATTTATGTTATATCATCTTGCCGTCGTCGTGTATGTGATTTACTTAAAAAAATACCCTATATTAATTAAGTAAACGTCAAACTAACGATGATTTATTCTTTTTTTAAAAAAAGTTTAGGATAGTTGGAGATATTTATGTTTTCCTCTGTGAAAAAAGTGGACTTGGATACGGTATATTCATACCATAAGATTGCTCGAATCTTAAATACAGAAGATTTTTCATGGAGCAGGATTTATGAGACTGTAGGTAGTATGGAGTGTAGAGAAGGAGGAACATCTCTTATGGACGGTACGTTTAAAATATGGTCTGAATTCTGTAGGGATAATACGTGGCGCTGATTGTACTATGGGATTGAGATCTGAAGTTAAACACTTACTGTATAAGAAATTATCAAAGTTGTGACTGACGTTTGCTTATATTCATGTAAAAAGCTGTACAATCCTTAATATCTTATTAGATTTTTATTTTTTATTAAGAACTTGATATATTTCTGTACCTGCTTGCATAAGCTAATTACCAATGATATTTTAACAAAACTATAATTATTATATTTGTTGCGGATGGAGTTCAATATTTTATTTTTATGAACCGAAATGTTTTATTTTCAATTATTTTATTATTCTTATTGATATTTTTATATGACTATAACTATTATATTAGTTGCTAATGAAGTTCAATATTTTATTTTTATGAACCGAAATATATTTTTTTCATTATTCTATTATTTTTATTGATCTAATTATATCGCCATAATTATTATAATTAGTTACGGATAAAATTCAATATTTTATTTTAATCAACCAAAATGTTTTTTTTGTACTATTTCATTATTGTTACATGATTCTACTTTTTTTTCATATTAGAATATATGTATTATCTAAACCAAATAAATAGCTAAATAATAAAGTTAATTTAACGAGATTCTGTTTTGTTAATCGTTTCATTATTTTAATACTATTAATTTCATTATCACGGTGCATTATTTAAAGCATTACTATACAGTTATTTTCAAATCAGCGCGTAAAGTTCAAGCAAATACCCTCTATAATCAGCGCCACCTATTTATCCATCAAAAATCAGCATTTTTTAACCCAGAGACGTTCCTCCTTCTCTACACTCCATAGTAGGTAGCAAGGAGTCTATGTTCAGTACCGTTTCTTGAAGTACGTTTCTTCATACCTCTTTATAGGTTTTTCTAGCAGCAGCAAAAGATAAGCAATATTTACTGACGAATAAACTTTATTGCCAGCCCTCGCCCTCGCTCGGGCGTAAAATCTTTCTCGATTGTGTTACTTAAATCCGCTCTAATATAAATAAATAGCTTAAGACTTCAAATAATTGGAAACTCTAGGTAGACGAATGAAACTAAAACCAATATTATCATTTTCGTAAATTAATTACAATAATACTGAAATAACTTCACAAAATTCTTCATTCATCAATAGTCTGCTTCATTAAAAATCATTTACGTACGATCAAATTCAAATAATTTTGACATAAACTTGATATGGTAATGTAGTGGTCTATCAAAATAGATGATTACTTGTTTTTTCAGGTTTTGGCAATATGGTAGATGGATTGATGTTGTTATTGACGACAAATTACCGACCATTGATGGAAAACTCGTATTTACAAAAACTAAATATGCTAATGTTTTTTGGACACCTTTACTGGAAAAAGCTTATGCAAAGTAAGAGTTATCTAGTTACTTCAGTAGTTTGAGGATCTGTTCTCAATTTTTGATGCTATACGACCAATCAACTAAGCTACCAGAAACTTATACGAGGGATGCTTCTTCGTCTTTACTGTTCCTTGTTTTCAACTGATTCATTTTATTATATTTAATAATATAATTCAGATATATACCTTGGGTCTTCTACAATTGTATCTGAATAGAAATATCACAAATTTATTATTTGTTATAACTGTAGGTTTTAGAATTTTTCGTTTATTGCTATCTAATTAATTTTAGATTGTATGGTTCTTACGCTAATATTGAAGGTGGTTATATTTCCGATGCACTTGAAGATTTAACTGGTGGTCTGAATGAGGTGTATCCACATCTCTTGGAATTCAATAAAAATCAAGATGTTTTTAAAATGATGCTAGTTTCTTTCTTAAGAAAATCGTTCATGGGATGTGCTATAACGGTAATGTATCTATGAAAAAATGTAGGAGAATTTGATATTAGAGTTTAAGGTTATAGACGTGTGAAGCAAAACTATTTTTAACTCTGAAATTATAATTGGAACATTGGAAACTAGAAGGATAGACAAATGCTTAGAATAACTTGAACGGCAAGTATAACCAACCAACAGAAAGAAGAAGATTTACCTAGGATAGGGATTTTTGAACAAAGGAAAATATTTCATATACTTAATTTGAGACATTCGTTATTAACACACTTAGCATCATCACTATGTGGGTTTGTGAGCTTGTTTGTTTGTAACTCTTCTTTGTGGCTTATTACTGTTAGTATATCCCATCACTTTTATTGCGTTCGTTAGCCGATCGGGCTAATGCGTCAACCTCCGGATTTGTCGGTCGAGGGTTCACAAAATATTTTTTCCTGCAATTTTTTTGTAGAAAATGAATATAGTTTAAAAAAAATAACAAAACACGATTTCATAGTATATGAAACCAATAATTGAAGAATAAATGTTGTGAAAAAACTATGAAACACACTTTTAAAGCACTTCAAGATCCTTCGGTAAAGAAAACTTATCCTTCCACCATTACATATGAAACTGGGCATCATGGAACAGTTTGTTTAATCACTAGATAAAGACGGGATCTGCTATGATTACTGTGATGTTTTGGTCTAATTTATTTAAACTTACATAATTTATTAATAAACTAATACTAATTACGCCTAACTAGGCACTATTCACGAAACTTTGCCCGAGACTTATTACTAACAATTATCTAATTCCTCACACACTAATTTATTCGAATTTTATTATTTACTGTCTTCCTCCCTAATAAACAAGCGCCAATTTATAAAAAAAAATGATTTCTCATTATTCTTAGAAATTATTGTATGAAAAGAATATAATCAAATCGTCGCCGTATATGAAAACATGTAAATAGCCTTTCTGAGAAACCGCAACCGCCAAACTAGATTCTATTAACATAATTGAACAGTACCGGCTTTACGGTTCATGTCGTGGACGAGTTCGTAACAGAGCATCAGCTAAACAGCCACTATGAGTGGTCCCAAAACTAGACAGCTCACGAATAATACTCCCTTTAGAAACTTTATGACTGAGTTAGAAGGCTTGAGCAGCTTTCGTTTTCTTTTCTCGGAAATAAGAAATATGGAGGACTACCAAGGATACGATTATGATGTCTAACCATTGTTGGTGTCAAATAAATACATCAGAGCACTAACACGAAGGATCTCCCAAGTTTTCAGTGTGAATTCTCATTTTCCTTTATTATTAGGAAAAACATATTGTTTAACATCACACAAATCTATATTATTATATTAATATCTAGGATTGCACTGTAGCAGAAGAAGAAAACGAATATGGGCTTTACTCAAGACATGCATACAGTATTACCAATGTCGTTGAAGCTCTTTCTAAGAATGGAAAACCCTATAAACTACTCAGAATCAGGAATCCGTGGGGCACGGGAGAATGGAAAGGCAATTGGAGCGATAAGTAAGTATGATGCTTTAAACTAATTTCATTTGGAAGTGTTACTGTTTGAAACAACTCTTTCATAAAAATAAATTATTTTGGTACTTAACAAACACGAAGAGTGTGTTTCTATTCAAAATGTATTCATAAAATTTGATTGAAGTTCCAATACTTGGGAAGATTTGCCAGAAAACACCAAACAAAAATTACTTGTGAAAGCAAACGATGGAGAGTTTTGGATGCAATACGAACAATTCATAGAAATGTTTAATTTATTGGAATTCTGCCATCCCAATCCAGATTCCATGGCTTACAATAAAGATGAGTTGCATCAGTGGAAGACATTCATTATAGATGGTGCTTGGGAAGCTAAAATTAGCAATGGAGGCGTTCCAACCAGTACAAGTAAGTTGATTCTTATGTAAGAGGGCTGTTTTTTTTCTAACTTCCGATTTTCCGCAATAATTGTTGTTCCAGTCTGCATAAACACACTTTTTTGTCCCCATAATCTTACAGCTGTTGAAAGGTCGTTCGAATTTTGTGGGTCTCGTTGCAGAATTTGTGTGTATCCATTGTCGATTCGTTTCGGTCATGTCGCACAGAATCCATGTATCATCACCTGTTACAATGGATTCCATAAAATCTTCTTCATCTGTATTGTAATAAGAAGCGTAAACTTTTCTGTAGCGTAACTGTTTAGTAACGAAAGATTATAGGGCAGATATTAAAGCTTTCGGAAAATGCATCGATAATAAATATATGATGAACCTTCGAGTTTATCTAATCATTTGATCAATTTGCTGAACAATGTTGTCTGAAGTGACAGGCTTCTGTTCTAGACCCATTCAACATGAATATAAGTTAGGTCATTTTGAAGTTTTGGGAAACATCCACGAACAACGCCATCACTTATAAAGGTGTCTATACATTCGACTAATTTTCGCTTCACTGTTTGGTTCTCTTCTGTTTGCAATAAACGAATAACAGCTGGCAATGCACACTTGGCGGGAAAATTAACCACGACAGCCATGTTTATGTGACTGTAACTCAACACTATCTCTTAATAAGAAAATAAATAAAAATTTCAATGGTAACCAAAGATGTTTAAGATATTATATTATGAATTATTTTTCAGATTTTTGGATGAACTCACAATTTATTTTGAATGTGAATGGTCAGAAAGATGAAACACATAGAGTTTTGGTTAGTGTCACACAAAAAAATAGGAGGATTTACAAGTTACCAGAATTGCCAATTGGAGTTGCAGTGTATGCTGTACGTGAGATTCTTAGTTTTTATATCAAATTACTCCCATATTAATTTCATTCTTATACAAACTCTTTTAATATATCAAGCAATAAACTTCAATACAAAATTGGTGATCTATATAATTATTACCAGTATATATTCATCACAATTCCTCAGGACATTGAAAGGAGTCGTTAGAAGAGAATTAGTCGAAATATGTCCAGGGTAACCTTTTTGAATATGACGAGGCAAGTGGAGGTCTGCATCTCTAATACACCTGCAGAATAAAAAGAAAAAGATGAAAGATTAACCACGATAAAACTCAGGAATTATAAAAGAAGAAAAAATTATCCAGCATAAGAAAGCTGATGATATGTAAAGGGGGTATCAAAGAGGATTTTGAATGTCTTTATTTTATTTAACGACTCAAGTGGCCTACGATACAATGAATTTTATATACCACTGAAGATGTATCAACTCATAGAAATGACACTTATAATATGGGCTTGAACATAAATGAAATTGAAAGTAAATATTGGATTGAATATGAAAAGAAATAATTGGAATTTTTATCAATAGATTGCAAGAAGAATAAAAATAAATGAAGCAGACGATAACATATATTTAGGAACTGTAATCAACGACAAATGTGACGAGGAAGAAGACTGGCTAAAAGTAATAGAGGTACGCATGATAAAATCCAAGCAGATTTCGGGGAAAATTAACATAAGGACATATAAGAACGTTACACCAGATGTAAGCGGATACTGGGTTCTGAATAAGCCGTAGAAACTAAATTGAAGACACGGGAAATTTGCTTAGAGGTACAAAGCTACGGCTAGAGTATCTGAAGTGGATGTGCATAATGTGAATGACTAACAGAGGGAGAGAGAAAGACAGAGAAGAAAATAGAAGAAAGCAATGTTGAAAGATGTAATCGGAAAACAGACCTGAAGCGCGAAAAGTCTGGTAATGGATTTAATAAAATGGAAAAAGCTTACGAGACGGTAGATATGTTAACTATCTTTAAATTGAACTTTCCCTTATGAAGGGAAGAACGCTTCTCAAAAGCTTGCAATTATAGTTTAATAGAGTTCTCATTTACCAATTTGCTGCAATCCCTTTAGTTTTTGCATCTCAAAAATATGTAGCAGCCACCTATCAAATTGTTCGTAGTTGTATTGGAATTTATAAAAAAAAACGATATACATTTTTGAATCTTTATAATTGAATTTATGTTTTTTTTTGATATTTCGTGGTTTGTTGATGCAGCTTTATTTTTTTCGTATTGATGATATTTCAGTCTATTTTCTAAATTCTGAGATGTCTGCCCTATGTAGACAATGTCACAATCGGTACAAATTACTTGATATATAATATCACTTCTTTCTTTTTGTGTTTTTAGACCAAGAATCGATACGATTTGAAAACATAAACATATCAAAAGGTCTAAGAAATTTATAGATATATTCATATTTCTATTTCCATTCGCATTAAGAATTACGCATTTTTAGTTAAAAGCTGCATGTATGGGGCCATTGCCACAAAATTACTTTTCTTCTATAAAACCAATTTATGTGAAAAAAGCTGAACCAAGTAGGCAAATAGTGTGCCATTTGGATTTGTCCAATGGATCATATTGTATTATACCGTTCACCGAAGATACTAAATCGAGCTGTGAATATCTTCTTAGGATCTATTCTACTGTTGATTTTGTTATAGAGTGAGTATTTGTTATAGTTTAACGTACAAAGATTGATATAACACATTTTAAAAATTTATGTAATCGCACCTATATGCTCAGTATTAATGACTATTTGTTTTTTTTTTCATATTTTTCAGTGAAAATGAGGTAGATGTCAGATTAATTGACCCTTCAGCACCATTGGGAGGAGTAAGTAGTATTTAAAAAGATACAATATGGTCTATCTCGGAGTAGAACGTGGTGAAAAATGAACAAATTTACTATCAGTATATCCTAACAAATCATGATTAAAAACAATTCCAAACTGTCCTAATTCATAATCACCCTTGTCAGCAAGCTATCCATCGAACAGTGGATAGTTTTCATGCAAAATACTCCCTAAGAAAATTAAATAACTTCAACTTGTCCAGTATCCAAAACACTTTGGGCATTAACCAAAATATTTATCTGTTGCAGCTTTATAGCTCTCCCGATGCGGTTGATAGCACATCAGCTGATATGGGAATATCAGAAGTATTCAAAAACTTGGCAAATGAAAAAATGGAAATTGGTTGGAAGGAACTTAAATCTGTGCTAAGTCTACTTTTAAAACAAGGTATATATAATAATCTGCTTTTACTATTAATCAAGCGATAGAAAACTAGTTCGATGGTCCTAAAAGGAGGACAATTATAATGAACAGGAACAACCGAAAGTACCACAAGAAGTTAAAAGAATTGGTGAAAATGACGATGATAAATTATAAGACAAGAGCAATGACCAAAGAAGGACCATCCGAGGAATTTGAAATACTAGGATAAGGTGAGATAATGGACCTTTAGATTCATATGCAGTAGATAGCATAATAACAGCATATAATATACGTGGAAGAATATACATCAGAAGAAATTGTGGGAGAGGCAAGAAAAAGAGAATAAACCAGGAGAAGACAAAATATACGAAAATTGAAAGAAAAAAGGAAGCTCCAGACGAGAAATAGTGAAGATAAATCACTTTAGCTCTGAAGTAGTCACACCTTTAAGTACGTAGGAATAATGATAAGCAATAAAAATGACACAAAGTACAAGACAAAGGTTTCATAGAGAATAAAAGTGATAATAAAATCATAATATAAGATATTTAGCAACCAAATGAAGAGTCTACAAAACTGCGATAAAACCTGTAACTACGAAACTATGAGACTAACAAATATGGATGAAGAACAACTAACTAACTAAGGAGTACATGACTGGAACAGACAGATGTAGAAAGGAAATGGAGAACAATTTTAAATGCTGCAAAAATACGTAATGAATTGTAAATTTGTAGCATTGAAACGTTGGCTGACCTCTCATAAAGTAGAACATGGAAAGAGCTGAAATTTAGCGACTACAAAATCTAAATTTAAAGACTTTTTTGTTTTGCTCAGGGAAAACAACTATTAATTATAATTACTTTGAAATTCGTACATTAGAATGATAGATTTTTGTAGGTACTACTATTATGTATACATTGGTGTTGAATTCCCCAATCACAATTTCTTTGATTTATTGTATTATAACAATAGATTTTTCACATTTTATAGAAAACCCTGAACTTTCTAAAGAATTATGTCGCAGTATGATTGCTTTAGCTGATACCGATTGTTCTGGAAAACTGAATTTCAGTGAATTCTATCAACTGTGGGAACAGATTGGTATTTTAAGGGTAAGTGAATATATCAAATGGAACGCAATTAATACATATATTCATCTTCAACAAAAGTCTCATGTTAATATTACTTAAGGTTCTAATTTTTGAGCATGTTCGTTTTATCGATTCTATGTGAGTAACTCCGTAAATAGTCTAAACAGCTGATATAATTTTTCTTGAAATTAACACTAAAATGTAGCTGCTAATGTCGAAAATCCACACGAGTTCAACAGTTTATTTTTTCTACAGTTCGATAAAGAAACAATTACAAAATTCACATTTCTTATTCTAAATTTCGAACTATATTTTCACTGATTTTTTGTGATAAACATTCAGTTGGTAAATATTTGATTTCTATATACTTGAAATGTTATTTTTATCATCGTTCTTGACCATGAATATGATTTTCCTGGATCTTGTCTTGCTGTGTATGCTGTCATGATACGAGGATTGCTACTTGAGTTTTGAGATATGGCAACACTGAAGTGAATATGTCAAACGAGAAATTACCATTATACAGTTTGACATTTTCAATGATGAACGTACTTAAAACGTCGAAATAATCATGGTTAAAAAATGGAATTAAATCACAAATATTTTCCCATATGAATCCGAAACTGAACAGCACGAATTATGAGGCAAATCGTCGCCTGTTTTTTCGGAATAACTGGATAAGTAGCCACCGTATAACGGCTAATTATTATTGGTACACTAGCATTTATTTGCCAAAATGATTCTCCACCACAATGCGAGTTCTCTTACATAAGTTCAAACAAAAAAGTAATTGAACAGTCAAAACATCGAATTGATGGGTCATCCACCGTACAGTTTAGCACCCAATGATTCTTTCTTATTCCCGCAGATCAACAATAAATTTGGAGATCAACGTTTTTCTCCACTTAAAGAAGCTGTTGATGCGCTTAAGTCACATATTTTGGAGGTGCCTCAATCGAAATGGAAAAAATTCTACGACAATTGGTTCTAACACATGCAAAAGTGTATTGATATCAATGAAAAATATTTTGAAAAACAAAAAATCCATGTTCAATTATAAATATGTATTATTAATGATCTATTTCAAAAGTTCAGTAACAACCCTCGTACAGTAAATGTTCACAAGTGGTATGGTGATTCAATTATGTAAATGAATAAAAAAGAGAGATCTGCAAATTAGGTCAACAGCTTACTTTTTTATTATCAGACATGTCACTTTTGATTCGCGATTTTTTGTTTGTTTGACCAAGAATTTTGACCGATAAACAAAAAGTAAGTCGGGCTAGTTTTAATTTCCATGACATTGAAATATTTTCTTCATGCTGCTTCAGACATTATTTCCTAAATTGTTACTATATATAAAAATTTGGTGTGTGGCTATGATCATCTTATTGGAAAACCAGTGCCCTTGAAAGGTCAAAAGATCATAGTTGAACATCAAGTACCAAGAGGAACAATTCCGAAGTTATGGAACATTCGTGAATCAATGTAAAGAGTAAATATGTCTTCATCATGACAACGTGACTTGCCACAAGCTGCTTTTTATTGGCGTTGGTTTTTATTGGCGAATTTGTGGTCGCTAAAATTCTTTTCAAATCAGATTCAGTAACATGTTACTGGAAATATATAAGTTGGAAGGAAGATATTTTGACACTGTTCCTAACATTGGAAATTTGTTAGCCATGCTGAAAAAAGTCTCCCTGATAAGCTTCCAGTCAAGGAAGAAAAGTACTTTTTAATAAAATAACTGATCTGATATAAGTAAGTGTGTTGATTGAACAAAATCTTAATAATTCGTATCATTTTCAGGGGATTTTCAGAAACTATGATTCTGATACTTCCAAAGGAATATCACCTAGTGAAATGCGACAAGCTTTGAGAGCTGCCAATTTTCAATTGAGTAATAAAGTATTGAGAGTCATTATGTTGAGATATGGCAACGAAAACACGGAATTAGAGATGGATGACTTCTTACATTGTTGTTTCAAATTGAGAATAATGATTGGTTAGTTATATAATGAACCTTACATAGACATAATACTTTTTTTGCATTAGACCTTCGAGAAGGTGTAATGCTTATTGGACAAATTAATGTCTTTGGAAATGAGGAATCAATATTTTACATTCGATTAATTGTACATTTTTGGTTTTAGATATCTACAAATCGAAGAAAAACCGGAGCGAGACTTTGGAAAACTGGTTGGTCGAAACATTATATGCTTAAAATTATATTAATTCAAATAAATATGTGAATTAATGAATTTAATTAAAATATATTTGACTATTTGACGGTTGTTATCATTCCTTTATCCATACCTCAGTAAAATAACAAAAATTTTAACATCCACACTGTATAAATTTGTAAAAGTGTACTATAAAACAAAACCTGCTCATGACAGAAGCTAATGATAATAGAGTTGAACATTTCAGCACTTAAATTTCATTTTCTCCAAGAAAAGTATATGATTTTGTGTTATATATTTTCATTGACTACCTCAAACCCTGGAAAATAGCCCAGAAAATTATGATCCCAAAATAAGGATATATAATTATGAAGCCACATCTTACGCATCCATCAGATTGATCCCTATTGTGTAAAGTATTTGAAAAAATCTACAAATATAAACAAAATAGAAGTCATACGGCAACACCAATTTGGATTTTAAAATAAACATAGCACAAAAGAACATTAGCTAGTTAATGAAATGAATGGAAATTTTGAAACTAAAATATACTTCTCAGTATCCTTCTTGGATATAATACAAGCATTCGACAAAGTATGATTGAAATGACTATAATACAAACTAAAAAGATATGTACTTATATATACGATCCTAACTACGAATTACTAAAATACTATTTTACAGATGCACATATCCTTTTATAAAATAAAAAAAAAGCCGTGAGCAGCAGAGCTCCATCATGACAGTCGAATTTTTCGTCGAATGAAGAATTTAACTAATACACAAACAAATCTTTCCATAAAATGAATTTCTTGGAAATGATATCAATTCTCAATCTTATTTCTTTATATGGAAAATTTGCTATTCCTCAATAACTTTTAATTCACAAGTTAACTCTCTCTCTCGAATGAAAATTCATAATTTCAATAGACCCGGTGGTCTCGAACCCTCTTGTTCAATTCCAATTGACAACAAAGAAAAAATTGTCATAATGACAAGAAATTTCGAAAATGGGAAGTAAAAAAAAATCACCCTAGCAACGATCATACTCGTATTATTCATTAAAGAGGAAGCGGTCCAGTTCAACAATTACAACGATCAAAATTATTTCGGGCGTTTTGTGCTAGAAGAACTGAAAAAGAAAACTTTGAACTTGAGAAAGACAATTCTTCAACACCACCCCTATTTGCATGCGAAGTTCGAACTCTCTAGTTAAACTTGTGGAGATGGAAAGTTTCGACCTTAGACAGGAAATCGTCTCGCATCTAATTGAACCTACATGTGAAATTTCATTTTTCAGTCGCTTTTCGTTTGACCTGCAGAGGTGAGCGAAGGTCACTGCGACCCCTCGAAATATTCATTTGTTTTCAACCAAACTCTAATAACATCAATCCGCCGCCAAAAAGCCATGTATGCTAATTTTGAACCAAATCGGACCCATAGCAATTGCTCGAGAGACGAAAATAAGAATTGTAGCTTAAACAGATATATAGATGTATATATGAACTACAGACATTCGTAAAACCATCATAATCGTGTTCAGGAGGTCTCAAAACATGGGAAAAATGATTTTTCCTTGAAAAATTCGACTAATGATACACTCACATTATCCAATCCTGTCTAGAATTTCCCAAGAATTTGTCTTAAGACCGGTTCTGTCCGATCGGCTAGTAACTAACAAAACAACTGTCAATTTTCGCTGATGATACTAGCATATTATCATCCCACAGAGATTCTACATCTACCTCAAAAAATTTGCATCTTAATTTAAGCAAGATACTTTTGATGTTATTCGCGAAAATTATGAAGTAGGCGACATCTGTTAATTTTATTTTAAACTTCAATAGAGGTGAACAACAAAGCCAGAATACTAATTTTGTTGTTTTATAAACAATAGAAAGTATTATTTGGAATTTTAGTCTGAATAGTAAAATAATATACTTGCTCAAAGTGCTTTTCTGAGATAAAAACAACCAAACATTCATAAGGTGCACTTCGAAAACAATAAAAACGTCGTAAAAGTTTTAGTGTTATAAATGTACTAGTTATTAAAATCCTATTCTAATGGCCATTAAAACTCACGTGTACCTTTTTGGTAGTTTCGTGTAGAGATTCAAGTCTCTTCCTCAGGGGCGTAACTACCGCCGTATCAATGATACGGGGCCCGCGGGCTACAGAGGCCTCTAACTAGTGTAAACAAAAATTAGTGAAATGTTATCCCCAATGTCACTTAATCTCGTGTTTCCCGGGAAAAAAACTGTCATACGTGCCTATAGAGCTTTTACTTCAGAAATGACAAAAGTCAAAAAAGTAATCTCCTTTTTTCCCAGGTTAAGCACTACGAATTCAAGTGTGTTATTCTTGTGAATACTTTTAACACGCCAAGGGCCCTTTCACAACAAAGGAATCTGAATCAATCAGAATCACTCCGAATCCAGTTGAATCTGATTGACCAAGACCAAAGGAATCTTTTCCCGCCTTCAGACCGGACGAATCTGGTTCAATCAGGTTTGATTCGAGGTCGCACTTGATTCAACCTGTCAGATTCCTCGTCCGGTCAGTCTTGAATCAACAACCATACGAGATGGACGTTTTAAAAATTTTAAAAGTTAAAGAAAATAGTGCGATTTATGACGCCAGTGATAAAAGTCGCAGCAACAGAAATCTCATATCTTCTGTGTGGAGAAAAATTGGCGAAGAATTAAACATTCCAGATAAGAATTATTCAGGTTGATTCCGCTGGTGTGAAAGAGTGGAGATGATGAATCAGATTCAACTTGATTCGGAGTGATCGAGATTCGTTTGGTGTGAAAGGGGCCTAAGCCTTTTCAATATTAAATGCCGTACACAAACTATAGATTTTTCTTAGCGCTTGTCACATTTTTTTCTTTACTATTTGAAATCGTTAATCCTGTTTCTAGAATTTTATTAAGTAATCTTTTGAATAGACTGAGCGAAATAAAAAATCAAAATTCATTCAATGGTTTGCCAAATTAGTCCAGAGATTTAGCAAAAGAGTGGAAAATAACAACTGTTTTCAAAAATAAAAAACGAATCGTTTTTTTGATGAGTTTTCACAAGATGAGAGTATTTCAGACCCGGAATTATATTTCAAAGATATTGTATGTATTGCTGCTTAGATATTTTAATTTCTCAAACTAAACAAAGATTTCAGAGCCTTTATGACCTGAGTAATATGTTCGAAGTATTACAACCGAATAAACTCCTATCTTCTTCAAACGAAGTGATAAAAAATGCTTCCGGAAAACTGTCGGCTAAATACAGTAAAGACATCTCAGTTAATCTTTATGAATAATTAATTGCTCTGAAAACATTCTTAAAATCTGAAATTCAAAAGATTAATTCCATTAAGGAACTCATGGAATTATTGCTGATAAAATTCATAAGTTTTTGCAGAGGTAGTAACAGCATGCTTTCTAATCTTGACACTTCCAGTTACGACCGCAACAGCTGGAAGAAGTTTTTCAAAATTGAAACTGATAAAAAATTACCTAAGGACTTCGATGAGGCAGGAACGGCTATCAGACTTGCTAGAAAAACTGAAATCGTCTTCAGCTATAGATGATTTAATAAATCAATTTGTCGAAAAAAGGCAAGAAAAGTGTACATTTAATTTGAATTGTTTGGCTAGCTGAATTTCTAGGAGGAAACGATTATTTATAATCAATAAATACTTATTTTAATTCAACGCAATTTTACCTTACATTTGGGCCCCACAACTAATTTTGATACAGGGCCCCTCCAAAGCACGCTACGCCACTGCTCTTCCTTCTAAAATGCATTTCCTATTATTAAATTATAATAAATTAATACATCATTCAGATTAATTGTTATTTTGTGCGAGTTAGATCTGTAATAGCAAACTTTTAATAGGTTTTGAATTTGTTCCTTCTAGGCCACATAATACCCCATATGTCCTGCTTTAAAAAACCCCTTCACCTTCTTTTGGTGGTCTGCTTCCGATTCTAATATATTCCATGATGTTAAGAAGGGTTACTTCAATTTTAGTCATTTTTAGATCGATTCTAAACACACAAACACGTTTATGAAATAATGGAAATTATCTAAATAAAGAGAATTCTAGCAAAATCACTAAAAACAGCATCATACACCATAGCAGATTGTATTGTTTTTTACCGCTATAGAAGTCACATTCAGCGCCATGTAGTGACACGTGATTTTCGCCAATATACGTTAACAGAACCCTTTCAAATTTTTCATAGTTCTTCAAGGAAGAACAGTTATTCTAAGCGTGAAAATTTTTTAGAATAAAACACTATTATATAAAAAAAGCGTACAGATACGTGGCACAACTTTTTGTACGCCTTCTTCATAGAAGATTGCCGTCATGTTTTTTAAGCTCGTCATCCTTCTTAAAGAAGAAAGGTTTTAGGTATAATAAGTGATAGGAGCGAAGTCTGAGCTCTACAGAGGATGATAGAACAGGTCTCAGCCAAATTTATGTAGGAGTGAACAAAGTTTCCGAAATTTCAGTTTTTTATTAACAATTTCATCAATTAGTGATACTGAGATTTGCTGAAATTCCATAGCAAGAGCATTAATTGTAAACTTTGAAACAGTTTTGCTTAAACTTCTCTTCAATTGCGTGAGCCAGTTCATCAGTTACCAAAGGCGACCGTCCACATCACATTTTGTCCGTAAGCCTCGTAGATTTGCCAATGATTATTTCACTTGGTACACATTTTTGCTTTTAGAAAGAGGCACTACAAAGAACATTTCGACAGTAGCCATCTGGAGAAGCATACTTTCCATCTGCTCTAGTAAGAGTAAATACTCGGAGCTGCGATCAATGAAGTTTCACTTTTTCCAACAAATTAACGAGATGGACTCTTCAATGTCTTCTGTTATTTTACTAAAACTTTTTATCGCCAAGAAATGTCGGGAAAAAAACTTTTAATTTTTAGATAGCTCAGTGGATACTTTTCAATCTATTTTTCTAATTTGCCTGTCATTTAACCAACACGATTAATAGTTTTGTCAAATTTGATGGCTTTCATTCTGATTAATTTTTATGTGCTGGAATTTTATTTATTTATGTTCAATTATTTTATTATATGAAATCTAATCACAATGAGTGGTGAATACTACGGTGCCGAACAACCAAAATTTTACGATCACAGTAAGTACAAAATATATATCGCAAAAAATTTCGAAAATATACTAGAAAAAGATCAATTTTGGGTAGTTCAGTAGATTATCAGGACGCAGGCTTCAATAATTTTTATTTTGCTTTTCTGACATCAAAGATAAATGCTAGAACGGAAAAATATATGAAAATTTAAGAATAAAATTATATTTTCAAATTTATTATGTCATTAATTGATATATCCCTCTAAAAAATAAGAGGTCTGATTCCGAATTAGTTTAGGGTCGAAACGCATGCGACTATTGAAATTATAGATCATCTTTGATGGTTACGGATCAGTTAAAGCAGTTCTTGGGTTTTTGTTATGGGATTAAAAGCTCCGTTTGGTTGCCCATCCTTCGAGGTAAATAAAAATCCTCGTATTCACTAAGGGAACCCAAATATTTGCAAATTGAGAACCCAATATATGCGCATAAATATGCATAATCAAAATATGAATAGGTACTAAACTAAAACTTAATATGAACGTTATAGACACAGTAAACGACAATGCTTCCTAACTTCTTAGTTTAAAAATGATGTCTTTTGTTTGCTTATAAAATTTATAAACGGAAAACTTGATATTTCTACAAAATTTTCCCAATGGTGCGAGGTTTTTTTTAAAAAGGCTATTGAGAATCATTTAATTCAGATACCAGCTCAAAAATTCTACAAGACAAGAGGCGAAACGTTCATATTTATGAATTTACTTTTGAAAAAATGAAAAAGCCTAAATTACTTTGTATAGATATTGAATAAAAAAAGGTCATAAAGTTGTATACCATGATAGAATTTAAAAATGTGTTACATTAATTACAGATTATGGGGCAATATCTCCACATTCTAAAAATGACACTCCAGGTCCAGATATTCGTTTAAATGGTGAGTAATCATTTACACTTCCTTCTCCTCATTTTGCTCCGTTGTTTTTTTGCTTGTGAGTGAATCCTTTTCAAACTTGAAGCACTTAAAATTGCCATATTTTTTGTTCTCTTTTGGCTACAATACGTGAATAAAATGAGCACTATAATTTCCATGGAAAAATGAAGTTCTACAAAGATGAACTAACTGATGTTGATGAAATTTTTGCCCAAATTTGTCCTTAATTAGAGACTTTTGAATGATTTCTACCGACCTCTCGTTCGCCTTTCAGTCCCCCTCAAAGTTAAAAATATATCAACAGGATTCGAATTTACTAACCTAACCTAATATTGAAGTGTGTAAGCGAGCTGTTGCTGGCTTTACCTACATTCCAGTAACCGGCGTGCGGCTTGAAAGCACTGCTCTTATTACATCTCCACTTGTGGAAGTAAGCAGGAGCGACCATTAGCCATCCTTTTGTAACTGGTAGGCGCTTCGAAAGCTCCGTTCTTTAAGAGAAACATTGTCAAATTCACAAATAGGGTGTTCCGGGACTCGAACATATGTACATGTATGTTTGACGGAATAAATAATTCTACAGAACTATCTGAAAGCCAAGGCCCAATGGTTAACAATACATAACTTTTACAGGGACAACCTGTACAATCTAAAGATAGTAATTTCTCAATCGATGTTTAAGCAAAAAGGTAATCTTTGTTCAACTCGATGAAATTTATGGTTTAGGAGATATGTAGCTTTTTAGATCATTGTACATACCAAGGAAACCGTTCGCCATGAAGAGACATTCTGAAAATTATCATTAATCGTAATTATTTATCGAAAATATTCATAAGAGGTATTAAAACACAATCAAACTTAACTTATCGAATAAAAACAAAATAAAACTATAATAAATGTTCGAAGTGGACATCTTGCATTTCTACACACTTCCAGAGTCTACGGTGAAGAGTATTCCAAGATTTTGCCTTATAGCGTGACAATGAATGTTTATTTCATTGATCATTTAATTCCTTGGACTTACCGGAGTTGCATATACCAAGCTTTTTAAATAACCCCCCAAAAAATGAATCGCTTGTATCTATTTCAAGGGAACGTTGTGGCCATGCAAATGGACCTCTCCAAAGAAATGTTTGATCGTCATTTAATATCTCCTGTGAAAATTTTCATTAAATAATTGATATTTATGATAATTTTTTTCAGAATGTCTCTTTATAGCCAACGGTTTGCTTGGTATCTACAACGATCTAAAAATCTACATATCTCTTAAGCCATAAATTTTATCGAGTTAAACAACGGGTAGCTTTATGTTAAAAAATCGATTGGCCTTCAGATAGTAGTGTAGAATTATATATTCCTTCAAACTACATGGACATACGTAATCATGCATTAATAGTATATTACATAACAAGAGTTGTAAGTAACCCATTACGCTCGAAGTGAAAAATTTATAAATTTCAAGAGTGCGTAATGGGCTTACAACTCGTTGTACTTACTATACTTATTCTACGCCCATTTATAGTATGCTACTCAAGAAAACGTGTCCTATTTTTAAAGAAATTGTATAATGTGCTGCCTACATTGAGGGGCATCACTCTTTCAATCCTAATCGCAACTTTAAGCGCCTATAACTCAAATTTTTTTATGTCACAGCATTATTGTCACGTTATCTACTCACTCCCGAATACATTGCTTTAAATCCCGGAACACTCTGTAGATGATTTAGTTGGTCGACATATCGCTGATAATGAATGATTTCTGTCGGTTTCATTGTGGAGGTGCTTACAAAGAAAACTGGAAAATGAAGAAACTTGAACACCTCAGATATTCAGAGAGACGCAAATGAGAGATGGAGACTACGATAAAAATTCAATACCCTGTAGAATAAAATCAACTTTTCACTTTTTGGATAAAATAATTGGGGAGATTAATTTTGTTTAATATAGAGTATGTGGTAATGGATATTTACAGACTTGTTTCATTTATAAACAGATTCGAAACTAAAAACTCTTCATAAATTTCTTCTTTTAATGTAAAAATTTCTACATCAGTTTGGTACTATTACAGAAATTTGAATTAATAAAATAATCATTTCACTAGTTATCTGAAACAAGTGAATTTTCACCGTTACGTTCTGAATTTGATGTAACTTCTTGCGGCTTCTTCATAATACTACTTATCTCCCCACAAAAAGCTTCGAATGAGTGTGATTTATCGAAGGTCTCTTTAGCTATATCGCCTAAAAAAACCTGCAAATGTGGATTCACCATCAATTTTTTTAAAGCAAGTGCTATAACTTTTGGCTCGGGATCAAGGAGAACACCAGAGAGCCTATGTACCAATATTTTAGATGCTATGCCCTTGTTCGTGGCTATTATTGGTTTTCCTAAAGACATAGCTTTGAGGATAAAATCAGAATATACGTCATTTTTAGCAGGATGGATCATTATCGCTGATTCCATTATCAAAGTTTTTTCGTGTATTATCGGTAGTTGTCTTAAAAAAGTGACTTGAGCAGCACAAATTCTTTGTTTTGTGATAGCCATCAGTTCGCTGTAATGAAATTTCTCTTCCAACGTCTTACAATTTCCTGCGATAACCAACTGAAATCGCTTAGTTATTGATTTGTCGTCTATCAACTCTAGTAGAAGTTCGAATGCGTCTAAAGATAATTTGAAATTTGACGATCGTCGGAACTTACCTACGGTAAGAAATAGTATCGTATCGTCTAACAAATCCGGTATTATTCTTTGTATTTTTATTCCCGGCTCTTTCCATAAACCAAGATCTATGGAAGGATACAGAATTTTCGGTTTGGTTGTTAGTGTGGGATACGATTTGGTTAATATTTCAGCGAAACCGACGGTTTCTACGATAATTTCATCGGCGAGTTTGATCCATTTTGCTTCGAACAAAGATGGATTGATTTTAGTATGCTCAAAACAAGCGTCCAAGCTCTTTAATTCTTGGAAATTGTGCACGAAAAATATTTTATAGCTGGAAAAACATTTGAGTAGATAAAGGGTGAAGAGGCTGACGTCTATAATTATTACTTCTGGCTTCGGCTTTGGTGGCCACATCAATAATCTCAACACCATCCACACCGCTCGAAATGACGATAAGCTAAAAAGTCCAAAGATGGCTCGTGGTATCCACCAACCCGAATATTCGATGCAAATTCCATCTGAAAACTAAACGTTTTTTTGTGATTAGAAACACAAATTTATTTAATAGACTTTATCATCATTAATTATATAATTTTCGTAGAATTAGTTTGAATATGAGACTTAAATTGAGTAATCGCTACACAAGTAGTCATCAAATTCACGCGGATTTAATCATTTCTGTTAGTTAATTCTAAGCACAAGATTTTTATAATTTTGTTTCACGCTAAAAAAATATAATCACATGAGTAAAGTACTACATTCCAAGGCGACGAAAGTTTAATGTAATAGTTTAAGAATTGTGGTTTTGCATTTCATGCGTAAAAACACTTTTACTTTTAACTGACACCGCTGTGATATACTGAGTGTCGGATTTAAAATGGGGTCACCTTAGTGTATTTACAATTTTCGTTTTCTGAATATCAATCAAAAAATGTATGAGAATGAATCACTGAAGTTTTGGAGGTTGTGAATCTTGTTCTTAAATTATTATTTGGAGAACGATTCAACTGAAAAACTAACTGCTATTTGAAAATTTGATTTGGTATCACGTATAAAAATTTGTTGTATTTTCCTATGAGGACGCATAAATGAAACAGAACGGATTAAATTGTTTGATGCAAATGTCTTCGTGTGGGTGTGTAATAGTCCGGGAGAGCTACATCGAAGAATTAACCTCACATCTATTTCTATGAAACAGAATATTACATCCATTTAAAAATGAACCTCCTAAATTCTGTAATAAGTTCTGCTGGAGCTTGTGATGTAGATTGCAATTACACCTAAGGTTGAGTTTTGCACGCTTATATTTCTTTTATTTTTGCGTCAACAAAAAATAATGTGCATAAACGTGATAAAATTGATTTTCCGAAAAAAATTTAACCCCTTAATTTGTAATGTTTCTCCCCCCTTTATGACGCCCAACCCCACGTGGCATACTTTTATCCTTTTCATTTTTTTATTTTATAGATATAATTATATAATAAATAACCTAAAGGATCATTGAAGGATTCAACATTCCTTACAGAATTATATCAGTACGTAGAGAATTTTGACTTTCGTTATGCGGCTTGTAATGATCAAATTAATAAATTTTTCCTCAAAATGTGCCGTTCTAAGAGGTCCTTTTATATAATTCAAAACTGAAACTGAAATAATATTTTTTTTAGCCCCATTGGTAAAAAATTTATGAGCATGTTTTTGTTGCTACTGTCTACTGTTGTTTGAAGCTGTATTTCAGAATTGAAAAAAAAAACATATATGAATTTAGTTCACGTGGACACCATTTTTAATTTTCAAAAATTGAGGACACCAATTTTTTAGCAGCATTTCCTTCATACTTTCGTATAATATCAATTTTATTTTAATATTTGCACAAACTTTTGACGAATTTTCGAAAAACTGATGTTTGAAACAAGTCTAGTTTTATCAAGTTGAATTTTGATTTGAACGAGCAAACAAAAAATAAATATCTCAAATTTTGATTACCCTTAGCTGTGTTTGCAAGCTGTGTCACAAGTTTAATTTATTGAAGAATGCTTAAAAGTGATTGGGAATCGATATACTTTCAATGAGGAAATGATATTTCATCTCCGAAAAATTTATGTGGTGTTCCAAATTTCCCCAGACAATAAGTCTTGTATTTTGTCGAGAAATTAAAAAAGATCGAGGCTTTTATTAGTGAAAACATCTCCAACAAAGAAGCAATTTTAATTTGGATTCATTTGCTCGTTTAATTAGCTTGAGCGAGTATTTTTCTCATTTTATGGGGATTTATATTAAGGGAAAAGCAATTTAAAAATGATATAATTAGCAAGCGAAAGTTTTCTCAAAATTTAATATGATTAAGTAAACAACATTAACGATAATATGGCATCATTTAAGATGCTTCATAATGAAGATGCTTCCTTATATTTAACAAACACTCAACTAAATTTGAGTAAGATTCTCAAGAATTTGTGTTTTATTATTATATGCACTAAAATTGTTATGTAATAATCATGTTTTGAAATAATAGGTCTATTTAAGTTGAACGATAGAAAGAAATAACTAGAAATTATTGAGAATCTTTTCGGTTCTATCGACAACGATATGAAAACTTTAAAAATCAAAATATTGTACCCTTATATCAGTAAAAGAATGATCTCTCTCGTAATGCGACGTTAATATCGTAACTTTATATCCGATTTTTTGGTAAGCCAGAGCAATGTTCAGCATGTATCTATCTTCTTTTTTCCTTGCTAATCTTTCGTGTAGGATGACCACATGGGGTTTTTCGGATCTATTGATGGATGGGTTTTCATTTTCATATTGTACCACGTCCATTTCGAAATTTTTGTTAGTTCTGTCAAATGTGCATTTTTTGTGCTTGGAAATTGACGTGTTTTGACAGCACATTATTCAAAGCTCACTGTTGTAACAACTGTCTAATACGAAAGACCATTCAATCTAATATTTCGATTATTTATCGATTAAAAATCAATATCGATCACTAAATCATCAACCGATTATTTTTTAACAAGTTACAATCATCTGATGACAGTAGATTCTTATACTGTACAATTACATGCAATATAAAGTGGCAAAATTTCTAAAAGAACTAACGACAAAAGAATCTTGTATATATTCCCTTGGCTGCTTTTAAGGGTTCTTCCAAAAGAATTCAAATGGCGTTTTCAATGATTTTTTTTAGTTCGTATATGATTCTTTGATTCTATTGAAATAATTGGAAAAAATCATCAAGGGAGAAAAACTACATATTTCTCCCAAACACTGAAATTTGTTGGCATAAGCGGATGTGAGCGAATAATATTTTATTTTCTTGCATTTCGCGTTTCTTGCCTTGGGTTTTATTGAATTATTTTTATTTTTCTTAATATGAGAAACAATTTAATGAGACACAGTTTTTGATAAATTATTTCAATATTTCTGTCTTCAATTTTCATAAGTGTCCAAATGTACCGGGTGTCCCGATAAAAATGGCTCTCGGCCATATCTCGAAAACCGTTTATAGTACAGCTTCGGGACAGCATAAGTAATATTGACATAAAAATTGGGACTATAATTAATAGAAAAAGAAAAGACAATTTCGAAGAGTCAAAAATTGTTAAAATCCGTTCAGTCAAACCGGAGTAATTTAAGTTTGAAGGAAAATGCTTAAAATTTACACATTTCTTAAGATATCCCGTAATACAAAAAATATATCGACAAGTGGTTTTCGCTATTCTGTTGCTAATTTGGTCTATTATTATATTCCTTAATTAAAACTGCTAGATTTAAAAAAATAAATAAATTGCGCCCTCTAGCGAAAACGTTATTCATTAGGTTGTTTCGAAATTATAACTCTTACATTGGTAGAAAGGAGCTCTCTTCAAAAAGACTAAGTTTGCATAGATAGGTAAAGTAGAACTGGACTTACAGGCGTTTTTTCATAATAAAGTTCCCGCTTTCCCCCACCTCTTATTTGAAGAGATAGACTAAAACTTGTAAATCAAATATACGCTGAATTTCTCGATAAATACGATAATCATAGTTTAAATGTATCTTAATTAGGCAAAATTTGTAAATTATTCATTTTATAATTTTTGATATTTAATTACGCCCTCTGGCGGTGGACTTACAACTCTGTAAATAATTTCCAGATTTTTCGCGACGTCACTTTTGTTATAAATTTTTTTCCCGAAGCTGTACTATAAACGGTTCCCGAAATATGGCCGAGAGCCATTCTTATTGGGACACCCGTTACATAAATATATTTTTATAATACGGCTTGGATCTCAAATTTCACATTTCAAAGTGTGGCCCACTTTTAAAAACTTTTCCATATATTTAAACTTATATTTGACATATTAAAGACGTTCTGTATGATTTCAAATTTAAGAAATATTTCGAAACTTTTACCGTGATTGGATAATTACGAAAATTTTCACATTTTTCAATTAGTTCGTAAATTCCAGCTTTGATATTGTTTATTCGAAACCTGCAATGACTTAATATTGTATAATAGACTTAAATACTGCTTAATTAAATCAAAATTAATTGGGAGCAGTCGATTCAATAATTAGAAATTAAATGTATATTATAAACTCGTACAGTCTAAAACAATTCATTGCTATTTACATTCTTTTCTATACTTCAATTCGTGGTTTCTTTGTTTGTTATTGAATCCATAATCTCACAACTTAAACACCTTCAATTTCAATTTCAATTTCAATTTTTTGATCTCATTATTCTATTTTCAATAAATAAGCACACAATACTCAAGGATTTAACATAATTAGTCTAGAATAAAACGAAAACAAAGAATAAAATTTTTCGATATCTCGCTTCGTTATCGAGATATCGATGCTTGGAGTTACAACTAAGATTCGCTTTATAGAACAGGCGGCGCTTAAAACTTCGTCTAGAATGAAGATTCTATCACTTTAAAATCAACATGAGTCTTGCAATTTAACAAACAGAAGGTTTCTTATACAATTTAATTCATCCCAATATGCCGATAATATACAAAAAAGAACAGATTGCTGAAGCTCCGGTTGGATTAGGTTAAGTAACGTTTTTTCAACTTCAAGTATCGATATCTCGAAAACGAAGCGAAATATCGAAAAATTTTTAAATTGCTTCTTATAATGTTCCAACAAAATGATCATGCTATTATTATAAAATACTCGATATTAAGTTCCCAATTATTCTGTAGATATTGAGGAGCAGCTAGAAATTGCTGAAGACAAATGTAATACGTTAAAAGGGCAATTAGATTATATGAAACATGTTTATGGAACGAAGAAAAAAACGAGGAAAGTTTCTTCGGCTCATCAAACTATGAAAACAGGTAATATAACAATAGTAAAAACTGAAAAAATTGAAAATTATGAAGTACTTATCGTATGTAGTACACTTCCTATGAACACCATGTGAATTTAGAGCTTCATTTAGTACTAATCATGTAACAAAGTGCTAGATGCAATAACTTGGCATGCGAAAACTGGTCGCAAGCTGTAGATGAATGGGCAGTGATCAAGTGATCAAGTGGCGACTGTTGCTGTTAATAGTAAGGATTATACTATTGACAGAGAACAGTAGATTAAGGACAAAATACTATATATCCGATACATGGATTGTCTTAAGATGAAAGGAGTAGATTTTCCTCGTTTGGAAAGCCTATTACTGTTAAGGCCATAGAAGCTACTGTCTTCCATAACAGCCGAATTGGTATCCTCTAGGTCTGTTGCAAATGCAGGGTTCACATAGATGCCTAACATTTTACCCAGTGAATTTAAAAATTTCGAGCCAAGGTTCTTGATTAGCGTTTCCAAAGACATCAGCATTTGGTAGTTTCAAAGGAGATATGAAGGACTTCTCAGAAAGCCTATGGGCGCAACTATGAACTATGAATAATATACTTTAAGCATATCCTTCTTAACAGCTATAATTATGATTCAAGTCTCCTCTCGAAGTATCGCTCCTAGTTCCAATTATCGAAGCTCCAGACGGGTCATTGATAGACGATCCCTTCACAAGGAATCAACTATCTTGATATCCAGTGAATCGTAGATTAAAATCACCACGTTCGATATGCAAAAACTGCGCCAAATATACTACTGATATTCCAAATTACCTTTTACCTTTGCTTGTCTTGATAACCTATACGATTTTGCTGAGTTCCTACAAAAGAGGGAATCAGGGAAATTATGCTGTAAACTTAAGGATTGGACATTCTAGACCAAACTGCAAGCTCTCCATACCACTAGGAAAATCACTTATCATTTTTCAGGTGGAGTTGCTTCTAATAAATACAACTAGTATAAGAGTGGGAATAAACTCTAAGAACGCTAGCTAGCAGAAAAAAAGTAACCCTAATGTGGCTACCAGGTCACCAAGGTAAACCAGGCGACGACTTCATACTTCAAGGTCTCAGACAAACTGTGGCCTCAAGAGATACCATATCAATGATAAGTTGAACAGACGGCTGAAGAATCAGATGAGAATACAAAATATTTATAAACATATCAGCTAAGATGTCTAAAGAACTTCTCTGAATGACCAGAAACGACATCAAACTGGTGGACAGTCTTCTGTCAGGTCACTGCTGCATCAAATACCACCTTAAGATAATAGGCATGACAGTACTCGAGCATCTACTCTGTGAATGTCCTGCCCATTTCATTGAAAATCTCAGGTACCTTGAAGAAGTAGTACTAAGACCTTGGGAATAGCCTCTTTTGAGAGAAGTGTACGTATGCTGGAAGCAGAGCAATGTGTAGGGTCTGTACAAAATATCTTCTACGTACAGATGAAAAGCGAAAACGATTCCCCAAACAATCTACGCTCTCAGGATATGCAGAGTAAACATCTTCTTGTGGGAAACTGTGTGGGGTGACGACAATTCATGATAGAAAAGCTTGACATTGCTTTCAACATCACCGCATAGAGTCACAAATCACATAGAATATTGCATTGTTTACTGGTGAATTCAATTAACAGAGATTATAACAAGGACATAGCGGGAAACTCTGGAAAACAAATTTATCAAAATATAATTTTGGAAATTATGTATATTCTTTTTTAGTATACGAAGCATTTGAATGGGAGCAATAAAAACAATGTTAATGTAGAAAAACTCAATTTAACAAAACTAACAAAACTTATTTTGAACATAAAACATCATGGCTGTCATTATATCGATGTTCATTGAATAGTTCTCTTTTATAAAAGTTGAACTTTTATTTTAGATGATGGTTCAATGATTCTCTCCACGTCATCGGTATCTTTTGTATCGGTCGAACATAAATCATTGCCTAAAAGACAAAATTCTAATGCAATTGGAACTGATCATTCTGGTGCAGCAGTAGAAACAATAAATACCATATTATCTGGAATAACAAATTCCGTAAATCGTTTATCCGAGATCCATGTAAAAAAACCGGACAGTCCTGGAAATAAAATGGGAAATACATATGTTTCGACAAGTAAATATTAATTTGAATCTAGTACATTTCAACGTTTTCACAAAATAATAAACTCAAAATTAACCCATCGCTTGTAATTATGTGATGGCAATTCTCATTCAATTAGTAATTTTTCCTAATAATTATGTTTCTGTTGATGAATCGTTTGTATTCTAGGCTACTTTCAATTGAAATTTCTTTTCTGACAGATAAAATCTTGATGATTTGATCTAATTTAGGTCTTCAACAAAATTTGACTTGACATTGAGAGCTTCCATATCAATCAATAGGCAGTCTTGCACCACATAAAATTCATTTTTAATTGAAATTAACCCAATCATGGAAAATCTGGAAATATTCTCTACAATAACGCGTAGTACCGCAATTTGCATTAATCGGGATAAGCTTAAGTTTTGTGTCGTTGTTTGAGGAATGTGCTCCCCTAAAAGAATAACACTCTCTAACTCTTGCACATTCGAAAGTTAATCAATCTTTTTTAAGGATTATAGTCCTTGTGATGCAAGGCTTTGCAGTATTGTGTATAAAAATGAAGATGTAGCACATCCAGGGCCCGATTAAGCTAAGGGCTTGGGAGGCTAAAGCCCCGGGCCCCAGATCCAAGAGGGCCATCATTTGGAAATCATTTTGTATTTTTTGATGTGTGATTAGAAGACTACCTCTTTAGAGGGATCGTACAACTGGAAAAACTTTAGCAAGCTCATCACCATACTGCACCACATTCAAGATTTTGAACTCCTCTTCCAGTCATTGACAAAGTGTGTGATCTATAATAAATAGAGGTGTAGTAGTAGGCGTTCTGCTATCCTTATCAGCTTCTTTTATTTGTTAAAGCAGAAATCCTGATTTTATGAAGTATTCATTCAATCACTTGGCCTTATATCAGTACACTTCTGTACTGCTTACAACATCAAAATAACGTGCTAGATTTATCGAATGGAATTATAAAATATAGATCTAGCGAAATGTTTTTTCTTTAATTTAGTTTCATCTACATAGAAACTAGTAGAATTTTCTTCATCTATAAAATTCAGTTGAATAACTTGATCAATTTATTTCATTTTTTAGACGTATTCAATCCAACTGAGGGTACGTCTGGCCAACGTGTAATAGATTCCGAATTAATAGCGGACAAAGCTTGCGTGGGTAACAACTATACGAAGAAAAAATCAAAGGATATCAAAGGATCTATAAGGAAACAAGCATCGAGTCAATTGATTAGGAAATGCGTTAAAGTAGATAGGAAAATCAACAGTGCTGTTTGTAGCAAATCTTTTTCGGAGACAAAAAACAAAATGTATCCTATCATGAAATCTAGAGGTAACGGTGAGTGGTAGAATTCAAGTCATACTCAAATATTTGAGGATAGTTGCTAGATTTTTCATCTTTCGAGTAATTTTTGTGATATACCATGTCCAAACAATAGCAACCAATAGTTGTTAACGTAGAACCATCAAGACCGAATGCAGTTCTTATAGCTACTATAATTAAATCAGTATAGCCGTAGCATTCATTCGAATTATGGTTGTTTTTTTGTTCAGTGTAAAGATCTTTTTTCTCCAAAGTCGCCGAGGACTACGATGGGTAGCGGTGACTGAGTCACCATAATCTTTCTGTTAATTCAAGATGGAGTAATGATACAATACAATGAGATATTTTACCAATGTTTCAAAGATGAAATCTTCAAGGATTTCAGTAAATTTGCAATTAATTTAATATACTTATTACGATTATTCGAATTTTTTGTAATTTCGTTCCAAGCAGAGTCTTTTATGGTCTGAAAGTAAGGTACGTCTTTGGGAATATTAGATATTAAATGAATCAGAAGTTCTTTCCATTTTATCTTCTCTCTAGTTATATATTTATGGATCTGAATTTTCTGGGAAATAGTGATCTGCTTCCAGTCGATTTCGAATAGCGGAAAAATTAGTAGCAGCAACTGGAATATCGTAGCTAGAGGTTGGAATTTGAGTGATAATATGTAATTATGGACGATTTCAACATAAAATATTTCCCAGGAACATTTAATCGCTTATTTGTGTTATTATTCTAAAAATATACTTTGATTTTTTTCGATAATACGGTACATAAGTTAATTCGTTTTTTCCAGCCAAACTAGTAGAAATATTTCATAACAGGGAAGCCAAAAATAGTGATTCAGAAGAATGCCAGATAAATAAACAAATGAATCCAGACGGCGACCATAAAAATAAACATTCCGATGTACCAATTTTGGAACTTTCAAATGACCCTCAGCAAAATATTCCTCTTACGCGTAGTAATACCATAAGATTGTGTCAGAATGTTCTACAAGACGAGTACTGCTTTTGCCAAGAAGCACGTAGAAGTGATAGTTATCGAAAGAACTATGAATTACCTACAATCGCATCCCGAATGAAACAAGTTGCTAAGACATACCTGAGTACTTTCAGTTTCAAGGTTAGTCATGTATCAAATGTGTGCGTGTGAGAGGAATATCTTGGTTTTTTATTCTCTTTAAGCTCATCTTCATTTTGGATTTAAACTAATATTGAACTGTTTAGTGTACATCTACGAGATTTCTCTCCTCCATTATCAATTATCTGATGTTTTTTTGTTGCAACATTTTCATTCAATCAGTTGTTTCTAGCTGTGTTTATAAGTTGATGGACTAATTGTAGTTGTATAGATCTGAACCTTGATTTTTGTTGACAATTACAAATTATATGTATATATAGGGTATGGATATATAACTAATTTTAAACTAGCAAAGGTTTAAATGGTGATTATTGTTCACCCACATCTCGAAGATTATTTTCATAATTGAAGTCATTATCTTTGCTTTATTGGATTATGAAGACGAGTATTGAAAGGGCAAATAGACTAACGGATATCTTCTTTATCATAATAACGCGACTTGTCACTAGTTACTTATGATTCGTGCGCAATATGACTGCTAAGAGGCTCCACATTTACTTCACCCACTAGATTCAGCACTACGAGATTTCTGGTCCTTCCTGAAAGTAAAAAAAGACACGAAAACTTTAACTTTTGAAACTTATTTCTTGAGAAGTCCAGTATTCTGAATATTCATTTAAGTTCATGTTTTTTTTTTAACTAACTTATGCTATATTTGTAGACGATGGTTAGTAAACTTGTTGGAGGAAAAGTATCTAATGAAAGAGTGACTCCTAAAAAGGTAATATTATGAAACATCAAAAATTAGTTCAGCTCACGTTATTGGAAAATATTTTTAAATTTTATCCTTTTGCTCCGATCTCACTTTTCATATAAAACGCCCAGACTTTATGGTATTACCATGTTCATTTACTCTTTATCTATTTTCTCACAAACTACAACTGATTTATAATAATTCGCTTGTGACTTTATTCAATAGCGGATTCCTAATTATTAGAAAGTTGGCATCTAGTATTCTTAGAAACCAATTTTATCAAAATTCACGCCAAAACTTTATTTTTTTGCGATTCAAGTAACACAACTACACAAAAAAGTAGATGATTGTAATTTAAGTGAAGATTTAAATTTTGTTGAGCACATACCTACAAATCATTGTACATATTGATGGAAAATTCATGACTCTGTTGACAAAATATTCAGAATATAGTGATTATAGCTTGTTTAGCTACAAAACTTCGTACGAAAAAAATTTTCTTGGCTCAATAATGCTAAATTTCCATATTATTTTCTAGGCAATACCATTCTGCGCAGCTATTTCTACAAGTCCTAGCCACAATATTGGAATTAATATCCAACAAGTTATGAATATTTTAAAGAATAGGCAACCGGTGAATGGAATCTCACCCACTTTAGCTCACAATATTGGATTAGCTGCGGAACGATTGAATAGTAAACCGTTATCAACTTTGGTAACCACAATTAACTCAAATACTTGGTAAATTGATATTAAATTATTAAATATTTTATTTACTATGCTTCATTCGTGATTAGACGTAAGCAATCTGTGTTGTACTATTCGGAATGAGATCTCCAAGTAGAAATAATAAATCCACTGTAAAACGCCACTATTTAATCCCCGGTATTTTGAGTTTTTTTGTCTCATATTCACAATGAAGCGCAACCTCACCGAAATAAACCCTCTCTAAAAACCATCATACTACCCTACCCAGCCCTGAAGGGGAAAAGCTTTCCTATATCAGGGCCATTCTAGAAATGAACCAAATTCTACATTCTTATGTCAATTAGGAAAAGTAAAGAGGATTGTTTACATATGACCTACCCACGAGTAATTCGGTCAAGTAATTGACCGAGCTACTACTACTAATTAAAGCAAAACTGTGTGTGAGCGAATTAAATAAGACCTTCACATAATTTATGAGGATGGAAGTGCAGCAGGTTGATCATTCACGCGCACCTCCTAAATTTTTGAAAAACACTGTTTACGAACTGTAATCCCAGCAAAAGTGGAATTTCAAGTTATTTAATATTTTCTTGCAACCGGAGCTAGTTGTTGCTTTCTATCATATTCCTTCAGTTATTTAACACTAGATTCATATAAACCAGATTTTTCCTGTACCGAATTTTCTACAATTTTATATTTTTTTCGTTTTAAAGTCACAAATTTTTTGCATGTCCGGTAAATTCATTGCTCTAACCAACTTCAGATAAGCAGTATCTCCGGCCGGTGTTTGTCTCTAAAAGCAGCTAATTTGAAATCTCCTTCTTTTTGTATTTTTGAATAAACTTCACGGTAGTTCTACTCGATCACTTGACATTTTTAAAAGAAACGAATTGGAAGAAAAGAAAAAATTGATAGGTTTACAATTGACTAATGGTGGTAAGAAAGTTGCAATAGAAGACGGGCATTCGTAAGCCGCAAAGGCCGAGTAGAAAGGCGAGCGCTTCTATTCAGTCTACAAAATAGGACATATTTTATTCACTGACTCGCTCAAAGTTATTTGCCCGTTGCTTGGCCGAGTATTGTCACATTGTAATTTACTGGGCCAAGTGCGATCTCTCGACCGAGCACTAGGTAGGTGTAATTGGACCATTAGAATCAAAATACAACTATTATCGTTATCAATTTTGAATTATTTGAGGTTATATACGAAATTTCGAAGTTGCCTTTTCAATAGGTAATGTATCTTATTGATATAGTAAGTACTTAAATCATTTAGGGTGATTAAATATTGTTCCACATGGTATTTTTATGTTTTTGGGCTTCATTAAACTCGATTGTGAATTTGCAATATCAAAATACGAGATGTTATGACTCGTTTTTAAAAAAATAATCACCACTTTAGCAAAAAGTATGGTACTCTAGGTTAGGATTACTCAGAAATTTGAAAGGGCAGTTTTCAAAGCAGCAAAGAAAAAAAATATCCAAAATACAACTGGTAGCTTGCAAGGAAAAGCTGACGTTAATCTTTCCATTTTTGTTCGTTTGAAGTAAAACCTTACAAACTTTAATTCAACGGCAAGGGTACAGATCGAGATGACTGGCCCAAATTACAACCACTAATTTTGAAATAACAAATTTTATTGTTATATTTTCCAGTTATCTGAAACCACAGCAGTGTCCATTATCTAAATGCAAATTAAATTATCAGTATCTACAGGACTTGGCTAAAAGCATTCCAGAAGAAACAGTCGAAGAGGTCGAAGGTGAAGATCAACAGCCCGAAATCAAAACACTTTTCATCACAGGTAAAATTTTTCCTGAATAGGTTGAGCTGACACTACGTGACAATATGGTGAATAGTGTTATTCGATTCTTTATGAGGGTGTTGAGAGTATTGAGAATTAGGTAAGGAGAACTTTCTGTTATGGGGTGCAACTCTCAGATGTAGTTCAATAAAGCTCGTAGTAATTAAACTTTTACAGGTATAAAACACGGAATTCAACCATATCATTTTGTAAGCGAAGACATACTTTATAAATAGAGCTTCTACAATATACAAAAATGATTTTTAAATCTCGCAATGATATGGTTTACACACATAGAAAGTTCTTACTACCTATACCGTTCATAGATCTGATTTACATAATTGGAATCCAATTAAACAGAAAAAGGCTTAATTAAACCTAATTGAAACTGAATCTGATTGTCAGCAGGCAACTTCTGGAGAGACCAACCGGAAGCCAAGTTGTTTTTGTCCATCTTTTGATTTTTTTTATATACAAACAGCTTCGCAAGCTAAATCTTCTCAAAAAATATTGTATATTCAACAGGTCCGTCTGGTGATGTGGCGGTGAAATGTCAAAATTTCCCACAATGGTCAGTGGATCCTTCAGAAAATAATTTATGTACTTGTGTTCCGAATGCCGGCGCTGATACCAATTATAATAGTAATAAAATACTGAGAAAATCAGGAACAGTCATTTCATCGCAAATGTCGATTGCTCAGGTATACAACCTCAATAATTATCTCAAATTTTGAATGTAGAATTTTTCTTGATCGGTGTTTGAATGGATGTGAGACAGAAATTGATAATACAAATACATGTGCGATGGAGGCAAAACTGTGTTACATCGAATTTACCATTGTTGAGATTTATGCCAACTCCATACGTTAGGCTATTAACTGATGTACACTGCTGAAGTTGAGATAAAATTAACCTTATGCATCTAGACATTTCGGAGCTTACTTGCGTCTTATTTTTTCGCTGGTTTTCCTAATTCAATCGTGGTCGCACTTCGCTTCTGGATGAATTTCGTGAAAGTCGTTCAAAATTGGATAATGTGCCAGAAAACATGGATGCTGTGCGTAAACTGATATTGCAAGATTTCATGAACATTTGGCTGTCAAAAAAATTAGTTCTGTGCATATGGACCCGAGCTAAACAATTTTTTGTTTGAGTATTTTCCATATGAACCAAATGAATTGTAGTTTAGGTACAGTTTCACTTTTTCACTATAAAATGGAAGCGGTTTTAATTATATTGAGTTTGCATATTATATTAGAATTACGGAAAAAATGTTTGACTTCCGTGAATAATTTAATAATTTGATCGAGAGAACAAGAACTAAAAGAAACATTATAAAGAATCGTATAATCTGTTACGAACCCATTTATATAAACCGGGAAACCGGTCCTGTTCTAATGTTCTAATGATACTAAAGTTTGGTGGCTGCTTCAGTTAATTTGTTTTTTTTTCGGAAGGTCTCTGACTTTTTTTATAGAGACAATTTCAAAGAGGGACTTTTTTTTGATCACGACAACTGAGATATTTCAATAGATCGAAAATTCTAGAAGATAATTTAGTATATAAATCGAGAGTCTAGCAGCTGTAAGGCTGTCCATAATTTGATGGCATATTGAATATATCGGTACTTTTATTGAAGAAAAGTTAGTTTTTTGTAGTTTTTGCAATCATCATCGCAAGAAAATTTGAATCTAGATGCTTTTTGTTCCATCTTATTAACTTTTGAAATACGGGATGTTACCATAAGGTAACGCTAAGCGCTTTGACTACCTAATTGTTGATATTTTTGGAAAATATCTATTAGTAATTTTTGAATTTAGTTTATTGATTTTAAGGCATAAAATTGAAATAAATTCAGTAGATAAGGTAAATAATCTTATGTTGTATGAAAAACAACCCATATAAAGACCGATTTGACACTTTTAACACATTGTTCTTGTCGACAAACAACCTTCTGCAGCACACCACATTTTAAAATCAAAACGCACTGGTTTTCCCAGAATAAATTGTTTATAGTTATGTTTTCAAGGTATTTAATCATCTTTTGTCATGGCATAGGTATTCTTCAGGTTAGAAGTTAAAAAATTTTGTTTTATTTATGCGCAACTAACCAAGTTTTGTCTGGTAAATCTGATTTTAAGTAGTCAAAGTGAATAAAACGTGAAATTTTCGAAACACAATCCCTGCGCGTTCTTAGATGTCTTCTCAGAAGAAATTGGCATTCCCATAGGGGAAAATCATATTTTTTGGAGACACCTAAGAGAAAAAAAATATTTAACTCAACTGCGACGGTTTGAAATCATGATGTCCCAAACAACTCCACTTTTCTGTAAGGATGAAACAATACAAAAAAAATATAATTATGTATATTGCTTCTTTGGGTATTAAATTTAGATATAATATTCCAGAAAATTTGATTCAATTTCTAATAAATGCTGATTATTACAGAAAACAAAAGATTTGTCGAGCAGTGTGAAAATTGAGAAACGTCCACACACTACTCAGCCTATTTCTTCAGCCCAGCATAATATGTTCGAGGGAAAAGAGAGAAGTTTGAAAATAGTTCTCACTCATCTTCACGACGAATTTGAAGCTTTGAACAAGTAGGTGATATTTCCCCATTTTTTAAAAAACCTCCATTGCAAAGAAAACAATTTTCTTCTTATCCTAACTCACTATATAAATATTTTCAAAAAGTATGAACACAAGAAGTCGGAAACTATTAACAGGGAAATTATAGTGGCTTATCTTAACTCATATAGAAAGAGACAGTAGTTATATATTTTAACATGGACGATTATTACGAGGTAGACTGCTTGGAACCAGTTGACTCAGTTCTGTAACGAGGATGGGTCTATTTTAATGGATAACAATTATTAACATAGTTTTTTAGTAATGACCCAATTTATAGTAAAGATTTTCCACTGGAGGAGTTTGTTAGTAGAAGTAGGATTTCGGTAGCTGATTAGTTTTGTGGAATAGAGGAGGAAACTATGCCAACTGTTAAGCTGTAATTAACACAAGGAGGATTATCCTAGAATTTGAACTAGTGACAGAGCTTTGATCCAAAGCCAGCGAAACTTGAAGGAATCTCAAATTCTAGAGAATCTTTTTGTGTTATGGTGAGAACTACCCAGACAAATAGAATCCACCCTATTCTTAGTATTAATATAAATGTAGTTGTAGTTTTTCAACAAATGGTTTGTTACTTGTTGAATACACATTCCGTGGTTGTGATTATCTGATCATCTACAAGACTATTTGAAAACTGTATTGCTCTATATAATTGGAATATTATTCTTTTAATGTGTACCTTAAATTCTAGACAATATGAAGAATTATCCCGAAAAGTAATAGAGAGTGACAGCCCCGAAATGAAACAACTTGAATCGTTGGAATCAGTATTAGTGAAAAAAGAGGAGGAGATTTGTATGGTGATGAACTTATGCCAAGAAGTAATAGCTCTTAAACAGCAAATCAAAACATTGAAGCAGAATAACAGTCAATGTAATGTTCCACAGGATAGAAAAGACAACGAAAATTCGTCCAATTGCCAGGATTTTAATAATCCGCGAGCGGCATTTCATTTAACTAAATTATTGAAACAAATACAAACATATCAATTGAAATATAAACATGGGGTAGGAGCGTGAAAAAATATATCTGGCTATTTAAAAATGTGTTTTATTCTGGATTAAGAATGAATTAATACGTTAATTATTCCGGGATACCATGTCCCTAATAGAAAAATTCTCAGTCTTTCAATCATTTTCCTTAATTTTCTAAAAAACTCAGCTATAGCTTGCAAGCTTATCTGCACATTGTAGAAAACTTTATGCTCCATTACATGCTCCCTTAATTTTTGGAAAATTTACATTTCTTTCTATTATATTTTCAAATTTTGACCGTATAAAAGGGCAGCCGCATAAATTGATTTCATATCTGTTTTTCAAACACCATTCATTTCATTAATAATAACAATTTCGGGATGCGGTTCGCTGTAATCGACAGAAGGATAATATAGACAAAATTTTCAAAATAAAGATGAGAGAGAAGAGGTAAGTAATTTGATAACGGTGAGTCAACGGTCAAGAAAAAATCAAACAAGTGTTAATATTATCCCAAATTCAAGTATATTTGATTAAACTACCTACATTCATTTTGGAACCAACAATTTAAAAAATATATATGATTCTATCATCTATTGCTTTTGCAGTATTCATTGAAAGAAGAACAACGACTGAGCGTAACAAAAGCTGAACTACTTTGACCACATTTCGGATTCTCTATGTAGTTTTGTTCCACGCAATCTAAATACTTGATCCTTTGTTTGAGAGAAATAACTTCATTACACAAAGTGATGAACATGATAATCTGATCTTCTTTTTTCGACAATTCTTTTTCCACATCGCAAAGTGTCTTCGACATTCCTTCGTTGTCTCCCCCTGCCATCATTTCTTTATTCTGCATTTTGTGAGATAAATCAGAGTGTATTCTGAAAATTATTAGAAAAAAGTTAGAATTTAGACATATTTAACAGTACGTAAACGCAAAATTTAGAAAAGGTTAGTTCTAATAGTCAAACAAGTATCAAACTACTCCTATGTCATCGATTCAAAGCTGAGAGACTTTGATACTGCTGGATTCAAGAGCTACACTTTATTATTTTCTTCTATAGAGGTCACTGCTACCTGAGGAAGCAACTAATGAGAAAATTTCTAGCAGTTATTTATGCAGATTCTGCGAGGAGGAGTTGGATAAGATACGACATAATGACTTCTAGTTAGTCTGGGTTTCCGTCACAAAGTAATGAAAATGTGAATAGTTTTTGATAGCGCTAGATTGAAAAATTATTTAAACCGCACCAAAACCAAGCCACATATCAATAAAGCCACTACTACCTAAGGAAGCAACTGCTTAGAATACTTCTAGCAATTATTGATGCAGATTCTGCGAAGAGTTGGATGACATCGGAAATAATAGCCTCAACTTTATCTGAGTTCAATATCACACAGAAATTAAAATGCCGCCAGATCCAAAAAATATTTCAACTACAACTGAAACAAATTATACTTTTTCAATGTCTTCCTTAGAGAAATAATAGCTTTCACTTAATTTGGGTTCCCGGTTACATAGAAATGAAAATGCCAATAGACTTTTATTCTATTAAAAAATTATTTGAACTGTAGCAAAAACAACACATTCTCCTCAATGTCTTCCTTAGAAGCCACCGGAGGAAGCGATTGGTGAGAATATTTCTACTAGTAATTATTGGTGCTGATTCTGTCAGTAGGAAGGAATAATAACTACTATTTAGTCTGGGCTCTCGGTCACACTGAAATGAAATCGAAAATAGACATCAATACCGTTAGAAGCAAAAACTATTTGAACGACTAAACCTCCTCAATGTCCTTCTTAGAAGCCACTGCTACTTGAGGAAGCAGCTGATGAGAATACTTCCAACGAATTTTGCAAGAAGGAGCATGAAACCTGGGTTTTGTTCTAAAATATCTTGCAATTGCAAGATAGAAAATATTGAGAGGGATCATATAAGTTTTTTGAAACTAGTATATTAGATGTTAATCATTTCTTGGATCTTTGTAATAATGTATTTTTTCAATAACAGGATCGACTTGATCATCATTACTGAATGTTGATGATAATTAAACTTAAGTGCTGCTAGATTCAACTTCTGTAGGATTTTAAAATATACAGAATGTCCTTCGTAATATTGATTTAATAAAAAACATGAAATTTGTATTATCCATTGCATATTGGAAATTTGTTTATTACTGAGCAAAAATTAAATTTTTGAACTCTATCCATCAATTTCTTTCAAATAGTTGGGTTGATAAACAACGTGGGAAACTATAGAGCGGTATGTTATGACTTACTAAAGTGATATAAATCATTTCCTATTGGACTGACAAAAGAGAATAGAAAACTGTAATTTGGAGAAAATTCTCATTGAAATTAGAAGCTCATATTTGGTAAAAAGATGCCTAGCAACCGAATTCTCAATAGCACTAGTAGACACGGTATCCTATTAAGTACATATGGATTGTTAAATAAAATTTCATTTACTTAGTGAGTTTTTCAAAGTCATTGTGAAGTTGCATTAAGACTTCTTTCAGTTTATTTTCTTTTCCTTGAAGAATACTATCACCTCGCAATTGCTGATACAAGTTATCTCCTTCATAATTGGTATGCTTCAGTAGTTTTTCCTTCCCTTCCTTCAATTTATTATCCCCATTTTCTATCCACTGAAAACACAATAGAATAAGAAAATACGTTTATACATATGATATCACAAGTTTCACTTAAATAAGTTTTATTGAATTTTTTTAAGGAATTAAAATCCTTTTTTTTTTTTAATTGAAATCCAACAATATTTATTTCATTTGATCTAGTTGACCGAAGAAAATAAAGAATATCATTAGTTTTTTGCTTAGAGAGTTACAAGGATGCAAATTAAAACCATGATTCCATCATGACAATATACTTCTGTGATATTTCTTAGCGAAATTACCTGAATGGGAATGAACTAATAATAATAATTGCGCTTTGAGCATAATGAGACATCAAATACGGCAGTAATTTCGGAAATAATGTGTTAACGGCTTATTATATAGTTTCGTAGCATAACGGTCGGTGAAAAAATACTTTGTCAGGAATATTGCGTACAGCGAAGATTGCTCCGCCAGGTTGATGTTTGACGTGGGTGGGAAAAGGGCCTGACCTTTGAGGCAACGGAATGTGCTAGGCGAAGAAAGCTTACACCACCGAGATCCATGCCTAGCTGTTATCTAGGAATATTTGACTTTAACAAAAAAATCAGTTTTCACTGATAAAATATATTCACAATATTAAGTAGTGCAACTGACTGACTTTAACTAACAACATATGTGGGCTATGTGGATGCAAAAACTGGAATTATTTTAATTCCAAATTTGTTCCAGAACAACGTTATACCTTTTAAATTACTCTCCATTTTTTTCTCACTCATCTGTAGAATTGACTTCTTCATTTTTTTCTTTTATGAGATCGGTGTACTGTCTTTCCTCCATTTTTGTGTGGAAATAAGAGAAAGTCACAAGGGATAAGGTCAGACGAGAAACGAGCATGGGTTAGTATATGGCTGGGTCTATTTTTTAGGTCTATTTTTTTAGGAACACTGTTTTTTCCAAAACCTCCAAAAGACTAGATTTGAAAAATTCTGCATGAACTATGTCCTTGACATCACAAAAGTCAAATCAGTATTATTTTGATGTTTGACTTTTTTGGACGGGATGACGATGTCGTCCATAGACTATTGCTTTCATTCTGGTTCATAAACATAGCACAACTAATAATCTGGATCAGATTCCAAATGTTCCAAATCTATCTTATTGTTTGCCTATCAATGCCCGAGGAGCAAACTTCGCAGCAATTTATTCCATTCCAATTTTTTCTAAAAAAACCTCTGAGCAGAGCTTCACTATTCTTAGTTATCTTTCAAAATCAAAACAGTTTCGATAACATTTTTACCAAGTAGGAAACAAAATTTTTCAGCTGCACGTTATACTTTTGAGCTTGACATTATAAAATAAGTATCGTTAAAAAAATACCTACCTTAGAACATAACAAACAAGCAATACGTATTATAGAAGCTCACGGCTATATTATTTCGGTTATTATTGGGTCCTTATGGTACTTTTTCTATATTTTACACTAACCTGAACTATAGAAACTTCAGACTCACTCATCATATCAAAATTTTCAAACTCTTGGGAAGCAAATAGTACTTCCAATTCTGATTTGGGAATACAAATTCTTTTTTTGCACCTCGAAAGATTAACTCCACTATCAATATGTCGAACATCAATGGACGAACCTGTTGAAAAAGTGTAGCTTACATTTCAATTTTTAAATTTATCATTTGATGGTATTCATACTTACTCAACCAATACTTTCAACTACTCTATGTGAGGAGCGTTTCGATAGTGATGCATTTAAAATAAAAATACCAATATTGCTCTATGATAAATTTTGGAAACGCTCCTATTTACTCGAGATTCAACAGTTAATACAAATTTCACGTATGCTCTTGATGATGATTTAAAGAAATAAAAAATACTGACTGAATGTGAAGGAATCGGTTCATAAATAGAATTCTTCCAACTCAAGTATACCATTGGGCAGATGCAATCAACTGAGGTAAAATCCTCATCCCCACAAACATTATGGGGTCACTTTTTATTGACAGGTGACATGCACTCGAACTGATGGATCATGTACTAACCCAAACACTGGCAGATTATGTAAAACTCCATAAACACCACACGTAGAGGTTGTATCAAAGTTACCTAGCTCGCTCGATTTAAATCTTCACACTCTTTGAAATTAGATTATTTTCTTGATATACAGTTTTCTTTAACCATAATCTAACTAGTTATATCAGAAGAGAATCGTTTAAAATGTAAATAAACACGAACGGTGTTTCATAGATAATGAGAAAACCTTCAAAAGAATGTGATACTCAACATCTTCTGTCATTTTTTCCATTTTGAACATATTGAGGTGCAAATTTCACTCAACGCACTTTGTATATATTTTCGCAGAAAATTTCGCGAAAGGAATATTGAATTACATCTTATTCGAACTACAAGGCTTGTCGTTGTCTTAGATGAATTTTTGATGTGAAACAATCGATCGACGTGATGGTTTTCAAAGATGTAATTCAATATCTGTCTTGGCATATAGCCAGGAAAGTGTTTGACTTTCCTCCAAAGAACGGTTAGACCGAGTTTCACATCACTTGCTTATAATACATGGTTACAAGCTAAATTAATGTAACTTTTTCTATTGATTTGAAAAATTGAGATTATCTACCACCCAGCTGATCAACAGAATCTTGTTCCATCGGTGATTCCTGACGAATATGTCGGACGCTTCGGTACAAGAATTGCAGATTTCTATTTAAATGAGGCTCGGAGTGTTCGTTTACTGACGAACCAAGCTGCGACTCATGATTACATTGTGGTGTTACTTCGTTAGTAGAATTCATATCTGCAGAAATTCTTGGCATTTTGAATCCGATATGATATTGACGTTTCCTTTGTCGTTTGATATGCCTGAAAATGACATTTTTCCAATATTACGATTGTAAAATATGGAGCTATTTCAATTAAAGCAAAATACAATTTTCTGTTTTGAAATTTAAAATTATAATATCAAAAACTTCAAGTATCTTGACTTATTGTTCTATCCTCACAATTCACAACTCAAAATTCTTCTTCAAAGCTTGTAATTTTCAACATTGCAATCCAATTTGGTTCTAATATTCTCAAACACTGTTGCCTCCCTCTGTTTCTCTCACCTCTTTCACCTTCCTCAACAAACCTTTTTGCATATCCAGTTTCTGGCATTTTTTTACCATCTCACGCGTGGAGTTTTTATGGATTAAGTTATACAGATTCTTCAGTACTTGGTCGGCTCTTCTTCTTCAAAATCAAAAGTACGTTCCATGCGATCCATGTCAGCAATTTCAAATGTTACCTTGTAACTTGCCTTTTATTTTGTAGTAAATACTGATTTTGATACATTTAAAAACAGTTAAAGAACACAAAATTTTCAGCCTTACCGAGCCCGAGCATTTATCGCTGATGTCAGTCTCGACAGAGGTGCTCCATCGAATGTTACGATTGATGATCTCATGTTGTAAGTTAAAGCAGGATACTGTCTTTTTGTATGCCGTTGAAATTTCATAGAACTCAACATTTGTTGTATATTTATTCCTACATTGTAACTAGGTCCTGTAGACCTTGCGGCACAAAATGGTATCATCTACAATACAAAATAATGAAATAGGTAGAAATTCAAGTCTTACTTCTTAACATTTCTTCACTTTTCTTCCGATAATTATTATAGAGGGGAGAGAGAGGGAGAAATTATATCAATCAAGTGAGTTATTTAGAGCTTCAAACCTTACAAATCACCTGACAAAGTCAAAATTTTTTCGGCCATGTATAAAGTGATGGAATAACATCTTCAAAAGTTTTTCAAAGCTAGCCAATTCTAGATTACATATTCAAAATATGGACAGAAGAAAAAGTAGAGCTGTTCGAAAATCAGACAGGAGACCAGAATATCGATCAAAACTCCACCGTCCGATCAGCCTTCTTTTTTCATAAGGACTACGAAGAAGGACTACAAGAAGGCAACTTCATACAAAATGGTTCCGTTATCAAAAAGACGACTCCACTACAAATTTCGTAAGTTGCTTAGTTAAAAACATAGGAAAAACTATTAGAAACAGAAAAATTAATGTCCGGGAATCTCATAAGTCATCTAAAGATTTTATAATTGATAAAGCTAGAAAGCATGGGCAAATGTACCAAATGAATAGCATGATGTACATAGACATCCCATTCAAAATGGTAATAAATGATTGCCATAGTTCCGTAAGTTCTTCGAAACGCATCTCTATGCTAATCAGATGGTTTAAAACCGAGCAATGAAGATGAAGACTTGCTAAAAAAATACTACGACTTCGTAACTTGAATCAGAGCAATACTGTGTCCTATTAACAAGAGTCCAGCTGGATAACCACTCCAAGTCTATTACAATCCAAAAGATTTATAACCATATCAGCTAAGAAGTCGAAAAAGAAATTCTCGAGACGTCCAGAAACGACATTAAAATGGTTGCTTCCCTGACAGGTCAGTGCCTCGTCAAATTAGGCTGATAGACCTGGCAGATGACGACAACTGCAGATTCTGCGATCAAGCCAGCAGAATATCTACTTTGTTTATATATTATCCGTTTCAGTAAAGAGTTTAGGTACCTCGAAATACTCTTAAGAAAATAACTTCCTTTGGGAAGAGGCCACTTATTTCGGAGAGAGATCATTGAGATGCAAAGTCATTCACAAAATATCTTTTAGGTATAGGTGCAGAGCGAGTAAAAATCCAAAACGATTTCACAATCTCAAATGCGAAAAGTATTGTCACTGGAACTAACTTCGCTCATAGATAGATTTCTTTGGGTAAAACCTTTACCAAGGAAGGTGTCTAAGATGACCTTCAAGCAGAAAATAATTTCAGGAACAGTTAATAACACGTTATAGGAGAAAATTTGATTGTTTTATTTAATTTGTGATCTACATGGATATAAGGAGAGATTCATAACAAGGCCCGAAAGTAAATGTGAGTGTTCACGAAAATAATAATTGAGTATCATTCGTGGATAAATTGAGTATCATTCGTGGAAAAGGCTAGCGAAGAAGCTCGTATCAAGTCCTAAAGGACTAAAGACTAAACCAAACTAGCTAGGAAATAATTACAGAATTGAATACGTAAAACTACGAGAACTCCACATCTAGAACATCAGATTGTTTATAAATTTACTTATATATATCTTTAGTTATAAATAAAACATCAACAACAAAAAATTATGTCTTTTCAATGGTGCTATACAACGTGTTAATGGATAAATATTAATGTCGATTATATTTAATTCGAGGTTTATCATTATTAACAGAAGGATATGTTTGTAATATTGCTCACCTTAACCATTGCTACAACTAAAACGACAGCACTTGAATTTTGTAGAAATTTTTGATTTGTTTATAGAACGCGAAGTCATTGAAAAGTCCCCTGTCAACAGTAATTTGTCACAATAATTAAAATAGAGTTGATACGTTTTGTTTTGCTGCAAGTTGAGACTAATCAAGCCAAATAGATTGTATATTAGAAGATTTAATGAATTTCAAATGTACTGGAAACGTGATTGAATTGAATTTATACCGTTGTTGAACGGGGAAGAGAAATTTGACCATTTTGTTTAATCCCAATTGGTCGGGTATTACCTTCGATAAATCTTAGAAGCTACAAGTTCAAATTAATACTCATTTATTGTATATAATATTTTGTACTGGAAAGATACAAATGGATTATTATGGTTACCTTCAGAACTAAGGCAAATAGCTAATTTTACAAAATTTATAGCTCAAAAAGTATATTATCAAGCATAGCGAGAGGTTAATACAAGATCGTTAAGATTGATGTAGCAGTATCATTAAGTTATCGTTTATAGTTAATGTACTTTCGGCATATTTCAGTGAACTTGGCACTGAATGTAATAAATAAGACTCTAAGAACTTTCTAGTCCGTGCTAAATATACTCAACACATATAATAGAGTCAATATAGATTCAAATATGCAAATGTTGATCAGAGAAAGTTGTACCTGCGCTAATTCTGAAATTTTAATAGCATATAACTGAAAATATATTGAATTAATGAAAGTAGATGAATTGTAGAATATAAATCGTAATTCGTACTTCTTGTTTGAGAAGATTTCGATCTCAACCTGAAGATATTGAAGCTTCTCAATATATATGTGAATACGTTGGAGATTCTTACAAAAATTTCAGCCATTTTGGATGCTGAGTTGCTATTTGACAATCGTATGAGTGAGTCGTGGTGAATATTTTTATAAAGATGGGGAAAATTGAGTATCGAGATGCTTTTCAAAGACAATAAGCCTATGCAAATAAAAGAGGAGTTAGACACTGTGTTCGGTTGAAGTTGGGCAGAGAGAGATGGCTATGGCAATACCAAAAGTACGCATTTGCCACATACTGATTGAAGAACGAAGTAATTGAAAGATGTTTTTGAAATAATGCGCACAAAAATGTTGATAAACCTTTTTGTTCGGTGTCGGAAGTGCGCATGCGATCGGTCTATAAACTGATTCGGAATGTGACCTGCGAACAAAGCTATTTTCAACAAAAATAATACAATTTATCTTTATTTTAAGCTATTATAAATACCGAGGAAACATATTATTATCGTTGTATGGTTTTTTCACCTGAATACCTCAATTAATCAAACTAAAATTTGACATTGAATTGTTATGTACATACAATATTAGATATTTTTCTTGATAATTTTTCTCAGGTATTAAATATCAAGTGTACTTCAGATGTATTTAAGGTATTATATTGTTTAGCATAGATAAAATACCGAAATGGACAAATATATTTGGAAATATTGTAAAAAGGTTGGTCATGTGATTTTTCTTTTTCTTGTAACTTGTTCTATGTCTATCTTAGTTTGCAGTTTCGAGAATATTCGAAAAAATATGTTCGATAAGATTTGTGTCAATTCTTTCTATGTGTTAATAGATAAATTATGAGCTACTTTATTGAACAATATATTCCATTCGTTTGCAGCTTGAGATTATTTCAAAGTATATGATCAATACAGTATAGATTTGACTAAAAAGTTATCAATACGATAAAAACTGCATAAACGAACCACGAAATATGGAAAAAAACAAATTCAGTTATAGAGATTCGAAAATTCTTAGAACGGAATCGATAACACAGAAAAGAAAATATTTAAAAATGGTTCATATTCATGAGAACCAGAAAGCTATCAATGATAAAAAAGACCTAATTAATTTGACTAAAATTCACAGATCTATTTTGTAAATAGTAATAAAACTACGAATATTTTGACTGAGAGCTGTATATATCCATTTTTGAGATGTAAGAACTAAGGAAAAATTATTTTTCATCCATGTTACACGAATCGTATGAATTTGATATTTCTGTAAATGATTTGAAATATTTTTCTGAATTTTTGAAAATGCCATGGTTTCTTTTTGAAAGTTGGATTAAAATTACATCCTGTAAAGGCTTGAAAAACTAGCAGTGCTGAGTTTAAGCTAGGCTCAAGGGTTTTGTGTAGTTTGGTAACATTAATTTAACTTTGCACATTTTCAAACCCCAATTTCTAAATTTTAACATGCTTTATTTCACAGTCTACCACTACTGAAGTAGCTGACGATAAAAACTGTTATTTTTAGTGGAATACCATTTGTGTTACGATTTTAGCTCGGTATGAAATGACTTATCTAAATGTATTACCAACCCCCTACTATAAGACCAACCGTGGTTCCGAACGAAATCAAAAACATTTTGGCAAAATTACGAGCGTCAAAAGATTTGCGGATTTATTCAAATGACTTGTATAACTGCTATGAAATTTACTATTTTGCAAAAGATTTATTTTAGGCGCTTAGTTTACTAATCAGTAAGGAAATATCAGAATAAAATCGATTTTACTTGCTTGCTGGTACTTCTAACCTGGTGGTAATTATTTTTTCACTTAATAAATTATGACAGTCGACTAGGGAGTTATTAGACACGATTTATTTTAAAAACACAAAATTGTCCTCATGTCCTCATAGCAAAAACAAATATCTTTGATTTTGGGTATATATAAAGGAAAAACCATAGAACAAACACTAGAAATTTGATTATGTATTGAAACCGATTTTGTTTCGTCTTCATTTCTAAAACACATGAGTCATATAGGCAACTAGCCATCGGTTATAAAAAGAAGAAGCATAAAGTCGATTTTAATAAAACTAATGGCTTCCTTTAATCAAAGACGGCACTTAGTTTATTAAAAGTACTTTTTAAATGGCGCTTCATGAACGTGACACAAATATAGCCGATTTTACCAAAATCGCCTAATATCAATAAAGATGGAACTTAATAACTTAAAAAATGCGCATATATATGCAAAATATACATTGAAAACTCGAAATATGCAACAATATATGCAAAATATACATTGAAAACTCGAAATATGCAACAATATATGCAAAATATGCAATGTAAATGAAAGAACAGAAATCAATAAATGAAGTCGTTTTTATTTATATTATTTATCTTTTTAAAAATATATTATTTATCTTTTTAAAAATATTCACATGTTATTATCAGGTTCTATTAAATACACTCATAACTACTGTTTTTATAAATTCGACTTTTATAGATTATCATCTTTTATTAGGTGTAAATTTGTACATAGAAAAACTACGTTCTACGTCGACCGACCTAATTGGCGCATATTTCAATGATAAACAGTAAAATGATTCAAAATTTATTTCTAATGAAAATTATCCACTAATTTTTGACGCATTAGTTAAAGTAGTAAAGCCTTCGTTGTTAGCTAGGACCGCCATATTGTTTCTCTTAAATGATTGCTTTATAAATCGTTGACTCTATTCAAGAAATTGTTTCAATGATTATTTTTCAATCATTTTTAATAAAATTTTAATCTTGGCTTTATTTTAGATTAGAAAAGAACCGATTTGTATATCGACGCAGCTGAATCATCATCAAATTTCTACATAACTCTTTTATCTGATCAAAATATTTGAAATAAATTATAGATACTTCAAGCCACGTGCCTAATGTAAATTGTATTTTTTGCACTCAGAAGCGTATCATTCAAACAGAGAAACTTTGTTAAATACTCTTTTCATGTGAACTTTCCTGAACGAATGTAATGACAGTCACATTTTTTGTTTTATCTTTGGCGACTGCGACTGCAACTTTCCATTGTTCAGCTTTTGAAATTGATTCACTAAAACACTTATCTACAGTCGTCTTTTTAATTAAAATACTTTTAAAGGAAGCTTGTGAAAACAAAATTGTTTAAATTATTTAAATCGTTATTCCATGTGAGAATGGTTCTTACATAAACCAAACTTAGGGGTTTACTTTTTCCCAGAATTTTTGGACAAAGGCTTCCTAATAGACGGCTAGAGCAAACTTCAACTCCCGCACTTTCTTTTGTGAAGATACTGGTCTATTCGGTACTTTTTTAGATTTGAAACATAAAATTAAAGAGCGAATTTTATGCTAAAATATTTGGGCATTTTGTCGGTGTTTTTGAATATTTCTAAAAACGTGCATATGTATTTGAAAAAATTCGTGTCGAAATGACTAAATTTGTACCTTTTAGAAAATATTATTGTCCTGATGCCAATCATCTCGAGATACAATCTCGTTTGTGATTTTTTTCGACTCGAGTGGGTAGAATATTCTAGTTAGTCAATTAGAGATTTCCAACTATTTTTAGCTCATCTTTGTCATTTTTTTATAAATAACTTATTACTTTACCACTTCATTAGTGACCGATAATCGGCATAACGACGAAGAACAATTTGAGTCTCGTTAATTCTTGGAGCAGAAGCTATCCCGAGCTTGCTTACATTAATGTATTCTTTAAAGCTTATAGTAAAATTATAATCTGTTTAAGATTATTCTCTTCCTTTCGTTTTGATAAATATTTTATTGGTTGAAAGTTTAGACAGTTCGAAAAAAAGCATGTTCTAAATTCTAGATACCAACCCAAGGGAAGTTCTTGGTGACACAACATGCCGGGACAAAACTGCACAAATCAAAAATCATCTGATGTTGATTTTTGTGAGACCATGATTTTTGCATATATATCTCAAAAAAACTATAAAATTATTGTCTCAATTGAAATAATTTAGTCCACGTAATATCGTAGTAGTATCATAAATCTTCATACATTTTCGAGCAGTACATTGTACAATTGTCCATATTCTAGCACATTCATTTTAAGAATAAATATCATTGGAAACAAAAGTAACAACAAATGTTATTTATTTATCATAAAACGTATTACATTATGATTTATTCATCATCTGATTGTCTGAAAACGCTTAACTGATAGTAAATTTTGTCATCGTCGTCGTCGTCGTCGTCATCATCGTCGTCGTCATGATGATGGCGATCGTCGTCGTCATGATGACCATGATCATCGTCGTCATGGTGGCGATGATCATCATCGACGTTATCTACTGGACTGATGTACATTTCGACAAAGTTCTTACCAAGACCACCATCTGTTATTTCAACATTAAAGGCAGAGGATTTGAACTGAAATAGAAACATTTTTTTTAAATAAACAGAGTAATAAAATGTCTTCAAACAAGGATTAAGATGTAGGGCTCAACTTTTGTAGCATGACGTACAGAATATTAGAACTATTACTGAAAATACTAATCGTTCTAGATGGAAATTTTAGCCTATCTTCCATTCTTTCTTATATTTTCGAACTCGAATAAAGTGATCAAGGAAACCACTCAATAGCACCTTTTTGTTATAGCAACTAACAAATATTTCAATCAAATAATCCCTCAAATTTCTTGAATAAGTCGAAGATGATTCAATCGCAGTTTCTGTTGAGATATATGTGAAAGGACATGGCTTAGTACAGCTTTTTCTGAAATAGAAGATGTCTGCTTTTTATCAATTCTCTATACGAATATTGTATATCTCAGAAAACGGAGTCCAAGGTTTTTTGTTTGGAGAATGACATGGTATCAAATATATGACCATAATTTTCTAGAATTCCATAGTCTTAACATCAATTAGCAACGGATCAAGACTTTGTGGATGTTTCAAGTAAAATTGGATTCAAGACACACAGAAATCTGGATCTGAATTCGTTTTTTTTTATTTAATAACATATTACAACTCAAAAATACCAATCGATCACCATAATATTCATTGACGAGTCCTTTCCGAGAAAATAGATATAAATTGTAGTACACAAAGTCAGTTTTTTAGGATCTCGTGAAATATTAAATTATTGACATGAAATGAAATAGTTCTTACCAACATTCACTTCAATGATTGGGTAGAGCAAATCGAAAGCTCTCTTCAACAAATAGCATTTGAGCCCCTATATCTATTTGAAATACATCGAGACTTAGCGACGAATAATACATAATTAATGTTACACGATAATTCATAAATTTTTCTCTTGATTTCATCAAACTTAGTTTTCGTTTTTTATATGCATGAAGATTGTTATCAAATTTATGATTTTTTATTACGTTTGAGGTGCTTATGATATTTAAATGATCCATTTTATAAATATAGATGAGACCTTTTTCTTTTGATTATATATCGAAAACTCAACTTACAACGATACATGAAATTGGTGTCTCTGTTTCGTCATATTCAGGTACTCTAAGTGTTAAATTAGTATCTGCTGGAGCGTTTTCATAAATCCAAGTAACGAGCTCACCACTAAAACAAAAATAATCCTTACAATCAAATATATTGCACATAAATATTGAGTTTTTTGTATTTTGCTCATTTCTTTTGTTTTTGAAATTGAAATTCGACCAATTAGAAGTCGTAACGAATGTCGTTAAATTTGTTTTTACAAAATCTATAAGATATGTACATTTCACTCGATTGATTTTATATATGGCAAACTATTAGTCCAAATATAGTGTCACCAGCCTGAAAATTTCGTTTCATGTCAAAGTCAACATTAAATTCAAAATAAACTTCGATTCGAAAGATATATGTGTTTATGAAAAAGGGTTTTTCAGGTTTTCTAATTAAAAATAGACTCTATTTTTCACCTTTTTGAATAAATTAATCTCAATATTATGCGGTTATGATTGATAATTGATGCTTTTATAGAGAATAATTTTCACGTTTTTATTTATGTTCGGTCTATAATAAAATATAAATACACAAAATGACATGAGCAACTCTCAATTCGAATTTCCCATTTTTATGTATATGAACCTGTATATTGTCTTTATTCGAGAAATTTTTGAATTTTTATTGTTAAATTTATGTTTTTTATGGTTTGTTACATCAGTTTATCGAACGTATTGATGATTATTAATCTAATTCTTATATATTGAGATGTTTGTCCTATGTTAACAAGATCACAATTACTATTAAGAACATCATAATGCAATCTTACTATTTTTTAATTTTTTTGATATTTAAGATTACTAAAATATTTACACGATTATTTGACGTGACTTTTGTTCTCACAAGGGCTTTCCAGGCAAATGAGATCAACAAGGTCTTAATTAATTATGTCTCTTATAAATATTCTAATTTCATATTAATAGAAATAATTTGATAGATGTTTAGAGAATTATAAAATAGTAAGGAGAAGTCTTCTACGCTATAAAAAGTTTTGATAATAATTTGAAGGATATAGATATATGTATCATACTTACGGTTCCCTGAGGTTTTCACAGTCTATTAAATTACCGTAGACTCTGGTGCACAGAGCACATACAAGAAAAGCTGCTAAAGAGATTTTGGCGAACATGTTGAAGAATTTGATTGAATTTCTATTGAATCCAATTCCAATTTATACATTTATAAATCGTTATCACACTTTATCAATATTATATCATAAGAAAAGAATGTCTTCAAGTACATTTGATTCAATGATGAGATTTAATCTCGAATAAACAAAAAACACCTCATATCATTTTTAACAAGTATTCTTATAAAATCTAGCTTCTAACAATCATCAGATACTCAAACATAATGTAAAGTTTGTTAATCTCGCTCTTTCTGTCCTGCCAAATCTAGTCATTTACTCAGGAAGATATTGAGGTTGGATCGTGATGCAGTAAATCACTACTTATGTCAACTTTTAGATAACTGACACAAATTTCGAGAGTTATTTCCAGGCGACATTTCTGTTTTGTTAGTACAAACAATATAAAGTACAACTAGGCCTTATGACAACCCCATCGTACCCCACGACTACCAAAGACCAGCGTCTCTTTAGAAGCTAGTCAAAAAACCCGTTAACGTCAATAGGCAAGTTGTAAGGCTTGTGATGTACCTCGTACGTGTGAGTGCTGAGCATTCATCGATTACGCGATCTGAATTTCCTTTATCTTCCTTGCACCTCCGTAATGCCTGAAATATGGATATGGCGTTTTAGATGATTGTGTTCGGTTAGGCCAACGAGCAGTTGATTAACAGCCTATCTATATGTGCCTTTGATTATATTTGATATCAAACTGAAGTGCACTTTTTCTGCTATGGAATATACTATTCAGTCAGTTATTTTTTTGAGATCATCGAACATTATCTGGACAATATTTTAGAAGAATACAAGGCAAAATGCAAGAAGATGCATGTTTTTAAACAAATTACCGTAGACAGTAGCCCGTCGTTCATTGCTTCGTTTAATAAACAACAAGAATTTGATGCTGATCTATGCGAGGCAATAATTTGTGTAAATATACCTCTCAAGAAGATTGTATTAAATCAATACATTCATTTTTTTGTGGACTAAGCTATAGATTGTTATGGGCATTATGCCTATTATAAATTTGTTTATGCAGGAGAGAAACCTAGAAAATATTACTTAATAGCAATAATAAATAAAAGTTCTATGAATCTTTAGTACCTAATGTAGTTCCTACTGGAAAAAATTTACTTATGCTATCAAATGCCGCCCTATACATTTTAGATGTGAATTTTCTGTTATGAATTCACTAATGAATACTATCCAAAAAGTATTTCTCAGAAGTCCTTTACGGATACAGTTCTACAAGGAAAGATTGCCGAATTTATCTTCCGAATCAGTGTTGACTAGGTAATCTTTCATGCTGAACATTCCGTAGCAATTTAAGAATTGCTTCACAACTGTTGACTTTATTAATTTCTTTTTATTTTAAGCAAATTTTGTAACCATATTTTTATATTTTCTATTTATTTGAGGTACGGAACGAATAGAATAGATTCCTGTTTGGTTATATTTTAAAAAAATATAAATTCAGCCTTTTTATATGTAAGAGCATAGGCCTCTTTTTATGCAAATCTGTTCTACCTACTCATTATTTCCTTAGTAATATCCGTCTGTGTTCCTGTTTCCTTTGTCATTTTATTTTTTTCCGCAGTTCTACAACTGCCAGGTTGGAGTTCAACCACCCAAAGGACTCAACCGGTACACCACTGGTACCTCAGTTGAGGGCTGCAAGTATCCCGGCTTTCCATAGATAAGTCCCTGTCTTATCTTTAATATATATAGTTGTATTTAATTTATAACTGCTTCTATTCGTTATTCTTTACTGGAAACACAGTATTACTGAAACTTTTCTCATTGGTCATTCACTTTCAACGTCGTTCGTTGAAAAGCTGGTGGCTTCCAATTCAATATTAATTGTTCATCCCATCTAAGTACCAGTTATTTATACACTTTAACTGAAGCTGAATACCACTTTCTGAGAAAGAGTCTCCAACTAGGGACGTAAATACTGTTATTTAAAAGGTGCAAAATCGTATTTGTTCAATTTTAGTCATAAAATTGACCCACATAAATCAATCATAATATTATATCACAGCAGCAAACATAAAATACAGTTCACTATGCAAATCAAACCATCCAATGACAATAGGATAAATATCAATAGAAACAAAAGTAACAACAAATATTATTTATTTATCATAAAACGTATTACATTTCAATTAATGCATTATTTCACTGATCTTTTTGTCTGTAAACGCTTAATTCATAGTATATTTTGTCATCAACATCGTCGTCGTCGTGATGATGATGATCATCGTCATGATGGTGATGATCGTCGTCACGACGATAGAGTTGATTGTCCTCGACCATCTCTACTGGACTGATGTACAATTCGACAAAGTTCTTACCAAGACCTCCGTCTGTTATTTCAACATTAAGGGCAGAGGATTTGAACTGAAATAGAATCACGTTTTTTAAAAAAAAGTGATAAAATGTTTTTAAACAAGGATTAATATCGAGGGCTCAAATTTTACGACAAGGCATACAAAATTGTTGTTGTTCAGTCCATCTTCTATTTTTTCTTATGTTTTCAAACTCAAATAAAGTGACCGAAGATGCCACTTAATAGCATAAATATTTCATACAAATCATGACCGAAATTTTTTGAATAAATCTAAGATGATCGATGGCACTTGTTAAAGTATATGGCACTTTTAACGTCTTCTGGTGGTCAATTCTTCATACAAGTATGGATGTCCAAGAAAATTAAATCCAAAGTTTTCATATGGAATTTTTTGTTTAAAACATATGTCAACCCAGTCAATAACAAAAATAACGGTTAAAAATATTGTGCAGAAACTAGAAAACAAGAAAACGTAAATCGGCTTCAGGTGAGACAACGACTTTGATTTCAAAGTACAAAGGTAGTAAGCTGGACTAGTTTTTTTTCTTTTTTTAGACAACTTACGATGAGGCTGCTGAAACTATTATTTTAGAATATACAGAGAAGGGACCACAAGTCGACATGCTTGTTTTTAGTTATAGAATAACATATTGGAACTTAAAAATACCAATCGATTACCACATTATTCAGTGTCCTTTCTGGGGCGTAAAAAAGGACGAGCAAGGAAATAGATAGGCATTCCAGTACACAACGTAAGTTTTTAAGGATTTGTGAGTCTAGTTTCTGAATTATTGCCAATTTATTATACTCACTATTAAAAAAAATAAATATTGAATCGAAATTAAGATAAAATCGTTCTTATAAACATTAACTTCACTGAAATTAAAAAAGGAGATAAATGTCTTCAAAAAATAGCACTTGAACCCTAATTTCTATGTAATTTGAGGGAGACGCTTCTTGCTTCAAAATCCATCGTTACATCATAACTGGCTTAACCTGAAGAAAATTGGTAAACTTGATAGATCATGAATGTCAGGTGATTAATCATAAAAACTATTTTTATTCATGAATATTCTTAGCACCATTTATGATTTTATATTCTGTTTAAAGTGCTTACAAATTTTAAATGGTCAATTCTATAAATATAGATGAGACTTTTTTCTTTTGATTATAATATATCGAAAACTCAACTTACGATGATACATGAAACTGGTGTTTCTGTTTCTTCATATTCAGGTACTCTTACTGTTAAGTTAGTACTTTCTGGAACATTTTCATAAATCCAAGTAACGAGCTCACCACTAAAACAAAATTAAACTTTACATCTAAATGATAGTGGACATAAAATTTGAGTTCTTTTGTTTGGAACAGTATTTTTATGTTTTTTCATTTCATTAATTGATTATAGAAAATAATTTTAACGTTTCACCCTATGCACAATTTTTTTCAAAATATAAACATACAATCAATTCGAACTTCCTATTTCAATGTATGGGAACCATTTTTGAACATTATTTTTTTTGTATTTGTCTCTGTTACAGGGATTTTTGAATTTTTATTATTAAATGTATAGTTTTTCATGGGTTGTTAAATAGACCAATTTTTTTAACGTATTGATGACTTACTAATCTATTCCATAAATATTGTGTTGTTTGTCCTATATAATCAGTATCACAATTAATATTATGGAAGAAAGTTACGATGGAATCTTACTTTTTTCAAATTTTTTTGATATTTAAGATTACTAAAATACTTGGATGATTATTTGACGTAACTTTTGCTCTCAAAGGAGCTTTCCAGGCAAATGGGGCCAACAAGGTTTACCCATCTTAAGTAATTAAGTCTTGTTTAACTATTCTAAATCCATATTAATTGAAACCAATTGATAGATGATGATGGAATCCTTATATAATGGCAAGATTATTTATTTATAAGAATATAAAAAAACTCTAGAAGTTAAGAATCGGAGGGATTGATATATATGTGTCATACTTACGGTTCCTTGAGATTATCACAGTATATCAAATTACCGCAGGCTCTGCTGCACAGAGCACATACAAGTAAAGCTGCTAAAGCGATTTTGGCGTACATGTTAAAGAATTTCGTTCATTTGCTGTTGATTTCAACTGCAATTTATACTTTTATAAATCGTTATCACACTTTATCAATATTATATCATGAAAATAGAATATTTTCAAGATTTGATTCAATGAGATTCATGATTTTTAATCTCGAATGTTATAATATCATAGTTAACAAGTGGTTTTTTTTAGAAAATCTAGCGTTTAGATACGAGCAAGCATAGCCAAAGAGAGAGAGAAAGTGCAAATTTTATAAAACTTAGCAAAAGCTTGAGCAGTCATGATCTTAATCTCAATGTAAAAATGAGGAGACAACATTGCTATGTTTTTCTTGTGCTCTTATGCGACGCAGAGGCAATGACGTTTGCAGCAAATCTGCTCAAAGATTTAGAAGTGTTTGACATGCTGGTTTGTTGCCGTATTTCAAAGATAGAGTTACAAACACAGAGGTTCTTGGGCGCACGAACAAAACTAGAGAAAATCAATACTATGAAGCAACGTACATTAGAATACTTTGGTCATGTGATGCGCAAACTCTTCCTCACTTGGTAATGGAAGACAAAATAATGTATAGGAAAAGCATATGCCGATGCATAACATGGAAGTTGAAAAATCTTCAATGGTTCGAGAAATTCAAAACTTAGCTATTTCGCGCAGAAGTAAATAAAGCAATGCTAATCAATACAGAGGCCAACCATCTATAACGGTCATAGCACGAGGAGAAAACATCAAAATTCATATGAGTGGTTTTTGATTTAGCACCTTTTGATACTATAGTTAACATGCAGCTTATAAAGGTCTTTGACGTGAGTTTCAGAGGTTGTCAATTGATGGAAAGCTATTTAAGTAACTTTTTAATAACAATTAGCTTTATTGGATATTTTTCTGAGATTGCAATATAATCTTAAGGTCAATCAGTAGCTTACAGCTTACTTAAATTATACTCTATGACTCTTACTTAATACTCAACAGAACAATTAGATTTCTAATACACTCCATGCACCGAATAACGTACACTTCAATTAGTAAGGTATGACTTAAACCATGCGAAAAGTGTTCCCCAAAAACAGTAGTACTGTAATGAAATAATAAATCATTCTTTGAAACTTAAACAGTTTTTACATAACTACTTTTCATGACTGATATATGAAGGTAATGATGAAGAAGAACGTTTCCTAATGTCAAGGAGTCACATTTGTTAGCGGAATTAGATTAGTACATTATGTGACTAGGAGTAATTATTGTTGAGCCCAGATACTTGCACTGTCGTGGCGATAGCCGAGGCTGTACAAACTTGGTGAAACATATAATGGATTTTATGTTCCCAGTGACATATACTGTATTTTCTTCAAGGGGAGGTGTACATTGAAGATATATTTTTACAATACACTTTTCAAAACATCAGATTAAGTAGAAAGTTCCTGCCTACTTGGTTACAACGCCCATAATAAGACGTGGCTATCGATTCTCATTATTTTGTTACCAGTACAATAATGAGCGTTCATTATTTTACTAGTAAAAGAATAGGTTATTTCTACGATCTGTGTTGCCGAAATTAATATAGATATTATTATACGCTTGAAGAAAAAAATATTTTTTAACCTTCTCAGCATTGGTATTTCTGATAAAAAAAATAGATCCAGGATTGTTCGAATCTTTATATTGGTCTATAACTTAATTCGTGCGGTTTGATAAGAGATGGCGTAACTTGTATGAAATTACATCGTTCCAATATTATGCACCTGCGTTGGAAAGCTACTGTTATTGTACGTCTTTTCAGTATATGTTATTCATTTGAAGAGTTCACAACAATAATTTTTTTCACTCATAAATGTCGAATTTTGTTCCTGAAAAAGTGTTTTTGCGGGGAGTTCTTCTTGATTACTTTAATATGAAGAAAAATGCTGCCGAAAGTCATCGTATTTTAGTGGAAGTTTATGATGAATATGCTCTAGCTGAGCGAACGTGCCAAAAGTGGTTTTCACGATTTAAAAGTGGTGATTACTCGATGAAGATTGTTGCCAAACACAAGAAGAGCTCGCAGAATCTTTGGGTGTCACTTAAGCAGCCATTTAAAAATGTTTAGAAGCAGCTGGATATATTCAAAAGCAAGGAGCTTGGGTTCCACATGAACTCAAGCCGAGAGGCGTCGAAAGGCGGTTTTGCATGTTCGAAATGCTTCTGAAATGGCACAGAAGGAAGTAATTTTTGCATCGGATTGTTACTGGTGATTACGACATTACGACAACCCCAAGCGCAAAAAATCATATGTGAAATCCAGCCAACCAGCCAATTCAACGGCAAAGAATATCCAAGGCGCGAAGGTAATGCTCTCTATTTGGTGAAATCAGAAGGGTGTGTTGTATTATGAACTGCTAAATCCGGGTGAAACCCTCAATGGAGAACGCTACCGAAAACAATGAATCCGTTTTAAGAGAGCAGTAGATGAAAAACGCACAGACACGAGGCAATAATTTTCCATCATGACAACGCTCGGCCCCACTTGGCTATTCCGGTTAAGAACTATTTGGAAAACAGTGGATGGGAAGTTTTACCTCACTCGCCTTATAGCCCAGACCTTTCCCCTTCTGACTACCATTTGTTCCGGTCGATGCAGAACGCCCTCACTGGAATAAGGTTAACATCAGAGCAAGATATCATAAAATGGCATGATTCATTCTTGGCTGCCAAGCCGGCGCAGTTCTTTTGGGATGGGATCCACAAATTGCTAAAAAGATGGGGAAAGGTCATAGTTTCAGATAGGCAATACTTTGAATAAAACTATTGTACACGTTTTTCTTAAATAAACGCTCAAATTTTGAAAAAAAAAACACGAATTAAGTTATGGGCCACAATATATTGAAAGTTGTAGCTGCATAAAAAGCGTCCATAACAAACATTATTGGAATAACTTAGAATTGATTGGATAATTGAATGATGAAAACGATTTAATGATTGTGCGAACGACCACGTTGACGCCAGATACTTCTTATCAGGCGCCTCGTTCATGTTTATGTTGTTGTTAATAGATGGTTTAAGAGGTATATAGAATGATTTATTTATAGAATTTGATTATATTTCAATTTTAAATTTTCACTCTTCATCGACACAAGATTTTTGTCCTGCGAGTAGCTTCTCAAGGTCTGAGGACAAAAAAAGTCTTTGAATAACAGATTTGAAAAATACAATGAATGCAGAAAAAATTTTAAGCCTAATTGATGAAATTTCACCATCGTTCCATTTATTTGTGATACGGTTCAATGTCTTGATGTAACAACATTTTCTTCTTCTTCTTCAAATGGAATTCTTTTCGCAATTTCATTCTTCAAATGTTCTAATAACGCTACTTAATAATCGCTGTTCTTTCCCTTTTTATATTAGTCGATGATTATTATACCATAAGCATCTCAAAATATTGAAGACTTGCCAGTAAACTTCTGAGTCTTTCCAGGCTCATCACTTTACAGTCATCCGCGATAATTTAGTAGACTTTTGATGTTTTCTTTGGGTATTTCAACTCGTTTAAATTTATCAGTTTACTAACAAAAGTATGTTCACTTAGAATATTTTAACTCACAAACTAATAGCACGACATCTGTCAAATTCATAAACTTGTCTTTGGAAAATTAGAGCTAACTAAACATCATATAGATTTAGGACTCATTGCGCTATCTATGTAGCAACCTACGAGCTGTTTAGTCCAGTACTTTTCTTTACTTTACTTTAACATTGCTGATTGAATATTTTTTTTATTATTCATTATTCATAATAAACGCAGTTTATACTGGAATACTTGACATTGTTCCAATTTAATGACAATAATAATTAAACCGTTCCGGGACTTGAGGCAAAAAATTCGGGAGTGAGTAGATGACTTTTCGTTTCTGAGTTATAGGCCTCTAAAGGTGAGAAATCAGAACCAAAAATAGCGAAAAATGTTATTTATTTATTTATCACAATAAACATTTTAACCGCTTCACATTATAATTTATACATATTCAACTAGTTAGGCTTTCTGTATACGTTCAATTCGTAATAGTACTTGTCATCGCGGTCGTCATGGTGGTGATGATCGTCTTCGACCTCATCGATTGGAGAAATTTTCAATTCTACAAAGTTCTTACCAAGACCACCGTCTGTTATTTCAACATTGAAGTTTTCTGAAGAATCAAACTGAAATGAAAAATTGAATTTTCAGTAAACATTTTTTCCACAGTTAGAAAATTAAATCATATTCTCAATAGAGCGTGAGTGAGAAAAATTTACATATATAAACGAGCCCAACGAAAATGTATGAGATGCTTTAACTATATTTTGACACAACCTGAAACACGGAAATTTGTAAGGGTGACAACTGTTGACGTAAAAATTATAACTTAACCTCTAATCGCGTAAGCGGATTTTGCATTCTCAGAATTTCCTAACTATTTATTGTAATTGTTGAAAAGAAGCTACTATATTTTTGAAATATCTGTCATGTGTTGCAGAAATACGATCAAATATAACTAAAGCATTTTTTTAAATATAAAAATCAAATCGTTTCAAAACCGTAAATATTAGAAAAATCGAAGTAGCAAATTTTGTAGTGTCTCTGTGCATTATATACTCTCGCAGATATACTAGAGTGTTATAAACTTTGCTTTCTTCTTCTTTCTTTGTTCCATTCAGCAATCAACGTACACGCATAGGTATAGCGTACGGTGTCACTTTGATTTTGCGCAGTATAACTCCACAGCAAGAATTCAGGTAAATCTCGAGAATACTACGCAGGTTGAACTGTAACGTGTATGGCTACTTTAGTGCATGAGTGGTTCGAATCTGAAGATAAATCAATGGCATTTTACACTAAAATGTCAAAAAAGTCGAAGAGCCATCAATGGAATGTCCAAAAATACCGGAATGTCGATGTTTTATTGACATTGTTAGTTCATTTTGTATTTCGAAGTCGTATCAAAGATATTTCAAGATTATAGTGTCAGTGATCAGCCAAATAAGGGCAGAAATGGTATTTGATTCGCCCATAATTTGTCCAAAGAGAACAAATCCAACAGATTCACCACATATTTATTGTTAAAACGCCACTATACAGAACCATTTTTTTTATCATTTTTCTGAATGATAATTTAACATGAGAAAGGTAGTGGCTCTTTCCAATTGAATCACCAAGTATTGTAAAGCAAGGTTTACATCGCTCCGTGTGTTTGGTGGAATATACGTGGAATTTTGAAGTAATCAAATCTAGACGAAATACCAATGCAGACTCATCTCTTTGTAGTTGGAGCAAGTGAATCAATTTTTAGTAAAAAATTATCCAGTAACAGTCTTCAGAAAAAGCTGCAATACGTCATTGCACGTATAAACTGGGCACAAGGAACATTGTAATAAATTAATGAATTAGAGTTAAAAGTACAGCCTCTTCCACCATACTTTTCTAATATCACAGATTTCCATTTATTCATTTCATTTTCTTATGGCAGGGAGTTGACAATTTTAATGTTGTCCAAAAAGTCATGTTTTGCTCAGAAACTAATTGATTGATAATTGAAAATTTGTACATTATATGGCGAAATGTTAATAACGGATATGATTATATTATTGACCAAAAATAAAACTTTATCGGTTGAAATTTAATCAAAAAAAAGCGACATTACTTTCCAATCTTCTTTTGTACTAGTGAATACGTTCGTTATTTAAAAATCTCGTTGTTTTTCAGGATTGGAATAAGCTGAGATCGGCAGTCATGCTAATTTATTTTATCGTATTAGAAAAAAAAACTTCTTATTATCTACTATAATGATAAGGTCGGGTTTCGAGAGGCAGCTGTATCTTCACAAAAAGAGTTATCGTAATTTTAAAAATTAAGAATCGATATGGGAAAAAATACCCTTTTCAATAAATGATTTTGAGCACTTATTTCTATTTGAAGAATTCTAGGGGTTATCATGTTTTTCTCGGCAAAATATTCTATAGATGATGGTTAGTTAGGTTTTCATTGAGCCTCATTGTATGAAGGAAAAAAAGCGATATATATTTGTTGTTCATACAATTTGCTTGTAGAAATTTAAACGTTTTGTTGATTGAATTTTTGTAACTGATTTTGTATGAATTTATGTGTGAGGTTTTTTCTCTTGATTTCAAAACAATTATAATTCAACTTACGAAGATACAGGAGATAGCTGTCTCTGTTTCTCCATATTCCGGTGCCCTCAGTGTGAACTCACTTTTTTTTGGAGGTTCTTCATAAATCTTACTAACGAGCAAACCGCTAAAACATAAAAATTAGAAAACAAATTAGTATCTAGTATCTGAACTAGTTATAAAAATCAATACATCCAGCAATTATATTATCGTAAGAGAAAATATGATTTAAAAAAATTTTTTTTTCAAGTGAATGTTGGAAAATGTGTACTTACGGTTCATCGGGATCTTCACAACTTACTAAATTACCGTAGGCTCTGCTGTACAGAGCACATACGAGTAAAGCTGCTAAAGCGATTTTGGCGTACATGTTCAAGGATTTGATTGAGTAGAGGTTGAACTCATTCCCAATATATACTTTTTCAATATATCGTTATCAAACACTTAATTCAAGGTTTGAATATAAAGGTGTCAATTCAAGTACATCGATTTAATGATAAGATTTATAATGTAATGTTTCTATTTTTGAACTTTGAATCAAAGGATAACATATCATATCATATTCTTTTTCACAACTTTTTTCGAATTATCAAACAAAGATTGATTCAGAAATTTCCATTGAAAATGACAAATTATCAAGAGTTACTGCATACGGAATCAGAAGCATTCCATATGTCGTGGCTGATCTATAATTTCTTATAGTTAAAAATGAGCACTGGATTATGGTGTAGATTCTCTATGTAATGGAAAATGTGCTTCATGAGAATATAAAATTTCATCGCCAATCCAACATTACTTTCATTTTATGTGCATGTGTAACTGGGTCAGTAATTATTCATTACATTATATTACTAAACAATATCGTTTCGTTAAGTACTATTCTTATTCCTCTCAAATGGTCATTTATCTTGAAATTACAAAACAAATAGTATCGGGTAGTTAAAGTTTGTCTATTCGTTTCCTCAGTCAGGATGGTCGTGATCTCTTTGGAACGTCCCTATTCCCTTTTCTATTATCTTCTACATTTCTTGATCTCCAGTCTTTTCTAACGATACGTCTGTCACTTGTTTGATATGTTCAGATAAGGGATCGACCTATAATTATTTTCGTACTTCTCCCATCACTATAAGCCTGTCTATATTGTCATCTCGACATTTAGCTACGTGTCCAAAATATTACAACACTTACTTCATGAATATTGATGATAGTATGGTGTTTACACATGACTTCGTAGTCTAGAATAATCTGCTGTAGTACCAAATTTCGAATGAATCAATATATTTTCGCTCATTAGCTGTTAATGTTCACGGTTCTGAGGTGTATGAGAAGATTGGGACGACCAACATTCGAACCAGATTTATTTTAGTGGTAATGTAAAAGCTCTTTCAAAATTTAATTATCATCGCATACTTGGTGAAGGCAATTCTTCTTCTATTTTTTCCGTATCTATCTACTCATGTTGCTTCTTATCGACTCCAGATATATAAAGCCGATTTACCTTTACGAGATCGTCAAGCAGAGAGGTTAGAGGCTAGATTTATCCACTATAATTGGTTTTGTTTTGGTTATGTTTATTGTTAGATCATACTTTCCACACTCCCGCTCGCTTCTGCTTAGTAAGTTGCTTATTATATCTCCCCCTACAAGAATTCCACCCTTTCATTTATCTAGAGGATTGCTTATTATAGCTTCACCAAAGATGTTAAGTAGTGTACGTGATATAACGAAGCCTTGTCTCACACTTTTTTGTAGCTGGAAGTCTGGACTCATCATATCTTCTATTCCGATTACAGCGGTACTTTCCAATAGTAAGATTTTTGATTAATTTGATTGAATACTTTGTAGAACCCATTCCAGTTGACAAGATCGGTGGTCTTGCAACTCTATTGACCACATAGTGCCCTTTTTTCATTCTGTTAAAGTTATTTGTATGTTTTTGAATTTCAATAGCTTCTCATTACAATTTACTAGCTTTTACCCGCGGCTTCACTTGCATCGAATCCATTAAATAAGTATCAGAAATTATTATAATAGAAATATATCAATATGATAACTTTATTTTGTTGCTTGGTTAGTATTATCGATTTTTAAAAATTACTACATACAACGAAGTTTTAAAACATGCTTTATGAAATACAATAACTAATGTTCAAATAAGTTGAGTAAAAACATTTTTCTGGTTCCTTCTAGTGCGTCGAGAAAGAAGAGTCCACCATTGCCATAGTTTATCCTACGAAAACTTGATGGAAAACATAATTTTGCTCTGGAAGTAATTGAGGGACTAATTCTGTCACTTGATGTTGTGGTCCTATGAAATCATAATCCAGCTCTCGAGCAATTTCATTATTATTGACATTTTTTATTCATTGAGCCAAAAAAATTAGAGGATGATTGTTATATTCCATTGTAGGGTCATATTGAAATCCAGTATCATTAAATATGGACCACTCCTTCCAAATGAAATTTCGATGGCGCGTGGTATCTATTTCTGCTTGAACAATTATCCTAGTCTGTGATTGTTTTGGCGTTTCTATCGCTCTTCTAGCTACCCGCTGTTGAGCATGTCTTTCTAGACGACGTTGAGTCTGAAGAGGTGTTTCAGCAGCTCTCAAATCACTTTGTTGCCTTGCTTGCTGTTGTCTTCTCAGCTCTGCATGAAAAAGTATACTATGTTACTTCTAGTACCTCCCAGAATATGTGTAGAAAGTTTCATGATATTTCGTCAAATAGTTTTTGCGTGAAAGCGGGACAAACATCACGCTTTCACATTTGTAATATTAGTAAGCATAGCGATTAGTTGTCGTGGTAACAAATAGCTATGGTTTCTCAAATTTATTGAGATTGACGTTGTCTTTTAATGCATGTTCTGCTATTATCAATCTTTCTATTTGTCTTAAACAACTATTGGCTTTTAGGTTGGGTTTGGTTAGAAACAGGATTCCCATTCTCTTAGATTAGTTTGCTTGTATTTATGTTTTAATTAATTCGTTTATGTCTCTTGAGACCCACTCACAATTAAAAACAAATGTTGGATCGGTTTGTTTAGAAGTTGTTGCATTATTATATATTGGTGCTGCTATAATTCCATTATAATATAACTTATTAGAAAAGCGTAATAATATTGTAGGTGCGCATAATCATTTCATTGAATTATATAATATTTTTATTTAATTACCAACATAAGGTTAGATATTGATGTTTTGGTGAAAGAGAAAATGAATTGGTATTTTAATCGGGCTCGAGGAACCAAAATTATAGCAGTGCTATTATAAATAATGCAATTATTTTAGGCCGTCTCATGTAAAGAGGATATCTACACCTGTAACAACTGAGGTCAACACACATGCTGTTCAATAGTAAAATTATAAAATCGCAGCATAAAGGTGATTGGAATATATTAAGCAACCAAAGTTGTAAAATTGAATGACCAATCGTTATAATAGATAATCTTTACAACTTCTTTCAATTCAAAGATATATACAGATGTTTCACTCATACAAAAATTAATTTTTTGGACCCTCATTAGTCATAGGGGAACTGACAATTATGTAAGGGTTGAGGAAATATATTAAATGATACAATAGTACTGACAAATGCTTTTTATTTATCATAAAATAAAAGTAGCAGATTTACATCATAACTTAGGCAATATTCTCATTATCTGGTCGTCTGAAAACGCTTAATTGATAATAGAGTTTGTCATCATCGTCATCATCATGGTGGTGGTGACGATCGTCCTCGAGATTCTCGACTGGTGTAATTTGTAATTCGACGTATTGCCAACCTAGACCACCGTCTGATATTTCAACATTGTAAAGATCTGAAGGGGCATCAAACTGAAATGAGAAAAGGGTGTAATTGAATCTTTATTCACGGAAATGAAGATTTATGATTTATATATTTCAACTTTAGATACAGAATACCACAAAACCATATTATTTATAATAAAAAGTCTTAAACGGACGATCTGATCCGGCCGAATTACGTTCACTAAGACGGGTTTGTTTTACAAAGCTCCAAGCTTGGCCACCTCGTAAATAATTTAATTTCCCCCGAGTTCCCTATGTTCAGAGACTCAGAGCAGCTAACTTTATATACTATTCGTGTTAATACAATTTGTTTTTTGTAGAGATTTTTGTAATCGGATTGATATTTTCTTAATTGAAAAAATTGAATGGTACATGTATATAATGGAGTTTTACTCTTTTTTTTTCACGAATTTTATTCATCTCACAAGAGTTTTTAGTATTAACCACATTTACGCCGAATCTGAGTATTATTTCTTATTTATTAGTTTATGGTGCTAAAAATTCTGAACGATTTGTAGTAATTTCTTAATCTGGTCGTACTTCTAACTTGACGATTTTTCTTTTGATTATATTTTGATAAGAACTTACAAATATACATGAGATTGGCGAGTCTGTATATCCATATTCAGGTGCTCTAAGTGTGAAGTTCTCTTTTGGTGGAGCTTCTTCATAAAGCCAACTTACAAGTACACCACTGAAACGTCAAAAACATTACTATTAAAAACAAATTAGTATAATCCGCGTGTTCACTGGTGCTAAACACACACTTTTTTAAAATTCAATGCGTCTCTGCTGAGGTTTAATTATTATTTTCGAAAATATGTTGAAAAAAAGATAATCAATTGTTATTTGGATGAAACTGACAAAAAAATATTCCCGAAACAGCTATACATGAAGATACTATGTAATGTATTTTTGCTGTACGGAATAATAAATTTCATTCTCATAATATGCAATTACACCAAGTATGTAATAAAAACAATCTTGTTAAATATAACAGTTTTAAATTAACTCTGAATTTCCCTCCAAATCTAGGCGCGCTTCCAGCATAAAGTGTATAAGGGATAAAGTAAAAGCAAAAACATTAAAAAACTCTCGACTTGGAAACAGTCCATGCGATTACAAGTCCTGGATGGAAATAAGTATGACGATTTATTAAAGGATTTGATGACATAACTGTGACAATCACAGCTGAACACTCCACATTTATATGTATATGAAATGAAAAGATCGAAGTATGAGAAACAACGAAATCAGAATTGGAAATTGATTCGGAATGTTGCACCATAATTTTTCAGAATATTGTGAGGAATGAAAAAATTTGAAATTTGATATCCTTCAGTATCCTTATTTTTCCCTAAAAATATGTATATACTTACGGTTCGTTGAGATCTTCACAGTTTACTAAATTAGCGTAGGCTCCGTTGTACAGAGCACATACAAGTAGGGCTGCTAAAGCGATTCTGGCGTACATGTTCAAGAATTCGATTGATTAAAGGTTGAATTCATTCCCAATATATACTGTTTTAATATATTGTTATCACATACTTGATTTAAGATTTGAACAAAAAGTTTATTCGATAGATAGATTTAATGATTAAATTCTTAATGTGATGTTACTTTTTTTAACCTTGATTCTAAGGATAACATGTCATATAATGTTGAACAGTTTTTGTCGACCCTTTTCAAATTACCAAACGTATATTTATTCTTAAATTTTCATTGCAATTGATAACTTTTGAACGAAATTACCAAGAATAGTTAACTCAACACAAACTATCAATAGGTACATGCATTCAGAAGTATATGATATGTCGGCGCTGATGTGCCTCTTTCTAGCTGGTCAGAATTCCATCATAATTGTAATATTTTTACTTCTCTACTTGCTTCGAATGCTTCAATTTTTTTATTCTGTTAAAACCTGTTGATTAAGTAATACCTAGCATAACTTGCTGCAGGTTACAAAGTCAAAAATCTTTTGTAACATTTATTTTATATCAATTTAATCTACAGGACAAAACATTTGACAAAAGGACAAACATAGAAAATATCAAAAAAATTGTACAAAACATCTATACAAAAAAATGAACGGTGCTTAAACTAAAACCAGCTAACGAATTTCTAATAGCGTGTGTTGTCGCCCCTCGCTCTAATTACAGTTTCCATTCGTTTTGGAATGTTTCTAAATAGGTTCTGGACGTATCCTTGCGGCATGTTTTCCCAGAAATTAAAAAGAACATTTTGAAGATAATCTAGTGTTCTTATTGGTGCCGGAAGTTGCTAAATTTACCATTCTAGATGCTCTATTGGGTTAAGGTCCAAGCTATATGCAGACCAATTTAGGTTGGGTATCTCGACCTCTTCTAAGTACTGCCGAACCACTCTAGCAGCGTGTGGACGAGCATTATCGTGCATTAGTAAAGAGTTGCCACCGATATGAGGCATATAGTGCACTACATGAGGTTCTAGGATATTGGTTATGTACCTGTCAGCATTAAGTCTTCATTCATTCGCCTCTCTGATGAATACAGACAAAATCTTGATTCATCCGTGAATAAAATACTGGACCAATCTTGAATATTCCAATCTTGTTACTCGATGTTCTCCCTTCTGGTAAGCTACCCTGTTTCTTGGTAGCGAATAACAACTCTGGATATGGTGTTTTGTTGAACTCCAATTACCCTGGCGACGTATCTTTGACTGCGGCTATCTTGTATGAGCGTGATGATTCTAGCGGCTTCTTCATTTGTCACATATCTTGTTAAACGTTGAGGCACATCTATTATTAACAAAATAAATTTAAATTTTCACTATACGATAACACAATTTACTTAGAAAGTTCTCGATCTCAATGCATTCTCCAAGACAGAAATGATTTACTCGAGCATTTTTGCTTCCAAAAAAATTTGTAAGAAATTGTAATATTTTTTGGCCATGATAAGAAACCAGAAATATCTATTAAGTTGATACATGTACAGATTGTCCCAAAAAACTAACATTAAGTATTAAAAATGTCCTAAAATACCAGTGATTTGTGGTCTGTATATTTTCAATCAAACCTGATCTTTTGGCTTTGTCAGCCGTTAGTTTCTGATTCCACTGATTCTGGCGGAGTTCTGCGAGAGATAGGGTAGGGTACGGTATTTTTAGAAATGGCCCTGATATATGGAAGATTTTTGTATAAAGAACTGGGTTTAGGTTGATTTTCAAAAGGAGAATTCTTATGACAATAGTTAAGATTAAAAAATGGCCTGACGAACCAAGCGGTGCTAGGAGAGCGTAGGTGGGTGACGTGTGCAAGAGCATACAACTGCGGCCATTTGGTTGAAGGTAGGGCTCACCAGGTTACAGAAAAACTGCAGAAAGTCTGTAGCACCTAGGAGCGGCGAGATGAGGTTTGAAATTAGTGGTGAGAGAAATTATTTAGGAAGACTAGATAGTTTCAGGTAGTGATTTGTAAGCCGTCGTTAGTAGCCGAAGAGGAGAAAAATTCTTGGGTTTCGATGAAAGGAGCCGTTTAATAGAGATACAAGAGGTGAGTGGATACCTTTGGCAAGAATATATTGTATCGATGGTGTGAATCACGCTTAGGAGTTCTGCATGGTTTGCATATATTAACGATGACTGTAGTGGGTGGTGCGTTACACTGTTCGTGTTTCATTACTGTTGTTGTTAGTTAGTTGCGATCTTTTATGTCGTAATTTTGTTATGGAGACTTTAATTCAAGCCCTCTTAAAGTCTTTTTATTGCGAATAGCTGTCGTGGCAACAAATGTTTTCTCAAATTTATTGCGAAGGTCGTTGCCTCTTAATATATGTTCTGCTATTATTAATCTTTATACTTGGCTTCGTTTTTTTACGATTCTTGTCTGTATGCACCCACATATACCCTTCTACATGAGAACGCAATACAGTAGACTTCTGGGTTCGAAAGAGAATGCCGAAGACTGGTTTAGACCAGTTCTATTTGCTGTACCTTCTCCTCCTTTACACTTTTCTCAATTGGTGCTCTGATGTATTTATTGTATAGGTAAAAAGGGTGTCATCTCTGAGATTTCCTGCAACAGATACTATTCTGATGTAATCAGCTTTTTTAGTCTAGATCAATAGGAAAAGTTTAGGTGGTAAATTTAAATGAGCAATCTCATTAATTATTATAGATTATTTAAAGAGCTCTATGTTTTCCGAGACTCACAATTCTATAAGGATGGAGGAAATTATTCCTGATCATGGATACAAAAGTATCGACAAAAGCTTTTTATTCATCATAAAATAAAAGTAGTAGAGTTACATAATAACTTAAGCTTCAATCAAATCATCTGGTTGTCTGAAAACGCTTAATTGATAATAGATTTTGTCATCATCGTCATCATCGTCATCATCATGGTGGTGGTGACGATCGTCCGTAAGATCCTCGGCTGGTGTAATTTGTAATTCGACGAAGTTTTTACCTAGACCACCGTCTGATATTTCAACATTGTATAGATCTGAAGGGGCATCAAACTGAAATAAGAAAATAATTTTATATAATTTTAATACATAAAATAAATATTCGTGATTCATTTCTTGTAACTTGAGATACAGAATAAAACGAAAATTGGGTTCTTTAAAGTAAAAAATTGAGTCTCAAATTTGTATCCGTGTTTGTGACAACAAGAACATCTCTGCTAATGCTGTATTTGTTGGGGTCCAGAGCAGCTCCACTACTCTTTTGATAATCAACTCTGATACCGATGTTCACGTGAATCCAATTTACTTAATGTACAAATATTTGTAATTTGCAGTGACGACTCTGGACCACACGTGGTCATCGGCAATATCAGGTTTGTAAGGCCTCTTCTATTTACCAGTAAAAAAACACGTAAAATTACCAAATTATAAAGAGTTTTGCTATTTCTAATCAAAAGGCAACAAAAACTGTTTACAAAAATCGATGAAATAAAACAGAAGAACTTTTCGGTTTCTTGCCTCATTGCACGTTCTCAGAATTGTGTCATCGACAAGAGGAGCTGCTATTTCAGATAATGCAGATAATCTTCTAATTGTTATGTAAACGTTTGGATCTACTTCTTCCAAATTATTCATTAAAATATTCTACTAATCATATAGTAATTGCTTAATCTAATCGTACTGATGTTGTTTTCTTCTGATTATATATGAATAACAACTTACAAATATGCATGAGATTGGTGTCTCTGTTTCCCCAAATTCGGGTGCTCTAAGTGTGAAGTTCCCTTTTGCTGGAGCTTCTTCATAAAGCCAACTTACAAGTACACCACTGAAACATTAAAAACATCACTATTAAAGACAAATCCGTATGAACCGCTTCTTCGGTGGCGATGGACTTTTACACATCACATCAAAACATTTTGATTATTAACTCGAAAGATATGTGGCAAAAAGATTTTTAGCTGTCATTTTTCAAGAAAGAAGTATTTTTGTTTGAGTCTATAATTTTTGGTTTCCTAGTTTAGTGTAGAAAGATATAATTTTAGATCGATTTTCTATCTTAATTTATTCCATATGAGATTATTTAAATATTAGCAAGTTAGGTGAAGAAAGACTGATACAGTGATGACTTTACTGAAACATTTTCTGTATATATTTTATAATATCCAATGATGTTTATGACATGTTTCAAGACATCATGTCATCGGGTAATATTTTAAATGGATTACCCTGTATTTATATGTTTTTTGTACATATGATTTTGCTAAATTTACTGATACCAGGATTATAAGGTGAAAAAATTACTTCATTTTTGATTGTGGAATGTGGATTTTAGAGATACAAAGAGATTGTTACAAAAAGCAGCCGATTTGTTTAATGATACATATCCTGACAGAGTTTTTCATATTTCAGTGACTCGAAATTTGAAGAAATATCGCAATGAAAGGAATATATTTGATTAAGGACGAAAAATAATAGTCACAAATGAAGATAATTTTGTTGAAATTCTACGAATACAGAAAGTATCTGAAATAAAATAAGCAAATAACACCAAATGATGAAGTAGAAACTAATACTTTACCTTGCATCATTAAATCTAAGAAATTGATTTGATTATATTAATCTACTATCTTCAAATTATTTTTTTATTCATATAAAACATCACAGATTTTTTGAAATGACAAAAATATCTGTGATTATACAGGGTAATTGATTAGTTTGTTAAACTTGGGGCATTATATCCATCCATCAACTCACATATTTTAAAATTATTTCCAATCTTACCAGAATTCTGTGCCATATCAAAGTTACATTTTTTTAAATAAATATTTAGACTCAACTTGACTTTTCCATTAGAATAAAATAGGATTGTGATGTATTCTATAGAGTATTTAAAAAGTTATAACCAATTTTCCATAAAAAAGTCCTGTACCCGGTACAATAAAGAGAAATTAAAAAATGGAGATTTGTTACGGCCAAAGCATTCGAATAGTAGTAAAAATTATGAAAATTATTTATTTCATCGATACTCAGTTTTTTCAAACAGATCTTCATCTTTGAATTTGGCTTATATTGTACAGGATATTCAACTTTTACGGAAAACTTTCTAAATACCCCGTAGAACACATCACAACCCTATATTGTCGTCAAGCTGATTCCAAATATACATGTTTTATTAAAAGAAATGTAATTTTAATATGGCATAGCATTCTGGAACACCATTTAAGATTGTGGATAATATGAAAATGTGAAAACTAATAATCCTTCAAATTTTAAAATTGATATCTCGATGGACAAAGGAGACACTGAACTTTACCACACTATTCAATCATCCTGTACAGGAATATGATAATTTATCAATGGAGATAATCAATTTCAGTCAAAACTGTTACAATCACAGTCACAAATATATATACTTACGGTTCGTTGAGATCTTCACAGTTTACTAAATTAGCGTAGGCTCCGTTGTACAGAGCACATACAAGTAGGGCTGCTAAAGTAATTTTGGCGTACATTTTGAGTTATTGATTTGAGGTTGAACTCAATTCCAATATATACTATTTTAATAAATCTTATCAAACACTTGAATTGAGATTCCAATATAGAGTTAGATTTTTCAAGTACATTCGACTTGATTGTAATCATTTTGATGTCATGTTTCTAATTTTAATCCTTTATTGTACGAAAAAATATTATTTTGCATAAATAAATCACATTAATTTCGATAAAATAAGAATGATCGATTGAAAATAATCACACATTTTAATATTTTGTCTTCGCTCTATATAAACTTTATCACATCTATTTAATTTTTGATTCCCAGTGCAACTCCTTCTCTTGCTCTACAGGGTGAATTTTAAAACAGTCACTATTATGCGAATAGTCCACCCAAAACCATTGCCAGCCATATAGGACAGCACCGAACATACGACTTTTTATGTGAAGCGCTCTATGTTTGATCAAATTTTATTATTCAATATGGAAAATAAGTTCTACTATATTTAAAGATATTCTATTTTTTTACGAAAAGTAATTGTTGGCGTAGAAGTTTAATCCCGATGAATTAATTCAATTGAGACCAATGTAGTTTACATCGAAAATAGAGGACACCTTGATCTACTAATCGTGGAATTTATTATTTCTTTCATTTCATAATAGGGTGTTCAAATATTGACCGCAACTTTCGTTAACATCAAACATAAATTTGTTTATTACTACGAAGGTTCTCTATACCTATTTCTAAACTTTCTGAAGTTTAAGCGAAATTAACACTAGTTTACAAATTATAACTTATACCCTGTATCATATTTTTTCAAATAAAATGAGTTAAACTACATGAAAAACCAATGAGAACGACATATGCGACAGAGTTGTTGCATTTTTATTTTATTTTTGATGAACGATCAAATCTTATCAGACATAGAACAACCCTAATGAGGTATTAATTTAAACAAATTTTATTTAGTTGATTCTCGACAATCTCACCATATACTTTATGGAAACAGTACCCATTTTCAGTGTGATAATAGTGAAAACCATGACTATTCACTGGACTATTATTCTTGAAAGTAGATTTATCTGCGAATAACAAAAATTCAAGACAAGTATCTGACTCTGCGACTCGATCAATGGTCAATTAGCAAAAACTTCTTCTGAAGTAGAAGGCATCTTCAGAGTCTAAATTAAGTGGATTTTTGAAAAAAATGTCACCGTTTGTCCACCAAAAACCGTATACATAGTTTACTTATCCTGTATAATCGTTATGAATTGCTTGACTGAATAATTATAGCAGACAAAGCTGAATAGTAGTCCATAATTTCATTGTTCTAAATTGATGTGTTATGTAAATACTACCTTCATTTTACAATAATTACTATAATCCCCATCATATTCTCATTATTGCTTTCATTGTATTGTAGACCAAAGTGATAATAAAGTTTTGTTTCTTGTACTATTTTTTGAAGAAGCTCACAAATAATATTGTCCCATAAGGTGATACATATCAATTTACAAATTTTCTTTGCCCATTATTATTACCACATCTATATTTAGATTGTTCTTTAAACGATTTGAAATTCGATCTTTAGTTAATTGCAATTTTTCGAGCTTTATTTCTTCTTCTTCTTACGTTTCTTCTTCTTTTCCTTTGCAATATTTGCTAACCGTTGGCATTTTGTCAAATGGTCTCTCCGTTCTCTTCTGTGGCTCCTTGCCCATCTTACTACATCCTGAATATCGCACATGTCCCTTATTTCTTCATTTTTCTTCTGATCGAGTAACGTATGTCCTGTTATTGATCTCAGAGTCCGCATTTCTGTTGTTCTTAGGAGCCGTTTAGGGGTTGTGTTCTCCGCTCTAGTTTCTATTGCATATGTCATGACCGGCCTTACGCAAGTTTTATATATTCTAATTTTACATTTTGTGCTCATGTATTTATTTCGCCAAATTAAATCTCTAAGGTATCCTGATATTAAAGCTGCCTTCGTTGTTTGTGCTTTTACTTCTTTCTTTAGATTTCTACCGCTTGTTATGTTTGTCCCTAGATATTTGAAGCACATCACTTGTTCTACACTATGATCGTAGATCGCTAGTTTACATCTTCTCGGTTCTTTAGATATTGTCAGAGATTTTTTTTTGTGGATATTTGCATGTTGTACGTTTTCGCTATTTTTATCTCTTTGTCTCCCATTCGTTATCCTCTCCCGGCTTGCTTTACTTCGTTGATGATTTCGTTCATTATAATATTGAACAGGATTGGGCTTAGGCTATCCCCTTGATGATACCAGTTGCCACAGGTATTATGTTTGCTGTTCTCACAAAGGTATAATTATCGGTGTTAAGTTTTTCGATAACTCTTATTACATTGGGGTGAACGTTCCTTTTTTTTAATAGAGTTATAACATCAGTTAAGCGTATCCTATCAAAAGCTTGGGTGAGATCAATGAAGCATATAAAAGTTGCCTTATTAAACTCTATGACTTTTTCAGTTATTTGGCGCATTATAAATATAGCATCTAGAGCACATCTATTGTTTCTGAAACCTTGCTGTTCTTTACATATGGTACATTTTTGACCTCTAGTATTTTATTGAAGAGGGATTGTAGTTCATCACACAGTTTGTCGCCTCCATATTTGATCATTTCGTTTGTTATTTAGTCGATGCTTGGGGCTTTTCTGTTCTTTATCTTGGCTATCATTTGTTGTATTTTATGCAGGGAGAAAATCCTATTTTGTATTCCATTGATGTTTTCATCTTCGTAGGGTAATTCCTGTGCTGATACGTTAGCTTGTGTTGAACTATAAAGTTTTTCAAAATGTCTTTCCCATTCGTCTGCCGTGTATGTATTCGTTTATTATATATATCCCTTAGAAGATTCCACATTTTTTTCTGTCCCCCATATAAGTCATGTTCCATATCATTCGAAAACTTCTCCCAGTGATCTCTTTTAATTTTTCGAATATTTTCGTTGACTTTATTTCTTACAGCTTTATAGTCATTATACTTTGTTGTATTGGATCTGTATTGCAGGTACGATTTTCTTTTCTCTTCGGCTAGGATATTGACTTCTTGTCTAAACCACGGTTTTGTATTTGTTCTTCCCCCTTTTTTTATAGTCCTTCTTCCACAGGCTTCTTCTGCTACTTGTAGTAAATTAGTTCTTAGTTTTTTCCATGCTGTTTCGATGCTGTCTTTTGGATATTATTAGCAGCAATTTTCTCTCTGAGCCTTTGTTGATAAGGTATTTTGTAGAGTCGTCTGATAGGGATTCTATATTCAATTTGCTTACTTCTTCGATAGGTTTGTTACAAGAACGTTGAATGGTTGTTCGCATTTTTGCCATTACAAGCTGGTGGTTTGTTCCTGGATTTGCAGAAGTAAGAGATCTAGTGTCCTGTATTCTTGTCGGATGTATATTTTTATTTGTAATTACGTAATCTATAGTTGATTTATGTCCTCGTGTATTTTCGAATGTATATTTATGTTATGGTTTATGTGGGTAGGTGTTATTAATTCTTAGTTCAATGTGCATGCATAGCTGTATCATTTTTTCACCACTATCATTGATTGTTTCTTCGTTAAATCGATTTTTGATACCGGGAATAAGTTCATCGCCAATTCTTGCATTGAAGATTATTATTTCGTCATGATTGGGTATACCGTCTAAGACCGTTTGTAATGTCTGATAGAATATGTCTATATCCGCCTGTGTTTTGCTGCTATCGGGTGCGTAGATACATATTATATGCGTTGGTCTTGATTTTTGTAGGTTGATTGTCGCCTGAAGTATTATGTCGTTAACGTATATTATATTGCTGATTTGGTTCTCGTAGCTTTCGTGTAGCAGTAAGCCAACTCCTGATGTTGCTCTTTCATTTTTATTCTTGCCGCTGTATATTAGAATGTAGTTTCCATATTTGCTGTTGCCTTTGCCCTTCTTTTTAGTCTCCGAAAGGGCGCATATATCTAATTTGTGTCTTTTTATTTCGAGTAAAATTTCTTGGTCTTTATTATTAAATCATGTTACATTCCAGCAGGTCGCTAGCCTCACTTGGAACCCTTCTCTTTTACCCGGGCTTGGGAACGGCTATGAAATCACTGAGCTACTCAGTCCACCCAGCGATATCACAGGCAGAGCTTTATTTGGCTCTCATCTATTCCAAGTTTTTTATTTAATCATATTCATACCTCAAGAATCAAGATTGCGCCCAAATAGTGACACAATGTGTCTGGGAAATTAACTACATATACACTAATAAATGCATAAAGACGGCCTTTGTTTCTTAGGCTTATTACTCAATTATTGTTATGTTACAATGTTCTTACAGATTTTTTAAGGAAACACCATGGTGTTCATAACATTTTATGGATAAATATGGTTTAATTTTCACGAAAATCCTCAATTATGAAAAGTCGGATGAGAATAAGGTTCCGATCATATAAAATATTTGAATATTCCTCAAAATTAAAAATAACATTCGAAAAAACATTATATAAAACTTTATGACTTCATGATAACTAGACCAACTTTAAATTCTATAAAGTTGACTTAATGATTTATAAATCTTACAAAGTTTTGACTGGGAATATATACAAAAAACGTCTATTTTTAGAAACAACATATATTGCCCAAAATAATCAATGTGTTAATAAGAAAACTGATTTAAATAACCTTAGTGTAGTCTACGCATAACTTTAAGATTTTGATATTCAGCTCCATTCATTATCATCTAACGTATAAACATTTAATGTCATTCATAATCTAGTTAATCAATATTCAACATCATTCATAACGCTCTAGCCTAATCTAACCTATAAAACATCATGCATAATTTAACTAATAAAAATTAACAATGATTTCTATAGCATCAAGAATCAATAAGCAATAATTCTATCAAATTTCAATTTCAATATTGATTAATTAAAGTAAGCAATTTTTATTATTTTTATACTTGTTTTATAGATATTTTCACATTGCACTTTGACCATAATTTCAATATCGGATTATAAATACACAGGTTTTCAAAAGCTAGAAAATTTATTAGAAATAATACACTTTGATGTTTAATAAGTGGCAAAATTTTCTAATTCTGTTGGTCACCAAACCAATCAATTTCTTAAAAGTAAAAATCAGCAGAAAATTATATTTCTCTGAAAAATCAATTTTTTTATTGAAAAATGTGAAAACATTAGTAGATAAAGAATATTTTAAGAAAGAAAATTGTAGTTCTTAAGATTTGAATGGTGGAATTGATGTTCGATGACAAAAATTAAATTCCAGGATAGAGGGCCAAATTCCACGACTTGTTTAGGTTTACCAGGACGTTGTTTACATTACAGGTGTTCTAAATGCGTTAGTGTGCTCCTCACACGATAATTTTTTGTCATTTTATATTCTTCCTTGTATTAGAAATAATATAATATTGCCATGTTTTTCTCAGTTACCAATTATGACAAATGTCAGTATTTCTGGTATGATTTGATTCATTAGAACTATTTTTAGTTTTCTATTTTTAAATTTTATCCACTTATTGCTCAACTAATCCCTAGTTCTGTCCTTCGCAGTTTTAAATATTTACAATCCATCAAAATAATCTAGATTTCACGACCCATTGTTCTTGAAAGATATAGGACTTCAATAGATTAGTTCTAGATATATTGAGTATTTTGTTTAGATAAATTGGAGTGCTTACGTGTTATATGTTATGCAACACATTTCATATTTTATTGAATTGAAAAATATTAAAACCATTTACCATTTGGCAAAGTAGATCGGAATTATTTTATAAACATACAATGGTTCGGTTAATTGCAAATTTACAGACACAATCTCAATCAAAAACTGATACGCTTCCATATTAGACTAGACATTGCTACAAAAATCACATGAAAATCCAAAGAAGATGATTGCAAAATCTCTTGATATACTATAACTTATTCATATTTCAATTTCTGCTAAAATTATCAAATAATAAGGAATAAACACGCGAATCAAGATATTTCTTGTAAATGTAGTAAATCATTCTGTACGAGGACGATCTCGACCAGCCCTTGAAGTTTCATTCAGCATTTGCACATAATGATGTAGACAACATAAAACTGACTACCATACTATAGGAAAATTAAACTATCTAAATAAGAAAATGTTTAAAAAAAACTGTAACACCTGAGGTTGCTTTATTATATTAAAATACCACATACAGAACAGTTCGTTTTATATTTATTAACTTTGTGTATGAACAATATGCATAAAATTGATATGAAACTAAGAAACAGGGTGATTCATGAGGAACTTCACATACTTTTACCGTATGCAGTGTCAACATCTATTTTTTATTATTATTAACACTGAGATTTGCTAAATTGATCATAAATTTTAAGGGGTTAGGGGTAGTCAGAGCCACGAAAAAATGAGAATTTTCAGTATTTTTTTTGCTATTAAATCGTGTTATTTCACAAAAGTAGTTATATGGCGTTATTATACAATGTTTTGACTTGAAGTCACGAAAATTTCAAAAAAAAAAATTAATTTCCAAAGTTTTAGCTGTCTGTATTGACCCAGATCCAAAAAAAGTTTCTTGCGGTGACAATCATAAGTCCTTGGATATTCAATATTAATGTCCCGAGTGCATGTCAAATTGTCGATAATTTAATTTTCTCGAGTGCGCGAATGCGCACGAGAGGAAATTATGAGACAATTTGACATGCACGAGAGGGAATTTTGGCAGACTATTTCCTGAGAAAAATTTAATTTAGAATAAACTTAATTAAGCAGCATAGAAACACCATCGTCGGCCTCCAGTAAAGTTGTATATTCTAATTGCATTTTCAATAATTGTTCCTTTTCTTAAAATATAAAATTAAAACCAAATGATGTTTATTAATCCTAGACGAAAATTTGGCACTAGTGCAGTATTATCGCTGAAATTTGATCGTTGCTAGGTAAACATAAAATATTACAGCTTTTTGGTTGGCTTAAATTTTTCGAAGGAAATAGTCATCTAAAATCAATCGGATAAAAAAATTTAGTTTTATAAATAGATAATCCTGGGCCTGATCGAGGGATTTTTTTTTCAAAAATTAACAAAATGGCGGCCTCGGGAAATTTTTGTCTAGATTTTTGGGTAAAAATCAACAATAACAGTCTTAAAAAATCGAAATTTTTGAAAAAAAAAATCTTTCGATCAGGCCCGAGTTTGTTATGTATTCTAAAAGCTGTATAAATTTCATTAAAATCTATTGAGCGGTTTTCGAGTCACAGTTGTCACCAGTTCAAAAAACATAGTTTTGAGAAAAATGAGTTTCACACTAGATTTACGTATAGAAATACGAATTATTAAATTACTTACACCGAGTCATCTATTCCTGGACCATATAATAGTTCTTCGGCAATTGTGGAAGTTTCCAAAACATCAATTTGCTGTTGCCTACGAAGCATTCTGTCTTCCCGAGTGTGGTCGTTGGCGCGCTGATCTGCCACTTTCACACGTGCAGCATCCATTTTTTCAGCTACCTGCACCCCGAACGCTTTGAAGTTCCCGAGCTCTCTTTGTTATTTGTCGAACAACTCAAAAACTAATTATCGAATCAACTTGAATTTTTGAGAGAATATTTTTTAAAAAATTACACTTTGAAAATTCTGACCACCCCTAACCCCTTAATTGGCTACAGAGTTTTCACAGCTCATTTGATTGTTTGTTTGAAATAGTATCTGTACGTTCTATCCATCAATTGCTAAAAAAATAGATGTTGTATCGCTGTCAGTAAAAAGTGGGGGGTTACCCCAACATGTTGAAAAGTTCGCGTTGGCAAGCAAATTCGGTAAAATATTCTATAGAAAGTCTAAATAGACATGTTCTTCTAAAAGATAACAGAAAAGTAAAGACCAATACACACGATTCTTCTAACCACAAATGTGTATTATGAGAATTATTTATGCCGTCTCTTGTAAAATTATTTATGCCGTCCTATCAGCAGCTCTACTATTACCAATATCCATAATTAAACATTATGTCGGTATATTCAATATATCCAATTTTCCTTCTGTTCTTAAACCCATTTGAGCTGCATAAGCCAACTCTGACGCGTCAATGCTTCCCTAACAGATTTGGTTTTTCTTCTTTTAGTTTTCTTGCTACAAAGTTACTTCGATCGTCTCATGCAATAAGTTGATGGTGTGTCATCAGGCTCCAAAAATCTTATATCCATTCTATTAGCGATTTGCCACCCTATCGATGTAAAACATGCATCCACAGATTTTGAAGTTTCTTCACTATTTCCATCAGATAGTAATCGATTGCGGACAATCTTCTGAACATGTTTCCGTTTTATTTTTACACATCAGCTCTTGCTAAATGATGAACAGATTCTTACGATTCAAAGGAAAAGCCGTAAATTTATAAATCAATAAATTTAAAAAAAAATAAACGTGACTAGGTGTAACTAATTTTGTATGTCTACAAATGTTTATACATTTTATTGTTTCTTCTTTGACTTAAATTTTCCATTAAAAATAATTTATATATTAATATTAAACTATATACCCAGATTTCTTTCACCCATAACTAGATTATATCCAAAATAAATAGTTCAAAAGACCAATACACACGATAACTTCTTATAACCACAAATGTGTATTATGGGAATTATTTATGCCGTCTCTTGTAAAATTATTCATGCCGTAAATTGGGTTCCACCTATAAATAGTGTCCTATCAGCAGCTCTACTATTACCAATATCCATAATTAAACATTATGTCGGTATATTCTGTGGTGGTAGATACACAAGGAAAAAATATGAAATGAATAATGAAAATAATGACAATTGGTATAAAATATCAAGAATCGTGAAACAGTCAACGACAATCTTCAAAACATGCTTCTTATTTTTATTGCTCCAGTTGATCATTTACAATGAATAAACATTAACACATACATAAGGTTTGACTTTTAAATGCGACTTTTGTCTAAGAATTCAAAATTGAAATATAATTGATTCTGCCGTTAGAGATACTATAAAGTGAAAGTGAATATGTAGTTGAATTTATACATACATATCCGATTTTGTTTTTTTAAATCTTTTACATTATCCAGATAAGCGAGAAGATGTAAACTCGCAATATACGATCAGAGTGTAGAACAAGTGACGTAATTCAAATATCTAGGAGCAAACATAACAAGTAATAGAAAGAGGAGTAATGACATACGCGATAGAGACCAGGGCAGAGAACATCATAACTAAGCGGCTTCTAGAGAACTACTGAAATGAGCGGAGATGACCGGTTAGCAAAGATTGCAAAGGAAGAAAAACCAAATACATCCCGACCACCAGGACAACCACCTACAAGATGGTATGAAAGCTGGGCTTCATCATCCCAGCTGCAGCTAGGCAGCCATTGATGCAAACACATGACTAAGTCCTAACGTACGATGTAGAAGAAGATATCAGATTTTGGTAATACCTCTTTTTGTGATGCGTCATTGTATTGACGACGAATTTTTCGTCGAATGAAGAATTTAACTAATACACAAACAAATCTTTCCATAAAATGAATTTCTTGGAAATGATATCAATTCTCAATCTTATTTCTTTATATGGAAAATTTGCCATTCCTCAATAACTTTTCATTTCACAAGTTAACTCGAATGAAAATTCATAATTTCAATAGACCCGGTGGTCTCGAACCCTCTTGTTCAATTCCAATTGACAACAAAGAAAAAATTGTCATAGTGACAAGAAATTTGGAAAATGGGAAGTAAAAAAAATCACCCTAGCAACGATCATACTCGTATTATTCATTAAATAGGAAGCGGTCCAGTTCAACAATTACAACGATCAAAATTATTTCGGGCGTTTTGTGCTAGAAGAACTGAAGAAGAAAACTTTGAACTTGAGAAAGACAATTCTTCAACATCACCCCTACTTGCATGCGAAGTTCGAACCCTCTAGTTAAACTTTTTCTGGCCGAAAAATTAGAAAATATAACAAAAATGACCATAAAATGGAGAGGGGTGGAGATGGAAAGTTCCGACCTTAGACAGGAAATCATCTCGCAACTAATTGAACCTACATGTGAAATTTCATTTTTCAGTCGCTTTTCGTTTGAATTGCAGAGGTGAGCAAAGGTCAAAAACCACTTTTTTCGCACTGCGACCCCTCGAAATATTCATTTGTTTTCAACCAAACTCTAATAACATCAATCCGCCGCCAAAAAAGCCATGTATGCTAATTTTGAATCAAATCGGACTCATAGCAATTGCTCAAGAGAAGAAAATAAGAATTGTAGCTTAAACAGATATATAAATATATATATAAACTACAGACATTCGAAAAACCATCATAATCGTGTTCAGGAGGTCTCAAAACATGGGAAAAATGATGTGCTTCCCATTTTTCTTCTAGTCATGCCTACCGTAATAGTCTAATTTTTCCTTCGACTAAAAAAATGATATGGTGCAAAATTGGTAGACCTAGGAAAGAGCAATATCTCACCATGTGGTGATTTGTTACATGAAGAATTAAGCAGCATTCTCGATTAAAGATCCAATGGTTTCTTTTGAAACTCTCAATAATCACCGACATATTTAAACAAATTTTCAAAAAACTAATTTTATATCAAGCTTTCCACATAAATCACTTTATCTTCTGATGAAAAATAAGTGGTTATTGACTTTATTGCGAACAGATAGAAAGACAAAAGATTTGTTTTTAAAAACGCAGGATGTTAAACACTGTTTCGTGATAAAATATTGATTAAAAAAAAATCAATGATACTTGTCGTATAATAATTAGGAATATCAAAAGCTCAGCCTCATACCTCAGAGGAGAAATGAGTTTCATAATTCGAATCTGGAAAGTCCGGGCGTTGCTAGAAGCAACAGGGAAAGAAAAGGAAGGAAAATTGAAATGGGGAGAGAATTTACGATTCACGGAAAATTTGTAGGGCGTATAGCAGTAAATTTTAGTACACTTCCACAGTTCGAACTCAAACGACGCAAAAGGTGTTAGCTGAAAGTTTTACAATTCTTTGGAGCATAAAAATTTGTCAGATGTAAGTGAGACCTTATCACCAATTTTTTTTCTGACAGATTGTCCCATATATTTCATAATTGTGGTATTGCGTTTGATTGATTCAATTGTGGTGAGTTTTGAGGGTTAATTAATTATAATAAATACATATTTGGTTTCACTTCTTGTGTATTGAATTGTTATTATATGATTGAATCGTGTAAAAAGAATTTTATTCAACTCTTTAAGTGTTGAATGGTTTTTACTTTGATTGCAAATCAGATTAAAATAACAGGTAAATATCGACGTTTCAACTTATGTTGGTATTTATAAAAATATTGGAAAAAACTAAATTAGTTGAAAAATATGTTCTGATGTTTGGATATAGTTCGCCAGAATTATGTCGGAAACAAATAAACAAATAGTGAGATTTTGTTATAAGCCAGATATAGTGGTATTGCCATTGTTGTCAGCTCTTTATCATTTCAATCAGATTACTTTGTTTTTTTATCTTCAAGATTTTAACTGTGGAATTCTTAATATTTGCGGAATATCGAGCTTCAAAGAGTTTTTCTAATTCCCAAGTCTGGATCTCTTTCTAACATGACAAAAAACTTAATTACCGCATTCTAATATCATTAAATTGAGTTGGTATTTCTTAAACCGTTGGCGATATCCATACTGAATATAGATTTTGAAATTATTATAGACTGTAAATCAATTCAAAAGAATAATTAAGTAACGTTGACAATACCTCGTATTAGAATACAAAGCCTTGACAAAAAAAAAAAAAAAAGAATTAGCAATGTATTCATAGAATAGGACATTGTTATGCAAAAAGGACATTCCTTGAACGTATAAGAAGCTGAAGTGAATTTTGGTTTCAAATTTTGAGATCATATTGATTATCCATGAAAAATAAATAATATGTTATCTATTTGATAAGCAAATTATAGACATAACTAATGAGTAGAATACTATACAAAGACTATTTGACAAGTTTCCGGCCTCAACCTGAATATTTCATTAACTATCAAAGTAAGTTGGGAAATAGATTTGCCCACACGTTGATAGATTCTTACTAAAATTCCTGCTATTTTACACGATTAGTTTCTCCTCAACAATCGTATACATATATTCACTGGATCTAGTCTATTCTTATTCAATTGTTAGAGCGGAAACTTGTTATACAATCCTCGTTCTTTTTCTGCAACAATATATTTTCTCGCCATGATAATCAATAGTAATATTACTACAATTATTAAAAGTTATAGATGGATTTTCATCATCAACAACATCTTTGTAAAGCATATTTACTCAAGCAATTTTTCTTCCTTGTTCTGACTTTTTATTTATTTTTTCGTTGATGTAACTTTAGGCAACGATTAGGCCAGTGATTTTCCCTTTCCCAGTTTTTTATTCAGTTCCTCCATTGTAAAAGTCTTGGATTTTTTTAGCAATGGCTAACGGACTGGCCCGGTAAAAACACTTGAAGCTTCATATAAGTTCTGAGTACTCTTCAGCATTGAATGGGAAGCCCGTAATGAAGAAAACTTGTACTTCCTGATTTTTCTAGCAACATACATTTTTCCATAAAGTTTTTGTATACGGCACTGTACATCCGGATAGCTGCTCTTTAGAAAATATTGCAAAAGAAATCACACGTGATCCATGAATTGATATTTTGTAACTGGTATATACTACTACAAATATTGTTATAAATAGGATATATATTTGCGTTTTTCAACTTCGCTTCTATTCTTATATTTTGGTAGTGACTTTTTGTCGGTTTTGCATCATAAACAAGAAGCGCCAATGCTTCATCTGGCATATAAACCAATTTAGCATTTTTGTTCCGATTCTTCCAAGCTCCTCTTATTCGTGGGAGTAAGATTCATTTCTTCTGCTAATCAGTTTCGATGCATCCAATTTTCCTTCTGTTCTTAAACCCATTTGAGTTGCATAAGCCAACTCTGACGCGTCAATGCTTCCCTAACAGATTTGGTTTTTCTTCTTTTAGTTTTTTTGCTACAGAGTTACTTCGGTCGTCTCATGCAATAAGTTGATGGTGTCTCATCAGGCTCCAAAAATCTTATATCCATTCCATTAGAGATTTGCCACCTTATCGATGTAAAACATGCATCCACAGATTTTGAAGTTTCTTCACTATTTCCATCAGATAGTAATTGATTGCGGACAATCTTCTGAACATGTTTTCGTTTTATTTTTACCCATCAGCTCTTTCTAAATGATGAACAGATTCCTTCGATTCAAAGGAAAAGCCGTAAATGTATGAATCATTAATTAAAAAAAAAAAAATAAACGTGACTAGGTATGACTAATTTTGTATGTCTACAAATGTTTATACATTTTATTGTTTTTACTTTGACTTAAATTTTTCATTAAAAATAATTTATATATTAATATTAAACTATATACCCAGATTTCTTTTACCCATAACTAGATTATATCCAAAAATAAATTTTCTTCACATTTCCATTTAGACACACCACGACAAACGTCTGATGCGTACTGGTGTCCACATTTAAGTTACCAAAAATGTAAAAAGCGGACGTTTCAGGTATATCTCAGTCAACTCTGTTAACGACCCAACATCCCTTTTGTACAATTACAAAGTTTTGCGGCGTTCCTGGACATTTGCCAATTTGGACGGTTTTCAGTGCATCGGGCCCACTATGCACTATTTAAAAAGTTTATTTTGGTATTATGATTTTATTCTTCACGCGAATACTAGTTTTTCTAATGATAAAAGGTAGTGATGTCTACTTATGGCATATTGTTCTAATGAGCTTTCAAATCGCGGATTGACTGTTCGAAGTCTACGAAGGGGGTGCAAACTGGTAAGTCTTCTTCCATAACGTGAATATAATCATTTGGATTAAAAACTGGTGACCACTATAGCTATGGTGAGATATTAGCTCTATAGTGCGTTTTTTGCTAAGTTAGGTAGAGAAGTAAGTCTTTGTAACCTGTATAAATATATATAAATACTATGTTTGAGTTATCTTCATATTGTTTTAAAAGGTATTTCACTTTATAAATTGTTTCAAAACAAATATACGTAAAACACATGCAATGTCGCTGATAGCTCAATGTTAATGCTCCGCGCTTTCAAACTGCAGGTTCCGGTTTCGAATCTGATCTAAGAAATTTGATTTTTTTTTTATGTATACGGAAATTAAAAATATTCAATAGTGTTTTACCATATTACGAGATCCATTGATGATTGGAAATTAGATAATAGGACTAGGGAAAAAGAGGAAGGTTTGAGCATATTAGAAAGCAATGATTACTTAATCTACTGATGGTTTTCAAATTTAGTTCACCACACTATTAACCTTGAATAGTTCAATAAAATGATTCGCAATTACATTTTTCCTTTTCAAAACGTACACATCAAGTGAAAAACCAATATTTTTGGTAAGTGTTCGATAAAATTGTCCAAATTTGAGCTGAAGTATGTGGAAATAATTATTTGTTTTTAAATTAATAGAAATTTGGTATTTTTTGTGTAGAAATAAGTGCATCTTATATTATAAATGGATTTAACATCAAGAAACTATTATCAATCAATATTTGCACCGAGTAACAAAACTATTCATGGTGATTCTCCCTAATTTTGCTTAGTTCGAATTTTATTCTTTATAATTTTTGTTATTAAATTTCAGCAACTTGGTATAATGTGACAACTTAGCTAGGCAGCAATTTATCATTTGATTGAAGCCAAGACCAAAACCAGGTTAATGCTGGTCATGTGTGATTTTGGTCTTGGATATGTTGTCTTGGTCTTGATAGTGTCTTGCTGGGCTCAGACTTAGTCTTGCACCAAAATTGTCGTTCGTATAAATATTGTGAAAAGTTTCTACAAATATCAGGTGCCCTGATTCTAAGAATTTTCCTAAAATCAAAATATCATTGGCAATTTATGTGGAGATTCTAGAAATTACTTTAACAAAAAGATAGTGATCAAAATTTTGTGTTTTGTGCGATTATTACTATTGTTAATATGATGTTTTTCTTAGGTTTAAGCAGCAGTTTAATAATTATATAAAACCAACAACTTTTGAAAATGATTTTTACTGTTTTTTTGTTTTTAAATTCGAGAAAAGGTAGATTCATCACAAAATTCAATATTATGAATTTAAAACTTTTATTAATTCATTATCAAAATAGAATTAAGTCAGCAAATGAATACAACGTTTTCCTTTTAACCATTTTCGTTTTCTGATTTTCAAGATTCCAATTATCTACAGTGCTTTTTGAACATCTTATGCGTGAATACCCACGCCTTGACTATGCCTCCAAATTGCGATTTTGAAATACTAGGTTTTGCTTTCTATGCAAGATGTAGACCGGGAAATCTAGACCAATTTCACTCGAAAAATATACAGAATTAAGCATAAACATGGAAGTTACAGTTAATACAATAACAGTAGGTATATCCCTTTGTTCAGGTAAATCACCAACTTTCGATATGGCTTCAATATTTATCTAGCTTCCTCTAAAGTTGTTTTGAGGCTTTCTTCTTTTATTCACTTTCTTTATTCAATTTTTGGCTCTAAACCTTTCCGGTTTTTATTATCAGCAATCAGCCATAAATAAATATATTGGTGGAATTTTCTAGTATCTATAAGAGCTGTTGGCTACCAATTTTTGGCTACCAATTTTCCTTTAGACTTCGTTATGTTCACAAATAATCGAACGACATATTTTTCATCTTTCTCTCTTAAAAACCTGGCATTTAATGACCAATAGTGTTTTTTCTGATTCACGTCTTCTCAGTCCTTCTTAAATTAATTGACTCATTATATCCGAAAAATCCACTTGATGGGCACATCTCAAAAACTTCTAATCTGTTTCAATAGGGCATGTTCACAAATACACACATTTCAACAAGATAAATGAGATATTTAATCGATATCTATAGCTTATTCTATGGTATGATTATTTGAGATTTATTCAATTTCTCATATCAACAAAACTTATATATTGCTTGATGAAGATTTTCAATCCCAAGTCCTTCGAATATATCTGATTGTTGTTTCTCATTGCTTTCCGTTAATGTGAGAAGAACTTTACAAGAAATTAGCCTGCTTGGACGAAGCTGCAACCACGTCTTTCCCATATTTGTATGTATGTAAGTAGCTGAAATCCATTAAAGTTGATTAAAAAAAAGTTAAATAAAGATGAGAAGAAAAGTACTTGGGTATGACATCGTAGCCCTTCGAAAATAAACACGGAAAGGAGATTTCAAGCAAATCACAAATGGCTATAATGGTGCGGAGAAACCTCGCAAGGACATATCGATATGGATGTGCAGCACATCGTGATATCTGTTATCTATTAGAAAGCTCTTTCTTGAAGTAGCAGAAGCAATTTACGGTCAACGAAAAGAAACCTCTCCATCATAATCCAAAGCATGATCTGCATATGTTTAATAAGGGTTATTGAAACATATTTTTCAGGAGCTATTGAACTAATTGGATATAATGATGTAAAATGAATAAGGATATTAGAAAGGATGAGTAGAATTAAATATTTCCTTGTAAGTCATTAAAGAGGAATCCTGGCATAGGAAACGATAAGAAAAAAGTCTTAGGCTAAGAATTTGTTAACCTAAAAACACACTCCAAGCGAATTTGAAGCAAAAATTTACGCAATTGAGAGGTAAGCTCAGTGCACTATCAAGGTCAGAGTACAACGACACAATAAAATAGAAAAGTTGTTGATCTAGCAGAAAACGGATCAAAACACATTTTTAGGGGCAGAACCGTTCAAAACAAACGACAAAAAAATTATTTTCTGCGCGTGTATGCCTCAGATACGATACGTATGTTATCTAGGAGCCTATTGGACACAGAATCACCTAAACTGAATCGACAAATGTCCTGAAATTGAGTGAAGGAGAGATTATGATAAATCTTTTAGATCTTAGTAAATCTGTACCCTATAATTTCTTTATAAGATGTTTTTATATTACAACGAATATTAGATAAATCTCTAATTTAACTATCATTTGCAATTTTTATCTTAGATGCGACAGTGAAAGATAGACTGGTATCTATTATCGAAATGACTAAGCTATTGTTTAGCAAAGTATTTGTGAATGAAAATCTATGTTGATTAATTCGCAAACGATTATTCAACTATATTTAAAAATTGTATATTCACATCTTTTTCTACATTTTTTTAAAGCAGCACCTATTTACATATTTACATACAATGCAATGCGGCTGTTAATTAAATTTTATACGGTAAAATTTGAACTTAGTCCATGATTGAATAGAACATATTTCAGGTTTGCTGCAATATTCTCACATTCTTTAAGGCCGTTTGACATGGTGCAAGACAACGTCCAAGAAATTGCATGCAATTCCTTGAAATATCAAAATATTACATAGACGAATATTGCATATCTTTTCACATTATGAGAGTATCTTACCACTGCATCATGGTTGCTACTAATCAAAATTCCAAAAGTAAAAGTGAACAATTTCCTAACCTCAAACTTTATTTAATATTTTGTGGGCAGTTTAAAATTGAATGTAGCAAAGCTAATTAAAGTGCATCACTGGCAATAATTAGATCTGCCTCTGCCTTGCTTTTGGAGTCTAATGGACAAATTGGCTAGAGTATTAGACGAGAAAACATAGAAAAATTAGTTGAGAATTGATGAAAAAACATTTGAAAAACTTCTAAAGAAAATAAAACGTAATATTAGCAGAATAGATACGTTTGAACAAGAAATATTGCATCTTGCATTGCATTGGCTTGGCCTTTAGGAATATCTCCTTCATGATAACCTCTCTGGTAAATCACAAATTTCTGTCGTACTGAAAACTTATCGTATCACCTGAATCATACGATCGCATTAACAAATTTTTTAAACATTAGAAATAACATCAATGAAAAGTTTGATCTTTTCGTTTGGACTCTACTCCTTTTGACTGATTTGATGTATTGATTTTGAGCGATTCACTTATTTTCCCTTTTTATATAGGTCAATCTCAAAGGTTAAACTGAATAATAGTTGGGGAGCCTAAGAGGGGATTTTAGCATTCACTTCAACGCGTCAGATTAATATAAGCTACAGTATATTACCTATTGATAAGTTCTTCCATCCACGATGAGCATGTATAAAGTTTCGCTCATGAGGACCTGTCAGATTAGTAAAAACAATCGATAATTTGAAATACTCGCAGTAATTACTGATGCAATCGTATCGAAACGCTGCTCGATTAAAATCAGTTCTTCCCAAACTTTTAGTGTGTTTGCTGGGCGATTTCGCCTTGCCAACCGAGCCGTTTCGCGAATTGCTTTACTTTGCTCTTAAAATTGAGAAGAACGAAGTCGAACTATACTAACGCGGTGCTCTATACTTCTTCAGACCATTCACTAGCAATGTTTCGAATACTAGTTGCATTACGGCTTTGTGTATCGGGAAAGATTCGTTCGGCAAATAGAAACTCGAAGCAGATACACTAATCAATAAATTTCGAAGCTTCTAATTGTCAAATTTCCAATCATACTTAACCATAGATAACGTTGCGTGCAGCTATCAATTACGTTTCGTTATTCAGTCTCAGTTTCGTTTTGTTATAACATTTTTAATAAACAAACGGCTATGGAAATCGTATAAAAAGTATCATATGTACCATCCATTTTCAGCCAAATCTGTTTGGGTGATTTTGAGTTATAAATAGTATAGCTAAACCAATTTTCTTTGATATCAAAATGATTCAATACTAATTATAGAATCGTATGCTTATATTAATGTTCAAACATTTAAGTTTTTAAGAATTGAACAACGATACAACGCTCTGAACAAAAATGCATTCACAAGAGTCTACCTGAATTCCAAGGATGATTGATAATTGAGAATTAATCTTAACTATAAATCATGATCATTTTTTGGAGTTTATTTATAGTCACTTAGGAAACAGCGTCTAATTGACGGGTGTTATCACCAATAAACTTAAAACAATCGAAAACACGGATTTAAAGCAAAGCAAGTAAACAAAGTATTTTTAAAAACCCTATAGTGTAGCAGTGTTGCCACTCATCTGTTACAAGGTACAAAATATGATGTTTTAAAACATTCCATTATAAAATGTATTCATTGAGACTTGTTGAAATGTAGTTCAAAATAAATTTGCCAAGACCCCTAAGTGATTAATGGCAATATTGGACATGCCATGAAACACACAATACCAAATGGTGTCTTAAACGAATTACGTTTCGCTCCATATAAAGCTGAAAAACACACATTTTTGAAAAAATTCCCAAAAGCGATTTATCTGCGCTTTTTAAAATTTTGTATATAATCTCCTTATCTCTTATTTGCCCAAAAAAATCTAAACATCTAACGAAGACGGTCTATTATCAAAAAAGCATCTTGAGGAAATTTTGTGTGTTGGACAGATACGGCAACCATGCATTTTGCCAAGGACTTTGTGGGAACTCATGCAGAGTTTAATATTTCGTTTATTCAGAAGTTTAGGAATGCTCCTAATGTGCCTCTCAACTAAGACCAATGGAATGTTTTTAAAGAAAATTGAAACACAACGTATATTCAGATGGTTGTGCAAATAATTAAATTGGAACAAACAAGTTTGTACGGATTTTGGGTTCCCACACCCTAAGTACAGGACGAAACGTCTATCCACGTAGTGCACTGGAGGCCAATTGGTGAATTTAGGTTGAATACTAGTTTGTAATGCTTTAAAACGTCCTAATTAGAACAGTTTCTAGGGAATTCGGTTTGTATTTGTTGTTGAATGAGACTCCTTGGTTCATTTCTGTATTACGACAAATCCATGCGAATCACATGTTCATTCTTAATAGACCTTCAAAGACGAATACTTTTTTTAGTAAAACATGGAATATACTTCAATTCCGGCATCGAGATTCGAAGAAGTGATTCGTCATTTAAGACTTAGTTTTCCTGACGAACCACTTAACGCTTCAGTCGGCCTCAGTCTATATGGAAAACCCTGTTCACTTCTTGAGCAATACGATTTATCGACATTAGAGGAAGGTTTATCCGTCATGGCGGTAGATACATATACCAATGAGGTGAGTATAACGGATAATTATCACTATCCGATTGTTGCAATACTAAAATGATGACACTTATACTGATTTGAGGTTCTAAAGTTTCGCAAATAAGCTCTGTATGACTTCAGCGAGAACAATCGCAATCAAAGAGTCACAATCTTAGTTTCTAAATTTTCTTTAATTTGTTTCTCCTCCGCTAGAACTAATTGCTATTTTTAGAGCAAATTGTTACCAAAGTCGAAATATAGGAGATTTATGTTGATTGAAGTGTAAAGTGAAAAAGTGGACAAGCTAGAATGAGCTTTAAAAAAAAACCTGCTAATTAATAATCAGGATAACGCTCTATAACATATTGCAAGAGCCGCGTCTGTTGAATTTCCTCCACTCTATATTCTTCAAATATTCGATTACCTAGTTTAGAAAATTGAACTTTTATACTCCAAAATAAATGAATATAAATAATTCAATCCACCTTCTTTAAACCAAAAAAAATATTTTATCACATCACAATTTCTACCTACAGTCAAACTTAACGTGTTGACGACAGTTTATTGTTTATTCGATCCAAATGATAATTATCTATTTCGGATTGTTTTAAAATGTGGAGTAGGAAGTTTAGACACAAAGAGAAGACACATTGTAGTTAAAAAGTACATAACTTCATTATTTTGGATTTCCTGTTACAAATCAATATAAAAAGTGGATGCCGCATATGTTTCGCTGTAGAATCGTTATCAGAAGAAAACGTTCATTTTCCTTTGGTTCACCAACACTATGGAGAGAACATATAAATCGTCTCGATCTTTTTCTTTCATTATTTCAGCCCCAAGTTACAGCTAAAGTATATAAATGAATATTTGCTTAAATTATTCCTCAAAAACACCACCGGTCATTTCCTTGAAACAAATATTTATACCACCGTCAACAAAACCTTTGTGTGTTTGTATTTTCTGATGATGATTTGTATAAATAGAATATGATGGATATATTTTCAGCATCCGCCCCATCCCAACTAAATTTCATTCCAGTTTTATCTCTGCAAAATATTTTATATCCAGAAATTTCTTCGGAAATTCATAAAAGCGAGGAATTTAATCAAATATATTATGGCGTTCCCGTTCAGTAATTTCTAGTTCAACATTTCCTGCATACTTTAGGAGAAATTTCACGATATTGACAACGTCATTCCTTATTGAGCCTTTCACATTTATCGAATATCATAATAACGTAAACGATAATTATAGGGTGGTTCGAATAAAAACCGTCATTGATTTAAGTGTATATAGTATTTGGAAATAGTTTTTTTTTCGAATTAGTTTCGATTTAAAACACAAATTTGTATATTTGGTCATTTTTCTCGCCGTATAAATCAGATGTTATGTTCAGATCAATTCCTCTAGATGTCTATTGGTAATTCATTTGGAAAAACTTCATTTGTCTTATTTATTTGCTTTATGTTGTTTGATTTTCCAACATTGTTAGATATGTTTGAAACTTTATATATGACTCATTCTACTACTCATTCGGATAATATATTGTTGTTGTAGATAGCAGGCGTATTACTAAACGGCACTTCGAAGAAAGGAGATATCGAAGAAGCTATCAAGAGAATGGAAACGATAGACAATATACCATACCAGCAAATTTTCGGTCTACTAAATAACGTGAACAAAGAGTTGGATCTGTTCACCAAATATAAAGTAGATAAAATTTTTGAATTCAGAATATTAGCAGTAGACCCCAAGTATAGAGGACAAGGTGTCGGAAAAGAATTATTTCTGAGAAGTGAAATGATTGCTGCGGAAAATGGCTTTAAGGTAGTTGTTGCAACTTAAGCCGCGTTTACACCGGAGTTAAGAACACAAGTTTTTAACATTTTTGTTATTAACTGATGTTAATAACAAAAGTCATTGACATATGTTAATAACATTTTCTTTTGGCTGCTAGTTTTGTTATCAACAAAAGTTAAAAATTCCGCCATTATCAACGCTCATGCACAGCCAGCAGTTCTAGGTGAGACAATGGTGCGAGAGGATGTTGAGGGGCCACTGGCGCGCTCTGTGTAGCAGGATGCCGGGCGAGGGGGTTGCGAGGAAGAGAGGAACCTGTTGTTAACAAAAGTTAACGCGCTAAAAGAGGCCATTAACTTTTGTTATTAACATTTGCTTAAAACATAACACATTTCCTTTGATCTTTACCGACTCTGGATGGATAACATAAATCTTGTTAATAACATGGAATTTTCTGTTAAAAACACGAGTTATTAACTTTTGTTATGAGAAATTTTTTGGCGATTCAGCTAAGTTAATAACTTTTTGTTAAAAACTCGTGTTATTAACTCCGGTGTAAACGCGGCTTTAGAGTAATATTTTAGTGTATAAATCATCATCATGTTCGAATTTATGGGTAGGGTTAAATATCGATTGCTGTAATCCTTTTGCTATGAACTGTGAAAGATACGAGGATGGTCCCAGAAGTACCTAACCTGACCTAGAGATGGCGATAATTGCTTGCAAAATATTGGTCATCGTTATGTGATACAATAGTTTTATTTTAAAGGCATGAGCCCACCAAGATAAAAGCTGGATGTGACTGCACCTTCCTTATCAACAATAAAATATTGGGTAGCAGAGTTCAAGCGAAGCCGTACGACCTGCGAGAACCAGCATCGCCGTGGCCGATCAAATGAGGTGAGGTCCCCAGAAATGTTGAAGAAAATCCACAAAGAGGTATTGGATGATCGTTGACTGAAAATGCACTACTTAGCAAACATAATAAGCATTTGAAAAAGTGGAGTACAAGGTATATTAACTGAAAATTGGGAGATAATAAAGCTGTGCACAAGATGGGTGCCACGTTTGCTCGCAATGGAACAAAAACAGAGTCGCAAAGATGTTTGGCAATTTTTCAAAGAAATGAAGCCAAACTTTTGCGCCATTTGATAACCATGAAACGAGAGTCCATCTCTTCACACCCGAAACAAAAGAACAATCAAAACAATGGACTGAAAAAGGAGAATCGACTACATTGATTATCTTGAAGAAGAAAAAAACTATCAACGGCGAGTATTATCGAACTTATTACAATGTTTGAGCGAAGGAATCAAGTAAAAACGGCCATATTTACCTAAGAAGAAAGTATTGTTTCATCAAGAAAATGCACCAGCTGACACAAACATTATTGCAATGGCCAGTCTCATTATTCTTTACATTTTTTGCCACTTTTTTTCTGGTTATATAATCTATTATTTTTTCTAAATCGAATAGATTGTTAAAGTGCTGATAGCAAAAGTAACCTCGCAGAAAGTAGAGCCTCAAATGTTTTAGTCTTAACCATATAAGCGATTTAACGAAGTTTCCAACATCCAGACTAAAAAAGTTGCCTAGAACCAAGCGGATCAATTCCAAGACAACTACAAGATTTTTAAGGATGGTGATTTTATTTATATTCATAGTAATCGCTTCATCTATGTTTTTAGGATAGAAAAATCACGCATGGCCCAATCAGAGAAATAGGGTGGATGTTCAATGACTATTAAATCATTTTCACAACTGTCTGTTGTACTGTTTGTGACGATACTGATACTTTATAGTGTAAAACTCATAAAAACATTCACTACGAAGCAGACCTTTATTTTGTCGTCGCAAGTGGTGAAGACTTAGCTATGGAAAGCCGGGATAGTTGCAGCTTCTAACTGAATTCCCAGTTGCTGGAATTGAATTTAATGAAATTGTGGTGCATCAGCTGGGACTTTGGTGTTGTTGAACTCTAAAATGGAAGCTGTAGAGCTTTGGAAGAAATATAAAATGAGGATGTGAACGGGAACACAGATAGAAATTACCGAGGAAGGAACGAGTAGGTAGAACAGATTTGAGTAAAAAGGAAAATAACCAAATCCGTTCTATTCCATTCGTTCTGTTCTCCAGATAAATAGAGAACGAATTCACACGAAAAATATTATACAAAATTTGCTTAATACAAAAGGAAATCAATAAAGATAACCGGAATTTTGTGAGCTTTAAAAAGAAACAATTACCAGCGAATATAAAGAATAATTTCACCACAAATATTAAAATTGAAGAGTGTTTAGTTAAGAGGAAGTTTAAACAACGCAAATAGAGTAGTGGGAGGTTAATAACAAATCAATTTCTTTCTCCTAAACATAATTTGAAGATTATATATTCCCTTTTCAACCCTTAAAACAGTGAATCTGTAGAATCAGTATATAATCGATATGAATAAGTATCCTATGTATTCAAAACAGACCACAGAGAAAATGTTTATTTGGTTTGGATTATTGATCACAGGTTCACATGGAATATTCTCAGAACATTAAAATTTACTTTCCGTTTTGGGGTAAGTCCTTAATCCAGGCCAGTATTAGCCAATCACTTTCGAATTTTTAGATATTTGGTATTAAATAATTAAAAAAATAGTTATAGACAATGAATTTGATTTATAAAACTCAACCAAGACTTTCCTATTGGTTCCTCAACCTAAACTCAAGAGTTTAGTGCTAATGAAAATGGGTAAAAAAAAGTTTAAATTCCAAAAAACCGACCACTTATGGCACAAAAATCAACTACCCAAACCAAAAGCCCACACCTGTTTGTAAAGTACGCGGAATTTTGTTAACGAGTTTGTTAACATTGCAAATTACTAATTTTATCATTTTCAGCTCATGAAGGTAGACGCTACAAGTTTCTTTACTCAAAAGATATGTGATAGTTTTGGTTTTGAAACTATAAAGACTATTCGCTACGGTGATTATTTGGACGAAAACGGACAGAAAATTTACAACACCAAATCTCCTCACGATTATTATAAAGTAATGATAAAAATCTTGCATGGTAAACGAAATGACTGAATTATGAAAATCAAAATGATATAGTATTTTTATTGTTGTTGAATTTAATTGTTGGATAGTTCATCATAAGTTGACCAGATGCAATACTAATAAAAATACTTATTTTTAATATTATGTGAAGAACCAGTGTAGTAGAAGCTCAAATTAATTCTTAATGTAAGTAATAGCTAGAGAGATTCTGATTATGATATTTTATCGTATTCCAAAGTTCTGACTTTATTGGATATGTTGTCTCAATCTAAAATGAAAATTGTAGTAATTTTGAGCAATTTAAAACGCAAATTAATATCAATTATAATAGGTATAATCAGTTAAATATTGAGAACTGACAACAACGGTTGTTAACTGTATAGTAATTTTTGTAAAAATTACTCAAATTAAAGGAATGAGAGGTTGAAAGTGAACCATGACAGTGTAAACTTACAGAATCTCCGCATTGCATCTCAAATCAATTCACATCAAGCATTTAAAAAAAAACTTCCACTGATAGACTGAAACGTGCAACTGGTAAAGTTTCAATTTTTAGTTGCATTTAAAAAAGTTTTTTTACAATAATTCACTATAGGTTAACACAATCATGCTAAAGACCCATTAACCACTTTATACCAGTAACGACCGGTTTCATAATACTTTTAAACGGAGTCATTTAGCCTAAAACTTCTTTTAATTTGAACAAACGTTAAATGCAAACATAGTCTATGTTAGATATCTAAGCTGACCTTTTCTAAGTTCAAAAACATAAAACGTTCATGGCATAATGGCTAGATATCTTGCCACATTAAATTCGGCCTCAAGCTCATCAGAAGAGGGAAATATTATTGTCCAAATATGGAAAAACATAGAAAAAACTAACAAGAGGTTTTTTTGAACGATTTCTAATTAGTAAGCCCATATTTACGGCATATTGAATCAAATTCGGGATGTTTCGAATAGCCAATTACCCGTTAAAAATGGGTAAAATCGATTGCATCTTAATTTTTATACAATCACCTGGTGACGAAAACGTAAAAATTTTAGGAGCCTAAAAGACTTTTATGCATTAAATGTACAAACTGTATCCGATGCTCGCCTTGGGATTCGTAACATTGCAGCTCGTTGGCCAGCTTGCGCATTTTAGAATACAGTTGAGGTAGGACACTTTTGGAAGACATATTTCAGTGGATTACAACTGATATCGCATTCAGAGATACCTCATGACGTCGTAGAAATAAAAATTGTGCATCAATCATGTAAAACCTTTAATATTTACGATTAAAAATGATGAAAATAATTATAGAATAGAATAATTGGAATGAAAATCAAGCCAAAAGAAATGTTAGCGGCAAAACAACACTCACTACGTTTCATTTTATTTCTTATATCGGAAAAGGACAGAGTATTGTCAACCTCTTTTTAACGTCTCAAAATAGCCTTTACTTGAGAGACCTTTACAAATCGATTATGGGACCACTTCGCATCAACATCTAAATTAAAGGGCCCTTTAATCTAAAGAAATCTTTAGTTAAAGTGCCAGCTAGGGTGAAATTACGAAACCGGCCGTTAGTTACTATAATTTTCCTTTTAAAAGAACACCAATTAGAAATGTACTTTTGTATTAAAACGCAGGTTTATGAGCGTTGCCAGAGACTTCATAGATCATATTCCAACCAATCGCGTGGCCGAAGAAAGTTAAGTCTTAAATTTGGTAACAAAATCGATGAAAAGGAAATATTATACATAATTTTAGATCTATGATCTTATTTTATTTAATCTCTAATATGATTTATCAGCCTGATTAGATCTATTGTCATATAGCAGATTCCAAACGTGATCTAAGTTCCTTTACTCATAACGTATGTCATGAAAGTTTTCGGAAAAAATTTCTAGTGTAATATTAAAACAACGAAATAATGTTTACAATTCATCCAATCACTTTTTTGTTAACATATAGTGAACGTTGAAACACAATTATACTTAAAATTAACTCGTTGCTGACGTAATTGTCAATTTCGCGTATTTTTTGAAATATTCTACGTCGAAGCTGTTACTACTCAATATCGCCCAGTTTAATGAATCGTGCCTGGGGAACATTTGAGGGATTATTTTCATTCGATACAAATGGTATGTCGTAAACATCTAACCAATCACTGGTTATTCAGGCGTAGTGACAAGAAGCTACAAAATATTATTTCGCCATTGGGATGATGTGTATTAATGAAATCAACCAATTTTAGAAGACATCTTCATGCTTCCTCGGATATGACATACCAAACCAAAAGTATATATTTAAATTTTGATTTAGATTTATATTTCACATCATATAATTTTCTGAATCAACCTCGTAAAATCCTTTGTTCTCTGTGAAGTACATAACATCTTTTCATGCACGGCAGCATATCGGAATTTTGCGCTATTGATCTTCAGTATATTTTTCGTTGTTTAGCCCCCTTTTTCTCTAGTTCTCGACTAATGGTCATGTGGGAAACTCGAAATTGACGAACCAACCTTTGAGGTGATGTTTCTATTTTGTCTTTTGCACGTTTCACCAATGTATTTAACTAGGTATTAGTCAAAACTTTAGATCATCCACTTTTTGGAAGGTTTAAATATGGCATTACTTCTTCACGTTCACTTATTGTTTTATAACTGGTCGAAATTGCAATATTCTGCTATTTGAATATATTCACAATGTCAATTTTGGCAGTTGTCTAACTAAACTGTGTATAATCTAGCTTGTACGCCTGAACTTAGTTAAAATTTGATAAAAATTGAAATGACATATGAAGATTGAAACATTACAAAATCTTTGTTTTCTGGTAACCAGATTTTGAGATATTTAGAATTAAATCGAAGACAATGAATTTTTTCTGGAAACCTTCAAAGTTTCAAGTTGAAATTAGGTTCAGAAAGCAAAAATTTCAATATTTCAATGAACGGCAATATATTTTTGTAGCAATGCAGTTGATAGGATTTTAACTCAAAATATAATACATTTGTGGTCTTTTCCGACATAATAGATTTTTCATATTATTCCAAAAGACCATTCTAATATTTTAATTTAAACATATTCTATTCAAATGAAGTATTGAATTTTTTCCCCTTGATATAAAGTTTAGCTAGTTACTTATTATGTAAACGTACATTTAATCTACACTGGTTCCTTTTGAAAAAACAGTTCTTTATATTTTTTCTTATGTTCAATATAATTTCTACGGTACCTTCTTGTAATAGTTATCGAAATACTTGTCACAATGTGATGTACTGTCCAAATTTGGTTTCGTTAATTGGAATTAATTTAGACATAAGAAATACTTCATATTTTTTTATTAATTACAACTGTATAATTTTGTGATAAAACTATTAAGATTCACTTTGAATCATAAAATGTGACTATTTAAAAAGTATACATCTTCAGTATACTTGAATAGAGCACTTTAGTAAAGAGCCACATTTTATCTCAATATGTTGAAATTATTACAAAACAAACTGTGTCAAATAAAAATGCAACTTTTTATTATCTCATATATGTTATGGACTGATAAGAATAGTTTTCTGCCATGATTCTATGGTATTATTACAAAGATAACAAATTACCCGATGTATTCTTATAAATTCTTTAGACGTGTAAGTTGTCTACTAAATCAAATCTGAAATTTAGTCGTTGTTTGTAAATTTACTAATTTAAATGTTGAATTAGTAGATTAAAGCAAATTAAAGAAGAAATGCAAATTTGCCCACAAGACATGTGTTGAAAAAAAATTGGTTGATTGATTTTTGATAGATTATCAGCTTGGATCCACTGCATACAGTATTGATTTGTCGAATGATGATGGAATTATATATTTCTATCCTCAGTTAAACCTCCTACTACAGCATACTTTTTTACTTTGACTTCAAACGTCACAATGTTATTCTTTAACAATTTTTCTAATACTACTTGTTGAGAATTTAAGCCACAGAAATAATTCATTGATTGAAAATTTGTGTTTTCTACTTCTCTCTATTCAATTATGTCACCTAAAACATCAGATTGCATTAATAAGATCAGTTCTTCCTTCCATTCCTGCTCGAACTCTCTTTGAAGACCACTTATTTTTTAAACAAGCCCGAAAAAATCATCTTCCTTGTCTTTGGGGTTGATATAGAAGAACACAAAATACCTACAAAGTTTTTAACCAATATATATAATTCCTGTTATTAATATCGATAGAATAGAGAAAACAATAGGAAACGAAACAACTGGATTCTTAACAAAAAGTAATGTAAGCGATGTGATAGAGTTGAGGTGGAAATTTGCAGGATATAGCTTGAAACAAAAAGGTGATTAAGAGAATAAGATAATTATATAATGGAAAGCATGGAATTGTGAAAGCAAGCTTGCTGGATAAAATTGACACAACTCTCCCAAGATAAGCAATCATGGAGAAGATATGGCAAATGTTCAGGGCTAAATAGATAGTTACTATCCCATCAGACACATGCACGCACGAGTCATTTCCATTAAGCTTCCACTCTCAGCTACCACCTGTCATCGAAAAGTGTAAATGTTTATCACCTTCTTCGGCAGAATAGCTTTATTCTGAGTGGTTCTTATTTCCCGTATTTCCTTTAGTTTTCATGAGTGTTTTTAGCTCTTTAGATGGCTTATATGCCTTTTGCCGTACATTTCTCAACAATTTGTGGTCTAGTGGACATCGTGACCTGTAGCTGTACCTGAGTTTGGTGTCGTGCTGTCACTGTCTTACTTTGTCCAAGATGTGTTCGTTGAAAATGAAGTTCATTGTCCATTGCTAGGTCTAAGTATTTTACTTTGTTTTTATTTTTATGTTCTGGTCAGCATCATTCATCGATTTCGTTTGGATTTAAAGTCTTTTCGTGATGTTCTCTATTCTCATGCACCTTGTCGCGGAGTGTTTATCATTTATGAGATTTTATACACATTCTAAGAAGTACAAGCCTTCATTATTTGAGTGTGCACAAGACCTCTTAAGGATTTGTGAGGGTGGAATCCACTTAATGTGTCTAAAGTATTTCATATTGTATAACTGGTAATATTTCTCAAATATTATCTCGAAATACCTTTTATCATTTGAAAATATAATAAGTTAATTGTTATGACATGACTGTAATATATTGTTGTTTTGAATCTCTCTCCTATTTTATTGGAATTGTTCGATTGTGAAATTTGCTGCTTGTTGCTTTAAGACTCATTCAAAATGTACTTTAAAAATGAGAAAGTTGATATCTCTCACACTTATTGTTTCCAATTAACGGACCACGTAATTAGGATATTAAAAAAAATGTTAATACTGCCACTGCCATGCAGAATTAAACATTTTATAGTTGCTCAGTTGATTTCAAACGTTATATTGAAATAACCATAATAGAAAATTATTTTATATTGATAAATGTTATATGATAAATTATTAATTAATTGAGAAGATTTGCTGGAGACAATAAAAATTTTGGATATTTGGAAAAGACTTAACAGTACTAATAAGTTTTGATTGTTTTAAAAAATATAATTAATTAGCTTTCAAAAATTCTATTTTAAACTTTAACAATTATTTTAAATGTGTTCTATCTACAATCACGGTATAATGGAAGTTTAATGCTTATTAATAAACCACGTTATGTACTAACATTCATATCGTCTTTATCTACTTTTTTATTGAATTAAAAAAGTTTAATTCGCTAAACTCTACAATAATTTTAATTCTTGATAACTATTTACAATAATGAAGTGTGTTATTGGCTTCAGTATATCTTTCAATCAAACCAAACACTGTAATTTCATATTAATTTCAAGAATTTTTTCTTAGTTTAGGTATGCAATCATGTTCGGACTAATTTTGATACGATAATATATTTACATCTATAGTATCATTTGTTTTTTTTATAACCAGTATACAGATTACCAAGCGGAATGCTCAAACACTACTAATTCCAAATGAAGTAGTAACATACGAAATTTTTTACCAATTTTGTGATAAGGGAAAGTCAAGTTTAGGTTATTGGTTCAAAGTTTGTTCACGACATGATTTGGTGCATAGTTTTCGACAAAAACTGGAAAATGCCGTGGAGTGGGCACTTCTACACACTTCCGGATTCTATAGAGAATATTTCTTTGAACTTGGAAGAGCATTCCAAGATTCTGCCTTATATTGTCACAATGGAAGTTTATTCTACCGAACATTCCGTTCCTCCTACCGGTGTTGCATATACCAAAAAATAAATCCATTGTATTTAATTCAGGAGTGGTGGCCATCCAAATGAGCCTTCTCCGCCTATTAGGATAAATGTTATTAAGATGATTTTTTGAATCATTTAGGAAGTGGGGAATAGCTCGATCGTGGGCGTGCGTTCCAAGCTAGGAAACGGCGCTATAACGAATTGAAGACTGCATCAGCCAGCGCCGCTATTTGCTTGGTATATTTAAACATTCTCTAGCCCGAACCAGACTTTCCACGAAGCTACACAAACGCAAGAGTGTGGACAGTGGATCTTCCCCCGTCTCACCTCGGTGTCGCAGTGCTTTTTTTGGTCAAAGGAGGCCATGTTCTCCGTTTTCACTTTCTTTTCAGTTGATATGATATAAACTTAAGACACAATAATATTGAAAGACACATTGAAAGTATCTAGCGTAGTCGCTTGAATCGGGTCCATTTTATAGTAGACGAAGCGAACAGCTGAATAAATCGAAAGTGTGAATGACTAACAATAGACAAGACTCGTATCGAAAGACTCTAAAAGAAGGGGGAGGAGCGTAGTAAGATAATCGAGTCGTAGACTTTGATAATGATTTTTTAATTCAATAAAACGGCGTCTGTCGTTTCTCGATGTATCTGCTTTGTTCTTTTCTGAAAGGACTACATTCCTGGTTTTTGAATGAAAAATTTTCGCAACAAAATAGTTTAAAGTTATAGAGAGTCAAGTTTTTCAACGATAGAAAGCCAAGAATAATAAAAAAAAACTCATAAAATGGAGGAATAAATAGAAATTGAGTTTTGTAGAAATCCCCATTTTTCCATTTTTAGGAGCTCATGAATATTTTAATGAACGAATCGACTGAAAAACTTTTTTATTTCAACAAACTTGTTTTACGATTATGTAGTTTTATTCTCAATAAACGGAGATTCCTATGATCTACTACTTTCTATTATGACGCATAACACAAAAAAGAATTCTTCATGAATGAGAATGAGAAGTTTTTCGGTTCTCCTCAGTTTATGATAATATTTTTCTAAGTTTTCTGCTTTTTGTATGTTGTTTTTAATTTTTTGATGTATCATGTTTATTTTTGTTTTTTTTTTATCTAAATAAGCAGTTTTTTGAGTGGACGGGTACAGCTACAGCTGAATTATTCCCTAACGTCACCAGGTTTCAATAAATTCGCAAAAAACCTGCAACATCGACCGTTAAACAACGTAGCTAAGATCTAAAATATACAGTGCTTTTCAGATAAAAGTATCCACCTTTAATAACTTTTGTAATACTGGTATTTAGAAAAAATCCAAAAACACGTCAATTTATGTTGTAAGGGGCAAGCATTATGGCTTATTTAAACTTACTGGAAAAGCCACCCCCTCACCCCTAGCAGCATCCCCTTTATTTTTTTAAATTACTTTTCAAATTTTTTATGTAAAATTTGGATACTCCTCTTTGAGCTGATTTCAAAAATGTATAATACTTGTAGGTTAAAGTGGTTAGTTTATGAGATAAACAATTTTTCTTTTAAGAGCACAAATTTTACTTATTATTTACTTTCACCTTATTTGCCTGTACTAAAATGGGTTGTACAACAGTTCAAACTCTTTTTAACTGTGCTATTTATTATGAAGTTACAATAAGTGTTCAAAATGAGTACCATTCACTTCCATACAATGGTATAATCTATTTTGAAATGCCTCTCTGACATTGCTTAATACGGCTGGATTTAATTGTCGACATTCAATTTCTATCCTCTCTCGTAAATCATCCAGAGATTCTGGTTGGGTAGCATAAACTTTTGTTTTTGAATACCCCCATAAAAAGAAGTCTAGGGGTGTTAAATCCGGTGACCTAGGTGGCCACTCCATCTGCCCTCTTCTACCTATCCAAAGAGCGGGGAATGTTTCGTTTAAAAATTGTCGGACAGGCATAGCATAGTGTGGGGGAGCTCCGTCTTGTTGAAATACCAGTAAATCTTCGGAAAGGTTATCATCATTTTCTATTATTGTTGTAATACGTAGGCTAACCCCTTCCCTGAGTAACTCAAGATATGATTCACCATTTAAATTTCCGTTGATGAAGAAAGGTCCGACAATGTGGTCACCTAGGATACCACACCAAACGTTTAACTTTTGGGGATGTTGTGTATGGAATTCACGCATAATATGTGGATCACTTTCAGCCCAATATCTACAATTATGCCCACTTACTAAGCCATTTAATGACCATGAGCATTCATCATAAAAGCAAATATTGTTTAACAATTGTGGATTGTTATTGATAATTTGCGTCATTGATTCGCAAAACTCTAGACGACGATCAAAATCATCTTCATTCAACTCGTGCACCAACTTAACTTTGTATGGATGGTACTTGAATTTATGTAGAACTCGGAAAACTGTAGAAGATGAAACACCGATCGCTCTACTTATTGTTGACAACGATTGGGGTTGTTGAGCCTCTAAGCTGACTTGCCCTAAAATTGCCACTTGGATTGCTTCGTTATTTACGAGTCCCTCTCGCTTATGCACTTTATTGCAAACAGACCCTGTTGAGGTAAATTTCTCCATCAGTTGAATTACATACTTATGAGTTGCATGTCTTCCGTCATGTAATTCGTTAAATATTCTAGCAGCAGCTCCTGCACAATTATTATTTTGGTAGTATAAACCTACAATTTCAATTCTTTCTTGCAAAGAGTAAACCATTTCAGAGAAACAAAATAAATAATGTATCAAATTACACTATCAATAGTGACTACAAATTCTAGTTGACAATGTCAAACTTTAATAAAAAGTAGAGTTTTTTGTTGTTTGGATTTTTTAAGTAGAATAAATAGCACAGTTAAAAAGATTAAAGAGTTTGAACTGTTGTACAACCCATTTTAGTACAGGCAAATAAGGTGAAAGTAAATAATAAGTAAAATTTGTGCTCTTAAAAGAAAAATTGTTTATCTCATAAACTAACCACTTTAACCTACAAGTATTATACATTTTTGAAATCAGCTCAAAGAGGAGTATCCAAATTTTACATAAAAAATTTGAAAAGTAATTTAAAAAAATAAAGGAGATGCTGCTAGGGGTGAGGGGGTGGCTTTTCCAGTAAGTTTAAATAAGCCATAATGCTTGCCCCTTCCAACATAAATTGACGTGTTTTTGGATTTTTTCTAAATACCAGTATTACAAAAGTTATTAAAGGTGGATACTTTTATCTGAAAAGCACAGTATATAAATCATTGTACCCCATCTCTCCTGTTTACTTCCAATTGTGCACCAACCAAATAATTTTTGTTTTTCCAGGATTTTGTAATTATAATTTTTCATAATGGATAATAGGGATCATTGACAATTCTGATTCGAAATTTCATATTTATCCTCACTTCACATATCAAATCCCAATTATTATAGATGCGTTCAGGGTTTTCAAATTTGTTTGTTCAGGGATAGATAGGCATCGCACATATTCGATTCTACTATTTAGGAACCGTGATCCCGTAATCCTTTGTTTTTCAGTATTCTGCACACGTGAGCGTTTAGCACATGGGATTTAGTTACGAATGAAAATGTTCTTTTCAATAAAATAATCATTTGGATTTACGGTGTTTATTTGGTACTTAAATAATTCGATTTTAATTCAAACAAATTTCAAAGTTTTTGATGAGCCTTTTTTTTATTTCAACTTTTAAACCATAATGAATTCGAAGACTGATTGATATAGAAAAAATAAGGTTTTAACTTTTAGTCTACATACGATAAAATTCTCCTCCCACTAATGTCAATTAAATCCAACTGATGGTGAGTTAATTTGGATATAAAAGGAAAAAATACAAGAGGCATTATACTCTTTGAATGTGTAAATATACAGTAAACGGCAGATGGAATCAGGTGCTTAATTGAACAATGGAATTTTGTGTACAGATAGTTAATTAGGGAAATTTACACCTAACAAAGAAAAAAGATATGTTCCTAATAATAATTCTATTTTTAAACATAGTTTCCTTTCAATTCTATACAACTAGTCCAGTTCCTTCTCAATCCTTCTAAACAATAAAAAGACTTTCTTCTAATATTACGCGATGACATCCACAAATCTATCTCCTGTAAATAAAACTTTAAGGTTATGAAGGTTTGTATACAGATATAAATTTACACCTTATAAAGTAAAAAGATATTTTACTTATAATAATTCTAGTTTAAACATAGTTTCCTTTCAATTCTATACAACTAGTCCAGTTTTTCTAATAATACGCGATGACATCCTCAAATATCTCTCCTGCAAATAAAACTTTAAGTTTAAGAAAGTTAGTCGCTGGGGTTTGATCTAGTGAATACCGTGGTCAACCAATTCGTAATCACTTTTTTGCACATTTATCCTATCAACAAATTTTACGTTGTTGTTTTTCTTTAAATAGTCGATCAACACAATCCCTTAACAATCCCAAAAAACGTATCCCTCTAAATTTCTAGCCGATAAAGTCGTCTTTGTCTTCGGAGCAGTTTCACCCTTTGAAATCCATTGTGTAGACTGTTTTTCAAGAGTATAGCGGTCGCAAAAAAACCGATGCATTTTGCCTATGTTCATTCTAATGCACTTTTGGTCCAAATTGAGAAAACGCAGCACTTAACATATGGCAAATGAATTCGTTTGATATACCTTTAGCTACTTTCAACTCTCTAACCTTATTCCGACAGGCGTCCAGTACCATTTGGTGAACTTTTTTTGCCGATATTGTTGACTGTCGAAGGTTTTAATGACGTTCAGAAAAATCTTCACTACTCACTTTTCAGTTAAAATTGTAATTGAAATATCTCAACACTTGCGCAAATATATTTCCCAAGTTGCTATTTTCAGTTCTATCAATGAAATCATATCTGTTCTAAGCGTCGTCACTCCTTCTCATCAATTTTTCAATTTATTTCTATCTCAGTAAAATAGTCAGCGAGCTGCTAGAAAATTCTTATATTTTTGATAGTAAAAAATTCTACGATTTCTTGATTGTACGTCTCTAAAATTTTGATTCCAGGTATTTTACGCATAATGATAAAGCCTAATTATGCATACTATCACCTTTTTTTATAGTATTTGCCAAAGTATAGTTTTTTCTTTCAGAAATTTGATTCACTTCAGACCAATGATTCATCAAATTTCGTTTCCTTACATGAATAACATAATAAAGCTTCTCCAGTTCGATGCTTTCTGATGACTTCTTCCGCGATAAGAAAATATTCTAGCATTTTTATTTTTGTTTCTCAAGTTTGAATGTAAACTTTTGGGTGAATGGAAATGGGAATGGGAATCCTCTTTCTTGTTTTCGCTTGAATATTATTCTTTAGGTCATGCTATTCATTTCTTTCTGTACCTTTTCTATTTTATCTTGTCTTTTCTTATTTTTTATAATCCACGCACGATTAAGATTTCCGTCTCCATTTTAGTATCGATGGACATATACAAGCTATACGTTGTTATGGTATTGCTAGTTTTTTTCGTGCCCTACGTTGGGCACCAAATAAATGTAATGTTCTATTTATAAACTGCAAACTTTATATAATAATACACACGATATGAAATAACATATCTCAATGTTTTATTCCATTGGTTAATTTTGACTCACCATGTATTTCAAATCGCTATCTTTTCATAAATTAACAGTGCAGGGATACCAATTAGATTAATTATCTTATGAATCACTGGTAATGAGACAAAATCTCTTGTATCTTAACAGAATGTACAAAAAATTATAAGCCGGGGTCCTTGACAATTTATTTGGTTTCGATAGTGAAAAACTATTGCGGTTATTCTTTACAAAATTCGAGCCAAATATTGATAATTTGCTGTGAATCCCTCAAGTACATCCCTATCGTCAAAATTATATTTTTTTGTATTGTAGAAGTTACTTTACGTCATAAGTATTCAATTTTGGGCTTTTTTTTTTCGAAAACTGTTAATTCGTCGTTGAAACTCGGCAAAAACGCAAGTTTCCGTGGAAATTGGTAGTGATTGGTAGGGGGTACACTGGATCCAGTAAAATTTTGGAAGTGAAACAAGCGATCTTAATAATCTAGATCAAATGCATTGTCGCTGAGAAGTCAATATAATTTGAAATCAGCATTGACTATATTAATGCCGTGTCCTTAATATTTTTACATATCTTGCAACTTTCTAGATTAAAGTAACAGTACTAGAATAATTCAAAAACGACAAGGATCGATCACTGAGTGGATCTAAAACAAATATGGAAAGGAATAGTCATGGGCAGTTCTAAAAATATAAAACGTGATTTAGAGCATGAAATTATCTAGATTCATTTATTGATTCATATATCAAATCAGTTTGTGGATTTCTAGCAACATTTTTTTCATTTGTGGACGTATATAATACATTCAGGAAGAATGGAGCAATATGTCTTTTCAACTAAGTTCCCTGTCGAAATTTCCAGATAAAATGTTGACGAGTTGATGTAGTCGGTGTATTTCAACATTTTACCCATCTGGTGAAGGAATTAAAACGATCATTCCCGGATTATTCCATACTCAAATAATTTAAGGATTATTAACACTAAATCGTTTTTACGGACAGATAGAATGTATAAATCAACAGATAAGTGATATAGACAGTGAAGTGTAACTAAATTCATTTAGTGAATGATGTTTGATATCCAAATTAATTGTCATACAAATTCATTCGATTTTCGTAATAAATAAATAGCATTCTTTCATACAGTTTTGATTATTTTATTGTTGCAGAAATATCTGAAAGTTCTATAGTATCTATAGTTGTAGAATGATTATGAAAGAAATGTCTTGTTTCTTTGTGAGGTCGGAAACTTTTCAGACAACCCTCAATTCTAATAAACTAACAGAAAATATTCCAATAATTCATAGTTTCCGAAAATACTCTTCATAATAAACTGAACCTATCATGCTTTATGAAGTACCTGTGGAAAAAAATTAAATTCCATTAAAATTATACAAAATAGAATTGTTTCAAAATTATGGACGATAGATAGTAAAGTTTACATAGGGAACTAAAGTCCAAACACAGGGGCAATGTCAATACAACCTACTTCAACCTTAGAGGCGCTAAATCTATCTCCTTTTTATCTTTAACAAACAAGAAGCGCCTATAGGTTAATATACACAGAAAAATAAATGTTAAATCACCTACAATTGGGAAACCTAGAAAGCATTGACCAACCAAAGGACCAAATGCATAGAATTATGGACACGGACATCCCATTCGAAGTGGTAATCAATAAACGTTAATCGTGGATTAATAAAAATCTTTCGTAAGCTCGAAATGTATCTCTCTGATACACAGATGGTACTAAGTTAGCGCAACGATCTGGATTGGGCATCTTTGGACTAAATAAATAACTAGAATAATTCTTATGTGCTCTGGAGTGTTTAGCTCATTTGAGGAAAAGTCGAATTCTAAATAAATCTGTCAAAAATAGCTGAGAAATTGAAAAATAATTTTTTTGTTAATAGAAATTGCTGTAATTATATCATTTAATCATTTAATCGATAAAATACTTTTACAGAATCAATGGTTATTGTCTTAAAGAGAAATCTTCACAATGTCCTCCCTTCATTATTATTTTTACATCAACCTATGTATGCTTCAAATTCTAGATTTCGTAGTAAGTGAATCGATGTTTTCTATTTGGGAATTTGGGGAACGCACCGGTATTGTTTACATTTTCAAGGTTATTTACTCTAGTTATTGTTCGCTTCTGGTTATTTATCTTAATTGAAAACTAATCATAGATTTGATAATAAACCAATTTAACATGTTTAAGTTTACATCTATAAACTGTGGCCATACTTATAATCCACTAAATTTTACGTCTAATTATAATACTTAATATATACGTTAGTTTTCATAAGGTAAGAATTGACTTTATCCACAAAAGAATCCGTTCCTATCAAATATCAGCAAAATACCCAAAAAATTAGGAAACCACCGTATTGTTTTAAAAAAACTTTCATTTTTAACAGGTTTCCTTATAATTAATGTTCTTATAATGACGGGTATTTCTTTTTCTACTACTGCAAAGGACTCTTTTGCTATGAGGCATGGAAGATATTGAATTCTGAAGCATTTTACTGGCAGAGCATCCCATTCTTCACCAAGTATAATTTGGAGCTAATTTAAGTCACTAGGAAAAGGACCTACAAATATTGGTCAACAAGTTTAGTAGCAAAGAAGCTGAACATGGTAATTTTATCCCAAAAAACAAAATCACCGGTCATTAGCAAAGAACCGATTAGATGTAAGATAGAAATTGACGGTATCAGCATTGAACATATTATGGAAGCTAACTACTTAGGCATCATACTATCAAGCTATGGAGATGCAGAATCAGAAGTAAAAAAACAAATACAGAAAGCCAATAGAGCAGCAGGATGCCTCTATAATACAATATGGAGAAATAAACATATTCAAACGGAAACTAAGACTAGAATTTAGTTGTTATAAGACCAATAATGACATACACAGCAGAAACGCGGCCGGACACGTCCAAAACACAAAGAATGCTAGAAACAGCTGAGATGATAATACTGAGGAGATTCACGGGGAACACACTGAGTAATCGAGTAAATAGCAACTACAATTAGAACAACATGTAATGTGGTTATTGAACAGAAAAAAGAATAGAAAAACCATATAAGTAGTATGACAGATGATAGGGTAGAAAAGATCGTAAGAGACAAATCGTCGGCTGGGAGGAGAAGAAACAGGCGGAATTGCCTATAGAAAAGATAGAAGAAGAAGGAAAAGGATGAAAATGTCCAACCTTCCATCCTAAATAATCCCATAAACGTTCTATGGAATTCATATCGGCAGATGATACAGGTCAGTCCAGAACTTGGATTGCCACTCGGTACTAATTCTGGCGAAATGAAATCAATAGAGCAAATGAGATCAAAGCATCTAGGAGCACTTCTTCAATCTACTTCCGATGAGTCAGATTCCACCTCAAACTATAATGGATATACATCGAGCCAATCATCTCCATATTTTTCTCGGTCGTCTGAGTGGTGTAGGTCAAAATGAGACTTATCTGTGAATCTAACTAATTCTTAACATTTCTAAGATACCTTACCGTGAGTTATAGTGCTCAGCTCGTAACTGATAGTCTTCCGGAAACGCCAGAGTACATCATTAATTGTGCACACGTGTTTCTGGTGTATATTAGACGCTGCGGCCTTATCTTAACAAGGTATGAGCTCAGCAGCGTGATTAAAACATTTTTAAATTGAAATTTATGCTGTGTTTCATCTACACACAAACCCATTTGATTAATAAAATGAATTATTAGTATATAAAGCTATAGAATTAAGTAATTCATGACAATGAAGTGAAAAAGTGTAGAAGGCTTACTCGTGTAACGTATTTTTCATTTTTCTCTTTTCGAAGAAAACAGGACTTATTATATATGAGAAATCGTATAATCTTTTGCCGAAATTTAGGGAAATTATTCATTTAATCCAAAATATAACTCGTTAATGCTAAAAACTTTTATGGTTTTCAATTGACCAAATTCATGTAAATCAACCAAATGATGTCGTATTTGGATGAAATTTGATTGCCGTTTGATTAAACCAAGAAATTCAAGTTTTCTTATCAAAAAGCACGTGTTTGTTATAATTTCACATTACGTGCTTGTGTAATGCAATGTAACAGTTTGACGTGTACTGGCATGGGCGTAGATCCGTGATTGAGATACAATCGATAATATTTTCGAATAAAGTGTGATGAAAGGTTTTTGTCTCATTAATTCATTTAAGATATACTAATGAAACCTTTTATCTAGATTACGTTATTGCAGATATAAATTCCGTATTTCTAAAAATAATTTTTTTAATCAAGTACCAAAAATTAAATTTGTCATCTTTCCTTTAGTCCTTATTCACGAATAAGAGAGTATTAAAATAATAAAGCATTCGTAAACCATAGGTGTATCTATAATAATATTTACACCTAATTAACCTTCTTCTAACTTTCAAACAACTGGAGGTAAAGACGTGGAATTTTTTATTTTTTTCATGAGGTATGTTGAGAACATTTTGTCTGGTTTTATAGATATGAGGGATTGAAATTTCAACCATTTGATCAACGTTATCTTCATAAATAATAAATTTAATATAAAAACTCACCAATATAAGTGGAGTTGCTTCTTACAAATCCAAATTGAAATCAGATGATAAACTGTCGCAACTAAAATTTACAATGAGTGGATTGATAATTTCATTAGTAACAATGTTCAATTTTTTTAATTGTATAATTAGCTTTTTAACCGGTTTTCAAGCTTGACATAATTTACAGCCTCCAAAAACAACTCGTTGATGACCCATTTTTCTTTGGAACTTCATTCTTTATCTGTGCTTTTCCCAGTTGAATCGGGTTCGGTTCGCAATGATATGTGATGTGTTTAATATCAGTTAATTTTAATTTTCAAAATGAAACTATTTCCGTCGAAACTACTGAACTTAAATAACACTGCATATCGAGATCGATGAAACATTTTAATCATTAAATGTTTCTGAAATTATAAACCCGGACGAAGTTAAGTTCAATATATTCCAGTAAAATTTCGTTATACTAAACGTTTATCCCGGAAAATAATGTGCTTAATAATTGTCTACCCTTTCCGGAATAAGTTTGTTAAAATTATTTGGCTATCGCCCTAATTTGTTTTCCGGATTCGAAGGCCTTATATCCTTAATCATCAATCCCAAAAGATGATGTATTAAATGGATACCAAGAATAAATTAAACGGTATGAAACGTTAAAATAGTATTTTATGCAACAGTAATGTAAAAATCTCTAATAAAACGAAGATGTGATAGGATATGAAACTATCCTCAGGTACTAATCATTTTCAACAAGAAGAGGCATTCATTTATTCTGGATATACATTAATATGTTCGACACTCATAACAACTAAGTACAACGGACACGAAGTGAAATATTGTGAAACAAAATGTCTATTAATAGAAATGTTAATTGACGATATTGATAATAAATAGGTAGGCATTTAACTAATCAAAATTGTATTTCACTGATAAAATATTATAAATGCTTGTTCATTATCTATAAATACAATATGAACAAACGCTCATTACTCGATAGTCGTTTTTTTTTTATTTTTGACACTATTTGAGCAGAGATGCAATATGTGAAAAATTCCTACTTCACAATTCCAAATGTCGTACCAAACATTTAAATTAATTAGGGAAGATCTATAACACTTGTGGAATAGTGTTTTACGATTTAACCGAGAGTTAAGCGAAACCTCGAGTAAAATAGAAACGGTGAAGGTCTTCCATCACGTAACTAATACGTCATCAACAATATTCATACGAATAAAATCAAAATTTGTGTCAACTCAGTAGAAATAATCGTTATGACTAATATTCCAAAAGTCGGCCTTTCACGAATTGTTAATTAAAAAAAGAATCCAACTTTCTTAATTGTTTGTATATGTACAAAATACAAATTAAATATTAGCCTCGCTTATTACTGAAAAACTGAGTTAGAACGTTTTTTTTATGGACTATAGGTCTTAAATAGACAATTCTCAAACAGCTTGAAATACGGCGTTTTGGTAAACATGTTAGCAGCATGTGGGCAACATACATCAGTTATTTGTATGCCAAGGGCTGAAAGTTTGTTGGACGAGTCTGAAAATTGACACGAGTCCAACAAAGTAGTATTCCAGCCGCGGCGTACACAACATTTTTTAGACGACGCATAAGATCCAAAACTTTTTCAATTACACTGAGGAGAAAGAATAAATAATAGAGAATTATAAACATTTTATTTATTGCACAATATAATGTCAACTGTCAACTGTCAACATTGAAGTGGCTAGAATCACATTTAAGGAAGTTAATGTTGTCTACTCCAGAGCGTCCCGAAATTGTTTCGCAGTACGGAACTGTCACTTTCACTACATGGAACACTAAAAACGCAACTTTCGGTATGTAAATAATTACAGAACGAACAGCTTTCAGATGGCGTCGTCTAAAAATAAAAATGACCATAACAAATGTCAGAAATGAAATACATATAAGTATAGTTCTTCCAAAATCAATTGAAGAAGTCATTTATGCGAGGAACAATCAATATTTCATAAATACGCACGGCACTCATACCAAATTAAGACATGAAAAAATATCTAACAAACCATCAGTCAGACTCATTATTTATATTGTTTACCAATAAAAACATCTAAACGTAAACTTAAATGCATTTCTTTTGGCCTAAGCTGTCGGAAGGCGTATTTACACAATTTCTTTGAAATACACCTACTATACATAAATTTCTTTAAATAAATAGAAATATGGCGTTCTTTAGACCAGTAAGAATAAAGACAGGTTTGAATTTAATAATAACAGCAAGTTATTTTAAATAAATTCGAATGTTTAAAAAAGAAAAATATTTAGCAATCTGATAATGCAATCATAATAAGAATTGCTGAATAGACAAGAGTAAATAAATCCCATTTATCGAGTATTCACGAAAGGGGTTGCTGTGGATCAGCACAGAACCGAAAAACATGTAAAGAAAAACTGAAATCAGTTGACAAAGCTACTCAATATTTTATAAGTAGGACAATTTATAGTTTATATAATTAGAGCAAGGTTGCCACATTAGAAGTAGTAGGTAGCAGATTATCCAGAATATAATTATACCATTTTAGAAACATTGTGTCAAATTTTGTTAGGTAATAACCGAATCTTCAAAGATCGTTCGATGGTGACAAGATTATTCGCGTCAGATAAAAGACTACCGAAGTTCTAATAGACGAATGGGGTACAAAAAGAGCTCAGTTCACGTCTGGTACCCTGTTTAAACTACCAAACTTCCTTACAGGCAGGTACATTTTACTCGTCTAGATAAATTAAAAATACAGAAAGTAAAATTCGGACTGATTTATCTTAATCAATGCAATTTTGTTGACTCTGTGTTCCAAGTTAATCACTTCTAATTAAAAACAAAAAGTCCCAGTATAACTTCTTAAGAAGTATTTTTATTCCCCATTCAAAGCACAGTAAAAGAAAAATGGGGTCAATTAATTATAGAAACAAATTGGAAAATTCGGAAACAACCATTGAACTGTGATTCGCTCTGAAAATAAGGGGGTAATATCAATTCAATTCTCTATATAGATAAAAAATTTTAATTATAAAAATCATGTGAGTGTTAAGCATAAAAATCTAAAAAACTCGACAGTTCTATTGGGGTGTTTATTCATAAAATGAAATAATATGATTGATCTCACGCTCTAGTGAAACATTAAAATTTGTGATTGAAAGTCTTTGGAATCAAAGCATGACGAATTTCGAAGTGAAGTTATGATTAACATGATTAAATTAAGTTAGTTCATCATGACGGGATATTTAACTGTGATAATAGTTTTAGTTTAAGTGAGCTAAGTAGCACAGGTAGAACAGGTAGCAAGCAGTAACCTCAAAAATGGTAAAGCACCAGGACCGGGTAATATACCGCCCCAAGTATTAAAAGCATTAGAAAACCCATCATCGTTCAGGCCCATCTGTCTTTTCGATGTAGAGGGAAAATTGCACAAGCACCTGATTCTCGAAAAAAAGAAAGAAATACAGCGTTCTGGACGTTTAACGAAATGGTAATACGGATTCAGGAAAGGTTGACAAACGTGGCAACATAAATAGTAAAACAAATATTTGAGGTTAAAACACGATTTTACATACAGATCTTGAAACAAAGGTAGTGGGGCTGGCACTTAGTTATCTCACTCTTAGAGAATCAAATTACACCACAACTGACACTGTATAACGCACTCGCTGATCCATGAGTTCGGCGCGATGGAAAAATCAAGTATTCAACTTCAAATAAATTATTATGGATATGGAAAACATGAAAGAATCAAATTACACCACAACTGACACTGTATAACGCACTCGCTGTTTTTAGATTGTATACTTTATGTCAAAATTTTCATCTTTACCTTACTCATGTCCAACCCTAGATAGTAGTGCAACGTCAAGGCTGTTTCAAAAACTTAAAACCCAACTAGAACCACCAAATAGAAAACATAAGAACCACGCCGCTATGTAGAAATTGGTCCGATTTCAAGACATATATGTAAGACCGTGGGCTAGACCATCTTCGAACTGGAAGATATAGAAAACCTAGCAATAGGACAAAATAATTGGAGAGAAAAAGCTGCAAAGAAAATACAGTATAAGGATAAGCAAGCCTAAAAAAATTTAGGGGATCATATTCATGGGAAATTAGATCATTCAACTTGATAATGCATCATATAATGAGATTATTGTGACCGAATTTATGACCAAAACAGTTTAACTTGGATAAATCGATGATATTTAAAGAGAAGGCTGAATCAATTTTTAGGTTCTGTTTCAACCGGAGTACGTGTAACATCTTCAGATTTAAAATATGAGTATTGTTGAATAATGGCAGTAAAGCCGGCCCTGTCTGGTGATAATGAAATTCTAAAATATGGCGAAGTGGAATCCGTTTGAGGCTTATTTTCATATATGTTTTGTTTACATTGTTTTTTTGAACTAATTACAAGGAAGGTCTTTTTGTTTATTTGTTTTGTGTTTATGATTTCACCCCACCGATAGAAATAGTATAAGTAAATAAGAAAAACATTACAATGTTAATACCATACTTTTCAAAATAGAAATGAAGCTGAAACTCTTTGTCAGGTACGGGAAATTTCGTGAAAATTATCGATTTTTTATCAAATCACAGTTCAGTCAACAAAAAACAAACTTCAATTTTCAATTTAGGGAATAATAACATTGTTTCAAATAACAATCAAAAACTTTCTTTCAGGCAGTAAATTGCTTCTAATTAATTTACCTACCTTTTCAGAAGAAACACGTGATTAGCTTTAATCTCAAGACACATTCGAAAGTCACAATTGAGTGAAGTCTCATTATTTACAATAAGTAGAAGCTTTAGACTATCGCGAGTTTTCGAAACTCGAGAAGTATTTTTATAGCTTGGAATTAGGATTCAATAATATACTTGAAAATTGATACATGCCTAAATTAACAAAAAATTAATTCTCACTCCCAAATTGAATAAATTCTCCTTTCAGGAACTGAATTATTTTATTCACTTGACATGTTGAATTTGAAATATCTTTCAAGTTGAATTTTATACGGAGCCGATAATTTCTTGTGGCCTAATTTTGATACTCAGTGTGTGACTAATAAGTGAAGAGACTAGCGCTGCTACAGAACAAGTATACATGTCCAAAAGTTAAGGACTGTCGTCTGTTTAGCCTGAAGTTTACTCCTTCGAATACGATATCTACCGTGTCTGTAGACAAACCAGTGTAGCCGTGACCTTTTTTTATCGCGTCCACGTGTTTTTGAATGGTTTAAGTGTTTTCAAGATGTCCGAGAAGATGTGGAAGATGATACACGTTCAGGTTGGCCTTCCACATCAAAAACGGATGCAAATACTGAAAAAGTCGGTAAACTTATTCGATCTTACCATCGGCTAAGTATTCCTGCGATTACTGAATATATAGGAGTTGACAAAGATTGTCAAAGAAAGAATTTTACATGAAAATTTTAACATGCGAATAGTGTGTGCAAAATTGGTACCTCAAATCCTTACATTTGAACAAGAAGATCGCAAAAATATTTGTATTGACCCTTGAATACGATTGAAAACAACTCAAGCATATTAGAAAAGATAATAACGTGCAATCTGCATTGAAAGGAACAAAAATACGGCGCGCATCCTGAAAGAACTGTCCTGCACTGTTTCGAATAATGGAAGATTCGCATGGAGTGATGTAGGAAAAGGAAAAAATAGCAACAGTCTCGTATGTTTCACTGTCAGCTTCGTGTGTCAATGTTGGCAACTAGCAATGTTGGCGGAGATACTGGCTTTAGATAATGTGAGTCGAGTCTTACTTCACCTGGATATAAAAATAATGTTTTTTTTTATTCCATCGAATCGTTTAGTACATGTGATGAGTTAACTCAAATTTTCTAACATATTCTTGTTTGCACTTGATAAAATCTATCTAATAACAGTTTTCTAATTTAAAATCTTGTATCCCACTGATCAGCTGAGTTAGACCTTTTGTTGTTAATGAAAATCTTATTTTTGGCCTATTTCTAACGAATCATGCATGATGCACGAAACGGATTCCTCAAAGGTAGAGTGAAATTTGATTTACCATCAAACAACTTATAGATAAAGCTGTCCGCGAAGATACCGATGCATTCTTTGGATTTATTGATATGGAGATAGTTTTTGACAAAAACATGGAGAAGTTTGGAAAGAAAAAAAAGTTACGAAATGGTTTCATGAGCTTTCATAAATAAAATATCAACTATGCAATCAATAATAAAAGCCTAATTTCGGAGACTTTTCTAATAACAGAAGGAGTAAGACAAGGTGGTAACTTGAGTCAACTGCTTTTCAACATGGATGAAATAATACTCAACAACTCAAAGGAAATGTACGTTGGATATAAGGATACGCAAGTAGTAAAAATATATGAAGCATATATGCTGATTATAGCAAAAAACATCCATGATCTACGGAAAATCTTTATCATCTGGAACAATATATTCAAGAATTTGAAAAATATATTGTATTCGTCTGTTCACTTAACCCATATTACACTGTTGCAATAACTCTGTTAATTTGGAACGACCAGTATAAATTTTATAAAGGTGAGTGTGTATTATGTGTTTAATAATTCGGTAATTAAAATTAATCTTTCTCTATTTGGTATTTGCAACATTCTTATAGCTACAAATCTATACTTAAAGTTTTCTCCTTTGGCGTTTTAATGGAAATGAAGTTTTGAATCACCCCGGTAAGTGCCTCGTTTCAGTCACAGCTCTACAAAAACCTCTTATAAACACTGATAACTGCGAATGCACGGTCGTGTTGGCACGCTTTTTCAAGATCGATTCCAATCAATCCGACGAGATTGTCTTGTTAAAATAATATTATATAAATAACTTTCTAAATAGTGGAAAAATGTTACTTTCCATCAATATAATACATTATATCATATGTTGATAGAATAGTTGCTAAAATTTGAATCAATAAATCAGATTGTATTAAAAATATCAATCAAATGAGGAAGTTGTCATTGTCATTTTGAGATCGTAGGAAAACCGTAAAAATGGCATAGAAAGGCTGGAGAAGGGAATTTGGTAATATGACTAAAAACATCTACCAGACACACATGAATATTGGAGAATTATTGTTCAAATTTTTCAATTAACAATAATATCAAGACTAATTTCTTGTAAACATGTAAACTGACTCAATTTTGATATGTTTTGAAAATGAATAACTTACAGTTATAATTAGTTATATCCAATTAAAATACGTTAACAAGAATTACCATAAAGAAAGCTGTGAACTGAATTTGTTGTAAAAACTTTCAATTTAAAATGATTGCTAATCGGTTCTGCACAACATAAAATCAGATATAAAAACCAATTAATGTCCCAAACAGACGAAATATTTTTAGTCGTTGATCAATTATCACTAATATTATCAATGAAAACCCTTCTCGAAAACGATGACCTTATCCTGGTGGGGGTAAAAACGAAAAGAGATTTTCTGTATATAAAGTGGAAAACTGGGCGCATCGCGTACCTATTTGGCGGAGTGACTTCAATTCGAATATTCTCCACTGTGCGTTCTGCCACAGATCGTTCTGCGCTCTTATCCACGATTTAAATACATGAAAGTTGTTTGAAGTTATTGAGTTCGCGAAAAGTGCGCGACTTGCTTCCAGAAGAAATTTGCAAAAAGCTTGAGCGTAAGTTCAATCTACTTTATTTTATAATAAACAAATTATTGCGAGATTTTTTCGCTTTGTATTTTATACCCACCGCTAATAATATCCCAGAAATAAAGTTTCCATACATCGAAATAAGGAAATAACTTTTCAGTAATAAATTTATCTAATCATAAATCAGAAGAATCTTTCTTGCGCCAAAGTTTTCCTTTCGACGCTTCGTGCTTATTGGTACAAATGAAATTTCATTGAAGAAATATATATTCGACATAACTTTAAAACATCTCTAAATTTCTTATATAAACTTGATACATTTAATTTTTTCTATTGAATTATTTCTTGCAGATATTAAAAAGTTGTGCATCAGAATCAAACATTTAGTTAATTACTTCCTTGTCTTCACTTTGCTTCGTAATCTCGCTCGATACAATTTTGATTTGAATTTGAGGAGCTTAAAGATTTCAAATTGTTCGTTCATACGGCAATTAAAACTCACTTCAGCCACAATTATTCAATTTAAATGCTTTACCATAATTTGATTTGAAGTAGTATAATTTCCACGTGAAATTTATTGTACCAATCCATATTGAAGTTTAAAATCAAGCACTTTTAAGAATGGAAGGCGCAAAAGAATCATTTTTATATAGTATTATTCTTTAAGAAAGTCTTAATACTTATTCGGTTTAACAATATTTACACTTTGTTTATATAACAATAAACAACAAATAAACTGCTTTACGATTGAATAAATTCTGTTTAATTTTTTCATGTTTCGCGTAAATCCCACAAGGGATTTTCTATGACTACTTCCATAGCTAGGAGGATGGCTTATGAATATCTCCATTTTTCGGTAATCTGTACACAATATTGTATAATATTATAGTTAAATATCCAATATAAATCTGAAATTAAGCGTAAAGTTCAGTATGTCATACAATAACTGAAAAATTAATGAAAGAAAAATACATTCCAGCTTCGTTAAGTCAAACCGCTATGTGAAGCGTAAAAATTTTGAGTTGTGGAAACTTGAGTTATCAAAAATTAAGTATACATATTCGTTATTTCCTGTGAATTAACATTAATATTAATAACAATCACCTTTTTTTTTGGAATAGACCGTAGTCATTCGGCCAATCACAACATATCAAAAGTTTCCATTCAAAAATTTCAAAATAATACACTTTATAATAAAATTCTTTTTCATATTGTCAAGAGAAGGTCGAAAGGGTGTGTTACAAACCAAAAATAATGGTGTCCGTTATTTATTTACTTCATACGAGCGCATACGATGAGTGTGCACTTGCAAGTACCTGATATGTTCAATATTCTTTAACTGTGATTTATTGTTTCGTTGTTTATGATTGTAGTTTAGTCCAAGTGAACCCTCTGAAACGTAAATACGTGTTGTGATGTATACTTTTAGTTCTAAGACATCTTTTTGTAGTTTGTTCTCGCAAATTCAGACTTGTAGTTTGAAAATATGTAAAACTAAGGAACTACCGGTGGAATCTCGTGGATTATTTGCCCCTGCCATTGCCACCTAATGAAAAATACCTCGACGTACCGTAGATTACAACATGAAATAATATGCATCCACCAGAAGTTTGGCCTCGAAAAACCACAACCACTGAAAATAAACGTATTGTACTGATCAGGAAACGTGATCGGCGACAGACGAGTCCAGAGATAGCAGCTCAGATCAATTAATCCAAGGGTCTGCCTTTGAGTACATCTACGAAACGAAACCTCTTTTAAGACGTCAAAATAAGGTTGGAGTGGATTGAAGACCATAAAAATTAAATGAAGAGTCAGAGAGAGTGTTATGGAATGATTAGTCAAAGTTTGAGGTTTTTGGGTTTAAGAAGAGTTTGGGCGCAAGTCAAAAGGAAACAGATGTTAGATCCATGTGTAATGCCGATTGTGAAACACGGCTCGGTGTTGAAAATTGATGGGATTGATGGTCAGCACCTGATAGGTAGGAAATGTATCTTTCCAATCATTCGTCGAAGCTATGCGAATAGTACGCGCGAACTTCTGACATCATAATGGCTTCTATTGTTACTTAACATCTCATTTAAGTCATATAAGTTAAGGGCTTTAGTTTTGTATACAATGCTTTTGAGATTTCCATAAAAATGGGCTCTGATCAGGAGATCGTACTGACCATTCTATCGATTCGCGTCTCCCTATCCACCAATTGGAAACATTTGGTTCAAGTACTGCCAGCTTCAAAGCTTCCACTTTATTATTTTGTAGCAGCTATAAATATTTTTCTGCATTCAAATTGTCATTAATGTAAAAGGAATCGAACGATATGATTTCCAAAAACTCTTTCAGAATAATGCTTATGTTATTTTATTACCATAAAATGTAAATGTGCTCTCATGAGAAAACAAAAACATCATCTTGGATTGAATTGTTATCTAAAATTTCCAGAAAAATACGTTTTGTCTTAATTCTACTATTTTTCCTTAATAATCAAAAAATTCATTTGTGACTAACGTGGAACAGTGGGGCTGCTTTTCGACCAAAAGTATGAGGATTTTCTAGGGATATAGACGGTGAATTTGGAAATTTTCTTGAAATAACTTCCTTAAACGAAATTCAAACGACAATAGCACTGACACTGATGACTATTACCATACAAGTAGGCATCAAGTTACTAGTGTTATAAGTTTTTAACTACAATCATTTATACGTTTTATTTCACGTGAATAGTCATCTGTGGAAAGGCTCTAAATCCACACGTTTCGAATTTTCCACTAGGATAAAACACAATTACAGCTCTTTCCATTTCATTGAATGAGTTTTCGTTTTTACAAGTGAAAATAGTAATATGAAAATGATACTGGTTGGAAATTTCCTTCTATAACTTCAGATTTTTCAGAGAATTATGATTTGAATGATGTAATTCGTATACACCAATCACTTGTATGTACTTTTGAGGATGTAGAAATTATCATCAGACAAAATGTTTTCAACTAAAAATCTCAATGATACTCTATAAAACGGTTCAGAGATTAAAAGCTTAGTCAAACAAATGTTGTAAACGCAAAGCATTCACATCGTGTAATCAAGATGTCAAACAAATTTTCAACGAATCCGGAAAATGTGGTTCAGACGTAGGACTATTAGTTTTATACGCTACATCACGTTTATATAGAAAGAGTAAATGGATACATGAAATTAGCAATATCACCATTTATGTCGTGAACGTTCAAGTTATTTCAATATTAATTCTACCCAAAAAATGGGATAAAATGTTTTTATGAAGTTTTTTATTAGAAAAATGTGAATATAAATAAAAAGCAATACACTCAATATCTTCTTATTTGTTCTATTCAAATAATCTACAATGATTTCTCAAAAATATAAATTCACAATACTCTGATGAACTTCAAAGTACCATTAATGTGTTTTAACTAATCTTTATTGAAAAAGTAAAGGATTTAGGTATGAAACGGCAAAAATTTATTTACTGCTGAACAGCGCGGAAACAAATTAATCATTTTGCCAAAAATTTATTCACTTTGCTCTGTTTGTTTTTGTGAATGAATCTGCGGCATAATTTTGATTTCAATTTTTACATATTTAAACACCTCGATCCCTTTTCGAACTTGAAATGGATATATTTAATGTTGAAATAGACCGAAATCTCCATTTTGAATTATTAGTTATTCTCAAACCGATTTCAAAAGAAATAGTTCAAACGTGCTCGCTGTCTGCATACGTTTGAGGCATATTTCACTCCAAAATATCATAGAATCTAAATACAATATGAAAAACAGATGATCCCAAAAGACCACAATGTGTAGTGGTTCCGAATTCACAATAATTTATAGAATATAACTTGATGAATTCTATAATATAAACATTGAAACACATTCCATGGCATGTAAATTGTTTTTCTTGACTTTGATTCGTTGTGTGCTTATTTAACTGTGAGTGAATCTGTAATCTAATGAATAATTACAAATTCCAGTATGAATGTTGTAAACGAACCGAGAGAAACAACAAATTAATATAGAAAGTTACTTTATATCGAGTTATTTTTCCTAGAAACAATAATGAATTTCGAAATGTTTTTGTAAATACTATTTACTAACGAATTCATTAAAATGTTTTCGTTTTTCAACTAAGCCATATACACAAATTATGGCAGACCTTCCACGAGATAGAGTCATCCCTGCTCGACCGTTTCAAAAAACAGGACTGGTCTTTGATGGGCCATTTCTCATAAAATCTTCCAAATTACGAAAAGCTCCCTTGGTGAAATGCTATATTGCGCTTTTCGTATGTTTGTCACTAAAGCTATTCACATTGAAGCTGTTACTTCTTTATCAACTGAAGCCTTTATCTTGACCCTAAAACGGTTCATTTCCCGTCGTGGCAAACCTGCCAAAATTTATTCCGACAACGCCACTAATTTTCAGGGCGCTGATAACACTTTTAGAGATTTAGAAATATTTTTCAAAAATCAAAATAATATTGATTCTATTCAAAATTTTTTATCGCATTCCAAAATTGAATGGAAATTCATACCTCCTAGAGCGCCACATTTTGGAGGAATATGGAAAAGCGGAATAAAAAGCTCGAAAAAGCTCATTTCAAAAATTCTTGGAGACTCCAAATTAGCATATGAAGAGTTCTCTACAATTCTAGCCCATATAGAGGCAATTTTAAATAGCAGACCTATATCACCATTATCTAATGACCCTTCTGACTTGGAATGTTTGACCCCAGGACATTTTTTCTTATCGGTGCTAGCCTAACTTCCTTCCCTAAAAAAGATAATACCAACATCCCTGAAAATCGGCTATCACTATGGCAACAATGTACAAAGTTACAACAAGAATTCTGGCGCCGCTGGTCGACTGAATACTTGAATCAATTACAAAATCGACCAAAGTGGCTTAAGTCTTTCCCTAATCTGGAAGTTGATTCTTTAGTTCTTCTTAAAGAGGATATGCTACCCCCTCTACAGTGGTCTACAGGAAGAATCATCGAAACGATGCCGGGGCCTGATGGGAATGTGAGGGCAGTAAAAGTTAAAACAGCAACTGGTATATACACCAGAGCCATCTCTAAAATACTCCCTTTTCCTGAGTCTGATGAGTCACTTCTCGGTGAAAAGTGACTGATATTCAACATAGGCTTGTAAGTTTTATGAACCACCTTGTTGTTTACATTTTTTTAGTAGTTACATTGGTTACTAGAATGTAGTTTCCAATAGGAATCGTTAATTTTTCTTAATATCATAAAATGCATTGAATTCCCTTTCTCGATTTTTAATTTTTACCGTGCGATATTGACATGCTTATAAACATTTTAATGATATTTCAGTCCCATTTATCGAGCATTTTGAAACTTTTCAAGTTTCAAGGGGCCCAATATGTTCGAGAATTATATTCTCAAACCAATGAATGATCATTCGATTTTAGAATCGATGATCTTTCAAAAATGATTAATAAATTTACGACTACCTGATTTCAAAAAAAAAAATGGGAGTGAGTTGTCAGTGCATTTAAAAATGAAAAGTCAAATTAATTTCTCTTGATGAATTAACATAGTTCTTTTATTCAATTTACGTTTCAAGTGTTATTTACTGTATTTGGGCGCAGGACAAGTTTTGTTTTTAACATTTTGTGTAGTGTAGTCATATTTTATTACAACTTTTTATCCTGAAAGTGTCTCAATTTATATCGACAGAAGTCAATAAGGCACCAACTACTGTAGCTTTACGACCTAAAGTAGTTGCTAAATAAAAGATTATTCATAGTGGCGTATGTCTTTTAGCCTTATACTAAAATACCGTTTTGTGCTACCAAAAATCAGCCACTGCTACAGTCTAAGTGCTGTACAGTTAACAAGTACGTGCAGCGCTCCTCACGCTTAGATATAAATAGGCTTGTGGGTAAAGTGGTTGAAGAACACGGTCATTTTCCAACCAAAATGTATTAGATTCAAAATTTACATTTATTCCAAGTACCAATCCAATATCATATCAAATCTCTGAAAATATCGTTGCTCAAGTAATGTCGAATTGAATCGAAACTTTGAGTTATGAAAAAAGAAAAATTGCGAGAATGAAACAATAAAAACTGATAATGACTGAGTTTATTAAAAAGATATTTTTTTAGCGGATTACAGGAAGTTTCATAATTTCACACCCACTTTGAGTGAACAAACGTTACACCATTCAACATTTCCATATTCATACTAAAAATGATAATTAAACTAGAAACGAATATCCGGAAACCAAGATTATAGTGTTAAACGATGAAATATGATCTTAATTAATTCTCAGCTGGAGAGATAACCCTTTTCTCTTCTTAATAAGTTTAAATATTCGAACACTAGAACAATCGAATTATTTCAGGAATTCAAAGTTTGAATTAATTTTGAAATAGATTGAATTCTTCACATTAAGTTATTAGATGTACCGAAACCGAATTGTTTGCACGTGGAAGGCATATATAACTCGAAAACATCATAATTTTTGGTCCATCTGAACCGTTTTTGGAGCGTTTGAATGATATTTTCTGCGCAATTTCCACCTATGCACGGTTCTGGTAACAATACTCGTTATCAATCAAGTATCGAAAAGACTGTCCCGGAAACAGTTCACAAACGATACATAAGTCGGTTGGAATACAAATCAGAATCATGTGTATGACGGTAACTGTCCGGTTTGAACACGTAATGTCTATTGCGCAGCATCGGCACAGTACCAAAGGGTGATTTTTTGATGTGTTGGAACTAACCTATAAGGTTTATTCCAACCTGCTAGTCTGGACTGTTCTTGGAAGCGTTTAAATGATATTTTCTGCACAATCTCCGACTATCACGGCTCTGGTAACAGTACTTGCTATCAACCAAATATCGAAAAGACCTTCCTGGAAACGGTTCACAAACGATATCTAAGTAACTGCCCTTTTGGAACGCGTAATCTCTATAGCGCAGCTGTACCTAGGACGGTTTTTTAATGGGTTGGAGGAAACCTAAAGAACACGATAGATATACGATCCGAAAAGACTACAATGTGTAGTGATTTCCATTAAGAAAACCTGATAAAATACGACTTGACGAATGGAATGAATTCTATAATATAATACATTGAAAGTAATTCCATAGTTTTTTACGCTACTTTATTTACATTTTTTTTTCTTTGCTTCATTGTGTGTTGTGGGTAAATCCGCAATCTTGCGACACAAAACTGATAATTTTTAGTTGATTTTGATACACCAAGGAAGAGATAGAAAATAACAATCTCCATACGACTATAAAATTTTTAAACGAGCCGAAAGAAACAGCAAATCAATCTAAAAAATTAATTTCTACCGAGTTTTGTACATTTTCCTGCAAACACTGATAAGCTGCAAACGTTTTTGCAGCTTTTAGTTTCCCATAAATTGAATTGACTTTCGGTTAATGTCAACTCGACATATCAAAATCAACTCTCAGTTTCGTCAAATTTAACTTAAACTGGATACATCGTGGCCTTTTTCTTACTGTTAATTTGTACGAATTGGGACTTTTTCTGGGTGTTGGTATACCGATATGAAAATTTATTTTTTTATGTGAATGAATATACGTATATTAACTATATGATGTTCGGATTAATCAGAAATGGAGTAAAAAAAATTGATGCCACACTACGCTCAAAAATATTCTTTATCAAACCGTTAATCTGGGTTAGCAAATCAAAGGATCTTATGAGACTTCTGATGCGTACTTCGCCACGCTTTAAAGTTGCTTGTCGACAGAGAATTAGTGGTTTGTTTGTTTAAAAATGTCTTTATTTTCTTTTTTGTTTCCCTATTTACAATACATCTAAAAGATAACAATAAATAAGTTGGCCGTTGTTCTGGCGATCTCTAGATGTATTGTGTACGTCTGTCTGTAAGTACTGTTGTGGTTCCTTGCATCGGGGCATTATCCACAAGTTTGATGTAGCTACAATAACTCTGTCCCTGGTATATAGTTGTGACTCCCAGAATCTTTCGGCTGAAATATCCCTGAAAAGCAGCTAAAAAACAGGGTTTCAAGAATTAGTGGTTTTCATACTTCACAAGCACGTAGTCAAAATCATGGTGCTTTTTTTATTCACTATGACGGTTGACTTCGGTTTTAGTTGGGATTTTCAACCAATAATACTGTATTAGTTTCATAAATATATGAGTTCATTATGTCAACTTTCGTTCTAAGTGGATTCCAATGCGTTTTATATCATTTTTCTGAAGGATTGATTATTAAGCAAGACCATTGGATACGAATATTTCTTTGAGAAAATATAGATTGATGGAGTGGCCACCTGGGTCACTTAATCTTATTCCCGTAGATTTTTCTCTGTGGGAAAATTCAAAAATTTGTGTCTGCATTAACCAACTAAACAAACAAGAAGACTTGATGGAACGAATCACTCGTATAACTCGAAATCTGCAAATCATATCTACCATCATCTTTGCCTGAGATGATGAACGGTACACAATTTGAAAAAATCCTGTAAGAAATAATTTCGTTGAATCAATTCAAAAGTGATTATTAAGATTAAGTTTATTTTTCTTGGCGAATCTATTTTATTCTGAGAATATTAGTTTCAACATTCGACATTTCGACCTATTTTGGTTTAAATCAAAATATTTTTATTACGCATTTTTTGAATCTAAAAGACGATTTATCAAGAAAAATATATATAAAAAGGTCTAAGACTAACAATTTTTAGGTTTTTCCTAGTTGCCCCTTCGCAAATCCTTTTTTATAATAAGAAAATCTAAAAATCTAGTTTCTAATTAAAAAAATATATTGATGACGTGTTGTACGTTTTAAAAATTTTATGCATTACTTTCTAATAATCCTAAAAATTTATTTATTTCTCGAAATTCGCAGCTTTATAATAACCGTGTCTTGGTTTTTCCATCGTTATTTTGAGATACATATTGATTGAAATCTTCCTCCTGAAACTGTTTCGAATTTTTCGTAAATTTTTGTTTCATTTAATTATTTCTCAGTTTTTTCACACGATTTTCTAGCAATCCATTAGTAGAACGTTTGACAATTTCCAGCAATAGTACATACGGAGCGGCAATACTGCACTTGTTATCATTGTTATATTTTAGAAAACAATATTTTTTCGTTTTTTTCATGAAATTTCAGACTCTCTCATATATTACTGAAACGAATCCATGCTACTAATATCTATGATTGGCAAATTTAAATTTCTAAGTTTCTATTTTTAAGTTTAACATTGTACAGATTTGATAGATGTTAAAAACTTCCTACTACATCTATTATTTCTAAATTTTGAATAGATCCGATGATGACGCAGCCTCATTTGAAAATATGAGTCAAATTTAACGGTATTTATTAAATATGGATTACAATTTCCGTAAGAATGAGTTAGGATGCTCTATAGAGTTACGTTACCAGAATAACAATTTCTAAATGTTGGCCAATTTATTCAACTAATGGATTTGGACTGTTAATCACTATTACCTGCTTTTAATAATGATTTGAGCTATCAAAAATGTTATTAATAATAATTAAAATCCTATTTCACTCGTATTTGTACTTAATTGTCCCTAAATCATCATTTTACATTTTCTATTTAGCGCCAAATATTCAAATACTATGAGTATAATAACCCCTAGGGTGCTGTTGAAAATCCAATGAAATGAATAAATATATGAGAGATGTCAAAGGGATTATATATCTCATAAAAAGAGATAAAAACTGTATCTAATGTAAGTTTCAAGATTTTGCAGCCCTGTGAAGCGTCGAGCACATTCGAAAAGCAATTGGGCTGAAAAAGGTTAGAGGATATATTATTGGAAAGGTAGTACTCAAATAGACGAAAACCCCAGTCAGTCACTTGACTAGGCAACCATGCTTTATTTTTTTAAATATTGGTATAGTTGCTTAGCTTATTAATATTATATTAAGTATCAAATGAAAGCTTGAGCTTTCTAGTTTTAGAAAAAAAAAATGGTTGCCTAGTCTCTGACTGTTAGAAATTTTGGCAGCCCACTTTGAAGACTTGCCCCGCTATAAGATACTCCATAGGAACTTTATACCTTAATCTATGATATTCCCATTAAATTTCATCCTCATTTTTTATATTTGAAATATTTAATGAATAAATAATGTAATTAATTGTTTTCTCAATCAATTTTTTTTAATTAGCACGTATATAATCGAAACATAGAAAATAAATTATATGAAAACCGTGAACAATAAATTAAGCAATTTATTTATTAAAACTATAATATAAACTGTTACAATTGTACCGTATATTTATAAATTAACATAAACATTACCTCCGATTCATATTCTGAATCCTCTTCCTGATCTACATCACTTAAATCAGATTCTTGCTCTTCATCGCTCAATTCGAGTTACGTCTGTTCTACACGAACTGGTTCAGTTTCTAGCTGCCTCAGTATGAGGCTAGGCAAACATTTTTTTTCTAAAACTAGAAAGTTCAAGCTTTCATTTCATACAAAAATCACGCCTTAACTAATAAGCTAAGCAACTATACCAACATTTGAAAAATTAAAAAATGGTTGCCTAGTCAAGTGACTGACTGGGGACTATAACTCCCATATCATTGTTTTCCTACAACCCAGCCTTCTTTAGCGTCTGGCAGACTAAATGTTTTCATAAGTCACATAAGTGGGAAGACGCCCTTCCAAATTGATCAAGGTATTGCTTGAATTCGTTGTACCTATTATACATTCTTGACTATAGAAGAGTAGCTTCTGCGAACTTGGTAAGCAGTCTGCGGTAAATTTAGGTTGGTTTTAAGTGTGCTGTACAAGTCGCATGATGTAGTTTTCCTACTCTAGGTATCCCCAGCTAACAACTAAAAATTCCCAAATATACATACACACACAAATACCCTTCTCCACATTTAGTCTCTAAAAGTTCTTCACATTTTATCGAGTCTAGAGTTAGATGGATAAAAACCATCAAAGGAACCTATCTAATTGTAAATTACACTAGTACAGACGTTGAAATGTAACTATTTCAATTGAAGATTTTATCCAATGAACTATTCAACTATAGCAATAATATGAATAAATTTTCATATCTTGTGAATTATTTTCTATCAAATTACGAAAAATATGTCGTAAAATTTAATTTTGATTGATTTTCGAGACACAAATGTCTCCTGCTATATTCTATTAACCATATTATCCATCTTGATAAAGAAACAATATCACTTAACTCTACATAAGTTTCAGTTGATTCTTGTTCCGTGGCTTTTTCTTTTCACATATAATCGGTTTATTTGAAACGGTATTTGCCATTAAAATAATGTATATTTCAATGATAGATGTAAAATCAATATTCCTCCAATTCGTTCAAACTTATAACCGAATAGTTATGACAGCAAGTGTGGCACCTGTTAATTAACTGAATATGTGTATGGATTAGTCCTTTGTTTTCAATAGGCACTACTCCCGAATGGGGAGTTCGTTAAATAAATTGTTTTACGTCATAAAACAAATTGATAAAGCAATAAAGTAGTTTACGCGTATTCCACTTCAAGAGTCTTTTATTGTTTATTTTAATTATTGAAAGTAAAATTAGGATCTACACGTAAACGTGAAAAAGTAAATATAATGTCTATTGATTATTTGTGGAAACGAGAAATGTTATTTAGGTAGTTTAATTCACCATAAATGGTTAGGTTAGGGACAATATTGATGACAATTTACAGCATATAAATGGTGGCTGATTGGTACGTTAAATAATCGCCAGTTGAAAAGTTGTACAAAGTACTGCAACCTTCACATCAACCTTTTCTGCGTTGACGAACGGTTTGTAATAACCATTAAGTAAAGTCTTTTATAAATATTGATTTGATCGTCAGTAGGATGCTTCATTTATAATTAGCTATTTTAATAGTTTATTATAAATGAAATATATAGTTTCGAATACTTTGTTGGATGTAAATAGATTTAAACCGATATATTTGGCAGTTCTAGTTATAAATAAACAAATATTTGTATTGTATCTGATAGAAGACAAGTTTAAATAGTTAGAAATCAAATTTCATTCACTGTAAGAAAACAATATTGTAAAGAAAATAGTTTTTCTACTTCCAGCTCGGTCCAATTTCTAATATTTCTTAGCCACCATAGCTTTTTGCGACTTATCCATCCTCTAGCCCTCAAACTTTTCTTGAATCATCATGTGATGTGATAATTGTGCAGTCAAAGGGATCTTGAGGATATTATCACCAGCACTAGAGTGTTTCATTTTTAGTGGTAAAAAATAAAATGTAAAATTCTTGCTGACTTTGCTTTTGCCCTGAGTCTAGGTGATGTATAAGTTATCTGTGTGAAATTTGGAGATGATTGGATAATATTTGGAGGTTGCACACTTTGAACATTTTTGGGTAAGTATTAACAAAATACTCACTCACCAAAAATTCACTGTCTTTTTCACCTTCGGATGATGACGCAGATGAGAATTCAACTGCTACTGTCTTATTAATCTAAGCTATAGGTTGGAAGTGTTTGATTTTGTATAACTCTTTTTTTTTCTTTTTGTAAAGTTTTCGTTTTAGCTTTAGCGGCAAAAACCTTATCATCACCACTCATTGATGAACTCATGCGATCTTCTCTTTGAGACATGAGAAAGTCTTTATCTTCTTGTGATACTTCGTTATATCCATTACATTTTGGCGATAAATGTCAAATAATTCGACCAGATAACCTTTCCACATCTCGCGTTTCAACTTAGCCTTATCCGTGTTTCTTGATTTTTCTTTGCCGAGATTTTGATATTCTTTGTACAGTTTCTGTATACTAATACGAATGTTTCCTTCAGTTTTAACAAGTACACATATTTGCTTTCTTCCAAACTACTTGAAGTTTAGTACTGGTGGATTTAGCCGCTTCAGAAAGTGTTTCATTCAGTTCCTTATGATGGTGAATGAATACTAAGAGTACTTGTTCCTTTGAAGGAAGCCGAGCTCCTAAAAACTCACTACTAGGCACTTTTTCTAACAGCCAAATTCCTCTTTTAGTTGCCATTTTATATATTAATTACCTGAAACACAAGAAAGCAAAGTCCGTTAGAACTTAGTGTTTCCTATATAACTTAAAATTAGAAATACGCAAACCAGGTTAAAAACTGTTCATGTTCAAAGTGTGCAGCCTCTAAATGTTGTCCGATCGACCTGAAACTCGAGACAGTTAACGTTTGCATCACTTGGACGCAGGGCAAGAGCAAAGTCATTTGAAATTCAAACTTTTGGAAATTTGAAACACCCTAACCAGCACTCTCGAATGCTCCATACTCAACAACGGAGTGATGTTAACCGCGTCTGAGCTGTGAGGTTTCCATTAGTGAGAGTTGGTTTCCATTTGTTGCATCCCTTCAATCCTCGCTCTTATCTCTTCATCGCACGTTATGTCATTGCTAAGTTTGCTACCTAAATATTTGAAATGTTATATCAGTTAAACGTTGGATCCGTTGATTGTAAATATGGCAGATTCATCTGCGTATCTTACGTTGTTTATAATTTCGCCCCCTACATTTACTACTCTTATCCTGTCATGTAAAGATTCGTGAAATATCTTCTCTTAATGAAGGTTAAACAACAAGGGTGATAGAACACATCTCTGTCTAACGTTATCATCTAGCCTAACTACTGCTGTTTGATTATGATATGTGTTTGACTTGATTAAACGCTTTTTCGAAAACAATAAAACATTTATAGATATTTTTTTTATGCACAACACGTTTGTAGTAGTTCAAAAGAGCTTAGCGTGTGCCTAGTCTGCTACGAAATCCAAATTGTTCTTTGCCAATATTGTGTCCACATTTGACATGAATTCTATTGAGGAGTATCTTTAAGAGTATTGTTAACGTATGACTAATTAGGTTAATTGATCACCTATGAGCATTGTTTTTATTTGAGTAAGATTTCTGCCAGTTGTTAGAAGTTTCCCAATTTGGTAAACCTGGATTGCATCAAGTCCAGTTTTTCTCACTTTTGATTGGTTTTTCATCTTCGGAAATGCTTGGATGTGATCTACCATATAATCCATTAACTATACCGATCTTCCTTTGTTGAAAGTGCCTTTCCAGCATCGTTATGCAGCACTGTGGTGTTTCTCCTTTTATATATGCCAGAATGTTCTTTTAGCTTTCTACGTAAATTGAAGTCATGTATGGTCTGAAGATGTATTCTCTTGAATACATTATGATTATTGCTTTCATAGTTTTGTCCCTCCCCCATGGAATATGATATGTCCTGTTCAATCCATTTTTTCCTTTCGGCTTGACTAACTGTTGAACTTTTTTATGTCTTATCGGAGATTTGATGTCTCTCGTCAATTTACTTCCACACATTTGTTTTCAAGGGGATATTATATAGTTGTATGTACATTACCATTTATTTCCTGGATCCTATAGTACTTGTACTCGTGAGGTCTTCGTTTTCACTTTTAGTACCGAGTAGAGCAAATTATGATCAGAGTTTACCTCTGCTCTAGGATTTGTTTTTCTTGATTTATTAGAGTCAGTGAGAATCGTCGACCGATCAAGATTTATAGAAAACTGTACCAAGTATTTGTGATTAAAGTAGAATTGAATAAATCGTTTTCCTCAGTCGTGACGTACTCCTAGGTTGTACTGTCCACTGACACGGAATCGGTCACATAAAATTGCTACCGTTCAATTACCTCAAAATGTTTGTTTCTCGTGAGTCAGTTGAAATAATATAGAACATATTTCTTCTCTAAATTGTCGGTTGTAATTGAAAAATATAATAATTTCTTTGATATCCTAGTGGAAGCTAAACATTAAATAGATATGTGAATTATTAAGGAGCGTATTTGATGTACAAACAAACACAATCGCAATATGTGGAATCGAACTGATTCGAGAAACACAGTTTTCAGTAAACAATTTTCATTATAATTTGTTAAACTGCGTAGTAATCAAACTGTATAAATAAAAGAGTAGATGAATAATTCATGACATTTTTCACTCAACTTTCGCTCTGTTTGTTCTTACTTTTGAAATTTAAACGCGTTTTTTGCAATGTAAAATTAATCTAATCAGAAAATAAAGTATAAATAGTTTTTTTATCATATTTTATCGCGCTTCAGAGTCCTGTGGCTGTTAGCTTATGGTAACAAAATTTATTCACTCGTCATAGAAACCGAGATCTGTATTATACTTCCTTCAACTTTTTCTTGTATTATAAATATGAATGATTCAAGTATCTTCACATGACAAATATGTTGTTTAGTGGATTTTTCGTGACTATAATCATTGGTAGAGCCAACATTTATTTTTTATTTAAATGTAAAATGATAAACATTGTTTACTAAACGTTCATGTTAGTTGAAAGATTAGGAATTTTCATTTGGAAGCTTGAACTAAATTTTCATATTAATGAACGGAAAGTCTTATGAAATGAGCAGAGATGGAGATTATTGGCAATTTTCATTTTAGAGGTTATAACATCGAGAGACTATTCTAAAATGTCGCAAAAGATTAAAAACAAACAGTGATGCTCTGAGTAAAAAACTGACTGGAGCTTTGAAACTTTACATCCGGTATTATGAGCTTTATATCAATTGATATGACTTTGAACACAATATTAGACAAATTTTTCTTGGTGACGCAAATATGTTGAACAAAATTTTTCTTTTATCATCTCTACAAAAAATGTAATTTCGTAATAAATAATTTCAAGAAGTAGAGATAGTATTTAACTATAGAGTCGCGCAAATTAATAGTAGTTTCACTAATTTTACCTGAACGTGTTCTATAAAAAGTATTAATTGCTAGTCTCGGGAATTCAACAATATTATGTAAATATTACTACTAATACAGACAACTGTCTTGTGGTGGCAAATTATAAGAAAAAAATCACCAGATTTAGATTCAAAAAAGGCGAGAAACTGGAAAAGGCTAGAAAGTGAAAAATGAATACAAAAGCTTTGAGCAACTACAAGACTATGGAAGGTTTTCAGTAACTAACCAATCATGAGTAGCATTGAGCAAAATTATATTGAAAACAGCGCGAGTGGTTCAATGATTAGAATAGGGATAAAAATTTGAGCAGAGGAATTCTGCTTTCTCATGAATAAAACAAAATGTAAGACTCTTTCAAAACAAGAAGTTTCAAGCTGGCTTATGTCTCCTTCAAACGAAAGAGAAAAAACAGAAATTCTAGACGTGATGAATTACAGCGATAGACTTCGAAGTCATGAAGAATCATTTTTTGAAGACCTTCAATTACTAAAAGCAAAATTGCTGCAAAATTTAATGGAAGAAGAAGAAGCGTGAGAGATGCTCCAAAATCTGAATGATCAGAAATAAGCTACGAAACAAATTTGAATATTTTGCTGTCATTGGAAGACAACCCTCGCGCAACTACAATACAAATTACCTTACAATATGTTAGTTATTTGTATCCTAAGCACTACTCCTTCGAGGTACACCTAAGGCATTTAATAAAATAGGCAGGACATCTGCAGAGTAGATGCTTGCTCGCAGATATTGCACTTTGAAGATGATATTTGACAGAAGAGTGAACGGTTAAAATAAAGAAAAAAAACTTCACCTATACAAAGCTCAACTTGTTCACGGATTCTTAGGAGTGGAACCGTATAGAGGTTTTTTAATTTTAATGACTGAATGTAATGAAATTCCAAATTTTCTTAATAGCGCAATATTTTCATACGAGGAAACGTTTTGTTTATAAAATACAGTAAATTTACAAAATTGTCGCTACTAGGCTTGACAAAAACAAAACAAAAAACACACCCAGAGCCCTAAAGAAATTGATGATTGGTAAGAATCGTCAGGAAAAGATTCATTGGTCCTTATTTCTTTCCCTAGAATTTAATAACTGAGCGATCTTTGGAACATCTTCGTATGGAAGTTCTTCTGGACTTGATTGCAGCATTTCCAAGTCCAAATGATCGGGAAAACCTGGATTCCAGTATTTAGTTCCTCCAAGATTATACACCACTATCACATTATGGTGCTAATGTTCTTCGAAAGTCTCTGGATAACCAGTTTAAAGTGAGGTGGATTGAAAGACGTAAATCAATGGAATGATCACCTATGTCCCTAGATCTTACCCTCCTTGATTTTGAATTAGATATGAAATATCTTGTATAACTCCCAAAATGATGTGTAATTTAAAAGTTATTACTAAAATAACGTTTATTTCGAATCACACATTGACGATGTCATAAGTTGGATCAATTTAAAGCTTATTTTTGATTTATTTTAATAAACTGTCGTATTTTTGAATTTTGCATTGTAGATTTTGTGAATTTTTTGCATTATTTTTTCATAACCCTATATATTATTGTTTTACTCTCTACCTAGCGGCGCAAAAAACACCTTACGACGCTTTCTCAATTTCAACAAAATACCACATTTAAGTTACCTACAATATTTTATTTTTTCTACCTTGGAGCTAATTTATGAATTTATTTTAAGTATTTGAACGGATGCAATTTGTTTTTCTTTTTTGTAGTTCCTTTTTGTATGGAACCAAGATCATCCTCAATTTTCATTCTGTAATCATACTTAACCTAACTTAACCTATTAGCTTAGATACATTCATCAAATTTACGCAGAATTTTTGTAATAAAAAAAGAAATTATGAATCTACTTATTTCTAGCGAAATTATTTATTTTTTAACATCTTAGTTATCAAAAGTGGCTATAAAATTTTATGAGTTGCAGCGTAAACGCTTGTTGTTTAGATTAAACATAAGATGAGACATTTATTGATCATTTTATAACCTCATTTACTGGAAATTGTTGTCTAAAGAATATATCTTCCATAACTCTATAAATTTTCATCTATATTAAACAAATGTAGGAATAATAATATATTCTCAAGTAACTGGTAATTTGGGTCATGATGCACGTAAGCAAATTCATCAAATAAACAATGACTTTTACCTTATGTTGAATACTATATTTTATCTACGACTATGCAAATGAGTAAGGAGCTAGATACTATGTAGTACCCACGGGTTCGGGGCAGCCAAAATAAAAAAAAGAACACTTAATTATACATCGGATTACAATTAAAGAGATGAAAAAAGTTATAGGTAAATAAAAAGATGGGATTTGTCATATACTGACTGAAGAACTATGGCTATGGCTATGGCCGAATTTGAGCAACTAGAATGTACTTTTTCATTTTAAATTCAATTAAAACTTACGGGAAAGTTCAAAACTTAAAATATATTATTTCTATAACAATCAAAAAACGGATTTCATACTAAAAATTGTATTCTCTCCCATTTGAGACTGAAAAACATTGAAATAAATTTTATAATAATTTTGTTCTATATATAAACTATAACGATTAACATTTCCCGTTAAGCGAGTGATCAGAATTTTTTCCGACAAAATAATAATATTGCTGACTACGTACCAGCTCAATTTGTTTTAAAAACGTGGTTTGATTAAACAGCTTCCTATAGACGAACAAATATTGAAAAGATTGCATATATTCAATTTGCATTCACCTATTAATTTTCACGAAATTGGAAATGTTACGTAGAATTTATAAACAGTCAGTTTTCAATGGAAAATTAGCAATTAAATACCTCCAAACAAATTTCCAATGTAATAATCTATTTTTAGAATTAAAAATTTATTTATTCGTCTACGGAGAAATATCAATTCCGTTATAGTGAAAAGGTGGGTAACCTCCCGCCAGATTCTGTCCATGTGAGAGGGTTGGTGCATGAAACATAAATTTTTAACCAGCCAATATAATTTGGTTCACCCGAAACAAATATATCATAATTAATTATTAAAATCGTACGTTCAATAAATATAACCATATAACCAAATTTAATACTCAGAACACCAGATCGCGGACAAGGGAAACTACTCAAAGCTGTTGTTTTACTTAACTAATAATATATACGCCGAACCTTTGCGGGAGTTTTATAAAAAACTTCCTGCTGAAGACTTTTCGAATTTGTTTGATAATGCTATGTAGATTTACTCCTCATTTTGCTCAAACTATAGTTGTGAAGAGCTCTATACTTGAAAACAAAGTTTCTAAAATGGAAATAAAGAACTTCAACAACTGACTCTCGTTTGGAAGGCACCTTGCGTTTAAGCATTACACAAACCCATTATGACCAAAAGTGATATCCAATAAAATTTGTTTTTCCGTTTCATTGCAATTTTTGATAAATGTTACAAGATATAAAAAGTAGTACACAATTAACTATGTTTTCGTAGTTTCATGAAAAAAATACACCATTTTTGAACTTGGACCCTTATTCGAAAAGTAAAACATAATCTGACCGCCGCTACACACTGTAATTGTTAAGTAATGTACGAGGATGGTCCCAGAAGTACAAGCACTGTTTTCGAAAGTACAGTATATGTTTCAAGTTGTAAGACGCCATGTTGTTCAGTTTTTGTTTGGCAGCAATCAATAGTAAACGTTTTCATTGAATTTGTAAACATGAAAAAAATTGGTTATCGTTATGTTATACAATAATTTTATTTATAAGGCCTTAACACAACCAATATAAAAGTTGAATTAGATTCTACTCTGGTTGAGAGTGTTTCTTCGTTACCAACAGTATGTTGGGTAGCATAGTCTAAACGAGGTCGTACGATCTGCAAAGACCTGCATCGCAGTGATCCACCAAATTATGTGACGACTCCAAAGATGTTGAAGAAAATCCACAAAGTGGTACCTACTGGATGATCGTCGACTGAAAGTTCACGAGCTAATAGACATAGTAAACATATCAAAAAGTGCGGTACATCACATAATAACTGAAAATTTGGAGATGATAAAGCTGTGCAGAAGATGGGTGCCGCGTTTGCTCCAAAGAAAACAGTGTCATGAAGATGTTTCCATGGAGTGTTTGGCGCCGAATCATAACAATTAATGAAAGGTCCATCACTTCATACACATCCGAAACAAAAGAACGATCAAAACAATGAGCTGAAAAGAGAAAACCAGCTCCAAAGAAGGAAAAGACGGTTCCATCTGCAGACGTAGGTTTTTTGGGATGCGCGTAGGATAATTTTCATTGACTATCTTGAAAAAGAAAAAACTATCAACAGTGAGTATTATGTGTAGTATTTGGATAAGCAGCAAAAATGGCAGCAAAACGAAAAAGTCAAGATTTGTCACTATAACTGATGAAATTTTAAACAATCTAGTGATCTTAGGCCATCAAACGTAGATGACCGCCGATGTTTTATGGGATTATGGGATAACCAGTACCATATCTGGTTATGTACCAATAGTAATTTGCAAAAATTTAGTAATATACGGGACACTGTTTCCGAAGGTCACCCGAGACGACCCTTAAGAGACTACGGCTTCGGTGGCCTCTGAGGCGTAATGGGAACAACCAGGAAATCTGCAATCTGTGCAAAAAATATCACAAACTTTAAATCGTTAAACACACCGCTTTCCTGTTTAAAATTGCTCAAACAATACTATTACTATAAGTGATAAAAACACTCCCAACTCGTGTGTTGAATGTCAATTTCCGCGCTTGTTATGTATAATATTAAAACATGGTATGAATGTGTGAAAAAAAAGCGTAGATGAATATATTAATACCATAACGTATGAGAGTTTTATATAGAGTGAGGTAGGATCAAAGAGATATAATTTTAAACGCCCCCATTTTCTTTTATTACTACGATCCACTCCACATTTTTTTCATGAAACATCCAATAGAAAATTTTGCAGTTACAAATTCATATGAGATTAACGAAAATTTGGAGTAGTTATTTCCCATAAATTATTCAGGCTTATCCTTATCAATTAATAACAGCGGCAATGCCATAAGGGAAAATCGTCATTCGAAAACCAAAGCTTTCATCTGTTATGAGTCCAAATATGATTTTTATTCTGATCTAAATGGGTATATTCTATCGCCACCGTTATAATATTATTTGAGATATCGTTTGATATTTCAATCAATCTCATTTGAATATAGTATTTAGAATGAAAATAAATCGAAATTTTTAGAGTGCTTTTTGGCTTTTTCAAGTAAACATGGGCCGGAGAGAAGATCGCAGACTATGCCTTTTCATGCACTGTGCTAAAAAAAGATGTGAAAACGCGTATATTTCTTAAAATAACTGATGAATAGTAAAATTAAAAAGAAGTGAACCATTGGAACAAAACGTTTGTAATTAATTTTATATGGCATAAGGTCAAAGGATTCTTAATCTCTTTAGTTGGACAGATTTGAAGAGCTTTTTAGTTTAACTCACTGTTTCACACTTCTCCAAACTACAATTTGGACGTATAGTTAATCAATGTAAATAATAAATAGTTAAATAAGTCAATATTCTTTCCTGTTATACGAGGACAGTCCCAAAAGTATCTGGATCAACGAAGAGAATACAAAAATTTTGGAAAGGAATATATTTATTTATTCCATTAGCTCCATATACTTTTCCCAGAGATGCGCACTAAGAATTTTATAATAAGAATGGTCAAGTTCCTCGAAATAGCATTAATTGCTAACATGACCTCTTCATTACTGGTGAATAAAGAACAGAAGATAATCTGAGGGGTCTAAATTCAAATTTCAATTAATTAATTTTGGCTATTGCAATTAATGATGTGTTAGCTGGACCATTGTCTGGATGAAACAACACTTTCTTCTTAGCCAAATGCGGCCGTTTTTGCTTGATTTCTTCGCTCAAACGTTGCAATAACTTCGCACAATACTCGCCGTTGATAGTTTTTCCTTTTTCAACATAGTCAATAAACATTTTTCCACGCACTTCACAAAAAACTGTCGCCTTGACCTTGCCTGCAGACGGAACGGTCTTTGCATTCTTTGGATCCGGTTCTACCCTTTCAGTCCATTGTTTTGATTGTTCTTTTTTTCACTGAGTCAGGTCAGGAACTTCAGGGATAAATCCTCGTTAAAAGTACCTACTCACAAATAACTAATCGCATGAGATGATTTGACGTTTTATCACATATAATAGAAATAAAAGAGCAATAAACAGGATGGCTGTTGCATATGGTAGACAGCAATATCCGCTATACCATACCAAATGAGCAGAATTCAGAAAAAAAATTTCTTGCTTTGTGATCATAATAAATTTAATATTTTTCTAATAGACTTTGAAGTAGGTTCATTTTCATAAGAAAAATTTCGAGTGATCTTAATAATGAAAGGATATTACGATTTCCCTATTGAGAAATGTCATCATATACAGGGTGTTCCGGGACTTGACTCGAAAAATTCGGGAGTCCTCTAGGTTAATTAAAATTAAGTATATCTTCCAACATTATCAATTTCTAATAGATGATTACGCATGTCCATATAGTGCCAATAAATAATTCTACATTACTAACTGAAGGCCAAGGGGGGCTCATGCCTAATGGTTAACGATCTGTAACTTTTATAGGGAGTACAATATAAAGATTTTTCTATTGATTTTTTAACAAAAATTTACTCTTTATTTAACTCGATTAAATTAATGGTTTAGGAAATATATAGAATTTCAGATCGTTGTACAAGCTAAGGAAGCCGTTCGCCTTAAAGAGACATTCTGAAGAAAATTATCATAAATCGTAATTATTTATTGTAAATACTTGCAGGAGGTATTAAAACATCGTGTTATTTACATAAGGAAAAAAATGAAATGTGAAACAATTGAGTTAGTTGGACTACAACTTATCAAATAAAAACAAAAAAGTCCTCCGCGAGAACGAGTTCTCCTAGCTGGAGATAACAAGAAACATAATTTTAAATGTATATATTATTATGAAATCCATTATATTATTACCAAAATAAAATGGAATGTAGATGTTTGATAAATAAATAATAATGTGTGTATTATTGAAATTATTTGAGATTGCAAACCACTATGTGAATTTATTAAATAAGTCATGTTAAAAAAAATTAAACTTCGGTGTCCATCAACTCTAAATGAACTTACGTGCTGTTACATTTTATGTTGTTCATACAATAACGGCATTGCGGGATCTGATGTTTACAGGATTTTCCGCTTTGTCCGTGAAAAACCTTTGATAGATTCCATTTTATAAATCTCCATACTTCACTTTTTTTGTACGACGCAATTATTATATCAGCAATGTTAAAATTCAGGTCTACGAACTTTGAATAGTCAGAAATGACATTAATTGCAAAAAATTCACTTGATCTAAATAAGAGAGTAGATGAAATGTTTAATTATCAAAAAATACTGCTTTGGAAAGATACTTCAACAATATTTTCAAGAAGGAATATCAAGAAAAGATGGAATATGTATCTTGATGTAGTTGAAAGAATAATTTTATTATCACATTTCTGTATTTTATGTCTCATGACATAAAACAATGAGATATGTATATATGATGCAGAATTCAACGAAGATTTTAGAATCGATTAAATAGTATGATGATACTAATAATGATAATAAATGACTACTAAAACACTAGGTGACACCAATTTGTTGTTACTGCAATTATATAAAAGAACAAAATTGGGTGGATGCAAATTTCAATTCATTAAAAGTCCAATAAATAATAAAGTTTTCGATTAAACCTTAGTTCTTTTGGTCTCTAAGTATTATTTGAATGATAGACGCTATTGATAACAAAGTTTGATTGTTATGTTTCTAACAATTAGCTGAAATATCTGCCATTAAGAGAATTGAATACTGATTGTTTTTGATACTAACGTACAATGTGTTAAAGAAGTTAAAGTTATTATAACATGATTGTAATGTGTGAAACAATAGTTAAAGACTAAATTTACATAGTGATAACATAAAGTGAAGGCGTTTGATGGATACAGTGAGTCCGGGAACAGTGGAATAACATTTAGAACGCCTTCATTATGGTATTGCTATGTTTATTTAATCTATAACTGTTTCTTCAATCATCCAAATAATTTCATTATAGTTTACGTTTATAACGAATTTCAACTTTACTTAATAGATTCTTCAGCTAATTATTAGAAAGTAGTAGGACAAATTTTCCTTCACATTTCTTTACCTTTATGTTCTCCCTATATCTTCAAAACTTTTGTTATCAATGTTCACACCAGAAATTCATCTTTTTTTTTAATTTATATTGAATAAATGGTGTTTTTAGTCATCGTTAGTGATACAATACTTTTGTTTGAAAGGCCTTAGCTCAACTAATATAAAAACAAAACATATATTCTACTGTACGAGGCCGTATGACCTGCGAAGTCCAGCATCGCAGTGATCCACCAAATTATGTGACGACTACATAAATATCGAAGAAAATTCACAAAGCGGTACTGGATGATCGTCAACTGAAAGTGCGCGAACTACTAGACATAGTAGGCATTTCAAAAAGTGCATATTAACTGAAAATTTGGACATAAGAAAGCTATGTGCAAGATGGATGTCGTATTTACTCACATTGGAACAAAAACAGCGTCATGAAGATGTTTCCATCGAGTTTCCTCGTAGCAATAGGGCATTTGAACAAGTAGTTTAAATGATTTATCTATCTCTAATTTGACATCTAGATGTGTTATATTCATTATCACATTTCAAATCAATTTTGGGTTAAACTTCCCGCTAAAACGTTCAATACCAATATGGCGGTACACTGACGTCAATATATAGTAAACTATGCTGTTATAGCTTAGTGTCAAATGCCCTATAGTTGAATTTTGTGGTTAAAATGAAAATTTGGAGATTATTTTCACCATAAATTCATCGGAGAACTTAAAAATTTTATTTAAAATAGTTTCTTCTTGTAACATCATTGTGGAAACCAACATTTTGTATGTTAAGCGATTTAGCTGTTTAAGAATCCTTCAAAGGCAAATATTAGAAGAAAATAAATATATTTTTTCCCAAAATTTTTGGGTTTTCTTTGTTGGGCCAGGTATTAACTTGCTGACAATTATTTCTACTTTTTGTTTCAGTAAAGATGTCGCATACCGCTATCTCTGTTCCTGTGTCACTTGGTAAGCTCTGGTGGGCTACAATGCTAGCTTTTTTCCTTCAAGCAACGCTAGTCATAGTCGCCACCTCCCCAGACGAAACGGCAGATTATAAACTGAACGATGAGGATTTGCAAGTAAGAATTTTTCCAAAAACAATTTCACCCAAATATATAAATATTTCCTCTTTTATATATCGATGTAGGTGAGAATTCGCAGAGAGTCATTTAACGAGATGAATTTTCATATTTTAAGCATGTTTTCAAAGCAATTAATTGTACATTCAGATCAACGAACAACGTTAATTTCCAAAAATTGATTTATTTAAACAGTAATAGTACACAATGACTTTAAAATACGTTCCGGTTCTGTAACTCCCTCATCTTCTGATGAATCATCAAAAAAAAACTCTTAGATATATCCCGTTTTTCATGTTTTAAATAATTTTTTTATCCTCAAATGAAATATTAGCTTTCTGTAAGTCATTATTCGTAATCGATTTGAAATAGTGAAGAAATAACATGATTAGCAATATAAGGTCGTTGCTATCTAAAATGTTAATTATATTTACACATTAGTACGTCATCTTTTTTTTGTAGAAACTGAATTTAACTGCCACAAAGTTCTCATTATTAACCAAAAGGTTTTTGTAATATTTCTAGAAGACCATCTAGTACGACATAATTTTTCTAGAGTAATTTTCTTTGATTCAGATAATTTACGCTTGGTATGAATTGAAAATTCTCCCTCCGTTCAAGTCCTATTTTATTAGGAAAATATCTTTGTGACGCACATGATTTTATAAGCCTTCTTTGCCTTCGTATCAAGTAATTTTGACCGAGTAGATTTTATGAATTTTTTTTTACATGGGTCGAGGTATCTGTAGTTAGGGAAGCTCCGTAACTTTGATCTAACTTAAGTTGTAACTCATTTTATTATTATATCCAATAGATGAAGGAATTTTCATAGCATTGGTTACTACCCTAAATAATTCATAATATATATCTTCAATAATGAGAAATAGTATTGGATGTTTTTTTGTAATTGAATTAGATGTGATTCTCCAATAGTTCAGATATAACAGTAAAACCGATTTTTTGTGCCTATGACTACAGCCACCGATTCATTTCTCAGCGTGAAAATTCTAACTAAACTTGTCATTTTCTCCAACTTTGCTAATCTCTTTACCTCTGAAAGAAATATACAAATTCTCCGTCGAAGTTTTTTAATGAGAAAGCATTCATGCCCGTGTCAAATCTTGAATTCCAAAGCTAGTCATAGACTTTGGTAGATTTTTATTTCTTCGAACATGTTAATATTATTATCGATCAAATATTCCACTAAAAAGTTAAAGTTACATAATTAGCCAATTAGCTTTTGGATAATTTTCCGTTCTAACTGTGAATATTGACTCTAAGGAAAATTTTATTTGAATTAGTACATTATATATATATTTGTAGTACTCCCGAACCATTGACAATGTTATGCGCCAACCTAGTTTCTCGTACCCATTTTTTTTGTCTTGCATTACCAAATAAAGAAAATAATGCTTAGATAATTTACGTCTATTCATAGTATTGACTACTTCTAAAATTTTGTTTATACCAAGGCAGTTCAAATATGATGGATATGAACGCTGTAGTTGGCACGCTTGTATATTTTAAATGTCGCCACTTGTTAGCTGAATGGGGCATAGTTTTCGTCCCGAACGCACGTTTCACGCACTTACTACGATCCTGAGTGAACGTCAAGTGTCGACCGCCGTATTGGAACGTATGCTCATCCGTTTTTTGGTGTGGGAAGCTATAAAAACCACATAAATTCTTAGGCGTTTGTAAAATCAGCCAAGTAGTAAGTGCCTGAAAAAGTTCTGCTCTATTTAAAGCGTTCAAAAATGGCCGCGAAACTGTCGATAATGAACCAGATCATACCAGACAAGTCTATCATCCAAAAACACCTCCAATATCGCGAACTGTTGAACTTCGAGCAAAAATACATGCGATTGGAAGTTTGTCGCCGTTTGCTAGCTCTAAGAGACGAAGGAGGAATATCCTATTAACGCAAATTTTCAGACGGGGATCCTGCGCACACGAAACTCTATAAATACTAACCTTTTGAAAACACGTGGTTATTCTTGGAAACGGTGGAGTATTTTAGCGTGAAATGCGTTTCTTCTCTAAAATAACGCGCCGTCAAACCAATGCAATATCACAACTGGGGGGGGGGCAGATACATACATATTTGGACCATTGAAAGAAGCCCTCCGAGGTCAAAAATTTAACACCGACGACCAGGTAGAAGAGTTTGTGCGCACATGGCTGTCCAGGCTGCCAAAGAAGCTTTTCGGTACAAGCATCAAAAATCTTCCGGAGAGGTGGCAACAATGTGTAACTAGTAAAAGGAATTTTTGTACTTTTGTTCGTATCTCCATGCTAGAATCCTAGTTATTGTTTGTTACGGTATCCATGTAAGTTAATTTTTCTACTTGATTTATTTGTATCTTATTTATATCCGTGATATCTCTTTCTAGTATATCTATTGGTTAGTTATGATCATATATTTAGTCTTCTAGTGGAAAACTATAATAATGAGCCTCTCCAGATCTATAAGAGAGCTAGTTATGAGTATATTGTTGACAAGTTTTCCATCAACCAAGATTTCTTTATCAGAATTTTCTAATACTTACTTTTAGTATCAATTAAACAGGAATGGAGATCAAGACTGCAACTAAAACCTCTCGTATTTGTTTTTGGGGCCATATTTTGCATTAGTACTGTATAAAATGCATAATATTACCAGCTATTAAAATATCACTGTTATAAAAAGAAATGTAAATGGTTATTTTGATTGAGTCCTCAATTCATTTCCAGAGGCTTGTACCCAATTAGATTTTTAGATTACTTTAAATCCTATAAAATCACAAATCCACCTCGCAAATAGTAAGATCTCATTTCATGTTTAAACGAGGAAAGGATGTGATTAACAATGAAGTAATGGTGGAAAATCAGAAACTCGTTGGGGAAAGACGACTAAATAAATATTATTTCTAAGGAATTTAGAAAGCAATTTTCATCACACATCGCTTGTCAATATTTTCAAAGCTTTATCTATCAGAATCAATTTATGTGATGTTTTACTCATACTTTTTCCGAAATACACTCAAAGATTTAATAAACGAGGCGTTATGGGAAAGATTCAGAATATTTCAACAGCAAATTTGTATCAACATATGAAAACGACAAAATATGAACTATAAAAGTTAATAGTATCCATCGTTACAAAAAAAAACAGTATTTTCTTTGTTTTTCCACTTGATTCTTTATCTTTCAGTTCTATATCGAAGAATTATCATAAATAATTTACGGCAACAATACGTGATCGTTATAGTTGTTGAATAGTAAGGGACGAGCTTGAAAGAGTGTATAAAATGTAATCCCCAATAGTGGATATTTTTGGTCTCCCTTTCTGAGGTTTTAAGTGGCCGTTTTGTATATATTTATATAAATGATTTGAGGAAGAACTTCATTTTAGAGAATAAGATGCTTTGACAACACACAGGTGACCAATTTTTATTCTTGTTGGTGATCTATTCATTAATTCATTAATACAGCCCTGAGAAACTTCCCATACTTTTACCATATGTAGAGGCAGGATATCAAGGAGCTACTGTCAACTCCTCTTCTTTACTGATTTAAGGGTGACTTGTGAAATTGACCATGAATTTCAATTGGTGGTTACACAGATCAATTGATGTTTAAATTTTTTGCATTACTATCAAACATTCGAAACTTAGAAATTCCAGGACTCTGTATAATGTATTGTTTAAATGAATAAGTTATTTTCAAATTACATAAATAGCCAATCAAGATGATCATACTGTAGTAATTTAAACAAATTTTATAAATTTCGAGTATTTAACTAAATTGAGTACCTTAATCTAATATGTATGTATAAATTCAACTACATCTTAACTGTCCATCCAAATATCTACTGTTTTTTAATTTTGAGTTTTTAGACAAAAATCGCATTGGGACATTATTTATAAATAATAAATTAAACTGATTGAAAAGTCTTGTATGTGTCAATGTATGTTGAATAATTAAAAATTTTTATCAGATAATACATTACGAGGTCTGGCTATTAAATAACGAGACTGGTTACGAAAAAAGGTTTTATTATAAAAATTATTCTACATTTGAATGCTCCCCTTCAATACACTCCACTCCCCTCTCCACAGATCTTTCCATACGTTTTTTGCATTGATAGAACCAGTGCTGGAAGTCTTCTTTGTTGAGTGCCTTTAGGAGCTCTACCGTTTTTTGCTTTACTGCTTCCATCGGTTAAAATCGGGTCCCTTTCAAAGCAGATGCCAAATCTGGTGAGTACAGCGGGTGTTCGAGCACTGGAGTGCGCTTACTGTCCAAATACTGCTTCACTCGTTCTCACAGTGTTGCCAAAACTGACAAATAGTAAGTCTGGTTGATAATCTAACCCTCTGGAACCCATTCAGTCATCACGATACCGTTAATGTCGAAAAAACGATCAACATTGCCTTGAATTTTGATCTGCTCTCCCGGCCCTCACGTCTAGGGCGCCCCCTAGGTGTGCAGTCTCGTTATTTAATAGTCAGACCTCGTATATTACTGTACCAAATAAAAATTTGGTCATTATCAATATTGCGAACTATTGTGTAAGCTTTGGTAACACTTTTGTTCTCTTCTTCTTCTTCTTCTTCCTCATTGTACACTAGGACTCAGTCCTGTGTTTGCATCAATGGTTGCTTAGCTGCAACTAGGATGATGAAGACCACCATGCTGAACAAGTAGATGGAGCGCAGGAATTTGACATTATTAACGCTATTACTATGAACCCTACAATTACCACTAGAGTAAAGCGTGAACTTAATGTCACTCAATCAAAAGAAAATAGAGTCTTGCGATAAAATCATCTGTACCCATATCATATTTAGATGGTTCAGCGACGACATCCTGGAGATGAAATCCATTGGTTGGAATTTTGTAGATCGATTAACAATTATCAACTAATACTGTACAGTATTCCCAGAAAAAGCCTAATTTACAAGAGAAGGAATAATTCTCGTAAGTCACATTTATGAGCAGAAGAAAATCCCCATGCTATTAGGGCGACCTGAGTTGATTTTTTAAATTAAAGTTGTTGTGTTTCATTGAAATTGAAATCTGTGAAAATTTTTTTTCATATATATTTGATTATTTATCTATCACAACGGTGTTTTTTTCATTGCTGCCTTTAGCTTTACCCCTGTTTGTGTTCATTCACTTCATCCCCAATCTTTTTTCAATAATTTCAATAATTTCTACAGGCGTATCAGAAATTTCAGCGAACTTTACAAATACATCGACAATGTTAATTGAAAATTACTATATCAGATTTAGAAGCCTTTCGAAACAATATTATTTTTGGTGAATTATATCCCGCTAAGTTGTTCATTAAACATCCTCCTCCATCCTCAAGGAAATTACCTTCCGAACATACTTCCTCCGGGTTAGATACCTGCCAACTTCATTCTTAATATCAAGAATATAATGATTATGTCATCGAATATTTAGATGACGGGTGATTTTTTTTCTGTATAGATCAATCGACTGTGAGTTTGTGAGATTGAGTAAATTAAAACAATAGTTGAACGTGATGTCATATTTTAGCATATAGACGATGAATCTCGTATTATTGGATGAATTGAAGCTTTTCCTACGACTATATAATACGGTCATCGTTTCCATTTGCATATAACCTCAATCATCAATTTCCATATTATGATCATCATAAACATCATTATTAATGGCATTATTAATTGGAAGATTATTATGGTTGAGCTTTAGTAGAATATTGTAATGAAAACGGGCCTATAAAAGAAGCGTTTGAAGAGAGATTTCATAGAAAGAATGATAAAGTTATCCAACAAAATTATATCACGATATATCAAGATCTAAATAGAGAATGAAGAAAGAAAATGGGAGATTTTTCAAGAGCTTGCTGAATTGAGCTACGAGCAATAGGCGAGTGACTTAAGCAACGAGTGTCAATTCGATTTTTCAACACGTGTTGTACATGATACTTTCTCAACAACCACAAAAAAACGCAGTGGTATTTATTTTTTAATTAAATTTTATGATAAGTTCCTACAATTTTGAACATAAATTGGTGCTTGCAAATGACCATTTTATGTTCCTCAGTTTTGGAGCTGCAAGTGTAGATTCACAAAATGGCGGTGGTTGACGTGGGGAGAACAGCTTCTAGATTATTGTCATCCACCACGTTTCAGAACCAGTATGCATCTGATGAAAATCTCTCTCATTGGAATAAGTGTGCAGAGTTAAAAGAAGGTTTTAATTAATAAAATAATTTTTACATTAAAATCAACAAATAAAAGTAAAAACTAACAAAGCATGTTAGAAACTAAGAAGCGTAAGTGCATTTTTACCCCTCCTGGTATTCATTGTAACTTTAAGATCTTGGTTTTATGAAGCTAACAAGAGATAAAAAATTTATCATTATCACCACTTTTTCTGTATCAAATATCAATTAATGAATTATCATTATCGCTTGTTACATCTGGTTACGTTTAATGGAATAGCTTCATTTTATACTTTTCTAGTGGTATTTTATTATCCATTAGAATTTATTATCCAGAACATCGTTTACAAATTCAATTTCAGACGTATTCTAGTCCCTCCATTATCTAGAATATATAGTGAGGTCCACAAACTCTTTCTACTTCTTTCTTTTCCAACTTGGCATACTCTAGCTAATGAAATTTCGAGAGAAATTGGATATGGTACAAAGGTACTGTCACCAATAATGGATTAAATGAAAAATCCATTCCATTTATATATAAATGACGTTTCAATGATTGGAATTAGTAATTTTTTTGTAGCCGAAGCTTCAACAACCAAAAAACTTGAAAACTAAAATAACTGATTAGTTTCTTGAGCTTTCCAATCCCCCGTTTCTTGCGATTAAGCAATAACCAGAAATCACACCTAACCAAAACAGAAGTATAGGGTGGAAATTCATTACATCACATTATTTTCAAATTCAACTGTCTGATGAACGATGTCTACCGATGCATTTTCGTGATCCACTATAAGCCCACGATTATTGACTGTCTCAAGGGCTATAGGTAAACATTTTCTATATCAATATATTGATTTTTAGCAGTTTCTCTTATCCTGTATTACGAAAGAATACTACGTAGTACACAACTTTCTTAACAGACTTTTACTTTTCAGCCATTGTTGGTGTAGGTGAATTCGTAAATCCACACAAGGCTCTATCTCAATCACTTAATAAATGCATCTTGGATCCTCTTCGATGATGCGTCTCAACCTCTCAATGTTTCCAAAAGTAACTGAAGAACAGGAACTACCAGCACAAGCCTCATTTCCAGAGGTTACTAGCTAGAGTAATCGCATTTGTTATATGTATCATCCAATTTAGTAATCAAACACTCATTACCTTACGGAAGCTTTTATTTCAGAAAAGTGTTCAAAAGATCTAGTCTCTATATTCTAACCTTAAAGCTTACAGCTTCGATATTTCCATAGATAAAATAATTATTTGTAGCAACTGCAATTACTATGGTGGGGGGAGTATATATTACTACTTACCATATGGTCTGTACATCCAGGGTCTATGAAAAACATCAGTTCACCTTTATTAATCTACAATTTTACTATAAAATGAGCCTCTAAACTACTGGCTTCTTCTATCCTTAAAATTGTTACCTCTTTAACCTCGATACGAATGACTTCATCTAACTGAATTACTGCCCTTCAGTCAATCCCTTTTAAGGTGACCTGCTCCACCGTATCTGAAACTTTTTTTATTTTTCGATATAAACATCATCTGATTACTTCGATTTTGTATAGTCTACTGTTAGCTTAGACTGTTGTACTGTTTCCAGTGCTGTTGATATATGATTTTGGCAAGCTTAATAATAGGTGACCCACTATATCTATATCTTCCATTTTAGTCTGTACGTCAATAGAAAGAAAACGCTTCTGTACGACTTGCAACAATGAGGTTAATAAGTTGTTGTTGACAATGCTGTTATGTGATTGGCTGGACACTGGCCTCTACTGTCACCTTCCGTCAAATCTATAAACGTATTAGTTGTGCTAATCAACCCAGAGAGTGCGCCTTGTTTCATTTTCCCCTCCAGCGAGTTTTCATTCCCTGGGTCCACCTGGCTTCTTGATTAGGCGTAGTTAAGTAAATTAGGTGTTTGTAGGTGGTTGCACAAGTCGTATCCTTTCAAATGAGGAGTGTCCTAGCCTCTCCTAACCAATTGTGTAATTTTTTTTCTGTTATAACTGTTTAGTCATTTTGTACATGGAGATGGAGGATAGGGCCCAGTGCACTTCCCTGTAGAACGACTGACATATTTGGATGTAAAGTTGTGATATGATCTGAACTTGGGGTCAGTATTGGGGGTAGGATTTTAGGATTAACAAAAAGGATGTGCGATAGGTTTTTCCTAATTTTATATAGTAGTCCGTCGTGTCAGATCTTATCGAATGGAAAATATCTAAAATAGCAGCCGAACAGTATTGTTCATGTTCAAAAGGTTGGTACACTTTCTTTGTGACTCGTTACAAATGTTCCATGGAAGCATGTTGCTTTCTAAATCAAAATGGATGGCTAGGTATTAATCTGCTGGTGTTATTCTCTCTATTAGTAACTTTTCTAGCAGTTTTGATATAACGGATGATAGGCTAATTTGTGTATTCTCTTCAAAAGGTTTTCCTAGTTTAAGGATTAATATAAATTAGACAACTTTCCATAAAATTGGGAGATAACCCGTTTTTAATACTGCTTTGTACAATTATGTTAGATACTTCAACCTTTAGTTTGATAGTTCCTTCAGGATTTTGGCACAATTAGATTTTTCGGTATAGTTTCCGATAAATTTTTCTACGGAAAGCTCAAGTGGATATGTTTCCAAAATATCCCTGACTTCGGCCTCAATATTGCAGTTGTTTTCTAGGGGATTAGATTTGATGACTTATTTGGCTTTATCTTGGGTGCTTTTTGTCCACTGACCTTTAGAAGTGTGACAAATATAGGCAAAACATCTCCAGATCTTTAAAAGAGTAAAAAACAAGAAAATACGAACACTTTGAGTAACCACATGATTTACACGAAAATCCATTTGTGATAATTTTCACAGCATATTGGTAATCAAATTAAAAGCATCCACCCGAAATAAAATGGCACTGTTTTGTTGATTAGTGCATTATAAAAAAGAATTTTGCCAGAAGAAAATGTCAATTTCCCAAAGAGACGTAAAACATATTATCCAGTTTCCTCTCGTACTTTTCAAATTAGTTCTGTTGGTATCAATAAAATAAATATCTTTAAGTCTTATTACACCCTGACTAATATAATTGTTTCAGTATTGTTGTTTAAGTTAGTTAAGATACGCGCGAAAGTTTATTGACCAAAGAGCTTATGAAGTTGAATAAGGTAAGATAGAAAAAGGATTAAGTTTATTACCTGAAGCGGTTATTCTGAATTACCGTATACTCCACAACACTTTAGGAATTTCTTCTAGAACAAGGTATTAGTATTCATTATACTACGCTAATAATAGGACGATATAAGACGTGTTTAATTTCATTGTATTTCAAGTATGAATATAATTGAAATATTATCTTTATGTAGTTAAATTTAAACTGACGATTATGCGACTAAAACCGCTACTAGAAAACCTGGAGTCAACTAATCCTAGTTCGTCTTCAGAATCAAAATTAAATTAATGTTTTATAAAAGCGCTAGACATCCCTTGCTTCTCTCCATCGGAAAACCGAGGCAACAGGGAGTAAAATTCGTTGCAAATAGATTAAACTAGATCGTCAATTGACGTGGTTTGCAGTTTTACTACTCAGAAATGTAATAGCTGCACTTCCTGTTACCCCTAGAATGAGTTCTGGCCCTTTTTATTTTATTTTATTCTGGTCCGTTCATTTTTGTTCAAGTGACCAGGCACATAAAAGAAGTGGACCTTGTAACCATCACTTACCAGTTCTTGTAGTACTTATTTGCTCCAGAAGAAGCCTCAGAGAACATCGTTTTAGTCGTTCTAACTTCTACAACAGCTCTGCTGTTTAAGCAAATTGAGATTACTATGTTTCTATAGCGAGAAAAATGAGCTTATTTTGGGGTATCATCCGCAGAAGCCTGCTCTAGCCAGTCCTAATAAGTCCTAATTACATTATTCTACCATCGCTGCACATTCATCTCGACAGCTACGCCTAAAGATGGCAGTGGATTTGTATACATAAAAAAGAAATCAAGAAAACAAAAATAAAGAAGGGAATGTTTGTAGGTCCACAAAAATGACAACTGATGAAGGATAAAACACGCCTAGAAATGTTTTGTGAAAGCTCTTCTTAATTTTCTAGAAAACCAAGAATCAGAATATTAAGAGGACTCATTAATGAACTTTAAATGTCAAATAAAACTCTCATCGAGATATCTATCCGGCAAATTTGGATGTTGTGAGTGACAAACAAGGCGACGGGTTCCATGAGGACATTTCATTGATGGAAAAGCGCTTTCAAGCAAACTGAGTTCGGAAATGCTATCAGAGATTAAGAAGAGACCTTCCAGATAGCAACTATTTTCAAAAATCATATGTATTTATTCAATATTAAGCAATAATATCTCTAAATGAAGCTGATGTTTCTACTTTTTACTACAAAAATGTGTGTTTCGATATCACAAAAAAACCTGACGTAAATTTTTTTCGCTCGCATATTATTGTTGTTGTCCCTTAGTACATAGTTTTCATATAAACGAATCGCACTTCGCAATTGACACTTGGCGGGAGCATCAATAATAGCGGACATATCTACGTGGCTGTAGCACAACGCCGACTGACGCTGAGTGTGTAGTGCGAGAGCTTCTCAGTCGCCCACCGCTTCCTTGTGCTCGCGTAGCATCTGCACGGAACAATCGGAGGTTGAAAAAAAAACGGCCCTCCTAATAATGATGACCTTAATCCGGAATCACGACTGCACTACTGCCAACTTGATGTGTTTTTATGGTTATAAACCGTGAACGTTCTCTATAAATTGTCACATTACAGTCTTTTTCTCTCACAAACGGTTTAATGTATAAACAAATGTTTTAGACAATATTCACGTGATCAACATTAGAGCCGTAAGAAAACAAATATTTGCGAAAACAGTTTTTTTTAACTTTTATAATGTCAAAGTGTTGAGTTTTCTGCTCATTATTTTTCATTTCAATGATTTAACTGAACTATATTAGTCACGTATAATAAATATGTTCGGAAGAAGAGTAAAATAGATTGAACGGATTGGAAGTGATGTATTTCGTTTAGTTATGCGGAAGTTGGTAGATTGCCCTTTGACTTACTCGCATTGCGAATTGCATAAAACTTGGAAAAATTGAAATGCGAAAGTATTCGAAATTTTATCTATTCAGATAGGGGTACGTAGGTGCATTGTACATGTTTCAGCTAAATGAGTATGTATACATCGATGAGCATTACAGTGTGTGGTGCATATTAATACTAATGACGGATAATTATGTTAAAAATTACGAAACTGTAGATATTGTATGACGTTGAGTTAAAATAAAATAGATAGATAGTTTATTGAACCCATTCATATACATTGAGTACATTTAAAGTCAGTTTAGTAAATATCGTCAGTTGCATCGTACATGTACTCAAATACTCAAATAAATAAGTGTTATCACTTACTTTTGTACCATCTGATAACGTTGCGTTATCATCTGCAAATAAGATTCGATAGCTTCCGGTAAATCATTAACAAAGGGGATAAATAGAAGTGGGCCCAAAATAGATCCTTGAGGAATACCATTGCATAAATCTGAATTTCTGTTTCCACAAACTACATATTGTTTTCTGTTCGTTGGGTAAGATGCCATTAATTTCTATGCTTTCCCCCTAATACCATAAAATTCTAATTTATCAAGAAGTAATCTATGTGAACGGAGTCGAAAGCTTTCGTTAAGTCGCATAGAGCTCGTGCACTCTTCAAGTTTATCAACAACTTCTTTCAAGAGTCGTAGAATTGCAGATATGGTCGATTTATTAAGACGATATCCGAATTGAAATTCTAGATAATTTACCAATTTTTCTTTAACCATAAATCGAATATTTCGTTTATTGTTGGTAAAATAGCTATCGGTCTGTAATTTTCTGGTGAGTCTGCGCTGGCCAGTGTCCCTGTTCTATTCATTCATTATACAAAATGGTGAGTGGATGTATCATTGATTAGATGGAGTGTTCATCATTTTATCTTATCTTAAATATTGCTTCCTGGACACCACTTTCTAGGATTGGACTAATAAAAAATACGAAAGTGCGCTTATTGAGTTTGTTCAAAAAGAAACTTGACTCGAATTGAGAGTCGCTAAGAAATTTAAAAACTATTTCAGATATTAACGCAAAAAATTCATTAAGTTGCGGTGGTATTTCAGACTGTTATTTATTTTAGATTTCCGTTCTGAGTTCACGATTTCCCAACGGGTTTTGTTTTTATTACTTGAATCTTCTATTATCATTGAATACGCCGCCTTCTTTTTCATATCCAATTGCTTTTTTATATATTTTGTTTAAATTTTTTGTAGTTCGCCCAATCAGCTTCTCCGTAGGTATGTTGTCCAGTTATACCAAAAGTAGGCGTCAATGTTTTTATTCTAATAGGCGGGAGCCGGTAGCACGTCATAAAGGAATCAAAAAATTTGTATTTATATCAATAGAACATGAGTGTAGGAATAAACTAAGCTCGATATGCGTGGATTCCAATTGCCGGAACAATGTAAAAACAATTATTGAAAAAATGTTTTACCGTCATAGCAGATACTATTTTTTTTAAGTATTCGATAGTAAATTTTATTGGCTTTTAGAAAAAAATCACGCAAACCACTTTTTTTGCCGGAAGGGTCCAGTATACCTATTTGAAGTGTGTGATGAGGGCTAAAATTTCTACATCATTCCGGAACTTTTTTTTATTTCATTTATTTTTATGTAATTTTTAAAAATATCTTGGTATGCGCGCTCAAAACTGCCGGAAAAATCCTACATACCACCTTGAAGTACATAAACTATATTAGCAAGTACTCCAAAATGAACAATGTTCAATACATTTATTTTGGAGTAAATGCTTTTTGTCGAAGTTACATAATTATTACGAACTCGTATATTACATCAATAATAATTATGTTTTTTATGAAATTACTCTTGTTAATCAATGTTTTTTACATACATAATATAGTTTAGTACAGAGTACCGTTTTAGAGGTGAATCCCAATAGCTGGAGTGGTTGCAACAATTTCTATCACGGAGAAGTGTCGAATGTTTCCTCATTTCGTTTCCTATTTTGGAAAGAAGTATTGCAAATCGAGATTATTGTTTATTTCTCACTTTAAATAGAACACCCTTTCTTTTATTATACTTTCCACTACATTTTTTAAGCAAATTAGTTTGGTATCGGTAGTCCCTATACCCAAATCCATCCACTTTTTAGACATTTCATTATATTATTTGGAATACAAAAAAGCTTAATTATTTCAACATTAGGATAAGGAAGGACATAGCTGTTAAAGATTTGGAAATTATCAATTTAACTAGCTTTTAGCCGCGGCTTCGCTCGCATCGAATCCATTAAATAAGTATCAGAAATCATTATAATAGAAAAGAACGAACTTTGTAGCTATATTAGAACCTGAGATATAGATCTTTGAATGTAGAAAAATTGCCAAAAACCTACAAAAATCCATAACTCCACATTAAATGTCCGCGCCTATCTCCTCTCCAACTCAACCGATTTGAGTGTTCAAAAACTCAAAAGAAAGAAGGTGTTTCAGCGAGTGTTCTTAAACCAAAACGAAGTCTCTATCTTGAATAGAACCTGAGATATTTAGAATAAAACGTGTGTATGTGAAAAACTCCCATAAGTAATGTACAGGGAGAAATCGCATTTGAGTATAACTTGAGAATGGTGAAAATTAGATGAAATCCGATGGTTGATGGCTGATCTGTGTATCAATACCTTTCATTGAAAAAAAAATTAAGCAAATCGGTTGGGTAGAACGCCTGATCGGACTCGGAATGGAAATCATCTATTTTTTTTATATATAATATTATTTGTACGGTTCTGTAGGTGTCATAAGGATTTAGAACGTTAAAGTAGATGGCTGCTGGCCATGAACAATGCTGAAATAACCGCAACGAATTAAATTATCATGATACTATTAAACCCGATTTGTCTACATTTACTTAAATAAGAAAATAAGTGCTCTTACGACAGCTTTCATATTCTTACGCCAATAAATAACAACTAATAAATTTCCAAAATTATTTTGTATTTCTCAAAATTTCATTTTTTGTGATACTGTACTCCAAAATTTGCTGCTTTGAAGAATAACATTAACAAAAACATAATTTGGAACATTTATCAGTTATAACAATATCCCCACTAAGTGAAATAACTCCACCGCAATTTTACTTTATAAAAAAGGAGATAGAACAAACCTCGAAAACTATAAATCGGTTAGTCTTTTAAACCACTATACACACGTATCTTAACAACGAGACTAGAGAGGAAACTTTATCAGCCAAGAAAACAGGCAGGATTTCGTTCAGGATATGGAACAAGCGTCCATATGCTTACTTTAAAAATATTAATTGAAAAATCGATGGAATATAACAGACCCCTAGTCCTTATCTTTGTCGACTACCATAAAGCATTCGATACCGTTGAACTGCCAGCTATTTTGAAATCATTAGAAGAATGTCGAGTGGATCACAGATATTCAAGTATTATATCAAAACATAATAACGCGACAACAACGGTCAATCTACACTCTCCCACTGAAAAAATTAAGATAGAATGAGGCGTTAAACAAGGTGATACCAGATTTGCAAATCGCAACAAGGAAAGTTGGTCTAAAAATAAATTTCAATAAAACCAAGATGATGACAAATTTAGTTCTTACCAGCCACTAAATGTGGAAAATAAAGGTATTCAGATGGTAGAGAGTTATATATATGAGATAAAAATCACTAGAGACAACTAAACAACAGAACTGTCTCCAATAACGACACTAGGATGGGCTTCATTTGGTAAATTACGAGATGTGTTCAATCGGCCTTAAGAGAAAAGCATTTAACCAATGCGTCCTCCTTATGGCGCGGAGACTCTGACATTAACTAGATGATCAATACTTAAATTACAAATTACACAGCGTAAAATGGAAAGGTCTATGCTCGTCATCACTATGAGGGATCGGATAAGGAATGACGAATTGCTCAGACGATCTGGAATTAAAGATATCATAGACCAAATACTGAGACAGAAATGACGGTGGGCAGGACATGTTGCAAGGATGCAAGGTAACCGATGGACAAAAAGAATTCTAGATTGGAAACCGAAAACAGACAGACGAAATCCAGGAAGACCCCCAACGAGATGGACGGACGATATTAGAGCAGAGAAAACTGGAAGCATTTGGAGGAGGCCTATGCCTAGCAGTGGACGAGATAATGCTGAATGATGATGACGATGATGATGAATTATCTTCAAATAATTCAAATTACTCACCAAGCGATATTTGTTCAGCATTAAAAGCAATAAATAAGTACCTTGAATGTCGGATTAAATTGTCGGTCTTCTCGATAATGTCTGCTCAAAATTACGATGTCTAGAAACAACGGTCGTTTTTTAGAGTGTTTGCAATCAAATGCAATGCAATAGGGCATGTTGCGGAGTTAATAATGGCAATTTCACTTCTCCACTAGGGCAGCACAATCGTTCATTGGCTCAATGCGTACACGGAGTAATCAGAATCGAAATCGTATCGAAACGGTGCTCGGTTCAAATCATTATTTCATAAATTTCTTCGTATTGCCAATCGAACCGTTTCGCGGGCTGCCCTGTTTTGCTCTTGTAATTGCGAAGCGCGAAGTCCAGCCATCCTATGTCGATTTAGTTAGAACAAATAACATTATCGTGAACTATCTAAATATAGTTGAAGTATAGGTCTACCAGGGTAGAAATTTGTATCACATAACTACAACCCGGTTAACCTAATCAGTTTCTGAACAACAGAGAGTTAGCTTCCGAATATTCAGATCATGATGGGATTAACCCAATCATAGAGTAACTGTATTTAATGTCCCAGTCAAATACCAACTTACTTTATATTGAAAACATTGATTTATTGAAATATTATCGATTTTTTATTATTTATATTCGGCTCCTAATAAATCGTTATAATATTGAAAATTCTAATTTCGGCTAATAAATAAATATCGTATAAAATGAAGTAGCACTTGCTATTCGATCAAATTTTGTGATAATGCATTTAATTTAATAAGCTGCAAATTTATACCCCAGGGATGTTTTCATTATATTATGGTAATCTCTTCTACATATAACTTAAGGGTTAAAGTAGAATCTCAGATCCTCCACATCAGTTAAGGAGACATCAATGATTTAATATTGTTAATAGGGCCTGCAAGGTTTGGACCAAGATAACATGCTACGTTTCGCGTTATAATCCGTTGAGTAAATATATGAAAATAGTTATTTGAAGAAGAGGATTTCGTGTAGCTTTTACTTTTTCTTTTAAGCAAAATTCGAAACGGTGCATTTAATGATTTTTTTTTGTTCAAAAAAATGTATTCCCTTGGCATCAAATATTCATAATCAAATATGGGAAACAAATGATCAAGTACTAGAAATTTTATGTATGAATTGTTCATTCTTTTATTATTGAAGCTTTGGGAATATCAGTTTTCCGTTTCTACTTCCATGTATCCTCGTCGATGTTGCCGGTTTTCTTTTTAAACTTACATAGGTACCTCAGTAAATCTTTGGTAATGTGTACATTGCAACATTTTTTGTCATACTAATTTCGTAACGCATAGATAAACATACCCTTAATCTTTTCAGATATTCTACATCACTATTTCTATGTGGCAAGAATAAGTGTCTTTCACAACTTGGTGGATATTGAAATACTTACGTTTTGTAGTCTTTCTCAATTTCAATGATTCCAAATATTTTTAATTTAGATTGTATTAGTCTAACCTACGAGATGAACCTTTGGAAAAGTCTTGCAAATTTTTTGATTATATTCTCCCAATATGATTATTGGCTTATTATACTTTTTTAGAATGAGAATACATAACTGAGGTGTTTGTGTAACCCAGTCATACAAATATAAAAAGTATTAGCCGATTCCGGTTTTTCCATATGGAAATCCGGGAAATAGCCTTTCTGCCACTACAGATATGGCCTAGATGCTGAGAAAACCCCTCGCCATCGTACTCCATACCGGAATCTGACAAGCACAGTCCTTGTCACATCGTGGCAAAGAAATAAATTGTTGAAATAATATTTCAAAAATAATGAAAGTTTTACGGCTGCAGTTCAAAATTTTCGTACAACAAAAACATTCCGGCAGACGGGATCCGTTGAAGATAGCAAAATCACTGATCGTCCAAAAACAAGTCTTTCGTGTCAATATAAAACTTTTGCTTCCCGTGGTTACAAAATTTAAAACAACCAACTGAAGCCTAATGATCATGCATAGCGAAGAAAGTTTGTTAAATGGATTATTGAGCATTAACTGATATCACGAGCAGAATCATCTTAAGCGACGAATCGCATTTGACTTTGATGGGTTTACAATCGTCGAAATTACCGTTTTTGGGGTTTTGAGGCTGGTTAAGCAGTTCTTTTCACCAAAATTTGATAATATTGATGTGGCCAATATGTGGTTTCAAGAAGACAGTGCCACATGCCAATAACTCCATGAAATACTTCGATTACTGCATAAGACATTTCCAGGTCGTGTACTTTCTAGTTTAGGTGATCATAATTGGCTCCCTAGATCGTGTGATTTAAAACTATTAGATTTCTTCTGGGGTTATTTAAACTCACAAATTCACGCCAACAAGCCAATAAATTTATCAAAGCTGATTTTTTTCAATGCTAACCTAACCCTACGTAGTAAAATAACAAGTTTCCACAGTATAAATCCAACTTGTTCTTTGAAGGACTTTCAAAACTTATTCTTCGGCATAATAAGCTTTTTCATTCTCCTGGTTTTGATCCCATTCATAGCTATTCTATTCTGCTATTTCATCTTCGAGACCTTTTGGATACTCTCGTGCAAGATTTGACAAGAAACTGTTTAAAAGTCTCGAAAGGAAACTTCAAAGTATCGCAAACAAGAATGTCGTAGGCAGCAAAAGAGTCAAGCATTGTTGAAGGCTTTTTTCATCTAAATGAACCTCTGAGTATACCTAATTGTATGCTACAACATAATGATTCTGAACTTCATAGAGAATAGGCAGTTTAAATTCTCCTAAAATTTCACCAGATCCCTCGTTCAAAATAACAGCCATTTCGATGAAAAATATTAGCTATTAAGCTAGTTTTATGTAAAAATTGTCACCTGAGGTCGATTTCAGTAGCAAATAGTCACTACTGGAAGCCCTTCAGTAATTCTAAATTACCTGACTCCAATACAGAAATTATGCGATTTTTTTTTAATTCAAACTGATGTTTAATTTGATGCTAAGGAAAAGAAGACTGCGTGAAGGCCATAAAAATGTTCATTCCTTATAAATGAAGGTACGCGTGCTGGTATGAGTCAGACTACACAATCTTATTGAAATATAAGTCCCGTATTTGGCGGATGAATTTCCTCTAGTAAATATACTGTTGTACTATGTATAATTGTTGTAACTTCTGTTTCAATAAAGTATAATTAACCTAAAGTTTTTCCAAGATGGGAGAAGAAGTGGCCAAAAGAGACTGGAATCGTAATTTGAATGAGTGGGGTAAACGAGGTTGGACAAACTTACATGGTGGTTGGGCACTGAAAAGAGCTGAACCCACAAATTTAGAACAAAATGTTTATCCACTTCCATTTTCTGTACAAAAACGATCCTGGCAAAACTTTCAGGTGAGTTCAAATCAATTTCTAAACTATCTTTTGTATGCATACATTATTTATTTTCATTTATCAATTTGTATTAAATTGTCATATGTATATTGACACGATCTCTTGGAATAGACGAAGGAGTATCATATAGTGCATATTAAAGGAGAAGAAGGTTTCCACCACTAAGAAACTGTGAAGAAATTTTCTTCACAGTAAACATTCATCGATGTTCTCGACCCCCTTGACTCATTTATCTTCAGTAGTTAATTAGAAAATATTTTTTGTATTCTTTTAGATCATAGATTAGTTTTAAGAAGTTACGACATGTTTAAATTGAGTCGTAGGAATTACCACTTATGAAAACCGTAACTCTCTACTAAATGTACTTTCTCTACACTCTCCTATTATTGCGATGAACTCTTATAATATTTTCAAAATTCACGTTCAAGTACGAAAGTACAATTTATAATTATTTTTAAAAATATAAATTTTGGAATCTTATTGAGATCTCAAAAGCAGGGAGCTGATCTACAATCTCCTGACTCGAGTAATTCCTCTTTCTCCCACTCCCCTTGTAACATCAATATCCCCCGCTGGTGGAGGACCTCAGTGCAATTATCTTGTGGTTCAATGACTTCTTGAAAGCAGGGAGCTGATCTACAATTTCCTGGTTCTCTTCGGATACTTCCTCTTTCTGCCACTTCCTTTGTAACCTCAATATCCCTCGCATGTGGACGATCTGAGTACATTTATCTTGTGGTTCAATGACTTCTTGAAAGCAGGGAGCTGATCTACAATTTCCTGGTTCTCTTCGGATACTTCCTCTTTCTACCACTTCCTTTGTAACCTTAATATCCCTCGCATGTGGACGATCTAAGTGCAATTATCTTGTAATTCAATGAATTCTTGAAAGCAGGGAGCTGATCTACAATTTCCTGGTTCTCTTCGGATACTTCCTCTTTCTGCCACTTCCTTTGTAACCTCAATATCCCTCGCATGTGGATGATCTGAGTACAATTATCTTGTGGTTCAATGACTTCTTGAAAGCAGGGAACTGATCTACAATTTCCTGGTTCTCTTCGGATACTTCCTCTTTCTGCCACTTCCTTTGTAACCTCAATATCCCTCGCATGTGGACGATCTGAGTGCATTTATCTTGTGGTTCAATGACTTCTTGAAAGCAGGGAGCTGATCTACAATTTCCTGGTTCTCTTCGGATACTTCCTCTTTCTGCCACTTCCTTTGTAACCTCAATATCCCTCGCATGTGGACGATCTGAATACAATTATCTTGTGGTTCAATGACTTCTTGAAAGCAGGGAGCTGATCCACAATTTCCTGGTTCTCTTCGGATACTTCCTCTTCCTACCACTTCCTTTGTAACATTAAATATCCCTCGCATGTGGACCATCTGAGTGCAATTATCTTGTGTTTCAATGACTTCTTGAAAGCAGGGAACTGATCTACAATTTCGTGGTTCTCTTCGGATACTTCCTCTTTCTGCCACTTCCTTTGTAACCTCAATATCCCTCGCATGTGGACGATCTGAGTGCAATTATCTTGTGGTTCAATGACTTCTTGAAAGCAGGGAGCTGATCTACAATTTCCTGGTTCTCTTCGGATACTTCCTCTTCCTACCACTTCCTTTGTAACATTAAATATTCCTCGCATGTGGATGATCTGAGTACAATTATCTTGTGGTTCAATGACTTCTTGAAAGCAGGGAACTGATCTACAATTTCCTGGTTCTCTTCGGATACTTCCTCTTTCTGCCACTTCCTTTGTAACCTTAATATCCCTCGCATGTGGACGATCTAAGTGCAATTATCTTGTAATTCAATGAATTCTTGAAAGCAGGGAGCTGATCTACAATTTCCTGGTTCTCTTCGGATACAACCTCTATCTGGTACTCCCCTTGTAACATCAATATCCCTCGCATGTGGACGATATGAGTGCAATTATCTTGTGGTTCAATGACTTCTACAATTTCCTGGTTCTCTTCGGATACTTCCTCCAATATTTCTTGTTGGTCTTGTTATATATGTTTTCGCTTAAGTTTATTCTATTATTTTATAAATCATTTCTTCTGAAAAGTAAATAGCCCATATTCGAGAATTTTTTGTTAAAATCAAAAATGTTTTTATAGACTTTTCCATAGATATCGACCAATTAGGATAACCTAAGCAAAGGACTATATAAAAACGTAAACAAAAATTATTTTTGATTTAAGTTTTTTCCCTTTTCAGACAAGCCCCCATTTCCTAAAATAAACACCATTATACAAAATCTGAAGTACTGTTACAAACAAACATCTAGAACCTTGCTAAATAGATTCTATGACCTAAAAAACGCTAAACTAACATGACATAAACCAGGTAGATTAGAAAATGTACCCCTTAAAAACCACCTTATATTAAACAAAATAGTCGAAATGCCATTTGTTTCTAACTCATGAATTTACTGCATAATTCGACGGAGTTTGAAGGTTATGTCTGTCGGAGAAAAATAATATCGAGAATTGTACTGAAACTGGACTAATGTTCACTTGGTTATTCCCAGTTACATTTTCTGAAGTCTCACGTATTATATTAGCGCTGCGATTAGGGATTTAAACAACACTGATACACGCTCCGATATTTTTCTAAAAAAGGAGCGTGCCTTAGAATATATGACACAAATACCCCCGCAATGATTTCTTAGAGATGTAAATTGAATATAAGTGTCAATTCGGTTTATTATTTATATATATATATATAGTAAATTTATAAGAGAGTACGATCATTAGAGATTGATTTGTTCTAATGTCAATAAAATACTAATTATAAAGTTTATTCTTCTTTTTATTATTTTGGCTACAGCGAAATTCTAAGTACTCCATTTTTCAACGTTCTGTTGGGGTCCGCGTTTCAAAGTTATTTGTCCTAAAATATGTAATAAACAATCACTTTTGAAATAAATAGACAATATGGTATATAGTGAACAAAATAACAGAAAACCCTCATGCTCTTGTTGAATATAAAATAATATCACTAGTTTGTAAACCTCAACCGTCATTTCTTCTTTAAAAAACATAAAAATTGATTTTCATATCGCACAAACTTTTTAGAGTGGTTGGGGCAAGAGAGTACCACCAGAATACAAAGAGTTAACACTTCAAGAAATAGCATCCTCCTTAAACGACAATGAAGATCCTTTACCTTACGAAGACGAAATTGAACCTGAAATACTAACTTCTAAAAGAAACAATTGGTCAAAGTTTACGGACGGTTGGGGAAAAAGAAGTAAATGGGAAAGTTTCAAAGGTAATCAATAAACTAGTATTGTTTTTATTATTCCACTTGTTTTTATATAAAATAACAAACATATGAATAAAAGTGAGGTCAGGCATCATTGTGGGACATAAAAATTCTTTATTTGTTTCGAATAGTTCCCTATGAGCCTCACAAATTCCTAAAAGTGGATTTGCATCAATTTTTGTTCCAAAATGTCAGTGTTTATGGATGATCTACTAATCCGACTCCTTTCAAAAAGTTCAGCTTGTTGCAACTGCAAAATATCTTCATTTTCTATTTCATATACCTCCAGATGTAATGCTCTGGAGCTCTCTAGTCTCCCATATGTCGAGAAAACGTGTATAGAGGTTTTGTCGACTACATACATTGCCTAGCGCTTCAGGCAATTCCCTGCATGTCGATACGTTTTTTGTCCTTATACTCATATCCTTATCCTATCTACCTTCTTTTTTTAATGTTTTCTATGTTGTCCTATAGCCGATTCCACAGAAGGGTTCAGGTCCTACGAGGAATTTATCCGCCTCTACTTCAGCAAGTTTGTCTACTATTTCATTACACTTCACTCCGCTGTGTCTCAGAACCTATAAGATGGTAATTTTATTCTTTTTACCTAGTTCAATCAACTTTTTCAGACATTCAATGGTTGTTAGCCCGCAGACAATATGCAAATCTCCTTTCCAAATTCAACTCTTTCTTCGATTGGATATAATATTTTGTCTACTGCTTTTATAATGTTTGATTCTAGGTCCCTCTCCTCCTATTCCTTCTGTATGCTATTTTGGAGCCAACGTCGTACTATTTGAAGGCATTTTTTAAGGTAAATTTTTCTCAAAGATAATCTTTTTTGGTATTTCATCCTGAGGCATGTTCCATGCAGATTCAGGTTCACTTCTACTTCTACTGTTGGGCATATTCTTATGGAAACGGTTGTACATGTACAATCTTTGTAATTTCGAGATGTTGTTGATTTTTGTGGTTTCCAAACCAGATATAATTATCGGTATCACTATCGCCGTGTACATATACAGTAGAATTTTTTTGCTACTACCGCCATTGATCGTTTGCACGGTTTCTGTTCCTTATGAAACCTTTTGAAAAGTATTTTTCGTTTCGGATGTGGCATATCGAAACCATTTCTCACTATCCAATATATAATACACTTTCTACATCATTAACGAACAACGCCTTCACTTATAAAGCTGTTTCCATAGACTTGACTCATCCCATGCTGATTTTCCCTTGTAATATTTTCTTCTACCTGCAATAAACGGATCACAACTTAAGCAGGAGAACAAATAAATTTTATTTTTCTTGCTTGTTCTTCAACAACCACATTTTTTCCTCTAAGAATTGGTGTTAAAAATACTTCAAGAGGACGACGAATTTCGGGATCTTTTTAGTTGGCGCGTGCTGTAACAATCAAAGGAGAAAATACTTTTAAATAGAATTACAAATAATTAGTAATAACTAATAGTGTAATACTGAAAATCTTTTTAAATATTTAAAAGACAGCATACTAACAAAACTATCACCCATTAATAATTATGGAACCACTGCACCTAACTGCAACAAACAAACAAAAAATGTTTCTGAACTATATATTTCACGGTCGATGTATTCATTTGTAGGAAAATTTCATATTTAACGTGTGAAATAATTTCGATACCAGAATTTGGGGATCACACTTCCTTTTGAAGCTTTAAATCAGAAAAGCTCTATTTCCATCTTCAAAGAAATAGAATTCTACAGTTTACAATGTTTTCTCAATGAGTTGTACAAATATAAACCAAATACACCATTCTCTAGATACCACTTTTTATTGGAATTTTCAATATCTAAATGAGAATTGAAGTGAGGTTTTGAAATGACTAGGTTTCTACTGTGGACTTACGTAAAAGGTGCTCTGTTAGTAAGGGCACCAGAAACAAACAGGGACTGATTCTTAAATCAGATCAGATTCTTTTTTATTTTGAGTTCAGTATCCGAATTTTTAAGAAAATATGTACAAGTTTGTGCTTTTCTATTAACAAATTATTTATGATACTTTTATTTTTCAAACACAATTTACAAGGTATTAATTACATTATCGTTTAGAAAAAATTTTGTTTGAAAAAATAGAAGCCTTCAGAACGAAGCAAAGAATAATTATATGTAATGTTAGTATTCAAAATATTCAAAACTTGAACGAGGTATATATTTTTTCGTAAATACTCGCAAACAAATCAACTTAAGTGGCACGCGCGCGGTCAAGTCTCTAACTTCCATTCTTTTCCTGATTTTAACATCTCAAAGTCATTTGTCTTAGCTTTATAATGAATGGTTTATGTTTTAAACGAGTTATTCGAAAGAAAAAGATTATAATTAACAGTTCATCCCATAAATGTCCCATAGAATTCAAATCCACGCTACACACTGACCAACCATCAATAACAATTTCTACATCGTAAATACCTGCAGTATGTGAACGGGCATTGTCTATTTTTATCGATGAAACAAAGGTAGCAAAACAGTTTAAAAAACTGGTACGGACACATAAACTCCACAAAGCCTAATAAGAAAAGTGACTGAGGTAAAAAGAAGGAAAGGAAGACTCAGGTAAACCTGGTTGTAGCAGTAGCAAAGGGAGAAAAAAGGCGATAAAAAATAATACAGCAGATGAATAAAGATTCGAAAAGAGTAGAAGAAATGGATAAAGAGATAATGGAAACCAAAATCCCAATGTTTTGACGGTTGAAACGGCATAAAGAAATCTAGAGAAGTAAATGAAGAATACTACCATCATCCTTAAGTAGTAAGATACACCATAAAATGTTTATTTACAGTTCTTGGGTCAGTCAATATTTGTGAGTTAATGTTGTACTACGAAAATGAATCGTCACACAATACACACAACATATGAATGAAAAATTATACCATGAACATCCACCCTAAAAAATAGTTACATGGTAGACCTTTCATGACATGACGTTCCAAAAGAAAGCTTCAAGTTGTAAAAACTATGATTGCAAAAGCGCGTAGTGATTACTCTGAACATAAATAGAAGCATTTCCCTAAATAAGTTTCCTTGTATCTTGAAAAACGTAGCTACACTCTGGTACAGGGCTAGCATATGTTATATATATTTTTACTTTTGTGATATTACTCATATTAGTGTTATTTCAAATAATGTCTCGAAGTATACCTTTCACTTCATAAATTCTATTTTGATGATTTGTATGCTTTATTATGCTTTTTTTCTCTAAAACAACCAATTCTTGTTAATTATAACTATAAGATAGGTTCAACTCAATCGAAGTTTTTAAAAACATGTATGCAAACTGGAGGGTTATTTTCATTGGCCTATTTCAATTGAATTGATCTGAGAATCCTTAGAAAAAGCTTGATAGTTATTTCCGTCAGAGAAAGAAAGCTAATATATTGTTTTTCATAAATATGGTAAGGTTGGGATCATTGAAATAACATGAGGACCTTTTCACATAACGTATATTTTAATAATGCCATCGATTCCTTCTTATAGTTTACAGTACCTTGATATTACTATTCAAAATAATAAAAATGATTTGATAGTTTGATTAAGTTGAGCTGTTACGAGTATCATTATTTGAATTTTTGTGATAATTCTGTTTCTATATAACTCTAACCTAATTTCTTTACAGGGGCTTGGGGTAAACGAGAACCAGCCTGGGTTAATCTAAAAGGATTGTGGGGTAAAAGAAGCAGGACAAATAGTTATGTAAATTAATAACGAAAAAAAAGAAGTCTGGATAAATATTTTTATGTAGTACAATCTTCTAAATATTACTTATTTAGTAAGTACATTAAGGCAAGTTAACTTACCTGACTCATGTATTTATGTCAAGCAGTACACAAGTCCCACTACTTTATAATGACCAGTAAACAAAATGGAGTCTTGTGCAGAGCAGACCTCTACCACCGCACTCTTAATACTACTCAATTCAGAACCATTTGTCTGTCCATTATAACTTATTTTGTAACTACTTCTGTTATGATATTTTCTTCATATACCTTTCTTTACTTTATTTCAGATTAAACATATCTATGGACATTTGAAAAGGTCTGTCTAAGAATCTGATTTGAAGAACATCATGTTTCTTTTGTCAAGATGTAGCAAAAAAATTACTTATAATATTATAATTTCAAAAGAAACTCTCTATAAATCGGTATTACTGAACGAACCTTGAATGGCTTCCGAGTTACATCGACAGTACGCTACACAATTGAAAATAGGGCGCTCAATTCACTTTATTTCTAAAAAGCCACAGGATCGTTACATTTTACTTAGTAATAAAACATCTAAATGTGTTTGAAATTACTACAAAAACATTTTATGTATTTTTTTAAAATATTTGTAATTATATTCAAAATTTATTGTTATTATTGTACTACCATTGTATTTCAATAAAATTTAACATGCTGGCATCCATGAAAGGTATTTATTAAACCTATCCTATGCACTAGATTCCTTAGTATTCGAATTACCTACAGGGTACTATCGAAAACAACCAGGAATACGTTTATAAGATTGATGTAGACTGATTGAAACTTTTACTAGCCAAAAACCAACGAATTAAAAACAAATAATAAATACGTTGTCGTGATGAAGAAAAAAGTCCTTGAATCATTTTTCAGGTCTTCTTTTCGCACATTGTATTGCAAACGTTGTTCCCATATCAACTTCTGGAATCGCAAAAAAGTCCTACATGAACTAGTGAGAGTTGATGTAAGGTACAGATCATTTATGTGCCCGTTGAGTTTCAGTCGTTATTTGTGTACAAACCTGTATTTTCATGGTCATTCTTTTTCTCTGTATACACACTCTGTAATATAACACCTATATCGCCATTGTCCTCCCTGTTTCTCAACCAGGAACAGAAGGATGTATAGCTAGAATGGAAAGACTTATAACTTTTGCAGATAATTTAAATAATATGCAATAAGTTCCAAAGTAATTAAATTATCAAAGACCATACAACAATGTCATACAAAATGATTGTAAACATTTCATTTAGACTGTTAACTTAAAATTATCAATAAGTAAATAAAGGATGAACGATGTTATTTTTTGTTATTTTCCTAAAAACAGATTAATCGACTATGAATCAAGTCAAATATTTCTAAGTTAGGTCTTTGGTAAATAAATATTTTTGTAACAATTAATGAAAATTCAACAATTTTAATTGGCTTTTCATTTACCCTGTATGAATCTACCCCATGGTGTACAATACGAACGTAGGTGGGGTACATTCTTACAAATATCTTATCGTAGAAACTAAATAACTTCGACAATTAATCACATAGTAAAAAATAAAAACTAAAACGGTGCACAGAATAAACTCTTTAGATGTTGTTATAACCCAAATTTAAATCTGTACAGAATGAACGCGATCATGACGCTGGTTCGCTAGTAAACATAACCTTAAAAATGCATGTACGAGGATGTATTGATATCTAGTTAGCCTAGACCAGTTCCATGCACAAGCAAAATATTGCGTTACCATAGCAACGAATAATAACTTAGTAGAAGTGTAAGTGTAAAGTTTGACGTCAAAAAAGTTACGCAATAAATTAAAACAAAAAAGATGTTCACCGAAATTGTGAAAATCGAAAAATTGGAACATCGAGCCATCATCAAGTAGCTATATTTAAAAGGGTTGAAAGGTAAGCAGATTTAGAAGATATGCTTAATAACATTGGTGATCAATGTCCTTCGTATGCGACCGTGAAAAATTGAACTACAAGCTTCAAAAAAGGTAACTTTACCATTGAAGATTATTACCGATCGGGAAGGTCAGTTTCTGTGTCAGTTCCCGAAAATATCGATGCAGGTCCTGATATGATTTTATCAGGCCGTCGAATTGGGCTAAACCGGATATCTGAAACACTCAATACTTCATACGAACGTGTTCGTCATAAAAAATTGTTGCAAAATAGATCCCCAAATGTTTGAATGTTGACCAAAAGGGTAGAAAAATCGTATTCAATCTGTGCTCAATTTGAAAACGATGTAGACTTCTTAAACCGAATTTTTACTATGGATGAGGCTTGGGTACATTTTTACGATCCAGAAACAAAGCAACAATCGATGGAATGGCGACACTCTGGTTCCTCAAGACCTAAGAAGTTTCGTGTCCAAAAATCTGCTGGAAAAGTTCTTGCTTCAGTTTTTTGGGATTGCCATGGAGTAATCATGATTATTTTTTTGGATAAGGGTAGAACAATAACTGGAGATTACTATTCGACATTACTGACCACTCTACGGAAAAAAATTAAAGAGAAAACACGCGGAAAGCTATCCAAAGTTATCCAAAGGTTTTTTGTTTTTTGCAGGACAACGCCCTTGCACACAAATCGCATGTTGCCATGCAAAAAATTCGTGAATTAGGGTTTGAATTACTAGAACACCCTCCTCTTTCCTAAACTGAAAAAAAAATTAAAAGGTGATAAATTTTCTTTCAACGAGGAGTTAATGAAAGTTGAGGAGGTCTGGTTTGCAGAGCAAGAAGAATATAGAGAAATTTGAATGATGATCAACGATTTTGAATTATTCATAATGTATTATATACTGTATGAAATGTGTAGAGAAATATAAACACGGCATTGGGGGTTAGACCTCTCAATTTGAATAGAATATCTACAGTTACTTGACTACAACATATTTTGAAATGAACGAATTTTTTAAACAGAAGAATGAATAGGGGTTTATATTATCAACTTTTAAACTTATTAAGCAGGGATTTAACAGAACATTCTTTAAAAAATAATCCTAATTGTCGATTAGATCAGGAAGTGATTCACAAATTTTGTCATGGATTTTCAAATGGGAAAATGATTCCCTATATTCTGCCAACTTCTAGTTTTCTTGTATCCCGCCGACTGTTTCTTATATCAACATTCATGAGCACATACAAATTCTATCAGTCTTTCACTCAGAGAAGTTATTTTTCAGGGTATTTGCAACTACAAACTACACTAGAAAAGTGAGGTTATGTTTTTTTATCGCGTAAAAAGCGGAAAGTTGGTTAACTTTGACGTTGAAAGCGCTTAAAAGCGCGATCTTTGTGCCATAATCAACAAGTTGAACTTTCTTTGACATTTATGAACGTCTAGGCCGCCGCGTCTGCTTGCGTTCATTCTGTATACGAAGGGTAATCAGTTTCCCCTAGAAATAAATTTCGAGCTTATTTAGACAATTGGGAATTAGAGGAATAAAATCATTCAGATAGTCCCAGGATTGGGAATGAGACTCATATCTATTGCTACCAAATCGTAAAGGGAGTTTTAAAATAACATAAAAAGAGCCCACAGGAATAAAGGTTTTAAAATAATAAACATAGATAAAAAAAATTCTATTTAATTCAAATTAACTTTGAAATCCTTAACCAAATTCCACCATCAACTTCCAAAACGAAACCATTAGTGTAAGCATATTGAATAGGAATCTTTGTCTTAGAATCCAGTTCTATATTGAAATTACTTAAAATCACAGCTAAAGCAACTTTGACTTCTAATAAACCAAATCTGGATCCTGTAAAACAAAAAAATAAATAAATCTTTTTTGTATTTATTAAACCTTATTTTATTCTAAAGATTATTTTTCATAGGACTAGATCTGTTATTAAAATTTAAGTTCAATTTATAACCTTCTACGCTTGCGCTGGTGTTGGCGCCATCGTTCCCATTCAACATAAAGTCAACAGATTACGAAGTGTGACTTATAAACAAAAACGCCCTCGTTCGCGTTCCAACTTCTATCCAATGTGACTCATTGTAACTAAGTACAAAATAACACAATTTAATTCAATCCAAATCCTAATCAAGTTTCTCCGTACACTTCTATTGATTTCAAAACAACTCTGACCACATTTTTATATTTGATTTAAAAAAGAGCATTGAACAAGAACAAAGTATAATATGTAGCTCTTTCTATATTGACAAGCAACAATTTTCTTTCATTTTCTTCTTCTATCCAATCTTGTTTTTCTCTTATTTTTGTCGCCAACAATTATCCTTTAACAAAATACTATTACATCCACCAACTCATTTCTTCCATTTTTGCCAACATTTAAACTTAGGCAGGTACTTCAATGTTAATCAAAATCATTAGGCAACACAACAAACAATGAAATGAAGATAGTCTATGAGCAGAACTAACCTTAAAATACAGTACAGTTCTACTACCTAAAATAGCTTAATATCTTTTGAATAAGTATAATAGTAACTACTGGGTAGTACCTAATTATATTTTTAATTATTTAATAATTGAAATAAACTCTAAATTAAAGTATTGTAAAATATATAAGCTCACCTATGCAATATCTTGGACCTTCTCCAAATGGCAAATATGCAACAGATGGCCTGTTTGCTTTATTTTCTTCACTAAATCTTTCTGGATCAAACTTTTCGGGATCCGGATAAATATCCGGGTCATTTTGGATGGCAATAACAGGAATAACAACTCTAGTACCCTCGCGTATAATAACCTCTGTGTTTGGAACTTTATAATCTTTATTGCAAACTCTTGGAAGAAGCGGAGCTGGCGGGTGCTTACGAAGAGTTTCTACAATACGAATATAAATGGTAAAACATAACATTAAGTAATTTAAGTTTCCATAACAGTTTGAAACGGATAATTGAATTATGTATATATAATCTAAAAATGAAGAACTAACTAAAAATAGCCCAACACATTGTTGGTAAGTGCAGATGCTTATCCACTGTGTGTTATGGAATATTGTTTGTCGATTATATCCAAAAGGGAGAGACAATCAATAACGAATACGACATAGAGTTGTTGTATCGTTTGGATGCAAAAATCAACGAAAAGTAGCTCCATATTCGAAGAAAAACCACTTTTTAACCAGGACAATGGACCCATTCACAAGTGAGTGGTAAAGATGGTTAAATTGAACACTTATAATTGCATTCCCATCCACTGTATAGTACAGATCTAGCCTCCAGTATCTACTAATCGCAAAAAAATGCTCTCAGGTAAGAAATTCAGTTCAAATTAGGAAGCAATTGCTGATGCTGAAGCCTATTTTGAGGCGAATCCTACAATCACGGCATCGAGAAGTTATGGAAGCGTTGGAATTATTGTATTACTCTTGAAGGACATTACATTGATGAATAAAATCGATTGTTGGCAAAAACATGTGTTTTTCTTAGTTAGTGACACGAATTATTGAATGATGTGTTAAAAAATAGTTTACAAAACATAAAAAACATGCCTTATTATAAAACCGAATTAAAAAATGAGGTGTTTTCATTAAATACAGCTATTGTTTGTAACTTTATCATAAGTAAGTGATTAAAATAACAGAAACAGAATCACAATGCCACAATGTCATTATGGCATTTAAAGTTAGTACATACCAACTATTTTGAAAGATTGCATATAGACTATTGAACTTATATATCAAAAACTTGAACGTCCGCAATCAAATCTAACGGTCTTTATTGTTTCTTATAAAGATACAATAGATTCAATGGGTTTTCCACACTGCTTAGTATACAACTAACAATACGCAGTATTGTTATGTTGGTTGCATATACGTTTTATCTATACTTCACGTAATGTTGGTTACATATCTATTGCTTGATTTATACATGGTTTTTAAAAATATATAAAGTTTTCTGTCGATTCGATATTTGTGTATGGAAATCGTGTCTTACTATTACGTTACAGTGTAACGGTAATTTATTTTCACAAATTAAGAACTGTTTCATTATAATACTGTTTCCCAAACTACATAGTATACAACTAACAATACACTTTATTGTTATCTCTGTTAGTTAAATTTATGTTTTGTTATAAACCCTTTCATATGGTTTATGTTAAGCTGGTTACATATGATTATTTACACAATGTCTAGCTCCTCTTTGATTTGCGTAGGCGTATTGTGTTTAAAAAACGAATATTTAATGACTGTTCGACAGAATCTCTCAATGAACGCGCAAATCTATTCCCTAACTTGCGATTGGAAGCTTTTAAAGACAAACGTCGAAATCATGGCTGTTTATTGAGAAGGCAAACCTCGCGATTAGGAGAAAATTTTGTAAATATGTGTGACTTGGTCCTCATTTCGGTACTAGAGCACTTTCAAGTAAAATGTTTACTTTTGAGGTCGCAGGGAGGCTCACAAATGAAACCATCTATGCTGAAATGATAATAGAATTAAATAAAATGAAGCTCACCATAAACGACTTTCTCTAAGTAAGTCATTTCTAAAATTGCGTCGTAACAAAGATCCCCATCATATTTTTTTTTGGTAGTGAGAATTTCATCTCTCAATTTATCTTGAACGTCTTTATTTAAAGCTAACTGGAGAAGTGCGAAAGACAATGTTGTTGCGGATGTCTCGAAGCCCGCTACGAAAAACACGAAGCACTGTGCTACTAATTCGTTAAAGGTGATAAAGTCTTCTCCTTTATCGGTTTCTTGAGGAGTAATAAATGCGTCATCGGCTACTCTTCCTCTATTCTTCAATTGTAACAACAAATGCATAAAATCTTTCCTATAAACATTGTTTTCTTCTCGATATTTTATTGTGTCTCCTACCAAATTGAAAAAGAAATCTTCGACATCTTTATGCATGAACTTGAACGAAATTGCCTTCAATAGTTTTTTGGGAAAGAGAAAAATAGCAGCTTCTTTACAACGTTCCCAAAGAGGAACAGAATCAAACATCTTCACGGCGATTTCTACGAATTTAGAATCTTTTTCTTTCAATGAATTACAATTTAATCCGAATGCAACCGAAACAATTACGTCGATTGAGAATCTCAGAAGGACTTTTTTGATATTCACAGCATCTGCACTTTCCGCATGTTGTTCCAGTAATTCTTTCAATCCAGACGAAGAGGCAAACAGAGTAGGATACATCATTTTAATTTTTCCTGCAACAAAACATCAACGAAATAGTGACAAATCATTTGAAGATGTATTAAAGTGAAATATAAGAGTTGTTACTTAATTTTGAGATGTAGCAACACTGATGCGGATATATCGAATCCCACATATTCACATCAGTTTCGCTGGTTTTCCGAATTCAAGATGAATTTCGTAAAGATCGCCCAAAATCAGCTGTTATGTCAGAAATCATTGATGCGTAAACAACAATCAACTGTATAGGTCTTTTATGACGAATCAAATATAACAAAAGTTGTTCACGAACGAAGCACTTCGAAGTAAATAGTCGCCTGTTTTTTTCTTAATAACAGGATATGTCGCCACCGTTCCATTAGAGCAGTGCCTTTTGAGTAGATCTCGAGAAGAAAAAAATTTTTAATAAGTAGGTAGGTAACTAAACTACAAAAATGTATTACGTAATAAAATAACACTGCTTGCGGCAAAAGGCGGCTTTATCAAAGGAACGCGCGGCACTTGTCAAAGAAAAGCCGCGTTGTTTCTAGACTAGACTGTACTGTCTAGTTTTGGGCGGCGCGTTTGACGGGAACATTCGAGACTTTCTTTCACGCCGATATAAATGTTGCGTCTGCATGAATTGGAGTCATTCTGAATTGTAACTTGATAGCGATACTACGTCGATACAAAGTTTATTATTAAATAGTGGAAAATGAGTGCAGTGAAGAAATCTAAAACGTATCATTTTAATAAGGATTGGGAGGAAGAATTTTTCTTTTGTATGGTGAAGGATAAGTGCATTTGTGTTATTTGCCGTGCGTCAGTTGCAATACCTAAGCGTGGTAACTTAGAGAGGCATCATAAAACGGTTCATAAAAACTATCAAAAGGATTTTCCGCCACAGAGTGAATTAAGAAAACGAAAAGTAAGTGATTTTATATCTTTTTTGAAAAAAGAACAAACCATGTTCACAAGACCAGCCAAACAATCAAAAGCTGCTACGATCGCGTCATTTAAAATATCTCATATATTGGCGAAACACAAGAAACCATTCGAAGATGGATCGGTGGTGAAGGAAGCATTTATTGAAGCGGGTGAGACTTTATTTGGAGATTTTAAAAATAAAACAGAAATCATGTCTGCTATTAGAGAACTTCATTTATCTCGTCCGACTGTCACAAGGCGTATTGAAGTCATGAGTCAGGACATCGCAGATAAACTAAAACATGATATCATGGAATGTACATACTTTTCTTTACAGTTCGACGAATCCACCGATATGACAGACACTGCCCAGCTGTGTATTTTTATTCGGATGGTATTCAATGACATGTCGGCTAAGGAAGAATTTTTGACAATCATTCCTCTGAAGGGGAAGACCTGTGGCGAAGATATATATGAAGTTTTCTTTAATTTTGTAAAAAACTACGAGCTACCAATATATAAATTAGTGTGCATTACAACCGATGGAGCACCAGCAATGACTGGAAACAAAAACGGTTTTGTGGCATTGTGTCGAGGTAATAAAGAATTCCCTTCATTTTTTTCATTCCATTGCATTATACATCAATAAGTTTTGTGTTCCAAAGTTTTAGACACGGAGGAAATTATGGGCATTGCAACAATAATTGTGAATTCCATCCGTGCACGTAGCTTGCAACGGCGGCTCTTTCAGTTGCAGTTGGAAGATAGGGAGTCTGCTGAACACACTGATTTAGCTCTTCACACAGACGTCAGGTGGTTGAGTCGCGGAAAGTTCCTACAAAGGTTTCAAGAATTATTGCCCGAAATAACAGCTTTTCTAGACGAAAGCGGTGATGACACTCAGATTTTGAAAAACGAAAAATGGACGACTGATTTGGCATTTTTGACTGACATCACAATGCACTTAAACATCGTTAACTTGGAGCTTCAAGGTAAAGGAAAAACTATTATTGAGATGATTAGCGCAGTAAACGCATTCAAAAGTAAATTGCAACTTATGATAGATCAACTGAAAAGAAAGGATCTGAAACATTTTCCGTCTTTGAAAGCTAGGATTCCTCAGTTTAATTATGATACGTATGAGGCTGAATTATCAAATATTTTGGGACAATTCGAAATGCGTTTTTATGATTGCAGTAAATTGGAAAATATAGCATCATTTATGAGTTATCCTTTTTCATGTAAAAACATTGAGGAATTAGCTACTGAAATAGCAAGTCAGTTTAATATGAACTCTTGTTCTGTTGAAAATGAGTTGGTGCAGATTATATCAGATATACATCTCAAAGCTACAGCATCTGATACAAATTTCTGGTGTTTTATATCTGAAGATAAATATCCGAATCTAAGGCAAATCGCCCTTCAACTGACGGCATTGTTTGGGTCAACTTACTTGCGTAAGTCAGAATATCGCAATCGACTAACTGACGATCATATGTCATCATGTTTGCGATTAGCACTCAGTGGTTACGTACCATCTTATGAAAAGTATACTGAGTACATGCAGTGCCACGCTTCAACATCCAAAGCCACTCTTTAGTTAGGTTTAACACCATATGTAACTCTTTTGTTGTGTAACTCGCAATTTTGAATAACTATGAGTTTTTTCATTGATATTGTAGAGAAGAACCTAACTAAACCTAACCCAAACCTTGACTAAAATAATGTACCTATATTGTGCAGAAAGCTAATATCTATATATGCTACGGTACACCCTACCTAGCCAGGTAGGTAGGGTGTATCGTGTATGTACGACAACCCTGCATCACACATACTTGCAGCCTCTCAGAGTCGATCGAAAGTAGTCTAAAAATATTGAGCATTAGAGCATAGAACAGCTAATTCTGAATGGTATACCAGCATTTATTTGCCAGAAGCCTTCGAAAAAATTAAGGAAACTAATCACATGAGACGAATCATTCTTTCAACAGTCCTTGTTTTGCACCCAATGATTTCTTCTCATTGCCGCAGATCAAAAATCAATTGTGAGATCAACGTTTTTTTACACCTCAAGAAGCGGAAAAATGCTTCGACAATTGGTTCCAACGCTTGCAAAAGTGTATGGAGAATATTTTTTGAAAAACAATAAAGCCATATCCAATTATAAATTTTTGTTTTTATTTGTCTATCTAAAAACTTAAGTAACAACCCTCGTATCGATTGATTACTGAAAACGATACTTTCTGTTGAAAAGAATGGAAAAAAATTCTACTATCAACAAAATTTATTATGTAGTATTATCAGAAAAAATCCATGGAATACATTGGAAAACCAAAAAGTTATGTGTATTTGATATTTGATTTTGATTTGACAGCAAATTTTCTACTTTGAAGTCGTGTTAAAATATTTGTTTACGATGTGAATATAAAAGTGGTATTTTATTTTGTGATTAGTTAAATAACTCAATTCACAACTTTGTAAAAACTATTTATTAACAAAAAATATAAATAAATAAAATGGTTGCAATAAGCTGACTACTGTACTCGTTTAAAGTTAAAACTACACACGTGTGGTTTATGCTCTCTTAAATACTAATCCTATTGTATACAAAAGCTATAATTAATTATATTATAATGAGTGTAAAAAATTTAATAAGTTAATGGAACTTCAAGTGTCTAAGGAACATATGGAATCGCTTGACGACGACGTTGATTCCCGTCAAGTGACGGTCAGTTCACAATAAATCTTAACGATTACAATAGTAAGTAGAAGTTAAATAGATAGTTTTGGGATTCTTCACAATCACGTTAATATAAAAAGGGACTTAATTATATGGTTAAAAGATCCAAATAAATTTTAACACGCTTCCACTTTAACTATTATTAAAAACAGTTGGCTGCCACTAAAATGTGTCACTTTTAATGGGACTTGTACAAAAATATTTTAAGGTTATTGTGTCTTGTGTACTACTAAATGAATTAATTTTGGATTTGCGATTGCGATTACTATTATTATCAAAGTGCATGAAACGCTCGTAAATGCCAAAGATGGTACTCTAAGTTCACTTCTCTGACTTCTATCATCTTTAGACAACGACATACTAAGAGCAGAAATGTATCGAAATTAATGTCATACAATCGCCGATGGATCCTCATTATCTGTGCTATCACATGCCACTGGTTGCTTCAATGGCATACTGAACCGTTTTGTGATGAGAAATGGTTCCTATTGCTCAATTTGAAGCGCTGAAATTTGCACAAACTGAAACTAAACACACCAACCATAGAAAATCGATGATTAGACAAAGGACGATTATCAGAGGTCGATTCGAGAAAAAAATCTTGCTGAGTGTCTGATGGGTTTAAGAAGGTTCATAGTATTCCTAAATCTTTCTAGATGGACAAGCTACCAATGCCGAAGTAGGTAATATACAGCTGACGCGATTTTATGAGGTTTTATTAGAGTAATATCCAGATTTAGTTGAGTGAAATCACATACTGTGAAAGTTACGTGAAAGATCGAAGCACTTTGTAGTAACAAACTCCTATCAAATCCATCATATAGTCCGGACCTTGCACCATCAGATTACTATTTAATCAAATCTAAACTCAAAGCATTATTTATATTAAAAAATAGGAAATTTCAATCAATCAATTATGAATCAATTTACTTGAAATCAAAAATGAAATTCCTAATCTCAAGTCCAGTTATTCGGATAGTTCATTTCGACGACTTGAAAGGTATTTGTTGGGGAATACTTACGTCAATGTATAATTAAGATAAGTTTTGATTATTGTGGATCACATATGAATATTAATAATCCGAATAATAGAATATAAATAAATAGTATAGATATCAGAATAAATAACTGACAATGTATATAATTTGATTTAGACCTTAGGATTTGATTTATGATAATCAATTCATCAAATTTTTTTATTGTTTATTTTGAAATTAATGCTAATATAAAAGTAGGAAGTTTGAGAAATGTAAATACACAATATCAACAACGTAAATATGTTGGTAGATAATTTCAAAAGTACTATCACAAAAAGTTAATGTTTGTAATAGATAAAAAATCAAACTATAAATATAATAAAGGCTTGGAACAATTGGGGAATAAAAGCATATATCATTTTCTAAAGATTCAAAACGAGTTGGCAACACTGAGTTTATAAATTAGAAAATCTAATTGATCTCAAACAATATAACAATAAGCAAATTATTCAAATTTTATTTCTAAAGTACTTAATATGGATTATAATATCAAATAATCGTCTTTCGCGTCTTTATCTGTGAAATATTATTTAATTAAATACGGACTATATTATTCTGTCTTTATATTTCAACAGGTAGATAATTAAAAAGCATTTGAATGGCGCCAATTCAGTTAGGTTAGGTTAGGTTAAGTTTTTCATACTCGGAAAGAATAAATGCATTTTTTAACGAAATGTCGGTAATGTAACCCAGAAATCGATGATTTATTGAATATAATTAAAAAAGTTATAATTGAACATGCTTTTTTAGTATGTCTGAACCTTATTCTTCAATAATTAATTTATGTTCGTGAAAATATTCTTCGGAGCGTGGGCAGGGAAATGGTTATGAAAATTTGAAACCAGTGCTCAAATTTGATCTAAATTATTTCGATTAAATAAAATTAATTATAATGATGGATTCACTGGATCCATCCTGTGAATCACTGCTTTTTTTATTTGCGGTCAAATTCTTGCATAATTTTTTGAAGATTACTAGTAATTCTTTACGTCGTTTTTCTTCTTCTTCGTTATTTTTTCAAATTTTCAAAGGTGAGACAATTAATTCTTCTGAATGCTGAGTTTGATTTTCGTTTCGTCGTTTTTTCATAACTTTGGGAGATAGATTTTGGTGAAATTTGATTTCGTAGAATTTTATTTTTATTATCCATCTGTTGGACACTTTTCACCTACCAAATTATTTATGATCGACTGAGTTGAGCAAAATGGTGAATTTGTCGAAGGCTCAGCTTCTTCAGTGACTTGAGAAGGCACATAGTGCCTTCAGCACACTTCAGAAAAAATATCTGGATCAAACGGACTAATCCCAGTAGCCATCTTTGTAAAGGCTTTACCAAATATTTCTACAATAACATAGATTGCAATCCTTTGAGAAGGATTGTTTGTTAGCCATAATTCGAGCTCTCGGGCATGCTGACTTTTAAATGAACTGTAAATACTACAATCCAACGGTTTTAATCGGTGATTGGTGTGTGGACGAAACGAAACCATGATTATGTTGTTTTCGCTATCAAAAGTAATGGCTTCTAGAGTTCTATGACTTCTATGGTTATCCAAAATTAGGAAATTTTTCCTATTTTCTGTAGGCTTTACAAACGTTACGAAATGTTCCAGATATTTGATAAAGTGTTCTGATTCCATCCGTCCACATCCATTTGCGTATTCAACCGATCCTGCTGGACTACCTTTCATTATTGTGGGTGGCATACGTTGGGGAGGAAAAAAAGAAGAATATATTATCCATCTGCTGATATTGCACAAGGAACAGTTATGTTAAATCTACGCTCGGCACTTACAATTCGACCAACCTGTTTGCAATAATCTTTTTAGACTAAATACTGGTTGCAAAGAGTATTTATCAATCACAGATTTTAATATATCATATTCTTTTTGACTTGGAGTCTGTTAAAGGTAGCAGCTCTAGTATACTTGTAGGCTTCAGTTCTCTTGAAGATATTTGTGGATTTTGCTTGGGAAATCCGTTTAACCAATCTTTTCCAGCAAGTCCTTTATTTTTATTAACATTATGCGGAATCGCGGTCTTTTCGGCAAAGTCAAATACTTATTTTTGAACATCACGTGGAGTTGAGTCATAAAATTTACTTTCTAAATCTACAGTAAGAGCAACCAACTCTTTTTCTTGCTCTGGTAAAAAAACTGGTTCAAAATTATGATTACGAGGACCTCTCACGTCCACATTATTTCTAATTCTTCGTAAAAGGCATGTTTTAGGATTCCAAATCTTTTGGATAAAAAATTTGCCGACCTTTCTTTAGATTTTACAGCGAAAACTGATTTTTTCATATCTAGTCTATTATATATCTCTATTATTTTGGGAATTACATATTTACAAATGATAAGAGCCACCTGGTAAGCTCAGTAATCAGTTATCAAGTGGTAGGTTGTGATAAATCAACAAACCGCTTTAATAATACTTTATAAAACACATTAGAGATTTAATAGAATTATGTATCTGGTCGTATTAATTTATTATAATAATAATATATAATAATAATAATAATAATAATATTATAATAAATCGGAGACTAAACTAAATATGTGAAAATTATTATGTATATATATTGATACTACGAAAAATTGCCCTAAAAATCTAGAAATAATTGTAGATATTGCAAATAAGCAAATGATCTTTTCTATTTGATGATGGAAGTGCCATAGCTAATGCACTTGAAAAGTGAATGTTTGTATAGAGATTGACTTATATGACCAATATTCTTAACGAAACTCTCTAAGAATATTTGGAAAGATGCGAAAAGAGATATCTGATATTAACAAAATGTTAAATATTCCCATTTCGCAAGTCCTGTTGATAGTAAAAACATCTGCAGTTAACAAGATGGTGTATCTTCCTATTTGACAAGTTCTAGTGATAGTAGAAACATCTGCAGTTAACAAGATGGTGCATCTCCTCATTTCGCAAGTCCAGTTGATGCTGGAAACATCTGCAGTTAACAAGATGGTGCATCTTTCATTTTCGCAAGTCCAGTTGATGGTGGAGACATCTGCAGTTAACAAGATGGTGCATCTCCTCATTTCGCAAGTCCAGTTGATGCTGGAAACATCTGCAGTTAACAAGATGGTGCATCTTTCATTTTCGCAAGTCCAGTTGATGGTGGAGACATCTGCAGTTAACAAGATGGTGCATCTCCTCATTTCGCAAGTCCAGTTGATGCTGGAAACATCTGCAGTTAACAAGATGGTGCATCTTTCATTTTCGCAAGTCCAGTTGATGGTGGAGACATCTGCAGTTAACAAGATGGTGCATCTCCTCATTTCGCAAGTCCAGTTGATAGTGGAGACATCTGCAGTTAACAAGATGGTGCATCTCCTCATTTCGCAAGTCCAGTTGATGGTGGAGACATCTGCAGTTAACAAGATGGTGCATCTTCCCATTTGACAAGTCCTGTTGATAGTAGAAACATCTGCAGTTAACAAGATGGTGTATCTTCCCATTTGACAAGCTCTAGAGATAGTAGAAACATCTGCAGTTAACAAGATGGTGCATCTCCTCATTTCGCAAGTCCAGTTGATGCTGGAAACATCTGCAGTTAACAAGATGGTGCATCTTTCATTTTCGCAAGTCCAGTTGATGGTGGAGACATCTGCAGTTAACAAGATGGTGCATCTCCTCATTTCGCAAGTCCAGTTGATGCTGGAAACATCTGCAGTTAACAAGATGGTGCATCTTTCATTTTCGCAAGTCCAGTTGATGGTGGAGACATCTGCAGTTAACAAGATGGTGCATCTCCTCATTTCGCAAGTCCAGTTGATAGTGGAGACATCTGCAGTTAACAAGATGGTGCATCTCCTCATTTCGCAAGTCCAGTTGATGGTGGAGACATCTGCAGTTAACAAGATGGTGTATCTTCCCATTTGACAAGCTCTAGAGATAGTAGAAACATCTGCAGTTAACAAGATCGTGCATCTCCTCATTTCGCAAGTCCAGTTGATGCTGGAAACATCTGCATTTAACAAGATGGTGCATCTTCCCATTTGACAAGTCCTAGTGATAGTAGAAACATCTGCAGTTAACAAGATGGTGCACCTCCTCATTTCGCAAGTCCAGTTGATGCTGGAAACATCTGCAGTTAACAAGATGGTGCATCTTTCATTTTCGCAAGTCCAGTTGATGGTGGAGACATCTGCAGTTAACAAGATGGTGCATCTCCTCATTTCGCAAGTCCAGTTGATGCTGGAAACATCTGCAGTTAACAAGATGGTGCATCTTTCATTTTCGCAAGTCCAGTTGATGGTGGAGACATCTGCAGTTAACAAGATGGTGCATCTCCTCATTTCGCAAGTCCAGTTGATGGTGGAGACATCTGCAGTTAACAAGATGGTGCATCTCCTCATTTCGCAAGTCCAGTTGATGGTGGAGACATCTGCAGTTAACAAGATGGTTCATCTTCCCATTTGACAAGTCCTGTTGATAGTAGAAACATCTGCAGTTAACAAGATGGTGTATCTTCCCATTTGACAAGCTCTAGAGATAGTAGAAACATCTGCAGTTAACAAGATCGTGCATCTTTCATTTTCGCAAGTCCTGTTGATAGTAGAAACACCTGCAGTTAACAAGATGATGCATTTTCCCATTTCTCAAGTCCTGTTTTTAGTTATATATAAAAATAATGTATCTGTTACTTCAGTATGTTTTTCGAAGTACTTTAATATTGGGGATGAATACATTGGAGAAGCGAAGAAAATTTAGAAACTGGCCAAATCTGTATTAGATAAATTGCTAATATGGTCGCAGAAGTAGTCTATTTTTGAAGTAGCAAAAAATATAGTAAAATGGAAAAATAACAAATGATTTTGCGTTCTTCAGCGACTCGGATTGTTAAAATAATAGGCAATATTGTTATAATAGAATTTCTTCATTGGAAATCTATACATTATCGAAGCTTTTTAAAAATTACTTTGCAACTTTTTGGAATTTTGTTTAAAATTCAAATATATTTTTTCGCTTAATCATAATTCAAAAAGTGCGGTAGGTATGTCATGACAATGAAATATGGACAGGACAGTCCAATTATTTCAGGCATTTGGGATTGTACGAAAAGTCCTGATTTTTTGCCAGTAAAACGAAAATTTTAATTATTTGAGTTTTATAAAATAGGTAAAAACTGTTCTGTATTTTCCCTGATAAATAACATTTGGTCATATGAAAAATCTCGGATACAGATCGAAACGAAAAGTTACATGTTGATGGTCTGAGTGAATTTCGATCATTCTTGTGATGAATTTTACGAAATGCTCATAAAAAACAAGAATGTATTGAAAAAAATAAGCACTTACCAGAAGTTTTGAAACAAAGAAAAAGAAACTACACAACAATCAGAAGATTCAAGTGGAAATGTTGATTGAACAGTCACTGGTATACATGTCTAGAGAACAGACTATTTAATTGAAGTGAATTTGTTTTATTTTAGAAACAAAATTTTGTAAAATGATGTTTTGAAGTTTTGTAAATACCCTGTTAAATATTTTCTCTCGATAATTTCATAAATATAATGAGTGTTTTGTACTTCTTAACTATAAAACATTTTTTTTAGTTTTGGATTATGCCAGTATTTGAAATTTAAATGCAAAATAAATTTTGGAATTTCCGGGATATTTGAGTTTTTTCATCTACCCTACACCTCAACAGCAAAGATAATTTGACTGTTTTGGAACAAAGTTTTTATTACAAGAGTAATATTTTATGTTCAAAGGTAAATATTCTAATGGAAGCCTCCAATAAAATCATCACCGAGAAAAACACTCCAAGTTCGATGAAATGTAAACAATTAAAAGTGAATATAAATAATTTTCGTTATATTCAAATATCACATGGAAATTTTAGCAATAAGTGTTATATTTTTTGCGATACCAGATAACAAATCAAATCAATACGATATTACAAAAACACAGATTAGTATATTATTTACGTAATATGTCGCCGCAATATTTTACAGAAATAAACGAAAGCAACCCAACACCAAGAATATCAATCTGACGAGGTTTTCCATATGTTTTATCCGAGATTCAGGCAGTTTCTTTTACCCACTCAACAACAAGCCCTATAAACATGAAAATTTCTTATCGTCACGAACACGTCGGAAGATGACACACTTATTGACCGGCATCGGCAGTGGCTTTCGAAATTACTAATAATAATAAAAATAATTGTTCGTTGACTGATTTCTAATAATACATTGTTCCAAATATCAGAAGTGTACGTTCCGAGCGTTGACTGTCTTGTAGTGTCTGGCTAATTCATCGCTTTGCCGACAGAGTACATGAAAAGAAGTATGAGGTGTACTCTCTCATAAGTTTTTCACGTAGTCAAAGCCAGTATTCTTAACTTACTACTATCACAAGCGAACGATCACCAAAGGGAGTGATTTGATTGGCAGCGATATGGAAGCACGAACGAATAGTTACGGCAACACCGGTATATTAGCGTATTTCGTCAAAATAGTTTCTAGTTCTGTGCTTGTGCTGTCAATTAAAGAATTCAGTTCTAACCTGGAACCATGAGCTGCGAAATAGCAACATTAGTGCATTCAATCCATCAAAGTATCTCAGTTACATTATATTTTGAAAAGAAACTCAAACATTTCGAATTTATATTCAATTGAGAATAAAGCAAAAGTAATTTTTTCCTTACTTTCTTCTAATATCATTTAAATCGGGAATTGTTTGGGGAAATAATATGAATGCATTCATTTACTTCTGTCTATTGAATACCTCAATAATTTTGTGAAAGCGCTGATGATTGGGAGATACTCAAACAATTATTATCACCTACATTTAAAGAGTATTAACAACTTCTAATAGTAGATGAATTGTATATTAAATACAGTTCTTACTACTGTAGTTTTTACAGGTTTGTCTTATGTGTCAAAACTTATCTGAAAGTTTCTTTACGTCTCTTAAAACTACTCAATGGCGCTCTGCAACAATTTCTTCGGCTTCTTTTAGTTTTCCCAGCAGTCTAATGTACAGAAGAATCATCACTACTCTACTAGTCATTTCATTAAAAATTATAGATTAGATATAGTGAAATAAAGCTCTCCTTTGGAGGAAGCATTCCTATTGCGAGGAGAGGTCATACGAGGACCTGAGAATATCTGCTCTGGTGATCTGTGATCAACCCTTCTATATAGTTAAGTAACCAATGTAAATGTCCCGATTTCTGGTGACTGACTCGATAAAAATGCTGATAATATGACGTTTGGTTATTTCAGTAAACAGATTTAAAATAAAAATGATATCTTGATGAATCCATTATCACGCAAAAATTTTCTAAAAAATTATCTCCCTTAAATCAATTTTATCTTTGTTTTTTGATACGGCGCCGCTTCGGCCGCTTCGACAACTTTATGTTATTTTTAATTATTGCTAACTAATTTAATATGGGAAAGGATCAATAAAAATGTTATGTTAAACGATTCTTCAGAAGGTGTTATGTTAGACGAAGGTGACGAATATATAGAAAACTTTATTACGTTCTATCGTGTAACGAACTAAAATGGAATTTTCTGTCGCGAAACTGCTTGAAACACGTTTCGTTTCTAAGTGATAAACTTAGGAGGAGGATTAATAAATTAAATTGATTGAAAAGTCAAAATTGATATATGTGTTAATGTGTGTTGATTATAAACGCTTGAAATTTTGTGTCAGATAATAATACGTATTGAATCAACTGTACCAAATAAATATAATAGCCCAGTCATATTAGGTAAAAAAAAGGGGTCAACCTCGAAATGAAAGATAATAAGCTTAAAATTGGTATAAACCTTTGTTTTGTCGTTGTAAATATTGTCTTAAAAGTCACCGTTGCTATCGTGTCCGGGTCTTAAGAAAATTTGATTTATTATAAAATTTATTATAAAAGTTGTAAAGTATAAAATTCTCTACAGCTTTTGTTTGAACTTTTCTTCCATACCACCAACCATTTTTGGGGTAGAGCGCGAACAGTGCGCAGCGTATATGTCATATATGGACTACTTATGTAATGAAATTCCATGTAGAGTAGAGCTTAGAACCTCAAGAATAAGGCTGGATACTTGAAAATGAAATCCTGGAGCCCATAATAACGTTATTACCTCCAACATCAGCCGAACTACTTACCATAATATTTTGCAATTGCAAAAATGGTTGTTGGTCCCGCTGTGGGTGCAGAAAATCAGAGTTACTATGTTCTTTAGCTTGTGGCCATTGCAATGGACAAGCTTGCTGGTCAAAATTAGGTTATAAATTTTGATCCTGGACTGAACAGTAAATAAATGGTGGAGAAAACGATTTGGTTTCATTTATTACCTTATTCGATATATTCTCCTGATATAACTACCTCCTATTATTTCCTGCATCCAAACTTAGTGGTATTCCTCCTACATTACTCGCCAGAGGAAGGAAGCAGTTTAGCGCAGGCACGCGCCATCTCTCTCGCACAATGTTACGTCACGTTGGAATCAAAATGTGAAGTATATAAAGCTTTGTTTTCATTTAAAATGTAATATTTGATTCTAAGACATGTCTATATATGAAAAATTTATATGGTTATTGAATTTACCAGTTAAATATCACGTTCTCGTGCGATTTACAAGGAATGTAATTCCTGTCTGTTCGGCTCATAGAACCGATACTATTGCCTTGGAAACAGGACGCGTCAACTCAAAAAACGACACGGAAAATGGAACTAAAACATATTGAAACAACACATCGTGGAATACCGAAGGACAAGAAGTAATCTCAGCAACAAAAATTGAAATTTAGTAGCCTTGAAGCTGCAACTTACGCGTTAAAAGCATCAGGGGTCAATTAATATTTGAGAGAAATGATGAAGAAACAATATGATGAGTACACAAATCAAAGTATACAACGGAACCAAGAGTCGATACATAAACCACAGAAGAAATAATGAGGATGATTGAGATAAAAACGGTAAGAATAATTGAGGAAGTCAAGATATTAGAGAAGAATTCAAGTTGAGGTGAGATAGGTTAGGGAACTTAAACGAGGTGTATGTCGAAAGAATACCAAAAAACAAATAGGCAAAATGGGCAACAATCAAAAACAACGGATACCACTGGGAATAAGGTGGTATAAGAGAGCAGGAGCTCAGAGTTTAAAGGAGAGCTCGGAGGAATTGAGCAAGATAGGATTCTATTCAAAAAAAAAAGAAGAAGAAACTTAGGAGAGAGCGATTTCATAGAAATTAAAAGTTGATGGCGGAGACATTTTTACATAAAAAGCTAGTGATGTTAATAAATAAAATTATTGATTTTACAATGAAATTTTCAATAGAAAATATGTTATTACTACTACAAAAGTGAAATTTTCACTAACCTGAAGTAAAAGTCGGTGATAACTTTTTCCTTAACGTTCTCCATTTTTCATTTTCCAAACTAAAGAGATGGGCAGTAATAGGTTCTGATTCTTCATCGTGATAAATGCCGTGGTTCAAAAAATATTCATAATCAGTCTGAATAACGTTTTTCACAAACTGCAAATCAACAGGCATATAAAATGGCTTCAAAAAAAAATAACAGCCAGCATGTTTGTAACCCTTAGACTTCATTTCCTTGTATAATTTAACGAAGGTTTCACTTGTTGATACGCCTTTGCACAAACTTATAGTATTTCCAAAAATGTAATGTGGTTCTAGGCAATCTAACCCAATTCTGTTCCAGTAGGAGTAGTTCCATTTCAAGTAATAATAGAACGAAAATAGCACAACTGTGCACAAAATAGCTGTTAGAATTTCCATTTTATAGTATCTTCAATGTTCGGAAACTCAATACTGCTACTCTAAAAGTTAAGACGGTAGCTGTATTGAAACTGAAAGTGGATTTATTATGAAATTAACCTTTTTATATGTCTCCTAATTATTTAATCTATCAATTATTAGAATTGATAATTATCAAACAATGATTAGAAACATTTGAAGATAAGTTTATACTTGTCCTATTCCGAACGTTAAAAACATAAAGAAAAAATAAACTTGTGGACTTTATTATCAATTAATACATTGACCAAATTAAAACGAAGTAACAATGGATAGGATATACCAAACTGCTGGTCAGGCAACACACAATATTATTGCTCCTGGAAGAAGGACAATCGTACACATCCTATTTGGAGTAAGTTTAAGGGAGTCGATCCTAGCGGGTATGCCGCGCGCGTATGCCTCATCTAGAGTCTGATTATTAAGTAACTGAACCACGACAAGGACAGACGATGCGTGGCGCATTTAGACTTGAATACCGTTCGTTAGAATCACTAGATAATTCTCCAGATGATCCTGCGTTGGGTCTAGGGTCGCGTCAAAAATATACTCTCTTCGAATTAATTCATTTTCGAATTGCTTCACGTGCTCATCAATTTTTCCCCATTTCTCAGGTGTTACCTCTCTGGTCAATTTTTCCACTTCGTTAGTCCAATGGTATTTCTACTGGCCCAAATCTTCTCAATGGGATTTAACTCGGAGTGGTTTGTAGGTAAAAGCAGAACTAAATGTCCGTGTTATTCCAAAAGAGCATTTTGTGAGGAATTTAAATTGGCTTAGAACTTTATTAAATATCATTTTAACCCCTTCTAAACGCTTTTTCCTGTGTAGGTAGATAACAAATTATAAGTGGAGTAGAAATTTAAGATTAGACATATGATAGAATACAAGTTAAAAATTCTTTGCTATTTTTATTTAGCATTAAATGAAACTAACAATTCTTCAATTTGAAATTACTGAAACAATTTATTTCAACCACCACTCATACATAATCAATTGTTCATTTTACTATTGTGCCCCACTCTTCCCTACACATTATGGATTAAACTTGAAACTTCAATTAGATTTCAAAAGTTTGGATTAGGTTTGGTCTTGAAATTATACGTTGTTACACTTGACCCAATTAATTGAAAATATAATAAAATTGTTTACATCAAAACTCGAACCAATACGGTATCTCAAAATATGTGTGATATATTTGTTAACAACTCAACAGAATTAATTTATGTGAAGATGTGAAAATAATTAAAATGATTGATAGTATGTCTTACATCATAATTGCTTTCTGCGTCGGATAAAATTAAAAATGATAATCCCTATAACAATAATACCTTTTAAAAGTAATTGGAAATAAATACTGTTCCAGCAGGTAGTGATCCTTCTCACCCAAGTACCATTTGATTGTAGTAATCTGTAGTGCGGTTTTCAGTTTAAATTAGTAGAAGACAAGTAAGAAGACGCCTCTGTACAGGAATACAATTTTAAAAAATTAAGTGAAAATTTTGTTTAAAATCATACTTTATTTAAAATACAAATAAAAATCTTCATATTCGCGAAAATTACGAAGCGGGCGACATCTGTTAATTTTCTTTCAAACTTCAATAGAGGTAAACAATAAAGCCAGAATACGAACTTGTTTTGTTTTATAAAAAATAGAAAGTGTTATTTGAAGTTTTAATCTAAATAGTAAAATAATATATCTATACCTCCGTACCGATATCATAGATATACTATATAATCTAAATGTTCTTGATTTTAGGTTTCTTCTGTTGTAAAATTAGTTATTTCAATAATTTTTTTGAAATGACAGATAAAAATTGATGTTACGACTTCTTTTAGTTCTATAGTCGAAATCATCGATAGTATTACTTCAAATGTAGATCTGTGGTTGAAATCATAGAAATCGATATATGTAGAGTATTTCTATGGTCATAATCATCAATACTATTTTTTTATAATGAAATTCTGTGGTCAAAATCATAAAATCGATACATTTTTTGTTTATAATGTACTTCTATGGTCGAATTAACTATATTATTACTTTATAATGTAGTTCTATGATCGAAATCATCGATATTGATACGGTGTTACTGTATCATGTAGTTCTATGGTCCAAATTATCGATAGTACTACTTCCTATTGTAGTACGGTGGTCGAAATCATAGAAATCGATATAATGTTACTGTTTAAAGTAATGTATTTCTGTGGCCGAAATCATCGATAGTAGTACTTTATAATATGGTTCTGGGGTTTAAATAATCGAAATTTGATATTACCACATAATGTAGTTTAATGGTCGAATTATTATTTTTTTAAATACTGATTTTATTGCTTTTTGGTGGAATTGGGTGATTAGAGTAAATTTACAGTATCATGTTACGGCCACAACTAGGAAAAATTGAAGCTATTTGAGTATTTTATAAAGGCATTCGGAGTGGTTGGATCAAAAAATACAATCCGTTAAATAAAATAATTCATTTTATTATTATGTATTATTTTCATAAACTTAAATATTATTATTACAAATTAAATTACATAATATGAATATTGCAATTTTTACATGTAGCTTCAATCAAAATTATTAAGATTTATTTGGTGAAGGCCATGTTGGTAAGTAGCTACTCCATCCTTTTATTGAAATATCTCCTTTTGCGACTGAATTCAACTGTTTAGCCTCTTCCGGACTTAATTTGAGTATTGTATTCATTACTGGAACAAGTCTTGATCTTTCGTCTCCACTGTTTAATGTAATAAACTAAAAATTAATAAATTGTAGTTTAATCAAAGAATGTAAGCAATAGCATGTCACTTTTTTTAGTAATTTAATAAATATAGAATTATTGTTGTAAATATTTTACAAGATTTATTAATTTTAATAGATTTTCAGCAGATAGTTCTCCAGGTAATATTACATTGGAAATGTTTTGTACAATAATACGATTATTTTGAAGGATTCTAGTTTATGAATCGTTACTAACCACTGCTTTAATAAATTTCTGTTCCCCTTTACATCCAAACAAAACTGCACAAAACTAAATCGTGCCGAATATTTTCTCTAATTACATTTTTATGTTGCGATGGGAATAAATCATATTTAAAATCGGTTTCCGGGCATGTTATTAAAACTTATGCTTTACTTCAATATGTCAATCACAGGTGGCACTAACTGGTGAGTATAGCAATAGCCTTTATTCTTTCATTTGTTTAACCATTTATTCCTTGGCCTTATCTGTATCTGATGTAATATAAAAACCAGAAGTTTTTTGTCTATTTTTTCTGTTACTGTTTCATGTCTTATTCATTTTTTCCTACTATTCTTCTAATTTTATCTATTTCCATTGCATCTATTTTCATCTTGTGTATAACAAATTTTTGTTAATTATGACCACTTTGTGGATACATTGAGAAAACATATTATTCATTAACTAACTTAACATCCAAAAAGAAATTCAATCTACATCACTACTAGGTTCATAGTAAGCGGTAAGCCTCCTGTTAGACCCTTTGTGTACCACTTGACATTACCAAAGACCGATCTCCTTTATTACTTACTTTGAATACTACATTTTTGAGATATTCCAAATTTTCTGCATGTTTTTCCCTTTCTTCTGATCGTTGATGTCTTCGAATTTCTTCTTTAAGTAACTTATTCATTTGGATGTGTTTAACTAAATCTTGTTCAGTATCTGATAACAGAGCCGTCAAATGTGTTACTTTCGATTCATGTTCTTTTAATTTCAGTTTTATCCTACAAAAAAGTAATGAGTAATTAATTCAACATTATACAGTACAATTAATTTGATACAATTCAGTCGCCATGAAATTCTAAAGAGGCTAGTGATAACCAAAGCAAGAACAAGACCAAGACTATGGTAATCTTAGTCAAGCTTTACTCCTATAAAATATTAGTCATTCCTATACATTATTATAAATATTTCCTAAAACCGTCATTTTTATATTATACAAACATATTTAGTGTGAAACTACAGTGGAACAAATTGTAACTTTCAAAAACAAAAGTTCCCAGAAAGAACTATAAGGTTGAAGTAATATTCTTAGTCTTGCATATTCAATGTTAATTTTGGTCAGTATTGATATGGGTCTTGCTACTATTAATATGGTTTTGATCTCATTTTTTTTTATTGTAAAAGGAAATACAACAACCAATTCTTGTTAACATTAAAAAACCAAGACTAAATACTCAAATATAAAAAACAATGACTAGATGATATTCTAGGATTAGCTATTTAAAAACTAACAGATAAAATAAAAAAATATCAACGATACAATATTATATTACCTACTGAAAGGTATTTACCCTTCGATGACTTTCTAAAACGAGTGGGGTCAATAGATCAGCTGTGAATATTGAATACTCTCAGAGCCACTGCAAGTAAATTGGACACGATAGATCCTTTGAGTCACAGGGTAAATGAAACGCTAACATAAACAAAAGTTATTTATCAAAGTCAGATCATTGCCTAGCTTATTTAGTACCCTTTTATTCATTTTGAGCTGGCATTTAAGAAATATTAAAATTAGCAGCATGTTTTCATTCCCTGTGATATTAAACCTGTACCTGAAGGGTCAAAAAGAAACTAGAGGTCAATGTTATGACTTCCATCGATTGAAAAAGAAGTCAATACGGGTTTTATTGTAGTTTAATGACAATTAATATTATCTACCATGAGTACCGTAATAACCCTGTTTATATATAAATTACCTTGACATTACTCAATCGAATGTTTAGTTATTTATATTAGTATCGCATTTCTAACGAAACGTGTCATTTAATTGACTAGAATTACACATTTTTTATTAATAATGGTTTACAAGTAACCTTATTTATTTTCCAACGACTTTCTGGTTCAACAACCGTCACTGGTGATATTCATAATGAACACACTATTAACCACTACCATTAAATCAACAATTACACTATCGCGCGTTTTGATAACCAAGTTATCGTCTTCAGGGACCTAAACGCAGGTCAGACAATGTAATTGTGAATGTTGGTGCCGCGGTAGCGTTCAATATATCCAACAATGTTTAATGGTGAAGTTTTCAATACAATGTATTTTATACAATTAATTTACATTTCTCATTATTGTGTTTAAATAATACCTTTCTATTTCTTCATCGGAGTCCGTTCCTAACAATCTTTCCAGGGGTATCGGATGAACGCCTCTCGAAGCATTACTCTCTACACTTTCTGAACCTTCCCCTTCTCCTCTAGGCATAGTAGGAAGGGCCGGATAATTATCTGTAGGAGTTGGAGCTTTCTCTAATTGACTACGCAATTCGAGTATTTCTTGCTCGTGCCTTGCCTCTTGATCAGCCAATTGTTGTCTATAACATTGAGTGAGTGTTTCCGCACGTACCTGTATAAAATAATGAACCGTACAAACATGTATTATCCCATAGATGGGGCCACTTACAAGTTTGTGTACTTAAATGGTTAAGATAAAAATTTATTAACTTTTCATTTTTTTTAAGTAATCTTAATTAAATACCAAAATATCATTTTCTAAAGATTTACAGGGAGTTTCTAAATTCACGCGACGAAATTCAAAAGGTGATTGCTGGTATGATATTAAGATGGATCTTTTCTATAACAAAATTTCCTCAGCCCACCCCTTTCCGAGATATCACCGTTAAAAGTACAAATATTTATGCCACAATCCCACAAAATTAACTTTCGTAAACTAGTTTTTGATCCTATTTTATGGAATATTTATAGTGAAATTACTAACTAGGTACTCTAAATTTACCTTGAGGTTTCTAAGGGTTTCCGCATTATCTAAAACTGTTTTTTCGTGTTTTCCCGATAACTCAGCATACTGGGTTTGCAGTTCCTCATATTCTTCTTTTATTTCTTTCACTTTGTTAGTAATATCTTCAATTTGGGTAGAATAATCGATATTTTCATTTTTTAAACATTCAATTTTTTTCCTGGAAGAAAAATTTTTTTCTGGATAATTTTCAAGGAAACCAAATGAATTCCTTATATAAAAAGTGAGCACAAGAGAGTAAACCCTATTACACTTGTATGGTTAGAGTAGTGCTTGCCATATGAATATGGAGGTGTCAGTGGATATTGATCTTGAACTTCTGTAGATTGTAGTGTACAGGAAAGACGTGCCTTGGTAGCTGATTCCACAGGCACTTTTCCAAAGGAAGCAATTCGGAACTCGGTGGTCATAAACCACGTCGAGTAGATCTTGCAAAAACTGTTCTAGGTGGGATTATGTTGGACAGCTCGGAAAATCATTTGCCGTAGTAGTATAGGAAAACAGAGCCAGGTTATCGATCTTTCTTCTATGCTCTAAGCTGTCCAGGTTTCTGGTAAACTCTGGATCGCCTATAAATCTAATTGCTTTCTTCTGTTTGAGTCCAGCAACCTGAGTTGTGTCCAACGATAGTAACCTAGATGAATCGGTCCTTGAGAAAGCTACTAAGCCAGTCGATAAGTGAGAACGACAAACCGTACGATCTCAATTTATTTAGAAAGTTGGCATTCCAAACTCTGCAAAAGCCTTCAATTACTTTGGATTCCCCATATTTCTCTTTAACTTCAGTCTATACGTTGATGACATAGGCCAGGTGTTACCCAGTTGATCTATGTTTACGTAAACCGTATTGACGGTCGCTGATGATGTTAGTAGACACAAGATTTGCTGGTTAACAACTTTCTCCATGACCTTAGCAATGGCTGGGACCAAAGCAATCGGAGGGTAGTTACTAGAAGCCGTTTTTTTAATTGCATTGCATTGAATCATCTTCTTCAGTCAACGGTGGAATTTTTGACTTGCTAGAGCCTTTTCTGACCGCTTTTTTTACATACCAGAAAGAGCTTAACAAATAATATTCTCAACTCACCCCTCAAAAGGGTTGTGTCTGTCTTATTTTTCACTTTTAATAAAGTGTACATGAAGTAGAACTCTCATTTTTTACATACTAACTTCTGTGAGGTTTAATATAAATCATTCTGAACTACATTTTAGAAAAATTGTCAACTTAATGCATTAAGGACTTTTCAAAACAATTAAACAGAACCAAAAGAGTTACTAACAGTAACAATCATTTCTTGGTCTTCTACACTAATATCTCAAAATTCTATTATTCTTTCTTGTTTAAATAATGTTTAATAAATAATAGGTGCATTGATGTACATATATAAAATGACAGAGTACAAATACTGGGTGATTATTTTCTCTGGTTCAATAAATAAAATTATATATGGGTACATAGTACTTACAATGAATCGTTCAACTGTTGAGTTAGAGCCTGATTTTGTGCTGCAAGTGATGTTACTTTCTCAGACAACTTTTCTTCCAAACCAATATCTCTATTTTGATTTTGTCTCAAAACGCTCTGAGCTCTCACTTTATAACCATCATATTCGTCTTGAATTATCCTAAGTTCCTCTTTACTCAATCTTAAATTATCCTGTGTTTCCCTTAGGTCTTGTTGAAGTTTCAAGTTATCGTTTGAGAGCTGGTCTCGTTCGGATTTTAATACACTGTTGGCTTTTTGATGTTCCGCAATAACTTTACCAAGTTCGGTAGATAATTCTTCAATTTCTGACCGAGCCGTTTCCAAATGTTGGGTTAAAATTTGAATTTTTTCTTGTTTTTGAGTTATTTCATTATCTAAGGATGCAATTTGTTTTTTGTACGTGTTGATTTCAGTAGTAACTGTAATTACATTTTGTTCTTCTGCATTTAATCTTTCTTCAAAAAGTTTATTTTGCTCCCTTAGAGCATTTATTGTAGTTTTCTGTGATTCTATTTGATTATTCAATTTTGTTATTTCTTCTTGTTGTTTTTCAATTTTTTTGACGGATTCTTTAACACTTCTTTCATAATCTTGCATTTCTAAACTCAACACTGAATTTTTCTTACGTTCATTATTTGATTGTTCTAATAAAGTTTTTGTGTGTTTGTGGCTTTCTATTTCTGTTTTCAAAGCTTGATCTTTATCTTCTAAAGTACTGTTTAAATTGGATATTTTGGCTTCGTATTCTTTTTTCAATACATTATTTGCTTCTAATTCTTTTCTTAAAGTTTGAATTTTAGCACTCACTTGTTTTTTCCAGTTTTCAGTGGTTTGCTTATCCTTTTTATTATTTTCTATTTCCATCTTTAATGAACTCACAAGTTCATCTTTTTCTGCTAGAAGCTGTTTATCTCTAGAAATATCAACAGCGGCTATATTTAATTGACTTTGAAGTTGTTTACATTCTAGTTTACATTTTTCCAAATCATCTTCCAATTTGTCACATTGATTTTGGAAGTTCTGAATTGTTTTCATATTCGATATTAATTTTTTTTGTGCTTCTTCATTGTCAGATTGTTCTTTAGCTACCGTCTGTGTTAACTCCCTAACTTTACCTTAAAAACAATATACATATAAAAAAAAATGGAAAAAATACATTAAATTAGAATTATCTTCTTAATACACAACTGAGGAATTGATTTGAAATAATAAGATTGAAGTATATACTACAGATTAGCAACAAAACAGATGTTAATTAGGTCTGGATAATTCCCTACCATTTTCATTTTGTTGAGAATTGAAGTTGTACAAAGAAATAGAAGGTATGATAGACTAGAATCGCCAAAAGAGTAGATGGAACTAAAATAAGATGGGAACACCCAGAAAGATGTAGGATAAGAGACAGGGAGATATAATAAAATAAGAAGTAAAAACCTAGAGCTGTGAAACATGAAAATTGATACCGATGTTGGTTGTTTGGATCCGTGAAAATGAACAGAGCTGGATTTGAAGATTTGCCACTTCTGGGCCATCCACAATTTGGCACTAATTAATTATCATTATTAAGAAAACAACTTTTCTAGTTGTAATAGATAAATTGTATATAATTAAATTTACCTTTCAATTTGATTGCCAAATTTCTCAACTTGCCATACTTTTCCTCCCAAGAACCTTCTAAATCTTTCAATCGATTCAAATCTTCTGTTCTTGAAATTGTAGAAGAGGACATGGCATCATTATCAGGAAGACTAGAATCCAGAGTTGAGGACAATTTTTCTTTGAGAATTTCAATTTGATTTTGTAAAGTGATAATTTCAGTAGCTTCAAAGGAATTAGCATTCTGTTTCAATTCCTCAATTTCGCTTGTTAGATTTTCTATTATCTTATCTTTTTCTGTTAGATTATCGATATTTTGATTAGCTTGTGTTTCATAGATTTGTAATTTTTTCATAATTTCCTCACAATGTGCTTCTAATTTTGATATAGTTTCCCCTCTTTCTTTGATAGCTTGGTTCATCTCATTCATTTCTAACAGTAACTCTGAATTTTCTCTTTTTAAGTTTGTTATTTGCTCTTTAAACTCATCAGAATTATTAAAAGGTACTTCATTAGTTTGACAAGAAAAATCGACTCGGTTTATCAAAGAATATTCAAGTTTTCCAAGCTTCTCTTCTAATGTACTATTTTCTGACATTAATCTCTTATTCTCTTCTGCTAAATTCTTAATTTCTTCAGTTGATCGTTTTTCTAATTCTTCAAAGGACTTTATCTGAGACTGTAAATCTTGTATACGTTTTTCTGACCCTTTAAACATTTCTTCTGCTATAACATTCTTTCCTATTTTTTCATTAAGAGCTTTTCGTTCAATGTTGGCTCTATTGAGTTCTTCTGAAAGTTCCTCTTTCACTTTAGAGATTGTACAATTTTCTTTTCGCAAAAGTTTGACTTCATTTTCAAGTTCATGGATGGTATTTGTTAATTTTCTTTGCGTTTGAGATTGTTCTTCAATATGAAAGTTTAGAGTGTCACATTTGATTCGATAATCATCCATATTTTGTGATAGTTCATTTTGTAAAAGTTGTAATTTAGTACTTAAATTCGCATTTTCTTCTTCCAATTTACTACGATTTTGATCCTCTTCTATTCTTCGTTTACCTTCTGTCAGGTCCAAAACATTCTGATTCAATTCGTCTATTTTATTATTACACTGTACAATTATTTCTTTGCTTTCCATTAGTTGGTTTTCTAAAATTAACTTTTCAGTTTCTAATTTTTTGTTCATACTTTGTATTTCATCGAGTTTTATCAATAAAGTATTTTTTTCTTCCTCAAAAGATTCAATATTATCGTCAATATTATTTTTTCTTAATTCATCTAATTCAAAACTTAATATTTTGATGTTTTCCTTTGCTTCACTTAATTCTTCTTCTACTATCATTTTCTCTGATTTCAACTGATCAACTAAAATTTTAGCCTCATGTTCATTTTCTTTTTGCTGCTCTATTTGTTGCCTCAAATTTTGATTTTCCATTGCAACATTATTCAGATATTTTATAATGTTTTTCTCCCCATAATTCAACTGTTCTTTCCACTCTTTGACTTGTTCTATAGAGGACTTAAAGAGATCCAATACTTCATTTTTATTTTCTCTCAACTCTTTTACAATACCAGCAAACTTTACTACTTTTGAGTGGTAAAATTTAATTTTTTGTTTTAGTTTAACATTAGAATCAACCAATTCTTGCTTATTTAAAAGCATTTCTTGTAATTTACTATTTAAAGTATTGATATCTTGATCCTTCATTGTACAATTATCTTTCGTTAATTCCAGTTCTTTAGAAATGATAAGTATATTTTTATTTTTTTCCTCTAGGTTAATTTGAAGATTTTCTATTCTATCTACTAACCTATTATTTTCAATTTTCAAATACTGTACATCTTCTTTACTCAAATTCAACAATGAATTCAACTCATTTATTTCACCAATTTCTTTGTTCGTCGTATTTATAGAGGCTTCTTTCTCTACATGATTATTTTTTTGGAATGTATTTAATTGCTTTTCTAATGTGTCCAAATTTAAAATTAGTTGGTCGTTTTCATCAGTTAATCTCTTAATTTGCCTCTTATAGGATGTATTTTCATTATCATATACATTATATTTTTCTTCAAATGATTTCAACTTACTTTCATATTCTGTGATTCTCTCATTAAATAACTCATTTTGAGTTTTTAACTCCTGATTTTCTGTTACTAAATTTAGTTTTTGTTCTGTTAATTTTTCTATTACTTCTTGTAAGGCATGATCGGTGTTACTATTATCATTTTTTGAATTCAATTCCTCTTTAAGTTTGTTATTTTCCTCTTGTAATGCAGTTTTCGATTGTTTTGCTTTTTGAGCAAGTTGTAATAACTGTGTACATTTCTTTATTAGTTCTTCTTTAGTCAAATTTTCTAAATTAAACTTTTTATTAACATCGGTCGAAGCTGATGATTCCATATTTTCAATCACATTAGAGTACTAATTTATAACATATTATTCTCCTCATAAGGTGACGTATTATAATATTTAGATATCATAATATTTATTACATAGATAACTATTGAAATGTCAAAACACTACTGTCAATACCTCTTGACAGATATTTTCGTCTTCTTTAATAAATATCATTTCTCTTTACATGAAATCGTTGAATAGGTTAAAAATTACTTTAAAATTCACTTCATTTTAATCTGATATTTTAATATACTGACTAAAATAATTATTTCGTTATTTATAAAAATTAAGATCGTTGCTGAAATAGATCTTTAAAATAATTTATATAAATTTTATCACGTTAATGAACCATATTTTTTTAAACTAGAAATCTATTTAAATTATATATTCCCATATTTCATTAATATATAAATATATATTATACCATTTCAGATGAAAAAATCGCATTATTTGATAGTTTTTTTCACCATTTTTCATAGAATACAGTTAACTTAGGCTGGAATTGTAAAAAATCAAGTATCCCGCTTTAAACTACAACCCTGAACGTCATAGCGGTATCAATTCCTATTGGTGAAAATTCTGTTATTCTTCCCCTATTTTCCTTTCTTCTCCATTCATTTAAGATTTACAATTCATTTTCATTAAAATGATAATCAGTTTATATATTCTCATATATATATTTGTCAATACACCATAAAAGAGAAATATTATATTTAACAATAATTACGGAATTGAATTTATCTTTACTATGTACTTCTATAAATCAATACTTCACCCCTCCATGGAAACCTCTCCTCTAATTTCCGTCAGCTCGCGCTTGTAAGGTCCCGTCGATTTTCTCGGTCTCTTGCTGTGCTTTTGGGCAGGTAAGTGGCAGTAAAATTCTTTTCCTGATTATTTTAATAATTGTATGTGAATTTAATAACGCTTTAAATATTAAAAACTAATCGCCTAAATTCCTACTATTAAATAGGTTTCATTTATTTAAACTTTGACGTTTATAAATAAATTGCATTAATGACGACTGCCGGCATTTCAATTTATAATCAACAATTGCGTCTAAAATAATAATTTAAAAATAACTTTTAAGAATTGTTTGCATTCGCAGCTATATTTTTAGGCTTTAATGTATTTTCTTTAACGATTTGTGCAAAGTAATCTAATTAAATTAATGCAAAGCCTTCATATTTTTCTTAGAAAGCGAAAAATTGTTATTATCATTTAAAAACTGACCTCTCCTATAATTTATCGAATCGTCTTGTTAATATGTGCATAAAATCGGGAGAAAAGAAAAAAAATCGTCTGGAGGTAAATCAATAATTGGGTAGGGAAGATTTTTTTTAGTCCGTGAAGTAATGTTGCATCACAAAATGGCTCCTTGTATTATAGTTAAATTTTTTGCAATTATGTAGTATCTTTATTATTTTTAACAAGAATTTAAAAAAAATTGAGAGAATTATTTGATGTAACATTCGGTAGTTGAAAGTCAAGGTCACTTAAAACTCGTACATACAATTTTAACTGCCAAACTTTATGATTCAGTGTTAATAAAATATGTGTACTATGCAGAAAATAATTAGGGCGTCTGCATTATTCCTTTATCATTGTGAATAAAATGAATCATTAATACATAGGCGTAGATTGGTGATAATTTTACCCAATGAATTTGATTTAAAATCAATTTAGATACAACGATAACCAATTAATTGATTGATATAAAATAGATTCGTACTACGTAAAATATAAAGTATCACATCGTTATTATTTCGGATCATTACAATGAGATACAATAACTATTATTATACAGGGTATTTCAAAAAAGGTGATTCCGTCTCTAGGATAGATAGAAAACTGAACAATATTTGGGGTTTGCTCAGTAAAAACTTTTCGTAACGCCATTAGTTATCAAGATAAAGGGCAACACATTTTTTACGATTTTGCCGCAACTACTGGCATCATTGTATTGAAATTTTGTATGAACTTGTTTTGAAATATGATACATCCAATGAATGAATTTGTTTTTATGTCTGACTCTCATAGAGGGCGCTAGTTACACGGTTCGTTCCAAGTAATATTGAATTTAACTTTTTCAGTATTAGATTTATCAAGCAAAATTTCAAGTGAACTCAAATAATAAATAATAATATAATCTTGATAAAACTTGATACTGCGAATTGAAATATTTTGTGGTGTAAATGAGACCCCATCGATAAAACGGACATATTTAACAAAAATGGGACTAAGGGCTTTCGTGTCTTGTAAAGTTTCACAAAAATGCAGTCTAATCAGTATAGGATCTTGTTTTTAAAAGTTCAAAAGTCAAATACATCTTGGGCTCCGAAAATTTTTGTAATAAAATATTTCGAACCTCACACACCTATACATTTCATACAGGAATTCATTTTCTAAAAGAGTGATACTGTTAATATAGTCCTTGGCAATATTTGCTTAATTTTATTACTGTGTACGTTGTTGATATTTAACGAGAACGCAGCATCGAACAATATTTGCTTTATTCTAGTGCTCTATTAATTTTATGGGTATTTAGATATTGCCAAATGTATAATACGAAAATTCTGCTATTAAAAACACTTCTACTTACACTTCAAATAATCTTGACAAAGTAATACATAGAGTTAAATCACAATTTCATATTTAAAGAGAGACATGGTCTGATCCGATTTTATAACAGTAACATTTCTTTTTCTAAGTTGGTACAATTTTTTTCATGTTCGTGTTTGAGCGACATATTTCAATCTAACGAACTGTCAATACGAGCTGATGCCCATTTAAAAATGGCCGCCGTAGGATAAGCGATAATTTTACAGATTTATTTGCTTTGTGAAGCTATTTGTTGGTTTTGAAACCTCATTATTTTCAATTTTAATGCGAAAGACCTTCTTAAGTTATTACTTAAAAAAGGATTGTCGATTTGCTTTCTAAAAATATCAATTTTTCAAAAATCGATTTCAATTCCTTTTTTTTGCATTCCAATCATTAAAAGAAAAAGGAAAAATTACTTTGTAATTCCTTTTTTTAATCTATAATAATTTACGAGCTGTAAAACGCTTCGAAAATTTTTTGGAGTGTTACTAAAAGTGGCCAAGGGAATATAGAATCGTTTCGATTTCAAATTCTTTAAGATATTTTGCCACTTTCTCTGCCAAAATAACAGTCCATACCATGTATGAACGTTTCTGTGGTTAAAACATTTTCCTCTGGTGCTTTTAGATTCTATTTCGTATTGAACTTTTCTAGGAAGAAGAATAATTCATCGCAATGGGTAAAGAAAAAGTTCATATTAACATTGTCGTAATTGGTCACGTAGACTCTGGTAAGTCTACGTCGACCGGTCATTTAATTTATAAGTGTGGCGGTATTGACAAACGTACTATAGAGAAATTCGAAAAAGAAGCCCAAGAAATGGGAAAGGGCTCTTTTAAATATGCCTGGGTATTGGATAAGCTTAAAGCCGAGCGTGAACGTGGTATAACCATCGACATAGCTTTATGGAAATTTGAAACCGCCAAGTATTATGTTACTATCATCGACGCTCCGGGCCATAGAGATTTTATCAAGAATATGATTACTGGAACATCCCAAGCTGACTGTGCCGTGCTTATCGTAGCAGCCGGTACGGGAGAATTTGAAGCTGGTATTTCGAAAAACGGACAAACCCGTGAACACGCTCTGCTCGCTTTCACTCTCGGTGTCAAACAGCTCATTGTAGGAGTTAACAAGATGGATTCTACGGAACCCCCATATTCCGAAGCGCGTTTCGAAGAAATAAAGAAAGAAGTATCTTCGTACATTAAGAAAATTGGATATAATCCGGCAGCTGTTGCATTCGTTCCTATTTCCGGATGGCATGGAGATAATATGTTGGAAATTTCTGATAAGATGCCTTGGTTCAAAGGGTGGACGGTCGAACGTAAAGAAGGCAAAGCTGAAGGAAAGACATTAATCGAAGCTCTAGACGCGATTTTACCACCTTCTCGACCTACCGAAAAGCCTTTAAGACTTCCTCTTCAGGTAAGATAGATCAACTTTATCCACATATATTATATAACTTGAGCTTTAAAATGTCTTTAAATCTGTTACCATAGAGTTACACCGCAACTGCCTGTTATTCTTTAATATATTCTATGAAACATTTTTTATGGGTCATAAAATGCTTTCAGTCATAAAACACACTAATCAATTGATCTTTTGACCATAGCAACTTTCTTATAGGGTCATAATTCAACTGCTTATCGAGCTTTAATGTGGTCTAGTATTTCACGGGCCATAAAACACTCTAAATGAATTCATTCGTTTCTTTATTCACACTAACTTTGTCACAAGGTCATGATTAAACTGCTTGACGTCCTTTAATGTGGTTTATAAAACTCTACTGTTTTATGAGTCATGAAACACTGAAAATAAATGTATTTTTTTTCATCATCACTTTTTCATACAGTGCTACCGCCTGGTATTCTTTATGTATTCTGTTGATCATTACTATTATTAAGTCACAAAACACTCAAAATAAAATGATTTATTCATTCAATCAGGTGATATTTCAACTGCCTGGCTCCCTTTATTGTATCCTATAAAACATTAGTGTTTTTAAAGTCAAACAACACTAAAAATAAATCTATTTATTTACCATTATCACTCTAAAGTAATATTTCAAGTGCCCGTGTTCCTTTATTTTATTCTCTTAGTGTTTTATGGTCATAAAATACTCTAATACTTTATTCGCTTTAATGCGGGCTATAATTCTTTGGTGTTTTACAAGCGATAAAACACGCTATAAAACACTAAAAACGAAATTATTCATGTTTTTATTCGTACTTAGTTTTTTATAAGGTTATAATCTAACTAATTCAATAATGTCTTTAAAACTTTAGTGTTTTATAAGTCATAAAACAAGCTATAAAACACTCTAACTGAATTGACTTGTTTATTTATTCATATTAACTTTCTTATAAGTCCATAGCTCTACGCTGTTTGATGTGGTTTATGAAACTTTAGTGTTTTATTGGCCATAAAACACACTAAATTTATTTACTTTTGTCTTTATTCGTACTAGCTTTCTTATAAGGCCACAACTCAACTGCTTAGTGCGCTATAGAATTTCAGTGGTTTATAAGTAACGAAACATGTTGTAAAACACTCAAAATTAATTCACGTATTTCTTTATTCATACTAGCTTTCTTATGAAGTCATAAGTCAACTCCTCATGGCATTTTAAAGTGGTCATAAAATACTAAAAATGATTGAATGAATATTTATGGTAAAGGTCATTGGTCAAAAACCTGCTCTATATTCCAAATTTCTAATATTATTGCGTACCTACTTTTTAAAATATTAAAATTCTCAGGATGTATACAAAATCGGTGGTATTGGTACAGTACCTGTTGGTAGAGTCGAAACCGGTATTCTGAAACCCGGTATGGTGGTAACTTTCGCACCTGTCGGTCTAACTACGGAAGTCAAATCTGTTGAAATGCATCACGAAGGTCTTCAAGAAGCTGTACCAGGAGATAATGTCGGATTTAACGTGAAAAACGTGTCTGTCAAAGAATTGAGACGTGGATATGTTGCGGGAGATTCCAAAAATAATCCTCCGAAAGGTGCTTCTGATTTTATGGCACAGGTAAATAAAATTTTCAGTATTTGGTATTGGTAACAACAGAACAATATAAATCTTTCAACTCACTCACTGCAACCTGTAATTTCTTTTTAATAACTTCTAATTTGTGCTTGAGTTAACCATTTTTATAAAATTTAAATATTTATTTTTCTTTGTGTAGCAATTTGATCTTGTTCTCTCAGTGTATTCCGTTGAACTTTTCGTTTCGAAATAGAGATGAAATGATTATATAACTGAGAAATTTCAATTTCACTTCAATTTAAACAAAAAAAAATCATTTTTTCAGTCCTTAAACGGAATATCAAATTGAAATTGATTCTTTCTACATTAATATTGTTCAAACCACATTCGTGAGCAAAAAAATCGACTCTAGTCGGCATTTCGCAGTCAAAAGCAAAAGATCTGTAGATTCCATTCTTTTTCTGGTTCTAGCATCTCAAAGTCATTAGTCTTAGCTTTATAATGAGTGGTCTATATGGTTATTAAATTATATTTTTGATTTGAAAGAAAAAATATCAGTTAAGAAAATACAAGTAAAATTTTTCACAATAATAATTAATTTAAAATCCAATCGCTTTTCCATAAATCGAATAAGTTTCTTTACTCGATCTTGTTCGATGCTATCCCATTTATCAGAAATCTCCGATTCGAGGTCTAACTTCGTGTCTGATGTCGGATTTCTAGCCTGGACTTTTCTCATTAAGTCCATTGCATAAGTGATCGAAAGGATTTAAATCCGGGCAAAGCGCTGGTCAATCCATAGTGGCGATTTCGACATCCTGTAAATACTGCCGTACGGAACCTGCAGTACATGGACGGGCATTGTCCTGCATTAGGATGAAGTTTTCGCCGATGAAACTCCATAAAATTTCTTCTATGTATCGGTTCGTTGTTAATCCCCCCGCTCGACCAGTGTCAATAAAAACCAACTCGGATTTCGCTTCCCTTGAAATGCTCGTCCAAACGATCTAGGAACTTTCTCCAAAAGTTAAGATTTATTTCATGCAGCACTGGGCGAATCTCTCTCCAGGTGTTCTGTAACGCGTCCTCTTCTATCGCTACCATGCAGATATACTCTGCTTTCGTCTGTAAAGGAAACGGAGCTTCAATGTTCGTCGGTCCAATTAACGTGTTGTCCGGTAATTCGCAGATGGGCTGGGGTTAATGTGGGACTGGTAGCTCTGGCATTGGATTGGGTTCAATATTAGCTGCCTTAAGTCTTCGTATAACTGTCCAGCCACTCCTCACGTTTCTTTGAGCTCTTGTTGGACACCAGATTCAGAGATGTGTACCTTTTTCTACCGGAACTACTTCTCCAATGAAACTTACCAGTCTTTTGGTAAAGACGGCCACTTCTCGCTGACTTTGGCCTTGTCGCAATAAGTTGACCGCTTGAGTGGTTTTATTACTTGTTATGTTCATTTTCATTCAAAATTTTACTACTTAAAATACAATTTCGTGTTCAGTTTTTTTGTCAATGACTGGCGAATGCAGAGGTTTTGCCTGATTCGATCACGAGTGTATATAAATCATTTTGTTCCTACTTTTTCGACAACTTGTTTCAACTCTTTTTGAGGACTTACATATTCTATATTAACTAATTTGTAATTTCTGGAACCGTTGATGACATTCATACTGAACACACTGTTTACACTACCATTACACCAACTCAATTACACTGTCTGACGCGCGTTTCGATAACCAAGTAATCGTCTTCAGAGACTGGAGGTGAACTAACTTGACTTACCTGTTTTATACTGAATTTTTTCACCAATAAACAAGAAAAAATTGCTGTGGTACCTTTCAATCCTGTTTACACAGTGAGTGATTGAAAGGAATATTTAACAGAGTGGGTTTTATATTGGTTTATAAATCCAACAATACATTAAAACATTGGTTAATCCTAAGGATAAAATAACCAAATTTGGAAAAGAATGGTATGTATGAAATTAGCTGTGGTGATTGTGACGAGAGGTATATCGGACAAACCAAGAGATCCATTATTATCCGGTTTAAAGAGCACATAGTTCATTTAGAATATGGACGGACGGGAATAATAATCACAAAAAATTGTTGGATGAAATGGCTTAAATAAGGACTTACTAAGGGCCAATTCCTTACAGCCCACTCTATAGTTTAGTAGTCAAGGAATAAATGTAAAATTCCCGCTAGAATTAATTTTCGCGGGAGAAGGCTTATTGGTCAGTCACTTATTAGGTTTTAGTTTACTCTTAGTCTCTGAAGACGATAACTTGGTTATCGAAACGCGCGTCAGATAGTGTAATGACGAGTGTTGATGTAAATAATGTGTTCAGTATATTCTGTATCCCGAAATAATAACTGATGTAGTATTTTTGTTAACAGGTGATAGTACTGAATCATCCAGGTCAAATTGCTAATGGATACACGCCCGTATTGGACTGTCATACAGCTCATATCGCGTGTAAATTTGCGGAGATTAAAGAAAAATGCGACCGTCGTACTGGTAAAACAACAGAAGAAAATCCTAAAGCTATAAAAAGCGGAGACGCGGCAATCGTGAATCTCGTTCCATCTAAACCGATGTGCGTTGAATCTTTCCAAGAATTTCCGCCATTGGGTCGTTTCGCCGTACGCGATATGCGTCAAACTGTTGCCGTCGGCGTTATAAAATCTGTAACATTTAAAGATACTGCCGGTAAAGTAACGAAGGCGGCCGAAAAGGCCCAAAAGAAGAAATAACTAGGCTCAGTGCCGCCTCGTACCGCTATAGGCAACAAGGAAATCATCATTTATCTTTATTATTATTTGTTGTTTAGGTGGTTGCAGCGGAATTATTTTCATCGGAAGGAGTTTAGAAGGAAAGATGATGCGTCGAAAAAATTTAGTTTCCTTTTAATTTCTTATTCGATTATTTGATGTTATTTATTGGAATTTTTCTTTTCATTTTAATTTTGATTGAAATGATTCGATTCGATTTATTGTTGGAGTTGATTCTGTATTGATTATGTAGGATGTAAGTTATTTTTAATAATTGATATTATTTGTTATACTTTTGTGTTGAAAATTGATGCCGATAGACTTGATAAATATAAACGTGTATAAGCTTCTTACTATCTAATAAAGAAGCTCTTGAACAATTTGTGTACAAATTTTTACCTTACATTTAACCATTGCACTCCTCACAAAAACCCGACGGAAGAAAGAAGCGAAGAAAACGAAAATATAAATAAATGTCCAATAAAATACATCACGGAAATGAAATATAGTGTAGAATAAATTGATATTAACATTAGGGGATGCCAAAAAAACTTTTAACTCTTGCCGCAATGAAAAGTTCGCTTTTCTACAAAAAGAAACGCAAGAAATAAATAAATAGACTTATTTAAAAGAAATACTGTGAATAAACTGCCTTCTATAATACTAAGTTCGTCATTTATAAAAAAACAAATCAAAAGCACCGCGCGAATTCGCCGAATTTTAAAATTCCATTGTAGCTGGACAAGGCCGACCTGAGTACCCATTTCGCTAGCTTGTTCGTAGCAATACAATAGAATTTCAAAAAAAAGTTCCCGTGTAATTTGAATGAGAAATTAAAAATCACGACGCGTCACCTCTAAATATTGGTATTAAGAACTGAAACTTTAACAGAATTTTTATTATATAATTCTATACACTACACTAACTGATAATAATTCACTTATCACAGTCACTTAACTAACTTGACTAATTTATTCAAATTCTTCGATTACTTTGCTAATTCTTTCTATTCACTACGACTACTTATTTTAAACTAGGCTAATTGCGCTACACAAACCCCTTATATACGTATCCAAAAAGAATTATCAAAACTTTTAGAAAATAAAGAAACAAAACAAATAAATAGACCGTTCTAGTGTTTATTAAAAAGAAACAATATAAATAAACCGCTTGCTATAATAAAAACTTATATAAAAACAAAGATCAAACGAATTCCGGGTATTTCGTGGAAGACGCCTTCGCCGAATTTCAGAATTCCACGATATCCAAGCAAGACCGGCTGCGGAGCGGATACGGGTTCGTAACATTATATAATAATTAACTTATACCTACTTGTATAATTACTTTTCTAATTTATTCAAATTCACCGGTCACTCTTCTATTTTATTCTGTTCACCATGACTATTCATTATAAAATAACTAGCTCGGCTAGACAAACTCGTTTATGTATCCATAGAGAATTTCACGAATATTCTAAAAAACAAGCAGAAAAAACAAATAAATAAAAAGACCTTCCTGGAAAAGTTTATCAAACATGCCGCGACAGGGCACCAAACTTGTTCGTATATTGCGCAAAAACATAAACATGTTTAAAAAACCATCCTCGCCAAAATGAGAGCATTGAACTGAAATTCTAGAGATATATTCCTTATATTTATATTTTTATTATTAAGAAAACTTATATTTAACTGAAATATTTTATGGTTTCATAGCATTCGTACATTCATTGTTATCAAGCTACCATCTCTTATTGCACAGTGATACCAACATTCCTTAAAATAAGTATTAAAATTATACTTGAACGGATACCTTAATAATAACCAAATATAAAACTAACAAGAGAATGCAAAATGATAAATATGACCATTCGACTAAGGGCGTAAGTGTCAAATACGGCACGAAATGCAAAAACTTGGAGTTTGCAATCTCTGTGGACCAAGTCAACACGGCTTTTAGCCTTAAATTCCATTAGAGATGCGAAAATTGTTTTTCGTGAGCCAAATATTGTGGGCTTTGATTCCGTGAATTGCATTAGAAATGTGTCCTTATGTATGTCTGTGCTGTACAGTCGTTTTTTGCTTATAGTGATCTGTGGCTTTTTTAGTAACAAATGGAGCCGCAGACTATCGACATTTGACAGTTTATATACTCATAGAACATGTTCAAATATTGAATTGCCTGTCTACCTTTTTACTTACCTATGTTATATTCGACGCCATCCATTTTGTAGATTTTTAATTTCAACAATAATTATTTGATATATTCTATATTGCTATCAAAAGAAATGGGTGAAGAAAAAGGTACGTATGTATATTTATTAAATTGTTTAGTACTGAGACTTTTTTTATTGCAAACGTAATTGTAAAGCATCTATCCATTTTTTAAATCCGGTCTTGTTCATTTATATTAAAGGTGTAAGTGTCAGATTATCGACACTTTGCAATTTTATATTTTTATTGCATTAGAAGAATTTCATATTAGGTATTCTTAAGTTTACTGAGTGTTGAATAATCTATGCAGATGGTAAAGAACGAGATCGCAGTAGAGATAGAAGTGATAGAAGAAAACGTTCCCGGTCTAGAGAACACAGACGCCGGTCTAGATCCAGAAGTAAAGAGCGTGTTAGAAGAAGGAGTCGATCATCTTCCAGAGGCAGACACAGTAGTGGTTTTTCTAGGAGACGCAAACCATCTTTATATTGGGATGTCCCGCCACCAGGTTTTGAACACATTACTCCTCTCCAGTACAAAGCTATGCAAGCAGCAGGACAGATTCCAGCTAATATAGTGGCGGATACACCTCAAGTAACTAAACTAATGATTTTCTTTTGTATTGTTCTCAAAATTTTCTTTACAACCTTAGGCAGCGGTTCCTGTAGTGGGATCAACCATTACAAGGCAGGCAAGACGCTTGTATGTTGGCAACATTCCTTTTGGAGTAACTGAAGAAGAAATGATGGAATATTTTAATCAGCAGATGCATTTGAGTGGGTTAGCTCAAGCTGCTGGAAATCCGGTATTAGCTTGTCAAATTAATCTTGACAAGAACTTTGCGTTTTTGGAGTTTAGGTCAATTGATGAAACAACACAAGCTATGGCTTTTGATGGTATTAATTTTAAAGGTAAGAAAGTACAAAATAATTGTTATGAATCTTAATTTAAATTTGTGTTATTTATAATATAAACATTCCCTCAAAATTATTTTGAACTAATTTTTCAATTGTTAGTTGTTACTATGATGTTACTATAACTTCAGGTCAAAGTTTGAAAATTAGAAGACCCCATGATTACCAACCAATGCCAGGTATGTCTGAAAATTCCATCAGCGTACCTGCAGGTGTAATTAGCACTGTTGTACCAGATTCCCCACATAAGATATTTATAGGAGGACTTCCTAATTATCTTAACGAAGATCAGGTAAGACATTATTCAAATTTTATGTATGGATGCATTTTGGATGAAGGCAAATTTACAAAGTCAGTTCTTTTTTTATATAAATTTTGATTGTATAGTTGAAGTACAAAAAAATTTGATAAAATTATCAATGGTAGGAGCTTTTATAAATATTCAAGAATTCAATTTGTATTTTGGGGTTCCAATTTTAAAGTCGTCAATTAGAATATGGAAATTACAAATGTATAACGAAACTCAATAAATATCTTCAGCAATCCTTTGGGAAACTTTATTGAGACAAATTCCGAATAATTTAAAGGGAAATAAAAACTTTTGTGGTATATACAAAACTGATATTTGTAAATTTGTGTATAATGTTTGGATAAGAATGATTGTTATCTTCCCCACACTATTTAGCAAAATAAAATTTGAAAAATATGGATACAGACCAGCAGTCAGAGTTCTTAAAGTGGTATTTTCCATTTTTTACAGCCTTTACAGATTACAGTCTTCTACAGAATTGTTCAGCGCAAAAATGATTTCAGCCTCTTTTACAGATTTTTTTTAGCGTCGGGAGCCTCGAGCGAATATTTTTTAAACACTTTTTTTTTCATTTTACTAGACAATAGATATTTTTTCTTGTCCACTGCAATATATAGTTTGTCCCTCAGCTCAACTTTTCTTACTTTCTGTCAGTTTGATTTGGATGATCTAATGTTATTGCTTTCCTTTCTCCATTTTTATCATTTCTTGTTTTTTTAGTACTTGTTTATGGATTATTCTTTAATTTGTTTTTGTATCCTACCATAATAATATTTTTTATACTTTTTAATTTGGATTCTAATACGCAGACCCCACTTTTGAAAGGGTATTTTAGTTATACACGTTTTCCTTCTAGATATCTATTTATATTTTTACCAAAAATTATTTTCCTATTCCTTGCACATATCTATAATTATTATTGTTTATATTTGTTTCTGGTATAGTTATGTATGATGCTCAATTTCTCAAAATCTGTAGCCTCTTTTCAATAAAATATTTTTACAAGTGGAGCAAATAACTTCATTTAAAAGGCTTCGGTGGTAACTTTTTCAATATCTTCTATTTCTATTAGTGCTATGTATAATTTTTTTAATTTTTTTGCAGTTTTATCGAGGTCTATATGTAATAGATTTGCTTTTTTCCACATGCTTTATGGGTTTTCTCACTAATTCATCTTTTATGAGTTTGAGATTATTTATTTATTGATACACAATTTGATTGAACTTCTAATTTTAAAATTTATCTTCTCAGTACTCGAATATTTTGTTGTTTAGTATTGGATGGAAAGTGTTTAAAAATTTCCAATATTTTTTACAGGTTTGCAGGTTTTTACAGGAAAAAAATTTGTTTTTCAGGATATATTTAAACTTAAAATTGAAAAGTCATTTTCAGGCAATTTCAGCACTTCCTCTTTTCAGTATTTTTTATTTCAGCTCTGAAGATGTCCAAAATAATAATTATTTCAGCAATAAAAGCTACAATATTGCTATTTAATATTGAAAAATGTGATTATACACAATCATACATTTTCCCATCGATAGCAATTTTAGTAGTTATTTTTCAGGTGCCTAAAACAGAATCTTTCAGTAAATTATGCAATTTCATATCATAGGACTGTTTCACAATATAAATTCTTCAGAATGCCACAATTATAATCATTTATAACGTTACTCCTTTCAAATCGAATATGTTTTCATAACATGAAACAAATGAAAAACCTGTTAAACTTAGCTTGTGTAACTAAAGCCCCTTATCCTCATCTTCACATGTTTTGGAGACAAGTTGCTTCAATATTTCAATTCGATAATTTCCTGCTATATTTCTACAAGTAATTTCACATATTTATCTTGATTAAAATATTTTTTTTTCTATTTTTACTGTCTCTAATAGATCTTTGGTATCTAAAATTTTCATATTGCTTTATTCAGTTTCATATTAATGCATTTCTTCCCTAAAACAATTGAAGCAGCTTTACAAAAAAATTTTATCATTTAAATCATGGTTGTTTATTCAACAACATTCATGAAGATAAGGGATTTGCTTGCATTAATCATTTTTAAAGTAAATTAAGGATATAACAGATAGTTGTAGCATTCTTATAGCAAGTATCTAAAAAGAAAAGAAAAAAATATCTTCTCATATATCTGCTTTTTTGCCCTGTAGCTAGGGTTATCAACCCGATGCGTTTGAGTGTTTCTGCAAACAAATAAACCTGAACACCCTGTGGAAAATCAAGGCAAGTCACGTAATTATAAAGCAAAAAAGCCGTTAATGTCATTTCTTAATTCTGACTGACTTGGAGGCTGTTTCAAAATAATTGTGATGGGTGATGCTATATTTAGTTTAAATCACAAACAAAATTTTGAGGTAGCAACAGTGGGATGGAAGTTCAGAATATCATTAACAATTTCCAAATAAACAAAAACAAATGATAATTGAATGTTGAAAGTACCTACAAAACACAATACCGTGAATAATGTAATTGAAAACGCCATATTCACTCTTCTTACTGTGCCTTGTCATGTCCTCTTGACGTTACCAATCGCAATAACCGACAGGTTTCAACATTTAACTGTTGCATTTGCTCTATTTAAGACTCTTTCGTTTCATCACATATCCACTCTATTCTTAAGATTCTAATACTGTTGATTGTGACAGTCCTCAGGGTCCAGACTTCAGCTCTGTACAAGTCACAAAGCAAATATAATATTTAATCATTCTTTGTCTCAGTTTTAAGTTCAGATTATCATTACAAAACAGTGATCTTGTCTTCTGAAAAATTGCACTGTCTAATTCAATCCTGCATCTAATTTTTTTATCTGGGTTCAGTTGCTCTTTGATGTAGCATCTTAGGTTCTATTCATTTATCTTTAATGACTCTGGTATAGTTAGCGGCTAAAGACCAAAAACTTTTTCTTTGCAATATTTATATTCAGTCTCATTTCTTGTTCCACTGAATTTATAAGATTTCAAGACTCAGGACAAAATAGTGGAATGTTCGATTACTGATTAATCGTATAAGCAAAGTTATAGAGAAAAGAAGAATAACTAAACTCATTGAACAACTTGTCTGGCCTCATTACAATATATTTCATACACTGTTTGATTGTCAGGTTACAAATACCCAGTTTTTTCTAATTGGAAATGTTATAATGTTAATCTGCATTCCTCAGATTCTCATTTATCTGTGATTAATATGCCTAATTAGAAATATATTGGGCAGAATGGGTCGATCTAAATCTTTAATGACGTGTAGCTTAAATTAGTTCATTACTGCCTTTACTATATATTTAATTTTTTGCAAAAAAGATAATGCTTAATTTTGTGGTGTACTATCCTTAATATACAGGATGGCCAAGTAATACTGAAACAATTAGGAATCATGTTAACAATATTTTCAACTTATTCCCACTTTAATTGAAGGTGTACAATAATTTTCGCCATATGGTCTGATGAGTTTTTTAATGAAAATATTATTTTTATAATTTGAATTTTCAGAAATTATAATGCCTTTTTTCTTTGAAAAAAAAAATCTTTAAAATAATCTTGTATATTATCCAAGATTGTTTTTAGTGCATGTCATTTATTAATTCACAATTAATTTTTGTTTTTAATTATTTGGGGTTAATTAGATTAGTATTTCGAACACATCATAACCTATCACTGTTATTATTGCATTACACAGCCACAAAAAGTAAGTTATATATAATATATTGATTGAATTTTGTACACCCAAAATCAAATTAGTTTATACATAAACTTGAATAATTGTTTTCAGCAAAAAAGGTGAAATATTGCCAATTATTTTAAATTTTCTTCTCCAAATTTCCAAGATGATTCAATTTGTTGTGTTCCGTTCTTCACAAGTAGTATGTGCTTTATGGTATTGAGATACGGATTCAAGCTTTGATCGATTACCTATTATGGTGGATTGTACAATTAGTCATGCGAAAAATTCCTGCCAAACGCAAACTACGACATTTGATTAGCAAGTGTCCATAAACTTTATACTTGTACATTGTATAAACTCACACAGAGAATAGTGATTATTTTTATAGACCTGCTTTATTTGGTGCTGTCATAAAAGTACAACATTGGAGAGACAACGAGTAAACTTAATGAATGTGAAAAATAATTCTTCCTGTCCTTTTAGACGTTGGAATGAGACTCCTACCTATTTTTCCCTGTTTGTCGGTTCCTCATAAATATCTTCATTTTCACATTTTCTTATGTACAGTGTTAAAAGCCAACTTGATATATTTTCTCTTTCAGTCTTCTAGGTACATGTATATCGCTTTTCTTTATGTGCGAAAATCTGCTTGTTAATCTTTTAAACACAATCAATAAAATTGAAAACTAAGGTATACTATTCAGCATTTCTTAGGATCTGTAGAATAGATTGCAGTGAAGTTTAACGTATACACACAAGCTCTGAACTGAAACTAAAAACACTAACTCAAAGAGCTTGATCCTCTTAACTCTTTCAAGGAGATGGATAGCCTTGACATTGAAGTGATGATGGAGTCTATCTTCATGATTTGATTAATTTCTTGATGGTCTAATCAAATTCCAGGTCCCTATGGAAGTCACTATGTTCCTCGATGTTTTGTTTTGGATTCTTGCTTGATTTGGTGCATCCCCATAGTTGGATACATAAGTCCATACAGTCCATACAAGCTTATTATGTAGAGACAGAGTGAAGTTTCCTCCAATTATAGCCAGTACATTTTTCTATGATTCCTTTTCACTTCACTATAGGTATTAAGTTGGCATCTATGGATCTTTTGGTGATATTTATACTGCACACACTGTTTACACTAACAGTCACAATTACACTGCCTGACACGAGTTTTGATAACCAAGTTATCGTCTTCGACTGAAGTTTACCTTCACACATCACGTGTCAGACAGTATAATTGTGAGTGTTGGAGTAGAGGTAGTGTAAACAATGTGTTCAGCATTTCACTGTAGGTATCACACACATACAAAAAAAATTGTTCTAGAAAATCAATATAAAGAAACATAATTTTTTGTTTAATTAAAACGTAATTTGAGAATGACATAAATTATTTAAATATTCAATACATGATAATAATCAAATACAAGTTTGTGGTTAATTCAAAACTTTTGATTTTGGGTTTAAACTAATATGAAAATCGATAAATTTTCTAAAAAAATCTGAAATATGTAGGTAAAGGAATTGCTGATGTCTTTTGGTCAGTTGAGGGCTTTCAACCTCGTGAAAGACACTGCTTTTGGATTAAGCAAAGGTTATGCATTCGCCGAATACATTGACATTACAATGACCGATCAGGTAAGTCAAAGCAGGATACTCAAATCTAGTAAAATAATCGAAAAAAAACTATTCATTTGTAATTTGTACAAATCTGTTATTTTCATGGGTAGACCAATAGAATCTAAAGCCTTCACAAAAATTTAGATCTGCTTTAGTATTAAAATTTTGTAGCAATCCTTCTAATTTTCTTTTAATTAGGCTATCGCCGGTCTCAATGGTATGCAATTAGGAGATAAGCGTCTAATCGTTCAAAGAGCAAGCGTGGGTGCTAAAAATACGACAGTTCTACCAGCAGTACAAATACAAGTTCCCGGTCTCAGTTTGGTGGGTGCTTCTGGACCCGCTACTGAAGTTTTATGTCTTCTCAATATGGTAAAAATACAAATAATGGTTTAATTAAGCAATTTTATAACTTGTTTTATTGTAGGTTACACCTGACGAACTTAAAGATGAAGAAGAATATGAGGATATTCTTGAAGATATTAAAGAAGAATGTAACAAATACGGTGTAGTTAGAAGTATTGAGATACCTAGACCGATAGATGGTGTGGAAGTACCAGGATGTGGAAAGGTATGTAGATATATAATGTTTACAATATGCAGAGGAAATTTCTGTAAAAATATGAAAAATATTGTTTTTTTCACTTCTATATGAAAAATATTTAATGATAAAAAATATACACATTGCATAATTGTAACCCAGACAGAGATACAACCTTTTGTGTTGAGAATAATCAGGATTTGTTAATCATCTAGTTAAATGATAAATGTCCTAATGGGAACCAACGTCATAACTAAGTGATCCAAGTGTCCCTTAACACTTGATGTTCTTTTAACGTATTAAATTATTTTATTAGCTTCAATTGGAAATAATTGTCTCCAGACATAAATGTAATTATTTCTTCTAAAGTGTAAAATTATTGCTACAGATTCATTAGAAGATTAGAAATTTTTGTCATTTTTTCTAAAAGTATTCTTGTTTATTTCAAGGAAAACTGATACAATGGAAGTAATGAACAATATAGTAACGAAAATAAATATGTTATCTTTGTTTCTTCTGTAATTTCGATTTATCCATATTATTACACACTTATTAAATATTCTGGAGTGTTCTCAAACGCTCTGGAAGAGCTCTGAAGAACTTACACGAAAATTCTGGGGTTGGATGTAAAATCAGCACATGATAGGAGAAAAAATTGCTAGAAGTAAAAATTTCAAGTACAAAGTTTTGATTTCTAGAATGAATTGTATAATTCAGAATGATTATGTATAATCTTGAGAGAAAGTAAAAATTTTTTACCTGATTTTTATCATTCTTACTAATTTTTTTTTATTTTCAATTAATATGTCAACGACTATTAAGTGACAAGGCTTTTTAATAACTTGTTGATATTTTCTGAAATTGTGAATTATTAAAATTTAATTATTATTTCAGGTATTTGTCGAATTCAATTCCGTATTGGATTGTCAAAAGGCCCAACAAACGCTGACAGGCAGAAAGTTTAGCAATCGTGTTGTAGTGACATCCTACTTCGATCCTGATAAATATCACAGAAGGGAATTTTAATTAATATTATTTTTTTAAGAATATAGTTAAGTTACAATGTTTATTAATGTATCAATAATAATTTTGATTCTTTTAGCTCATACGAGTAATTATATGTCTTTAAAATATGTTTTTTATTTTATGTATAAAATCCATTACTCTTTTTTTATACTGTAGTACTCCTACTAAATCCAAAATTAATTTTGTAGGAATAAATGTATAAAAAAACAGTTTCATATCTTTCTACCTTAAAGCAGGATAATATATGGTAAATAATAAAAATTTCATAGCAAAATAAAAAAAACAGGTAGGTAACATTGTTTTAAATTTTCTTTGGTTTGTGGGATTTGTTTCAGATTCAAACTAACTGTTGGTCTAACTAAAAATATAAAACAATCCTCTGGGTTCTACAGGAAATATTTTGAAACGAAATTTCTTCAATAACTAGATTGAAGTATCAAGTAACAAAATTTGGCAACATAGCATATTATTTATTTTTAAAGATTGATTACAATGAAAATTCTTTGCTGTATTAGGTAAAAAACAGCTTCCGGAAATTGAAGCATGACAGTCACTCAATAGATAAGTCATCGGAAAGGAAGAGAAATAGTAGAGGTGAGATTGAATAATATAGTAATAAACTATTAGTAAAAGTAAGATAACACACATAAATCCAAACAAATTGCAGAATGAGAAGAAATATTGTTAGAGTACTATATTCAATGAGGGAGAGGAAAACCGACATGGAGTACATGATAAGAGATGCAGAATATAGGAGGAGCCAAACGAAGAGACCACAGGATATAATGAGCTAAAAAAGAAACAAAAAGATATGTAAAAGAAATCGAGAAAACTAAAAATAGGAAGAAATAAGATAATGTAGTAACTGTTTTACAGATGCAGATGGCCAAACCGATTAAACTTTGGGATGTTATGCATAAATCCAAAGTCCTTCTGGTGAAAATTGAAAATCCAAATAAAAACCAGTCAAGAAAATCTGTTGACCTTATAGAGTGGTAAAAATGAGAGAATTTATATCAAACATGAATTATCAAGAATAACGAAAAAAATATAAAATTGAAAGCTGAAGAAGAGAGGAATAATGGCGAGACTAAAAATTATTTTCAATAAACTAAGAATGGAAGGAGTAGAGTGGAAATGGAACCAAAAAGAAGGAAAACTGGAACTAATATACACAAGGAGTGATTCAATAACGACGACATTGATAGGATTTTTCTTGTTTATCAATATATCTTAGAATCCTACATTTTGAGAGTAATTAAAGTGTAAATTCAAATAAATAGCGCAAAATTGTCCATTTTTTTCTCTATACCATCAAAAAGTAGATATGTCAACGAACAAAAAACCCACCAACGTTTTTAAAAAAATCGAATATTTTGAAGTAAGATTTTTCGATTGAAAATTAGGGTGCTTTTTGAATCCTAAACCAAAGTAGGGTAAAAATATTTTAAATCAGAACAATTACAGTGTGCTTTGTACATAGAAAGGTAAGTTTTCAACAAATTTCGTAAAAAAAAAAAGATTTTTTTTAAAGCTATAAATAATTTTTTTATTTCGCCCACTTCCCCAACTCAAATCGCCAGTAATTTATTTTTCCCTTCATTCTTTTCATATTCTCTGCCTTTTTAAATAGGTGTCATCCTACTAAATTTTTTTTTGTTTCTAAAATTATCGACCCTGGTCTATTAAACAAGTTGATTGATAAAGGAGCCCTAACCTTAAATTAATGAGTCCCTGTGTAAACTAAAATCAATAAATTAGAGTGGCTCTTACTTACTTAGTTCATTTTGATTTGATAAAGTTCAAAATTTTGTACTAAAACATAAATAGTAAGTAGGTGATTAGAATCACAAAAAAATTACTTTCGAAAGAAACTCTATTTAATAAAGTAAATTTGATAGTCTATTATACAGGCTTTTTCAATACCTGTATGTTTCAAAAATCTATATCGAACAAAAAATTTAGTAATTTTGACATAAATTCTTTTAAATGTACAAAATTTTAGAAACATGCAAAAAATTGTCAGAATGTTCAAATATGAATTCAATTAATGAATTAAACTTTATGTATATTTTGAATGAACCTCGTATATAAAGATGTAATACTAATTTCAAAATAAATTTAGATTTATCGTTCTAATTGAATTTGACCTTGGTAAGTAATTTGAATAAGCGAAAATTAAAATGCCAATTTCAGTACTAAAAAAATAATTTAAAACGTCTATTATCGATATTTTTGGAACAATATCTCTATAATCCATCAACTCTGGCCTTGAGCCGGCTCTGACATTTTAAGACACTGCGCAAATTTGTTATTTTTAGAATGGTCAAATTTTTCGTTGCTATAAATATATGAAAACTGAACGAATCGTTATCAATCATGGAAATAAATTATCGAACAATCATAATAAATTTGAATAGGATATAGTAATATATGTAATATTTTTGTTCTACTCATAATTGTAATCAATCCTTGTCGATGGTAGATGGCTATACTTGATCAGTCGGCCATTTTATGCCCTATGAAATTGTGGTGTTCTGTCAAATTACTCAGATGAACATAAACATTTGTTTATTTACAAATGTATGACTTTGACGTCTGTGAACCTTGTCCTATTTGAATGTTATCTAATTTATTTTGTAACAATTTCTTTAATCAATATTTTTTTGTCTTTATTGCCATCTTCTAGTTATTCGGTGAATTTAAATATCGATATTATTTGCATTCTGACTGTACTAAAAGTGTAGTGTTTGGTTTAATAAGTTCAATATTATCGCTAGTGTTTAGTAGATGGCACGAGGATGAAAGAAAATAAAATTTTTAATTATCGTTTATTTCTCTGTGCTGTCGTCTGTCAAGACCAACTCCACACCACAAAATACAAAATATTCCGTCTAAAATTACTAGATGTGTCTGTGGTTGTGACTCTGTTTTTTATGCCAATCTCACGTGTTTACCAACATTTCTATCGACTAGGACGTTATGAAATCAACATATGAACCAAACTTCTGTACAGGTGACTCCCACGTTTATTACAATTCATAGGTAAACAGTGAAGTGAGACAATTTAAAGAGTGTGGTTAAAAAAGTGCTGTGAAGTTAGTGAATCACCATGTCCTCATCCTACTCGATGACTCCGGAAAGCGATGCATGGGCCTTACTGGCTTTGAAATCGGCCCCTGCTAGTCCTTCAAAAGTACAATGGAGTCCCGAGGTTAAAGGGGAACCGATTGCTCGAATAGAAGGTCGCGAGTTTGAATATCTAGTCCGGCAGGCTCGGGTAATTATAGGTAGGAACAGTTCACGTGGTGATGTAGATGTAAATATGGGACATTCTAGTTTTATTTCGCGAAGGCATTTAGAAGTTTTTTTCGAACATCCCTATTTTTATATGCTGTGTAATGGAAAGAATGGCGTATTTATCGATGGAGTTTTTCAACGGAAAGGAGCCCCTTCAATCAAGTTACCCAAGACGTAAGTAAAGCTAATGTTATGTAAACAAATGCTGCTCTCACAATTACTCTCTGTTTATCCTTTGAGGCCTTGAGAGGTTAAAATTTACACATGGTACGAATCACGTGTTAGATTTTTTATAAATACGAAAATTTCGTGTATTATTGAAAATCAATATCCCTTTCCGGAGGCTAACCGGGTCAACATTGCGGTTTCAAATAAACACGACAAGTCATTTTGATTTATAAAGCTATCCAAAGTTTATATTGAGCAGGTGACGTCAGAGGTGTTTTTGTTATACTTATTAATTATAGCTCCACGTAAAGGGGCGGAATAAATACCAAATAGTTCAAGTACTGTTTTTGTATATACATCTTTTATGCACCTAAATACAACAACATATTTTTTATTTAATTTCGCCGACCACGTGGCTTGCGTCTGATGTTAATATAGAATCTATGTTTGAATTTAATTGAGAATAATATTCGTCGGATCATTTCTAATGATATTTTACATTGTTCCATTGCTTACTATAAATAATATTTCGTTTAAAGCCTCGAGGTCATTTGCCATAGACTATTTTCGTATTTATTTACTTTCTAACGTTGTGAAAATATATTCTATACAAACAAGTTTTTAAAATGTATATGTATGTTTACAATCACAAAAAATGTTTATAATAGTTCATTGTTGCCGGTTTAATTGAAAAATCATCAAACTTGAGTTTAATATATATTATCATTTTAGCAATCACGTGAAATAAACACTTTAATCATATTTAAATGTTGAATTGAAACGAGTTTTATACAATTTATTATGTGCAATGTTTACAATAATTTATTTACTTATTACTCGTAAACACTTGTATAATTGTTAGCCAGCGTTGTCATATTTCTAAATTATCGGTGTATTCTGAGAAATATGCTTTCTTTTTAAAATATCAAAAAATTATTTTGATAGAAATATTGACAATAGGAAACTTTCTTATACAAATCGTTTTTAAAAATGGTTATTGAGGTATAATCAAATGGCCATCAACCTTACAGTCTGTAATAATACTTAATACTAGTATTATTTGTGGTAACTATGTACAAAAAAAAAGAGAATTAACAGTAATTGTGATATTGATTACATTTATTTCCCTACAAGTTTTTGTATTTACTACTTCCCAGCATATTTTTGTTTTGGTTGGTATATATATTCCATTATTTGGTTGGAGCTCTGACAATGGAACCCACCGATTGCTTCACATTTTTACCAGATATTCTTATCACATACTAAAATGATTTTTAGCGTTTTGTAAGGAAAGGGATGGAAAAAAAATGTCCTAACTTAACCTAACCACATTTTTGTTACTTTTTCATTGTAATCGTGCGATCTGTTGCCTTGAATTGCCCAAGATTATTTATTGTTTGGCAAAACCTGTTGTGACTTTGTATGTTTGGGTAATTTTATTAAGAAAATTATTAATAATGAGAACTTTGTGAGAATCAATTAGTATCTATGGCTCCAGTAAATCTACAATAATTTCAAAAAAAAATCATTTTTTAAGCTTCGCTAGAAAGGGTAGGTTTTGATGGTACTGATACGAGCTAACTTAGTAAAAGTATCCGATATATCTTATCTGTCTGCCCCTCTTAAGTACATCGACATGGAAATTCAACTGGAACATTTTCTATACTTGTTATTGAAGATTCAGTATTCTAACCTAAATATATTCATTTATAAAAATCTTTAATAATATTAAATTACATTCTGCCTAATTAGAGTTGAGATAATATTCTCTGAAAAGGAGTATGATTCGTCAAGCATATTTCCCAGTAACCTTTCACAAATACAGGATTGATTATTCAATGAACTATCTTACTGTACTAACTCCAATGATATATATAGTTACTATAAGATAATTAAATTTTTTACATTACAGTTTATCATGTTTTAACATATTTTCCCTCCTTCGTATCTTTATAGTTTTGCATGTATAAAGGTTTCACATGTTTCTTAACGCATATTTAAACTGAGGACTCTCTGTACTGTACTATGTACTGTTTTCCCGGCATATCTGGACTGCTTTACCCAGCTAACACATATTTAAGAAAATACTTTTTTTAGTGATTGGAGTATATCTCGCTTTTCCTACTCTTTTTATTTCATAGCATCTAGCTATTATTTTCTATGTTTTTTGCACTAAATTGAAAAAAAATAACAATAGTCCTTTCAGATCTACTTCCATATTTTATCAACACGCAAAATGGCATCGTAAAGAACTTTTTGATTCAAATGGTATGAATAGATTAAACAGAAGTAAAATGTGTGTGTCGTCCATCAGCCATATTTGTTTACAAGTGACATCTATATGATTAAGCCTATATTTAGATTGTTGTGAATTTCGTAACCTAAGTGTTATTTACATATTTTCATTGAGTGCATTAACATTATAGTTTGTTCTAATAGATAAGTAGGGATTAGTAGAGACAAATGCGACCCATTATAATGATCAATTTTATTTGCAATTTAGTTTTACTTCAATATTCGATTGCGCAATGGAGAACATTAGATATAATTTATTTACATTAGGACATAAGTTCAAAAATCGTGACTGTACTCTACTTTGGTGTAAGAGAATCGGGTCTTTACCTAAATAAAGATAAAAATCATAGGAAGAATATGATGGTTTGCGAGGTTTTTTTGTGTCACGAAAAATCTAAATATAAACACAAAATATCAGTAGATGAAAATACTTGGTTAGGTTAGGAAATTTTTTTCCATCTCATTTTTCTGGTGAAAATAAAGTACAAGTTCTTTTTTGTTGTAATATAACTGTATGAGTATTATTGTTGTTGTCTCTACTGTCTGTGAATGGTTTGTAGAGAAGTGAAGTATAATAAACTTGAATTTACTTATGGGTGCTATTAAACCTTAATTTATTTGAGAATGTATAGTATGTTGAGATATAAAAATCAAATTACTTATTGTTGTCCTCATTAAAATGCCATTAACACATTTAAATAATTCACACATAGGTATATAGACACTCAATTACATAAAATTGTTTATTTATATTCTTATTGGTCATTTTATATGTTATTGTAGGCCTTCAAAAAAAGGAATTGAATGGTTTCAAATTTTTTCTGATCTGTTGTAAATGATGGGTGATATTTCAGTTATGCTTGATAAATTTCTTCAGGCTGTATTATGATTAAAGATAATAAAGATTTTATAAGACTTCAGCAGGATAAGCAAAATAATTGAAACTCATTTTTATTTCCTAGAGTTGAATATTAGAAACTATTGTTTCTCCTACATATTGTCCTTAAACTTTGATGCAGTATAATAAATTTCATTGTACTTTTCTGGATTAATCCCTAGTCAAATCATTAGACGCAAAACAAGATTTCATTTAAAATCTTAATAAAGGAGTGATATTGTACCGTTTTATTGTTTTTAATACTTTTTTATTAATCAATTAGGTAACAATTAATTTAATGTAAATAAAACAGCATAAATTTGGACAATCATATGTTTATTAAGTTTCAAGAAAAGTGAAAATAAAATAAGTAGAAGTCAATATTTAGTTGAGCCACCTTTAGCCGCTATTAGAGATTTAATTAATTTGAGGATTGTGATTCCACACATGAATAATTTTTTGTTTGTTGGTGATATCTCTTTAGCCACTACTCTTTTCATCGGCTACCACATATTTTCAATTGGGTTCATATCGGGGCTACTACCCGGCCAATCCATGTTTTCTTATGCCAAAAATACTACAGACTAAGCAGTTTACCAGTGAGCTCTATCTTGCGTGAAAGTGAACAGTTACCCAGTTGGAAACCATTCTCTGAGCTGCGGAATCAACCAATTTATTATTTTGCAAAATTTCGAATGTACTTTCGTTATTGAAGCAGACCTACCAAAAATAGAAAAAAAAAATAAATGAACTTCCATGTTTCTTTGCTTAATTTAACTAAAAATGATAATAATGTATCAATTTTTTATTAAATTATATTATAAACATATCTCTGAGCGTGCGTGGAGTGTAAATTGGTTTTTTACCGCATCATTTCTTTTCGGGATCAATTATTTGGTTTGTAAGTGTTTTCGCATTTACAAGATTCATTTTACTTGGTGAAAGACATTGCATACAAAATAAACTAATAACTGAGTGGTACAACACTGTCAAATAAACAATAACAGTCCATAAAGACACAGAAACACGTCCGCACCTACCGAGATTCCGATACAGGTTTGTACTTGTTTACGTTCATGTATCACTTTGTCAACACAATGTTGTCATATGTTAAAAATAAATACAAATAGGTAGTCTTTTAAATAATAATCAATAATATAGTTCCAATATACAATTACGGCATAAAAACTCTTAAGAAACATAAAATTATTTAAAAAATCATCCCCTCGGTCATCACTTGTTGAAAAAATAGACAGGGTTAAAGACCAAAAATTTAAGATTTTCGGAATTACGTTTGTTGGACTTGGAATTACGCCTTGGACTGTAAATATTTTACTACTGACATCCCATAGTTTTGTTTTGTATTCATAGACAATTTCTACGTTAAATAATTCTAATTCTTTATCTGAAAGTACTTAAACATATTCAATATATAAGAAACTAAACAAGCACGTAATGTTGTTGTTTACAAACATTGTCATTACCATATTCATTCTTAAAATTCTGGTCTTCAATAATATTTATCAAAATATTTTTTGACGTACAATTATACTGTTATCTATCATGCATTTCAAAATATCCGCTTCATTGTTGCCTTCCACAATATTTTTGTTTGTAGACGTGAAAACAATTACCGAATTGGATGGAATATTCTATAGTAACTGATCAATGAACTCTTTTTATATGTTAAATTAAATTATAAGACATTTAGCAAATGCTTCCTGTTTTTAATCCCATCAGACAAACTAGTTGGACCTTAAAACATTAACACAGTTTCTACATGCGTCTCATCATTAGAGGGAATCACATCGTGTCCATTCTACAAGAATTCTATTTCTCGACATTTACTTAAATTTGTTTACTTGTGATTTTAAGTGAATTATTTTTGAAAAATTTATAAAAAACGCTTAAACGTGTAACCGTATTTTGAATCCAGTCAAATTCACTCAGTCTTCCAACTTTTCTCTCACCTACTTTTCTTTAACACATCCCTCAATAAGTCGTGTGATTAACTAAGAAAAACACATTTTTTGCCAAAAATCGTTAGAGCAATACAATCATTCCAACGCTTCTCTAACTTTTCGATGCAGTGTTTGTAGAAGGATTTTTCTTTTGCTTCAAGATAGGCTTCAGTTTCAGCAATTTGAGCTGAATTTCTTACCGGCAAGCATTTTTTTGGGATCAGTGAATAGCCAGTAGTCACTGAGGGCCAAATCTGGATTATACGGTGGATGAGGAAGCAATTCAAAGTGTTATTCTTTCAATTTAGCCATCGACTTGTGAATCGGTGCATTGTTTTGGTGAAACAGTGGTTTTTTCTTTGACATATGAGGGCGTTTTTCCTTGCTTTTTGCATTCAAACGATCTTATAAATCTATGTAGTATTATTTGTCTCTCCCTTTTGGAGATAGTCAATGAACAATATTCCATGCGCATCCCAATATACTGAAAGCATAACCTTCCCAGCAGACTTTTGTGCCTTTGGACGTTGTTGACCAGCTGCAGTTTACTCAGACGATAATCGTTTTGATTCCGGAGTAAATTTATGGATACAAGTTTCATCTATTGTAACATTTCGACGCAAAAAATCTGATTGCGTGTAAACATGGTCAAACAATGCTCTGAATCATCAACACGTTGTTGTTTTTGATCGTGAGTAAACGCCGCACCCACTTTGAAAAAAGCATTCTCATGGTCGAATGTTCATGCATAATTGTAAACACACTGCTTTCCGATATCTTAACGGCCTCAACAATCTAACGCAATTCCAATTTACGATTAGATATAACCAATACGTGGACTTTTTTGATGTTTTCTGGAGTAACCACCTCAATTGGACGGCCAGCCACGACTAAATGTAACAAAATTGGTTATAAGTTTTTAAATACTCAGTAAAACACGTCACAACTTTTAAGTATTGTCTTGAGGAAGTCAAGGTGATACCAAATATGTAATAAAATATAGGGTGTATCTATGTAATGTAACTTTGATATGGTGCAGCATTCTGGAACACCCTTGTAAATAATTTTAAAATGTGATGACTGCTGATGGTTATGATTCCTTAAATCGATATCTCAAAAGACAAATGAGGCACTGAATCAATACTCAATCAACTAATCAATAACCCAGTATGAATATTTCTTTGTTAGGTCGGAAACTTGTCAGACAGTCTTCCTAATTGCATTTTTCTTTAATATATTTTTCTACCTAATAAATGGCTCAATAATTAATACTCAAATTTTTCTTTATAGGATTACTAATAAAATATTTTTGATTTTCCGTTGGATTTCGCATGTAATCGATCCGTTTAATAATTTTTTAAGTAACGCATGAACGACCCCAAACGCAATAATAATAAAATAAACATCTACAATGATTATTTACTATTACCTAGTGCTTTAATTATAGCGAGGAAACTGTTTAAAAAGTTCAATTCGAACTATCTTTCGGGTCACCACGAACGAACATGCATTTTAGACGTCGAAACTTTCTATTTAGAGTGCACCTAAACATATTGTTTTTATTTGTTTTTGCTTCATGCAACGCTACGAGTATAATTTAACATTTTACGCGCTTCTTATCTGATCGATAACTTCGGTAACGAACATATTAATATAATTATTTTGTAATTTTTTATTAGTTAACAGAGTAATTATCATACAGGGTTTGATAAGAATGTACTACAAATTCTGGACAAAAATTTTCAAAGTTTACCGTTAATATTTAGTTATTGAATGGGTTTTATATTACGAGAGAGAAAAAAAAACATCGATTTTGAATGGGAACTGGCTTTAGAGGATAAGGACAAAATGAAAAACTATCTGAGAATTTTGAAAGAACACAAAAAAATAAAGTTGAAAATAACTATAATCAATGGTGACTTGTGGGTAGAAAATATTAGAATCATGGTCACAAAAGGCATTACACGGTAGACATCATCACGATCTCAACCAGCCGTACATTGACAAAGATCCTTCAAACAGATAGCTTACTAGCAGAACTCTTTTCCTTGATATCTAAGGCTTCGTGATGGCTATCCAATATCAAGTTATCAACACTAACAACTACAAGAAGAATGTGACTCAAGATCCGAACACTCAATCCGACAAATTCAGAAAGTGTCAACAAACACCAGAGACCATTCATCTTATAACTTCTGCTTGTTTCAAGTTTAAAACATCATCCAACAAGAACTGGCCAATAAGTTCTGTCTTTTAAATACTCGTACATCGTACTACAAGTACCAGCCGCTGAAGGTGCACGAAAATGGCAACTTTAGACTCTATTATGATAGATCTGATATCGTGGTGGTTGATAGAAGAGGTCCATTTAGCCCTTCTCCTCCTTGTAGCCATATCGGACACTCACAACGTTCTCAAAAAACACCAGGAGAAACTAGTCGATGTGGCGAGATACACACGACTCTAGATTTTCTAGAACAACCTTTTGCTTAAGGCTTAAACCATGAACCAGTCTCTTTAAAACGCTTGACTCATATTTTAATCAAATTTGCACTCGGAGCTTACATTCGACGTAATCCATATTGAAAATACAATCACCTGGTAACAATGTGTAAACGACAGTTCTAATTGTAAATACAATTCCTACCCAACGGTAGTAAGCTATCCCGTCTGTGTGCTTCCTTCTCTGCAAAAAAGATGATTTAATAGCCGGTTAGAGGTGGCTCTATTTCAATATGGCATTTTTATTTCCACATCTTTTCAAGGTAACATTCGGAACAAAATAAATTCGCAGTTCTATGTTTCAGATGTACATTTAGGTTTCCAAGTACAAATATACGGTTATCGTTTCAATCGTTGATCGAAGATAATTCCGAACCGCCTCCTAAACTTCGAGATGTATCACCTAGTAGGATAAGAGATCGTTCGGGAGGTGGGAACGCCTCGACGCTTCATCCTCTCAGAATCAACATACCGGATGGTGTTGATTATGGTAGCCCTTTCCCCTCACCAACTGGTACCATCAGTGCCGCCAATAGCTGCCCAGCTAGTCCACGAGGTAAGTACATATTCATCAATTTCATAACGGCGATTTTAAAATATATTTTTTCTAACAATGTACCATATGTACCATCAAATTTATTAGTTTTACATTTTAGTCATGCGTGTGTGGCAAATCAAACACCAAAGTGTCTTCTTTTTCAATATATATTTCCGGCTTTCGAATACTTAATATCGGGGAATTAATTCATTGAGGATTGTAGTTAAATTTCGTTTTTTCTTTTAGAAAAAATTCACAGGATTCAAAATTCAATATTAAAATTCATATAAATATTTGTATGTGTATATATAAGCATTTTCGTAGTGGGATTGTGGCAAAATTAAACACTAAAGTGTTGGAATTCTATTATATTACCGGGCTTTCGAAACTATCGACTGGGAATTATTTAGTTAAGAAATGCGGCGTTTTAATTTTCGTTGTGTCTATGAAATTCTTCGATTTCAAAAATCAATATGCAAATTAACGCTTGGTAAAAATATTAAGGTTATTTAATTTTGCCACAATCCCTCTACGTAAACGCTCATAATCTAGCTGGTAAAGACTTCCACCTAGGAACTCATCATCAAATTGAACTTCTCATGATCATTAGAAGAACTCTTCCCGAAAGCTTGGATTTTTAGTTTAACACAGAACTCTCTTTTTACCAAAAATTTGCTGCAATCCCCAATATATTTGTTTCTTGTTCTAACTAGTCGGCAGTCTTGGTATATTCAGAATATTTTCTCATACCGATTATAAAGATATAAGGTTTTAAACTTGAATTTGTTCACCAATTTTGGTAGAGTTACTCACAATTCCAAATCGAAGACGATTTCCAATGGGCGGCTCCACATTTTTTTTACTTCTTATATCATATGATTTACTGCCTTTTTCTCAATTTGAAGCTCAAGTTATCTATTTTTTCCTTGAAACTACTCTTTTTATCTGCGCCCATACCAGTTCAATCGAGTTTAGTTTGCAAAGATGTTGATCTAAACACCGTCATTTCACAATTTGCTGCAACTCCATCAATTTCAATTTGAATTTCTCTTTATAAAGGAAACTCACAGAATCGAGATGGAACTTAATTCAAACGGATATCTTCATTTTGTTCTGTCGACTCTAGCCATGATACTTGGACCTCCTTAGTAAATGAAAAAAACTACAATCGTATTTTTGGGTGAATTTTTTTGGGAAAACATTCTTGGAATTAATTAACACGAAATTTCTAACCCATTTTGGAAAATAGGTATTTAAAATATTTAATACACAGTGCTTGTACCCTATCCAAACCTCTTTCCATTATTCTGTACAGCTTATGGATCTATATTTTCGCATTCAATTACTCCCAAATGTACGTTTATAAATATAATATCAATAAGGCAAAAACTCTACTTCCCAGTGCCGAATTACTTCCAAAATATTGCGCAAATCCACGTAGGGTATCGATTAAACAAAAACGACCTTGACCTATACGTCGCCGACGCCGGTTTGACGCGAAATACACCTGCTGAACTTTAGTGTATATTTTGTTTACCTTATAACAATGGAGATTGCGCACCTCACCGTATCCTAATATTAAAACCTCAATTTGTTCTTTTCCATATAAAAGATTCATTATAACTTTCATCAATCACCAACATTTACAATTTATCAAAATTGTTATTCTTGCAACTTGATGTATTATTTCAAATTTGGGATATAATCTTTTTTTAATGCTACACACTGTATTTTAGAATAAATTTAGTAGGTCAATTTTTTTTTTCATTTTTCAACAACGCTCAATTCATAAGAAAGAGGTTCGAAACTTATACCGATATTAGAGGTTGAGGAAGTAGAAGACGTATAGAGACAACATAGCTGAAGGATTTAGAGCAGGGCGATACAAATATTTACACTTATATTGATACGAAACGAACAAAATGTGAGGCTACATATTCGTTTCTTTGATTTTGAATAGGTTTACGACATTTTCCTTCTATATTTTTCATCGGATTTACAAATGGATCTAACATTTGTTCTTTCTTTGACCCTCACACAAACATTCTTTTCTTAGACCTAAAAACCTCAAACTTTGACTCGATCTCTCCATAAAACTCTCTCTCACTCTTTTTGCGTCCCATTGTTATGTTCTTTAGCCCACTGCAACCTTATTTTGACGTCTTAGAAGACGTCCAAAAAGGACAACAAAGGCAGATCCCTAGATTTATTGATCCGAGTTGCTATCTCAGGACCCGTGAGTCGTCGATTACGTTTACTTATCAATATAATAAATTTACTTCAGCGGTTATGGCTTTTCGAGGTCGCCCTAAACGTTTTCTATCGCCAAAGCTCGTGGTGGATGAATATTTTTTCACGTTGTTGTCCATGGTACGTAGAGGTATTTTTAATTGGGTGGTAATGGTACATATAATTTTGCCTAGACTATGAAGACTTGTATTTCAACCGACATGTCTCCAGTTTTACCTATTTTATAAGTTACGAGTCTGAATTTGCGAGAAAGAAAACAAAATCCAAGAAAGCCCGTCTATTGGAAATTTAGTTTGAATCGTTTCTGGGGAGCAGACCGTCCATGAGTTCTACAAAAACGATCATTCAGCGACTGTAGCGCATACAAAATTCTGCAATATTCGTCATTCAAATGATGAGTTTGAAAGACGGCATCAACACTGGATAACCGAGAAGTCCAAGGTGTTCTGTAACGGTCAAAAACGTTGAGAGGCTCGTGACGAGCCTCACTTGTCTATTCGGAAGCGTGCTGTTGCTTTAAAATTATTATTTCGTATTTGTCACCAAGACTTGGGGTTGCGTCCTTATAAAATTTGGTTTATGCAAGAATTGAAACCTGAGGAAGCTGTTTAGAGACTTGACTTTGTAAACCAAGTGATTGAGCGCTTTCCAACATCTCTTTTTTGGAAGAAACTTATTTTCATCTTAATGGACGACAAGCAAAATTGCTGGTACTGGAGTGCAACCAATGCAAAGCAAAAACATCAGAAATCTCTACGATCGCGATGTCAGCGCAATGAATTCTAGGCCCTTATTTTTCTAAAGATGTAAGAGTTAAAGTAAATCCAGAGCGTTATGTGTATATGTTAGACGACTTTTACGGGCTTGAATTGCAAAACTTTGATGGTAATAACCGAAGAACATGATTCCAGCAACCTCACACAATTCTAATAGATCTCTGCCACGAGTTCGTGAAAGTTTTCTTGGCAAATTGGAGAGGTAACATAAGTTGGCCTCAACGCAATCTCGATTTAACATCTATGAACTTTTTCCTGTGAGGTTATGTCAGTTCACGCTAACAAATGAACTTCCTTGACACAAAAGAAAATGTTAATCACGAAATGGCAACCATCACGAAGAATACCTGCCGAGAGAGCACAATTTTATTTTGAAAAAATAAATTCCTCACTTTTGTTAAAGTTGTTTTTTTTAAATGTGAACAGTGAAGGACGGTATTTCGACCTTCGCTTGATAATATGGAAGAGAAATTTTTTAGAATTTATAATTTATAATTTTGAAATTTAATGAACGAATTTTGGGGTGGGCAAAAAATTTTTACCGGTAGTTTATGTATTATGAAATAATTACGTGTTGAGCTTTAGCTTCCTTCTTTAGTATAATAAAATTCGCTTAATATAAATACAAATAATTCAATACATCAACATTTTTTTTAATCTGTTATTTCTTAGACCTTTTATATACGAGGACCGTTTCTTTTTTCAACCTCCGATAGGCTACAAATAAAAGACAATGTCATATAAAACAATAATTTTATTACCAAAATATTGGTACATTTGTAATATCTGTGGACAAGCTTTTCAGAGTACAAAACAGACCTTAAAACTTCGGAAATTCTGTAGACAAAGCAGTAATGGTGAATATTTAAGCATTCTGTCGACTCGTTGGATTTCTGCAGCACTATTGCCTCCAGCCTGTAGAAAACGAATCACACTTCGCAATTCACACTTGGTGGGAGCATCAATAATGGCTCACATGTTTACGTGGCTGTAGCACAACGCCGACTGACGCCTAAATGTCAACAATGGCGGAGTGTGTAGTGCGAGAACTTCGCAGTCGCGTACAACGCATGCCCGTTTTCTTCTGCCCGCATAGCGACTGCGTAGAGCGATCGGAAATTGAAAAAAAAACGGCTTTAGTATGTTTATGTTTTCAAATGATGACTGCTACATATTTTTAAGTTGAAAAACTAAGTAGAAAATTAATTTCTATTTTGATAAAAATATCATGTACTGAAAGTACTCGAAGCGTCAAAATTTTTGATCTATCTAAAACTAATTTCATAGCAGAAGAGATCTAAAATCAAGACGGTTTGAAAACATAAATATATCAATAATTGTAGATAATTTATTTCACAGGCAGTCATGGATCCCATGCTAATAATCATAATAAAAGAAACGTTCAAGCAGATCTGCAAATGGTAGCCCAATATGCCGCTCAAGTCGCTCATCGTGACGATTCACATCATGTTCCTCCAAGCCATAGTCCTGATTATAGACAACCAACTTCAAATGGAAATGCCGTAAGCATAATAAATTAAAATAAAAAAAAAACTAATAAATATAAAATTTAATGTTTTTAGTTCGAATTTTCCCGATCCGGATCTGTTTGTTCGAAAGCTAAAAGGATATTAGAATTATAATTCGCTTTTATTTTTTTTCTAATCGATTTATATTGAGATAAGGTTACAGATAACAAACTAACTGTTATGCATTAGATAAAGAAATGTGATACATGATGTTATTGAAATTATGGAATTCTTGATTCACAAATAACCAATTATTAATTTCTTAATACATCTACAAATAAATTATGATTGTTTATATTCAATTTTTTTTCTTATAGATAACTAGAACATTATAATTTTAAACTTTGAAAACATGAATAATGTTATAAAAAGTAAATATTTATGTCAGTACAGTCAAAGCCAACATTTAATGATTTAATTTAGATTTTGAATCATTCAAATTTGATAAATTTTAAAAAAATTGTTATACAATGTGGCCACTTAAATTCGCCGCATATAGAAAATTTTTTTATTGATATTAAAAATATGCACACCCTATACAAATCACTCTGAAAGTTCTGGAAGTAGTACAGACCTGGTACAGAGCTTAGGAAATTTTTTTATTGATATTGCAAACTTCCACACCCTAAAGAAATTACTCTGAAAGTTCTGGAAGTACTTGAGACCTGGTGCAGAGTTTAGGAAACTTTTTTTGATATTACAAATTTCCTCACCCTAAAGAAATCACTCTGAAAGTTCTGGAAGTACTTCAGACCTGGTGCAGACTAACAGATACCACCATCAATCCTACGAAGACTTTACAAAAGGGATAACAACAACAACATGAACCCAGAGTGGATTAAAACTGTGATACAGCAACTGGTACAATTTTATTGGAGTTGGAAATCTCGACATCCTGCTATTAATCACTTAGGGAACTCTCAAGTAGTGGGGACCTAGTGCAAAGAAACATCACTCTCTGTCAATCCCAAGAAGACTGAAATTGTTGTCTTCACAAGATGCTACTAAAGAAACAAGAACTACAACATGACTCTGAATGGAGTAAAAATGCAGTACAGCAAAGAATAAAAATTTATAGGAGATGCAAATCTCTACACCCTACTCCAAATAACTCAGAGGGCCCTGAAAATAGTGGAGACCTGGTGCAAAGAAACAGAACTCTCTGTTAATCCCAAAAAAACAGATTGTTGTCTTCACAGGACTCTGCAAAGCTGATAACAACTTCAACATTACTTCAAATTGAGTAAAGCTGTGGTACAGCAAGAAGTACAAATTTCTAGAATTTGCAAATCTTGGCATTCTACTATAAGTCACTCAAAGGGTTCTGAAAATAGTGGAGACTTAGTGCAAAGGAAGAGGACTTTCTATTAATTCCAAGAAGTCAGAGATTATAATCTTAACAAGATGCGGAGGAGGAGGAATGAGAACTACAACATTACTCCAAACTGACTAAAATTACATTACAACTAGAAATGTTAATATCTAGAAGTTATCTTAGAAATTCTGTATGAAAAAGAGGTGCAACCATGTGGCTACTATAGTTAACCATTTGAGACAGTCCTTCTACCATGACGTGATTATTTGCTTTCCTGGTCTAGGAGAGATCTGTCTATGGCTAATGAAATCTGCTGTAATCAAACGAGAAGTTTCTCGTCTAGTCAAATGTCCTTTGTAGTGTTGTAGATCTTGGTTCCATCTTTTGTTTTAGTGTAAGGAAATTACTTGAAGTACACTTCTATTTATAGCCAGCTCAAAGAACTCAAAATGGTGTTCGGTTTGGCTACAACTAGAACTGAAAATCCCATGACTTGATATCAAATGGGATTTAGATAAAACAAGCTCGTTTTTCAGGGGATTTCCCGTGAGAAGCGTATCTGGTTCTATTCACCCCTAAATCAATTAGTAGATATTTGTCAAATAACTAGATGTTCTGTACTTGTGACAGTTCAGCATTTAGGGCACTTGTACTGATTTTGATTAATTAATTTTTATGTTTGCTCTTTTCTCAGATGCCTTCGGTCGTTGTTAGCGACACATACGGTGCAAGTGGGAGCAATAAAGACGATTCGAAGCCGCCATATTCGTATGCCCAACTTATAGTACAAGCCATTGCAAGCGCAACGGATAAGCAGCTGACATTGTCTGGAATATACAGTTATATAACAAAACATTACCCTTATTACCGTACCGCTGATAAGGGTTGGCAAAATTCAATTAGACATAACCTTAGTCTCAATAGATATTTTATTAAGGTAGGTTCTCGTTTTAATGAAATTTGACAGAAATTTATTTATTATTAAATAATCAATTTTAACACAACATAAGTAAAATAAATTCATTAATCAAATAAACAATTTTCATAAACTAATTTCAAATTCAAAAAATTATAATTATTCTTATTAACTTGAATACAGTCCACTTGTTCTCCCACCAAGCTTTCTCCTGTACAAATTGTACAAAATTTACTAAATTAGATTAATTTGAAGGTACCAAGAAGTCAGGAAGAACCCGGAAAAGGTTCATTTTGGAGAATTGATCCTCAGTCTGAGTCGAAACTAATCGAACAGGCATTTAGAAGACGAAGGCAAAGGGGCGTTTCATGTTTCAGAGCTCCATTTGGATTGAGTTCCAGGTAAATAAATCATAAACTAGTCTCCCAATCTTATTATAAATTCTCATTACTTTTCTATACATTCTTTTGATATTCAATTTTCCATATGGAAATACGTACAGGTCTTGATTTTTTTTATTTGTTGTGATTTCTTGTTGTTCCAATCATTATTTCAATTTCCTGATATCAACATTAACTCTATTCATCAATATTGACTTATTATTTTTATTTTGTCTGTTTCAATTCATGCGCGTATTGTTTTATGTAATTAGATCTAACTACTAGTTTGGGTTTGGATCAGTTTTTTCAAACCTTCATATACAATTAGATCAAAACCATTTAAAATGTTTTCTTCATTTCAAAACGTTCTGTTTTTTATTGATGTACCTCACTTTGAATTTGACTTGCTTGATATTCTTCTTCTGTCATTTCTACATACTAAAATACTCTACCAATTTATTGTAATATTTGTTTTGTAATTCATATGAATGTTCCTTTTTTAGCGCCCATTATTCGTAATTGGACCTATAGAAGATGATAAATTTAGATTTTTAACCTATGTAAAGTACATTGATTGGAAGATCAGGAATTAAATATTTACTTTTATATAAAAACAACATTTGGTATATATTTGTCCTCTTATATTTGTTGTGTTTTAATATAGAAGCGCACCCGCCTCTCCCTCGCATGTGAGTATGTCTGATATAATGACTCCTGAATCTTTATCAAGAGAAGGCTCCCCAACCATGGAACATCTTGTCGATATTAGTCAGTCAGCACCGGGTAGCCCAGGTAACCCGGTTGCCGCATATGCCGGTTCCGGTGGTATGATAGGACACCAACAAATGTCGGCATTAGTAGGCTCAACTAAAGCTAGGTTATTGCTACCCCATCCTATTGATAACGTCACTGAAATTTCTACTTCTAATGGACAGGAATATAAAGAAGGTATGTTACTGTGCGAACTCAAATATTCAAATTATGGCATCGAAATTCATTTAGTTAAACTCCAACAATAATATCATGAAGTACTAAACCACCAAAAATTTAAAATTATCCTACACCTCAATGTTTTTTCTACTCATTATCAAAATAATTCAAAATTTTTGTTCTGCTTTGTACAACGTGCATCGAAATATAGGTATAAAATAAAAAACATTGTTTGTTTAACCCTTTATGTCTTCTCAATTTGTATGTTAAATATTCAACATAACAATAGTTTAAATCACACACAAAGTGGGTCCCTTTAATTTATTATCACTAAAATAGACTTGCAATATTTCTGTACCGATTCGATTAATAACATTCCTTATACAATTTTTTAAATCATTAATATTCATATGTTAACCTTTTATTTTAGATAACGACAAAAAAATCCAGTGGAATTATTCTGGAATAAAATAAGCTGGCACTGATAACTCCAAACATGTGACATTGCACCACTTGTATCTCCTATCATAATTATTTCTGTTATCTACAACTCATCTTTTAATTTCAGAATTCTAGAAGTGAATTAGCTTAAATAAGATTAGATATTTGCTCCTACAAGTTGTTTTGTCTTTCAAAAAGTCAAGCGCTCTAGAAGCACATGAACCAGAGTTTCAACCTCTTTCGTACAGAATCTGCATTCGTCTATTTCTTCTAGGCCTTGTAAGGAAGTTAGAGAAGACATATATCTTCTTTTCACTGAGATTCGAATACATTTTGGAGTGAGCTGGCACTAGAGAGCTTCTCTTGTTCTCAAACACTTTCTTATAAAACTATTAGTTTACACTAGAGAAAGACTTTGGGTCAATAAAACGTATTTTTGCATTGCCTTTATTATTTCCTTTATATTTCCATATTATTAAGAACCTTCATCACATTTCTGTTAGTTCTATGCTCTTGACAGGAGCTTATTGATGATGGTACCAGTCAACTGATACAAAATATAGGATTGACTGTATTATGTAGATATTTAAATATTTTGTTTTGAACAATGTCAGCAATTTTGATTCTAGATTGTTTCGTGTATACTAAATATTGTCTCGTCAATTAATCATTTTGGGAACCTTCAGGTCCACTTGATATCTGTTTGCAACTTCTTATAGCTCCCGTTGTACCATTATATTGTCTCTGGACCAATATTGTGATAAGTTATAGCTTTACTTTGTAGTAAGGAAAATATTTTGTTAAATTGTTATAAAATCATTCACTTGTGTATTGCTTTGATATGGTTTTTTGGGGCTATTTTTATTGCTTACGACCATTTTTTTATGTAGAAAAATACAGCATTGAAGAAAGTTCGATGTCTCCAGGAGGTTTTTCATCACAACCAGTTATAGTCCAAGCAGCAAACTATTCTTATAGGTAAGAAACGAATTAGTGGTTTAATCTTGAACAAATTGGAGTCAAAAAAAGATAAATTACTTATATCACTCATTCTTTTGGTATTTTTTGGTTATATAATCAATAAACAAAATTTAGATTGTTCTATGGTGTCAAAATATCATGATGAACCAAATAGTGTAGAATTTGGGTTTGAAATTTGAATAACAAAAAAAGAGATTACTAAAAGAATCCTGTAAAAGAATTTAGTTCACGGTATGAAGTTGTAAATAAAGTTATATTCACCTATTAATTTAATTTTCAGTTTTCCTTGAAAATTATTGCATATTGATTTATTAAACTCATATTTTCCAATAAAACGGAAATCGAAACCCAAATTTGGACCTGAATTTTTTAATGTAATTATGTTATACACATGAAGGATTTTTAGCTAGAACATGTTGATTTTAATAATTGAAAACTATTTCAAAAATAACTTTTCTGAAAATATCTCAAAATCACAAAAAGATATGAAAAGTCTTTAATAAAAAATTGAAGGAATTTTGCATTAAAAAAACGAGATATTTGCATTTAACAATTCAAATTGAACCTCTGTGGTTAGTTTGGAATTTCTGCGGCAGTTGGTAATATTCGTACTGTCTCTGAAGTCGATAACTTGGTTATCGAACTGCGCGTCAAACAGTGTAATTGTGAGTGTTAGTGTAAACAGTGTGCTCAGTATTTCTCTGTGTTTTTAGTTATAACTAATTCGATTTTTTGGAACAAAATTTATTTTATACCCGCCAAATTAGAACCAACATTTTTACTTCTGTGACACTATAATACCACAATTTATCAAGTATTTTTGTCTCTTGCAGATTTACCCCAAATTTGAGGCTCTTTTCTTGATATAACTATTTGCTTCCTTACTTTATTTTCTTATATCCAAGTTGTTGTGTGCTATTGTTTGCTATTGATTATATTCTCTGTTCCAAACTGAATGCTATTTAGCAATTGTATCTAACATACATAAATTGATGAGATCATAACTGAACAATTGATGTGGTATAATCATGTAAAAAGAATGTCAGAGAACACAATACCTAAACAGGTCATAAAGTGGCCACCGCAAGAAAAAAGGAGAAGAGGAAGATTACAAAGAAGCTGGAGGGAGGGAATAGATAAGGAAATGTAGAAGAAAGAACTAACGGAAGGCCTATAGCAAGATGACGGTTAGACATCGGAAAACGTTGTAGACTGATATGTATAAATATATCTGATTTTTTTTTAATGTTGACTTAAACTCAATCATTAGTTGTTTCATCGACTTAATTTTTATTTAATCAATTTGGTACTTTGAGGACTGATATCTTCAATTAACTTTCAGCAAATCTAAAGAAGAGATATTTTAACTTATCCAAAAGTGTTCTTTGGATTATGCTATAACAAGTCATCATAAAATTTGTGGAAATCACCCATATTGTAACTACTTCAATAATTAGTATAATAGATAATGAAAAAATACTTTTTTTGCTTTTAAGTTATGTAGAAGGTTTTTGTATTGTGTATATATTGGTTTTGGTTTTTAATACACAATATTTACCTAGGGAGAAGATTGTCTTTAAATTCCCCCTATGGGTCATAAAATTATCTATTCATGTAATTTAATTTTTTTTACACAATCCTGTTTTATTCTCTTCGTAAATGAAAAATACTGCTGAACTCCTTGGTTTTTTTATTTTTTTTTTTTTTTAATCTCAGTGTATAGTTTTAAAAAAGTACCAATAATCGATCATACAAGGCGGTTCAGAATGATGTACATTCACTTCTACAACTGGTCACATACCTAAAAATGAAGATACTTCATAATATAAACAAATAAATCGAAAATATGAATTAATACAAATATAAAATTCTTCTATGTAGTAATAACCCTCAATTACTCTCCGAAACTACCTTGTATTAATATGTTAACAAGATACTAATTGTCCTAATGTCTGTAACCAAAACTGACAGATTATTTGATAAAAAAAGGTCTCAATTCACTTTTTAAAAAGTTAAGTCTCCCTTATTATACAGTTCTGGAAAAAAAGTTCATGCAGTTAATTTTTGTTTTTGAATATTTACATAATTCTGGACATCTATATATGAACTTAAAATTTGTAATTCATTTCAAAATTTGGAAAAAACAGTGTTTATTGAAAGTATTCGATTTCATTGTACTAAATTTACATTCTTAATGTTTCAGCACTGGGAGTTACAGCAATGCAGGTCTGGATTTTAAAAGGCACATTGACGAACAGAGCGTCGAAAGCCCTTCGAGTTCTGGCGAGAATTTGGACGGTGAGATTGAAATCAAAAGACCTAGACTCGATCAAATTAAGTTTGAGACGGAATAAAACTCCTTATAATAAAAAAAAAACATCAGCGATCTTACTGTGCTTTAACTAAAAGTCGATACCCATAGAGATATGGAATAAAGTAGAGTCATCATCTATATGTCAGAGGTCTTTAATAATAGTATTTTCTCTCTTTAGGAAGTTTTTTTTAATTGTTCCAAAATGTAAATTACGAGCAGTGTCTGCTGAAAATCTGTAAATAAAACAAAAATGGTTATTTCTGAAATAACTGGGCTATACTTAAGAGTCATAAAACGACAAATATATCAATATATATATAAAGTATGTTATGTTTTTTATGAACAATTTTATTTGAGTTTCTTAACCTGCAATGGTGTAAAAATATAATTAATGCACTACCATCTGACTTCAAGTGGAGTGTGTTGGACATACGGGGTGTAATATTATGAGCAGAATCAAAATGTATATCGAAAAGTATTTTTGGGGCTTCTTTTGATTAAAATATTTGCTTAATCTTTTAATTATGCGAAAATGTTTCTACCAAAATATTTCATTTTAAATATAGGACTCTCCCTAATTTTATCATTGAATCCAATTGTATTGCATTACCATCTTAACAGAGTTACACAAATATTGAGCTAACTAACATCAGTACCAATTGTTGGAGTATAATTTTTTTTAAATTTATTAAACTTGGGCTAAATTATCAAATTCCAGTAATTTATGATCCGATTTTCTAAAAAAAATGTTTCCATCAACTTACGTTGTGATTTATCACAATTTATATATACTAATAAACAACAGATTGTTCCATTCAAAAAATGTAATGGTAGAGTCCACTTGTATTATAAGTCTCATAAACAACAGATACGAATACTTCTAAAAACTTTCGTATACAAATTTTAAAAAGAATGTCTGCAGTTTTTTTAAATATGTTGACTCAGCTCACCCTGTACAATTAGATTGGTGATGAAATCACAGTATATATTAGAAATTGCTCAAATTTTTCATTTGTAATCAGGTGTACCATTTACACCAAAAAGAAATAGAAGGAATTCAATGGAAATTTTCTTCTATAATAGTTTTCTTGTCTGAAAATATCCATTCGGGGAATTTCAAAATTTCACGTATGTTATTACAATATGCTATTAGTTTAAAAAAAAAAAGTCTTGCATGTACCAGTATTAAATGTAGAAATATTTGGCTGTATGTCGATTACTTATTACATTTATCAAAATTGGTTATACAATGCATCCCATGTTATTAGAAACTGGAAGGAAATAGTAGAAACTGTTATTTATAAATAGGATGTCTCAAAATGAACGCAGATTTAAATTAACATATAAATTATCAAGCAGAATTGAATTTTTAAAAATATTCCAAATTGAAATTTTTTAAAATCCAAGGCAGTCGCGACAGAGAGATATATACAAAAGATTTCCACCAAATTACAGTGGAGTCGGTCGCTTAGACCTTGAATAACATGTCAACCACTTCAAAAAAAGTACCCCAAAGTTCTATACCATAAGTCAGTATGATTTTTATCACATTCTTATAAATTAAAATGCCCATAGTTAATTTACATTTTATTCCTAATAACCAACATATAATATAATAACGGGCTGAATGAGTTTCTAGTATTTTTTACCTTATTTATAGTGAATGATGGACATTAGGTCATTTTCAAACTGAATATTTTTTGTACAGATTTATTTTTATTTTCCACTTTCTCGTCCATTCTTCTAAGAGGTTTAAGTGGTGTTAAAGGTGAGTTGGATCTTCATGACAGTATCATCCGCAAACGTTCCTGTTGCATTATTTTCTGTCGTGGGGAGATCTGATGTATATAATAAATAAAAGAAAGACCCCCACAACGCTGTGGTATCCCAGACTTAAGCAGAAATGTGTCAATTTTATAACACTGATTTTAAATTCTATAATCATAATGTACAACTTTTTTATTTATTTTTATATTTTTTTATGTGAAATTATAAAGTTTAATCTGAATGTTAACATATCGATATTTCTTTTTATACTCATTTACTTACCCTTAACATCTCCGACTATAGTTGCAGAAGTAATATTTCCGTTTTATTTGGTTCTATCATTTTTTTCATGTTTAATCCGTTTCCAGTTGAGGTCCTCTTTTTTTCCTGATTGTTTGCTATTTATGTATTGTATTTCCTCCTGGATCTGCCTCTTTTTTTAGTTTATTTCAGTTCCTCATATCACCTTAAATGTTCTATCCTCATCTGTACAGGTAAACGTTTCAGCGCGTTAAACAGTGTAATTGTTTACCTAAACAGTGTGCTGTTCAGTATGAATATTACAACAATTCTAGAAATTCCAACTTAGTAACAACATTTCATTTTTCTAGTTTTAATCTACTGGGAGTACACACAGCAACAGTTTTCTTATGGAGAAATATTGATATAAAATGTAACCTACATGTTTCTTTTATATATTTAGAGTAGTAACTTCATGGTTCCAGAGATCTGTAAAGAAGTTTTTAAGTATAAATATCTTTTTGTTATTATGCTGACAAGTTTTATTTCGTTAGCGAAGTTATAAATAAAAAATATGTATATTTAACCCAGTGATAAGCTTTTATTGGAAATCATACTTTTGGATGATACTATTCCCCTAGGTACCTGCAGATGAAATTATTTAAAACGTTACTTTCTAGTGATTATAGCCGATAGACTCCATTGCATTACTTGAATGTATAAGTCAGTGTATCAAATCAGCGACAGCATGAGGTACTAAAATTTGCATCAGTGCAGTGATTCCCTAAAAGTAGATATATTTTCATTTTTTTTTTAATTTTGTACATCTAGAAAGATCTTTTCGGTTTACCATCGGACACTTGCTATTTTTATAATTTTTTTTTTAATTATAACAACAGATTTTCGTGGACAGACACTGTAAAACAATGTTTTTTCGGTTAGACTTTTGTAATAATGTTGTTTAGAAATGTCAAAAAAAGATATAAAAAGAGTTATTGTTTACGATGTAAATTTTTGGAAATTTTCACAGTTGATAATATTTAAATATTTTTGTTTTCTAAATTTATCATTATGTACATAAAATTATGTACTTTTTACGTACATATTTTTTAATTTGTTGATTTTTATTTTATATTCTTGGAAATTATTGAATAAAATGAATACTGATGAGTGAGCTTTATTCTAAAGCGTTACTTTTATTTAGCGTACTGACATTTTTAATCCATCCCATTCATGTATTCCTCTCCCATTTCACTATACAATTTAGAAGGTAATGTTTTTATATCAATAAAGATTAAAATCTAGCCACCGAACCAACTCACATTGAACCTTATAACAGTAACACATTCACGTTAGATGACATAAAAAGCCACAACTCAAATGTGGCGGTTTGAGGATATACCTTCAGTGTGAAATTTTGACATTTACAGAACAATTGCAGCCAATCTAAATATCCTAAGTGTAACCAAAATCAACGCTAGTATATCGGGGAATATCACATTCTACAAATTGGACAAAATGTGGCATCGTTTTTCGGTGCTGAAAGATTTATTGTTGTCAAAATTTCTTGTTTTTGTATCCGATGGTTCCCATTTGCATATGGAATATAAGATTTTATTAGTTATTTTCCCAGTTCTAAATGATGCTAAAGCAAAAAGATGATAATTTGACATAAAATTAGATCTACAACTAAAAAGTATTTATATTCTAGTATTACCTACTAAATATCAAAAATACCATGTGGTAACGATGTAAGACACATGTATTTGTTGACTTGTCTTAAAATCGGTAGGTCGATTATCTGAAAAAAATCCTCTCGTTTACCTGATTAGAGCTACAAGTATCATTTAAATCTAAGTTCTCTGCAAAAATGGACACTTCTTATCTATCATATGCAGACCGTTACAAAAAAAAAAGAAGTATAAGTAGTTTTTTCACAGAATATACCCTAAGCAGAAAAACAAACTTTGTTGTTATTTCCATCCAGTTCCGATTTCGCAGTTTCCTGAATTCACAATTAAAAGCATATTAGAATTGGGACTCGTTTATTTACAAAATAATATCTACATACATTTCCAACCTAACCAAAGAAAATTAGACAATATAACTTTTAAATGAAAACTGACAAAATACAATTTTTCTAACAAATAAAGTGAAAAGTGTAATATGTAAAGAAATAAAACAGTAATTCAGTTGAACAGATTGCTCATCATTACAATGATGTAATACTATCATTTTGGGATTTAACAAACAAAATATTGCTATAAATACAACTGAGCCAAAGAACATAAAGTTTGTTGAAGAATATATATATTAAGGTACATTAAAAGGTTAGTCAATCTGTACACCAACATGTCAAAAATTAGGAATATTGATAACAGAGATAGGTACATAAAAGATCACAGCACTTTCGTAGTAAATTTGGATTGTGTGGGATTAATAAAAGTAGACCTATGCCTCGTGGAAGAGTTCTTTGATACTAACTACATCAAGGGTTGTATTGTATTGTTAGTAAGTTTATGAGACTACTAATACATATACATACGAAAGGCAAGGATAAAGTTATTCTATGTAATATTGCGTAAAAAAGAAGAAGAAAAAAGATTCTTTTAATTAGTGCGTCTTCTATTTATAAGTAAGGTTAGCTTTTTTTGTGTTTTGCATAACATTTGTTACCATTCAATTCATGGAAGTGAAACATTGTTTTAAACTAGAAGAAGAAAATGTACCAACAAAATTTGAGGACAATAATTTTCAGTTACATACAGATATAGACATATTCGATGATAACATTAAATGTGAAGACGATATAGATACCAAACCTACACAATTAATAATGGATAATGAAAACAATATTGACACAAATACTTTAATACAAAACAAAATCGAGCAATTAAATATTCCAATTTTGGAGAGTATCACTCAAGAAAGTATAAATAATTTTAAATTCTTCAATGAAAAACAATATGAGAATAGATATTTTCTTCATTCCAATAATTTGGGACAGAATGAAGATATTTGTATAAGAGTCCACACAAACAAATTGATGTTGGTAACATTATCTAGAAGAAATGATATTGTTACAAGCAATAAACGAATTGCAGAAATTAATTTTGAAATTAATAAAAAAATTAGGTGCAATATTAAGGTTGGTAAGTATACTATGAGTTTTTATTTTAAGTTCTGAAAATCAAACTCGATCATAGATATAATAATAATTTCATAAGTAAGGAGATCATTTTATTAGTGGAGGAATAATAAATGTTTTTAAATTGTGATATTAATATCAACTGATCTATATAGAATATGTATATTTTAGTTGGTAAGAAGAAAAACGGGGCCAAACTTCTAAGACCTGATACTATTATGTGTCGTGTACGGTTAGAAGGTGAAAAGCAATTGAGGAACATCAGATGTGGAGTTACTGCATATTTAGTTGAGATAAACGGAGCAGTAATAAAAGATCCAAATCTTTTGATAAAGGATCCTAAAAGCTATGGTTACTTAGCCATAATGATGCCAAAAGTACATCAAGGTGAAAATGATTCATGGAATACTCATCTAATCAGTGAAGAAGAATATTCAAATTTGATATCAAAATAAAAAAAAACATAATGTACATGAAATAAAATATATATGAGAAGAAAATACTGGGCTTTAAATTATTTCAGAATAATTTCATGTGAAATATTAGGTAATAAATATAATTTGGATAATCGGGTTTTAGTTTGTTTAATTTATATTATTAATTTAACGTCGTTATTTAAAAAGCTGGTGGGATTAAATTTGATACTAATACTTAGACTGAGGCCGAATTCCACTTCCCGAGGAAGAGTTTTCAACTGGGAAAGTGAGGTTATAGTGCATTTGTTTCAATTCTCTCTTTTCACTCTGTAAATTGGTCATAATTTTATTTAAATAAAACAATAATTAAAAAGATAAATTTATTATAAAAATTTGTACTAAAACTAGGTAACAAAAAGATTAAACTAGGAAGTCTTCATGTAGTTTTGATATTATGGTATCGATGCTTCTTAAAATGGGCTCAGTTGATAGCGTAATCCCGTTTGTTCATCTATTACGACACCTTCGTCGGCATTAAAAACCAAAGCTTGCCCAAAATTCGTAGGAGTTCGTTTATTTACTCTATTTTGTTCTCTTTTTCCTCTATTATCATTCACGGCTTTATAATTTCCTCCATGTTTTTTAACATTTCCATCAAGTATTAAAGACCTGGCTTTATCATTAATAAACTCAACATCATTCGATGGTGTAGGTTCTCTTTTATCTCTTGGGGTTTGTTGTTGAGGGGAAGATATAACCGGTACATGTTTCGTTTCTTCATATTCGGCATATTCAGAGTTTTGACGGCTCTCATCACCTTCACCATCATGATCATGTCCAGCATGGTTGTAGTCCCAATAATGTTCGCCATATCCTCCATGTTTGTCACCCCATCTTACCTATAGATAGAAAGAATTTTTAGTCGAAAGTACTCTAAATATTTATATTTGATTATTTTGTTACTCCGAAAAATGATGGAAAGCATTAAAAGCAAATTATGAGTTAATGTTTTGATACAACCTAACAATTTAGTTCAAAATGATTGTAGTGAAGATTCTAGTAGTTGCTGATACCCCCACAATTATATTTTTGAATTGTATTATATTGTACATTCTAAATCAAATTTTTTTTGCATTAATTTCGATGTAAAAATACAAAATTGTGGCATGGAATTCCTTTAAAAAAATCACTATTTAATTAATAAAAATTACTTTAGTTTTAAATTCTCCGGCGTGAGGATGTTCTTTTTCATGTCGTTCAATGAAATGATGGTCGTTTCCTCGTTTGTGCCCGTATTCTACATGATCTTTAGCAGGAACGTGAGCGTATCTATTAGTAAAAAGAAAGAAACATATTAGTTATTAGCGGCATTAGCATAGATTTAGATAAGCAATAGCTTTGTGATGTAAGCAAAAAAATTCATAGAGGCAAAAACAATTAATACATGTATACAAATTTAAAGAACATCTAATCCTTAATAGTAGATCGGAAATTAAATCCTGGTAACCTGCTTTCTCAAACACCAAAGAAAATTAAAGTTATTTGGAGCCAGGTCCTAAACTTAATAATGTTTGTTGCGATGGAGTAATACTGAACACACTGTTTACACCAACACTCACAATTACACCGTCTGACGCACGTTTCGATAACCAAGTTATCGTCTTCAGAGATTGAAAGTAATTGTGAGTGTTAGTGTAAACGGTATGTTCAGTATGAATTTTACCAGTGGTTTCCAACTTAGTTGGTTTCGTACTATGCCAAAGCAGCGTAAAATTAATAAATAAATAAGCACATTTTCATTAGTTTTTAACAAGCAGATGCAAGTTAAGGCTTAAAACATGTACAGCAACAAATGTCAGGCTTGAGTAAATATTTAATAAAACGATCGTAACCTTTCCTTGTCTATTGAGATTTTCCAAATTTAATTTTTCATATCGTTGCTCCCAATCATTAGGCGTTTCCCTTACGTGACCAAATTCGAGTTCGTCCGGTTTGTCCATAGCTACATAAATATCCCTAATAGAAAAATCGAATTTATTAGGACTATATATGTACCTATAAATTGGACTACTAATACTATTCGGTGAATTTTGAGAATTTTAGCAAGGGATTTTGGTTATTTGTTTCCTATGCTTGAATTGGGTTCTTTCCTGTCTGTGTGAAGAAGATTAATGTTGGAATGGGAAGTGTAAATCGCCTTTTTGTAGCAATTAGCAGGAAGAGACACGGTTCTAGGTCTGTTCACAGCCACTAGATAGTGATTTTTTTAACATTTTCGTAGCTAGATTCAATTTTACGAACCCCCTACCGGGTTATAAGTCGTTTAGACTTATTGAAAGGGTTGAAGTATGCGATATCTCAAGATCGATCGCTCGCAGCGATAAGCTTAATAAGTTCGGGGCATTAATATCTCTCATTAATATTTAATTTAGTTCAAAAATAACAAAATACAACGATTGCTACTCGTTGTTAGGGCTGGGCAATTATCAAAAAATATAATCGATTATATAAAATAATCAAAAATAATCGATTTATCGAAAATAATCAATTTTCGATTATTCGAAAATCGGAAATAAAGCTTCAAAAGAACGATTGTGGTTTAATTCCTACAAAAAAACAAGAGCGAGTATACCACTAGGAACATACAGAAGACATTATAGTTTGATTCCCAATAAAAACAAACCAAATAATGAACCTACAGAAGATATTTGGAAGTAAGATTCTGATATAGAATTATGTTGAAATAATTATTCGGAAAATAAATTTTTTAATCGTTAAATTGATTACTTTAACGATTGTACGAAAAAATAGTGTGTATGCCATAGCCGCGAAACTTTTTAACGACCTCGAGATTATCTTGCCTCGGCCGCAAGCGGTTTCGGCGGTATTTTCCGATTAATCGATATTTTTTGATTATTTGGTTATTTTCGATTAATCGATTACCGATTATTTTAAAAAATATATATCGATTAATCGATTATTTTGCCCATCCCTACACGCTGTTAGTTGATTTAGTTCGCGAATTCCCGTCTGGCAGATTTTGGATATACGTACAGTCTATAATGATGTTTGAATTACGCAACATCGGCATACCGAAAATTGTTGACTAATTTATATTCCGCGCCTGCCATAGAAAATTTAATCGGACGCTACTGAGATCGCAATATTTCACTTCAAATGTCTCCGGTACAAAACGCGTTCACTTTATGAGCGGGCAACGGATTTAGAAACGCTAACTCAATATTTCATTTAATCTCAAAAAACGCGAATCACGCGGATGAGACCTGAAACTAAATCTGTCATTTCATTAATTTTGCCTTTGATATGATTAGTTCAAAAATCGCAATTAAAGCTCAGCGTCGAACCACAGATACTACCTACCACAGACAGCAATTCATTAATTACGTCGTGGAATAAATGCATCAACGGATAGCGAGTAGTTCACTTTATAATTGATATAAAAAACCGTTTTTTGTCGATGTGCAATGAACCATAAGGTGAACAATAACATTCGACTAATTAAAAAAATTAACAATCATCGTCAAAACTAGTGTTTATACTTAATATACTTACTGGAAAAATTTACTTCCAGCATGAACAGCAGCTGCTGGATTTGCTAGGAAACCGGTTTCTGCAGGCACGTGATCCTGTTTGCTTAAAGTCGTATGATCTACTTGTCTTTTGATTGGAATTTCCCGTGCTGCCAAACCTCCAAAATACGCCACGATCAATAGTGAAATCTGAAATGTATCGACATGAACTACGGCAACAAAAACACGGGTGGATAAATGTCAAACGGGTCCGTTCCACCTTGTTCGCTTTGCGCATGCGCTGCGTCTCGGCGGGTACTTTTGAAATAGTATTTCAAATTTCGCGAGGTTAAAAAGTGTGGCGTTCTTGGGTTCAAGGCTGATGATCGATAAACACAATAAATATAAGAATTTTTAAATGAATGTTAATCCTGTGTGCTAAATCTCCCTCTAAAATGTACTTAATGTTAACATATTAATAAATTGTACGGATATAGTGATACATTGTTTGTTATTTTAGAAATAATTTCATTCGTATAAAACGTCCGATGACACTCTTCTTCTTTAATATTACTCTTCATAATTTACTTTGAGGTTATAAAAAAATGATATTTTAGTTAAGTCATATGATACGTATATGTATCTAAACACATTTTACTTACTTCAATGATTTACCTATCAACACAAAATATATTTTCACGGAAATATTAACGCACATTGTTTGATGGTTGAGAAAGAAATCAAGTACAAAGTTTCTACTAGGGGCGTTTAACATTTGACGAGCGCTGACCGCGCAGACGACGTTACGTTCCAAATCATGCGCAGAGCGAGCAAGGAGGACCGGATCCGTATGACATTTATCCATTATTCCATTATCTATTAAGTAACGAGATTAGCTCTGCTACAGAAAAAGTGGGCATGCGCCAAAGGTCGGCAGTTTAGCCTGAAGTATACTCTATAAAAAGCCTACCGTGCTTGCAGACAAACCAGTATAGCCGTTGCATCCGTTTGTATTGGGGTTTGTTTTTTTGTTTTGTCGTAAAAATGATCGACGTAAACACAACGGATTATAATTCATTGAAATAAATGTATGGCAATGAATGTTTGTAGCGTCCACGTGTTTTTGAGTTGTTCAACCGTTTTCAAGATGGCCGAGAAGAAGATTCACGTTCGGGTCGCCCTTCCATGTCAAAAACGATTGAATATAGCGAAAAAGTCAGTAAACTTGTTCGATCTGACCGTAGGATTAAGTATTCGTGCGATTTCTGAATCTAAAGGAATTGACAAAGAGTTTATGCGGCCAATTTTACATGAAAATTTTAATGTGCGAAAGTGTGCAAAACTGGTGCCTCGTTTCGCACTTTTCATCACGAGGTTTCTAGTCAATTTTCAAACAATTGAAGATATGCAAGGAGCGACGTGAAGCTGTTACATAATCCTTAGAGACAGCTTCCCTTCAGTCTTTGAAGACGATAACTTGGTTATCAAAACGTTTGTCAGGCAGTGAAATTGAGAGTGTTGGTGTAGTAGTAGTATAAACAGTGTGTTCATTATAAATATCCTTCGGATTCAGAAATTCCAATTTAATGATGTTCGGATGTCGAATTGTAGGTAAATAATTGTATCATAACTGTACAGTTGTCGAGATACGTTAATTCAAACAAAAAAACTAACTGAATTTTTAGTTTGGTAAGTGCGGTGAGAGCAGTTGGCAACAGCGAGCGAAACGTCAAATTTATGAATTGCTCTTAAAAGTTAATTACAAATTTCGGCCGAGAAATGACAATTTATGACTCATTAGAATAAAAAATAAATTCCTGAAATCATTGTTCAAATACCCAGTAGCGCCGCAGAATAGGGCGTCATGCATAAAGGGACGCTGCTGGCGAGATATTTGAGCGAGGCCTGAAAAATCTCAAAAAATTTCGAAAAATTCATTATGTTGAAAGCATTAGATTGGAACGCGGCGTCTAATCGCGAATATCCCACAATAGGAACATATTATTTATCTCCTTCTAACAAAAAGTTTCGAAAAGTGAACTGGGCAAAAATTTTAAGAGATACCGAGTCGCAAATTTCCATTTCCCATTGCAATGACATGAAATTAGTTTTTCTTAATCAGATAGTTATTTAGAAAAATAGTCATTAAAAAAAATGGTTACTTCATTATATCCTTTGACTTTTTTCGTATAGATTTGACTAGCGGTTAAGGCGCGCCATATAAATTTGGCCCAGAGTGCTAAAGCCGGCACTGTAAATACGTGAACTAATTCGAAATCTTATGGAAACGGTTTCATTGATTCGTTTTTCTAAGGTTACTATTACAATGCATACAATCTTTTTTTAATATTATTAATGTTCAAAAAAAACCTTCGTAATTATAAAGAATCGAAAAGTTTCCAACGGAGAGTACAAAAACGCAACAATTACTGCGTTTACCGTTAATTTCTTTATAAACAATAGAAAACAAAGGAATTTTTGTGATTTCACGGTAGATTAAAGTGATCCGTACAAAATAAATTGAATTAAAAATAGGAAAAAGAGAAGTGGGTATTCGAAAGTTGACAAGTAAAAAGTTTATTTTTGGTTTCGAACGTAATAAAGACAGAGCCGTATCGTGAATATATAAACTCTGATATAAAAAATTAGCAATAGAGTGCAATACAAAAATTAGAATTCAATACACCTAAATATTAGTCGAATATGACCTTAACATAACCTTAATTTGCCTTATTTTTCTATAAAAGTTTGTTTTTGCTGGAAACGCATAAATAAGCTATGATTTCGAAGTACACAAAATCTTCATTATTCTACCAAACACACAACAAGACTTTTCGCTGTGCCGTTCGCTCATTAACTCTGACTTCCACTTTAATTTCACACATTTTCCTTACTGCTATTTATTCTTTTGTTTTCAATAGTGTTTTAATAAATAAACAAAGAGAAAACGATGTGCAATTCATAGTATTAAAGACTAATCTTAAAAAGTTACGATTTGTTTATTACTTATGACACGCCCTCTAGATATTAAGTGTTAAATGAAAAACATTAAATGTCAAACGTCAAAAGTATGGTTTTGTCCCATTCTCAAGCATGCGCAGTTTATATATAAAGTGTCTCGAACGAAAGAGAAAATGAATATTGTGGGAACGTTTTTTCCCATACCAACTGTCCATAAAGGAGTATTACATATATAATTCGTCAAAAAGGTTTCATTTTCACGTGATCTTTTTCAATCAAAATAGAATATAATAAACACAAAATACATTCATTTTAAGAGATGCTGCAAACAACAAAAAACAATTGGAATGTCTGGAACTATCGAACAATTAAACTGTGTGTCGCGCGTTTCTATAACCAATTTATCGTCTTCAGAGACTCAAAGTTAACACTTTACCTTCTGAAGACGATAATCAAAACATACTTTATACCCTGTAGTTGTGAGTGTTGGTGTATTCGTAGCACAAAAGTTTTCTCAAGAAGCCAATTGAAGATGAAATAATTTGGAGAAATATACATGGTTTCTAATAAGAGTAAAAACATTTTTGAATATATTGCGTAAAATTTGAAGGATTTTGACTGTACAAGAGTCTAATAGTGAATAAAAGTATGTGTTTTGGATACCCTCAACACTCTTAAACCCTCTAGCTTTTGCGTAAATAAAATGCTATCTAAAATAATTATTTAAAAAAAAATAAGCGAATGAATCAAATTTATATATTTTTTCATTCACTCTATTACATCTTTATTATAATAAATTATTATTCAAATCACAAGCCTAATAAAACATTTGAACGCAAAAATATAAAAAAACCGGAATTACCTTGAAACTCATTTTGATGCACTTAAATCTGTTATTGTAACTTCGTGATTGAAACTGATGTTAATTGTTACGAATTTTTGCTTTTATATCATCTAGAGAGAAAAGTTCAGAATGCGCCCAATTCCAGTGGCGCCCGTAGTAATTATAAAATCGAATAAATTAACTATTTCACTGCATTTTGTTTATTACAATCCGAATTTAGGAACTAATTCCAAATATCCACCGTTCTTATTCTTCAACTTCAACTATCACATTATAGTTGCTTTCCAACTTATTAAGCACTTTGTGTACGGAACCTATGGGCTCCCGCTTATATGAGCTTGATCCTCAAAAATCAATTAGAACAAGCTTCGGTGAATTTTGTGTCAAGTGTCAAATTTTAAAACATAACCACACATTAATTGTTAATCGATTAATTAAATAAAAAAACAGATACCACCAAAGAATTTCTTTTTAACTATACTTTTTACTATAAATTAGCTTTTTGGGCCCGTTTATAGTTTTTATATTGCGTAATAATAAATATTCCGATTTTGTTCAACCATCCAATAATGTGAGAGAAAATATATACTAAACAAATTGAAATAAATGCCTACATAACCTCAACTCTCCATCTTGTGTTTGAAGCGCAACTTTCAAGCTCACGAAACACAAATATCTGATGTTTGAGGCACAATGGAAAAACGCAACTACTTTTGACCACAGATCTCAAAAACATAGACATAGTAATACTAGACTGAGTAATCGATATCATTTTTGTTTCTATATTAGAACGTCTAAAAGTTACGTAGTGTTCGGAAATAAGTTTAGTAGTACGAGGGTCGTTCAAATAAAAACCGGAATTTTACTAGAGAAAAATTTTATTATTAACTAACAGAGCTGAGTTTTTTAATGGTTTATCTAGATATTCTCCGTGTTACTTTTGCCAAATCTCCGGAAACTTTGTCCTAAAAATCTTTCACGTAATCATTACTTTAAAATCGCAGTTTGCCAAGTGCTTATTTCAATGGATTTAAAGTCATAATCGAAGATTTAAAAAAATCATTGAAATCGGATGATTTTTCTTTTTTTTTTTTAGAGCCAAAAAAAGAGGGGACCGCGTAAGTATAAAATTACCATTTTCTTAATTTTCGAGAGAATTTCATCATGAATTATTCATTCATAAATTCTGTTTTATTATAATAAACGCGAGTGACGATTTTAAAAATAATCAAGAGCTGTACAATACGGCATATAATGATGAATCTTCTACAAGTTCTGGTTAAATTATTACAATAAATATCAAGTAATTTAAAAACGAGGTATGCAGATTTCGAGGAAATATAATTTGGATGACACACAAGTTAATTTTGACACAGTACGTAACTTTTTCGGTGATTGCCACTTTTATGAGTTAATTTAATTATTGATATTAAATACAAATTTCATATAAATAAATAATAATAAATATTATCTACAAATAACACTTGTCTACAAATGGAAAAATTTGTCGGAAAGTCTCTATGTACGCCTATGCATATTTCACAAATTTTCTAATTCTGGTAAGTTCTTCGACACTGCGGTTTTTTTTATTTCTTGCTCTAGAACTTTATTATAACTATAGATAAAAAGGTTATATTATTTATTTGCTCGAATAGTTTCAAATAAATTTCTCAAGAAAGTTTATGTAACGCGTCGTTGGAACCAGTCTACATGTACGGTATCGCCAATCAAGAAGCCACCATCAAATTGGTGAAAATTAGAAAATAAATAAAACAAATCTAAAGCAGGTTCAATGATACACGTTTAAATAACGAAGATGTGTGAATAAACGATTTTTTAATGGAAATATCTTGTTATAAATTGGAATTTGTATGAATCCACCTTGTTTACACTTGATACAGCACTTCTTTAAATATTTACTCTAATTCTGTATATTATAAAGTTGCCATCATCAAAAATATTATAATTTCGCATGTGTTTAGAAGTTGTTAAAGTATTTTCGCGATTAAAATCATTCAACTCTCAAGTTTGTATTCACCCGTATAATATTTAACGAAACTTTAATTTAGGTTGTACACTTTTGTTCACTGAAAAAGCATACACTTTAATCAATTTTCCTACCTAATGTCACTGTGATTATCGGTGACAGATAATGCAATAATTATATCTTCCGGGGGATGGGGCTACTCTACAATACACTTCTCTACTAGTCACAACGCTTGCGCACAATTCTGAATAGGTTTGATAGAATGCGGTTGCTGTTCTTCTTAGTTGGCAACACTTACTGGGTATATTAAATATATGATTATCCATTTTTTTTATAATAGTTACTGTTATTTAATTTCTAATCATTATTTTTAAATTAAATTTAATGTATTGAAAATAACTATTTTTAATGTATTGTTTATTTTTGAAATAATTTTGACGTTCCATTTCCGCCATCATGTGAACATAGTGGGCATATTACGTGCGTCAAAAATATTATTTAGAAAACAACAAAATCAGAATATACAGTATTGTATTGTAATTATTTACTCATAAAAAATTAATTTCACTCAACCACTTACATTAATTTTATAGGTTATTCATATTTCTCGAGAAATAACCTAACCGAACATCAAAATACAAACTGAACGATATGATGTTTATCACTTTCATGTCACTCACCACAAAAATGCAAACTTAGTTCTTATCATATATGTTATACGCGCATGCGTCAAGGTTCTGATTGGCTCATTCCGTTTTGTTTTATTACTTTTTTGTGCGTTATTTCAAATTTATTTAGTTCTATGATACACTCTGTCCATGAGAGTTAATAGTAGACGGGAGAATAAATAATTTTTAAAGCTTAAAAAACCATAGACAAATAGAGCCCGTAAATTGAGCGCATTTAGCCGCTGGTCTATCATGTAGAAAGGACCATTAGTGCATTTCACTAAGCGTTCACGGCATCTGAAATAACTTTTGAGCATTCCACATAGCGACTACGATCATTGTGATCGTGGCGTGAACGTTAGTCAGGACCTTTGCCAATAAGTGGGTCAAAGTGAGCGTTGAAACAATTAGCAGAATTTGAAGTTTACATGGAACTGAATTTTTTTATTATACTTTGATATTATATCTACAGCTCTACCTCGATCAACCTCCTTACCTAACCTAACCTTGAAGGGTTCATTAATATATGATATGCAAATTTAACACTTTAATTTTGTTTTCGATATGTATTATTTGAGCGTCCAATTGTTACATGAGTCTCGTAACGATTATAATAAAATAGTCTTTTTTAATAAAACACGAACAATACTGTAACATATAATATAAATACTTTTATATAAAAACTTATTAATCAAGTTTTAAATCCTTTGCGATTGATATTGTACAAATATGCATCATCTGGTGCTTATTAGCTTTAAAATTTTCTATAGCTCTATTTTTGCTAACTTCCCATTGATACAATTCCCTGTATAACGGTCTGACGAATTTCATCCTTCCTACAACATTAATCCAATCTAAAACTTCTTGTATTTTTTCTTCCCATCTGGCTTTCAAGCAAATCTTCAACCAGTGAAATTTAATTTCGGCGTTTTTAATTTTCTGAATATCGAATAAATCGCCAAGAATTTTTAATTTGTGTATTGGTTGTTTTTCAGATTGGCACAATTTTTGTAAAAAATATATGCGTTGTTCTGGCATTAATTTCTCAGTAACTTCTGCAGTAATGGGACATATTTCGTCGCCAGTCCATTTACGAAACTTTTCTAAAAGAGCATCACAAGCAACCGCCAAAGATTTATCATAATCCGGAATCAACAGAGGCATTCCAGGAGTATGTAACCATTTTTGCCATGGAATGTTTTTTATAGATTCCTCTGTCGAAAAGTAGCTTTCAAAGAACTGCTGGAAATCTGATGTTTCTATTGATTTGTATTTGAATGTTTCGAAATAGGCTCTTAAAAATGGTTCAAACTTTTCTAAAACAAAAAAAACATTATACTATAAATTCGTTTTTATTAATTATGGATTTAAGGAATCCCTTTGGAGAAACACCTTTTTCCAAAATCAAAATGAAAAACAAAAGAAATTTGACTAGTACCTTTCAATCCTGTTCATACAAAAGAATTGAAAGATTGCAGATTTTATGTCTAGTACTAGAGAAGCTGAGGATACTAGTTGAGGATAGCTAGACTAGACGAAGCCCAAAGTGGGTTTAGGAAAAAAATAATTAATGTATTCACAATTAAACAAATAATAAAGAAAACAGAACAGAAGAAGTTTACATTGCCTTCCTAGACCTACAAAAAGCTTCTGACTGAGTAAAACAAACAGTTTGAGATAACCTCAATCAGACAAAAGACTAGAAGACTGATAATAAAAAATGAACTAAGATATGGAGTGTACTGAGTTCTCTATTTATAATAGTTGTGAATGATTTAGTTAAAGCAACAAAAAATAATCCCAAAAAGTTGGAATGGGATATTATATATTAAACCAAGTAGAATTGTTAGAAGATGCCTCGGCAGATGACTTTAGAAAAGCAAGAATACCTCAAAATTGTACTTTCAAGGTCGTTCATAGGCAAAAAATAAATCAGCAGAAAAACCAAAATGACTGTATACAAGATAGTATACCCAATGCAAGCAATGGAGATGGAGTAATTTAGGAGATTGAATAGAATAACATGTAAAAGAATCAGAAAAGGAGCATTAAGAGAAGAATATTCAATACAAAACTGAAACGATAGAAAACAACATGCTAGAATGATCAAGAAGAGACCAATTAAAGCTATATTGGAAGAGCAATCAAATAACAAACAGAAGAGAGGTAGCCTCAAAAACACAGTGTGTTCTCGATGTTAAGCACATTTTCTTTTATTTTTATTTTCATCATTATTCTAATTTTCTTTGAGAAATTGCAAGAATAAGGTATATTGAGGCCTTAGAATCAACAAATAGGTAAGATTTGTTCTATTTTGTTCCAAAAAAATAAAATGTATTTACTTCTGAAGTTACGAAATAATAAATTAATACTCATACTTCATTTTTGGTACCACCAAGTATATAATTCGAATCTCAAGGCCCAACTAGATAATTTAAAACAATTAGGAATAATAAATAAAGAAAGTGTTCTATAGCCTTCAGGTTTAGAAATTACCAATTCATTAATGGTATTTAAGTACCTACAAAATGATAAAAAAATTTAAAATAAATGGAATAAAAAAAGTTTTAAAGTAATTCTGTACCTGGCCCACCAACCGAACTTTCCAAATATCTAAGAAAAGTCTGTCCTTTTTCATACGGAACCGTCGAAAATGCCTCATCTGGATGTATTCCTCTTAAATCGACAACCAAATTTGTTAAAGGATTATCAGCTCCCAGCACTGAAATCTTTAAGAAAATATCATTTATGTCATTTCTATAAAAAGACAAACTAAACCAATTATATAAATAAAGTTATGAGAAAAATGTAGACTCACAGCCTCTTCTAGATCACTAATCCCCGCATATGCATCAAAATCTTGCATTTGGGCAGATGTTAATTTTCCAATAATCTTTCTTTCGACAAACATTGTGAATCCTTCATTTAACCAAAAATGTTCAAACGTTTTATTTGTTACTAAATTTCCAGTCCAACTGTGCGCTATTTCATGTGCTATAACATTTGCTAACGATCTATCACCAGCCTAAAATAAAAGCATATTATAAATCAAATAAAAGACACCTTATAATGATAAAATAATCAACTTGAGCTTTTTACAAGAAATTAACAAATCATATGAATTGAATTCAAATACCTTACCAATAAAGTTGGTGTAACAAAAGTCAAACATGGATTTTCCATTCCCCCATAGGGAAAGCTGGGAGGCAACACCAACAAATCATAAACTCCCCAAACATAGGGTCCGCATATTTCCTCAGCAGTCTTTAACTGGTGCTCAGTTAAAGCAAACTCATAAGCACAATCTTCAATAATCTCCTTTTCAGCCCAAACGTGAGAACGTGGTCCTAATTTTCTGGATTCTAATGATCCTACTGCCAGAGCTATAAGATATGAAGGCACTGGAACCGTTTGATTGAAGTTTGATTGTTTATTATCTTCTACAAGAGTCGAATCTTCTTTAATTGCAGACATTAGCACCGTCATGTCTTTTGGAGCTAATATCTAAATATAAAAAATAATATTAAATTGTGAGATTTATCCAGTTGTGTAATATATATTTTAAATCAAAACTTTGTTTTATTATGATACTCACTGTAGCTTTGTATGTCTGTTTAACGGATGGAGTATCTTGACAGGGTAAAACTGATCTTGCATGTGTGGGCTAAAAAAATTAAAACCTTTAGTCTACTCCTGTGAAAGTTTTTTTCTTTTATATAGTGCTGGAAATATCAAATATTAAGATATTGTGGGGAATACTTACTTGGAACTGACTAAATAAAAATGGATGTTTCTTGCCTGAAGTTGCTTGTGGAGATAGCCACTGAAGACCACTAGCCTCTGGAGAAGTCTCATATTCAATACAAATTTTAAAGCTGAAATAACATTTAAATGTTCGTGTTTATATTTAATCATTTTAATACAAAATTTATTAGAGATGATTTAAAAACAATAATATATATAAAAGGTCTGAGAAATAAGAAATTTAAAATTATATCTAGGTATTCAAGGCTTCAAGAATTTTCTTTAAATGATGATTCTTAAGATTTTATTCAATTGCAAAATACTTTTTGCTAGCTATTTCTTCAATTATACACTCTAAAACAAAACCATTTAAATTCCTCAAAGATCAAGTTTTTAATATAAATTTTATATTACAAAAGAAAAATAATGGAAAATAAATTTATAACTCGTTTAAGAAGCTGACAAATTCAACTAAACTTTTTTAAACATAATTTGATAATACTATCTTTTGGGTTACAACTCTACTATGACCTTGACATTGGAATATTTCATTTTTATTTCATATTTATATAGAAAGTTTATATTTTTTTCATAGTTTTTTCAGTTCAAAACTTCATATTTTCAAAATTTCATAATGTACAATCCTTAACTTTTATATCTTCAGCTCACTGTTCTTATATAATTACTACATAAAATATTTGGAGGGATATTCGTTTTATAAATAATGCTTAGAAGAATATTCTCCCTAAGGATTATTACAGAGAATTTTACATCTCTAATATTTATATTGTCTATAATTGGAATAGAAAATATTACTATATCTGAAGCCCAAGCAAATTAAACCAGCAACTAACAATTTATGGTCACTAAATCAATGCTATTTATATTGTCATCTACAAATTCCCTACAAATTTTTGAACCCCTACTCTAATTTGTGAAATCTTAAAAGTTACCACCAGTAAAAATTCAATACCGACATTAATATAATTAGATAAAAGTTTTAATCTTTCATCGCCTTATAAAGATCTGAATGAAACATTAGATTTAAGTTTTTTTGTAGCCAAATAGTTGAAGTCCAGCAAAAAAGCACAATAAAAACTTTAACAACAAAGTCAGCAAAAGACCAATTCATCAGCTTCAACATTTAGTAAATATATTAACTAGCAGACAATATATTTCACAAATTAATGAACATACCTGTTAGCTTCCGTCTTAGGTAACTGTACAATTAATTTGGATCCAAAATCCTCCAGGTGATCCGATAATTGATACTCCAACTTTTCCTTGGTATCCACCTCATATATTGAGGATATTTTAAGTTTGAATGCATCGAGGGTCTAAAATAATAATAATTAGAAAGTATTCAATTCAATCGAAAAACTGTATTTCTGTGGGTTATTAAAATTAATATTTTAAAAGTATTATAAAATATTACCTAGCAGTAAATATCACTCAATATATTAAAAAAGTATAACCATAAAAATTTCCAATTAAATCTCAAGTGGTATAATTGATAACATACTTACCAATTCGTTACATTCTTCTTGAATTTTTTCAACTGATAAAATGGTGTGGCCATTCAAAGTCTTTGAGTTGAAATGAATATTCAAGTTTAAAAATATGTCCGTAACAATAACTTGGTCTGAAATATTATATCTTTAGAGATATAATTAAAATTAATGGCATTATTACCTGGTCTGGAAAATGAACTAGGATCACAAGGGCTTAATCCAACGTTTTTCATATTTTATTATTAATGCTGTTATTAAATAATTGTACCTGAAGAAAAAACTATTTCTTTTTGATTTTTGTTATTACAAACTAGTTTAGATATAAAAACTAACATAAATTGTGGCGAACTTGAGTTTTAATACTTAAAATTGTCAACAAATAATTTGGAGGAGGGGAATACAATGAATTGGCGAATTTACACGTTTCATGGATAACACGGAAAAATTCTGGATTTTCGCGATTAATCCAATTATTTAAATGCTTTAAGCGTAAAGAAACATACAGTACCCAAAAAGAGAAGGGTGAAATTCATAAATTTTTTAGTAGAGACAGGAAATATTCCTAATATAAACTTCTCGGTTTTGCTTATTTCAATCTACTAGTGTTTTCTTTCACTTTGAAAAAAACATGACGTATAGTTGAAATATTTATTCGACAAAACTACAGTTTACAATAAATAAAAAACAGTGAAATTATTCAAGAAAATTTAACGCTACCTCCAGTAATATAAAATTAAAAAAAGAAGATTTGGTGAAGGCTTATAACCTAATATTAAAGTGTCAATACGATAAACCTTTATATTTGAATGTTGGAATGGACGATGAAATGAAACAGATTTTACAGACATCCAAGAAGATAGAAAATGCTTCGAAAAAAGTATACAAAAAATTGTTTAAGTATGCATTTTTTAATAATGTTAATTTTAGGAAGGATTAAGAGAAGGCATTTCAGCAGGACGTGATAGCAATTTTCAAGAAAGTTTTGATAGAGGCTTTGAAGAAGGCTTTAGAAACGGATTTCTATTGGGAAAATACAAAGGAATCTTAATGTAATTTTTTAAAACCAAATCAACATTACATGCTAATATAAAGTTAGAATTTGCAATTTGCAAAAGTTAAAATACTCGTATGTTTTAGAGCAGAATCAAAACTTATGGCATCAGATGAAAAAACACATGGTTTATTAGAAAATATAAGTCTAGGCTCTTGCGAAATCTGCAAAAATCAAGATTCTTTGATAGATGAAGAAAACATAGATAATCTCACAGAAATACAGATTAAATCTTTCAACAAAAATGTTCAAACTTTAATTTCTAATTTTGGAGAAAATATACTGAGTGATATAAAAAAATAAGTAATTTGGAAATAAAGAAAACACTAGATGTCTATTTAAATGGTTTTGGTTTTTTAACTATTAAAAAATCACCTTTTAATCACCATGTAGTAGTACTTGAGGTCTAAGGTTGCCACCCGTATTTTATAATAAAGTAAGAAAGGATATTTCAGTTAAATATACTCTATACTTTATGAGAACAATAAAGTTTGCAAAAATACTTTATTTCGCATCTTTATTATCTTAATTTTTGCCGATCCTACAAACCATTCATTCAATTTCAAAAAAATACACTATAACTCTTTTATATTGTCTAGCAGAATGTCTTCCAAACTAAATATAGCAGTGTTCCTTATTTGCTTACTTTATGAGAGCGCATATTTATATTTTGCCGTTGAGTACGACAAGTACAAACTTGCAAGTACCGTTGATTTGTTTATTATTCTTCAACTCTCAGTCTGTTTTCGTTCTCGCAAATTCAGACTAATAAGATTTCAAATGGGTAAAACCAAAGAAATATAGGCTTAAACTCGTGCTGTAATCGCAAGTCTTCATAGTCTACGCAAAAATACCTCGACATACCATAGACTACAACGTGAAGAAATGTGCAGAGCCTTGAACAAAGCTGATTTTGAAAAGAGACCGATCGCATGCGCACTTTCATAATTGTCGTTCGCGGTTAGCTCAGTTCTTAATTTTTTGCTAACCATTTATTGGTTACGTTTGCGATAAATCAACGCCCTGAATCGGCTCATACTCAAGTATGCGCATTATAACAATCCGAAAGTGTTTACCAGCCACAAAACATACACAAGGGCATATATGTAATATTTTAATAATAAGTATGTATGTAATACTTTATTTTAATAACGAGTATTACATATATGCACAAAGGCACGTTCTGTGTTACCAACTGATTCGCTTTAGTTCCACCAAACTAAAGATAAAAATCTTACTATTTGCGTTGGTTGTTTATAAAGATACATCTAACAAGATTATTATGCATTTATTATACAAGAAGAATTAATATTATTAAATATAATTATAATTAAGACTGAACAGGTATTTGGAATAACCATAAAATAAACCTGGCATCATGTTAACTGGGTTACTTTGATATAAAAAATAGATACGAACTTGAAACAAACAACAATATCATACAGACAAAATTATATAATAAATTAAATTTGGAATGAAACACCCTATATACTGTTGGATATATTCTTTCTGAATATAAATATATGCGGTTTTATATTTATCCCTAAAAACGGTCGAACAAATCGACAAAAACCGTGCCATTGCTATATTCCTGGATGTCGGTTTTCAACAGATAACGTCAAGTACATTGGACAAGTTACCGGGTAACCTATCATCTACCAACCTTGACAAGTAACTGCATGTGGATAAATAGGTTATGTGATTGCGAGTTTGCAAAGGAAAACATTCAAGTTTTAAAATTGAACACTGTAAACAATTCTAACAGAAATTGAGTGGATTATCCTAGAATAATAGAACTTTACAATGAAGAAAACAAAGCTATAGCAAAGAGACGGTATTTACTGCCAAAGTCTTAATTAATTTGTTAAAACAATAAGTTAAAAAACAAATCATGAGTACAGAAGAACATCAAAATGGCAATGTAACTGAAAATGATGAAACCGAAAATCTTTTACTTGAACTGGCAAAAGCAAATGCAGAAGGTATATCGAATGAAGACATAAAAAAACATATGCCTGACATACCACTTACAGAAATTACAGTAATCATTAATAAATGTTTGAGAAATGGGTAAATATTATATTTTATCGCCCTTATTGTATGTGCATAATAATTTTCTTTTAGAACTTTCGAGTTGTTTAAAACTAAAGATAATCTTCTTTACAAATACAAGGATCCAACAAAAAAAACAACTGTGAAAGGAGCAGATAGTGAAGAAAAAGTAGTGTATAAAATAATAGAAGAAGCAGGAAATAAAGGGATTTGGATAAGGGATATTAGATATTCTTCTAATTTAAATATGACCCAATTGAATAAAGTATTAAAAAGTTTAGAAACAAAAAAACTTATAAAGTCTGTAAAATCTGTATCTGTTAGTGATAATCTTTTATATTTAATATAAAATAATATCGTAGTTCATATTTTAGGCTAGCAAAAAGAAAGTTTATATGTTATATGATTTGGAACCAGATAGTACTGTAACAGGTGGCGCCTGGTATCAAGATCAAGACTTTGAATCTGAATTTGTAGATGTTCTAAGCCAACAGTGTCATAGATTTTTAGTTGAAAAATTGGAAGAATCTACTAAAACATCTGAAGGTCCTCTTTTAATAAGGAATCGTAGTTATGCTACAGCAAGTGATGTTCATAAATTCATTTCAGAATTGGGAATTAGTAAAATTTCACTTTCTATAGATGACATAGAAAGCATTTTGTATACTGTAGTTTTAGATAACAATGCTGAAAGAATTGTAGCAGCAAACGGTTCTTATCTATACAAAGCTACTAATAGGTTCTTAAATTCTCCTGGTATTGTCAAAACTACATGTGGCGTGTGTCCAGTTGCTCATAGATGTGCTGATACAGGTCTAATTAATCCTAAAGCTTGTACTTATCTCACAGATTGGTTGGATCAATAAATATTCAACATTTTTTTGTCTTAATTAATTAACACTGATTTGGCAAGATTAACCATAAATTTATGCATCCAAAGAATTCAATTTAAAATGGGACTGGGGACGTCACATAAATATGCACATTTTGAAGACCTTTTCAGGTCCTCTTTTAATAAATGTTTACATTCCTTCTTGTCTCCTAATCATTTCATCTACGATGTTTTCCTTTTTAATAACCTTTATTTGGTTTATCAATTTTTTGTCTATTCTTTTTGGTGGGGTATTTTAAATACTCCAGAGAATACGTCTTCGCTTGTAGTAAAGGAGTGGAGGGTAACAAGACAGCACTGTTGTAGGTTTTCCTTATGGTTACTGAAATAGTGCGACTAACTTGGATCCAGTTAGTTAGAACTGAAATATAGAATACACAGGTTTAAAAATAAAAAAATTTTCAAAAATATATTACATCTGATTTATAATTTTGTTATAGAATGGGTAGTAGGTATCCCGAACAGTGGAAGAAATGGTTGGAAGAGATTGGAGTGGAGGAAGATGAGGTCTATGCAGAGTCTGATTAAAATAGTGAACATGATACTGAAACAGAATAAATAGCCACAGATGAAGAAAGTTCTACTGATTAATCAGAATCTGCAATTTATATTTTATGGGTAAAAGTGAGGTCAGTTGAATAAAATTCCATCTCTATGGTTAAGAACCAGACCTCCTAACTTGGTGTTAAAAATACAAGGGCCATATGTAGATGCTAGGAAAATGAAAATTTGCATCAACATTGAAACCTGACTTTATCATAGACTACAATCATAGCAAGTTTGGAGTGGATGTAGTCTACAAAATGTGTACGTCATACGGTCAATACACAGTAGATGTTGACCCTTGACAGTATTTCTCGATATTCCCAATGTTGCAAGTATAAATGCCCCGAATCTCTATATGGTGATTAATATCGAGGATGTTGTAGAACATTTCTAATGTCCTAGGACCCAAACAGACAGACGATTTTATTCACATTGCCTAAAAGAAAAGTTTAAATTTAAAACCATCAATGTTAAATGAAGAAACCGCAGACAAAAAATCTAAGACGGAAATTGGAAGATGTCACCTTTGTCCACGAAGCCTTGATAAAAAACAACAGTTACCTGCGCCAAATATAATAAATTGTCCTTCAAAACTCATTAAGTAGTATTATGTAGCAGTTTATGTCGATGGATACTGGGAACTTGTATTTATAATTATAATTTGATGTATGTTGAAATAAAACGAATGGTTGTAATTTTATAGTTTATATTTGCATAACAACCAAATTATAACAATTACAAAAACCAGAAAAATAAATAACGAAAATATTTAGTTAGTTACATAGAAAGTTTTTTTTTTAATATTACAAATATCACACTCTAGTCAAACCTAGATTAGTAGAAAAAAATTATTTAAAACTGTGGGTCAAAATTTTTTATTCTTATAGCTAAGTAATAAATGCATTTGACAGACCGATAGATCTTGAGGAAAATGAACCATAATAATTTTTAAATACGGAATAAAATACTTTGGTTTTATGATGTAGTAAGAATGTAATAAGATTAGATTAAAAGTGAAATTAAGAAATATGTTGGTGAGATTCATACTCAATACATTGTTTACTATCACTATTACACTGACTAACCCTTTGAACCCTTAGCTAGTTATGACATATCCGGCTCAAAGGACCATGAAATTGAAATCTTGATTAATGGTGTAAACAATGTGTGTAGCATGTGTTTTTAGTACAAATTAGATTAGTGCCTACAATTGAAGGGTCGCTTAAGGATCAAATAAATAATATTCAATGATTAAAGACCCAATTATAAAACCATTTTGTCATTTTATTTAAAAACAATTTTTTCAGTAGAAATCAATTTATTATTTCTTTATCGTACATTTACTTCACTCCACCAGAAATATTTTTAAGCTTTTCCCTCCCAAATTTCTAATTAACGGATCAACCATTTCTTTTTTATATTTTGAATATTCTGGGCACAATTTAAAAAAAAATAGATGGGAGAAAATAGAATGATATAGTAACAAAATAGTTGTTTTATTATTGAAATTTATAAAATGGGCGGTACAGGGGCCTAAATAGTGAGAGGTTTTTTTGCTTATACTGATTACCATTTATTTCTAAGTTTGCAAAATTGTTCGATTGGTCAAAAATTTGACAAACGACGATTACTTTCAATTGCGTCTGGTTCAGTTTTTTGCTGATAAGGACCAAAAATTTTATGGGGGCTGAATCATGAAGTTCAAAGAAAAATGGCAAGAATGTAAGTAGTTTGTTTACAGTATTATCAATATTGTTGAGATATGCCCTTTTTGGCACTATGTCTTGTTATGATTGTATACAAACTACAATTTAAATAAAATGGCATTATGACTGATTTTTCAAATTGAAGTAGAATTTCTTAAAGAATTAAGCTGGCTGAATGAATTGATAAAAACGAATTTTGAAGATATCCAACTAGAATTTAAGTATTTGGACTTTTCGTTAAGAATACCATCACGGTCACACATCCCCTACATAAACTAATGTTAATAGAAAATTCAGATAATTTGAGAGCATAAATGACAAGTGCGTTACATTAAATCTAAACTTGATTCAATGATCAATCCTTCATGGATTGCACCGACCAACCCAATACTTTCCTATCGAAACCAGCTGTAAATAAATTCACCCCGAAAACAAAATCTTCCGCCCAAGCGACACTAGTAACCATTCTATTATGTCCTTGTCGACTGGAACGAGGTAATCGGGCCAAACGCTGGCCGGATATGTCGAATAATCTAATATGCCGGTTGTCATGGGGAATTGCAATTACACCATTAATCGATACACTAAGACGATTTACTGATGATTCCACACGAATTGTAGCTACAGGTGAACGCATGTTACGCAAATCCCATACTTTTACTGTTCGATCATCCGAACTGGATATTACTTTATCTTCGCGTGTAAAAACGGCCGAAGTAACGCTCCTGAAAAATTATTAAAAAAATAATAAATTCCAAATACACTTTTAATTTATTTACTCAGCATGTCCTTGAAATACGGAAACTGAATGGACATTTTCTCTGAAATCCCACAACCTGAACGTCGTATCTCTCGACGAAGTGACCGCCAACTTTTGAGTAGGATGCGTCGAAGCGTTATTAAGTTCCTGATCGTGACCTAAAAGTAGTTGATAAAGAATTTATTTAATGTGATAAACAACCCCACCAATCTATTATGCTGTTTATTATAACACCTCGAAGCTTAATGGACAAAAAAATCCTTCAAATAACTTTTAAGTAAAGTCACATTTTAATTTTTTAGGTTCTAAATGAGAGTTCTGGTCCTTATTATACCCTTGCTTTCTGTCTTAATCAATTTTAATATTTTCACTTTTTGAGTCTATTTTATTAATTAATACCTTTTTTATTACTTTTATAAAAATCCTTTATCAATTGTTATGTTATTTCTTTTTGATTGTCTTTCTACCAATTCCATCTACTGCTAATTTCTTTATTTCCTTTACTCCTCTCCTTCTCAAATCTAATAGTTTTGTATATCGTACACACTAATTATGATGGCTACCAATTCCCATAAAAGCTGATTTTTTCGATATTTTCCTTATTAAACATTGAGTCTGTTCTCCAAGTGTGGATCATAATACAAATTCAAAGAAAAGGTTTTTCAGTTGAACAAATTTATGTAAGAAAAAAATTATTATAACTTTGACATCATAATAAACTAAGCAGACTGAATACGGTGTAGAGGGATCTTAAATTCTGCTATTCTACTACTAAATATTGAAGAATTTAGTGAAAATCATTAGGAATTGAAAGAAAAGTAAATATGAAGCTTAGCAAAGGATAGAAAAAAAAGAACCTTACAGCAATATTTAGAAAAAAAAATATCAAAGAATATTTTAAACTAAAATGTACTTTTGTATGCTAAAAATATATTTACCAGTTAATGTAGTTACAATAGAACCAGTTTCAACATCGTGCAAAATGGCAAGTCGATCCCATGATGCAGTTATAATTTGATCTGCTCCAGCTAACCATTCTGCAGAAGAAACAGCACCTGTGTGCCCGGTTAATTCTTGAAAAGGCGTTCGTAACGTTGAAACTTTATTAAATTCTGATTTTTCATCCAGATCGTCGCCTTCTAGCTCTTCTTCTGATGAATGTCCTTTCTGGAAAATGCGTCCCCCAAATAATATTTCAGTTACTCCAATAACAATGAGGCTCAATTTAGTTCTAATTATATACTTACTGGAATATCCCAGTTGAGAGCAGCTTGCCAAATATGTGCAGAACAATCTCCGCTACCAGTTAGAACTAGATCTTTGGCGGGATGGAATCTAATTGAATTGACTGAACCTATGTGACCTTGATATTGTAAAAGACATTTCGAATTTTCTATACTCCATAAACATGCCGTATGATCTGTATACAAATAATATTCAATTTACTGCCTAAATTCACAATACTAACATTAATGGTAATTGTGAATAAATCATCAGGATTGGATTGAAATTTTTGGTCCATGTAATAAAAAAGATTGAATTATCATGTAAAAATATTCAATTTGTAAATAAAACTTCACATACATTATTATTAGTTATTCAAGGAAATTAATATTCCATGAAGTAGCTGTTGGAGAAATTTTTTCATTAGATTGAACTTACCGGCTGATGCAGTTCCTACAACAGGTATTCCTGGCCTTGCTACTGAAACTTCCCAGATACCATCTTTATGTCCTATATACTCCCTTAACAATGCACAGCCAAATTGTGGTGCTTTGAAGCTCGAAACAATTTTACTTGTTTGAGCTTTTAATTTATGGGCTGTTTTATTTTTAGGATTTGTTGTACTAACTGGAAACAAATTATTTAATGATTGGATGTAATTAACAGATGTGACTAAAAACTATTTCAGTATTTAGAGGATGTGCTTACATTTTTTGCTTAAAACTTTGGATATATTTGAATCCAAATCAACGCTTTCTGTTTTCTCGTAAGTATCTCTTTCCAATTTTTCATTTAGAAGCTCGATCTTTTCATGCACTAAAAAATTAATAATATACAAGTGAAAAATGCACTGTACTGAAAATAAAAGTTTATACAAACGCTTATTGCTTACAAGTATTATAAATGTGTAAAGTAACTAGTTTTAAAACTTACATGTTTGATTTTCCTGATACAGCAAATCGAATTCTTTTTCTATTTGCCTAAATAGATTATATAAACGATTTTTGTAAGAAGGGCTGATGGAGTCATTTTCAATATCTGAGCGAAACCCTGTATAAAGATCTGATTCAATAATTCCACTCGATGGTCGTGTCATTTGCCCTCTTTTATTTTTTGATAACTTGTTATTCGCTACGATTTGATTGACTGACATTTTAAAAGATTCACCTTATTAATTATTCAGTAGATTATTATAAATACGATAACCTAGTATTGTTTACATTTTAACGCTATGTACTTTATTTAAAAAATATATACATTTCTAGTTTAATGTCAACAGTGTCAATAGCATAGATAACCTTTATATACGGAATAAATATCAACTAAAATACAAGTGTGCAGCGAAACATCAAATTCAATAGTACTAGAATAAAAAAATAATCAAATTGTAATACTTTCATAAATTAAAGTAATTTAGGTAAAGTACGAATCAAATAAGAAAAACACAGGCACGTCATACCTGTCAAAGAGCGTGAGAATATTCTCAACCCTTTTATTTACTGCATTTTTACTACATTGGCGTGCTTACAAGTATTCCATATTCTTATTGTGTATAACAACGGTTTTTGCACGATTTAAATTAGAAATTGAACAGAAGCGGTCTCATTTACATAAATACTATATTATTGGCAGTCTTTTTCCGATGTTGCCCGATTTCACTCATGAAATCGGAAAGGGGTAAATATATATATTGCGGGTAGTTTACTCGTCCTGTTATTCGGTTTCAATTATTAGAGCTATTTGTAGTTGTTTACAGTTTGTTTGTGTAATAAAAGTTTTATGATACTTTAATAATATCTTTTAATTGAATTGAAGCAGAGGAAGGAATTACAATTCCTTTCAAAAATTACAGGTAAACACCTAGTCGTTTTAAATAAGTAGGCCTTTTTGTATAGAGAAATTGAATGTGAGGCTGAAACCCTACAATATATTACCTATTTTCCTTTTTACTTGCTTTCTAAAAAAACGGGGCACTTTGTCACTACTACTTGGCCAACTTAAGTGACCTTTTAAAACTGGTTTTTGTATATTTTGTGCTTTTTAAAAAGCAAAGCTAAGCTGTTTTGAGTTGTATATTAGAAAATTTTACACTTTACGTTACTGTTATATTGTCTAGCTACAATTTTTTTTACTTGAAAATTAACTATTATGCGTTCTTACCCTGGTTAGTATGCAACTAACGATACTCTGTATTGTTATGTTAATTGCATATATGATCTCGCCTGTATCATTTAATATGCACTAAGTTATACTGGTTACATACCTATTTTTTTATTATGCAACCAGTAAAGCGCTTTTTACTTTTTTGACACCTTTATTATCATACATCTTATCAGATAGATAAAGAGATAATAAAACATGTCGAAGATACTGGAATCTGTCTAAAGTGATAATTTAGTAATTTTAAATCCAGACTATAAGTAATATAAGCTATTAAGAAAATGGAAATTAGTCACTGAAAAAATAATCAATCATCTTCGACCTCAGAAACAAATAAAAAGTTCATTGAATGATGGAATGTTGGCGAACAGACTTCTTTATGAAAAATCAGCCTTAAAAATCCGTAGAAGCACGTTTTCAAGCAAAATATCCCACAAAAATTGGAGATCATGTACTTACTTGAAAAATACATCAACTTTTCTCCTGCGAGTTTAAGTTTGCAGGATGCAACGAGAAAAAATGTTGAGAAAAAGGTTGTATGTATACTTTTCCGCACCACCTACGAGGTAGTATACTCGGCGCGTTTTTTTTAACGTGGTTTCCCCTGTAGGCCTATTCCACGATCTGCTAAAATCCTATTAGTTACTAAATGATGAATTAATTCTCAAAACATCGAAAAAAAAACAACCACTTCTTTCCAAGTCAGGAATAAGGGTAGAAATGATTCCGTTTATGTTTCTATCAAAAAAAAGAACGACCACCTCTTTTTAAATGAGGAACACCAGTAGAAATAATGGAGTTTGGAAACAAACAGAAAACACTCGCAGTCTCCCATAGTGTTTGCAGTAAGAGCTCAGGTGCGACTGCCCGGGTTGAAACCAAGTCTGAACGACGCGGTTGAGCTATGTTACCCATAACACTTCATGGTGACGGTCGTGTTTCTGTTAGAAAAAAGAACGACCACCGCTTTTTGAAAGAGAAATACTAGTAGAAATGATTCCGTTTATGTTTCTATCAAAAAAAAAAAGAACGACCACTTCTATTGGAATGAGGAACACCAGTAGAAATGATAGAGTTTGGAAAGAAACAGAAAACACTCGCAGTCTCCCATAGTGTTTGCAGTAAGAGCTCAGGTGCGACTGCCCGGGTTGAAACCAAGTCTGAACGACGCGGTTGAGCTATGTTACCCATAACACTTCATGGTGACGGTCGTGTTTTTGTTAGAAAAAAGAACAACCACCGCTTTTTGAAGAAGAAATACTAGTAGAAATGATTCCGTTTATGTTTCTATCAAAAAAAAAGAACGACCACTTCTATTGGAATGAGGAACACCAGTAGAAATGATTCCGTTTATGTTTCTATCAAAAAAAAAAGAACGACCACTTCTATTGGAATGAGGAACACCAGTAGAAATGATGGAGTTTGGAAACAAACAGAAAACACTCGCAGTCTCCCATAGTGTTTGCAGTAAGAGCTCAGGTGCGACTGCCCGGGTTGAAACCAAGTCTGAACGACGCGGTTGAGCTATGTTACCCATAACACTTCATGGTGACGGTCGTGTTTCTGTTAGAAAAAAGAACGACCACCGCTTTTTGAAGAAGAAATACTAATAGAAATGATTCCGTTTATGGTTCTTACCAAACAAAAACAACGACCACTTCTATTGGAATGAGGAACACCAGTAGAAATGATGGAGTTTGGAAACAAACAGAAAACACTCCCAGTCTCCCATAGTGTTTGCAGTAAGAGCTCAGGTGCGACTGCCCGGGTTGAAACCAAGTCTGAACGACGCGGTTGAGCTATGTTACCCATAACACTTCATGGTGACGGTCGTGTTTCTGTTAGAAAAAAGAACGACCACCGCTTTTTGAAAGAGAAATACTAGTAGAAATGATTCCGTTTATGTTTCTATCAAAAAAAAAAAGAACGACCACTTCTATTGGAATGAGGAACACCAGTAGAAATGATAGAGTTTGGAAAGAAACAGAAAACACACCCAGTCTCCCATAGTGTTTGCAGTAAGAGCTCAGGTGCGACTGCCCGGGTTGAAACCAAGTCTGAACGACGCGGTTGAGCTATGTTACCCATAACACTTCATGGTGACGGTCGTGTTTCTGTTAGAAAAAAGAACGACCACCGCTTTTTGAAAGAGAAATACTAGTAGAAATGATTCCGTTTATGTTTCTATCAAAAAAAAAAAGAACGACCACTTCTATTGGAATGAGCAACAACAGTAGAAATGATGGAGTTTGGAAACAAACAGAAAACACTCGCAGTCTCCCATAGTGTTTGCAGTAAGAGCTCAGGTGCGACTGCCCGGGTTGAAACCAAGTCTGAACGACGCGGTTGAGCTATGTTACCCATAACACTTCATGGTGACGGTCGTGTTTCTGTTAAAAAAAAGAACGACCACCGCTTTTTGAAGAAGAAATACTAGTAGAAATGATTCCGTTTATGTTTCTATCAAAAAAAAAAGAACGACCACTTCTATTGGAATGAGGAACACCAGTAGAAATGATAGAGTTTGGAAAGAAACAGAAAACACACCCAGTCTCCCATAGTGTTTGCAGTAAGAGCTCAGGTGCGACTGCCCGGGTTGAAACCAAGTCTGAACGACGCTGTTGAGCTATGTTACCCATAACACTTCATGGTGACGGTCGTGTTTCTGTTAGAAAAAAGAACGACCACCGCTTTTTGAAGAAGAAATACTAGTAGAAATGATTCCGTTTATGTTTCTATCAAAAAAAAAAGAACGACCACTTCTATTGGAATGAGGAACACCAGTAGAAATGATGGAGTTTGGAAAGAAACAAAAAACACTCGCAGTCTCCCATAGTGTTTGCAGTAAGAGCTCAGGTGCGACTGCCCGGGTTGAAACCAAGTCTGAACGACGCGGTTGAGCTATGTTACCCATAACACTTCATGGTGACGGTCGTGTTTCTGTTAGAAAAAAGAACGACCACCGCTTTTTGAAGAAGAAATACTAATAGAAATGATTCCGTTTATGGTTCTTACCAAACAAAAAGAACGACCACTTCTATTGGAATGAGGAACACCAGTAGAAATGATGGAGTTTGGAAACAAACAGAAAACACTCGCAGTCTCCCATAGTGTTTGCAGTAAGAGCTCAGGTGCGACTGCCCGGGTTGAAACCAAGTCTGAACGACGCGGTTGAGCTATGTTACCCATAACACTTCATGGTGACGGTCGTGTTTCTGTTAGAAAAAAGAACGACCACCGCTTTTTGAAAGAGAAATACTAATAGAAATGATTCCGTTTATGTTTCTATCAAAAAAAAAAGAACGACCACTTCTATTGGAATGAGGAACACCAGTAGAAATGATAGAGTTTGGAAAGAAACAGAAAACACTCGCAGTCTCCCATAGTGTTTGCAGTAAGAGCTCAGGTGCGACTGCCCGGGTTGAAACCAAGTCTGAACGACGCGGTTGAGCTATGTTACCCATAACACTTCATGGTGACGGTCGTGTTTTTGTTAGAAAAAAGAACAACCACCGCTTTTTGAAGAAGAAATACTAGTAGAAATGATTCCGTTTATGTTTCTATCAAAAAAAAAGAACGACCACTTCTATTGGAATGAGGAACACCAGTAGAAATGATTCCGTTTATGTTTCTATCAAAAAAAAAAGAACGACCACTTCTATTGGAATGAGGAACACCAGTAGAAATGATGGAGTTTGGAAACAAACAGAAAACACTCGCAGTCTCCCATAGTGTTTGCAGTAAGAGCTCAGGTGCGACTGCCCGGGTTGAAACCAAGTCTGAACGACGCGGTTGAGCTATGTTACCCATAACACTTCATGGTGACGGTCGTGTTTCTGTTAGAAAAAAGAACGACCACCGCTTTTTGAAGAAGAAATACTAATAGAAATGATTCCGTTTATGGTTCTTACCAAACAAAAACAACGACCACTTCTATTGGAATGAGGAACACCAGTAGAAATGATGGAGTTTGGAAACAAACAGAAAACACTCCCAGTCTCCCATAGTGTTTGCAGTAAGAGCTCAGGTGCGACTGCCCGGGTTGAAACCAAGTCTGAACGACGCGGTTGAGCTATGTTACCCATAACACTTCATGGTGACGGTCGTGTTTCTGTTAGAAAAAAGAACGACCACCGCTTTTTGAAAGAGAAATACTAGTAGAAATGATTCCGTTTATGTTTCTATCAAAAAAAAAAAGAACGACCACTTCTATTGGAATGAGCAACAACAGTAGAAATGATGGAGTTTGGAAACAAACAGAAAACACTCGCAGTCTCCCATAGTGTTTGCAGTAAGAGCTCAGGTGCGACTGCCCGGGTTGAAACCAAGTCTGAACGACGCGGTTGAGCTATGTTACCCATAACACTTCATGGTGACGGTCGTGTTTCTGTTAGAAAAAAGAACGACCACCGCTTTTTGAAGAAGAAATACTAGTAGAAATGATTCCGTTTATGTTTCTATCAAAAAAAAAAGAACGACCACTTCTATTGGAATGAGGAACACCAGTAGAAATGATAGAGTTTGGAAAGAAACAGAAAACACACCCAGTCTCCCATAGTGTTTGCAGTAAGAGCTCAGGTGCGACTGCCCGGGTTGAAACCAAGTCTGAACGACGCTGTTGAGCTATGTTACCCATAACACTTCATGGTGACGGTCGTGTTTCTGTTAGAAAAAAGAACGACCACCGCTTTTTGAAGAAGAAATACTAGTAGAAATGATTCCGTTTATGTTTCTATCAAAAAAAAAAGAACGACCACTTCTATTGGAATGAGGAACACCAGTAGAAATGATGGAGTTTGGAAAGAAACAAAAAACACTCGCAGTCTCCCATAGTGTTTGCAGTAAGAGCTCAGGTGCGACTGCCCGGGTTGAAACCAAGTCTGAACGACGCGGTTGAGCTATGTTACCCATAACACTTCATGGTGACGGTCGTGTTTCTGTTAGAAAAAAGAACGACCACCGCTTTTTGAAGAAGAAATACTAATAGAAATGATTCCGTTTATGGTTCTTACCAAACAAAAAGAACGACCACTTCTATTGGAATGAGGAACACCAGTAGAAATGATGGAGTTTGGAAACAAACAGAAAACACTCGCAGTCTCCCATAGTGTTTGCAGTAAGAGCTCAGGTGCGACTGCCCGGGTTGAAACCAAGTCTGAACGACGCGGTTGAGCTATGTTACCCATAACACTTCATGGTGACGGTCGTGTTTCTGTTAGAAAAAAGAACGACCACCGCTTTTTGAAAGAGAAATACTAATAGAAATGATTCCGTTTATGTTTCTATCAAAAAAAAAAGAACGACCACTTCTATTGGAATGAGGAACACCAGTAGAAATGATAGAGTTTGGAAAGAAACAGAAAACACTCGCAGTCTCCCATAGTGTTTGCAGTAAGAGCTCAGGTGCGACTGCCCGGGTTGAAACCAAGTCTGAACGACGCGGTTGAGCTATGTTACCCATAACACTTCATGGTGACGGTCGTGTTTCTGTTAGAAAAAAGAACGACCACCGCTTTTTGAAAGAGAAATACTAATAGAAATGATTCCGTTTATGTTTCTATCAAAAAAAAAAGAACGACCACTTCTATTGGAATGAGGAACACCAGTAGAAATGATAGAGTTTGGAAAGAAACAAAAAACACTCGCAGTCTCCCATAGTGTTTGCAGTAAGAGCTCAGGTGCGACTGCCCGGGTTGAAACCAAGTCTGAACGACGCGGTTGAGCTATGTTACCCATAACACTTCATGGTGACGGTCGTGTTTCTGTTAGAAAAAAGAACGACCACCGCTTTTTGAAGAAGAAATACTAATAGAAATGATTCCGTTTATGGTTCTTACCAAACAAAAAGAACGACCACTTCTATTGGAATGAGGAACACCAGTAGAAATGATGGAGTTTGGAAACAAACAGAAAACACTCGCAGTCTCCCATAGTGTTTGCAGTAAGAGCTCAGGTGCGACTGCCCGGGTTGAAACCAAGTCTGAACGACGCGGTTGAGCTATGTTACCCATAACACTTCATGGTGACGGTCGTGTTTCTGTTAGAAAAAAGAACGACCACCGCTTTTTGAAAGAGAAATACTAATAGAAATGATTCCGTTTATGTTTCTATCAAAAAAAAAGAACGACCACTTCTATTGGAATGAGGAACACCAGTAGAAATGATAGAGTTTGGAAAGAAACAAAAAACACTCGCAGTCTCCCATAGTGTTTGCAGTAAGAGCTCAGGTGCGACTGCCCGGGTTGAAACCAAGTCTGAACGACGCGGTTGAGCTATGTTACCCATAACACTTCATGGTGACGGTCGTGTTTCTGTTAGAAAAAAGAACGACCACCGCTTTTTGAAGAAGAAATACTAGTAGAAATGATTCCGTTTATGTTTCTATCAAAAAAAAAAAGAACGACCACTTCTATTGGAATGAGGAACACCAGTAGAAATGATGGAGTTTGGAAAGAAACAGAAAACACACCCAGTCTCCCATAGTGTTTGCAGTAAGAGCTCAGGTGCGACTGCCCGGGTTGAAACCAAGTCTGAACGACGCGGTTGAGCTATGTTACCCATAACACTTCATGGTGACGGTCGTGTTTCTGTTAGAAAAAAGAACGACCACCGCTTTTTGAAGAAGAAATACTAATAGAAATGATTCCGTTTATGGTTCTTACCAAACAAAAAGAACGACCACTTCTATTGGAATGAGGAACACCAGTAGAAATGATGGAGTTTGGAAACAAACAGAAAACACTCGCAGTCTCCCATAGTGTTTGCAGTAAGAGCTCAGGTGCGACTGCCCGGGTTGAAACCAAGTCTGAACGACGCGGTTGAGCTATGTTACCCATAACACTTCATGGTGACGGTCGTGTTTCTGTTAGAAAAAAGAACGACCACCGCTTTTTGAAAGAGAAATACTAATAGAAATGATTCCGTTTATGTTTCTATCAAAAAAAAAGAACGACCACTTCTATTGGAATGAGGAACACCAGTAGAAATGATAGAGTTTGGAAAGAAACAAAAAACACTCGCAGTCTCCCATAGTGTTTGCAGTAAGAGCTCAGGTGCGACTGCCCGGGTTGAAACCAAGTCTGAACGACGCGGTTGAGCTATGTTACCCATAACACTTCATGGTGACGGTCGTGTTTCTGTTAGAAAAAAGAACGACCACCGCTTTTTGAAGAAGAAATACTAATAGAAATGATTCCGTTTATGGTTCTTACCAAACAAAAAGAACGACCACTTCTATTGGAATGAGGAACACCAGTAGAAATGATGGAGTTTGGAAACAAACAGAAAACACTCGCAGTCTCCCATAGTGTTTGCAGTAAGAGCTCAGGTGCGACTGCCCGGGTTGAAACCAAGTCTGAACGACGCGGTTGAGCTATGTTACCCATAACACTTCATGGTGACGGTCGTGTTTCTGTTAGAAAAAAGAACGACCACCGCTTTTTGAAAGAGAAATACTAATAGAAATGATTCCGTTTATGTTTCTATCAAAAAAAAAAAGAACGACCACTTCTATTGGAATGAGGAACAACAGTAGAAATGATGGAGTTTGGAAACAAACAGAAAACACTCGCAGTCTCCCATAGTGTTTGCAGTAAGAGCTCAGGTGCGACTGCCCGGGTTGAAACCAAGTCTGAACGACGCGGTTGAGCTATGTTACCCATAACACTTCATGGTGACGGTCGTGTTTCTGTTAGAAAAAAGAACGACCACCGCTTTTTGAAGAAGAAATACTAGTAGAAATGATTCCGTTTATGTTTCTATCAAAAAAAAAAAGAACGACCACTTCTATTGGAATGAGGAACACCAGTAGAAATGATGGAGTTTGGAAAGAAACAGAAAACACACCCAGTCTCCCATAGTGTTTGCAGTAAGAGCTCAGGTGCGACTGCCCGGGTTGAAACCAAGTCTGAACGACGCGGTTGAGCTATGTTACCCATAACACTTCATGGTGACGGTCGTGTTTCTGTTAGAAAAAAGAACGACCACCGCTTTTTGAAAGAGAAATACTAGTAGAAATGATTCCGTTTATGTTTCTATCAAAAAAAAAAAGAACGACCACTTCTATTGGAATGAGGAACACCAGTAGAAATGATGGAGTTTGGAAACAAACAGAAAACACTCGCAGTCTCCCATAGTGTTTGCAGTAAGAGCTCAGGTGCGACTGCCCGGGTTGAAACCAAGTCTGAACGACGCGGTTGAGCTATGTTACCCATAACACTTCATGGTGACGGTCGTGTTTCTGTTAGAAAAAAGAACGACCACCGCTTTTTGAAAGAGAAATACTAATAGAAATGATTCCGTTTATGTTTCTATCAAAAAAAAAGAACGACCACTTCTATTGGAATGAGGAACACCAGTAGAAATGATAGAGTTTGGAAAGAAACAAAAAACACTCGCAGTCTCCCATAGTGTTTGCAGTAAGAGCTCAGGTGCGACTGCCCGGGTTGAAACCAAGTCTGAACGACGCGGTTGAGCTATGTTACCCATAACACTTCATGGTGACGGTCGTGTTTCTGTTAGAAAAAAGAACGACCACCGCTTTTTGAAGAAGAAATACTAATAGAAATGATTCCGTTTATGGTTCTTACCAAACAAAAAGAACGACCACTTCTATTGGAATGAGGAACACCAGTAGAAATGATGGAGTTTGGAAACAAACAGAAAACACTCGCAGTCTCCCATAGTGTTTGCAGTAAGAGCTCAGGTGCGACTGCCCGGGTTGAAACCAAGTCTGAACGACGCGGTTGAGCTATGTTACCCATAACACTTCATGGTGACGGTCGTGTTTCTGTTAGAAAAAAGAACGACCACCGCTTTTTGAAAGAGAAATACTAATAGAAATGATTCCGTTTATGTTTCTATCAAAAAAAAAAAGAACGACCACTTCTATTGGAATGAGGAACAACAGTAGAAATGATGGAGTTTGGAAACAAACAGAAAACACTCGCAGTCTCCCATAGTGTTTGCAGTAAGAGCTCAGGTGCGACTGCCCGGGTTGAAACCAAGTCTGAACGACGCGGTTGAGCTATGTTACCCATAACACTTCATGGTGACGGTCGTGTTTCTGTTAGAAAAAAGAACGACCACCGCTTTTTGAAGAAGAAATACTAGTAGAAATGATTCCGTTTATGTTTCTATCAAAAAAAAAAAGAACGACCACTTCTATTGGAATGAGGAACACCAGTAGAAATGATGGAGTTTGGAAAGAAACAGAAAACACACCCAGTCTCCCATAGTGTTTGCAGTAAGAGCTCAGGTGCGACTGCCCGGGTTGAAACCAAGTCTGAACGACGCGGTTGAGCTATGTTACCCATAACACTTCATGGTGACGGTCGTGTTTCTGTTAGAAAAAAGAACGACCACCGCTTTTTGAAGAAGAAATACTAATAGAAATGATTCCGTTTATGTTTCTATCAAAAAAAAAAAGAACGACCACTTCTATTGGAATGAGGAACACCAGTAGAAATGATGGAGTTTGGAAAGAAACAAAAAACACTCGCAGTCTCCCATAGTGTTTGCAGTAAGAGCTCGGGTTGAAACCAAGTCTGAACGACGCGGTTGAGCTATGTTACCCATAACACTTCATGGTGACGGTCGTGTTTCTGTTAGAAAAAAGAACGACCACCGCTTTTTGAAGAAGAAATACTAATAGAAATGATTCCGTTTATGTTTCTATCAAAAACAAAGAACGACCACCTCTTATTCAAACAGATTTGAGAAATCCAAAATACTTACATACATGGCAGGTATCTCTCTATTATCACTGACGAGAGTCCTGAAAAAAACTTTGTGTGAGTTCTTCAATCGCCAATATAATTTTAAAGTTTAAACTAATCTATTTAAATTCACTAAACCACACAAATGTATCCATACCAAGAACTCATGTTACGATATACCTTTAAATTAAGTAAAATTTTAGAAGAAGAAGAAAAGAAAGGAAATAACAATGAATGCAATAATTGTCGTGGAATAAAGCTAATTAGCACATAGCTCAAAGTAAACGAATAAATAATAAATATATGACGACTAAACCGTCAAGTAGAAATTATATCTAAATATAAAAGTATGGATTGAAATATCAATAAGCAGAATGCAGGCAGTTGAGATGAAAGTTGAAGCAAAAACAAATTTGGATATAATTAGAAACATTGATGAAAAAAATGAGAAAACAAACAATATACAATAAAATAGAAGAAAGGAAGCCGAATTATTAATGAGAAAATTGATGAAATCATAGATATAATAGAAGAAAGGAATGAAAACTTAAACAAAACAATAGGTGAGAAAATATGACAAGGTGGAAATAAATTTATTAATACAAAAAAAGAGAAATTGAAAAAAAAACAAACTGATAAATAAAAAGAAGAAGAGAGAGAAAATCACTGATAATAATAAATGGCAAAAGAAGGCAATGTGAAATAACAATAATAGCAATTCGTAGCACTAATAAAAGAAAATAATACAATAACACTCAAGAATTGAAAAAAAAAATTAGATATGAGGAATGGAATCTATCACAGACTTTAGAAATGAAACGAATACAAAATGATATAAAGTAAATATTGAGAGATTTCATACTAGATAACAAGGTATATCAGATGGAACTGTTGTGAGATGGAAAATATAAAACAAAGTAATTAAAACCTAAATAATATAGAAAAAAAAAACAACAAGAATAGAAATTTGAACAAGAAAATTCAACGCATATATAATGAAATAGATAAATTCGATAATGGATAAGGATATGAAAACAAAGGAGAAAGATAATTGGTAAAAAAATTGATGAGAGCATCAAGAATATAAATGAAGACATGGACAATGAGTTAGAAGATAGACAAGACAATTTTAGAAAAAATAAGTAAAAAAATGAAAATAATTTTATAAATACAATTAGTTGAACGAGAAAGAAATGGAAAGTCACAGAAGCTGATGAATAATTCACTCATTTAAATAAAAAAAATATAAGAGAATACTGAAGATAAGGGAATATAAGGTGAGGCAGGAATATTAATAGTAGGTCCCACAATTATGATAAAAAAGAACAATAACAGTCAATAATTGAAAAAGAACAGATTATAAAACATTTGATACACCATGCACGCATATATGTATTATAATATACAAGAGGTAATAAAATGGTATAAAAAAATTAAAATTATACAAAATTCAATTTATAATGAATAAAAAAATCATTAATACATTTCAGTTTAAAAAATAATTGAAGGATGAAGGTTAAAACGTTATTAAATAAATAATGTTTGTATCAAATACTGAAATACAAGAAAAGCCAACTGATAGAAATAGAATAATTACAACGAAGAAACTATAAATTGTGATGTTTTTGAAAACTGAATAACATTGTTATTGTCATGAGAGTAATATTAATTATTATTTACAGGAAAACGTTATACATATATAATAAGTCAAAATGATCAAGAATTTGATCAAGTGTTGTGGAAGTTACAGTAAATTGAAAACAAATAATAGGTAATAAGTAATATAAAATACCAATGACCATGAAAAAGACAATTGGTAAGTAACGAATTATTGAAAATATAAAATGGGAGAGATGCAAGAGAAAAGAAGAAAATTTGTGGATTGATTAAAAAGAAATAGTAAAATAAAAACAAATAAAACTAGAAGAAATGAGTTTGAGCTAAAAGAAAATAGAGAAAGGAAATCAAAGTGCAGTTACAAAGCAAATTGAATGTAAACAATTGCTAATCAGAGCGCAAGTCTTACTTCTAATTTAAAAAGTACTTAAATTGTCTTAAAATAAAATTTAAATTTAATTTATAACGTATAATTTTCGTTAATAAAAAATGGAAAGCTTAAAGACTCACCTATTTCCTGAAGAAAATCCTTAAATTCAACTAACAACACAAAATATTTTCAATGAAATTATAAATCGGTTCACCATCGTTCTTAACAACAAATCAATCGACACAACCGACCTCAACCGTATCTCGAGAGAAACTGAGATTTGTACATCCAATACACACCGATAGATGTGCGCCACCGTAATGACTAATTTGAAAATTACCTGTAGTACCGGTTTATCTATGAATCAATATTAGTCATCAACTAGAAATTTATTTGTTGTACTAAAAACCGGTATTACTTTCATGTTTAACGTGTTACTAACGTAAATTCTATTTGGTTTTCGTTTCAAATTTAACGAAAATAATGTTTTTAAACTCTGAGGAAGGCTGTTTCAAATTTTTGTGAGGCCAGAAATTTTTTTCAAAATATCTTTACTTATTTATGTTTAGGTTGACTTTTCTTTGTTATGAACTTGAAGTTTACGTGGATAATGCAGGATGTACTCTAAGATATAATCAAATTAATATACATGAAACACTGAACCCTTAACTTATGATGTTCAAGAAAACAAATCAACCCGATATCTGATCACTTTCAAAAACTTAACGGATCCAAATTACTCTTAAAGCATACAGTTCTATGATTTCGAAATCTGTCAGCTGTCATAGTGTACGTCAAAATCATCTGTGAGTGCAAACTAATTGCGTGAATAGGTCTAAGTGATGGTATCTTTCTTTTTAAATTATTTAGAGGATTTATCGCTGTCTAAGGCGATTGAATTTTATTGGAATCGCATTGTTTCGTTTACAAAAGATTTCTTCGAATTCATAAGCGATACAAAAACTGTTACACACTTCGAAGTATTTGGGGATATCTTTGACGATTTTCAGTGGAAATTATTTCATATTTTATGTGGTTTGATATTATTAAATTTAATATTGATTTTAATAATCTGGAAACGTTACGGAGAATCTATATGCGAAAGGTTCATGATCAACCGTAAGTATTTTCTTAAATGTTTCAAACGGAAATGACAATATAATTTTTGACAGCTACTTTACGAGAAATTGAAGAATTAAAAGCCAGTGTATCGAAGTTAAAACTACCAAAAGAACATACACCACGAATTTAAAAATCTAGTATAAAAATATGGCAGACAAAATAAAAAAATTCTTTGCCAAAAAAAAGGCAGATGCTAAATTTAAGTTAGCTGGTCCAGGACATAAATTGAGTGATTCATCGACTACAGTAATTGGTCCCAGTAAACAAAATAAAAGTTCATATGCTCCGAGTAATGTGGCACCTAGTGATGCCGCAAGACAAGCGGCGGAAGCTGCAATGGTTAGACTTCAGACCCAGAAGAAAGATACTGCTTTCAATACATCATTCGCAGCTATACAAGCTAAAGTGAGAAGAGAACTTGAGGCAGAAAGTAAAAATAAAGATGAACCACAGGTACCAAGATCTTCTACAAAAGTTGGGGATGAAATAGAGTGTTCTCAACATTTAGCAGTGAAAGGTAAGTGAAAATTACTCGACGTTATTTGGATTAGAATTGTAGCTTGTAACTATATATTTTCAAGATGAAAAATTTTGTGGTGTACTTGGGCAAGCCTCGCAGCTTACCTACTGATGTTAAAATGTTCTAGTCGACTTCTAAAAGGCAAATAGGCCTTGGTAATTTCAAGTGGCAGAAGGTTTACATGCTTAACGCTCCATGGCTGCCAAATATTCCACTATGAATTACTCTAATATAAATCTATATAAGCTTCAAATTAATTTGTGAAGTTATTTCATTGATTTTGTGATATAATGTTGTATCATGTACCTAAACTCAAACTAACAACATAATGTATGAAATGAATATTATAAAAAGCTCATGGTACAGTGAGAAGCAATCAAAGGATGGTAGAAGACTTCCTTAAATGAGGTGTTGACAGATGTTTTCATAAAAAAATTGATGGTGTGATTGTAATGTAAAAAAAAGCATCATACAAGGTTTTGAAACTATGTAATAACATATAGACAGTACATTCTAGCATGGGTTTAAAAGATTTGTGTTTTTTTTGTTAGGTGTATTCTACAAATGTCCATTAATTAGTGATGAAATATTGACCAAAGAAGAATGGAAAGTGAAAATTAAAGAGTTTTTGTTTAAAACTCTTGAAGAAGAAAAGGGAATGACATCTGTATTGATAATATATTCTTGCAATTATGTTAGAACAAAGGTACTGTGTAACAATTATAATTTATTTCCAATATTTTTGGCTATTGTATTTCAGATCACTGATTGTGTGAATATATTAGTGAGATATTTGGACAACATAATAGCAAACCCAGAAGAAACCAAATTTCATAAAATTAGATGCTCCAATGCGACTTTTTGTGATAAAGTGTTACCAGTTTTGGGTGCTATAGAATTTCTAGAAGCAGCTGGTTTTAGACAACAAGAATTAGAACATAATGGAACACCTGAAGAATTCTTAGTATGGTCAAAAGAGAATATTGATGGGTTGGAGACGTTACAGGTAATTGAGACATGTGGCAATGTTATATTTTGTAATTACTATTTTACTTGTAGTTTTTAAGAGATACGTTAAAAGCAGAAGAAAGAGTTGAGCTGGAAATTGATAGAAATCTTCAAGTTTTGTCTCCAGCTCAAGCAGCAAATAGAATAGAATTGCCACAAGAATTCTATGCTTTAACTGTTGAAGAATTGAAAAAAGAAAGGCAACAAAAGTGAGTGTTACACTGTTGTGTTAAACTTTTGGGTACATTAACTCATGCTTTTAGGTCTGAACAGGTCGAGAAGCAAATGCAATTAAGAACTAAAGCAATGAGAGAGAAAGACGAAATTCGAGAAATCAGAAAATATAAATTTTGTCTTATCAGAATTAGGTTTCCCGATGGACTGTATCTGCAGGTTGGTATTACACATCTAAGAATTTATTTGGAAAAAGATATGCTAATGTACAGGCTTCAATAGTTTATGTAATTTCAGGGGACATTTTCCGTTTATGAAAAGTACTCTGAGGTATTGGAATTTGTTCAAGAAAATCTGGAGCATGAAGGTTTACCCTTCCTTCTCACTCTCCCTACTGGTCACAAACTGAATGAAGGTGACAAAAAAAGTACGTTAGTGGATCTCCGTCTAGTCCCCGCCACTATTCTTTTATTCCAGTGGGATCCCACCGTCGAAGAAGATCTCAAAGCTATTGGTAACACAGCTTATCTCAAACCTGAAGTTATGTTACTAGTCCAATCGATGTAAAGTAAACTTCGATTTTTTGGTTGATTATTAAATAGCTTCTTTTACAAAAGGGAAGGATTTCAGTCTTTTTTTCTTTCCGTTATGAAGCATTTATAGACAGGATTCAATGAAAACATTTAAGCAGTGTCGGTTATTAGTTTTTGCCATTTTTGTTTATACAAATTGATTCCATTATAGTCGGTGTTTTGGAAATCATGATTTTTTTTTATATACAGTGAAACCTGGTTAATTGTGATCTCAAAGAACCAAGTATTTTATACTATAGTTTTCAGAGCAGTACCAAATAATATAACTTTTACATGTGTTACATTTGATAAAATATTACATTGAGTTACTGAGATAGTCGAACTGTCCTGTTGATTATGTTTGCATTGATGTTGCATATGATCTGTTTTTGGCAACCAGACCCAAATTACATTGTTTAACATCTCCTGTATTTTGTTATTAAAACATATTTAAGATTATTAAAATTATATATAAATAGTTTTATCAAAACTGCTGTTATATCATGAGAAATATTTTCCTTTTACAAAATATATGTACATTTTTATTGTTAAGCTAATTATTTATAAAATAAAGCCTAGAAAAAATATTGTAATGTTTTACTTATTTATTTAAATAATGTTGAACGGTACACAGTGGCACATTTTCCGAAAAACTCGGACAAAAATCGAAAAATGTTTTAATGAAAGTCGTTTTACAAGGTCGCTAATTATTAATCTGTTGTATTTTTCCAAATTTGGAATAGCGGATCCAACAGTTAAAGCACTAGTAAATTGACTAGAACAATATATAAAGATCCTGCCTAACGACATCAAAGGGTTCAAGCCAAAGCGCCTGATCGGCTTCTCAAAGGACATCGAACTTTGGTAACATCAAGTGGAGCACAACAGGCCTATGTGCTCAACGGTCGCTCACACCTAAGAACTGTGAATATAAAAAGGTTTTGGAATTTTTGATAATTAATTTGAAACTAGTTTTCGAAGTAGCAATATTTTAATTCATAATACATGTACAAAACTGAAAAACAAAAATTTAGTCATAGATAATTATTAATTCATGGGGTTTTTGATTTTTTTAAACATGCTAAGATCTCAAGCTCATAGCATGTTTAGCTTGTAGAAGGTTAATTTACATGAGACAGAGTAATTACAATTTCTATAACTTTAGAATACTTTACTTATTTCTAAGGAGCGTATGTTTGTGATATTTTGACATAAATTTTCGACGTATGACGTTAAGTACACTGTTGTCGGCTCCATAAAATATTCCCTTTAATATGAAGGACTTTCAATTAAAGTTTCTACTACTGAAGGATTGAAGTCAAAATTGTATATTTAGGTAACAAAATAAACTAAGAAATGCCATTGTTGTTATTTCACTATCGTTAGTAATGAAATGATTATTTTGTAACTGTTATTTTAATTTTTATTTAAAGTCGTTCATATATTAGTTTTTTAGTAAAATACGTTGTTGAACCTAATAATAAGACTACCCAGAGTACAACCTAACTAATATTTTTCAATACATAATAGGTCATATAAGGTCCAATTTTACAAGTTTAAATCTCAAACGTCACTTTAAACTACAGAGATCGGCTTTTTTATGTATTATAGATGGCATTTACCGACAAACTACGGTTTGTATGTTAGCGAAGGTCTGGGGATGGTGTAAACTTAAGTTTAACATGAAATGGAGGATCTGAACCTAACTTATTTATATTGTATATATTTCTACAATATTACAAAGGGTTTTGGTAAAACTATTGAAGATTTGCACTTTATATTCGATGAACTCAACGAATGATCATGAAGGAATTATCATCATTGTCGACGCGCCGAGAAAACGAAAAAATATTCGTTCTAGAGGGAATCTTTAAATTGTCCAACTTTTTAAAAAATCTGTTGTGTTTCTTTCGAAAACATTTCCTTGTATCTTTTCTCAAGGTTAAGCGAAAGTATTACTTTATTGTCAGATAACTTTCTTAAATAATTCAACTTTAAAACAAATATTGGAAACATTATGACATCTGACAGAAAAATGTCTGTCTACTGTCATCTGCAAAAGAGCAATCTTACTATTCTTGGTTTTAACTAGAGTTCAAATCGTAGTTTAATCTCCAGCTTTACCCTAGGCAGTGAAATTGGGCCCAAGTTAAAAATATTTTATTAATTAAAAATTTTCCTTATCTTCTATTATTTTTTTTTTTAGTCTTAATCTATATTTTCTTACGTTCATTTAATTCCATATATAAAATTGAAGAGATTAAATAGTTTTGTACTCGGGGCTTTATATGCTCATGCATTAGCTAGCGTTAAAGTAATTTTAAGTCTCATTTCAAGGAAGGTCGTCAAAAATTTCTGGCAACGCTGTATTACTGAATATGTACAAATTAACGTAGAAATACATAATTGTATTTGATTGTAAAGTAGGGGGAGTCATTTGTTTATAGATTTATAATTAAGAATTATTTTTATATTATCATAATGGTAACTAATGACATTATTTTATTAATAAATTTTACATCTTTTTTTTTGTAGCTTGTGTTAGTATTGGGTGATCTACATATACCTCATCGATGCAGTAGTTTACCTGCAAAATTTAAAAAATTATTGGTTCCAGGGCGGATACAACACATTTTATGTACTGGTAATTTATGTACGAAAGAATCCTATGATTATTTAAAAACATTAGCTAGCGATGTGCATGTTGTACGAGGCGATTTTGATGATGTAAGTTTATAAACATGATATTCCAATTTAGCTACTTGATATTATGTTTCGTCTAAAAAAATAAAAAAACGAGCAAAGTTGTAGACAAAAAAGTCAGTGGATGAATCAAATCTTTATTATTCAAAATGTAATTGTAGAATTTAAATTATCCTGAGCAAAAAGTAGTAACAGTTGGCCAATTTAGAATAGGATTATCTCATGGGCATCAAGTAGTACCATGGGGAGATCCAGAATCCATAGCATTGATTCAAAGACAATTAGATGTAGATATTTTAATATCGGGCCATACTCATAAGTTTGAAGCATATGAACATGAGAATAAATTTTATATTAATCCTGGATCAGCAACAGGAGCATATAATGCATTAGAAACGTAAGTATTCATGAATACATTTGATCTTACAGTATTGGAAATACGAGGTTTTAAACTTGTTCATTTATTAACGAAAAAACATGCATATTCAAAAATTGACTCATGCACAAAATAATTGAAGGATTGAGCTGAAACAGAGAGGTAGGTGTTTTTGAAAGTTATAGGTAGATAACAATCTGAGGGATGTTGGTATTGGAAATACTTGTTCAATTAGTAACGAAAAACACATTTACAGTCATGAGATCCACATGTAATTTGTAAATTTACTTAATTTGATTTATATGTGGATCTTAAATGTAAACTTGATATAGATAAGCAATTTTTGAATTCTATATATTCTTTCACATTTCTGTAGCTCTTCCACTGTAGTTTTTTGCTGTTAATTTTACTTTTAAAAGAAATGAATCATTGAATCAGTTTGACTTCAATATATAAAATATACTTGCTCAAATTACTACCGAGTATTAAGGAAGAGCAGTAAGTTAAAAACTAGATCCATTTTATCTGGAGGTCAACATATTGTTTGGATTTATGAACGGGTGAAATTCTAAGAGTGAAAAATTATTTGTAGTTTTTGGAATTTATATTTATTTATGAAGTAAATATTGGATTGAATGTTTGGAACGAAGTGTCTTTCAATTCTTTATCGAATGAAAGATCTTTCTCAAACTTACGAATTTTTTCCTACTGTGGTGTTATCAAAAAAATGTTACTTCAAAAGGATCATTAAAACATTTATCAAAATATATATTGGAAATCATAAAATTGAAATATAATGTTGGAATTGGAAATTTACTGATTGATTTTAATTTTTATAGTTCGATAACACCATCCTTTGTATTAATGGATATACAAAACACAACGGTTGTAACCTATGTGTACCAATTAGTTGGAGAAGATGTTAAAGTTGAGAGGATCGAATATAAGAAAAACTAATATTTTATATATTTTTGTATTATTTTATTTATATATTTTTATGTAAACTGATTGGTTTTCCCTGTTAAGCATGCTGTTATTCCAAATTAACAGATCAATTTATAAGCTCAATATATTGTAATTTCTTTTTCTTTATTGCTTATCTTGTTAGGATTCTTTATATATTAAGGCATGTTCACAATGTGGGAAGTAATACCATGGTTGCAGTTGTAACTTTAATTATTTTCAAATCATTTACTTCCCCTGAAAATGATCTTACTGATCCATGATTATTATTTAGTGCTTATTTAACTGTGGTTTGTAAATATTGTCAAAACATTTTTAGGTTTACTGTATTTCTCATTCAGAATTTAAAACACAATAGAGATTTAAAATGTTTTGAACAAATATGTTATATAGGTGTAATTTTTCAACAACTATATAATTTACATTCCATGTGTATTCAATAAAACATCAAAATTAATATGTTTATATTTATTATAAAGTTCTACGCTATATATATAATGATCAATCATACTGATTCAAAATCTCAATCGGCACGAAACCCCAGAACTTCCCCTTAAAGAGTCCAAGGAGAGGTCTGTAACTTGACAGAATGATAGTTGGAAGCAAACTGATAAAAAGTCTCCTTGGACTCGAAACCCCAAAACCTCCTCAAAACTACCCCTGAAGTGTCCGAGGGTACTCTGGAAGGAGGAGAATTGGTTTCGGCGGATTTTTTTAAACTTTGTACGATCATAATTCAAAGAAAGCTGTTTTATAGTCTTAAATGCCATAAAGCTCCAAAATCACATCCTACTATCGAAAATAGCCTATGAAGTAAATGTTATGACCAGGAATGTTCAACTTGTTCTTAAGTGACTGGAACTATTTCATCTTGCCTTAATTAACGACCCATTGAGACTTTTCATTTGCTTGCTTGAAACTATCATTGTGCCAAGTTTTAAAAAAACTGGCCGAAGCTCCTTCTCTATGATACCCTTGGATTCTTCGGAGGTAACAGAGCCCTTAAACTTCAGTTAACTTGGTCGCGTCGAAGCGAGCAGTATAGCGGCTTTGTCTCAACATTTTACCTGTTTGGAGTTTAGTTTAAAATTGAAGGTGTTTAAAAAAATATTTCAAATTTATAATCATTTTATTAAAATAAAAAAAAACGTACACGACATACAATACATATAAAACGCTTTAAATAAATATCCAATATAGTTCTACATTGTTCTAAACAATTAAAAATTTTCAACGTTGTTTATATATTTTGTACATAAATTAAAAAAATATAAAAATATGGCACAACGAAAATCAAATTATCACACATACATATTTAGTACTACATTATAATAGCAACACACAAAATTCTAATTTTTTAAATGGCAAATTGAATTAGCTGATATAAGCGGTATTTAAAATTAAACAATATAAGGTACTGTCCATGTAGATTTTAAATAGGGTACTTGAATGGTTTGAGAAAAAAATAGTTTTGAATAGTTTATATTTTAATTCTTTGATCAATATTTATAAGGAAAAAAAGTATTGGAAATTCAAAAATTTTGTAGGTAGTTCAAACATTTCAGTAAAGTCGCCGTATTGCGTGAAGTCATGGGTATAAAATAAACACTCAGCATATGATACAAAGTAAATACGAGTTATTCTAAAATTTGCGTAATTATAAAACTTTGATTAAAATGAAAAAATGGTATATAAATCGTGTTTTGAGCCCGGATGTAAAAATACCACGATTAACACCTAATGATGCCAAGAAATTCGAATGTACTACAACAAAATTGGTTTGAAAGTGTTGGTCGTTTTGACTATCCTGCGAGGTATAATTAAATTTATTATGTTTTCAATTTTTAACGCGATTATGTAATACTGTAAGAACTTGACCTATAAAAGTTCATCCACTTTATTCTTATATATAGAAAAATGTTTTATTTATACGTAACCAATAAATAAAAACTGTATTATAACAGCACACGCTACGTTGCCGGCAACAATAACCTCGAGATCATCAAGCAGACAACAAATGTTTTTAATAAAGCTATGACGTCACAACTAAAAAACAATGAAAATCGTTTTCTCATGTAGTTAAAAATTTAAAATTTTCGCGATTTTCAATTAAATATTTATTTTCTGACATTATTTCATATCAAGAACAAAAAACACTTTTTAAAAAATGCGAGTACCTTATTAGTGTCACTTTTTACCACCAAATGGTTGAATTAGAAGACATTGCATCGGTAAATCAGTGAACTTTAAACAAAAATTTTTTATAAATGACACTTTTTAATAAAATAATGCTTGTATGATGATGACGATTCGTACAATTCTAGTACTTTAGGTAATTTAAAAATAGTACAATGACATAGAAGATACCAAATATTATTACCTCATTTATTTTATTCAGTACCATTAACTTAAAATCATTATTCCTGTTGAGTACTTTAAAAGATGTAACGAGAGGTGTTTAAAAGTCTTTTTTAATGTCACTGCATAATAAGAGTAACAACGCAGTGTTTTAGTTTCCGCTGGTTAAAAAATAACGATTCACCAAGGAATTGGGGTAATTTATGGCAATTTTCACCTTCGGTAGTTGGGTTTCAACCCCATAATTACATTTTGATAAAAATATAGATTTAAAAGAAAATTTTACAATGAAAGGAAAATATTAAAATTAAATTCAATTGTTTTATGTAAGGAAACAATTGTTTTTGTGGAAAGAAATTTCATTAGACAGAACTTGATCCAATTTGATGTATAATTTACCATTGTTAGCTATATTATATTACTTAATCCTGTATGTCCACCTTTCCAGTTGTTAGTGTTAAGTCCTCTTTCCACAGCTGTTTCCATTCTTTCCTATCCTGTTTTTTGGTTTTTTGTTTCTGTCATCATATTCCTCGTTTTCCCTACCATATTTTTTTATTATGTCCATCTACTCCATGGCTAAAAACTGTGTCTTAATCGCATTGAATAATCTTCCAGTTGCTCCAGTCCTCTCTTGTACTAATCTTCCATCTTGTGTAATGACATGCCAGAATAATTAAAATTCTTAACCTGTTTTATTTTTGTTTCTTCTCCTTTCGACATATTATCATTGTCAGTCTTGTATTCGTTTATTTTCATATTCATTATCTGTATACTTTTAAGTTTGAATTCAAAATGTTTTCATCTTCTACCTATTATTTTCCAGACTTTGTTTTTTTTTCTTTTTATTCTTTCTCCTAACACTATGATAAATAATAATGGATTTGTTTTACCTTCCTTTTGTTGAACATATTTGTATCCTTCTTGTCTAACTGACATAATTTTTTATCTATTTATGTAAAGTTCTTGATCTAATTTTTATTTTTGAAGGAATAAGAAATATTTAAAAAAAAAGTAAATATAGATAATTAGAGTTTAAACATTGCAAAGAATTAATAGCTGCACAAATATAAATTTAAACTAAAATTATTTAGTCACATTTATCACAGAACGAAATATTTCATACTTTTGTATTTTTCTTTGGTTAAGACGAGAAGAAACAGGCAACCGGCCTGTCAAATTGCCCCATTTCAATCCATGTGATTTTAATCTCTTCCATAACAAAATTGTATTAATCTATAGAAAAGTCTTTTGAATGGTTGGACAATCCTTACAGTAAACGATTAGATTTATGTCTATCACCAAATGGTGGTCATCAATTTAATAGTATTTGTCTCGTTAAAAATCTCAATTTTTTAAAAACGAAACAAAGCTGATTTTTCTTGAAAATAGTGAAAACAAAAACCTTATAGTATATCGTTAAAAATGTCTCAAAAAAATTAACTTATCTCAAAAACTGACCTAACTTTTGGATTGTGGTGATTTAGGACATGGAATTACTTCTAATACAGTAAATTGCATTTGGCGGGAGAGTTTCTGAGTACCCAATATAAAAAATTGAAATACCAACGAAACTCGTGAGCAAAAAATCAAAAGTTTAGGGGAAAATCTGTAGATTCCATTCTTTTTCAGATTCTAGCATCTCAAAGTCATTAGTCTCGGCTTTATAAGAGTGGTCATGTTGTTATCGAGTTATTTTTTTAACAAAAGAAAAAATATCAAACGAAAAGAAATCTTAAACAATGAAAACGGGTTATGATTAACAGTAAAGAAAATAAAAGCTTAAATCCTATAGTTTTTCTATGAATAGAATAAGTTTCTTTACTCCACATTGTTCGATGCTATCTCATTCTTCAGTGAGCGCTATTTTGAGGTTAAGTTCATACCATAAATGGTCGATAGGATTTAAATCCGGACTACGCGCTGGCCAATAGCGATAATTTTGACATCCTGTAAATACCACCGAACGGTACCTGTAGTATGTGGACGGGCATTGTCTTGTATTAGGCATAGGGAACGACATGATCCCCTAAAATTTCTTCTATGTATCGGTTCTTCGTTAATCCCCCCGCTACACCACCAGTTTCAAAACCAACTCGGTTTTTGCTTCCAATGAATGCCTGTCCAAACCTCCAAAAGCCATGGAGCCCCATTGTCCATCAGTCCAATTAACGTGTTACCTGGCAAATGGTAGACGAGCTGCTCGGTGAGGTAGGATTAATTTGGAGCTGGTAGCTGACAATTTTGGTTCAAGGTTAACTGCCTTAAGTCTTCTTCCTACCGTCCAGCTGCTCATCACGTTTCTCTTTGCTCTTGTTGGACACAGTAAATTATGGAAAGAGCAGACTAACTTTACTCAAGGTGACCGCTTGAGTTGCTTTATCACTTGTTATGTTAATTTTCATGTACATGTTAACAGTACAATATTTTATATCATTTTGAAGAAGATTTCATTAAAAAAAATACAATTTCGTGTTCAGTTTTTTTACCAGTGAATGGCGATTACATGGTATTTTTTTTGCTCACGGATTTAGTTGTTGGTTGAGAAACTCTCACTTGTAAACTACCAACTTTCAATATGGAATTAAAAATGAACTACAACTTCCTAGTGTGCATATGATTCATATGCGTTTTAAGATAACTCTTATGTTTAGTCTTGAATTTACATTTTTTGCACTTATACATAGTTACCTCGTTGGGGCTCCTGTGGAGCAGCATGTGAGTCTTCAAATATCCTTTAGACTTGGTCTGAAAATCACACAATTGACAAGAATGTAGGGGCACTTCTTCTTTGCTTTTGTGAACGTACAAGATGTGAGTATCCAAATAATTTTTGTGTTTAGTCTCAAAATCGCATTCCCAACATCTGTACATGACACACTCGTCCGGGGCTAGGTGAACAAGCATATGTCTCTTGAGGTAATGCTTGAATTTTGTACGAAAGTCACATTCTTTACAGTAATGCATTGTTACTTCCTCTGGACTTTTGTGCGTAAGCATGTGTGTTTCCAGGTAACTCTTATGTCTTGTTTTAAATGCGCACAACTTACATTTGTGCAAAACTAATTCGTCGGGATTTTTGTGGATTTGCATGTGGGTTTTAAAAAGGTAAGCTTTTGATTTTGTTTGAAATTCACACTGATTGCAGGAATACATTGTGAGTTCTTCTGGATTTTTATGTATCATACTGTGCGTTTCCAGATATTTTTTATGTCTAGTTCGAAAATTACACTGATCACATTGATACATCGGGATTTCATCTGGGTTCTTATGGATCAACATATGTCTATTCAAGTAATATTTGAACTTTGTTTTAAAGCTGCATTCGTCACACTGATGCATCTGAACTTCTTCGGGTTTCTTGTGTGTCAACATATGCGTTTTCAAATATGGTTTCGATTTGGTTTTAAAATCACAGATAGTACAGCAATGCATTGGTACGTCATCAGGATTCATGTGTATGAGTATATGTGTATCCAAGTATTTTTTGTGTTTGGTTTTAAAACTACAATATTCACATTTGTGCATTGGTATTTCATTTGGACTCTTATGTATGAGCATGTGCGTTTTTAGGTAACTCTTGAATTTCGTTTTGAAATTGCAAACATTGCATTTGTGCATTTCACAGTCTTCTGGGTCTTTGTGTACTAGCATGTGAGTTTCCAGGTACCGTTTATGTTTCGTTTTAAAGGTACACATGGCACAATAGTAAAGAACAATTTCATCTGGATCAGTATGCATCATATCTTTATGAATTTTCATACTGTATTTGTATTTTGTTTTAAAAGAACATAATGGGCAGTTGTAGTATGTGATACCATGAGAATCAGCTCGGACTTGAAGTTTACTGGAAATTATAAAAAATATATATATAAATCACCTAAACTAACTGAATATATCCTGGATAAATCTTTTTTCATAGATTAAACACTCTCTAAATAAATATTTATATTTTCATGTAATAATTATATGGGACTCCATTGGGGCACAGAATATTAAATATTTAACATCATGAACATTCTTTATCTGTTGTAAAATGACAGTTTTTTTATAATTTTGTATTCAGTTTAAAGGAAAGAAGTTGCCAAATATGAATTATGCATTTCTATTAGTTTCAAATAAATTAAGAATAAGTTTGTTGGCAGGCAATAATAAAAACCCTTTGGAAGGTCTTAAGAAGGTGAAGTTTTTAAAGTGTCACTAGTGATTGGACACTATTTATCAGGTACTCCTTTTTAAAATGATTTTAAAAAGTACCTATATAGTTTATAAAATAATCAATATTTAATTTATTTTTTATTACAGTAAAACTGTTTCGATTGATAATGATAAGAGTGAATTTAACAAATGAGTATAGTTACAAAACTAAGTTATCAATGAATGCCTAATTCTCACATATGTTTAAAATTGGGCTAGTGGCGTCAGTTTTAAAATATATATGATAGTGTTAATGTACTACATCAAATCACTGAATAAAAAATTAGATGCAAAACAAATACAAAAATTGAGATTGAAAATTTTTAATATTTTCTACAAAATTAAAAGACTAAACGATTAGTAGTCCCACTTCAAATATGTTAGCATAATTTTTGTCTGTGCTTCATTATTTATTTTTTTAAATTCCAGTTTGCAATGTAATTCGAATAATTCAATAGATACATTAATCAAAATAAGATAATACTTACGTAGGTTTTTTATTTTCGGTCATTTCAGTTTCTCCTTTCTCCTCAGTTGGAGTAACCGAGTTTGTAGAAAGACAATTTGAATCTGTTGCTTCACTTTCTTGTTTTTTTGTTACATCACTTTCCATTTCAATTTTTGGAAATGCAAATTCCAATACACTGAACAAATCAATTTGTTCTTCACATTTGACTAGCTCATAATAATTTTTTATTTTCTGTTCAACATTTAAGCTGTTTATCATAAAATTTGAGGCCTTTTCTAGAAAATCTGAGCAAACTTGACATACAACGGGCTCTTTGGTAATATTGGGATCCTAAAATACTCATTTTGAATATACATATCTACATTTTATGAGATCAACGTTACTTACAACCTCTGGAAGTACAATTTGTAGCATGGCAATAATTTTACTTAGTGGTATAACTTTATCGTCTATAAATACTAGACACAATCTACAAATTTTAATTTGACTTTTTTCAACTTCAGTGGGATTTGTAGATATGCTTGTTGAAGGTTTAACATCTTGTTCTTTTTTCTCGTCGTCAGATTCGACTTCATTTTTAGGTACAATATCCTCTTTGGTTTCTACTTTTAAGAATGTACTTCTAGGAGCAGTCGCTACCTTCTTCATTTTCATCATTACCCTCTTTTTTGATTTTAGCCTCATAGTGCTATTAAATATTTCTTATTGTCATGTTACATAGTAGAAATAAATAATCATATCCTCTAAATACTATTAAATTCTTGACAGTAGCAATTTAGAGGTTAAATTAAATTAAATTTGACATGTTAGTAAAATGTCAATATAAATTCACCAATTCGTGGACTTCGTTTATTTAGAAGTCGATCTATTTGTCTGAATGAGAAAAATCCATACAAAATGTTATCCTTTGAAAACAAAGGAGAAAAATAAAATATCACTTTTATGGTTCTTATCATATTGGTCTGTACGACCGTAAATAGTTATTTGTGATACTTAAAACAATGTATTATCACGAAAAATAATTTTACACATGAGTAAACAGAAACAACAGTATCTTACAATTCACCAACGAATATAACTCAATGTCTTAATTAATAAACATACTACAAAGCGACAAAGTTATATATATATATATATATATATATATATATATATATATATATATATAATAAGTTATATAAGTATTTGGAATATTTCTTTGGATATGGAATGGTGTTGTGTCTCATATAATATGATAGAAATTATAAATAATACAATTTACTAATATATCTCTAGTATCACATGCAGAACTCTCCTGCTGTTCTATAAAGGTAATATTAAAAATAGGGAGTGGCATGTAAGTAGAATTGTACTATTGGAAGAGAGACAGAGAGCATTGGCTTACCACTCTCCGACTCTCTTTACTCGCTTCTGATTCGTAGGTATCTTATACATATAGTTAGTATTAAAGATCCAATCAGAATAGAGTAGATAGATTAAAGTAGTGCACAGGTTGAACGCGAAAATGATGTGCACGTATATAAAGATATTTGAGCAATGATCAACGATTTTGAATTATTTATAATGTATTATAGGAGACCCTTAATTTGAATAGTGATATCTACAGTTACTTTACTACAATACATTTTAAAATGAACAAAATAGATCCAGACGAATTTTTTAAACATAGAAGAATGAATTGGGGTTCATATAATTAACTTTTGAACTTATTGAGCAGAGACTTAAACAAACATTCAATAAGAAAACCTAATTGTCGATTATATCAGGAAGTTAATCACCAGTTTTGTCATGGAATATTCAAATGGGAAAATTCTTCTCTATATTCTGCCAAATTTTAGTTTTTTTGGATCTAGCCGCCTATTTGTTATGTAAACACTCATGAGCACGTACAAATTCTATCAGACTTCCACTCAAAGAAGTCATTAATGACAGTTAGGCAACTACAAACTACACTAGAAAAGTGAGGTTATGTTGTTGACGTTTGAGCGTATGTGCCTTTATCATTCCTGTACGTTATTTCTTCTTTTCTATTTTATTTTCGTCAATTTTTTATTAGTTTATAAGATTTTTTCTTGTATATTTATTATCTCTTGCAGTAATCACATTTTGTTTTGAAAATGTACCTATAGCTATCGCTTAAAAATAGGATTTTGTTAAATAAATCGTACAAAGTAATACTAAAATCGTTTATTTAAAATTATGTACATATCACACACAGACCCAAGTTAAAAACATTGAATTGAATATTAAAAATATTGTGGTAACAATGTAATACTATATTCGATTTACTTATAGATAATTCTGTTTGTACCAAGGAGATAATAAATTTCCTCTCGACTAAATTGATATAGAACAAAATGTAACACAACTTGCATAATTTTTATGGCAAATATTTTAAAAGTTGAAAGTTTATTATTTGGAAGTTGGGACCACCATATTTTTTATGCTGAAAAAGAAGGGGGAAACAACTACTTTCCTGGCTAATGCCTCGACGAATATTGAATTACAACCCCTCCGAAGAGCGTGATGTAAATCGACCTTTTTTTTATATCCGCAATTGCAAGAAGAGGGTGTTCTACTGACTAGTATTCGACGTTATTACGTCTCAGCTGAGCAATTTCCCTTTGGATATCTCGTCGAATGTTATATAAAATTAATTTTTTAACATTAGGAAGTGCTGGATATAATTTGTACTCATATATTGTATCAGAGACTAATCTAAGAACGTAAATAAATAAAAATAAAATCAAAACGACAATTTTTGGCACATTGGATTATTAAACGAATATTACTTAACATTTAAGTACTGTTTGGTTTAGTCAAAGAGGAAACATTTAATCACAGTTCAAATTTAACAGGAAAATATTCCTTTTTAAATGTTCGAGATTTTATTATCTGAATTATCTAGTTTTCGAGATCTGATTGAACCCCCGTTCAGTATACTAGATCTTATTTCACCCCTAAAAGATGATCTAGTGGAAAGTCTAACTGAGGTTGTTCTGTAGACTTCAGGTATTGGTTCTTCTACTTCTTTTTTCCTACAAATAAATTTAACGGTTATATAATTTACTGAGAATTAAGTTAGTCATTTTTTCGTTTATATAGGAAAGAAAAAAATTTATTATTCATTGACAGAAAACATGGATACTATATAAGATCAATTCATTCAAACACAGCTTGAGACATTTTATAACTTTTATGAAGACATAATCGAGTACACCTACTAGAAGATGACAAATATTTTCTTTTCCATATCCAAGAATGAAAAACAAATTCTAAATTTGATATTGAAAAATATCCATAGAAGACAAAACTTTGTCAAGATATAGTTTACAAAAGGTCATACCATATCAGTTCAACAGACTAAGCCTCACCATCTTAGATTTTCTCAAAATTTGGCACAGGTATACTATTGGTACATACTTAAGACAACGTGACATTTTATGGATATAAGTTTACTGCTTCTCGAAATACAGGGCTGTAAAGTTGTCATAAAGGAGCCTGATGACTTTGTATTGGTGGATAGGTGACATTTTACACATTTTACATTTTCAACACCTTTTTCTATGTCATGCAACACTGTTAAGACAAGAAAAAAATTTAACTTACATTTAAAATAATAAATTTTTTGAAATTGTAACATTAATTATTACAAATGAACAGCTACTTGGGTTATAAATCACAGGGGAGAATATTAATTTAGAATGATAATCGATTCATTTAAGACTAAAGCTTTAATTTCACTAATTGAACTTTGTAGGTGGTCATTTAATGAATACAAAAATTGTAACTGATATTTTCGTGAAAATAAATATCAAGGAATAGAATCTGATTATCATTTTAAACGTGAAAAAGTTTTATTCGTTTGAGATATATCATTTTCGAGTAGAACAAAAATTCTTCGAGTAGGAATTCCAGGATCCACGTCCATTACTGAGACCCACAGAATATCAGCATTTCTTGAATATAAAAATGATTTAGAGGGCCCAGCTGGATTAAAGAAAGTTAGTTTTACTTCATCACATTCGATAAAGTTTACTTGGGTAAAATATATGAAGTCTATATTAGTAATGTTTTGTACTGACCACTCAAAAAGTTAGAGTAGGATTTGGATTTGCTCCTTATATGGTACGAGGTACCAGTCTCTTTACCAAACTCCCTACTTCATCGTAAGGCCCTTTGCCATGAATTGTAGCAAAAAATCCCAATCTCCCTTCAATTTAAAATCATCTTTTAGATGAAGAAGAGAGCCTTAAATTTATCAGTACAACTTGAACTTTTAAGAAAAAGACATTTTATAAATAACCAAGTATATCTACTGGAAGATGACAAATATTTTATGCAATTACATCTACAAATGACAGACAATGATGGTTATAAACATGATATTGAAAATAGTCGAAATTCTTCTAGAGGAAAAAGAACTTTGTCAAGAGACAGTTTAGCTTACAAAACCATAAGAGAGAGTCTCAAATTTATCCAAAACTTAAGACGCTTTAGGATTTTATAAATCGAGTATACCTACTAAAATGAAAGGCAAAATGGTTTACAAAAGAAAAGAGATCTTCGAATTCATCCAAGTACAGCTTGGGACGCTCTAAAACTTTTGAAAAAAAGTCGTGTTGTAAATAATCAAATATAACTACTGGAAGGTTACAAATATTTTTTCAATCACATCTAGGAATGAAAGACAAATATGATTATAAATCTCATATTGAAAACTGTCGAAAACTCAGGATGGAACTAATATTATTAGATAAAGCGTTAGTTTGATCTGCAATTTCACAGACACTTTCTATTGAAAAAGGTCGATGAAAAGCTGTGCTATTATGTAAATCCTTGGAAGATGTTGTACATTGTCAACATGTAATAAGTTTGAATAGAATTTTGTTTTGATAGTTTTCTACATTGATTTTTTCCCCCTTTTATGTACTATTTGCTGTAAATTACAAGATTTTGAAAATGAATACTCACTTTATACAGGGGAAGTCCCACATCTTTTGATTTAAACCGAAATTTTCTCCATCTTGTAGTGTCTGTGGTAATTCTTGATCAAGAGTTTCAGGTAAAAATAGGGCCAATAGTCCACCTAACGTTCCAAGCACTCCCAGAATTAACAATGGAAGAGAAGTAGATATATTAGCCTATAGGATAAAAATTGGAAATTTGAAAAAATGCTGTAATATACAGAATATAGTTGGTAATATATAATAACTGATTTGATTAGGTAATTAAAGTAATTATCGAAAAATGTTTTTATAAAATTTTTTAGGGAGTATATAAATAGTTGAAACAACTCACCAAATATACTACGAAAGGTGCTATAATGCTGGCAACATATCCCATAATGTGAATCAAAGCTACACCTTGAGCTCTAACAACTGTGGGCAATATTTCAGCAGCATATTGTAAACCTATATTGTATGATATATTTATTGCGAACCTGCCCATAATTGCCAAACTTGCTGAAGGTACTCCTACAAAAATTTGATAATATACAGTTTTTCTTACAAAATACATTATATGTATTGGGGTATTGTATACACTGCCACCCAAAGGATCTATTGTGACCCCCTTTCTTGATGCGATACTGAAGAACCCAGTGTTTACAACTAATCTGTTAATCCCAATCTTTTTAAGCAGTCTAGAATGTGGGATGACTGTAGTGGCAGAGATCTTCTTCTTCTATTTCATACGCTTCCAGGTATAGTGCTCTAAAGTTCCGTAGTGTTTTACACTTAAAGATCAACAAATTAGAAGAAGCAAGAAAATACGGACTGGAAATAAATGCAGAAAAAACAAAATATATGGAAATAGAGGGAAAATCTGAAAAGAGAACAAACCAACTGAGCACTAACAAACACAATTTTGAAACAGTATCGACCTTTAACTATCTAGGAACGTTGAGACAAACAACTAGAGACAGGATAAAGGAAAAGATAAAAAAGACTATCAAGCCTATTGAAGAAACAAAAACCTATAAAAAAATAAAAACAGGTCCAAATCTAACACAGGGGGACAAAGGAGAGCAAAGAAAAACGGAGAAACGGGATATCTGGAGAAGGAAAATATAGTGAGATACATAAAAGCATAAAGACACAACTGGGCGAGAAGAAAAGGAACTGAAATGATCAAAAGAATAACGAATGGACCCTATTGTTGCCAAGTAGAAGAGACAGGCCGAGAAAAACTTGAAGAAACGAAATAGAGGTCATAAGAGCACACTTAATATAGAGAACTGGAGTGCAAAATGCCGGAACCGAAAGGAATGGAAAATAATAACAAAGGTAGCCAAGACAAAAGATAAATTATAAAGAAAACAAAAGTAATAAACGAGGAGTAATCCACCTTAAAAAAATATTTTAAAGCGATCTAAGCGATAACCTAAGTGATTGAAAGGCTTGATGATGATGATGATAACATAAGTAGAAAAAAAAGGAATGAGCGCGAATTGAGCCCGGGACCTCCCACATGTAAGCCTTGTACTCTAGCCAATACACCACGGAGACCTTAATAATACGTTTTTTTACGCACTAGCACTTGTATTCTAGCCACTACGCTACGGAGTCCTAGATAATAATTTTCTTTATGCACTAGTGAGTAAAGTGAAGTTTTACGCACTCGAAAGTGTGTCTAAGTACTTTTTTGCGCTTTGACTATTTTTTATTTCAAATTATTAAAAAACAAATGCTTTTGGTAAATGTTGAAGCGTGTCTTAGATAATTTTGGCTTTTATTGAGTTCATATTTCATGTTTAAACAATCATGAAAAATGATACTAATTGATTCTGATAAAAAAATTCAACGGCTATCATAACGATAATTAAATAATTAACAGTCATCATTACTTTCTTTTTAGCGATATAAGTTGATGTTAAAATAAATAATCATCATATTTCAACCACTTCGATTGTATTCTAACCCTTCATGGTCATGAGCCGGGTCCGAGATACAAGATACTCGTTTAATTGAATACAAAATACGAATACTACAGATATACTTCTTTGTAATTATACTTTTTTACCTTCTTCGGCTCTTTTATATTTTTCTTTATTAAAAACAAGTCGCGACTGGGTTTGACGCACAGATCTCAAAAATGGTAATTTAGAACACGCGAAGTTTCTCGCACCCATGAGCTCGATTAGTACTCAAATTGCGCAGCTATGGTCTCTTACCTAATGGTACAGCAATGGCAAATAACGTAAACAACCCGCTGACTATCATGGATCCGGCAGCTAACCACCTTCGACCCCAAATGTCGAGGACAAATGTTAAAAATGTATCTGCTGGAAATTCCGTTGCAGAAGCAATAGTGAATGTAAGAAATGTGTCGAGACCTAAAGTTTCTACATTTCTCACGTGTCCATCGAAGACTAAAGATATTACCATCCACAAAACTACCAGAATTAGTGTAATCTTTCTCAGGCGGGGAGTTTTAAATAGATCCAATACTGTGTATTTTTTGTTTGCGTCTTCTTCTTTTTGAGCCTCTGCACACGAGCTCTAAAAAATAAAAATTCCTGAGTTGTTATTTTTATGAATTAGGGGGAATAATTATTTTTGTTTTTGATTTTATATATTAATAGAAGTTATCGTTAAAATCACTTTAACATTTTGAGTCTTCGGACGAAGTAAGGTCGAAGTTAACTGTTGAACATTTTTTACTTTTTGTTATTATACCTTTTTATTTTAAATCTTTTATTTGTTCCAGATGGATTTGGTGGTCCTCCATTATTTAGTAGAAAAACCCGCGATTAAAAAGATTGTACGAGTTGTTAGCCAAATACAACTGGAAATTCAGTTATTATTTGCCTCTATACGAGGGATGCTACTTAAATTTTGAGATATGGCAACACTGATGTGAGTATGTGTCAAATCTGACGTTGCTATCATAAAGTTTGACATGACAGACATGACAGAACACTAGAAACACTATCTCAAAACTAAAGTAGCAACCCTGGTAATAACGTACAGCAGTGAAGTCTGTTCTTTGAAAGGAGATAACATCTTGTCCAACGAATAGTAGAAGATTACCCACGTGTACAATAAAATTAAAAGGAATTTATTTAATTGATAATCTTACCCGAAATTGATCATAAACCTTTTCGGTGACGTTGGTTTTGTTTACTTTTTCAAATTTTTTCAAGATGACAATTGCCTTTTCTGTTTTTCCTTGAGAAACCAACCATCTGAAAAAAGATTCAAATGAATAAGACAATTGACAGAGTCTAATTTTTTCCTTGCCTTGCCGATTCAGGAACAAACCAGAGAGTTAAAACGGCTATAACTAAAGGAAGTGACGTTGCGTAGCAAAGGTATCTCCAATTGGACAAGTAGTAAGCTATCCATGGTAATATACATGCTCCAAGCGTGAAGAATATGGCGATTGACATATTTGCTACAAAAGTTCTCCATTTTGGTCCTACGTATTCCAACACTAAACAAAAATACAAATAATTTTTTCCATACTTTGTTTTTGTTAATAATATATATATACTGTGTTAATCAAAAATCACATCCTCCCTTTTGAATAGTTATTATTTTAACGGGTTAAAATATAATAATACAGTCGTTATTATTGTTTTTAACACGCTTTTACTAGATTCATAATGCGAAAAGCAAAAAATAAAATAAGTACACCGAAAAACATACATTTAGAATTAGTTATACTATAGTTTAAATAAAATACAGTTTAAATCACTGAAAAATATGACCTCGATCCTAACTGTACGAGCCCCGTTTTTATTTTTAACCTCCGATCGCTCCGTGCAGACTCTACGCTGTGGTTGAAATTCACGCGTCAGTCGGCGTTGTTCTACAGCCACATAAACATGTCTGCCATTATTGATGCACTCGCCAACTGTGATTCGTTTTCTACAAGCTGAACACCATAATGCTGCAGAAATCCATCGGAGAATGAGTCGTGTGTATGCGTGATGTTGTTGTGCGTGAATGGTGTCGAAAGTTTAAAGATGGCCGTAATGATTTGCATGATGAAGAGGGCCAAGGACACAAATCTGTCGTTTCAGATGACCTGGTTCAACGAGTTGATAGAACGGTTAAATAAAACTGCATCTATTCATAACTGTAGATGAAACCTAGATCTACCAATGACAAAACAGTTCAAACAGTGAATTGTGAAGGGCGAATATGTTCCTAAAAAGGCAAAGACGGTTTGTATTTGAAGAAAAAGTGCTTTTCCATCAGGACAACGCACATTCTCATTCTTCGGTTATCAACCATGGCTGAAATTCACGAATTGTACTAGTAATTGGTAGACCACCTACCAGATCTGGACAAGAGCGACTTTTCCAATTTTTAAACTCAAAATTTCACTTGATTGTGGAAAAAGTATGTTTGTTGGGTCAGAAATTTTTCACTCAACCCTCGTAGTTGATAATTTCTTTGAATATATCATTTTCCAAGAAGACTTTTCTTGTTTATCAAATATATGTGCTAATTCATTGGACGGCTCTTGCCATCAATGGGATTAAAAATATTTCTTTTGCATTTTTTCAAATTAAACATATTTATTATACAGTTTTTGGTCTCTTTGATTGATTAAATTGTAAAACTAACTTACCTAAAATGTACATCATGGTGAAGCAATTATCGAACGCCATTCCTACCAAGAATCTGCAAACGCTAAATGCCCAGAAAGAATTGCAGTAAGCCGTAGCGACACCTCCGATAAGACCGACCATATTACAGCTAATCAAAGCCGGAATTCGACCAAAACGATCTGCCATCCATCCAAAAATGAGGCCTCCTAATATAGCGCCGCAAAAAAAAATTGACTGTGCTGTGTTGGGCAAAGCAGCATTTTCACATACCCAATTTAGCTTGAAGTGAATAAATTTATTGAATACATTTATTAACAAAAAATTATTAATCAAAATTTAATCTTTATGTCTTCAATTAGATAGATTGATAATGTGCTTCATATATATCTTTCGTCCATTATACAGACATATCTGACAGTTACATTTAATGTGTTTCGGTACTTCAAAATTGTATCATGTTATGATGCATAAAATATTTTCAATTATTATTGATATAATGAATTAGGTGATTAAATAGTGTCCAATGTCTTCCACCCAATTATAAGAATGTAATATTATTTTTTCCTCTAAAATTTATAAAAAAGTTGTTTGTTTGTAAATAACTTTTTTATAACCACTGTATATTAGTCATTTATTTACGTGAGAGAATAGTGGTGACGTCATATCGCCATGTTTAAATGTGTGATTTTATAAATAAAACAAACTTCCTTTACAATTGAATTTCTAGAGATGAATTACATCATTTTACATATTTGAATTTAAAAATTCACTATTATTCACATTATCTTTCGAAATTGTGAAATACATTTAATGTAATACTTGACAGTATGGTGCGTTGCCTGACTAGAAGGTTGGATTGTTTCCTTCTAATACTTCGCATGAAGTGAGGCGATGACCAGATATAATTATAACTTCCAATGCTTTAATCACAATTTTATAATAATCGATACTAAAACTGACAGATGTGTTTTTGGCTTATATTAGACTCTCTTGGAGGTTCCTTATTATAAACGGAAATTGTATCAATAAAAAAATTAGTTTAATATGAAGTATTTAAATATCTCAATTTAATAAAAGAGCTAACTTCAGATTGATATAAGGTTGTTATTAGCTTTGTTCGCGGAAGATACCCCGAATGTGTTCTGCCATCAGATTCATGCGGAGTTTGAAATTGTGCGTTCTCGGTGCTAATAAAACACGTTCAGGAATGAAAATTCTGTGTTCGCGGAGCACAAATTTCTAATACCGAACGTATCTCAGTACGTCCAATGAATCCTCGTAGCTGAGTAAGGATTTTCAATCTGACGGATGTGCATTCATTCTACTTGGCATTTTTGTGATATTTACCACGAACTATCCTCTAACTTAGGTGTTTTACTACGTTCTTGGAATTCAAATTATATAGTAAAGTGAATATTAAACACAGTTTCGAATTCAAATTATATGTTTAGTGAGAACATATTCTGAACAAAGCATGCGCATTTGACACGTTCAGAATACATTCGGAAAGTGTTCAAATTATCTACAGCGAACAAAACTATTAAAATTTGGTGCAGCTGAATTCAAACATGGTTGGACTGAAAACTAGTTTTCGGGGCGGCCAAAAACTGCGATGTCGTTCACCAAATGGTACCGAACGACCGCCGGATTTAAGTTAGAGTTAAGTTAAGCGTCCGTGTATTAGGTGTTGCTCACTTTGGACCAAAAGCTTATTCCCAGGCTTTATTGATGGGGTTTAAGCACAATTATTTGGATTTTTCGCGACTATTCATAAATCTAGATGAAACCACTACAATATTGAGATGAAACGAACAGTCAAGACGCATATTTTAAGGAGAAACTATTATTTGGATTGGATAGTTTAGAAAAATGTCTTGTTACTTTGTTAGGTCGAAAAATTTTCAGATAAGCTTGGTAAAATCTATTATTATATTCAAAACTACAAACCTCTGCAGAAATGGACGCATACGGTACTTCGGTAAAATCATATTCCCATCCATATCTGCAAGGAACCGTTTCCCAATTTGAACCCGCTTCTTTCGCTCCATTTTTAAGTAGTTCCGTAAAATTGACGTCATACATTCGACATTTCTCGTATCCATCTGATCCCAATGGTATTGCCAACGCTAATCTAATAACAAAAAAATTAATTCACTTTGTTAAAAGTAAACAACCATTATTTGTTTATGGAAGAAAAATCAACTTAAAATCTTGAGGCAATATTTATCTTTCAAAATGGAATTTCACATGCGAACACAATGTTTTTTAAAATAACAATGCAAAAATTAAGATGGAGATTAACATTTAAATAGAACAATATTTGTTGGAAATTGCTAAGTAGGGATTACATGAAAATTTATCTAAATTCCGTGTTTAGAAGAAGCTTAAGAAAAGCCTTTGAATTGCGTTTTCATTTACAAAATGTTATGGAAAAAAACCCGTTGAAGATTTTATAAAAGGTGGCCGTGTTTTCTTTACTTTATTGCTCTATATTATACAACTATGTATATTTAAATAAAAGGAGGAAAAATCTTTTCTACTAAGTATGAGAATGATTATGATTGGTGGTATGGAATAAATTTTAATCGACTCCTTATAATTTAGAACTAGTCCGGACCCGTGCTGCTCCACAGCAGTGACTGTGTGGACAATTATAGCTTCGTCATAAAATCAATCAATACTTATGTTGTCAAAGGTATACAAAAAGTATCGGGGCGCGGTCAAAAAATCAGCCATCATTTCTACATTGTTCATAATACAATAGGCTATGTAATTTCACAATACTTCCTTCCAAACAACATTGGCTGTGCGTCGACTCTTTGGTTTAATCTCTACCTTGACACTTTTGAACGATTTCCCACGTGATAGGGCTACATACAACTCTGTAGCTATATCAGAACCTGGGATATAGATCTTTGAATGTAGAAAAATTGCCAAAAACCAACAAAAATCCGTAACTCCACATTGAATGTCCGCGTCTAGCTCCTCTCCAACTCAACCGATTTAAGTGTTCAAAAACTCAAAAGAAAGAAAGTGTTTCAGCGAGTGTTCTTGAACCAAAACGAACTCTGTAGCTATATTAGAACCTAAGATATAGATCTTTGAATGTAGAAAATTGCCAAAAACCTGCAAAAATCCGTAACTCCACATTGAATGTCCGCGCCTAGCTCCTCTCCAACTCAACCGATTTAAGTGTTCAAAAACTCAAAAGAAAGAAAGTGTTTCAGCGAGTGTTCTTGAACCAAAACGAACTCTGTAGCTATATTAGAACCTGAGATATAGATCTTTGAATGTAGAAAAATTGCCAAAAACCAACAAAAATCCGTAACTCCACATTGAATGTCCGCGCCTAGCTCCTCTCCAACTCAACCGATTTAAGTGTTCAAAAACTCAAAAGAAAGAGGGTGTTTCAGCGAGTGTTCTTAAACCAAAACTAAGTTTCTATCTTGAATAGAACCTGAGATATTGAGGATAGAACGTGTGTATGTGAAAAAATCCCATAAGTAATGTACAGGGGGAAATCGCATTTGAGTATAACTTGAGAATGGTGAAAATTAGATGAAATCCGATGGTTGATGGCTGATCTGTGCATCAATACCTTTCATTGAAAAAAAAATTAAGCAAATCGGTTGGGTAGAACGCCTTAACGGACTCGGAATGGAAATCATCAATTTTTTTAATATATAAGATGAAGTTTCCATTTCTGAGGATATTTTATTATTGAAATAAAACACGTGAACGAATCTATGAAATATCCAAAGAAATAATAAGATAGAATGTGGCCAAGGGCAGTTAAGAACAAAGACCTTCCGGTAGACCCATTATATTGCATGTAAAACTACAAAGTCGATCAGGTAATTTGTCTTGACCTTTTGACATCTCTAAGCAAACTGCGAGGCTTGCCCAAGAGTTTGAATCGCGCTCTTTTAAGTGTCGGGTAGATGACGCCTGCACTATCTCTATCGCTTCTTCTGCCATCTACCAGTAGCAATCCAAGTCGTACGTAATCCCCATAGGAAAAAAACTACATTTTAGATGACGATATCAAGTTAAAAGTCACCACTCGAATTTCGCGTCTAATTAAGAGAAACAATTGTTTGGTAATAGAGGCAGAGGTCCATTTATGTGTGCCTTAGCTTGTATCCAATAGGTCTACCTTGTACGCAGAACGTTGGGAGAGGTAAATGCTACACTTTGGGCTACACCAAGAATTTGTTCTGAACCCATTTGTGGATAAGCCGTTCCCAATCTGGCGATTCCGGTTCGTCGTTACATTCGTTGCTCGAGTGACCATGCACCAAACCGAGCTGGATATTCCAGGAATTACTCGCCAGTCCTAGGAATTTCTTACTTTCCAGCACAAGCCTACAGCAAGCCATTCATCGTGAACCATTTGTTTTCCAGGTGGTTTCATTATTTAGTATAGATGGCTTAAAGTCATCAGTCCACTGTTTTCTATCAGTATTGTGTTCTTATCATTAACGGATGTTAATGCGTCCAAATTTTACCAGTTGATGTAGCCTACAGTTTCGTTAGATAAAGCAAATGCTTCTTCATGATTTCGAAGTCTAAGGCCGTAATTCACCACCTTTCTCTTTCCGTTTAAGGAGTCATAATAATGAAATTGGTGTTCAAATTAAGTTAAATTTTTCCAAAAAAAGATGAATTCAATACGAAAAAAACTCCAAGGAGAAACATTAAACTTAGCAGAATTCAGTCCCACGTATTTATGTAGTGGTTTAAACTTTACAGAGATGCTGATTGTCGTCGTCACATACCCAATCAGCACAAGCTGATATTTTCTTCAATTTGGATTATAGTTTCTGAATTATAGGGTATTACATCACTATTAAGAGGGAGCACTGTCAAATATTTTTTGAATGTCTTTACACTTTATGATTTGTTTTCACTTTCTTCTCTATTATCTCTTTATTTTCATTAGTAAGATACTTTTGTAATGTTATATCTTATAAATTTGATGATGTTATATACTTCATTTTTCTCATTTTATAGTTTTTTACCACAAAAAACAAAGATCTTTCCTCGTACTATACTGATTGGCACATTATTAACCTTCCTTAATTGTCAATTTGATAATCCATTTAATTAAAATCAGATTAAATTCTTATGCTTTTTTTATTATCCATACGGTAGCGTGAATAAGAATATATTTCATGGTCGGATTAAGTAACTTTTATAATGACATACATTCGTTATTTTTATTCTAAATTACAAAGAAATTTGATAAATTATAAAAACGAAGTCAATTGTTAATACTTTTTTACAAATAACACACTAATTTTGTTTATTTAATAGGCATGAGCCGTCAACCACAAGATTGAATCCATTTAATAAAATATTTAAATGCAATGTTCTGAAAAAACGATATTTCAATTAATTTCTTTTATATATGTTTTTAACGATTTCACCTACAAAACAAAGCTTGCATGTGTAAGTCTGAGAATTGGCCAACATATATTTCACGGTGCACCCCAATATTATTTTATATGAAACAGCATACTTAGTTTTTTCAGAATATATCTATTTTTCGTGTAATGGTTTCACTTCTTATATACCTACATCTCGTCGAAACTTCAACCGAGCCCTAACGGTGTAGTTGGTAAGGTTGTCGATGTGCTTGATTTCCAACACGGAAATCGAAGGTTCGAATCTTCTGTCGAACGAGTTTTTTATTAAATAAGCTTTTATTAAATTGCTTTTAGTCCAAACGAGTATTACAAACAAACAACCCCACAAACAGGTGAAGCTAATATAAACAGTAAATCATCTTTCTATTCATTTTCAAACCGTAAAACGTATTTTTGGGACAATAATTTATGTATTTCATTCCTTTATTCCTACACCGAATAATTCCTACTGGAAACGTATCAAAAGTGCTTGTTTGAATCAGTAATTTAAAAATAGAATGAATTGTTTGGATATACTTTCAAATCTTATGACGTAATCCTCGTATATTTGAAGCAGATGTGGCAATACAAATAACTTTTGATATAACTTGTGTACTATAAATTTAACAGTAGATAGCGTATAAAAGACTAAAAAGACTATGTCAAAATTACATGTAATTATATAAGTTACGGGTGAAATCAGTGTAACGGTCAAACCTAGGTTTACCCTTAAATTGCAGAATACCCACGAAACATTCAATGATTCCCAATAGCTCTAAATTTATATTTGTTGGTCATGAACATAGTTTTACAGTTACATCATTTATAGCCCTGACTTCCTAAGTTATTGTTTGTTCACACGTGTAGTAAAATTTTCTTTTCCGGTGATGCACTTTTATAAGTTTTCGTCTGGAGTTTTCACTATCAAAATATTTTTTTAAGAATGCGGCAAGTCGAAACGTCAAATTTTCATCTGCCTTTAAAAAGTTATGAGATAAAACTAAGTTTAATTTAGGAGAGCCCTAGAATCAAGGCGATAGTTTTGGAAGTGGGATTGTGGCAAAATAAAACAACAAATTGTACTAATCGTCTGGGACTGAAATTATTGTCAAGTACAACATGAAAATATGTACAACAATAATAAAATTACTTACATTAATTAGTTAAGAATTGCAGTGTGCTAAATTTTGTGATATCTTTTAAAAACATTAGATTCCTCAACTTCAAAATTCAATATTCAAATTGACGTTTGATAGAAATAGTAAGAGTATTGATTATGGTTACTATAGAAATCGTTATTTTCATTGGTTAGATTATGAATGACGTTGAATTTTTATAGGTTAGATAAGGTTAGGTTGTTGTGAATGATGTTTAATATTGATTGGTTGGTTTATGAATGTCATTAAATTTTGTAGGTTAGGTGAGGTTAGTTGGTTGTCGATGGCGTTGAATCTAAAAGTTATGCATAAATTACACTAATGTTATTTAAATCAGTTTTCTTATTGAAGCATTTTTATAGTTATTCTCAGTTGTGTAAACTTTGGCAAATTCATAATTCATATTATGTCATGCATAGTAGACGCTAATGAAACCTGTCAGGATATAATTTGCTGTCGCTTTTATGAGAGGTTATCTGATTGGTGAGTGACCTCTTCGATTGACCAATGTACAATTTAATCAAGGAATTTCAAATACTATGTTAGGCAACTTATTGGTTGATGTTTTAATTTTTTTAGTAAAATTAGATAATCAATATTTCAATTGTGTAGGCGTAATGCTTTTCAAAAGCAAATATTCAATGATACTGAATTTATTCCATTGTCAGACAAATATTCACAACGACTCACTTGTACGATTGTTGAACAGAAACTAAGCATACAAAATGGCAGAAATTTTAATGAGAATCTCTCAACAGATGCCAAATAAATTGACATACTCAGGTTGAGGTCAGAAACTTCTCAGACAACACTTGTAATTGTTGTATATTAATAAAAAAGTGTATTCTAAGAAGTAGTTGGACTTTTATATTTCAAAATGACAGAATACACTCTAAAACACTTTGTATTCTTACAACTGTTATCCAGGAAAAAAATTTATAATCATTAGTTGAAAATAATCAATTTTTTGAGAAAAACTGGGACATTAATATTCTGAAATAAATTTTGGTTATGTTAGGTTTGGATTACTTTAAAAATTAAAAAAGAAAAAGTGTTTTTAGTAGCTTAGATAATATTCAATATTGTTTAACCAAAAATGATAACACGTCAACAATTGAATATAAAGATTAATGTGAATTTGTTTTAATAACATTATACCAACATCATTATGTAAAAATTAAATAAAATGTAATGAATTTTAATAGCTCGTCAGCTGCTATGCGGCAAGTTCGTGCTAGAAAGAAAGAATATAAGTCGCGGCGTGTTGTAGCACACGACGAAACCAGATTTGAAACGTTGATTTTATAAAATACCGTATATCGCTTAAAAACAATCCTATTTAATTCGTTGTTATTAAAAATTGTTGAAATAGTATCGGAGATACACTGGCAAATTGTTAAATTACGAGAAAACAAGTTTTTTATTGCAAAATTATCAATTTAAATCTCTACTGATCGAAAATTTTGAAAGTTTTGAAAACAGGTGTTTGTTTATAAAACTAATTTACAACAAGAAAAGACCTAAAATAAACGAAAATTAAACATATTAATAATTCTAAGAAATAAGATTCTAAAGAAAAACAACTTTTTTGTACAATTGTTGAAAAAACTAAACTCGTGTGCATTTCGAGGCCCTAGTCAGGCCTGTTTGGGTGCCCCTCCTACCACTAGCGTCATCTTCCTCATATATGACCCGCCCCCACGCCTATCATTACTTAAATGTTGCAAAAACCAAAACAATCTTAGAAATCTTGTTGTAGAGAAAGTATTAGTTTTTCTCAACTCTTATTTCGAGCAAATAACTTATAATAATTATCAATTACCAATCATAAAATTGTATAATAAATATTATAACTGTGATTGTATTTCAGCCATATTCAATCAATATGGCATATGTCCTATTGAGAAAGAATAATTTATTTCACCATCCAATCTTGTATAGGTCTCTTCAATTTACTTCAATACTTGTAATTATTCTCTTTTCATTAATTGCTTTTAAGATCAATGTGGAATACTTGTCCTTACGACCTTACTCCAGATAACATTTTTAATTACGATAACTGTAGAATTCAAGGGAGATCAAAAATCGATAATTCATGATGGTACAGTATCTTGGAGTTGTATCCACGATCCCGCTACTATAACTTGTTGAAACGAAACAAAAAAAAATGTTTCACGCGCTTCTGTTGGTTGCCCGCGGTGCTCGGGGCGGCCGCCCCACATGCCCCTGCTTAAGGACGGCACTGCCAACATAAATTCCCGAAGATGTTCCAGAAAATTAACAATTCAATATCTTGTTAGAAATCTTAAATATATTTTCCTGGACTATAAGTGAAATCTTGTTTGAAAATTTAATTACTAGATTTCTGTATTTATAAAAAGATAACAAATTTGATTTATATTTCATTTACTTTTATATTAATGCTTTTGTTAAAAGAGGATCTAGTTAGGAAACTGATTATTCGTTGTTTTCCATTTATTTGAGAAAAGTATAACTAAAAAAACTCATTTTTGTAGTAATTTCAACTGAACGTAACTTTTAAAGATGAAAACTTTTCAATAACAACGAGAACTTCTTGTTTATATTTAAAACTGCGTTAAAGAAATATAATAAATAGAATATATACAGTTATTATTTAATTATTTGATAACAAATCGAAGTTTCTAAAAAATATTTCATTTAGAGTATATAGTTTATCACAAGATAATTCATCCTAATTAAAAACCAAAAAAATATTGTGTAATAGTTCACTATTTGCAAATATCCTTGATTGATGTATTTCAGTATATTTAAAAAGGGTTTATTCGACGATTATTTAAAAAAAAATCAAGATCTTATGGAAATAATAATACCAAGACTATAAGAACAATGTTTAGTGAGGCATTAGTCAAAAAATTTTTGCTATAATATCCACCTATGACCAAATATTCGTTCCCATGTTTTAGTGAGTACTTGAGACAGTAATGTCTTGTCCACATGTCAAATGAAACAATTAGCAACAAAAATATTCAACGTCATTGAAAAAAGATCCGAATTTGTAACTGTGACTGATGATTTTATATTTATGCAAATTATATTTTTTATATAATAAATATTAAACAATACAAAATTGTAAAGTCAACATCCGTCTTAGAATACAAGACAAGAAAATAACTACCTTTCAGCTAAGAATCACCTTGGATATCTATACAACCATTGTTGAATATAGTCAACTGCAATAATATTACCAGTGAAACATTCTAAATTATCCGTGAACTTGTATTATAAAATGAATGTTCATAGGATAGTATCTATATACTATTAAACAATGATTTATATAAACAAAAAATATTCAGTGTGCAAATACCGGTCATTAGGTTGGGTATATTTTATAATGAACTTTGGTTTTACATGGTTTAATATAGGTTGGTGGGTTAAACAAAGTGATATAAATTTCCCAACAATAAAATTTATCTTACCTGGAAAAATAAGTTATATTTAAATGAAAAAAAGTATTTCTTATATACAAATTACTACAAGAATGTTTAACATTTGAAAATTTTGAAACTCACTTCACTAACACAATGTGATTTGGTTGTGTGGAATATTGATCTTTTGGTGCTCACCATATATTTAAAAAAGTCAAGAAATTTCAACGCGAATGATATACCCACTTGGCAGTTAGTCAACAACTGTGTTCTTTAGCGGGTTTTTGCAATAAAAAGCGGGAAAGAAGCTCAGACAGTTCTCCTTTATTGCAACGGCTGAATATTCTAAAGCCAGGTTCACATCTCACATAAAATCTTGTGTTGCGTAGCATTCGGCAAAATTTTTTGCGACTCACATGATTTATGTCAAGTGTAGACGTAAAACTTTTTGTCATACACAACACACGCTATCTAACAACTGCCGGTTTTTCAACAAACATTAAAAGATTTGCGGGACATAGTATCTAATGTCATCAATTTGAAATGCGACGTACAGACAGCATCAATGCACTACGCATGACGCAATAATTTACATTGTTTCATTATTCGTTTTCCGGCACACATTTTTGCGCCGCTTCGACACAAGTATTTATGTCAGATGTGGACCCACCTTAAGATATCGTATTTGGGATGGAGTTAATGTTTCTATTAATAAAAAATAAGTCAGGATAGCATATTGGAATACAAAATTCATTAGTTTTATCAGGAGAGAATAGTACAGACAAAATTCATTTTAAAATGGGTACTAAATACACGTGGTGATAATCGAGGACCATTGCCTGACAGCTTTGTATTAACAATACAATGCTTGTAGTGTCAATGCATTTTAATAACCTTAATTTCATTAATTTTGATGTGACAGAATAATTTCCATGTTTTTCTCGATGTTATTTTTTCAAAACTGACTCACCTTATACGAAGTTTGAAAGTAATTTCCTTCTAAACGATTTCTTCGCTAAAAATACGTAATTAGAAATTAACATAGTATATTATAGTTAATAGCAAAAGAAAATTCGTTCATGGTCAAGTTGTGAAATTTGAACAATGCCATACATTATTTTAATGTGAATCGGTATTGACAATATATAGGTATACAGCAATGTGATATATTCTATACACTTGTTTATTTAGGTCCAATTACATGTTCCTTGAAATGATTTTAAAAACAACAAATCTCTTATAACTTTCAATGAATATATACTTATTCACCCGGTAGAATATCAATGTCTTGCAGAATTTATACAATTATACGGGTGGTAAGGTGGGAAAATTTCTTGTTTAAACACAATTTATTTATACATCATTGTGAAATTCTGATATAACTTATGTTTTCAATCACTATTGCACTTGAAATTGGAGAACGATTATATTTGGTTTCGTTTGTAAAATACTCCAAACCATGTTTAATATTCGAGAATGATGAGATGCGTTATCAATGAAATTGACTTTGTTTGTCGGAACGTTTGGTGGGAGCTGATCGGTGAACCTCGGCCAAGGTCATGTCTTCGTGGTAATGAGCATAGAATTGGGAACTTTTTTTAGCAGAGATAAGCAGTGCAACTTGTAGGAAACCGTCTTTATTCTTGAAATTACACATAATTTTTATAGTATCTAAGGTTAGGTTAGGTTAAAATAGGAGTGGATCATGATTGATAGTACCTACTTTTGATTAAGAACAAATTTATTCCGTTATTAAAGATTGAAAATTCCCGATGTAGAAGTACAATCGATGTAGTTGGGTGCTATTAACCTAACATTTTCTGGGCTATCAATTTTGTTTCTAACAGTGTCTTCTATATAACCTTCTGCGACATTTGAGTTTTTCCAACCCCCAAGTCGTATAAATTGGGGCATGTTTACTACTTAAAAGAGTTGCTTCTTTTTGTATGATTATTTAATAAACAAAGTGAATATTAGAAACCGAAACATGAACTTATTTTGTTATCTTTTCTTTAGCATTTTTAAGACAGGGTACGCTGTCCAAAGATCAATAGGTAGTATGTAGAATTTTGGTTTTTGTAGCAATAATTGAATTTCGAATTAAATGTTACCCTTTCCGGCGCTACTGATTCAATCGCTTATTTTTAGTTCCTATCAACTAATACATTTATTTCCGCATGGCAGGTATTAGCTTTTATCCTACAGTAATAAACTAATAGAATTAATCAGTTACACGATAATATACATCCAATTTGTTATAAGATGACGTTAAATAATTTTTTTAATTATCAATTATTACACCTATTGTTCAAATTATTAAACCGTTACATCGCTCAAGATTTTTTGTCAAGGCAAATGCCAATAAAAGGATTATGAATACATAATTAAAAATGTTCCAAGGATAAAAATAACTAGTACTTCAGCTGAACAATCGTTGAAAGTTTCAAGATTTTATCTGAAGTAACCATTTAATATTAAGATCATGCTACCTATTAAACTGTTGGTATATGTAGTAGTTGAGGGTCGTTTTTTTAAACTTTTTTTCGTTTTACGAAATTTTGTTAACTAAATTGTCAAATTGGTCGCGAAGAATAAGGTCGACAAAATAAACGTTTCATCAGTTTTGTCCGAGACGGCTAATCTAGCTAATGCCGAGGTCACACGAATTTGGGAAAAGTAGAAATAAATAGGCATGAGTTATACTAGACTGGGACTGGGCGCAAAACTGTCTGGGTGTTCTCCAGGACCGGGTTTTTATCAGTAGTGGGCCACTGTACTAACTGTGACACTTAGTATGTTTCGAAACAACTTGTATTATTTGGTTTCGTTTGAATAGCAATTCGTTGTGCAAGAAAAGCTTGAACTTTGGATACACCATTAGATATTTATAAGAGAAAAAACAAAACCAGGGATAGTTGGAGAATTGCTTGCAAAATAGTTTTCTTGAACGGGAATTTCCATCTTTCTGTGTATTGATCCTGGATTTTAGTTTTTGACTGCTCATGGTCAAACAACCTAACCTGGTGTAATCTTAGGTAGTTGAGGGTTGACAATCCAAACTACATACGAGGATGGTCTCAGAAGTACCTGGCCTGATCTAGAGATGGCGCTAATTGTTTAGTATTTGTTTTGCAACCATCAGTGAATTTGTAAACATGGAAAAAATTGGTCATCACAACCAATATAAAAATAATTTTCATTGACTATCTCGAAAAAGAAAAAACTGTCAACAGTGAGTATTAAGCGAAGATATTGAAACGTTTGAGCGAAAAAATCAAGCAAAAATGGCCGCATTTCGGTAAGAAGAAAGTGTTGTTTCATAAAGGTCACTCATCCGTTATTGCAATAGCCAAAATTAATGAATTTAAGTTTGAATCGCTACCTCATGCACTCTATTCGCCAGATTTAGCACCCACGGATTATTTTCTGTTCCCAGACTTGAAAAAATGGCTCGGTGGTCAAAGATTTTCCAAAAATAGATACTTTGAGAAGCTTGACAATTCTTATTATGAAAAAAGGGTATCGAAGAAATTTTTATCGCATGGTATCTGCCATAAAAAGCTTGAAATATCACATTAGATATATATTCCTAACAAATAAATTGTTTGTTGCTCTGAATTTTCAAATGATTCGAAATCGGTCGATATCTGTTATTTTTCGAGATAGAAAAGCAAATCAAAGCTGAAAACCCCTGTACATTTCTCTGTATCTTTATTGCTAAAAAAACACACGATTTTTATAAAGATTTTACTAATCAAAACTAATAAAATACGAAGTACAAATCGATGTTATCTTTCCAAAAGAACAAAATAAATAAAAGCCGACACAAATTGGTTTACACACTATGCAGACCGCCCGACGGATATTAAGGGTTTAAATCGAAATTTGATTTCAGACATACGTTATCCACAAACAAGAAAAAGTTTTCAATTTGTATGTTTATGACATTTTGGTGTAGCGTTTACTAAGTTTATTCTCGTCAAAATCTAGATAGCAGTTGAATAATACCAACTGTTACATTTTGCACAATAATTATTTCTTATCGATTGCGTGTTTATACATATATATGTACAATAGTAAGTAGTTTGTATTTTATTACACGTTTCGTAAGTATAATGAACATTCAACCTTGTTTCGCTTTGTGAATTCATGGATAATCTAGCAATCTGAATTCTATTAATAACATAAACGGATTTTACAATAGATAATTGGAATATCACAATTATTTTAAAAACGTTTTATTGATTTTGTGAAAAGACAATAAAAGTGAAGTAGTGTATGGACTTTACCACAAGCTGCATATATTCATAACATAGAATCAGAAGCAGCATGAAAATTGAAAAACTTTATAACCTATAAATAAGAATTCCAATTAGTTCAATTATGATATCACCGAAGAACTGACTCAACTATAAATCTTTTCAAGTTTATTAACATGTTGGCCGTGATAAATTTTTTAAAACTACACGTTAACTAATCTTCCGGTATCGAAAGTATTTCAATTGCTAGAAGCTGATTCGATATAAACATTCAATGTAAAGAGAAAGCTACCTTTGTTGTTATCCGGGAAGAAATCTAATGAGATAAAAATATCAAAACAAATTCCCTCCTGAAAAAAATTAGATCAATCACGTTTTTAGCGATTCAGAATCTCTGATAACTCACAATTTCAGGAATTTCAAGTGTTTCCCAACTAAATTATAAAAAATTTTAAGTGGAATACCCGTTGAATGATATTAGAAAATAAAAATGAAAGATTTCGGTAAATAGTACTTCATCCCCCTTCCGCTTGTAGATGCTAAATTATAATTAAAAATTTGACCAGAATGGCGCTCCTGTCGGACGAGATAACATATGATCGTTCAGTTCAGTCTTCCGTCCGTCTTATTTGGATACGCAGTATTAAAAAATTTTAAGTGACTCGTCACTTTATTTAAAATTTACACGAATGCGATAGTAGTGATTCCTTAGACTCCCTAAAGAATTTGATAGAGACATAATGAAAAGTACCAGAGCCGGTATTTTCGCAAAATTCCGGGAGTTACAGTGACCCTTAAAGTCAGTATAGTGTACTTCCACACTGTTAGCATGAACTAAATTTTTAACATCTTTCGAGGTGAAGTGTAGAATGAATGCAACTACATTCTTTACGAGTCTTTTAGCTGCATTTGTTGGTCCATTTAGAGATAGTTAGGTTATGTTAGAAAAATAATAAAATTTTGCATTCACATGACCAATAGAACTTCATGAGCAGTTCGGTTCGATAATTTTTTTTAAATGTTTATAATATACTTAATATATCGCCTAAGAAAAATCATATGACTGCTACACATGCGCGTAACCCCCGGAATTTTGCAAAAATATCGATACGTAAAATGTATACATTATCTTGAATCGAGAATGCAAAAGCTATTCTGAAAAATTAATAACAATGATTGAATTATTTATAAACTTCAACAAAAAACTGATTAATTCGCAAATTAAATCCTAAATCTTGAATCATGACGTTCATCTTTATAATAATTACGAAAACTTATATGTAACTGAAAGTGATTAACTGTAAATTTTTTCTAGTACGTTAATGTGAATGAACAATTCAACAACAATTAATTATATTGAAATATGAGTATTTGCATGTGAATAATTTTCTGCATATATTATTTAAAATAACATTTTAATCATTCAGTATCGAGTGTACTTAATCTTAAACAAGATTTTAGATATTCCATGGTCAATGAAATGCCGTACGTGAAAGGATTGTATTTTTAATAATTTCCTGCATTATCTAGTAGTATAATTATGGGGTGTATATTAATTATAGAGTAAGAAACCATTTTTAATATCGTGGGTATGAATTGAATCTTGATATTTCTTGTTGGTTGTGAAGTTTTCTTTATTATTCATTTTATTGTAATAGGTAAGACTAGTGAACCCATTCCTCTTTGGAAACAGTCAAAAATGCCCATGAAATTTGGGCAATCATTCAGTCAGACGTACCGGAAATTGTAAGCGTTTAAAATCGAATGGTAAATCCAAAATGGAATCAATTGGAAGTCGTATTTTTGAAACTGATGTGAAAACAAAGATCCGAGAAATGGATATGCAAAATTTAGGTGCATTGATTTTGTTAGAAGACGAAGAAGGATAATGATAATATGAGTTTATTACTGTCCATACGAGAGGTAGCCAAAATGAATCCAAGATCCAACAACGGAACATTATATCCAACAAACGAAAAGCTTCCTAATTCAAATAAAAAGTTTTAACGCGTTGTGGTTGGTGATGAAGCTTTTAGATTACGTAAACATCTCGTGAAGCCTTATAGCAAGTTGTTTGCAAAATCTGATAGGACTATTTATAATTATCGATTATGCAGTGCAGTGCACTGAAAATCCATTCGATCTTCTGTACCAGATTTGTCGAATATTTTATACAATAACAGCGATAAGGTCAGAATTGTGCGATGAGCTGGTTATGGTAACTTGTTGTCTACGCAATCTACTAAGAGGTTTTTTATGCAGAAGTTGCTCTGAACTGGTAGAATGATCGTGTCTTTAGACTATCTAGTTAACTGATATTACTAAGGTTATAAATAAACTACAGACATTTATATAAAAAATCACGTATCTGTATCTTCACTTTTTAATGTATCCTTCAACCTTCAAGTACCAACAAACATGACATGAGTTTCCGATTTGTATATTATCGATATGGACATATTTCAAATCCCTGATCTATTTCCGATTATCATTAGATTTTATGGTATTCTCCTTCAATTAATCACAGTGACAATGGATATTCAAATAATGCTTTTTTTTTAATTACTAATGTATACAGCATCATTTCATTTTTATTTAAATTGCGAAGAGTATTGACCTGATTATTGATGCATAAAGTAAATACATACTGATATTACATAAAAATTTTATTTAGCTAATTAGGAAACAATTTTTGATTATTCAATGATTTTTTTAATTGAGTTTTTCTGTGAAATTCACGTCGTTAAAATTTACTACATATCCTATAGGGAGAAGCGAAATAATATTAATCTTTTAACTTATAAGCACACTTCAAGATGATTCGTAAACTTAACTTAACCTAACCTAACCTAGGGACACTTCAAAATGATTCGTAAACTTAACTTAACCTAACCTAACCTAGGGACACTTCAAGATGATTCGTAAACTTAACTTAACCTAACCTAACCTAGGGACACTTCAAAATGATTCGTAAACTTAACCTAACCTAACCTAGGCACACTTCAAGATGATTCATAAACTTAACTTAACAACCTAACCTAACCTAGGCACACTTCAAGATTATTCATAAACTTAACTTAACCTAACCTAGGCACACTTCAAAATGATTCATAAACTTAACTTAAACTAACGTAACCTAGGCACACTTCAAGATGATTCGTAAACTTAACTTAACCTAACCTAACCTTAGCACACTTCAAGATGATTCATAAACTTAATTGAACCTAACGTAACCTAGGCACATTTCAAGTTGATTCATAAACTTAACTTAACCTAGGCACACTTCAAGATGATTCATAAACTTAACCTAACCTAGGCACACTTCAAGATGATACATAAACTTAGATGGTATTAGAATATTTGTTTTTTCAAATTGTGTGCTTTTCTAAGAGCTATATTTTATAACAGAGACTAACGTCAATCTTTCAACGGAAGATCTAAAAGAATTTTGAATTTTCAAAACTGAAAAACAGCAATTCTTCTAGAAACATTTTCTCTGTATTTCTGTACGTTATTAATTTCAATATTGTTATTTGAAGAAGCCGTCAGACGTTGACGTTGATAAGGGGGTCGCCTTCCTCGGATGCGCCTACCTGGGCATGAAGAGGGGGGCCGGTTGCAAAGAACAGTTCATTTTTATGAGCTCAAGTTGTAAGCAATCGTGTCGAGGGATGAATAGTACCTGAATCCCAATCAGGTGTCACGAACCTACTCTTCCCCAACCATTTACTACCTTCAAAGCATCGGTAGAAACCGATTGGACCAGTAGAAATCAAAGCTCTGACAATTGCATTTGACAAGGCCCGGCTCGCACAACGCAATATCAGTGGAGCTGAGAAAAAAAGAAGGAAGACTACCGAGACGGCAAATGGCCTTGGTTGTACGCTCTAAAAGCCGCGAATCTGCACCCGCGGTAAGGCCTTGTGCCAGCGCAAATTGGGACGATCTAATCTGCAGCTGGCTATGAGTCGAGCGGGACAACCAGATACTGGCTTCACGGAAATACAGTGGTTTCTATCCGGTAGCCGAATTAAGCCACATTCTTCCGCTGGCTAGAACTCATATCCTAATTCCTCAAAAGGATCAATCCAAAGCTTCTGATCGGCCAAGCGTCAAGTGGGGCACAACGATGCTGTATAGTGAGTGTTGGATTATTAACAGAAAAGAAGAAAAAGGAACTAAGAAGGATTTTCGGAGGGGCGTATGTGGAGAAAAACTAACACACACATCGAAGTACTGTATAGTTAAGCTGAGATAGGATATATGGTTAGAATCAAAAGATTCCTTTAAATGGGGCATATAGCCAGAATGGAGGAATATATTTTGGTAAAAAGATCCTTGTAAAGTAAAAAAAGAGCGAAAGGGGAAAGAGGGTGTCCACGGAAAAATTGGTTGAAGCTTGTAGACAAGATTTACAAAGAATAGGAATATAGATGGAGAAAAGCAGTACAGCGACTCCAAGCTTTGTGTCTATAAGGCCTATTGAGTTGTTTAATATTCCTTATAGTTTCTTGCACCAGAAAGAAATTTAAAGTAGTTAAATTAATTATTAATTAATATAAATCCTGTAATTATTGTTAATTGGTTATTGCGAATAAGATTTCACGGTAGCCGCTAATAATAATATTCACCTTCAAATTTTAATCATGATTAATAATCATTGCGAATAAAATTTATTTTTTTTAATTCTTTTGATGTTTGATTGTTTATGTAATACCTAGAATGGCATCAAAAGGGAAGTAGCTAATCTTGATAACGTTCATGTAATATTTTTCGGTCACAATATATCATATTTTATAATCGAATGCAATATCAGTGTATGTTGAAGAAAACAACTGGTAACAGTTATAATTAATCTTCTCGGGAACCTATATCGTGCAGCTGTTGTATTAATAACGGACGATAATACCCAACCACATCATAAAAGAACCCTCAAAGAATAGAAAACTGAAGTGTTTGATCGTTTGGCCTGGAATACTTCGTTTTATTAGAAAGATCTCATTTAACATGCCTACTGGATCAGTTTGATCCCGTATGGATCTAACCCACAGTAGTCAACCGTCCCAAATATACCAGGACAGTCTTGAGTTCCATTCGCTTGTCGTGTATCCCGCCGTGTCTGTCCCCGGAACACGGATTGTCCCGTATTTGGGAGTTAAGCAGGAAAAAACTAACAGGAGAATCTGCCGCTAGGAGCGAAAGTTGGAAAGAGTTCGTAGAGGAAATACAATGGTAACAGCTTATCAAACCTGTACCAACTAGGTGGTTATCATTAGGTCCAGTCCTCGAGAAGATTCTGAAATTTTATTCTGTTCGTTAAAACAATTGCTAGACCTAGAAGCGTTGGACCAGAAACATTTGATCACCGTTATGTATCTTCAGTTTCTTGCTATTGTATACGCTATAGAAAAACCCAATAAACTTCTTCAGAACACTGAATCAAGCGCTACTAAACTCTTCGCAACAACAAAGAAATACAATTTATTGGTTTCAATCTGAGGATGGCCAAGAATAAAAAAAATGAAGAAGTTTTTCAATAACTCTTTGAAGAAAACATTTTGTCTACCTATGACAGAGGGTAATTCTTTGAATGATTTTTAGAAGCTGCCTCTGCACTGGGCATTGAGAAAAAATCTCTAATCGATGATAAATCTTTTATAAAACCAGTTTTTTCTAAAGTTAGCAAGCGTGTAACTTTGACAGTAAAAGAGTGTTGGCAAGCCTGATCCAAGAGATTTGATCTGTCCGGGATTTCTGTCGCCCGGTGTTGGCAAGCCTGATCCAACCTGTTTAAAAGCTGGTCCTTTGTTACAGGAGGGAAATGGCGGAATATTACTTAACAATTTAGTAAACTATATGCGCAGATATCTCCAAATCACAAAAATCACAATAAATAATCTTTCGATTGATTTACACAAGCAAATAAATTATTGAAAATTATTTTTATAAATTGAAACAATTAACAGTTGAATGCTAACAAATTGAGTATTTGCACAATTAATGTCACGATAACTCGGCAAACAAAGTCGTAACATACTTCCATTAGAAATACGTCACTTTATCAATAACTTTTTAACGTATACAGGGTGATTAATAAATGAAGAACTATTATACAATGGGTCTAAGTCTCTTTATTCAGTGAGATACATTTAAGATAATATATTATGAAAAAAATATGTCTAGAAACCGCAAGATTTCAAAGTGTACTAAAAAGTAAAAACTAGGAATAAGTTGGTAGGTATAGCTTCAGAAGTTGGTAATAATAGTTGGAACTAAAAGTGTGTTCAAATTTGATATAAATTTTATCTCTTTAAAGATGTTATATTGTATAGTTTCGAATCCCACACTTCTCAGTTTTTATTATCTCATAAATGTACATGAAGTGGATATATAAAACGTCTATTATATAGTGTTGCCCACGATAATTTGCCTTGCGAGACAAGTCGAGACTTTTAGAGAAGCCAATAAGCAAAATACTAACTAAATCGATGTGACAACTGTATATGGCGACATCTAATACATTTTTACAATTAAATATCTTGTAGTTCTGGAAAAGTTATTACTAGACTTAGCAGCGCTAGATTCACAGTTCGTGGCTAGGTCAGTGATCCGATGGTAGGATGATCTAATATAATCACGAGCAACTCTCAACCAAACCCGCTAATAAGATAATTACAATGGAATAAAGTATCTAGAAACCATATTGGATAAAATCCTTGGATAGATTTTCAAAACTTGTTGGGAGTTCGTTGGCAAGACATCGGGGCTAAGATGGTATACTGGGTGTACCAAACAAACATCAAATTGGAAGCAGAATAATGGAATTTAGAGTCCAGTACAAAATATCATCTAGTTGTATGTGCTTAAAAGCCAAAACGTCTCCCCAATTTACAATACTATATCTCACAAAGACTTACACCCACCGTTCTTATTATTATTATTTTTGCCCCCTATACTTGTTACTAAAATTTTTCGCATAACTTATGAATCACCCTATTTATAATTTGTATTTATAAATGGAGACAAATCGCAATTCAAACATTTCTTACTTAATGCACTTAGAAAGTATAAATATTTATAAAATAAACCGCTGGTATTCACCATCTGTCGGCGTTTATTTACCACCACCGAAGACATTTTTTTGTACAACATATTAATGTCTTTACTTACAATAATAAAATTGATTTTTGCGTCAATTATCTAATAACGTGAATAGTGATAAATCGATGAGAAATTAGCTTCGTTCGCGGTAGACATCCCAAACATGTTCTGTCATCAGATTCATGCACGTTCGGAATTTAAAATTCTATGTTCGTGTAGCACAGAACGTATCCTAAATACGTCCAAAATATCATCGAATCTTTGTGAGGATTTTTAATCTGTCGCGAGTGTATATTTACCATGAACTAACTCCAACCTATATGTAATTGAAAAGACGTAGTAGTTGACTTTAATCAGTAACTATCAACAATAGGTTATCTTGCGATATACCACAGAGTATAAGAATGTCAAACTCAACGATCATAAACCGCTCGTAGCGTTTTGCATGTACAGAACACTTTCTGAACAAAGCATGCGCATTTAAAACGTTCAGAAGATATTCAGAATTCATTCGGAATGTCATGAGAACATCAAAGTCTGTGCTTTAAAACAAACATTTATTAGTTTCAAATTAAAATTTGATAAATGTCATGTTACAAGTTATCTACAAATGGAATGAACGATGAATGAAAAATTAATTCTGCAATATTTGGAACTATAGTATTCTCACAGAACCATACTGCTACGCATGCGTCTTTAGTTATTTCCTGCGTCGACGCGACGTAGGTAGAGAGAAATCACGAGAACAGAATATAATTAAGTTCTTAATCGACGAATTATTCCTGATATATTTGAATAAGTTCCGGTTTGAGGTATAATGACAAAGAATAATAATTTATTAGAAAAAATAGACCATTAATATATATAAATCAATTATATTTATATATGTACATATTATTTCCTTATGTTAGGATATTCATTAGAAATAATTTGAATATTTTTTCAATTCCTGTTTGTACAAATATCTGTAGTGTCTTTCTATTATAAATTCATTACGAAATTAAAATCATGTGAAACATTCAGATTGTTGATAAAACAAATTACAACAGTTTTTTTTACAAGGTATAATGTATACTCAGAAACGAGGATGTCCAGAATAAACTTTAATATATTAGAAACTGTTTTTCTTCTTCATTTTCAATAATAATAATATCAATGGTTAAGAAACTTTCGTTTTTTTGTTACATAAAAACTTTTATCAAATTTTGAATGTACTACGGTCACCAAACAATCTGTGAATGAAAAAAAATGACAATTGACACAAAATACTAGCTACATTTAAATATATTATTGCTCAATAAAGAATAAGTACTTCTGTTTTCGTGAACATATGGCTTATGGAAACTCTTATTTAAGTGTGACATGTCAATTTGGTTAGGAAGAAGGTTTCAACCAATCACACTATTTTTTTAATAACCTTAATTCACTTCACAAAGATTTCCCAAGGTATAAAAGTATATATGAGGTAAAAGTATATAAATAATGATATATAAATAAGAATTGTGCCATTTTAAAAATCAAGACTTGAGGTAACAATCTCTCTTATTCAATCTGGGATTCAAATTACTTGTTTCCAAAAATCTGTCTTCATACATCATGTCGACTCAACTAGATTGCAAACACACATATAAAATATGGAATTGTTCACATAAACATCCACTCCAGGACAAAATTTAAAATGTTCATTCCAATTTTAGAATAGCTGTCATAAAATAACGTTTATTAAAAACAAAGTAATTACAACTTATAGTTCGTACACTTCCTAAGCTAACAATTACAAAACAAACATCCTGTTTTAATAGATGGTCATGGAAATTAGGTTAAATTTTCAATCAATCTTAGAATAAATTAGCTCTGGATAAAAATGGAGATCATATTACTATTTAATAGTAATAAATAAATTTTAGTGACATAGTAAATGTATATAATGGGTATTTCTAAATTCATGCGTCAAAATTTAGAAGGTGATTATAAATTTTCACAATAATCACTTATGGGCAGACGAGAATTCCCATGAAATTATAGAGCAGCATTTTCAAAATGGGATAACTTAATTGGGTATCATTTTCGGCAGCCGATCTTCCTAATGGTATTCCAGTTGGATTGGTCAAGGAGGGCCCCAGCATTAACCTCCTCGATCTCCAGAGTTAAATCCTTGTGATTTCTGTTTATTGGGTTACCTTAAATTATTGGTCTACAAGAACATCCATAGTTTATATCCACGATTTAAAGAATAGTATTCGAATAGCGTGTAATACCATAAGAAATACATCTCAAATCTTTGAACGTGTACGGCAATCCATGACACGTAGGCTACATTAATGTATTTTGGCTAGAGGTGGTTATTTCTAGCATTTATTATGAATCGTATTGCATCTTTATTACGATATTATCGAATTAATCTCTACATTTTTTGGTTGAACGTTTCTTTCATATTTATTTTCCTTTTTTGAGATATTTCCAAAAAAGTAATTTTTATGGAATTCAAATTTTTCAACTAAAAATTTTAAATGCATGTAGCGAGAAACATTAAAGAAATTAGTGAAAACTGTAAAATTTGTATAAAAAAAATCAAGACGATTTCACAAATATGGTTTAATATCACATTTACGTTTAGCCACAAAACCATTTGGCAATTGACACAATTGGAAGTTTTGGAGGTTCAAGATCCACAAAAAAATATTTACATTTGACACAAACCGCTGATGATTCCATAAAATTTATAAAGAAAGTATCACAAACAGTAAATGTTGGTATGGTTCTAACTGATCAATATTCAGGAATAAAATGGAAGGAATTTAAAAAATTTTCAAACGATCAAGAAATACTTATGATATTTACAGCAGTAAATGCATAATTTTCAAACTAAATAGGAAGAAATTAGAAGGATTTATTTAGGATACAATTCATAGAGTTGATACCGGACATATAAAAACAGAATCCAACCTTTTCCATGTAACGAAACTTCGCTTATCTATAGGTTATGATGTCTATGGTAGAACTGTCATGGATGTCACAATAACATTATCGGTTATTGTCGATTGGGTGATGTAAATAGTTTTATTTTAAGAATTATTTCTTATTCAAGAAAGAATAGAAGAAATAAACTTTAGATGTTGTTTTTTTGTTTTCGGAGCAAGACATGTTTATTTTAACTAATCCAAACAATTATATGTATACTAAAATAATTTTATATTGTAAAATGTAGACTTACTTTTTGAATGGCAATTTAAATTCTCATTTTATCGGATTATATAGCGACCTTATGACATTTTTTTAAGTATCTAAAAATTCAATAAAAACATCCATATTCAAATTCAATATTTATGCAACACTATGATTAGTTTTAATAAAAATAATCCTTTTCTAAACATCATTTACAAATAGCGTAACTAGATATTCGTATCTATTTGATTTTTTCATATTCATAATTTTATTTTTAAATTATTAATTTTTTATAAACGTGGACTTACCTTTCTTCAACGGTGAGATTTGCTAATTCTGGTACACGACACCAATACTTTTCCGGAACTATAGTGATAAAAATTTGAGCAAAATATACAAATGCCACATTACATGCGAAAGGTATCATCAATAAAAATAAAATTTTTTGATAAATTCCGAACTCGCCTAGATGAGGTAATAAATCGTCGAAATCGAAAGGCTGTCCATTTTTTTTATCATTTTCCGTTTGTTTAACAACACCTTTTTGTAGAAAGTCCAGAGAAAACTCGTTTTTCTTTCCATCAACTACACTTTCATTTGACTTTTTCGGATTTTCATCATTTGGTTCACTGATATACCCATCATTACTGTACGCCGAACTTTCGGATGATTTTGTTTCGTCTTTAGGTGACATTTTCGAGCGGTTTATTTATTACGATTAGGCTAACCTCTAAGGAGATTATTCCCACTCGTTTAATAGGAAGCGGCGGGTAAACTGAAACAGCGATCAACGGTTTCAGCGTTTTTATAGAACATACTTAAGGTCGAGATGAAGCTGACAATGATCTAGCTTGACTTTGATATGAATCCCCCACTTTTAATTACACACAATTCGGGAGTGCGAATTTATTAGAGTGTATGTCATATAATTAACTTTAGTATTCATTTCATAAAAAAAATACGTTAAATACTAGCATCGTTGTGCAAATTTTAATCTTTCATCCTTGGGAATTAACAATAATTTTAAATTTGTATCTCAACTTTCAACAATAAATATACAAGGCGGCTATAAAGTAACTAATTGATTTAATATTAATTAATATAAAAACATGTGTTTTTTGTTTTCATAATTTGTTTTTTAAATAATTAATAAGATAATAAAGTAGTGATATGCCTGTGTCAATTTCCCGAAATACAAGATTTAGTTTCCATGTACTTGATACAATTTTGATTTTTGACTCATTTGGATTGATTCAATATGAAAGTAGAAAATTTATTTATCAAAGGCGATCAAAAGAATGTACTAATTGCAACGCACTCGTGTGGCATAAATGGGACTTAATTTGAACTTACTATATCATATTCTTTCAGACGTTTGTAATTCCCACAGGATCAATAGTTTTTCTCTTTCTAACTAAAGCATTGATTAAAGCCTTTATTCCACCTTACTAAATTTGGACGTCCTAAATGATTTACGGCCGGTTTCATAATACATTTAAAGGAAGCTTTAAATTTAAAGTTTCCATTAAATTAAGCCGCGCGTTTCATAATTGCCATTTATAAATGTTCTTTTCATTTGAATTTGAGATTAACGTCAGAGACGGTTCACTTTAGCACATTAAAGTCTCCTTTAGCGGCAAACGTCAAATGGATGGAGTGTAGAGAAGGAGGAACATCTCTTATGGACGGTACGTTTAAAATATGGTCTGAATTCTGTAGGGATAATACGTGGCGCTGATTGTACTATGGGATTGAGATCTGAAGTTAGACACTTACTATATCTGAAACTAGCTTCAGATTCTATAAACTAACGAAAACAGAATATTATATAGGTGGTGAAAAGAACTAAACAACGTTTAAAAATATTAAAAAAATAGTAAAAAAAGAATACAAAAAATCACGGTGAAAACTTGTTGTATTTCTGGATGTATAAGTGGTTCTTTAAAAGATCGTGGAATTCATTCATCTCAAAATATAAAACAAGCAAGTCTCTTTGGAAAACCAAAGGTAAGTCATGTTTGAATCTGTTAGAAAGCAAAATTCATTAGAGGAAAATCAATAATTATTTATCCATGTTCCCAAAATATTTGTTGATTAACATTGATTTCTCATTAAATTTGAAAAATAATAAGTAACACAGTGACGTTAATTCAAAATTATTAAATTTATTTTCTCTCTACACTCCATAGTCAAATGCTTTGTTTGAATTCTACACTGATCCAGGCGTTTTTGATAAGTTTAAAAAAAAGGTTTATGAATGGCTAGACATCGTGTTACAGTTAAAATTCACGCTTATGCGAAGACGAAAAATCGACATAGATAAAAACGTACAACTATGTCCGATGTTCGGCTTCGGATTCGTAATATTGAAGCTCGTTGGCCAGGTTCCGTACACGACCGGACAATATAAAATAACAGTACTTTGAGAAGGCAGATTTAGGAAAGACGTGGATGACAGAGTTATCGAATTAGGAGATACCTTATAACGAAAACTTATAAATCTATTACAAGTCGTAGAGGTGAAATTTGTGTATCAATCATGTAAAACCTTTAATACTTACGATTAGAAATGATAAAAAAAATTATTGAAATGAAAAATTGAATTAAAGAATATAATTGGTAAACATAACGTATAATAGCTCGCCATAAGAAATATTAGTGACAAAATAACACTCACTTTTTTCGTTTCGTTTTTTTTTCTAACGACACGTATTTGAAAAGAACAACCTCCTTTTAACGTCTTAAAGATGCCTTAATTTGAGAGACTGTTACAAATCGATTATTGAACCACTTCAGTTAAAGTGCCAGTTAGAATGGGTTTGTGAAACCGGCCGTTAGTATCTAAATTCAGTTAAGTGGCAACGTTCAAAAAGCTAGAATCCTTATTTAACATCTTAAATCGAAAAAAGTTTAGCTTCTTACTGACTTTATAATTTAGCAACTTAATTAGGAAGCGATTTAAGAGGTGATTGATCTGGGAAAGGTTTAATATCGTTTAAATGCATGATCCACAGCGTGAGGACGTGCTGATTTTTAATGTATCATTAGTTGCGAATCATGCGAGTGCACGATGTCGGTGGCAAAAGAATAATAAGATTAGTAACGTAATCGAAATGTGTACATATTAAAATAATGAAAAATATATCGAGAAAAATAGAAGGGGGGATTTAACTATATACAAAAGCATCTATGAAAATGCGACAATTAGAACATTAAAAAAAATCGATTACGTATGCTTTTCTTAGGCTAGACCTACGAGTGGACTTGTTTGTTGTTTTGATAGACCGGGGTTGACAATTTGTAAGATCAAAAAAAATTAGTACGATGAAACTCATTGGGGCCTTTTTTTGGTCGGGAAGTGGAGATGGAAAAATTTAATAGCAAAGTTGTACGACATATAGTATTCCATAATTTTTGTATTCACATTTTTTTCGGGTATAATCAAAATTCATGTGAAAATTTAAAATAACCAAATTTTTGATTTTTCATTTTCATCCTGTATAAATTATTTTTTCAGATATTCGGTGGAAAAACTTTTTATGTCACAAATACACTGTGAATCTTTAAAAAGTCGGTTTCATTCCATACCATACCATTTTAAAACATAAATTGGAACACTACTTTTGCATGAAATAAATAATTCTTTGATTTCACTAATCACATCAGTAATTTCATTACTGATATGATACAATTCCAGAATGAAATCCTTTGCCACTGCAAAATATGGCCTTAAGGGAATAAAATGATCTTTATGCTTTAATTATTTAACACCGGGACAGCGCGTACGCAGTCCCGACTACCAAAAATTACGCGCCCGAGTTATCCGCATTAGGGATAATCGCAGGGGTCAGCCCAACCGTAGTGCAATGGAAGGGCCTCGCCCTGGGGGAACCGCCTTGTTGATCACGGTAACCCCTACGCCAGGTAAGTATGATTTCATATTGTCGGTGCTAGTATACGTTCACAACTCCTACGATATAAAGAAAACGGCGATAGCTACGCCATCTATACACATTAGCAGAGATTAAGTTCTCAAGCCATGCTACACCTATAAATCGAAGACTGTTGGACTGGTTGCATAAATTCCATATTATAAATGCTTGAAAGAATTTAAAATTAATTTGAAAATGTAATGAAGACGTTAATAGAGGTAACATTATTAATAAATAATTCAAATTAAGTATCCAACAATATTTTTCAAACATTATATGTAATGAAAGAATTTTATATGAATTTACAAATTGAAAAAGCATTTTCCAAACATGATATCAATAAATTAAACGATAAGTACGTGGAAAAAAGTCTCAAAAAATAATTTTATAACATTCGTTTCCACATGATGACAATTCCAAAATTTATTAAATAAAATTTTATGGATCAAATATGAAAATATGAAATTTGATTGCGGTTGTTATTTGTCTTTTCTATTTCCTGTTTCAAAAATACTTCCTGCTTTGCGTTGATATAATTATGCACCCACCTATTAATATTATTAACTTCTAAGTATTGTATTAAAAATATTTATCGATTCCATTAACCTTGCAATTAGCGAAGTATAAAATTGACTCATTTACATAATGTGTATCGATAAGATTTCTGTGAAATTCAATAAAATATTTATGTACATGAAACAGAAATACAGCCATGGTTGTATCAACTGATTGAATAAATCTAAAACTTTTCCTAGTGGTAATAAATTCCAATATTCTGATAATACTCATTTCAAATTACTAATCGTATTTCCATACAATAATACGATTATATACTTACCCGTGCAAATAGGAACAAATTGTATTTTTTATCATTGACATAACAATAATTTTGACCGGGAAATTGGCGCATTTTTCAATTTACACCCATTTTAATTATAAGAAATTATGTTAATTTGTAATTACACCGGGACCGCGCGCACGCTAGTCCCGACTACCAAAAATTAAACGCCCGATTGTTCCACATTAGGGAACATCGCAGGTTTCAAACATATCGAAGTGCAATGATAAGTCCTCTACCTGGGGGAACCGCCTTCGTGATCACGGTTTCCCCTGCGCCAAGTAAGTATGATTACACTGGTCATATTTCGGCATACCTATTCTTGACTTAAAGAGATAATAAAAGCTCAGTAGTAGTGACATCTACTAATGGAATTCACAAGCTACGCAGAACTAATCGCGTCTTGTATGTAGCATATACTCATGAAATGAATGAAATCTTTTTTACTCTTTAATGTTACATATACGTGATATAATCACATTATTGATAATAAACTTAAAGTAGGTTGCCTCTATCGTTTTTGTAATTAAATAAACAATTTCAAATATATAAATATCTTTATAATGTAATATTTAATAATAATATAATAACGGTAATTTTACATCTTTCTCTAAAATTTATTGTTTGTAATTAAATTCTCTTTTCATTTTAAAAAAATGGGCTTATGTCAAATATGATATATCATTAAAATACAAAATGTGTCATTAGCACGAATCTAAGATTGTACTCTTGCTCCTTAAATTAAGAAAAAGTTGCATTTTTATATAATATAATATCAACCAAGATAACATACGTAAATGTGAATCCGTGACTATAATTCTAGCATTATATTTGGTTGTATTTTAAAGAGTCCTGTTGATATGCTGTTGTAGTGTTAATAAATAGGTGGCGTAACTTTCGCCTTTTACTTTTCATCATAGGAGTTGATAACGTATTCTAGCAACGAATGTTTCAAATCATACTTACCTGGCGTAGGGGTTACCGTGATCAACAAGGCGGTTCCCCCAGGGCGAGGCCCTTCCATTGCACTACGGTTGGGCTGACCCCTGCGATTATCCCTAATGCGGATAACTCGGGCGCGTAATTTTTGGTAGTCGGGACTGCGTACGCGCTGTCCCGGTGTTAAATAATTAAAGCATAATTAGCAGTAGAATTCTTACAATATTGGAATTATTGTTAAAGTTTGCTATATTAGATCAAAAAATATCTTTTAATTTTTATCCGTGAAGTTGTCAGGACATCTTTATATTATTGTCGATGTCTTGACTAGAATAAGATGCATTTGTTTTGAAAACCATTTAAAATAGTAAGTTTCACGCGAACTTAGTGACTAATAATTTTTAAGTTGTGACTGGTCAGATTTTGTTTCTACTCATTAGCTTTACACTCAACCAGTATGATCTTTATCAGAAAATAATTTAATTATCGTAATTGACGGGCTGTATCAAGATTTATAAGGGCCCGGGGCTAAAATAATGACGGGGCCCCCTTAAGGAATTCGGAAACCCGAAAAAATTCACAAAATAATATCAATACGTTAGATTTATTGTCTCAACACATCAAAAAATACAGACTGATTTCCATATGATGGGGCCCTCTTGGACCTGGGGCCCGGGGCTATAGCCCCCCCAAGCCCCTAGCTTAATCCGTCCCTGCGTAATTGATATCTTCAAGTAGTAAATAGTACGTTTGCTTAGCTAGAGCTGTTAAAAAATATACAGAGCAAATCAAATACCATCCGATATTTGAAGAAGTTTGAATTCTATACATAACTTTGATGTTACCATATTTTATTTCAAATATGGTAAACTGTACAGTTATTGAAGTATGTGTTCGTATAATAATTTGTAAAAAAATTGTTCTTAATCGTATAAGCTTGGCATCTAGATTACAAGAATCATGAATAATATTCATATATACAAGGTGGAGGAAAAAGAACGCATGAATTTCAAATCAGTATAATTTGCTTTATTTTGATTACATACAAAATGGATTCACATGAATGATTATCCAATTTATGTCTTTATTTATTGGAATATCGATATGCATTGTTTGTAGTGAAATGAACACTTTTTTGTAGTGCTGATCACTTTTATTACTTCAAACAGATGGCGTCCTGGCGACATTGAACTCTGTGTGGAAAAGCTGTTGAGCAGATTCATTACTTTCGAAGAAATGTTCAACAGCGAAAACGCGATGAGCCTCGGTCCACTGCGCCATTGCTACTAAAACTGGACACCCTAACGTACAAAACAACCAGCCCCTGCCCCTCCCATTACTTAACTCAAATTCATGCGTTCTTTTAGCGCCATCCATTAGATCCTCATAAAGAGAAAACGTGATTTTAAAAATTTGAAGTTCATGACAGTCTTGCTTTCCAGGGTACATTTGATTAGTTCTGTTTTTTGTGCGAGATTCCTCTCTTCAAATTTTGAGGTACAATTTCATGTTGATGCTGACTAAGAGCGTCAAGTGGTACAATTGTGACATCTTAAATTGATGCAGTGGAAAATCTAAACATTTTATAGCTTTTTAAATCGGGTATTAGAACAAAAAAAAACTTAACCTACATGATCAGCTGTTTACCAAAGTGTTTTGAATACTGTTAAGCTAAGAATTCCACTATAGAATAAATTGTCTATTGACAGAGGTGGTAAATATTAGTGTTTTTTTCTTCAGCTAGATGTTCTTATATTTGACATTTCATTAACATAAGATAGCACTCCGATCGCATTTGACGGTTTAAACTAGCGTCGAACGTCAACATAAAATTACACCAGGATGTGGTTTATCTATGATTGCACCCACAGAACATTTATATTTAGACCGATCACGATAATGTTATTTGTTTTAACTTTAGAACATAGAGTAATTAGGAAGGAGTGTGCGCTGTACCTCCCATAATAAATAAGAGACATAGTCGGCCATTTTGGATAACGATTTTATGACTTACTGCTTGCTTGGTCACTGTGGAAAAATTTGGTTTTTATGTTATATTTTACCCATTATTACTTAATTAGATGTATTTACTTTATAATAGTATTTATTAATGTTACGTTGGGTTTTTAGTTACGTTATACATACTCTCAGTGATACGAAATGATTCCACATGACAAGAATTCTATTGATAAAAATACATTTTATTTGTGAAATTTTTACAAATGTTGACAAAATCGACAAGTTATTACAAAAACTCATTGGTGTAAATAAAAATTTAAATGTTTGATTTAGTGGAAATAAAAATTTAAGTACAATCCTGTTGTAGAGCTTTCCGAGGATACCAGGAGGTGCACCTGGACCAGACCACTAGGTTAAAATAAAAATAAGTTATTTGTTTTTTATTTTAATGGTTTTTTTTTGTAAAAATGTGATTAGAATTGTTGAAGTTTACTTTCCAACTGCTCCAGAGTTCTCAGTGTTTTTGAACTTTATTTATTGCATTAGATCTTTGACAAATATGGTCTGATTCCTTTTTGAATATTTGTTTGGATCCAATTTTTTATAGATATTTGTCTTCCTAGGTATTTAATAGGATAGTTTTTAGATTTTTTCTAACATAATCTCAGGACCAATTCCAAGTACAGTATACTTCAAGTCTATTTTTAAATATAGGTTACAATAACATCAGTGGAATGTTATCAAGGGATTTTCATTTCTATTTTGCTTTGGCATGATTCCTAAAGGGTAGCCCTTGAATTTTGAAGTATCTGAAACAAAAATATATAACTGGCAAAGAATCACAATTCTGAGATAGAATCTAAAAATCCAAAGTGTAAATTAAATCATTACTCATGTATTAGGAGAAATGATATTCTAAATGTTAGCAACTATGAGATATCGGCATTTGGTTAGGTTAGGTTGGGCTATTTTTTGGCAGAAATAGGCAACTTTATCAGTATTTTTTTTTGGTTTTGATTTGCATTTTATAAGTGATCCCTTTTCACCCACAGAATATTTTAAATATTCTTTCTCAGCTACCGGTACTAACTAAACTATAACTGCAATAGTAAAGAAATATTGGAGCCTTGTACTATTTTCATTAGTTATGATTTTAAAAAATAATAAAAGCAAATGGAATGAAGCTTAAACATATAATTGTAATACCTTTCTCAATATTCCACCTTGAAGTACTATGTGTCGTTTCTTCTTGTACATCGGACAATCTACCATTAGTTTCTTGACTAGAATCTAATATCTGTATAGTTTCAATTTCTAACGGAATATCTTCTATAGTTGAAACTGTGTTGAAATTCATCGAGTCATAATTGTCAGGAGTTTCGAATGTTTTCATTAATTGAATGAAGGTAGTTATCACATCTTTCGATCTATTATTTAAAATCATAACTCTAAAATAAAAAAGCAACAAACAATGTAAATAATAGTAAATGATTAGAGAAACTCGGATATACTCACTTTTCTAATAGCTGTATTGATTCAGGGTTTCCTGGTTCATCAATGATTTTATTTTCTAAGGTTGACATACCCTTAATGGGTAGTTTATCAAGACACTCGAAAGATATGCAATTTTTAAATTCTAATTTCTTTTCCATTGTTCTGTTGGTCCTTACATGGAAACCATTTTCATTCACTTCATTCTAAAAAATAATTTGAGATACAAGGAGAATTTCAATATCAAGTCAATTTATGAAGTAGCAGTAAAAATGAAATAATTAATAACTGTTGTACAAAAGATAACTGTGAAAAAGTCAATTTTGAAACTATGAGGATATATAAATAGAAAGAGGAAGAAGCAGCAGAGCGATATGATGCAAAGTCACAAAAACAACTTTTCAGGAGACTTTGAAGAACTTTTTCAAAGTAACAATAAGCGAAGCAGTAAAACAAGTAAGTGGAATATGCAAAACAACTACTAACAAAAAATTGACACCATGGTGGACGATTCAAATAAAAGAAGAAATAAGAAAGACACATGGAAGCGTTATCTTGCAAGTAGAGCTATAAAATTTACTAAAACCATGAAAAATACAAAGAAAAGAGAAAAAAGTAGAATAAGTGGTATCCAAAGCAAAGAAAACGATTTGGATAGACTTCGGTAACAAACTGGAAAGAGAAACCTGAAATTGATTTACAAAATAATTAAATATTTGAGAAAGATTTCGTATTGGCACTTGTTTACCGTTTACCAATAATCTTGCAAATTTGGCAAAACGATCGTATCCATATTCAAGATTACTCTGATCAAGGCCCAAAAATTCCTCCGTCATGAACGCCATATTGAATTTTGAGTTTTTGTTGGAAATTTATTGGCGTATATTTTCGTCTCTGATACAATTTCGTCCACCAACTGCTCTGTAAAATACAGCTTGTAATGAAAAATTCAGGTTCATCAATATTGAATATTTGTGACCCTGGACTCCATGTATTGGTGTCTGACGGTGGAGCATCATCTTCTTCTGAATCCGATCCTATAATTTAAATTCTTCTTTTTTTCTCACTATTATAACCTCAATATCTGTCCCAAAGTCATAACCTAGTAATATTTCACTCAAATCATCTTCATGCAATACAAAATCTAGTTCGTCTTCCACATCACAATTATCTTCAAAATGAAACACTTGAAATTGTACAAATAGAAAATGCATATCAAACAATTGAGAGCGCTGAGTGAAATAAACAAGCGTGTGCAAAGGGTTTAAACAGCTCTTATAGGGGACACAATGAACCTAACCTCTAAAATCTACATCATTACGAAGGTAAAACAAATCGTCAGGTTCTACATACCTCATTTAAATGTACAATTCTGTTCTTGATAAAATGTATTTTTAGTAAACCGTCTAAAATATTATGTAACCAAGTAAAAGCAACTTGTTTCGTTGATTGGTTTATAGGATCAACGGCAACTGAAAATAGTTTTTCTAAAAGAGCAGTTAAACATTCATTTTCATATAAAATGTTTAGTAGCCTCGTCCATACCAATTTGAAGTTTTCAGAAATTATTGGATTACCTAAAATACAAGAATAAATTTAATGGACAATTGAATGTAAACCTAGTTCTTCCTGTTAGATGAATTTCACAAATACACAACAAGAATGTTTGCGTGGTATTCTTCACATTCGAGACATGAAAGCAAAGAATACTTTAACATGTGACAGTTTTTTTTAAATATATTTATGTGGTGTAGGTGGTTTGATATTTTTTATGTAACAGTTATATTAATCCAGAGTCGTTTTGGCTTTACAGCCACTAAACATCTATAGTTAGAAGATCTTTTGTAAAAGACTCTACATCTTTTTGTTCTTCTTCCAAAATAAGTAGAGCTCTCCCACAGGAGGCAATTTTTTGGTGGTTTTTGTGTCTCATTTCCCAAGGTGTTAGTACAGCTTCTTCAAGGTACTCGAAAAATCAAATATTCAAGAAAGAATGTCATTAACAACTCAAGAATTATTATTAATATTAATAATCGTTAGGTTGTATGTATGTAGGGATTTTGGGGTATCGACTTTAGGGTTGTGGACAATTCCTTGAAATAGGAGTTACATGTTACCGCCTTATCTAAAAAATTCAATTCCTTCTGAGATCAGTTTCCACAGAACTTAACTTATCCTCTTCGTTAACAGTTTATTATGCCCTTATTGAATTACAAAAGAGAGCTGTTAGATATTTACTTAGACTAAACAGCAAGGGCTTCTTTAAAAGATTAAAAATTTTCATTATTGAATCCGTTGTGTGCTCAATATTGTACAATGGGAAAAATGCACAATCATTTGCCAATTGAAATCAAATCCTTTCCCGCATTTCGAAATAATTTTAGGACATATTTACTGGAAAGTGGCTTCTACTCTGCAGACGACTTCTATTGTTATTATTACCTATAATGTTATTCATTGTGGTTTTATTCTGTATTATTTTTACGTTTGTTTTTTAGTTATTAGCAGCTTTTGTCTACAAATTGTAACAATTTTTTGACAAAGTATTTCTCTCTTAATTTGAAATATTGATTTTAATATCTCAACCAGTCAGGCGAACATAATGAAATTAATAATACCTTCACTATCTTCTTCCAGATTTGTACCTAACAAACCTTTCACATCTGTCAAGATTTCAGCTACTTTATTTGGTACAGTAGAATTATGTGAATCAGCTAATGATTGTTTCAAAATTTCTTCTAATATGACTAAAAGACTTTGTTTATCTGTCTTTGGTTTATGATACCTGAAAACAATTGATGTTAAATCTCATATTCTACAAACTTAAGGAAAATAAATAAGCTAGTTAAATAACTCAATGTATAACTTTGTTAGAAGCTATTTATAGAGCAAAAATATAAAAAAAGCGGTTTCAATCATTTGACTAATGTACTTGTTGGATGTCAAAACTATTATGGAAGCCATATTGATGGTAGCTGATAATGTTGGCTACCACCCGGTATAAATCTTATATATTTTTTAATAATGGAGGAATTTTTCGAAATTTCAAATCAATTTGTTAAGTTTAGGATGATTTCGCATTTGTTGTTCTTAGTTTATTATGATATTAAGGAGCTATCAAAAAGAAGTTACTAAAGTTTCAAAGAATTAGAAAGAAATGTCGTACTAATGAGGACCAGACAATAAGATATTTAATATTTTAAACTTTTTCATTATTTCGATTAACAATAATGAATAATGAGCTCCAATATACATAGATATTTCTTCAATTTCTTAATCTTTTATATATGTTTCTGTTTTATCTTTCATCACTTGTAAAATACTATAGTATTAAATATAAAGTTCTTGTTTCAATCTTACCTTTTTGATACCAAATAATTCACTTTTTTCATCAGAGCTTCTTCATATTCTTTCATATCTGCATTCATATGTATATTTAAGCTGAGTCCAATATAAGTGTTCAAAGTATCGACAACTTTAGCAGACTTAGTCTCTGAACTTACAAAATAATCAGAAATAGTATCATTTTGAATCTTCCAGTATTTTTCTATAAGCCATTCGAATGAATAGTTCAATGCTAATTCCAGCATAGTTTTTGAAGGGAGTTTATTGCTGTGAGCTATGTCATGACGAATATCAATGAGCCATTTCGGAAGGTCATTTCTTAAGACTGTTTTATTAAATGTACCCTGTTTGTCATTGTTAGCAGCACATATGTTCAAAAATCTGAAATATCAAAATTGAAGCTACCGTAAATATACTAGTTGCTGACACTATCCTAGTAGCTGAAATAATTCCTCAATGCAAATGTAATAGAACAATACAAAATGCAGTTATTTTACACGTAGTCTTTTTCAAGCCTCAACAATACTATTGATATAATTTTGTTTAATATCATGCACAGGAGTGCATTCTCTGATCAAGAAACTACTATAGGTAGTTAGTTACTAATTTACCTAGGTATAATTTAAGACACAGAATGTAAGTATCAACTACTGGGATAAAAATATCTACTACTAGAACAGGTACTATCAGGTTCTGATACAAATGGTATTTTTTCATTTAGAATTTTATTAAAAATGTATCAATGGAGTAATTAAATAAATATAACAATCTATAATCACCAAAGCTTCGACTTGCACAATTCATTGACAAAAAAATAATAGAATTACGATGCTTTGCCTTAAAACCTCAGCTATTGGGACATTTACAGTAACAGATCCTTAAAATCCACAGTTAATTACCTCAATAGAGATATTGAATAGATTTGCACAATTTGCAATTCTGTTAAGCCATCTATATTTGATAATAAGGTTTCCAATAAAATTAAGGTTCCTGTTACGCCTGCTGATAACAATGGGGTACGAAGTTTCCATATTTTTAATATATCCAATGCTTTTCTCTTATCTTCTTCTAGATTTGAGATTACACAACTATATACACCTTGCCATTCCGACCTATAAAAATATTCTACTGTATTGTGTAAACATTATGTGTTTTTATAATTTTCCTTACGTGTTAAACCAAGGTACAAATACTTTTCCAGTGTGTTTTTGTGAGAATGCCATATCTCAACTTTTGATTCATTCAAAACCATTTAATTTCCGTATTAGCATTTATGCTTTCAATTAAAAAACATTAGAAAATAAATTCCTAATTTGTGGTTTGTAAATTTTTGTTATATACTTGTATAAAAATTATACTTTTCGGTTCTTTTCATTACAAAAATTGTAAGAGGTAAAGCATGATCCACAGAACAACAAAACAATAAAATTGATACATCACAGACACATAGAAGAATGAAGATTATCTTATTCTGTGGTTGACATTTTATATGACTGATACTATAAACCAAGCTTATATGATTGTGTATCATCTTATTTTTATAAGAAGAAATGTTATTAATTTACAGCCCTAATTTTTTCATATTTTAAGTTTTTCCTAAGATTGCTCTTAATGTTTGTATGGTGCCGATGAAATTTCGAGATACGAACAGAAGTTCTGAAAACACTGTTTACACTACCACTACACCGACATTCGCAATTACACCTACTGACGCGCGTTTCGATAAATTTATCGTCTTCAGAAACCGAAGGTTAACTTACGCACGTTAAACATTGTAATAGGGAGTGTTGGGAGTGAATGGAAAATAAAACTAAAGAAATATTAATAATTTCATTTATTTCATACTTTTGTCCTCATTATTTTTTGACAATTAATTTTTGACATATAATAATTGGTTTATGAAGTCAAAAGTGACGTCTATTGAAGCCAATTGAAGTACATTGTCATTTGATGTTTCTCGATGTCTTATGATGTCTGCTGACGTCGATTGATGCCGTTTCATTTTATTTGAGGTCATTTGGCCAATAGGTTTAGTTTTTGGTTGCTTTGATTAATTTTTTTCTAATAATGCTCTAAATTTATTTCGTTTTGGCACATCTACGGCTATATTATATGCAAGGAGATATCACTGCTCCAGACATTTGTTTTGTGTTAATTAGGCACGTTATAAAATGTGTGAGATTTATTTTATCACCCATCTCAAATTTTTGTTTGATTTTACATTTCAATTGGTTCATTTGGATTAAGCTTTGTTGAAATACCTAATAAAAACTTGAGTAAATTTGACATCTTTTTGATTTCAATAAATAACGATATGTTAATGGAACCAGGTCAGTTAAATATTCATGTTTTATCGTGAATATCGCGACACATTCTAAATATTAATAGTCCAGTCATATTAGTAGTTCCAGCCGGAAAAAAGAGGTAATAAGATTGAATTCATTTTTGAATTATATAAGTTGTCTTAAGGTGTCGTAAGATATTGAAGGTGAAAGGTCAGTTTTTTGTATACTAGTTTCATTCTTAATGAAAGGAGCAAAAAACAGTCAAAGAAGATCAAAGGATTCTGTCGTTTTTAGATGTGCCCCACTAATGTGACAGAGATAAAATGATTTAGAGTTTTTGGTTCACTGGTCTTGCAAATGGTATCAATAACATACGCGTATTTCATATTTTATAATTTGAAGCAACTCCTTTTTTTATGGGAATCAACAGTCGAAATCAGACTAAATGTTTTAATTCTTTTTCAAGATTAACGGAATAGGAAACAGAACCTTTAGGGATCAACAGCTTCTAGTACCTTCGCAATCTGATAGACCACAATGTAAACTACTAAAAATCCATCAAAAAGCGATTACGAGCTGGATTCAGGAGCTACTATGAGCAAATCTGAGAACAAACTTCTAAACTAAATATTAACGCTCAAAGAGTACGATAAAGAAATATTGAAAAGTTTTGAAATCAAAGTAATATGTCGGCGATAACACGGGAAATGAATGGAGAATCCAATAAAACTCCGAGATAAGCGACATCTTACAAAACCAAAACATTGTATCATCAAAGCTCGAAGAATCCCATGGTTCGGATATATTTAACGTTCGGAAGACTCCCTAATGACTAAAAAAGTTCGAGGAGAAGAGGGAGGTCAAAAATGGGATAGTTGAACAATGACACGGATGAATTGCGAACTGTGGGATTTACAGGAAGGTATTCTGAATATAAATCAAGGGACAGAATGCTGTGAAAGTTAACTGTTGAGGAGGCCAAGGCTCACACAGGGCTGTAGTGCCGCGTGGTGAGGTAAATAATGATCTGACGATCTACTCCTCTTGGTATATCAGCTCTACGGTCGAAACTCTTTGATACTAGTTATACTATTAATATATAAAAGCGTCTTTAATTTTCAATTTTGTAATTAGTTGTGTAATCATGTTAACAACGCAACTTCTTCGATGTTTTCCAATACAAATAGGATTAAATAATCATCACCTACTCGCATATATTAAATTCAATGTCAACTCTATGTTAATATAACAGGTAAATCTTCAAGAACAGAGTTTTACATTGAAAATTATCTTGGAACATAATCCTAAATATCTAATCGGTATTAAAATTAGCTGCAGCATAAGGAATCAATTTCATACATGCCGAGACGCTAATAAAAGAATCATTATAATTTTTTATAGTCCTCTCAAACTCGGATAATTATGTAACTGAATTATTACGTCGTATGTGAATATGTTTTTTTTTGAATTTACATAAATGAGTGGATTATTATAGATTGTACGCATACTGCGCTGGATGTTGATAAGAAGTAAGTATAAAAATAAATTTTATTTTTAGTTTATTGCGAAATATTATATTGGTTGATTTAAATGAATGAAAATATATACAGTGCTATAACATATAATTTTTAATTGGTGAGGTGTGCAATACTTTTAATTAGTAAGTAGAAGAATTATTCGCCAATTAAATCAGAAGCTAGTTCAAAGTTTTTCTGTGTATTTCACATGAATGTGTTTTTTTTTCTAAAAATCAAACATACTTTGAATAACGTAAAAATCGTGTTGATATTTTCAAGCTGATCCTTTTTAATATATGTTTATCAAATAAGTACTACTACTTATATTGAAAAGTTATCGCCAATATTTTAATGTACGAGGTATGGTTAAAAAAACGTATAGCATCTATAGCTGCTTTAGTGAGATCATTTTGCAGTGTTTATTGTGAAAGTTGGACTTTGGAAACGCTTTTACAGTAAGTTTTGTTACAAGTTGAAATGAAGTACAAAAGAAGCATTGAAAATAATAAGAATCATAATGTAGTTACTTCGAAGAATATTTAGAAGTGACATTAGCGATTCAAAAAAGAAAATGAGGCAGTTAAAGACGAGGAAGATTCTTTGAAAACAGTTGGGAACGCGCAAAAAGTGTTCAAACAGGCGATTGACCATTTGAGAGCTTAATGACGAAATTAAAATCTAGTGCGTGTCCGTGCAAAGTGTAAATGACACTATTAGGATACGTAACCCGTTTCTTCATCAATTGTTTATCGATGTGCAAAATGTTTAATTTCTACTCAACATAGTTTCTTTTTGCGAAAAGCACGTGTCGCATAACAAGTGAGGGAAAATACGTAATTTTTTTACGTGTCATATACTAGAATATTAGCGGAGGTTGAAGTTGATGGTAAAACGATGTATTTCCAACTCCTATGAAATTTTAGAATTTATTCATAAAACTGCAATGAGAAAACATATTATACCATCCGTAGAGAAACATTTTTCTCCACAATAATACATTCTTAATACATTAGATATTGAATTGGAGACTGATATGCATTTTATATTCCATAGATATCATTTTAGAATCCAGGGATTGCCGGAACATTACATATTTTTTATTTTCGGAATCCACAGGTTCTTGCACACAATCTGATTATCGCTAAACATGTCACAATCGAAAACGTCAAATATTAATTGTAGAATTGGACAAAAGCCTTTGAAAATGGTAAAGAATAGTGGTATGATGTAACCAATTGGAAAAGGAAGAGAATATGACAAGTTTGAAAGAACTTTTTTCCAGTAATACAAAATATATAAAGTCTAACCAATTCAATAAGCAACGGGAATGCTAGAGGGCTTTGTTCCATATATTTAAAATATTGTGATTTCTCCTGAGAAATGTAGATAGAAGCATAAAAGTTTAAATAGGTTTTTTAAAAGTAAACTAAATCACTATTGAAATAGCGAAAACCGCATGTCGATTTCTATTTTCTGTTTCGAGATATCGTAAGAAATTTGTAAACGGTGAGAATTTTTCGCTATATTACTAAGAATAAATCATTGAATTAACCATGTAACAAATCTAACAATTAACTTCGTAATTCGTTGCATCCTAGGGGTTGAAAATGTCGTCCATCATTTTCTATATATGAAATTAGTCGCTGACGGGTGGATAGGAAAGTAGCTTCAATTTTTACAACAGATACTTACAGGATTTTTTTCATAACAAGGTTCCCACTCTACCCAAATCTTGTTTGAAAACCTTGTGAAATTTGAACTGCGCAAGCTCCATTCTCGCGCTTAATACCGAAAACAATGAATTTAGGTTTTGTTTTGAAAATAATGCATTTGAAATATTCATCAATGTTTGTATCATATTACAAAATTTATTTTCCTATTAATTAACTCAATTACTTCATGTGTGGATAGTTGTTATGCCTACGTATTTAATTTAACAATCAACAATGCACAACAGTGCAGTGCACTGTAATTACATAATTCAGCTAATCAAACGATAAACAGCTAGGATCGCGACGCCGACGTCTACTTTATCAAAGAGTCGGCAAATTGATGATAGCGTCAGAGTTGATAAAACAAATTATATCTGTAAAAAATCGTCACGTAACATTTTGAACATTGAAACAACCAACCATAATTCAACCTTTCGTGGAACAAATTTGTTGAAAATATCTGTTTTATTTGGTTTGTGCTCTATAAATGACTATTCGTTTCCATAAAAACTTGAATAATACGTAATCGTTAAATTTGTTCCGAAAGTTTTTAATAAAGACACAAAGGACTTTGGAAAATAAGGACTAACCAAGAACTGAAGGATTTGTATAAATACCCACCAATAACAAGATACATGAAAGAGTAAGATGATTGGGGCATGCTAAAGGGATATCAGGAAAGGGTCATTAGAAAATGGGAAGGAGGTACAAGAAGAAAAATTGTTGGATGCAGTGTTGGAAGAATTCTTCTACAGATCGTAAACTGTGGAGAAGAATTATGAAACGACATTGGAAGCACATGACTTGGAGCAGGAATTGTTGAACAATTGATACATCGTTTGTTGAGGTAGATTGTAAAAATAGTAATTCGAAGCAACCGTGTGCAATCAGTCTCGAGTACAATGCAACAGCAACTTTTGCAATACTTCTGCGGGTCTATGAATAGAGTGTTTTGTATGTAGCTCAAGTTTTTTGTTAATTTAAGGCATTTTTAAAAGGAAGAAAGTCTATGAAAGATGAACCACACAGCGAGGACCTTCATTTGCAAGAACCAATGGAAATATGGACAACATCACACGTTGAATAACTTGAGATGAGTCCCACCGACTTTTCCTTTTTTTCCGAAATTGAAAACTCATGTAAATGGACGTGAATGAATTAAGGATGAAGCGCAATTTTATTAAACGACTCTTTGGTCAATAATGTGTCTCCTCAATCTTCTAATTCATCTGATGTGAGCTCTCGCGACTTTTCCTATTTTCTGAATCAGAAACTCATCTGAACGGAGGTCATTTTGGGATATTAGAGAACAATCAAATGTAAGTTTACTCACTCATTTTCCTTATATTCGAAACTCTTTGAGCTTGCTTCTGAATGAAAATTATTATACTGATTTTGAAAACTAAGGTCTACATGTTGCGGTATATTTCAGATTAGTTTTGGAAATGACTAAACCTTACGAAATAAAAATAATACAAAAACAAGAGAAAAAAGAAATAATACAATTTATGAGAAAATATTTTATGCCGGATGAACCGATAAACACATCAATTAATCTAGTGACGGAAGATAAACCTTTCAATGAACCTTTAGAGGAGTTTTTAATAAAAGGTTACGATAGTGGAGTATCGTTAAAGGCTGTCCAAAATGGAAAACTAATTGCTATTTGTATATCGTACATACTTGAAAAAAATGAGAAACACGAACAAGTAGAGAGTGACAATAAGGATTTTATGACGATTTATAATTTTTTGACGTATGTAGATGAACACTGTAACGCTTTTGGAGAATTCCCCGAATGCGACAGAGCTATAACAAGTCCTATCCTAGCGGTGCATCCTAGTTACAGAGGTTTGGGAATCGCACGAGATATGATGTACAGAATTTTGTAAGTTTCATTTTTTATTATTTCGCCATTTCTACATACACTGATTTTACATTAGTAACTACTTTTCTTCTCAATACCCCATCCTGGTACAGGTGTTGAATGATGACAAATTGTCTAATATCCTTCGATTCCTTGTATAATATTATAATGGGTCTAGTACATCCTTCTCGATGGCTACTGTCGAAATTTCTCCAGATCGGATTTTTGTTTGGACCGCGTGGTATGTGGATCTTAGAACAACGGAAAAAGTGCGACCATAAAAAAATGGTTGTAGTAGTTTCAACGTGCTCACTCATCGATCTTTGATGAGCCAGGTGCAGATATCCTGAAAACGGCTACTATAGAGGATAACGTGACAAAAATCTATAATCTAGTTTTGCTAAACCGCCGATTGAGGGAGCGTGAGATAGCTGAGACAGCAGATATTTCAGGAAATCGTCTGGATCATTTCCTGCGTGAAATTTTGAAGATAAGAAAGTTTCCGGTATGATGACTGTCGCAATTGTCACTGCAACCAAGCGCATCTGAGATCACAGACCATGAATCATTCGAATCAATGAGGTAAACCTGGGGAACGTGCTGTAAAGATAGCGGAAACTATCTTATCAGTCGGGGATGGCCACCGGTTCACATCGATTACTTGGAAAAGAGCAAAACGGTCACTCTAATATACTCATTACAATCAAAAAGTATATCATATGTAATAATAATTTGAGTCAAATTAGAACGTAATCTTCGCAATGGAGTGGATAGCTATACAACGAACTTCTAAAATAGGAGAAGCCTGCTTACGGATTGGGAAAACGGATTCAAGTATGAATAAATAATCAAGAGTCAAGAGTGGTGATTCCTACTGTTTATTGTAAGTAAATCTTTAACGTGCCTCAGAAGGAAAGACCATATCGAAAATGCGACTCAAAAAGGGCAGTACTGAGTCTTGAGGCACTCCAAATTTTATTTACTAGAATACATCGTTGTATCAACCCTTACAAGCTGACTTCTGTTGGTACAGTATGACTTAAACCATGCTAGAGGTCTTCCCTCGAATCCGTAGTACTATAATTTGTTAATTAAAATATTATGATCAACACAATCGAAAATTTAAGGAAAACACAGAAAGTTGTTGAAGTGGCGTGATGGAGTAAACAAAATTTGAGCGAGGGAATACAGTATCACCTGTGTATTTGTTACTTAAAAATACAAATTGATCCGTAGTAAGTATTTGATGTTTTTGTAGGTTAAGAACAAAAGGATGATGCTTCATATAGTTTTTTTCTATATATTGAGTAATAAGCTTGATCAAAATCAATGGAAAGAATAAGTAGCCCCATACTTTGTTTATCCCAGCTCTAAAACTTCCTTGGTATCCTCCAAGTACACAACCGGTGAAAACTTTTGGCTTTATTTTAGCGAGAACAAATATGCATCTATCAGGAAGCTTTGGCGAGAGAACACGTTCAGGGCGGCCGCTGGAGATAAATGTTTGGTATTGATCTGTAAACGTAATTGTAGACAACGGGCCCAGAATACGAGTTCAAATCAATGAATCTAGTAATTGGGCTTTCAGTCCTTCTTCAGTGAAAAGGAGATTGAAAGGAGCTGGCCTTTTTGAAATAGAGGCTGTGAAGAAGCCTCTTTTAAGACGTCAAAATAAAATTAAGAGTGGGCTAAAGTTGTGAGGAAGTGATAGAGAGTTTTATGAAGTGATGAGTCAAATTATGAGATTTTTGGGTCTAATAGAAGACTGTATGAATATCGCTAACGGTTCCAGAAATTCCAACTTAGTTAACTAATAGAAGACTGTTTGTGCGCGGGTTGAAGGAGGAATGTGTAATCGTAAAACACGGTGGAGACTCGGTGATGGTTTGGGGATGTTTTGGAGGAAGGGTCACTGGAGACCTAGTGAAAATTGAAGGGATTTTGAAGACAAAGGGCTATGAAAAATATCAAAGGAAAATGTAGTACGTTCTGGCCAGCTGTGCAAAGTATTGGAAAGTAAGCTAATATTTTTCGACTTCGTTTCTTTGGAATATACTGAAAAACGAATGGAATCAAATAAACGACGTCAAAATAAAATTAAGAGTAGGCTAAAGTTGTGCGAAAGTGATGAGTCAAATTATGAGATTTTTGGGTCTAATAGAAGACTGTATGAATATCGGCAACGGTTCCAGAAATTCCAACTCAGTTAACTAATAGAAGACTGTTTGTGCGCGGGTTGAAGGAGGAATGTTGGGGATGCTTTGGAGGAAGGGTCACTGGAGACCTAGTGAAAATTGAAGGGATTTTGAAGACAAAGGGCTATGAAAAATATCAAAGGAAAATGTAGTACGTTCTGGTCAGCTGTGCAAAGTATTGGAAAGTAAGCTAACATTTTTCGACTTCGTTTCTTTGGAATATACTGAAAAACGAATGGAATCAAATAAACGACGTCAAAATAAAATTAAGAGTAGGCTAAAGTTGTGCGAAAGTGATGAGTCAAATTATGAGATTTTTGGGTCTAATAGAAGACTGTATGAATATCGGCAACGGTTCCAGAAATTCCAACTCAGTTAACTAATAGAAGACTGTTTGTGCGCGGGTTGAAGGAGGAATGTTGGGGATGCTTTGGAGGAAGGGTCACTGGAGACCTAGTGAAAATTGAAGGGATTTTGAAGACAAAGGGCTATGAAAAATATCAAAGGAAAATGTAGTACGTTCTGGTCAGCTGTGCAAAGTATTGGAAAGTAAGCTAATATTTTTCGACTTCGTTTCTTTGGAATATACTGAAAAACGAATGGAATCAAATAAACGACGATTATTTGTCGAAATTTATACGGCGTTTGTGCACCGAAAGAACAAAAGTAGAAGAGGGTTACATCGATTGAAAAATTTAAATATATTACAATTACAAACTTTTGTTTCGATATAACTATATTCTTATCTATATATCTATACATAAGATTTTTAAAAAATGCATTACAAAATGTATGGTATTGTTTTTATTTGTTGTGAACGCAAACTATAGGGTGGGCAGAAACTTTCGACCGGAGGTCTACATTACAGGTTAATACACAAAATACCCAAAGCGTTTTCCATTTTTAAGAATCAGGAGTTGTAAAAATCACAGCTACTCATATTTAAAAAAATGAATTTAAGCATTGAAATATTATTTGAAAATATATAGGTTGATAAATTGGACGGCTTTTATAAGATTGGTCACATTTCTTAAATCAAAGTACGGCTTCTATTTATTCATTTTTTAATATTGAAGTAACAGTCAACCTCTGGTATTGTATGAAATAATGGGAGGCAATGATTATTTTAAATCAATTGGGTATATATCGAAACCCTATACGCGAATATTATCTTTCATAAGGTCCAAAGTATCATAGTGTATATCATTATAAATATTAATGAGATACAGAATCCTTGATGGCATTGATGGTGACATACCTTGCATAAAATTAGCCTAGAAAATTGATAGAAATGTGATCACCATTGAAAAGAGGTAGTAGGTGCTTCAAAAGAAGTAAACTAATTAATTCAAATGATTATTTTACTAATATTTTATGGTGAATATATACATTCACAAAACTCCAAATTTATCGAATCTAATTCTGTTATTCAAGGTCAATCCTGCACAATTATGTTTCCTCATATCCAAGGTGTATCATTTTTAACTATATGCAGGATTTATTTGAATAAAAAACTTGTTTCACTTGTCACTTGTTTTTACATATAGAAAAAAGTTTACATTGAAAAATAAAATTTCAAGAAGAGTAAGGAGATTCAAACCATAGCATAATTCAGATATAGAGGCTATGTGGATGATTATTCAATTAATAAAATATTATTTATGAGACACCTCTCTTTAGTTTTCAACATATATACTCGTTAAAAAATCGTGAAACACCCTGTATATATATATCAACAAATAAGCTCTCGTTCCTAGAATAATTATAAATGGTTTTCCTTACGACAAATACAAATTATTTTTGGAGCATCTGGGAAATTTTATGTATATGCTAGAAGGTCAGAATCGATTTTCAATGATGACCCCAGCAAAACGGAAAATGTGTTTCTACATATATGGTAAATAATATTTTCAATTTATTAGGGATTTATCCTCTATTGCAATATCGGAGAAAAGGAATAAAGGGATAATTTAATTAATGGAATTTCAGTGGCGGAGTGGTTGTGATATTTCGAATTAAAAGTTTTCAATCAAAGAAGTTCTCACATTTAAAGCGCACTCAATGGAATGAGTCGATATAAACAATCTTTACAACCAAATCTTTTGCCTCAAGAAGCACCCAATTAGATAAGGCATATCAGAAATTGGAGAGTGTGGATTCTGTGGATTCTGTGGAAAGAAAAAAAAGACTCTAGTTCTGGAATAATTTCCCATTGCAAGCATTCGTTCAGGATAAAAAACGAGTTGTTGCAATTGATACATCTACAAAGAAGGCATCAGTATATGTTCAAATTCAAATAAACTTTTATTCACATTGTATTATAAGATACAATTAGCGTAATTGCTATATTTATCAACTATATTTTATCGACTAGAAATGGCGTCAATTATAACATTCACGTCAGTAACTCTATAGTCGAAAATAAATTTTTATTGTAAATAAAAATTGACAAGGCAAATAAATATACACTAACAAACACTTAACTCACTTAATTGATATTAAAATTTCTATGTATGTCGAACACATCACTGTAATTACTTAATTGTGTAATTTACCATGTAACCGTACATGACAGAACTTTATCTACAAAGTATTCATTTTGTACATCAACCAACCATTTCAATTTTTTATACCTCTCTTGCGGCTATTAGATTATAAGAATGTTATGTATTGAACGGAGCAATGACGAAAAAACAAATGAAAATAATTTTTAATCAAATAATGTAGGGGTCATAAATTAATGTCAGTTACCAATATTAACTTCGATTATTTAATAATCATACAAAAATAAAGCCCCAATACTCGAAGTTTAGCTCGGAGACCTCAATAAGGTTATTCTTTGGGCTTAGATGCAAAAAATTGTCGCTCTGCATCTTCAACATCCAAGTCCTTCGATTTTATTATGACTTGTTGTAAGAGAAATAACTTTTGGTTAACTAACTACATATTTCTCCAATCAAAACTCATTCATTGGCATCAGCTCGGCATTGCGCTATACTGAATGCAACAAAGTTGTCCACTTTTATCACATTGTTTTACACCACCAAGATTATAAAGTAGGGTATGAAAAGAGCGCGCAGAACTCGTTGGGAAGTTTCTTCTGGATATTTGATGGACAATGCTGTATAAATACAGTTCATTATTATTAAAAATATCTAATTATCATTCATATCATTAGTTATTAATTTGTTTAAAAGGCCTGCAACGTTTTTGTACCTTTGTTCCTTCAAAGAATGAGAAATGTCAAGAATAACAGTATATTTTGAAAAAGATAATAATGCTTGCATATGGCAGTTATAATTTTTTTGGAAATACCTTGTAGTCTTCGAATTTAATGCTAAATTTATAAAAAAATGATACCAAATAAATCTAACCAAATTTACCCGTTACGTTGAACGTTTGTGAAGGCAATGAAAGATTAGCTCCTTCGAAATTAAATGGACATTTTGTAACCGTGTCAGAATATTTTTTCGACACCACCTATAGATTTATTTTAATTGTATTTTGTGCCAAAAAAATTACAAATATTGATGAATGAATTCCTTATATATAAAATGGGAGAAAATGAGTTAACAGAGACTTCCTCAATACTCGAAATCTCTTTCTGGTATATAAAAGTAAACTGTATTACATCAAAGCACGTTTTCTTTCATTAATTTGACTAAGGTTATTAAAATCAGACATGCAGAACTCAGACTACAAATTCGTGTTTACTTGTGTTATTGATCTATTTGAAATTGGATATTAGATACAGATGAGTGAGTTTGAGATGTATTTTGACTGTTGGATTAGTGTTATTTATTTGAACCTGGCTCATCAAAATTTGAGTGGTTATGTACCTGTTCTTCATCAAATTTGTTATTATTGATTGTGTGTATTCGAATGCATCGTTTTCAAATTGTAATCCTAGTTAGCCACATTCGCTTTATAGTCCAGGCGCCGGATGGAGTTGAGTATGCAAAATGTGAGGACCGGCAACTATGCTCAAATTCTTTTACCTGAGACCTTAAATAATAGAAAATCACATGTTGCCGGTAGCTGGTCCGTTTCCCTTTTCCCCTTCTCCCTGCTCGGCACGTAGCTGAGTCATAGCGCTTGGAGAAGTCAGTAGAAAAGAATTTGTAGCCCATAACGGTTTATTTTTGCGTATTTTAGTAATAATATTTAAGTTTTTTCGCAGTCGATTGTTTTATTAGTGTTATTTATTTAAATAAAAGCGCGGACAATGTCACTACAAGTGATGAATGTGAAGAAGCGAAAGAAAAATGAATTGTCGTGTTTGTTTTGCGATAAAACTGGTGATTTAGTGAAGAATTCAAAACCACAAACGTTTATTAGTATTAAAAAAGCAGCGGATCGCAGAAAAGATGATATTAGTAAGAAAATAGAAAGTGACACTGCACACAATTGTTCCTGGCATCGAGCTTGTATCGCAGCAGAATGCCTCTACTTGTACCTCCTCTACAGAAGCAGGTAGCCAACGTGTTCGTCGGTCATCAAGAGGTGAATTAAAACTTGATACGAAACAGAAATGTTTAATCTGTGGTAAACAAACAAGAAATAAGAACAAAACTCTTTTTTTATGTTCTGACATTTCATCAGCGGAACAAATTTTAAATACTGCGAACAACCAGCTGATTTATTTGCAATTACATGACATACTTATAGAGGCATTTGATAAGCTGATTGATGAACTGAAACATCAATTAACATCTCACTCTTTTGAAGTGTCGTTCTTGGCCAAGCGACTAGCTGAACTCTACTGAAATAGAAGATGCAATTGTAGAAAATCGCCTTATGAAATCACTGCTCATTAATAAGTATGGTGAAAATGTTTTATTTTCATATCCGAGTGACAGATCAAAATCATCATTGGTGTTTATGGGCAATATACCACTGGATGAAGTCATTGAATATATGCGTACCGTAAATTCAACAAACTACACTGTTCAAGTAGCTAAACAGCTCCGAAAAGAAATATTATATACTAAAGTAATACCAGATGGATATTTATGTGATGAAATTTGAACTGAACAATTTTTACGAAAAGGTCAATTACCGAATACTTGGCAAATGTTTATGCAAGCATTGTTCAGTGCAAAGAATAATAAATTTAGTGCGAATTATAATCGACGAGCGTCATCAGTGTTTTATGATGTGTATTACACGATTACTAAAAAACAGACTCCAAAGCATACAGCCTTAGCTCAATCTGTACATCATTTGACTCGATCGAAACAATTAATCGTTATATTGAATAAATTTGGGCATTGCATCAATTACAAAGCATTAAAAAACCTCGATAACGAAGTAACAACGTCAATTGTGTGTGAAGATATAGACAAAAAATTGCTTATTCCTAAAAATATAGTTCGAGATTCATCGTTATTTCTTCATGGAGCTTTTTTGAATTAAAAAATTTTTTTTTATCAATAATAATTGTTTTTATTTTTAATTTTCCTTTTGTTTTTTCACTTGACTAGCTGTAAGTATCTTAAATCATGAAAATCAATTGAAAATTCTCACTAAAACAATCGTTATAATGATATCAAAGTATGTGTTCAGTCCATTTACTAAGGGGGTGGGGTGTAAAAAAAATGACCAATATGGCTCCTGGCAACATCCAGAATCATAATCAGTTCAAAACCATACACCGAATGCGGTCCTCACATTTTGCACACTCAAATCCATCCAGCGCCCGGTCTATTACAAGAATTTTGTTCAGTGTATTGTACCGTCAAAGGATCTGTCTATTTCGGGGAATCCCGATTGGGATTTGTATAAAAAATGATAACATTGTGAACATTTTTATGAAGGGAAGCGTTAAAATATTGTTTGGGTTGGTGACATGATTTAAAGGAACTAACAAATGACTCAATCACGTCACATTATTTTACTTCAATTAAATCATTTATCATTCGGACTTTACTTTAATCTTCTGATTATTTCTGATTTGTTATGTTAGTTTAATCTAAATCTAAATTGTATAAATATAGTCGACACATAATTGTTCAGCAAGAAAATTGTTTTTATTATCAATGTAAATAATTCAATGCATCTAAATGTTCTTGATTTTAGGTTTTTTCTGTTTTAAAATATTATGGCAAAGACTTAAAGAAAAGTCGAAACGTCAAATTTTATCTTTCAAAAATTATTAAATAAGCTAATTTTAAAACAGAAGGGACCTAAAATTTACATGCATTAATATATCAAAAGGTCTAAGAAATTAGAAATTAAAGAAATTTGTAATAATTTATGACGTGTTTAAATTTAAAATTGGCATTTCATGTGGATACATCTGCTTATAAAAAGCTTTTGTTTTAGGGAAACCGGCAAGGAGAAAAAGTGCGGTTTTATGGTAGTAGAATGTTCAAGTCATTTTACAGCTTTAGCTTTACAAAAATTAAATTTCGAATGTATATACAGACTACCTTATGAAGATTACAAAGTAGATGATAAGATAGTATTTAAAACGAAACCACCTCATAATGCAGCTACGGTGTACGTGAAGAAAATTGATTGATTTCAATAAATTATTTTATACTAATGTATATGTATGGATTTTGGTACTTAATAATTATTTGATAGTATACCAGACAATATTAATTAGTGAATAATAAGGATATTTTTTAAAGTTTAAGCTTTCATTTTTCCTCCACGTATGTCCATAGCTTTTAGGAAGCCAACCGAACGAACCAGTCGAGTGACAGTTTCTAAAAATTTCGAGACTGGAAGTGAATATTTTATCTGAAAGAATCGCAAAAATCATGATAAGATAAGATTACGTGTACTGTATTCGATGACTTCCTGCACACACGGTATTCCATAAATGCTGCTTACTACTCTAACTTTCTAAAAACCCACGTGAAACCTGCCTTTGCTAAGTAGTCCAGAGCGTAAAGGCGATTTTGCTTCTGGATAAATCGCGGCCTTAAAACGCGCGTTTCACGCACGATACAATATCAGAACCGGGGCTGGGAAATACTAGAATATCCCGTTTATAGCCCACATTTATCATCCTGTAACTACCACATGTTTGGACAACTGAAAGGAGCTGTTGGAGGTCAAAAATTCAACACAACAACTACAATAAATGTTTCGATCATTTTTGTACCTCCCTCGTATAAAAATGCATCCTTTTCCATGAATTTGAATTTATTTTTCTAGGAACGTCATTTTGGGATCGTGAATATTGCAAGTTTTTTTTATCATTTTTGGCTATTTTTAAAAACCGATTTTTCTGGTTAAAATTGTGTTTTTCACTTTCGAATGCTATTAAAAATAGAAATTAGAGAAAAAACTTTTCTTGATTACCTGGGGAAACACATCACCTTTGAAAAGGTATCGATTTTTTTGTTTCAGATGATTCGGTAACGAGTTGTAATGTTCACCGCAAAACAACTTTTTTTTCAAGGCGCCTCGGGAGATTCGCCATCACAAGCGTACTTATCGATATTTTTTATTTAAAATTTTTTCCAACATACTCTACAAGTTGTAACACAATACGTAAATAAATTGAATTGGACAATATTGACCGTCTAAAAATCATTTAAATATTCAGATCAAAGTACTAATGAACATGGTGGACAGGCTTGCTAGCTCCGGAAGACAGAAATCCCGAACACTAAACCAATAAATAAGATTTTTTTAAATTTTATTCCATTATATTCCCTTAATCTTTTTCCTTTTACCGAATAAACTTTCAACAACGTACATAAATCAAATTCCGAGTTGCGTAATCTTCCGTCACGAGTTGTCTAATCTTGATGACCATCACGATCACGAGTTGACACATTGTAACAGAAGTTAAAAGTGACGTATCCATTTTACTTCAGTTCTAAAAACTGAGATTTTGTTGTGCTTTCACGAAAAATCTGTTGTATTAAATCTCCAAATTTGTTTCGTGCTGAAATTCTCACTTTTCATAGAGGAAAATTTAGTATCCTAAATATCTAACAGAAAGAATAACGAATCTGTGTTAGTTTGAAGTTGTAGATGAAATGAAAAAATCAACGTATTTTTATACCCTACGTTTTTATAATAAAGACATTAAGCTTCTTATCAGTAATTTTATTCTTATGCCATAATTAATTTTTATTTCGATTTTTACCAAAAGTGCATTTTTCGAACTCTCGAACTATAATGTATTTAATAATTCTAACTCCATCAATTTTTATACTTTACTCGATAGTAGATTTTCCAGTTATTTATTGAAAAGTAATAGTAATAGTAATGCAAGTCATAAGGGACTTTACATACTCGAAATTTATGCAATTGCAAGATTTGATCATTCACTGAAACTTGAATGAAAGTGCGAATCCGTAGATTTATTTTTCCAGAGTCTCTTTAGCTATACCAGTCGAATGCTTGTTGTAAGTGTACTGATTTATGAAAAAATTTTAACAATCAATAAGTTGTACAAACACTGAAGCCGATTAAAATTTATGTTCAAGTTTACAAATCACTCTGTAAATTAATAAAGACGCGGAGTTGACAGTTTTTAATAGCCTCATAATATCTTCCCTAAAAGACTCGACATTTGGTAAAAGTATATAGTGTTTCTCAAGACTCAATCTGTATATTCATAATATACTTTATCAATTTCATCCTCATTAACATCTATTACTCATATAATTCTTCAAAACCAATTGAGCATACCTAGATATACGAGGTCTGGCTATTAAATAACGAGTATGGTTACGAAAAAGGTATTCCCTTTCAATATACTTCTCATCCCTCGCCACACACCTTTTCATACGTTTTTTCATTGATCCAAACAGTGCTGGAAGTCTTCTTTGGTGAGGACCTTTAGCAGTTCTACCGTTTTTTGCTTTACCGCTTCCATCGATTCAAATCGGATCCCTTTCAAAGCATCAGTCCGGGATCTTTTTCTAACCTTTCAAGTTAATCTGAACACACCCGTTGACGCAAGAACTTTTGGTCAGGAGTCAGATTTTTTGGGACTTTTGTCATTTGTAAAATTTTTCTAACCGTTTCTTTATCGGCGTTTACATCGTCGGCAATCATCCGTATGCTCATTCGATAATCTGCACGCACAATTTGGTTGATTTTGGTCACTGTTTCCGGAGTTGAAACAGTCACAGGATGACCTGGGCGCTGGTTATCTTCAGTACCCTCTCGACCCTCACTAAAGCGCTCAGTTATTTAATAGCCAGACCTCGTAACTCACTTCTAACAAGGTTCAAATTTAGTTTGGAAATAATTATCCGTATTTTAATGATCACAATTCATTTTATTTTCAAAAGATGTTACATTAGATACTTTTATCTAAATATACTGAAGGTTCTGAAAGCTTGCAAGTTATATAAACCGCGTTTAATATCGTGAACTTAATTATTTACGTTTAATTAAAATTCAGCAGCTGAGCAATATCTATACAACAGAAGCGATTGCTATCAAAGAAGCTTTAAAGTAGAGTATTCAAAACAACATTTGAGGGAACGTTATTAAACGTTTAAAGTGACTCTAAATCGTTATACAGAGCATAAATCTAAATATGATTTCAAACTTGGAAATAAGCATTGAATAGAGAAGTGACTGAAATAAAAACAGTTTATAACCGATATTTACTATGGACGCTTTAAACAGTTAACTTGTTTCAAAAAATGCTTACTTTGATATCTCAATAGCCATTCTTTGAATGGATGGGACGAATTTGTCTATTTTGGACGGGTTTTCTTTTTTTTTAACAGATTTTATTCGACTCACTACGTTTGTAGGGTTCAAACTTCCCGGAAAGCATCGTTCTTTGTGACATGCATTTTGAGAATTATAAGAAATATCTTAAAAAAATAGCCCCGTCAACTTCTTGCCTTTAAGTCACGTGCATCTGTTTATTGGTTTCAAAGTATTCCTTGTATTGTTTATGGCTACTTCGGCTATAGAATCGCAGGTATATTACTTAAGAGACACTTTTTTCATAATGTAACTAAGTTTTTGCTATTGGACACTGATTCCTGATTCCTGATCTACAAACCAGAAAAAAATATTCTGGAAGAAACTAAAATGTTCCAAAATAATATGGAAGGAAATAAAATGCCTGCAAAACGATTCATAAGTATCTATTGTATTCCAAAATGATATGGAATAGAATAAAATGCTTGCAAAAAACGGAGCAAAATGCTTGTAAAGCACTCCAAGTGGATCTAAAGTGCCTCAAAATGATATAGAACGAAATAAATTATATGAAATGAAATAAAATGTTTCTAAAACGCTTCGAAAGAATCTAAAGTGTTGTAAATTTAAATGAAGTGGAATAAGATGCTTGTAGAACGATTCAAAAGAATCTGTAGTGTTCCAAAATTATATGGAACGAAATAAAATACTTGTAAGACAATCCGAAAGGATCTAAAATGATTCAAGAAAATTAGCAAGGGAATAAAGTGCATGTAAAGCGATCCAAAAGGATCTAAAGTGTCTCAAAATTATTTGGAACGAAATAAGATGCCTGCAAAACAATTCAAAGGTATCTATAGTATTCCAAAATGATATGGAATAGAATAAAATGCTTGTAAAAAGATACAAAAGGATCTATAGAATTCCAAATGGTAATGATGGGAAATAAAATGCTTGTAGAATAATCCAAAAGGATCTGAATTGTTTCAAAATAATTTGGAACGGAATGAAATGCTTATAAAATCATTAACAAGGATCTAAAGTGTTTCAAAACAATTGAAAACGGAGCTAAATGCTTGTAAAGCACTCCAAGTGGATCTAAAGTGCCTCAAAATGATATAGAACGAAATAAATGATATGGAATGAAATAAAATGCTTCTAAAACGCTTCGAAAGAATCTAAAGTGTTGTAAATTTAAATGAAGTGGAAGAAGATGCTTGTAGAAAGATTCAAAAGAATCTGTAGTGTTCCAAAATTATATGGAACGAAATAAAATACTTGTAAGACAACCCGAAAGGATCTAAAATGATTCAAGATAATTAGCAAGGGAATAAAGTGCATGTAAATCGATCCAAAAGGATCTAATGTGTCTCAAAATTATTTGGAACGAAATAACATGCCTGCAAAACGATTCAAAGGTATCTATAGTATTCCAAAATGATATGGAATAGAATAAAATGTTTGTAAAAAGATACAAAAGGATCTAAAGTGTTCCAAATGGTAATGATGGGGAATAAAATGCTTGTAGAATAATCCAAAAGGATCTGAATCGTTTCAAAATAATTTGGAACGGAATAAAATGCTTATAAAATCATTAACAAGGATCTAAAGTGTTTCAAAACAATTGAAAACGGAGCAAAATGCTTGTAAACCACTCCTAGAGGATCTAAAGTGCCTCAAAATGATATAGAACGAAATAAATTATATGAAATGAAATAAAATGTTTCTAAAACGCTTCGAAAGAATCTAAAGTGTTGTAAATTTAAAAGAAGTGGAATAAGATGCTTGTAGAAAGATTCAAAAGGATCTGTAGTGTTCCAAAATGATTTGGAACGAAATAAAATGCCTGCAAAACTATTCATAAGTATCTATAGTATTCCAAAATGACATGGAATAGAATAAAATGTTTGCAAAAAGATACAAAAGGATCTATAGTATTCCAAATGGTAATGATGGGGAATAAGATGCTTGTAGAATAATCCAAAAGGATCTGAATTGTTTCAAAACAATTAAAAACGGAGCAAAATGCTTGTAAAGCACTCCAAGAGGATCTAAAGTGCCTCAAAATGATATAGAACGAAATAAAATGCCTGAAAATCGATCCGAACAGATCTAAAATATTTAAGAATATTATGGAATGAAATAGAATGCTTATAAAACGAACCAAAAGGACCTAAAATATTCCAAATTGTTAAAAGTGGAATGAAATGCTTCTAGAACGATCCAATATGACGATCAAGTAATAGTTCAATTAACCTGGCTGGGAAATCGAAAAATCACCCTAAAGGCAGCCCTTGCCCTATTGTTCTTTGGCGACCTACAATTTTCATTTGAAACTTTTCTGAAAACTAGAATAAACGGAAAAAATGGGAAATGCAACATTTTTTCATAATGCTAATATATTTAACTGCAATTAGCAGCTTTTGAAGTGATTTTTCAATTCCAGTCAAGTTTATTGGACTAAAATATGAGAATCCATAAAATATGCTACGCTTTAAACTCATTTTCACTAACTAAGAATAAGACTTATAAGAGATATATTGAGAGGTCGGGATAATAGAAAAGAGCTAGGAATTCGGGATGTGTGGAGATGAATTAGAGAAAGTAAGCGAGGTTGAAGAGAGAATTCTAGAAAACAGGTAGGCAAACTGAACAAAAAACCAGCAACCAAACACAGAGAGATCACTAGGTAAACCAACAGAAAGATGGTATGAGAGCTGCAGCTTAGGGTCTCAAGAAAATCTTGGAAAGAGGCTATGTGTTAGAAATTAAACGGGAAAGAGTTTTTTCGAAAAAAAAAACGAATAAGACTCAAGCTCGAAGATTCATATTTATTTCACGAAATTGTATGAATATTTCAGCACCGAAAGCACGACTCGTGCTCTTCATACTTCAATATTCTTTCCAATAACTTCGTTTCTAACTGAAAAATATAACTGCAGATTTCAATTGTAACTTTTTGAGTTACTATTTTGCGCTCTCGTAATACGAACCAGTGTAAGTCTAAATTTAGACTCTGGCTAATTGGTTGTTATAGTTTACGAAACTGATACAAGCTGAGAAATCGGGAGGCGTTTATCCAAAATGTACCTATCCGTAAATCAATATACAGGTAACATGCGCACATTTTAATATTCTGCTACCGTAGCTCATAATCACATCTTTAACTCACGTTGTCGATTGTATTTGTAGGTAATTAGAATGTGATAGACGTGGGGAGAAATGACATACATAACATAGCGGTTACCCTCATGTAAACGTACAGTCTAAACTTTGAACTGTTGCTTTTTAATATAAAGCTTGAAATGTGCTCAATAGATAGAATATATATATATATATATATATATATATATATACCGTAACAAATATTGAATGATCAAACGCTTTGTTGCTCGTGCCCTTTTAGATAGAAAAAAAAATTTAATGAACTCTTGCAAGTCAAAAGTATTTAAGATACTCGGCTGGATCTTTTGTTTGAGCAAACCCAAACGTTTGATTCATTTATCAACTCATTAACTTTCGAAAGTAACTGAAAAAGTATCCGAATCCCTATTAGGGCAAAAAATTATTCATATAAGAAGATTTAACCAGACAGAACCTTTGGACAAGTTCGAAAAACGTAAAAGTAATAAAGCCCTGTACTTCCTTTCATTCCATTTTAGTATTTTTAGAGAAAATCTGTATTACGATCTAATAATACTATAGTTGGAACTATTTGACTCTGTTTTCTTCTTTCTTATTTATCATCCACTGTGACGTATCCACCAAAAAATTTACTTGGATTATGTTCGAATATAGCGAGCTTTTAATCAGCATTAAAACAATTGCGACGGAGCTAATATCGAAGGCGAAAATGTCCAAATTAATTTTTTTGAGGCAACGGAAACTAATAGCCATTTCAAGAAAATGTTTTATTTATATTAAATTCACCACCTACACTGAAGCTTTTTTGTGAACGTAACTTCTACAACTTGAACTGAAATCCAATATCTTTTGGAATAAATTATCTGGGAGTGCTAATAACAAATACGTATGATGAGACGAAAGAGCTGCGTGAAAATCGACAACAATTCATGAACAAAATGGATTGCTGAGTTGAGAGAAATCTATAACGTGACTAATAACAATTAAGTACTTAGAACCCGAAGGGTCAGGTAATTGTTGCATATGTATAGAATGAAAAAATGGATAGGGAAGATAACATCAGATTTGAGAAGAGAAGAATTAACTTATGGAGAACTGAAGGTCAAGTTCAATAAGTATAAACATATTATATATAACTATCAATTATATACATTACTTTTAGTTACAATTACAATACATTACAATTAGTAGTAAACAATTCGCGCTTTATTTAATTATAGATCTTGTTTGTTTACGTAAATTCCTAAATATACAATAACCAACTTTTAAATTTTTAACAATATTACGAATATAATTTTTGTTTCTATCAACCTTGTCCTCTCGTCAGTTCAACTCAGTTCATATCGGTTTTTATGGCCTTTGGGTGGGGACCTCACAATTCAACTCAACATATATCCACATTGGCTTGATGAAAACTTTCTAAATACGGACTTTGTTTTTTAGTTAGAGTTTTGAAACAAATGTATATTATTTCTCTTGCTTTTATATCATACTTCCTGCTTAAGTTTTTTACATTTTTGATCAATTAATAATGCCACAATACAAGGCCGGATTAAGCTAGTGGCTTGGGGGGCTATAGCCCCGGGCCCCAGGTCCAAGAGGGCCCCATCATTTGGAAATCATTCTGTATTTTTTAATGTGTTGATGCCACAAATCTAAAGTATTGATACTATTTTGTGAATTTTTCCGGGTTTCCTTAAGGGGGCCTCGTCATTATTTTAGCCCCGGGCCTTATAAATCTTAATCCGGCCTTGCCACAATAATTTTCTTGCGATTATAATTTCACCATATTATGAGGCACTGAATTTCATACAATTTAGCTACGCTCAATTTGTGCCAAAATTGTCCGAAAATATTGCTGTGAGGTTTTATCGACATCACTTTCCCGGACTAAAACTAAAATTCAACTCTCCATCAGTTTTTTAATTCCAAACGGTCCATTGTGTATGATGACATTTGTTTTTTTTTCTGAATATTCCATTCCAGTTATTAGTAGACATTCCAAAGCAAATAGTGATTGTAATTGAAAAATTTTTCGATGAAAATTGTAAGCAAAACATTCGTTCAATTTCTCATAGTTTACAGAAAGATGTGGATTGTCTTTTGGTAAATTGGTGTTTTGACTGTATTCTGGTATAGAAAAATAATCGTTATAGGCCATACAATTTGCTGTGACCCACCTCACAGAGAACCAAAAGTAAATTTTAACATATGCTGCAAAGATTCTAGCAGAATCAAGGCTAGATAGTTTTCAAAATTTTTGGTAAGACTTATGAAATATTTTGAAAGAATATTGATATGAGCTATTAAGAAGAGTAGCTCACCTTCGGTTCCGGAGCGTGCTACTAACTACCTAGCTTGTATTTGGGGGGGTCATGAAAGCAATAAGAAGAAGAAAAATGTTTTATTGAAATAGGAACGGTTGCTGAAGAAAAATTGTTTGTTTTTTAATACCTGGTGTAAAAACTAGTTCCCTTCAACTTCAAATATTCTTTATGGCCAGTATGGCAACAATATAAATAAATAAATATAAAGATAAAATTGTATAACAAGTTCAAAAGATATTAAGATACGTTATTCTTCGCCTCAACGGTAAAAATTGAAATTTTTCAATTATTGTAATTGTCAGTAGAAAAATTAGACCCTCTCAGTTGTCATTTGTAATTAGGTTTACTTTTAGTATAAAACGTTCTAGTATTTTATTGCGACTTTTTGATATATTAAATATGCATTTTTAATTTGAAAAAGTAACGTGAATATTTGAGGAGTATAAATAAATTATGAAAGAAAAAGTTGGGGAATGAAAAATACACAATATACCGTAAAATTAAACCAAATTTTTCAAGGTAGAATAATCCATTCGAAGTGATATTTTGATATGAACCAACTGCTCAAAAATAATAGTTTTCACTATATCCAATAATTATTTGTATGTTGAGTAGAAACATGACAGTTTTTTACATCAACAACTGATAGATAATTGTCATTTAAATTTTATTTCATTATAGGTTTATCCACACAGTTTATAGTTTTTTATGATAAAAACTCAATAATGCCTGAATCAGAAATTGAATTGTTTATTAATGTTACGAACAAGCTCCTTACGCCGGCCCTGAATAGTGATTGGGATTTTAAAATTCGGTGAATTCGCGTGGCGCCATTCATCTGTTATTTATAAATGGCGGACGCGCCTTTGATGAACATTTTTTTATAGAAGGCAGTTAATTTTCGGTATTTCTTTTAAATAATTTCTAGGAAAGTCTATTTATTCTTTTCTCTTGTTTTTTTTTGTTCTAGAACTTTGTAGAATTCTATTTGTGGTATATAAATATATGTAGCGCAATAAGTTTATTTTTAAATAAATTATCGTAGCGAATAGAACGAATTAGTAAAAGTAATCGCATAAATTATTTAAGTGATAATTATAAATAAATTATTATGAGTTAAGTGTATTGTATAGTGTGTAAATAAATTAATAACGTAAGAGACAGTGTTTTTAAATTCACCCCATTAATAGAAACAGTGTAAATAAATACTAAAAACGTTTCAAACTTCTATAGTTCGTTGAAATCAGATCGAGTAGATATTTCAGGAACCGATTTGAGAAGATAAGACGCTAGAGAAGTTAAGACTGCCTTTATAAATACCACCATCCATAAGAATTGATTTCTGATTGCAATTAGGTTATCCTAAGGGTGAAATGCTAGATTTCAAAAGGGTGGTAGGATAGGGGCGGGGTCACATCACTTGTTTATTTATTGGACCATATATTGAGATCGAAAACAATGCACTGAAACCAGAAGTACACTTATCATGAGCAACTAGTGCATTGTATCCACTCTTCTGAGAGGCTCACTGAATAAGACAAAAATAATCATCCTCTACGGTTGTGTTTGAATAACAACAATAAAACTGAAGAACCCGATGTTGGTTCTAAATATATTAAAAAATGCTGGATAAAATGAGGAAAAAAATAGTTTCCCATTGCTGATACGGTCGCAGGGCCGCAATTAGTACCACGTTCTGCTAACGTAATAGACCCAACAATCCTTTATCTGCAATTATTTTACTACCTGGTTCCAAAAATGTTGCAACACCTTTTTCGCCGATGTTTCTTATTTTTGAATCTGAGAATTGATACTTATTTTTTAGTTCTTAAGCAATATTTATTATCTAAAACGTGTACTTTCTCAATACACTAAACTATTCACTAAATTATCCATTAACTATACACTAACTTACTATTAAACACTTATATAATTTATTTGAATTCACCGTTTGGTTTACTTGTCTATCATGATGTGTTCGGGATGACATTAGATTATTTACTCACTGATTGGTTGATATACAACCGCGTATTTATATACAACAGCTTTCTGGACAATTCAGATTATCAAATGTGAGCAAACAAAAATGCCTTCTTGATATCGTCTCTATAAAAAGAGGCCACAAAAGATGTCAACAACTTATAAACAAACATAATGTAAAAAGACGCTCTAGGAAATAAAATACCCGGCGAATTTTACATTTTATTAACAAAATACAAGAGGATCGGCCTCACGGTCTTTGTGAGTGGACGAGTTCGCAATCTAAAATCAAATCTAAGTGATAAAATATGATTTTCTAAGTATTATCCAAGCTTGAATCGTGTGTTTGAGTCTGATGACTTATAGCTTGTGAAATATGAACTATACTTTCTATGAAAAAAGTTTCTCAACTATCCCTTTAGTGAAAATAGTGGAAACTACGTAATGTTCGTTCCAATAGTTCACAAAGTTGACTTTATTCTTTCTAATAAAACGTTGGTGTATACAGTACAACCTAGATATAACAAATCGGAAGTGAACAAGTAAATATTCGTTATATTAAGTAATTCGTTGAACTAAGGTTTGTTATGTTGAGGTTAGGTTGGTCTAAAATTCGTTATAAAGAGGTAAAAAATAGTTTTATTTAGCAGCAGTGTTTGCATTACTTTCCATTCAAACAACAATGATTGTTTTACCACATGAATCTCATATTATGAGATTAAGAGTTATACATTGGTGGGAACTTTATATAACGGTTTTGGGTTGACAAAATTCGTTAATTAGAGGTATTTATACTTTTTCTTGATAGTTGAAAATTCGTTATTAAGTGTTCGAAATGTAAAGGTATATTTTACATTGACTCTTATGGACAATTCAGGGGAATTGCGAAGAATTTGTTAAATCGAGGAAATTGTTAAATTGAGGTACGTTATATTAAGGTTGCACTGTATTTAGGCAGTATTTCAATTTGAGCACTTTTATTATTTTTAGTTACAATAATTGTTTCGACAATTTTCCGATTTTGTATTGCACTGACCTATCGAATTATCTCACTTATATCGAGCATCTTTTTCCACGGAACAAACATAATAGAATTAAAACCATATTTTTCCAGAAGTTTCCTGCTTTCAAAGATCTCTAGTTGTTAAAATATGATTATAGTAAATCTATTTCCCGAACCACTAGAGAATAACTGATCAAAGTTTCTCACCCTCGAGAATATTAGAAGTCATATATGATAACAGATTCATCTCCTCAATAAATATTTATTAAATATAGTTAGTGTAAGTGTATGTGGTGGAAAGTTTGCTATGAAAACACTTGTTGACTACCGATGTGTGAAAACCAATCTCCTAAGGAGTTGTTTGCAGTTGTGAGGGTCATAAATTTAAACGAAATTGGACCCAGGTGGGGGGGATTATTAGAGATGAATAACATGTATTAGTAAGTTGTGTTTCCAACTGTATTTGGAATCTAGCAGAAATAACAAAAGATATGGTTTAAACATATGGATGAACGTTTCGGGTGATATATGTATTACCATTTCCATTATGAAACTGCGGCCGCTATTTTCCAAAACGGATTGTTCGTAAATTTTTTCTTCATTAAATAAATATACGGGCAGTATTTGTGAACTAGTTAGGAAATTGCAGCAAATTTGGAAATGAGAACTCTTTATGAAAATATAATTCAAAGCTTTGAGGTTCTTCCCATCATCAGAGAAACTACATTAAGTCCCTTCGCACACGGGTCGACTCATTTGCAATTTGAGTTTGCAGCTTGACTGCGCAACGCGCAATCGGAATCCTGCAATCGGAGTTGTGCAACCTGTTTGCAACTGGAGTCCACACACAGGAGGACCATTTATGTAACTTCAGTCCGCTACTCTCGGCTGATAGTCGGTTTCAGTTGGCAACAGAGCTCAGCTCAGCTAGTTTTTGAGAATGCAGTAGTGAGTCTGAGGAAGAAATGATAGATTACTATCATTAAAGACGGTATCGTAGAGGAGGAAGAAGAAAATATTGGTGTCATCCGTATATTCAAAAAAACTTAAGCCACATGTTGTTTGTTGTTGCCGAAGAACTGAAAGAAACAGATGCAAAGTTTGTAGCATTCTATAGGATGACAAAAGAAAGTTTTAAAGATTGGTTGCTTCTACAATAAATAGGCAAAACAAATCTTTTTTGAATAACCAAGAAGCTGGTATTTGTACAACACTTCATGTTTCTCCACCTCTTCAACGAAAGAAATATTCTTTTAAATAATATAAGGCCCTCCGCACCCGTGGTCTTCTATTGTACGGCACGCAACTACACGACTGAGAAAGCAGGCGACCGGGAGTCAGCTTTGCGTGTAACTCATGCGATTCACGTTGCCAACTGGTTTTGAGTTGACGACTGGTAGTTGGTCCGTGTGAGGACTCCCACTGTGAAACACAGATAAGGTTGCGCGCGACTCCCGTTGACAACTCGAATTGCAAATGAGTCGACCCGTGTGCGGAGGGCCTAAGTGTGACGTAGAAACAAATGTTTTTCGAAAATCACTGTTTCTCAATCACGTCGATGATGATGTCGATGGTATCATATGCTGCTGTCAGGTCAATGAATATAACACGACTTATTTTCCTTTCTTCGAAGTCAATGTAATGAGTGAGATTTAGCAATTGTCCGGAGTATGATTTCCCTACTAGTAACGTTAAAGTTAATCGCAATATTCACTACTCTCTTCATTACAAATTAATTTTTTTTATAACGACTTTTTTTACTGTTTTACTTATCTCAAGCACTGAAAATGCGGATATGTTATGTTGGGCCACTTATCATTTCACTTATTTTATCTTTCAGCATAAATTTCCCCCGAGTACTCTCCACTAGGAGACCCGTATTAGGGACTAATTCACCTCTGGAATATTTCACTCGAGAGAAAGGGAGAAGGAGAAAGAAAGAAAAAAATAAGCAGTAGTTGATTACCCATTCGCAAAAACACTTCACATTAAAAATCTTTATTTATTCCAGCTCTGGAAATTAAAATGTTTACGAAACATCCATAGATGATCACAGAGAGTAGAATAACAATATATAATTAGCGTTAGTCACCTAATCAATCAAAGAACAACGATTCAGTACCGTTGAGGAAATTGCTGCTAGAGCTAAGGGCCCTATTACACCGGGCATCACGCATACCACAGCGCCGTATGCTACAATAATGAAAAATGTCGCACATTGTGTCAAGAATTGTGCGACATTGCGTCATATGACAGACTGTGGCAAATTGTATCCAAACAAATGTCTATGCAACATTTTTTGTACGTCAAAACGATGTTTATTGTAGCATTTAGCATGCGTCATTGTCGCATGTTATCTGTTGCTTCGATATTGCTTCAGTGAAATCCCTTTTAAAGAAGAACGAATAACAAAAAAGACATACATTTAATACTATGTCATAAATCAATCGTTGGTAGATACAAAAAAAATGTAATGCTATAACTATTTCTACAAAAAAATATGCAAATAATTCGGTGATTTAGTGAAAACACGGAGTTAAGGATCAAACATAAGGAAGAAAAAACGAATGGATACAAAAGATATTATTGGTTTCAGTATATAGAGCGAAATATTCTGAAATAAACACCGAGCAAGACATACGTTTCGATAAAAAGTTATCTTCTTCAGAGTTTACCTTGAGATCAATCGATAACTGATTGTGTAATTGTGAGCGTTGGTGTAGTGATAATGAAAATAGTGTATCCCAGCATGGGAAAAATGGGTTGAAGATCATATTCAAGTCTTGCAAAAGCATAAAAGTAGTATTTCTTCTGAATTATTAGAAAAGCGAATGAAAACAATTACAAAGTGAATTCAATCCTATTTAGTAATAATTGACCGTTATACTTTTAGACCATTCATTTTCTAAGAATATAACAAACAAATTGGAGAAAAATTTTCACACGCAAAAATAATCTTACCCTATTCAAAATATACATATACTACCCTTTGATTATTCATTATAAAAACTTGTTATAGACGATGTCAAGAAAGTTGTCATAACTGTGATCTTGAATTTTTTTCACTGGAATTATGAAAAAATGCATGTTTACCAAAGCTAAACTTAATTCGGCTAGTATCAATAAACTCTTATCTAAATAAATGATAAAAGTCATCAAAACTTATCGACGTAGAATGAACACGATAAATCATAACACACGAGAAAATAGAATTGGACCGGCTGATGGATGTCACTGGAAGCGGATAATTTTAAAAGCCTACTTGAAGATATTGCCCCGATTTTCCTGTCGCCAAGTCGATACGATTGTCGTTTATACTCGAGGGTTATTTGGAATTGCGCTCACTCATAGTGATCTATATAATTCTCGAATTTGTTTCGCAATATTTGCTTGACATTGTTTCAATCTGATTCGATCAAACTAAGACATTTATTTGAAGAAAACACCTAATTAGGGCGTTTTTTTGTTATTGCAATCTGATCACGAAGATCAATAAACAAGTTTTTTTTTAAATCTAACTTAACTAACGTTGAAATTATTATTAGTGTTAAGGCTCTATTCCTTAGTATATCTTAATCTTATTTTATTTAGTTACTTGAACTAACGCATTAACTTAAACAGTTTGAACCACTTCACTAAATTGGCGTAGTCGAAAAGCTGGATAACCTCAACGTTCCCATGTTGCACTATCTCCTAGTGGTGAATTTGTTTATGATCTGGTCATCAGTTTCTGCGCCGAGGACCCTCTGAAATAGGAAGGTGCATCAACTAAGTTCCTTAATACTCTATTTTGAAAACGTATGAATTAAATGATATTATTACTGGCACAGACCCAAAGCTGTATATCATATGTCAAGACGGGTTTCAATATATGTTTTTAGAGAAGCAGTTTGTTGTTTTTGGACAGTTTGGAGGTTCCTCCTAGAAATCTGTACATATTTTTTTTATTTTACACCAAGCTCTTTACGTCTCTTGTTAACGTAAACTCTTCAGCGAAGTCTAGCGTGATATGCATTCCCAATTACATTGCATTGTTAGTATAAGAAATTTAAGGATTGTATCTTGTTATTAGAATATTTTGGTTTCGTTTTTTCGTAAAAATAACACGAACAGATTTGTTTTAGCTTACCTTGATAGGCCATCTATTAGTGCAACTTAATCTAATTAAATATTAGACTCTCCATTGTCTTTTCCAACATCCAAAATAGCAGTATCAACAGCAAACGTTGCAGTTGTATTGCGATCAAATTTGGTTCACCGCAAGCTAACAGTAAATAGAGTACATTACCCTGAGGTACTCCTGTTAGATGGGAATATACTTCTTCCTATTTTATTCTAAAATATCTGTCCGATATATAAGATTTTATTAGTTGTTAGAAAAGTTGTGTGGTAGTAACATACTTAACTTGTGATTTAAGCTGTTATAACTCCATCAAAAGCCTGGACTACGTCTAGGAAAGCGGTAGAGTATACTTTGCTTTTCTTTAAGAACTTGTCGATTACGTTTATAATCCCTGACCAGCTGAGTGCTTTTCTCGAAAACCAAGTTGATCCATTCAATATTTTAGTCTTTTAATGAGAAATTTTTAGTACAATTTTAAAATAACCAGCTGCAAAGCTAGATGCAACTTCCTGGTGAGGTTCACCTGGCTTCAGTTTTATTATTGCCTCTGCTACTTCCCACAGTTTAAGTAAAGAATTTTCACGATTCGTTGGTTAAAGTTTGGTAGGATAAGGAGGTTCTTTGTAAGGAATTTGGTTTGTTTGATTAGGCCCAGATATAGGAAATGCTTTTCTGCAGGGCTCAAATAGAATTCTATCCTTATATTTATACCTGACCTTGACAAAGTCGAATTATGTAAAGTCCCAGCCCTTTTATCTGTGATAGTTCTTATCGAGCCACGAAACACTGTGTATGACAAACTGTTTTTTTTTTTAAAAATATCCACCAAACAGTGCAGCATAATTAAAACTGTTTAATCAGAGAGGCTTAAGCTTTAAGGAGCGTCCCTATTCGATAGCTCCTAAAATGAAATTACAATGAAGTACTAAAGTGCATGGATTTCGATCAGTAAGACTTAATTCGCCGCAGATTTTATGTATTGTATGCAGAACAAAAAGTGCCAACGGCATTGTCATTTTCACGAGGACTATTCCAGGAAACTGATGGTGAAATTAATTGTTCTTTGTTGAGTACTCTACGTCGTTTGTGGTTTTCATTCAAAAGAATAACCAAAAGATTGATAAGACTTGGTACTACAACTATGATACACCTAGTAAAGGATGGGTGGATGGTTCAGAAACTTACACAAAAGCTACGTCTAATAACGATAAAAGATAAAAACTATTCGACAGGCGGGGTCAGAAGGATGGATGCCTGTTTTTAGCAACCAAGAATATTTTGGTTTTTGGTTGGATTATCACTGCGTTACAACTTTTTTAGATTATGAAAAATGTTATACGTATCTCAGTCTGAGAAATGTAATAATAAGGTTGGTCTTTCTGACTGCAGCTTTGCGTGGTAGTTGCTTCAAGATTTTCCCGGTGGTGAGGTCAAATCCTGGGTCTTTTCTAAGCTCTCTGTTTGTTCTTATTCCCAGTGTGTATTTCTCCACCGTAGATCTTCCGCGATTCTATTTACTTTTTTTAATATAGCTAAATATAGCTTTTTAGAATGAAGAATGGTTAATAAAAATCGTTGCTTAATTCTGATTGAAGCAGCAGCTGTACTATACTTATTTTCCTAGTTCCAACACTTTGTATTTCAAAAACTAAGTTTGTTACTGCTATTACTATTTTATAGAATTCTAGGAATTTCTCGTGAATATCCAGCAAGTATTGTTGAAGAGTTTTGATGACAAAAATGAATAATTAATGTACGAAATGTTCCAGGTAGATAATTCGATTTACAGGGTTGGGAGTACTACTTTCAGTTACGGTGTCCTAACATCCGGATACTCGGACTAAACCAATTAGATAATGAAGACTACTATAACCCCAATTTGTAACATTGTGACATTTCAAACATTAAATCATAATTAATATGAATGACATTATTGTTTTAATTAAGATTATAAAAGGGTTACTTCGAGAGATCGGTGATTTGCCTTTATACATTGTTATTAATTGAGCTTTGGAGTTTATAAATGGAATTTTTGTTTGTCTTGATACTAATTTGAAATTGAGAAACATTTTTTTCGATCATTCTTACGGAGAATTAGTATCCTCTTGCAGTAATTTCTCTATGTTTTTCTATACTATTCTGGAAAACGGATGGAAAAAAATGTCTTGATTCTTTGTTAGGTTGGACAATTTTTAGACAACCCTCGTATAATAGATAACGTATAAAAATTCTCTTATATTTGAGGCACATGCTTTTTAATGTACCCGTTTTGATTAAAATATAAAAAAGTCAAAAGGCTTTTCTGTAATATACTTATAGAATAGAAAAAATTCTTGATTTACCAAAAATTTCACTAACAAACTCTGTATTCTGTCTATTCCAGACGTATTATTGGTTAAACTCATTATAAAATGTGAATAACAGAAAGCTGCCACTGCAAATCTTGAATGTAAATGTGAATGCTTGTCTGTCTGTTCGCTCTTTCTCTCTTTTATCCACTAGTTGATGTTCTGATGTATTAAATTGACTTTTATTGGATTGGTTTTTGTTGCTTAGTCTTTATTAATACGAGAGAGATAGACAATGTGTTTCATTGTATATACATTTCTATACTCAATGTTTCCAATAGCAAATGAAAATATAACAAAAATTTCAGTTTCACTTTGAAAAATACACTTTCATTATTAAAGAGCAAGATGACATTTCCAGTGGGGTGAGTTGGGGTAAGTAAGAGACATCTTCCTCTCCTGTACCAAAACAGTGACCTCACGGTTGACATATCGAACTCTAAATGCAGCCTTCAGAAAATTAATTAACCAATCTTTCGCAGTTACTTGTTTTTCGGTAGAAAAGGTGTAATTTTTACTCAAGATTAAGCAGGATTACTGTTCTATGCATAGATTGTCCCACTTGGGCCTACTTTCAATACAAAATCAGTTTTTTCGCCTTGTCTTCGAAGAGTAAGCTGCTATTTTATAGCCCATAACATTTTTCATCAATTTAGGGTTCCAGTCCCCCAATTAGTCTTGTTTTTGTATGTCCCAACTATCTGTTTGGGTAAGATGGAGCATACCCCATCATGCCCCACTTTTTTGCAATTGGTTCGTTTCAAATTAGGATTGCACTGAGAAGTTCTTGAATGGTTAAAAAGTTGTTGTAATATACCTGTCATCAACAGTAATCTGACACTGTACAAAACTTCCTTATGATAAAATGGTAACTATTTGCAGGCACCAAAACGTGTATACCACACAAAGTGCCACCCATTGGAAGCTGTATTTACTATACCTTCTTACTAATAGTGCTGTTTTCCAATAGGCTGTAGCACTTACAAGGCCAGGAGCTCATCTACACCATCTTACCCCGATACCCGTTTTGCCTCACTCATATACTCAGATACCCATTTTGCCTCACTCATATACTCAGATACGAAAATAAAATCACGACCGTGGCATGCCATCTTCACGCAAAAGAACCAACCTTTTATTTTGCTCTTAAGATCTACCAAACAAGTTTTGACACGAAATAATGTACCACGAAGAACGCTTAGGCCCAGCACACATGTTCCGATATTCTTGCCAGGTAAATATGCAACACACCTCATATATGTAAACCGGAAAGGCTGGCTCAGTCGAGAGTAATCAAGACGATGCCGCGTTCGTTATAGTTTGTTTTTTATTAGTAGTCGCTAAGAGCGAATAAAAGGAAACACTAGAAACGCTGGTGTAAATATTAATTTTGCAAGAAAAATCAATAAACTCAATCACCTGTTCAGATCCTAAAGATTATGGATAAGTTAAGAAATATTGTCTCTAGTAACTCGTCTTGTACAAAACTTAAATTATGTTTGCATGACATGGTGATCTCAAAAGTTGGTAGCACTATTGCAGAAGCAGTCACTAGGTAACGGTAATACCAAGTCGTTCCCTGCGCAAATAATTAGTTGAAACTATCCAAAAACATACAAACGTGCAGGTCTACACGATTATGCAGGTAGAAAGAACTGATTATCTCTGGTCTCATGCACTTTGACCTAAGGCTTTTGAAAAACAAGCTTATATTCAATTAATCCAATGGTCGTGGTGTTCGAAGGTAGATATTATAGTTGCACTTAACAGGAAACTTCAAACAAATTCGCTTTTAAATTTATGGCGATACTTATATAATTACAATACATGTCCGGAGTAAATCGCCAAGATCTAATGTTTTCCCACTACGTAAGGAAAACCATCAGATTATACAAGAAGATTGGGAATTACATAATCTTTATGATGCTTTTCAATCGTTATAATTTATACGATAGATATACGTCTAAATCAAAGTTAAGTTAGTTTCACCACAATATCATAAAAAGTCTTCTATCTTTGAATAATGAACCGAAACAAGTTACAGCTTTAGATCCGGCATTTGTTTTATGCTCCAGAAACCAGCGAATCGGCCATAAGTGCGTCGAAAGACAATAATTGCCACCTCAGACAAAGATCCAAATATTGTTATTCTAAGTAAACATTTAAGGAATTGGAACTTCCTGTCGGCAGCGAACGTGTTAATAATAACATTTTCTGACAGATAAAAGACATTTAAAGGCATTGACTAATTGTGAGTAAAAGGCGATTAACTAATTTGTAATTGTAATTTTTAATTGATTTGATACATCCCAATAAGAGCAATTTGATAAAAAAAACAAATTGATAATGTAGTAAAACATTTATAATTAAGAAATTGCTGAAAATGATTGAACCTTATTCTTAAGACACAGAATTCTTCTCCGAAATTTGAAGTTGTCTCTGGTCAGTAGATGATGATAATTTTTTCTTATCTTGCATTTGTTTGTATAAAATTTTTCTCGAAAATTAACTGGAGAAGTATAAACAGACTCCTTTGAGGCCTTCCAAATAAAGTAATCACATTTATTAATTTCCGGTCTGGTGAGCGGGGAGGACAATTATTTCCTTGTCCAATCCACTTATTTGGACATTGATGGCTTACATTGATACTTAAATGAGATGGCGCTCAATCACGCAAATTGTTTTTTTTTTAGTTTTAAACTACGAGATTTATATCAGATTTACACTTTTAATTTTAATGTCACTTTAACTTAACAAAATGCATTTTCATATTTATAAATAAAAACTGCTTAATTTACACAATTAGCGTCTTGTGCAATAATTAAAGTTTTACTAAAAACAACATTACACATAATAAATAAAAAATGCGTTCTAAGTAAACATAAATATAATTATTCACTTATTATATAAACAAATGTGAATTATTATAAGGTAACTTGATTAAACCATTGTTTCAATTTCAATCGGAATGGCAAATCGTCCAATAAATCTGTAAGAGTATTTTGGAGCAACTCTAAATAAGTTTCGCCAGTGAGCCAGTTTGAAAAAATAATATGCAGTTCATCATCAATATTATATCCAAAATGAGTTCTCCATTTGGCACAGAACGTTTTTGATAAACACAATAAAAATTTCCTGTTTCTCGAGCCCGTCTTGTCTTTCAACATTAGAAAATATTTCTTTGTAGTGAACCTATATGAGAATTTTTCACTTATTTGAAAAAAAATTATAACAATTTAAATACCAGAAGAGCTTTTTACTTTTTAATGTTTTAAATAACATGTATTTGGTTAGGTTAGAACAGTTATCGTTGAGGCCGCTTGCGGCCGAGGCAAGATAATCTTGAGGTCGTTAAAAAGTTTCGCAGCCATGGCATACACACTATTTTTCGTGCAAACGTTAAACTTATTAAACTAGACTAGCTTTTACCCGCGGCTTCGCTCGCATCGAATCCATTAAGTAAGTATCAGAAATCATTATAATAGAAAAGAACGAACTCTGTAGCTATATTAGAACCTGAGATATAGATCTTGCCAAAAACCTACAAAAATCCATAATTCCACATTGAATGTCCGCGCTTAGCTCCTCTCCAACTCGACCGATTTAAGTGCTCAGAAACTCAAAAGAAAGAAGGTGTTTCAGCGAGTGTTCTTGAATCAAAAGGAACTCTGTAGCTATATTAGAACCTGAGATATAGATCTTTGAATGTAGAAAAATTGCCAAAAACCTACAAAAATCCATAACTCCACATTGCATGTCCGCGCTTAGCTCCTCTCCAACTCGACCGATTTAAGTGCTCAGAAACTCAAAAGAAAGAAGGTGTTTCAGCAAGTGTTCTTGAACCAAAACGAACTCTGTAGCTATATTAGAACCTGAGATATAGATCTTTGAATGTAGAAAAATTGCCAAAAACCTACAAAAATCCATAACTCCACATTGCATGTCCGCGCTTAGCTCCTCTCCAACTCGACCGATTTAAGTGCTCAGAAACTCAAAAGAAAGAAGGTGTTTTAGCAAGTGTTCTTGAACCAAAACGAACTCTGTAGCTATATTAGAACCTGAGATATAGATCTTTGAATGTAGAAAAATTGCCAAAAACCTACAAAAATCCATAACTCCACATTGAATGTCCGCGCTTACCTCCTCTCCAACTCGACTGATTTAAGTGCTCAGAAACTCAAAAGAAAGAAGGTGTTTCAGCGAGTGTTCTTGAATCAAAAGGAACTCTGTAGCTATATTAGAACCTGAGATATAGATCTTTGAATGTAGAAAAATTGCCAAAAACCTACAAAAATCCATAACTCCACATTGCATGTCCGCGCTTAGCTCCTCTCCAACTCGACCGATTTAAGTGCTCAGAAACTCAAAAGAAAGAAGGTGTTTCAGCAAGTGTTCTTGAACCAAAACGAACTCTGTAGCTATATTAGAACCTGAGATATAGATCTTTGAATGTAGAAAAATTACCAAAAACCTACAAAAATTCATAACTCCACATTGCATGTCCGCGCTTAGCTCCTCTCCAACTCGACCGATTTAAGTGCTCAGAAACTCAAAAGAAAGAAGGTGTTTCAGCAAGTGTTCTTGAACCAAAACGAACTCTGTAGCTATATTAGAACCTGAGATATAGATCTTTGAATGTAGAAAAATTGCCAAAAACCTACAAAAATCCATAACTCCACATTGAATGTCCGCGCCTACCTCATCTACAACTCATCCGATTCAATTGTTCAAAAACTCAAAAGAAAGAGGGTGTTTTAGCGAGTGTTCTTAAACCAAAACGAAGTTTCTATCTTGAATAGAACCTGAGATATTGAGGATAGAACGTTTGTATGTGAAAAACTCCCATAAGTAATGTACAGGGGGAAATCGCATTTGAGTATAACTTGAGAATGGTGAAAATTAGATGAAATCCGATGGTTGATGGCTGAACTGTGCATCAATACCTTTCATTGAAAAAAAAAATTAAGCAAATCGGTTGGGTACAACGCCTAAACGGACTCGGAATGGAAATCATCAATTTTTTTAATTTATAAGATAATTGTAAATAAATATATATTGCTATGAAATCAACAGCAGTTCAATTTATTGCTATGGAAATCATATGTTTCAATATATACAAAATATTTTGACAGTTCTCGCCATTTAGTTAGTAAAAATAGTTATTGAAGATATTCAGGAAGAGAATGTTGTATTAATAGTAATAGTTCCTGATATAAAGACGGATAAGAAACGTATTTTCACTGTTACTAATATTGATTTTATGAAAATTTATTGTAAATATGCAGCTCTTCGTATATTGTTGAAATACGTAAACGGAAAGTGCACCGTACAAGTTGATGGAGTGCATACCATTGGGAAAATGCCTAGTATAATTGCCAAGTATCTCAGATTACCAAATCCTGAAACATCACTGTTTTCGGAGAAGTTCTGCCACGCTGCTTGCCAATACAGGGGCTGATATGTCAATTCTTAAACGTCACGGTGGATGGAAGTCTACGACAGTATAGAAATATCCTTCCGCTCTCTCGAAAATAAGAAGCAAATTTCCAACTCATTTTTTGGCGATATATTATCTGGTTTGAATGTAGGCTATAATCATTATTCAGAAACAACTTCTGGAGTAAATATAAGTAATAATACATCCTAAATAATATAAGTACTTATGTATTTGTTCAATCTTTGTTTTTGTAGTATATTAGAAAAGTCAAATTTGGAAGTGACGTTTGGTTTCGTGGTCGTTGCTATGGGTAATGGCCGCGAAATTTAATTTCGCGGACTGTGCTGAGAACGTGAAATACTAACTTTGCGTGCAATTGCACGAAATAAAATTTTTCTACGACCGTGCGTTTTAACCCACTTTCCCGCACGCATTTTAGCTTTGAAAGTGTCACTTTCCCGCACTAGTTCATATTATGACCTTATTAGATAGTTTTTTACTTCGGTGGTTATAACTATTGTTACTACAGGTAAATAAATATTCACGAAATAGTCCATCAAATAAAATTTAATCATTTAATAAAATTTTTGTAGCATTTTTAATTTTTTGAAAATATAAAATAATGAAGATGTACATTCTTCAAAGAAGTGTCATAGCAACTGCTATCAAACCACCCGGGTTTGATAGCAGTCGCTATAACAACCCAGGCGTGTAATTGTTACTAAAACGTCAAAGTTGTTCAAAACGTCTGGGAAGTGACCGAATAAGTACAATCTTCTTCTAAATTAAACCACATTAAACCAAATAACTCCATTGGACCGGCAATTCTTACTAGTCTACAGAATGCAACAAATTGTGTTTTCAATATTAAGATTTATAATACTTAGTAGTTTTTAGTTAAAGTTTTGTATATTATTATGTTTGTGGAATAAAATAATTTTTGAAAAATGGGTCGTTGTATATACGGTCGTAGAAAAAATATTGTTCCTAACTAATGCGTAAAGTATCTTTCCGCACTTGACTGCTTGCCCGAACTCCGCTCCGTGTCGTTCGGGACAACTGCAGTCGCGTGCGGGAAAGTATCACTTTCCGCACTTGTTAGGAAAATAACTATTTTAAATCAACTGAGGGATGAAAAACTTTAAGATCATTTATTAAGCCACCAGAATAGTAGCATTCCCTTTTACTTACCACTATTTAATAGTCTTAACAGTTTCAAACAGTGTACCAAATTTGGTATTTTTAAGTTGAGGGGTTTCCAGTTTTTCGGAAATTTTACCCTACTTCAAAGACCTACAAATCCTCGGGAGTACAACTTGTTATAGTGGTAAATTGCCACAAATCATCATATTTTGGGCTCCTCTATACGTGTCTGCTTCGTGTACACATATTCGGTACAGATTGATATTCCGAGCTTTCGAATACTTGTGTATTCATTATCTGATATATACTGAAATAGATCGAAACATCAATTTTTTACTTGCCATTAAAACGGACATTTGAAAGTGTAGATTTTTGTCATGTTTTATATATTCCAATCAGTCTTGATTTTACTAATTTTTGATGTTATTTTAGTGACGATGCTAAAAGCAACGAGACGCCGCGTCGCGCTGTCTGAATATCAGACTTTCGGTTTGAGAAATGGGTTAAGAATTTACATGTTCCACTAACGTTTGATGTTAAAACATATGTAATAACTTCTCGCTAGAATTGATCCATTTTAATGGAATTTACTTACGTCCCCGTGCCTGTTCACTATTCTCCCTATTTTTTGCTTAACTCTTTGGAGTACTAACAAAATCTGCATGTGAAAATAGGGAAAATACTTATGATAATACATATGTAAAAGAGATTTTGTCTTTAAAGCTTGTAACGATGTCCATGCCCGTGACGTCAGCAGCGTTGGAAATCGGCGCGTGATGCTGTCTCCAAGTATCGGGATGCTTTTCGGACCCAGTTTTATCGCTACCCTTGTTCACGTAAGTTTGTGCAAAAAGTGAATAAATTCAGTCATGGAACATCCATAGATTAATACATGATTGAACATGAAAATAATTAAATTTTCATTTTAGAATATGTAAGTAGCAATTCATTTATACCTATATATTTTGTAAACTAGCTAAAACTTCGGGGAATACTTAAAACCAACCACCTGTTAGTGTTTGCATGGAACATAGTTCAGGATATAATTTAGCAACCAGTTGATATGGTGACGTTTGAAGACCGTTTCCACTTGTTACGGGAGCGTATAATTCATTGGGGAAACGAAATACGCTACACTATTTATAGGAATATCGAAATTCAATATTTGTAGATAAACAAAAGCTCTATAAAAGCTTTATTAATTAGTAAAAAACACTCTCGAATTAAAACAAATAATAAAATCTTTCTGTAATTTGGTTGAAAATTCATGTAAAGGACTAAAAAAACTGAAACTGAACTAGGAGCTAGCTGCAGCTTTTTCAAGGTTACTTTTACCCGGATGGAAAGTCCACCACAGTGAGTTACATTTATATTATTTCCTGCCAATTCCAATTTTTTCAATGGTATAATGAAACCTGTGAATTAAGCAAAAATTGTCCTGGATATTTTTTTCGTCTACTCTCGATCAAAATTTCATTTGATTCAGGTATTTTTCAACATAGTGAGTCTCTTTTGTACCCTCGTCAAACTTTTTGAAAGCCAGAACTAAATCAATATAAATTCTACAGTAAACTTGAGCCACATTTCATTAAATCAACATTTAACGATCAATAATAATTTCTATTTTTGAATTCTTAGATCGGTTTAATTGAATTTCTCACTAATTGAACACTAGAAATTTTATTCGCCAGTAAAAATTAATATGTCATATAAAATGGAACAATATGACACTATATATTTTGAGGTACAAGGTTTTTCCTGGAAATTATTTCATTTATGTTCAAAGTAATCACCAACTACATCAAAGAACTTTTGTAACCTAAACTTCCACGATTTAAAGGATTTAATTCAAGCATATTTTGCGATGCTCTCATCTAACTTATCTTTTGTCGTAAAACAACGAGCACGTACATATTTCTTTAGATCAAAGAATAAACAAAAATCATACATGGTCAAATCAGGCGATTAGAATGATTAATGACTATTAAGTTATAATCTAAATGACTTTAGAACTGCAAGAAAACATTTTGTTAAGTACAAGCTTGTTGTAATTCCACGTTCTTCTTCAAGCTTAGCTTACTTATATACCTTACATAACAATCATTTGCTTCTTCGCAAAAGCTGATGAATATTGGTGAATCCACTCGCGACTTTTAGGTCGAATGGGAAAGGTATGTATTTTCTAAAATATATGATGTGGACTCTTTTTTAACTTTTCTAATGTTATGCGCATTTTTACATATTGTGCCTTCTGGAAAACTTTAAGCGTATATGGTACTCAAGAACAGGGCTAACCAGTATTTGATTCATCACCGAATGCGCGTTGAAACTGTTTAAGACAGATGACAAGTGAAAGCTTACTACTTGAGGATGGTGGTATTTAGACATTCAGCTCTAGCTCTTTGATATCTGAAAACATACAGAGTATAAATAATTTTATCTTGCTTGGCCTAACGTTTTTTCCGATCTTTGGCAATTTTAGGAGGACAGCAGCAAATCTTTCAGCTCCAAAGCTCCAAGTTCTAATCAACTCAAGTATCCATACTTGTAAAGAGATTCTTACAGATTTCATGTTCGCACCAACTCTTGGTAAACTGGAATTTATTCCTCGACCCTACAGTGCCCAGTTTCTTCCATATCCTATATCATAAAATATTTTTAGAGATGGTAGTGCTCTTCAAGGAATTAATAGTTACCTTGGATTTATTAAGATCCAAATAAATTATTGATTTAGCAGTATCAAATCGATCGAAGTTTTTCTTTCTTTATTAAATGGCCACATGAAAAAACCTTTATATTATAGTATAGCCCATCGTATTCAATGGTTTTCCAAAGGTTCAGAAAGCTCTTTGAGATTTTGGTAAAACTATTCTTGCGCTTAGATTAAAAAAATTGTCAAACTGCATTTTGAACATCTCCTTTGGATTGAAATTTTTTCCAGCACAATTATTTCGCCACGAATCTAAATAAATAATAATCTGACGGTGTAAGGTCTGGCTTAAATGCTGGATATAGCAGGAATTCAATAACACCAAGTTCTCCGATATAACCTTATACCTTAGCATCAGCTGTCCACTATAAATCTTGGCATTGATAGCCCGTATATCTTGAATGATTTCGAAGTACAGGAAACCATTATAATTTCATAAGACACGCAACAAGACCTCTTTTTGTCACGGGTTCGGGTAATTTTCATTTGTCTTACCACTGATTTCTTATGTTCGGGTTGTTAAGATAAATCCATTTTTCATCGCAATTAACACACCTCGACGTTTCGGTTGAATCTCGACTTATATGCGTGGCACTATTCGACAACTTTTATAGATACCTAATGATTTTAAATGACGATGTATGATATCTTAAGAAGATTCTAGGGAATCCGATAATAGGCGAGTGCTGGTGGTAGATTTGTTTTCTACTGCTTCCTTTGTAACCTCGCATGTGGATGACCTGAGCGCTAACGATCTTTAAGCGTCAAATCGCCACTATCAATAGCTTAAACTAAAGCTGTGTCGTTCGCTCATTAACTATGTCCTTCCCTCCAATATTACATATTGTCCTTGCCGTCACGGCTGCTTTCAACTTTTGTTTCCAATAATGTTTCAACAATACACATTTAACGCACTCCATATTACTTATTATAAAAACTGCGTCGTCGAAGAGAAAATAATTAAAAGAAAGTAATGTACTCTCCATAGAACAAGTTATAACATTTAAGAGACACCTTCTATGATATAGTCCAGGATGACACCTCCAGAGCACTTATATTTCAGCTTCCGCATTCTCAGAAACTCCATCTTACAGAAATTCATTTTACTACCCCACAATGATGTTCTAGGCGTGTCGAAGGCGTTTATTTTGCCATATCTACGACTACAATCGCGTCTTCATATCCTTAGATTCCTTTAGGCCAAAATCACGAGACTACTATTCTATTCCACAAGTTTTTCGAAACATCTATGTCAGTTTTGAGTTCATGTTATTGAAGCTCAGTACGTTGATGGCTGCTTGATTCTCAGGATAAATTCATACGTCATATTTGTTGGTATCCTTTCAGGATGATTTGTCTGGCGTTTTCTAGTGTTTATTTTTATCCGATTCATATATACTTGTATATTCGGTTGACAGTTATTGGGAAAGATCTTGCCAAATCTCTTTGAACCGGCTCTCCTCTTCTATCATATCTGTTCTTTTATCTTCAATTTTATCTTCATATGTCTTATTTCTTCTTTATCTTTTGTGATATTATTTAGTCTCTATTTCTTATTTCAATCAATTTCCTTTTGTTTTATTAATTGTTTTATCGTATTTTTTTCTTGCCTCTCGATATTTTGTGATTTCTATGCTGCAATAAACAAAAAATAATGCTCCAAAGATCTACTATAGATTTCAATCCAGTTCTGCCCAATATCTTAGGTTTCCTCCTCGAACTCGTGAATATCTTCGCATTTAGTCCAACTGGTATTATTTTCTACAAATTTTTTATTCTCATAAAACAAAGAGACAGAGATTTTTCTCTATCCCAGCTGCAATGAAGTATATTTTCTGTTGCTTTCCTCTATATACGTTTTTAATTTGAAAATACAGCTTCTATTCTTATCCTTTGTCTTCCTGATCCTGAAAGTTAGCTATTTGTTGAAAGCTACTAGTAATATTTAAAACGTAAAATGAAAACTATCGTTCAGTACTATTATTGGTGTTTTTTTTTCTCGATGCTTTCATTTCGTTCATTTTTCATGATTTAGTTTTATCCATATATATTGCTTGCCAGATATATTATCGTATGCTTTCTCTAGACCCATGAAGCTCGCGTGTATTTCTTCTATAAAGTGAAAGAGAACAAAAAAATCTTGATTGAAATAAGAAGAAATATGAGCCCGAAATATTAAAGTATATTTCAGACGCAGCTGAAATTAAATTATAAAAAGTATACTTATAAATTGTGCCGTCATAATTACTTTTTCATTCAGAAAATGTCTTGGGATTCCAATGAAATTTTAACATATTCCAACGATTTATTCGAGTTCACCTACATTTTACTTTATTTCTGATCTAAACATTTCCCGTAAATTCTGAACATTCATTTTACGAATTATACGATGCGATTCCAAGTATGTTTTTTTCCCTAGATTGAATTTTTTGGTGGATTTAATGATCCTATTGAGAGCATTTACAGTGCTCTCCTTCAATTTATAAATGGCAAGGCAAAGTGGAATAGATAAATGGAGCAAAAACAAATGTCTGTTAAATTTTTTCATTTACCATTTTATTATAAATAACCATTTTGTTCAAAAAGTTTGCGTATATAATTAAAATACTATTTGATTAACATAAAATCCAAAGTATTTTATTTAAAAGTTGTATTAATATGAAAATAAACTCCAAAATACGAGAACTGCTACTTAAGTTTCGAGATAGACAAATAAAAACAAATATTTGTAATTGGATATGGTTCTAAAAAGCTACTCCAAGCATTTTACTTCGTTGTCTTGCGATATGTGTAAAATATTCGGTTTCAAAGGCTGATTCTCATGTTTTTAAAGCAAGTTTATAGCGGCATTTGTTAAACTGGTTTTAGTATGAGTATATCTAAGAAACTTTGAAATAGAAAGCTCGATACAGTGCATAAGATTAAAGTTAAGTAGGTGATTTCAACAGTTTCAACAATTCTGTATTCCGGATTATAGTGTGACCTGATTTTTCACGTATAATTTTTTATCTAAATGGCTCACACTATACAAAATTGTTGCACAAAACGTATGGTATGTTTCTCTCAACAAAGCTCTGTGAATAGTCACTATTCCCGAAAATCTGATTTACCTCTTTCGAAAAGTTAAATTACCAATTAAGATACTCATCGTTCCGTAATTTATTCAATTTTACATTCGTTCCTAGAAGTTATTCGTAACAAATACCCCAAAAACAACGAAGATGAATGGGAAACAATATTTCCACAGAAAATCAAGGCGAATTCGTTTAATATGAAAAGATTCCATTCTTCTAATAGTTGATTGTCGTTCTAGAAACTCAAGATTTGAATAATGTTAGTCAGTCGAATATAACATTAGAGAAATTTTTGTCCGCGACATATTTGATTTGCTCTCAAATATATTCTGAGTCATTTACATAAAATAGCGTAGTACATATAACTTTCCAGTTGATACGGATCTTGAAGAGGAAAAGTGGCTTAACAACAACAATACAAATATTTTCATTGCCTCGATGTCATTCCCGAATGGATAGTCATGTAATTTTTTCAGCTCCTTAACTACTCTTCCTCTCAGATTAATTAGTTGTTTTGTCTCCTCGAAAGTATCATTGTTTTTACCATACGTACCTCAAGACAACGTTTCTTGTCGCAGAGTTTGTATTTTGCAAATGACAAATAAACAATTTTTGTCACACTTCTATTTTTCTTTGTATGGATTCTTCTATGTTTTCTGCTACGTAAGAAGAGCGCCATCCTCCGCAACATGGTTGCCGAAGAACGCCTTAGCCCAAATTTTTAATTTTTAGGTTATTGAAACAAGTTTCTTAGCAGCGTTGATGGCGTGGCATCCAATATGTTGGGCGCAACACCTACGATTCCGGTATGCAAGAAATAATCTTCTGCTGTTCATATTTTTAGACCGTAGATCTGCATTCATGGTAAAGTGCACAGGGCTCCAATGTACATCCCTCTTGGTAATGGTAGAACTTCTTCACATATCATTTTTTCCATTTTGTAAAAACACATTAATGAAGCGCTCATTATCTTCCACATCGTCTAAAGTCAAACGTATCAAATAATTTCTACGACATACGTTAAAGAACCCAAACACTAAAATTACTTTTGCCAGTGGTTACTTCTGACGTTAGTATCCTGAACTTTTTTGGTATGTAGCCCACAGCCTGACGCTTAAGCAAATAGTTTTTGGATAAGATGTTTGCCAGCAATTTCTTTTGTAGCTAAACAACTCTTTAGCGTTGAGAACTGACTACATAACGTAGAAGATTTCATATTCTTAGTTTTTTCGACAAAATAGGTTTCTCCGCAAATTTCCATCAATAAAATTCCCATCTTGACAAAACCAGTAGTCAAATACTTAAGTTTGCATCCACTTACATGGAGGAGAAAGATATTAATTGGCTACTTAACAAATGGTCTCAAATATCTCTCGAAAATAAATTGCTCTACTGCAAAACTGTATTCATATGAATTTAGTCGTATTGAATAGAACTATGAAGCTGAAGTAAACTTTCAAATACCAAGATTTCCTAACATATTCTAATCAAACATAACGATTCGAACATTACGCTAATCAAAGATGTGGTAAAGAAACATACCACAAGATACAAACCACCGACCTCAACAATGAATTGATAAATCATCTATTCAACCACTAGCAGAGAGAAGATTGTAGAGACTATGACCCAGGAGATCTCCCAAAACAAATTCTCTCGATAAAAAGAATTTTTCAGAACACTTTCGAATGTTTTTAGATGTTGTTTTAGAAAAAAGAAATAAATTATTATAATTTTCCAACCGTACATTCATAATTGGTTATTAAATTATTTGAAATAATCCTTAGGTATAAAAATAGCAAGTTAAGTACATTACATCGTTACGCTGCCTTGTGATAAATTTTTATTTGGATGATCGCGTACAGGTAGTAAAAATGTGTTGGACCTTCTTGCAAGCGACGATGCCTACTCCCTTGGGAATTGTAATGGAATATACGCCGTAATGGTAGTTAGTGAACATTTGGTCACACAATTAATTAAAACTCTTACGGAAATAGCGTCTGTTTGTTCAGGATCAGGCTTTTAGATACCCACAGAGACTCATTTAATTTTTTGTTAACACGTATTTACAGTTAATCTGTAAAAATCCTTTCAAGTTGAATTACGTTTCCTTGGAATACGTATTAGTCATCTACTGTTTAGTGTTACTTTTGGGTATGCAATAAGGAAGATTGAAATCGACATTATAACATATAGACTCCAAAGACTCTTATTTGAACAGACCATGTAAAGGGTGGCCCAACCAAAATGCATGATGTTAATGGTAAATAAAACAAAAAAAAGTTTTCAGAGAATTATCTTAATATTTTTTATAATGATAGAAGGATCTATGACAATTATGTGTGAAACAAAATATCGGCCAAACGCTAGCCACGGCTTCGGTGTCATACCTCTATCCGACGGTTCATATTTTCAATGACATAATTGAGGTTCAATGTTGTTAATGTGCCTAATTATCTCATCCGTTAGCTCTTGAATTGTTTCTCGCGCAAAAGAGCCATTGTTTCGTTGGCTGTGTGGCAAGTGGCATCATCCTGTTGGAATCACATATCGTCCAGGTCCATATCCTCAGTTTCTGGCCACAAGATGTCCGTTATCATCTCGCGATAGCAAATACCATTCACGGTAGCTGCTGGGCCGACCTCATTATCGAAGAAGTACGCCCCCAGCCCATAAATCGCACCAAAGAGTCACTCTTTGTGGATGCATCGACTTTTCAACAATCACTCGTGGATTCTCATTTGCCCAAATGCGGCGATTCTGCTTGTTAACAAATACACTGAGGTGAAAGTGTGCGTCGTAGCTGAAGATGATTTTCTTTGTAAGGTCACCATTAACTTCTGTCTGTTCAACCAACCATTCGGCGTATTGACGACGCTTGAAATGATCAGCAGGCGTCAGCTCTTGAGTCAATTGAAACTTGCAAGCGTGTAAATCCAAATCTTTATCCAAAATTTGCATCAGTGATGTTCGTGAGATGATTAATTATTGGGCACGACGACGCGAACAACAGTAATGTTTTCCGCAGAACGAACGGTGCGAGCATGCACAGGTGTTTTCACATTTTCTATACACTCGGTTTGCTGAAATTTGCGCACAATTCTCCCGATTGTGGACACATTTGGTTGATTATGCTGACCCAAAATCACGATGTACACGAAATGCATTTTGATTTGAACGCCCATTTTCGAAAAAGGCTCCAACAATCTTAACGCGTTGCTCAATTGTGTACCTCTCCATGGTTGAATTTGTTAAACACTGAAACAAAGAAATGTCAAATTAGTTGGGCAAAAAACTTGACGTTAAGGTGCGACTCACAATTAACATCGTGCATTATAGTTGGGAAAACTTTGAAAAACTAAGCTGAAAAACGGTTTGTTTTTCGATGAAAATAATTTCTAAAATTGAAAAATGGTTTGTTTTCTGAAAAAAACAATTTCTAAAATCGAAAACGGTTGGTTTTCAAAGAAAAACAGTTCCCGAACCAAAAAACAAATCAAAAAATGATTTTTTATCTCCATTGATTTTTGATTTGTACTCTGAATAAAAAAATTTTAGAAAATGCTGATGAAGTTTTCTTGATTAATGGAAAATTTGTCAACAATATACGCTACGCTGACAATACTCTTCAGAGCCAGGTCGCTTGAGGAACTGCAGAGGTTCGTAGAACGCTTTGTAATAGTCTGCCAGAATAACGAACAAAAGCTTAACACACAGAACACTAAATATTTGGTCATAATTAAACTACAAAATGTACCAGGAAGAGAAACGACGGTTTATAGCTTACAAATAGATCAAGTAGGAAAAAGTTATTACCTAAGAACGGTAATAAAAAATAAATGGAATCTTAGCGTGGAGTTATGGACAAAGAGAAGCCGAGTAGCCAAAGCAAGAACAAGTTTCATAAAACTAAAGCTTATGGCAATCATGGGTAGTAGAAGCTAGGATAGGTTACAACGCACAACATTGTGGTTGAAAAATCTTCGTCAGTAGTTCGGCCTAACCAGCTCAGGTATGTCGTACAGCAGTAAATAAAGCAAAATGGCAGTCAACCATCGATTACGTTCAAGGCACGCGAAGAAGATTTACCTGGTGTAAATGATTAAACTCTTTCAGAGCCTGGGGTATAACGTAAGAACGATACGCATGGTTAAATGGATATATTACAGTATTAACAATTTTTCTTGCGATTTGAAGTAGATGAATAATATAGTAAGACAACATGTATTAACTATCATTTTCCTTTTTGTAATTACTAACTTTTGTTATTACTATAATTTTATTGTTTATATACATACTCAATTCTACCTACATAAGCTTTTACTTCGATTGTTTATAAGCTACTACATACGATAAAAGTGAACATAATTTTTTTATCGAAGTATGTTTCTTCCGAGAAGGATTTTAGTTAATGACTAGACATAGAACGTAAAAAGGCCTCTTTGAGCTTATTAGAGCTCATACAATGGTACAGCATTCTTTCAAAGGCCCATTGAAACTGTTTTGCTTGGAAGTAGGGCATAAATTAGATTGAGTATTCAATGTAGATTGTACTGCATTAATTAGAATTTTAATATGATTTCTTTCAACTTTTCAAGTTGCGAGTTTCAAAAAAATTATAAACTTTTAAAGTTTTATTGCAATGAAAATAGCCCGACATTATTATTTAATTGAATTTTATGATAAAAGTAAGTTTAATAGAGACCTAATACAAAAAAGTTCCAGCATCAAAATAGCTATGATGTAAGTTTATAAGTAAGCCTTGAAAGGACGAGCCATTTGAAGGGAAGGACGCGTTCGGGGGTTTTAAAAGCACTTAGAAACTCACCATAACTTCAGGTAATGATTGAATATACAGAGTGAATGAAGTATAGCAAGTAAATTCGATTAAAAGTTTTAGGTGAATTTCTATATTTAGGTTTCTATTATATAATTTGAATTTACTGGTTGTACGTTCAACAAATTGTATTGTAAACAATTTTTTATTTAAAAAATTCGAATTTGTATTCTTTGAAACGAATCGGTCATAAATTGGATCCACCCAGAAAAAATCTAATGGACAACTGAGTATTAAGAAATTTGAAAAAACCTATTTTCCTCTAAAGTAAAGTGACTTATACATGGAAAATACGTTAAAAAGTTATTGAGATAAGTTTAAATTCATCATTATAATCCTTCGACCTCTATACTGATGCCTCCACCACACAAAACTTTCCCACGGCTATTTGATGTCGTCAGAAAAACATTTTTTCTACGACCGTGCGTTTTAACCCACTTTCCCGCACGCATTTTAGTTTTGAAAGTGTCACTTTCCCGCACTAGTGCAGGAAAGTGAAATTATGCAAATTTTGACCTTATTAGGTAGTTTCTTACTTCTGAGATTATAACTATTGTTACTACAGGTAAATAAATATTTACGAAATAGTCCATCAAATAAAATTTAAACCTTTTCTAGCTTTTTGCATAATTTTTAATTTTTTGAAAATATAAAATAATACAGATATTTTTTATATAACCTTGGAATTGTTACTAAAACGTCCAAGTTGTTCAAAACGTCTTGAAAGTGATCGAATATGTGGAATCTTCTTCTAAATTAAACCACACTAAACCGAATCCGATACAATAATATTAATGGATTTATGCGACGAAGGACTTCCCGAAGCCATTTTGAAGGCTGCAAATGAAGCTAATTCCGAGCTGTTACCTGCCAAATGACTTAAAACCGTTGCCGTCATCATCATCTTTATGCGACCTGCAATATGCAATATTTATAATAATTAGTAGTTTTTAGTTAAAGTTTGGTATATTATTATGTTTGTTGGAATAAAATAATTTTTGAAAAATTTGTTGGTATACTTTTTTGTATATAAGATCGTAGAAAAAATTATGTTCCTAACTCATGCGTAAAGTGTCTTTCCCGCACGCGACTGCAGTTGTCCCGAACGACGCGGAGCGGAGTTCGGGCAAGCGGTCAAGTATCACTTTCCGCACTTGTTAGGAAAATAATTATTGTCTACCAAACTTGACACGTTTCTGTGTCTGTAAAGCACATCCTAACTGACTGACATGTTGGGCTGATCCTGAGTCAAATGAAATAAATGAGAAAGTTACTAAAAACTTAACCAGCTCATTAGATCGAACCCACCTATTCGACAACCAAATTTAGACAAATCTACACAATTTGTAAAACAATTGTAGAATGTTTTCAAACCATACACGGTTGAAAATTTTAATTATAGTAAAGACATAATAGATTCCGACGAAAGCTCCTGGTTATGACAAAAGGTAAAGTCAGATGAATTTATGGAATTCATTACTTTTCGATTTCAATGCTAATTTAATATTGAACTACATTCTGTCTCAATAGAAAGTAGCATAAAACATAATAATTCCTAAATCTGACAAGCCCGCTAGATAACCAATATCACATAGACTAATCAGTCTACTACCAGTCTAGTCAAAAGTTCTTTTTTTCCGAATAACTCTTTTCATGTCTCCAATATGTCTTCCTTGTTTATTTTTATATTGTTTCCTTCATGTCTCATTCTTATTTTCTTTATTTTATTTCCTCTATGATTTTGCTCCAAAAGCTTCTATAATTGTCTTCATTGTTATTTGCTAATCATTCTCCAAATTGTTTTCTCTTTGCTATTTCGTTATTGACTTTTCTTCTTCTGCTGTGACTGCTTAATTTCTAATAAATAATAACAATCCTTCAACGTTATTTAAATTTAGTTAAGTAAAAGAAATTAATTATAGTTACATTCTCACAAATTCAATTCAACAAATTCTTCAAAAATGAAACAAACAAATTTGTGCCAGAGTTTTTTTATCAGCGACAATTCGAAACTCAATGGGTAGTAGATAAAGTTTTTGTTGTTCCAAACTAACGTTATTTCCAATTTCGTACGTAAAACACCTTAAGCTGTAAATTTTTTTCACCCCTCAATTCCATTGACGTGATGGATCGTATTTTCAAAAATAATGGTTTAAGTTGGTGTAGTTTGTTAGAGTGTATTTTATTATTTATAACGTATATAAAACGTTACAACTGTTATGTTGCGTCTATGCCCACGAGGCAATACTTTAAGCCCCTCAAGTTGCTAACTATAGACATTTTCAATGTTTCCGATGGGGATTAGTAAACATTTTTTACTACAGTAGAAATCCAATGAAATCAATTAATTTGAAGTCATATGATTGTAGAAAACAATGTAGCGATTTAGTTGTAATACTCACAAAAATATTAATGAAATTATTAATTAACATTTAATGTAAAAAATTAGATGGAAATCGCACAGCGCTAGAAGAGCGGATTGGGCCGTGAATATGAGAAAAGAAGGTGCAGTAAGAAAATGGCGATATACTAGGAATGGTGATTCTAAGAAAATAATTTGAGAAACATTTTCGTGATTAATGTCATGCTATAAAATTTTGGTCTGGGCTTCATTTCTGAGAAAAATTTTGGAAAATTTTTGTAGCACACATAGGATCAATGAGGACTTTTGGTATTCTATATCTACTAGTGTACCCAAGGTCTCCACGAAAATGTTTCTTTGTCGGATTCTTTGTCACTTTGGATTAAACGAAGTACGAAGTCATTCAATTCATTGATGAACTACTTAAGGCAGTCTCAATGTTCCGTTCTCGTTGGCTTTTTTATTTCTAGTGGTGTAGAATGTTTCTTCTTTATATATTGCCTATTTCCAATACCGGAAAAGAGGATAGGTATTTCATATGTAGTGATTTTATCTTGAATGCATGCTAATACTTTTGTTTCTTGCTGAATGCTGCTTGCTATTCCCAAAATCCAGGAATCTGCCTATTTGAATAGAAAAGGTTTCTTCACATAACTTTGGACCCATTGGGACAATATAGTTTCACTTTCAGATCCGTTCATACTTTGTTTGGGTTTGTGCGAGTGTTCTCTAAATGGATTGCTTACTCTGCAGCTATGAGTTATATCCCTCTTTAGTATTACTGCCTCTGACGCGAGAATCCGTCGTGTTCCTGCTGGTCTTGACACATTAATTCTGTAAGTAATAAACTGTGGACTATGAGGGCTTAAGATTAAGCTCTTTGTTCCTATTTGAACTCTTCTTAAATTTAATAATCTCAATACTTCAAACGGTTCCAAAAATATATTGTTGGATACATTTGAAAGTATTTTGATTTGCATCAATGCATGGAATACGAATTAAAATGTCAAAATAGGCTTTTTGACGACGTCAAATATCATAATTTATTTTGCAACGGTTACTTTATGAAAGAAAGTTGTCTGCTACATCTATATTGCTAAACACTAATAATTATATAACGAAAACTATTTTAGCATAAAAAACTTTAAAAAAAAATTCAAAAGAACCAATAAAACGTTACAATTGAAAATGTTGATATGCTTTGAAGTAAATTTCTGAGTATTATGTTCAAGGGAGTTCGGTAAACCTCACTGAGGGTGTATTCGTTAATATATACTTGCTTGAACCCGTTTATAGTGGTAATTTTATAGTATTCCAACCTGACCATCTTGTATCGTCGTAAATATGTAACTAGAGTACAATAATGATAAAACCATAAAATAAACATAAAGCATAAACTTTGAAACGTGTGTTTAGGAGAACAGCATTAAATAATTTAATAGTGTAAATTGTGTTATGGTTTATGAAGATTAACCTTATATTTATTCATTTCCGTCAACTTTGTTGTTGGAATTTTTAGACCCGTTCATACTGAACACACTGTTTACAATACCCCTACATTATTAGTTCCCAAACTTGTTTGTTTTAGCACTAATACCAATTTCCAAATCTCGAAAAAAAAATCAAGATTATATCTATCTATGGAAACTTGCATTATGGTTTCAACGATTAAAATGTTCGTATAAATAGGGTAGAAATGATTGATTGATAGGGTTAATCATTTGATAATAAAATCAACTAAACAAATTTTCATTTAAATTGTTTATTGATTGTGCTGTGAGCGGCTGTCAAAAAGCAAAGCTGGCCAATCTAAAAAGTGACTCCACCCAACCACCCAACTTTACTTTTCTGAAACCTACAATGACTCACAGCACAATAACCAATCAATTCTCGCACATTTTATTTAAAAAACCTCCCCTTATGTGTTGTAGGTATTAATTATTCAAATATATAAATTATTACAATAGTCATTTTATTGTAATAACGTAATATATCTTCTATCATAGTATATACAAAAAATATTTAATTCCAATGACAGGGATGTACTTGTCGGATTGACAGCAAATTATCAATTTTTGGCTTGAGGTTTGTAAAAAATAATCGCAAATCTGCCCGTTCTATGATATTCAATTTGCTCCTTTTTTTCTTAATACGTTTGTAACGACACCAACACTTTTTTCTACGAGGGAAAAGCGATCAGAAGCTTTCGCACAATTGCCTACAGTCCAGGATATTTTTCGGGTATTTCTATTTGTGGCTAAAATTTTTGATACTCTCTTTTAAATCTCACTTTCAGCTTCTCATTAGTGCTAGGCTTGAGTAGCTCATCCATCGATAGAATATCTTCAAATCTGATTTCAAATTCATCATGCAAGGCAATCAAATGTTGAACAAATGTAGTAATATCAAATCAAACTACCTGCGACAGGTGTGAAAACTGAAAATACGCGCCGACCAAGATTTTCCTTCATAATTTTAAATGTAACAAGAAAAGCTGAAATTACATTCTTCATTTTTATTGACTCGAGGCTGCCCCCTTGTAATTTTAAGTTGAGGTCAATAAATTTGTCAAATACGCGATGTCTGCTTTAAAACTGATCAGGTTTTCTTTTAAATCAGGCTCCTTACTTTCCAGAAACTCTAAGACTAAGGCAAAAAGTGAATAAAATCTTTTAAGAAAACTTATGAGTATCGATACCGCCACCAATATAACTTTTGTGAATAGAATAAATTTTTCCTTAAAGATATTACTCAGGATATCTAATATTGATTCACCTTTATTATTCGTCTTCAAAGTTTGGACTCGTCCAGTTGAACAGGAAAACTAGTTGTTTACAGATACGTACACAAGAAACTTTCAGCATCAGAGCCCATTTCATAAATACGTCTTTGTAAAATGTTGTTATTCAAAGGAATTCTTTTGAGTATCTAAAATGAAGATTTGTGCAGAACAGTTTTTAAAACTTTTTCAGCAGCAAGTAGAATCAACTGTACTACAATGGTGAGAAGTTTTCCAGATTATTCCCGTGCAGAGTTTCTCAAAATATTATCTGTCTATATTAATAGGAGAAGTTAAGCCAAAATTTTTTTGTCACGCCCGACGTAGACCCCTATCAAATCCCCCTCCAGGTGGACCACTTTGGGAATTGCGGCACTACATCATCACTCTCAATTACACTGTTTGACGCGCGTGTACCTTCAGTATCTGAAGACGATAACTCAGTTATCGAAACGCTCGGCAGACGGTGTAATTGTGAGTGTTTGTGTAGTGGGATCGTGAACTTGTGTTCAGTATTTCGTTCCCATTAGCTTCAATTGAAGCTTATTGTATTGAAATATTTAACACAACATTATTGTAATCTTGTATCTTGAAATATTCAAGATTCATTAGCGGAGAAAACCCTAATGAATATATAAAGAGAAAAAGCGAAAATCTGCAAGATTGTATCTAAAGATAATCTAAGAATCTGAATAAATTAAATTGAAATAGATAAGAAAAATGCAAATGAAAATATTTAAATACTAAGAAACGATGCTTATAATGTTCATTTAATTTAGAAAAATGCCTTTAGCACGACATGAACCATGGCTGTACAAAATCACAGACTTCAAAATTTGAAAAACTTAGATTAATAAAATACAGATATGTGATTGAGATATCACGAAATTACAGCTGGCAGTACTGTATTTCTAAATATCTTCATGTTTGAGTAGGGAGGTAAAAAGGATGAGTAAACTCTTGGTGTTGGTGAAGTTAATTTGATCATCTTGTTTTTGTTAATTGTAGGGTGCCACATACGCTTAATGATTTCCAAAAAGCAGGGCTTATAAGAATCGCTTGAAAAATGTTGAAGTGAAAGACAGGAATTAAGCTCATAAATTAACATATAGTTGCAGTAAACTGGTACATCACAAGCTCTCGAGTCAATCAATATTCACAACTTAATTTTGCAGCACCGTGTGTGGTTTTTGTTTTATTTTATATTCACGGGGTCGACGGTTGACGACGGAGAATGGGATACATGAGCCAATTCATCAATTTTCTGAGTATTCCAAAACTTGACGGGCTTTTAAAACATGTAGTTTTCATGGATCTCAAATATAAAGCGTTATTTATGTATTAGAAAGCAGTGGTAGAATTGCAATTGAAATACTGAAAATATTTCATTCATTTGGACATAATTTAGAAACTTTTTGAAAAATGCTTGTTCAAAGGTATATAATAAATTATTTTGGTCACTAACTATCCAAACAAAGTTTGAAGTTATATGTAATATACTCGTAGTTCCAGTCTACGAACGTTTTGCAGTTTTTGATTAAGTTTGTATTTCAAGTTCATCGCGTTTTATGTTTTCGATTTTATCAGTATCGCACACATCACTCAATAAGTGGTGTGGTAAGAAAAACACATTTTTTGCCAAAAATCGATTTTTCCTATCAATTTAGTCTCCTTTAAGTGCACTACAATCATTCCAACGCTTCTCTAACTTTTCGATGCCGTGCTTGTAGAAGGATTTGTCTTTTGTCTCAAAATAGGTTCCAGTTTATTGTTTCTCCATTTGAGCTGAATTTTTTACGGGCGAGAATTTTTTGAGATCAGTGAATAGCCAGTAGTCACTGGGGGACAGATCTGGACTAGACAATGGATGAAGAAGCAATTCAAAGTGTTATTCGTTCAATTTAACTATAGACTTGTGAATCGGTGCATTGTCTTGGTGAAACAGTGGTATTCGCTCTTGATTGTCTCTCCCTTTTGGAGATAGTCGAAGAAAAATATTCATGTGCATCCCAAAATACTTGAGCCATAACCTTCCCAGCTAACCGTTGTGCCTTTGAACGCTTCGAACGTGGTTTACCGACTGCAGTCCATCCAGATGATGATCGTTTTGATTCCGGAGTGATGTGATGTATTCATCTTTCAACCATTGTCATATTTCGACTCAAATGGCCAAACACTGCTATGATTCATCAACACGTTGTTTTTGATCGACTGTGAGTAAACGCGGCATCCACTTTGAAAGAAGCTTTCTCATCGTCAAATGTTTATGCATAATTATAAACACAATGCCTTGATATCTTAACGGCCTCAACAATCTAACGCACTTTCAATTTACGATTAGATATAACCAATTTGTGGACTTTTTTGATGTTTTCTGGAGTAACCACCTTAATTGGACGGTCAGAACGTTCACCATCATCGGTGTCCATACGACCACGTTCAAATTCAACAAATTGTTCTTTGTGAAGAGCAGAGTCCGGATAACACTTTTGAAGCCATTGCTGAGCTGGTACAGTATTTTTTTATGAAGAAGATTAATCGATATGTCATGAAATTTTACACATAATCTTTTGAAAGTTGGTACTTCATAAACGTCAAATGGATTTGACAATTGCAGCGCTATCTGTGTGTCAGTCACACGTCTTATCTTCGTGTAGAAATGTTCAACATTAATTATATAATCTAAATAAAATTCTTCTACTTTTTCTAATACTAGAATGTTTTATTGATGAAGTTGTATCTATACTATAGTAAAAAAATTGTATTTACCTAGTGTCTTGTATAACTGAGCCTTGTTTAGCCGATGGAGAATTATGCAGCCGCAGCTGAGTCCATCCTTATGCCAATTATATCTCGCTTTATTGCTTTCATTCAGTTTCTACATTTTGATTCGATATGTTTAGTAAACACATGTACGCGAATACAGTTGCCACAATAACCATACCCAACAAAACCAATTTACACGATAAATACTAGAGGAAACAACTCATCTAAAGATCTTTTTTTCTTGTTCTATTCAAAGTCATGAAATCTCTTTCAGCTTATCCCATATTTTACAGTGGTCACCTCTTTCTCCAGATTCAAATCCCATGGAATATAGGTGCTATATGATAGAGAGAAGATTACATAGATGTATCCAGGGTTGTAATCAACCACTGCAAATGATTTGCAAAATTTATTTAGATCAATACGGTTTTTGTTATTTATTCATATTGCTCTCAATTGCCTTCTTCCAATATGACATTATTTATCCAGACTTTTCTTCCAACATATTTTCGTTTCTGTTACTACTTTGCTCCTGACATTTATTCATTTAAATCTGTATACAGAGTATTCATAAAGTTACGCCGCTATTCCGATTTCTTTTGAAAAAATGTTGAATAGAAGCTTTTCAAATAAATAAAGGTGATATGCATGAGTGGATTACAAGTATACATACAAATTTTGATAGTTGCGTGGCGTTTCACAACAATAGTTATTTTCAGATAATTCCGTTACTTGTAGCAATTAGAACCAGAAATTCGATTATGGAATACGTTATTAGTATTAGTATTGATAGTATTCTGATCAAGCACAGATGATCCACAGCCTGGCCTAAAAGGGCATTAAGAGACTGCCTACACACATAAAATCGGAGATTGCTATTACAAAGGCACGAACTTTATTAACCATTTCCGAAGTCGTTACGGTGAACGGCACCCACGGACGATTAACACCTGCTAAATCGATTTGCAAATGATTAGATAATTATGCCATATTCATGGAAACTCTTGCTGATTACACTTACTTATTTTTTTTATAGAAAATACATTCTTAATTAGAAGTGAACTTTCTAAATGTTTTGTTCGCTTTTTGTAAAATCATCATTTAATTGATATGAAGACTTTTACATCTTTGTTTATATTAACTTTTAATGTATTGAGATCAACAAAAAACAAATAAATTTCATTGCATCATTTTTCTTCATTTTTATTAAATGTACTGTAAACTTTGGTACGAATTCCCATGTTTTTTCAAAAATGAAATATGTGCTTGTGAAAGACATGCTTTGTTTATGATATATGATGAGATTTTTAGTCCCAAAACTATACCATTTGGGATAACTTGAGTACGCTGGCTTTCTCTATGAATATTTTAACATTATAGGCATTTCTCTTGAAGGGAGAAATTTGAAACCGTATTTTATAATACTTATATGTACAAAATCGTATAGGTAAATTTGAAGAATAGAATCCCACGGGACTTGTTCTTTATTAACTACAAAATATAATACGGAAAATTGAAAAATGAAATTTAAATAGACTTAGAAACAACATTGGATGCTAAATCGTTAAGCAAGGGCGAATAACGCATTTTCTAAATCCAGTTTTGAGGTTATCAGCTCCACGCCTTTTTAATATAACTGCGCGAATTATTCTGCACGTTGATATTTCAATATTATTTGGAACGTCGTCGGAAACTATAATCCGGTAGATCACTTATCAGCTAATAGCAGATATTAACCAAAAACGAGATTTCGATCACAGTTTCCGTACATCGCTTTCAATTTTTGATGGGAATTTAAATAAAAAGCATTATCTACAAAGACAAGTTATCAACGATTTAACTTCTCACATAGATTTTGAACTAAAGTTCAACACTAATAAGCTATTTTTATGCTGAAGTGCCGGAAAGTACATGAACCGCTAATTTCAGTAACCTATCAATGTCTTAGTGAGGATCAATAGTACTAAGCCATTTAAAAGAAATAAATAGTTTTTAGACTTCAAAAAAACCGTAGGCAAATGGAACGCATTTACCTACATGTCTGCAATAGACAGGATCATATCATATGATTACGATCAGATCATGATCGGGTCAACCCTATCACAATTGCCGAAAAGTCCTCTAGTTTTAGTTTTCACCCCACTATATATAACCTGGTTTTCGTGGGAAGCGTCCCCTGTAACAGATGATTTCCTTCTCTACAATCAGACTATTATGATTCCTCAAAATATTTTCATTATTTATGCATCGGCATGACGGCTGGATTTAAAGATGGAGATTACTAAAGTGTTGTTATATTTTTGAATATAATGGTTTCATCTACTTTTCCTTCACTGAATTTATTATTTGTTGAGCTCCGGATGATTATGTACCAAATCCATTTCTGCTAGAAGGAAATTTTATTTCATTCTTTATAGTGCGAGATATAAATGAAGCCGAGGAAAAATATTTACATTACAATGTTTTAATAATACGTCTTTCCAATGAAATACTGATGACAATTTTCACTTTGAACTTCCTAGAATGTTGCAACTGCAAAATTAGAAAGTAAATAACTACATTTACTAAAGAAAAAAATCTCAGATTGATGATGTTTATATTGACAACTAAATCTAGTTTTTTGTTTATAAATTGATTCGTAGGTTGGTACAGGACAATTAGCTCAGATAGTACAGGAGAAAATGAAAAAACTGAGCACAACATCTTCCGGACGATTTATTTGTACAAAGTATTTCAAAATTAATACGAAAAAAATCAGGAGGTGATTGCACGTTCGAAATTATGATGGGGCTTTCCTATAAAAATCTTCCTCAGCCCATACCCTTCCGAGATATAACCCTCAAAAGGTGGTGAGTAGTATTGAGTATTTATTTTTTCTCCTTGATTTTCTATCACTGTATTTTTGTACGATTGCACTTGTTTGGGGTCGATTTAGGTTATTTTAGGATACGATAGCATGGTTTATTTCTTTATTAAATATTTTCCGCTATTTCTTGGTTATCTTTTTCATATTACTAAGAATCAGTCAAACTTGTACAGCATAATATTATCTTTCATAATTGTATCACTTCCCGAAATAACACATTCACTTCGACGAGTGATTAATACAAAATAAAACATTATTCTACGCCGCGAGATCTCTTTTATAATTTCTATCAGCGAAATACGGATACAACGAAGCAGTAATTTGAATTTTTAGTATTTGAAAGACATTTTCGTGATACTTATTGAATTTTGTCTGGCTCGTAATTATTTTCGAAAAAAAAAATCCTCATCGTTTATACGAAGGAAATATTGTACTTTGAAAAAATAATTAAAGAGATTATAATATTTCATGTTTACTTGGCCTATTCTAATCATTGATTAAACATTGTTATTCCAAAACTTTTTTACTTAAATAATTCTTCATAAAATTTTGTCGAATAACCGAAAATATGTTTTCAATAATGTTAATTCAAAACTTACAAAAAAGTTGACTATGAATTTACAATTTTCGATAAAATATATTGTTTAATAAGTTCGATACCATTTTTATAATGAGAATAGTCATTAACTGCCGACAACAAATCTCCATTGTCGGAAAATCTTTGAACACCGAGCCATTTTTGCAAGTTTGGGAGCAGAAAATAATCCGATGAGGCTAAATTTGGCGAATAGGGTGCATGAGGTAGTAATTCAAACTTCAATCCATTAATTTTGGCTATTGCATTAACGGATATGTGAGCTGGTGCATTGTCTTGATGAAACAACACTTTCTTCTTACCCAAATACGGTCGTTTTGCTTGATTTCATCACTCAAATGTTACAATAAGTTCGTACCATACAAGCCGTTGATAGTTTTTACTTTTTCAAGATAGTCAACGAAAATTATCCCATGCGGAGCCGTTTCTCTCTTTTCAGTCGATTGATTTTATTGTTCTTTTGTTTCGGGTGTGAAGTAATGGACCCAATCACTACCAAACACTCGATAGAAACATCTGCACGTCGCTGTTTTTGCTCAATTGAGAACAAACGCGGCACCCGTATTACTCACATTAATATGCGACTTTAAATGCCTATAACTCAGAAACGAGGGGTTGTATGAGAAATTTTTTTCTATGTCACAGCCTTATTTTCACGTCATCTACTCACTCCCGAATTTTTTGCATTAAGTCCCGTTATGTCCTGTATTTATAAACAATTCAAAGTGGAAGCAAACAATATTTAGTTTCACTTTAATTATTAATTATATTGCGTATGAGGAATTTAGCTTAACTAAATTATCTAATAATATATTTTCTATCAGGACTAAATAAATAAAAATAAACTTGAATGGAATAACTTAAACAACTTCCTGGTTATAGAAATTCCAGTCGTTAATTAACTAGTTATTGACTAGCATACTACACTCTCTGAGATTATACTCGGAGCAGTAACCGTTATAATAAGGCCATAGAAATGTTCCAAAACACAACCAAACTCAAACTGTATTGAACTAGAACGCTCTTTCTTCAAAATATTTAGACCGAAATCAAGTTTACAGAATCCCAGACCACTGGAAATTCCCTCTCTATTTTGATTGAATTCTGTTGAATTAAACAATGTATTTGACCCGCTCAAATAATATAACAAATAACATTGTTTTCGAATATAAAATAAGCGTACTAAAGTTTTAAAAACTTTATACAATAGCTAGATTATAAGACAAAAGTCAATATATACTTTGTTCCAGAATAAGTTTTAACGTTTGATGACATTTCCCACGCGTTATATACTTTATATTATGTTAATTCACAAAGTTTTCTGAGCTATCGCAATGTTCATATTTAGATAACAACAATGCAATGTTTATTGTTTGCCACTGTAGAGATAATTTATACGTAAAATTCCTTTTTCATCCCAAAAAACTGTCCTTCCACCTTCTCGTTCTATTTTTGGACATTAACTCGCATTGGAACCGAAGTATCGGGTTTGTACCTCTCTTTAGCCTCTTGTTTTGTTTCGGGATCATGCTGGTAGACTCAGCCTCATCTAGAGTTATTAAAAAAGGTAGAAAATATATTTTTTGTTTTCATATATATTTCTGAAGACCTCTATCGCTGCTGTTTGCGTTACTTTCATATTCATTAATAACATTGCTTTCTACAAATTTCCATAAACCCTTTCAAAAACTTTCCCTCATTTTGGATGAAAATATAACTACGCGATATAAATTTTTGAAAGTAAATCATATCAACAAATCATCATATTTCTAAACATGCCAAACTCGACTACGTTGTACGGATCATTTAATGCTAAGATTGCTATAAAATTTTCTAAAAAAATCTCGACTGGTGCGGCCCAAGTGTTAGAGACTAATCGATTAAACATAAAAATAACTTTTCGAAATGTTTGTTTTTCATCTTTAGTTGTCAATTGCTAGCACAGGTAGCATGCCTACATAGTTTGTCTCAAGTAGGGTCGCATTATCGTCAAATATTCGAAATATATTCAAATATATAATGCCTAGAGCTTCTACTTGATTTATTTCAATATTTTATTATTCACTTAACTTTTAATATGACTCAAAGTAAAAAATCAAGGTTATAACTGGATATAACTTCTTAAAGTAATTTATCAAAGTGGTAAGCAAAGGTATAGCACAGATAATGAATAGAGAAAAAGAAAAATAAGAAGAATGCATTTCCAATAAAAGCAAGAGGATAAACAGATAGGTAGAATGTTGAAAAGAGAATGCAAAATAATGTCAGAAATCGAACAAATTAAACAGAAATCCAAAAAGCAAATGAAAATATTAGGAAAGAGAATGAGGAAATCAAACCGCAGCAGGGGAATGGATAGTTTGGCAATATTAAGATTGAACAACACCATTGTCCATTTCATAGAAATGGAGACAAAATACGGAAAAATAATCAAAGGAAACTTCAATCAAGAAACACGTAGAATTAAAAATAAAATCAAAACACGAACTACATGCCTAGTGAAGATTAATAGTTTCAAAGATCCTTGAGAGAAAATGCGTAGAAAGAAAGAGGAAAAACATACAAATGTGGAATGTTTGGGTGTTTAGTAATGTTAATGTAACTCTGAAATAGAGAAGAAAAAACTCGATATACAGAAGAGAGGATGGGATACGAAAATTTAGAAATAGAATAAATGATAATAGCTTTACAAATAGGTGTATCAGAAATATTGAATATAGTTATAGTGGGAATAAACTAGAAGAGCTAAAAGATCTATATATAGCATAGAATAGGGATGTAGACGGAGTGGTTATATCGGAACCGAAGTCGGAGTCGGAACCGGAGGCGGAAGCAGATGAGAGATCGGCTCTAACTGTGTTCATTCGTTTATTATCTCAAAATGTTTTATTTTTATTTTCAACTTATCAAAAAGTGAATAAAAAAATGGACAAAGTACAGTCGAGAAAAATGAAGGTTTAGCCAGTTTAATCGCCCCCATTGTGTATTCGAATTGTAGCCGTTATAGATTTATCCATTATGAAGTTTCAATACTATCAGAAAATATTAATACGATCTATTTGGAAATGATGTTAAATTGTTAAACAAACATTCTCTCATTATCTTACTTAAATTCAGTGTTAAGAAATAAATGAAAACTCAAATCTTATACAGTTCAAGTTGTAAATTGAATCACACATCTATGCCGTGCGCCGATATCAAACGATACGTTTGAATTTGGTTCATTCCCAATGTTTGTTGTAAATGAAATTTTGTCATATTACTTCAGTAAATCAATTTTTTGTCCAATTTTGCATACAACTCTCCATGAATATATTCTGTAAAAAACTGACTTCTTCTTAACTGACAATTCAGCACCAAGAACTGCATAATGACTTCTATGAAATTGGAAGAGATCTTGCTAAACAAACTATTTCTGAAATAAATCTCTATATTTCCATTGATTTAGGATTAGAGCTACAGCATTTTTGATTCTTCATCAAAGTATCTTTGGGAGTAATTTTTTTGGAAGCTTGAAGAGGGCTTGGAGTCGAAGGCTGTACTGCACTTTTTTTAGTTTATAGTTTATTTAATTTGCCGTAATCGGAAGGAACTTTTAACGATTTAATCGTGCCTTTCTTTCGTGAATATATTTAATTAGAAAGTTTACCCTTTGCCGTATTCGCGGACACTTCATTGAAGAAATTACAACTAACCCTTGTTTTTGGTTCCATCATTAGTATAAAATGTCACACATTGAATAAAAACATAAAACACTCATCAGAAAATCAATAGTAAAAGTAACAATACGAAATGACAAGTAGAATCCAGGAAAATCTTATGGAAAAGTTGATAATAAGAACAGTGAACGAAGATAAAGGAAAGAAAATTGAGATTAATAAGAGAAATGGATGGGCTAAACACAAGGAAGATTGTCAAAGTTGCCTGTCTCAAAACTTAAGTACCAATCCTCGTATTTGAAGCAGACATATGTGGTGTAGAATTTTTTTATAGTAGAAATTTATTCGTAGTTAGTTTACAATTTTATTGTTATAGAACAATATTTAGCAGTGATAAATTTTGTTTTCCAGGACCATGACCTCCATTTGTTTTGTATGCAATCTACCAATTCTATCTCATCAAGTTGGTTTAGTTTGGCAAGGAGGAAATGGATGGGATGATCTGGTACGAGAGCAGGTAAAATATCTGTATCATCATCAATTTTATTTAATAAAATGGGTTAATAGGTCTTACCAATACTAACAAAAAAATAAACAGTATTGGAATGTGATGCTAATAAGCTATATAAAGTTATTCTTAATATAGGTTCACTAAAATTTCATTCGATTTTTCGAAGCATATAATCAAAAAATTTCAGGGTGAATTATATGGAATAAAATGAAACATGTGTAATACTTAATTATAATAATAACTACATAATTTATGCCTAAGATTCTGACAAAAATATCATCATCATTTTAACTAGACTAGATAGACCCCGAAATTTTTATAAAAACGAATCAAAATGAAGCTTTTTTCCGTGTCTCTAGATCTTACCATATGATCCAAAATCACCACCGGAAAAAACCGAGGTCTAATTTTAATTTTAGAAACACAGAAATTTTAAAATTAACCTAACCTAATCATCTGTATCCAATTGCCACGGACTTACTAAGGTTATTCTTACAATCAAATTATTTATTAATAAATTTTTTGTATATTTCGTTCTAAATGAATGAAAAAAATATATTGGGATTAGAAATGGCATATCTGTAGGTGGTATTTTTCCGTGGATGGTATTTATCCGTGGACAGTATTCATCCGTGAGTTAAAGCTTATGATTACAACATTAACGGCTGAAATTAGAGACACGTATAAAGCTTCATTCGGCTCATTTCTTTGAAAATGTCCGTGTCTCTATGGTTGCAATTAGCCAATAGACACTTCGTTTCTAAATATCCAAAGAAAAAATTATTAAAACTATCTTTTAATAATATTATTTATTTCCTTTTTCTTGCTCTTCATATCTCAATCTTTACCTCATAAACAAACTATTATTTTGTAATTTCTTTTTGTATCTTTCGCATGAGAGTAAGGAAGATAGAGCGGGCTACGTAAGCGTGCAGTTCCAGATTTACAAAATCGAGCAAATCAACAAAGCTGTACATATTGAAGACGAGCTTAGAATGGCAAATTGAGCTATAAAGCAAAAAATAAAATACAAATTAATCATAGATTAAAATATTGGAAAACACGCTTTTAGCAGTAACCAAATAAAAAAGTATAGGAATAAAATTACTGTTGAGAAGATTAATGTCATTATTATAATAGCGTGCTTTCTATGATATTTTTAAATTAATACTTTATGTCGATATAACCATTTTAAGCTAGTTAGGTAAATGTGGAAATGGATAATAAAGGAAAAGGAAAATTTACTTAGAGAGTACGGTAACGGTAAAATAATTTGGACGACCCGGAATAAGGATTGAACCTAGATCTATTGGTTATACGCTAAAAGCTTCACCCGTTATGCTGACCTGAAACACGTACCACATGTATATTTCATTCAGCTACATAAGAGACCCACTTCTTCACGTAGTAAGCCATTTCGAGATTACTAGAAGTTGGGGAAGGAGAGGATTAATGGAAAGGGAAGTCCTATTCAGTGAATACTTTTCAGCAACCAAAAAAATTATTAGCACAGGAAACTCAGATCTATTTTCTTTTTTATTTACTTTCCCTTTTCAACAATGATTATTAGGGGTTCAGGATCTGTAAGTGATGTACTTTTTCTTGTCAGATCCAAGCTAAGGACGTAGTTGTAGAGTAAATTTCCCAAAGTTGGGCCTAGTATCGAACCTTGAGGTATACCTGAACCCACTTTGTGTTTCCTTGTTTTCTACGACTATCTCTATTGAGCCGAAGTATAAACTCAGATCAATTGGTTACAAAAAGTTATATTGATATTAATTGGTATTAATTTTCTCATTTGTGATTTTTTTTGCTACGTGTTTTTCAATTTTTTAAACTAAAATTTAATTATGAAGTATTAAAATATTTTTTGTCTAATTTATTATTATATTATTCTCACATTCTTAAAGCGGGTGTCTTCCTTGAATTAACTTATTTCTTCTCCATTTTCATCAACGTTTTCCAAGATTACCCTGAGGTAGATGTACAAGAAAGTCGAACAAAAATTTTGTATTACTGGTAACGAGTTCATACATTTAGTTTAAAGACGCCACTTTGTTAGGGGAATAAATTTTCTTGCAAACATTAGGAACGCGCAACACGAACGATGTGTAACCAAATGCAAATTATGAGCACGTGTTGTTTCAATTACTCCGAGGACGGTTCTACAAAATCAACTCACAACGATATCTGTAGAATGAAATACGAAAAAAAAAATTACCGTTTCATTCGGCATCAGCATCTCCCTCTCCCATTTACCCTAACTGTAATTAGTTAAAATTGTATATTAGAATGTAAATCAACGTCTCTGACTGCTTTATTCATTACAACATGCTTTCATAACGTCAAAGACGGAAAGCTCTTGACAACTCCGCAGAAACAGAACAATGTCGCGACAAAAAAAGGAAAATTTAATCAATTTTCACGTGGAGGTAATAATATTTTTCAAATATGAGCTAGGTGGTAGGTGATAATATCGGAGAGTAACTTGTATTACAAAAAATTATATCCAACTAGCTCATACTCGCTATTTCGCTTTGAATTTAGAAAAATGTACGTTATGTTAGAAGAACGTACTAAAACTTGATAATTTTGCATGCCACGTGAAGAAATAATTAGGACGAGGCGAACGCATCGTTCATACTTTTGCACTCGCGTTCTCTCTTGTAGGTTTTTGGAGAGTGTGGATCGCGTATTAGTTATTTTTCTACTTTGTGAATCGATTATTCGTTTTTATAACTTTGTATTGATTTTTTCGTATATTTTTGTATTAGTTTTATTTGGGAGCATATATAGAAATATTTGAATTTTCATATTATAGGGTTAAAACAAAAACGTTAGTGAAATTTGTCTCAAGTGACTTTGCCACGGGTTAAATAGAGCTCAGCTAGTTCTATGACAGATCTGCTTGACGTTTGCTCTTATGACTTGTTTTTAAAACAAAACTGACAATAATAGGGAATTGCAATCTTTTGAATTCAAAAAGGAAATTAGATTGCAATATGGGACTATATGGGATATAGTAATATCTCATATTTTCCGCATTATACGGCCTTCTATACAATTTCTTTGGAATGATATCACTCGCAAAGCTTTGGTGTGCAAATTACGATGGAAATGCCATCTCAAGCTTTCATTCATTCATTCATACAATTTTTTTTTAAATTTGGGATTGTGAACATCAACATAAATACTGAGTTTCAGGGTCCGCATCTACTCGTTGAATACTATTCATATCCCTTTCCAACATGAGGAAGAATAGTGGAAATATAGAAGGTATATGATATAATTTCATTCACTGGCGCTGCCAGAAAACTATACAGGAGGTGGGGCAACTTACTTCAATTAAATAAAAAATTATAAAAAATACGAATTATCAAAAAACATCTTTTTATTTCAGTATTGTTAGAGTTTAAAAATAAATGTAATTGTTTATTTTTTAACAAATAAAGAAAACTTCATCAAAAAAATGAATATATGAAAAATCATTGTTCATTAATTCGATGATAATAAAGAAAGAAGTTTAAATAATAAAAGGAGAAATTCCAAAAAATTGAAAAATAAAAAGTTTTAACAAAGAAGAAAAAATATCAAAACTATTGAGTGATTTCATTGACCAATCACAAACATTCTTTTAAAAACCGACTCTATGTTAATATTTGCAAAACGAAAGTTGCGGAAACTTTTTTTTGAGTATGTGCAAATAAAACAAAATTTTTATTCACCGTTTTAGTATTTAATTAATTTTTAGTTTTTGTTCATTAAGTTATTTTGAACTCTCACGGTTCCAGGGGGGTATGCCCTCCCTGCCCCTGTCGGCTGGAGCCCATTGTTTTGAATTTTAACTTCGCGCTACCTTCTTCTTCCTAAAATGAAAGTAACCGAAGTTACTGCATACAAAATCAGCTTCTGTGAATGAAAGTCTGGTCAAAATCGTTCAATCCCTTCCAGCATTTAGTCGTGGCAGACAACTAACTAGGCGTCGATGTTTTTTGAATATCAGTAGTATAAAAGTTTTGCAGCGTGGGTGTGTGTCGCTTTACTCTGCTCTTTCAAAGAAGAGATGACTTCTTACCGCACTGCTTTCAGCCGTTCTAATGAGAATCTACTAATTATAAATGATGCACTATATACATTTTAAATTCTCAAATTAATAATTTGAAGCAAACAAAAATTGATGTAACTGCAAGTTGAATGGAGTGTGAGGTTAGATATATGCTAAAATTAACATTCGCGTTATCATCAAGGATCCAAACTCAATATAAACTGAAATTGGTAATTAAAAAACTAAAAAAACAAACAGTTTCGACTGTTATAACCAACATTGTATTGTTCTGCTGTTTTACCGTTAGTATTCTTGTTTATCAGGTGTGTTTTTAATTTAGTCAGAGCGTCGCTGAATTATTGTTTACAATTCCAGATACGCTATCTGACTTTGAACAAATGAAAACCCTCACGGCTAACAAATCTAATAATTTTTTGCTTGAATACAACTTTGATTCCATAGTAAACATTTAACGGAACTGATTAAATAAGACTTAAAATGTTAATAAAAATTTTTAATAGTTACGATGTGATCAAAATAAGCGATAGGCTTAAACCGGAGCGTGTGTATTATCCATTGCGAACATTGCAGACATAGCCACAGAAAAATTCAAAAGCAATTAGTTTTCATAGACTTGTCGTCTCTACTTAAAACTATCGATATCATCGAAAAAGTTAATCAGGCACTTATGCTTAATCTTCTTAATGTCATTAAATAAATTGGAAGGCTTTCTCATATGTTCGAAACTTGTGGTATGCAGTTTCTTCTTTGTCCAAGAGCCATCAGTATTCCGAATGGTCGGTGATGTCTATAGCATCAAAATGGTTTTTTTGTTGACTGTATCCGTTTAAAATATCAGACGCCAGTCGTATTTAGCACCTGTTTGAGTGGAGCGATGTATTAGAACGACAGATAGAAGGCCCATGCTTGTCTCATGCTAGGTTCTTCATAATAAATCGACAAAAAGTAGATTTGAACACCTGGGAATAATTTTCACAGAAGATAGAAACGTAGATATACCTAGAGATAGCGAACAGAGTAAAAAAATATATCAAATACACTATGTTTTGAATAAGATCATATTCTGGGGAAAAGGTAAGATGATAAGAAAAAGACAGAGTAAAATAATCGAAGTACCAAAAATAGCAGGAAAAACGAGGATACAAAGGCTAATGTTGTGAATTTTCAGAATTATCTGAACTCTCTGATTAGCTGTGTCTACTCCAAAGAAGTTTCCGGCATTATTGCTCATGCTAGCACATCTCAAAGTTTGATATAGTATATTGAGACACGATTTGAGTGTCTAAATTCATTCGTATAGTTTTGGCGGTGTCAGAATGCAGACTCTGGATATTTTGGATTGTAGCTTTCTAGCCTCATTTCAATCAACTTTCAGTTTAGAGAAAAAAAGTTTCACTTATACGGACTATAATTGCAAATTTGCAAGACCATTATATTCCCTGAAACTCTGGTTGCAACTAATTTCAAAATTAATCTCTGTCCATTAAACTAAAATCAATTAATTGGTGCCTACTGGGGAAACTGACATTGTTTAGTTGCGCCCTCAATAACTATTGAATTTTCAAATGTTATGTTAATACTTAGAATGGAAAAACATAATAATCTGATAATTTTCTCCAAAATATAAAACTAATTTATTTTCAGCAATATTAATGATGAGTACTTTGTGGTTGTTGCATTTTGTATAATATCGAATCGTTTTATGGAAATATTTCTCCAGTAATGTTCTCGCTGAAAACGAGGAAAGAATTTTTAATCAAGGATTGCCCCGTCATCATTTATTGACAATGTATTGAAACGCTTTTGAATAAATTCATAACAAACAGAAACTGCCCGACAACAACCGATATCTGAAAATAAATAAATGGGTTCAGTTCTTTTGGATGTTAACAATACAAATTCTATAGGGAATTATTGGGAAACGATGCTGGAGAAAATAGAATTTGTGATATAATACTAAAGATATTTCTTTTTGTTTCGTTATCCTATATTTATTTTAGTATTGAATAGACGTTCTCACTCAACAGGATCAATTGGACGAGATCACAATGTGACCAACTCCGTTTACAAGGATATTTGTCTTTTTCCTGAAAAATGATATTCGTTTGAAAAATTATGAGTAAATCACAATTACCTCAAACTAAACTCTCTTATATGACTTTGTTGATAAATCGTCTGGATCTTAGGTTTCTTCTGATTAACAAATAGTTTTTGAAATATAAGTAATTTGAGTAAAATTTTATAAATTATAATGTAACTACGAATTAGTTGATTGATGGCTGCTACATATATTTGGTATGTTTGGAAAGTTAATTTAAGTCCTGTTTAATAGAGATAAATACAAAACTGTGTTTTGTGATTCTAATATTTAAAACTTTGATCATTGAAGAAGAAGAATTGATTCAAGATGCTTTTTATTCCATGCAGTTTTAATGTTCCGATTTTCCTCTTAATTTTTACTCTAAACTATTGTCATTTTGGTAGGATTTGTCATAAAATATTTATTAAGCTCCTTACGCCATCAACAGTAAAGATTTTAACTCATCTATTATGAATGCATCTAGAAATACAGAATAAGACTTTCAACTTACTTTTAGCGGCTTAACATCCCTTATATAATATTTATTGTTTTTTCAGAATTCGTAAACTCGAGCCAATAAATAAATTTAGAGCTACTAAAATGATTTGAATGTGTTTAAATAAAGATTAATAATAAAAAAGTACCTCAAATTTGTTTTATTTAGTTTAAAGATAAATTTATTCATTTACTTAAGGATAACCTCGAATTTTCCTGGTGGTATGCGAATTAATCTACACTATGTTAAAAAAGAGAAAGGAGGGGGTTCAGAAAAGGACGAATTTATTGATTTTGGGGGAATACTCAAGCATCTCTTTATGGAGATGAAGGTTGATAACAGAATAATAGATTTACAAAATAATGAAAACGAACCCAATTATATCGATTGAAATTAATGAATGGAAAACTTAATATGATCACTTTTATTTATAAATCACCAAATACGGAATATTATGAATGGTGTGAACAAATAAACGTCTCTCTAATATTGTATCGAAAGCATGAGGTATTGAAAATAAACTATAGTAATTCTATTTTTGCTTGAGCAAGCAAAAAATACGTTGAAAGAAAAAGTAACAAAGGATTCCGCTGTTTTCTGCTCCTGTTCTATTTTTTGTAATAGAATTTTATATGGGAGTTTTCATTACAGCTTTGCAAATTGGGAAAAATAATCCGACGCCACTATAAAATTTGACATATTCCATACAGTTTTTCCTTGTAGAAAATTTCAGCACGGAAACGAGCCAACGGCAAACCAGTACATCTGCAAAAATTGTCGCCAACAAAACTAGTGATTTTCTGGCTCTGAAATGGCTTTGGGGATGGCAGTCCAGCGTAACTGCTGGAGGTTACGTAAACGATCGATAAGTAAGAAGATAGAATCTCTAAACATATTGTAGAAGCTGTAGAATCCTCTGCCATTTTGTGAAACTACACTTACAGCACCAGAAAAGAAATGTCAGTCTGATACGCATAAAATTCAAAATTATGTTCGAAAGCAGCAATTTATTTTCAGAAGTGTAATTACTTTACCATAAACTTTAATTCAAAAAATCTTCTGTTTTCAGCACTTGTTATACAATATACTATTGCTTTTTTCGATTTTTCTTGTTAATAAAATCTCTTTATAGTGAATTCTGGTTGACATTCTTTCATGTTAAAAAGTGAATCTGTTGAAGAATTTTCAAGAGACCTTCATCAAATTTCTATAAAGTCTTTGTGCAAATTCCACAAATCGTTACAGCATTAAGGAGTTTATTTTATAGTGTGTACTAGTTTAGTACAACAAGTTTATAATTGGAAATTAATAAAAGTGTATAATTTATTGCCTTGTATCTTGTAATTTTCAATCAAATTTGGTAAAAATGAAGTTTGCAAAACTTAATGATTGAATATGATATTATTTATTGAAATTGATGACCAAGTTGATTTGTATCTGTGTAAATTGAATCTCGAATAGGCTAGGGCACTAAACTGACACTCACATCTATTTAACCGAGAGAATTCATCAATATGTGAAACTAATAATGAAAATCTAAGCGTAAAACATTTATTATTGAAGTACAAAAACGAAAGACTAGTTAAGAACTTTCCAAACAATAAAACCTGCCTACTGAACAAAAATTGTAATTTTGCAAACTTGATTAATTATCTAAAAGACAGTCAATTGTATCACAAACTTTGAACTGATAACGCTAATAACCTTTGAAGTTCATGCGTCAATAAATACTAATTTCCAATCAGGAGAGACTTGAAATTAAGATGATTCAGAAACATTAACATTTCAAAAGATGTAATAAAGAAGATATTTATATATGTATACATATACAGTTTTTTTATTGATGGCCTTTTAATCTATTTTCTAAATACCAAGATATCTGTCCTATGTAAACAGCGTCACAATCATTACAAGGTACTTGATATTTAATATTACTTAGTTTTCTTTGTTCTGGGGTTTTTTGGATTTTAGTTTGGTAAAATATTTAGAAAAAGTATTTTTTCCGTGTAATTATTTTCTTTTAATGCAGTTTTTGCTTTTATGATAGCAAATCATTAACATTAACTATGAGATATGATTAAAACATACATTCCATTATCAATATTCGATAATTATTGAGACAATATCAATTACAATTACAAAAGACAGAAATGATTCACACACATAGGAACGAGAAAACTGTCAAAGATAAAAAGATCTACACAGTTTAAGTGAAATCTATTATTCTATTTGATAAATTCAATCAATATAATTTTACAATATTTGAACCACATCAGGTCGAAACATGAAATTTTTACGTGTCTTTAAAGAAATAATCATAAATCAGAAGAGAGTATTCAAACTTCTTGAGCTCTTAAACATGTGAGTAAGTGTACAAACTTTAATATATTTCGAGCTTTCTAATACCCATATATTGATCGTCTGGGAAATAATTAGCTAAGATTCGGTAGTTTTAAATTGTGTTAGGATCTTGTAAAAATATATATATGGGAGAGAGAGAGAGAAATAGCTGTTAATGATGAAGAAAAATGTACTACATCTTTTTCGACTCAAGCGATAAACGGATATATTCTCCAAAATAATGGATAAAGTAGATTCAGATTTTTTAAAAGTCCTTTTAAAACATCAATTTATATAGAAAGAACTTTGGAGTGACTTAACAAACGACAATATAAGGAATTAAACTGAAAATATGAAAACCGACGGATGAAGTAAAAATTTCACAGTTCGTGGAGCGGCTCTTTCCGAATCGATTAAGTATAAGTTCAAAGCTTTAGACAAAGGATTCAAAAGGTATTAGCAAAATGAGTATTTCCAAAGTGTTTCATGGGTGGAAGCCAAAAAAACTTCCGGAAAGCGTAAATGTATCCTTGTTGAATAATAATTTTACGGAGCTTTGTTTGCAAACTACAAATAATAAATAACGGAAATGTGAAACATGAGGAAAATGTTTATTATGTTAGTTATGTTTATATTTATCCAATACATTTATAAATTCAGAATCAGAAAGAGATGAACTCAAAGTGCTTAGATGTATCATTTTCCTATATACGAGGTTTATGTGAAAATCTTCTGACCCAAAAAAAACTATTGCAGCATAGTCTTCCTTTGAATTTATAGACTTAATTAAGCTCTAACATTCTTAAATCTTCCACATCATAGCTGTAGTCTATACTGCAAGAACAATTTTGATGCTAGAAAACAGGAAAAAGTCGCGATGGCCAGATCTGGAGAATAGTATGGGTGGTTAACCAATTCGAAGTGCAATTTGTCCTTATAGATAAGAACTTTCTGTTCCTTCAAATGAGGTCGCTTTTTGAAATCCACTGTCTTGATTGTTCTTTCATTTCAGGAATGTAGTGGTGGATCTAAATTTCATTTTCAATTATAAATTTGACCCATTTTGCTCCAATCTTATCAATGAAGCCTGGTAAATTTCGCTTGGCAAATGTATTCTTTTCATAACCTCTTCTATCTGCCTACCGTTAACCCGATGGTCGTCTAGTACCATTTGGTGAATTTTTTCGGTGGTTGTCGCAATTTTTAGCTGCCCAGCTGATACGCAATAAAAACTCACTTGCTAATCCAGATGTCATGTGGATTGCATTACGTTGATTCCTAGAAACCAATTTTTTTAGGTTCGGAAACGGATTTAAGATTATTCTCATTATTTAGATTCAATTACAAAACAATGTTTGTTTATTTAACTTTTATCTAGTAATGGAATTCAAGCAATGTTCAAAACAGTTGATTGTTATTGAAAAGAATTTTCCAGAAAAAAAACTTGGTTACCAAAAAAAGAATTGAATTTCTTCAAGTTCTCATTTCCTAGACCCTTTGATATATTAATATAGTCCTAGTTTAAAGCCATCTGCGCATGTTATATATTAGATTAGTTATTGGTGTTTTGATGGGTTTGTTACTTGCCAAAATTACCGCTTTTGAGGTTCTGAGAAACCAATTGTGATTGTCGAAAACCAAATGCATCCACAACGTGTCACTTTTTAGTGTGAATACCATACTAAGCAGTGGCTGTTACCAGTGTTTGATATCGCGACGTCAACTACACTATGAGATATTTCCAGGTCGTATACTCTCGCGTTTCGATGATCAGAATTGATCTCCTAGATCGAGTAATTCAACACCATTGGATTTCTTTTTAAGAGGTTATTTAAAAGCACAGGTCCAAGTTAACAAACCCACAACAACGCGTCTCTTCAAGAAGATTCAACGTAGTATTAACGACATTCAACAGCAGAATGGTCATGGAGGACTGCCAGTGTGTATGCAAAGCCATGAATGCCATCTTATGTACTTCATGATTCAATAAAAAAAACTACAATCAAAAGACTATTTAATTCAAATCTTGCGTTAATTTTGAGACATCCATTATTTACTTCAAAGGGTAAATCATGAATCTTTGTTTATAATTATAAAATCGTTTATACTTTGTTGTTAATTTACGATTGATACATTGATGGCCTTGCGATTCTTAATAAGCTCAAAACAATTAATGAAAATAATACAATCCATCATACTGAAAAATTATAATATTGAGAATATATGAATAGTAATTTCACCAAATTTGAATGTATTGTATGATTGTAGGTTGAAGAGTCCACCATTCGACAGAGACTCGGTGGCAGACGGGATTCGGCAACACAAATATGTAGCATATCACCTCCTACGGAAACTCAAGAGACTTCCCCACCCACGACAGGTCCTGCAAGGAGAAGACGTAGCTCCTTAGCACAACTAACCGATATTTTAAGGGAATGGGGTGGAAGTACAAAGAAACAACAAAAACAATTATGTCGGAGAGAAACTTTAGCAGACTTAGCAAGATCTTTGCCTTGGGGACGCCAAACCACTCAGGAAACGGGACCAATTCCTAGTATATCTACCCAAAGGTAACAACTAGCTTTTTCATGTATAGTTGTGCACCTAATATTCTTAATAGATTCCTCGTGCCCTCGGAAAAGCTATCCCTGTGTAAAGTGATTGCTGGATTAATTTCGAGGCCTTGTTTTTCCAGAACCGTGAGTTTAAGCAACGTCCTGATTCTTTTTGCCATACAATGATCCTTCATAAACGCCTTTCTAAAATTTGGGTTCAATATTTTAATTATTCGAGCTTAAGTGATTTTTAAAACGATAATATGTTTTTGTATGTATTTGTATTGTAGCCACGAATTTCCCCGAAACCGCGACCCTAACCAACGTCCAGATTTTTGTTATTACCCAATAATTCTTAAAAATGATCCTCAAAGAAGAGTTTATTACTCATATTTGAACGAAGTAACTAAAATATTTTAAGGTTTATAAAACTTATTCAACTATCCAAACGAAGTGCATTATTTTATTTATTGTTCGATTATATCTCTTGGTCACTTCTTGAAATATAATTTGTCGTGCATCAAATCTCCTAATGACCTTAAGTATTGAAAATTTTGGAACTGGATATGCGTTTTTAGTATAATATTGATAAATCCAATGTTAACAATTCGATAGTTTAATTCCACGTTGTAGGTAGATCTAATTTTGGGGAACTAACAGATTTCCCATGTTAACACGCAACGTACTGAAAGTTCACTAGTTACATTTCAACATTTCTTGAATAGATACAAGGCAATATCTAGACAAGAATTCTTGTTTTAGCTTTGGTAATAAACAAAAAAATTCCATTAAAATACATTCTTTCTTGTTATTTTGCCAATAAATATTCCGTATCACACAATACGATACAATATAAACCCTGAAATATAATATATGCACGACTTGATTTATATAAGGAGAAAGTATCCTCGCCCTAAAATCGACAATGTATGTATTTCCGGAACTTAAAAGGGCAACAGCGAAAACCGTATTCAAATATCTTTGATCAATTATATTAGGATTCAAAATCACACAGTCGGATATTACGGTGGTTGATACATTCGACAAGTACAGGGATGTAATGTACGTATTTGGAAATTTGAATTCAATATAAAGTGAATATTATAATCTTCTGAAAATGCATCTTTAAAATTTAAATGAAAGAGGGCGGAATTTTTGATTATTGATTTCCCCTTTAAGCTTGCCAACAGATATCTGTCATTTTTCTACTTCCAATATTTGAACAATTTGCGTTATTAAGCTTGTGGTTTTCAGTGTACTCCTTGAAATTTGAACAAAAAATTGTTAGAAAGTGTGGAAAATGTCATAAATTAAATGACATGAGATATGAACACCATGAATTTTGTTATAGAACAAATATTTCTTGTCGTACAAGCTCTAAAGATACGAGCCAAGGTCTCTACATTGAAAAAACTCGATATTATGGTGTAGGCTATTGGAGATTTTAAATAAGAATGATTATAGAAACCATGGACTGAGGTCTTAAACTGCCTTATTTCCACTTTTAAATCGCTCATACCACTTGAAAAAAGTTGCTACACTCGACATATTTTAATATTTTGTGAGTTTTTTTGTACTATCTTTCAACTCAAATCAAAACTTAATGTAAGTATGATAGACTTAGAAACTAGAACAAGTTCAAGTTAATTTCAATTTGAAGGTATCACACGTACTGATAGAAATAGATCTAATCTAAGAAATTGTCGCCGTAAAAATTAATTCACTCTATTTTTGATCACATCTCGAGAAAATCATGATTCCTTCTAACCGATTTTAGGGTAGAAGTTTCTCAGTACAAATTTGATCATGTTTATAAGATAGAATATTAACCCATTAGTGACAAACTGGGACTAAAATTGCATGACAATTGACAATGAAGGTAAAAATTGAATAGGTGGTTTAGTTGACAATATCATGGGACTCATGGTGAAAGGATTCTTTTTTTGCCAATTACCTGCTTGATACCATTACGTAAAGAGAAAAATTATTTTCTTTCTAATAAATCTATTATTTTCATATTCATGAATTCTTTTCCTATCAATTTTAAATTTTGATGCAACTAAAGTTGCTGCTTTTTTTTAAGAAAAACGGAGAAACTTTTCGTATAACTTTTCCAAGGAAAATATATGGAAAAAATTTATATTTTTGATAAATTGAGAATATAACTTTAACATATAAATTTAACAAAAAAGTCATATGAGAGAAGGGATATTAAGTTGAAATAAAGTAAATTATGAAAAACTACTCCACAAGATATAAATATTCATTTTCTTCAGAAGTATGGATATAGATGTCAAATGATTTCCAATTGAAAATTGAATTTGTACAATTGTACGATTTTGCAAGGCCAATAACTAACAATCTCTTTGATTACAGATGCAGTAAATTCTCGGCCATATTCGCTCTCCAATATATACACTGCTCCGAATTGTACAAAAAATTTTATGCTACTTCTGAAGCGCGTTTTGTCTGCAAGTGGCACACGTGCAAAAATTTGGTACCATGGTTTTGATAGATAATTGAGAAGCCTTTCATGTATTTCTATTGGAGGCAGATTGAAAATCCATTAGGTTTTCTTCTTGCAAAGTGGAATAAAAGCTTCAGATGCAGCTTTAGGAATGTTATATTTATTTTTTTTTTCGCTAAATTGTGTTTAGTGTTGGCGCTAATTTTTTAATGTTATCAAGAGAGGGTACATCATATTTTTTCGTGGAATAATACTGTTTATTGTTTCTTTTAATGCCTTTTAATCCAGCTGTTAATTTCTTCGATCACTTTGTTAACTCGAGCAGCAGTCCAAGGTTTCTTGATTGAATCGTTTTTCCTGTGAGTTTGTTGTAATTATTTTGTTGAACAGCACTTTTGCTTCTAAGTGAACCGTATAGGTTCTTACTTATACATAATAATATCGTGATTACTTCCCATTTTTTGATAATATACACAAAACGAACCTTAAAATAATCGTACTTTTTTGAGGTTATGTTATTGTTGACATGCAAATGTGAAATTACTGCGTTCGTGTGTTTTGACTAACTAATATCCGGCAAGTGTGAAATGCCTGAAACTAAGTAAGCTTAATAAGATATATATCGCAACTCGTGTTTTGCCGGCGTTCTACAATTTGTTTAAAATGATCTAGTATTGAGACAAAAAAGTTTTCAGGATCAAATTTTGCCGGTTTTTGTAAAATGCCGATGTTTTTTTAGCAACGCCCCAATAGAACACCAAGCATATTCTCTAACTGTCTTTAATTTATATTTTTTTTACCTTTGTTGTACTATTCGAGCAACAGTACGAGAAATCGGTTCACATTATCTTCTGTCCATTCAATTATTTTATTGAACAGTCTCGATCAAATAAAAAAAGAATGAAAAGCTTTAATGCTTTGTGATATACTACACGCATCTCCTATTGGAGGAGGCCAATGAAGGGCACAATGATTTTTCAATTTTAGAGAAAGGACTTCTACCTTTATGGCTCCATGTTTCCAATAATGTCTATGAGATGTTGCATCGTTTTAGAAAACGTTCGAAACCTTTCATTTAATTCCAATTAACTGGCATTTTGTTTTTTTCTGAAAAATTCCTCGTCGTCGACCTACTTGTCGATTTTAGGAGTATTTCTCCACATTTAAAAATAATTCCACATAATACATTCACAAAATTTGACAAATAAAAATGCCGCATGGTCTTAAAAATTTTAGAAGAAACAATATGTTGAAATGAATATATAGGCATTCAAATCTCATTCATGAGAACGTCAAAAAATATGCTAGATACAAAGATCGATAATTTCAACGAAGACCGTTCTCTTTGCATTGTCAGTATTCATCATGAAATCAATTGTAGACAACAACAAACAGTTGTAGATAATAAATAATTTTACACATATCAGAAATGTGAATACATTAAAAATTAATATGAAATATAAAGTTTATTATGTTTTTTGTGAATTCCTTTGTGTTTTATAATCGTACCTAAAAAGATACCTCCCGATTTTTACCTGAATGAGCATACAATCTCATGCTCTAGAGACTTTAACACGCTTAAATTTCCATATCACCGGAACATGTTTTAGGGATGAACAATTTGATATATAAAAACCGGGAAAATGATTAAAATATCAATATGTTTGGTTTCCTGTTCTGCCCTCTTCAGGGACAAAAAATAAAACCTACTAGTACAAAGAATCATGGTCTCTGAATTATATTTGATTGATATAATAAAAATAACATTGAAGGTATAAATGAGAATATGATATGATTGATATAAATCGGAAGAAAATAATATATACCAGATACAAGAAGAAATAGGAAATTACGAAATAAGTATTCTAGGATTAAGTGGACATGGTGGAATGGGATAGCTGAAATCAATCTACAAGACGGTTACATCTTAATCTATTTAGGAAAAAAATAGAATTAAGCCAAGAAAAAGGATTTTGTTTTCATGTTGAACAAATAATTAATATCAACATTTCTAGAATGGGAAAATTTGAGAGAATCCTATAAGTGTAAAGCAAAATTTAGAAGCTTACTATTAATAAATGTTTATGCACTAACAAACCAACAAAATTACGAAATTGTCTAAGAATTCTACCAACCAATATCTTCACTATTATATAAATTAAAGGGAATATACAAAAGAGATATGTGGTAATTCTTTTTGGATCGAATTCTGTCTGCATAGTCTCTCTCCATCCCTTTGCGCCATACAGAAGTATTGAATTTGTGACTGACAACAACGGTTTCTTTTTTGTGGCAGTCGGACCCCCGATTGGGATAGTTTTGACTATAACAAAATAGTATTGCGGAAGAAGGCTTGATAAGGTAAAGAATGTTTTTCAATTAGGATAAGATACTTCTGCGATCAACCCATATTTCTTCATTAAATCTGGCCCCAGTACCTTCTTCCTGTTTCACTTGTAGTAGAGAAATTTTCATCAGTTGAGGACGTTGTCGCATTTGTAAACGCCTACTTTAAGAAAAAACGGATAAATAGCAATGCTTTTAAAATGTAAGTCTTGTTTCTAGATTAGTTCAGACAACCATTGTACCATCAAACTTAAGAAAGAAGCTACGACTGCAGGTCTTGAATGGTTGCAAGGCGCATTTGGTGATGAAAATACTTTACGAACAACTTTGTTTCGATGGTATAGCAAATTTAGAATACGACGGATATTGCTTGGGGATGAGGCACGTGCTGAGAGGCCCCCCTATTACTATTGGAAACATTGAAAGAGAGAAACTTATCAGAGAACATCAAGCGATTGAATCAACTTTTGGTGTTGAATTTGCAATAGTACATATTGAATTTCAAATGATCATCTCCATGTGAAAAAATGTTTGGTGCCGAAGATACGTATTCCCAAAAAGCAAAGAAGAATCACATAGGAATCATTATAAATGTTAAATATTGGTAGATCTGGATGGTTATTCACGAAGATCCACCAAAAAAGTCAAAAAAGCTAAGTCTGTCAAAAAAGTTGTTTATGCATTTTTCTTTCTTAGTATAGGATTAGTGGAAGAAATTAAGATTGAAAATCAACGTTCAGTTTTGCAGTTACAGCGAACTGCAGTAACAGTCATTGAACATTTATAGTATTACCCTAGTTTGACCATGTGTAATCTCTAGGTATCCTTTAACCTGAAGGAAAACTTGCCACTTGCGTGGTAGATGCTATTTTCTATAACATTCCAGAAGATGACTGGCTTCAAGCTTTTAAATCGTAGAACCATTCATTTCAATAATTTATTGAAATATTTCACTCATTCGATTTGTTTTTTTCATATTTTAGAAAGCGCCGCGAATCCAGCGCTGATTCTGGTATCAGGAGTATGGGCTCTAAATCACGACGAGATTCGCATTCCAACGCCATATCCGATTTCAAATCCGAGGTAGCTAAACTTTGGCAAACCAAAGAAAGTATTCCAATAACTACAGTAGTTAGTCCAAGTAGTACTACGTATCCCGCGTCATCATCGAGAAGAGAAAGCAGTGAATCGAATAGAAGTGGACGGCGAGATTCTCGCCACGCGTCACGAAGAGGTTCGGGAGAGAGTGGGAAAAGTAGGAGAGATTCGAATCCCGCAGTATCGCCTCCTCCTAAAATAGTTGCTGCCAAAAAGAAAAGGAAAGACTCGCGAGTTGTATCGGAAAGTCCTTATTACAGGTTAGTTAACCAATAATAATAACAGCTTTCCATGCGAATACAAAATGAATGATTTAGAGCTATATACTCATAATGATTGGAATCGTCTTTATTGAGTCCCTTACAAACAAGACACCGACATTTTAAATAGGAAAAGTACTTTTATCATCCAATTATTCGATTTAATTTTATATATTTGTTGAATAGGCAAGAGCAGAGACCTTCTACTTCTTCTACGGCATCAGACTCTGCTCCCCAACAATTTCTTGGATTCCCAGCGGTTTCCAATGTCATAACTACATCAGATATGGGTACTCAAGGAGGTTTACCAGCTCCTCCAACTATAATAACTTCCAGCGTTACACCTCCTGCCACTTCACCAACAGTTCCGGTAACATCTAGTACTAGTCCGACTCATGCGCTTTTGACGACTCGAAGAGATTCCACCACACAGTGTGGTCGTTTAGGTAAATTATTAAGAATCAACAATTCATGTATCCATATCCTCAATTCCTTTAAATTTTGAAAGAGGTAATTCAGGTAATGCAATACTAATTTATATGAAATTATTGAAAGAGTTATTTGAATCGATTGATCGAAATCAAAGGTAGAAGTACAAGGGCAGATCCCTTCGCTTCATTCCTGACTCATGAGAAATAAAGCATTTGCGAGAATATTATCATTTTTCAATAAAGCTTCATTAAGGTTAACATATTTTTTTAAATGGTGTTCTAGCGTGTGAATTCATTATGCCAAGAAAATTGTTAACCACGTAAATGTTCTTCAAGCTTTGGAAACAGTTGATAATATTTGGGGGCCAAATCAGAAATTATCTTTGATACTTGACTAATTGGATACCTTTGTGTCTGTTGCAGACCTCTAACTGGATACAGTATCCTGATATAAGAGAACGAAAACCTCGATGTTTCCACTCCTTGCTTTGAATTTTGGTTTCTGCACCGTAGTTATGAATCCATGACATGTCCATTGTTACTCACTAATCTGGCTTGAAAACATTTTTTGTCTTGCCTATACTACGTTAAACGATGTTTGCAAATAATTTTCAAGTTTGCTTGCTTTCAACATTCGTATAATTTTTTCATATCAGTTTTGAAGTAAGTAATTACGTTCAATATGATATGAGAGATCACAAACGTAACTATTTGTCTTATGTACTCTTTTAACATTTGTAGGTCACCTTCCACTCGATCATTTTTCCAATGATTGTCTCAGGGGTTAGTCTCCCTATATGTTTTGTGAGATCATTTAGAAATTACGCCCACTTTGCACATCAGAAGAAAATGTGTTGGGCTGAGTGTCTTCCTCTTCCTAGCATGACGTACATCGATCATCTCTTGAGCTTTTGATTTTTCTCAGAAAGCACAGTGAAAAACCCATAAATCTCCTTAGAATGGCATCAGACAATAGCTTACGTCATTAGCCTTCAGAGTCCTTCAGCCTTCTTCACGTTCTCTGGTTTCGTTGCTTCATTTATTCTGCCACCTTTGAGAAGTTCTTTCTTGTCCTCCCTTATCTTGTTTCCTCTTTGTGGCGTTTTCTTATTAGGGGAGGAACCAACCAAATTTGACTAGATCCTACCAACTACTGATGCCGCCTTGGCTTTTTGTTCTAGCTACCTTCTTTTCTAGTGTTTTCTGTTTGTCGTATAGCCAATGGAGCCATTGGAGAGTGATTTTATTCTTCTTTCCTAATTTATTAACAACTCATAACATTGAAATTTCTATTGGACAAAATTATAATCTCAGGCCTGAGATAATTCCTTTCCAAATTAAACACATTTCTCATACTGTGTCAAAAATATATCTCAGATATTTAGATTCAATTTGAAGAACACTATAAATTAAAAAAAGTGTTAGAATTAATGATGGAAAATCTGAAATTATGAATTATACACTACCAATTAATTTATTTTCAGCTATGAACTAATTCTCTCAATCAAATCTTTTAGGTCGACGTGACTCTCGATCCCATGCAAGTCCGGAACGTAAACATTCACGTCTTCAACGACAAAATACAGCTTACGATGAAAGCTGTCTACCACCTGGTGGCTGGAATCGTCGAGGTTCCCAACCACAACAGCCTGCCTTAAGTCCAGATGTTGATGAAAACGGAAGAAAAGCAAGACGTGATTCTTTAAGTCCGGACTCTGCTTCGAGAAGTGGCAGAAGAGACTCCAGATCTCATCTAAGTCCAGATAGATCTGGAGATCGTGATATTAGTCCAGTACGTAGAGGTAGAAGAACTTTGCGAAGACAATCAACAAGCGTAGCTGCGAGAACCCATGGACCTCGATCTCCGGATTCTTCTAGGTGTGTTTAGATTCAACTTACCGTGTTATTGTTCACCATGTTGCTGCTAACAAAAATTAGGAATCATTTATCAAAGAAAAAATTCAAGGAACAAATGGAATGAAATAAACTTGATTGTTGAATAGTACTTTCAACAATATCGTAATAATTTTATGTGAACATTAATCATCATCATTACCGATAGTCACTGAATTGCCTTTAATTTTAAGTAGTAGTGCAACCACCATAAAAATCAGTTTTAAATGTTAAATAAGTTTAGAAAAATTATTTCCATACATTTATTCAACTATCCATACACTTGCTATAAACTTATTATTATATAATAACCGGTAATGTAGGAAAAAATTCCAAGAGTATCTAAAAATAATCTTGAGGTAGATCTCTTCTCAAACTCCAACAATATTCTGCCATCTACTCTTATAGCGTGGCTCCGAGATATTCATTCCGAAGTTGGGGGTTACTCAGAATAATCCAAGGTTCCAAATGCCTGGAGACAAAAGTGTTGATCACCGCTCCCATCAAGTGCGACGTACAATTAATAATCCGGCTTTTTGAGGCAACGAAATTCCCGCCTCTGGAGATTCATTGGCATCTGACTGAGGTTTATGGTGAAGAATGCATATCCGCTTATAACCTGTCTGAATGGTACAGTTTTTTTGCTGACGGTCGCATGGAAATTCACGATAAAGAACGGATTTGACATAATATAACACGGTTTAAAGCTGAAACCTGGCTTTTCTCATATAAGATCTCTGAGTTGTTTTGAATTTATAACTGATTTGTATCCGTTGTGCTAATTTAAAAACAAAGTTGAATCGAATTTTATTACTATAATTATAAATATATGATTGCTGAAACTTTTTTTATTGTTTATAGCAATTTTTATTACTTTGGAAAGTCGTCTTTGGTGTCTAATTTAATATTAATTGCTCGACACATTTGAGTACCAGTTATCCTACTTCAATTGATGCTGAATATCATTTCCTGAGGAAAATTCTCCAGCCAGGGACTTTGAGGTTGTAAATTGGTCTGACAAAAAAAGTTTGGATAGGATATCAAATGCAAATGAAAATGAAGTACTTTTCGAAACCCAACAAAACCAATTAGTTGCTATTTTCAATGTATAGACGAATGAAAGCATACCAAGTATTTTTCGAGGAAATATAACCCAAGTTATACCAATAAGAATCTACCATCAAGTAAACTAAACAGTTCCTCACATGTCGAGGGATACAAGTGTCGTGTAAAAGAAATATCATCCGAGTGCATTCCACCATGACAACGATAAATTAAAAGCCATCTACTGTTAATTGTAGTTTCTCCTAAGTTGGAATTTGGAATGCATATTTTATATTCCAGCACTCACAATATCTGAAGCAAGTTGATGTGCAGTGTTTTTCAAAACAACTTCCTTAATAAATATGTGATCATAGGAGATCTAGGCCATTACGTGTTTCTTGCAAGTTGGATTGGAATGCATTCAACGAGTTTACTTCAATTCAAATAACACCACTAATTGGTGTAATTAATATTCCAACTAATTGCTTCCAGAATCGAAATACGGTCCCAAATGGATGTACTGAAGAAGTTCAAATACATTTTAGTAAAGCACTATTTGTGGCAGTAACAGAGTGAACAATATCAACAATCTCTTATTCAAAACTTACTTTTATCTAAATCCTACAGTTGTTCCAGTAGAGATCCGAGTCCGTGTAACCGAGGTCCTCCTCCTACCACTGAAAATTATCGCCCAACAATAAGAAGACAATCAACTACTGAAGAAATTTTAATTGCTCGTGGATTTCGAAGACAATCAACAACCGAAGAAATGATTAGATGTAGAAATTTTAGAAGGCAGAGTTCGCAAAGTGACGACTGCCAGAGATACCGTGGAAGAAGGGATTCTTCTACGCAAATTTTAGATGGTACGATTGCGTCGATGACCGTTGAAACTTCGAGTACCTTTTTTGACTCTAGTACCCAAACTGGTGAGTAAACTTCATCATATTTAGGATCCAATCATCACTGAACATGTGTTAATTTTTTAGCCAGTTTTTAATAAAACAACTTGTAATAATATATTATTTATCGAGCGAGTAATAATGGACATTACTCATTTGGATGATTTTAATGCCACGAGCTTCAAAATGAGTCATTTAAAGTTGCGGAATATGAACTTATATATGTATAAGTCCTGAAACACCCTGTGTATTATCAATCTATAAATATAATCGTTGCGACTGCATAATTACGTTAAATTACCAAACCTCCAATCATGAAACGTTTTGATGAAGTGTTTTCAGCTGAATCCCTTTAAAATTGGTCTACTAAAGACAGAAAAAATCCTTAGAGGTTATGCCAAGTTTGAAGAAAATGCTTGTATATCTATTAGAAAACTGCATATTAGTGTAAAAATCTTCTGTGATATTTTTAAGACGTAAAACACAAATCCGCGAAATTACATCTTTATGCATGGGGAGCCATGAGGAACTTTACATCCTATTGCCATATAAATGCCACTCTGGAAGGACCTACTAAGAGTGTTAACTCCTCTTCTTTATCAGTTTACAGTGTGATTTGTGAAATTGGCCATGAATTTTCATTGGATATACTATTTCCACAGATCATTTGATTTTGTGAATGTCTACATGATGCAGTAAACTAACATTAAGCATTACATACTGGTATTGGTTAAGTTTAGAAATTCTTGGACCGGCTTTAGAAAAATCAATTCGTATTGAATACTGCACCCTGTATAATATTTTTGTGAATGCAATAAGTAATTTTTAAACTGCATAAATAAAAAACGACATAATAACGTATTAATTTGGATAAATCCTATAAATTCGGAGTATTTCCACTGAAATGAGTATCTACAACATGATCTGATATTTATGTATAAATTCAACTATATCTTTACTGTCACTTTGTATTATCGTGTAGTAAATACAGAATCAATTGTTTTTCAATTTTGAATTTTTAGACAAAAACCGCATTGGAGCAATTTCAACAAATAATAAATTAAATTGATTGTATGGTAGACTCTAAAAAGTTTTAGAATGGCGTTGATCGTTTCAGGTTTCTTGTTTAAATAATGTTTATGGTAACAGATGGATAGGACGCCAAAGTCCTATTCCATGGTCTTCAAGATACCCTGATTTTAATCCCGTTGAATATTATTTTTGGAGTCGATTGAAGCAACTGGTTTACACATAGAATAATAATAAGCGACACCAATTAATGATAGAATTATAATGTTTTATATTAGAAACGATTCGATCCCCAGAGGATCCATAAAATAATACGACAATTAACAATTTAGTAACAAAATGTGTAGACGCTGCTGGATTCCATTTCGAGAATATAATTTGAAGAATTGTTTTTATTTTGTGAAATTTATGAAATTTGTCTAAATTAATACCTCATTATGTGATACGTCATTATGGTTGTCCTATGGTGGATAAGATTTTATCATATCATGTCAACTAAAAATTGATTAAAATGCGACAACTTTGTAGCATATTATGTCGCTTTCATATAATTTAAAAATCACTTATTGCATTTAAAAGAAATTTTTTCCAAGTCCGGTCCTTGAATTTATAAATTTTGCTAATACCAGTCGAACGCTTGATAGTAGTGTATTGTATCATGAAAAAATTCAAGAAATTAAAACTGTAGCCAATTAAAATTTATGGTCAATTTCACAAATCACCTGCAAATTAATAAAGAAGAGAAGTTAACCCTTTTCAGAAGCCACAGTAGGATTCTACGTATGGTAGAAGTATGTAAAGTCACCTTGAATAAAGTAAAATTACTACAAGAATTATTTGTAGATGATTATGATTGCAGAATATTGTGAAACCAAATTAAGGAACCAAATAGTTTTCCAGAAAATGAAATGTAGATAAATAACAATTACAAAGAATTGAATGAAGGCCAGCACTATCTTCCGATTTATCTCGTTTAGACCAATTTTTCTGGGGACATCTAAAAAAATATTCTGTACTGGAGAATACTTGGTGATCAGGATAAACTGACAAATATATTAGTCATAACAGTCATTCAAATACAAGAAAGAATTTGAACATCTAATTAAATAAGATTAATCATTTGTTACAACAAACATACCTGCCTTTACTTACTCAAAATTATGCAAATTTGGTGGCAGACCACGAATGTTTTTGGTTTTCAATAATTATTTTACTACTTTCTGTGTTCTAAACTTGCTTCACACGAATGAATATGTATTCAATGGTAGCATACTACTTTAAGAGTTCATTATCTGTATTCCACACCATCACATTGTCAACCCCATACCAGGGAACGAAGACCAAATTCAAACTATTATAGCCCCGTATGTAATAAACCTATTGTATTTTCGAGAGATTTATATCATTATATTCTGGGGTCAAGCACAATTGAGTAATAAAAACAGTCTTAATGTCTCCAAGGAAACCAATCAAATACTAGGATCAGGCCCGGGTGAGAAGGTTTGGTGCTATCCGCTATAATTTGTAAAAAGACTTTTTTATGTCATTTTGGCTTCTACAAAAAAGAAAATATTTTTAGTATACCATTAAATTACAGAGCAAATGTTATAGAATTGCCAACAATTACAATCAATTTCAAAGTAAAGTATAGAAAGTCGGTTTTTGAATATTTGGGTACAAGCTATGATAAGAACAAATTTATAAACAATATACACGTTGGTGAAAGACAGAAAAAACACTAAACATTATCTATTCTCACAGTAGTTGATATCAGACTTTTTTCCCACTTCTTCGGTTAGTTTCAAATCGTCTTCTTCACTACATCTGGCTTCGTAGTTTTCAGTGGATACTCCATTCCGTGTTGAATCTCCGTCAAGTTATGGGAAGTAATTCAAGTTTCAAGTGTTTGTCAGGTCCTTTAAGGAGTTTATTCGCCTTTATTTTAGCAAGTATAACAGACATTTCATTTCTTTCCAATCCAGTGTGTCTCGGAAACCAACTTTATGGTTTAAATCTATTGAAATTGTAGCTTAAAGTTCTAATGGCTTTTTGACTATTGGACAAGAAGATATTTCTTTTCAATTGCATATTTTTTGGCTTGACGAATACCTGGTGTATTGTACAAGTTCTGAATTCATACCCTCATATACTTGTTCTGTCTGTTGTTTTGGAGATATCTGGATACCATTCGATGGCATTTACATTTATTTGTAGTCTGTTGTTTCGATTTACTTCATTTCTACAGCTTATTTTTGAGTTTGGTTTCTCAAACTAAAATTTTTCGGTATTTTATCCTGAGATTTTGGTTTATACTTGATATCTGAGTATCCGAGTCAGTCTTTGTACCTTCGAGAGACTGATTCTCGTGATATTCACACAACAGCTCTATCAACCCAGTTTCAAACCATCAAGTTTTAAAATAGTCACAAACTTATTGGTGTTCAACCAAGAACAATTCTTGTGAAATGTCTTTGTTACTCATGTTACTACAATTTTCAGTGTTCAGTTTTATCTTTTGATTTGCCACGTGTTCTCTTAAAGTCCAAATATATGTAGAGGACCTTTTGAGGACCCCTGGAGCCGGGAATACTATCGCGGAATTGCGGAACTGCAAACCGGGCCTGACTAAGATTCTTATTGCACATCAGTTTCGACGTTAAAAAGTATAGTCTTTGCACCTTAGAAATGTAGTTAGTAGTAGTAGTAAATTACTCGATAAATTCTTGATAAGTTTCCTATAGAAAATTGGAGAATAATTCCTGATATAAAATTTATATTAGAATGATTTTATTACTTCGTTATCTATAAACAGTTTTCTTATATTTTTCATAAAATCAACTTACTAACATCTTATTCAAATTCGGGTTATTTGGTCAACTTTTGATTTCAATGGAATACGAGGTGTGATCAACTGATACATCACTTATCCCAACGTTGAATCATTGACAGGAGGCATTAGTAAAAGGTACTGTTGTCTCTTCAATGTTAGAAATAGTTTCATAACGTTTTGTTTTCAGTACATTTCATTAAAGCGGGACACAAATTTCCGATTCAAAAGCAACTTGAGGTACGATAAAGAAGAAGAAAGCTGCAAGGCCATTTTTAAGATCTTTTTCGCACATAGTTTCGTAAACATTGTAGTATCTCCTTGTAAAATTTGCAATTCATATATCTTTTCCCTAAAGCGAGCTCTACTAGCACTATGCCTTCATAGTTTTGCCCTACAACAATTTATTACAGCGGTTGTTTCGGCTTAAAAGCTTCAAGCAAGAAAAATCTCTTATTTTAGGGTGCTATACGGTAAGCAATTCGTGTAACAGGTGGCTCCATTACTCAGTATTGGACTGTAGTCCCCCGTACACTGTTCTTTATCAAGAATTTATGTCTCCAAACTCTTATTGTGAACAGTCAAAGATTCCATTAGGTCTCTGCACATACGAGTACTGCACCCACATTTTGGTTAATGATATATTGACTAAATGCCTTCCTATAGCTTCCAATTTTAAGGTCTACAGACAAGACTTCAGTGGGACTTCAAGGGCCTTAATTGGGATCGAACGCATGGACTTTATGAGGCTCTGAAATCTGTTGTATCGTAGTTTCTACTTTATCCATAAAGGACCACTATACCATGGCTCCGTAAGTGAAAAGAGGCTCAAGATCCATATGTATGCCAAAGTACATGCAAGTAGCCATTTTTACTCTGGTGTCTACTTGTTCATACCAGAGTGATCCCTAGATGGAGGATACAAGAGTCACATCTCCTAATGTTAGGCTATTGCAATAGTGCAATATTGCGCTTTAGGTTTTGGAAACAAATGAAAAAAGACGAAACATCTGCTCTGTCTAGAACTTCCGCCAGATTCCATTACCTAAGGTAATCACTACCTTTCTCACCAAGTGGTATAGTACCAGGTCTCTATTGCCTTAAACCTCTCTTTTGGTCAAAAACTCAGACTGAGTGAGGTAGAATTTAAAGGTACTTACCAAATAAGGAGCGGCCTTTACCGAAGCAGCACTCTATTCTCACTATAACGAAAACAATGATGATGACCAAGATTCTCGAATTTTATTCAGAGGCAAAATGAATGATCAGTTTCCAATTAAAAAGTTTGATTTGTTTTATCAGAAATATAGAAACGTCAGGAAAAATTTCATTAATGAAATCTGAAACTACGTGGAGACGATCTTTCTATTGAAACACGATTTTCTTTTTGATTATCAAAGTTAGAGCTAACTGAAAATCATATGGATTTGATACCAGTAGTGCTATCTATGTGTCAGCCTACGAGCCTAAGCCCAATATAATATATAACATCAAGATTTCTTGAATCATATAATTTAGTAATTATCTAGTTCCAATTTTTTTTCGCGCTTTTTAATTCTTATAGTTAATGATTACAATATTGATACTCCAATTACGAAATGTGCGGTTTTTATTGTTGATATTAATTATATTGTGTTATGTTTAACCAGTTTATTACGAATACTGTTTTGGATACATCCTGTTTGTATTCCAGTTCGATGAATAAATGAAAAAATACCAACTCGTCAACGGATCTGATAAATATATGGAAATTAGTTGATCTTGAATTATTTAAGACTACAAATTTAATAGATTTTCAGATGTTTCATAACATATTTCATTAATAATGTAGTTCATTTATGGAACGTATTGTATCAACCTATGAGTTAATCAATCTAACATTGAGTATCTGCTGATGATAAATATGCAATAAATCGAAATCAGTTATCTGTTAATCATACAAATCATATAAATAAAATAAGTTGACGTCAATATTTCAGGTATATCTATTTTAACAATTAGTTATTACCAAACCAAAAAAATTAGCTATATCGTTTTAATTTACAAATTTGATTTAAAAATAATAAGTTACAGAAAGTATTTTTCTAAAGGCTTCTTCCCACTTTCTAAGTTGTTAGCAGTACTCTTCAGGGGAACCTACGCCTTGTACTGAAATGGGAGAACATTAACAGAGTAGATGCTTTATTCTCTCTCTAGCTTGCTCGCATAATTTATAGTTTATAGTCGCCCTTTTCTATACCCAACGTTGGTCAGAAAACAAACCACCAATTTAATACCATTCCTCGGACTTTTTAGCCGATATGAGTATGAATATTTTGCGTCGTGTTAGGATTGAAGTGTTTCTCTAGTAAGACATCTGATCCTTGAGGTATTCGTTTAGTACCTGGTTGATGTAACATCTCATGAGACCACTATAAAGGTCTAACCTAAAAATATGAAACCTTTGTCCCTTCTTTCCCTACTGGACTTATATATTAATTGCTAGCCTAAAAAATAGTGAGTGGGTTTCCTACTGGTATGGAGAGGTCAAAAAATGCCAAATCCAGCTCCTCGCGCTAGCTTTGAACCATTTATCTACCCGAGAGATATATTCCGAGATTTATGAAGATAGTTGGTGTTTCACGGTCTTATTATCACTTCAAATAATGGGATTTCCATTCTAATCCATTGGTTTGTCAATATTTTCTTGCTTTATTGATTCTAGAATATTCAGGTGACCTGTCATATTACCTAGCTTTCATTTTTCTTCCTGAATTAGCTTGAGGACTTCGCCAAGTGCCTCTTTTGTACCATAGGAAGAAGGTAAAAAAGTATGTTGACTGGTTCCCGAACAGAGCAGTCAATTTTGTTCAGTTGGCGGTATCTTACAAGATAAAAGCCTGTTAAGAAGGAGATTTTATAAAATGCAGTAGGTGTTTCCTCTTCATTCGATTATATGTGTTTTATTTAGCATTTTACACCCTGGGTTAATGTTAATATTGATTTTTAATACGATTCATTACACATTTCTGGATTGCCGTAAAATTATTTTTATTATCTGGTTTAGGGTAGGGCGGGGCTAGTTGTGCATAGGGGTAATTTGGGCAATCAAAATATCTCGAAAACTATTCACCGCACACGAATTCATCAGGTAGCGGAAACGAGGGATGCGGAAAGGAAACTCATCACAAAACCAAAAAATAAAGTAATTATAAAGCAGAATATTTTATGTGTAATAGTTAAACGTTATACCGTTCCTTAGATCACATAAATATTTTTACCGGTGGCTGAAAGACTACAATACAAACATTTTTAGTGAGGATGAGTTTTCATCATCAGTTGTTACCGACCGTCCAAACTAAGCTGAGCTCGAACTTGATAGAAGCAAAAAATAAAACGAGTTGGCCGATCCAACCCATGCATTTTTCTCAGAAATTGTTCAACCATACCCAAAGGCAGTCCTAAAAAAGTTAAAAAGCTAAGGAAGACAATTTATAGAAAAGCATGATGTTTATTTCTAACTGATTTGTTACGAAGCCTATTCTTAAAGTTTATCAGGAGAAATATGGATCCAGAGTAAAATTTGAAAGGAACAGGCTCACACTAAACGTGCGCTTGGTCTTACTTCCGTTTGCAACACTGACAACGACGATTAAGTTTTCTATATTTCATCAATATTTGCGTTGATGTTTTGTTGATTCTATTTTCAGTTTATTATTTGAAGAAAATTACTTTTGATTAAGTTTTTTTGTCCGTTAAGGACTAGAAATAAAAATTTTACAATGAAACAGAAATTTGATTTCATGTCTAGTTAATATTCAGCCCATCCTTTTGGCTATACTTCCCAAGTACTCAATTTGCCCCTTACTCTAGATCAATTTACCTCACCTATGGGGTACGTTAGGCATACTTGACTTTTCGTATCTGTAGCTCTTGAATCCGGGTTGTAAAAAATTAATATGGACACTTTTGCAAACGGATAAATACGTAATCCTTCAGTATGTTTAGTACCTATCAACTTTCTTCGATAAGAAACACTCGTCTTCATACTCATACTCAGAGTAGCGCTCAGATAGGCCGTCCATTTAAAAGTGCAGTCAACCTGGTCCCGATATTTAACTCATATCGATCATGTATGGGAAATGATAGGGAAGAGACGATCCAGGCGCCATCATCTACAGAACTCGACACATTAGACACAAATGAATGAAAATGAAGTACCAGAAGTAGGCAATTACAACGTTGTGTTGAACTATGGGGTAACTAGATATTTTTTTGAGTTCGTGTTAATCGAATAGTATCAATTAATCAATTAAATTAAATTATTGTTTCTTCTAGACACAACATTTATGTTACTGGGTCACTATAGAAGTATTGAAAGTTAATGAAGTGTAAAATGAGAAATTCGTTTACAGAATAATACATCAATGTCAACTATAATCACATTTACAGGAACAGACTCCAGTATACTTAACGAATTCACATTATTACTTTAAGCATCTACGCCCCCATCTCATCCTTTCACTAAAGGTGATATATTCCAGTATTCCCTTATTGTTTCATTTTATATTCGATTTCATTTGTTAACACCTTCGGAGAAATAAAATTGGGTTTCTTGCATTATTCCCACGGTTTTATAGGCACCAGGCTAGCACACGTTATTGCAAGTTGAATACTATACTTTATCTACAACTGTATCATTGAATATTGCTATAAAATCCTATAAACATTTTAATTACAGATCGGGGCTATATGGTGAGTGTTCAATTTGTGTGAAGTCACGTTCGTGAACAGTAGCATTGGAAAGCGAAGCAGTGCAGACTGTAGCATTGACATGGAGCAAGCGCGCAACACCCGCGTTGATTTTCCGGCGTTGATTTAGTAATATACGGCGTTCACGGCGATTTGATTCTTCAAAGCCAATAAAAAAGATACCCTCACAGTCCCAAAATATCGTAGTCATCACTTTTTTGGTGTTTTTCGTAACCTTTCCTTTTTGTCCTTTCCGATGCCACCATAGTTTCATCACCCGTTAAAATTGATCGGATAACACTTTCTTGGTCCTCACGGCAAAGCTTTGAAAATCGCTCACAACGATTTTTTATTTTGAGGAGCCGGTCACTTGGAATAATTTTTTCCACTAATGTTTTCTGGAGCAGTCACAGTCACAGGAGCTCCCGCACTTGTGTCATCATCTAGTGATTCCCGTTACCAGAGAAACAACTTTTAATTATTGGAAATGATTGACACAAGTCATCGCTTCATTCTGGTTTTGGATTTATGATAATTACTAAAAAAGATGATGTTGCGTATTGGGCCCGGTTTACCGGTTAATTCATTCAATTTCGAGGTTAAAGGAGATTTAGGTTTGCAAAATGTGATCTAGGGATATCATCCTGCAATAAAATCAAACAAAAGGGCCTTCTTAGGGTTTATGTTTTCTTTAATTTACCCCTTTCTGTTTTAGTACCTAATTTTGAAGTAATGCTAGTTCAAAATCTGATGATTACTTATAGGTACTTCCTAAATTTCGCACAAATTAATTAATTTTTTTCCGTATTTTTGTTATTTCGAAAACCGAATATTACAAAGAGAAGCATCAGACGTTAACATATCAAACAAAACAAAATTTAAATAGCAAAAACGTCAAACAATTGTTTTGCAATGTTGTATGAGATAGTTGAAGATAATGAGAAAATGAAAGAAAACTGTAGATGGAGAAATAGATGATTGTATACACCAAACTTTATCAACAATTTTTGTTACTGGACGTTTTTCAGTTAACCCTATATAATTAGTTGTGAAGAATATCTGTTTATATAATTTCTTGAGCTCGAGTAAATTCCAAGTGGATTAAAGAGCCCGCCTAATTTGCTCCTATTTTTTAAGTACGGGAATTGTTTTTATAGAAACCTAAAATTTCTTTTTTAGTACTGAAATTTCTAATTTTTTCAATAAACTAATTTTATTTTAATCTGAAACTCGTAAATAGTTCAATGCCAGGAATCACTAGAAAATAATTAACTATGTAGTTTAAGATTCAGAATTTCCTATCTAAAGCAGTAAAATTTATGATAACAAAGTTGGCAATCGATGCTGGGGGTGGGGCATTTGTCGACGTTCCGTCGCCGCGGCGCTCCATCAGTGATTTCGGTGCTCCCGTAGCACGTGCACGTCCTTATATTTAAATGCATTTGTTGCATGTTCATAGTGTTTACATGTTGCTATTTAACGATCTACAAAACCTTTAAAACACTTAGTGACTTTTACAATTATATTTAATAACGTGGTATCTACATAGTTACACGTGTACCTACTTGTCAACATTTCTACCAAAAATGATAGTGAGTTACTTAACGCAACTTCTGAAGGTAAATGGACAATACATAAACGCTTCTTTGAGCATTTACTTGTTGCTGTACTTATTAGTTGACAGTATCTGCATAATATTATTGAATTCAATCAATCAGTCAAATGCAAATATGGACAAAAACGTCATAATGACGAACATATTTTTATTTTACCACAAAACCATTAAATTTCAAAATATTTGTATAATTTTTGTTTTATCCGTCTCTAGATATTAGACAGGATCTGGTAAAAATCCACTTTGCTATTACAAATTAAGATATTTTTGAGAGAAGCCTGTCAAAAATGATTAAAAAGATCTAATTATATATTTTAGGAAAAAAATAAAATCTACAGAAATTTGAAATTTATATTAGATTAATCTAACGCTATTAATATCAAGGAAATTATATTTTATACAGGATGTACAATTAACAGGTTTTATTGAAATGACAGGAAAAAATAAACTAATTTCATGATAAAAAAACTTATATTATTTGAACGTAAATTTGGACCCGTGTAAATCTTCTATTAAGTGATAAGTCAGCACCAATTTTCAACTGAATAAAGTCAAAATTTCTGTGCACAATTCGTAATAATAAACATGACTAATAATCCAAAAGTCGGTCTTTTACGAATTTGTAGTTAAAAAAAAAATTTAACTTTTTTAATTGTTTATATTTCATTCACATGGTTTACATCAACATATTTGGCGAAATTTTTTTAATAACAATATCGATATACAAGGTGAATAATTTTCAAAATTAATATTTTGACAGTAACATGTTTTCCTAACTAATAAAAAGTTTAAAACTACCCAATTTGTATACTTGGACATTCATTAAATTACCAGTTTTCTAACAATTCCAGATACCACACTACAATCATAATTTTCTAAGTTTATTTAAAGAGTAAGCTGACTTCTAACAGTAAAGAACTTGGGATGCTATTATTGTTACACATTTTTATTTATTTACTTTGTCCATACATGTTATCATGCTGTCAGTTTTATATAATAAAAGCACATGCTTCTTCATGACTCTGAAAACAACTCTCTGACTCTTTGATATGCCACTCGACTTTTTGTTGCTAATATTGAAGTATTCGTTCTCCCAGAGCAAAGCTCATAAGTTTTAATCTTGTTAAAACTTCTCTCACAACGCACATTCAGTGGAAATTGTCCAAATTCAGAAAAAAATACAAAATGAAAGTAGAGGTTTTGGTTGGATCCAAGAGTAATTAAATTTAAAGCGTATTACACATATAATCTTTACTGGATCTGTTATAGCTCTATTCATAAAATTTAATCAAGCACAATTAACAAATTTAGCATTATAAAGCTTGTTTTTATCATACTTTGTTTATCTCACTCTATAAGTTTTTTTGTGATCTCTTAGATGAACTTTTCTATCAAATCACTTTTCAACAACCAATAAACTTGTAATTACACATGATTCAATAAAAAAATTGGTGAAATAATTAATAATATCACGTGAATTCGTTGACTAAATTTTTATACGAAACCAAATAGTCTAGAACTTTTAAATCAAGCTTTAGAATTTCGCTAATAGAGTGCTCTATAAGGAACAAAGAAGATTAAGAATTCTACCAGAAGATTGTGTTGCTAATTGTAACATGATATTGATAAAAACTTCAGAGAGACTGATATGTGAAAATTCCTACGCCTCGATTTAAGCACGTCTCTAATCCTATGAAGAGTTTAATTTCTTTATTTTCTTTCAATCATTCTCAATTTTTAATTGACAATACAGAGCTTTTATGATAAATAGTAGGGACTGCGATACACTTAAATTTCACGTGTATTGTTGAGATATCATTGGAATCAAAAGATTGAAGCAGCCATGGAAATTAATGAAATTGAAGGAGAAATTAATGACGGAACGACTCAGCGTTGGTTCAATCGTATCAATGGTGGAGATTTGACGCTTGAAGATCATTCACGTTGGATATTGAGGTTAAAAGGGAATCAGTAGAAAACTTTCCTAGTACCACCGATTATCCCATTCTCTTGGACCTTCTAAAGATACCATACGTCGCCATTTAAAATCATTAGTTGTCGAATAGCTCCACATAAATTAAGCGAGAGCAGAGGTGTGGAAACAGCTCCTTGCCTAGTCGAAAGATGATAATTTTATTGTTACTTACGATGGAAAATTTATTTAAACAACTCGAACATGGAAAATCAGAGGTTATATAAAGGACAATTACCAAAAACCATCCCAAAGGGAAGTCGATTCGGGCGGAAACTTTTAATTTGTGATGGAATTATGAAGTTTTAATGTACTCCGAAATCATTCCAGATGGTAGAGCTATCAATGCCGAGGTATATATTGGACAGCTAAACCACATACTACGAAAGTTAGGGGAATAAAATCGAGGAACTTGGTTGTATTAAACTCCTACCATATCCAGCATTTAGTCCAGATCTTGCACCGTCAGATTTCTATTACAATATCTTTCTATATTATTATTCAATAAAAAAATGATATTTATGAAAAAACTATTAATATATAGAAAATTAATTACATTAATAGCATTGGCTCGATTTGAATATTTATTGACTGTTAAGTATTTTTAATTAAATTACCCATGAATTCATATATGAATTTTATCACGACGATTTATAAAAAAATGCGGCCTTCAAGCAGTTAGGTCGTCGCCTTTCAGTCAAAACGTCGCGGGTTTGAGTCTGACTGGGAACTTTTGCATTTTTTTGTTCTATAATATTTTTAATTGATGAAATTTTTATGAGCCTTCACCGAAAGGAGGTTTTAAATGTAAAATAGCTCAATAGTTCCTAAGTCGAATTCCATTAAGAACGTTAAAAAAAGACAAATTTTCTCAAGAAAACTCCTGAAATTTTATTCTACAACTATTTTTAGTCATTAATGGGCTTAAATAAAATTTTAGCAGCAATTTATCTAGCCTTTTATTCAATAATTTTAGCAAGCCGAACCCATGAAGAATATTTCTTCGTTTTTAATTCCATTTTTCAAATAACAAATTAAAAAAGTTTTTACAAAATGCGAAACAAAAATGAACAATTTGGAAACAAAGTATTTTAATACTTTTCAAGGTTTATATAGATTTGCACATGCTCAAACCAATTCTAGAAACATTTTTTCTACTCTAAAGCTGATATCGTAGAAACATAGTTTCAAAAATTTTTTGAGGCCCGTACATCACGAAAAGAGTTCACTACAAAGTATGGTACTGTGGCAAGTACACATAGGAAGAGGGCCTAGACCATCTCCCATGACTCCCATTCTCAAAGGTCTGGCTCAAACAGCTAACACTTGCTATGCCACCTGATAGTCTGTAGCGCAAGCAAGTAGAAATTACGGTGAAAGCATATAACAACATGGGCATATTCCCTACACCAACCTTATTCTAAAGTAATGACAAGTTTGAAGCCGTTTCAAACGTCAGATGATGGTTTAATCTATGGTTATGACCTTATTCGGAGTTTTCGAAATAAAACTATATCGACCTAAAAAGGCTCATCGATCAAAATTATAATTATAGGTATAACCCAATCTAAAAATACCTGAAGGCTAAACTAGGGTGGTAGGGGGTAATTAAGCTCATTGCGATATCCTAAGAGGCGCCTCTATCTATCTGTAAGTCACATGCCGTTCTTCTTTAATCATGTTGCGCACAGCATCGATATTTCTCGGATTGACAATCGATTTTGATCTACCTTCTCGACATTCATCACTGAAGGATGCACGACCATGACGAAATTCTGCAAACCAACTATAAAAAGTCTTCTCTGATGGTGCTTCATTACCAAAAGTTGCACAAAGGTTGTTTAGTAAGGTATTTTAATTTAAAATCATCCAGTCTTCAGGAATGATTTCCATTTTTGCATAAACTTCACTATTAACAAATTACTCGATCGATATCTAAGATAATGATAAATACAATGGTGCCACGACTCATTAACGCCACCTATTGATGGATTATGAAAACTTGGAGAACCACCATCGTATACCTAACCTAACCAGAAAGCAGTTTTTATCTCTTTACTAGTGCTAGCATAAAGGGCTCATAACCATCCAATATATACACGATCAACCATGCATTTCTTAATAATCTCAATTTATATAAATTGAAAGATTACAGTAAATTATATGTGTTTATTAAAATAGCACAAGATTTGATGCCATACCTGGTGAGATGATATCGATGTGGCGTGAAAAGTTTGACGCTTTACCAATTCAATATTTAGTTCGATTGAACTAAGGAATTCGGCCCCGGGCTCCTGGTTTACTTTCCCTTAGATCCGGGACTGGTAATTTCATTTGATCGGACGCTTAATTTGACAATAACGACGACAACTTGTCGGAGAACTTTGACGTCATTTAAAACTTTTACGAATAATAAACAGGCGTGGTACGTTTTGAATAAACACGATACGCAATTAATTATGTGCATAGCAAAAGTTACCAACCCTTCATTCTCATTTCCATAGTTGTAAAGGGTTTTTTTATAAGGTGAATGTGATATGGATCACCCTCGGTTATATGACCATCAATATCTACTTTCTAAATGGGTTTTTATTTTTCATCAAACCGCTTTGTTCGTAGCATTAAAAATTTGTCACATTTTCTGTTTATCTTTAAAACTAATTTCGTAACTTTCTGTTGTTTCTAATGATACGCATCTAAATGAAAATATATTTTTAATTGGTTTACTTTTCGTGGATTCAAGTTACTACACTTTTTATCATTTAGAATAATTTAAATATTAAAATCCAAGAGTACATAGACTGAATTAAGAGTATCAGTTTTTTAACAATATTGTAGTTTTAACATTTGTTAAAGTTAAAAAATGACTCAAAATTTTTGTGAGAACTCACACTTACAACAACATTCTTTAAAAATTAGAATGAAATATACAACTTTTCCGCCCTTCCTCCATGGCATTGTAAATAAAATAGAAATAGCCCATAAAAACATCTTTTCTATAAACGGCGTAGCTCAGCTGCAGACAGTTTTGTAAATTTCACTACTCTCATTCCCTTTGATTTTGCTCAGCTACTATTTTCATATAAGCCACCAAAGTTATGCAGAATTTGACTTCTTTTTCCTCAAATTCTCGAATAAATATTTCATTTGAAATATTGGACCATTTGATAATTAGATGGGCTGAAACTTACGTACGTTCGCACATAGATGGGACTGCTAGTATTAAACTCATATGATTTCCAGTTAGCTCTAATCTTGGGAAGACATTTCTTGAAATTTCATAGCTGCCGTATTATTAGTTTGTGAGTTATAGCTTTTGAAGTGTAGCAACTTATGTTTTGTTGATAAAACGCATAAAACAGAATTTTGACAAAAAAAACCATTCACGGCTTAGCTCATTAAACTTGGACTTTGCTTCAGGAATAGCAGTCGTTGAAAAGTGGTTGGCTAGGTTCAAATGAGAATGATGTAGGCAGTAAACATCCCAAAGAGGTTGACCGACGAAAACATAAAAAAAGGACACAAAATGATATCAAAGGGATGTGTTTGAGTATGCGAAGGCTCAGTTTAGAACTGAAACCAATTTTTGAGTCGATATATGACAATAGATGAAAAATGGCTCTATAATTTCATATTGGAATCTAATCAGCATTTAATCGAGTGGACCGCACTTGATATTCAGAATCCAAAGCGTAGAAAGACGCAAAAGTTGGCTGACAAAGTTATGCCATCAGTGTTTTGGAATGCTCAAGGTACAATATTTGGTCAATGACTTTTACATTGCGTTTAAAGGACAAATCTACAGAAAAAGATCCCATTTGAAGAAAAAGTGTTGTCTCATGAAGTGTCACAAATCATTAAAAACTATGGAATAATGGTATAAGTTGGGCTTTGAAAATCTACCGTATTTAAAAATAAAATAAATTTTTTTAAATCTTTTTCCTTGCTAGCCTACACAATGTTCATGCAAACTATTATACTATCAACAATAATTTAAATACATTTCTTATTTCTAATGTTGGTTATCGGTAAATTCTCAACTTTCCTTATGTTTTAAAGTATTTTATTTTAATTCAATTTTCTATTAACTACTTACGTATATCTTTTATGACGATAATGTGATACGAAATTCCATATATCAAGAAAAATGATTGGGCAGAAAACCCACGTTATCTGACTCATTTAAATGTATGGGTAATATCCGATGTGGGCATACAGAAACTGACTGTAGCTGTAACACAATATGTCTGACCGTGTTACGGATAAGTTGATATTCGAGACACATTCGATTGATATTTCCACATATTTTTCTTCGGCTCGTAGAGTCCAGAAACTTCCAATACTTATTTTAACAACGCGCCAAAAAAAGATCTATAACATTATGCGACTTCGTTATAAGTTATTAAATCATTTGGAGATGTATGTAAGATGCGAGGGGATTCGAAATTATGTAAGTTAATATCGGATTCATGAAAAAAGGAAAACCGCAAAATCCGGTATATTATCGTTTCGTCAACTAATATCAATTGAAGAACTAGTAGAGTAGATTTTAATATATAACTTCGTTTATTCAGTTCAAAACAGAATATAATTAAGAAAAATGATTTGATAAATGAAAAGTACAAATGTTGGGAATATTTCCTGAAGTTGAAATGAATTAATTTTTTTTTGATTGCTTGAGCTTTTTTAAAATTAGCAGACGTACATGTAATACTTTAATTGAGTAAAAAAATTGTTTCCACTTGAAATAAAACCCACTACAATTTTATTATAAACAAAAACAAATATAGTAGAAGTATGAATTGTTTTTAAAATCTTCCTCAAAATAAAAAAGATTATCGAGAAGACAGTATTGTATACAGTTGCGTAGAGACATTACGACATGGAGGTTTCTTTTTCTTTTCCTAACTTTATTTGTTTTTTCAAGAAGGAAATACTCATAGACACCAGACGAAATTCTTGCTATCTTTATCGAACTTTTACCGACTATAACCTCTCTTGGGTTATTTTTTGTGGTTCTGTTTATCCAATCTTTTCTACTCTTATTTCTTACTTAGCTACCCATTAAGTTTATCTTCTCTCTCAGATTCCTCCTTAGTGTCTAACCACCTTGGACACTGGAAAAGAGTGTGCGCTTCACATTCCAATTAGGTATTTCTTAAAACACTACAAGAGGACTTAAGTCAGGTAGTAATCGACTTCTCCGTGTGATCTTTTCAGACAGGTATGAATTACCAGGTCCATCTCCCATACTAACCAATTTCCTGCCATATGTGCTATAGCTGTGTCGTTCTCTCTTTGTTTATTGACGACCCAGTAGGTTTTTTTAATAAATAGTATGGGGTGCGATAAAAATGAAATTCGTGTATTGTTAAGACATTATTGAAAAAAAAGTTTTAAGCAGCCGTGGTAGCAAGAAATGACTTGATGACGGAACGTCAAAGCTTTGGTTTAATCGTTTTAATAGTGGAGATTTCACGTTTGAAGATCGTTCACACTGAGATCGTCCACCAGCGTAGTAGAAAACTAATCTAGTACTATCACTCTCCGATTTTGAGAAACCCTTGGACCCTCTAAAGAGGGTAAAAATTATTTCAAATAGTACCACACGAATTAACCGAGAACGTTGAGTAATTAGCTCCTTGCCATGCTGAAAGAACATGAAAAATCATTAGTAACACAAAAAAAAATACCAGAGCAAATTTATGACATTTCATCGAAAAAATATCCAGGTTTAGTTAAGCGAAGCTGGGTTCTTTTACAAAAACACAATGCTAAACTACACACTGCGAAATTTAAGGGAAATAAAATCGAAAAACTTGGTGGTATTGGACTCCTACCACATCCAGCATTTAGTGCAGACCTTACACCGTTAGACTACTTTGTATTCAGATCAATTGCTAAATTCTTACGTGGGATAAATTTGTATACAAAGGAGGTATTGAATGAGCAATATGAGAATGTTGTTGCATCTAATCCCAAATAATGGTTTTATCAAGATCTCGAAGAACTTGGTAAAAGTTGGGTTAAAACCACAGAATACTTTGGATATTCTTGGATTCATTCTTGTTTAGTTTGTATTCAATATATAATCATATAGTCATCAATGCAGTATATTGACAACTGGTACTGAACTTTTCTGGTGGTTCTTGGAAATCAAAACTATAAAATAAGAGAAGAAAGCATATAAAATTCAGTATCAGGAGTTACCACAAAATGTTGTACATCTGAACAGTAGTTGATATCGTACAAAATGTGTATAAAATATTTTTTTAATCTTTATTAATTACAAAATTAATAGGATGTTAAATTATAGTAAAAACTCAGTTTGTGTCTCTTTCTATTTTCACTTTTATATCCTCCGTACTTATTTATTATCAACATATGTGGTAGGAAGGAATGTTATCGATCAACCCCCATTCTATTTAGTCTCGTATGTTCCGTGTAGGTTTTACTAATGTTGACCTGGTACTATTAAAGCAGGGTTTATTAGAAAAGTGAATAGTAAAGTGGTAATTTAGACCTTTAATGATAGTCGAATAAGAATTATACCAAATAAACCTCGCAATTAATAATCTAATAAACTACCAAACTCTAGATGAATTATAAATTATTTTCATTTCTCTAAACTCATGTTTCTTCCTAGCTGAAGATGTGACAAAAATTTAAACTGATTGAATTATAATTCTTCGTATTTGTAGAACATAAATTTGATCTTGGATTACGATTACTGATGTAGTCTGACTACGTTTTTAGGATACTGTTTGTTGAAAAATTAACAATGTAGTTATTTTCCAAATTAATATCTTTTTTTATTCAGAACCTTCACCGTTGTATGACAATAACCACTACCACGAAGAATGTTTGCGATGCAACAGTTGTGGTCTCAATTTGACCGGACTCAATCAGAAGCGTGCGCGACGCTTCAAGAATCAGATTTTGTGCGACTTACATTTTGCTGACGTAGCTCTTATGGAGTGTTCTGATTTTATGCAACAATTGCGTTCCTTCAAACCTCATTCTCTTGGATGCGCTGTAGCTAGAAGAAAATCGTCTACTACCCTTATATTTCCTCTTCCACCCCAGGCTTGTTCCGGTAAGTTATTTTTTTATTATAATAAATTTCATAGTTCTTTATGTTTCAAAGTATTACCATACACCATACAATCATACGAATATTGAAATATTTGAGATTTGAGTAAAAATAATCAATGTGGATAGAAAAATTCAAAAGGAAATGGTTTCACGAAAGATCTGGGTGAAAATAACAAGAAGTTGACTTTAATATATCTTATCACATAAAAAGAGACATACGAAAAGTTTGTTTGAAAAGTTTTCGATCTAAAAAAGACGAAAAAAAAGGAACAATACATTTTTTTCATAATCATTTTCATTTTCTAACAAAAACTCCCTTCAAGTCTATACACTTTTGTCAGCGATGTTTTAGTCCAAAGTTTGGTAAGTAAAAACACAAAAACATCTGTTTGGCCTGAAAGACGAAGCTTTGGTATTTCTAAATGAACCCACAATCTAAAAAACTTCCATTAAACAATAGATTCCATGATTTCAAGTGATTCATAAAAGTAGCTTATTTGTGCAATATGAGCTACACACACTCTAATACATCTACTCCCAAATCAGTGACTTTTGTAGTCCTTGGGGTTGGGTAAAATTGACTATTATATGCCAAATGGTTGTTTGGTACATTTATTTATGCGAAATGTTAAAAAAAAAACTTTTATTACTTACTTCTGAGGTCACAATAACACACGCCAATCCAAAAAATCGCCATATGACTTCATGTATATTTTTCTTGACTTTTACATTGCGCGAAATTTCTTCTATTTCAGGAGGAATGCAATCAGATACTTCTTTCATGTTTATTTATCTTAACAATACTCGCAATTAATGCATTTAACTTTTCAAGAAAAAGATTACGATTTTCTGCCTTGACAAAGCTGCTGACTCCAAGCAGAACAAATGATTTGGTAGGAAACAGCCAGTCGCCTCTTTGTCGGATCCTTTTTTTTCGACTCCACCAGAGCATGTCTGTGATTGTCTACATAGACCGCTGATGGTCCGAATGTATAAGGACGTAAGGAAATTTTTGATCTGTCACCAATGTATTTGGTGTTTGTTGACAGTCACCGGTGGAAGTCGATTTATTAAATTTATTTAATTACTTTACAACATCACCTTGGAAAAAATAATTTGCAAAAATTAGTTGGGGCTCCTAATATATTAAAAGTTTCATATAAAAAATAATCTAATATACAAATACAGTTAAAGAAAATCAAGAATCTAATACTAACCTGGTAAACTATAAATAGAAAATGTTATACTAAAGATTTTCAATGATAATGATTAGATTAACGTCGATTAGACAAAATTAAGTAATACCCGAAAACCGAGACTAATGCATTAGAAAGATTGGAGCTGGTCGAGAACAGAAAATCTGATTCTACTTCTTGATAATAAACAAGTTTCACCGGCAGTATTTCTACTCGGAGTCGTTAGTTTTCCTCAACTTTGTCAGTTATTTTCAAAATTATTGACAAAATAAAAGCTCCTAATGTGCGTACATTAAATTGTTTGTGTCAGTAAAATTACAAGAAATGGTGCAAAAAGATGTGGTATTAATGCAACAATCCTCAATTGCTCTGCAGGATTAGTTATATTTGAAAGGAAAAGGAAAAAATATCATTTATGCATAACCACCTCAAAAACATCTATCGGATGCAAACTGATTGTAGATGATGAAATTATACAACAAGAGATTAAATTTTAATATCAAGTTATAGAAATATCGGGATACGGTGATATATCGAAGCGGAGGTAAGGAACCAAGCGGCAAAAGCAGCACGAACCACAGCTTATCTGAACGATACAATCTTTCGAAACAAATATATCGGAATCGAGATCCAATCCCGAATCTACAAGGCTGTCATCATACACAGTGGAAACCAGACCAGATACATCGAACACAATATATAAGAAACCAAGAGATGAAAATAGTGCGCAGGATCGCTGGAAAAACATTTTTTGACAGGAAGAGAAGCGAGGACATTAGAAGAACATGTAAGATTGACAAGGTAAACGAATGGATATTGGGAAGAAAGAGAGAGTGGAAAGAACACATAGATCGAATGAATGACGACAGAATGGTCAAAATAGCAAGAGACAAGTTGCTCTTAGGGCGCCAAATCGTTGGAAGACCCCGCAAGAGATGGAGCGTCAACTTTTCCAATAATTAAACTGCGGAAAAATACGAGGGAAAACAAGCATTTTGCTTACATTAAAGAAAGAAGAAGATTATGAAGAAAATCATTTAGAACGAATTCGTTTAAGCAATACATGTAATACTACTTTCAAATAAACACTAGATACTTTAGATTCTTTCAAAGAACATGATTAAGTAATTTACTAATTGTTCGCCTTATAATGTGTACGTCCAAGTAAGTAAACAAGTTTTGTGGATATGGTTAAATATCTAATTTTTATTATAATTTCAGTTTAAGAATACAATGGATATTTATATAACTAAAACTGCGAAAGGAGAAAACAAGGTAGCAATTTGGAAGAAGCAGCTATGCTACATCCATTAGGTGTGTATAGTTGGGTCACTCTAAGTTTGAACACCAAGCTACGTTCATTTGTTTGGTGTTCTACCTTACAGTGAGCGAACTGTATTCCTATTCTTCAGAGAGTTACAACGTTGGACAAGAATCAGAAGAGCTACTTGATTTCATGAAATTTATGAAGATTTTTTTATTTTATCATTCCATAGTGTTTTTGTAGTACTTTTGCATGGAATAATACATTGTAGTTATAAAAAATATTGATTTTACAGCACTCGCGTCACTATTACACTTTATCACATTTTTGGTATAAATTTAAAGAAAATTATCTTTTCTCAGATAATTAAATTTTGCACTAAACGAACCAGAACAACAGTGAGCTGACAAAATGTAAAAAAAAACAAAAAAATCAACAAATTATAACGAAAAGTACAAAGTCGAATGACATTTTGAAATTGATTTTTTGAATAAATGAATCCAATATTTTTTGTAATAATAATGTAATTATCATCATCATATGTAGCTTTGTTTACATATTTATGTATTCATCCTTCATTTGAGTCCATTGTTGTCTATTGTATCTTCTAGGTATCTTCATGCTTCATCGGTACCACTGTATTCTTCATGTGGTCCATTTATTGTCTGCTTTTGTCACCAAGCCATTTAAGTGCTTTTATTCTGTGGATAATCTCCGTAAGCTGGTATCTTATCCACGATTTTTCATTTCTAGCATGCTTTACGTGTTAACTGAAGTTTTCTCATAATATCAGTTTTCAGTATCCATCCTCTTTTTTTGAGGTAGAGTGATATTCTTGATTTGGATATAATCGCGTTTATTCCGAATGCGCGCCATTCTAATTCGGCTCGTTCATTAATTTCTGTTTGTTTATTTTAATATCTTGATCTACCAATTCTTTGTACATTACCTTTGACTTTGATAGGTTCATGATAGGACCCAGGTGAAGAAATTACGACGAGAATAGAGATAACCAGGAGAACGTTTTTTAAATTAAAATCGCTTCTCACAAGTAACGACCTTAACTTGAGAACACGCTGGAGAATAACACAATGCTATGTTTTGACTATACTACTTTATGGTGTTGAGAGCTGGACTTTGAAGGTCTCCAGCATGCGTAAGGTGGAAGCTTTTGAAGTGTGGCTCTTTAGACGGATTCTTAAAATACCATGGACGAATCGGGTCACCAACGACGAGGTGCTAACAGAGAACGAGAACTATTCCTTCCTACTTTGGCCACATTTTTAGAAATCAAAAATATGCCTTGTTACAGCTGATCATAGAAGGGAAGATAGAAGGCAGGCGCAGCCTGGGTAGAAAACCTTCGAAATTAGTTCCATGTACGTGATACCGTAAATCTAATACGCATGACTGAAGATCGTAAGGAATTCCAAAGGATTATTGCCAACCTTCATTAGAATGAAGCAGGCATGGGAAGAAGAAGAATTGGTTCATTTTGAGACCAACTTCATCACCCGCTACGTTTAACTTATTGATTTGTTGGTGGTATTCATCAGCACAATTGGCAGTACTGTATCTAAGGTGGTTGAGGTATTCTCCGTCTATGTATAGATCTTTGTTTAGGGAATTTTTTTTCTGGTAGCGTTTAGAATATAACTTGTCGTACTCGAGTTTGAAATTCAGGAAATTCTTTGCATATCTTTACTATAACCTCAACTTCCTTGATTTTCTGTATATACAGTTTGTCAATACCTTCATTTTTAAGGGTTTGTAGTACATCATGTCGAATTCCTTCTTGAAGTCAATGAAAGCTAATGCTATTCTTAGTTGGATTTACAATGTTGGAATCCCAAAATCACGACATTATTGATCGCAAAAACTGTTTCTGCTTTCTCGGGAACACGTTTCTCGGTTGTTTTTTGTCTGTGTTTTGTTTCTGAAGTATAATAGTATATGCAAGTTCCATATACTGTGTTATATGAACAGAAAAATTCGCCTATATTCCAAACATTCCAAGTTTCAAGCGAGCGAGCTTTTAATCAGCATCAATCGCGGCATCTACATTGCAGATAGCTTTTTCTTATGTAAACTTTCGTACATTATACTGCATAGCCGTTCGGTTACATTATTTTCGTAATTGGATACAAATAGTTTCATTGATATTTTACAAATTGTAAAGTATTCTAAGGAAATTAACCATCACTGTATTAAGGCATACTATTCCTGAACAACTTTCTAATATAGTAAATTAATAAATGATAGCCCGAGGAAAATATGGTAATTAAAAGCAAAATCACAACACGTAACTCCTCCAGCTACAAAACTTGAAACATACAAAATTATTTGCTGTTAAACCAATTTCCTTCTATAACTAATTATCTTAGAGATGTGATGAGTAATATAGAGTACGACAGCATAACTTTCTTATCTTTTAAAATCCATTAAAACACGTTGTATCAATCAAAAACTTTTGAAAAGTAAATCATGTAGGTGACGTCTTCCGTTCTCGATATATCGAGTACTCAAACTTCTGACGTTTGCCATGACTCTTTCAAGTTTTATTTGGCAATCTCTTCCTGGATGTTTCAATATTGAAGAATTCTTGGAAGGTTCATATGATTATCAGATTTCCAAAAACAGTAAACATACCTGCTTGACTTAATTTTCTTCGAAGAACCAGGTACTAATAATTGCGGCTGAAAGCATTCCACTCCACACTGTGACTTTAGGTGAATGCAGACTTTTTACGCGTCCTGTTAAACCTGGAACTTGAAAAACGTCCTGAAAAACTTGGAAAGACTTGGAGTTTTACCCTTCGATTTAGAATTTATTTTTTTGTCCTCATAATATTTGTCCCCGAACGTCAATCCCATTTAATTGCTGGGATTTGCAGTATTTCTTATCACAAAATGTTTTCATATCTTCTTTTTAAAGTTTTATTTACCAGTATTTATGGATCAAAAAATAAATTTTTCGGACGCTGTTGAACAGCAAAATTAAAACAGTTTGTTAGGCAAATCAGGTTTGCATTCATTTTTTTGTAATGTTACGTGATGAATAAGTTTGTTTTGGTTTCTAAAAAATGCTTTGTACCAATTGTACCAATAAAATAAATGAATTAAAAAATTAACTTGAAATTTTTCATTGGTTTGTCCTGAAAATGTCATGGAATTTTTTTCAAACACCTGTAAGATTCCTGGAATGCGAAGGCATTTCAGAAAACTATCGAGAGGTTTTTCAAACAAGTAGCGCATGTTTTGTATATACATGGACCCGCACAAATTAAAATCTGCTTCAAGAAGAAGAAGAGCCTCCTCCAAGAATTGAAGTTTTTTCTGACATTTCCTGTACAATGTCAATTTTGTATGGATGTAAATGTATCAAACTATGCTCCTGCATGTGATTTGCAAGTTTGGTTTTCCTCCCGCCGCTGCTTCTTGATAATTTTGATGCTGATAATATAGCTGACTAATTCCAATATCAATTCTTATTACTTATTCGAAATTGAACATTATGGATACTCATCGAAGTTCAAAAAAACTAGATAAATACACTTCAATCTCGGGAAACTCATGCAAGCGCAAGATAAACTAATTTATAATATATTAATTTTCAGATGAGTTCTGTGAAGAATTTCCGCACAATTTCATACCTACACCTGGATACTGGATAGAATGTTCAAGGCAAAAGATTACATCGGATACCATTTGGGATGAAAGTGAATCTGAACGCGACAACGAAATCCAAGAAGGGGAAGAGGATGACGTACTTCAAATGGATCATGATAATGGCGTCTCGGGGTTTAAAAGAAAAGATCGAAGTAAGTGTTTGATAGCTACTTGATTTATTATAAAATTATTCAATACCCTTTCTGCTTCTCGCCCTAATACACCGATTTCAGTGATATTTCCAGGATTTTTAATAATTGTGTCTTTGACTGGAACCTACGACAGTAACCTCATCACACTTGTTTCAATATATTTAAAATTAAGAGGTCACAGGGCGATAAATCCAGTAAATATGGTAGCCATGGTAGAGTCCGGTTGAAAAATAAATGGGCCAGCTAAGGAATGTGTGTAGAAACCCATTTTCGTTTGAAGCTCGTCCACGTGGCTCGTGATTGGTTTGTGTATTGTTGACTCCGTGTTTTTTCATTTTATTGTTTTAAATAATTCTCCTCGGCGGTTATAAAGTGTTCAAAATTTTTTAGTTCATAGTGGTAAATAATTGATTTTGTGGTTTTGTAAAAGGTAAGTATATTAAAATTTTCGTACAGTAGAATAAAAACAATATGGACTTGTAACATTATATTTTACATCCCATTCGTCACCGTTAATATTGAATATAGAAATAATGTTTTATAATGCAATTTTAACGATATTAGAAAAAACATTACATGTGATGCAAATTTTTGGATTGATTTGCATATTTATAGGTCAATTAAAATTCCTAATATGTCATTCTAAGGGGCCAACCATAAATTACGTCACACACATTTCAGGACTTTTTAACCCCTCCCCCCCTCCTTGTCACAGGTTGTCACAATTTCAAAACCCCCTCCCCCCCCTGGTGTGACGTCACACATTTTTCAAATTTATATATTTATTCAAAAATAATCAAAAGAAAACAGTTATTTTTATTTTTTTCTTACTTTTATTATATAATCTTTGATAAAATTAACATAAAGAAGTCAAATATTTTAGACAACAGAAAAACAAACGACTAGTTAGGAAGCAACAAACGACTAATTAAATTTTGCGTGATGAATTTTGAATTTTAACATGTGATGTCACAAAGTTTTTGACCCCCCCTGCCCCTTGTCACACTATGTCATATTCCGATGATACCCTTCCCCCCATTAACATGTGACGTAATTTATGGATGACCCCTAAGTATATTTTATTTGTAGAATATGAAACCAGTATTTCAAATCTATTTAAAAAGTAAACCGTATTTTAGGACACATTTATAAAAGCTCCAAGAAAAATTTGAAATAAGTGCCTAACTGTTCATAGTCAATGTCGAGACATCGTCTCAAAAAGCTGTCATTTTATAAAAAAAGAAGCAGAAGAAGGAATAAGTATTCCTTTAGTAAATTATAGGTTAGCAGATTTGACACTTGATATCTTTTTATACATAAACAGCAAAAATTTTTATATCATTATACTCTAATTAAATAAAAGTATTCTTGTTTTGTAGAGAATAAACAATATCGACTACTGAGTCACAGGCACAGGCAGACCCCAGCACCTCTTTATTTTCTCCCACCAAAAAGGAATCAAAATTCTGAAAAAAACTGGACAATATAACAGAAGAAGAGATCAGAGAAATTACTTATGTATATGAATTGTATATATGTGAAATAAATCAATTGCTTTCCAGTAAACTTTTAGTAATTTTCCACAAAATTTATTTGAAGCATTTTTTGATAAAGTTTATAGGAACGGCCCAAGCTTTGTTCCCTGTTCACACCTATACGATCTCTGCAAAGAAATAAGTAGAATTATTTCTTTGCAAAAATAGGAAATATTAAACATTATTCATAATATTATCACTTTATTTGAGAGCTCAATAAAACATTCAGACTGAACACACTGTTTATCCTAACACTACACCAACACTCACAATTATACTGTCTGAAGTGCGTTTCAATAACCAAATTATCGTCTTCAGAGACTGAAGGTAAACTGTTTAACGGTGTAATTGTTGGTATAGGTAGTGTAAACAGTGTGTTCACTATGAATATCACCAAAGGTTCGAGAAATTCCAGCTTTTATTAACCCAATTTAGTATTCAAATATTTAGTATACTAATAAATTATTTGAGAACTCAACAACACATCAACTCCAAATTAAAAATAAAGGCTTAAAAATAATATTTTTTATTATTTCATAAATGTTAAACTTATTCATTTATTCATACGGACACCCTTGCCACTGTACCCTACCTCAAACAGAGACAACATGCGAAAGCCGCGCATCGTTCGTGCCCATTTACTCAATAATCGGAAATTTTTTGAGGAAATCATGAAACCTCCAACGTGATAATTCAAATCTTTGAGACGATAACTATATAATTTCAAATCTCTTGAACTTTTAATATCCGATTTTAATGAACTAAAGCTTAAATTTCAGGTTGTAATGATTTGTTTGAAGATGATGAGGATGATTCGTCTTCTCCTAAAAAGAAAACAACAATAGAAGAACAATGGGAGAAAAATCAAGGCTTTGAACTAACTAGTGTAGAACAGGAAACATACGAAAAATATTTTTATGGCACTGAACATTGGAATTACTTTACCAATGACGAAGATCTCGGTCCTGTTATTTTATCTATAAAACAAGAAACACTCAATTCTAGGGATCAATTTAGGTAAGTCTAATAAGAAATTTGCCCTCGTCGAATTACATGAAATATTTTAGATTTATGGAATGAGATCTAGCCAAAAATTGAAATCACTCTAAACGTTTTCGCAATTTTTGTTTAAATACTGCTTCTTTCATTCAAATTATTATAAATTTGTGTCATCTATAACCGTATTGTCCTGAAAAACATATAACAATAGACTTTTAGGCATAGTTTCAAAGATATCAAAAGATATCAGTCTACATATTATTTAACCCTTTGAGTACATTTGACGAGTGAGACTCGTCATCTGTTTACTTGGGCGAAGTTACGGTGGACGAGTCTGACTCCTCATCTGAGTTTGATAAGTAGACGTTGATTTTTGCGACACCCCCGCTAGTTGGCGTTGATCGCAAATTAGGTGATAATCCTACATCTTTGAAAGTGCTTTGAATGTTCTTACTGAAATTTGTTGGAAAATGATAGTAGAAGAAACGAATAGATATGCCAGTCAAATAATTGCGAAAGAAGGTGCAAATAAACGAAACCTAAAGTGGTTTCCAGTAACTTTGGATGAAATGAAGGGATATATTGCATTATGTATTATTATGTCTCAAGTAAAAAAATCTAATTCGGGTTCATATTGGTCAAAAAGAACTATTATAAATACTCTAATTTTTGCAGCCACTATGTCACGGGATAGATTTTTTGATATCTCAAAATTCCTTCATTTTACAGACAACGAAAATTGGATAAAAATGATAGAATTAGGAAAATCAGAAATTTAGTTGATTATCTAAATAATACATTCGATCATCTTTATACTCCAGAGAGCGCAGTATCACTAGATGAATCTCTTATGAAGTTCAAAGGAGTTTGAGTTATATTCAATTCAATCCATCAAAACGAGCGCGATTTGGAATAAAAATCTATAAACTTTGCGAGTCTTCATCAGGTTATTGTATTCGTTTTAAAATCTATGTTGGCACAGAAGTAGCACAACCAATTTTGAAAAAATGATACACACTATACATTACATATTAATCCATATAGCAAAAAATTAAATTCGTTCCATATGCATAAAAGTCTCCAAATAATTCCGTACTCAAAGGGTTTTAATAAAATATAAACCACTACTTCGCAAACTTAAAATAAGGTTTCACTATAAATACAAGTATAATATCGGCCATAGCACAAACCAAAAGTTACAACTTAGAAATTTAAAACTCACTTCTTATATATTGAAATCTAACGTACAATTTTGTATTTTTCAGAATACTCGTTAGGGCTATTAGTTACACTGTCCATGGTTTAATTCCTGCCAGTTGCGTTTTTGCCGATCGGTATAATAGGGAAGAGGTAGTTAGATCTTTGGGCAAGGAAGTTAATATAAATCCACCCCTCACTCTCGGACAACTCCCAGATACACCCGAAGAATTGCTTAAATTAGACCAGGTACATTATTTATTACTCAGTTTTATATGTCTTTGGGACAGTAGCTATAACAAAGAGTATTGGGTAAGTAAAAACTGGCCCTCGAGAGAAAATATGGAGTCTAGAAAGATAAATATAATTTTAAACTTATTAGTAGCTCATTATCTTTCTGCCATTACATATAAAACAAGGCACCATAAAACAGTTTGTTAAATCACTAGATAGACGCGAACTGCTTTTCTTACATTCGCAAAAAATTTCTTCACCTCACTCTTCACTCATCTACAAATACTCAATCTTAGAATTCTATGACTTAATTAGAATTAAAGGCTTAGATAGATTTATATTCAGCTCATAGAAGACCTTCTGCAGACCTTCTGCTACTATTGAAAAATATGGAGTACAATATGAGCATAAAACTCCACTTCCATAGTCACCTGGACAAGTTTCCGGAACATTGAGGAGATTTGAGCGAAGAACTTACGCCTCATACACATCAGAGAAGAACATTAAAACGAACTTCTCTAGAGCACAATGATTAATTACTTTATTAAAGTTTTCCTTAGTAAATACATGTTTTTCTCTGTAGTCAGCAACAAATGAAATTTCTTTGCAGTTATTCACTATAACCAACAATTATACGTATAATTAAATGTTTTTAACCCAAATTTATACATTGATAAAAAGATGCTACACTTATTTTTCAGGTATTTATAAAATCAGAACTCAAAGTCGGCGTAATATATGTAAAAGAAAGTCAGTACACCGAAGAAGAGATCTTGGACAATAATGACAATTCCTTTCTGTTCGAGGAATTCCTCCAAATTCTTGGAGAGAAAGTTCGGCTGAGAGGATTTGATCGATATAAAGGTGGGCTGGATACCGTGCACGATTTAACTGGATTGTATTCGATATACACCAATTGGCGAAACATCGAAATAATGTTTCACGTTAGTACTTTATTGCCGTATGAAAAACACGACCCGCAAAAGCTGCAGAGAAAAAGGCATATTGGAAATGATATAGTGTGCGTTGTATTTTTGGAAGCAGACAACACTTCTTTTTCTCCGGCGTGTATAAAGAGTCATTTTCTACACACTTTTATTTTGGGTGAGTTTAATATTTTCGATTAATTTGCATAGTTTTATTAATATTCTTTCAAAATCTGATAAATTGTCTCACATTTACATACATTTTCTAGAAGTACAAAATTTGTGAAAAAGGAAAATTTCAAAGAAAGTAGAATGAGCTTTCTGGTGATCAGTACAAGTAATTTCCTATATTGCCGCAGGTTATACATTGAATTCATTGTAATTTTTCTAATTTAATACAAAATAGTTTCAATGATATTTCACAAATTTGATGTTATGATATTCAATACCTCAATATGGAGACTCGTGACGATTTTTAATCCGTTGAAATTAAGATGCGCCAACTCAAGACGGTGATATTTCAGGTAAACGAAAAGGTAGTCCGAGTACATAATACAACTCGTGATGGATTCATTACAAGTATTACCTAGAATTTAATACCTAATCCACTTTGTAAAATTGGAAAATCCAAAAATTGAAACCTTTAAATTGCATTTTAACATTAGGTGGATAGTAAACAATTTACAATAGAGAAATGAAGTTTTTCAATTCACGGAAACCGTAAATTGTAAAATTCCATATAACATAATAATGCACCCTTCCAATTGCTTGAAATACTACCCCCAATATTACCACCACTTCTAGGTTAGGTTATGTTATGTTGCATAATCTTCCGTTGCGAGTTGTCGTCTTCAATGAAAGGATCTTTTGAGGCCAATTGGTGGAATCGCAAAGAAATCTTTTAGATTGTTACAGACCTGAGGTCTTATTCCATTTTTATGATCTCTTCTCGTTTTCCTACTTTCTTATGACCATGACTTGATGGCTTTTTGCGAAACCTCTGTAAGATTGTGGTCCTATGAAAGTAATTGTTTCGCCAGATGATCAAATATGCAATCCCATACTAGCTTTGACTCAATTTCACAAGAATAAACCGCTTGTACGGCTATCTTAGAGGATTAATATCTTTGTAATGCAGATGCTTAGTTTTGCGCTACAAGCTGCGGAAAATGGAGAATTCCGAGCCTCTATTTGTACATTTTCCGTATTCAAGCCATCAGTGTAGAATATGATTGAGCCTCGTGGGAACGCAATGTCTACATTTGTCCATTGCCGTCGACTTGTAACATACTGATTATCCGCTAGATTACATTCCAGTCATTATTTTCTTTCAGTTCGGACATCGCCTCGAATTAAAAGAAAACCTACTCATTACGAAGTATCTGTAGTAACCAGAGATGAAGTCGGTGCCTATAAACCTTATTTGTGGGAACAAAGTGTATTTGATAAGGGCCCCATGTTTCGAGAGTGGTTATTAACAAAAGTTGTAAATGGAGAAAGAGCAAGTTATTCTGCACCGAAATTCGCGAGAATGCAGGAGAGGACTAGATCTCAAATGTTAGAAGACATTGTAGCTAATTTACAGAATCACGCTGAAACTGGACAAATACCGAAACCTTACAGGAGGGGTGAGTAAATTATAGGAAAGTATTCTCTGCCTTTTAGCTCACTTCTGAAGACTTCACACAATGTTATTTAAGTACGTAGACAAGGAACTTTTTCTATACTAACCGTTTTTTTCTATAATTGAAAGTGGATTAAGATCATCGTATTTCACAACTGTGATTGTCATATTACTGTTTTAATGTTGTGATATTTATTCTTATTTCTTTACAATTTTATGAAAATTAGGATCCTCTTTATTGTTCAGAAAGGAAGAAGAGAAATGTTTGTGTCAACTACATCAGTTCAGTCTGTGTTGTGTGATATTTAGAGTCAAATAGGAAATGAAAACGTAGAGATTCAACTGATTTGGTACTTATTTATAAATTTTCTCTCTTGAAGTTATTTGATAATTTGAACATAAAAAAGCTGCTTTTCTAGGATCATGGAGACCAATTGGACATATGCGTCCTTCATCGCCGTTATTGGACAGCGTACGAGACCAATTTGAAGATTACGATCAAATTGCGAAAGATTTCACAAGAATGTTTCTAAATAATGAGTCGAATACTTTAACGAATGCCCAATTGTTCGATGTTAGCTTCTTAGTTGGTCAATCAAAACAGAAAATCAAACTTGTTGGTGTCAGAGCGATATTGGGAGTAAGTACTCAATAAAAACTACGAACATTAACAAATTTCAATTTAAATATGAAATAATCGAAATTATTTTAATAATTATTTAGGTTAGAAGTCGAGTTTTCCAGGAAATGTTGTACGGCATTCAGACTGGGTTTGGATCTCCCCAAGTTCCTGTAGCAGAACTATTAGCACGTCCTGTTCCAACACTCTTGAGTCCTCAACAAACCCGTCCTAAAAGTAGTAACTTTCTTCAAGTTCCCGATATAGAATCCACTAGACCAAAGAGCGTTCCTAGTTCACCGATGGTTAAAAGAGCTTTTACAAGACTAGGAACGATCACAGCTGGTTGGGGGAGATCTATCAGGAAACACAATGCACAACACCTTTCCGCTGACGATAAGAAAAAATGGACAAGTAGCCAAGACTGTTCAAGTATTACACTCATAATTTTCATATCTACTTATTGATACATTTCTTATTTTAGATAAAGAAAGTAAAGATAAGGACGGTAAAGATAAACCATCATTATCTCAACTACCCGTTCCGAGGTTAAGCGTTTGTGCAGATGCCCAAAAGGTTGATAGGGCAAAATTAGCTCAAACAGAATTCTCCATTATTGAATTCGATGCTGATACATTCAGGATTCTTCTGGATTATCTTCATACGGGTTCTTGTCCCCTAACGTGTTCTACTATACCCGGCCTTATTTGCGCAGCTGAACATTACGATTTACCAGAACTTTTACAAGCATGTTTCCATCACGCCAAACAGTTTTTGAGAATAGAAGTGGTTTGTTGTATGTTGTGTTCATTAGAAAATTATTATTGGAGATATACTTCAGCTTCTGAATTAGTTAATATGATACTCGCCTTTGTAGAAACTAGGGCTTCCACCTTGTTTCACACAAATGAGTTTCTAAATTTAAGTGAATCTATGGTCCAGATGATAATGTGCAGGTAAATAAAAATAGAATTATTTCGATTATAGATTTTTGATACGAATTTTTCACTCCCGAACTAACTAGTCACATATATAGAACATGCAAAGACATTTTACAGGTAACGGAAAGAATATATAAAGTACCAAACTTCTCCTCCATAGAAATTGTTCAAAGATGCTTGTGACCCAGGAATCAGATCCAAACATTAAGATATATGATCAAATAGAAGAATACTCTTATACCCGATTCAGGTATGGGCTCCAACGTGTTCGTTAGGGACGACATATCAAGCCAGCGGGAAGAGAATCTTGAGCGTTCAGAATTCGATGTAATGTGGTTTGAAACAACGACTCGAAAAACAACAAAATTCTTCTGCTTTCTATACAGACCTACTAGCGATTCTTGCTGATGCTGAAGATTTTACCAAAATCTACGGACTAACCCAACTTATCATTGAACCAACCAAAGCCCCTGATCGAGATGGTGACTGACGACTAAGACGGGAAGCTGAAGATTTTGCCAACAACCAAGGTTTGACCCAACTTATCATTGAACCAACCAGAGTCCCCGATCGAGATGATGACTTTGCTAACCTCTTAAACCTGTTTCTAACAACAGACACTGATCTGTACAACGTAACCGCACATGCATCACTCGGAACATCAGATCACAAACTAATTACAGCAACTTGTACACTAGAAAACCAAACTCGGGATTCACCTAGATTACCTTTGGCATTTTATATCAACCAAATAGACGCATCTAAAGGATTTCCTTTAAATTATGTTTGCTTTAATTCCAATTAATTTTCAGTTTGTGCAAACGAGATTTCGGAAGTAATCTTAGCAGGTATAGAAGCCTATATTCCTTACTCCTTCAAAAGCTTTGCAGACAAAAATCTATGGTTTGGTAAAAACTGTACTAGAGTAGTCAACAACAAATATGGTGCCTTTCGCAATGGTGCTTAAATCCTAGTGCAAACAGACCATAGATGCTAAATTTTATGAAGTTGAAGATGAAAATAGTGATGTTATCAGGAGGATCAAGTCAGTCAAAACTTGTTAGGATATATCTTTAAAGGGAAAGATGGTAGCACTGACAAGATCAGCTGATTAGATAGACCTTCAAGATCACAAAAAATGCTGGAATATTATGTTTATAAACACACAATTATGTATAAATTCTTAAAGAATATACAGTAGGAATTTGATTAAAGTGCCTTAGTTCTAATATATAATATATATCACGCCCACAAAAGGCGATAAAATCGATGACTAAATTAAGTTAATTGAATTTCGACTTTCTTCACTATAGAAACTAATATTGTCGTTCCAGAAATGAAAAAGAATATTCCAAAGATACAGACATTAATGAAATGAGGAAGTAACTAAAGCAAAAGCCTATTTTGAGATCAACGAAAAATCGTTAGTATACAATGGTTGGGAAAGCATCGAACTTGATGTATAAATCAAAATTAGGCCTAAAATATTGTCTTCTGTTTAGTAGTAATAGTTATTATCAATCAATATGTCATTACAATACAATGAAATAAATGATTTTTATATTGTGATCATTGAATATTTTTGCAGAAATTTGGAGGTGGCTGAAGTTCGGAAATTCGAGGCGATGCTTGCGTGGGCAAGACATAAAATTCGCACAAAAACTTCAAGCAAACTTGATGCTAAATTAGAATTTAAATGTGTAATGGAGCGACTAGCGAGGGATCTTAAATTATATCGAATAACACCTCAAGAACTCATTAAGGTAACATGATTCTTTTATAGTAACCTAACAAACTTTCCGAAATTTCACAAATTAGACAAGACTAAAACCTAAATTTTTATAACGTTGATTATTTTATGTTGTGAAATTAATTAATTTAATATTTAAAAGTGATTCCGAAGTATTCGGTAACAATTCTGGCGGTATGTGGACGAGCATTAAAATGAATTGCTTACCAATAAATTGAGCAAATGGGATCACTGCCTCTAGGAGGACTTCCTCGATGTACCCCCAAGCAACCAGAGCCCCATTATTTATCAAAAACCAGTTCCGTCCGGGCATGGAAATTAATTTCACCCCAACCCATAACTCACCTCCCTTCAAAGGCCGTGATTCACGAATGGTACATTGAGCAATTATTTTCCCTGGTCGTCTCCATACTCTGTCTTGATCGTCTGAGTGGTATAGACCAAATGGAGACTCATCCGTGATTGAAACTGTTCCCCATTGCTCCAGAGGCCAATGTTGATACTAACTCATCAATGCCCTTTCAGAAGTTAGGACCCTGTCGCGGGTCGTCTTGATACGATTCATGCTCCCTCAGTCTCCGCCGCGCTTTGTCTGCACTTACACGTGTATTTCGGTCTTTCCCGAACCTCAGGAGCCCTTAAATGTAGGTCTCTTTATACTGACAGCGTAATAAATCGATCATCTACTAACGTTGTTGCCCTTGGTTGCCCACTGCCGGCCCTCCTATCGTAGCTACCAGTCTCCCGGAGACGCCGGAGTGCATCGTGAATAGTAGACTTCGCTATCCCAAGCGTTTGGGCTCCAGCCTTCTCTGGCCAAAGTCAAGGCATGTCAACATTTGAAAGAACTATTATTCTGGACCAAAATAAAAAAACAGTTCTATTAATCACAGAAAAGGCTTGGTTAATAAATTAATGTTTAAAAAACTACTTAACAGTTTAGAATAGGTCCGACAAGTAAATCAATTTCAAGACAAATAAATCAAATATGAGTTTTATCTAATTGTTTATTAATCCTGAAGGGATTAGTTCAATGGTCTTAGACCCTACATTCAACTAGAATACCCAAAAATCCAAACACATTGCTGAAAATTATTAATAAGAAAAATATGATGTGTCCGGTTTTTTTTGCTGTTGAGTATGTAATGATAATAAAGAAAATATATATACTTTTTAGGTAGTTCTGCCTTCAAAAGCTATCAAAAATGAACGAATATTAGAAACATTAATGTTTCAAGCAAATTCTGGTATGTACAGAGTTCAGGATTCATATTTAAAGGAATGTACTCAAAGACTGCAAAAACAAGACTCTCGATTTTCAGAAATGGAATCTTTCGATTACAGCAACTAAAGACTAACGAGATATTTAGTGCAGAAGACAATCATTTCATGAAAATCATAATGTATATTAAGAATATCATTACCTGATAAATATTTTATATCTAAATAATGGACGGTATGTTGTGTTATAAACAGAGGTTCATCAAAACAACTATTACCTATATCAATACCATATGATCGTTCAAACATTTGCTAGGTAAATTTTCTAACGAAAAATAAATATACCGATATAAATTTTTTAAATTGACTGTAAAATATCGCGTTAGTTTATATTTTTTCAACATTCATGATTTTAAACTGAGTGATTAGTACAGGGGTTAGAATACAACTACTTAGAACTTCTAAACACTCAATTTACAACTTCTACGAATTGTATAAATCGAATTCGTGTAATTAGATAGTGTCAAATTACATTTCCGAATTTCATCAATTCTCTAATCTCACGATGTTGTAGCTATCCAATAGTAGAGAAAACCTAAGGAGGGTAGATACTCTGGGATCCTTGATACATTTTTAAAATTTGCGCCCTAAATTTGTTGGGGTAACAACATTGTATCTGCTACGTGCAACATTTTACAAATTATATTTATTTGAATAATTAACTCACGTTCTTCCACATTAGAACCAATAAATGAGTAGATTTTGTATTTTAATGATTCTTTTCTATTCAGTGAACCACCTTGTAATAGACGACATTTTGTGTATTAGCAAACGCAAAAACAAATAACGCAGATGGTCTTCGGCCACATGTAATTGACCACGGTTTTGTTAGATTCAGACCACGAATTTCAAAGATTTGCCTTGTGATTTGTTTATGGCCGTGGTGAATGCAAGACGGATGGGAAATCATCGGAATCCTCGCAATTAGAACTTCCTCACCTCCGAATTTTCCTTTGAGTATCGTTGCGTAAATCACATTGTTCATCAATTACATACCACCAAACGCGTTCCGTTGCACACTTTTAGTTGGATACTAAGGAGCCAACCTTGAATTACGCTTAAGTAAGGCACATGCAAATAAATATCTTGAATGTCGGATTAAATCCTCATTCTTCGAAAACGTCTGCCCCTACATAGTCCTGTCGTTTTTCAGGAAAACTTCAATACGCCTCAATATTCGCAAATAATGTCTATCATACCAATACGAACGCATTAATCAGTGCTGCAAAATTTCTATCTAATTATCTATTTGTTGATCTATGGGATTTGCTCGACGATTTCCCATCGCCAACCGAACCGTTCCGCAGACCGTTTTGCTCTTGTGATTGAGAAGTTATACTAACGCGGCGCTCTTCACGTGCAATTTCTTGTTCTTTTCCAGTCCTTTCATTGTTGATGATAATATCAGTACGATGAGCTAATACTAACTGGAAACAACCACATCTACCGGTCATTAGAACGTCAAATTTTCAATGAAACTTAACCATAGACAACGTTTAGCTGTTGGTTGTTTTTTGTTATACCATTTTTAACAAATGAACGACTATACTGATGTTTTAACTGATAAATTTTTCGTTTTTCTGTTTCGTTATACATTTCATGTCTCGACCCACGGAAACGGGACAAACATGTAGAACGATCCGATTGCTGAAAACATTGCAAATGCCACTTTTAGGCAAATAAATGTAACTAATCCAACAATTTTTGATTAGAGGATTTTGAGGACCATTTTATAAAACTCTTCTTAGTACCACCCACAAATTTTATGTTCCATGAGTCGTAGGTCCGTTAAATTTAAACTTGTTTTTTTTGCAAAAAAATATTCTCTTACTATTTCTTATCGAAGTGACTTTTTTTGAGTTAATGAAGAGCAATGTAATTGGAATCATTTATAATAATATCTATGAAGCTTCAGCTCGAGATTTTTAACAAATAATATAATGAAAATTCAAGAGTGGTCGACCAAAACGTGCAGTAAGATGAGTTATAAATCTTTTGTGTCTTGATTAAATCGGGTGCACCACCTGTAGCTAACTGTAGCAAAAAACAACTGTTTGAAGCATCTCGATTTGTAATTTAATAAATTGAAAAGTATTGAAAACATATAGAGGATGTATTGTATTAAAATTATGTAATAATATTGAGGTGTGCAACGCGAAAACTTCTAATCCAGTCGTATATAGTCTGAACTATTTTATAAAACTTTTATTCAACATTTTTTTGTAAACAAAAGTCAAAATATTACCGAGTTACTTCACACTATATGAGCAATTTGGATGTTTATATATCCCGAATGGATTTGTTGGTATAACAACATCGTGAGATACATTATATCATTACCAAGTTCATTGAAAAATTTGTTTGTTATAAAAACTGCGAATTTTCTGGAAATAAAAATGCACAACTAAAATTGGGAAAACTCTTTGTTTAATTTTATGTGGAATTCTTTAAACCAAATTTCGCTTTAACATTTGAATCTTGTTGGTGCGTATTTAGTTCCAGGAGATATCTAAGACGATTGATACAAAAAAACAATGTGAAACTGCGATCGACGGACATACTGTGAAATTTCTATATCATATGCGCTATCTAAGGACACTCAGTAACACGCACCCATAGCTCCTCGTTGTCGTGTTACTGACCTGTTTTAATTTCTTAAAAAAATCACGAGAGATGCAAGATAGAAACTACCTTGGTCAATCAAATGAAAACGACCCTTTACAAAATTTATGTCACAAAAAACAGCTACAATTTTGTACATTACGTTTCAATATAATTTCCCGCTTTTATAATTAATTTTTCTTTGTGGGAATTTTTTCATTCCGCTCTCGTAGAATAGAACTGGGTGATAGTTTGTCTGATTCGCTTACCTCCGAGTTCTTCTTTGAGTGCTCCAAACACATGACGATAACTCTAGAGGGTAAGCTGGATGATCAAATATTTTCCAGTCAATTTCCATCAGTTTCTACTGAGCTTGAGGTACTGTTTGATTCTTGGCGTTGTTGCGGATTGAATAATCTCTTTATCGTCAATACCGAAACCCGAATAGATTCAAGAGACGTCACTAGTAAGTTGCGTTGATGACTTAACGTCCTATATCAATAGGGCCCCTCTCCAATCCTAAAAAATCGTAGTCAACACTTTCCACACAGACATTTCGAGTTTTTTCCGCTTTTCTTTTCTCACTCAATACTTCTTTTTAGAAATGAGTAGGAAGCAATCGAGGAATGCGAACTCGCGCGGGTTTTTGTTCATCACCCTTTGCAACTCCTTCTGATCATTGATTGGACACTTCCATAGCTAACAAGACTACAAATGCCCTTTCATACTCGCAAATACTTTAAGCTCGTTTATACTTGATTTATCCTCGAATATTACGAGAAACCTATTTAAATGTTAAGGGCATTGTCGTACAAAACTAAAATTTTGGCCGGCAACCTGCACAAAGTTTGACAGTACCAAACAGTTTATTGTGAATAAATATATGACTACCAGGAGCAAAGTCAGAATATACAAGACCTGTGTGAGACCAGTAATGACATACGCTATAGAGGCCAGAGCAGAGAACACAATAACTTAAGGAGATATGTGATATCCAGGATGTAGTGAGATGGGCGAGAAATCGGCGAAGAGAATGAAGAGAGCACGTGGACAGAATGTCAGATGACAGATTAGCAAAGATTGCAAAGGAAGAAAAACCGAATTTATCCCGACCCGACAACCTACAAGTTGGTATAAAAGCTGGTCTTCATCATCCCAGCTGCAGCTAGGCAACCGTTGATGCAAACACATGACTAAGTCCTAACATACGATGAAGAAGAAGAAGATATGTTGTCTAAAAAATTTATCTGCCCTAAATGACAGTCGCCATAGTATTTATTGTTGACAAAGTTTGCAAACATTCAGGTCCTCAAATTCTGAAAATCCTCACCAAAATTTGTCGATTTTTCAATAATCAAATTTTATATTTATTTGGAATATTTTTGAGTAACGTATTAGAAAAATTACGTGAGATTATTCTCAAAAAATATCAATGACTGCATATCGTTTCAATTGAAGAAATTTTCATCAATCTTGAAAATTAGCACGAATTTGAAACTGAGAAGATTTAACACATAATCAACCCTTAAATAATTACATTTAGTTTCGCATATACTATGAAAAATACAATAGAAAATTGTAACACATTGTCAAAACAAAAAGTTATGAAGTACTTGTATGGGTGGAAAAATGAAAAGCCATTGATTACGATATATATTCAGTTAAAATATTTTGCTAAAAAAACTATTATGTGTATGTTTAGTAGTGGTAGTTCCAATATTTATACAGTGTTCTTATAAAGCTTCTCACTTCCTCTTAAAATGACAATTCCTTGAGCCTTTGTTCCCGTGTTTATGATCCTTGGCTAGGTTCTATGTATGTTTCTGTTCCTTTGTCCTGTGCAAATATGATATATCATCAATTTGGCATATTTTTGTTATTATCAGTGTCCTTCATTATAACTTTTATGGCCTCATATGGACTTCCTATGCAACCTTGTCATTGTGACGTAACTTTTGTTGTTACTATGTAACCATCTAATTCTTTTGATTAGATTTTTTCTTCGCTATTCTAAAAGATCTCCTCTATTATTTCTATCGTCTTTTTATAGATTAATGAAGTCAGGTACAATTTTCTCGTATTGTTTTCGTTCATGTTTGATTCATTCTTAAGATGGCCGGCCTCTTGTGTCTCTATTAGGAGAAAATCTCTTCCAATTTTCTTCTCAATCTTTTTCCCATGATTCTAGTAAATTTTTTCGCTACGTTGCTCGATAAGGTAATGGATCTTGTGAATATTTCATTCTTAGCTCTCTCCTTTGTTGTATATTGGTGAAATGATTACTATGTACCAGCCTTTGTATGTTATCTCGGTTTTTATCATATTAATCATTATATGTGTATTTTATTGCCTTTTCCGTAACATCTCATTCGTCACCTTATCATGCCCTAGTACCTTACCCTTTTTATTTTTACTTATAGCATTTCGTATCTCTATAATTTCCATAATGTTCCTTTGTGATTACTATACCTTTTTTCTCTTCTTTCTTTTCAGCATTATGTTTTTTTATTGTTGTTTCGTCATCATGCCAAAGAAAACCTTTTCATATTTCTGTATGCTGTTAACAGTTTCTGTCCAAAGTCTTTCCGTGTATTTTGCTCTTCTTCCTCAATTACATTTTTTTCACTTTTGTTCTTTCTAGCTTGTATTTTTAATAGTTTTCTTCCTTATTGTGAAAAATCGTAATGATATTTACCATCAGCAGCAACTAAACCATACACAAAATCAATGTTGGCTAAGATAGCTTTTCCTTTAGAATGGAACGAGGTCAAACTTATTTCAAAATGGTTTCTATGAATGAAGGAATGGTACCTTCATAATTTTCAAAATATTCTCTTTTTCTCAATCTCCTCATTTGATTTATAGCCACGTATTACCCGCATCGCTGAAACGTGGCAGAAGCTGGCAGTGTAGCTACGGTCAGCCAGTGTAACAACTTTTCGCGTTGTCTTTTTCTCTCGTCTTTATAAATCTATATATACAGTTATTATGGGTGGTTAATGTAGTCATACCGAAGTTAATATGACACACACCTTCAAGATTATTTCGACGAGGGGAAAGAAAGATATATATATATATATATATATATATATATATATATATATATATATACCGCAGAGCGGATGTTGATCTTCTTGATAATCGCATCCGAAACCAGCTCCTTTCTTTATCATGAACTTTCGTGCGACCATTAGCAAAAATCGGATATAGATACTGAACGGACATGCACTCTTCTCCGTAAACCTTAGTCAGTTGCCGATGAATCTCCATGGGCGGTAACATGTGTAGAGAAACCGGATAACTGCTAGAATCTCGCACTAGAGATCGAGGAAAACACTTTTTCTGTGAGGTAGCTACAAAACTTTCAAACTCCTCATATCAAGTCACAATTTAGACTTATTACTAACTAGACACTCTTTAGATGAATTGAGATTTGAACAAATCATTGGTATGTTGTCATTTTACGTTATGTAAATGGTTATATTAAGGTAATATGGCTTATCGAAAATGGTAAGTTACTTAAGAAAAATTCATGTTCTTACTTGGACAGTATGTGTACATTGTGAAACTTGTATGCTAGCTATTTCTGAAACTGTGATTAAATCTAAGACCTCGGCTAATTTTTTAAAATGCAATATTAGAGAAAATCAATGGCATTTGAAATAAATTGAAATTAAATATGACAATATATATATTTTCCCATTTTTAATGTTATAAAAATGAATACCAAACTGACATTTTAACAGCGATATTCTAAAATATTAAATATTCTATTTTTGTCATTGTAGCTTGTAGTATTATAATGAATGTTACGCACCCAGAAAATTCTTCAGTAAAATCGGAGTTATATATGGTTACAAAATATTTTCTTTATTTTGTCGACAATAATATAGCATTAATTGTTTAATGTTTTTAAAAAAAAATTATGTTGAATTAATATTGCATTATATTATATAAATTTTATAGTAACTGTGATTGTTAACACAAATATTTTGATTGTTGTTCTTTGTGTGCCCATTAATTGTTTAACATAATACTTGTAAATTCTACAATAATTATTTTAAATAACCGGACAGAGATTGTCGTAGGTGGACGATATTTGTTGTCATATGTATAATTATATTTGTTAACAAGATTCAACTTTGTATTATTTCCACATACACCCGTTACTCAGTAGCATCCACTTCCCACAAAGTTAATCAGGGTTGACCAAAACATGGCCGTGCCCTCCGATCATTGGGTTTCAGTTAAAAGAATTGAATTGAGACCAAGTTCAAACACGGAACTTGTGACTACACTACTCGGCTAACTTCAGTTTGCTCTTTAATGTGTATCATGATTAGAAATTAAAGTTTTCATTTTGAAAAGTAAGCATATAAACTCCTCACAAAGTAGCACGATTGTGTAATTGCGCGCTTCGAACTTCATTCAACTCTTATTTATTTGTGCAAGCAACACATAGTTTAGTGTCTTGTTCCTGATTAATTTGTGTGTAGAATACGAAATAGTTTTTAGATATTTTCAATCAGATCTATTGCTCTAAATCTGGATCAAATGAGCTGTTGTTACTCTAAATCTGGATCAAATGAGCTGCAGTAGGTATAGTAAAAATATACTGCGAGATTGACGCTATATATTTTGAGATAGTCAAGAAAATGCACTTTCTTGGCAGGTAAAAATATAGACCAGGAATCATAAGGCAAAGTTTGACAATAACCAAGCAATGAAAATCGAAGAGCTCTCTCTGTCGAGACGAAAGAATCCATAATTCACGTAGTCACATTAGATTCGAAAATGAGTTTTGGAAATCATATGAGAAAAGAAGCAGACGAAGTATCAACAATCGCTAAGCTAGGTGTCCGACTGTCATTAAAAAGAGACTGATGATGTCAGTCACAAATTCATTATTTCTATACGGCACTGAGGTATGGGAAGAGACTACGCAGAAAGGGGTCCAGCGTAAAAGAATAGCCAGGGTACAACGCAGAACCCCCCTTCTTAGAGTATGCAGTGCATATCGTTCAGTATCACAACCAGCAGTATTAGCAATTGCGGAAACCATCTCAGTAGATCTGCTAGCACTCGAACGCAGGAGAATAAACAAGAGAATACGTGACGAGGAAAAGGCCAATGAAATAATCGACGAAGCTAGAATGACGAACAAAAAAAGAGTCGTGATCATGGACCAATGGCAACAGAGGATACGGATATGATCTGTCTCATACAAAAATGTCGGTTTCTAATGTTCACTTTGATATTAAATAATCGTATAAAAAGCCTTAATACGAGGAGTGTAGTAATATAATGGTGCAAAGTCCAGACATGAAAAGAAACCACTTTGTACCATTACATTACTACACTTCTGGTATTATGGTTTTCTTTTTGTACGATTATTTAATATCAAAGTGAACATTAGAAACCGACATTTTTGAATGAGACAGACGTCCAGACATCAAATCAATCAATCAATCCCTGCAGAGGAAAAACTCTCCTATATCAGGGCTATTCCAGAAATGAAACTAACTTCCTCACAAAAATGATCCTACTTACATACAGAGGCATAGCTAGGGGTGGGTGAAGTGGGACCTCATCCACGACCTTAAAAAGGCCTCACGAGGACTCTTTAATTGCAATGCTTTCAAACTCAACTGTCAACTGTCAACACTGCTTTGCGCAATTTTTATAACTTTATCTACAAATTTCGGGAAACAGCTTTTAATTAATGTACTGCAAACGCCTACGAATTCATAGAAAATAGTAATTATGAGATTCCAATGACTTCTAAGGGTTTCATAAAAAAAATTTTTGTGAATTAATTTTTTCATTACAATGGTTGACGCCGTGATTTAACACAACACAAAATTTACTGCACTCACTGAATATTACAACGATTTTGAATTCTTGTACGTCATAAATAATTTGAAATGTTTGCCAAATATCGAGCTTTTGAAACACTGTAATGATATTACTTCGAGACATGGAATCTTATGAGCTTTACCAAGAACTACAACTTTTAGTGCCTAATCTACCAAACTTCCACACAGCTTTCACAGAAAGCAGTTTTTCTAAGTTAAAAATTATCTAAAACTACTTAAGAAACAATATGAAGTAGAACCGACTATCTGGTCTCAATCGAAGCAGATTTACCAGTAGAAATTGATTACAAATCCTTATTAGAGTGCTTCAGTAAAGTAAAAAGCCAAAGAACATTACTTTTGTTACAAAATAACTCAAGCAATAAAATGAAATCGTTTTCTTATTTAAATGCTTTTGAATATTTTTATTAATTTCAATATTAATATATTATTTCACTATCATGAGTAGGCATGTCGTATCAAAGCATGTTTGGTAAGATAAATTTATTAAGTAGGTCTTAGGAACGAAAGAAAAGGGGCCCCGCTGATGCGATTTTGACCACGTCTATATTATTAGTCTACGCTACGCTACTGCTTGCATTTTACTATATTTATGGACTTTTATTCAGACCAATTGCCTTATTAGGCACAATTATTATGAATTTACCAAAACTAATTTGTGTCGAAAAGAGCTTCCCATAGAGAAAAGTTCCAAGGACACAAGCTTGGCCCAGGCTTGGCTCAACTATGTAGAACTCTGGGCAAAGCTTGTAAGCCAGGCTTGGCCCAGTCTTGGTAAAACTCTGGAGTGATAACGATGGGCTAAGCTTGGTCGCCAAGACTGGACCAAGCTTGGTCACCAAGACTGGGCCATGCTTAAATGCCAGGGCTAGGGTAACCTTAACTGCCAGAACTGGGCCAAGCTTAACTGCCAGGACCGGGCCAAGGTTAAATACAAAGACTTATTATATAACTTTTTCTTTATTTCATTTCTTTATTTATTTTTTATTCAATGTGATTTTTTTTTATTTCAAAAATAAGCAAACTTAAATTTTTATATTTAATCTTACTCTTACTGTAATTAACATCATAATAGTATCAGTTAATTAGTTACTAAAAAATATTCACTAACTCAACCACTTAAATTATGATTATTAAACGCTTGTAGATTACACAAGTCTGTACCACTATCCTTAACCTCACCCACAGAGCTGATGCTCACAATTAAATTATTTAAGCTTTGCCCGTTCATAATTGAGTTAGTTTTTTTCTCTATTCAATGCACTTTCAAAGACTTTGAACTCGAAGATACAGTAGTAATTTAGTAGTAATAAATAATAAAAAATGTTATAAGAAACACACAGACACTGAATAAACTGGAGATCGGATTGATCAGACCCATAATAATATACTCGAACCACACCGTATGTGACCGAACAGTCGAAGCTTGGGTCACCAATGAATGGCCAAGGCTGGGTTAACCAGGATTGGCCCAATCTTGGTCCTAGCTTAGGTAATCATTGGTATGGCCAAGGCTGGGTCAACCAACCTTGGCCCGAGCCTGTGTTGACAATAAATGGCCAAGGCTGGGATACCCAGAACTGGCCCGGGCTTGCCCCTTTTGTCAACTCTAGGGTTTCCTGTATGTGTTGTCCAAATAAACAAGAATCTTTTAAATAAATATTAACATTGAATTTTTCTATTACTATATTATCCAAATCACTAGTTTTTGTTGAATAGTTTAAAATATCTTTGCTCATAAAATATTAATACTATTTACTAGAATTATACTTTGATATTAATACATACTCAAAATTATAATCTCCGTAATATTGAACGAAGTTTAATAAACGCTGAAATTGCTCTACTCAATCCTAAATAAACAGAATTATATCCCAAATATAACATATAAAGAGATATCATTTGGTAATTTATTGCTACCAGTATAGATTGCGAATTTTCGTTCACAAGAGATTCTCACTTCATTTAGTTATTTTAATTTACAACTTTCATATACCTAAAGATAAAAATGCAATTAATTATCATGCTGCGAATCAAACTAGTGATTTATGAATTAACGATTGCCATATAAATATACGAGTTGTTATCACACCTAAATCTGTAAATAGTAATGAAATAAAGAGAAACTTCAACGGAGCGTTTTGTGCACGTAGATAGTAAGTTGACAAATCGTAACACAAAACTGATTAATTTGATGTTGGTATTCAATGTCGAGTTTCTATCATTTAATTAAAAGTGTAGAAAGGGCCAATGAACAGAAGTTTAGCGTTCAAGATGGCTGTTGCATATGGCTAACGGTAATATCCGCTCTAACACTGGCGTACAGGGCCGGATTAAGATTTATAAGGCCCGGGGCTAAAATAATGACGGGACCCCCTTAAGGAATTCGAAAACCCGGAAAAATTCACAAAATAATATCAATACGTTAGATTTGTGGTATCAACAACACATCAAAAAATACAGATTTCCAAATAATGGGGCCCTGTTGGACCTGGGACCCGGAGCTATAGCCCTCCAAGCCCCTAGCTTAATCCGGCCCTGCTGGGGTACTACGTGAATATGATGTACTAGCGAATAATATAATAAATTATAGCTTAAAAAAATATTACTGTTACTATCATAAAAGCGTGCGGTACTTTATATGACATTTTTATTTTGCAACCAATAATTCTGAGTCTGATTCCCAGTACAAAGCCTCTCCGAATGATTTTTTCGATTATTGAAAACTGTTCTGTAAGTAGGACTCTTCTTTCCATTATTCGTTTTTTCTTCTTTTTCTCTTATATAGATATCTGAATTATAATTGGGGTGCGTATCTATAAGACAGCTTAGTTGATAAAGTTTCTGAGGCGCAATCACTAGATCTGGGCTCGATTGCTATTTTGGGTCGTCAGAATTATTTCTCAGTTGCCGAAAATTACTTAATAAGTAAGTCTTTCGTCTTCTCTATTCTCCATGTCCCCATTCACAAAAATCGTTCAAAATTTGGACGGATGTAATTTGGGCGCTAAAGGATTAATGTACTTTTTACAACATGTAAACTAGGCGCCAAGACCGAAGGGTCATTTTAAATCCTATGTGTATTTTGGGCGCTAACCGACTGAAGTACATGATTTATGAAATACAGTTATTTATTAAATCACCGACATTTATAATAAGATATATTTTTGTATTTTTAGATTTTTCTATAAGAGAATTGACCTATTATCACTTAAGGTCTGAAAAAATTTAGCATTACAGGGGGCTAGTTTGGACTTTTTTTAAATGAAAAATCTCCTCTTAATAAAGTTTCCTCAGAACATTTTTGTAACACTAGTAAATTTTATATTTCTTATATTTTTATTTAGTACTTAAGTACATATTACATATAAAATAAGAGATTTACATAACCTAACCTAACCTACATAAAAATCTATCAACTTTCCCTCTATTGGGTTATTTTATGACTCGACCTACCTGCACTTCTTAGCGCCGAAAATACATGTCGGATTATCTACCCTTCTTGGTCAGACAGGTAAAGAAGGATTGTTAGCTCCCAAATTACACCCGCTGCAAAATTTTGATATTAAAATTAAGGACTCGATGTCACTCATCATAATTTGTTTAGAAGTTTCATTCCGAAACTCGGAATTAGTTTAAAAATGTACCCCACGCTTCTATAATAGTGACCTTGATTTCCTAATCAGTAATTTTATTCTAATGACAAAAATTATTTTTTACTTTTTAGCTTGTTTATGGCTAGAAATTTTTTTGAACTATAATTTATTTTTTACTTTTTAATTCATATTTTAAAATCGTCTTTAATATGTTCAGATGTGTTGATGGTTGCATCTTGGTTTTGTAAGTTTAGGACGGAGCGCTTACGTAGCTCGCCCACTAGATCTTTCATGCAAAGGATACAAAATAAATTTATAAATCCTGGCGAATCTAATCAAAATATAATTAGATATTTCCATCGAGTTTTCTACCTCGCAGAAAACTAATCAACATCATAATTTTGTTAATGAAACCCTAATAGTCATAATCATGGGATGATTCTCAAAAATTCTTGACAGGTAAATTTCGGGCATTTCAGAATAACTTCAGGAGTTATTCCTCTTTTTTTACTGATATCAACAATTGAGTTAGCGTATTGCTTAACAATATATTCCTTATTATAATATAATTTTTGAATGCAATAAATTATCAGCATTCGTTTCTAAGGTAAATCACCTCAACAAATAATAGTTTTTTTTGTATCGTAGTCATCTAAATTTCTAGGAAACGCAGTATCAAATGTCCAATTTAAACCAACTGAGCGGTGAATCTCCAATCCAATCTTGTGAATGCTTCACTATTTGTAATAGATAATTAGGAAACTCAACACTTAATTAGATCGATTTAATGATTAGTCGGTGCTTTTTCAAAGTTTTGATAGTTAAATAAAATCAGCTGCAATGTAATATTGTTTCTTTTTAATATTATACTTGCATTCGATTTATTCAATGAATTCGCAGATGATTCGAGAATTATTAATTCATAATATTCAGCTACTAAGACGAATTGGCAATGTGACACGTACCGCTGGAAACAATAAAGAAAAAAAAGCAGCGTCAAGATGAATTTATTGAAAGAAATTACAAAAAGGATTCGAAAAAGGATCTCTGTAAGTGTTCAAATTGATGCGAATCTTGATCAATGCATTTACGGGAACGATTCTCAACGGTCCGGCAGAGCGAGGAGTTTCAATTGCAGTTCAGACGGCGGAAGGGTGCGTGGCTCTATCCATTCTCCAAAATGAACATTAAGGTACTCCTGCACACATAGCGCGTAGTGCAACGAATCTCCATCCTCCATGAAATGACGAATGTTGGATCGTTGTCCATTTGCCCACGTAAATCTTCGAGTATTTCCAGATAACTTTGGTCCGTCTCGTGACCCACAAAAAGTACGGACCCGCGAGACCTGCCTCATGGATACTTGCCCCAACACACAACCCAGGTTTATTTCTTCTTGTAGACGTGAAATGAGGTGACTTATCGCAAAAATTCCAAACAAACTGACGCGTGCTGGTATCAGAAATGAAGTATATATTCAAACAAAAATTGAATTTCAATCTCTTTAAAGACTTCCAATCCCAGTTGTCTTGTTGCTTCATTTATGGATTTTTTAGATATTCATTATGCAACTGTGATAAGAACTCCTTAGATAGGAAGGACCTCGTTGTAGATTTACATCCAGTTGATTTCATTGACCCAGCTGGCTCTATCAATATTTCGTGCTGGGATCAAAAATAAAGTATTCGTTGCACATTTTTCGATTAACCATTTGGTATAAATCATCAAAAAGTAAATCAAATAAAATAAAAGGTATTTTGCATTTCAAATTCAAGTATTTCAAATGAATCATATCTCCGGGAATTAGAAACGATCAGAATTCTTAAACATTTTTCTGTGGAGAAAATGACTGAAGGTTTAAAAGAGGTGAATAATATTTGTAGATGTTATTTGAGCTAATGGAATTTCGCGAAAAAATAACAAGTTTACAAAAGTATATTATTGGAAGGATATGAATGAATCCACTCATAGGAGAAGCCTGGGGATATGTTAACATTATCATAGAAGGGATAAAAATTTGTGTATCGTTCAAACTGTACATTATATAGCTTTCTCGCTTTACCTAAGGACAATAATTTCACCGTGTATCGATTTCGTAGGCGGAGTAGGCAAGTTTACATCAGGTAAACAAAAAAAAACATTTTTATTACTATAAGCAAATTCATTTCTAGAAAATTTCCTTTTGAATTGGTTTATAATATAACTCCAGTACAGCATTTTTAGAAATTATGTATAAGAATGTATATAAGAAGGCGGCTATAAATATGTATTATTGATAATATTAATTTCTTGAGAACTGCCAATTTCTTGATATTTATATAAATATTTGATTCAATGGATCACATACTAAAAAAATATCAAAATAAAATCTGCTTTTACCACACAAAGTTTTCTATCCTGAACTGCTAAATATATGGAAACGAAACAATCATCCGCCATTTTGTCTTGATGGACAAACATTGTGAGATAGTGAGTATCATCCGCCATTTTGAGATAGTGAGCGATTCTATCGAATTTCAGCTATTTCAACACATCGAACTAAAGAGAAGAAGAGTCGAAGCTTATAGGTTAAGTTTCTCAAAAGGCGTAATTTGAGTGATCCGTATCTTAGAATGTTTAAGGTGTGTTTAAAACACTTTTCATTAGGTAATAAACTATAGAAAAATTACATTTTCAAAGCAGAATAATTGTTTTTTGGCCCCATATTTACATATTTCAAATCTGTACTAACAATGTATCATGCAAATAGTGTCGATATAATTTCTTTAATTAATTTGATGAAAACTCAAATATTCATGTCATTAAAATAAGAAAGTTTGGAAACGAACTCTCTACACGAATGAAACAAAGTCTTTTTCTACCACTATCATATAGTCATTTCTGACCTATAGTTATTAAATGAATTAATTCATAAATTTATTAAATTGAATCATATATTTCGCTGAAATTGTATTTTTTATCTTTCTTACCTTTTCTAAAAACTCCTTTTTCTTACACTACATTCCAAGGATTGAATGTATGTTTTTCTAATATTTTAAGATTAGTGAATGATGTTTCATTTTTTATTGTATTGATGAGATTTTAATCTATTTTATAAATAGTGAGATGTATGTCCGATGTAAATTATTATTACAAAAAACGTCATATTGGAAAAACGAAAAAAGGGAAAAAAGCTACACAAATTCTGAATCATTGCTTTGGTCAGACGGATAGACAGGAGAAAATAATGGAGGCTGTGGAAATAGACTACTTAAGGAGATGTCCAAAACAATATATTTCAAATGAAGATATACGACGAAGAATAGGTCGAGTCGACTTCAGAGAGAATACAGATTAAACTACTGCTCTGGTACGAACATGTAATGAGGATGGAACAGAATTGGTGGCCGAAGAATTGTATCAACCGTATAGTAAAAGAAGACAAGGAAGACCTTTAAGGTCCTGGAAGGAAAGAATTGAACAGACTATGAAAGACGAGTGGATATTGTGAAAATTGTGGCGTACGAAATGCAGGATGCGGTAATGGAAGCTGTATGACCTCCGGTATATAATTCTATTTACTATTGAGAAAGTCTTTGGTCTTTTTATTGATAAGGATTTGTTATTTGTCTATTGCTTTCAATATTTTCTCATCCTATGCTTTCTTTCATTTTCCAAGCAAGAATTATTCGTTTTAATGCAGTATTTGCTGTGAATCTGAGGTTAGGATCTGACAATTCGATACTCATAAGTCCCGTTGTAACCAACGTCAATGTTTACAAAGTTGTAACATCGTTCCCTGGTGCGTATCTTTTTTAAAGCTTTACGAAATCCAACTTACCATCTCTACCGATCAACAACTGCCTTTGGTATAAGTGGTAACTAAACTTATAGATTATTATAGAATTATGAAATGAACTTTCGCGAGGGGTTTAACGCTATTTCAGAAGTTCTTGACTTACAGGCTCCAAGTACATAGAAAAATTCTTACCCTATCAAATCTGTGCTTGTGTTATTTTTAGACTTAAATGAATTTAAGCATCTCTTATCATTTAGTTTGAGGTTTTAAGGTTTGATTCAATTAAACAACATATTCCTGAAAAAATTATATATTTATATATTGAAGAAATAATATTACATTTGTATATTTTAAAGCTGGTGATTTTCTTTTCAGGACAGCTCAAGTAGATGGAGCTGCTTCTGTAACAATAATCGCACTAATTCTGTGATACTAAAAGTACGTTTCTGCTATTATGTTTGAGAATGTGAAAGTATATATGAGTAGAGCCTATCATATAAACCAATGACCTCTATTCTTCTCTAATTAAATAGTCCAAGACATCTCAGAATATCTGTTTCCATATTTTGTGTTGATTTCCACAGCATGATGTTTTAGCATTTGCCTTTTCATACATATCCAAAGTGACAAAAGAAATTAATTTTTGGATGGGATTCAAAAACCTAAAGAATCATTCAAGAACTCAAAATTCTTGTCAGTACCTAACGGACTTTGACTCTCATTATTCCGGTTTCTAATGATCGTATTACCAAATTTTTCTTTTACAATTTATAAAGAAGTTAAATTTAGTTTTTCAGCATTAAAACTCGAAAAAATTGGGAAATTTTGTATTGTTGAAGTGTTAAAAAATGTAAATTTTGTTTATATTTTTTCAACAAATTACAACTCAACAACTATTTATTCGTTGATTACATCGAATCGTATCTCGAAATTTTTAATAATTATGAAATTAACTGAAATTGAAAACAAAATAAAATTTTCCACAATTTTGATACGAACAAGTTTTTGTACGAACAAAAATGAAAGAGATGTCACTATAAAAGTCTCAAATTTTGAGTGGGATTTTCGATTCATAGCATAAAATCCCTCCGCCACCGTAAAAATTAATGCGAGGTTCATTTTTCGACTTTTATTTCCGTCTAACTAAAGCATACCGTTCAAAAAACTGTAGTAAAATTATTCATAATGAAGAGCCTTTAAAATGCTCATTACTCAAAGATATCTTTCAATAAACTGTAACAAATCCATTTTCGCAAATCTCTTGCCACATGCCGTAACATTTAGTCAGTACTAGCACATCACGGGTACTAAAGGAAGATTGTATGTATTAAAGTAGTTTAGTATATATGTTATGTTACTATTTTTTCGGAATAAAACAATAAACTCAACTGCCCTCCACAAGAAATTCATACAAACCACTATTAAAGGTGGTGATAATACAGTTGAATTTAGAATTGACAAAAACGTATTCAAATATTGTTATATAAAGCCAAAACGACGTGCTCTAGATTTGTACTGAAATTCAAAAAAATCGTGGATAATAAAAGCTGCAAGATCCAGCTCGGTTCGATGCCCGATTACTTGGGCAATAGAGACAAAACCGATTCGTTAACCGGACTATCAACAAAACTACAAGTGGGTTTGAATCCTTTGTTGGTGTAGCTATTACATGAACAGCCTCCTTACAAGACGTACAGAGATGAAAGGAAATATTCGACATGAGACAAATAATTGGACCTTTTGCCTATCTGAATCTGAATAATCAACAATATCAACTATCTCTATACAGGCGGCATCAGGGACAATCCGTAATGCAGCTGGTACATGAAGGAATATGAAACTACAAAGTTAGTCATCGGTGACAAATAGACAAGTCTTACAGTTTGTCTAATAAATTTAAAAGGTACAAACCAAGGTGCTTGACTAGCTTTCCAATTGACATCGGTCTTCGTAGTTAACAATTGGCACGACGCGAAGGACTTATCTCATGACCTATGGGCCCTTTCACACCAAACGAATCCGAATCAATCAGAATCACTCCGAATCAAGTTGAATCTGATTGACCAAGATTCGGCTTCGAGCGCTTCGTTTAAATGTGAAGGGACTCTTTTCCCGCCTTCAGACCGGACGAATCTAGTTCAATCAGGTTTGATTCGAGGTCGCACTTGATTCAACCTGTCAATTTCTTCGTCCGGTCAGTCTTGAATTAACAACCATACGAGATGGACGTGGAGTTATTAATTTTAAAAGTTAAAGAAAATAGTGCGATTTATGATGTCAGTGATAGAAATCACAGCAACAGGAATGATGAAACACCAAAATCCGACCTTTTCCTATTTATATGATGTATCCACACTTTTCTTGTTTTCTGTTTACGCCGTTGCCTCCTACGAAACACTATTGCATTTAAAACAACTGCTAAATGATGATAGCTCAAAAGCAACTAAAAGAAGGAAAACAAAAAGAAGATAAAAGGATTTTTATAGATTCAGGTTGATTCAGCTGGTGTGAAAGAGTGGAGATGACGAATCAGATACAACTTGATTCAGAGTGATCCAGATTGATTCGGACTAACTTTGAACTAATGTTTTTAGTAGATCAATTCGAACTATATTATATAGAATATGTTCAGAATAAACTGAGATTTAGGGTTATAACTTACAATTTTTTACTGCGAAATACTCGTATCATTTATAAATGAATACTTTTACTCAAAGTAGATTTGTCAAACGCTACATTATATTAAATATCGTACTTAAGTTAATTAAAATTTGTATTTAGTTTTATCATTTCTCACACATAAAGTTTATAACAGGACACATTAACAAACATCTATCAACCTTAGCATCTATCTGTCAATAATAAATTGTTAAAGTGAAATATCAAATATCAAATACACCCACTCTAACATATGGGTGCACAATGCTTCAAAACCACGTTCCAATTTGTCGTGTCGTGTTAAGATCAGTGCGTTGAGCACAGTTGCGTTTTCCCCTTGCCCCTCAAACACATGTAAAAATTTTTAGGCTCCATGAGCTTCTAAAGTGTGCTTTAAACACAAACTGTAGAATTGTCGTTCTGTGAACATTTATTTCAAATTCATATCGGTTTATTCAGATTTAAATTTGTGTTTGCTTAAAACAAAATTTTCTGATATTATTGGATTCATAGACAAATTGGGAATATGCATTATTACTTAATGAAGAACACTATAAAAGGGCTTAAGAAGATATATATAAAGTAAATAATATAGTGTCAAGTGCTTCCATAGTATTCGTATTTTATATTAAATAAATTTGAAGTATCTTCTATTTCGGACACGGCAACAAATGAACAAATAATTTCTGACATGTTTTCAAATTTGACACTTGACATAAAAGGATTGTTCCGGTTGATTCTTGTGTGCCAAGCACACGAAAATCGAGTGTTTCGTGCACAAAATGCATAATAAATTGGAAAGTAACTATTTACAGGGACCAAGCGTAGCGAATTTTACGATCATTATATGGGTCTAAATGTATCTCTGGATGGGTGAAACGACTCTTTCAAAAATAAAAAATTCTTGAACTGCGGGAATCACCTAAAAGACACAACATTTCCCATTATACTAATTACATATACAATCGGTAATCCTTCAAGTTTGATTGGGATATTGAGACCAACAAATATTAACGAAGGAAATTCGTGGACCAGTAAAAGTTGGAAATAATGAGTATAGAGGACTTATGAACTATGAAATTAGGAATATACTAGAAAATGAGGATATAGTAAACTCAAACGAAAAGAATACAATGGCACACACGAATTCAAAGAATGGAAAAACGGCAGGAAAATTACAGAATGGAGACCGAACGTGAAAAGATTGCCAGGAAGACCAAAAAATAGAGGAGAAGGTCAGATTGTACAGATATGCAAAGTCTAAGAGTACGTAATTGGATAGATACAAGACAGAATAGATAGACAGATAAGCTGTCCACCCACAAAAATACAGGCGCAATCTGAGCGGCTACAATTCTAAATAGAATGAATAGCCTTGAATATGTTGTATATAGAGGTAGTGCATTACAGCGGATGACATACTGTTACTAAGAAATGAAAAAGGCGTTTAATAAATTTACGGATTGGCTTACAATTAAATAAAGAGAAAACAAAATAGATGGATCTGAGGTACGGGAAGAAATCGAATCTGATTGAATAACAAGTGAAGAATAATATAATGTTAAGGAAGTTAAAGAACGTGATTATCTTAGAGTAATGGTAACATCTACAAACCTAGAAGCAAATAAAAGAGATAATAGAATTCTAAAAGGGAACTGAGAACCTAAACAGTAAAAAACAATTATAATACCAGCAGTTCTATTTGCATCAGAAACATGAAGGATGACAGAAAAAATAATAAATTGGAAATATGGAAAACGAAAATCGTCAGGAAAATATATGGCGGTTCGCAACGTAGAGAGAGTTAATGATGATATATAAGAAGACCAAAATAAAAAAGATAGTAACGACATATTGCGAACTTGTCATTTAAAGACATTTTACTGTAGAGAAAAATAGTTTTTCCGAAAATTTCCAATTCCTAATTTCTACAAGAGTCATTTCCCCTACCCGGGGAGATAGTATATATTTTTAAAATGAAATTCTTGATTTAGAAAGGATCAGAACTAAAAATTAGATGAAAAACTGCTTAGATGTGGGAAAAGATTATTAGAAAAAGGATGTCTATATAGACGTCTATTTACAGATCTCTCGAAGAACTTTGATTGGCGCATGTTCTTTCTAAGACACCATAGGTAGAAGACTTACATAGACTTCCTGTTCCGGTTTACTAATGCACCTGTTTTTAATAACTGTTACATATTTATTATTTGTATATTAAAAGTGTGTTACTTAACAATTGCCAGCACCATAAGACATTTTCACCTATTGCCTTTATTCTACTCTTACAATGTAAATATTCGATTGATATTTAAAATCAAAAACTAATTAACATAAAAAACATATATCTATATATAGATGTCAGTTGAAGTACTCCTCAGCTGTTAAATCTTCCAAATCAATCTCCTGAAGTGGTTGTAGTTCTCTGGAAAATAAGGAATATCTAATAAATGAAGGGTATTAAATTTACATTTCTTATAGAAACCAGTTGAATATCTGATGAAGAATGATCAGATGGTGATGGAACCTAAAAACTTGAAAACATTTACAGAACATTTCCAAATCCAAGCAAGAATCATAATGTATAATATTATCCAAAAACATGCACGATACAATAAAATTTCTAAAATATTATGGTGGCTAATTTAAACACAAAAAATACTGTTAATCGTATTAAATAATATCTATGGTGATAATATAATCAACTAACGCGACTACCAAGTCACCAGGATATACCAGGCAATGAGGAAACAGGCATCCTTGTCAAAAAAGCAGCAACGATATTTCGGCTATGTGATCTCATGAGATGGCACAACAACAAAGAACTAAACGAATGACAGAATTATCAGATGAAGTCGTACTGGTAAAACACCAGAGATCTAAAGCAACCAAAAATATTTACAATCATATCAACTAAGCCTGAAGAAAAAGAGATGTCCAAAACTGGTGATCGGTCTGCTAAAATGTCAAATAACGCCTTAGCTATAGCATATGACACCAATTGCAGATTATTACGAGCAAGCTATAGAGATAACAGAGTATCTACTCTGCGAATGTCCTGCCTATTTTAAAGAAAAGCTTAGGTAGTAGTTGGAAAGTGAGATACAAAAAAACCAGAGAAATGGACTAGAAAACTATGAGACGCAAAGTCATACTCAAAATTCTTTTTATGTATAGATTCAGATCAACAATACCCAAAACAATTTAATATCAATCTACTTCGGAGCTTTATTTCGAAAGTGTCTTTGATACGGCAGCATAACTTCCTTTTTTCAAAAGTTAATAAAACTTATTGTATGAATCAGAAAATTTTTATTCGTTTTTTATAATACAGGCACATACATAAAGTTTTGTTTTACTGAGTTTTGAAGATCAAATCAGTTAGGTGACGTCCCCCATTCTCCATACACTGAGTAAACCGATTTCTGGCGTTTGTCATGACTCTTGCCAGCATAGCAGGCGTTATGTTGGCAATTTCTTCCTGGATGTTCGTCTTCAAATCTTGTAGGGTCCTTGGACGGTTCACATACACACGGGATTTCAAAAAACCCCATAGGAAATAATCACAAGGGGTCAAATCGGGAGAGCGGGCTGGCCACTCCAAATCGCCCCTAATTGAGATAAGGCGCTCTGGGAAGTGTTCCCTCAAAACAGCCATCGATGTTCTTGAAGTGTGTGCCGTTGCTCCGTCTTGTTGGAACCAAGTGTCCCCTAAGTCCAACTCATCTAGCCGTGGGAAAAAAAATCCTGTAACATGTTTACATACCGGTGCGAATTCACTGTCACTGTGACTTCATTTTCCTCAAAGAACCAGGGACCAATAATTCCACGTGAGTAAATTGCACACCACACTGTGACTTTAGGTGAATGCAAAGGCCGTTGATGCAATTGTCGAGGATTGGTATCAGCCCAGTAGCGCATGTTTTGTTTGTTTACGGATCCACACAAATGAAAATGGGCTTCATCACTAAAAAAAACAATAGCGTCCTCAGGAACGACTTCCAGAAAAACCTCACACGCGTTCCTCCGAGAATTGAAGTCACGTTCAGAAAGTTCCTGCACAATTGCCATCTTGTATGGATGAAAATGAAGATCATCATGAAGTATTCTCCTCACAGAACGATCGGAAAGTCCAAGGGCAGACGCATGTTTGCGCGCAGAACGCCGTGGTGATCGCAACACTGAAGTTCTAACTAACTCAATGTTCTCCGGTGATCTAATGGGCCGAGGGACTCCAGTTCTTCGTCTTGTCACACTTGCAGTTTGTCTGAACGTAGTGACCCACGTAACAATTGATTTCCGGTCCGGGACAGGGGCCAAGGGGGCTAAATTAAAGCGATTCCGAAAGGCGCGCTGGGTTGCGATCACAGAACATCCGCTCGAAAAGTAAACCTCAACGGCAAACGCACGCTCCTCACTGTTCCAACGCATGATGGCGACTGAACTGTGCCGGGACAAAACTTTATAGTCCCCCCTCTCGAACGAGACCACTAGCACTCCGTTACGACATCTACCGACTAAATGGCGAACTTTTTAAAAAAGGAAGTTATGCTGCCGCACCCTGTATAATCCAGTCAGCTTCCTTACAAGATACTGCGGTCTAAATGTAGCAAAAACTAACGAGTGTAGAATCTATGGAGAAGAAGAAGAAGGAACTCTAGTTCGATTTGTTTAAGCATGATTGTCCATTACAAGCATAGGTAAGGAATGCTACGGACGAGAAACCTGAAGAAGCAAAGACTTAACCTCATTAAAGTCATCTATAGAACTCTGAAACTGGGAAGGGCGCTGTAGATGTTGGAATCTTCATTGGCTGAGCTAGATCTAAGAGAATTCGACAGCAGGAAGATGGGGGTCTATAAATGACTGCTAAAACTTGAAATTTAGGAGGGTTTTTATAGAAAAACAACCCTAAAGCCTTGTTGTTTGTACAAGAACGGAAAGAATCTGTCGGATGCAAATCGATACTATAGATCATAAATAGCACGAATGGATATAATAATGTAACAACAAATAAATCATGTGTTATGTTATGGATATTTTTTATCTACTATTTTACTGAGATAATTTTGATAATAACAAATTATTCACAGTGATAATAAACTACTAGCTAAAAGGGTGTCTGTACATAATTATGTTCAATCATGTATGAAATATACCTACTTATGTTGAATTTGTCTCATAGAGCGTTTGCCATAGCACCCGCCTAGTTCAAGAAAACAGTTTCTTCCAAATCTTCCTCCAAGGATTAACGAGCTTGATTCTCGTTCTAAAAATAAAATAATTATATATATCCAGGTGGATACTTTTAGTCTGAATAATAAAGCTTCTGTACTTTCAGTTAAAGTATCAATAAATATATCTCAGAGATGAAATGAAAGTGTCCACAAATGGACAAATGAATTCGTACAAAAGGTGAAAAATATTCCATCCGTCTGTCCACATCAATCTCACTCACTAGATTTAGCACCATGTGAATTCCACATCTTCTTGATAATAAACAATATGCTGTAGCGGAAAAGTTTAGGCTAGATTGGGGATAAAGCGTTGAAAATGGCATTCCAGAATTAATTTTGTCATCAAAACTCGTATAGGTAAAAACGAAAAGGTTGATAAATTGAAATTTTTCGAATTAACATAATTTTTTCAATATTCCACGAAGTCGAACTATGTTCTTAAATCTATAAGTAGAATTCCATCTCTATTGAATAGGTTTTTGGTGCCGAAAGTTGAGTAGATTATGTTAATGTTGAATTTTTTTATATAATAAATCATGTAGGCCGACTCCGATTCATACGGAAACGATATAAAAATTTTAAATTCATTATATATTTGGATGTGACGAAAACTATCAAATGTCAATAATATGACAAATTTACCAATGGGTTTCATCCTACTACAATTTTTTTTGTTTCAAAATCGACTCTAGTCTATTTTCACAGATTACGGAATACCCTAACTCTACGATATTTTCCGTCTTCCTCTTTTTCGTATTTTAGATAGTTTCCACTGTAATAGTTTCTTTGGCTATCCAATCTTATGAGATTGAAATATGCAATTTATTATTCTATAGTCCATTTCTGTAGCCAACGATAAGAGATGATAGAATTGAAAGTAGAAATTGAATCTGCTGTCTTATCCACCCGCCATCGACTTCATGTATAGAAAAAATTGGACGACATTTTGAACACCTAAATTGTTAATTGTTAGATTTGTTACATGGTTTATTAAATGATCTGTTCTCATTGTTAGTAACATTAGCTTTACTTCTATCTACCGCCACCTAGCGGTAATGATAAGATTATTTCGAGAACAGCCTTAACACATTTCTTCAGATTTCTAGGTTAGAACATGTGGTTGTTGCTATTTTAATATTAATTTGGTTGCCCTTAAAAATATTATTTGAAATTGCTACGCCTTGCTAATTAAATTGCTTGGAATTTGTATATTTTGTATTGATAGAGAAAATTTCTTTCAAACAACATCAAGGTCCTTACTTTTGCTTAAAGAAATATACTAAAACTTATGAAACGGAAAAATTCGATTATCGTATCTAAAGTGCCCATTAATTGAATAAATTTTAACAAAAATTTATTTTTTTTTTCATTTCATATTTTCAAATACGCCCTATAGGGGTGGTTCCAAAATTTTGAAAATAATTTTCACCTGGTGCTCAAGGTTACTTTTGTTATTATTTTTTTTTCCTTTGATATAATCGCTTCTGAAATATGGCCGACGGTCATTCATAGTTGCCCACCCAGTACTCAACGAGTTGCCTACTTTGGTCTTACCATGTTGTACAATTCCACCAAGAAAACCATACTTTTTATGACGATGTCACAGTTTATCCGTGGTTTTAATTTTGGTTTAGCTCTTAATAATGTCAATAAATCTTTACTACGAGAGTGACATGCCATATATTTTGAGATACAAGATAAGTATTTTTGGAAAAAATGTTATAATTTATGTCCAAAGTAATCAGCACCTTCATCAATCAATTTTTGTAACCGACGCTACCACAACTTAAAAACGAATACAGTGATGTACAATGACAAACTGAACAACTGCAGATGAATATTTTGAAACTGCGGTGTTGCTAGTAAAGCTAGTTTCCTGGCATCTCAAAATATACAGAGTGATCCTCGTACTGGAGTAATAAAACCTACCTGAAATTTGATATCCTTAGTTTATAACGTTACCTCTCTTACAACGTAGTATTTATTTTATATCAAGATTTGGACATTTTATCCTTAATTGGAAATTGAAATAAAAACCTTCCAGTGATTATTGTAAAAACATTTATTCAAACAATAATTTCAATCTTCATCAAATATTAACAACCAATATCGCATGGCATTGCGTCTCTACCAATCAAATTACCACCACCAATATCATCAAGTTCTCTACCAAGTAAATTACTTCCTCCTATACTATCCAAACTCCTTAGTCGATATCCTGATCCAATGTCACCTGGCATTGCATCTCTTCCGAGTAAATTACTTCCTCCTATACTATCCAAACTCCTTAGTCGATATCCTGATCCAATGTCACCTGGCATGGCGTCTCTTCCGAGTAAATTACTTCCTCCTATACTATCCAAACTCCTTAGTCGATATCCTGATCCAATGTCACCTGGCATTGCATCTCTTCCGAGTAAATTACTTCCTCCTATACTATCCAAACTCCTTAGTCGATATCCTGATCCAATGTCACCTGGCATGGCGTCTCTTCCGAGTAAATTACTTCCTCCTATACTATCCAAACTCCTTAGTCGATATCCTGATCCAATGTCACCTGGCATGGCGTCTCTTCCGAGTAAATTACTTCCTCCTATACTATCCAAACTCCTTAGTCGATATCCTGATCCAATGTCACCTGGCATTGCATCTCTTCCGAGTAAATTACTTCCTCCTATACTATCCAAACTCCTTAGTCGATATCCTGATCCAATGTCACCTGGCATTGCATCTCTTCCGAGTAAATTACTTCCTCCTATACTATCCAAACTCCTTAGTCGATACCCTGATCCAATATCACCTGGAATGGCATCTCTTCCAAGTAAATTACTCCCGCCGATACTATCTAGACCTCTAGCTAAAAGGATATCCCAATTAATTTTTTCGGGATAAATAAGTTTGCCAGTAACTTGTCCGTTCTTTGAAGTATACAAAGTCCTTCCTCCTTCGAGTCTATTCAAAGCTGTTCTGCCTAAAGTATGTCCTCCTCCAATGGTTTCCAAAATGCGTACTGAAAATAAAAAATATATCTTGTTTGATTCAAAATATCACTTTTACTCGTTCAATAAAATATGAATACTTACTCAGAAAAAGCTATATACACTATTTACATTAATTAATACTATTTACATAAAAAACTTTGTATCAGAAGTATATATATATATATCAGAAGAATATCACTGATGGTCAAGAAATTTATTCTAAAGCCGATCTTACACCAAGGTAACAATTGACAATAAATAGCATGAAACAGTCTTTGGGAAACCAGTTCATTGCGACGTAAATACCATGCGAGAAATATTTTATATCAAAGCAACTAAATTGCCTCCAACAACCAGTAGTAGCCGGAGCTAAAAAATAATAATTATGTCCGACAAAATAATTGTAGCGGCAGCTTATGTCTTTTTACCTCAACGAGGGAAAAAACGACATGGTGGTTTCCTTTCATATCAGTAGATCTCACCTCTCGCGGTATATCAACGTCAAATAGAAAAGATAAACAATGTCTATACTCCAACTTAATTTTTTCTTCGGGGATAATGCACTAGTAGTTTTTGTGAGTGCTTCATATACAAACATAACAGTTTTTTCCTTTGACCATTCCATGGATACATCAAAAATATACGCGAGAACGTTTAAGATCGAACGAATAGTTGCCTCTATTTTGTTGATGATCGGCATCAACTGGTCGCAACCAAAAAAACTTTTATAGCAACTTCGTATACGTCAATGGCAACATCTGGTATCCAATGACGCCACTTCACTTGCTACGTGTTATCTATTGTTACCCTAGTGTAAGGTAGAGAGAGAGAGAGAGAGAGTTTACATAATATTTTACTATATCCTTAAAAAAAGATGAAACTAATGAAGGAACTGTTGCTGCTTTAAATGCAATAGATGCAGATCCGAAAATGTCATTCAAAAATCGATGCATCATTATAAAATACAGTTAAAATTTGTCCCAATTTAAAAGAAGGTGCCAAAAAGAATGCGACTACAGTTCTATTTGTCTTTGTTTCCTAGGTAGTACTTTCACCACAAATGGTGTTCCGCTTTCCAAAAACCATCGATTTTGAAGCGAAGGAAATCCCCATTATGTAGCAAAAAAAAGGGAAGCAGTATTTCAAAAAAGTGAATACTTGGTATGCCATGTCATACGGACTGGTAATCATAGAACTCTTCTTGATTGAAGGATCTTTAAACCAGCATAGTTACTTACTAAGTCTGCGGAGATTTATTGACGAACTTGTGTTAAATACTAAACAAACTCATTTCTTTCAGCATGAAGGCTATTCTGCTCATTCTATTAATAGGTTGCTGATTAACTAAATAATCAGTCAAGTGACATGTTGGCCCGCTAAATACCCAGACCTCACAATAATGGATTCTTTTGGATGAGAAAGGATAAAACAAGTAGTTTATCAAGAACACATTCCGAATAATAGTGAAATATTAAAACATGAGATAATTTTCGCAGTATCAATGACTAGAGAACAAGTCAGGTAGCTATTGGACAATTCCGGAAACGTATTGAAAATGAGCAGATATACGAAGGATATTGGTGAAGGTTAGCAACGAAGATGTGAAGTCAGGCAGTTTTCGGACGACTCCAGAAACGTAACGGAAATGGGCAGATATAGGAAAGAAACATTGGAGCTTAGCATCGAAGATATAAAGTCAAAAAGCTTTTGGACAATCCGGGAAACGTATTGAAAATGAGCAGATATAGGGACGATGCCAGTGGAGCCTAACATTGAATCTGTGGTTTTAAACTTACTCTATATATCACTAAGTAGTGTCAAGCCAGTGCTGCTATTTTTTATTATAATAAAATTATTATACTTGACAACTGTTTGATATATGGCTGTAGTTGTTGATTCGAGACAACTTTGCTCAATAACACAAGAGCTCAAATTATGTTATAGGGTTATGGGACTAAACCTTTTTTCATCTGGTTTCCTAGATGCCTTTGATACGCCTTGATATCGAAATACCCAGCACATTCATCTTATTTCGTACAATGCAAAAAATGAAACGCTTAGAAGGCAAGGATTTTTACATATTGAGACCAAATTTGCTACTGAAGTTTGCAGCTTATTAATATAATTAAAACGTCCATACATTTCAAATCCGTATAATGTTTCGCTTTAATTATCTTTACCCCTAGACAAATTTAATAGAGACATTGAGAAAATATCTATATGATTGAAGAAAATTATAATTATGAAAATTAAAAAGGAATATATGTACAGAGGAGTGTATATACAATAAATTAAATAGAAACGCAAATTACACAAATAAATTGAAAAAATCGTTACACGAATTATATCAATCGTCACATTTGTCTCATAGATATTTAGTTGTTAATCACCTGGTTGTAAAGTTACTAGATTCTATTCGATTATGTAACTTGATATTCATTATGATAACATATAATTCAAAATTCCTTCATACTGAGATAATCGATAGTAAAACTCACTGATATATTTAATTATATTTATTTTTCCATCTTCCAACCCCAAATTTTGGATTGGGCAAAAATGTTAAGTTAAATTAACTATTAATTGGTCATTATTAACGATAGCAAAGATATATACTATTATTATTTACCGTTTTGTTAGAAGGTCTAGAAAGAACAAAAAGACAAATAAAAGAGCAAAAAGAATTAAAAATAGAGCAGGTAAAAAATTTCTAAATACCCTATCATAACATTCACACAGTCAAAAAGTAAATACAAAAACAAATAAAAATATAAACAAAAAGACCAAAACAAAATACAGAAAATTTGAAGTTTGAACATATACAAAACAAAATCGAGGAAGGACAACTGACATGGTTTATCGACGTCATGAGAATAATAGAAAAACGAATAATATAAAATATATATAAAGCACGAAAAAGTAGAAAGACATCGGGATTTAGCTAAGCTTTTAACGTAAGATATTAAAAAGAGGTTACACAAAGAAATATTTGAAACACTTTAATCTAATCATCAATTCTATTTAAACTTTTATTAGAACGCATAAACTCGTAGGAATCAAGCTCCTATCCATTAAATTAGATCCTGGCTGGTGTATTCACATCAAAATGCTGAATAAGTACTCCTTCAAACTCAAAAATAAAATGCCAAATCTCTGCTGTATGATTTCAAATTTCCCATTTTAACCAGCGCAACAATTCTTGCATTTGGCATCGCTGTGTGCTAAGATGACACCTCTACACAATTTGCGTCGGATAGCTTCGTTTAACTGTGGATAATCCATCAAACACCACTTAATTCCCTTTACCAACTGAAGGTGATGATTCAGGTAGTTTGGCCATCATAAACATAAATGTTGGCTATCAGTCTGGCAACGTTAAAGATATGTGAGTCTTTGTAACTTTATGCTCTTCAGGTAACATTCGTAGAAACAATATGCTGCAAACTACCATTTCCTAGTTCAATCTGACACAGCTACTCGTCGAAATTGTAACGTTAAAGAAATATGAGACTATATGCTTTTAAATATATCGGATAATGATCAGAAAAGATATGCTGCACTCTATCAAAGTTATATCTTGTCTGCTCTATTAATATGAGGGACACTTTCGCTATACATTGTATGCTTATTACTTGTCCAACCCAGATCTCCACAATATTGCTTGCTCATAAAAATATTGCTTGTACTTTTGTCATTTCTACCGCAGATTTACTGTCTCCACTCTAAAAACGAAATTTCTCCATAAACCCTAGCTGTCAAATTCTATTCCTTGTAACCTTTTATTAACATCCCTCGTATGTGTTCAGAGATATCCAGCCCTTTTTTGATCATTATGTATTAAAGCAATATGGAAGCAATAAAAGTTCAACGTCTAATAACAATTTTTCTGTACATAGTTGTATAAATAATATTGTTTATGGAATTGGAGTGTCGTTGCTTTCATGACGATCATTTTTATATTTGTAGTAACTATATTTAGACAAAGTCTCAAAACTTTTATGAAAGCTTAAAGCTAAAAATGTGAGTGTGGAGAAAAGCACAATAAAAATAAGTATATGTTCTCATATTAAAATGAATGATCCAATATAGCTTTATCATATTCTAGTATTAATTTTGTAAATCGCAACAGTGTAATTACCGAAGAAGATGGTTCGTTCGTCATCGGTTATTTTCAAAAATCTTGGTGTGACGTCATTGTTTCTCCATCTCCATAAGAACGCTACTGAAGCTATTTTTTTGATTATTCCAGTTGAACGAATTGATATTTACAGCTTTTTGTGTATAAACAAACAGAAATAATTTGCTACTTATATTAGTATATTTACAAAGCGTATAATTATTACTTACTTGGACTTCTATCAGGCTCTTGTTTATATAAAGAGAACTGAAACAAAAACATGAGTATTATTATACATTGAACAATGTTCAAAAATTTAAAACACAATCGTAACCGATAATTTTATTTACATTTTTTTAACGCTTTTTTTTCAAACGTTTCATGATTTTTCATTGAAAAATTGATGATATCCTTCGCTAAGAAATATAAAAAGCTGGGCCTTCGGAAACCACACAATTTTCAAAAACAAATAATTTAATATGATCATTAGAAACGAAAAGCTAAGTACTGACAGAAAATAATTGATTAATTCGTTCTTCTCCGTATTTTTCTTGTTGTTGTCTAGAACTCTTCATGCCCTTTCGAGCGTCAGAGTACTGAGATTTTAATTGTCTTTTTCATCCATTTTTTCCACTCTTCTCGATCCTTTGGTACTTCATTCCGTGCTGTATTATTTTCCATTGTCTTCTTCCTATAATACTAGTAGCCAAGTTTTCCTGGGTCTTCCCTTCCTTCTTTTCTTATATCGTTTTGCTTCTGTCACTTTTCTTATCGAGCTTTGTATATACGTATTTCAATTATTTTGTTCCCTATTGTTTCCTGTTTGAGCTTTTCTATTTATAATTACCAAATTCCTTATCTTATCATCTTCGTTTTCACTGCTATTTTCCCTAGTTGCTTTATCTCAGCTGCTACTATGTTACTCTGTATCTTTTTGTTCTTTACTCAAGTTTCCCTTCCATATATGAACGTTGGTACAGTTCTCTACTTTTGTTTTTATATCTTCTCCTATTTTTATTTCACTTGACTCAAAATGACTCCCAGTTATTCAAAAGTCGTCTATCCATTCGTTGTCTTTTAATTATTAAATCTTCCCCTCGGTCCCTTTTTTGATTCACTACCATCCTTTTGCATATATGGATATTTACTTCCATTGTCTTTATCTGTATGTCTTTCTGTTTTTTATCAGCTACTGTTACTGTATCGTCTGCATATACTAATCCGTTTGTTTTTACTGGTTCTAGATTTCTGCAGCCATTTATAATTTCAGTTTTTCTCTTTTATTGTTTTTATTATTCTATCCATGATAAGTACAAATAGAAGAGGATTAAAACTGTCTTTTTGTTTCACTCCAATACCCATCCTGAACTCCGACGATCTCCTTCAGTTTGTTTGAATTTTCACTCTTAAGTTTGCATATATCTGTTTTCTAGTGATTCCTATTTTCCTCATACTACCCCAGACAATTTTTATATCTATTGAGTCGAATGCAGCTTTCAAATCGATGAATGTATCAATGTATTTCCTTATCTTTGTCTAGATGATTCTCGTATGTTTTTAAACCAACTGACGATAAGTAGGTTCGGTAGTTTTCGAAACCAGACCAGAGTTTTATCAGCGAATTTCCCTTATTTTCATATTGTAAATTGTAAATACAATCTTCTGTCCATAACAACAACTCTCTAATTCTCAAAATGTATCCGCCTCAGTTAACGACAGCCTCTTGATATTTGTACTTATTAATTTCCGTATTTTTGACATTTTGCTAATGTTAATGTTGCTTTGTTAGTGTACCAGTCTTTCTCTTCACTTTCGGTTACAACACGGTCGATGATAAACTTTTTCCACTAGAGTTAGTAATCATAAAAGATAAATAAAAGCGTAAAACAATTTCTAAATTTCGAAAAAATTATTCTAATGGATTTTCAATCTATTAGGAATTTATAATATTACTTTACAAACTGTACTTAGCCTATGTCTAGACTGTCCTCTTTCTATTGTCCTAAACACTGCCTATAATTGATGTTTTCTTCATGAGTGTTATCAATAATGTCAACAAACAACTCAATTTCAAACTGCTTTCTCAAAAAATTCATCAAATGTATTAGAACCTCGAAAATCCTTGTACTTTGTGTCCCGCTTGTGTGAAGTCTGTTGCTCACATTCATGACAGCCTGTCAACTCTTAGGCTTGTGTTTAAGTTTCATCTCTGAAAATGATATCCACAACTTGCTTAATAGTAGTAAAAACAGATAAAAGTGCCTTAGTAGCACCAACTCTGGCGGACAACGTAATATTCGTAACGGGTTTCCAGGTTTATTTAACTCTCATCTTGCTGGCAAATCTAGTAAACTTGGATCAGAATTATGACCTTCCATATCTGAAACCGAATCTCTCAAATGGCCAAGATGATAAAACGTATCGCATTATCACAATCAATTGGCCCCCATTCTGTTTAGAACTGTTGAAATTACTTTATCAATACCAATATAAAATAGTTTAAATATTTGAATCAAACCAAATAGTGATGATTATCTAACATAATGGATGATAACTGAATAAATTTATCGTGTATTTATTGTGTCAATTTTTTAATTTTATACAATCACAAATAATATTCGTCAATGATATAATATTTTGACCAAGTTTTCTTTATGTAAGGTAACCAAATCGGAGACTAAAATAGATTTGTATAATCTCCGTAATTCTTTTCATGTAATGTCTAAATTAAGATGGGATTTTATTTAGAATATGTCAAACGCACTTGTAGGTAAATGTGGAACGTTTAATGAACTGTAGCTGTTCATAATTACAATTAATCAATATAAAGATTAGATTATGGAACAAACAAAGTAGATCGTAATAGATGTGAAATATAACAAACAAATTGGATTTAGACTTAACCAATAATTTTGATGAAAAATCACGTTCGTCACTTCAATTCTTCTTCCTCTTCTAATGCAATTGCCTGATATTTCGCAGCCAAGACATTTTCCAATTTTGCCTTCAATTAACACTAAATATACAGTTTTCCTGTTTTTCATTATTTCAAATAGTTCTCGTTGATTGTTAACATGTCTAATTATCTCTTCATTTGTTAGTCTGCGATATTTCCACATTTTGGAAGCCTCTATATATTCTTTAATACGACACCATAGAGAAGCACCCACCACACGTAGCATTTAATGAATCTAAATAGTAGATTAAGGTCAAAATCGGAAAAGTTAAGCACTTTTCAAAGTTTCAGAAATTCTTTTTGGACCTGTTCGATGCGGATTTCTTTGTCTGATGTCCAGACTTCAGAAATCCCATATATATAAATTTACTCACTCGCGTTAAATGTTATGCTAAAATTTTCGTATATATTGCGGTTTATACATTATGATCACAAATTTTATTTTTTGTGTGTTTGTTTCAGCATTCTTAATCATTAGATATACTTTTTATCCAATTATTTTGCCTTTACGCCCTAGTACGAAATGTCTTTAATAGTCGACTGCACTAAAAACCTTCTCCATAACAATTACCAATCCATCCAGGTTCTACTTTCTTAGAATTTTCAGTTCACCTTAATATCTCACAGTATAAACTTTATCGTGATAATCCCTCATAGGTCATCTTATCTAAAATACCTCATTATTGCCAATATGAGTATTATTTAGCCAAGGGTTTTTTGATTTCGTGTTTTGTCTTTGACCGCTTCGTTAAGAAACCATAACTACACGTAGCGACATCATTTACTGATAGAGGTATCACGTATCATTCACCAACTATGTTCTTGTAACATTTCTTATCTTGGAGCTACTTCTTTCTTCGTTAAATGGACATAATTTGGCAATCTACGGTATAAATGTCATTCCCTGTTTCATCCAGATTCAAAATAGCGACTGTGAGATTCCGATAAATTGTAATAGGTCAATGTTATTCTTAGATATAAAATTATTGATGATTAGGTAAGATGGTATTTATATAACTTGTCAACAAACTGACTTATTGCGCCGTTAGTGTCTTCGTCAAATTTTACCTACTTCTATAATTGTCCATTGCAATAAATTCAATATTCTATAAACATTCTAATCCTCTAAGTTATTGTAAGAAATTGTTTTATTCATTATTTTCCTTTATTTTCTTTGCAAACCTTTGTTTTTGATATACTTTTAGGATATTTACAAACTCGAGCTTTTCCTCTTATTTGATAAGGATTAATTTAGTCAATTGTTGTCTAAAAATGTTTATCAATAGTATTATGTATCATTCTAAATTTTTATTGATCGTGATTTTTGATTATACTCGATTTTTATTAGTTTTACTTTCATCTGGTTTTATGAAAATTGTGTTTCATATGATCGCATTAAACCGCAATTAAACGGTGGTCCATATCAAATCTATCAAATATCTATATTATCGGTTTTGATATAGATACGTGTACATCGTCTTTTGTACTTCTTCCTTTCCGAAAGCTCATTTTTTAAATTATTCTAACTGGTTTTCTGTCACTTCCCATAGAATGTGCTCTACGATAAATTTGCAAAATTTCAAAATCACGTTTAGTAATTTTACTCCGATATAATACCTTTTTTTACGAGCAGTAAAATCATACTTCTCAATATTTAGTTTTCTGATCGATTCATTGTTAGTTTAGTTAGAATCTATGCTCCTCTTCACTTTGCTTTACCTTTTTTCAGCTTCTGTTTTGCTTATCCAACTTCTTCTGTTTTTATCACTCGTTGATTATGTTCATTTTCAAATTCTATTTGTTTTTCTTTCTGCATTGAGTAATTCCTCTCATTGCCCATTGCTCAATATAACTGCATTTTTATTTCATATTGTTTAATCTTCCTCATAAGAAGTTGAAACATTTTTAACATCTATGAGGGTGAAAACCAAAGTAATAGTCATAAATTTTAAGCAACAGGATCAATATTCAAATGGAACGAAATGCAAAGTCGAGACATTGAAAATGGTCAAATGGTGGAATGGACAGATAAGAAAAATATTAAAACAAAAACCAATAGTAGGAAAAACAAAGAGAAACCGGCCAAATTATTATGGACATATCTTCAGAATGAAAACAGACTTACAAGAAAAGTAAAGGGAGCGGGAAAAACTATCAGTAAAAGAAGAAATAAACCAAATGAGAGAAAAAGGGGTTAAGAAAGGAAAAGGATGGTAGAAAGGCTCCTTCGACAGCTGAAAAGTAAGAATAAGAAAATGTTTTAACACTTCTCAGTGGTTTCAAGACGTGAAAGAAAAGTTTCGGATTTCTTTTACTGTTGTCTTGCTTCTTTTTGTCATAGTCTTCCCTATGTTTTTATTTTTGCAGTTATTACTATGTTTTAGTAGCCTAGATCCTATTTTTGCACTTAGGGTGTGCTGTGCAGATAAAATGTAAGTATTCATATTCAGTATATTTAAAAAATTATCATTTCCAAAGATATTTTTTCCTTGAATGTATACCTTGTATACTTGTATTATTTATAATCCTATTTTAAAAAAACGTCGCAAAAGAAAATATCAATCACTTTTTATCAATTTCGCAAATACATATTTGGCATAAGAAATTCCAATCTTCCTTAGAGCGAGATGTTTGAAAAGAGAATGAAACAGTTGAATAAATACAGCGACGCGGCTTAGAATTCTAAAAGGATATTCTAATAATATCATTCGACGGTTATAAATGTCGATCAAGTTATTAAAATAGATATATATTGAACTGTTTTGTACATATTTATACTTATAATAACTGAAATTTCGATAGGAATGAACTATAAATACGTTACTACGAAAAAAAAGTTTAATGGACATTAGAAACCTTGAGAAAATATTAAACAGTCGTTTAATTAATAATGTAATGTACAAGTGAGAAAAATTCCATATTTCTCCCAAGCAAAATTGTAATTAGCAAATTTTGGAAACATACGGAACGTCCACACCGTTGTTGTATTCAGAACCTAATGGTGCTAGAGACAGAATCGATTCTTCAACACTTTCTAATAGTTTCATGATAGAGCAAAACCATACAGTGGTAGAAAATACAAATAAAGCGTTTGAAGAAAAGACATTTGTCTCAGCAGCATTTCTGTATATCAACCAAGTATTTGATAACATTGGGCATAATTAATTTTTATACGAAATCAAAAATAAAGTTCCATATCACTTCTACCTATTATCAAAATCATATTTGCGTTTCTTTATCAAATGTCAAGAAACATATACGGGATTACACCCAGTCAATTCAGGGGTACCAAAAAGGAGTATACTTGGACTCTAGCTAATTTATTATTCTTATCTGCCAATAACCAGGTAAACAAAAATTGCAACATTTGCTAATGACACAGACATTTTTTCAAAACATTCAACTCCTCAAAGCGCATCGAAGAATTCACAAAGGAGCTTAAATAAAATTCAAAAAACGGACATTCAAGCCAAAGTTTATCGAGTTTAGACAAGAAAATGCAACAGAATACCTCTGCAATAAGGAAACAAATCTGAATTGAAGTCAGAAACATGCACTGGCTAATTCGCAAAAGCTCACGATTAAACATTGAAAATAAGATTCTCGTCTATAACCAAAACATCATTGAAAAAGACCTGCGGTTAGAGATTAAGAAAAGAACAAAAGTTTGAGTAACAGTGGAGAAATAAGCGGACTCACAAGGTAGCTATCTGTAGAAAACAGACAGGTACGTCGTCTTAAAAGATTCAAACAAAAAAACGACCTTCGGAAATAGTGGAATATTCCAGATTTGGTAATTGCAAATATTTCACTACACCTTTTGCCATGATACCAAATTCATTTCATTTTGGTAATTCCGTGCACGGTCGAAGCTTAGTCCATATTTTTTGTTAATTTGGTGATTCCCGTGTTGAATAACCACTTATGATTATTGTTTATACTAATTTGAATAATAGATAATATCTAGTATAGTTAGAATATAACATGACAATTCTGCCCTCTTTTATTTTTTATTATTTCATCATCTTCTTAACGTAAAAATGTTTTAGAACTAACTAACGATAAATTCCTTCATCAAAAATATTTCTTAGCTCAAGAAAAGTATTTGGAATGTTGGAATAGTTAGTTTAGGATGAATATATTTTAGGATACATCAAGTTCTAAAAAACAAGTTGATCTATCCTACTTTATTTATTAAATATCCATTTTAATTTGTTAACTAGCTAGAAGTGTAGTGAAGTTAAATGTCTTATATTTTGATTAAACTTATTTTTTGGGATATAAAGAATAAAGGGTAAAAATTTATTCAGAAATTAAACTAATTGTTCCATATTTTGAAGATATAGTGAATTCTGAGGTTTTATTAAAACGTAAATTGGGCAGTTAAATGGAAATTGATTTATATTTACCTGCTCTAATTGGGGGAAATCTAATTAGGATTGTATATGTAGCCATCGTACGTCAATTATATAAAGAACACCTCAGTTCTGGATTTAACTTTAGGGATTGCCAAAATATTTGTTAAAAAACGAAATACCCTTTACCTATTCTTTATCGAAGGTTAATATATAAAATGTAAATAAATACATTGCGTATTTGATGAATAAAAATTGGTATATAAGAAACGTCAAAAACAAACGATATACACATACGAAGGTGATTTGAAAAGTTTCCGACCTAACAAAGAAACAAGACATTTGTTTTCCATAATCATTGTTTTGTGTCAACAAAGCCGCAATAATTTTATTTGAAAGAAAAGATCCTATTAGAACATATCACCAAAAAAGAGTTAAATAATTGGAGCAAAAAATAACAGCGTTTTTTAAAGTAAAGTAAAAAAGGGATGAACAGAAAAATGTAATACGTTTTTTGAGCTAGGATCTTCCAGTTTTTTATTTAAGCTAGAAACAACACCATGAATTTTTAAAACATTTAATACCTCATTCGAATGATTTAAATACGATGATGATACTGTATTATTCTCTTCTTCTGTGGTGCTACAGCCCGCTGCTAGCCTTGACCTCCCATTTTATTTCCTTGTTGTTCTTGTCCAGAAGTGACATCTTCCAAATGCGTATCTTTAGAAAACTGATTGTATCTTCTGTGACTTCTTTCTGCCTCCTTTCTCGATGTGTTAAATTGGCGCACACAAAGTTAGAGTACATTTTTCATCAATGTCTGTTCATCCATTAACTCTATATGGTCTGTCCATCACAGTCTCTGTACTCTTACAAATTCCGAAATATGTAGTTTCTTGTATTTATGATAAATTACGTGGTATTAAACAGAATATTTCTGGATTATTGTTAGTAATCAACCTCATGTCCAAAATAAAATATCATGTAATAAGTGAGCGCAAAAAATTATCAGTCCGCTTTGTTACTGACGCCTGTCAAAGGATCTAGGTTTTTTTTTTCATTAAAATTATATCTACTCTTTATTTGAAGTGAGTGAAAATATTGTTTTCTAATTTTTAGTTTGGTTTGCTATTAAAGCGTAATAACCAATCCATCATTTCAGCACGAAATCCAATAAAATCACTGGAAATTTAACAAAGACGATAAAACTTTCACAAGCTAATTTTTAGAAAGACATTGCAGAAAATTTTTCATCACAAGTTGCCACTATAGACAACAAAAATCTACAATAGTTCGAATATCTACACTCAAGCGTATTGAAAAATTATTCATTAAATAAAAATTCTTCATAAATTTGTAAAAACCCTAGGGACACATAAACAAAAAAAAATAATGCGCAGTGTATGAGAATGTAATTAAAAAATGGGACAATAAAGTAGTATAAACGAAAACTTGAAAATGGGAAAATGCACTTCAATACGATATTAAATAAAGGTGAAATGGAAAAAAAATTATGATTCGACGGGCAAAAACATCAGTCTGAATTCCTTCTCATGGAACAAATGTTGATTAAATAATGGTATACTAGCTGATATCATTAAATATGGAGGATGTACCTTTATATAACGAAGTTAATGGAAACTGTGGGTATAACGTCTAAATCTTGATATGTCTAATATGAGAAAGAGAGTTTGAGTCTTAATGTAAAAATCACCGAACAATAAGTAGACTTGATGATGTTATAAATATAAAGGAACAGGTGAACCAGGGGCGGCTAGTGCATAAGTGCTGCAGAACTCTCAAAATTGTAATTCCATAATTTTGATAACAATCATTGGAACTAATACGTATTCAAAAGAAAATGTTCAATACTTCGTAGTTGCGTTGTAAGACCTCATGCAAACTAAATACTAGTGCTAAAGAAAGTTAGCAGCTCAATAAATCACCTCTCAATTGCAGTGTGATTATTTATTTGGGATACACAAACGTGTTCTGTGCGCTCTTTTAATAACCGACGTTACAATCCAGACGGTTTTAAACAGTCTGGCGTGATTTAACTGGAGAAATTCGCAGTCCAGCGCAACATGTAATACAGTGGATTAGATGCCGCGTAAATATCTTGTTTGCGGTTTATCAAACTGTTTGATCCTTTAGGACGATTTGAGCTGATCAACAATATTAAAAATCACATAAAATAAAAAAAATATGTGAGTACAAATTCTAATTATTATTAGAATAGTTTATAACTTCTGAATATCTGAAATTTTGGGCTGTTGTAACAAGCAGAAAGAATTTTTTTTCAAATATCCTACCAGTTTAAAATGAAAATTACACAAAATCTTCAAACTATGTGAGTACGAAGTTTAATTATCATTCAAATATATTTATAAATGTTTAATATCCAAAAATTTGGCTTGAAAACTTTCATATTTAACAAAAGGCAGGAAATACTGAATATAGTGAATAAATAGATGATTTATCCAGCTGTTGTAACAAGCAGAAAGATTTTTTTTTTAAATATCCTACTAGTTTAAAATCAAAATTACATAAAATCTTCAAACTATGTGAATACGAAATTTAATTATCATTCACATATATTTATAAATGTTTAATATCCAAAACTTTGGCTTGAAAACTTTCGTATTTAACAAAATGCAGTAAATACTGAATATAGTGAATAATTAGATGATTTATCCAGCTGTTGTAACAAGCAGAAAGAAATTTTTTTCGAATATCCTACCAGTTTAAAATCAAAATTACATAAAATCTTCAATCTATGTGAGTACGAAATTTAATTATCATTCAAATATATTTATAAATGTTTAATATCCAAAGCTTTGGCTTGAAAACTTTCATATTTAACAAAAGGCAGGAAATACTGAATATAGTGAATAAATAGATGATTTATCCAGCTGTTGTAACAAGCAGAAAGAATTTTTTTTCGAATATTCTACCAGTTTAAAATCAAAATTACATAAAATCTTCAAACTATGTGAGTACGAAATTTAATTATCATTCAAATATATTTATAAATGTTTAATATCCAAAAATTTGGCTTGAAAACTTTCATATTTAACAAAAGGCAGGAAATACTGAATATAGTGAATAATTAGATGATTTATCCAGCTGATGTAACAAGCAGAAAGAAATTTTTTTCGAATATCCTACCAGTTTAAAATCAAAATTACATAAAATCTTCAAACTATGTGAGTACGAAATTTAATTATCATGCAAATATTTTTATAAATGTTTAATATCCAAAGCTTTGGCTTGAAAACTTTCTTATTTAACAAAAGGCAGGAAATACTGAATATAGTGAATAATTAGATGATTTATCCAGCTGTTGTAACAAGCAGAAAGAAATTTTTTTCGAATATCCTACCAGTTTAAAATCAAAATTAGATAAAATCTTCTAACTATGTGAGTACGAAATTTAATTATCATTCAAATATATTTATAAATGTTTAATATCCAAAGCTTTGGCTTGAAAACTTTCATATTTAACAAAAGGCTGGAAATACTGAATATAATGAATAATTAGATGATATATCTAACTGTTATCACAAGCAGAAAGAAATTTTTTTCAAATATCGTACAAGTTTAAAATCAAAATCTTCAAACTATGTGAGTACGAAATTTAATTATCATTCAAATATATTTATAAATGTTTAATATCCAAAGCTTTGGCTTGAAAACTTTCATATTAACAAAAGGCAGGAAATACTGAATATAGTGAATAAATAGATGATTTATCCAGCTGTTGTAACAAGCAGAAATAAATTTTTTTCGAATATCCTACCAGTTTAAAATCAAAATTACATAAAATCTTCAAACTATGTGAGTACGAAATTTAATTATCATTCAAATATATTTATAAATGTTTAATATCCAAAACTTTGGCTTGAAAACTTTCATATTTAACAAAAGGCAGGAAATACTGAATATAGTGAATTAATAGATGATTTATCCAGCTGTTGTAACAAGCAGAAAGAAATTCTTTTCGAATATCCTACCAGTTTAAAATCAAAATTACACAAAAACTTCAAACTATGTGAGTACGAAATTTTTTATCATTCAAATATATTTATAAATGTTTAATATACAAAAATTTGGCTTGAAAACTTTCGTATTTAACAAAAGGCAGGTAATACTGAATATTGTGAATAATTAGATGATTTATCCAGCTGTTGTAACAAGCAGAAAGAAATTTTTTTCGAATATCCTACCAGTTTAAAATCAAAATTACACAAAAACTTCAAACTATGTGACTACGAAATTTAATTATCATTCAAATATATTTATAAATGTTTAATATCCAAAAATTTGGCTTGAAAACTTTCGTTTAACAAAAGGCAGGAAATACTGAATATAGTGAATAATTAGATGATTAATCCAGCTGTTGTAACAAGCAGAAAGAAATTTTTTTCGAATATCCTACCAGTTTAAAATCAAAATTACATAAAATCTTCAAACTATGTGAGTACGAAATTTAATTATCATTCAAATATATTTATAAATGTTTAATAACCAAAACTTTGGCTTGAAAACTTTCATATTCAACAAAAGGCAGGAAATACTGAATATAGTGAATAATTAGATGATTTATCCAGCTGTTGTAACAAGCAGAAAGAAATTTTTTTCGAATATTCTACCAGTTTAAAATCAAAATTACATAAAATCTTCAAACTATGTGAGTACGAAATTTAATTATCATTCAAATATATTTATAAATGTTTAATAACCAAAACTTTGGCTTGAAAACTTTCATATTCAACAAAAGGCAGGAAATACTGAATATAGTGAATAATTAGATGATTTATCCAGCTGTTGTAACAAGCAGAAAGAAATTTTTTTCGAATATTCTACCAGTTTAAAATCAAAATTACATAAAATCTTCAAACTATGTGAGTACGAAATTTAATTATCCTTCAAATATATTTATAAATGTTTAATATCTAAAACTTTGGCTTGAAAGCTTTCATATTTAACAAAAGGCTGGAAATACTGAATATAGTGAATAATTAGATGATATATCTAACTGTTATCACAAGCAGAAAGAAATTTTTTTCAAATATCGTACAAGTTTAAAATCAAAATCTTCAAACTATGTGAGTACGAAATTTAATTATCATTGAATGAAAGTCTTGAGTCAAATATAAATAAAATCGGAAATACCAAAATTTCAGCTTTTATCCAATTGTGTTTATAAATACAGAGACAGATTTTTGTTAATATTATACCAATTCAAAATTCAATGTACAAAAAATCAGAAAAACTAATCTTGAAATATGTTCATAAATTCTCGTTATAAAAACTATGTTCAATCCTACTGTAATTTGTTTCATATAAAAAACTCACGCACAAACATTGAAATTCACCAAAATGTTGAAAAGCAATTTTATACTCAGTGTTTTAAACAAATGAAATGTTTATAAATCTTTTTTGTTTTTTGTTTAAAAATTCGTAGAAATTTAATTTCATCTAAATACGAAATAGTTTTATGAATGTTTAAAATAATTAGTATCCAATACACAATAATCTATAAAATATAAATTATCGGTAATGATTGAAAACCAAATTTATATTTATATTAAAAGTACTGGATCAAATCAAAAAACTATTTTAATAATTAAAAGTCCAATGGACGATTTCATATTATCCCGAAGCGCACTTTGGAAGTATTTTATTTTTAAAATTTAACCGGCATGAAATAACTTACCTCTTTGGGCGCACACTGAACGCAAATAAAAAATAAAGCGGCAACAACCGCAACGAGCACAAGTAATGACCGCATCATATAAGAATAGATGAAGATAGCTTGTGGCGGTAGCCATACTCCACGAAAGCTTTTATATTCAGAATTCTTATCCCGATTTTCGGGGTAGGGACTCTATCTTCCCCCTACTTTTTACGCTACGTCATTCCTGATGTAGAGAAAATACTAACGCAGGTGCACGTATCCTTTCTAAAAGCTTTTTGATAACGTTTTTATTTCAATATCGACGTTTATTGTCACTAACAATCACTATAATTATATGATTCAACGCCTATTTTACTTGTTTTATTGGCATTAGTATCCGCTTTTACCGAAATCAATTGCACCTACACATCGTCCAATTTATTTTGAATTTGCACTACGTGTATGTCTATTATTACTATTTTCCGAAATTTTCCTTATTCTTTAGATTTAGCTTATGTAAAAACTTGAATGAAAAAATTTTAAAAACTACACTTTAACTGAAATGTTTGAAATTTTTGCCTTGGAACAATTGGTCTTTGAGAATTAAATCATAACAAAGTTAAAAAATTATATTTACAACCTAAATGTACAGAAAAATTGGTTATGTAGGAACAATTACCTTCTAAGAGCCGCTTGACATGATGCAAGACAATGTGCAAGAAATTGCATGTAATTGCTTGCAAGATCAATTCATGGACGAATATTGCACGTCATTTGACATTATGCAAGTCCTTTGTGTCATTATTGCCACTAATCAAAATTACTTAAGTAAAAATAAACCATTTCTTAACCTCAAATTTTATTAAATGTTTTGTGATCGGTTCAAAAATAAAAATAACAAAGCTAAGAGAAGTGAATAAAGGTCGATTGACATTATGCAAGATAACGTGCAATGCAATGCAAGACACAATATTTCTTGATCAAAAACATGCGCAGATAAGTTTAGCTGATTGTTCCATGCAAGATCACGCACTTGCAGCTTTATCGGTTGGATGTCATTTTATTGCTTGCAAGCTGCAATTCTAGGGAGAAATCTAGTTACTTTTGGCACAACAGATTAGCTGACTTTCGTAAAACTTAGTTTTATTCTCATTGTTACGCTAGGCACAAAATATTAAATGAAATTTGAGGTTAGTAATTTGATTGATACTCTTTTCTGTCCACACACACTCCAAAAGCAAAGTAACAGAAGTTATCATCAATGCTAGTGATGCACTGACCACTTTCTTCTTGTTTACTTTACCTAGTTTTGTTATCTCCAGTTTCAAACCGCACACAAATATTAAATAAAATGCAATATTCATCTACGCAATATATTGACCTTGCAATAAATTCACATGCAATTTTTTGCACGTTGTCTTGCATCATGTCAAGCGGCCTTAAGAATAATACTATTTTCGACGTTCAGATGTCGTATCATCTTGTCGAGAGTTGAATTCTAGTTCCAATTCATGAATAGTTTGGAACATTTCTTCTGAGGTAATTGTTTTTCACTCAATCTATTTATTACTCTCTTGTGAAGTTAATTATGCAAAATTTTCCTTCCACTCGTTTATTTTCCTTTTGTATGGCTATGATATTTTTACTGCTTCATCTAGTAGAGATTTTAGTTTGTATGGTTTCTTTTTTGATGTAATTCTGTTCTCTAAAAATAACTTAAAACTATAGTTCAAGCCGATAAAATATGAATTAAAATTTATAATAAAATTATGCGTATTGTTACGTCAACTCGTCAACGGTATAGGCCGTGAAGCTGTACGTTAATTATAGAATTCTAAAATTTGGTGTTTTCTTAACTAATTTCTAGGAAAGCCTTTTTATTTATTTGTTTTTGTTTTTTTACTTTCTACAATTCTATAAATGTCGTTTCCGATATAAAATCGAACATGTTTAGCGGAATTAGTTCGTTTATAGTGGTTAGTCATAGTCATGAACGGAACGAAATAGAAAACTAACCAGTGAATTTCAATTAATTATATAAGCTAGCTAAGTCCAGTGTAAATGTTTAAATAAATTAAATAAATGAGAGACCGTGTTTATAAATTCACCCCACCGATAGAAATAGTATAAATAAATGAGAAAAATATAATAGTATCATTTACATTTAACGATATGTAATCTATGGCTAAAAATTAATTAAATCTTAATTAATTTTACTCAAGTTTTCTATATCTTGTTCATCATTTACTAAAAATTTATTTATTTATAATTTCCTTCAATTTTAATTTTCGATAATTTTTATCGTGGACTAATATTTCGGTGTTTCTAAAATCAAAATCATGTTGCATTTTTAGTATATTTGTGACCATATATTCCATTTTCTAGATATTGCTTAGTCATTTCAATATAATTTTTTGGACAATTTAAATATAGTATGGGGTTAATAACAAGTGATTTTTTTAGTCTTAGTTTTGTTTTTTAATTTTGTAAATCACGGGTAAAGCTTATTCTCTGATTTATGGCATCCACTGATATTGTGTTTAGATAGAATATATTTTAGTTTTTCATATAATTGACAGGTAAAGCTGAACATGTACTTTTCTTTGTTTGGCTTTGTTTGTAAATTTGGTGTTGCGTTATTATTATTATGAAATCTATATAAACGTTGTTTAATAATTCTATTCATTTGTTTTGAAAGATATTGATTATTTATTAAGATAATTTGAAGCTTTTGGATCACTTCGGAGTGATAGATATTCGAAAAACTCAGCTTTATAACTCTATCTGCTGACTCTATATAAATGATTATATATCGTGCAATATCTAAAGTATGTAGACTAATACCTAACATTGGCTCACTCTGTCACATTATGTGACATTACTTCTTAACATTAAAAAAAATAAGTTTAACATAAATGAGAAGCGAACATAAATTAAATAAATTATTAACGTACAAATTCAAAAAGTTTCAATAAAAAAAATATACCCAAAACAAATGAATTTATATTGATTTATTAGTAAATTTATTCAGCTTTTCCCTTCGTAATCCCTTTTATATGGTTATGTTGATAAATATCTTGGATTTGGTTCTCTTCTGATCGAAAATTAGTTGAAGAAGTTAAAAATATCGACGTCTCGAACAATTTGGCTTTTATCATAATATAACTTGACATTGACAATGTAAAATTTCATGAATCACCCTCAACAACAATATCAAAATAAAATTCCGTTATAACCACATAATATAATTTTTTACCAGTAGTTCTATTTCAAAAATATGTTGCATTTATTAATTAACTTATTCGTAGTTGCATTCAACTGATAAAATAGAACTATGAATTGTACTTCAATTATTTAGGTCATTTTTATCATTTATAGCTTTTTCGTTCCTATGTATATGAGCCATTTCTAAAAATTCTCTTGTTGGTATTTCATGGTTTGTTAATGGAATTTTTTTATCGTATTAGTGACCTTTTAATCTATTTTCTAAATACTGAGATGTTTGCCCTATGTAGACAGCGTTACAATCATTACAAGGTATTTAACATCTAATATCACTTCTTTCATTTTTGGGTGTTCTAGATTTTAGTCTAATGAAATACTTTTAAAAGACTATGTGTAAAATTTCATGACATTCCGATTAGTCAGAAAAAAACAACAACCATTTGAGTGAGGCTACTTTTGTTATTTTCAAAACAGTGGATTCAAAACAATTTCGTGTGTTAATTTATCAATGCTTCTTGATGAAAAAAAAATACTGTACAAGCTCAGAAATAATTTTAAAAATGTTATCCGGACTCTGCTCCAATGAAAAGAACCATTTGTTGTTGGCTGAATTTAAACGTAGTCGTAGTATGATGGTGCACGTTTTGGTCGTCCAATTGAGGTGATTACTCCAGAAAACATCAAAAAAATCCACAAATTGGTTATATCTAATCGTAAATTGAAATTGCATGAAATATCAGAACGCACTGTGCTTACAATGATGCATAAACATTTGATCATAAAAAAGCTTTTTTCAAAATGTCGCGTTTACTCACAGTCGATCAAAAACATCAACGTGTTAACGTCTCAGAACAGTGTTTGGCCATGTTTACACGTAATAAATCAATTTTTTGCATCTACATGTGACAATAGATGAAACATGGATCCATCACTTCACTCCGGAATTAAAACGATCATCATCTGAGTGGACTGCATCCGGTTATCCACCTCCGAAGCGTCCAAAGCTCTCAGCTGGGAAAGTGATGGCTTCAGTATTTTGGGATGCGCATGGAATATTGTGCATGCACGAGTTTGTTTGAATGCAAAAATCAAGAAAAAAACGGCCCCATATGTCGAAGAAAAAACCTTTGTTTCGACAAGACAATGCATCGATTCACAAGTCGATGGCAACGATGGTTAAATTGAACGAATTACACTTCGAATCGCTTTCTCATCCACCATATAGTCCAGATCTGGCCCCTAGTGACTCCTGGCTATTCGCTGATCTCAAAAAAATGGACGTTGGTAAGAAATTGCTGAGATTGAAGCCTATATTGAAGCAAAAAACAAATCCTTCTACAAGCACGGCATCAAGAAGTTAGAGAAACATTGCAATGTTTGTATTGCTCTTAAAGGACATTACATTCATGAATAAAATCGATTTTTGGCAAAAAAAATGTATTTTTCTTAGTTAGTCACGTGACATACTGAGTTACATTAGGTATTAATATCATATTTATTGAAGTAATATGATGGTTGTGCTTGTACATATGGTGAAGAAAAATGTTTTTCATTTTGATGCTTATTTTCTGTTATGTTCCTTAATTGGTTAAACTGTCTGTTTATCCTTTTGATATATACGTTCTTTATCTCTCTCAATACAATTCTGTTGAATTCGTATAATATTCTATTTTTTTTTGTTTTTGTTAATTTTATATAATGTAAAATCAAGAAAATTATAAATTAGTTGTATTGAGTGGTGAAAGTGAAAGTCTTCTGTTGTTTGGTATATCCCCTTACCAATCCATAAAAGGTGCCAAAATACAGTTAAAAGTCCAATTGACAGCCTCCGAGATGATTTTCCTATTTACTAGCCAAGTAGATTACGCTATAAATACAGGGGTTTCAAGACTTTTCATGTTGTGTGTATTTGTTCGTTATCTACATCGAATGCTGGTAGAATAACATCATCACAGACATCTGACAATACTTTAAAATGATTTCGATATTGCTTTCTCAGATTCGATAACGTAGATTTTTTTAATATTCCATTATGCGTATAACAGGTTTGATTATATACAAAATACTTCAACCATAATGGAAATGTTGAACATTTCTTACTTATAATTTACTAAATAATGTATATTACTTTAATTAGCCGATTACGACTCTGACTCTGAATACTTTCTGGCTCTTTCATTGACAGATAAATAAACTGTTAGCTACATGTTAACTGAGATAATAGAATTTACACAATAATTTATTGCCTAATCTGTCTTGTGCAGTACGATGATCCAGAAACCAATAAGAAATGGACAAATGCATAACAGTTATAGCATTCGTATTATTATTAGATTTATCCTACTTGAATGATATTTTGTGTTATAAAATATATAAATAAAAAAATATTCTGTTTATACGCAGAAATTCTGTCCTCCTGACATGGAAAAGTTTTTAGCTAAAAATAAAGTGTTCTTATTGTAGCCAGTAGAGCGTCCATAAACCACGTGGTCTAATTATAGTCCTTTTTGGACCTCTCCCTCCTCGCACGTATCCTAACGTAGCCTTTTCCATGACCTCTGCCCTTTGCTACGTAGTTTTCAATAATGAAAATAAATAACATTTATTTGTGTTTTATATATAATAATATTTCTCATATTTATAAACAATCTCTCTCAGCACACTCTTTCAAATTATTAATTATTGCAACATATTGTTTAAATAAAGTCAATCTCATTATGGGGACTTGTTTTGAGTATGATGACATCTACCTCACCAAGCCACTCAATAGTCGCCTCAAGTGTATCTAGCTCACATAGTACTTCCTTTTCTGTTTTTTTATTATTCTCTGAGCACGTTGTTTATGATTAGAGTTGATACGACTTTCAAGAAATAAACTGTGTACTTTTTGTTCTTTTTTGAGACAAAATATGCGCCGCAAATACAACAAGTCCTTCCTGCGAAAGTTTGAATTACATTGGATAGACAGAAACTCAAGAAAAAAGTAAAAAATATGTTAATTATTTTTTTAAACCATGTATTTAGGATTCTTCCTGAAAAATAAGCGTTTCTGTGCCAAATAAAATCAGTTTCTTCAACAATTTCATCTGTGGGTGGCTCAACGTAGGATTTATGGACGTTTCCTAGTGAATATAAAAACTTTTTATTTCAATGCTATATTATAAAAACTATGTTTGATTGGTTAGAAGCACTAATTTCAAGATCTACTATAGTATGGCCGCTCATTACAGAGAGTAATCACGTGCATAGTGCGTGAGAGAGAAATTGTAAGCCTGAATCACACCATACACAACACTAAAAGGTATTTAGTGGCAAATTTGAATTGAATTTTAAATGCTTTTTTCAAACTAACATTTTTATTTGAATATTAAATACTTTATTTTAATATCATATCATATAAATAATACTTTTATTTATCAATTGCATAGCATTCATACATTAAAATCTTCGTTCACTCAGTTAACTACTAAATGTTATACCTACATATTTCACACGTTACCTTGATTTTTTTAAAAGTATCTATAAATATATATAATTATTATTTTAATCGTAATTTTGTTTTCCCTAACCTTTAATAGCTAGACGGCTTTTCAAATTTATGGTATATTAAATAAAAATGTAAGGGTACCTAATACTGTAAAGTAATATCTAAGAAAGAAATGTCGTGCTATATGTTTTATTCAAATACGTATCAAAGGTTATAAAGTAAATTCATACAAAACGATATAAATAATAATAATAATCTTTATAAACAACACAAGGTCCTTTCCTGAATAAATTCTTTGTTTTCAAATAAGGTGGTTGAGAGGGATATAAGGGCGGATGAATTTTTATTTTAATCTAAATCGGAATCTGGTTCCGACGAGGACAAATCAGCTCTTAAATTTATCATTAGGGGTTCCACTTGTTTTTCCATTAAATTATCAATGTCCCACATTTTATTTCGAAAAAAGCGGACATGTTGGATTGCCTTACTCCAATTGGTTTGGGTAACATTATTTAAAGCTTTAGTAAATAAAGTTTGGACATCACTAATTTTAAATGTTGTGTTTTTCCTTGCCACCTCACCCTTGATTTGTGCCCATATGAGTTCAATTGGGTTGAATTCACAATGGTAAGGTGGCAATCGTAAAACAATTTTATTTTTCTCTTTGGCCATCTCATCAACGACATATCTTTGGACTAATGGCCGATTCTCTTTAACCAATGCCAATAGTTCTGCCCGCACCATATTGTTTTCAAAATTAATATTTCGTTCCCTTAACCACTGTTGTATGTCCGCTTTTCTTGTGGAACTTGTGGGACACTGGTCTAATTTTCTGGAACCACCGGATGATCACATTCCATTGTCATTGTGACTCTTGTCGTCTTAGCGTTTTATTGGTGGAATTTAAAAACAGTGCCACTTTTATCCAATATGTAAACATTATAGTCTTGGAATATTTTTTTACCCACACTAACCAATAGATTGTAACTACAATAAAAACAATAACTTGGTTGCAATGAGGAAAATCGCTCCAATTTTTATAAATAATAAATATTTATTATGCTTTGTATCCTCGGATGCATTTTGTCAAAATTCTAAAAGTATTAAAGCAATGACGCGTTTAGAAATGATTGTTCTTCAGATTGAATAACGTAAATAGACAGTTTAAATTTAGTTCCATGAATATCACAGCCACTTTAAACAATAAAATTTATTTTAAAATAGAGGATAGTCAATGTATAATATAACTATAATACCACATATTAAAGAATAATAAAAATTAAAGTACATGTTTAACATGCGCTATTATAGTCACATAATTCTTACTGTAAAAGCGCATGTTAGAAATGTAGTTTAATTTTTAATTTTTATCAAAGTAAATAAATAACATAATAAAACAAAAGCTTAAAATAATCATTAATATAAAATTTTTAGAATATAATAATAATGAATTAATGTAACGTGCAGCTGTGTGAACTTGACTTTCTCAGACACTGCTTCAGCCAATACGAATCGTTATACAAGGTACCACTAGCATCCCATGAGCCGATCACGCGTTTTTATTGCTCTCACTACCGACCGGCCAGATTATAGTTCCAACCTATAATTGATATCAATATTGTATATTCAAATACAGTCAGAAGGAATAATTCATAGATCTTGATTCATTGTTAATATGATAAACATCAAGTGTACACTCCTATAAATATATGAGCATCTACAAAAAAAAGTAGTGCAAATTGGACAGTTTTCTTCCAATTGTATACTAAACGTTTGTAATAGGATTCAAATTTGGCAGCATGCAACATGTGAAAGTGAAAATAGGCACGTGGAAGCCATTCTACATAAGGCAGTAAACAAAATTAGCATAACGCATATATATCACGACTTTCAACGACCGTATGGTAAAAACAAAGACGAAATTTCACTAATTGGGCTTCAAATTGCTTTCGCATCCGCCGTATTCTCCAGATCTGACCCACGACATTTTTATTTTTCTGTTTTCAGACCTCAAGAGGATACTGAAGCCTATTTTGAGGCTAAAGACAAATCGTTGTATCAAAAAGATATCAAAAATTGTATCATTACTATAATCATCCTATCACTCTCGAAGAGAGCTTTACTGAATTCTATCAAAGATTTTTTTATATGCTAGCCTAAGATATTTTCAGCCCAGATGTTAAGTAGGTATTTCCAATATATATTTGAACTATTTTAATTCAGTTAGATTTGACCATATTGACAAAGTCAATTAATTCATAATATTAAATGATTCATTAAATAACTTAATATCACAGTCAGGTGTATTATATTGATTGATAACAAAATTATCATTAAAAACGACGGACTTGCACAATTAATATAGAGAATATGGTAAATACTATCATGTCACAAAAATAATACAGTGATTGTTTATTTTGTAATAAGTTTATCTTGTTTGTTATATTCAAAGTACTCAAAAGCTTTATTATATTAAGTGCACTCGAACTACTGTCTAAAATGTTTTTACTGCCGTGTTGTGTTACGTATCGGTAAACTAACTATTTACACCACTAATACCGAAAAAACCATACATTTCTCTTCTTTCTATAACGGTCAAAAGTAAGGGTTTACATATGTACAATCAACAAATTATTTGCAGTCGTGTCATTTAATATAAAAAATACGTTACGTTTCCTGAATAATCAGATAAAGATCTGACAACAATGTGAAAACTAATTTATTATAGAAATTAAGCGTCTTAAGGTTGAAACTTGTTCTGCATACCATAGAAATAATACTCTTAGAAGGCTAGGATATGAGAATATATAAACGGATCTAGTCACTGGGTTGAGGAAATGTTATAGGAATTACAAACGAATAATCACCTCCTGAATTTTGTCTTATGAATTTAGAAACTCCCTATAAATGCACACATGCACATACTGAACACTCTATTTACACTACACCAACACACACTGTTTCACGCGCGTTTCGATAACTAAGAAACCGAAGATTTTTTTAGTTAAACTTCAGTGTTTTCAGCTTCAGCTTACGCAAGCAGATAGTTTAAAAATTGAAACTCTTAAAAATTGAATAATGATACAACGAACTAAACAAAAAATCTATTTGCATAAACACAACATAACAAATATTACCAATATAACGGATCAAAAATGCACAACTACTAAAAAAAGCCTTTTTATCTATTGGCTTTTAGAAACACAACGGCAAAGCAAGGTTACCATTTACCTGGTACAAAGTACAAAATATGAAAAGTTCTAGATTAAAACATTTCATTCAAAATCCATATTAATTTGTCATATAGATTCGATTTCAGAAAATCCCATCTCGGGATTTAATAATATGTGATTAAAATTCTCATGAAATGGGGTGGTTTTTATAATTTGGCAACTTCGTTTTTAATAAGGTTATAAATAAATGCTCGCATAAGCGTACTATCGTACAAATCCACTATTTTTCTCGCTTTCTGTCTTCTCCATATTTAACCATTTCTAGATTTTCCTCTTTCCGTTTTTGTCCTTCATCCTCAAACGTGGAAATTTTCATCAACATTTTTCAAAAAAATCTTTGCGATTTCCTCAATATATCAAACTAAATATCCATTTTCGTCTTCTAAGAACTTGTTTACTATATTTATTCCCTCAAATTTTGCTTATGTGTCATAAAAGCTAACTGCTAATTTCATTATCATCATCATAGTTATTTAGCTCCCATATAACAGAACATATCTTACATTGGTTAAATAATTTTCATAAAACTAAATATGAAAATATGGATCTCGTGTTATATCGTTGATATTATGTATGTACCTAAATTCTGGTTGAAACATTGATATAAAGACTTTGACTTTCAATATCTCGAACAGATTTATTATTAACAAACGGATTACTATTAGGAGGAGTCAAAATTTTCAATGCCGATTCTGGATAATTTGTAACTACTTCCACATTTAGATTTCTGTCAAAGTTAATATTATGTTAATATTGAAAAAATAATAAAAAATTTTCAAATTGGAGTTTGTAATCTTCAGAACAAGAAAATACACCTTTACATTTATTCAATTCACTTTAAATATTTTACACTAGCGGACCCCCATGTAAAACTCTAAATGGAAAATAAAGAATTAACTTAATTTTCATCTACTTCAACCAACTATTTCAAACGTTCTCTTCTCATATCTACACATATTCCTATGTATTTTGTATTAATCTTTTTCTATTAACTGCAGGTGGATATGTCACCAGGAAGTTCGGTGCACCTCTCGGGGATCCAGGGTCCAAAAGAGCCACACGATGCTGCGAAATTTGAATCAGTTTTGATTCGAAAATTACAAAAATCTATATTATGCCATAATGATTAGGAAGTAATCAATGAAGTCTTTATATTTTTCTTATAAAATAACATAAATACTCAATATTGGTGGCCCACAAATATATTTTGACCTGAAGTCCACTCGCCCCCAGATCCTTTACGTTTTTTCCATATTTTACCAAATCTGTTATTACCTTTTCAACTCTTTCCTTCTTTTGCCTTTATAATTCTTCAATTTATAGATAACATGTCCACTTGTATATTATCTTTATTCCCTCAACTTTGATTCATATATTATTAAAGTGCACTGCTAATCCGGTTCATTCTTTTCTAAATAATTTGCTAAGAAAATAAAACTACTCGTAATATAAAAAATAAAAAATTTATTAATAAAAAACTAACAAATAATTTTCATAAAACTTAATATGGAAATATAAGGTCCTCATTATATATTATCGATATTATGTGTACCTATATACTTAAATTCTGGTTAAAACAGATACAAAACCATTGATATAAAAGAATGGTTCCTGTTGACTTTCAATATCTCGATTAGGTTTACTATCAGCAAAAGGATTACTACTAGGAGGAATCAAAACTTTTAATTCAGATTCCGCATGATTTTTTACTACTTCCACATCTTTTTCAATTTCTTTTAAAGTAAAGGCTGTTAGTATTAGTGGGGTATTTTTATTTTTAACTAAATATTTTATACTATTTGCCCACAAATATTCTGGTAAATCATCTTCATTTACTAATCTCTCACTATAACATGTATGTAAACCACTATTGAAGGCAACAACAGCATCGGGTTTTTTTATATGATTTATTTTATCATGATAAAGCTGGGTATGAAATGAACATGTTGTTTGACATTTCCTTTGCTCACAACTTTCACATAGTTGATGGGTAAAGACTGTAGTCCCATCAAAATCTAATTCTGGTCCTATAACCATAAAATCAAATTTAACTAAATTGTGGATCCAGTGAAACCCTAGCTCTGCCATATGTCTCCACTGCCTAACAGTTTCATAAATACTACCACCAACTATGTGTATTGTTAGTTCGTCTTTTACAGCAATCCTATCAACTATCAAGTTGGATTGCTCTAGTCCGTATAAAATTGTGGCAATTGGGGATAAACAATCATGTTTTCTTAGTTTTTGCATTATGTCGTCATATCCAAGCTTTGAAGATTTATCATACAATTCAACCAGTTCAGATAGAGAATGGGGTAAAGTTTGAAGGTTGTTCGAGATATCACAAACAAATAAATCAACTTCTTCATTATAAAACTTTGTAAATAATCCAATTTCCATATTTAATTTGAATTCAGAACAGTTTTTTTGATGAAAATGTTCAAATTTGAGTTTATGATCATCAGAACAAAAAAATACACTTTTACATTTATCACATTCACTATAAACATTGGGAGAGTAACATATTTCACAATGTCTAGAAAACATACAAATTTGATTTTCATAAATAGATAACTGTCGCCGTAAATATTTACATAACAACCTAAATTTTAACTTTTTTACAGTAAGAAGATCCTCGAAATTTCTTATAGCAATAAATTCGCAGTCGCTATTTGCTCTAGTCATTGCAGCACAAAATTTCTTGTGATATTTCCAATCAAACTTTTGGTGCTCTTGTGAACAGTAAGCTATTGACCTACACTGTGAACATCTTTTCAACTTTCCAGAGATTTTACAAACATGGCAAAGATTGCTGTGATAATATGAGGAATACACTTCTGGATCAAATTGTTCATTCATATTGAATTATTTCACTATAAATTATGAATGTAAAATAAATATTCCAATCGAATTTATAATTCTAGCTTAATGCATATTGAACCATAACCTATCTTAATCTTATTAATTGGGTTATGTATTGAACTAACCGCTACTTTCCGATTAATCCCGATCGTTGGAAGAATTTTATTTTTGAACTATTTTTAACGCAATCATTTACATTTTTAATAGATTAAATTTTTATTCGATAGATGAAAGCACACAATTTAGATATTTGAAAATTTTATAGCTTTTTAACAGTTCTATTTGTATCCAACTTGCCGTATCATTTTCACAATATTTTAGTTATTGTGGGACTCGATTTTCAATTTAAATTAGAGCAGTTAAAGCCAAAACCCAGAAAAAAAACGATAACTTGCTTCGACGAAACATATTAGTCGAAATAGTTTCGACGTAGGGTGCGGTGCATTCCACTAAACGTTCACAACACCTGAAATACTCTTTTGGGCGTTCCGCATAGCGAATACGATCGTTATTGCCGCTGGAGAACGTCACTCATGACGTCATGACTAACGTTTACGATAATCCTTGTCAAGAGGTGGGTCGAAGTGAGCGTTGAAAAAATGAGCGGAATTTTCAAAACTTAATCAACGTTGATGGTAGCTATGAAAATCAATCTCATTATTTGATGCGTTATGGGATATTATAAGTACTTTTAAACTATTCTTGTAACGCACCAACAAATATTTCACTATCGCCGTAGAAGATATTTTGATTTAACTTTAATGTAAATCAGTTAAGCACTCCACTAAAAAATTCAATATCTTTCAAATTATAATATAACCTCTTGAAGCTTTCACTTTATTTTTTCTGTTTTCCTCAATATTTATCTCAACGCTCAAAATCCATTCCACTTGGGTTTACGATTATAACGCTCTAGACTAAGTGAGAATAAATAAAACCTACCAGGTTTTATGCAACCAGATTTTTATTATTTATAGCAAAATTGCAAAAGTGTGAGATGAATAAAGAAAATGGATAGATTCTAACTTATCTAAGAGCATAAAATAGCGCAAACAATATCAAGCTGGTGATCGGTTTTCTGATAGGTTACTGCCCCGTAAATATCACTGTAAGAAGATGGGTACGCCAGAGGGCAACAATAGCAGGTTCTGCGAGTAACATTAAAGCATCTACTTTGCAAATGTTCTGCTCAACACCTTGAAAAGTTAGACACAGAAATTACAGGAAAAATAGCCTCTTTGGGAAGAGTGTACGTAATTTGTTAGCAGAAGAATGAGATGTAGAGTCTAGTACAAAAGATGCTCAAGCAATCTACAATCAGTTGTTTTAAGAACTACCTTTTGATAAAAGCCTCCGGGGCAAATGAAATAACTTACTGCAATCAATTTGAACCATATATTGACAGAAAATAGTTTTCAATACGAGATCGGTGGCTTTTTTGTTGCTATATGATAGTTCGAAGTAACAATCCAAAACGTCAAACTACCACCATAAAGCTGTAATAGTCACAAAGTATACCTTGGAAACATGGAGTTGTTGCTTTGAAAGAAATAATACTCAAAACCAAAAATGACTCATATTGATGCAGCCCTTCAAAGCACTATGAACTTATGGTAGCTACTCTACGTTATTTTGTGAGTTTGGTAGTTACAGTAACTCCCTGATTCTATCCTTCATACTAAAAAGTTTCTTATTTAAAGTTTCTACACATATAGATTCGAAAAATGAAATTATTTGAGATAGTGATATTATATCCTATAAATTTATTTTATATTGTACACAGGAAAGACTTGAAAAAAAATCAATAAAATATATTTATTTTCCATATGTATATGTCCACAAATTGATAATGGCTACAACATGTACATACTGGGTAGATTTGTCTATTTGAACTGATACAATTCAACCAAAAACAATTTGATTAGGGTTTAACTTTTGCCGCATACAGATTTTCTGCCATCTCGGCTATTTCTTTGGAAAATTCGCAATGTTTAGCTAAATAAGGATTAACTGCTTCTTCTCCTAAATAAGCACCTGCTATTGCCCCAGCCATACTTGCTATTGTATCAGTATCACCTCCCAATGTCACAGCGTATTGGATTGTTCTTCTGAATATGTTATCAGTCTAAAAATTAAAAAAACCTAATGGAATAGCATCACACAAAGATAAATATCTCTTGAAATAATCAGCAAAAACTGAAATTGAAAAGTATTTACTTCCTATAAATGAAGAATATATTTGGATATTTATTTACCTGTATAGACGGTATTTCTTGTAAAGATTTCAAAAAACAATAAATAGCTGTAGGCACAGATTCATAAGCACTTATACCATTGCCTAAAGTTAAAATCACTTCTTCATCTAACTCATCATCATGTTTTTTACCTAATAAATACTCCACAACCTTTAACTTTTCTTGATATGCTTTCCTGCTGTAATCTCTAAAAGTTCAACAGTTTTACATATAAAGATAATACAATTATATACAGTCCCTGATATAATTGAACTTCTTTTTAACATTAAAAATTATTGCAACGAATTTCAGAAAAAAATTAGTAAACAGAGGTTGAAATCTCAAATATCGAAGTAATTAATTCTTTAATTGGAATATTGAAACACCTGCTTGTATACAAACTGTTAAATATGCATCGCTGAGTACCTATAAGGACATTACATTTAACCATGCTTGTTTTCCCTGTCCTTACTATCTCTAGCAAAGTGGTTGTTGTCATCAATGCTTAATTTTTATGGTGTGACAACAATTAAATCTTAAATAATGTAAAAGCTTTTATGAGACAAATTTTTAAAAAGATGGATAATAATTACCATAAATATATCAAAACCGTCGAATTGTGTTGAGCAGAATAATTACTATTGATACATGTGAGAGTGCTTAGAAAAGAATTGAATTCCTCTACACAATATCATCGGATGCTTTGGGTAAAAGAAAGTTCTATGCACATTTGGTTATATGGTTATAATTTTTTTTTACTTTTAGATGACACTGTATTCCATCCTGCAATAAATTACTCACCGTTCATCTATCTCATCTATGTCTTCATCTATTCTTTCAATTTTTCTAATTCTCCTAAATAATTCTGCACAAAATCTTTCAGGATTAATCTTAACGTTTGGATTAAATTTTAAAGCTAAATCAATAGCAACAGCTTGTAAAAGTGCTCCATGAACTCCCAAAAAATGAGTATGAGTCAACCTTGTTGCATTTGTAGCTACTTCTATCATTGCCTTGTAATTATCATAAAAGTAAAGAGCAATAGGGGCAACTCTCATAGCTCCACCATTTCCAAAAGAACCGGCACCTAAATAATGTACACTAGTTTAGTAATTTACTAAACAAACAAATAAAAATATGAATGGTTGATTCTAATCTTTTTTCATTTAAATCAACAAGTACAAAATTGTGAGATACATACAAGTACAAGATGTAAAAACAGTTATTCATTTATTGATTATGTATATTTAAATTAAGTCTTTTTTGATGTTTTCTTGGCATTAAGTGAATTGGAAAGTTTTTAGAAAAATTGATTTACTGGTGAGTCAATGATAATTTTGCATATGCCATAAACTCTTTTTGAGTATGCATTTTAAACAGACTTTTATTTAACCAAAATCTGAGTTACTTGAACATTCTAAATAAATCAACTTTACCTAAAAATTGTTCACTAGCTGGTTTATAAATATCTGCAAATTTTGAATTTTTCAATTTGTGAAAAACTTCTACAACACCTTCACCATAACCTCTTCTAGGCTCTTTAAAATATTCATTAACAAACAGTCTGGCAAGAAATTTATAATCAGGTTCAGGTTTGTCAGTTAAAAATTTTGCAACAGACTTGGTCATAGCTGTATCATCTGTGTATGATTTGAATGGAGCTGGAATCAATTATATATACAGTGTAAGAAATTCAAGTAGAACAAATTCAATAAGTTAATAAACAAAGGTTTAGTTAGATTCTCAGTATTGGAACCAGGTAGAAAATTCGAGGTCACTGGTCTTCTAGCCATATGTAGTCATCAAGAAACTATCTCCATAATATAGGCACCTCAGAAGATCCAAAATGCCGCTGGTGTATGGAGAAGAAATAAAGTGAGGACCCTTTGGTGAATGCCCAGAACTCAACAAACCTTAAAGTATGCTTATAGTGACATTACAATGTTGAAGCAAAGGTGCCTGATAAGCTTTTCAAAGGATATCAGCTTTGGTAATTTTAATTGGAGCTCTACAGGTTTGTCTGGAGGCCTATGCAACAGTCCCTGATCACCCACTAACCCAACTAAGAATAAAAGGTTTGTTGAAAAATTCCTGAAACATACATATTTCCTATGACGCATAATAAAAAAAGGTTTGATAATTTTTTACATTACTTATCATCCAACTGTTTTAAAGGAAGGGTAGGTTGCTTTGAACTTTTTAATTGCAAACACATATTTTTGAAATATGTTAGAGTAAAAAAATAGTATACCTAAATGTTTACTGAAACAATTAAGGCAACAAAGTACCAACCAACCTACACTTCCATCAACAACGTTGGAGTTTCAGTAACCACCCTGATAATTTATAAAATATATTGTATTAAACAAATTACTGAAGTGACTAAATTAGTCTAGAGAATTCAAGAATTTGAGAGCTGTAGATCACAGCTGGACCAATGCTCAGAATTTAAAATTTATAAATTTAAAGTTTTCTAAATGCAAAAAGGCAAAAGAGGAACAGTGATCATATCCATTTTCGCACCTTTTGGCATTGGTGTAGACTCTACACTGTAGTTTACATTTCTCTGAAGCTTTGTGAGCTGTTATAAAATCCCAATTAGTAACTCTAAATCAAACGGATGTTATTACAATTACTAATGAATAAATAAAATCGATAGGATCTGTAAATATCCTTATTCAATTGATATTTGTGCATATAGTTGAGACTACATAACAAAATTTTCAATTGATTATACATACAAATTCAATTTGATATATTTATTTACCGGTAAATGATGGATCTTCCAATTTATCATAATACCTTTGAATTATCAGTTTATCACCATGAGTAATGGTATCACCTTCATAAGGGGAACCAGTACAATCTCCTATTAAAGCCCCAAGAAGGCAACCTTTAAATTTACTTTTTAGAACAGAGGCTTCTAACCTTGCTGCCATGGTTACTGATTTTAAGACAGACATTCACAATTTGTAAATGTGTTATTTACATAATTTGTCCAAACAAGATTTTATTTTTAAGGAAGATTAAAATGTCATATCACATGTCATCCACAGAACATACACTACCTGTGTACCGAAATATGAAGTAAATGTGGCGGGAATTCAGAAATTCATGACGAATGACATTGTCAGTAATGACAGATTTTTTTACACTAGCGTCACGATTTGTATGTGGCGAAAATAAATTTGTGCTGCCGAAATTTACAAACAATTTGACCTTATCGGTATGCTCTGTGGTCTCCCCTATCAACACAGATTTCTGCGTTCGGCTATGTAAATCTGATGACTCTTAGTGGAATTCTTCGGCAATCCACCTTATTTCAATCGCAGCTCTCGGTTCGCTTGCGGTTATATCAATTTTTGAGTAAAATCCTAAACTTTAAAGAGAGTTTGTTTTGACCTTTGGCGTTTCATTGCTTATCAATTAGCAATTTTGGTCGACAGTTATTTGTGCTTATGTGTTGTTTTTGTTAAAATATTCTTATTCGCAACACATAAACATTTATATAGTATAATCCAGATGTCAGTAGTTTATAGACAGCTTCGGTACAAATTGGTACTCTATACAGCAAATAAATATTGAAAAAGTCAATTTGTGTACTTTTATAAAATTGCATACTTTACTATATACTGTTCTGACTAGCTATTTTGGGATAAATTGTTTCGTTATTCGTATACTGTTCGGCAATTACCAGAAGCAATCTGTATAACCTATGATCACGTGATACAAATCACTCTTTGCTCGCTCTGCTCCGCGAAAAACATAACCGAGTGTAACTATCACCTTTCAAAATAAACCATAGAACTACAGGGTATTAGCACAGAATTAATACAAATAATTAATATTAACTCAGTGGTACTAGTAGAGAGATTAATTCTATGGCTTAAACCTATTTACTGTTTTGTGTTCCGTCTTAATAGCAGTTCAAACGTCCTTTGTGTGACCTCAACGCCCGAAATCTGAAATAAGTGATCAAAAAATACCGTAGATTTCAAATAATAAAAAAGTACATTTCATATTAACCAAAACCCAGTCAAAATGAGTGCAAAATGTCCTAATGAATGTCCCCGTAAATTTGTGGTTGGCGGTAATTGGAAAATGAATGGAAGTAAAAAACAAATTGATGAAATTATATCTTTTCTTAAGGCCGGACCTTTAGACTCTAACACAGAAGTCGTTGTTGGTGTTCCTGCGGTGTATCTTGAATATGTCCGTAATAATCTTCCAGCAAACATTGGAGTAGCTGGACAAAACTGTTACAAAGAAGAAAAAGGTAACTTTAAAGATATATATATATTCATTATTACATCCTTAAATTAAATCACAAAGTTTAATTATTTATTAGATATTATTTGATAGTGTTCCTGAATATTCAACATTTCACATTTAAAATACGCCAACTTATTTATTTTGAAGTAATTGAAAGCAAATAATTATTTTATTTGTGACGTTTCCGTAGCTGAAGTTGTAATATGGTTTTAGATAACTTTATTAACCAGGTGTAAAAATTTATATTGTCCACTCTGTTCTTTAGCTATACCCTGTAGTTATTCAATACTAACTATGAATGGATTTACACCAGAATACCTAATTTTCTAGTGTTATGTGGTATCCAACCCTAGTTGGAGCTTATCAACTTTTGGGTTATTAAAAGCAATTTTTTTGTAGCAGTATATCTGCCCTTTTTACTTTGGACTGATTTATATAATATTTGTCTTCCATATAGATTTGTTAGTCCCACTTAACAAGTTTTTTAGCATGTGTTTGGATTTTAAGGGCCATATCACAATGTGGGAGATTAAGGATTCTTATTTGCTTGTGAAAATTCTTGCTTTCGACTGTTTTTAAAAAGATAGATACCTTTCAAATCCTTCACTATACTTCCATCTGTGATTCCCCACATTGAATTAGGATTTTAATCTTACTTTCTGAATAAATTATTATTCTTTGATTCTTGTTTATCGCAAGTGAATATTTAGTCTAATGAAAGATACTTATACATCCCCCTCATGCATTACATTTCTGAACAAAGTCATATCAATCTCTCCCTTGTACAAATTTTATTTATGTTATTTTTTTAAGCATACTCATTAAGATTAACAGAATACACTATCCAGTATAATTAATGCATAATTTATCATTTAACTAAAACTTTTAATGAGAACTGCATTTCTCTTAATGATTTAATTTTATTGTCACTCAATCACATGGAAGTGAGGTACAATAATTGATTTCTTTGACCAAAATCAAATCAGAAAGGAAATTTGAAACATGCCTAGATGTTGTCAAACTGTAATGCTAGAAGAGAAAATAAGCACTAATAAAATAGACTCATTCATTATTTTTTTAAAGATTTTGTTTCAAAGTTAGTTTTTTATATTTTTAGTTGAATCTCTCTATTTAAGAGTGGTTGAACTTGAAGAATATTAATTTCATATGTAAGGTTTTCATTCCACCTCCTTCATAATTAATATTGAAAATTAATTGTGCATTTTTTTGGAAGTGTATTCGTAAAACTATGAAATACATTTAAAAACTTGATTTTCAGGTGCATTCACTGGAGAAGTTTCACCACTCATGTTGAAAGATATCAATGTAGATTGGGTAATTTTAGGTCATTCAGAAAGAAGGCAAATTTTCAAAGAAACTGATGATTTAATAGCTGATAAAGTAGCATTTGCTTTAGAAAAGGGACTTAAGGTGATAGCTTGTGTAGGTGAAACATTGGAACAGCGTGAAAGTGGCAAAACAGAGGAAGTTGTTTTTGCTCAGACACAAGCAATAGCATGTAAATTGAAAGATTGGACAAATGTTGTAATTGCATATGAACCAGTATGGGCGATTGGTACTGGTAAGACAGCTACTCCTCAACAAGCTCAAGATGTTCACAAGGCACTAAGAGAATACATAGCTAAAAATATTGGAGCAGATATTGCAAAGAGTATTAGAATTCAATACGGTGGATCTGTTACTGGAGCTAATTGTGTAGAATTGGCAGCTATGCCTGATATAGATGGATTTTTGGTTGGTGGCGCATCTCTGAAACCAGAGTTTGTTAACATCGTTAATGCCAGACAGTAGATGATCAACTCGAGTGTTCCAAATAGTATTCAAAAATTTCTGTACATTAAATATAAAAAATAAGTTTATGTATTAATTCTGTTGATTAAATCTTTTGTTATGCTTCAGTATTGTTTGGTCCAGTATTTAATAATAAGAAAACAAATATTAATAAATGCAAAAACATTTATTCTTGGCAAAATAACATTAATACATTTAAAATAAATGACAAGAAGTATGATCACAGTTTATGTTAAACAACAGTCGTATTGTATATCTAAAATTATCTATAATACAATTTTAGTTGCTTCACTTCAGAAGAAAATAAATCACAATTAATTGTATACATTTTTTGGTATGCCTCCATACAGTCATTAGAAAGCAACTGTTCATAATATTTAGTATAGTACTGGAGAAAAGAAACTAAATAAAAATATCAAAACTTGCATTACTTTAATATCATGTGTGTAATTTTTCTTCCTCTCATATACCAAGCCTATTTCAGAACTCTATTTTAAACCTGCAGTTGTTTAGATATAAAATGCAAGTTATCTTTTGATTTAATTTCTATTTTGTCGAGGTTCATTTCACTAATGTGTTAGCTCCACAAGATATCTTTTATGTTGGATATTTTGATTTGCATTATTTTTCCAGCTGGAAATCTTATCTATATTTCTGATGTATCTAATCTAGTTTCAATGGAATAAGTCCTTATTGGTATCATATATGATTCACCTCTGTGTACTTCATCATCTAGTCTAAAAATCTTTTTTTTCTGATTATATTGCATGAATATTTTCTAACTTTTCACTTATACTTTTTTATATGTTTTTCATGATGATTTTAAGTATTTTTTCATTAAAATCCGTTTAAAATAGCATGTGCAATTTGACGTTTCTACCTACCTACATCTTGAATTAAAATTCCTTAGCCATTTTATCTCTTTTCGATACTGCTTCCCTGCAAAAATCCATCTAAGAGATAATTTGTAACCTTTTTTTCTGGATTTCTCCATTTAATCCTTTCCTGCCAGCAGCCATTTATTATCTCAACTTGATGTATATTAAGACAAATTAATTTTGAATCGGTTTCTTAGATTTTAGTATCAATTTGTTCTTTGGCAAACAATAATTCAAAAATAAAAAATATACAGCATTTGTTTTGAAACATTTAAACTATTCGGTTTTGTACGTTCACCTAAACAGAAAGAGAACCTTTATCATTTGTAAGTTGATAATGATTCCTTAAATTTGTAGTCGGACTACAAGCTATATGAAAACTTTAGCAGACCGAAAAATGTATTTGTTTAATATTAAGAATAGAATCACAATTTTTAATTGCATTTTTTTTACATTCAGTGATTCATGACATGTAAAAAGATTTCTTTGAACATTCACCAGTTATACAAAAAAAAACTTTGCAACTATAAAAAGAATTAACAGGTACAATATTTACTTGTTCTTTCGCATAATCTCATCATAATTTTAATATAAGCCTCTCTTCCAGGAATGATAAAGTAATTTATCAGGAAATTATCATTTTTTTTTTCAAATGGCATTCCAATGCTCTGCCCTCCATAACAAAACAAACATATTTGGTTTAACAGTTTGAGAAACACCTGTACCCATCATGGGGCTTGGAAGAGGAGTACCAGTCGCAACAGGTACGTCTGTATATCTGGCTAATAAATTACGGTATCCTCTTCCAATCGTAGCAATCAATGGAACTTTATTACGATTTCCAGAATTTCCTTTTCCGGTGTGAAGAGGAACGATCGCTCTTATTTCTTCTTCATATGGTCGAAATATTGTAATTGGACGGAGAGTAAAACGCTCTGCTATTATCACACAACCCCAGGTTGTTCCTATGTACAGTTCATCATTAAGAGATACTAGACTTGTTACCTTAAAAAAAGAAATAAATAAATGAAACCATACAGTTTTAACTTTGTATCTTATGGAAGACTAATGTATAAACTAGTGTAAATCAAAAATTGAACTTATATCAGTTGTGAACCAGATTACTGATATTTGAAATTTCAATAACATAATGGAAATAAAGTATTTATTTTTGTCTTATTGCTCATTATTCTAGATGTCTCCAATAATTCCTGGGTCTTTTTTTCATTTAAAATGACTTTTCAAAGTTTGAGGTGACAATTGGGGTATCAAGAAAACTACTGACATTTAGAGGTAGTGTCAGCCTCAACGTGACTAGGATCGTAACGCCTGTTGTGTAAAGCCGTATATTTAATTAGTTAATTAATAAGTGTCCTTCTGTCAAGTAATATAATCATAAAATATTCATTTCATACATTCGATTTCAAAAACTGTAACCTCTGCTTTTTTCCCATTCTGGTATAATTTAAGGTTTTTAAAATACTAGTCTTAGTAAGAATAGATATACATGGATTTCTGTAAGAATAGTGTTAATATCAAAATCATACACTACTATAAAATGTAAACTTACTTAATATCCCATATCAATATCTTCGCATATTAAATATTTAATTGAAGAGTTATGAAAATTTTGAATGGAGTAATCAAAAAATATCTTCTGTTACTTACCTGACAATTGGTGGGACTCAAATGTTCTTCAATGGCAATAGATTTTAAACTCTCCGAACAAGGTACTAGTTTTGAACAATCCAATTTATTAACAATGTTTTTTGTTTTAGAATCCCATTGGTATACGATACATCCTGGTCTCACGTAAGACCAAACGTTACTCTCTACAGAAATTATATTCATAACGTCAACTTTTTCGATTATTGGTTGGTAATGATTGACTACTTCATGATTGGCTACAACATGATCTTTAACTGTGTAGATAGATATTTGACCGTCTGATTCGCCACACCATAACTCACAAAAGCTACAACAGATTCATTTTAATTTTAATAAAAAAACTGACAAAATTTAAATATTTCAATGTAAAATAGGCTCATTGATTTCATATTAATATAACGACAGTACCTTCTGCAAATGCAAATCTAGGATATGCCTGAAGATGAATACTAAGCTATAGAAGCAATTAGTATTAAAACACCATACAAGAAATGAACAGAATTGCCTCAAATGTTATACGGATGGCCCCAAAATAGCTAAACTGTGGACGGTATAAAAAATACATGGTCTTTTTTATTCGTTTTTGGATAGATAAAAGTAACAAGTGAAACTGTGGAGCTTGCATTAGAAGAACAAGGTTCTATTGATATAGATAATTTAGACATGAATAAACTAGCCCCAGTAATAATCTAGATAGGTTAACAAAAAAGATGTATAAACGTCAAAGCTGTGATCTACTTCATAAAAAAATACCAACATCTGATAGAGGTTGTGACATCAAGATTTTAAAATGAAAGAAATATCTACTATGGTAAAACAAAACATTATCTACGCTTATATTATTTAATCTGTATATTGAAACTACTTACCTCTGCTTTTGATCAAAAACTGCACACATACAATTTATGACTGACATAGACCCAAGTTCAGTCATAACAAATGAACCTTCTGCAGCTGTTGGTGTTAGAGGTTTAGATTCTGAATTTACCAAAAACAATCGACCGTTTGATAAAGCACATGCTACCCTTTTTAATGCAGGTAGGTATAACAAGGATTCTACTTGGGCGTTCGGTTCATTTTCTAAAGTATAGAAAAACAGTTTCCTACCATCATTAGAACTACAACAAATATTTACAATGGACATGGTAAACCCTTACTGTTTTTATAAAAATACAATTATTTTGAAAGGCTATATATTTTAGAGATGAATAAAGTAAACTCATACAGCAAATCACACATAAAAATAATATCAATTATTAAACATTATATCAAATCAAGACTTACGAATAAGCATGTATTTTCCCAGAAAAATCTCCAATCCAAACCGAATCATTTACAGTACATGTTGCAGTAGCTTTAATAGGAAGTGTCATCGTATGATATTGAAGCCATCCCCTTTCTGCTGCTAATAGTAAATCTATTCTCGAATTTGCACACATCAACCACATTTCTGAGCCGATCAAACCATCTTCTAAAATATTATAGAAAATTTTGTTCATTTATTTAAACTCTTACAAATGAAATAAAATTGTAAACCACTCACATAAAAAAAATAATTTTTTCCCAAACAAACAAAAACATTAAAAAAAAAAACAATAAACTGTATACATTAAAAACTAGCCTTTGTTCAGTTACTCATAGGAGAATGTTATTAAGACACCTCATTATTTTTTAAATACTATCAGTTAGTAATCAATAAGACAATATTAATTTTAGCAACGTAAATCTAAATAATTGATTTTGGAAATAGTTATATCAGTTTTTTTAATTCGTCAATCATGTTTTATTTTTATTTTCTTTAAAGGTACAAATCTCTTTTATAAAGAAATTCTTGTTCATACAAAAATGTTTCAATTTAAACTTCGCTTTACTAGTCTGCTTTCTATATCATATTATTTTGAAATGTAGTGCTTGGGGAAAAGTCTCTGATTAGTACTGAAACGTGTGTTCTAAGTTTGAAGTAAGCAGGAGAATACATAATTCTCTACTTATCATTTAATAAAACTTTTTAAATGGTTTAAAAATAATGATTAGTTACCTGTGATATGTGTAAGAGCTGCACTAGTTGTTGCGACAACTGGAGCCTGATGTTTTAAAGAAACAACGTCACACAAATGTGTAAATTCAGGAGCACTCGCTATTGACACAATCTGACTTGCAGAGGGCCTATCTTTAGGCTGTTGGGACCAACAAAGGACCATGAGATCCAAAAAGTAACTGGGATACAAGGTTTCCTATAGGAGGTAATAATGTTAATGTCTTGATCTTTCTGTTTTAAATGAAATGTTTCAATTTACCCTGTATGAAAGAGCTGGTCTTCCCCCTTCTAAAATACATTCTTTAACTGATTCGTGACCTTCAAATGGTTGATGCAATGTAAGTAGTTCATATATAAACATTCCAAATGAAAAACAATCCACTTTTTCAGTATACTCTTCTTCTCCGTTATATCTCATTATTTCGGGAGCCATGAAACCTTCAGTTCCTCCAAATCCTTTTGTTCCTGATGGTAAAGTTAAACGGCTTATTCCTAAAAATATAAGTTTGTTAAAATTCCCAATATGAAGTTTAGTTCAAAGTTAGAGCAACTCAAAGTGACAACACAAAAGAGGTGAACTAACTTTTAATTTATTAAATAATTGAAATCCAGGAAGAAATGATGAAAAAATATTTTCGCTCACCATAATCTGCAACTTTTATATGTACTGGATGATCAGGATGATCGACAAATGGTGGAGGCATTTCCCATACTAATACATTTTCAGATTTTAGATCCCTGTAAATGATATGTTGTCTATGGAGATATTCAATTGCCTTGGCTACCTAAAATATGTTTTCAAAAATATAAAATTAGAATTTTCAATTCACATTAATTTAAGGATATTTCTTAATAAAACAATTCTTAAGAATCGCTCTTACTTGTAGAATGATAGCCTGTAGAGTATAAGGTCCTACTTTGGCCCCAGAACGTCTATAATGCCTTAATACCAAGTCTAACGCTCCTTGTGGTGCTAAGTCTAAAACCAAAGCTAATGGACTAGTACATACCCCTACAAATGGTACAATATTTGGATGTTTTAGCGACAGTAGTATATTCAGTTCTTGTCTTGCTGTACAATAAGCTTTACACGCATATTGTAATGGATCTCTATCCCATTTACCTTGAGCTGCCTGAAATTTTTTGATAATTGACATTAAATTGAATCAGAGATAAACGTTCACTACCACTACATTAATGCTCATAATTACACTGTTTAACGCTCTTATCAATAACCAAGTTATCATTAGTGACCTAAAGATAACTAAGTTGTGAGTGTTGATGTAGTGGTTGTAAATATAGTGTTTGGTATCACCAACGTTCTTACATTTTTATATCTTTTTATTATGCTTTTAAAAAATGATTCATTGAATATCTTACTTTGTATGCTATAATCGCGGATTGTCGAGCATTGGGGCCGGGTTGAACAGGCTGCAACATTTTCATTGCCACATCCATTGTAGCATTTGAACCACGTATTTTACAAGTACCTTTGAATACAAAGCCAAATGCTCCTCTGCCTAGCAGTTTTCCTTTCTTAATATTTTCTGGTCTGATAATGTAACGTTCTCCTAAATCCATGAACATCTATAAAAAATGTTAATACACTTTCAGATGAATAATTGACACAATGCTCACCGTATCCCCTGCAATTAACGTTAATGAACAATCACCATGAACTGGACAAACAACTTTTTTACTTCCGTATGCTTCTAAAATACATTCTTCAACCATCCAAGAATATATTACCAGTTTATCTTCTTGTTGAACTGAAGGGTGTCCTTCTACAGAAGGGATTCGACTAGAGCCTGTTGAATCGGGACCAACTCCACTGTCACATTCCGATGTGTAAGATTCTTGAGATTTTCTGATTCTATGGAGATCTTGATTAGCTAGAATATATTATTGCAATAGTTATAGAATAAACTAGTCTACGTCTCAGCTGAAAGTTGTTAATTATTGATTGCTTACAGAAAAAATATAAAGTACTTTAATACTGATAAAACAACTTTGTACCTGCGTTATCAGGTTCTTGATGAAGCGTTTCTAGAAAATGCGAACTGGAAGACGGAAAATCGTGTGTATTTTGTTCAGTCTCATTATAAACGTTCAAACATTTTGGACATGGAATTAAACGTGTTATTAAAAATTTTCCTTCGGACGTATGAACAAATCGTGTACCTAAAGTCGGATACCTGTAAAAATATGACAGAATATATGTTGAGATATAAATAGCCATATATACAGAGTGAGGTAGTACCGTGGAAACTCTCATCTATTTTGAAAACTATGAGTAAATGACGACTTGCTCTCACACCTCACAATATGTAACCACAGGAACATTCGCTGATAACACAGCCAGCCTTTCATAACATTTATACTTTGCAAGAATACATGTTTAATAATCATATTAAGCAATGCCATTAGAAGACAGTATCAAATACTTATGAGTCCATTTGGATAAAAAGACTCAATTGGAAACAACTATCAGCAAAAAGAGGAAACATAAACGCAAAGGAGTTGCACTGTCTGATTTTTAAAAAAATATACAAAAAAGCTGAGATATTCTGTATTTTTGGTGCTGTAACTCTTTGGGTGCTCTCATAACTAGAAAATTCTGCATGAAAAGTTAATGTAGTCTCTTCCCACAAACTAAAATTATTTAGTGGGTACCTACCAATCTTCTAGAAGAATATCAATATGATCAACAGTCAAAGCCAATAATTGTGCTGTACATTCTGTGGACGGTTCGATTATTAATTCATCTTTAATCTTATAGTCTTCAAAACAACGATTTTCATTTAATACTGGTTGAACTACTAACGATTCTACTGGAAAATGTATTTCTAAAATAGAAGAATTTTGAAAATCAACCTCGGACCATACGCCTTCCTGTTTCAAACGGAATCTGTAAATAAAAATGCATATAAAAAATAAAACATCAAAAAGTAGTTAATCGTGAATACAACAAATGTTGAAACAAGAGGAAAAATTTATGAAGCATCAAAACAATTTAGTCGAAATATTATTAAGAATTCAGAACATACCACAAATATCTCTTATTCTTATGAAATATATATAAATGAATATGTATATAATAAATATAAAAAATAGTATTTTGCAAAGATTGTTCTATAGGAACAATTTTCCATTTCATTGTACTCTTGTATGTTCAAGTGTTTTTTGGCTCTGAGATAAAATGTACACTAAAAATTTTTCTTATGTGGTAATCCAGCAGAAGGCACAGTTTTCATTTTTCAGTATTATCAAAGTCGATCACATTTCTATTAAACCACTAAGAGGCTCCAAACAATTGATAAATATCAGGTTAAATAGTTTTGATAGATTTCGACAAACTTCGTAAATCCAATTAACTTGATACATGTCAGTGTGAGGTGACTATCTTTGTTATATTAGAAAAAATAAAAACGAATCATGTTCCGGATAATTTTATTAGAGACTTGAGTTTAATGTATTAATTAAATCTTACTTCAATTGTTTGTAGTATGCAGCAGAATTATGTAAGACCTCTTTCATTCTAAACAGGGTGATATCTCCATATTTCAATTGCAACCCGGTTTGCCAAAGAATCCATTCAGCTTTTAAATCCAAAATTTTAGCTAAATGCACATCTTGAGCTACTTCTTTTGGCAAAATGAAGAAAGATCTAATTATGTCAATTATTGTATCGTCAGCTAGAATGCGTGAAATAAGACGTGACCAAAAACCAGAAGGAAAATACGACATCAAAAGTAAACGTGTCATGGATTTATCTGAACACTTCGATTTCAATTTGTATTCGATTTCTTCTGTTACTTGCGCTGAAAATATGAAATTTTATTTATAACAATGAAAATCGCAAGTATTTTCCAAAAAAATCTTACTTGCTTTTGCCGGCGAAGCCATTCCAGGCGGTAAACTCATTTCGAACGTTCTTTGAACACTAGAATCTCTATACAAAACTGATTTTGGTGATACACTAATTTTTTTATTTCTCACAGCCCATCCTCTTGAACGTAGTGGTACTTTAACTTTTACCATCGGGTGAAACTGTCCAGGATACACTTGGGCCATAAGTATGTCTTCTTCTGAAGGTAATAAAGAAGGTATGAGAAGAGTCCTTGAATCCCAAGTAAGAGCAACTTCGAATTTATTCAAGAGATTCACGATATACCCTAAAAAAATCAAATTTTGATTTTATAGTGTGCTCAATTACAAAAATTGTTCAATAATAATTCACTTGCAAATATAAATTTCCGGATATACATGAGATTAAAAATATTCTTGTTGGATTTTGTCAGATTCCGATTGTTAGGGGTCTTTTTGGCTTTACACTCTGCACCTATAACTAAAATGATACTTTGTGAATGACTCCCACTTCCAGTGTTAGTATTACTTCTTCAAAATACACAATCCTTTTGCTGGAATGGATAGGGCTTTTGCTAAGTAGATGCTTTTTTATCCCTACGGCTTGCTTAGAATTTGTAGTTGTCCTCCTCTGTCATGTCTATCATTTTAAGGTGGTAATTGACGGGTTAGTGACCTGTCAGAAGACCGACTACCAGTTTAATGTCGTTTCTGGACATTTTGTTCCTCGGATTTCTTAGGGGATATAGTTAATAATCTCGACATGCACTCAATAGTCTTCAGGGCCTCAAAGCCGCTTGGCTATTCGAGAGAATGTGCTTTCTGGCAATATACCATCTTCCGCTTAAGCCCCCATGTCTTCCCTACGAGTTGAGACAAGATAATAAGTAGTTTACAAACCTCGTGTGTCCATGGGTCCGATATTGCTAGCTTTGAATACATGTTTCAAATCTTCTAGCTTCATAACGCCTGTACGGGCAAATGGATTTATTTCTCTAATAGTAACAACGTGTGCTAACATATCACACAACCATTGAGGATCAAGGAAATATAGATCCTTCAACGTTGCATCATCATAATGCAATAGTACTCCTAAAATAATAAATAAGTATACCTAACTTCAATTTTAATTCAAGAAATCCTACAAATAGTACATACAACTAACCGTTTTCATGTAGGAACAACGTTGCTTGATGTAGCTCCGACCAATCTCTAAATGTTTTATTATATCTTTGTAGCATTTCTGTCGTAACTAAATTTCTATATTGTTCAGCGTTCAATACTGGATCTAAACCATTTGCTTTCCTTTCAGCTGCTATATAATTTATAACATCTTCCAGAGCTAGATAAGTAGCAGGAACTTTTTGTTCTAAAAGTAATTCCTTGCTACCTGGAGGTCTTAAGCTGAAAACCTGTACAAATAAGATAGTTTAATGAAATTAATACAATAAGAAAATACACAGTTACATTAATTTGTATTGGTAAATGTTATCTTTGGGTTGTTGCATTATAATAAAAACAATATTTTGAAAATTCGAGTCATTTAACAAACGAAAACTTGAAATATCATGTTACCACACGTTTTAATGGTTCGTTGAGGAATAGTAGAGGTTCTGATATTCTGATTATTCCAAAGCTGTAGGTAATTTTTCAATTTAATAGATCTATTACAAAAATTAGTACTTTTGGCTCGACTCACTTTTCAAAAATGAAATAACCTAAATGAAGTAAAGCATATCAAAAATGACTTGCAAAATCTTTAAGGTAGGCCACCAAAATGATGATTTAATGAAAATAATGTAATTAAAAATGGAAACAATATACAATAAGTGTGAATAGTCCCTATATATCTGTAAATACTTACTGTATCATATATCAAGTTGCATAAAAGTTTTATATTGTGTCTAGTTTTGCAACTTATTTCAATTGTATCCAAAACTCTGGGTAATCCGCATTTTTCTGCATCTACTACATTAATAAACCTATCTCTTATTATCTGCTGATACTCTTCAGATATATTTGGGTTGAATTCCTGAATAACATCATAGTGAGTGCCTACTATTATAACGGGAGAGTTGGGAGCTCTTGCTTGAATGTTAACAAGCCACTGTAAGATTTCATTTATGCCTCTGTGACCGTCTGTTATTCTCCAAACGACAAGATATAAGCTCCTTTTTGATAGAAAGTATTGATGAGTGGCGTAATATCTGGAATAAATTTATAGGACATTAAAATATTTACCTAAATATGTGAAATTATCAAGAGAGTTTGCTAAGTTAGTATAATTGCGGAAAATTATTTTTTCATATTCTTATGTATAAAAGTTTATCACATCGTTATGTTTTATACAATGTAGTACATATAGGTGATAATAAGTTTAAAAATGATGTAATAATTCACAATTTAATGCACTACATGTTGAGTTTATTGTTATTTGCAATTTTGACACTAAGAGAAAAGATGAAATGTTACTAAATTGTCCTACAAAAAGACACTAGATTATTATAATGAAATATTTAAAAAAATACTTACTCTTTTTGGCCTCCAAAATCCCACGTTCTAAATACCACAGGTCCGTGTGACGATTGAAGCCTTACTTTTTTCTCATAAACCCAGTCACCAATATCTACACCTACAGTAGACATGTTTGTACCTCTAGAAGTTTTGGCGTTAATACTTTTATTGCCCATTCTTTTTGCCCAGTGCTGTAAAAAATGAAATAAATCTCTTCAATTTCTTTCTGATATATTAATGCATCTAAATGTTCTTGATTTTAGGTCTCTTCTGTTTTAAAATTAGTTTTTTTGATAGTTTTTAAAAGAAAGATAAAGTTTGGTGTTTTGACTTTTCTTTAAGTCTTTATCAAAATATGATATTTTGATAAACAGTCGAAACATCAAAAAACATGATATTTTGATAAAGACTTAAAGAAAAGTCGAAACGTCAAAATTAATCTTTCTTTCAAAAATAATTATAAAAAAAAAACTAATTTTAAAACAGAAGAGACCTAAAATCAAGAACATTTAGATGCATAAAAATGAAATATTGATAATTATGCAGCATAAATAAGGCCGCGCCGCCCCTGTGTACGTTGCAAGGGCGCTGAATGTACAAGGAAATAAATGACACCACCAAAAGTATATTCAAAGTTGATTTCTATTTTTGTGTTTTGGACCAAGCTCTAATGTCGGTAAGAGAAAGGTTTGATTGACCTAACCATAAAAGTAATTTTTCATTTAAATGATCCTGTTCTGTTCCTCTTTTTTTCTTTCAAAGATTATACAATCACTGAAAAATTATTACAATTATTTGATCCTTGAAAAAAAGTAGTTGAAGGGATGGTCCTATATATTCTTGTTTAGTTTAATTTCCTCTATAACATACTAATATTTTAACGAAATCAAAGGGGTGTAATCTAATATATAGTTACCAAATAAAATATAAAAGAAAAATTAAAATTACACTAATGCATTAATGGAACATAAAATTTGTAAAGCAGTATATATATATATATATATATATATATATATATATATATACTCTACTCATATCAAGGTTTTGCGCACTAACAACAAACTTATGTAATTAATGACAAATTATAAACAAATCGAGCATAAATACACGTGATGATAAAATTCTAACCTCTGGTCGTCTCCTCGTGACACCTTCTTGACGCAGTTGTTCCAATAAACTCGTTTTTCCAATACCCTGCACACCGACAATCATCAATTTCATCCTCGCATAAGGTTTGGCATCTTCCAAAACTGATTTTAGATAACCGATTATGTCCATAGTTTTATATTTTTTACTTTCTATCATAGATTTTAACGGATCTTGAAGGTTAGTTCCGCGCGTATTTAGATTCCACAAACGAGATAGCAAACCCATTTGTGGTGGGAGCTCGTTTATATCTAAAAATAAATAAATAAATATATATACTTAGGTGTGATTAATATTTACACGATTATGGTAATATTTACATAGTTTTTTATTACTAAAAAATGAAATATGTTTAAAAATTATTAATATACAGGGTACATCCAAAAAATGTAAAAAAAGTGTGGTTATATAAAAGGGTAAATGTCATGAAATCTTGAAACTCGTGTCCTAGCAAACATACATAGGATGTTTTTTTGCCAAAACATACCATCAAGGCTAAAAATATTGGTAATAACTTTGGGATTGTACGGGCATTTGTGAGGAATAAAAAATATATAGTATTCTGGAAATCATGTCCCAATATCCAAATTAGAACTTTGTCTAAAGTTTTTATTAAGAAGTTTTTAAAAAATCTGTTTGGAACTATGGCTTGTCTATTGTAAATACAACAAACTTTCAAAATTTTTCTGAATTTAGTATAAGTCATTTAATACTTGTCTAATGTTAACTCAACATTTGTCCCATAAAAAATAATTATTTCCTTTCTATAATTTTTTAAAGACTACATTTTATTCAATCATTCCATCACAGTGAAGAATAAAAAAGGTAATTATAATATTTCAATTTTGATGGTGTAGTCAAGTATATTTTAGACATAGAAAGCGTAGCTAATAGCTAGCTAGTAACGAAAGGTTACGTCGCTAGATTTTTTTTAGGTTATGATTTGTTTTATCATTTCCTCATTTTTAATTAAAAGTGAGGGGATGATGAGGTAATAACTTTCTGTCCAGATCGACTAGGTTTATCGGGCCTATGTGCTCAACTGTCCCTTGCCCCCCAATAAAGCTACTATATCTTATTATACCAAAATAATATTAACATATAAATTTTATATTTATTACCTAGAACTTACCCAAGTTTCCACTGATGTTTAAAACAGATAAGTTTGCTAGATCATTGATATTTGGTGGAATTTCCTTCAAGTTATTATTACTAATATCCAGCATTGATAAGTTTGGAAACATTAAGCGAGATTTTCCCATTTGGGTTCCCTAAAAAATCCAAATCAAATTCGCTGACCAAAAGTTTGATAGTAATTGATTCCCGCTACTGATTTTTTTTAAATACAACTTCTGCAGGCAAATAAAATAGTTGATGAATATAATGTGAATTGTGAAACAAAAAATGATATAGTTTTGTTGATGAATTATCTTGATTTTAAGTTCAAGTTTCGACCTACTTCAGTCTTTATCAAAATATTATATGGTAACATAAAATGTTAAGATAGAATTACGGTGGAATTAAAGAAGATGGAGAGTACAGGATCAAACAGAGAACTATTTGAATTGTATAAGCACCCAACTATAAGCCATATAATTAAATCTTAGAGAGGGAGATGTTTGGGACAAATAGGTAGAATGACAAAAAGTTAGAAGGTAAATTAAATGAGTGCTAAGATGTGCAGAAGGTGGGAAAAAAAGGTAAACCAACAAATGTTTGGAGGAGGTTAGAAATGATTTGAGAACAGTGGAAGTGAAGGATTGGTAAAAAGAAGCGAAAAATGAAAAAAAAAAGTAAGATTTTGAAACCTACTGCAAGATAGACCTGTAGAACTATATAAAGAAACAAATTATTGATAAACAAAATTAGTTTTATAATATTAATAGAAATTAATAATTGACTTTTTATTGGACAAATTATTAGTGTTTTACAAAAAAAGGCAACGGGAAAAACGTAAGGCATACAAATAATATGTGTATCCATATTAATTCACATACCCTGTCTAAATCTTCATCATCGGTACTACTAATGTCACCATCGTCATCTGTAGCAAGTTGAATTCTGGTCAATTGATTATCGGCAAGAATTAGAGTTCTTAGATTATCTAATCTCAAATGTCTCCTATGCGAACAAACCGAATGTAAAACACTGTGTCGCAAAGACCTACCCGGTTGTCTTCTAACTGTAAATCGAAAGTAAACATCAATTAACAGTCCGGATTATACTGTATGTTTTAAATAATTACTTACTAATAACTTCTGGAGTTTTTCCTCTGAACGCCGTAATATTCATATAACAAACTAAATTAGCAAGTTCCATGTTATCTTGTGCTTCGATTTGTGGTAAACTGGGCCATACTGTAATTTGATTATGGCTCAAGTCGAGTTGCTTAAGAGAACTTGGATAACTTGTTATATGCGACATTGATCTTAAGGAATTAAAAGCCATATTTAGTCTAGTAAGGTTGACTGCTAGACAAGGTAGAACTACAGGAATGCCAGTAAAAAGGTTATGAGCTAAATTTAACGAAGATAATTGAGATGCGGTTTCATTTAAACTATCATCATTATGGAGAATTTGTTCGGTTACTTCAACGCTTTTATTCCAAATGTGGTGTTTTATTAGATCCATCTGTCTGTAACGAAATATTGTTTACATATTATTTTAAAACAATATGCAGAGAAATATATAGTAAAAAATATTTTTCTCAAAGAATGCTTACATAAAGGATCGTTCTTTTTTCTTAAATCTCACTGCGTGAATACCATCGTCTGATAGATTCAGTTTAGATTCTATATCAAAATCTGATAATTCAGATTCAGAATCAGGTTCTGCATGATTGGACAACTGACTATCACTTGAACTTATGCTCATTCTATCTAATTCTTCTTTACACTAGAACAATTAAAAATATTTTAAACTGCATTATGTTTTATTATTTAATCAAAGTAAGAGTTCATTTTAACAATCAGGATAATGTAGTAACTATGTTAGCGTTAAATAAAATGGATTGACACCAAATATGGGTTACCACTTTTCAACTTTCAACTTAAATTTATCGAGGGTAATTGCAGTCTCTAACATATTATGTTAGAGGAGACCTTCGCATTTTCTTAAAAACTTCATATTTGATACCAATTTGTAATACACTGGAAGCTTTAGATTATATTATAAACTAGATCTCAAGAATTGAGCAGAATTTGAAATTTATAACTTTGTAGTTGAAACTTGAACGTTTTTTTCTAATTACTGTAAACTTCTATTAACGTGTATAGCGAATCTTAGCTCCAAATTTCTAGAATATATTTGTAAGTTCTTCAGAACATTCTAGAATATTCCAGAATAAGCAAAGATGAAGTTATAAGAGAAAGAAGAATTATCTAGTCTCTTGATAATATCATGATTGCATATTTATAATATAAAAATAAAAAGTGGTGAATCAAAATCAACAATAGAAAGATGTTTATTACCTCAACTGGACTTGATGGTAATTCCCTGATTAAGTTAAAAGAAGCATTGATTTCTTTCAATTTTGGCGCTAGCCACATTTCATAAGGTAACTGCTGCAATTTGTTGTTTGATACGACAAGAGTTACTAATGATGGCAGTTTAAATATTGATTCCGGAACATGGTCCAATCTATTATTATTCAAAAATAACTCTTCCAAAACCGGGCAAGCATATTTTTGATCGTTAACGTTATGTTTGCGTTTGAATCCTTTTTTTGTTGGTGAAGTAATTGGGACAGGCAACTTTTCAATCTTATTTTGTGCCAAGCTTAAAATTCTAAAATGAAAAGATAAAATCTGTATATGTTTCGAACTAAATAGATTCCTATTTTTTATAATTATAAGATTTGAAAACATATAGTAAATTTTTATATACTGATAACAAAACTATAATATTTAAAAGTGGAAGATTTTTATGATTTAGTCAACAACAATTTTGGTTTCTGTGAGATATTCTGACTACGAGACTACATCAGTCCCACTATTGTTGATAAGTACTAAACGTTGAAGATAACTAAAATATTTAATGTTTAAAGCGTTTTTCTTTTTTCTCAATTTTATCTGTTAATTTATTTTCTTCTATGTGAAATAGGGTGGTAGTGCGATTTCTATTTTTTTAAAAATGTTTTAAAATCTTACCTTAAGCTGTATAACTGGAAAACGGCTAAAGGTACCGATGTTAAATTATTATTAGATAAATCCAATCTTGTAATAGCATATAATGAAATATCGTAATTTCTAGGATTTTGTTTTAGTTTAGAATTAAGATGTAGTGCAGCATCGATAAGCCATTGGGTTTTTATTTGAGTTAAATTACATTTTTGATTGTGCCAATTGATCATGGTAGGAGTATTTGGAAACAGGGATGAATATGTTAGATTTGTGACATTGGAAAATATTGTGAACTGAGACGAATTTACGTTTTCTGTCATTGCTTTTTTATTGATTTTGTATTCTGGATCCGGATGAGCCTAGAACAAAAAAGAAATTACAATTTTGTAGTAACTACGCTTAGGTGTTAATTAATTAGGCGACTAAATGTAACATTAATGGAAACTATTGTATGATTATTATTGTTTCAACTACTTCAAGAAACAAAACTTGTCAGTCAGAGCTGTTAGGTGTATGTGGTAAAAAAATGTACGAACATAAAGAAGAGCTATCAAGAAAGAACTGCAATAGATAAACTTAACAAGAAAAGAGGCTACAGAAAGAAATGCTTACCTTAGTGGACAATAATTTGGCGATGAGAGTTTCGTCGTTATTATTAACTGCAACGGCTAGAGCTTTGCATTCATCATCTCTAGCACCGTGTTTTAACAACAAATCTACTATCGGAACGTCTCTATTTCGACAAGCTTCTACCAAACCAGTCGATTGTCCCAAATTAGAATCATCTTCAAGAGAACAACATGTAACTGCCTACAACAGTTAAACTTCATTTGTAAAATTTGCACAATTGAGATTTAGATGATATTTTTCATACAGTGTGGTATACCTTACCTCATTGATGTCATGATAAGCCTTAATTACAGCATTAGCGTTAGCTCCGGCTTTTAACAAAGCAAAAACTATGTCATACTGTTTTCCCTTAATGGCAGCATGAAGGGCAGTTTCTGTATTATTATTGCAATATGTATCGATTCTCAAAGGACAGATCTTTTTTGTATTCGGATCATTCTAAAAGAAAACCAACGGAATTTCTCAAATAATACCATCTTATTAACTTACATCAGAATTTTCTGATGAATTTTCTCTAGAGAAATTTAAACGCGACATTATAGATATAATACCATCGGATATCCTTCGTCTGCTGGGACTTATGATTGCGGCAGTTTCTGAACTGGGTGTTAAATCATCGTCCTGGAATGTAGGGAATTGATTCCAACATGAAAATATGATATATTTAAAAATCTTACATCACAAGGAGTTATTCTTGTAGCCTTCACTCTAAAAGATAGTATAATGTCTATCAATTTTTTATTTCCAAGTAAAGCAGCTACATATAGAATATTCTGTCCAGTAGCATCTCGTTCGTTGATATCAAAAGGCATCAGATATTCCCATTGTTCACTTTTATCACTAAAAAATCAAATTATGTCATAATTTAAAATACATAATATACTTATGATAAATGTAATGTAGATTGCGGATTACATTGCACTACAACCTTAAGGTTAATTGTATCCCCTATAGGCATCTACAATTTGTTTTCTAGAGTTCAATGAGGTGCACTAGAATTTCTTCTTCCTCCTCCTAACATAATCTGCACGTGCCAGATTATGCTAGACCCAATCATATCAGATGCTTCAGGAGGCGGTGAAACTCTATAAATAAACTAGTGAGGAGATGGAGCCTAATTAATCTTTTTTGAATCTAATGGTAATAATGTTCATGGAGGGTATGGGTAGGCACGATCAGAATTCTTCTCTTTCAGGTTCCTCCTTTCCTGAAATTCTTTCTTATACTACACCGAACCAATAAAAGAGTTGATTCTTGTGTATGACCTGGTCGTACAGATTAAAGATACTCTGTTATTCTTGTCTCATGATATATAAATTTTGATTATCCAGTTTCTATTTAACTTTATATATGATTTGTGAAGCGTAGAAGGTTTTCTAGAGATCAAAAAGTGGATAACAAGATTTTTCATCTATCTAATATGGGTAGATATAATGATCAAAAGATTTGTATATCTAACAAGAGCTTCGGATGGCATTTTTGGGTTTTATACAAGGACACCCACAGAATTTCTCAAGCAAATTATTAGTAAAAAGGTATTTTGTAAGTCTGTTACTGCTCAAAATTAAATTTGTAGGAATGTAATTTTTCCCATAAAATGGGAAGAAGTTATGAGACCTAATATAATTAAATATAGAGAATTTGTTCATATAAAATAATAATTACACAACAAAATTATTGTTATAAGAATTATTATTTACCGGTACTTTCTCAGTACTTGTGTCGGATATGGGAAATGAAATAAAAGGTCCAGCACGCTGGCGTGTCCATTTATACAACATGCATGTATCGGCAACCATCTTTCAACTGTGTGTATCTAAAAACATAAATAATATCATATATATATATATATATATATATATATATATATATATATATATATATATTTGAAATGAATATAATATATAGTTAGAATAGAAATTATCCGATTTCAATTATATTGCAAAAATTTATGAATTTATAGTTTCGATGTTAAAACTGGGTTATAAAATTCTGCAGCAGTCATATTGGATAAGATTATGAGGATATAGGATATACATAAAACCATGGGGTATCAAATGTTTGCTTTACTGTACTAAAATACAAAGCTGAACAACAAATATTCAAGTCCAATTGACTTGTTCTCCAAATTGTTTTTATGTTAGTATAAATATCATCAAAAATAACTATTATATTATAATGACTTCAATAAAACAGGAGGACCAGACGAAATAGTGAATGAAATATGGGGGGAGATAACCTAAGATACAAAATATTCAAGATCATAGAAAAAGTATGGGAAATTAAATATAATGAATTTCCAATTTACCTGTACCAATTCTGGAAACCTTAATAATAAGAGCTCCACAATCTCTCGGTGCCCATTATAACATGCTATATATAATGGAGAATATTTCGTTACGGAATGACATCTACCATCTGCACCTTGATCCAGTAATATTTTCACAATTTCTTTGTTACCTATTTGACAAGAACTGGAAATGAAAAATTTCTATTATTACATTATTAACTTAGGTTCAAGACCTGATGATGAAATAATAACTACAACTATATGATAAAAAGAAATTCTATCAAAAGGATTAAACTTCATTTCTAGATTCTACAGTTTTTTACCTTATTTTTTTGTTTATTATGAACAAAACAACAAAAAAACTCACGTGAATAAGAGAGTATTAGCTCCACTAGGAGCCATATTAATAATAAGTTCTGCATCATTTTGTAGAGATAATAAAAGTTGTTGTACTGAATTGGCATCTCCTTGATTGACTGCATCCCGAATAGCTGCGTGTATTTCTAGTCTCGCTTTTTCTTTTTCATCTAGAATATAATTGTTTAACTAGACAAAATGTACTGTTATTAATTTGATAATTTTATGCAACGCAAACTAAATTACTAATGGCATTAAGATCTTTCAAAAAGCTTGATTATTAATGAACGATACAAATTTATTTACAAGAATTATTACATAAGAGAGTTAACCAGAAGTAACAATGATATGTGGTGGAGAAGATGTGAGGAACGTAGAGTTAAAGACAGAATAGGAGGATATAAAGTAGTCAAAAAGGAAGCACTTCATCTCCTTATAAGAATTATTGATAGAAATATAGAATACAACCTGTTCCATTGAATTAGGGATAGGCCAATTGGATTTTCAGAAAAGATTTTACAAAATATAAATAAATATTTAATATTTGATGTGTATCTTTGCAATTGGAATATTTTTTATATGAACTCCACAAAATAAATATTTTCAAAAAGAGTTCTGAAATGAATAAATTATACAGCGTATTTCCATAAAGAGAAACCAAATGGATGGATCACTTCTAATAAATATTCAATTTTTTAGTTGCAATATAAGTTCTATTTAAAGCAGTAGAATAGAATGAATTATAGATAAAAGCTACAAAAGTAATGTAGAAGGTTGGTATCAGTTAATAACTTCTGTAACAATATTTTCAAATCTATAAATAATTTAAAATAAAATAATTATTTTAATACATATAACAGACTTTTTAGTTGATTGATAAGCGTTTATCAATTTAATATTTCATTCAAGGCCGTTGTTGATGAATTACAATAAATGTTTTCAATTTTTGTTACTTCCTCTTTTAAACTGGCAGATATATGGAGAGTTCAGTATACAAGTCCACTAGCTACTTTTGAGCTACAAAAGTTTAAAGTTAAAGCTTCATAACAGAATGACCTGTTAACATTCTTTTTAAGTATATATTCAATTTAAGAAGTTCATGGAGTAACTTAGATATTTACATATGTTTTATTGACCAAATTTCATGTTATAACCCCACAATAGTCGTCTTGGTTCAAATTTATTCCAAAAAATTTTGGGAAAATAGTTAACCCGTTCCAAGTGTTATTAATATACTTTATTTTCACATCTACATAGAAATAAAATTCGAAATATTAAAATAAAATATTCAGTTGAAAGAAAAAGTTACAAAAAAACTCATCATTATTTCCTTCAGTTGCTCGTTTTCTTGGGTCTGATGATTTGTCTGATTCCCTGAAAGCTTTCTGAAGTATCCATGATAAATAAGAGAGTTGATCAACATGTTCTCCTTTTTTTGAGTCATTTGCTTTCTTGTTGGGTCAAGCTGAATCTGTTCAGTCAACAAAGTTTGCACTTCTACTGATCTTCCTGGTCTACATTTTTACTGGTCTTTTTCCAGATGTCCAAGATTCAGAAACCCGAAATTTCACTGAAGGATTCAATTAACTTCATTCGGAGGGTCCTCCTTTTTCAAACCTCAACTACTCTATCTAAGCCAATTGATTTTCCTATCTTCAGTGTCCTTTTCCTCTTTGTGATTACACCTTCGTGGGGTTTTGTGTTCAAAAAATTTCTCATCATATTTTTGCTTCAACCTTTTAACTTTTGCCGTTTTAATGATGCACAATAGTCCCAATTTCTTGCTTGTTCTCTCTATTATTCCGATTTCAGTATCGTTGGGAAGAAATTAGTACCCTAGATCATATCAATTATTTCTACATATAATAGAGGGTCTTGAATAAGTTTCAGTAGAGTAAGGCTAGTTTTTATACTCCTGTTTTAACAGTGCATGAGTCAAAATACAGAACATGTTTCCTAAGGCATGAAACTAGATCTTCCAGAACCCCTTCATCCCAGACGTACATGTAAGCTGTGCTGTTATTAAAACAATGAATACCAAAGTTGTAGATATAAAGATTTCTCTTATAGGAGAATATTGAGTATGGGGAAATGAAATACCTTTTGAAGATCAAAAAATAAAAACATAATATTCATCCTGCGACTTTTTTCAGTTCTGCGCGCGCTTGTTTTGCTCATATTAAGTGCATTTCTTAAGTAAGCACTGATTTTTTGAAATATCTTTTCACAGTTGCTGTAACAAAGATCTCTGGACTAAGCAACAGAACTTACTGCTGCCTAGCGATATTATGAGAACTACGATTTGTTTCATTATTACATTTCACATGGTGCTTGTTATAGCGTTTCCGATTCAAAAATGATAAAAATTGGCCTTGGTCTACTTAAATTCAGAGCCCTCCATATAATAAACGTTCCTTGTATATTAAAAAGCAGACACTTGTAGATATTGTCGAATCAAGAACGTTGAAACTGTACTTGTTGCCACATGTTGAATTTTTACCCATCCCTAGGATATTTTTTCAGACTAGGAGTATGAGCACACCTATTTTAATATTTTTTAAAATCCTGTTCTCTGAAATGCCATTGATGTATTCATTATATTACTTTTTTCAAATTGTTTCGTGAAAAAAATCTTAAAAACAATCTAAAGCCTTATTCTCCGATTGATTGATAAATTAGAAGAACCAATTGTTTAAATATTTTTTTGGAAATTAATACTTGCCCACTAAATTAAACGCCAAGAAATCGTCGTTGAAATAAACACAAGCATCAAAGGCTACATCAGTCTTTCTATTTTTTTTCTTCCGTTTATCCATATAGCGCTTAAAAAACTGCTATTTATAAAAAAATAACCTTGCTAAAGGATCTATAATAACCTAACCTAAGCTTAGAGCAGAATTATCACATGGCCACTGCAGTATTGAAGTCAAATTACACTGAACAGCTGTTTAAATCAAGGGATGAAAATCAATACTCTAAATATAGAGAGGGAGCATAGCGAATGTTTTAAGAACACATAGACCAGGTAATAAAATTCTGATTCTAGTATATGGTAAAAAATGTATTTTCTGTCAATTATCACTAGGAGTTAAAAATGACTTTCTACCTATAACTATCAAAAACTTTCTATTAAATATCTTTAGTAAAAAAAGGGTATACAAGAGTTTCAGGTTAATATACTTATAGGTATTATCTTTTTAAAATCAAGGTTTTCTCAAATTCTGCCATTATTACCATGTCATTTTCTACTTTATACTGTTTAATTTGTTTTTATTTCTTTATCGGTAAATAATAATGGGCTTAGTTTACATCCTTACTGCTTATGTTGTTTCGAACCTATTTGATACCTGTTGCCCAACTCTGATATAGTTTGTCCTCTGTTTATATAAAGCAATTACTTCGTTTATTTGTTTTTCTCCTAGGATTTCCCATTTTCCTATCGACTCTTATTGCTTTTTCAGTTATTTGTCTTATCATGAAGTTGGCATCAGTTCTTCTTCTGTTTGTTCTGAATCTTCTATGGTTCTTTCTAGATCGTCTCTTACGCTGTTTTCTATTATTCTCGTATAAATCTTGGTGACTTAGTAATTTGATTCCTTCATAATGTCTCCCGTGTCACGTATTTTTAATGTCTCTGATCTAATTTGAACTAATTTGCGAAAATGATTTTTTGATGTGTTGTAAAATGTGGTATGAATTATGTTCACAGGTAAAGTTACGAGCAGTTGTCAATATAAAAATAAAAAGAACTTTCGCGTGTAAGAAGAAAAAAAGTATATTCTGACACTGATAATAAAGCAACTTTTCGATTTCATAGTTAAAGACAAAACCTGCCTTAAAGTACTTAAAAACATCAATACTTATTAGTGCCTTTGGTTGCTGGTGTGTACAGTATAGTTAACACTAATTAACTAATAAGGTCCATGTTTGTAGATTTTCGGAAGTGAACTAGATTAACACTAAAGTTTGAATTAGTAAAACTAAAACGGGTCAATATTATGCACAAAGGTTATTTTTAATTTGTATCTAATCGCAACTTCCGAGCTCTCTGCCTCTAAATTCAAAAGATAACTACTTATATTGGAGTCTTAAGACTATGCTTCATAAATTGGAAACCCAAAGAAACGTTTCGAAAGCTTTCTCGAAAATAAACAAAATTGCTCATTTATTAATAAACGTTGTTAGTATACACTACAAGAACTTTTAGAGGTTATTTTTTTATACTAATTTTCAACCAACAATTCAACTAAAAGAGTATATGTTGTTTTTACAAGATGTCTCAAAGGAAAGTTCACCTTTTTATTGCTAAGAGACCGGATCAACATTGGATAAACCCAAATTCCGGCGTCCAATCATCATATTTCGCATTTTCTACAAAGATTTGGGACTGCACTATTACAAACTTCAATTGGTGCAAGAATTGAGGTCTCAGGATGCTGGTCAGAGGCTTGACTTAGTAAACAAGATGATTGAGAGCTTTCCAACGTTTGCCAACATCTTGTTGTCGGATAAAGCTCATTTTCATCTAAATTGACGCTAATGGAGTGTAACCAATCAGAAACACAAACATCAGAAACCTCTACATTCGCCTAAAGTAACGACAGTTACAGTGAATTCAGAGCGATATGAGTAGATGTTAGACGACTTCTTCTTGCCTTCTTGGAAAACTATAAGCAAAGAATATGGTTCCAGCAGAATGGAACAGCTTTACACACATCCAATAGATCTCTGCCACGAGTTCGTGACATTTTTCCTGATTGATTTCCAGGAGAGTTGGTCTCCACGTCCCGATTTAATATCTATAGATTTTTTCCTGTGGGGTTATGTCAAATCTAAAGTTTGGGCTACCAAACCGACTTTCCCGGCACAATTAAAAAAATTATCCGTCACGAAACAGCAGTCATCACGAAGAATACCTGCCGAGCCGTCAAAGGCAACGTCAACTAATTGGAAAATGCCCAAATCCGGGCGTCTAATCATCATTATATCGCATTTTACCCAAATATTTGTGGCTGCACCATTACAAAATTCAATTGGTGTAAGAATTGAAGCCTCAGGATGCTTGTCAGAGGCTTGACTTAGTAAACAAGATGATTGAGCACTTTCCAACGTTTACCAACATCTTAATTTTGGATAAAGCTCATATTCATGGTAATGGATATGTTAACAAGCGAAATTGACGCAAATACAAACATTAGATACTCTTACATAAACCTAAAGTGTCCGTATTCAGTTACAATGAATTCAGAACACTATGTGTAGATGTTAGACGACTTCTTCTTGCCTGACTTGCAAATATTACCAAAGAACATGGTTCCAGCGGAATGGAGCAACTTCACACACGTCCAATAGATCTCTGTCCCAAGTTTGTGACATTTTTCCTGGCAAATTGATCTCCAGGAGAGTTGACCTCCACGCAGTCCCGATTTAACATATATGGACTTTTTCCTGCGGGGTTATGTCAAATCTCAAGTTTACGCTGACAAATAGACTTCCCTGGTTTTCCGACTCCTTTCTTTCAAGTGCTTTTTCTTTAATTTGAACCTTCTTTTGAGACATTTTGTATTATGAACTAATGTTATACATTAGTAGGTGAAAAATTAATTTTTTTCTGTACTTCTTAGTACACAAGATACATGATATGCATGAAATATCCTCACCTATATGTAAAATTGGTCCCCTTCTCCTGTTCTATAATAATAGTGTAATTTGGTTTCTCGTTCGCGGTTGAACCTCTACACATTATTAACTATTATCGCTATTATTTTATTAACACTACTTAAATTAATTCGAGGCACTATTAATCTCGTATATTATTCTCCAATTACAGTAAACCAGCCGTTAAACTTGAATTTTCTTTTTAATAACAACAGTATTAAATAACCGAGAATAATAATTAAAACGGTGGTGAAGCAACAGCGACCAATCACTTTGTACGCACTCATTTTTCTTTTAAATATATGTGCAAATGTCACTAATAATCAATATAATAACGTAAGGCACTTCTGTTAACTGTGATGTTCACTTTCCTGGTCGGTCAAACGACGATACGATATGATGTATTTTGAAGTTAAAGGAAGCGGCAACAATGTTAAAAATAGACTAGTCAAAATATTGAAATATTGAGCAAAAGGGCATCGAGTGCGTAATAGACCTAAAACAGTGTACTTCGAGACAAAATAGGTCAGATAATATACGAGGGCTGTCTCTTTGTATATATATATAACATATATGAATTCGTAGTATTGAAAATGTACCTAAAATACAAATATACGGAAGTCGACTGTATATTAATAAATTTTTGAAATCTACGTAAAATGTTAGTATATTTTTGACTAAAAACTTTTTCCGAAAAATGCATACTTTTTTAGTTTTTAATTTTTTAGTAAAAAAACTTGACGTTTGCAGACCCTTATAAATTATTTTTTTACGAGGACACCCTTGAAGATATGAAAATGCTGTCCATTCTGTTGCTTTTAGCAAGGTCAGACGTATTTGGATCTACGTTGAAACAATTTTTATTTTATACAGGATGTGTATAAAAAGTGTTCAAAGTTTAACTTCATAAATATCAAATTTCTTTATTTCTTAAAATAGAACCACCCGGATTTTTTCTATTTTTTTTGCATTCAGGGGTGAAAAATAAGGCAAATTCATGTATACTTTCCTTACCGTAATCCAGATATTAAATGTTTTCTGTAAATGTTTAGAGATGCAGTCGTTGATACAAGCACTAAGAAATAAAAAAGTATTTTTCTTTATCTTGTCAAGGTCTATATAAAAAATCAAAACAAATTGTATGTACTAATCCTATTCCAACTTTTAGTCGTTTCTGAGATATTTAAGGTTTTAAATTATTATTGTAGTTTTTATCAAGTTTTAATTTTTTATGTAATGATGTAAATAGCAGCAAATAAAGTACATGTTCTTGTAACAACTTTGTCACATTCACCATGTATTAAAAGCAAACCGGAAGTCGGTCATCTTTAAAAATACTTTAGTTAAAAAGATCGTATCCAAAAATCCAAACGTAGAGACTTTCATGATTTTACTATAAGTATTTTGCTATATACAGATAGTTTTAAATCGTCGTGGGACACCCTGTATATATAAATTATCACGTATTATGTTTATTTGCAGTGAATTCTCTTATAAGACTTCTATTGTCTTAAAACAGCTGTTAAGAAGGTTTAATTTGGGTTTTTCATAAAGAAAATAATCCGCTGAAGTTTGATATCTGTTTTCTTCTCCAGAAATAGAATCACTATTATTAATTACATTTGCATAAATTTTATAAATTATTTTCAGAACCATATAACTTCATAGTTATCTATTACAACTAGACTATATATCTCTCTAAATAAGATTAATTTATGTGAAAGTTATTCATGTAGGGGTTATCATTAACTAGAGTACATATCATGATAATTAGTAATGTATTGGCTAAGCAAAATAGTGGTAATTAAAGTAAGTAGGGAAGATATAAGCAAGTGTTGTTTATAACAATTTAATTAAAATAAAATATTTATGCAAGGGATTCTGTCAAGTGATTTTCCATTTGGTTTATTTTGCATGTTTTAATGAAAATACATTTCAAGATTGAAATTTGATCATCATGTGAAGGTATTGGTAAAAAAATTGGATACAAACAATTTTTAATTGCATTATTTGAACTTATTTTAAAAATTTTGATTTGTATATATAATGTATATGAAAGAGTTTAGCAAGTTAGCTGTGAGAAATTCCATCGAAGAATATATCCAAATTTTTTTTAAACCAGTTGTATTCATTATTCTATATTATAATAAAGCCACAGAGATTGAGTTATATGAAAATACCATTACTATTAGTAATACCATGGTCCATTTGAACATATATTTTAGAGAAATTAGTAAAAAGTGAAATAAAATGGTGGTTTCGCACTTAAATATTAAGAACACAGTGGTCTCTGAAGATGGTTATCGAGACACATTTCAAACTTTGTAATTGAGAGTGATGGTGTAGTAGTAGTAAACATCATATTTGGTATAAAAGTAAACCTAATATATTTTTCCATTTGTATAAAATTAAACTTTGGAAATATAAGGTTTACATTGTGTAATTTTATTATAAAAATGGCTCATTTTATTTTTGATTCTCAATTATACATCAGTTTGTTCTATTATTTCACTACCTTGTATATTAAAAATTAGTTATATTTTCTGATACATATTAATTGCACTCTACTCACCCAAAGCATTTTTAAGAGCAGTTACACACTGCGTATGTCCAAATTTCTCAGAAAGGTCAATAGCTGTTAATCCCTTAGAATCTCTGATTGTTAAATCGGCATTATGTTGTAGCAAACATAAAACATTTTTTGCATGACCATATTCAGCTGCTAAATGTAAAGGTGTCTGAAAGTTATAAAACAATTTAGTCAGTCACTACGAAAAATAAGTATGTATGGAGCAGCTTCCTGTCTATCTGAGAAATATGACGAAAAACATTCATTTCTAAAAAAATTATTATTTAGATGTAAGTAGGAAAATATGATGTGTTAATCCGATCATGATCTGGATGTTTGGAAACTGATTGAGTTAACTTGGTCGTAGTCATATGGTATGATCCTTTCTACCCTTGTAGACTAGTGGGTAAATGTGATCATATGATGGTAGTATATGGTCTTGTGAGCATTAGAAATTATTTATTCCTCTTAAATGGCTGTTGAATATTAATTCTCAAAAGCAAGGTTATTAATGAGTTACTTAAGTTTGTGACGTTTTGACATTTAAGCAGAAAAATAGCTTTTTAGTTTTATAAAAAAGTTATATTGAAAGAAGTACTTTTTCATAGCATTTAAAATCATAAAACCATTATGAAGTCTTCAAGTAAGGTATTTCCCATATTTTCTTTCATAAAAACAAATATTAGTTGAAATTGGATGATTTTTGATATTATATGTAAATTTAGCAGTCATAAACAATGATTTCAACAATAACAATTTTATAAATAATTGATTGAGCTTCAGCTACTGTGGTAGACTTGAGTATTTGGTACTTTTTTATTTTTTTTATATTAAAATGTACCTGGTTGTACCAGCAAAGAGAATCGTCTAAATCAATGTCTTGTATATTCATTCTCCTCTATTGGTAAAAAACTCACTAACTGGTTCTCAGGATTGTTTATTAATTTTAAAATATTTTCATTATGTTTTAGACTATAGATATTTTTGCTAAAGATGACACTTGATATATTTGTAGTGCCAAATCTGTAAGGGTGGGTAAATTGTTGATAACTACTCAATAACTGAACATTGACAATCTATTATACAACTAAATAAATATTAATGAAGAATTAATGTACAAAAAGTAATACAAATCAAGTTCTTGTAGATCATCTTTTATGTTTCAAATTTCCACCAAAAATTCAAAGCAATGTACAGAAACTGTAATCATAATCCACAATCAGCTGTTATATGATCTACCTGAACTCATATCATAGTTTCCAAAAAGCTCAATACAACTGATTTTTTTATTTGCCTTACACGATAGAAGACTTTTGGTTGGAATTTATTAAACGAAATTATATTGAAGCAATTGCTTGTACTCACTTTGTTGTCTCCTCTCGATCCACACTGTACGTTTGGGTCAGCTCCCGAATTTAAAAGTAGTTGGAGACATTTAGAGTTATCCGTTATAGCAGCTGCATGTAATGGGGTTCTGCCCCAGCTATCTTGAGAATTTATAAAATTTTGTTGACCCCCCGCTAATAAATCTTCAAGTAATTCCGTGTTATCCCACAAGGCAGCCTAGAATTTTCGATATGCGATATTACCAATAATAACAATATATTTGTTTAAAATACCTGGTGTAAAAGGCGTCCCGGAAAATCTTCATCTTCAGGAGAAGAATCTAACATATTTTATTCAAATAATAAACTTACGAGTTTCAACAATGCAATAACTTTAATAGAGAACATATATTGTACCATTTGTTTGGAGGTTTTTTCACTCATAATTTCATTGATTATATTGTTTAATTTAATTCATTATTAGGTAAACAATTAACCACAAATAATGTAATTGTTTCAATACAACATAGGGAGGGGAGTAGCATATTAGGCAAATCACAAATTAGTGATGCATGTACATATCTTTATTTTTGACATAGTTCTTCTTTTTTAAATTTGGAGAATTTCTTAATCATTGTATTTTTTTGGGGTAACAATAATATTCTTTTGAGGTAATTTTCAAAATTGTATTAAAGTTCAAGTAAATTCATTAGAAAGACCAGAAATACTGGCTGATGTAAGTAGTGGTAAGGGTCAACTCAAATCAATTATTGCACGAATGTCAGCTGCCAACCATAACCTCAGAGATTCGAAAAACGAGCTGTACCAAACCATAAATCATTTTGTAAAAATATGGCATTAATGAGTTTAAGAAATTTTGTAAAATGTGGACAAACACTTAGCGATACTATTAATTTCAATTCAAGGTAATTTTTATTTTGCCAGAAATTTTCTTCGAAACGTTTTAATTGCGCAATTTTTTCAGGAGTTTAATAATATCTTCAATAAGACATTCAAATCTTGCTGAAGAGTCCAAAACGCAAACACAAAGTTCAACCGAACCAGATTCTAATGTAGTATCTAACACAGAAATTGATAATTTAACCAAGCAAATTGCAGAACTCACATCCCAAAAAGATGAACTATTGGTACTTGTTTTATTTTAAATTGAATAAACTATTCATAATAATTATTTATATTAAACTTCTTAACTGTTATAAAGTTATTTTAGAATATTTTATGATTTTAATTCACTTTTCAGGATAAATACAAACGCTCCTTAGCAGAGACTGAAAATATTAGGAAAAGATTAACTAAACAAATAGCTGAAGCAAAAATTTATGGAATCCAAAATTTTTGCAAAGATTTATTAGATGTTGCAGATGTATTGAGTAAAGCAACAGAGACTGTACCAAAAGAAGAATTAAATAATAATAATCCACATCTTAAAAGCTTATATGAAGGTCTGTGTATGACTGAATCACAATTAATGAATGTATTTAAGAGACATGGACTTGAAAAAGTTAATCCATTAAATGAAAAATTCAATCCAAATTTCCATGAAGCCCTTTTTCAGCAGGTAAATGAGAATTTCATATTCAATTTTCTAACTTTATTAAGAATGAAGGGTGGGTGGAAAGTTTACAACCCTGCTCAAATTTTTATACTGATTTTCATTTACTTTATCTTGATGAATACAAATGTGTGTTTCATTGAGATGAAAGATATATTTTCCTTTGAAAATAAAAAAATTAAATTTTTGGAAGTTTTTCAAAATGTCCCATATTTTCTCATATTCTTATCAGTAATGGATATTTAGCCCACATGTAGACAAGAGGTGAAGAGTCTGCAAGTGCAGCAGTTCTTGGACTCTGTGAGGCTGGAATTGTGGTGATTTTGCTTTGAGAAAAAGGGCCATCTAGTAGCGATGCAAATGTGAGAAGGGTGTTTTTGGCAAGGGAGTTTGATTTGATACTGCAAATCACATAATGGGCATTTAGGTCATTTAAATGGCTTAGAATGGGAGTTATGTCTATATTGACATAAACGGTGTCACTGAAGCTGAATAAGCATTTGTATTGGCAGTATCTTAGAATGAACTGTTCACAAGACAAGAGCTGTATGCAGAGATGGTTGGGTAAGGTGCAGTAAGTGTTGGATCAATATTCGATTATGGTACATATGTAGGTTTACTAAATATAACTTTTTATATGGTGTATAAAATTTTTGAAATGTAATGGAGGTTGCAGTATATTTGCACTAGCAGAAACAAAAACACTGATAGGTGTAAACATTAATTTTTGGGTATTTTCAGGAGGTTGACGGAAAAGAACCTGGTACAGTTGTGATAGTCTCCAAAATTGGATACAAATTACAAGATAGGGTGATAAGGCCAGCATTAGTTGGAGTTTCAAAATAAAATTTTTGCATTAGATGTATATAATATATAAGTATGTATTGGTCCAATGTGATTTTAATTATTTCACTAGTGACTATATTTACAATATAGTGTTATAATTTTTATAAAAATCTGCAGTAAATGTTTATTATTGTTCTGGTCTTGAAGTTTTATTTATCCTGAATGTACAATATTATTTCTGATCTGAGCTGTGATCGACCTCACGAGGCAAATAAAATGATCTACAGGCTCCTAAATCATGGGCTTAAATATAAACATTGCCAAAAACTAATTTATGTAAAATTTAGTCTCCTATACATAACATCATACAAATATCAGGCACAAGACATCCAAATTCGAAAAGACAATCAAACCTGTGAACTAAACAAAATGATAGAACTGACTTGGACTATTCAGGAAACTGACACATGTATTCAAGTAAGATATACTGACTTGCCTCAATGGTGTATGACCAATATGTCTTCCCAGTATTGATTCATTGTTTGGAAACACTAACATGACAAAAAATTGTAAATAAAATAAGAATAACTCATGGAGAGATCCAAGTTAGGGGTGACATTACGAGAAAAAATTCGATTAACACTATAATAGTTTCCAAACAGCCTTTCTATGTTCAAATGTTTATGCAGTGAGGACCTACGTTTGCTGGTTTGTATTGGAACTTTCTTTTACACAGAAAAATAAGTTCTAATTACATTATGTGATGCATTGAGTTTTCCTTAAATAACAATACTTCACCAAACCTCGTCCACCTTCAGTTTTTATTATTATTTAAATATTTGGCTAATGTACATTGTTGTGTATCCAGATTGAATTTTGTAATCAATATTTAATCAATTTCCCTTTAATAGAATGACTGAAAAATTCACGTAATTGCTAAATTCCGTTGACAGTACACGGTTCAAATTTAATTTTTTGAATATTTTTCATATGACCATTCTAAAGGATTCCACAGTTCAGATATTAGGTCGTCCCCTTTTAACCTCGAGGTCATTAGATTAAATTCCAATGAGAGAAATAAAAACAATTTCATATTTGCTTCTTATTTTTCAAACTTCTATGCTTTGCATTTTTTTTTAATTTGGATGATACTTTATATAATCATATATTAACATACTTTAATTGACAACAAACATTAAAACATAAGCCCAGAAAAGTCTAAAAAAAATTGAATTCTGGAGTTGGCGGTGAAATCTCTATATTTCTCTAAAATTAAATGGTGGAGAAATAAGACACACAACTAATTTTCATTTGTTTATTTTTCAAAAATTAACAAATAAATGTGTGATTATAAACACAACATTCTAACCGTTGTCTTGACCTTGACGTTCATCAATCAGCTGATATTGTCAAAGCTACCATCACAGAACATTTTTGGTATGTTCTGTGGCTACTATATTAATCAAGCGCCAACTCAATAGTGTTTTTCGCAAAATTACGAGAGGGGGACATCTGTTAATTTTCTTTCAAACTTCAATAGAGCCAGAATACCAACTAATTTTGTTTTATAAACAATAGAAAGTGTTATTTGAAATTTTAGTCTAAATAGTAAAATAATATAACTGTTTAAAGTGCTTCTTTGAGTTGAAAACAACCAAAAATTCATAAGATACACTTCGAAAACAATAAAAACGTGGTAAAAGATATTTCCAAAGGTATTTCCAATTTTTAACTACATCATTCAATTAATTGTATCTCACGAGGCTGGAAAGTTCGACCTGACATCTATTTACACAAACTTTTAATGCTTTATGAATTTGTTCCTACTAGGCAACATAATACTATTTGTTACGCTTTAAAAACCGCTTTACCTTCTTTTAGTGGTCTGCTTCTAACCTCAACATATTTCAAATCTCGTTATTTTTAGACCGATTATTAAACAAAATGTTTTGTTCTTACCCCACAAAAACGTTTAGGAATGATACGTGATTTTTGCCAAGATCTTTGAATTTTTTTCTAAATTCTATTGCATCAATTATTGTTACTATCACCCACTAGAACTTAAGTTGAAGCTTTATTTTTTAAAACACTAGAAAAGTAAACAGTTTATAGCGTGTAGAAACCAAGTAAAATACAAATTGTGACATTAAGAGTTTTTTTACTTCTCATTTTAATGTTTTCAATCTCATATTCACTTGCTACTTGTCATTTTTATGTCCACATTTCGAAGCCCCTCATTGTAGACTGACAAGTTTTTTCAACTTGTATGCTTTTCTCTAAAGTCTGCAAAACTGTAACTGTATTTGAGTGACCATGAAAAAAAAATAACGATTGCCAATTATTAATAAATGAAACGCTCTGAATATATTTTTTTTCAAATTTTAAGAGAATTTGAAAAATACTAGATTTGTATATTAGTCATGTTGTATTGAATTTGTGGTTTTAAATTGTAAGGATCAATTCGACCATATTAAACAAAAATTATACACATAAAATTTTATTTTGAAGAAGTTTTGCAGAAATAACTTTCTTATTATTTTTGAGCACTTCCCGTATAAAGAGTGGGAAATTTTTTAACGGGTTTCCAAAAAATAAATAAATGCCACTTTAACTACATATATTTTATTAAATTTTAACAATTAAATAAAATAGCGGTGCGTCGTGGTCAATGATCAATTTAGAGAATAAGATGTACCATGTACATAACTTATGCATTCCTTCTTTTAAATGCAAACATAAAATTCTTTCGGTTGAAACATTTTTTCATTCTACAAATAATCAAATAACATATTGGAAACTTATTATTCTTATCTACCGAACGTCGTCAACAGATGATATTTGTTTACACCAGCATAGGTCAAACTACACATCAATATTTATGCAGAATAGTAGATTTTGTAATAAAACATCAGTTTGGCAACATTGTATAACAATAGATAGTAGAGGTTAACATACAATCATTCATATAATTATATATTTGGGGTATGAGAAACTGAATTTGAATAATAAAAATGGTTGAAAGTGGTAATCATAATGTTGATCAATTGGATGGATTATCTGATGGAACGACGAAACTTTATATGTCAAAAAAAGATACTCCATTTGTATATTTTTGCGCAATAACAGGTAGGCAATTTTTATTTATTTCCACTATCCAATTTATATTTTAACGAATTAATAGTACGCACGTGGAATCTCTTCAAACAAAGATTAAAATCGCTATTAAACTAGACTAAGTTTTTGAGTTAAGGCATATTGAGGAGGCTGTATCCTCTCAGACCCAGGATTTGAAAACGACTGAACGTAAAGATGTTGACGTCAATAAAATTCGTACATATAGTTTGCCTCCTCAAACTTGAGGGTCTTGTAGAAATAGTTTTCGTAGTTTGGGGTCCCGACCTTCTCAAATCAGACAATGGCCCGCCATCAATTGTAAGGAATATGCTTACACCTTAGTAACCAAAAGCTAATGGTACTCCAGAAAGGTTTTTTAGATAGCTAAAAAAGACTGTCGAAGTCTCTGTTTTGGAAAAGAAAAACTGGCCAGTAGAGCTGGATACACATTTGATTTACTTTCGCACCAGATCCCATGCAACCACCGATGTCACCACTACAAATCTGATTTTCAAATACAATTTTCCAGTTGGTTACCTCCCAACTATTGAGTCTGCAGTGAGGAACTTAGAAGTAAAATGTCAAGACTCTGTTAACAAACACAAAGTACTTATACGAATTTCAATTCTTTTGCCTTGTATATCTTTGAGAGCTAAAGCTATTTTCATAAACACACATCGATTTTGGACGACCAGTATGATATTTTATCGGTAGCAGACTACTTGTATACATTCGTTTATTGAATTTATTGACAAAAACTACCTTAAGATTACCTACTAAAAAGTTTTTCCATATTGCAGTCCCTGGTAGCTGTCCACGTAACTGTATGGCTCAAAGTTTCAGCTCGAGTATTTTTTTTTCAGCAAGTCTACTGGTATTCACTGGTTGTTCCAGCATAGTATGGTCTTCACCAGTTATACCCAAATTAAAATCGACCAACGACGTGGATAATCCATTGGGGAAGCCCATATCACCGTTTGAGACTTCTCTAATAACCGGTTTACCATCTTTTGTAGCAATATTAGGTAACATTATTTTCGCTCAAGTACCGAATGCTGTCGGTAGAAAGAACTCTTTATTATTGGTATCGTTAGGAATGATGATATCTCTGGTTGTTATAGCATTTGGAAGACACGTGTACGTTTACTCTGCTGGTTTATGTTTTTTATTTATATGCGTAGCTGGAGTTTACGTTGTTTTACCGCTATATTTAAGCGAGATATCGGAGCCTCATAACCGTGGTAGAATATTGAGCCTCATAGGAGTTTTGATGCCTTTGGGTAATCTTTACGGTTATGTATTAGGCCCTCTAACTTCTGTAAGAAATTTCACTTTACTACTCACTTTACCGCTCGTAATTCATTTTATTGTTGTTTATTTGGTTTTGCCGGAATCTCCTGTTTACTTAATTTCGAAAAATAATATCCCCGCGGCATTGGTGGCGTTAATTAGTTTAAGAAGGAATAAAAATGTTGTACGTATTAATGAAGATTGTAGATGTATTGAATATAATCTTAAATCTAGGGAAAATAATAACCAATCTGGTTTAATGGCATTATTTAAAAGCAAAACCATCCGCAGAGCTTTATTAATTTCTCTAGGTATAAATCTTACGCAACAATTGTCGGGGTTGATAAGTATTTTAAAATTTCTCGCACCTATTTTTAATAATGTCAGTTCTTCTTTATCGGGTAATAACTTAGCTGTCACGGTGGCAGTAATTAAGTTCATTAGTTTTTTCCTCAGTACTATTTTAGTTGAGAAATCTGGACGAAAACCTTTGTTGTTAATTTCATCTTTCGGCAGCTGCATTTCTCTATTTTTAATCGGGATCTATTTTTTCTTACAAAATAATGATTCTAACGCAAATATCGCAACTTTGAGCTGGTTACCTCTCTCATCGGTATTGCTTTTTAATTTTATGTACGCCTTAGGTATAGGTACTCTATCTATAACTGTTATGAATGAATTATTTCCTGTAGATGTAAGAGCTGCGGGTTGCGCTTTCGTCTTCACTGTATGTTATCTATTAGGAGCTTCCCAAGTTTTTCTATTTCCTTTAATTAGTGAATATTATGGAGTACAGTACTGTATTTGGTCTTTCAGTTTTTTCTGTTTCATGGGGTTCACTTTTATGTGTTTCATGTTACCGGAAACGAAAGGTAAGAGCTACGCAGATATTCAAATTTTGTTAAATAGGCTATAGGATAATGAAATTTCATGATACATCAAGAAATTCGCTATTTTATTAGGGAATTCTAGTCCTGAACGTCAGTTTAAACCACAGATATCAACTTTTTCACGTTTTATCGATGGCGTTTATAGACAAACTTTATTACAGCTCGTTTTGAACCTGGGCTTCCTCGACAAATCGTCTCCAAACTGGTCTGTTCGTCACCAATCCTCTTACATTCATTTCTTGTGAGCCATCGTGAACTTGATCAGTCCATCTGGTAGGGGTCTACCTCTTTTTCTACTGCTGTATATTTCGACATTCATCCGCTTGTACTCCATTCTTTGAATGTGGCCAAATCATAACAATCTCTGTGCTTTAATGAATCGTACAATGTTTTTATTGCCTGGTATTTCATCGATTTGTCCATTATTTCAGGTTTTCCACTCTGCTTCTTTCATATATTATTCATTACCCAACATTCACTGCCATAAGTTTCGATTATTATTAGAGTCCTGTAGATTTTCAACTTCGTTCTTCATTATCTTCGAGATATTTAAAAGTTATTGACACCTTTGAAAGTTTTACTATCTAGAATTCTAATCTAGCTTAACAAACGTCAGGTTGAACCACAGATATATTCTTTTTCGCGTTTTATAGATGACGCTTAACGACAAGCTTAGGTTTAAACATCACCCACGGTTTGGGGGCAGTTTGAACTTTAGTCTAACATCAAACTGAGAATTCCAATTTTACCTTACCTTACCAATTGACACTACGGCTCGTTGTGAGTCTTGGCCTCCTCGATAATGCGCCTCCAAACTGGTATTTTCTTCCCTATCGTTCTGGTGGGTAGGAATATCAAAATGGTATGTACGTTTCAAGACCTGTTTTTGAAATATGATGTTCACCATTTTTAACGTGATATTACCTAGTCTGTCTTTTAGAAATCGTTAAGCTATGTGTAGAGCTGGGCAGAATACTGTGCTAAAGTAATCATGAATACCTTTAAAAAGTACTCAAAAGTATTCGAGTACGATCAATTCTATGAATAATTTTACAAATTTGGTAATTATACACTTTCGCGGTCACCTGGTTTTTTGGCCCTAGAAAATCAAAAAATGGATGGATTTTAATGATCTTGGTCTCAAAATGTTCCATTTTACGACGGATTTATAGAAAAAAATACGAAAATTAAAAAAAATAAATATTTTTTACAGTTTCATGACTTTAAATACAAAAAAATGACTTTCTACATATAATCCTTCGTAACTGTATCTGACGTCGTGGAATCAAGTTCGTATATTTTTTTTCGCAATTTACATAAAAAAATGAATATTTTGAAAAAAAAAATTCAAAAAAGTTAATTTTTTTGAATAATTGTGAGTTGTAGGATTTTGTTAATAATAAATTGAAATATATTGACAATGAGTTGCAACAATTGTGAATTGAATACATTTGAAGCACTTACAATATTCAGTGATACAAAACAACTTAAACTAATCTAACCAAAATTATAAAATTTATCTATTTTTCGATTTTTAATGGTCCAAAAACTATTATCATTGAAGAATATAGTACGAAACTATTCACGAAAATTGATTGTTTTTCATCGATTTCATTTTAAGCTATAAAAACTGAAAAACTCTTTCTTTTTGGACTTTTTTTTTAAATTGTTTATTAATTTATGTAGAATACAAAAAAATATATAAGAACTTTATCTGATAATGAGATAATTTTTTGTAAAGGATTATTTTGCAAAACCGTTTTTTTTTACGATTTAAAACAGTAAAACTATGAGAAATTTTCATTCCAGCTATTTCTACTAATTTTTTTTATAAATCCGCCGTAAAATGGAACATTTTGAGACCAAGATCATTAAAATCCATCCATTTTTCGATTTTCTAGAGCCAAAAAACCAGGTGACCGTGAAAGTGTATAATTACCACAAATTTTAGAGAGTGCTTGTTAAAAAAATGAGTAACGAGAAAGATAATAATTCTTGTCATTTCTTGTGTACCAGTTTGGGCGTCGGTATCTCGGTAGACTACACTTTTCGAGTACTAAGTACATCAAAATAAAAGTACTCATGATTATAGATACTGAAGTACTTTAAGTACTAATAATATTCACTTGAGTACTTGCCAGCTTTGTTGTGTGGCATCCAACGAGTAAGCAGTTTTCACGTGACAAGAGGATCGTTTAAAATTGAAATTACTGTTGTGGATTCAACACTAAGAGCTATTTTAATCACTTGATAGGTTCATCTTCGACATGAAATGTTCATTGCAACCGTTCCAGACTTTGTCGTTTGTACTTAAACCGAACTTAAAATCATTAAGCGTACAAAATATAATGGTATATTAAATACAGATTTAACACCTCCAGTTTCGTGGTATCTTACAACATTCATAGTGGCCCTTATTATAGTATTTTCAATGTCAAATGTACAATTTTTTCGTTTATTTCAGTATGCAAAAAATTTTATCGTAATTTATTTACATATAACTTTTTTGTATTAAATAATTTTTGTAGTTTTATATGTAAAACAAATATATATTGTAATATATAGATTGTCGCTGTAATTTTATTTTATTTTTTCCCAAATTTGATGCTTAAACATTTTTTTTTCCTCGTTAACCAATTTCAAAATAATTATTACTAGTTTTAGTCGAAATACATTCACACCATATCACCAACTCGTCAAAAAATCAGATCTAACTATGGAAATTCAAGTACACTCCTATTGTAGAGCTTCCCGTGGACTCCAGGGGGTGCACTTTGGGAATCATTGAGATAAATGAAGTTTTCCATACGTTTGAACCAATTCTGAACTAGATTAAAGTAACTCTATGGTGAATGATAATAAATCAGGACTGTGTGATGGATGACTGCTAATTTCTTCCAATATCAATGTATATTAATTCACTCCAGCAGTCATATTCTGAATATGGCTACTATTCAGAATTTTATTAATGTATGGTTGAATACAAGGTGCATCCAGCGGTCAAATTTTAATCCGGGTTACTGTGGGTATCGTATATGAATTGCGTCCCGAAGACCTTCCAAGAAATGTGGTACTAAGTAAACTAAATACATTCCCCAGTATTATTTATATGTAAATAATGTATTGTGTAACACCCCCTCTCAAGATAGTATAGTTACCATTGATAAATTTGAAGTACTTAGTTGAAATTTTGTGACCAAAAACATAACCTAATTTAACCGGATTAAAATTCAGAAGTAGCTGTAATTCTTAGTAAAGTGTATTTAGTCTTTAGATAAGAAAATTATCAACCCGAACGCAACTAATATAAACCTTTACAGGTCCGGTTTTTTCCTCATAGCTTTATGTTAATCACCAAATTATGTTACTGACCAGAAATTGCCACAATACTTAAAAAAAGGCAACCGTGTATTACTTTCACGAACTATTTTGATTTGCTTCATCTCGTCCACGTTCCATACAGTTGATTGTGTTCTTCTGATATCATATGCGTAAATCAATAATCATTTTATATCAAGTACATTATCAGACATATTGATGATAATCCGAATAATAATAATCAGTCTAATATGAACAATAAATACACACGATAGCTCTCGTTATATACATTTTATTAATGATTCCCTGGAGCCCAATAAATTGACATTTACAACTCGTTTCACACGTTCGGAACAAAGATATCGATGGTTATCACCACACTTAACAAAAGAACGTCATGTTATTACTTCACCCTATTGTAGGAGACAAGCACCCTTTCATTCGCGCGTGTTGCCTTTTTAAACAGAGACGTCCGCTAATAACTTTTTTTATAAAGCTAATTTAACTGAAATTGATCGTGTTCAATTAGCTTTTTCTATAATATAACTTTATCCACGTTTTTCCAGATACTAGATATATAAATGTACCGGAAATTCCGCTAAAATATTGTGTGTATAAAACAATCTCGGAAAAAAATTGTTCAACACAAACAACTTTGTGTTAGATATTAAAGTTGGAATGAAACTGCGCTTTTTCAGATACATTTAGTGGAAGAATTGAAAAAAAATGATTTAATTTTGAGAAAAATTATCGTCGATACGTTGTTGGAGCATTGTAGTAACTTTAATATAATTTTCTTCTCGAACGAAGCTCATTTTCACTTGAATGAGCATGTAAACAAACAAAATTGCAGATTTGGAATTGGATAAAACACTAAATTCAAACACTAAACACTTTTAAATTCTCCAAAAGTGTGTTGGTTCCTTAAAAACCAGTTTTGTGGCACCATGAAAATGATCCTGCACACACATCCACACACAGTTTTTGGACATGATATTGGAGAGGTCAAGAAAGAAACGAGGAAGGAGTAGAAAATGCAGAATAGGCGGTTTTGGTAAACACCTTTGGAATTCGAACAGACTCTCAAGTAAGCTTGAGTTTCTTTTGGAATCTCCGTTATTGTAATTTGCTTACTTACAACGAACTACCAGTTAAGACTTCAAAGTGCTTCTCTCAGTCCTCGAATACTTGGAACCCGTTCACTGTCTTCTTCCTCTATCGGAAAGTGAATTTCCATCTTCTTCGTGCCCAAGTCGTAGATGTCTGGCATTAACTAAAAACTTCTTTCAGCTTTTCGTCGGTTGTGAAATACGTTCCTCCCAAGGGGTTTTAATTCATGAAAGAGTTGGACCAAATCTGGGTAGTAAGAAGGATGTGAGACAGTATTCCATCCAAATATGTTGGTGAGATCAGTTATGTCGCGTGTTGTCTTGATTTGAATCGCGCAACATCCCTTTTCTGCCCCTAAAGACACTCGTCATCACTTTTCCGGTAGACAGAATTTGCTTCAACTTCTTCGGCTTCGGCGAGCTTGAATGTTCCTACTGATTGAATAGTTCTTTTGTTTCCAGTGTCAGATAGTGGACCCAGGTCCCATCCACAGACAACATAGTCCTAGATTTCCTCGCCAACGGTTTCATACACATGAAGAAATTCGCAGGTCGCTTTCACACGTTGCCGTCAGTAATTTCGGTACCCAACTTGCACATACCTTGGCATATCCTAAGCACATTCATATTATTTTCATTATGGATCTAACTTAAACACTAACACGACTTGAAAGTCGTGGTACAATAGAATGTCATCAAAAATCCCTGATTTAACATCTTTAGATTAAAAGGATTCGTATCATTATGAAGGTAGATGAAAGCATTGTATTTTTATATTCGAAATATGGTGTACGTCTATGATTTTTCACTCGAGTAGCATCAAAAGTCGATTGCAATAAAGCACAGACAGTCAAACTATGTTCAAAGCGCAACCCTTATTCAATTAGCTGTATGATTTTATTATTTAATATGCACCCGTTGTGGAATACTCGACGTCAACTGAAATGGATAAAGCGATTTCATCCCTATTTAGCGGTTATTATACAATTATTTATCCATTTGTTTTATAGCGCAAAGTGACATGTCAGCGGCGCGCAAATCATTTTCAAATGAATTAAAAAATTGAGATTCATTTGTATGCTGTGTTGTTCTTAAACTCCAGCTGCTGTTTTATTTTTGAGAATATTATAAAATTCATCTGTAGATTACATAGTGTTCATAGATTAATTTGAAAATGTATTGTGTAAGATTGGTAATTCAATTTCAAAGTTCTTATAAACATCTGATATTCCTTGATGTTAATAATCATCATATCTTCAACGTTAACTCATTTGAAACTTCATGGAATACAAAAGGGAGGAAAACTATTCTTATTATTACTACACTTTAAGGATTACTCAATCGACCAGCGGAAAATGTTCAACAAAGATAGGCTTAATCATACTGACCAAAGAGTATGATTTAGCCTATCCACCCGTTGGGTTTGCTCAATTTGGACCAAAAGCATATTCAAAATAACATTTCCCAGTCCTTATTGACGAGTTTTAAGTAATTTTTGGTAGCAATGTTTTTCCAGGGAGGTCCTCAATTGAAGACTCGATTACTCGAGAACGAAATTTGGTGAATACAGATATTGAACCAGTGATAATAAAATACTGGTGAAGACAGCTCAGATTCCGAAGCAGATGAACTGTAAAGCAAGATTTTTTCTGCCGTCGTAGTCAAATATTCTGATATTAACGTTACATGAGTGTGAAACAACTAACCCTACCAATATAAATTTGTTTACAAATTGTAATTTTAATTTAGACACCCAGTTGATAGACTAAATATTACGTTACTCTTGTGAATCACATACATTTATGTACCTACTTATATAAAATCCAAGTCATCCTGCAAAAAATCGGCTCTCCAGTACAAAATTTTGAATTTTGTTATCTCCTTCATCTAACGATTGTACAGCTTTCAAAAAACACATGTAGTACTAATTTTTTATCTAGTTTCGCAACAGTCAATCCAAATTAATCCAGATATACGATGGATATTCTCTTTGGAAATATAAACTGTCCAAACGCATCACAAAAATATGAAACTCAAGTCAGCACACGAAAAATGATACTGGAAAACATCACTTAGAAGGTTCAAAGATGGAATCATCGAAGAAAATCCGTTACTAAATAATAACTAATCCTGGAACATGCCTCAGGACGTTAAAAACTTTAGCTTCGTGAAAAACATCATCTCAATAATAAACTGTAAAAGCAAGTGGGATCAAATACAAGAAATGAACAGAAATTTCATTAAATGGTATACGGACGGATCAAAAACAGAAGACGGAAGTTGAATAGGAGTGTACGGGCCTAGAACCATACACTCCTATTGAAAAATGTGTTCAGTTCAATCTAGAGAGGAATTATTGTAAACAGGAGATCATCATCTTGTCCGATAGTCAAGCAGCTATTAGAGCTCTAAGCTCCAATATCATGACATCCAAACTCGTTTGGGATTGCCTAGAAGAATTAAACGAACTACAATGGATTCTGGGACACACCGGAGCGAAGGATAATGAAATAGCTAATAAGCTCGTTAAAGTGGGGGCAGAAAAACCCTTCATGGGACTCGAACCCACTGAAAAAGAAGGTAGATAGGAGCAAAACCAATTATAGGGACAACCTACAGCGGCTGAGACAGGAAAAGACTCTTGGGAAACTACAACCAGAGTAGCTCTGCTGGAAGTATCAACCTAAGTAAGAACGATCTACGAATACTAACAGGAGCTCTATCGGGGCACTGTCGTCTCAACAAACACTCGAAGACAGTAGACCTAGCAGATAATGCGACGTGCAGATTTTGTTGCACAGAGGACGGAGTCTCCATCCACATTCTCTTGAAGTATGAGACACTAAGGAGCTCCAGAACACTACACCTGGGAGCGCTTGAAATAAAAGCCGAAGATTTCTGACATCCCACATTTTAGAGTTTTAACAGGAGTGGTATTGATCAGCTGTAAGTACTGGGTTTTCCAATATCGTAGCAAGGAGACAATAGAGCCTTTGGGTCGTAGTGTATACGAGACCCCAAACATATATATACATACATGAAAAAAATGTAACGGGATATTTTTTCTAATACTTCTAGATTTATAAACCTTTGTTTCTGTGTACATAAAAAAGTAAAAATGTGTAAACTACTGGAATTATTGTATGCTACCCTTGATTCGAGATTTTTTGTATTTTGCCGCTGTGTTTGCGTTTCAATTAGATTTGCGAGTTTCTATGAAAACATTTTATGCAATTTCGTTCAGTTCTACCTAATTGGCTGAAATGTATATTTTTTAATTAAAAGGTTTTAATTAATACAAACGTTTGTGTTTGCGAATTATTATTCTATGCAAAATCCATTTGTTTCCCATCACAAAAAATATGATTTATCCATTTAATACGTTTCAGTAGAATTAATTAAGAGATATTTAACGTTATCATTCAATATTGTGAAAAATAAAAAAACAAAACAAACATAACATTTAATAATCGTCTTTGTTTAAAACCAAAGCGATAACTCGCCCCTCGATTCTGAGCAATTCAATGAGAGCACCATCGTCGAACCAGTGGAATCCTAGGTATTTCAATTAATCCGCGAATCAGAGAAGAGACGCTGACGCCGGAGAGACGCTTTGCATCGTGCCGCCACCGACGCCCTCTCCTTTTGTGTCCCTCTTGCATTGAGAAAAAGACCAATATACATTTTCTCAACAGGCCGTTAGTATTCCTTCTTATTAATCATTAAGCGATTTCAGCTACAACTTATTTGTTTAAAATAAAGTCCATGAGTTTATTATTAGGAATCCTGAAGCTCATCACTAAATATTACTAATTGAATTAGTACCGTGGGGGTACAAACAAATAAACAAATTACTCATTTATTACACATATTTTACAATTTAATTTTGATCGGGTATATATATACCAAGGCGAATAGTCTTTGCTGACTAGTTAGAGCAAAAACAATATTGAAGCTTGTAGCAAATTTCGAAATTGAGACCTCTTTATTAAACTAAAATAAATCACACAATAGATGGTCTATTTTCAACTAATACGTTGCCGGTCGGTCATTTGCTTTCCAAACCGGAAGAAATTATTAGTTTTAATAATTCATATCATATGGTATTTTGTGGAAATATGTGTATTACTTGATGATTAAATTAATTTCAATTACGTATTTTTGCTATGATTTACTTCGTTATGAAAATACCTATGAATTCATCCTCAAATTGAACGTAAGTCAACTTTGATATCACATATTTAACGCACATGTTATATACATGGTTTGGATTTTTATTTATTTCTCCATTTATATTATAGTTCTTATTTTCCAAAATTTGCTGCAAGCTCCAATATATTGGTTTTTGTTTGGTACCAAACTTTTAAATTCGTATTTATCCTCAACAGATTCAAATTCAACATATTTTAATGGAGACCGAAGTATGTATGTCAAAACGTAAGTTTTTATATTATTTTAACTTTAAAAGTATTACAAACAGTAAAAATATTGGTGAAACAATGAAACCGAAGAATTGGTTAAGAAAAAAAGTTCAAACAAGACAAAGAATAAGAGACCAGCAGTGATTGTCTTAGTGTCAACAGTATTCTCGATGGTAAGCATTTCTATTCTAATCATTTTATAATTTTTTGTTTTAGCATTTCATTTCCTCAGATTAAGGCCTCGGAAAAGCCAAAAAAAGGGGATGATTCGTTGAGTAGAGTAAGCAGATTGAGAGCTCGGAATCGAATTACTTCTTACCAATGAACGAATAACCATCCTGTCCCCACTCTCCTCTTGATAATGGCTTCAAAGTGGGGGTCGAATTTCTAAATTTCACTCAATAGTAAATTTTCCTTACCAAAGATCCATGTCCTATCTTCCTTTATCCCTCCTTTTTCTCCAAAATTTCTATTATAGACCTAAGTACTTTTAAACCAGATGCTTGGTATATTTCTATTATTGAAAATGGTTCGCACAATACTAATTTGAACCCCATATTTAAAGTTGACAATAATATTTTGTATAAACATATTTTCTTATAAAAACCAATTCATTATATTTAGAACTTCACTATGGGCTTAAACTTAGAAGTTATATATATAACGAAGTCTTTGCCAGCTATATTATGATCGGTTTCTTATTGGGAACGTGGCAATAAAACACCAAAGTGGACTAACTTTAATATATTTCCCGAGCTTTCGAATACTTATGTATTCATCGTCTGGGACTGAAATTATGGTCAAATACAACTATGTTTTTGTTTTGTTGCTCCACAGATTTTTTTGTTGAAAATTGTACTTGTTTTCACTTCTTCTGTTTTTAAGAATGTAATATCGCATTAAAAAATACTAAATTTATTTGTTAAGACGTTTTAAAATTGATTCTGAGGTTTTATTAAACTTTTATATTGGAGTGGGAGGTCGATAACTTCAAAAACGAACGTGGTAATGAAACAGAAGTGGTTTCAGAGCAACAATCAAATTACAACAACGGAATATGAAAATTATTTGAAAAAAAAACGTGAAATCCGATTGGTTTGCTACAAAACTTACTTTAAAATCAATAAAATCATCAACAATAATAATAAAAATTCAATGGGCTATAGTTTGAAGAAGTGGCAAGTAAAATTTTAGGGGAAAAATATTATGCATTAATTTTGTGTCTATTATTCTATTCTATACGTCTATTATTCGTTCGAGATCAATATGGTTTGTACTTGCAGTATATTTGAAATTACTGCAAATTTAATTTTAAATAAAAATGCTCGTTCAATTTATCATCTTTTCTCCTGTATTTCTATGTGTTCGTTCACTCCGCGGTTATAACTTAAGAAATTAATTATTAGACTATTACAAAGTTCGGTCTCGAGTTAATAGCGAGAGCCGATGTAGTCGTCGCGTCTTCGGAAGGGTCTGTATAACCTTTCAACAACAGACAATTTGCTTCAAACCCTAATTAATTTTAAACGGAACAACATAATTACTCGTTTTATTTTTAGATCGCTTAATTGAGAATTAGAAAATGGTTTATTACCCGTAAAATTGTAGAGTTTTCTCAAAGAAAATTCAAATGTTATATATAAGTATTATACCCGTGTATACAGGGCCCCCGCTAGTATATGTGCAATGCACAAGGGCGCCGTCCTTTAGGGGCCCTCATAGAAAGATAAAAAAAAAATGTTGATAAAGCAGAAAGTAGTTGGAAAGTTTGAAAACAATAAAAGTTTTAGAATATAATATCTTGATGTACGAGGAGTAGTTAGACATGGAATTAGGTGCCAATAATTTCTAAATTTTATGGTAATTCTTAAAGCATTGAAGACTTTTTCATCAAAAGAGCGTGGTACAATTTATGGAGATAAAAATGTTATATATTATCAAACTTTAGGTGTCTTACTAAGGCAACAATTGGCAACGTGTAATTTACGATGTCAACATGCTGGTAAACTTTGCCATTGACGCATGTGACCTTCGTTGCTTCAAAATTTAGCCGATTACTAACTGTTGGTGTCGATCTATAGCAAAGCAACTGTTCGTGGGATCTCCAACGTTTTTCCTCATGTTAATTAGACCAATAACCGGGTTTTTTTAGTAAAAAACTTACGGGAACGGGTACTTTTTTTTGATTATGTTCAGGGGTGTCCCCGTTTTATTAAATATCTCGGGAACCGCGCATCGTACTACAAAAATTGTGGAGATCATTATTGTAGATAATAATATTTGCCATCTTTTTTATTTGAAACTTTTTTTTGTATAACGCGTAGGTATCTACGATTTTTAATTTATCATTGACCATATTGAAAAAACGTTGGAGCGCTATAATTAAAAGAAGTATACGTTATACAAAAAAAAGTTTCAAATAAAAAAGATGGCAAATATTATTATCTACAATAATGATCTATACAATTTTTGTCGTACGATGCGCAGTTCGAGAGATATTTAATAAAATGACGCCCACTTGGATTTACATTCAGGGGACACCCCTGAACATATTCAAAAAAATATCTGTTCCTGTGCGTTTTTTTCAAAACCTACTTTTTTGGTTGGGGCTTTTGGACTTAATGACTACTTTTAATATAGTTAAGGAATGATCAAACGAAAAACTGTATATTTAACTAATTTCTTTGGAATAATAAGTAATAAAAAAATTTATCGCTATTGATTAAATATTGTATATCATCATTAAATTATTATATGAAGTACTATTATCATTTTAATTATGTTTCGAATTTACCACACGAATAGTCTCCATTTATTTGATCTGTATAACGTAGATCTGTAATAATATTCAGAAAATTCTATAAATCACTATCATCATTACCCGAATTATCAATGGATGTAACTTGTTTGACATTTATTAGACCCTATTGAATTTACTAAGTTTGGCTTGAATTTACACCCTATTATCAGATTCTCCCTGTTAATGTTCAGTAGCGTTGTACGCTTGAATAAAATCATTTAATGGGCAGGAATTGATGCGGAACAAAATTGTTTGTAGGTAAGCGATATAATGTGCTAAAGCGTGTTATTGTCCACAAATCACACAAATTTATATTGTGTTTTTGGAAACCTCATGCTTTAAGATTAAGTTGATTGGTAAAAACACACAATTTTGTTCAACGGACTTGACCATGACTTCTGTTTAACTTCCTATGGACTTGAATGGATCTCCATATTTAAATATGACTTCCTGTGATTTGAACATGAGTTTCAACTGATTTCATACGACTTCCAAATGAGTTCAACAGGGGCTCAGGTGACCGCACTACATTTGTATTACTTTCACTTTTAAACCAAATAACTTTGAGCAAATAAAACTTTCTGAGAGCAATAAATCTCTACAATCAACAGAAATTTTATTTTGAGAGAATTTATCTCAAATATATAAGAGATTAAGTCAGTCAAATGCTTGGTAAAATAAAGGAAAAGTGAAGAAAAATCCCCTTTAATTTTCAACTTATCGGACACCTCTGATTTTCTACGAGTCTAGTGCTCTCGTTGAAACTTTCGGATAATTTGACTTTTCCGTTTGAAATTAGCTTTTGAATTTCGTAAGAGGATTTTTCTCATTAACTCGCGTACAAAACAGTGGCTCATACCTGAATAAGCTTAAAATTAAGCTATTAATCTACTTTATGTACGTGCTCTAAATAATAATTATCTATCTGGACTTGAAAGATAATGAAATTAAACTATAAATTCGATAAACGAAAAAGGTGATAGAAGTTCAGAATGTGATCTTTTCATACAGATATTTTGTTTATAATATAATATAATATGAACAAAATAAAATACAATGTAAACCGTGCGAAAGGAAAATGAATATACGCGATTGACGTTATTTCAGAAACATACGATAAAGGTCTCAAAAATAACCAATTTCATTTCAAAATTTTCACAAAAAAAACATCAATTATCACACATTCAATATATAGGCTTTACCAGATCGTTAAATGAAGCAAGAGAAAGTGTTAAAGTCAATGGAAAAATTCTTAATAATATAAGGTACGCTGATGACACGGTCTTAACTACAGACAGTGAACAGGATCTCCAAGCACTCTTAGATCGCTTAATAATTATAGGAGAAGATTATGGCCATAACATTAACATCAAAAAGACCAAAACAATGATTATCTCCAAAACATCCAACCACCCTCCCATGTCTATTTACGTAAATAGTGGCATCATCGAAAATGTCGAGAAATTTAAATATCTGGGGTATTGCATAACAAAAGATATAGACCAAGAAATAGAAATAAGATCTCGAATCGTGGAAACAAAAAATGTATTTCTAAAAATGAGACAGCACCTTATTATACGGAGCGGAGGCATGTGCCTTCAAGGTGAACTCACTAAGAGTTTCGAAACGTGGATATTTCGGAGGATGCTGAGAATTCCCTGGACCGCTCATATCAGTGACGAAAGAATAGGCACCGACAGGGAACTTATAGAATTATTTAATACAGACTTTTGAAGCTTCTGATCGAAGGAAAAATCGAGGTAAAACGTGGACAGGCTTCGTGGCTGAAGAATCTTCATGAGTGGGCCTGTTTAGACTCTCAGACGCTGATAAGAAGGGCCAGAGACAGAAATGACTTTGCTCGGATTATCGCCAATCTTTGTTAGAGAAGGGTACCCAAAGAAGAGGAATAATCATCAAACAGCCAGTAACGTTCACTGTTGAACATAGGTCGCCCTTAATCTTTGCCACTGTCCACGGTTCCTCGCAGCTGTCATCCAGCTAGGAACCATCGTCTTAATTTTCGTCAGACCAGCATGTTGGTGGGTATCCTCTGCTTCTAAAGGCATCTTCTCTTGGTCTCCATTCAGTAATTTGATTAGTCCACATGACTCGCTCAGTTCCATTTCAAACCAGTTAATCTTACTTACTTTGGATTCTTCAAAATTAAGAAACAGTTTCTAGCCATTATAAAATTTGGATCTGAGACATGGACAATCGCACAGTAATAAAAAAGTAGAATACAGAGGAAAATAGATAATAAATCAAGATAGACAAAATAAGGGATGAAGAAAAAATTTGAATTTAAAATCAATTTGAAACAAAATAGATGAAGGAAAACTGAGATGGTTTGGTGATGTTTGAGTTGGCATAAAAATGATTAATAAGGGGGATATGAAACACGAACTTTCAGATAAAAGAAAGGAAGATCGAGGAGGAGTGGACTAGAAAAATTAAGATAGCAGGGGAAAATCGAGGAATAAGATGGTACGAAATTGAAGAAAAGACACAAAATAGAAAATGGAAACAGCTGTGGAAAAAGAAATCCACGTAATGACTCAAATCTAGCATGCACTACATCTGGAAAGATAGACAGGCGTCAGGATGAAGTAAGTATTTTTACTTCCGCTTCCGTTAAAGATATCTTCTTACGTAATGTTTCATTTGTCCTTCTGTCTTCTGTCTATTTTTTGTTGTGTAATAACATTTACTTACCTTCTAATGAAACCGAAATTAGTATAAATAGAATCATAGAAACTAAATAAGTTCAAAATTCATTTCGACCACCAAAATTCCCTCTTTTAATTTCAATTCTCTAGCCGTTGGCATTACCTATTTAACAACTACAAATAAATCCTGACGGTTTGTACAGATTGTCTTCACCCCTAATGATAACAATGTGAAGAGAATTTGGAGTAAAATTTGCAGAGGGAATTTTCACCGGTGCTTGACTTTGCTTTTGATCTCTCCGCTCTGCCTCATCGCTTCGTCCGACGACAAAACGATATTAACATAGTCAATCATGTCAAAAGAAGCGAGGGTCGCAACTAAGGACCGTATTATATATTTTTGTTGATTAGAAAGGCGTAATTAGCTCATTACGGTGTACTTTAACTATTATTTTGATTTATAGAAATAAATTTGAAAAAACTAGTCCATTCCACTTAAAGAACTAACTTCATTAGTGCGAAGAATTAGAATTTTAATTATAAACCTAACAGGATGAAAGTCGGTAATTATTTAGATTAGGTTACACCCCTCCGATTTCGTTAAAATAAATATAGGGCGCGGAAACCATCCCTTCAGGTACTATTTTGCTATTAAAAAATCAAATAATTGTAATGATTTTAGAGTGATTGTAATATTTAAATTAATCGTTGAAACCTAACCTCACCTAACCTAACCTTTTTTTTGGTCTGGGTGGGAAAATCTTCGAAAGACGACTGGGAAGGTGTCCCAGGTGTGCTGGATTCACCCGCTAACCGGGTACCTACCAGCTAAAAACCCACCCTCTTCTCCACCGACGCATGTTGAACCGTTCTTAGCGAACATCGCGTCACATGCGCCGGCAACCTAACCTAACCTAACCTAATCTAACCTAACCTACATACTTGTCTACAAAATGAAATTTAGTGACAAGCAGAGGTTGCTGTTATCGAAAACTCTTTCATGATTTTTTGTTGATAAGGTGGTCGACAATAAATAAAATAAGCGATGATTCTACATACAGTTTGTATATTTTATTTATTGTCGACCACCTCGTCAAGAAAAAATCATGGAAGAGTTTTCGATAACAGCAACCTCTGCTTGTCACTAAATTTCATTTTGTAGAGAAGTATGTAGGTTAGGTTAGGTTAGGTTAGGTGAGGTTAGGTTTCAACTATTAATTTAAATATTACAATCACTGAAAAATTATTAGAATTATTTGATTAAAAGCAAGAAAGTACCTGAAAGGATGATTTCCGCGCCCTATATTTATATATATTCTTGTTCAGCGTAATTTTCTTTATAACATACTAAAATTTTAACGAAATCGGAGGGGTGTAACTTAATCAATAATAATAATTACCGAAAAGTCTAATGAAACATCAAATTGTATTTAATGAAATTCTGTATACTATAAGACATAAGTAATGTAATGTTTTTCTTATTTGTTTATACTATTTCTATAAGTGGCGTGAATTTATTTAAGTGCTTACTACTGTAGAGTTAACTAACTTATATAATAATTAACTTATCTCTAATACTTAACCAACTTATATATGAATATGTCATTGATTTGGTGATATTTGTGTTCTTTCTTTAAAAAACGATACGTTTCCATATTTCGTTCATTAGAATTCATAAAAAACAATTACTAGTTAATTTATTGAACTGGTGGAGAAGACAAGTATTTGTTTAACTCACGCATATGATTTCACATTTTGAAATATTATGACCACGCAGATATATGCAAATATCTTTGATATTTGCAATTCCCGAACATCGGGAGAGAAATACATTTTCAAAAAATAATCAGTGTTATTCTAGTCCGCATAGCCACCCCTGTTTTATATCATCGTTTTCTCCTCTTGATATATGACAGTTTATACAACGCTCTTTGCCTCGTTATCTCTCATCCTCCCGTTATGAAAACAATATGAATTCCAAACCACATTTTTTCCCGATTCGTTTGATGTGTAATTACTTTTTTTTTTCATTCGTTCCTACGAAAGGCTCCACCGGCTCCCACTCACTCGATTCTTTCCATAGCTTTATTTGATTTCGGCATTTATTTATTGCATCCAGAATGTTTTGGTTAACCTCGAATTATTAGCGTGATATCGAATAGGCACTTATTACTTTTGATACACGTACGTGTGGGCGATTTTATTGCTACGTTCGATATAAATATGTGTGGCTACAGAGATAGGAAATTTTTCAAAGAAGAGAATGCCGAAAACTCGATGTTGATCAACTCTCTGGATTTCGAGAAAAAACCATGCTTGGGAGGGATTTAATGAATATATAATAGGAAATTACTATACCTTGTCAGTCTGAGATGTTTCCCTATAGTCTTGCCTGCAAGATGAATCGGCTTTTCGAAACTCTCAACTTACCACGTAGAAAAAGTAGAAAGGAATAAAATACTCGACTCGAGCAATACCCTTTTTAAATCGTAAGTGTGAAATGTTTCGGTAATTATACACTTTCACGGTCACCTGGTTTTTTGGCTCTAGAAAATCGAAAAATGGATGGATTTTAATGATCTTGGTCTCAAAATGTTCCATTTTACGGCGGATTTATAAAAAAAATTAGTAGAAATAGCTGGAATGAAAATTGCTCATAGTTTTACTGTTTTAAATCGTAAAAAAAAACGGTTTTGCAAAATAATCCTTTACAAAAAATTATGATAATTATACACTTTCGCGGTCACCTGGTTTTTTGGTTAGGTTAGGTTAGGTTAGGTTGGATCTAGAAAATAGAAAAATGGATGGATTTTAATGATCTTGGTCTCAAAATGTTCCATTTTACGGCGGATTTATAAAAAAAATTAGTAGAAATAGCTGGAATGAAAATTTCTCATAGTTTTACTGTTTTAAATCGTAAAAAATACGGTTTTGCAAAATAATCCTTTACAAAAAATTATGATAATTATACACTTTCGCGGTCACCTGGTTTTTTGGTTAGGTTAGGTTAGGTTAGGTTAGGTTAGGTTGGCTCTAGAAAATCGAAAAATGGATGGATTTTAATGATCTTGGTCTCAAAATGTTCCATTTTACGGCGGATTTATAAAAAAATTTAGTAGAAATAGCTGGAATGAAAATTGCTCATAGTTTTACTGTTTTAAATCGTAAAAAAAACGGTTTTGCAAAATAATCCTTTACAAAAAATTATGATAATTATACACTTTCGCGGTCACCTGGTTTTTTGGTTAGGTTAGGTTAGGTTAGGTTGGATCTAGAAAATAGAAAAATGGATGGATTTTAATGATCTTGGTCTCAAAATGTTCCATTTTACGGCGGATTTATAAAAAAAATTAGTAGAAATAGCTGGAATGAAAATTTCTCATAGTTTTACTGTTTTAAATCGTAAAAAAAACGGTTTTGCAAAATAATCCTTTACAAAAAATTATGATAATTATACACTTTCGCGGTCACCTGGTTTTTTGGTTAGGTTAGGTTAGGTTAGGTTGGCCCTAGAAAATCAAAAAATGGATGCATTTTAATGATCTTGGTCTCAAAATATTCCATTTTACGGCGGATTTATAAAAAAAAAATACGAAAATTAAAAAAAATAAATATTTTTTACAGTTTTATGACTTTAAATGCAAAAAAAATGACTTTCTACATATAATCCTTCGTAACTGTTTCTGACGTCGTGGAATCAAGTTCGTATATTTTTTTTTTCGCAATTTACATAAAAAAATGAATATTTTGAAAAAAAAAGTTTTTCTACTATTTAAGGTTTAAAACTATTAAAAACCGCAAATTCAGCCACTACCCCCGTGTTTTTCATAAATTCGTCGTAAAATGGAACATTTTGAGACCAAAATTATAAAATTTATCTATTTTTCGATTTTTAATGGTCCAAAAACTATTAACATTGAAGAATATAGTACGAAACTATTCAAGAAAATTGATTGTTTTTCATCGATTTCATTTTAAGCTATAAAAACTGAAAAAATCATTCTTTTTGGATTTTTTTTTAAATTGTTTATTAATTTATGTAGAATACAAAAAAAAATATAAGAACTTTATCTGAATATTAGATAATTTTTTGTAAAGGATTATTTTGCAATTTTTTTTACGATTTAAAACAGTAAAACTATGAGAAATTTTCATTCCAGCTATTTCTACTAAATTTTTTTATAAATCCGACGTAAAATGGAACATTTTGAGACCAAGATCATTAAAATCCCTCCATTTTTCGATTTTCTAGAGCCAGCCTAACCTAACCTAACCTAGCCTAACCTAACCTAACCTAACCTAACCTAACCAAAAAACCAGGTGACCGTGAAAGTGTATAATTACCAATGTTTCCCTGTAGACTAGTCTACAAGACGAAACCCATCTCACAACGCAAAAAAGATCAAAGTCTCGTCTCGAATCTCATCTCGTGTCTCGTCTCGAGTCTCGTCTCCATGCTTGGGAGAAATTAATTTAATACACAATACAAAATCCGTAATGAATTAATACCTGTCAGTTTAACATGTTTCCCTACAGTTTTGCCTCCAAAAAGAGACTAGACGAGAATTGGAAAAATGTCATCTTTTCATGCGAAAAGTATACTCCTACTTCAACTAAAAAAAAAGGTCCTAAATTTTCTTCCAACGAGGAGGTAATAAAAGCTGTGGAGGTCTGGTTTGTAGAGCAAGAAGAAATTTTTTTTAAAGATCTAGAGACGTTGTAGGTTCGCTCTAATAAATGTTGAGTAATAAAATATTTTTGGTTCTATAGTAGGCTAAGAATTTTTCTTCTCGTAGTTATGGACAATGTGAGTTACCATTTAAAATTGAAGAAAATTTTACCAAATGCTATATGGCAGAAGCAAGAAATATTCGATTGGCTAATACCCGAAGAAATAGAGGCAAAGGGTACTCAAAAAAAGTTATAACAGTTATGTGATGAAAATTCACCATTCGAGTACTATAGTGTAGATGAAATAGCAACAGAACATGTTAAAAAGTCTGCGAATGTTCTGTCCATTTCGCTGAAAGTACCTTAAGGAGAAGTACTAACACCTAGGGCAGTGGGACACAAAAAATTGCCTCCTTTATGAGGAGTCATACATTTCCAGAAAAATACTAAATTGTATCAAGATCTATAAAAAAATTCTTTACAGTTTGGCAAAATGAAAAATAAACTCGAACAATAAACAGTAAGACAGTAAGTAATTGAATTCTTTGTAGGCAATTATCTGTAAAGTATTTTAAGAGAACAAAAGAGCAACGTTACTGATGTGGATCTAATAAATAGGAAATGTCGTCGACGTTGTGCCATTCAGAGTCCGACCTTTGTCTAGTGCTTGTGAAGGAAAGGGGACGGCAACATTATTCGCTTAAATAAGAAGGACCTATAAAAGAGATGCTGTAATTCAGATGATTTAATTGAGCAGAGGCGTACGCAAATTTCCAGTTTCTCTGATTTTGTTGTAGGATAATCCTAAACATGTTTTTAGTAACGTGTATTCTATGGAATACGCAGAGGTTAAGAAAGTCAATAAATATGTTCTTGAAATTATAAGTTCGAGTTTTATTTTAAAAAGTTTACTACGAAAATAAGACACATTAGTTGATTCAAGCTAATGAAATTATACTTTCGTGGTTTTTTGGCTCTAGAAAATCGAAAAATCATCCGATTTCGATGAATATTTTTTAAAATCTTCGTTTTACGGCGGATTTATGAAAAAAAATATGGGAAATATCTCACCTGGAGATTTCAGATAGTATTGACTTTAGATGTGATCAAAAACGCACTTCTTCGCGTATAATCGTTCATAACTTTTTTACAAAGCATTAAAAGCAGTTCATATATTTTTTTTGTTAACCTACACAAAAAAACTAACATTTTGGAACAAAAAAAAATGTAAAATGATTGTTTATTCATTTTATATCTCACTTAAAGATTCCATATAGTTTTCTGACTTTAAATGTTGTCACAAACTCTCTAGATAATCGAAAAATCATCCGATTTCGATGAATTATTCAAAGTAAACTTTTAATAGTGTACACTTGATTATTTGTTTTTGTTCATATAACTTTAATGATTACTTAATAAAAAAGGTACAAACGATTATATATGAGAAAAGGTCAATTTTAAGAGACATTGTTATTATTGTTTTAATTGTAAAAACATGATTTTTGTATAATTTTTTTTTCAATTTGTTCGTTATTCGTGTAGATTATGAAAAAAATACACCAACTTCATTTAATTATTTGGAAAAAAGTTTTGAACAATTATACGTGAATGAATGCATTTTCAAGAACATTTAAAACCCTGAAACCAATATAAGTTCTCATTTTTTTTATTCTCATAATTTTTTTCGTAAATCCGCCGTAAAAACGAAGATTTAAAAAAAATTGTAGGTGTCAGCTCCGACGCACGACTGGAGTTTACTCCTTAAGTTCGATAGTCTAACCAGAAGCAAAAAGAGTTTATTTAACTTAAAAAAGATTGGTTGATTGCCAGAATATTTTGGGCTTTCTTCATTAATTTTTTTTTTAATCTCTAAGCTCGCTGTCTCTCGGCTGGAATTTTTGGAGGTTTATATTTTTTCGTAGTCAAAAAATATAAAAAAAAATTAGAAAATTTATAAATGCATAATTATAAAAATTTTAACTGACTTAGGTTTTTATAAACATTTTTTTTAAATTATTATAATTAATGTTTTATTTAAAATATAATATTATCTTAATAATTAACAAAAATGGTTTTAAAAAGATAATTATGTCACTAAATCTTTTACATACAATAATAAATAGTACATGAAAATTATTTAAATAAGCTAAAAAATAACTTTTCGAAAGAAAATTATATAAAAACATTATTATAATGAAAAAATATTGTCGATTTTTCAGACAATATTATCGAATTATTGACTACAGTTGTTAATATTTAAAAATTATTTATAAAATAAATCATAATAACGTGGAAGAATTTATAGACATCGACAAAAAAATTAATTTTTGGTTAGGTTAGAAATTTTCAATTTTATGTGGATGCGCTCGATAATTCATATTGGGTTGATTATCTAATTTTATGTGTTGTTTTCAAATATATATTTATATGAACTACATCGATAATTATTAAAATATTTAATAAATACAAATTGCTCGTTCTCATACATATAATACATGAATTATAACGTACCTTGCAACCACGTGTTTGTTAGATGTTCCGGCAATATCATCTACACCTCTTTCTGCCATAGTTATTTGAAAATACTTTCAGTTCAATTTAGCGGAACACAATGATAATAAAACTTCACAATGACAGCAATATAAGTATGTTGACACTGACAAATTAGAAAGTTGCGCATCATAGGGTGCGCACCAAAAACGTAACGAGGTCATTCATCAATAGATTTTACTCCTCACATTTTTCTCATACCGGGCCTCTTATATATGCAAATCGATTCTTAAGGAGTAAACTCCAAAAAATCATCGAAATCGGATGATTTTTCGATTCTCTAGAGCCGCGAAAGTATAAAATTACTGTTATTTCCTATGGTTGTTCAGAAAATTTTACAAATTTGTATTGAATACTGAATTTGTATTAAACTTATATTTTTGTTAAAAGTATCTTTAATGAAACTTCACTTATTCGCCTACGACAAATAAACGTGCTTCAAGTGACTTCATTAGTTTATGTGCCCACTATTATGGCTTATAGCATCCAACTAAAAAAATCAAAACGGAAAAGGTACCTAGATTTAGTTTTTACGAGGGTTACTACTTAAGTTTTGTTAAATCTGTCATTGCCAACATAAAAAGTTTTTAATGGTGAACGTACTCAGAACATATTGTCATATTAGTGCTATTTGAGTCGTTTATAAATACTTTAAGCATTCATATTGGTCAATAAATGGTATTAAATCGCAAACATTTTCGTACGATGATTTTCTATGACTTTCGACGTGGATTAAACCAAGGTTACTAGAATAATAGAAGATTTGTGACATGCGCATGTTTTTGTAAAAAAACTATCAGCTGCTAGAACTCCAGCTACGTCATCTACTATATAAAAATAAGTCGGGTTTTCCTTCCTGACGTTATAACTCCAGAACGCACGAACCGATTTCCACACGGTTTTGCATTCGTTGGAAAGGTCTCGGGCTCCGTAAGGTTTATAGCAAAGAAAATTCAGGAAAAATTCGGGTTTTCCTTCCTGACGTTATAACTCCAGAACGCACGAACCGATTTCCACACGGTTTTGCATTCGTTGGAAAGGTCTCGGGCTCCGTAAGGTTTATAGCAAAGAAAATTTAGGAAAAATTCGGGTTTTCCTTCCTGACGCTATAACTCCAGAACGCACGAACCGATTTCCACGGTTTTGCATTCGTTGGAAAGGTCTCGGGCTCCGTGAGGTTTATAGTAAAGAAAATTCAGAAAAAATTTCAACAGAAAAGCGGGAAAATCTTTTTTCACATACAGCGCCATCTATGATACATAGCATGTACTACAAACCAATATTTTAAGTCGATCAAGATGTGACATAGCTTTGGCGTTAGCATCATCTGGAATTGCGGCGACTCTTCTAGATGGCGGTCGTACTGCACATTCTGCGCTTGAGTTGCCACTCAATTTAAACTCCAATTGATACTCCAACATGCAATTTTTCCCGATCCAGTGCAATGGGAAAATTGTTGATGCAATGCAAGCACATTGTTTGGGATGTGTGCACAATGGCACATAAGAAATCACTTGAAGCACTTAACTTCCCACTGAAGGATCTTCGGCGAAATAACAATATTTTTGGCGGCTTGATATATAGATATATATTGTTGGCAGGCGATTTCAGGCAGACGTTGCCAGTAATTCCCCGTGGAACGCCTGCAAATGAATTGAATGCTTCCCTGAAGGCATCACCTTTATGGAATAACGTAAAAACATTATCGCTAATCACTAATATGAGAGTTCAACTTCAAAATGATCATAATGCTGCACAATTTTCCAAACAATTGTTAGCTGTTGGAAATGGAAAAGTCCCAGTTGATACGACTGTAGACTCTCAATTAGCTCTTATTGAAAATGTTTTCCCAAACATTAGTGAGAATTATCAGAATTATGCTTGGTTAAGTAAACGAGCAATTCTTGCCGCAAAGAATAATGATGTATTCGCACTGAATTGCTGGCGATTTGGTGACATACAAATCCGTTGATTCCATAACAAATCCCGATGATGTATTCAATTATCCAACGGAGTTTTTGAACTCTCTGGAGTTACCAGGATTTCCACCACATAACTTGCAACTCAATGTTGGTACAGTTATTATGATATTGCGTACTTTGAATCCACCACGACTTTGCAACGGTACTCGACTTTCGGTAAAAAGACTTATGCCGAATTTGATTGAGGCAACCATTATTAACGGAAAGTACGCAGGTGAAAATGTATGTATTCCTCGAATACCATTGATTCCGACCGATCTTCCGTTTGAATTCAAACGATTGCAATTTCCAGTTCGCCTTGCGTTCGCAATGACAATTAACAAGTCGCAAGGCCAATCGCTTAGTGTTTGCGGGATAAATTTAGAAAATCATTGTTTTTCACATGGGCAGTTTTATGTTGCGTATTCACGAGTTGGGAAACCATCAGACCAAAAAACAAAAAATGTGGTTTACCAAAGAGCACTAATAATAAATAAATAAAATTTTTCCTTTTCAAATATAAAACAAAGAAAAAATTTTCTGCATCTTTTAATCACCAAACGAAATGTTACATAAAACGAAGCCATCTGGTGGCGAAACGGAGTTCGCCGGGTTTTCTAGTTATGTTTATATTTTTGTTTTGTTTATATTGTTATGTCAAACAGAAACTCGCTAACATTATGTTCGAGTTATGAGGATGTGTGTTATCTCTTGCTGATCTGGCTATACAAACGAATATGTTTCTAACTAACGAATCCATAGCTGTGAAGAACCGGTGACGTCACTTGTCTACTGCGCACAAACCTTCTATTATTCTAGTAACCTTGGATTAAACCAACAGCAGAGTGCCTATCAACTCTTCTTTTGGCGATGAAGCACGATCTCGAGACACCATGTTTCGTTGGTTTTCCGAATTCAATCGTGGTCGCACTTCGCTACAGGATGAATTTTGTGAATCTCGTCCAAAATCGCCTGTTGTGCCATAAAACATCGATACTGTGCCTAAACTGATATTGCAAGATCGTCATGTGATATACTGTTTGGTTGAGGCATACTTGGGCATTAGTTACACTCGCATAGTAAATTTGGATTTATTTTGAGAACTATTTAAGATGAAATAAAACGGATCGACGAATCAAAGCACTTTTGGAGTGTATTGAGCAGGTGGGTGTGCGTAAGGATCGGACAGCTGTGACTGTATTATTTCCTATCGTCGACCACATTTTGAGTAGGTACCAAAAATTCTGCATTTTTTCATGTGATTCTCTCGATTCCGTTCTTGTGCTTTAGATATCCTTCAATGGCTTCAGACATGTCAAATTTTATTGTGAGTGTATACATAATATACGTGACGTGATGATAAATATTTTTTCTACGAACGTGCGTTTTAACTCACTTTCCAGCACGCATTTTAGTTTTGAAAGTGACATTCTTCAAAGGAGAAGCAACTATCAAACCACCCGGGTTTGATATCAGTTGCTATGACAACCCAAGCATGTAATTGTTACTAAAATGTCAAAGTTGTTCAAAACGTCATGGAAGTGACCGAATAAGAACAATCTTCTTCTAAATTAAACCACATTAAACCGAATCCGATACAATAATATTAATGGATTTATGCGACGAAGGACTTCCCGAAGCCATTTTGAAGGCTGCAAATGAAGCTAATTCCGAGCTGTTACTTGCCAAATCCAGACTAAGGTATGAGAAGCAATAGGACAATTTTTTTACATGGTATAAGGAGTAAGGGGCCAAAACTTATACGGAAGAGGTATTACTTGCGTATTTTTCAGACCTAAGTAAGGTTTTGAAATCTAATACATTATGGTCCCGCTATTCGATGGTAAAAAGTTTAGTAAAAATAAAACATAATTTGGATATAGGAAACTTCTATAAGCTAACGTCGTTTCTTAAACAAAAAAATATTGGTTTTCGAGCACAGAAAGCGCAAGTTTTTAGTTTTTTCTAAAGAAGATATATCCAGGGTTACGCTAGCTCCCGATGATGAGGTATACTTGATGATTAAAGTGAGTACCAATTTTGCACTGGTTGACTGACTGACTCCGCAGATCCGAGCTTGTAAATATCACTGTCGACGATATTCAAGATAAAGGCAACCTAATTGTTGTGAAAATTTCTTATTCCAAAAATCATTCGTCAAGATCATTTGTTTTATCTGAAGAAATAAATGATGGAACCTATTTGAAAGTACGCAGATTTACGACAACCTACCACTCCACACTGCCGATTTTTTATTCATTATAAGAATGGAAAATGCCCAGTTCAATGCGTTGGCGTAAACACTTTTGGTAAGATGCTAGCAGAGATTGCTGCATATTTACGCCTACCTAATCCGGAACGATATACAGGACACAGTTTCAGACGTTCTTCGGCAACGTTCCTATCAGACTCCGGCGAAGAAATAACCAACCTAAAGCGTCTCGGTGGCTGGAAGTCTACTACTGTCGCTGAGGGCTATTTGAAGGACTCCGAGAATAAGAAGAAAAAAAAATATCGAATAAAATTCTCTGTACTACAAATGACTTAAAACTGTTGCCGTCACCGTCATCGTCATCTTTATGCGACCTGCAACCGATACCATCCTCACCGACGTCATCTACCTTCCAGTTGAAACCAAAACACTCGGGACAACTGCAGTCGCGTACGGGAAAGTATCACTTTCCGCACTTGTTAGGAAAATAACTATTTCTTATGTATAAAATTCGTAGAAAGCAAATCAGACTTTGAATACACTCTTTTAAAAGGAAGTTATGACATAAAATCAATTTAATATGTGCAAAACACTGAAACAGGAACATTTGCAGTTTGATGTAATTTTTCAGATGGATGCTATGGTGAATATTCAGGGTACTTTCTCGCATTGAGTGGAGAGGCTATCGAGAAGACGACGAATTCAGAATAATTTCTATTTTCAACATAGTCTCCGTTTAAGTCTATACACTTAGTACAGTTATGTTCTAGCCTTCCATATAATAGTTGCCCTCCAAAATAAGCGTTAACATATAAAATAACATCTCTCTTTAGCAAGGGAATCTTTACCCATGGCAGATCAAAGTATGAGAAGATACATATCCAATTGGATAAGTACCTTTTTTTTTCTTAAAATGCGGTTGATTTTTGTAATTACTCCCTTTACCTTATTGGAAAATGATGCGTACTACTCTCCTATTGTTGTTTTACCTTCTTGAAGATAGTCGTTGACAAAATCCCATGACTATCCCAGACAATGGTCGCCATCATATCTTCGACAACAAAACAATCTTTTTAGAGAAGGTACGCCTTTTGTAAACCACCGTCAAACCACCTTTTGTAGCCTCATCCCTTTTTACAGCCGCAGAAAATTGTGTTGGGAATCATAGTCTCCGAAAAGCCCTTTTAAGTGATGTCTCCAGAATATTGTTGATAGTGGTATAATGAAAATAAACTGATTCAGTTAATAGTTTTTTATTTGAAATTACATCAGTTTACATACTAAATTCAATTAAATTTCTTGTTAGGTTAATAACAAATAAATTATTGAACAACCCTTTGGCTTAATACATTTGCACTACAGTTGATATATGAATCTAAAGAGTCCAGATGTTTCAAATAAGTACATATATTCATTACAAACGTACATGTAGATATTTAAACCATTGAGATCAATTTTTAAGCTCGCGTCCGCAGGCTATGGTCTCCTATAAACGCCGTCGGCCGCGTACGGCGTTACGCCGTAAGCCGCATCATGAATCTTACGTATTTGGCGTCAGCACAAAATGTCGAAATTCGATAAAGTAAAAGTTGAATTATTGATTGAATCAGTCCATTATACAATAAAAGTGACAAGCAACTTTTTCTTCGTGTCTTATGGGCTGGGGATGCCTTTTTTATGGCAGTTTTATAATATATTCCCGCACAAGTTCTACGATATGTTTGAAATGTTTTTGATATGTATTGACATGAAAATATTCAATAAATTTATCAATGGTATCTTTGAAGTGTTTCATTATCAAAATCTGGAAATATCCTTCTTTCTTTCTCTTCATAAATACTCGGTGCCTTGTTGCTTTGATTTTTCTTCATATGCGGTCGTCTTGTGCCTCCTTGTGTGTCGAATTTATATCCATTTTATATCACTGGCTAGGCTGTGCCTGGCGTTCAGACGTAGATCAGAACGTTTACCGGCCTTCCAGTCGGTCGCTGCATATAGAATTTAATGGGAGACCGAGGCCTTAGGCATTGAAGCGCGAGCGCGGGCATTTGTTTTTTTAAATCACACTTGGTAATCTGCTTAATTTAGGGTGAGCGCAAGCTTAAAAGTTTATAAATTGACATTTTTATAAGCACAAACGCCCGCGCTCGCGTACAAGTTCACGCCTAGTTGGTGTTGGAAAATGGTTTACGTTCGACGCTGCCGTTCCAGCGCCAACCAATGAAAACTGTTATCCAGGTCATATAGTACATCAATTTTAATCAAATTCAACCATGACTAGAATAAAAACAATATAAACAAATCTAAAAAAATGCCGAAACTTGACAAAAAAACCAAACAGTGACGAGATTTTTCTTATACCATACATCTGGTTTTGCGAAATGAAATTATTCCAAATAGTGACAGCCAATTAAAACTTTAATGACAACGGAAACTCAAAAACTCCGTAAATAGTTTCCAGCGTGACCTCGAACGAGAGCGTTAGCGCGAGCGCGAGCGTAAGACTGTAAATCAGCTTTAATTGCTGTTTCGACTCATTTTAAATAACAGTCATATCCGAAAGTATAATTTTATACATGTACTATGAAATGTAGCTTTTTCCAGGACCTTTTCTTTTAGTTTTGAAATGATTATGTTACCTTAGAGATGAAAAAATGGAAATCATTTGTGAAAATAAGGCTAGAATTAGTGAATTTTCAGAAGTAATTGTCTTTTTGTAATATCTTGTACAATATTATGAAGATAAAAACAAAGCAATCGAATAATTGAATTTAGTGATTTCACAACCACATCAATTTTTTTGGGATATCGATTCCTAATCGGTTTCCTGAATTCTCTGTTAAATTCCGCTGCAAGCGGAGTTTAGAGCATTTGAAATTTGAGTTTTCCACCCTGATATCTCCGGGAGAATAAAATAGAAAAAAATTAATTACCTGACCTACAGTTTTACAAAGGTTGTTTCAAATTTACTGGTTTATTCGGCCAAATAATTTCACAATTACAGGAGGTACATAAGTATCCGAAAATGGAAAAGTGACAATGATTTTCACTAAATCGGTATAATACAATTTATATTTTAATACAGGGTTAATACTGATGGATTTATTACACAGAATATTATATCGCTACTGAACTTATAAAGTGTTCGTAAGAAAACGCATACACAACTCGATTGACAGTAACTTTCTCACATTTGCGTGTTATTTCACTAGTTCGATATATAAATCGTATGAACGTTATATTTCGAAATCTGTTATTGCTGATTTTTTTTGAAATATCATTAAAAGATAATACAGAAATGAGCAGTAGCATTGATAAATAGATCTTTGATTAACTTCTTGGACTCTTTGATTTGAACATTTTTACATTTTTTTAATATATACATTTTCGTGTCATATGTACAGTGTTTTGCTACATATTATTTACTTAGTTTAATATTAAATAGACCGATATCCGAAAATATTTATCGCATCAGTAAACTTACGTATATTTATGAATTTTTTACAACAAAAATCCACCATCGTAGAAAAAAAATATTTCATATTGTAAATAAATTTGTATAAACCACAATTTGCATAGTTTATCATTTAAACAAAACGCAATTATTCAAATCATAAACCACTTTACCTTTTGAGACATTTTGTTGCCCGATTTTGTTACGAAATTTTAGGCAGACCAATCAGCCGATCAACAGTAAGTAAAATTCAGAAAAATTTGAAGAAATTTGTTACGTTAAAAATATTTAAATTTCTGGGCATCCTAAGATATAGGAAAACGTAAAATTTTAGGTTACATTTAGTGTAAGTGAGTTTCACACCAAATTGCAGCTTACACCGACATATCTCACGTTGGTATCACTTATTCTGAAAAACGAAAAGTACCAACCGTAAAAAATATCATAGTTTATTTCGGGCGTTGGCTTTATTTTTTAATTATTATTATTTAATTATTATAATCTTTTCCAGCCTATTTCATCCCTTCTTTCACGTAAATAATATCTTCTCCCAGCCACAAAAAAGCCAACGAACCTCTTTCTCTCTCTCAATATAATCTGTGGTGACTAGTGGTCTATGTCTATGGTTTCGAGGGTTACTATTTAAGTTTTGGGAAATGGCAACACTGATGTGAATATGTCAAATCTGACATTGCCGTCGTGAAGATACAGGTGCTATTCAAGTTGTTTACAGATACTTAAAACATTCAACTTGGTCAAAAAACAGACATAAATCGCGAACATTTTCGTGCGATGATTATTTCTATGGCTTTCGAGCGGATTAACCCAGCAGTGTGCCGATCAACTCGTTTTAATTTTTCGTGATGAAGCACCATGTCGAGCTACCTTTTTTCGCTGATTTTCCGAATTAATTCGTGATCGCACGTCGCTTTAGATGAATTTGTGTCGATGAACCCGAAACTAAACAAAAATTGTTCAGGCACGAAGCGTGGATGGTCGCCTGTTTTTTCGATATAACTGAAAATGTCGTCGTCGTTCCATTACAGCAACGTAGAACGGGCAATTCTGAATGGTATATCGGCATTTGTTTGACAGAAGTCTTTGAAAAATCAGGGAAACCAATCGCAGAAGACGAATCATTCTTCGTCACGACAATCCGAGCTCTCACACATCAGTTCAAACAAAAACGTTTTTGAACAGTCAAAACATTTAATTGATGGGTAACCCACCGTGCAGTCACCGAATGATTCCTTCTTATTCCCACAGATTAAAAATAAATTGAGTGGTAAACGTTTTTCTACTCCTGAAGAAGCAGTTGATGCGATAAAATCACATGTTTTGCAGGTATCTCAATGCTACGACAATTGGTGCAAACGCATGCCAAAGTATATGGATCTCCATGTAGAATATTTTGGAAAACAATAAAGCCACATCCAAATTTGTTTTAGCCATATTGATTTTTATCTATTGTTGTCCAGCCGCGGCGTACACAACATTTTTTAGACGACGCATGAATTAAAAACTTTTTCAATTACACTGAGGAAAGGAAATAGCTAATAGAGAATTATAAACATTTTATTTATAATTTTTTCTGGTGACACCACTTCATAAAGCGTACCTTGCACGAGATTTATCCGGCAACGAATTAAGAACGGCCGCATTACTTTCTTCGGTGTGATCAGGTGGCGTGGATTCGAGTAACTCTTCATCACTGAGGTTTTCTTTTCCATCATCATTCATTATTATTAAGTCATTAATTTAGACAAAACTTCGGATAAAACAAATAATTTCAGAAAATTAAAAATTTAAGGTTATACAAAATCATCGAAGTGAAACTGTCAACTGTCAACATTGAAGTGGCTAGAGTCGCATTTAAGAAAGTTAAAGTTGTCTACTCCAGAACGTCCTGAAAGTGTTTTGCAGTACGGAACTGTCACTTTTACTACATGTAACACTCAAAACGCAACTTTCGGTATGTAAATGAATACAGAACGAACAACTTTCAGATGGCGTCGTCTATAAATAATATTTCAATAATTTGATTTATTAAAAATAAATGATTCTGAATAAACAACATTTTAGTATCGTTTCTCTTTAATTAATCATATTTGCGTAAGTTTACTTTAGCGTCACAATATATTTTTTTTATTATTAAACTCACGTATCCGTTCCGGAACTATTAGTATCTTGTACATCCGGTTGAGTGTCATCGAGTAGAAGCTGTTGCTGTTTCAAAACCGCAAGACGTTGATGTGTTAATTCTAGATGGTGTTTGCGCCACTTTATACGCCTATTCTGAAACCAGACCTTCACCTGAAAACCGAGAACAAATTATGTTACCGAAGGGAGATAAGATCATTTGCGGTTTCTTGTCTTAAGAGGGTTGTTTATTCTTATTCTTGATTGATTACGTTTGTCATCAATATTCCTTATTAGAAATATGTGAATTATAGAATAATTGCAAATGATGGAGAGTTTTTTCTCATCTCATGCCTCATCTACTGAGCTCATTGATAATACTTATCGGAACCACGAAAAAAAATTTTTATGTTATTCTCAAACCCGCATATTTTTATTTTATAACGAATAAACACAAAAAAAAACAAGCATGTATCTACTAACTTGTGCCTCGGTGAGTTGAAGCGTATGTGCTAAATAAAGTCGTTCCGGTCCAACCATATATTGCTGTCTTTCGAATTCCGCTTCCAGCCTTTCCAATTGTTCGGGAGTGAAAATCGTTCTGACTCTTTTGCTTTTACAACTTTTTTTATTTTGTAATACACCATGTGACATGTGCTTGAGGGAATTCCTCACTGAAACATAATTAAAACGTTGAAGGACATCGAATAGAGCTTATATTCTGGATTAAGATATCTCTTTGATTTTAGCTGGAACGGTTAGAAAACATTCAGAAAAAGGATTGAATTTTCTAATTGATACGTTTATCATTGATTAAAATAAGTAGAGGAATTTTTTATAGATGATATGCTCGACACGGAAACGCACCAAAGGATTAAATTGGTTAGAAAACTCATCGGATATAAAAACGATTGTGGTCGTGAGGAATATGATTGTTAGAGTCGTATTTAGAAGAACCAAGGCACCGATCAGTGATCGGGAGCTAGTTGTAGCGGATAAAAATGAGGGTCCGTTCGCTATTGCTGAATATAGCAGCTACCAACTCTCTAACTACCACACCTACATTCAAAACTTCTTCAACTACTGCGCTGATTCTTAAATTTTCTTCTGTCTCTTTATTTCTTGTATCGGTTCTTAAATATTTAAAACTTTTAAATAATTTTATCGATTTCGATGTTAAAATTTTCTGCTTTTTATACTAATAATAGTTTTGTTTACTTTTAATATCTGCTTTCATGTTATTCTATTATTCAACATTAATTCGTCAATTTAGATTTTGAGATTTTCCTTTTTTTATTCCACTATATTAATTTTTGTCTTTTTTATATTCGTATTTATGTTTTTCATTTTTAATTCCTGCTTTCATGTTATTTAATTATATTTTAATTCTTTTTGGTTACTAGCAGACAACGGTCTTTGATTTCAATATCCTATTTGTAGTTGTTTCAATTCTATAATATATCATAAATTATTTTCTCTTATCAAGCTCTTAACAGTATCGTCAAATGCTTCTGTTTGTGTCTGGGTTTCAATTTGTTTTTTTTTTCTGTGTGTGCTTCAACCGCTAAGGGTTATTACCAACTAACCTTTCGTTATTATATTATTATACAGTTTTGTCTTTTGTTCACGAGAATAAGTTCAACGTTCAGTCTCACATTCCACTCGTTACATTTGGGAGGGTCTTCTTCCATGGGTAATTCGAGTATGACAGTTAGTGGAAAACTTTTTTTCCTATCATCTGTTTTGGTGTTAATACACGATCTTGTATTTTTCTTTATTTCCACTTTGAGATTCCTCGCACTGGTTTTCTTGGTTGGCTGTTTAAAATACGTAAATTCTATGAGCCGCTTTCACCAAAATTATTTCTGTAGTTGAAAATAATGGATTTCACATTTTTTTGGAAGCGGAATATTACGTCCCCGATTGAAAATATCGACTTTACTGAATTCTCTATTATTATGTAGGTGCTTAAGGCACCGCTTCCAAGCACGATTTAGGACATTCGATATGATCAGTATGTCCCACGGTTCCAAAAATTCCACTTCAAATAATTGTCCAAATACCAATTAATTCTGATGCGACTAATAAACACTATTAATTGAACTCCTTCCCATGTTTATTCTTCAGTTAATCTTTTGTCGTTCTTTTTTTCAGTCGTGTTTTTTTTATTGAATACAATAATTGCAATGTGATACTCTTTAAAAAGCGACTTACCATTGTGCCTAGACGGGGGGCATCCGCGACCAGTATCTGAAGGGTTAGAGGGGGCAAAGTGGCCTCCAGGAGCGGCAGTGCCTGACACCGACGAGACGTGTACCGGAAGTTGTAACCTGCTGCAACCAGATATCAGAGCGCCACCGCTTCGGTCACCGCCCGTCGATAAGTTCACGACACTTAAATCGGTCGCAGAACTTACCGCGCTACCTGCAATTAAAAAAATAGACTATTCAAGTATCTTAAATTACACAGTTAAAATATGTCTTGATTGAAATATACATAGTGTGTATAAAAAATATGTTGACCCTACGATTGTCGTTTTGTTTATTAAATACTCATGTTTCAAACAAGTGTTTCCTCTTTCCGCTCTTTTCTGCTACTTCATACATCTGCTGTATTGTTTTCCTTTGTCTTCCCTCTTCCTATTCTACTTCTTGGATCTTCCTCTCCTTATTTTCTTATATCTTTTTGTTTCTGTCATTTTTCTTGTGAGGATTTGTGGTGTTCTTCTCTTCATGTGTCCGCACCAGTTTAAACATCTTCAAACTATTTTGTTTTCTACTGCTTCCTATTTAAGTTTCTCTAAAATTACTTTATTTCTTATATACTGTCCATCCTCATTTTCCCTGCTATTTTCCTCTGTTGCTTCATCTCCGCTGCTACTACTCTGTATCTTTTTGTTCATTAGTCAAGTTTCACTTTCATACTATACGTGAGTAGAGTTTTCCAGTTATATACTTTTGTCTCCTATTTCTTTATTCATTATTGAAACTTGTCAGTGTTCTCTTTTTTGATTTACTACAATTCTCAAGTTTTGTATTGTCTTTATTCATGTCTACTTTTCTTCCATTTTTTCAAATGTGTCTGCTACGATTACTATTATCGTCTGCATATACTAATCCGTCCATTTTCCGGTTTTCATAGCTAATTATTGTCTGCAGTTTATAGTTCTTCTCCTTCATCCTTTTTTTGTTTTTGTCATTCTATCCATAACAAGTATAAATAGAAGCCTATCTCCTTGTTTTACTGCCATCCTAAACTAAATGTAATATGTAATATTAAGGTCCTTAATATGTATATGTTGTTTATAGTTTGTTTTCTTTTTCCATATTCACTTTGTTTCTCCTCCATTTCCTCATCAACGAGAATCTTCTTCCCATTGTCTGGGAATTTTATTTGCGTTCCATGCTAAATTGAATTTCTCTTTCCCTTTTCTGTTTGTCCTAAATATTTTATCATTTCCGCTTCTATGTTGTCTCCTCCAAATGCTTTTCCAATTTTTATTGCTTCCTGCACTTAATTTTCTGCGATTTCTCCTCTCTTATCTTTCTATATTCATATAATTCCCATTCCTCGAATTCTTCTTCATTTTTCAAGTTTCTACCTCTGAGGCTGTATGTTTCTAATATGTTTTTCGTGTTAACCTTCATATTGTTCGTTTATCTCTTATTTTTCTCATTCCCTTTCTCTTTCTTCTTTCCATTGCTCTGATTTTGTTATTGTCTTCATAAGCATTTGCTAATTTTTCTCCAAATTGTTTCCATGTTTTGATTTTCGCTTCTTTAACTTCTTTCTTAACTTTGCTTCTTAGGGTTTTGTATGCCTCCTTATTTTTTTCTTTCTTTTCTATTTTGAATATAATTCTTTCATTTCTTCTTGTTCTGCTCAACCATTTTCCTTATTTCTTTCTTTTTTGAGGTCCTTCCTTTTCATCGTCCTTCTCCCGCAAAAAGTTTTGTGTGAGAAATAAACGAAATAAACACAGGTCGAGAAGCACTTTCGTTGTTCGTGATTTTTCAACTGTTATGAAAGATGGAATCTTTCACCGTCCATATATAGGAGCTGCAGAATGAGCGCTGGGAAGATACAATGAAAAACGACGAAATCAAAAACCATGTTGCTGTCAGAAGCTAAATACCTACGTGGAAGGGAAAAAAGGTCAGAAATAAGAAACAGAATTCAACATAGATGAGAATATCGGCCTAAATATAAGGTCAGCCAAAAAGAAATCGATCCTCTGTATCATGCGCTATTCCTGCAGAATTAATTAAAACAGGAACAGAGGAACAGTTTGGGATATATTTTGTGGTCATTGAAGTATGGTATTCATTCGCTTATTCTCTTACAGAAACCACAATTCTTTCTTTTGCTCTTCGTATCAGTCTTTCTGCTCTTTCTCAGGTAAAAATTCAGGTGTAGGTGATGTAATAAAGAATTTAAAGTATGGCAGAGAAGGTTACACACATTTTTAATAGAAATGTCTTTAAGAATCATGAAAATATATTTTGTTTAAATATTTAAATCATTCATCAACTCACCTAAGTTTTTGTTATCATTCTTCAATCCCAATATTGCAGCTATCGTAAAAGACTTATTACTAGCGGAAGAATTACTTCTACATCGAATATCATTTTCTTGAACAATATCGTCACATAAATTCGAAGTTTGATGTTCGTTTTCATTTGATCGATCTTCTAATTGATGATAACTTAGAAAATGACTCAATGATGTTGAATAATTGTAGTGATGTAACATCCCTAATAGCTAACGGCCGTGTTTAGAGGTATCGCTGCTTGCTTAACGGATTACATTTTGCGGTACCTGCTAAACAGAATAAGAAAAATTTCGATTTTCAGTTTGTTGGATTAAAATTTTTACTTGGTGATCGATAAATAATCTATCTTCAACTTATTGACGTTGATTTCATATTAGTTCTTTTTTGTCATGGACTATTCACTTACTATTTGAAGCGATTTATCTAATAAATTCTTTGTTTCATACACAAAAATTGCTGAATAACTATTTAGCAAAAACATAATTAAAAGATACTTCGTTATCTTTTCGTTTTTATTTTAAATATTTTGACCTTACTAAGAGCGTTGATGTTTTTCACCACATAATGAATTGATGGTAATTTTATTTTCAAAATAGGTTCGACTCTGCTTCGATACTCATATATGAAATACATTGAGGCTGAGAACGTAGTTTCAGACGTTTAAATACTGACAAAAAGCACTAAAAATTGTATAGCTTACGCTTGGAAATTAATTTTTACAGCGCAACTAAAAATTAATTAGCGACACAGTTTTAAACACTTTTTTTAGATAGGTGTCGCTTGAAATTTCACCAACAATTTCTTCCTTTCCAATATCGAAAGAAAAATGATTTTTAATCACATATTTGAAGGAATATGCGGAAAGTCGGAAACCATTTATTAGCTCCGGGAGATATTCTTGAACTGAAACTGTTGGTGTTTCAAAATGTAAACCTTCTTCATCGTAGTTTAAATGGGTTTTCCATTTGAAAGTCGTTGTTTCACAAATTTTTTCCCAATTATATTATAATGAATAGAGGGAGCTCATTCGGAAATACTAAGGCTTTGTCTTTTAGCTCAAACAGACAACTGTTTTTGCCACGACCTAGCTGAACTGCTACCGGTGCCGGGTCACGACCCACTCTTTTGAAAACACTGAAATAGGGAAATATTTAACAAAAATAATCAAAAAGTTGTTCGGGAATCAACATTCACTAGTAAAGAGTTAAAGATTAGTCACAAATAATTAGAAATTATCACAAACTATACTCAGTATTAATCAAAAATTTTAGTTTATCTCGATGGCACTATTAGGAAATAAATATAACGAAATTTTGAATAGGGTGAATCAGCTGAACGTGATCCAGTCGATTAATATTTGTCACGAATTTGATTCGAACAGCTCTTTAATTTATTTGTTATATTTGAGCAAATGGGAAAGGCTAAAGCTATAGACCCAGGGAAATGGATGGACGTACATATAGTGAAAGCTATAGAAGAAGTGATAAGTAAAAAATTGGTGGTAATTAGTGAGCCAGGCCATAACAATTTTAAGTAGACACATCTCCAAGAGCTGGAATACCAAACAGAACATTGGTAGACCTTTAGAATTAGGACACGAAAATGATTTTTGTAGAAAAATGTTGAAACTATCAGATTTTATTTGGACCAATGAAAACTGCAGATAAACCAGTATTGCCACATCGATTCATTTTCTTCTTCATAGGAATGTGAAGAAGAAGTTAAAGCTTAGCGAATCTAGTGGATAATGTTCTGTTGAAAATGACTGTCACGAATCTTATTACCATACGAAGAAGAAATATGACTGCATTCAGTTTTCGCAGTATTTTGGCTGGTTATATGAAGATTGTACTTTTTCAAAAATTCAATAAGTGCGGAGGCAAAAATAAAAGAGAAGGAAAAAATGAGAGGTTTTACTGAGTCATATAAGACTGATACATCCGTGGAATCTGCCCTCAGCTGTTTTGATGATATTTTAGATTTTTTTAGTTACGTTATGCAAAGGATATAAAGTATACGGGAAATATTGAACATTAAAAGATATAAATCTGAGTAAAAATACTAGAATGATAATTAGGATTAGCAACAACTTATGCAGGTGAATTAATGAGCTTGACACAGAATGAAAACTAAGAATAATAGAAACGAAAACAACGTCAATAACCCTAGGACCAAAAATACTGTAAGAAAATGAATTCAGAATATTTTGAGGAAGACCAAAATTAAATCAAATCGTCAAAGCAATTAAAGAAAACAACAAAAACCTCAAAAAAGATCTAGGAAGTGAGAAATTGAAGAAAGTTTATTGATAAAATTATCTGTAACATTTAAACAAGGAAACTGATTATGTGGCGTAAAATTATGCATGTTTCTTTTTTCTTTTTGTGCATATATGTAGTTTCTACCCAACTACCATGATTTCAGTGTGTCTACTAATAAAACTACCTATTCCCTGTACATAAATTACGGTCTAGTAATTCAAAAAATGTACCACTCCCTTTCCCCATTTATACGCGAAATATTGAACATTGAAAGATATAAATTTGAGTAAAAATACTAGAATGATAATTAGGACTAACAACAACTTATGCAGGTGAATTAATGAGCTTGACACAGAATGAAAACTAAGAATAATAGAAACGAAAGCAACTTCAATAACCCTAGGACCAAAAATACTGTAAGAAAATGAATTCAGAATATTTTGAGGAAGATCAAAATTAAGTCGAATCGTCAAAGCAATTTCTATCCAAAAAAGCCAATGTAGTTTAAAGAAAACTAAAATTTGTATGATTTACCAACAAAAACCTTAAAAAAGGTCTAAGAAGTGAGAAATTGAAGAAAGTTTATTGATAAAATTATCTGTAACATTTAAACAAGGAAACTGATTATGTGGCGTAAAATTATGCATGTTTCTTTTTTCTTTTTGTGCATATATGTAGTTTCTACCCAACTACCATGATTTCAGTTGTGTCTACTAATAAAACTACCTATGCCCTGTACATAAATTACGGTCTAGTAATTCAAAAAATGTACCACTCCCTTTCCCCATTTATACGCGAAATATTGAACATTGAAAGATATAAATTTGAGTAAAAATACTAGAATGATAATTAGGACTAACAACAACTTATGCAGGTGAATTAATGAGCTTGACACAGAATGAAAACTAAGAATAATAGAAACGAAAGCAACTTCAATAACCCTAGGACCAAAAATACTGTAAGAAAATGAATTCAGAATATTTTGAGGAAGATCAAAATTAAGTCGAATCGTCAAAGCAATTTCTATCCAAAAAAGCCAATGTAGTTTAAAGAAAACTAAAATTTGTATGATTTACCAACAAAAACCTTAAAAAAGGTCTAAGAAGTGAGAAATTGAAGAAAGTTTATTGATAAAATTATCTGTAACATTTAAACAAGGAAACTGATTATGTGGCGTAAAATTATGCATGTTTCTTTTTTCTTTTTGTGCATATATGTAGTTTCTACCCAACTACCATGATTTCAGTGTGTCTACTAATAAAATTACCTAAGCCCTGTACATAAATTACGGTCTAGTAATTCAAAAAATGTACCACTCCCTTTCCCCATTTATACGCGAAATATTGAACATTGAAAGATATAAATTTGAGTAAAAATACTAGAATGATAATTAGGACTAACAACAACTTATGCAGGTGAATTAATGAGCTTGACACAGAATGAAAACTAAGAATAATAGAAACGAAAGCAACTTCAATAACCCTAGGACCAAAAATACTGTAAGAAAATGAATTCAGAATATTTTGAGGAAGATCAAAATTAAGTCGAATCGTCAAAGCAATTTCTATCCAAAAAAGCCAATGTAGTTTAAAGAAAACTAAAATTTGTATGATTTACCAACAAAAACCTTAAAAAAGGTCTAAGAAGTGAGAAATTGAAGAAAGTTTATTGATAAAATTATCTGTAACATTTAAACAAGGAAACTGATTATGTGGCGTAAAATTATGCATGTTTCTTTTTTCTTTTTGTGCATATATGTAGTTTCTACCCAACTACCATGATTTCAGTGTGTCTACTAATAAAATTACCTAAGCCCTGTACATAAATTACGGTCTAGTAATTCAAAAAATGTACCACTCCCTTTCCCCATTTATACGCGAAATATTGAACATTAAAAGATATAAATTTGAGTAAAAATACTAGAATGATAATTAGGACTAACAACAACTTATGCAGGTGAATTAATGAGCTTGACACAGAATGAAAACTAAGAATAATAGAAACGAAAACAACGTCAACAACCCTAGGACCAAAAATACTGTAAGGAAATGAATTCAGAATATTTTGAAGAAGATCAAAATTAAGTCGAATCGTCAAAGCAATTAAAGAAAACAACAAAAACCTCAAAAAAGATCTAAGAAGTGAGAAATTGAAGAAAGTTTAGTGATAAAATTATCTGTAACATTTAAACAAGGAAACTGATAATGTGGCGTAAAATTATGCATGTTTCTTTTTTCTTTTTGTGCATATATGTAGTTTCTACCCAACTACCATGATTTCAGTGTGTCTACTAATAAAATTACCTAAGCCCTGTACATAAATTACGGTCTAGTAATTCAAAAAATGTACCACTCCCTTTCCCCATTTATTAATGCAAATTTTTTGTGAATGATGTTTTATTTTGGAACTTGAATGATATATCGGTAAGACGAATATTTAAATGGTGAAAAGGAATTCCGAAACATCTAAAATATAGTTCTCAAAATGGACCCCGCAAAAACGCCTATGGGAAAAGTGGTTTCCATTAATTCAGCTACATTTTGAATATATTACTTATTTCGGCGTCCTATACAAATGAATTGATAAACACAAAGATCAAAACTAAATGAGTCCTGAGAAAGGGCTGAGATTTACCAAACAGGTTATAGTTCTTCCAATCAACAATCAATATTTCATAAATACCCACGGCACTCATACCAAATTAAGAAATGAAACATGTTTACTCCTCGTATAAAATTCGGTAAATATTGTCAGTCCACGTAGACTCATCATCTCCTCTGTTTACCAATGAAAACATCGAATCGTAAACATAAATGCATTTCTATTGGCCGAAACTGTCGGTAAACGTATGTACTCAATTTGTTTGAAATATTCCAGCTAGACAGTCTGCGATAAACGTGGCGTGGCTTGGTGAGATTTATTTATTGATTCATAAATTTCTTTAAATAAATAAAAATATGGCGTTTTTTAGAGCATGGGCGAATGAAGACAATGAAATTGCACAGTGTAGTGGGAATAAAGACAGGTATGAATTTAATAATAAAGATTTAGATACAAACACATCAAGTTACTTTCGCCTACAACGCTCACGTCCTATTTAGTGGACATTGTTGCCTTTAAGTGAAATGTGGCCACTTCAATTAAGAAGTTTAGATTCAGAAATTTTCTAGTAATTATTCATATGTCATTTTCAAATCCAACAAGTCATACAATTGAGGTTATGAAAATTTTTTAAATAGTATACAGAATAATTCATAAAAGAAGACGACCGGGCGTATCCAGGAAATTGTATGTCCATAACTTTGGATCAATACATCTTAAAACAGTCTTCAAAATTAGAATTATTTTTCAATATATTCTCCCTCTTTCTACTCAAACTCTTCAAAACGTCTAAACGACTAAAGCTTCTATGCCACTATAAAAAAAATATGATGCATCTTTAGAGGCATAATTTCATCGTCGCTGTTAAATCTTTTACGTCTTAACTCGGCCTTTGCGAACGGAAAACATCGGTCGGGAACAGATCAGGGTTATATGGTGGGTACGTGTGCTATCTCTGTGAAGCTACATGTATGCAGAGTAGCCTTGGAAAGCGAGGCAGTTGGAATGAAGCATTATGGTGGAATGCAAAATTATTGCAATTCAAATAATACAAAATTTCAAACGTTTATTAACAAATAGGTATTTATTAAGAAAAATCTTATGACATGGCTTTTGGCCTTTATCTCCACACACTCTTCAAAACGTCTGACTAAAGCTTCTATGCTACTATAAAAATATGACTATGATCTTTAGAGGAAAATGTATAATTTCATCGACGCTGTTAAATCAGATCAGGTTCATATGGTGGGTATGTATGCAATCTCTGTGAAACTACATTTATGATTCCACCATAATGAAGCATTTTAACAGCATAATGTTTTTAAAAGTTTCAACACATTCCTCCTTTTTAATAACTTTGTAAATCGTAGATAAATGTTTGACTGTAAATGATTCAAAATAATTGAATATTAATGTTTTTGAAATTCAAATAATACAAAATTTCTAGCCTTTATTAACAAGAAGGTATTTATTAAGAAAAATTTTATGATTTGGCTTTTGGCCTGCCCAACGGTTCTTCTATTGTTCTGCCCAGCTTATGGTTATGAAAGACTAATGTAAGACCAAAACTTTTATAAACACGAAAATTTTAAGAAATATTTAGATTATTCTGTAATAATATATAAAATGACTATAGTAATTGGATCACTTTTCTGTTTGAGAAACTTTGAAGAATAGTAAGGCAAATTTACCGAAGATAAACTCACTTCTGCATGTTTCTTTTATCCCACACTATAAATTATTACAAATTGTTGTAAAAAGACAATATTAGTGCAGAACACCTGCTAAGAGCCACCACTGCTTGCATCGTGTACCAAATTTTGTTCTTCGTGTAATGAAACATATTCTCCTATATTTTACCTATGTCTAAACTTGAGATTTCGATTGAATAAATGCACTACAAACCTTAAAAATCATGCAAACTACGATATAATGGCGAATTTTTATATTGCCAGTACTTATTTCTAATCTAGTTGTTATAAATAGATAATTTAAAGGAAAAATATCATGGACGCTTTTCAACGTAATGTAAAATGCAATACTATCATACATTTACCTTCAAATGAAATTTTCAACAAGTATGTGGCTTATATCCTTTCAAGATTACCTTAGTTCACGTCTTTTCACTTGACACCTACACTCTAAACAACCGCAAGTTTATTAACAAATGAAGATGAAGACGGTGTTGATAACAGTTAGTTATCTCTGAACTATAATGAAACTGACAGATGAGTACAAGGTATAGTTTCCCTGCTCATCTTCAAACAACCCCCCCTTTCAGCGGGAGACCGCAGAGTAAGGGGTGGAGCCGTTTAGAGGACGACCCCTTGGTAATTTTAAAGAGCTAAATTCGACCTGATGTGGCTTCATATTGCCAACGATTTATCTCGTTCGGGTTTTTTGTGCTCGCTTTCGGATTTAGGGTTGAATAAGGCAATTGGACGATCGTAAAGTTAAGTTGTACCCGGATGTTATTGGAAGGTATCTTTCTCAATTTGTGTAACATTTTTAGATTAAGAAAATATCTCATAGTCGTCGTGTAATTGAAAAACATTATAAGATGTTATTGGCATTAACATTTTGTTTAGTTTCCTCTAAAATTTTTATTATGAATCTACTGATAATATGAGATAGCGAACAGTGCACACGGAAGAAGCTGTGGCCGCTGTACAGAAAAGCATTAAAGAAGATCCAAATCAATAGCTTCGTTGCCTTTATCAGTAACTGGGCTGCCCACTTTATGGAAGATTTAATGAAAGCATCTTGACTTGAAAACCTTTAAGATACAATTTGTGTAGGAATTAGAGCCAAACAATCACATCGAATAAATTTCTCCTCGAATCTAAACTTCTTGCCTGGAATCGTGTAAGTATGGGACAACTAGAATATAAAAGGATGCAGGTATATTGGTTTTTCCCAAAACGTGTATCAGGTATATCGGAAAGGATTAATTTAATTGTATGCTATTAGGAAGGTTATAGAAGAAAGGAGGCTTTCCAAAAAGAATTTCTTGGGTCAGATATGGATTTAGTCGGGAGTAGAAGATTATTGTTTTAATGAGAAAGTTATTCAGAGAAATGTATACCTGCATTCAGTATTTTTTAAATGCGAGGGCACCTGGCTTGGTGATCGGTAATCTTGGTTCAATCCACGTCGAAAATCATCGCACGAAAATGTTCGCGATTTAATTCTATTTTATAAAGATAAATATTTCAAGTATTTGTAAACAACGACACGTTCTGGATACGTCAAATGTCAAACTTCATGATGGCAATGTCAGATTTGACATATTCACATTAATGTTGCCATATATCCTAAGATACTCATTTAAATTAGGTATATTTAAAATGTCATAATAAAGTTTATGTTTAAGTTTAGAAATACTTATATTGAGACTATTATTAGTAGAGCGAATCTAATGAAAAAGTTTAAGAAGTCCATGAAAAGTAGGCAAAAACGTAACATTGGACTGGAATATATTTCTTCTAATGAAACTATGGGCGTTAATCTTCTTTCATGGTCTCTGTTTTGTTTATACTAAGATTGGTACATACACATTGTTTTGTTTACGTAAATTCCTGAATATACTAATTCTTGATTGTTGAAAACTATTACGAACATAATTTTGGTTTGTATCAACTTTTTCCTTGGCCTGATTTGATTGGTAGGTATGTTGGTTTTTCCTGAAACGTGCTACCAGGTATATAGGACAGTATTAAGTTAATTGCATGCTTTTAGGACACTAAGAAGCTTATAAAGTATCTTGGAATTCCCAAAAGAAGGCAACTTAAAAATTTCCTAGGTCGGGCATCGGTCAATAAAAAATCAGCTTCTCTTAGTATAATAATTTACTTGATGCAATTTATTTTCAGTAGTTTTTAGGTCTAAACGATTAGACTTTGTTTTATAATTTTATAAGCAAAAAATTATTTCATAAAACTCATAAATTACAAAGAGAAATCATGTACTTATAATTCATTCCCTTTGTCGGAAATTAATTTTAAAAAGTTTTATCTAATACTTTGGTAAATCTTGTGTATGATCATTTCGATTCAACCATCCACACCAGTCGCCGAGCAGCAAGAGTGTAGCGTTATTAAATTCAAAATGAAAAAGTTAATAGTGCACTCACAAAGAAGTAGAGATGCCGGTGAATAATCTAATATTACATACAGCTTTTAAAGGGATTTGAAACGATTTAAACCATAAACGGAGGGTTAAAGTACAAGAAATTTCTACTCAAGTCTTAATAACGTGATAATAAGAACACGTATGTATTTAATAGATTATTATCTATTATCTTCAAGTATTTATACAAAATTATTCCATATACTCTAATAAGAAGTCAAAAAATATAAGTTTGAATAACTTAACCTCAAATTTGTAATCCATTCTATTTGGAAAGATATATACTACCTCATACTGAGTCAACTTAACCTCAAATATTTACATTTCTCAACATGGACTTTCAAGATTATCTGTTTAGAAAGATCGACACAAGTTTTTCAACTTAAATATGAGACTATGAGTGGCATATCGAGCTAACACACAAAAATTTGAAATTGAATGTTTCTCAAATCACTGATAGTTACGTCAAGATTCATCAGTTGCATAATGTATCAATCGAACTTTTGCTTCTTCTCGTAAGTTGACGGTACTATTCCATTTTGCTTTCGGGGGAGTACAGACAACCAAAGTTATTTCACTGTCCTTCAGATAATTTGATGTGTATTCATAACTTATGTGAATTATTGTCACTTCTCACTTGTCAAAAGTGAAGCAAACTATTTATTTGGTAGTTTTTTTGTATTAGTCCTAGAAGATTGACTCGCTATAAGCATCGCCACTATACAACAAACGAAGAAAACACCATTCACTTAAAAAGACAGCAGACGAAAAGAAAAATTATTTATAAAGCAGATCCTTCATATAAATAATATTACTGTCAAGAGGAAATTAGTTAGAGATGATATCTTTCTTAAGAATCAACTCTTGGTAAAATGTATCGGTTATACTAAAAAGAAACAAACGATGTCCTATCTTCTTCCATTTTAACCTCAATTGAAGCTGATGCTAAAAGGGTTTACAGCTACGGAATTGCTGAAAATGTTGTAGAATCTGCTCTATAGCGTTTGAGTGGCACGAACCATTTAGTTGGGGTCGTGAAGTCGATAAAAACTGGCATCAAGTAAGTCGTGCATCCACCTCTTTTGACGACGATAACATCAAAGAAGTTGAAATAGCAGAGGCTTCCAGCATCTTTTATAAATCGGAGCAACATATTTTGGTTAATGTTTTTAGGTATAAATTAGATTCGTACCATCAAACACGTAATTTCTGGTCACGAGCCTTGAGTTAATGAATGATTCGAAACAGACAAAACCACAACGAAATCGATCAAAAATCAAGGTCATGCTCATCGTTCTTTTCAATTACCTTGGTGTGGTTCACCATGAATTCGAGTCAAACGGTCAATAAGAAGAACTTTTTATCCATTTTGAGGCATATACGTGAAGTACGTGAAGCAATTCAATAAACGATGGTGTAGAGTAGAATTTGATCACAGGTATTGTGAGGGATTCAGTCTTCTGTGAAGATATCTTCGGTTTTATACGTATTAGATTATTTTTTCAGCCTGGACTAAACAGAGTATAGTCTAATTGTACTTTAGATTATTATCTGTCCATAATCAAGTTAAAAAGGATGAGGATTTTTTCCTAAATCTTCTGATAGTGGTATGAAGAATGGTTCTCTCTTTTACTGGATTTAATTTTCCTCAATTCCGCCATGGTTTTGTATAATACTAGCTATCAGTTTACCGTTACCATTACCCACTGTTAAAACTAAACTAAGTCGTGAATCTCTAGAAGCTACGTAGCTTTGTTGTATCTTCTTCGATACAAAACGTGTAAGTTGGTTTTTCCAAAAATTTGTACCAGGTATAATTAATTTAATTACATGCTATTAGAACATTAGAACAATAAAGAGGTTACAAAAGAAAGTTGCCTTGGAATTCCCAAAAGAAGAAATTCTCGCGGTCAAAGGATTATTGTTTTTTTAGGAAGTTGTTCGGAGAAATGTGTACCTGTATAAGTATTTTCAAATGCAAGGATTGCCATAAACTTGCAAATTCTGTTGTTTCTTCTTTGGCTGTATCCGTTTAAATTCTTACGAACTCGTCCACTGATATATACCGTGAAGCCGAACCTGTTCTAATAAGTTATTAAAGTTAAATTTTGGCGTATGCAACGGGGAACTTTCGTGTTTTTTCGTAAGATCTGTTTAACTTTCTTCATAGAGACAATTTCTAAATAACCTATTTATTAACTTACGATATTCCAGAGATCTCGAGAAACCGAAGGTCCAGAAAGATATATAAATACATAAAGCTAAGTTTTAGCAGCCATAAGTCATAGCGGCATAGTTATGAGTAAATACGAAACAGAATAGAAGTACTAATTAAATAAATTAGATGTTAAGTGTGTATATAAATATTAGTGAATAGTTAAGCATGCAAGTGGTAATAGGTAGTGTGTAAATAAAATACTTGCATAAAAAAACGCGTGTTTAAATTCATCCCTCCCGTTTGCCATAAACTTGCAAATTCTGTTGTTTTTTCTTTGGTTGAATCCGTTTATATTCTTACGAACTCGTCCACTGATATATACCGTGAAGCTGAACCTGTTCTAATAAGTTATTAAAGGTAAATTTTGGCGTGTGCAACGGGGAATTTCCGTGTTTTTTCGTAAGATCTGTTTAACTTTCTTCATAGAGACAATTTCTAAATAACCTATTTATTAATTTACGATATTCCAGAGATATCGAGAAACGGAAGTTCCAGAAAGATGTATCAATACATAAAGCGAAGTTCTAGCAGCCATAAGTCATAGTGGCATAGTTATGAGTAAATACGAAACATAATAGAAGTATTATTTAAATAAATTAGATGTTAAGTGTGTTTATAAATATTAGTGAATAGTTAAGCATGCTAGTGGTAGTGATTAGTATGTAAATAAAATACTTGCATAAAAATGCGAGTTTAAATTCATCCCTCCCGTTTGTCATTAAATACTATTTATATAAATAAGAAGGCCCTTATAATATTTTTTTTCAATTATAAACTTTTATACAAGTTCATCCGAGTTATTTATGATCGTTGCCACAAGTTGAATACTATACTTCATCTACGACTTTAACAATGAAAAATTAACCGTTGACTTTGAATAACCAGTAAACGGAATATGTGAGACTAAATTATGCAAGTTCATTGTTTCTTATTGCGTTTGTTGTTTAATTTTGATTATAATTTTACTTTTTAATGAAAAACTTAATGGTAAATGTTGATTTGGCTACTGGTTCCTACTGAAACATTCGTATAATGTAATTATTAAAGAGGTTGTGGCATCTCGACAACCGCGGTACAAAAAAAGACAGATTATGTGGTTACATAATAGTATTATCTCTTGAATACCCGCATATTTTCGTGTTGTGAGTGTCTACATCGCACCGGAAGCCGCAAGGCCAATCTCCTCCCCAAAACGATCATCTCTGCAACTAAAGCACATGCGCTAACCGGAGTTTGTAGGTAGTATCCGCCCTCTGAAATTAATTCCGAATAATGCGTCAGCCCCCTGTCCCCCTGTAGCACAGAAATGGTCTTCCTTCATTACGTCCTTCCTAAATTAGTTAATTATATAGGAATTAACTTAAAGGTTGATTTAATCAGCTTGGAAAGATTTTATTTCAACAGATTAATTAGTGCGCTACCGAATAAAATATAATTTAAAAAATGATTGTTGTGATGTTAATTTTATAAATAAACGAGAATAATTTCATCAAACGAAAGATATATACGGTGGACAATGGGCTACTTTAAAAAATCGACCAATTATATCGAAAATGTCGATAAAACATACAGATTTTAATATTAAGATTTTGGTTCGAATATGGCGAAGGTGTAGCACAATAATCAAAGTTCAAATAACTACGAAAAATTCATACGTTAAATAAAAACAAAGGAACGGGGACCGTCATCTGAACTGAGTCGCGCGTGCTGAAACTCTAGGAACAGCGTAGCTCTGAAATCTGATCGCTTTGATGTTTCCTCCGTTCAAAACGTCTCACCTGAGTTCGTGTATGGGGCAATGAGAAAGTGGAGGGAAATAGATATATATTGGTTTTTCCTAAAACGTGTACCAGGTATATCGGAGAGGATTAAGTTAATTACATGCTATTAGGAGATTAATGAGATTTTAAAAGGATAATTGTTTAATTGAGGAAGTTGTTTACCTGTATTATATATTTTTAAATATATATTTTTAAATAAAGTGTAAAATTAAACTAAGTCATTATCCCCGCCTTACTTCTAGGTGCAGCGAAGCGCCAGATCAACCACCTACTTTAGAAAGCTGGTTCGAGCCCGCGTATAAGCGCCATCTTTTGGTTTATTAGCAGTACTAAACGTACATGAAAACAACAGTTAGGTTAGGTTAGGTTAGGTTTCCACGATTAATTTAAATATTACAATTACTGAAAAATCGTTACAATAATTTGAATGTTTAAACGCGAAATAGTACCTGAAGGGATGATTTTCGCGCCCTATATTTATATATATTCTTGTTCGGCGTAATTTTCTTTAAAACATACTAAAATTTTAACGAAATCGGAAGTGTGTAGCCTAATCTAGATAATTACCGAATTATTTCATGTTACAAAATTAATCTGTTCTATTCTTAATACGTACAAAATAATTTTGACTGTTACTTTAAATATAATCCAGTTACGTACCACTAACATGTTAAATACGAGATAACAATGTCAATGTGTGTAATGATTATAATCTTTCTAATGATCAAAAGTGGACACAAACAGAATTAATGGGCTATATGCAGGGAACAAATCTGCATTAATTGGGTTACTACCTAGATAGATATTCCATGTTACGAACAGCTGTCCAAATGATCATTTTCTCCAGTTGCATATTTGGATAAAGAGTAATTGTTAATTAAAAATTACATTATAATTTTAAATTTCATATTATTCTCGGCATACTTTTAAAAATTTACATCTTTGGAAATCATTTTATTATAAATTTGAATCCCATAAATGTAGAGTGTGACTCATATTATAGAACGATTTTATAGGCCAATCAAATTAGATGTTTACTTTGAATTAAAAATCTGTTTTTAATAATTATTGAATTTTTTTTTAAACCGAGTAAAGGAGAAAAATTCAGTATTATTTAGATAAAAAATTCATTGGGCTCTAACAAAAAACTGTACAATCTTTCACAAATTTATAAAAATTTTTTTGTTTCACTCAATCTCCACTATACGTTCTGCTAGCTTCATATAACAATTGAGAAAAACGCTAACTCTATGTACCGGGTGTCCCAATAAGAATGTCTCTCGAAAACTGTTTATAGTACAGCTTCGAGAAAAAAAAATTTATAACAAAAGTGACTTCAAGAAAAACCTGGAAATTATTCACAGAGCTGTAGGTCCACCGCCAGAGGTCGTAATTAAATACCAAAAACTATAAAATGAATTATTTACAAATTTTGCCTAATTAAGATGCATTTGAACTATGATTATCGTATTCTTCAAGAAATTCACCGTATATTTGATTCCACATGTTTTAGTCTATCTCTTCAAATAAAAGATGGGGGGAAACGGGAACTTTATTATGAAAAAACGCCTGTAAGTCCAGTTCTACTTAACCTATCTATGCAAATTTATTTTTTTTGAAGAGAGCTCCTTTCTACCAATGTAAGAGTTATAATTTCGAAACAGCCTAATGAGTAACGTATACGCTAGAGGGCGCTATTTATTTATTTTTTATATATAGCTATTTTTGAAAAATTTTGAATAGAAACATGCAGTTTTAATGAAGGAATATAAAAGTAGACCAAATTAGCAACAGAATAGTGAAAACCGCATGTCGATATCTTTTTTGTATTACGAGATATCCTAAGAAATGCGTAAATTCCAAAACGCAGTTTCCCGGTGACAGCTTAATTAAAATTGACATAATAATTGGAACTATTATTAATAGAACAAGGAAATACAATTTTGAGGAGTCAAAAAATGTTAAAATCCGTTTAGTCAACCCGGAGTAATTCATGTTTAAAGGAAAATGCTTAAAATTTATACATTTCTTAGGATATCTCATAATACGAAAAAGATATCAACATTCGGTTTTCGCTATTCTGTTGCTAATTTGGTCTACTTTTATATTCCTTCATTAAAACTGCATGTTTCTATTCAACAATTTTCAAGGAGAGCTAGATTTAAAAAAATAGATAAATAGCGCCCTCTAGCGTATACGTTACTCATTAGGATGTTTCGAAATTATAACTCTTACATTGGTAGAAAGGAGCTCTCTTCAAAAAGACTAAGTTTGCATAGATAGATTAAGTAGAACTGAACTTACAGGCGTTTTTTCATGATAAAGTTCCCGTTTCCCCCCACCTTTTATTTGAAGAGATAGACTGAAACTTGTAAAATCAAATACGCTGAATTTCTTGAAGAATACGATAATCATAGTTTAAATGCATCTTAATAAGGCAAAATTTGTAAATAATTATTTTTATAATTTTTGGTATTCAATTACGCCCTCTGGCGGTGGATCTACAACTCTGTAAATAATTTCCAGGTTTTTCTTGATGTCACTTTTGTTATAATTTTTTTTTCTTGAAGCTGTACTATAAACGGTTCCCCAGATACGGCCGAGAACCATTCTTATTGGGACACCCGGTACATATTTCTGTGTAACTAATTTAATTGTTTATTATTTATTTACAACAGATTTTCGTCAATTTGACTGTTGTGTAACATATTATATGATTCAACTTGAAGATACTGGCATGACTGCAGTATTGAAGGGCTGTTTTACCAAAAAAACATGGATTCTGTGCGTAAACTGATATTGCAAATCGTCTGTGTCATATCGTGTGATTGAGGCATACTTAGGCTTTAGTTCCACTCGCATATGTTCAATTTGGTTATCAAAAAGATTTGTTCACGTTGGAAGCCACATAATTTGACAATCGCTCAAAAAAACTTATTATATCGTGACAGGCGACGAATCATGGATCTGTGCATATGTATCCGCAACTAAACAGTAATCGATGGTATGGGTCTTTCAAAACTAGCCAAATCCAACAACAGTTTTTTCGGAATTACTTGACATGTCGCTGTACACAGCATTTGTTTGGCAGAAGTATTCGAAAAAATCCGGGAAACCAATTGCAGAAGACGAATCATTCTCCACCACGACAATGCGAGCTCTAACACAAACAAAAACGTTTTTGTACAGTCAAAACATCGAATTGATGGGTCATCCACCGTGCAGTCATTGTATGGCACTTAGTGATTTCTTCTTTTCCGCAGATCAATAATAAATTGCAAGGTCAATGTTTTTCTATACCTGAAGGAGCGGTTGATGCGATCAAATCTTTTGGAGGTACCCAAATCGGAATGGAAAAAACGTTTCGATAATAAATTGGTTCAAACGCATGCCTATGTGTATTCATCTTAATGGAGAATATTTTGGAAAACAATGAAGTTATATCCATTTATAAATATTTGAGCAAGAACCTATATATTTAGCGAGAAATTCTCATTTTCTATAAAATTGACTGAGTTTTTACCATCCCTTTGATCGAAACAAGCTAGTTTCCAGGAAATAATTATCATTAAAGAGTCTGCCTTTGTTCCTGTGAGAAAGGAATTTCGAAAGCATTTTCCCATACTTCGATTAGGCAAATCGTATTGCTCGGTGTACACCAACGAACAAATTAATCCAGAGACAGAACTTTTTCGTGCTTGAAAATAGTGAATAACTATTTATATATGGGCTCAAGTCAAAAAATCTGAATATTGTTTCAGCTCTTTTAAGCATTTTACTGAGTCTTCTTAGACCAAAACGAACAACTTAAGTCAATTACAACTCGAGATATTAAAGAAGAAACCTATAGAAACGTCTCAAATGAATGGAAAAAGAGTTATGTTTGAATATAACTTAAGGAGGGAATAAATTGAGTGAATTTGAATACTGATTGACTATTTCCTTCGAAAAATTTAAGCCAACCAAAAAGCTGTAATATTTTATGTTTACCTAGCAACGATCAAATTTCAGCGATAATACTGCACTAGTGCAAATTATCGATAATTTGCACTAGTGCCAAATTTTCGTCTAGGATTAATAAACATCATTTGGTTTTAATTTTATATTTTAAGAAAAGGAACAATTATTGTTTATATTAAATTAAATTTTTCTCAGGAAATAGTCTGCCAAAATGCCCTCTCGTGCATGTCAAATTGTCTCATAATTTCCTCTCGTGCGCATTCGCGCACTCGAGAAAATTAAATTATCGACAATTTGACATGCACTCGGGACATTAATATTGATAATTCTAGACATAAATACCGTGAAGTCGAAAAAACTGAAGGAAATCAGCCGGATAAACCGATAAACAGACTACTATAATTGAGATATCGACTTCGTTTTTGCACTAAAACATTCTCCGTACAAATACCTAAAAACCAATTTCTGCGATTTTCAAAATTCGATTTGGAAAGGGTTCAAAGAGTGGAACAAAAATTTTTATTAAGGAACCATATATTTAGCAATTGAGATATCAAAGCAACTCTTTTTTAGAAATGCGTCCCGTGTGAATATCTAAAAACTAATTTATCCCTTTTTGATTTCTTTAAAAGGGGTTAAATTTCTAACGGTTGTTACGAAATCTCAATCCTCCTAAACTATGCAACGGTACGAGACTACGTGTGAACTTTCTTCAGAAAAACGTAATCGAGGCTATAATTATAACCGGATGTGCCAGAGGGGAATCAGTATTTATACCACGCATACTCTTTATACCTTCAAACTACCCTTTTCAATTTTAAAGAATGTAATTCCCTATTGGAGTCTGTTTTGCTATGACAATCGATAAATCACAAGGACAATCTTTGAAAGTGGCAGGAATCGATTTGAATTTTCACTTCCAAATTGAATTAATGCATAGAATACATAAGTCTATGACTATGTTGTTGACTATAAATCTGCGCGTTTCTCTTCGTTCTAATTGTCTTGTTGATTTCATCTTTTGCCTCTTTCGATTGTGTTTCACATAATTGCCCTATGTCCACACGCACATCTGCATTGTCCGCCTGATCTTCAAGCTCTTAATCTTGCATGACTCTAGATTTGACTCAAATTGATCCCTTTGCGTCTTTGCTGACTCTACATAGTACAACTTTGAATAAGAATTTATAGTACTACAATTATTATATTCGATTGCCCAGCGGCCCTTTTGTGCATAAAATAAAAATCGCGTTGGGAAAATAGTTGAGAAGGAGAGCAATCAAAACTAATAAGATTTTTTTTTTCATTCTAAGAAATTAAAGTTTTTAATTAACAAATAAAAATAGGGATTGATCGTAGGTGGGTAAAAATTTAGGGTTATTATATATATTTTTGAAAGGTGTATCATAAAGAAATAAAAACGAAACATTTGGTCTAAAAAAGAAAAAAAAATTAACCGGTAGATATTTAGATGTTGACAGATTCTCAGATATGCACACAAAATTTCATGAAAATGAATTTAAACAATGATTTTTATTCCAAATAATAATTTTTTTTAATAATTTTGGTATTTCTAGTCTAAACTGTGCGACTGATAAACTTCATTATCTACCCCCCTAACGTCCAGATGGTTTGGTCCAGCTATACACCACCCAGGAAAACTTAGTAATGACTTTAAGCGATATAACCATAGTAGGATTTGAACAATCATTTGAAAATGAAGCTGAACCAATCCGAATTGAAATAAGAAATTGAAAAATTATTTTCTTTTCCTTTTGGGAGTATGGGATAGCTGTCGATTGGTATATTGATGGGAGAGAAGTGGGATAATTTTATCGGAAAGACCCCTTCTTCTCCGACAGGAAATCACTACATAGTTTTTCGCATGTCGTAATGCCTATAAAAATTAAGTGAATGACGCCAACAAATTTTAATAACTACACTTCTAGCCAACGTTCTCTATATTTATTATATTAGCTACTCCTACTTTATTGGTTGTACTCGGAATCGAAAGTGTATTATGCCACCGTCCCTGAAATGCCATAAAAACTAACCACAAGTCATCAAATCATGCCTGTACTTGACAACATTTTCCCGATTAAGTATTTTCTAAGTCACACTAAGGGCATTTTAGGCCGATCATTCTTCATCTTAAATAGTAACTTAAATGAGGCAAAGTTCAAATCTACTAACAGTCTTTTATTTAATTATTATACAATACCCCATTTGAGAAATTTTGAACTGGTGCATGCTTCTTGCAAAGGTACGAACCAATTGTGTGCACGAGGACTACGGGATAAATTGAGTTAACAAGTTTGGGTTAAGAAAGTAATATAGATAAAGGTATGAATTATTTATTAGGAACTAATTTCGATATTTGGCATTTTATTTTATTATCTCGTTATGAACATAGGTAATAAAAAAATTAAAACAACAAAAGAACTTCAACACATTACGATGCAAGTTTTAATGGTACTTATAAGACAAAAAGACACTCATAAGGAACGGATACCATGTTTCTCCTCGGTATTTCTAGTTCTAGCTAGTATATGCAGAACTTCTGTTTCCACACATCATTATTTCTCTATATCAATCAGGCAGGCATCATAATTTCGGTCATAATTGACCGAGTCGTCGTGGTCTATGATAACAGTCACCGGTGAATGACAGGCATTAACAGATACTGCATTTCGGACATTCACAGCAACATATACATACACACATTCCGTCAATGTAATAAACAGTAATAGGAACTCATTAAAATATTTTGATACATAACTGTAATTTTTCCGTAATTTGAGTTTTCCCCTTTTCATTAAAAGCAGCCGACACCCCAATACGATCTTTTTGACTATTTTTTCCTAAAATCACGCCAGTGATAAAGACCATCAATTTCCAATTTTTTCTACTGCTAAAATGACCATTTTTGACCTGATTTTTTAGCGAAATTCAGTTGTCGATGCAAATGGTGTTTTTTAAACCGCGGTGTTTGCATTACCTTGCAATATTTCAAGCTTTGTGATTCCTAACTAAGCTTGCATCACAACCTAGAATAAATCACCTCACAATCTGTGCGGAAGATGCTCCTGTTTTTGAGATAGCTCTCAAAACCATCCGTTTTACTCGCTTAAAAAATATTGGTGGTCTAGAAGCGCTTAAGCTCACTATTAATTTGTTTTTAAGTCGACTCACCTTTTCTAAGTTCATAATTTTTTCGTGAGTTGATTGAGCTCCGCGCGGCACTAATCCTAATTAATAAAAATCTAGCAATTACTTTTTTTTATAAAATCAAAGTAAATGCTTGAGAGACAATGAATAAAAACTGGAATTATTGGCTTGTTCTTAAAGCAATTGCTAATAATTTTAGAAATTGCTATTAGCAAAAACGTTTTCTTAAGAAGTATAAGGAATTGCTGAAGAGAAGTAGGAATCGCAGCGTTTGCTTAAAAAGTTTGATTCATGCTGAGGTGTAGCATTTGCTTTTTCTTATATCATTCGCTACTTGACCAAGTGCTAAACAGCAATTTCATCGCGTAATTACTTCATTAGGAGCATTATTTTGAAACTAATCTACACGAACCGTCACGGCATAAAAATTAAGCACATTAATCTTCAACAGTGGTTAGAAAACTGAAGTGGTGAGGTTAGGTACTTATCCACAGGTACAACATGGTTTACTGACAAAATCTGATGACTGTAATATCAAACAGATCAAAGACTTCTTGCCAATTCAATAACATTGAAACAGATCTTGAAATATTATTTGGCAATTAATTCATTTTTTCATTTCATAAACATTTTGATTCGAGCTCAGATTTTTTCGAACGTTTCAATCCCACAATTTTTTGAGAAGATTCTAAAAGGTGAGTGGCTTCAAGCTTTTGAGTTGTGGAAGCACCCGTTATAAAAAGAAATTGATGTAGAGTTTAAGTGGTTATTACTTCAAATATAAATAAAATATTTCCAAAAAATCAAAATTTATGCTGTCATATCTAAAATATTCAACATCCGGACTATTGTATGGTTCTATTGCGCAGATCAAGGCTCGGGAATGAAAAAAAAACGGGATAACAATACTTACCCACTGATTTCTATATAAAGAGCTAATTAAAACCATCGACACTGTTTAGTTATTCGTTACGTTTCGAACAGAAGCAATTTAGAGTTGATTTGGTAAGCTGATTTTTTATCCTTGAAAGTATCTAAAGTTTGGATAAGGCAAATTCGAAAATTTTATCGCTAAATATCTTTCTAATTATCTAACAATTTGTAAAATTTTATAGGTATTCGTTACTTATTAAACAGTTTTTGTAACTTAATTTTTTTTATATGATCATTGCGTCCTTTACCACTATAAAGAGATAAAGATTTTTAGCTAAAGTTTACTTATCTTAAGTTTTCAACAAAATTTTAAATTATGTAACGCAAAATATTATAACTCCTACTCCTACACTCATTGGTTCAAAATATGACATTTTCTTCATAGTTTCGGTCAATTTAGTCATTATGTCATCATCTCCAGGTGCTTTCCATTTTAAATTGTGCTAAATTTATTGTTTAATATTCCTCTTCTTGGTCCAATAATTATATATAAATATTCTGATACATCCATACACTTCCATATCTTTTATTAACATATTTTCATTTTTATGATTCATCTGGTTTGTAGTTTCATCTTTTTTCTTTTCTCTCCAAATTGAATCATTTTTTTCTTTAGATGCCACGGTTACTATATTTTTATCGATTTTTCAATGTAAGTAATATTGTTTAAACAAAAAATCAACCAGCAAATAATATCTTAAATTAGCATTTTTATTTTCAAACATTAAAATGACCAAATTATTATCCACATCTCTTTCCTCTTTCCCCACATATTTTTATTAACGCTGCTTGACATAATGCAATACGACGTGCAATTGCATGCAAGTCACAATAAAAGTAAACAAATTTCTAACCTCAAATTTTATCTAATATGTTGTACTTAGTTTAACAATGAAAATACTAAAGCTTAGTTTTACGAAAGTCAGTTGATTTGTTGAGCCAAAAGTAACTAGATTGCAACTTGCACGCAATAAAAATGGCTTGAAACCGATAATTATCCAACATCCTCTTTCCCCAAAGATTTTTATTAACGCTGCTTGACATAATGCAATACAACGTGCAAGAAATTGCATGCAAGTCACGGTAAAAGTAAACAAATGTCTAACCTCAAATTTTATCTAATACGTTGTACTTAGTTTAACAATGAAAATAACAAAGCTAAGTTTTACGAAAGTCAGTTGTTTTGTTGAGCCAATAGTAACCAGATTGCAACTGACACGCCATAAAAATGGCTTAAAACCGATAATTATCCAACATCCTCTTTCCCCAAAGATTTTTATTAACGCTGCTTGACATAATGCAATACAACGTGCAAGAAATTGCATGCAAGTCACAGTAAAAGTAAACAAATGTCTAACCTCAAATTTTATCTAATACGTTGTACTTAGTTTAACAATGAAAATAACAAAGCTAAGTTTTACGAAAGTCAGTTGTTTTGTTGAGCTAATAGTAACCAGATTGCAACTGACACGCCATAAAAATGGCTTAAAACCGATAATTATCCAACATCCTCTTTCCCCAAAGATTTTTATTAACGCTGCTTGACATAATGCAATACAACGTGCAAGAAATTGCATGCAAGTCACAGTAAAAGTAAACAAATTTTTCTAACCTCAAATTTTATCTAATATGTTGTACCTAGTTTAACAATGAAAATAACAAAGCTAAGTTTTACGAAATTCAGTTGTTTTGTTGAGCCAATAGTAACCAGATTGCAACTGACACGCCATAAAAATGGCTTAAAACCGATAATTATCCAACATCCTCTTTCCCCAAAGATTTTTATTAACGCTGCTTGACATAATGCAATACAACGTGCAAGAAATTGCATGCAAGTCACAGTAAAAGTAAACAAATTTTTCTAACCTCAAATTTTATCTAATATGTTGTACCTAGTTTAACAATGAAAATAACAAAGCTAAGTTTTACGAAATTCAGTTGTTTTGTTGAGCCAATAGTAACCAGATTGCAACTGACACGCCATAAAAATGGCTTAAAACCGATAATTATCCAACATCCTCTTTCCCCAAAGATTTTTATTAACGCTGCTTGACATAATGCAATACAACGTGCAAGAAATTGCATGCAAGTCACAGTAAAAGTAAACAAATTTCTAACCTCAAATTTTATCTAATATGTTGTACCTAGTTTAACAATGAAAATAACAAAGCTTAGTTTTACGAAATTCAGTTGTTTTGTTGAGCCAATAGTAACCAGATTGCAACTGACACGCCATGAAAATGGCTTAAAACCGATAATTATCCAACATCCTCTTTCCCCGAAGATTTTTATTAACGCTGCTTGACATAATGCAATACAACGTGCAAGAAATTGCATGCAAGTCACAGTAAAAGTAAACAAATTTCTAACCTCAAATTTTATCTAATATGTTGTACCTAGTTTAACAATGAAAATAACAAAGCTTAGTTTTACAAAATTCAGTTGATTTGTTGAGACAATAGTAACCCGATTGCAACTTGCACGCAATACAAATGGCTTAAAACCGATAATGTCAAGACCTTGCATACTTTTTATCAAGAAATATTGCGTCTTGCATTGCATTGCACGTTGTATTGCATCATGTCAAGAGGCCTTTAGAGGCTAGCTAATCTTCCGTTTACAGTGATATTTCAAATTATATAGCTTAATATCTAACCTAACATTTAATTCTGAGCATAAGATTGAAGAACTGTCAGCTTGTAACACATTTTTTTTGGTTAGTAGCAAATAAATCTGAACTTTCTCTTCGGTTCTTCAAATCGGCGGGTTCTATAAAAGTTACAAAATAACTTCATAAGTAACTTTTGAACCTTATAAATTGTGAAGATTTTAGGTGAAATATAAGCTGTAGAATCTTTATTTAAGTTATGGATCTCTAAAAAATTCATACCATCCAATTTCTAACAAAAAACTTTCATTTTTATCAATATAATTCAATATCAATATATTCACTTTTTAATTGATAATGATTTTTAGCAGGTTAGTATCCCTTAAAAATATTATTATGCATATTTTGAAAGCTTCTATCATTGTTGTTTTTTCTCGGAACCATTTCTACACAGAGCTTTCTTATAGTAAAATCTACTCGAGTGTTTTGCTTATGAAATTTAGTGCGTCTTGTATAATTTGAACCGTTAACCGGCGGTCTTCGTGAATATCTTTGAACATTTTATGCTGACTAAAACACTCTTGAATGGCTCATACTATAATCATCAAACTCTTGGAGGAGACTTGGTACTATTATTTACAACCGTAAAGTTTTTGACAACTCAAACGTGGTCATATCAGCTTTACTGAGGTCGAGTGTTCGGGGCGGCCAAAAACTACGACTACAAACGATATAAACGAAAATTGTACTGAATGACCGTCTTATTAACGATAAAAGTTAGGTTAAGTTAGGTTAGGTTAAGATAGGAAATATACAATTGAAATATTCTCATAGTTTACTTAATTGTAGTAACTAATGTGACTAATAAATGTAGAATTTCGTCATTTTAACCAAATTTTATTCCGACTTGACGGTAGCTATCAAAGAATTTAATTTCTACAAGGACAATACTTTTAGTTGAACGATTTTCAAGTATTACATATTATAGAATCCACCCCTCCTCGAATTTAAACAAGAGTAAACCCAAACACAATCAAAGCCTATAAAACGATTAGATCGTTGTAGGGGGGCGCGGGGCAATGTCACTGTAGATAGCGAACTAAGTGGCTCCCCTTCCTCCGACATAGGCAGCTTCGCATTCCAGAACCGGCGGGTATAGAGAGGGTTTCGTTGTCGTGTGTCACTGGGTGGTCATACCGTGAACAGGGACGGATTCATTTAACGCATTGTTTATAAAAAGCACTAATTTGAATTTCTAAAAAATATTATTACAAAAAGGCGATTAAAATTCCGGCTTTTTGTGGTCTTCCTGCAACACTTTATAAAGTTTTTAAAGTGCACTAAAGATTGAAAAATATGGACAGGAATTGGAGTCGTGACGGAAAGGATTATGAAAGGATACAACACAATATTTACTATTCTCTAAAGAGATAAAGTTTGGTTTTATTGCAATGTTTTTTATTATCAAATTCTACGTCATACGCAGTGGCGGATCTAGAATTTTATTTTGAGAGAAAACGGGGGAAAATTTTGTGAAAGAACCGCCGAATCAAAATACTTTGTTTGTTGATTGTAGGCAATGTGAATGTAACTAAGATATTACAAAAAGTATTAAAACGTTAACAGATATCATACAATTCAAGACGTGGTAGTGGAATTAAGTCATTCTTGACCTAATTCTTGGGTCATTCTTGATAATTTACGATCCGAAGAAATGAAGTATGAATATCCATATCGCTAATTTCCATTTAGAACTCGTTTTCCTAAATTTTTATTTGGCAGAATTCTCACTTAAGTTATAATAATTAGTCCCACGTGTTGAATAGCTAATTCCAGATTTTACTTACCTACTTTATTTCTTTCCTGATGTCTTTATTATACTTCGCTACTCCGCAATATTTTCAAAAATATCCTGAACAACTTAGACATATTTTTCTACGACTGTTGAAAAATTAGTATTATGCTTGCTCGACCTTAATAATACTTATTAATCACGGCAGTCATATAAAATACTACTAAATATTTTCAATTTAGTTCTGTACAGATATTAAAAAAATTGTAAAAGTGAATTTTCCAAGATCAGATTCGAACCCGTGATTTGCAGTTTGAAGGCACGGAGCATTAACACTGAGCTAACGTTAAAAAATCAACGTAAAATGGATATGGGAAATGAAAGTGACATTTATTTAACACCACCAGAAAGCTGCTGAAGTTGCGTCAATAAATTTATTGCCGGAAAGTCAAGAAAAGTATATGCATATGAATTTTGAAGTGGAAACCATTGAACTTTCTAATTATCTTTATTTAAATATTTGTGCGAGCATACACCCTGACCTGGAAAGAAGATTAAGTGGTTTTTCGCGGAGTGATGTACCAGCAGCTTAATCAATAAAATTTAATGAAAAAAAATGATCATTTCGTTTGAAACTTCAACGCATCATTTGTATAGGAAAAGATGTTTATTATCACTTTTTTAATAATTTCAAAATTACATGAATCCAATTTTATAATTCTATAACTTTATTCAACTATTTTGAAAAGTACACACAAAGAAATGAACTTATCCGGGTTTAGGAAAATGATGAACTAGTTTTAGCCAAAACTATGTTGAAGATGAGCTAGTCGATTGATTACTATATGTAATTTCTGTTTCATAATGTAAGGAAATATCAAAACATTTTTCTATTTGTTCTTCACGATTTTCCTCTTTCAAATTAAAAATCTACATTTTGTTTTTTTTTTTCAGAAATTATGACAATATTTTCTCCAAGATATCTTATTGTATTTTGTCATCTATTGGCTGGTATTTTATTCTCAGAAACGGAATCCATTTTTCTTCCCAGAAAGGTAAGTTTTTCTCTAATTTTGATACGAGGGTGACGCTAGATATTTGGAGATACATAGATTTTTTTAATACTATGATTTTATTCATATTCAAAGTAATTATCACCTAAATTAATTCATTTCTAAAACTGAAACCAGTCATATTTTGAGATACCGTCAAGATGATAAGTTTACTGACTCAAGAGCTGCAGGTAACTATTCGTGAATTCTGAAGCATGACTACTAGTCTACTATAGTGTTCTAATCCGGTACTAATCCTGTACTAGACCTTTATACGAAAGAAACATACGTACATAGTTTTATTTTACGTTTATGGCTATTTTGCATGGTGCTGTGGGTTTATTTTGAATCCACCAGGGACAGATAGAGACACTATTCATTAACTGTGACTTTCCCTCTTCCCCAATAAAGTCTTGACGATATTCAAACCTCAAATCTCCACTCACTTTATAAGTTTAAACTACAAATACCGTTTTTTTCGCGTTTGATAGATGGCGTTTACTGACGATCTTCGGTTTAAACTTTACCGTTGGTAAAATGATTGAAGATTTCCACTTTATATTTGATGATGATGACGACGATGATGAAATTATTAAAATTGTCGACGCGCCGAGAAAACGAAAAGTTTAAAGCGAATCTTTAAATTGTCCCACATTTCTTAAACTCGATGTGGTTCTATCGAAAACATGACCTGATATGTTATTTTCACCATTGAATTCCCTTGCCAACTAGTCCCAATTTTTTCCTGTTCTTTCCAAGTTACCGTATCAATTTTTTTGTATTCGTTATTGTATTTTTTAATATGGTTAACCAAAAGCACTACTTCATAGAAATTGCACGATTTTTTTGTTGTTTGCTCATTTTTGTTTATAAAACTTTCTTAAACAATTCAACTTTAAAACAAATATCGGAAAAATGTTGCATTTGTGACAACTAGCAGAAAAAAATATCTGTTTAACTGTAACCTGTTTCTTGGTTTAAACTAGAGTTCAAACTGTAGTTTAAACTTTAGTTCAATCTCCAGTTTTACCTTATGTTGTAAAATTGGCACTAAAACGATTAAATCAACGTTGTACGGATCGCTCATTATAATTCGATTTATATAGCCAATAGAACAGCAATTTGAGAATTGGTTTCCGGATTGTTTAACCTTCGACAATTTTTACTGGTTTCTTGTGATCGAAATTTATCTTAAAGAAATGGAAAATACTAACACTAAGAAGCGAAATAGCAATTTTACTCTCGAAGAGAAAAATTTACTGTCGAGACTTGCTAACAAGCAGAAAAATATGATAGAAAATAAAAAAGTTGATTGAATCTAGTATGCAAAGCATGCTATTTCTCAAAATTATCCATATTTCAAATGAGCTAGGTGCTCTTTGAACCGAACAATAACGCATATCTTAGTCTGTCCAATATACTTTCCGCCACAACCACCACAGCTAATTTCATATTTCTTTTCCAAATTTGGTATTTTATCCCCGCGGAAGGAAGTTTATTGGTGGGAATATTTAGTATAAAACAGGTAAGTTGAGTCATTAGATTTTATGTTTACCTTCAGTCTCTGAAGACGATAACTTGGTTATCCAAACGCTCCTCAGACAGTGTACTTGTGAGTGTTGGTGTGGTGGCGGTGTAGTGGTGGTGTAAACAGTGTATTCAACATTTATCACTATTGCCAACATTTCTTATCTGTAGAAGAAAAGCGCAACTGGAACTTTATCTGCAGGTTAATATTATAACCAGCCCTAACTGTGTCATTCCTTTCAATTTCACGTACATTTCCTGCTGCCATGGCATATTTATTGTACTCCATACCATTTATTACAAAAACGTAGGACACCATCGAGAAACAAAGAGAAAAAACATTTCTTTCATTTCAAGGTCTTTACCACCAAACTATTACGTATTGTAGTAGTGATGTACGAAGTCAAAAGAGGGTAGCATATTCTTCTAGCTCTTTAGAAGTTGTGTGCTTGTCGTAATATACGATTTTTAATTTACTTAATACAAGGACGTTAACGTCCAATAAAAAACAGTATACTGATTTATAGATGTTAATAATAAACATCTAGTCGGTCGTAGCGGACTAAAATTTCTTTCCCTTCAGATATAAAGTCGCTAAACTGATGTAGCCCTTCTAAAGCACCAATAAAACTAAATGTTCGGTATATTAAATGGCTGTCTCAAGTCAAAATAATTTGCAGAAAAGATAGCTGAGTGTTGAGAGCATTCAGATCTTCGGATGATGGAAATCTGAACGAGTGGAAGTTAGTACATTCCATTTACGAATATTGCTCCGAAGTTAATGGAATATCAATTACTTAATACTTAGTTTTTTGCTATGTTCTTTGCCGTATTGAATGGTAAAGGGAAATTTATAGAAGAAAGGCTTGGAATAGAAAATGGGTACAGGATTATTTGCCTTGTTCGCATTGTTCGCATCGTTTCAAATTTCTTGACACTGACACTGTCTACGAGTGCTCCATCGTCTTATTTTCCTAATCGGTGCAATAACGCGAAAAATATTTCCATAATAAAAACCAAGGAAGTTGTAAACAAAACAATACCACCAATAGAGACTGATCTAACGTATTCTGTATTCATAACCTCACAAAAATGCGGAATCAAACTTAGAAGTTGTAAGTAGGCCAACTCTTTAATTTTAATTTAAATTTATTGTTAATTTTCTGCTTGAATTACAAATACCAAATCAGTGTCTTTCAACTAGTAATTTAATTTGTTAATTGAATGATAATTTTTAATTTTGGCTGCACAAACCAAGCTTCAAATACGAAATAATTTACTAATACCTTCGGTTGTATCGTAATAAGTGGGACCAAGACAGGAGTGATCGACGATATTAATAATTATTAATCACTAAAAATAATAAAAACATCTGTTTACACAAATCGAGAAAATCACAAAAACGAAAACAATGGCAGAAAATGACAAATCAAAGTAAATGAGTAAGAGCGTTTTTTAAAATTTGACACTTTTTCCAATAAGTGGAATAATCTCCTAATAAAAGAATTAGGTTAACATTTAAATTATATCTCCCAATACAAAATACTGAAACAAAAACTGTAAAATCTCTTTTCAAAAACAAATTCTCTTATAATCATGTAGGCTATTACGTTTTCAATGTAATTTATAAAAGTAGAACTCAAAGATCCGGCGTTCGTAATTATTGAATAAACAATTTTTTTATTTATTTCAGGGAGATTATCCTTACCTTACAAGAGAAAGGGTATTTATTGAACCTAACAAACGACCGTTTTGTAATGCTTTCACAGGTTAGTTTAAATCTAGAATGAAGTAGTCAATATTTTCTAGTTTTATAATTTTATTTAATTACAATCATACAGGAACTTCATTTGTAATCAATTTCTAAAAATTATCGATGATATTTCTAGCACAGAACACATCCTAAGTGTGATATGTTCTGTGATTTCTAGTGTCTGAATAAAAATTGATGTATTACAGGTTGCGGACGTAAACGTTCAAATTTACCAGCTCTGACCTCTCAAGGCGAAGAGATGGACGAATCGATCAACAGTCTTCTAGAATTAAGCGCGGAACCTGCAGTCGAGGACCTCTCGCGACAAATTATGTCCGAAGCTAAACTTTGGGAAGCCATTCAAGAAGCAAACGTCGAATTAAAGAGGCGTAAACAAAAACAGGCAACAGATGGCGCTCTGAACGACGAGGCGGTTCCTGCACGAAGTGCAACGGCTAGTTGCGCGTTACCACCATGTTACATATAATTATAGATTTCTTTTATATGTTAAATTTAAGGTTTAAAATCTGTGGGAACATCTATATAATCCCTATTTTGTCTAAATGACGTCTATAAAATTTATAAATCGTCGGGATTTCGATTCAATATATGCAAATAGGTTAGAACATAATAGATACGTAGTTTTGAAAACAATTAACAGCTAAACTTTCTGCTATTTCTTGAATAATTGTTTTTAGAATTAAAAAAATGATTAATCTCTATAACTAAATTAAATATATTGAAATAGTCCTTTAATTTATTTATATTCAATTTGGGAAAAGCGAAAAAAGCAGAGAAGTCAATTATAGTTAAGTTAAATCCACGTTTATTAAATTCTTTGTCCTCCGGCCGCCATGCTGAAAAAGAGGTGGCGGTGAAAAAGAGGTGGCACTTTTCTAAGCCATATCAGGATAATTATTTATCACGCATAATATTTGTTAAACATTTTTATTGTGAAATTAAATATCTAGAATATCAATGACTTTAATAAAAATGATGCAAGGATAAGAGAAAATTTACGAGTACTTAAGGTTGCCATACACGTTACGGTTCACCGGAGAGGTTCACCTATGCAACTAGCGTGTATGACTTTAGAATAGTGTAAATCTCATATTGCTGGAAAATTCGAAAAAATTGTTGAATTAAAAACATTATAATAAAAGCTCGACTATAAAAATGCTCTGATGTAATGTTGTTGTAAAATGTTCTAAAGAAAATTTATTCTCGAATTTATTTCCATTAATAACTTTGTTATTTTTATTTTTTCGACCGCTCACTATACTCCAATAGGTTACAGGGTTTTGCAAAATACGCTTTCATTATGTAACTAAATTCCCCGTGTACTTCCATAACTGCTTTCAAAGTTTTTTGCCACTAAAATGGGGAAATCGACAATGAAATGTGTGAGGTTAGATTTTTCCAATGCACTTTGTAGAAAACTGAACAGGTCTAGAATTGAATAGTGTTTTGTTCTCAAAAAGTTTGAATAAAATCCAGAAGAGTCGCACTTTTCGATGACGATGAAGAAATCTTTGAATTGAAGAAGTGCAAGATGCCTTTGGATCTAATGTGTACCACTAGTACTTTCTACCTTAACTGTTGTTACTCCTAGGTGTTTGATAAAGATACTTTGCTTGAGCTGCACGCTTACACATTACTAAATATTCATATCATATTGTGTGCACTGCTTGAGTACTTTTACGGTAGATGGGTTCAGTGTTAAAACGATTTGTAATACAGTAACTTAGATATTTTGAAATTGTAAATTTGCTGGGTGTCTTGAACGAAGTGAATATTATGAGGCAGGTGGCTAAATATAACTATTTGATATATGACAGTTGATAACGAACATAAATAGCCGGCATTAGATAAAAACGTTTCTTACTTTCTGAACAGCCCTCGTACTTAAAAAGTGTTGGTGTCGTAGTTTTTGGACTGCTCTTATGAGAGTTGTGATAATAATTATCATTTCCAAGGCTTCTCATCATTTTTAAACAGTAAAATATGTACTGGGATGCAGAACCGGACTTAGGCATGGGCCAACCCGGGCGTGCGCCGGGGGCCCCCGCTGCGGGGGGGCCTCGCGACGAGCCATATGATTGATTTTTAAACATATGAATGCAAGCGAAAAAATACATCCATAGCCAATGTTCAGAATCAAGATAATTTTTTTTATGCGCAATCATTTTAGAAGTTCCGAAAAATCATATTTAAAAAAATGAAAGCTCGAAGTTGCGCCCAATGCATGGTATCGCTGATTTATTTTTTAAAATCACAACGACGAGTTATAAACTACTAAATTGACTATAATGAAAAATCAACTTGATGTAAGAATTCACGTAAAACGCCCGCTTTACATAGGCCCCTTAAGTATTTTGGCCCGGGGGCCACGATGACTCTAAGTCCGGCTCTGCTGGGGTGAAATAAATTCGCCGTATTTCAATGGCAAAAAATTATAAGATTCTTGGTCGTTCTATTGGTTTTTCGAACAAGTAATTTATAGAAAACATTCAAAAAATATCGAAATGTAGAATTTTTATCCATATCTTTCAAATAATAAATGATGATTGATTTTGAAAATTTGTAAAATTTAAGTATATAACCTATAGTATGTAATTAAAGTAGCATTTAATTTAAAATGTGGCAAATTTTATTTATTTATTTCCCCTGAAATACCTGCACGTTAAAATTATTCAATTTAAGTACAAAAAATTCGTGAATTTAGATATGGAATCAGGTTATGATCACGATAGAATTAATAGAGAATATGTATAAGGTTGTCCTGATATTATAATTAGTTATAATTGGCGTAGCAGCCCTAATTATTCAAGGAAATCTAAAAAATAGTTTTCTCCAAGGATCATAACAATGAAACGAAGCAACTGAAAAAAAATTAAACTCAAGAGTGACTGAAGTTCCCAACTTATTAGTGATATGGCTCTGCACACACAGGAGACTTAATTGTGACCGAAACCTGACTGACCCAAAATTTAACAATAGTCCACATTTTCTTAATAATTAATAATATTTATTAGAACAACATATTCATTTCCTCATTTTAACAAAGTGCTAGGAGCTATTCTACATTCCCCCTTTTCCAGTTTAACCATAAAAACAATAAATTACCTTACGTCGAACCAAACAATCCAGTGTTTGCAAATGTACGATCATATTCGTCCATCTTTGGAATATTGGTCGCACATTTGGAGCTCGGTCTCCAAGCATACTCCGACGATGCTCCACTCACCACAGAAGAGAACAATTGGAGTTATAGGTGGTCCAAAGTTCACCAGAAACTTGGACAGTATAGAGCAGGGATGAGGAAACTTTTTTCTTCGCGTGCCAATTTTTGTTAACGAAATATATGGCGGGCCAAGTAGCATTACATTATATACTAAAATAGAAATATTGTTTTGATTTTTCTGAAACGCTAATTTATTGCGCAATATTAAAAGATAACATTTTTAATTGCAATTAATTGAACTCCAATCAGCTGCGAAGTAAAAGGTTGCTCTTTGTGGGAACATGTGACATGTGGAACTGTTTTTGTTTCTGCATGACTTCATCATAAGCCGGTTCCATTTGAGATGCTGAATTGTGCTGAACAATAGAAAAAGAAGGTCATCTGAAAGCCTATTACGAAGACAATTTTTGCTTAGTTTCATTATTGAAAATGTTTGTCCACACAAATAGCTTGTACCAAACGTAGCCAGTATTTTCTGGGCATGGGCAACTATATTTGGGTATTGTGTCCTAGATAAAGACTTATAAAATTCCAATTTGCTGGTGTTGCTTCAAATGAGTAGCGCGTTCGACGACAGACGCACCTACTCGAGCTTCATTTTCGGTTTTCGCTCGCACAATAATGTTTGATGGTCGCGGGCCGGATTTTAACGCTTTGCAGGCCGGAGACGGCCCGCGGTTCATAATTTCCCGAACCCTGATATAAAGCATAGAAGGAAGATCGATAACCTGACTCTGTTTTACCACGTCAGATGCTCTTACGAGTTGTCCAACTTAATCCCACTTAGAGCAGTATTTGTTGGACCTACTCGACAGGCAGACGGGCCTCATGAACACCGAGATCGCTTGCAGACACCCAGAACGTCAATACAGGCATATCTCTAGACGGCAGGCACCACTCGAACTACTTCATGTAATAGGAATCACTACCTCGTGAATGTTTTTTACATAAAAAATAACAAATATAGTTCCAAGAAACAAAAATAAAAAATAACTAGAATGAAGTCAGTAATTTTACTAGAACGAAATACTAATCTGTTGAAGTGACAAAAATTATGTTGTCGTGATCAGTCTGAGAACAAAATAACCTTCGACCATTGAATAAACAGGGGGAGGTCTATAGTTCCCCATTCACATACAAAGGTTCTTACCCACTGCGAACTGGTAATTGATTTGTGCGTTAGAAATGAGCTTTTTTGAGTTAATCTGTGTGCATTCGGCTTAATAGTGTAAATACTTTAAGGTTTGTTTCCAAACGACGATTCTGGCATCGTCAGGACCCGATTCATAAACTGCTTTAACTATTTTTGTGCACGAATTACGCTGTTTCCAAATGATCCCGTAAAATGTCAAGTTAGAACAGTTTAAAGGTTCATTCATATCATGATCGGATTAACTCCGAAATCGTAAGATTTTTCAATACCTAAACTGTCGATTTCTCTATAAACTAGAAGTAAAATGTACTCTCCTATCGTTTCAGCAGCCTACGAGTGTTGTATAAAAAGTTTCCGACCTAACAAAAAAACGAGATATAATAATTTTTATTTTCCAACATAATTTCCTCTTAAGTATATACACTTGATTCAGCTATGTAATAACCACTTTAATTAATAGATACCGTCTGTTTCGTCGAAATAGGCATTTACTTTTGCTATAATTTCCTCGTTTAATGAAAATCTCTCTCTTGCAAGTAAAACTTTAAAGTTAGGAAACAGGAAATGTGTGTGGGGCCAGATTTGGTGAATATGATGGGAGATCAACAAACTCGAAGTGTAATTCGTGAATTTTCACCATGGTAACCACCGAAGTATGAAAAGGTGCGTTGTCCTGAAGGAAAATAACTTTCTTTTTCTTCAAATATGGTCTGCGTTTTGTAATTTCTCCCATTTAGCAAGCAATGATGCGTAGTACTCTCCTGTTCACCTTTTTGAATACAATTTCATGATTGTCCCAAAAAAAACGGTTACCACCACTTTTCCTACCAATAAAACCGTCTGTACCTTTTTAGGAGTAGGTTCTACCTTCGTAACTCACTGTCTTAGCTGTTTATTCGTTACTGGAGTGAAGTGGTGGATTCAAGTTCCATCTGTAGTTATCAGTGCAAAAAATTCAATCCATTTCATTTAGACCGCGTCAATGGGGTTTGGGAAATGGTCAAGCAAATGTGTTTTCGATCCAAAATGAGTAAACACATGCATAATTCTTTGGTATAAAGCAAATGCGCTTTTTTGATACGCCGATAACCTTTTCTATCTCGAACCTTAATCCGAAGGTTGTCTAGTACTTGAGGAACATTTTTCAAGATATCGCTGGTTGTCGAAGTCTTTTACCGTCCCAAATACTCGTCGTCAGGCATGTTTGAATTCAATTACCCTAAATTTCACGGTTGTAAATGATGATATACAGTCTACCTATACAGCGTCCAGCTCCTCTCTTTTTTCCATTTTATATTGTTCAACAGGAGTTAAGAGTCCAAAATTGCTGAAATTTGTGTGAGAATCTATCAACAAATTCGCAAAGTTATTTCTCAACATACATTCTTAAATGCTGAGTGGTGGTCGGGAACTTTTTAGATAACCCTCGTATAAGGAATCATACAGGGATTTTAATATTTGTTGTAGGTATGGGTGTACAAAAAAAAACGACACGGAAGTTGCAAGTAACTGCACGTATTATATTCAAATACAATATTATTGATGATTTATTGATTAAACACGTTTTGTCATTCGTTCCAACTTCCTTAGTTATTTCATCAACAACGTTTTTTTATATGCTGATGTATGTATATTACTTAACCAACACTTTTTTCAACATATTATTTAACATTATTAAATAGTGATCTTTCCTAATTGGAATCTTTAAACCTTTTGATGAACATTCTTAAAAATCATATCTAGGATGTTGTACTGATTTGTTTGTCCTATATTTAACCACGATCATCTAAATACATTCGTTTTCTATTTGTTTTCGTATTTGCCTGTAATATTTCGCATCGATGTTTAGGTCAATCCAAAAAAATCAATGATTGTTTTATTTTTTGCCGTTAATGAAAATGTTTAAAGAAGCCTACTTTATTTCCATAATATACATATAAGCATCCTTTATATTTTAAATAAATATTCATAAACTTCCTTTTATATGGAAATATTTCGACAAATTAGTGATATTTTCTATACGTAAACCGTGAGAAACGGAATTTCAAAACTCACTCACTTCCCCCAATCTAGTTATTAGTCATAGCTTGGAATCTTGGAATTTGGTATTCAGAGACCCTTCAATATCCAAACGAAAGTGACTAGTAGCCGACTAGATGTTATTTTAAGCGACAGCAGCAGTGCTAATTTTTTCTTTTTGAGTTCTTGTTATTGTTTTATCAAAATTTAGAAGAAGTTCTTGTCAGTATTAATTTGAAAATGGACTCAGATAATATTCCAAGTACTAGCAGACATTATTCGGTTCCCAGAAAAAAGAAGCTCTGTTTCTGTATCGTCTACAGAGACGCAAAACGTTCTGAATTTGTATAACCAAGTCTCAAATAATGAACCGGAGACAATCGAGGATGCCATTGAGTTTAAAATTGTAAAAAAGGTGGATGAGTTATCGAAAATTTTCGTATATTGTGGTTTCTTCATTTTTAATTTACAGAAACAACTGAGATCTTATCATCGTTTTAAAATTTGTTTCGCCAACAAATTCAAAACTTTATGTACCTAAAATTCTTTTATAAACGTAGTTACCGACCTTGAAATTCTTTGTAGATTTAATTTTACAATTTTACCGTTTATCTATTAGGTAAATTATTACTTAGTTTGTCTATACTGGATATACTTTAGTATATCTAGTATTTTATGTCATCGCTTCCAATCTAATAATTTTTTTAGTGATTTCTAGTAGGGTGACACAGATTTCCTAAAATGGTCTTCCTAGTTTACAAACAGGGCATAGTTCTGTCTTAGAAATGAAGTATGAATCTATTTTTTTCCATAATTAAAATGTGTGTCTATATTCTAATCCTCTACAGCGACGCCTTTCAGTTACCCAGCAGTTCAGCGATTTCGATATATTCCTTGTGTCTAGTTTATGCTTAAATTGCAAAAGATTTTTGAGCATTAGTTTTAACTGTGGTGCTCAAGTGTTTAGATATTAAATCTATCAAATATAAATTAGTACTTTTCAAGCTTGCAAAGTGATAACCAGTGACAGCTGTAAGATATAAGTACAAACTTATAGTTTTAGGTGAAGCTGACCACGCTTCGTTAGATGAAAAGAGCTTCAGTCGGAATCCTGCTCAATTTCCACCAGTTCCCAATATAGACATTGTTGCAAGATAGGTGCAAAGTCTTGTCTATAATATAACGTAAAGTTACCAAACACTATAGACATTGCAGTTAAATACATCTTATAAAATATACCATAAAATTTAGCTAACTCCATTAGTAATAGTAATCACCGAGGTAATTACCTACTTTTTTCATGAAACGAATACTTCTGTACTCATTTCTTTGTCCGTACCAACAAAACCAGAGAGAATTTCGCACTTCTCTATGTAGTAACTCTTTAAGAAGACCTTTCCCAATAGAACTGAAAATAGCAAGGTCTAAAAACGAAGAAATAATTTTATAAAGCAAATAAACTGGCACACAGAAGCTAACGGCAAAAGAATTTGTTCCCCTCATGGCGGCCATTTTTAAATGAGCCGATTTTAAAAATTCGTTAAATTCCTCAATAGTATAAACGGATAAAACATTGATTACAAACTGACTGTTAATCAAAATTATTCATTAGTTTGAATCATCATATAGTACAAATTCCATTCAACATATTTTTCATGAATAGTCAATAATACAATAACAAAATAAAAACGCAAATGTACTTTTAATTTATAAAGACCAATAAGCTTGTAACAAAACATTATCATTAATATACTTATACTGCATCCTATTGGGAAAAATTTTCTAAATTTCTTCAACTCGTAGAATATCGGTTGAGTAGACACATCCATTCCGATTACAGGTGAAATGCTGATATTTTAACCTGCGCACAGGATGTATCTGTTAACTCGGCAAACAAATTTTCATTCTATCTTCTTCAACTGTACGTTATCTCTGTTGTTTGGAGGTGTGTTGTTATTTGATATTTCGCATCATGTTACGCTGTTGCCGTTTCTAAATATTGGTCGTGAAATACATAACTTCATAATATATTTGTTTCACAAAGTAGGTAAAAATAACACATATCAAATTATGTCTAAGCTAGTTTATACCCTTAGGGTTTTAGATGAATCAAATGAACATTTCAGGGACTAAATTTGATATTCCAATTAAATTTAACCAAATATTTTATATTTTGTTACAATTCCTATTTAATAGTTTATACTTATATTCATCATAAATGTTTATTTATTATTATAGGTTTATATTGTTAGTAGTTATATACATAGAAACAATAATATCTCTAGAAATTGGACTTAATAAGGGGTAATTTATGAGTACTTTACTTATTATTACTGCAATAACAGTTTTGTTGATTTCACATAAATTCGAGCATTTTTACCTTTCCTTATAATTTCAGTTCGTGTGAACGAGGAAACATTGGCAACATCGCTTCAGTTGCCAAGTAAGTAGTTGTAGTTTCTCCTATCTTCGTAGAAGATGTCAGGTGCGATTTTGTTATGATTTTATTTATTTGAAATGGTCTTTTAATAAATAGTGTTAACATTTGATGAAATATGTGACTGTGATTGTCGTGAATAATCTTTTGATATTAAATTTATGTGTATAGGTATCGTTCAGAAACCTATATCCTTGAAATAAAAAAATTCAACGCATTGCTACCTGTTTATTTTAAAAGGTAAGTAGTTTCCGTAAAATACCTATGGTTATTTTCCTAATGAATTCTGTAAATATTATTTCAACTCGATTTAACAACTTACAAGTGTAAATTAATTGCTATATCCAAGCATAGGAATTCTTGTGATACAGATAATTGTAAAGTAATAGAAATTTGTGTTTGGTTAATGGTTTTGAAATGCTTTCACAAGGTTTTTATTATACGGAGGTGCAAAAAGTTAATAACCATGTTGTAATTCATAACAATCTTATTACTTTTTGATTTAACAATATATCTGAAGAGAAAAACTAATTTATTATAATGCTTAACACTTCAAAACATTTATTTTATTAAATACATTCGAAGAAATATAACAATAAATAAAAATTTCCTGTTGTAGTTAAAATTTTATTTAACAATAATACATAAATATTTATGATAAACCTTAGTGTCATTGTTTGGATGTATTTGATGAGATTTATGTTTATCTTAAACGATCATTAACATGTTTATTTCACGTCTATATTAATTTTATAGAATTTATAGAAATCTAGCTGCTACTATAATTAACTTCTTCCCTATCACTGATATTGACATGGTTGTTGAAGTCTATTTTGAATATCTTTTATAACAACTACTTTCACATTATAAGTTCATCCTTGTTTGAAACTTCAATAGCCTTTTTTTTTAAACAATTATGTCTCATGTGAGTTTCCCAAAGTTTTTAGTACATTTTTAATTAAAAATACCACTATAACATATTTTTCAAGATTTCACTATCTAATACCTAAATTATATGATGTTTTCAATTTTGGCAGAACTAAATTTATATCATGTATGTGGATAGTACTTACATATAAGTACAAAAGAGATGATAATTGTTTTAGCCTTGCTTGGCACAATACAGATCTAATTTGAAATAAAAATAAATCAGATAAGGTGATAATATATTTTTTATATTATTAGACGTTATTTTGAAGTAAATTATTTATGTAGAATTGCTAAACTGAACATTTGCATGAGCACTGCAGAGCGTACCAACATTTAGTTTAAGGTTATTAATGAGGCTAATGAAGTGAAATAGTGAAAATGAAAGCAAAAAAAGGAAACTAAGAATTATAGTGGTAATTAATATGAAAGTCAAATTAAGTATCTAATAAAAAAAGTTAGGATTCCAATAATATTTGAACTTAAAACTGCTTCTATACATTCTTTACTTTTAATATGTATAGATATAGAGTGACACATATATTTATACTAGTAATCCAGTTACATAGATATGGCACTAATTTGTCTGGTTCTACTGTTTTTTTTTAAATAACCTTTATTCGCAATCATTTATAATTGTAATTTATCCACTTTAATGAAATCACTTTAATACGCTAGAGGAATATGGATATTGGCAGACATTTCATCAGTGTTGGTTTCAGAACTTATAATGCCTGTCAAAACTCTAGCATCAAAATATGTCTTCTTTTGAAAAGAACAATTAGTATCAAGAAAACTTTCTTGATTTATCTACCTTCCTAGATATACAATTCTGTCTATAACTTTCTGTTTTCAATTCTCCATATTATAATAACATATATAGTTATTTAGGTAGCCTTGTTGTACAGATAGGGCAATAATGTGTCTCAAATCTACTGTTTCCTTTCAAAAAATTATCTTTATCCACAATTATTTGGCAATTGATATTTTATTCACACTAATGAACTATATAAAGCAATAATGGAATAACAAAATCATTTTAATCCACTAGAGAAATAATAAAATCACATTTTACTTAATTATGATATTAACACAGATATCAATAGACATTTTGATTTGTTTTATCTTATGTCAATTCGTTTACATTAATAAAAAGCTTGTAGTGTTAGTTTCAGAGCTCATAGTGCCTATTGAATCTCTAGAATCAATTGATGTCTCATCTTACAAGGAACGATTAGTAATAAGAGAACTTTCTAGCTTCCTAGATATACAATTCTTGATATAACAACAGAGCTTTTCCATCCACTATATTAATATAAATCTTTTGAAATGTATTTTTATTCTGGTAGTCATGTTACATACATTTAGCACAAATGTGTCTCAATCTACTGTTTTCTTCAAAAAAATAACCTTTCTCAACAATCATGTTACAATTGATATTTCATCCCCACATTAATAAACAATTTTAATTCACTAGAGAATTTATAAAATCACATTTTACTTCCTTATTGATATTAACAATGATATGTTGGTATCAGAGCTCATAGTATTTATTAAATCTCTAGAATCAATGGATGTTTCTTCTTGTAAGAAACTATTAGTTATAAAAGACTTTCTTGCTTAACCTAGCTTTTCCATCCACCAGATTAATATGATACATTGATTGACATTAATCATTATTCAACTAGTCTTTTTGCATCACTATGGTACTAACATGTCTCAATCTACTGTTTTCTTTTAAGAGTAACCTTCATCAAGGGATTCCAATTTTGACATATACAATGTTGCCAAGTACTTTAATTTAATTATTGAAATCTCAACATCGATATGAATGAGTTTAGGGACCGATCGCATGCGCACTTTCAAAATTGTACGCACGCTATCGGTCCCTAAACTAATTCGGAATTTCAACCGCGAACAAAGCTATGATTAGTGTCTGATTTTATAGTTGTGTCTAAACTTTCATCCCACGATGATATACCTATCGTTAACAAAACATGAACACATACATTAATCAAAAAGTCCCTAGTATAAAACATTATCATTTCGCAACAAAACATTGTTTACGCTATATTAGAAATTAATCATTAACGAATCATCACACCTACACAAAATATATTTCGTTTCAGAGAGTATGATGTCACCCACGACAAAAGATTCGACAGTATTGGTGAACGGTACTTCCACTCGGACGCCTAGTTTCGTTTTAACGCCGGAGCACGCTTCACAAAATTCCGAACAAAACAAAAGTCAGTGTTCGTCGTTATCCGATGTGGAAAATTTGGAATGGTCAACTGATATTTTAGAAGTTGATCCCGAAAGCAGTACCAACGGAAATAATGTGTACGTCTATTTAAATTTACGAATTATTTTGTAGGTCATCGAGGAAACTAAACTAACCTCCACATTTAGTTAATTAAAATCCAAAGATTTAATATGAAGCTTATTCAATTAAAGTTGCATTTATGTCGCGGTGAAGATATTAACATGTTGCCAAACTTATCTGGAAGTATGGGAACATGCTTGAAATGTTTGTTTTACAATTTGAACGAATATTTTCATATAAATAAATCGAAGCAAAAGTATTTTGAATGGTATTGAAGCATAATATTGTTTAGATTTAATATATTTATCACATGAATATGAATTTTTGTTACGCAATCTTCAATTAAACAGATTTATTCAATGAGAAATATATTTACAATGCACTTTCTTATAGTAGATCTATATTTTTTTTAGGAAGCAAAACATACACTTAACTAGGATGTAGTGATTTGAATTTTAGTTTGTGTGTTTTATTTATTCTTGGTTATTATTTGGTGGGGTCTCCTTTTAGCTCCATACACTTTTCCCAGCGATGTTCAATAAGTTCGATACCATTTTTATAATAAGAATCGCCAAGCCCCTCAAAATAGCCGTTAGCTGCCGACATCACCTCTTCATTGTTAGAAAATCCTTGACCACCAGTCCATTTTTCAGTCTGGGAACGGAAAATTATCCGAGGGAGCTAAATCTGGCAAACGGGGTGCATGAGGTAGCAATTCAATTTCACTCAAACGTTGCATAATACTCGCCGTTTCTAGTTTTTCATTTTTCAAGGTAGTCAATGAAAAATATCCCACGCGCATCCCAAAAAACCGACGCCATGACCTTGCCTGCAGATGGAACGGACTTTGCCTTCTTTGGAGCCGGTTCTCCTTTTTAGTCCATTGTTTTGTTTCGGGTATAAAGCGATGGGCCCACGTTTCATCTATGGTTAAGAAGCGGCACAAAAATTCGGCTTTATTGCTGCCAAACATTACAAAACACTCGATGGAAATATCTTCACGACGCTGCTTTTGTTCCATTATGAGCAAACGCGGCACCCATCTTGCGAACAGTTTTCTTGAGGAGGTCTAAAAACCAACAAATAACCTCACAAAGCATTAAATCCACGCGCACGAGCTTACATCAAAAGCGGTTATTTTAAAATGGGCATCAGTTGTTTTTGAAAATTCGTTAAAATTTCCAATTTGTGCTTTATCATTTTCAGGCCTCATAACTTTGTAACGAGGGTTACTAATTAAGTTTTGAGATATGGCAACACTGATTTGAATATGTCACAACAGATATTCTCATCGTAAAGTTTGACATTTTCAATGATGACGAACTCGAAACGTGTTTTCATACGAGTGCTATTTGAGTTGTTTACAGATATTTGTAAACATTCAATTTTATCAAAAAAATAGAATTAAATCGCGAAAATTTTCGTGCAATGATTTTCTATAACTTTCGACGTGGATTTAACCAACGGCAGAGTGCTGATCAACTTACCTCGACTTCTGGTGATGAAGCCACCGCGCCTCGCTGCTTTTTCGAATTCAGTCGTGGTCGCACTTCGCTACATGATGAATTTGGTGAAGATCGACCAAAATCGGCTGTTGTGCCAGAAAATATCGATGCTATGCGTGAACTGATATCGCAAGATCGTCATGTAACATACCGTGAGATTGAGACATACTTGGACATTAGTTCCATTCGCATAAACAATTGGTTGTCAAAAACAAATTGGATAATCGGCCAAAAAAAGCTCTTATCGTTTGATGCAAAGAAATGCTCAAAAAATTCAATCGCGGTACTTCTTTGTGACATGCGACGAACCATGGATCTATGTATAAGAACCCGATGCGAAACAACAATCGACTGGATGGGTGTTTCAAGACGAGCCAAATCCAACAAAAGTTGTTCGCGTGTGAAGCACTTCGAAACAAATGGCTACAGTTCCATTAGAGCAACGTAGAACTGTCAATTTTGAATGGTACACCAGCATTGGTTTGTCAGAAGTTTGAAAAATCAGGAAAACCAATCGAAAAAGACGACTTCATTACGACAATGCGAGCTCTCACGTACCAGTTCAAACAAAAACGTTTTTTAACAGTCAAAACTTCGAATTGATTAGTCATACGCCGTGCAGTCCTAGTTTGGAAAAAAAAATTGCGAGTTCAACGTTTTTCTACACTTGAAGAAGCGCTTGATGCTTTAAAATCGCATGTTTTAAAGGCACATCAATCGAAATGGAGAAAATGCTCAGACAATTGGTTCGAAAACATGCAAAAGTGTGTTGATATATTTGTTTTAATTTGTCTATCTCAAAACTTAAGTAGCAATCCTCGCATGTGATTCATCCTAATCTAAATTTTTTTATTGATTTGCAGTTTTTCTTTAAATGCTTTTCTTTCAAAACAAATAATGGTAGTTGTAAGGATGACCATTATATTAATATACTTTCTGGTTAGAAATATGTATTTATTTATGACGTGGACGTTGCATTGAATACATAGAAACCGTATAAGTCCGATTTGAATTCAGTGTCAGCGGAAACAGCGTACGAATTATACGTACATATAAATATATTTTTAATTTATTCTTATTAGTCGTCAATTAAATGTTGGATAATAGTTACCTAATAAACAACGCGAATAACCAACTTTCCGTAACCGAATTTCAGTGAAACTACTTCGTTTTTACAGTGTGGTTTGTTTTTATTCACATAAAGCAAATAACACCACAACTTATAAGTAAGTTTAAAAAAACTGTATAGTTTTCGATTTTCATTGTATATGGTAGAATGAGTTTTCAATATAGATTTAACCCTCAACAGGTATGATGAAAACTAGTCTAACAATTAGTACCGTTATTTTCATGGTCATCTATTGATACACTTACGTGGTGCAGTCCATGAGTTCTTGGCCTCATATACACTCGCGAGCAAAAAAATCGACTCAAGTCGCACGCTCGCGGTCATAAGTTTTTCTAATTTTAGCATCTCAATACCAAGGTTGTCATTAATTAAATTTCATTCACTCGATCTCATTCGATGCTATCCCATTGTACAGTCAGCGCCTTTCTGAGGTACGATTTCGTGGCCGATGCAGAATTTCTAGCGAACTTTTCTCCTCAGTTCATCATCCTGTAAATACTACCATACAAATCCTGCAGTATGTGGAAGGATATTGTCCTCTATACGATGAGGTAGTCTCCGAAAGTTCTTATATGTATCGGTTACCGCTACTTTTAACAAACACCAACTGGGTCTCTACTTTCATTGTAACGCCCGTTCGAACCATCCAGGAATCTTCTTCAAAAGCCTCGTTTGCTTTTATGCAACAATGCGTGAATCGTTCTCCAGGTCTTCTGTATACTCGTATTTTTCAATTGCTACCATGCAGGTACATTCTGCTTTCGTCTGAGAAGTTAACGGAACCCTATTACTCTCAGTCCAATTTGTCTGATTTGGGGCAAGTGGCTGGCCTTTTTGACTCAAAGTTAGCAGCCTTTAGTTACTCTGCGTTACTCTGAACTCTTGTCGGATACCAATGAAGAACCGATTTCTCAGCGCTAATAAAGATTCTGTCATATATCTCGGATGTGCGCCTTTTTATTCCGGAATCGCATCTTGGTGACGACGTGAATTCTGTAAACAGAAGACTGACTCATGTTCAGCGTGCTGACCACTTCTCGCAATAGGCTGAACGCTTCAGCGGCTTTATCACTTGTTGTGATGTTTCAGGTCAAATTTTGAAGCCAATGCCATTAGCTTTAAGAATTAACTAAGAAAAATACAATTTCGTGTTCAATTTTGTGTCAGTGACTTGCGATTGCAGGAGTGTCGCTTGAGTATTTTGATAAAATTTTCGCTAGTGGAAAAAATATTGTATGCAATTCGTCTGTAAATGCCTTTTTTCGACTTCACACTCGTCGAAAAAAAGCTACTTCACACACTTTTTACCTAAATAACTAAATCACAGTAAACTAACTTTTTCATAGAAAAGTCATTCCACCATCAAACAAGCTTTATTGGCGATTGAAATGAGTACAAATTATAAATATTGCAAACAACTAAAACTTGTTTTTATCTTATGTTTAGAGGAAGTTTCATGTTTATTTATTTCATATCGCTGAACTAAAATGACAAATTATATCAACAAACTTTTTATGCATATAATCACGTAAATTAATGTTTTATAATCTCTATAATATTTCGATATATTCCTTTGTTTGAATAACTAAATATAGTGTAGCAGCCTTTTACTTTATAAAATACCCATGAAATAATATTAAAATCACAAAAAAGATAATAAAGAGGGATATTAGACCAGTATTCAAAATATAGAATTATAGTTCATATTACGTCTATAGTTGACTATAGACGCAATCTACACTATAGACCAAATGATAGAAAAGACAGCAGAATATAAAAGGGAAATACATATAGTTTTTATTGACTTCAGAAGTGCTTTCGACTCAACGAAAAGAGAGAAAATAACAGAGGAATTAGAAAGACAAGGATATCCAAAAAAATTGAGAAAACTCATAGAAATAATACTAAATAAAAGTGAGATTCCAAGGTACGACATCAGATAAAACGTACACATATAAGGGGGTTAAGCAGGGAGACCCAATGTCACCAACGCTATTCAACATAATTCTGGAAGGCATTGTGAGAAATGCAGGACTACAAAATAAGAAGATTACACCAGATGCAATACAGATAGTAGCATACGTAGATGATGTAACGGTCATAGCAAATGGACAGAGGGAATTAATAAAATCGATCAACAAATTAGAAGAAGAAGCAAGAAATACTGACTGGAAATAAATGCAGACAAAACAAAATAGATGAAAATAGGAGGAAAACTAGAATAGAGATCAAACCAACTGAAAATTAGCAACTACAGTTTTAAAACAGTATGAATGAATTAGCTGAATAACGTTGGGACAAACAACCAGAGAGAGGATAAAGGATAAAAAAGGGCTATCAAGCCTATGGAAGAAACAAAAACCTACTAAAAAACAGATATGCGATGGAAACAACAGTGATAAACAAATGAGAAGAAGAAGAGCTTAAAGAACCGAATAAAAGATAATGAGAACTATAACAGGCCCAAGCATAACACAGGAAGTAGAAAGAAGAGCAAAGAAAAACGAAGAAATAGAGAGAGAACTGGGGAAGGCGAATATAGTGAGATACATAAAAGCACAAAGGCTCAACTGGGCCGGGCACATAATGAGAAGGAAACCAATTGAAATGATCAAAAGAATAACGCAATGGATCTCATTGTGGCCAAGGAGAAGAGGCAGGTCGAGAAAAACTTTGAGAAACGCAATAGAGGAGGACATAAGAGCACTCAATATAGAAAACTGGAAAACAAAATTCCGGAACCGAAAAGAATGGAAAATAATAACGAAAGTAGCCAAAATAAACGACAAACTATAAAGAAAATGAAAATTAGAAAATTAGGAGTAATCCACCTCAAAAAAAAATGTAAAGCGCCAAAAGTGATAGACATAATCCACATGGGATTGAAAGGCTTGATGATGATGATGAGTTCATATTAACGAACCATCAGTGACTGAGGATGGGATAGTGCGTGTGGGAACCTACATCAGTCGGCTTGTCGAGTGCCAAAGTTAACAGCTTTTTCAAAGACCGGGAAGAATGTGCCTGTCTCTGTTGAGCAACGAATTATTATACAGATTTTCATCTGTTAAAAATGTGAATACATCCGAATTTACTGCATACTGCTTGCCCATGGTTAGGTTCAAGAGCAATCAAGAGCATTCCCGTCGTCTTCGTTTGTGAATAGAGAACATTGCACGTGTTTGTGAGCTTATGAAACGGGTTCCGCGCTTCAATTTTCGGAAAAACTTAGTGTTAACTTTGAAAGTCTTCTATCGATTATTAGAAAGCATTTGGTCTTGCTGGATGATGATCAAAAAAGTTCGCAATTGAAACTCATTTTGAAGTAGCTTTTCTGTATTAAATTGTGCATAATTACAGTCTCGAATCAAAACGTGAAAGTAGGAAGTGAAGAAAGAAAATCTCGTAAAAGTCAGAACTCGATTATATGCGTAGAAACTTTTGCTACGGGTTATTGGAATTGGAAAAAAATTAGACCATCAACGCAACTTACTACTGCCGTCTCTTAAATGAAGTTAAGCTTCAGTATACATGACTTTGTCCCATCCACGAAGTGTTGTATCTCCTCGACCACACCAGGCCCCAAACAGCAGCTGCAGCGCCGTAGAAACTAGTAAAAAGAAATGTACACTTTTCAAACATACAATCAAGAGTTATAACCATGTAATTTCCGCATGTTTGTACCTCTGAAAGAAGCACTCAGAGACCAGAGACTTAAAACCAACCAACAAGTGCAACGGGTTAAAATATACAGCTATCTAGGGAATAAATTGTAAAATAAAGGTCTTTCCAAAGCGATTCGGTCCAAAAATATGATAATCATGACGAAAATCGCTTTCCTAATTTTTTTTTAAATGTTGCATTAAATTATGAAATTCTAAATCTGGTGTTTGCTCAAAATTGTCTTTGTTAATTCTTCATGTGTAGTTGCCTCTCAACCTTTAGAATGAAAGTTTCAAATTTACCAAAAACGTTCAATTTGCGTCATCTGAGGCACATTAGGAACATTCCTAGACTTCTCAATAAACGAAATTTTCAACTCTGCAAAAGCTCTCCCAATGTCCGTTGCATAATGAGCAGTTGCCATATCTGTACAAATCACAAAATTTCCTTCTTGATGCTTTTTTTACAAACTGCTTAAATCTAGATCTAACACTCTTTTTCATATATTTTGGTGGACAGAAGTTTCAGATGGATAAATGTATGATGAAGAACTACCGCGAAAAGATATCGTCAATCATACACCATTACTTTCGATTTGAATTTTTTGTGTCTTTTGAAATACTTGCTAAGCTGTCTAAAAATATACTTATTTTTTGTCCCCACGCCCTTATCTAGTTAACTGAGTTTCCAAATCATGGAAAATCGATGGCCTTCGAGTGAACCACGACTTATCGAGATCGAGGTTGCTCGTACCTAACCTAACCTAAAAGCTCGTTTGTTTGACCACATAACAATTGATCATTTGCGTGAAGTAACTATATGTTTGCTATAGTAATGTACAACATTTTTTCTACGAAACAATTATTCGTAAAGGCCGTTCATACGTACAAATTGAATTTTTTGTATGGAAAGCCTCACTCAAGGATGGCTTAATGATTTCATAGGTGAACAAAAATTAATCATTTCGAAAAAATTATTTAGGGGTGACCTATTTGGAAAGGAAACGGAAAATCTGGCAATGTAGATCGATTATATGATAAACTATACCGAAATTTATGAAAATTATAGTTGTTTCTGAAATAATTGCGGCGTTCCACATTTCAGACTCTAAATTTTATATGTATCAGGAAATCATGATTTTTTACATAGATAACAAAACATTTTTTTCTGTTTTAGAGGAAATGAAACAAGAACTATAAATGGAATAAATAGAAACACATGGTTGCGTACAAGTTTAAGGAGATCTTCTCCAAGGTGAGACTTTGATTTACAATTCGTACATGCCTGTATAATAAATAGTTCCTATACCTATTGAAATAAATTCCATTGCGATATTTATAGTGAATAATTAAATGTTTTACAAGCAATCTTGAAATAATATAAGAGAGGAAGAGTGATTTTCACTGTATTTGTAGTTTCTGTTGTGATCTGTCAAAATTACCACCATTTACTGCAACCTCTCCAGAAATTATTAATAAAAATCCTACTCTTGTCGAAACGACGATCCCAAAATTGTTTTTTCGGCCAATAACATCACGGCCCAGTGTTCCACACTTCCAAATATAAGATTTATTAGAGCTGGGGGAACAAACTCTGCTTCACTTTCAGTTAGAGCCCGAAGAAAAAACTTGGCAGCAATATTCTTCAGGGAAAAAGTCTAAAAAGAACAATGGAAGTGACAAAAGGGAAAAAATTGGAAAAAAAAGTTTTGAAAAACCAAAATAAGTTGAAAACAGTGGTGAATCGAAAATTAAAGAAAATGTGGTGTCAAAAATCTGATGATTCAGAACGAATCTATTTTTTTTTTTCATCGTTGGAAAATGTTTCTTCCTCAGGGATTCTGGGCCTTTAGCCGAATAGGGTTGTTTTTGCAGCCCAAGGGGTGAAAATTGCGAACCCAGTTTTTTAATTTGAAGGAAGGGTGATTTTCACTGTTTCTGGTTTCTAGTTTCTGCTGTGATCTGTTAAAATTACCACCGTTTACTGCAACCTCTTCAGAAATTATTAATGAAAATCCTGCTCATGTCGAAACGACGATCCCAAAATTGTTTTTTCGGCCAATAACATCACGGCCCAGTGTTCCACACTTCCAAATATAAGATTTATTAGAGCTGGGGTAACAAACTCTCTGCTTGACTTTCAGTTAGAGCCCGAAGAAAAAACTTGGCAGTAATATTCTTCAGGAAAAAACTTTAAAAAGAACAATGGACGTGGCAGAAGAGAAAAAGTTGAATTAAACAGTCAAATATGTTGAAAATAGTGGTGACTCGAGACTGTTGTTTCAAAAATCTGATGATTCAGAACGAATCTATTTTTTTTTTCGTCGTTGGAAAATGTTTCTTCCTCAGGGATTCTGGGCCTTTCGCCGAATAGGGTTGTTTTTGCAGCCCAAGGGGTGAAAAGTGCGAACCCAGTTTTTTAATTTGAGGGAAGGGTGATTTTCACTGTTTCTGGTTTCTAGTTTCTGCTGTGATCTGTTAAAATTACCACCGTTTACTGCAACCTCTTCAGAAATAATTAATGAAAATCCTGCTCTTGTCGAAACGACGATTCCAAAATTGTTTTTTCGGACAATAACATCACGGCCCAGTGTTCCACACTTCCAAATATAAGATTTATTAGAGCTGGGGTAACAAACTCTCTGCTTGACTTTCAGTTAGAGCCCGAAGAAAAAACTTGGCAGTAATATTCTTCAGGAAAAAACTTTAAAAAGAACAATGGACGTGGCAGAAGAGAAAAAGTGAATTAAACAGTCAAATATGTTGAAAATAGTGGTGACTCGAGACTGTTGTTTCAAAAACATGATGATTCAGAACGAATCTATTTTTTTTTTCATCGTTGGAAAATGTTTCTTCCTCAGGGATTCTGGGCCTTTCGCCGAATAGGGTTGTTTTTGCAGCCCAAGGGGTGAAAATTGCGAGCCCAGTTTTTTAATTTGAAGGAAGGGTGATTTTCACTGTTTCTGGTTTGATCTCTTAAAATTACCACCGTTTACTGCAACCTCTTCAGAAATAATTAATAAAAATCCTGCTCTTGTCAAAACGACGATTCCAAAATTGTTTTTTCGGCCAATAACATCACGGCCTAGTGTTCCACACTTCCAAATATAAGATTTATTAGAGCTGAGGAACAAACTCTGCTTGACTTTCAGTTAGAGCCCGAAGAAAATATTCTTCAGGGAAAAATTTTAAAAAGAACAATGGACGTAGCAGAAGAGAAAAAATTAATTGAACAGTCAGATATGTTGAAAATAGTGGTGACTCGAGACTGTTGTTTCGAAAATCTGATGATTCAGAACGAATCTATTTTTTTGTCATATCTGGAAGATGTCGAGTCGTCAGGGACTGTGGGTTTGTCACCAAAAGAGTTGTTTAAGGAGGTACTATAACTTTTTTGCAATCGAAGGTGTGAAAATTGATATATTATCCATTGTGTTGCGAATTTTTTAAACATTCTCTTAATTCTATTTAGCCTTGATTGGATGGTGTTTTTAATGGGTGCAAGTGTTACAAGGCATAATTTTGCGAAAAATTGTTAACCAAAAAAACAGAATTTTTATCATTGGATTAAGATTTGGGTTTGATTGTAGATGTCATCATCAATTTCAATAGCTTCCATAATCATTTCTTTTCTATATTGGGGAAGGTTAAACTCAGAGATAAGGAAGTTATTCACGAAGAAGAAGGAAACTAATTATTTTTAAATTTTATGATAATTCAATGTATGCTTTTTCAGCCACCAGGAAAATCTTGCCAATAGGAGATGTGGTTCGTTTCGACAGTAAGTATAAAATTTTTCTATATTTTTGGAAAACCAACTATAAATCGTTTCATATTTTTTTAATTTATAACAAATGCGCAAAAGTGATCAACATTTCTCAAAAATCAATAACGAAAAACTTCTAAAACCTATTTGATAATATTGTAACGAAATGAAATATGTTATTCTCTGTGCTACATAGAGTTGTCGGATCGTTTGAATGTAAAATTAAAAGAAAAACGGCCTAATATGTCGAAAAATAAACCATGGTTTCACCAAGTCAATGCACCGATGGTTAAATTGAACGAATCGCTTCTTCATCCACCATATAGTCCAGATCAGGCCCCTAGTGACTACTGGCTATTCCCTGATCTCAAAAAAATGCTCGCCGGTAAGAAATTCAGCTCAAATGAAGAAGCAACGGCATCGAGAAGTTAGAATAGCGTTGGAATGATTGTATTGGTCTTGAAGGAGATTACATCGATGAATAAAATCGATTTTTGGCAAAAAAATGTGTTTTTTTTAGTTAGTCACACCACTTATCGAGTGATTTGACCAAACGATAAATGAATTTGTCAGCTATTCTAGAATATACTAAAAAAGTTCATGAGACTTTTTTGGTTAGACGTAAATTAAAATTGCGTTACAAAGCAGGGGATTTGTAGGTACCAGAATGGGATGAATCTTTAAAGAACGTTTGTTAATGAAACAAATTATTAGAAAATACTACTTGAGATTGAATATAATGAACTTTTACGAACATTATTAATTTCATTGTTTTTTTTTAGTAATGGGCGACGTCAACAATTGAGCTCAAATGCATTAGCCAGGTAAAGAAATTTTATTATATGATAACATATTTCTGCATTCGTTTGGCTTTTCAGGATTAACCCCAGTACTACAATTATCACTTGATTATAATTATTATAAACTAGAAAAGTATTAGTGGTATACTACTGAAAGAAAACGATGATTTGTCATTTTGTTGAGGTTCAAGACCATACAGTTACGTGGACTGCTACTTTACCGAAAAAGTTGCAAAAAATCTAATAAACAAACGTCGAAACTATATTGCCTGACTAAACAACTTATTAATGCCGCCCCAATAAATTAACACCCAAATCCGTAGACATCAACAGACCACCACCGGCAACATCGATGTTGAAAACATTCTGGAAAGGGGTGGAAGCAATCTGATTGAATTTAATGTAGCAAAGACCCTGGCTGTTGTTTTTGCAAAGAAGACTGTCACTGCGGCTCAGAATTTGGTCATGTCTGGGAATAAAATAACACCATCACCGCAAATTCGCTTGTTGGGCGTTGAAATTGGGAGTAATATATCCTGGCATAGTATCGTGGCCGAATTACCTAAAGCAGCTTCACAAAAGCTTGGAGTCTTTAAAGTATTGTTCGCACATTTGGAGCTCGGCTCCCAAGGATGAACGACTCAATACAGAAGACATCAATTTGACAATTGATAAAAAACTTGGACAACTCACAGCATTGAATAAAGGTCGCTGACCTGATTCTGTTTTATTAATACTACTACAGCAGATGCTCTTTCAAGTTGTCCAACATAATCCTACCTAGAGCAGTATTCGCAAGACCTACTGAAGTGGCAGACGTGGCTCATGAACACCGAGTTCGCCTGTAGACGCCAAGACCGTCAATAAATCGTGATTCCTTTCTTCAGAGTTTGCGTCTTTTCCGAATACTGTATCCTACTGAAGTTCAAAATTAATATCCACAAGCATCATAAAGAAAATACTCGAATATATATTCCCTTGGTTGTTTCTGATGATTTTGATTTTTTTATGACCCCAAAGGAATGTAAAATCGTTTTCGATGCTTTTATGGTACAATTTCGATTTTCTGATTGCCCCAAAGCAATCAAAAAGCGTTTTCGATGCTTTTATCGGTTAATTTTGATTTTTTTATGATCCCAAAGGAATCAAATAGCATTTTCGGTGCTTTTATGGTACAATTTCGATTTTCTGATTGTCCCAAAGCAATCAAAAAGGGTTTTCGATGCTTTTATAGGTTAGTTTTGATTTTTTTTTGATGATCCCAGAGGAATCAAAAAGCATTTTCGGTGCTTTTATGGTACAATTTCGATTTTCTGATTGTCCCAAAGCAATCAAAAAGGGTTTTCGATGCTTTTATAGGTTAGTTTTGATTTTTTTTGATGATCCCAGAGGAATCAAAAAGCATTTTCGGTGCTTTTATGGTACAATGTCGATTTTCTGATTGTCCCAAAGCAATCAAAAAGCGTTTTCGATGCTTTTATCGGTTAATTTTGATTTTTTTATGATCCCAAAGGAATCAAATAGCATTTTCGGTGCTTTTATGGTACAATTTCGATTTTCTGATTGCCCCAAAGCAATCAAAAAGCGTTTTCGATGCTTTTATCGGTTAATTTTGATTTTTTTATGATCCCAAAGGAATCAAATAGCATTTTCGGTGCTTTTATGGTACAATGTCGATTTTCTGATTGTCCCAAAGCAATCAAAAAGCGTTTTCGATGCTTTTATAGGTTAGTTTTGATTTTTTTGATGATCACAGAGGAATCAAAAAGCGTTTTCGATGCTTTTATCGGTTAATTTTGATTTTTTTATGATCCCAAAGGAATCAAATAGCCTTTTCGGTGCTTTTATGGTACAATTTCGATTTTCTGATTGTCCCAAAGCAATCAAAAAGGGTTTTCGATGCTTTTATAGGTTAATTTTGATTTTTTTTTGATGATCACAGAGGAATCAAAAAGCATTTTCGGTGCTTTTATGGTACAATGTCGATTTTCTGGTTGTCCCAAAGCAATCAAAAAGGGTTTTCGATGCTTTTATAGATAAGTTTTGATTTTGTTTATGAACCCAAAAGTATCAAAAAGCATTTTCGATGCTTTTATGCTACAATTTCGATTTTCTGATTGCCCCAAAAGAATCAAAAGGTGTTTTGATTTTTTGATGATTCCGAAGACTTTTTAGAATAATTCATTTTCAAATAAATGAGATCAATTATTAATGTATTCTATTTTGATAAAATTGGTTAGACAAAAAAATGTACTTGCTATAACGTAATTTGATTAGCATATTACAGATTAGAATGACCCTATCTAAATACGAAAGTGGCCAGTTAAAGGTTTGTGGCCCAAGAAATTCCCCTCCTTTAACTTGGTATCACTTAACAGTGGAAAGACTTGTATTTGATATTTAAATCCTTCACCCTCCTTATTTATAATCTTCTCAAAATTTTCCATTTGTCCCCGTTTAATGTGGAGAGGAATCGTTTTCAAGACACGTTTTCTTTCGTTGGGGATCATAGGAGGAGTAGCAACCCATGTAACTGTATTCCTGAAAATAATATGTATTTCATTGACACAAATAAATGAGATAATTTGGCATTGGTGTAGTGTGAGCGACGTTTTTGACAAATGAAAATTTCAAGGTCGAGTCCTAAACTAGATTGATTAAGTTTTTAGAGGTATCAGAGTTTAAATGATTGAGTGTTCAGGTGTTCGAGTGATTGAGTGTTTGGTAGTCAGTCGTTTGAACATAAGACTCAGCTTATATCAAGTTTAAATATCAATTTATTCAATTAAATGTGAATTTGTGAGTGAATCCCTGATTTTTGAGTTTTAATTGTTTTTATGCTATCAAAATCTCACATTGCGACCTACGGTACTACCTATTCGTTTATATCATGTGTTAATTTGTGAATATATCCCTGAGATTTGATTTCCAATTGTTTTTAAGCCATGAAATACGGACAAAATCTCACATCACTTCCTACGGTACTACCTATTTGTTTATATTATGTAGAAATTTGTAAGTGCATCCCTAAGATCGGATTTTCAATTGTTTTTAGTCAATTGTATCGTAGTTCCAGTTTCAATTCGTCTGGACGAAATAGTAATTGTGATACCACAGATGATATGTACTCAGATGCTTCTTTAGAGGAAGATGTGTTGGATCTTCATCAAAAAGTAAGTACATATTTAATATATTTCGACGTTTACCCAATTTTCAATATTCATACACCTGTGGCCTTTGAGATTAACGATTAGTGTGCATTATTATTCTAAATTACTAATCATCAACTCACTCTACTCCTTCCCAAAAGAAATATACAAATCATGTTTTACCCACCAGTTAAGTAACAAGCACTACTGCGTATTTTGTAATCTTGTAATGTTCTTTTTATTTATATAAACATACCTTTTCATTTTTGCATTTTATTGTCACTTTTCCGATAACTTACGGCCACTAGATTCTCGCATTATATATTAAACCTGCATTCTGGAACCTTAGAATTCTTGGAATCTCGAGATTGTCGTAAGTTAACAGACCTTCCAAAAAAGAAAAAAATCAGCACACCCGCCAAACTTTAGCTTCGACGTCATATCAGAATATAGTTGGCTTCACGGTCCATGTAGTGGACGAATACGTAACATGGAACATTAAAGATCAATTCTTTTACCTAGATTTACCAGCAAAATCCACTTTACTGTCCAAAAAAGACGATTTTCTCATTGAATATAAGCAAATTCAACTATTCGTATAATTCTTCCAAAAAACAAAATTTAAATTTTAATGCCGTTCCATAGACTCTGACAAATTTGCTGAAAAATAATTAGTTTTGAACAAGTAAAAAAAATTAACAGGTGTAATAAGCCAAGGACATTGATAATTGTTAGAAAAAACAGAACTCGAAAGCTAGTTGCTTGACAAAAATTAGTCTACACCCTCTGTAGACCGCCCAACAGAATTCAAGGTTAACGGTCTAAAAGGTCTTATTATGAATAACAGACTGGGAATACCCATAAATTATCTCGCCACTCCTATTGGGAATCATTTAAGATCTGTTAACCATATATTAAGTTATACAATAGGTCTCTTATTTTATGCTCCAACGTCTTACTTAAGCCATTCCATATGTCCCTTGGACACTTGTACTTCCATTAACTTATCAAATTGCTCATCCTTATTTTTCTATTTATGTGGCTCTAACGACCATAAAATATAATTAATTAAGTTTCTTGAAAACTGCAATAAAAGTGATTATTTGCGAATAGCAAAATTAATAACATTATTTTAGTCTTGAAACTCCTGTTGTTTATGCCTATAAACTCGCATCAATTTAATGCGAAATGTCTGTTACAATTAGTGCTATATGAACCTTCAAGTCTAGACCAGCTGGCCACTAGTGAAGAGGGCACATACTTCTCATCATTTCTGAAAAAAAAGAGAACAGTGTGAGAAATCGAAAGAAAAACAATCACATGAAAAATAATGAAATAAATTCTTCGATATCATCTATATTAATTGACTATGTCCCATCTCTAATACTTTTGACATTAAAAACAAAACGGTCAATTTATCACATAATAATTAGAACTACATATAAAGCATTCAATTATTTATTTTTTCATACTAATGAATAGTAAAATTTGATAGCACTTTGTAATCACATTATACTTACTTTTTGAACACTAAACTGTTGTAAACAAACCAGTTTACAGTTGTCGCAGCTTGTTTTTTTTTTTGAATAACTGAATAGTGACCGTTTTTAAATATCTTTATGCACTTTAACTGCATTCAAACATTTTGTAAACTGTATTGAACAAAACATTCAAATTTTGTACTAAGAGCGGAGCGAGTAAGTAATCACTCACGACAAAGAAACCACAGATAAATTAAAGTTATAAAATGAAACCACAGATACTGCATATCCACAGATACATAATACAGATATTACAGGTTATAAATTAGGTACTACTAGTGCTGCCCTCACGGACAGGGTGGTAGAATCTCGAATCTGCGTTTTGTTACTGCGAACAACTTAATTAGAGGTATAATCATTTCTTAAAAAAAAAGAAATTGAATGTGCTTTCAATTTCTCGCGATATATGATATCCACTACAGAAGTACTGTACACTCCAAGAAGCAGCAAAAACAGACCTACAAAAACCAGCGTTACGTCACCTTTCGAAGTTCTACCTCTCTCAATATTCGTTGAATTATGCACAATATGTTATTTATTACGGTTATATGCACATATTTTAAAAAATGCATATAATATCACTTGAATTAATTATTATATTGGAAGGTTTTTCAATAGCAATATTTTTGATCATAATAAATTTAATTTTGACGAAATTAACCTATAAATGTACGACATCGATATAATCCAACTGCTTTTTATCATTTCCGAAATTAAAAAAAAAACATAAATTAAAACATGAACATCTGATAGTATTTTATCTAATTCCAACCTTCCCATGACGTCGCTTATATGATATACAATAGTGTAGTTTGACGCGAGGTGAATTTCAAGTAGAGTGTTTATGTTAACGTTAATTGAATGATGTTTGTGAAAGTGGTTAGATCGAAGAAAAACTATTTGAGTTATGCGACAAGTTTCGAATCGAATCCCGTGTATGTGAGATTGTTTTTATCGCATTATAAACCCGTAAATAAGAATGAAACACTCACCGATATAGTGTATTTATAGTCATTACAGATAAAAGTAAAAATAAATGTTGTGTAGTGAATTCAGTGAAATCGAAGTGCCTTAACAAACGGTAAATAATTTGGTGTATTAAAATATATTGGAATAAATAAAACAAGGACGTATTCGACTTTGAATAGAATCTATTTATATCTCACCCGTTGTCTCACGTATTTTTTGTAGGATTATCAATTAAATTAAATAAATTCGTTATTTCAATTTGCATATTTATAAAAGTCCATGTTTTAAAATTGAAATTTCGTTGGAACGCATTTTTTTTAATAGGTAGTAGAGATGGTACGGAAAGTATTCAAATTACACAGGTGATAGTAGCATAGTTGCGCCGAAAGTACAGTTTCCTTTTTAGTTATAAACAAGGGAGACGAGAGTATTATAACGTTTTTAATTTGAATTTTAATGTAGTGTTTACTTACAGTGAGTGTATCAGATGGGTAAAAGTTTTCAAAAATTATTCAAAAAAATTCTCGTTGTCTTACAAATTTTGTTTATAAAGGACATAATATGATTACCAAATAATTGAGTACCTAAAATAAGGTACTATTCTCCAATGTTAAAATATCTAATTAAAATATGGTACTGGAATTTAATTTATATCTATCTTTGTAGGTACCAGTTAAATAATTCAGTTAACAACTTCGTAAAAAAAATTTATTAAGCAAAAAAAAAATAGATAATTGTATTTTCAATAATCTGACTATCGTACTCGACGAACATCAAACTACTAAGAACCCAGTATCAGTCTATTAACAGCTTTAAAAACTAAATCTTATCGTGTACAATAATAATTATAAATAATCATAAAATCAGTAGATAAGGATATTTATGGTCGTTTAGATTAATATAAGAAAGAATTAAGTAAGACAATACGTTAATGAGGTTTGAAAACATAGTCATAAATAAGGGACACTTTGAATCACTCAACTATATGATTAACAGATCCTAATGGCTCCCATAAGGAGTGGTGAGATAATTTACGAGCAATATCCATCTAGGTTTACTCAGAGGCTTGAAACCCATTGTGTTATACTGTATTTTCCAAAAATTGGAAACTTGATTAACTGCCTAATCACTTCTCTCTTCCTATTATAACTTAAAGGCTGCCTTTGTAGTTTGTTGCATTTCTACTTTATTTACCACATTCCCTCAATAGCCTGGCCGCCTTCTCTGTTGCATTTGAAGGGTAATACATCCAGTTTTCAAGTTCAAATTTACCACAGAAGAAAAAAGTTTGTTTAGAAAAGTGTCCAATTGATTAGAAGTAACTACAATTGCAAGTTGCATGCAATTAAAGTTACCTGTACTGTACAGAGATCATGCTTTTCATCAAGATCTATTGCGTCTTGCATCGCATTGCACTTTGTATTAACTCCATGTGAAACGGCCTTAACTTTTACAAAAAAGTTTCAAATAATATTATATCGCTGATGAATAATAAAGTTATTTATATACTAAAGAAACAACTTCTATGCGATAAACATCCTCTATGAACTGCGTTGACCTTTTGTGACCTCTATAATCAAAATGTGTATATATGATACCATATTGGTACCAGATGGCACATTTCACAGAATAATATCGTTTATTGCCAGTTTGGTAGTTAATTTTTAGTCGATTGTTGATGTACAGGAAAGTACAGAAACGAAAGAGAGGTAAAGTAGTAGTTCAAAATACTAAAGAAAATGATTGAACATAAAATTAAAAACTAAAGAGAGAAAGAAAACTAATCCATTAGAATTTGAAAGGAAAATTACTGAGATAAAGAAGAAGTGTAAAAAAACTGATGAAAAAGAACCGGGAAAATATAAAATTGAAAAGTACTGACACACAAAGAAGATAAAGTAAGAGTGCAAAAACTAGGATATAAATGGATTAAAGATAAAATTAAAAACTAAAGAGTCAAAGATACATGGAGAGTAAATGGAAGTATGTAAATAGAGAAGAAAAATTACTAAGAGAAAGAGGTGAAGTAGAAGTGCACAAAAGTACAAGGAGAATAAGAAAACCTGAAAAGTAGTGAGAAGTGCAAAAAAGCTGCAAAAGAAAAATATAAAACGATTAAAGAAGATAAAATTAAAACTGAACAAAAATAGGAAATGAAAAGATAAAATAGAAGTACAAAAAGAACAGGGAAAAGTGAAAAACAAAGAGGGAAAACCAGAAGTATTTCATCTGTCCTAATGAGTTTCTAACAACAATCAAAACTGTTTATTAGATAGATAGATCATGTGTTAAATGGCACTGAAATTAAGATTTTAATTTTTAAATATCTTATCTGTTTGGCCTTGTTAAAATTTAATTTTAAATTATGCTAGTACTCATTATCCTTACAGTGTGCATCGATAAGGAATATTTACAACAAACAAATATTATAAATTCAAACATTACGAGGAAAAATGAAGATATTTACCTAAAGATGAATATCAGTAATTAATTTTTAAATTATCTCCTCTTATTGAAATTGGACCAAAGTATTTTCATTAGAGCCCAGATGAACAATTTTAAATCAATTATTTCTGGCTTCTCAACATATTTTAAGTTGAATAATCAAACATCAAATTTAATTTTCGTATACATCATTAATTAGACAATATAAGTTTTATTACAGCGAATTTTTTATATTTCAAAAAATATTGTGAGACACTAAACCATACAGTTCATCAAAATATTTCAATATTTTCAATAATTATCTGGAACATTTTCTATGAAGTGACTCACCGTCGAAATACATTCGATTCGAATCCCGCCTTGGTTTATTTATTATTTTAAATTCTACTTATGCGGTTAATTCGTTGTCAAGGGAGCGTCCTGTGATGTGATGAATGGAAATAGTTTAAACGATACGACAGTACGGTGCGGTCACGATTATTTTTATTTTCAACTGTAAACAAATGCGATTTTCGAAACTCTTTTCCAAAATGACGGATACGGATAACGAGGAAAAAGAAGAGGGAATCGACATAGAAGATTTGGATTTCGATATGTGGTACGGTCAATTCGAATTCGTCGGTCCTAACGTTAAAGAATTCAAAGTGAAAGATTTTATTAAAAGTAATGGTTTCAAGAAAATTCCCAATTATTTAGAGAACGATGACGATGACGAATCGGTATGTATTTACATTAATCGGATTATTTGGTTGGTTGTTATTAATCATCTAGGAATTTCCTGATACGAAAAGTTTATTACTTAGAATAAATAATTCTTATCCAATAAAAGTTTTTCAAAAGTGAATTAATTCACGCAAGTGGAAATGAAAATAATCGAAAAATTTTTACAGCAATAAAATGAAAAATGAACGAAACGTCACTTGTCATAAGGAATTTTTCAGTGTTGTTTTGGTTCTTAAGTGTAATTTGCTTCTTTTAGAAAAAACTTTTTTTCTGAACTTTGTTGTTCTGAAATAATCTGAAATCAAAACTAGCTAGAAGAATAAATTAACTTGCCGTTTATTCTTGATATTTGCGAGTATAAAGTCAACTACCACGTTTTTTAAATACAATTACGTAGCAAATCTCATAAATTAGAGGTTATTTCGTGGTAAATATTAATGCACATGCGCCAGATTAGAAATCTTTACCTATGTCCGTGGATGCATTGAACGTATTCAGAACACGTTCGGAATTAGGAATCTGTACTCCACGAACACAGGATTTTAAATCTTGCACATGATTTATTAGCACCGCGAACGCACAATTTCAAACTGGTGACAGGATATCTACCGCGAACAAAGCTAATGTTATCTATGGTGGTTGTCAATGTTCTCACTTGCGCATTTCAGTTTATAAATATATAACATATAAATAAAAATTTGTCAACACGTTTATATGTACTGTATAAATACATATACTGTTACCAATTAGGTAAATTTCCGTTTTTCATTGTATTTGTCTGAATTTTTTAAATGATTCATACAAGTGATACATTGTCAATAATAATATGACATCTAATTTAAATATTCGCTTATTTACTAATATAAATATTAAATAAAATATAGCGACAAACTGACAGTTGTATTACAAACTCTAAGTTTGAGTGTATAATAAATGTATGTAATTATACTTGATTATACGGGCAGATGTTTGAAAAAAATAAATATTGATATTTATGTACAAATGTACTGAAATATTTTTCTTACTCATTTAAATAATTTCTTACCGCGGGATGAATTTTTACACATTGTCTTTTACCTACTTCCTTAATTTATTTACACGCTTACACTAGACATCCAATTATATACTGACTCCCGCTGCTTAACAAGCAAGTATTTTATGTCCAAAAGAAGTTCTTGAATAATTCTAGCAGGTGAGTTCTTTCTCTAGCTCTGCTTTTTCTAATGTTTTAATAATCATTAGGTCTATTGGTGTTATGCCTGTTATTATCTGTAGTACTACTGCCGAGGTTGTTCTGGAAGCTGACGATACCCGCAAGAGTATGTTTTTGTGGAATTTACTAACAATAAGTATTGTATTGGTGCTATTAGTGACTACAACCTTTTTGCACATTGATGCCCCATAAAAAATCATGTTGTAAAGAGCGCTGCATATGACCGCTCTCTTATAGCTGTTTTATCCATCTACGTTCGGGAGAATTCTCATTATTTTCGATATCATCTCCCCTGCCTTGTGTGTTATATATTCAAAATGTTGATAGCTTAGCCGTTGTTTACAAGGATTCCTAGGTATTTAATGATATTAGTGGGAACTACGGTACACCTTTCAACGTGAAGCTGATGTTGGCTCTGTTTTGGCTTCCTTTTACCTGTATTACATAAGTTTTGTTGGATGCCATTCTCCATGTTCTCATTGACGTTCACTACAAGTTCTTGTTCACTATTACTGAATCATGAGAATCCCCTGAGCTCATTTTAAGTGTTTACTTGTTTTCCAGGACTATCTTTCTTGACTCAAAATTACTAGATACTAAGTTGACATTCAATATTGGGTAAGAAACAGTATAAATTTACATCTTTTAATAGATTGTTTGAAGTATTTACATGTAACTGTTGTTACAGTTTGAGGTGCTACAGCAACAGGTAGGATTTTTACAAGATACAGCAAATCAAAATGATGAAAGGTATACCAGAGCTAAAGCTGATAATGCTGCTCTACAAGCTAGAGTTATTATGTTGGAAGAGCAGCTTAGAGAGACTGAGCTAAGAAGCGAAGAAAAACTTCAGGTAAAAATATTAAAAATACAATTAAACTTTTTTATTATCGTTTTAATGATTTTTTGTTTGCATGATACTAGTACGTCTACTGGAAAATGTAGTAAATTTATAATAATTTTTTATTTATATATTTCAAGGATGAAAGGAAAGGATTTAAGGAACAGAAGGCTAGGCTAGAAAGGGAAAAACAATTACTACTAGATAACATAAATTTAAGACTGCAAGCTTCTGAAACGGAATGTTCGAATTTAAAAAAAGAGATTAATCGGCTGAAAGAAGAATTGGATAAATACAAAAGTGAACAACAAAATACAGTTGATCAAACTACAGATTTAACAAACGAAATTTCTGCTCTTAAAGAAGAAATGAAAATGATGAAGAGTCAAGAAGTGCGGTAGGTTTCGTTTATTTCACATTTCAAAAATATAATTTTTCCAACACTCAAAGCAAAATTAAGAGAAATAACATACTTTGAGGTCACGGTCATAGGAAAGTTATGCCCTAAAAAATTAACAAAACTTTTATGGTCAGTAGTATAGATATTGCTTTAGTAATCTTGCATTAAAATGACATTACTACGTATTTTTCCAATTTTTCACATTTGAGGCACATCTCTTATTAATTGCATTTTGAATCAGGTTAAAACGTGAATATGAAGCACAAATACAATTATCTGAAGATTTATCTAAAGAAATAGAAAGGTTAAGATTAGAAGCTCGAACTCCAGCTCTACCAACTACTTCTCCAGAAACTTTGAGGTTAGAAGAATTACACGAAGAAATGTCCAATTTGCGATCAGAAAATTCAGAACTGAGAGAAGTAAACGAAGAATTACAGGCGAGTTTGTTGCACGCTGGACTCGAAACTGGGAGAATTCTTTCGATTGGTGAAAATAGTTTAGCCGCTGAATTAGATGTTATGTCACAAGATGAGGTGAGCTAACTAATTGAATTTAACATGTCAGAAATAATGTTTAGCATAAATCCTATATTCATGAACTTTTGTAAAGAAAATTAGGTAGACAATGTTTCTCCTTACTTTATCTGCTATTAAAATGGAAAAAATATAATTATTTTGTTTTTCAAGGTACAGCAAGCTTTAAAGGAACAACAAGAAGTTAATAGGCAACTCAGAACTTACATTGAAGGAATACTACTTAACATTGTAGAGAACCATCCTCAATTATTAGAAGTCAAGCAAAGACCTATATAGATGTATGAAATTATCTCAATAATGGAAGATAATATCGTGATATTAGCTTTATTTGTGGATAAATCACAAACCAATCAACACCGTGATAATCAGCCAATTTAGTTTCTTGGTCAATTTGCAAACCAGGCACATGTTTAAAATTATTAATTCATACTGTTGACTAGTTTGTTGTATTCTCATCCGGATGAAGCTATTGATGTTGGATAATCTCATAAACCTTCATCTCATCAATTTCTAGTACCTACATAAATTTTAAAATCCCAAGATATTATTAAAAATTAGAAAAACAAAAAATTAAACTGCTGAATTTTCTTCAAATAAGAATCAATTAGTTCTTGAGTTATTATGTCTTCCTTTACAGTAGCAGACAGGTGTATTAAAATTAGAGTAAGATAAAATTTTGAGACTGCCATCTTTTTAGATCCAAGATACAAAGGAAAAATGTAGAAAATGCTTAAAAATACATCAAAGATATATCATGCATGAGAAAATTGTCGAGAAAGAAGTTGTAGTAGAATTGAACTACGGTAAAAGTAGAAGAAAAAACAGTAAATGAAGATTAATCGACTAGTAATGTTTTTAGTTTGGAATTAATGTGGATGTAATACTGGAAATCTAGTGATTGAGTAATGGCAATGTTATCTATTTAATATGTAGGGGAATTGTATACAAAATGGGATACTTAACGTTTTTGATTCAAGAGCTTTCTTCATCGATGATTGTCGTTCGGTTTTTCTTACATAACATCGCGGCATCTTAAAATAAAAAGTTCCAAAGTTAATCAAATGAGGGTAAAACGGGTTATCTCATTTTATCTCAAATTAAATTTTCCGATTAGGTTAGTCTCTACAGTTGTACAAATTGTGGCGCCAATTTACAAGACAAACGTCTAAAAATATAAATATATGTGTAAACCGCGTACAGCGGATTTACGACTAGCCAGCCATTTATTTAAATTTGAAATATGCACCGCACCTCCTTTCACTTCACTAAGGTGGTGTGGTTGCTATCCCGTTTTGTACATATTTCCCCTATGCTAAAATACAAGTTTTAATAAAGATGAATAATAATGACTTGTGTGTACAATCAATAGTTTATTGTTTGTACCAATGAGAGTTATTGAAAGTGTCATAATTTGAATGTTGTCTGAACATTTTTACTTTGCGATACTATTCGTAATTAAGTTTAATATACCCAATCATGTGCATCTCATTTATAATCAAGAAAGTAGTGCAATAAATATTAAAAAAAAGAATGAAGTTATAAATATTTTTGTAACTAGTAACAGTGCAATAAATTTCTTTACTTTATATAATTAGATATTTTAAACATTGTATCTTGATTTCAAAATATTAAAACTCTAATTTAACATAAATCTTATATATAAAATGAATTATGGGGTGTTCTATTTAGAAAATATTAGTACCCAGTACTTTTAAAATATTTGATTATCTTTTTAATAATTGGAATATAAGTACAATACTATAAATATTATATATAAAATGAGTTCGTTATAGTGTAGGATAGTGGGCGGCCAAGCACTGTTAAAAACCATCGTGTCCCACTTGAAGTTAGGGCAAAGACCTTTGTAAAGCCGTACAGGCACTTTGGCTTGAACCTTTTGATATCACTAGACAAACTGTGAGGTTTACCCAAGTGTTCAAATCGCGTCCGTTTGAGTTTTGGGTACACAGATGACGTGGTCTGCAGTTTCTTACTTCCAGTCGTCCTTGATGCCTACAATGTGAAGATCAAAAGTCCTACTACGAATCGAATTTCGCGCTTTTTTAAGTGGGCAAGTCATTTGGTGAAAGAACATAGACATTTGAAAAATATTTGTGCCCAATACTTTCCTTAATAATGAGAGTCTTAGATGACCGTGTTTAGTTTAAAAGTCTAGTCACCAATCGAATTTCTCGCCTATTTAAGTAGAGCAGTTGTTTGGTAAGAGAGGCAGAAGGTCCATCTATGTGTGTCAAACATTAGTTGCAGGCTATTCCACTTAGAAAAATTTTTGGGCCCAATACTTTCAAACTATTTGAAGTATCCTTATAATTGGCGGATAAATTCTAATGGCAAGTCACTGGATGACCATTACCACATTTCATTTCTCTGGGTCTATCAGTTATTTGATGTGGTGTGCAACTTCTTTCCAAGAATGACCAAAGATATATCAAATAGTTTTAACAAACTAAGTACAATTAGTTCATCAATTATCAAATATAACGTTCTATAACTCAGAAATTAGTAATTTAATGATTTTGCTTAGGTTATAATATTTTGAGATGAAGATTTTATCAGTTGAAATATCACAAAACAATTTTGTAATATTACACCATGTGATTTTAAATAATCAACTGTATATGCCAATTTTTAGACTTTATGGTATTCACTAAACTTTGTATACAATAATATGTTAACTAATAATTAGTTTATTCCTATTGTATTGCCAAGAATAGATGTTTGAGAACTTTGTCATTAACTATTCTATATCTATCCAATTATGTAATTACACTCATTATAACAGAATCAGGATAGGTATTCTTATTAAATGTTGGTCTTATATTAGAAAAATTGTTGTTCTCTCCCGTTGAACCCATTACGCAATATCTCGAATTATTTTGACTTAATAACTCGAATTTTAAAAAAAAGGTTGAAACATAATAACATTGTGCCTTTCTAAATAGAAATCTCAAATACATATTCTGATTTCACAGTAAATATTTATTGTTTCTTTGATATTATACAAAATATCTTGAATTTTTGGTATATACAATAATTGGGGTGCGCGAGGCCCGGTAGAAAGACGCGACGCGAGCGCCATCTATTCAGCAATGATACCAACAAGGCATCGGTCATGTTGTTGATGCGTTTCGAGGAGAGAGGACATACCGGATCATTGCTAGTAATTATTGTTTGATGAAATATGGCTTTTTTGAGGAGATATAGTGGAAAATTTACTCAACATGAACGTGAGAGCTATTAGAAGAAAGTTCAGGAGTGTGGTTATGAACCGCTTTTGAGTAGCGGTACGAAGATAAGGAACAGAGGCCACGCGTCACTGAATTAGACATACTGCAGAACCTAGTTTTCCGTATCAAGAATTCAGAGTTGACAATATCCTCAACTTTATATTTCCTTCCCGTGTCACGCGTCACGGAGGGCAAAAAATGCAACCCACATGACTCGTGAACCCCAAAAATAAACCGAGTCGAATTGTCAGCTTTAAAAAACAAGAATCAAAATCGAATTTTTTAATGTATCTGCATACAGATTACAGATAAATTTGTTATAAATATTGTATTTGTTGATAGTGTAAAAATGTTCATGTTGTTTTATTGTATATTAACATGTTTCTATAGATAGTTTTAAGCAATTTCCCTGCACCTTACGCTATTCATTTGAATGAAAATAGTTTTGTTAAAAATTATTGATTACTTATAGGGCAGTTACTTTGCCCTACAACTTGTAAGTACCTCCCTCTTCCATCCTAAGTTCATTGTAGGATAGTTGCATAGTTCTTGTGATAGACCCATCCTGCCCCACTTGAAATTACCAAAGGACGATGTCCTTTTAAAAGCTCTGTGGCTTGAACCTTGCTATTCACCAGAGCTACCTTTGTCGTTGGACTAACTGCAATTCTAGTGTTCTCAGAATGCTTCAAAGAGATCATGTTTTCTGGGTGTTTGTTCACAGTCCGATCCGACCTCGGATGATAGACAGTTTAAACTACGTTTATGTTTTCGCATCAGTAATAACCATTTTGCAGCTTATCCAAGATTGTCGTGTCTCCCCAAGTAGAAAGAAAACGTAAAAAACACTTTTTTCTTAGAATTACTTTTTCCATCGATTCTTGTAGTCGGAAATTAAAAAAAACTTTCTACCTCCGAGAAGGGGTGGCAACCATCCACACGATTTTACCGTACGGTGGCATGATATAGAAAATGATTCTCTACCTTTTGTGAAAATTTCAAGTTAATCCAGGCAGGACGAAAAAATTGCTAGCCGAAATGCTTAATTTCCTGGGCTATAATACCTTTATATTTTGGATCAAATGCAAGTAGGATAAATTTGTTGGTTTCTAATAACATTTTTTGTTCTTATATGCATTTTTTTGTCACAAAAAGGACAAATTGCTTGAAACTTGGTGCTTGTTTTAAGCGACATTTTATAATAATAATGTTGTATGTTTTAAATTTAGTAAAATGTACATATTTGAATGTTTATGTGTTATATATTGTAAGATTTTTATTTTATATTATAGTATCTTATTGTTAATAATCCCTATAGTTAGAGATTGCAAATGATGTTTTAATTTTATAATCAAATTCTAATCTGCCAAAATAATAACGCTATACTGTTCTCTATAGAATTCTCAAATTATATTGAAATAATAAAAATCATCGTAAACTCATAAAAGAAAATTTATTGAATGAATAACGTTCGTAATTTTTTATTTAAAGTGAAATTTATAAACGCCTTGTATGCCGTAGTCTGTATTTAATAAAATTCTTCACCAGTTGAAACTAAAACATCGTCCCACAAAAGTATCCAATGGAATGGACTAAGCTAGAATTTCACATACTGTAGATAATTTCATTTGGCCACGTAAGGGTGTGCAATTAATATAAATTCACAACAAACACCAGGCGAGCTTCTAAATTGATAATATACCTAACCATATCAGTTCTTCTATTATAACTCATTGTTTCAACAATGTTTCACATTCCTTACAGTGGTTTTCATTGTAAAAAAAAATGTGACTTCCAAATGAAATATAACCATATTGTAATGTTTTTCTTTTTCATTTATATGATTTCTATTCGTGGGGTTAATTAATAGACATTGTCTCTTACGTTCTTAATTTATTTAAATACCTTACACTACACTCAACTAATTTATATAATTCACTTATCACTCAATTAATTTATTTATTTGAATTCTTTGATTATTTTGCTAATTCGTTTTGTTCCCTACGACTATTAATCATAAACTAACTAAACTGTGCTACAGAAAGAATTCTCAAAACTTTAGAAAATAAAGAAACAAAACAAATAAATAAATAGACCTTTCTAGAAATTATTCAAAAGAAACAATGTAAATAAACCTCTTGCTATAAAAAGTATGTCAAAGGCGCCACGCGAATTTTAGAATTCCAATACATCAGACAGGACCGGCTATAGAGCGGAGACGCGTTCGTTACAATATTGACGTTTTCCTCAACTTCTTTTGCAAACTGAATTGCATTCGTTGGTTTGGAATTAATAGGAACCAGTTGCATTTCGATACAATATCAAACTTCATTAGGTTATTAAGTTTTTTAGTAGTTTACTGACCAAAAACGATTTTTTATTTAAATTTAATGTTGCTAGTCTTTCACCGACTATAATTTGACAAAAAAAATAAATTCATCCTTTCCCATTCTACATACTACATTGTCCTTTACTATTTTTTATTGCCTTCTTTCTTCAAGATAACTTCAATTTTTATCCAAACTATCACCGCGCATCCGCCGTGTTTAACAATCGGGATCTAAAATCCGTTTTTCCTTTGACCTGTGCACAAATACTCTTCTCTTAGATCCGTGAACCTCAAATTTTATTTTGACATTTTGAAAGAGATTTCTTTTCTGTCACTCTTCCAAAAATCTTCTGTAGTAGTAGTAGTAGTAGTACCTAGATTCATTAAGCTACTGTCTCTGTGCCCGGGAGTCTTCGTTCTTGCGTATCACAGTGCTATTTGGGACTAAACTACAATCATAAACACCGAAGAAATAATTCGCAGTTTAAAAATAATAAACAAATCAGCCGGTAGTTTCAACTTGTCGCACTATTATGTTTGGTTTGTAAGACACCTTTTGGTTGACAACATGGGAAATTTGTTAAAATGTATTATTTCAACAATTTGTGAATGGATTATTGGTAACTTCATAACATAAATATTATGCTTCTTATTTTTATTATTATTATTTGTTAATGCATAGAATAATTACAAATGAAAAAAAATTACGAACGTTATTAGAATTAACAAATATATTTCTTTATATTCAAGTATCTGTTGTAAATATTTATTTAAAAAAAATGCCAATTTGCTAGTTATTACATACTTGTTTCTTTTAAAAAAATATATATTTTCATATTATATAGCCGTCCTAATCGTGTGATTTACACTCTCTGTGATCATTTGTGTTGGAATATTATAAAACTTAATTATTGTACTTAAAAATGATTCAATTGGAATCATTTGAGAAATAAATTGATTTGCCTTTATTGTTCTTTTCCTCCCAACAATGCTACAACACAAAAAATTTCCTTTCAACTAACCTAATCTACAAATCTTTATTAGCAATAACAAAAATATAAATACTAAAATCATTTAAGGACAATATTGTTACCACAAGATATAAATAAATAATAAATGTACATTCGAAGTGATCGAGAATAGGTTACCTGCATTTTTTAAAAAGTATTTTTTGTCCTTGGTATGAAATAATATCAGAAAGTAAAATATTTAATTAAAAGTGAAAAAATAATATCTGAATATTTAATTGAAAATCGCAAAAATTACAAATTTTTACATGCAGAGGAAAATCATTGGTTTTCAGTTCTGGCGTCATAGGTTTAATAAAAACATTGTTGCCGGCAACGTAACGTGTGTAATTTTTATTTAATAATTAAGTATAAATCAAACATTTTTTCTACGCCCATGTCTGTAAACGTCAAAAATTGGACTATCAACATTCTTTGTAAATGACATTTAACAATAACATACACAAACTTAGTCAATTAAAAAACATAAAAACTTCGCGAGATATATTTAGGATTGAAACAGTGATACCCCTAAATGTAGGCAGCACATTATGCATTTCTTTAAAAATAAGCCACGGTTTCTTAAGTAGCATGCTATGATTGGGCGTAGAAAAAGTATAGTACCTTACACGAGTTGTTAGCCCATTACGCACTCGTGGCTTCGTGAAATTTTCACTTCGTTCGTAATGGGTTACTTACAACTCTCGTTACGTAATATGCTATTTCAATATATAAGAATAAGAACATTCTGTAAACTGCGTTTCCCTGATGTCAATAATGGATCACAACTCCGTATAATAGGTTTAATAAAAAGCTTACCTCTACAACTACCAATTGAATTAGCCTTCGATAAAAATTGATGTATCGCATTAATTTCAACTGGCTATTCCACACAAATACCCCTTTGTAATGTCGAAAACTTGATATAATAATGAATATTAATAAGCCGTGATAATAATCAACAACAAAAGCACTTCAGGTTTTGTAATATTTTTGTAAATTTAATTTTGTAATAAATTAGTTGTTCGAATGTAATATCTCTTTTATTTAACCTTTGTAATGATTTCTTTTTCTGGAGACATAGTTAAAACGAAGGTCATATGTTCTCATTCCCCATTCCAAAGCTTTTACGGCGTCTGAACTCATCTGAAATACTCTTAGGCGTTCCACATAGCAACTACGACCGTTGTGGTCGCGAAGAGAACGACAATTATGACGTCACGACTAACGTAGACGACCCTTGTCAAGAGGTGGGTGTACGATTATAGTTTTGTTCCAACCTGCTAGTATGGAAGCGTTTACAGATATTTTCTGCACAATCTCAGACTATGCACGATTCTTGTAACAGTACTTGCTATCAGAACCAAGTATCGTGAAGACCGTCCTGGAAACGGTTTACAAACGACATCTAAGTCGGTTGGAACGCAAAGCAGAATCGTTCGTATAACGGTAACCGCCCAATTGGAACACGTAATCTCTATTGCTCAGAATCATCACCTTACACTAGAAAAGTAACTAGATTGCAAAACCTACCACTGGAAACTTCGACGACTTGTCCATCCAATTAGAAAAGAGTAGAGAGAAATAGAAATTAATACATCCAATATAGTATTACAAAATTATTTTTTTAAAAGATATATAAAAATTGATGTTTCAACTTTTCCTTAAATCTTTGTCTCTCTAGACAGCAAATCCTGTTATCGGTATAAAATAAGCTGTCACGGGATCAGTTTTTTAATATATAATTCTATGATTCAGTATAATTTTTATCAATATATAGGTAATAGTACAAGAACTATTATTTATGTAAACAAAATGGTGTCGTTATGGGTAATAAGGTTGATAAAAAAAACGTTATTTTCACGGACGTTGAACTAACTTTAATCTATAATTATGACCGACAAATGATTAATATTTAAACAGGAAATAAAGTGATATCCATAGATTAGTTTTTAATTTATCGACCTTGTACATTAAAACGTCAACACGTTTAAAATTTCTGCGTCCAAAATGAAATATCACGTGACATCCCCTCGTTGATTGTTGATACAAATCTACCTTACATGGGTATACGTAATAATTTGATAAATACGTAAATATAATTAATAGTAAGGTTGTATTTCAATATTTAGTTGTGTCCCTGGTGTTAGATAGAATTAAGTTTATATTTACTACTTATTCTAATACTTGACAAAAATGACTGTCATAAAAGATAAACAAAATTATAAGTATCCCCGACCTGGCTCTACTGATGGATCAGATATTGAAACATTAGAGTAAGTCTATTTTTTAATTTGTCTTAGATACTTTCCTTTGTAAAATAATTGATTTTTATCATATAAAGGTATACTTATAGGATCAAGTAACAGATTTTAAGCACCTTTAAACACATATTACATTACTTATCACTAAACCACGTATGATTATTAGCAAGGGTATATTTTTTCATTATTCTATTAACAAAATTTGTTATTTTAATCAGCTTCGTAGGTGAGAAGAAGTATTTGAAAGTTTTACTATATATATTATGTAACTAAACCATCTGCAAAAAGTAATTAAATACATCTGTTTTTGTGGCAATATTTTTTCGTTATTTTCCAGATTAACTTAAATTTGACGAAACTTCAAGAATATCATTATATTAATAGCATGTTATTCTACTAATTACTGTATATACCAAAACTAACTTACATTTTATAAATGATTATGAAGAAAACACTGTTAGAATAATTGTATAATTAATGTTTTCAGACATATTTAGATTATTAAAGATAGACTTCCTGTTGCTTTTGTGGACTTGTTTTTAACTCTGACTTTATTTAATAAATTATTTATTCCCAAATATGTTTTTTATTTATTTGATTATATCATATGCTTTTTTTGAATTCTATGATTATTTTTTCTACATAATTTTATTTAATCTTATGCCATCTTACATTGTGCTGTATGACTGTTTGTTTGAGGGTCATGCCATATTCTTTTTCCTCAATGAATTTCTATCTTTCCTTTGCTCTTTTATTTGTTACCATTTTATCTTTAGCCGCTTCTTTAACATTTTCAATCCATATTTTTCTTGGTCTTCCTTTATAATTTTTATCTGCTATTTTGGATTCAAACGTTTTTTTCTGTATGTATAACTCTTTTCATCTTTAGTATATCTCTATTATGTTTCATTTCTTATTCCATCTTTTTTTTTTGTTTTATTTTCTATTTTCCTAATGGCTTTTATTTCTATGCATATGGTCTACTTGAATTTGATTTGAGATTAATGTCTCGCAGCTGTAAAGGTTGGTAGGGCTAACTACTTTTCACAATTTATATTTTTGTGTTTAGTACTTCTTTTTCCAAAGAATGATAACTTTCATTGTATTAAGTAATTTACCTACTTTTCTCGTCTTTATTTTTGCTGGTAAGCTTGATATTGATATACCTCAATTGTTTTTACAATTTCTTTAGTTGTCACTTTTATATGTATATAGTATAATTCCTAGATTTCAATCTTCATGTATTTTTTCATGCTTCATTATTTCGTTTAGTAATTCTGTTAATTCATTTATTCCCTATATATTTAATCATTTCAGCAATTAGATTGTCTCTTCCTGGCACTTTTCCTAGCTTCAATGTTCTAATTGCTTCTACAACTTCTTCTTTCCTTATTTTTTCAAAAGCTTCATTACTATCTATTTCTAAAATCTCATCCTCAATATCTGCATTTGTAAGCTCCTGGAAATATTCGTTTCATCAGTTTATCTTCCCTTTTCTTTCTTAATTACTTTAGGGTTCCATTGAATAATTTTTGATTATTCCTATAGTTTTCTGTCATTTTGTGTTCGAAATTTATCAATGAGTTTTCTTTGGCTTCTTCTACATATGATTCCTAAATAATATTTTACTTTTCATTGAAAGCAGCATTGATAGAAAATATTTTGTTAGTGGTTTGATACATTAAATACTTTCACATTTTATGAATAACTTGCAATAGTTTATTTTTGAACAAATTTATTTTAGATTGGGAGATGTGTCTGATAATGATACAGAAAATAATAATGAACCAGTGCAAAATATGGAAACTAATAATAATGGTCAAGTACCTATTAGAATCAGAATACACCGACCAAAAATAATCAAACCATCTCAGGTAGAAGAAGTGGTACGTTTGAAAAGCAATTCTGGAAAAAAGAAGTTAAGACGTTACCACAATCGTTAAGTGCTTTACAACCTATCAAAACTTTTTTATTTTTGATGTTTTCGTAGGATGTATTCTACAAACTTTAAGTGAAGAAGAGGAAAATGAAAATATGGTTGTTATTATGGAATCTCATAAGGGTCCTTTTGCTCGCCTGCTGGATAATAAAGATGCTTTAGAGTATTGGCAAGAATTTGTAGAAAAGTCAGAAGAGGAACAATCTGAATTGATTAGGGCATTGACGGCAAAATACCATAATGAAACAGTAGGTTTAAATTTTTTTTTAGGTCAAACAAAATATCAATTAAAAAATGATGATAAATTTGAAGAGTATTTGACGATTTTTTTATTGTATATATTTTTTCATATAATTTATATTATAGGTTGTTGAACGTTGCCAAAGTGACAGTCCCGGGAGAATTTCTTCAAGAATAAGAAGGACATTCAAAATAAAAAAAAACTTATCTTTAGAAATTGTTCAGGTGTGCGAAGAAGATTTAATACAGTTTTTTAAAGCTAAACCAGAAGATACATATGTTAAGAATCCACCTACAAGTTTTGAAAGACTTTTAATACATGCCATTGCTCAATACCACAAGTTACAATCAGTCAGTAAGTAACTTTCAAATAATTATATAATTGTTAGAAATTATATTTATCAATTTTCTAGTTTCGATCCGTTTTCACTTAGTTATAGTTTTCTCTCATCTATTCTTTTAACCAAGTACCTAACGTAATGTTCGTACCAGCTGACGACATCGTGACGAATCCATTTTAAGAGGGGTCATATAATAATAAGAGTCAGTTGCTTAGAAGTCGTGAGCACCAATGTTTTAAGATTAAATGCATTTTCTTGGCATTCGTCTAAATGTTAAGTTGCTTTTTTAAAAACTAATTTCGTTGAACATCAGTCAATATATCATGCACCTTATTAAAATTTTTGTGCAACAGTTTCTATTAACATTGCTTATCATATTTTACATAACTAATTGAAGAATTTTTTGTTTATTCAAACAATAATTTGTAAATTATCTTAAAGCAGCATAAGCAAAATAAAAATCTTTGCAGTTTATTCAATGAAATAGATGAAAATTAAAATGTTTGTTTCAGGTGTTATTGTTGATGAAGGTACCAAAAAATCAGTTAAAGTTTACAACAATAATAAAAACTGGAGTCCCGCTAGTTGTTACTTGACAGATTTTATAAAGAAATTGAGGAAGTAAAATTATGGTGCAATTATTAAAACATATAAATTTTATAATTACCCGAAGGAATTTGGTTCATATAATTGTTGCTTATTTATTTTAAGATGTAACTTAAAAAATATGTTTGTGCTAGTACTTAAGAAATAATGTATTCGTTAATTTTCAACTAATTTTATTTTCAGTTATGTTAATGATGTTTTCTTATGAGTAGGTACTCCTTGACCAAATTCATAATTCCCAAAAAAAATATAAAGTACCTGCAACTCTTATATACACGGAACGCAAAATTATCCTGATAAATGAAGGAAATAGAATTTTCTATTAGATAAGCAGGAAAGCTCAGTACTACAAAAAGGTGATCAAATTTGACCTAGACTGACCAATAAAAAAAAACATTTTTACTTATTTTAATATGATTCTTTATTATCGACTTTAAAATAGGCCTCTTTCTAGATAATGCAAGCATATCAGTGCCAAGGACGTAGCTTGCCCTAGGGATGGCCAACCCGCGACATCAAAAATTTATTTTTGTGCCAATAGAATATTTTTGAATGCCCGCACAACGCGAAACCCGTATTACTAGTAATCATAACAAAAGTAATAATTCCAATCTAACCTGAAAGAAAATATACGAGTAGATACCTAATTACAGCAAATTGTATTGTTTTCAAATTTGAGAAATTTGCCACAAAAAGTTATAATTGCTTTTAGATCTTATTATACATGAGAATCGTTTTTTTTTAATGACTGCAATTTTTATTTTTACCCTGGTATATATCACAGCCAACCCAGATGTAGCATTGATGCACCTCATTTTAAAATCAAACATCGGTTTTTTACGGATGCATTGCTTACTTGGATGACGGCCAAAATATGTGATCATTGATTTATCATAGTTTAGGTTTAGCTCGGGGACAAATTTTTCAAAAAATCTTCGATTCAGCATATTCAACAGTGGCCGTATTTTAAAGTTTATCGGTTTCATCAACTGAATTCTTATTTGCACAGTTTATACACTGTAATATTGTGTATTTTGATTTCCTCTTCTGATGGTCTGTCTTCGGTACTGTTTTTAAAAATTTTTTGATCCATTTCTGGTTTTCCTTTAGTATCATTAGTCATACCTTCTTCAGTAAGACCAGAACACCTATCTATGTTACAATCATCGTAATCTTCATTCCCCGTTTCTTCATCAGTAAGAGAACTGGGTTCGGGAGGTTATATATATATATATATATATATATATATATATATATATATATATATATATATATATATATATATATATATATATATTGTGTCCACTGGTAGTTTATCAGAATAAGCAATTTGAAGAGCTACCTTCAAAGAAAAGCCGTATCTGAAAAAAAATTGCGTATTATTTCACATTGAAACTTTGCCTACTAGAGAAAATTTTTTTATAGAAACATGTATTTATGTTTACTTAAATACAACATCACAAAAGTATGAATATTTGTTTCTGATGAAAAGATAATTTGTACTTACTCGAACCGTATGTCCATTTTTATCGGCACGACTACGGGGAGTTCCGTTAACCTACTAACAAACAGCTGTTTGATCACTATCTGCAACTTTCTTAAGCTTTTTTTGAAATTATGTGGCTGAGTGATAAATAACATTCAAATTTTAGGAGTCGTTAGATACTTTTTTGGCAAACATGATTTGTTGTGAAGCTACAATCTCTAAAATAGGCAACCATGGTAATTTTTAAGTTCCACTGGAGGTACATTATGAGATATAAAAATGGCTGTAGTCGTAAAATAATTTGAAAATTCTTCTAATACTCTAAACATACGTGACCGGGCTTAGCTACTACCACTGCTTGTTTAGTGGGTGTAGTAGTTGCGCTAGACAAAATTTCAATTACCATAAAACGTTTTGTCGAATTTAGCTGGCTGTACTTACAATCCAGGCATTTTTCATATCATAGTACATTACACTTGGGCCTTATAATGTACAAACAAATAACAGTTAGCTCAAAATAGTTACATATTGTTCTGCTTAATGTCAAGAAATGCGATCACAGCATTGTCACGGACAATAATGAAAACAGAACTCACTTTAAGGATATATGTCGTTTTATTCAATAAATTTTGTTTCTTTCCTTATTTTTTCTCATAACACTACGAACAATTCCTTCAATAGTAAACTCATAGATTTAAGGAACTTTTGTTTGATATTTTGATAAAAACATTTTTTTTGCTAAAACTATATTATATCTATCTTAACACTAGATACATTTGAAAATAAGTAAAATAACTACAGTAAAAATTATTTTATAAAAGAATTGAATATTGGAAGTTGGTAAAATTCACTAATTATGCGACCAAGGGTTTAGTCCTTTGATATTAGTTATTTAATGTGTTCATTGAAACGTCTTCATAAATGACCTATATTATATAAAATAGCCGATTATTACAAAGTTAATCATAATTTCTCAAATATATTTATCGATTTTATAAAAAAAATCCAACAAAGTCAAATAATAACAACACTTAATGATAAACACTCTACCAGCGTGACTTTTTATATACATTATAAAAATATCAATTTTATTCACTCTCACTTTGTTTCTGCTTCTTCTTTTTTTTCTTTTTTTCGGATGTCTGTTCCTCTGCCTCTACTTGAGGTTCTTCTATTTCCTGTTTAACTTTTTTCTTCTTTTTCTTACTAGGCGTCGCTTCATTTATTGTCTCTTCTTCGATTTCTTCCTTAACACTCTCATCTAATTTTTCATGCTTCTTCTTTTTCTTTTTGGGCAACGATTGTTCACTTTCTAAAGAGTAGAAAAAAATATCAGGCAATGAGTCAAGATATGTTTGATAACAATAAGTAACATAATAAACTGGATCAGTAAATGTATACCACCCAACAAAATTAACACATAATTTTTTATTTAGCTTAAAATTTTAATGAAAAGACTTTAGGTTTCTTTTGCTCGCCTAATTTTGTATAAGCCCAATATTTCTCATTTTTTTAGGGTTAATGAAAAATATTTTGCTGAACAAAGAGTGTAATTGGCTGAAATGCCAGAAATGGTATAGTTTTTTTTATATAAAAGTATGACAAAGCTCTTTAACTTAATTAACACTATAAAATGAATCCTAACGTTTACCAAAATCATAGTCTTACTAATATTGTGTTGATGGAGAAGAGAAAAGTTTTGAGGAACAATTGTCAATTTTTAAGCATATAGAACAAAGACCAGGTCAGAACCATTGGCATGTAACTGATATAAAGATGAAACAAAGACAAAGATTGGTTACTTTGCTTTGTCAAGGTTTTTTGTACGCTGTCAATAATAAATAAGCTAATATATAAAAAGGAGACGAATTAAGAGTTTAATATACAGAGACCTTAAAACTTGACCTTCTTTAACCCCATCACAACTATACTTTGCTACAGAATATATAGAGACAATGTACTATTCTCAGAGTCCAGATTTTGCCAATTTGGCATTGATTGCAGTGTCCCAGTTTACGAAAAAGCTAATACAAATCATATTATTAAAACAAAAATATGATATTAAATGTTAAATTCGCTGGAGATTGTAAACTACTACCATTTATTATCATAATTCAAAATTATCTGAAATATTTAAATCAGTAGAAAAAATTTCAAATGCAGAATGTTCATACCTTGAATATTAACTGTTTCTTGTTCAACTGCAATTTTAATTTTCTTTTTCTTCGACGATCCAGGAGTAGTAGAATTCTCTTGTGAACTTTCTTCCTTTACTCCTTCTGATTCAGACCTTTTCCTTTTACCAATTGAAGGTAACGTTGAATCTGCTGCATCTGGATACTGTTTTATTTCGCTAATTCCATGGTATTTCTCAAATTTTGCTTTAGCTTTACCAGTACCGCTAATTCTTTTGATATTTCCCTCTTCAAGAACCCTCAATCTAGCTTCTAATTTTACTTTATGCTCAGCACCTTAAAATTGCAATTAAAATTTTACCTTTTGTTATCACCAAACAAAAAAGATGAATTCATAAATGTACAGTTTGAAATTTAAATTTATATAAATTTCAAGATTAAAACAAATCTTACCAAGAGTGAATGAGCCATCTTCACCAAGAGCATCTACACGTGTAGCTAAAGAAGCTTTAGCAGCTAGCATCCGAGACATCTTACCCTTATTCTTGGTACTGGACTGTCCCACCAATTGAGAATGATATATCAAACCATACTTAGGTGTATCTTTTTTAGTCTTTAATGCACGGAATAATGCTTTCTCAGCTCCAAGTATTTGAACTGTAGAAGCAGGATGTTTTGCTAAGTTAATCAAAGATCCTGCATGGGATATAAGCCTAGCTCCAACTAATTCTCCTACAAGAACAGTAAGATTTGGAGCCATAGCCATCATTCTAGCTTTTAGATAGTCATATAGTTGAGTCCGGTAATTTGTTATATCTATAACTTGATCACATAAATGTTGAATATTTATGATGTCCTCTTCTGAGATCTCAGTACCCATAGAAATTTCAGCAGCTTCTTTTACCTGTTCCTCAACTTCTTCAGGTAAAACATCAGATAAATCTGAAGTGGCTGTATTTTCTCTGGTACCAATAACCTTTACTGTCTTAGCAAATGCAATATTATCTGTGATTATCTTTCCAAGTTCAGGAAAGTGCCATCCATACCATTCTCTACATCTCATTATATAATTATTCAATTCTTTATCTAAATCATCTAATAAAGAAACTGCTTGAACAATCATTGTATCAACCTTATCTGGTGAAAACTTCAATTTGTACCTAGACAATGAATGGGCTAAACCTAAAGACATAGCAGTCATTTCTTTTTTTGGCAATCCTGATATCAAACTGTCCAATTGCGAACGAATACATCGCATTAATTCTTGTACTGCTGTATTGGAGAGACATTGTAAACTAAATTTTTCTTTAATTGCAGATCCTAACTTAGCATCAGATACTAAAAGTTGTTCTTGTAAATCTTTGTCCAGGTGCTTCTTTAGAAGTTTCTTCAGACTTTTTGAAACTTTTCCTTCAACTGCAGCTGTTGTAGCAGCTAGAGCTTCTGTAGTATCCGCAAATTTTTCGAAATGTTTAAGTTTAATACTAAAAATGAATTTTATTAAAAAAATAAATTTATGGTCAAAGGAGATCACAAACATTGTAGCATGTAATATACACTACCAGTACAAAGTTTCTATCCACCCAATAGTTTGAGTGATACACAACAATTAAAAACAATACAAAAAATTTTAATATAAAAATCAAATATTTTAAATAGTAATAATAACATTAGTCTGTAATTGTTGCATAATCAAATTTTTCAATCATCAGTTTAATCCCATTCTTTTATTATTTTGGTGAACAATTTTGGTATTCTCTGTCCAATTTGTCCAACAACTCAATCCGGTTGAGGTCAGGCGACTGTGACGGCCACATCATTACATTCTTTGTTACCAATTCTCTCAAATCCTCAGTCGCCCTTCCACTAAAACATCCCCAAACCATCACTGAGTCTCTCCTGTGTTTCACAGTCGAGATCACATAGATCTAACCCAAACTGTAGACTCATCACTCCATAAAACTCTGCCTACTGCAATCTCTCAATTTTATTTTGAAATCTTAAAAAGAGGTTACTTCACTGATACCCTTCCAAAAAGGACAGCATCTCTCAATCTGCTTTTTACTGTATAAGTTCTCAAAGGCAGATCCTTGGATTCATTGGTCTGATCCGCTTTCTCTGGACCCGTCAGTATTGCATCAAACATATTTACAACAATAAGTACCTGTTCTGTACAATTACTATTGATGTTTCAATAATAATATTGGTTTACCATAAATGTTATATAAATATTAAACTTACATTTTTCCTGCAGATTCGGGTGTCTCGAAGTCTCGATATAAATTATCTGTCTCTTTAAGTTTCTTTTCATTTAAAAGCTAAAAGCGTGGCAAAAGTGAGGTTAAATCGCAAATATACCAACAAATTATTTTACATACCTTAAATAAGGCGTAGCCCGCAGCAGTTTCAAATAAAACTAACATATTTTACTAGTTTATATATTTACTCAAATATAAAAAGAAATTTACCAACTTTAATAATCATATAACGCGTATAAAACTACAATGCTAAGATTTCAGAAGCATGGAGAAATTTGTTGTACATGTCCTGCGCATGCAAATACAGTTACCAACTATGAAGAGAAAAGTAACTCATAGAACTCGACGCGATGTATCTACAGAACAAGAAACATGTAAACCGAAGAAAATGTAGGCAGTTACGTTCCATTTGTCTTCTACGTCATTAATAACTGGTAAATTCGAGAATATTATGTCGGAGAATAGTGATCAATATATGTTTTAATATCTTATAGATGCAGTGCCAAAGCAACTATATAACATATAAGTATAAGACATCACGCATTTTTATTGTAGAGTTAAATTAGATGAAATTTTTGGAAACGTTGGTGATATTTATACTGAGCACACTGTTTACACCAATACTCACAATTACACCGTCTAACGCACGTTTCGATAACCAAGTTATTGTCTTCAGAGACAGTGTAATTGTGAGTTTTGGTGTAGTGGTAGTGTAAACAGTGCGTTCCGTATATGGAGACAAACACAAAAAAATAAGCATGTCAACCACGAAAATTAAATTTTATCAGCAGGCAGACAAAGCCAGATTATAAAGACTCAAATCATTACAATTTGATTTTATTGATGACAATCATGATAAAATTTTGAAATGTGATAGGAAATTACTGGTTTTCTTTCCTTGGTTCATGCAAGTTTTGGGTTGCTTTCACTTTGAGCCCCAGCATTATAAAATATTAATTCCATAATAATTCCTCTGTTGGTAGTGGATAGAGCATGAGACTTCATTAGTCTGAGCTCAAGCCACCAACTGCTCCAGATTTATCAAAAGTAGATTTATAATGAAGGTTTTTCTACAAATTAAATAACATGATTTTTTTGGCATTTATTGACTTATTATTTACAGAAAAAACTTATATACTGATGTATTCAAGCAAAGAGGAAGGAGATTTATGAAATTTATTCGTAATGTTCTCACATCGTCAGCTCCATAATAGCATTAACTATATCGTTCTGATTATTTTTCAGTGCTTTAACAGCCTTAGCTCTACTGACGTTTGCCTGGGACATCACCAATTCAACGTCTTTTTCCTCAACTCCAGATTCGTCAACCTAAAATATAAAATGGAACAATATAAACAGCTTCCATAGGGTTTAGTAACAATATCAATGTAACTATATATTTGACACTGATACAAAATTAAATTATTCACCTCCTCATCTTCTGATTCTTCAGCTATAGGAGCAACAGAAGTTGTTGTAGTACCAGTAGCATTTTCACCAGCAGGATTTACTTCTTTAAACTTCTCTGCTGCAGCAACTTGTGCCTGTTGTGAGAGATCCTCTATTTTTGCTTCTCCAAAAACTATATAAGTATCACTGACAGGATTCTTGTAAACATCTGGTTTGTTGATAACAAATAGAATATTTTTTGATTTTCTGATGGTTACTCTGTTGACACCTTGAACCTATATATTTAATGTCAATATTTCAGAAAAGAACTAACAGATTTCTTCTATTATTACTCACAGGTTTCAAACCAAGTTTTGACATTATCTTCCTGGCTTTCTTTTCCCCTCTAGATTGTTTGGCTTTGGAAACCATATCAACTGGCAAACCTGCAGCAGCGGCCCCAGGAAATGTTGCTGATGCAGCATTTGCAGCCCCTGCATCTTCTAACTCTGGAATTTCTTCGTCGGAGTCACTATCTGTTGAAGATTCACTGTGTTCTGGTTTTGGTTCGGACACAACGGGTTTATCAACTTCAGTCATTTCTGGCATTTTTTTATGACTAAAAACATAAACGTTGTCGTAAATCTTCTATCCAATTTTTTTATTACTATCACAAAAAAAGTATATTGCTGTATTTGATTCTAAGATCACTTGCATTTAAATTTTATAAGTGATTTATAAATTATATTTTCGCATAATTTAACCTCGAATTTTTCTAACAATTATTCAATTGTCGCTAAAATTTTATAGTACGTTTAGAAATTTACTCTTAATTTATATATTTCGCCTATAAAAATTATCATTTTATTATAGATGATATAGATAAATTTTGAATACCTTTTTCTTACAGATATTTCTATTTAGAATGCACAAACCTAAAAAGAAAATTTGAGTATTACCAACATAAAATCAATAAAAAATTTCCACAAAACTAAAATTGCCATGAAGTTCGTATAATTCTATGATTTTAAGAACTCTCTCTAAATCCAAATGCAAGCTTACAATTAGAGGATATATAATTGAAGAAATTTTAGTAGTATTAATTATTAACAAAATTATAGATATTCTATCCTACTGTGCCTACGAAAATAGCTCTTTTTTATCAAGTACACTTTTGTCAACATAACGTGTCCAGCAAGATTTATATTATTATATATAATGATTCTAAAAATGAAGCGAAAATTGAAATTGTTTTGAATAAATTAATGAGAAATAATATTTAGCTGAAAAACTTTTATTTCTTTAGTCTTATTCATTGACACTAGTTGGTAACATTTGACAATCACGGAAATTCAGGAGGTTTTGTGAACAACCGACCATCTTGAAATTAACTCTCTTATTCTTCGTGTTCGGTAATGTGTTGATACCCAGTAAGCCGAATTTCAAGTGATTTATTAGATATTACTCTATCTGCTGTTTATTGATAACGAAACTAACAATTACTAATTAATTTCAAAAATGTCCAAACGACGGATCGATGTAATAGACCCTTTTATCAAAAAGAAACGGTAAAAGTTATGATTGAATATTTAACTCCTATATTCAAATTTATGATTTTATTGTAGGGAAGAACGAGGCATAAGCATTGCGGTTACAACCGCACCATCCGGTTCATCAAATCCATACACAGGTTTACCTTATACACAAAAGTATCATGAATTGTTTAGAAAAAGAATTGGATTACCAGTATTCGAGTATAGAGCTGATTTTATGAGGCTTTTAAATGAGCATCAATGTATAGTACTCGTGGGAGAAACAGGTAATTGATTATATAAAATCATTTAAACAGTAAAACAATTTTATTTTCATAGGTTCTGGTAAAACTACACAAATACCTCAATGGTGTGTAGAATATTCGAGGACAGTGGGTACAAAAGGTGTTTGTTGTACTCAACCTAGAAGAGTGGCGGCAATGTCAGTTGCTCAAAGAGTATCTGAAGAAATGGATGTACCTTTAGGTCAGGAAGTTGGTTACAGTATACGTTTTGAAGATTGTTCTTCTGCAAAAACTATACTCAAGTAAATATATGTCTATATTTGATATACCATAGTTTTAAATCCGATAATTTTTTATTTAGGTACATGACTGATGGTATGTTATTAAGGGAAGGAATGAGTGATCCTATGTTGGAAGCTTACCAATGTATTTTACTTGATGAAGCTCACGAGAGAACTTTAGCTACAGACATTCTGATGGGTGTTTTAAAAGAAGTTATCAAACAAAGAAAGGTAGTAGTAGATCATTATAAATATCTGAAGAAAAATTAGAGTTTTTCATGTATTTCATTTTAGGATTTGAAACTTGTTATTATGAGTGCAACATTGGATGCTGGTAAATTTCAACATTATTTTGATAATGCTCCTTTAATGAATGTTCCTGGTCGAACTCATCCAGTAGAAATATTTTATACCCCAGAACCAGAAAGGGATTATCTGGAAGCTGCTATTAGAACTGTGATTCAAATTCATATGTGTGAGGAAATTCAAGGTAATATAAATTGATAAATTTTATTTCAACTTTTCCTAAGTTTATATCTAAAGTTGTGTATCCTCCTTTTCATTTTGTTCAAAAATTATTGTCTCTAAACTATTTGAATATATTGTAAGATGAGTTTAATCTGGAGTCCATAGTACACTTGGGATCTCATATATTGTAAATTAAGAAGTATAGAAAATAATTTGTATAAAGATTCAAAAATGTGACTTTATGGTATGGTTTTTTTTACTCACTGTAAAGCTGTTTACTATCTTTGTCTTGACATTTTATAGACAAATAATATGCAGTATGTGCAAAATGTATGTTGTATATTTATTTCTGAGGTAAGAAAGTATGACCATGTTTCGGCAAAAATGAACAAATTAATGGCAATTTGCACTGTAAGGTTAACAATGGTTTAAATTTGAACACTGGCTTAATTCTGTTTTATGAATTGTACCATGTGTTAAACAAAGTATAAAAGTATTTAAAAGTCAGCAGAAACAATAATTATCACTATAGGTGTTACATAATATTGTCTCTGCTCTCATAAGTAACAAGACATTCTTTTGGTTTATTGTGTTAAAAGAATTCACAAAATGGCAACAGTAGAAGCTGCAGAAGACATGAAGGTGATCTTGATTTTCTGGAGATTGTAGATATGGGATTTCCCCTGTATAACAGAGTGAACCATTTTACATATATAGCCAATTTAACCATTTTTATAAGGTTCAGACCTTAAATGCCAACAATTGTTAACATTTTGGAACAAATTGAGGATAGTCTGTTTACTTGGTTGTGTTTTGTAGAACTTTCCACATTCCACAAAGAGGCAATCTCTTTACTCCTGTTGTATAACACATCAAAATAATTAAAACGGTTTATAATTATTATTTATTTTTTGTATGTAAATAGTATATGTATTGTGATGTTAGCAAGTATAACTAATATAAAATATTTAATTAGGTGATGTATTACTTTTTTTGACTGGACAAGAGGAAATAGAAGTGGCTTGTAAAAGGATAAAAAGGGAAATAGACAATTTAGGTCCAGAAGTTGGTGAACTGAAATGTATACCTTTATATTCTACATTACCTCCAAATCTACAGCAGAGAATTTTTGAAGATCCTCCTCCAAATAAACCTAATGGAGCTATCGGTAGGAAAGTTGTAGTATCTACAAATATCGCTGAAACGTCTTTGACCATTGATGGTGTTGTTTTTGTTATTGATCCTGGATTTGCCAAACAAAAGGTAATGAAAATATTCCTATTTACCAAAGTGTAGCAGAAATGTTTGAGTAAAGATTTGTGTATATGGTTGCTTAAACTACAATTAACTTAGGACTATCTCCCTAAGAATAATATCAAATTGATTGAGTTTGGTGATACCGATTCAGAACAAAAATTTATTAAAAAGCTAATGTTTATAGATGAATCTACAGTTTGAGCAACAGGGTTGCCTTGATCATAGAAATGTGATATTTTAGTGATCAAATGGCCTCCCATATCACCAATTATATTTCCAAATGATTGTGAACTAATTTGCAGTAAAATGTTTATCGTGATGGATTTTTAAGACCTTCAAATATTTGTTTGAACATTACAACTGAAAAGTGATGTAAAATACCTGGGTATTTATTTCTTTTTTTTTTGTTAGGTAAAGAGATAATCTACTCTCTGTATAATAGATTTGGTTTAGTTAAATAAGGCTGAGAGTTTTATAATTTTATCACTTTTTAAAATAATTATTCAGTTTATGAATTTATTTTTCATAGATTTTTGAGAATACACCTTACTTCCAAGCCATTATGGCAAAAAGACCTTAAAATTTTAAATAAATCTTTTAAATTCAATAAATTATTGTTTGAAACTTCCTATACCTCCACATTTATAATTTATAGCCATATTGACACAAGTAGATTGGAATTAAGTTTCTGCCTTCTGCAAAATATTATCCAATACTGTATAATCTCTATCTGAATTTATTTCAGTATGATTGTGAGTTGAAAAATCATATGTTTCAGGTGTACAATCCTAGGATTAGGGTAGAGTCTCTATTGGTTTCACCTATTAGTAAAGCTTCAGCGCAACAAAGGGCGGGTCGTGCTGGGAGAACAAAACCTGGAAAGTGTTTCAGATTATACACAGAAAAAGCTTTCAAACATGAAATGCAGGACAATACATATCCAGAAATATTGAGGTATTATCATTATAAAAAAAATTATAATAAACAGTATTAGTTCTTATTTCTTCTATGCCCCCATACATCTAATTGTGCTGCTTAATCTTTGCTGCAGGTCAAATTTGGGATCGGTCGTACTTCAGTTGAAGAAGCTGGGTATCGATGACCTAGTACATTTCGATTTTATGGATCCTCCAGCACCTGAAACACTTATGCGTGCATTGGAACTACTTAATTACTTAGCTGCATTAGACGACGATGGAAATTTGACAGATCTGGGAGCTGTAATGGCGGAATTTCCCCTCGATCCTCAACTTGCCAAGATGTTAATTGCTAGCTGTAATCACAATTGTTCCAATGAGTTATTGTCGATCACAGCAATGTTGTCAGGTATTTATTTTTCAGGAATATTTGAGTGTCTTGTGATATTATTTCAAGGTTGCATACAACAGATATTTTTAGATGAAAAACATTTTTTATATCTAATGTAATAAGTAAGATAGGAGTAGATTTTGTTTTGCATTGATTTTTTTATATAATTCATTAAATATTATTTTTTATCCTCATATTATCTTTAATTTGTTCTCTGTTTTGGAAATATCTATTATCCTTCTTGATAAGCAATCAATAAAGGACATGACTTTCTGCAGGTATTTGATATTTAGCAACCTTGAAATCAGTATCTGCAAAATTTTAATTTTATCAATTTTTGATTGGATCATCCTAAATTGGGACTGTAGAAATGACTATGAAATTTAATTTTTTTAGTAAATCGATAGAGATTAATAAATATTTAAAATGTGCTGAAAGACAAATTATAATCTTTAGTTAAAAATTATAATATGAATTCCACAAATCATAAACAAATCAAATCACTTCTTATACAGAATTTGAAAATATTTTATGAAACATAGGAATATTAATGTAAAACTGTTAACTAATATTTTACACTATGAGAAAAAGAGGTTAAACCCTATTACACTCGAGCAGCTCGAGTGGTGTTTGCGGTGTGGAATTGTAGAAAATTGTAATGTTTGAGAAAGAAGTATTTTGGTAGCTGATTTGGCAGGCTTGCACTTTTTGAAAAAGAAGTCCTGAGCCGCGATTTCCTGTCAGTAAATCTTGCAAATACTGCTCTATGTGGGATTATACTGGATGGCTCTGATAAGCAGCTACCATGGTAGTATTGGTAAAATAGTCAAGTTAGCATTCTTTCTTCTAATCTCTGTCCATTTTTGGTCAGCTCTGGGGTGCTCATAAATCGAATTGCTATTTGAATTGAGTATCCTCAGGGTATACTTGGAAACCGGGCTCTAGATATGCTAGCAATACTCGTAGAATGGACGAATCTAGACCCTGCAGACGGAGTATACAGCTTTTTGGTTTTAAAGAGGGCTCCAAGTTTCTGTGTGTAGCAGTTTCCTTGATTATTTCGACCACAACTTCAACCCCCAAATCAGACAAAAATATCAGCAGCCTGAATCTTTGGTGTGTCAACTTCAATCACATTGCTTTTATCCCATTTCAGAATGTTTCAGTATCGATGGTAGTAAACTGTTTTTTCTATGTTATGTGTTCTGTATCAATATATTAATTTTATATTATCCATTCATATTGCAAACACCGTTTTATATAAAATTATGGTTTTCCTAAGATTACTCTGACAATTTTGAGTCTAATGTCACATTAACACCACAACGAATTTCGTATGAATTTCTATAGCTATCATCTTGACAAGCTTAAATAAGTCAAAACTTGATATTTGCATGAATTCTACATAAAACAAAAATGATGATCCAATCTTTCCATACAATTTTTGATTGCATAAGATAAAGATAAAATTGAATATCCATTGGATAGTAACAATTATAAATTTACTATATTTCTATGGATATAATGGGAGGCCATTAAATTAAAGTTTAAATTTATAGTAAATTCTTCTCCAAATTTTCTCCTTGTACCTTATGCCATCACTACATTTTTCAGAGAAATATTTAGAACAATGTATCCATAATTCAAAAAATATTGAAAATTAAGTGAAAGAAATTTGTGATCAATAAATACAGTAAATTATTTCACTAAATACAAAATAAAAAAACAACAAAAATTAATATTTCAATCCATGAGTGGAAGAATTTCTTCTTTTGGAACAGTGATTTTTCGCATGGTGTATTGTCATAATGATAATTCGCTCATTTTTCAGATCTCATTCTTTCCACTTTGTTATGCAAATGTTTCAATACCTATTTGCAAAATTCAGGATGGTTCCCATAGGACAATGTCCTTGATATTCGCCATTCCATTGATCTTTTTAGAGCGAGGTAATTTGTTTTCCATTGACAACTATGATTTTTTCTGGATTTGAGTTAAAATGATCTTTCAGGTCCATGCAAATGGAAACACGATTTCTTTTTGTTCATCAGTGCAAAATTTCAAAGCATATTTGGCATAATCTAGTCTCATTTTTAAATCATCTTTCACAACAATATCTCAAGCTGCTTCCTTAGTTCCCCAATAGTCAATTGCTTCTTAGAATGAATGAACTGGTCTATTCACATTTTTATCAGGGCAGATTCAAACTGGTCATTGATTGTCTCAACTCATGAGGGTATAAGATATACTAGTTGAAATAGATGTGGCAGGAGTAATTGCTGCTCTACAAATTCATTTACTATTTTTTGATCACGTTTCGTATAGTTTAATTATCTTATCTATATTTAATATAAAAATATTGATATGTCTAATAGAAAAACATAAGAGGAGTTCTTGATCCTTATTCAGCTGGCTGAGTACCTCTTCGTTATTGGTATGTGCAGTCCACGGGATCGTGAGGATTCCCTGATAGCACCACAACTCGAAAGCTTCTATTTTTTTATGATGTCAGCTCTAAGTATTCTTAACCATATCTGAACTGTGAGATTTCTATTAGTGAAAGTTGGTTTCAATTTGCTCTTATTCCTCCCATTTCCATGATTAATAACATTTTGCGACTGAGGTATCAATGCCATGGTGACTTTTTTGGGGAATCTTGCAGATCTTTAATACAGTGGTTTTCCACCTTCTGTATCCTTATGTTGTTGACTGTTTTTTTGGTTCATCTGTCTGCAGGTTAATTCTTTAACCCCAACGCTAGAGGGTGCCCTTTACTTGCCAGCTCTTTCACCCGAAGCTGTTGACCAGTAAATAGGGAATGCTTATTCCAGCAGTCGCTCGATGATGAGTTTCTAGCAGGGTGCACATGATAACAAAGATTATTACTCGAGCTGGGGAGGTTGACGTTTGGCTTAGCGTTTTAATTCTGCTTTCACCCCTCACACCAATAGAAATACTAATAAAGTTTTAAAATAATATCTCCCTATCTTTTAGTGATAAAGAAATGTTCTGCACCTTTGATTATTATATAAACTTTGGCCAAGTTTTCAATATTAGACATTCCAATATTTTTTAAAATCTTAAAACAACTTGTGCAATAAATTTGGGGTGCTTGAATCAAATGAAAACCACTTACAACTTGAAATTACTTTCATACATTATTTTTATAAAATTTATTGAGTACAATGTACAGGTAATTTTGTATTGGTAATATTTAACAAAAGTTACACTTCCAGGGTAGATTATAAATAACTTCTCAGTATATTTTCTAATTTTGAGTAAAAACCGTATTTTTCTTATTTAGAATTCGTAATTTGATTGCGTAAGTGCGTTTTCATATTTAAATACAATATAAAAAAAAATTATCATATTTTTGACATTTACACACCAAACAAGCAGAGCATGTAATTTTGTTGATTAAAAATGTCAAATACATGAAAAAAAAAAATATATGTAGAACGTTTTACATAACAAGAGCGCAACTCTCTGTTGAAAATAAGTCACAACAAAATTCGTTTGACCTTATGGTGCAAGCTAGTTTCGTTTTAAAAAGTAAAACTATAGATATAGTAATCTTAATAATACACTGGCTCCGTAATTACCACATACAATGTGTTGTATTCTATTTACGACTTTTTACTTAGAACTATTCAACCTAATCAATTGAATATATTTTATCTAATAACTATATTGAACACACTGTTTACACTACCACTACACCAACACTCACAATTACACTGTATAACAATTTAGCTTCAGTCTCTGAAAACGATAACTTGGTTAGGGTAGGTGTGTTCAGTATGAATATCACCAACGGTTCCAAAAATTCCATCTTAACTACATAGCTATGTAAAGTGATATTTACTATATTTCTGGTTATACTATAATGGCTTAATTTTTTGGCGTTGCACTCTTGTTGACAAAACGTTCTGACTAAGGGGTAGCTCTGTAGGAAGGGCCTGAGTGGCGTACATCTACTATATCGATTGGATACGGGCATTGCCCTTTTGGTTGCCCGCTCCAATATTTAGTCTCGCAGTGTTTCGTACGTCCAAATGAAGCAAAAAAAGCAGCTGATGACGCTAAGATGCGCTTCGCACACATTGATGGAGATCATCTCACACTACTCAACGTCTATCACGCATTTAAACAAAGTAAGTATTATTTTGAGTATTCATTTATTATAAAAATAAAAAATTATAGTTAAAATTTACAATTTATAAAAGAATGTATACTGACATATTTGCAAGCAAGAAATCATGAATACCATGGAGACATTTGTATGAAGTATTCCACAATATCGCATATTACACAGTAGTCAGAATTACGAATTTAGCTGATCAAAAATCGTGGTTAATATATCGATATCCCAATTTATGTTTCAAAATCGTCTTGATTTTAGGTCTCTACTGTTTTAAAAATAGTTTTTTTGTAAATTTCTGAAAGACAGATACAAATTTGTTGTTTCGATTTCTTTCAGTTTTTCTCATATTTTGTTAAACACTGAAATCAACACGATTTAGAAACAAAGGTATAAGAAATTAAAGAAATTTATCCCAACTTATATTTACAGGTTTTTAAAAACACGATGTTGAAACATATTCAAGCTAAATTCTTAATTTAATTTCTCCCATTGAATTGGTGACCGATGTCTGTGTTTTGAATGGATAACAATTTTTTTTGGCGTTTAGTACTACCTGGTATGACGGAGACATATGGATTTTCTTGTCATTTACACCTTTGTGAAGTAATAGCCATTGGAGTTCGTTAAGTGAAGCCCTAACGATTAATGCCGATGCATTCTGAGAAGAATATAATGTTGAATCCATTTTATTTAATTTTTAATATTTGTTGCTCTGGCTGGTGAAGCCAGCATCTCACTCAACAAATATGTTGCATCCTGTTTTCCACTATGCAGTTTTTCAAAGATGTTCCTAATTTTTCACTTTTTTGTTACTTCGCTGAAGATACTGAATTTTTTTAGCCGCCTCCCTGCCTGGTTCCAGGTATTGGGGTAATCGAAGTTTTTATATTAACCATGTATTCTGTTTAGCACAGAAACGATTTGAATAATATTTTTGATATTATAATAACCATTCGATTAGAGTCATGGATTTGAATTTAAAAAATTCACTTTACATTGTATCGGATTATGCAAGTTGAACCACATCTTCACTATCTTCGACTATTCGTTTTTGAACAACTGTCTTTTCGGAAGATGTACAGCAGATATTAAATATATTTTTTCAACTAGGTATGGAAGAACCACAATGGTGCTACGAGAATTTTGTCAACTACCGTTCGTTAAAATCCGCTGACAACGTTAGGCATCAACTTTCTAGAATTATGGATAGATTTAACTTGAAACGTACCTCTACAGAATTTACAAGCAAAGATTACTACATCAATATTAGGAAAGCTCTTGTCAATGGATTTTTCATGCAGGTTCGTATTCATGTTTCTATTGGTAATAAATTGAACTCTCAAGTAGTTCTTTGAATAAACCAAGTTATTGATTCTGTACAGGATCCCTGATAAAGTCTGGAATAACTTTGATTTTCTTCGATTTTTAAATTTTTTGACTCTGATAATAGAACATTTTTTGTCATTGTGTTGACAAATTGGAAATTTAAAATTTGAGCTATTAATATACATTTGGCACCTACAACTTCTTAACTTTTGACGTACTAAACTAGTTCAACTATATATTATTTTCTAATGAGGTCTTATATTTTAAATATATGAAAATAAAATATAATAATTTTTTGTGTTTAGGTGGCACATCTTGAGCGAACGGGACATTATTTGACAATTAAAGATAATCAAATAGTACAACTCCATCCATCCACATGTTTAGATCACAAACCAGAATGGGTCATCTACAATGAATTTGTACTAACTACAAAAAATTATATTAGGACTGTCACAGATATAAAACGTAAGTTATATAGTTATAGTAATTATTTGGGCTAAACTAAAAATATGAAATTACTTCGATAATTTTTTGTCATGGTCTGTCCGTTGATATTATAGAAAGACCTTGTAACCGTAGAGTAGTTTTAATGAAGTATAGTATCTGAGATAGCCTTCAGGGAGTTAGTTCCTCCCAATATTTGCCTACAATGACAAGAGCAATGTCATAGTCACAGGTGTGACTGCTCTTGACACGTTCAACTGTTGTACATGTCCAATTGATGTGTCAGGATTCATACAAATGAAAGGGATTCTAATTAAATAAATTTGTGGGGTAGTTTATGTAAAATATTATTTTGGTTTGCTACAAATATATTTATTTTCTGTTTCAGCTGAATGGTTATTAAAGATAGCACCACAATACTACGATCTCAACAATTTCCCACAATGTGAAGCTAAACGACAATTAGAAATTCTCCAGAATCGATTAGAGTCCAAACAATATCAACAAGGATTTTAAAAATTGTTATATAAATTCTTGACGACATTAAAAGCAAACTTTTCAATAACTATTATATACTGATAGAATAAATGTGTTGAATCCATTCCAAAATAAATAGTTGGGCTGTAACTCTGTTCCAAGGGTTATGAGAACAGTTTCGTATGATTGAAAACTAAGATTTCAATGTATATTCTAAACCTTTTCATGATTGCATTAGTTAAAATCTAGTTATTTCTTGTTTTATATATCTCATATAAGGTGTATTACATTTCACATTAAATTATGTTTGAAATAAAGAAATGGAGTATTTTTTCAATGATTTTTTTAAATTTGCTGTTAACTGCCTACAGGAATTTAGATCACATGGAAAACTTTGTTATCAGTTATTAAAATATAGGCGTACTATGCTGAACAGTTGTGAGACAGACATTGAATTCAAATAGACCATATAAATATAATGAAAATGAGATTGATCAAGAAAATAGAAAATAAAATAAAAAAGACATTAAGAAAAATTTAACCAATTAAAGATAAAAATTAAAGATAATGAGAAAGATTCAGGTGAGTCAAAGACGATAAAATGGAAAGGAATAAAAGATATAAAGACATTGAGAAAAAATAATGTTAAATCCTTAATCAAAGATCCATAAACCTCATAGTGATCTAGATTTGGATTAAATAAAAAAAATATTAGAAAATTAAGTTGTTTTTCTTGAAAAGTTCTTCATGACTTAATGAAATCTTAATCTTTTTAACTATCGAGCAGTTTTCCAAAAAAAGACAAATTGGCTAAAGTAGTTTTGTTGAGGGTTCATTTGGTTAGATTGTCATTCTTTTCCGTGTACTTCGGTTTTTTCCAATATGATTAAGTAATTATCGAATATTCTGAATGGCTATAAAAGCGGCTAACGACAAGAGAAAGCCCAAGATATTTCTTACATGATTAATCTTGCAGGAAGGAAGAAAACAATTGCAAACCAATTTACATTTAATACTAGTTTTATTTGAAAATTAAATGATATATATAGTTTTTTTGTAAATCAAATAACTTAAAAAATCAGCCTCACTCGTAACTTAAGCTTGTGGGGAAGGACTTTCCACTACTGGCGTTACAGTGTTCTTAGCAGGTCCAGTTTGCGTTATGGGAACTACTCTTTCAGCTGAAGAGGGTTTCTCTTTTCTTTTTGGAGCACTCACAGTCAAAACTCCATCGGAAGATAATGATGAGATAACTCCTTCGGCATCATGCGTTTCGGGTAGGACATATCTTCTGACAAAGTGCCTCATAATAAAACCGTGTTCATCTTGTTTCTCTTCGTGTTTACCTTCTACGATGATACTGTTACCGTTGGTCTTCACGGTAATTTCACTTGGCGTAAATTGTTGGACGTCTAAAATAACCTAAAAATAAACACATATTGTTAAGTTAATTTTTTACAACATAAGCTGCTTTCCATTTACAGTAAAGTGAACTGGGGCACTCAATTATGCGAGTATCTTACTCGCACCGAAAGAAACGACAACTAAAATAATATTTATAAGTTTATTTAAATCAATGGCTGTTTGCAATCATTTAGTATTCTTGCTTATTTTGATGAGAAGATCCGAAAACGTGATGTCCTAAGTTCACAAAACTTACTAAAGGACACAGTCTCAAGCTTGTGCAGATTGCTGGTTAAAACTCAGAGAATAATATGAATTTTGATGCAAATGGAAAACAGGTATAATCATAATGATGAACTCTAGAGTGGTAAATTCCTATCAAATTGGAAATCGTAAACTAATAAAAAACCTTACTTGAAATTTGTCTTTATCCTGAGTGATAGTAGATCCAGAATCTTGTCTTTGAAGACTGGTAGGAGTAGTAGTCCACGGTCTGATGTAGTTACATAGTCTTGATCTTCTGGGTATGGTGCTTAGTGAATTAATTAGATCGTCCCTTCTCAATCCCAATCCAAACTGTTGATCCAGAAGACGTGAAGGACGAAACATGTCTTCCTCGTCCCACCAATCACGAAAGAGGAGAGGTACCATAGACATTCTTACAAAAAAAATTGAAACAATTTAATCGAATAAGTAAATATGCCCAAATAATAGATCTACTCTTCGCGAAAACACAGTATTTAGTAAGCTCTTTAATTAATTAGATACTTCGATTACCTGTCACTAATACGGGACAGGCACCTATTCAATTAAAGGAAAGATTGAATAATTTGAAGACGATTTTAAATTATTGCGCCTATTCATTTCAATTTTTATAGCTGATTGATACTTTCAGTATCTCTTACTATTAGTTTTTAAATCTTGTTTATATTACAGTCCGGTCAAATTAGACCAAAAAATGAGAGTGAGGCTACATAAATTCCCACGAAGTTGAAAATTAGTGAAATTGTTTGAAATATAATTAAACATTAAATTTGTATCTGAATAATTTTGTTTTCAATTTTCCAATATCTCTATCGTAAAGCACAATATCTATAATTAGCTCTATTTGTTAACTCATAGATTTCAAGTTTTCGGTCCCCGTAAAAATTTAAATTCCACAAATAAGGAAAATATAGTTTAGTGTTCATTTTAAATCGACACATTGTATATCCTTTTTGTATTTAATAAGTTCGTTCTAAACCCTAAAGAAAAACTCACGTATAACTTTTAAGATATAAAATTCACCACGATTTGGTTAAACTAAACAAGAATAATCACCTGAAGTTTTGTTTTTCACCTTACTTCACCACTCACAAGTTTGATCTAAAATAACAAGTTTATTCGGTAGCCAGAAATTATATATATCGCAATGTATACATTTGGTGGATGCAACGCTATTTTTGGCTATTTCTAGAAAATTTCGAAAGATGAATCAAAAATTAATGGATTTGGCAACTATTCAATTTTGAAGTTTTAGAAAAAAAGCACTCATCTTCTAAAAATAATTTTGTGAGTAACTAAATGATGAAAATCGAAAACAAAACATAATATTTCTTTGGCTATTATAAATTCTTTTCAAAACGAAAATTCATTTTATTAGTAAAATATCTATTGTATAAGTACACTAAATATTGCATGAAAATATACATTGAAAACTAAATGTAAAAATTAATGAAAACATAATTAATTGACTCAATGAATGAGGCTAACAAAAGGTAATAGAAATTTTGAAACGAGTAATCAAAATTGTGAAATCAAACAACAATTCCAAATCGAAGAGCACATAGTGATACACAACACTCAAAGTTAAAAATCTGTTGAAATAATTGCAAAATAAAGTCCTCCAAAGTTACGCCTGAAACAATTAAATTGTACAATCAGTATAGTAAAATAAAAGGAGACCATACAAGTGGAAAAAAAAAACGATAATAAGGGAAAGAACAAGCTCATTACTAAATAGAGATTCTCTAAAAAAAGCACTCATCTTCTAAAAATAATTTTGTGAGTAACTAAATGATGAAAATCGAAAACAAAACATAATATTTCTTTGGCTATTATAAATTCTTTTCAAAACGAAAATTCATTTTATTAGTAAAATATCTATTGTATAAGTACACTAAATATTGCATGAAAATATACATTGAAAACTAAATGTAAAAATTAATGAAAACATAATTAATTGACTCAATGAATGAGGCTAACAAAAGGTAATAGAAATTTTGAAACGAGTAATCAAAATTGTGAAATCAAACAACAATTCCAAATCGAAGAGCACATAGTGATACACAACACTCAAAGTTAAAAATCTGTTGAAATAATTGCAAAATAAAGTCCTCCAAAGTTACGCCTGAAACAATTAAATTGTACAATCAGTATAGTAAAATAAAAGGAGACCATACAAGTGGAAAAAAAAAACGATAATAAGGGAAAGAACAAGCTCATTACTAAATAGAGATTCTCTAAACTGTTTACTGGTAAACTACCACAGAAATGGTAAGATGAATTTCGGCAAATTGCAGTTTTAAATTATATAACAAGACATGGCTAGGTAATAATCAAACTCCATCAAATGGTACACGAATAACCCCAAACACTCTGAAACCTGGGCAATGCATCAATTATTTTCGAAGCAGAAATAACATCTGATTCGAAAGTCATTAGAGCTCTGAGTTCCAATGTCATAAGATCCAAGCTGAATGACTGAAGTTATCCTCTGATGGTTTTCAAGACACAATGGAATGGAGTGGAGATTTGGCAAACCTCTATCCACATTCTCTCAAAGTGCGAGGCACTACGGAACTCCTGAGCATTATACCTGGGAGCGTATGAAATGGAAGACGAAGACCTCTTGCAGCTACGGCTATCCCACATTCTTAGCTTTCCAGGGGAAGCAATATTAACAGATTAACTATGAACACTGAGCTCTTTAGTATCGCACACAATAGATTTTATGGATCGCAGTGTATATGATACCCCAATATTTACATACTTACAATTATTTTCAATCCTTTCGGATGGTAATTTTAATCCACTTTTTATTGGATTATTGAACGGCGGTAAATAGACAAATAAAACAAATTGGTCACATGAAGAAAATGTATTTTATTTAGAGAAGAAAAATATTTTTAATTACATGTTTCATTCGCTTACTGGAAAATAACAGAACACTGAAATTGAAGAAATTAAAACAGAAGTATAAAAACATTTTGTACTTTACACACTTAAGACAGTACTTTCATACAACAAAATACTTTGTATAAACAAATCTATTTATATATTTACATAACTATTCCATTCCATTTACAATGAACCATTAATAATAGTATATATTAATATTAAATCACAGATAAAACGCTTGTAACAGCGAGAGAAACTTTTCCAACAGTTATCGAATTTTCTAACGCCATAAAATTAATTCAATTTTAACGTAGCGACAGTGGCATATAACAAGTTACGTTACATACAATTTTCACATATAATAGAGGATAAAACATCGATATGCAATGCGATGAGATAAAAGTCTTATATAAAAATCATAATCCTTATTGTTCCTTAATTCTCGAAAATCATTACCAGAAGTGACAATAGAATTTCTCTTTTAATGACATTCACCAATGTCAATAAATCTTATTTGATGTATTGAGTAACCAGGAACCAAAAATTCCACAGGATGTTTGCCCCAATTTGCATTTAAATACATTTAATCAGCTAAATCTATAATCCCATACAGTACTTCCTCATTTATGTTTTTAATTCTAAATAGTTTAGATCGAGTTATCTACGTAATTTTCCAAAAGTACTGACAATAGGAAAGGAACAAAACCAAAAGAAAAAGTAACAGTAGGAGACAAATTATACGAGGTGTGTGCGCGCCTGCCTACTCTGCAATTCACTTGTGTCAATTCTTGGTCCGGCGTGGCGTAACTGATCACGATCATCCACCGTATTCCCTTCATTTGGTGAAGGGACACGTTTAGCAGCCGTGTCGGCCATCTAAGGATGTGTGATATCCGTTCTTCGATCGATTCCGAAAGTTCTAGAAGTTAGCTTATTTGTATATTTTGTTTTGTTTCTTTTTTAATACAATTTACCGAACTTTTTAGACACACCTCGTGCATTTTAAATATATTTATTGTAGATAGTAATAGAATTACTAAAAGAGACTGAGGCAGACCAAAAGTAGCTTCATGTAACCCTATAGCTTATTTTTTTAAACAAAGCATAATATCTGGTGGAAAAACCTTGTACAAAACAAATGATCCATCATCCATGCACCAAGAAGTAGGAAGGAAATAATCATAATTGATATTCCAAAGTATTGTGATAAATTTTCAGTAAAACCGTTTGGTCTGCAGTGGAAACTACATCCTGATTTGCCTTATGGTAACCACAGACGCGTTTCTAATTTACTTTAGTGCACACTCCGTCTCTTAATCTCTAATGCACGACTGAAGAATAGACCCTAGTGTGTTTAGCTTTAAGTAGTCCACATTGACAAAGCTTATAGTGTACATTATATTCACAATATGTACAAGAAGAAATTATTACTAGACCACAAGTTTCAGTGTTGTCTAGCATGATTTCATATCTTATATAAGCATAATTTCTTTTTATTATTAATCAATGATTTCCTTTCTGTAGAAAAATTTCTACTTACTAACCTACGACTAAAATAACAAAAAACATAATAGTTGATTATGTTGTGTTGTGACTTAAAAACAGGATAGTATGGAATTTTTTCAATGAACATATGAAATTTACAATTTACTAGTATGGCGTTTATAATAAGTGCATTATTAAAATATTGAGTCGTGGCTACTAAATAACTGGTGATGCTACAGAAGAATTACGCACACTACAATCCAAGATGTTTAGCAGTAAGCCTTCTCTTCAAATTAGGGTTCCATTATCTTCTGTAAACAAACGAATTTAACGGTAGCTTTTCGCGTTAGGATTGTTTTTACCTTTATGGAAAAAGTATGAAGTATGAATTTATTACAAAAGTTGATATGGGATTTTGCACCTATTAATGAATTCCTAAAAGTTATTATTAACTGCTCTTACGTGTGAAATCATGTATTTTCCACGCAAACTAATATTTTTATACCTATCGAGAAGAATGTCTTTCGTTAGTGTTTGCTTCTACAAAACAATAAATATAGTAATTGAAATATCCATTTTTAAAATATAGTAATGATTATACGAATTTAAGTTCTTTTATTGTGTAGAGCTACAAACAAGTAACTTCACTTAGGACCTCAATTCCATTATTCTATACAATATCAACTAATTTGATACCGAATTTTTGAGGTTAAAAGCCGCTTGTCAAGGTCAAATTATTCCATAGATGAATATTGATCGTCGCTTGACATTATGAAAGTCTCTTGCTATTGCATCATGGCTGCACTAACAAAAATTCCATAAGGGATTCAACAAATAACTTACCTAAAATTTATTTAAATATTTTGTGACCGTTTCAAAAATTAAAATAACAAAACTAAGTAAGTAACAAAATGAAAAACTGATTAGTGGATTACTGTCAATAATTATATCTGCTGCCTGCATGAAAAACAATTAGCTGAAATTTATCGATAGAGCGCATTGCATCATGTCAAGCAGCCTTAATTAGTGTGACATGCTATTTGATTGTAAATTTTAAGCTTCTGTGGATCGGTGACGATCGTTTTTTTTTTTTTTAAATAATAACCGGTCTTTGAATAGAGAACTGCTTGTAGTAAATTAAGCTTAGCAATAATAATGTTACAAAAATGAATATGAAAATACCGAAGATTTAATATCGAATTTATTATAAAGTCCAAATGTTGAATTTTCATTTCGATACACAATAACGAAAGTCCTATATTTTCTAATTTTTTAAAGAAATCGTATTTTTCGTTATTGTGTACAATGTAAATAGAACTATTAAGACCACTGTCCTCTCGTTTGTGTTATGTATGTAAAAGAGTGAAATTTGAGGGTTTTGGAGTTTGATTATGAAGTTGATTGTTTATGATTAGTTGTTTATGACTTACGTTCCTCTAGCTCTTAGGTACAGATTAAGGGTTTCTATCGCATAATTTTCCAAATCAATCACACTATTGAATCTACAGAAGAGAAAGCTAAGCTTTAAAAAACTCGAAGCAGTAATAGAAAAGACAAAGTGATACCCACTGTAAGTCTAATCATCTATTCATAAATGTGTAATTCTTCTGTTACATTCAGAAGTGCACTGATACATTTATACAACGCGTCTGTACCTACCCAAGAAGATATTTGTGTTTATTATTCAATTATAAAAGGTTCTATCACTTTAATGGTAATGATACTAGAAAATTCAAAGATTATAAAAAACAAAATAAACTTATATGCACATACATCAATGTTGAATACTCATTTTTAGCTATAAAGCAGTTATCAAACTTCTCATACACATTGGAATTTTTGTTTACAAAGTCATAAAAGTAATTTATTGGAACTATACCAGAAAGTCATCACGAAGTAAATGTGTTTGATGACTGCTTTTTATTTTGTTTAAGATACTGTCACAAAGTACTAACTTCTGTTTATAAGTCACTCCGTACATTGCGAAAAATACCATACAAAAAAAATATGGCATTATAATGGACGAAAAATATAATTCCACCAAATTTGATTAAATATAAGAATCCATATAGACAAATAAATTATTAATTTTAGCATGTGTAACCAAACTAATTAATTTAGCAATAAAAATAAGGAACCATTAAATTAAAATATCATTTGTTGTATCTGGTCTATAAAGGAAGGCATCTTTTACTTTAAATGAAAAAGAAACATGAGCTAAAATATTCAAACCATCCTAAATTTCTCAGTTCTTCACTAGTATCAATAGAGTCATTTGAAAAAGTAAACATGTTGACAATCTACTTTTGGTTTCCTCAGAAATAATTTCATAATTTTGATTGCAACAAAAATTCCGTATATAATAATTGAAAAGTTACTCTAAACAATACCTAAATTGCTACATATTAAGTTTTTTTAGCAATAGGTTAATATTCAGAACACACCTATTACGCTATCGCTACAACACTAACAATTAACGCGTTTTAATAACCAAGTCAAACAGTGTAATTGAAAATGTTGAAGTAGTGGTAGCATAAATAGTATGAATATCACGGTTTCAGAAATTCCCAACTAAGTTAGTAGTTAGTCGATACAACATCAACTCCATTCCATACCCCCATTTTATTATTCCAATTATTTCAAATAGATACTGGGAAAGTAAAGACCTGAAGAATTTTTTCTTCTTTATGGTTTGGAATTGGTATGTTGATCTATATAAAAGTTTACTCGTGAGATCAGTAGCAATATGTTAATAACATTTGATAACTATAAAAATAAGATTGTAACTTGATACTAGAAAGAAAAAAATGTAATGAACATTGTTTTGGAGAATTTTAATTTGGTTTACTCAAAATCGTCAATGCCAAATTTCGTCATTACATAAAAAGAATTTCAGAAGTCAAGGATATTTTTATGTATATAGCTCTAAGCATCATTAAAAAATCTAGTAAAAGGAGACAAATAGGACGTTAAATATAGCGAAAGGATCACAAATATAAATATAACAATAAATACTAGAAGCAGCACACAACATAATCATGGAAGGAGAAAACAAAATGGAAAGGGTGACAAAATATAAAAAATTGAAAAGAGTGATAGGTACAAATGGTTTAGAGCAAAAAAATATAAAAAAATACCTCAAGATTTAAAAACCCAGGAAATTACAAAGTTGCAAAATCTGCATTAACTTTTGAAGGGGAATCAAAGACATTAAATAAAAGTAATAGTGGAAAGCAATGGAAATGGGAACTTCAAAATAAAATCGAGAGAATGGATGGACTTTGTCACCGAAAAATTTAACAATAACGTTGGCTGAAGTAGCGATAGAACAAAATCAGTTCTAATTTTTATAACACATAGAAATACTGAGATATTTATTTTAGATCAAAAGAGGTGGGTGCAACAAAGTTAGTGCGACTACAGAAATGTTAAAATAATAATATAAGAAGAGGGGTTGAGACAAAATCTAATAGGAGGGAGAAAGTTATTAAAGAAAACATAAAATTTCAGTTAAAATGGAATCTCTCAATAGAATAACTTACTATTTGATATATTTGAAATCTGTATGTTAATATACCTTTCGCAATGCTTGGATCGAAAACTTTTAATGATTAGCAAATAAATTGAAGGCAATAAGGTGTTCATGCAAACAGTTGATTCTTACAAATAAAAGTTCCCTTTGATTTTTAAAAGAACATTAACATATATCCAGTTATAATGTTAATACAATACTTATATTCAAATTTACATTAACACCTACATATTGACTACAGGGCCCCCCAAGCTCTGCCAATGTTATTAAAGTAGTAAATTTGCTGAAGTAGTTTTTATTATTATCTAGACTATATAGAACTATAAACATTTTTAATTCGATATTATAAATATTTATCAAAAATAACATAATAGTAATGACTTTTGGAAGCCCTAGTAGTCTTACACTTGGTATTAAACCTGCAATTTTATCGCAAATAAAATTGCAAATTATAATTAGCATGAATCTGAAAGAAATCAATATAAAAAATAAAAATGGTGACAAACATCAATTGGAAAATAAATAATAAAAAAAAAAAATAAAATATACTCAAACAAAACATCGTACACTATTGCACATTAATCTTTGAGCAATAAATAAAATTTAAAAGTAATCAGTCCATAATCATATATGGGGTGAAAAATGGTAGATATCCAAATTAGTACATTAATCTTAGGTTATCTAGAAACGAGGATAATATAGCGCTCATAGAAAGGAACTGCCGAAACTTTAGTTTACGATTTCAGATCTTAGACATTATCAGTGTCTATTAGGGAAAATTTTTAATAAATTTGGTAAGGCCGACTGTTTTGAAACAAATGTTGCAAGCCAGTTGATCTGGGTGAGGTGACTCAATTGAAACTAGTTTGCAATCGATTGTACATGACCATGAAACCGAGGTCGCAGTTGTTTCATTTGATTATCGACATTCGATAAAAAGCTATAAACGTTCTATCTATTTGAGATAGTTTTTGTGCTGTTATGAACAATCTAGAGTTCACACTTTGACTTAAGAAGGATCTAATATTCTCTCTGTACCCCGCGGTATTGATAATAATCAATAACGTCTTCCTCACCTGAGTCTGAATACATTGAAACATTAGGTTTCCCTGCTGTACCAACTGATTTAATACTGATTAGGAGTCGTATCCGTGTGCGCTAAAAAGTTTTATTTTGATTGCAAAACTGATATAAGATCAACTGGTTTGTAACCTTTATTTCAAAACAGTTGCATCGTGGGCGATTGGTCTTATTAATTAAAATGTATAACTTAATATCTATTACACCAACATGCACAATTGGACTGTCGATCTCTGAGGATGATAATTTGGTTATCGAAACGCGCGTCAGACAGTGTAATTGTGAGTGTTGAAGGTAACAGAAAACAGTGTGTTCAGTACGAATATCACCAAAGGTTCTAGAAATTTCAAATTAATCTAATTAATTTTACGGATTTTAAAGACAATGTGGACGTTGTTTTGCTCATTGTTTGGTCTTTTTAGACATTTAAAATTGAAAAAAGCCTTGGGTAAAGTTTAGCTATTATTTCAAGGCGAAAAAAATAATAGTCAATAAGTATTGAACCAAATTGTAACTTGCCAGTCTCTTTACTGAGTTGGGTGTTTTTGCTCAAAAATACAGAATAATGCCAGACCCCAGTAAAAATGTGTTATAAAGACTTGCAGGGTTTCCGATGAGAAGTTTTTTAACAATTCCCCGTACACCTGAATTTCACTATTAGCATTGTTTCGGCATCTGAAGGTAAAACATTTTACGAGGACGGTAAACAAAAATGTATATTATGCTATGACTGACAAATCAAGGAAGCTATGTCGAAAAATGATTAGATATTTGGAGAATAAATTTTTTATACCAAATGGAATGTGGTCTTCAAACATCACTGGTATATAAAATTCTGAAATTAAATGTACAGTTTGGTTCTCTACTAATTATCTGACTAAATGACGGATCAAAACTTATGAAAGAAACTTATATTATTTTCTTTTCAATTTTAAATAATCATTTCCCCTATTAACAAAACTTTACCGTAACTATGATAATACTTATAACAGTTCCTTGTTTTTTTATTGTTTTCCAAACACATCATTTAAAAATGATAAATTTGTATAATTTTATTATGCCATTTGCTATCGCTTTAACGTTTTTTCCTACTGGCTAAATTCTTTTTTCTTTCCGGTGCACTATCACGTCTTTTTTCGTGGTCTCCCTGTAATCATTTTATAAAAACTTTATTCAATTTCATCACAACTAGTAATTTTAATAGCAGCTAACTTATTTTACTGCATGAAATTAACACTGAGTATACTATACAATGAGATTGTCCTTGGCCCTTTATGGCAGCGCCTTTTAGTAATAAAAAAATATTGGGATGTTTTCAAAGAAATCAGGCATCGCCATATACTTCCATATCAGCTCGGATCTTAATAGCAACACTTTATTTTAGCGATTACGAAGTATTAGAATCCATTTATCGAGGTCCAAATTAAACGAATGGTTTTTATGAGGATCCTATTTTTAGGAGATGGGGGCTTGACTGAAGAGGGGAACAACGTATGGTACAAAAAAAAGACAAAAACAATTTTTTTTCTCGTTTTCATTGATTTACATTCGAACTGAAAATTGTCTCTTAAAGACCAAGGAACAGATCCATTTTCTGGTCAGATCAGGTTGCGATGTTTTTATAAGGTTTCATGTAATTCATTAAGCAGAACCGACCTAGCCAATTTGTTGTAATTACTAATTTCCGACATCTGGGACCTCGATGAATGGATTCTGCGACCTCTAATTATCATAGTTGTAAACCGGGCATAAAGTATTTCTAAATATTATTGTGGGTGATTTATCATTGAAAGACAAAAAATTCTTATAAACAGTGTGTTAAGTCTTGTCTGTATTGAGAAATAAGATACCTACTTTCTCATAATAAGCTTTCCTTAAGTGAAAAAAAAATTGAACGAGGCTAAATAGATGATTTTTATTACCGTTGTAACTTGTATGATTATGAGTCACCGAATATCATGGAGTGTCTTTAAAGTTTTGAATGATTTCACTGGCGATTCATTTTTAATTTCTGTCTGTTGTTAGTTTTTTACAGGTGTATTGGTTGCTTTTTGTTTGGTTTATTCAAACGATATCATTTTTATTAAATTATATGGTTATATAATTTAAAACGAGATTATGCAAATATTTCATGGAGCTCCAATTAATTTTGAACATTCAATTATTTTTTTTTTTCTAAGAGAGCTACAACTTAACGTTTGATTACAGAAAACAGTTGATTTAACAAATTTGTGTTCTGGCTCTGTCTTAGTTTTTATTTACGTTTCAGTTCTGCTACCGCTACTTAGCTACGAATTGAAAACGTGCTGAATTTGTAGCGTACGTGCCACCGAACGATTCCGCTAGGATTTTACACCAGTTGCACAACAGTTTCCTCCGCCCAATGCGAGCAATGATTGAAAAGCGAATTGTAGCACCAGTTCTGTATTCTATCTTGTAAACAACTATACTTGCTTTTATTATTTCTAGACTTTTGTTTATGGAGTTGTTATTATTTCTTTCATTAAAATAATAACATGAAGACTAATCTCACGTTTGTTGAGAATTATATTCACTATCCTTCATCAAATTACAGTACTTTGAAAGTTACGACGGATCATATGAACAAGAACATTTCCTTACAGTGTTACCAAAATTTGAGTTCTAAAAGTTTAATTTTATAGATGAAACTAGAGAAAAAACCATTTTTCTTCCTTAAACTTTACCACCCATGACAAAATCCCAAATTGACTCACCTCTTTTTCGCACTTGTTGTGGACTGGAAACAGATTGGCCTGAAATCACAAAAACATCGAAATGTAGAGGAAACTAAATTGGGATGAGTAATAAATGGTATCTAGATACAAAACAGGCATTTGACGATTTTGATACAAGTTGTAAAACACCCTATTATCATGTTAATATCAATATCTAAAAATATCATCATGCAAATTAATTGAATCCCTATACCAATTTAAAAATACTCTCATCTCTTAAGCTTGTCATGCCTTACTTGTTCAAATATGACAAAACAATATCTTTCAAATAACTTTGCTAGGTTAGTAAACAGAATTTTAAACTAAATAAAAACCCACAAAATCAGAAGTTATACTGGTTGCATTTTAGTAGTATTAAGCAAAAAGCTGTGTGAATAATTATTTATGTAAACAGGCTTTTTTGTATTAAAGATGCGATATTTTGAAATAATAGAAAATAAATCTACTGGCAACTGAGTAATTTACATATATATATATATATATATATATATATATATATATATATATATATATATATATATATATATATATATATATAAATATATATAACATACTATTAACTAAGTGTTCAGAATAAGGATTCTTCTATAATCTCACTAGATCTACGACTTTTATCTATGACCTACGACCATAATAAAAGGTGAGATAATAATTGACAGGTTATGCCTTCTAAACACTTTGTTTACACTACTACTATACCAACACTCACAATTACACTATTTGACGCGCGTTTCGGTAATCAAGTTATCGTCTTCAGGGACTGAAGGTAAACCTCAGACACCTCCAGTCAAACAGTGTAATTGTGAGTATTGGTATAGTGATAGTGTAAACAGTGTGTTCAGTATGAATATCACCAACGGTTCCAAAAATTCAAACTTAGAGGTTATGCTTGAAGGGCAGCAAACATGCATTAGTTCTGGAAACTTCGCCAGAATAAATGTATAATTTTGTAACATTTCAGACATTTCTGAATTAATAATCATTAAAAATAGTCAAGTAAATTTTACAATTTGGTTTTTATTCAATTTTTGACTAGTTATGAATCTTTGTGAATAAAAACTATTTTATTGCATTTCTAAAAAGCTTATAAGAAATTGCTTATCGCATCTTCAATAACAAGCACAGTTTAAAATACAGGTTGATTCTCAATGGTTTTCAAACAAAAAGTTACTCACTTTGCACCTTCCGTTTTCCATTTTTTCGTCCGTTATATGCCAAATTACCTTCAAAATAAAAAATACGTTACATTGAAGGATAATTTTATATGGTTAAATAAAAATTATAAACGCGTGATAAATCAAAATTAAAAAAGATTTTTATGTGATGCTGTATTAATGTTTAATAAAATCGCTAATATTAGCGTGTGATTTCAATAAAACTGTTTTACGTGATGTACGGAGATTCTTCTTCTCTTCCGATGTCTTCTTTCTTCTTCAAATGTTCATATTCGAATAAAAACGAATAAAAAAATAAAAATGTAAAATGATTATTAAAAAACAAAATATATAACAAATTCACAGCCGTTAAAATTGGTGACTTTCAAAAAAGTGACTATTTAATGAAATATTAAAATTCAGTCAAAGCTAGCGGCCTATTTGAAAATACTGAAAACTACAAAGATTTAATTTGCTTAAACAAAATTATTCTCTTCTTTTCTTCTTGCTTCTTTTTTCTTTCTTGATTTTAACTTCATTTTCAGTTGGATGAGAATTTTGGGAGGGACCACCAGGTTGTTGTGCATTTACCACATTAACATCAAACGCCGGAGTACATAAAATAGGGGAAAAATATGTGCAAGGAAAAAAAGGATAAGGTACATTGTTCATGTGATAATTTATAGTAGGATTATTGTATGTGTGAGTGTTGTATTGTTCAGTTATTATTTTTGGCACAGGCATATAATCAGGGACAGGAGGTGGAGGCATTTCCTTCTTTTCCGCTGGAGTTTTGAATGTACGCGGTTGGGATTCGAGCCGTTCTTGTACTTCCGCTATACTTATAGCAGGTGTAGCTGGATAACTAATATCACTCTCGTTCTCTTCAGCTCGAGCTCGTTTTAATATTTCTTCTATCACTTCAGGTCCGATGGTTTCCTCATCTGAATTCGCTTCTATTGTATTAGCTAATGAGTGTTTTCGTTTCTTCAATGGCAACCTTGTTTGTGGTTCTTCTTCTATTTCTGTTTTTGCACCAACAGTCTTTTGATTTTGGAATGTTTCTTCTTCTTTATTTTTTGACAGCTTGTGTTTCAACTCTTCTTCCGCGATTCTGACCCAAATTCTTTGATTCTTTGAGGCTTCTTCTATGTTTATTTCCTGTTCATGTTTTTGTGTTTGCTTACCTTCAATGTTTTCATTAATTTGAAATGAATTTACCCCATCGTTAAAATTAGAACTGTCTGAAAAGTAATGGTAAGCAGGAGAGTGAGGACTAAAACAATTTATTACAGGACTAGGCGTGAATTTTCTAAGGTTGAGATTATCTAAATCTGAAGGTATGTTTGAAACTTTAGTGACTTCTTCCATCTTGAGTGTCTTCTCAAATTCTTCTACTTCAGGTATGGCAGCTGGTTGATTAAGAAAATCAAAAGAATTTGTAGATTCATCACATTTATCAAAGTTTTCAATAATTTTATTTACTAGTTTCAAATCTATAAATGATTTAGCGCCAGTCTTTGTATTTTCTGTTGAAGTTACATTACTACCAAACATTTTTGCACAAAAAGGGTTTCTTGAAATCTTAGAAATAGTTGAATTAACATTGTTAAAATCATTACATTTTAAATTTAATTTACTAAATTGCTCTGGAAGGTTAATGCAGCACTTGTTTTTACACATTGTAGGAATGTAAAAGTATTCAGACTCTTCAAGATCTGATTCTACTATACCTTCTTCTTGTGAATCTATTTTGGGATCGCGGGTATTAGATCTCCAATTTTGATCTTCTGGAGCTCTGTAACGGACTGTGACAGATGACGATAAGAAAGGAGCCTGCTTGTCATAATCCACCTAATAGAAAATAATATACATCAATTATGTGTTTTGGAAATTTAATTGATATAGGGGCCCGTTTTAATAGTAAAAAAGATGTTACCAATGTAACAGAATATTATGTGGAGAATATCTTTTCTACTAAAATTAATAATACAAAAAATTTCCATATAATTACACTGGTTTACACGGTTTTTATACATTAGCTGAAAGTTATTAATTATTGTTTATTTAAGTAAAAGTTAAAAGAATAATAAAAATGGTCTGTTTTTCATATTTTCAACTCAAAATCCCAGATGATAGTTTTTAAAAATCTTTTATATCATAAGGAAAACGTTCAACACGCATAGTTTCTAAGTTGTCAGTACAGTTGTGAGTACAGGAAAAGAATCTTCAATGACATATCCGTTGAAGATCTCATAATTTTCACTTTATATTTCTTGGAAACCCTTTGTCCAACCTTTTTGAATTACTTCCATGAAATTTTTTCATTGGCAGTTAAGAGACTTTCAAACTGAGGATCTTTTATAACTTCTGATCTGTGGGCCAAAAAATACTCCTCTTTTCAGTTTTCTTACTGCAATATTTGATATTCATTCTGCCAGAAATTCGAATAAGCCCTTATTTTCTTACATAATGATACATTCTTTCTCTGCTACCCCACAGGCAAAGAAATCAAGACAATTGATTAATCCCCTCAATAACAAGCTGCTGACTTTGAGGTCGCTGAACACTTTCTATTGATGTTCTTCATATTTTCATTTCATTTCATGTCATTAATGTACATATTGATGTATAGCTCTCTTAACAATTTACTGTGTATCCTATTTGTATAGACTGTTTCTTATTCTCTTTTGGAAAATTCCCACTGTTTCTGGACAATGTAACTTTCATATATCTGGTATAAGCAAATTCCACTATTGTGAGATCCCAAAAATTCTGCTTTAGATCTTGATAATTATTATAAATCTTTAATGAGACCATTTAATTCAGCTTGATTAATTGAACGATTTTTCTTGAAAAGATTAAAGAATAAGACATTACTTTTATTCATACAAAACAGTCTCATGAAGGATGGGACAAAAGATCCTATCTGAAAAATATTTAACTATTTAAGTATTAATCCTGGTCAATGCAACTTATTTGAATTCTTAGGGGCCTTGTCGATCCCTGTAAGTGGCCATGCAAAGCAGTGTGTGTGAACTCTAGCTCAAGACAAGTACTTGACTAATATCAGTATGATTTTAGAAATCAGATAACAAGTAGATTGTATAATCACAGTGATATAAATAAAAAAATAACTTACCCTAAACATTGTCATACTTGGCACCGACGAAAACGGTTGACTAGGCTTCTGCTTAAGTAAGCGTTTTCTTCGTGTTTTTTCACTAACTCGCTGCCATTCTTTAATTTCCATTTCACTTAACTTTTCTATCACCACACAGGGATTACTTTGTAGATAATAATCTGTCGGTTTGACTCTGTAACAAAATTTTTGTTTAAGATTATAATCATAAAAAAAGAGAAAAAATTCAAGTCAAGAATTGGATATAGGATACAAATTAACATCGAGTGTAATATGTAATTTCGGTTGAAAGACATCAGAAATTAAAATCTCCACAAATTATTTTTTTAGTTCAATACAAAAAAACTTTCAACCGAAAATTACATAATACACTTTCAGTAAAGTTCTAAACAATTCAACCAACCGGAACTGAGCCAAAGATTGGAGATTCATCTGCTCTCTAGGAATTTTTAGTATTGGTGATTGTACAGTTGTCTTTTTCAAAATCCCTTGTATTTGGTTTGGACTATTAATGATGGGCTTATGGGTACTAGTGGTATTTACAATATCTTCATCTGCGAACGCTATCCTCTTTCTTTTTAATTGGGGAGCTAATACGTTTTTATTAGTGTCACTCTTCAGTCTTCGAACAGGCCTATCTATACTGTTAATTTTTGATGCTACAAATATAGAATAAAAATAAAATTGGATTAACGTGTGTTACATTAAAAGAAAGAATATAAAAATATAGCTTTTAATAAAATGTACAACGGTTTTGAAGTATGATTTTTTGTGGTCTATTTTTTGTAAAACATTGTACAATTATGGCTTTCCTTTTGCAAATGATCTAATTTTTTCCGAATTGAGCTGATAATATCAGAATAAAATACAATTATTCATTGATCACGATTATGATCAAATTACAATGTTAGGGAAAACTTCAATGTTTTCTTAAAAAATCAGTTTTGCCAATTAATAAAGGCAGATTGTTGAACATTTGAGCGAAATTAAGAAAGCTAAAAGACAGCTGTACTGTAGAATTTTTCTACAATTCAAAACGTTATAAAGTAATCAACTACATTGTGATAAGGTTTATAGATTAAATGTTAATTAAGAAAAAACAACAATAATTTAAGGACAGTCAATATTTTTTTTCTATTTTTATGAAATTTAAAATCAACCCACCTTTATCTACTGAATGAGAAACGGGAGAGATTTTTAATGCCTTTTTAGCAGTTTCCTGATAATTAACCAAATAGTTCCTGAAATCGTCTATCCCACCATCGAATTCTGGTGACGCAATACTAGAAGGACTCGTGGTGGAATTTGAGTTGTTCAACGATGTCAAGTTAATATCGGGTTCCTCTATGGAAATACTGTCATCAAAAAGGTCAAAATTCGTGACAATATTTTGCTGACAGTTAATTTTTTCAATAGCACCACTGAAGCAGTCATCAAGACCATGTTCTCCTTTCAATTCATTGTACCTAATGATAAAAATATTAGCTATTAACTAGAAATATCGATAAAACCAATTTGGCCCAATGAAAAAAGTCGGGTTTATCTCTTTTGTTGTAAACCTTTCGGAAAATATGTAATAGCAATTTATAAATAATAAAAGTACTACTACAAGATTTTGTGGAGCATAGGAATATCACTATAAAATCTTACTTTCAATCTACCAGGAAATAATAAATTATTTGTTGTTAATTTATTAGCATTGCACTAAAATATTGTAATTTTGAAGAATAAACACAAAATATGAGAAAATACTGATATAAAAATGGTACCGGAGGCCGATTTACTTTGAAAATCTAGTCCTGTTCTTTGGCTTAAACCTTTTAACGTTACTAGGCCATCTGTAAAGCTTGGCAAGTGTTTGAACCACCTCAAACATGTGAGTGCTGGGTACTCAAAGATGATGTGGTTAAAAGGCCAGTCGCATTTTGCGCCTGTTTTAAGTGGAGCAGTTGTTTGGTAAAAGAAGAAGAAACCCATTTATGAGTATCTTAGTTTCTCATATCAGGTGTTTAATCCATCTCTATAGAACTTGCTTTGTCAGCAAATTACTACAATGGACCCAGGGCAACGATGAGACTGATCCCAAAAGTTTATTTTTGTAATTTTTATATGTGAATCTACTTTTTGTCAAAGCCATTATGACAAATTATAAATTATTATACAAAAATTATCTTGTTTCTCTTCTCAATGTATGTTTGGTTAACATTTATTTTGATATTTCTATATTCCCCAAAATATTTTCTACAGTAATAGTAGAATATTACCTTAAATGAACTTCATTTTCCAATTTTTTAATTCTCTGTTTAGAAGTGAATATAACATCCATTTTTTTTTCGGTTTTAATATCTAGTCGAGGTACACTAACTGTCAACTGTTTTGTTGATACATTCTCAGCTTCCACAACATTATTGTGTTCTGGGTGTTCTCCATTCATCCTCTTAAAAATATTATCGTTTACAGGTTCGTTAATTATTGTTTTTTCTTGTATACAAGGATTTGCTATTTCCAAATTCAATGTATCGCCCGCGACACTTTGTTCTTCTACAACCTTTTTGGGACTTTTACTTTGAACATCAACATTTTCTTTTTCCAGAGGACTATTAATAATTTCTTTTTGAACATTGTCTGTAACCGTGTTATCTAATGGAGAATCATTCCTAAATATATCGGATTCTTCTGAATCTTCCATTAAATTTTCCAAACTTGTAACTTCATTTGCACAATGATCTTGTGAAGAACAATTCAAATGAACACTTTCCTCTATACCGTTAGTTATGAGATAATTTCCTTCTGTTGAATCTTTAGTAAAACAATTTTCTTTCATAGTTTCATTGTTTTCAATTGGATTGTTTTCTGTTAAATCTTCCATTGAATAAGCGGTTTCTATTTGGATATCACTAAAGACGCTTTTTTCTTTACTACTATGTGCTATAGAACTATTTAATGTGGAATTTTCATTAACAGGTTCAATTAGTGGAGTACTAGTTGCGTGTCTGTTTTCCTCAGATGGTTCCGATTCCGTTTCTTGTTCATATTCGCCGATTAAATCGCTTGGTTCGCATGTACTTGATATATCAGGAGAGGTAGGTGATGTATAGGATTCACTAATTATTTTTTCTTGAACATCATTAGAATTGTTACAAAAATCTGTAATAAAAAACATTCATGAAAATCAAATACAAAATCATCATATTCAGGGATCTTAGTAGAAATTAGCAGGTAGTCCCTAAAAAAAGAAATACATTCTATATGCTGGGAAAAAAAGAAAATATTTTATTTATTAACTTTTTCATTTAAATTCTAGGAAAACAAGCCATACAGGAAACCAACAATACTCGAAACTGTAATCCTTTGTAATGGCACCAATGATTTATTTTATAGTACAGAATCAATTAGCATTATTATTCCTCATCTATAACCATGTATAAATCGAGTATTCAACAACTTCATCATGTAGCTTTAATTGCATTTGATAGTTTATTTTTTTCTGACGTCTTCATTCTTTGGAGCCAAAATTGCTAGTTCATAATTGATTTCAATAATTATCGAATATTGTCTTTCTAATGAAACCAATTTGAGGGTTGGCGGTAGGATAGTTTCAAAAACTATAACAGACGTAGAAATGAAAAGAGTGAAAGAAGAACAGAAAGCTGTAAAGATGGCGACTCAATATTTACTAAAATTGATTGAATAATAAAATGAACTGCTAAAAAAATAAAAGATCAACAGATCAGTTAGCTTAAAAACAGCTAATAATGGTTTGGTAGCTCTGTTGAAACAAATTATGAAAGTGAATGAATATTTATTTACAAATTTTCTTTTCCAATTTTCAATATGCACATAAAAATTTAGAACCTTAAAAGTGAAAGCAAGTCCTGTGAGAGCAATTTATCCCCAATTGATAATGTATTACCCCACTTAAATTACCTGAATTATTGAAATTTGTGGAATGTGGCGTCAAGCGACCAGTTTCTATTTCCTTATTATCGGTGTTTTGTTTATAACAACTATTTTCGATGTGTTCGTTGTGAAAATCTCTTTCATAACCATGCTGATCATCATGACTAGTCGGAGGTGTTACTAAACCTTCAAATATACGAGAAGGTTCTTCGGGTTCGTTATTATTTGAATTTGTTTTATCCCACTCATTAGCATCTAGTACAGTACAGCTGCTATAAAAAAAGTTCTTAGTTTTCATGATTGTTCCTTATTTACCAATTTATCATTGATTCCTGTGATCAAAACTTGATTTAAGAATCAATTGAATTATATATCTATATATTCTTGAATGCATATAAATCCATTGATTACTTTGGGTAGGTCCTGATGCTGCAGAATTGTTTGGGTATTATAATACTTTATGGCCAAATGTATTTTATTTATCTTATTCTTGAGTATTAAGAAAAATTTATATGAAAAAATATACACCATTCATATAAAATTAACTTTCTGGTGAAGATTAATAGACATTACAGCAAGACCTGGTACCCCCAACATAATCAACAAACTTAAATTTGCCATTTTCTTGTTAGGAGTGAATTTAATTGAAAATAGTTGCCGTAAAAAAGTATGTACAAAAATTATATTATTAATTTCAAACAGTCTGAAAATCAAAAGATATTCAAGAAAACAATATAAATTTACCTTTATTTGTATACTTACAGAGTATTATCCGTGTCTTCAATAATTTCCACAATTGAATTATCACTTTTTTTCCTTGTAAATTTTCTTGATAGAATTTCCCTAGATTTTACAGAATCATTATCAAAATTCTGGGATTTGAGAGAAGGAGGTGAAATAGAAATAGATGGTGATCGAATATTTGAATTTGTATTTTCTTTATTTGAATTCATTTCTTGGATATCAATGGAATTCAAAAATGATATTTCTTCTGATGGTCGAGTAGACTTTTTAGTTGATGGGGGTTTACTAGGTGTTGGCTGTAAATATAATAATTGAAAATTAGAATGTTTAAGATATTTTTTATTAATCTATCACACTATCACATATCAATACCAAAACAAAATACTGGTGCTGAAATAAAAGTCTCAACTTTCAGCTTAGAGTTAAAAATGACAAATTTTTTAAACATATTATCAGTACAAGTCATTAAATATAAGAGGAAAGAACTAAAATCCATAATGGATTTGTAATAAAAAAGAAGATATAATAGTACCAGATAAGCAAGAGTGGATACCAATAAAGTATAGAGTATTAATTATGAAGCAGCCCTTGCAAACCTGGGACTGAAAATATGAAGAGTTTACATTTTTAAATTTAGAGAAAGCTTCCACAAATAAAAAAAAATAATTAAAATTACCTCTTTAGCAGTGAAATATATAATTGCTTCAATATCCTCATCATCATCTAAGATTTCATGAACAATTTCCGTTTCTGATGGGTCACAGTCGATTGTTCCCTCTCCAACAATAATACAATCATCTTCATCACTGTCTTCCATTTTAATTACATCTTCAACTACACAATCATTATTTTTCTGTGAATTTACTTTTACTATACTCTCAAATACATTTAGTGTTTCGGAGTCTGTTGTCCCATGATCCTCCTCTACATTATACTAAAAAATAATAATTTAAATACACAAAGAGTTTTTACAACACCAAAGAAGTACTTATGATTGTTTATACGATTCTTTCAAATGTTGAAGAGCTCGGACCACAGAAATAAACAAAAACAAAATAAAATGGAGAGCTCTCATCAACAAAATTGGACAGAATCCACAAAAAAACTAATGAGGATAGCAACACAACCTTTTGCTCCATTAGAAGATATATGATAAAAATAACCTGTTCCAGAAACATTGTTTAAAAGCTGTTTTAGAAAACCATCGCAGTGTTCTATTTTATCTATTATCAACTAAAAAGAGATACCAATAAGTGGTCATTTAAGTTTTGGAAATAAAGCAAAGTGGATCTGAGCTATAACAAGAAAATGCAAAATTTGTAAGTGTTTAGAGAGATAATAATTGACTTGCTTTGTGAAATGTCCTTCCTAGAAATCTGAAGCTTGTTGATTAGCTTTTACAGCAAATATTATGATTGAAGACATAGGATTGAAATTGATTTTCATAGCATGACTTTGCAAAAGATTATTTGCTTAAAATTCAATGTTAAATTTATTCATGCCAGACTGAGGTAAGTTTTCTGCCACATTTCAATTTGAAATCTCTTATACTTACTACGATAACCCCCACAAAGGATTGTGCAGCATTTTTTGCTTTTTGACAAGTGAAATTATATTAAATGAAAGCTGGAACTTAAATTCCGTGAGAGTATAGATTCAATTTATTTAATTAATCCAATATTTATTAATATAACCCTGTAATACACATATTGAACAGAAATGTGTTAAACTTACTGATGCAGATGGGACTAGTTCATCCAATTCTATCTTACTGACTTCACCTATGAGATCTTCCTGAACTCTTTGTTTCTTTATATATTTAAAATATGATTCACACAAAATTTTATCATTTTCCATTATGTGAGCCAATATATCTAATAAAGAATCATTTTGTGGCAGAAGGATTTCTTTTAGAATTGGATTCGTGTTTATTGCATTAGGTGTTTGATGATAATGTTTGTACAACAATTCATCAATCGTCTTGTGCATTTCGGGACGACTCTGGACCTTCTTCCATCTTTGATGTAAAATATATGCTCGACAGAAAGCAACATCTGAGGTATTAATTGGAACAGGACTCAATACAGTTCTGAAAATACAAACAATTATTTTATATACATTTTGACACATCTTCAATCCAATTTCACCACAAAAAAGTGAATTCTGTTGAAAACTCCAGTCCAAGGGAAAATTTTCATGGTATAGTTTACCATAGCCGCTAGTTAATAAACTATATCAAGCACTTCTGGTATTGAAACTCTTTTTTATTCATTTTAACATATAGAATAAGTGAAAAAGTGCATGCCTTTTTTGCCACTTTTTGTTGTTTTGGTAGAATAGTGCTTTCGTTGGTTTGTACCACAAAGTATTTGTTTCGATAATAACCTTTTACATATATCCTTATAATAAAACCATTATTTTCTTTAAATATCCTTTATTAAGATTAATAAATCGAAACTAGTCTTCTCGAGTTTTTTTTTTTAATTTTTGAAGTAATTATAACAAAAGGTAACAGAAACTGAACTTACCAGACTTCTAATTATTGTACAAACTATGTAATTTGAATAATAATACAAGGGAATACAAGTCAAAACTATAACCCATTTTATTAGCCTTAATTCAAGAAAAAAATATATCAACATGAAGTAAAAGAAATGTACTTACTTAAAGAGATTATCCAGAAACCACTGTGACTTGTTCGAAGTTAAATTTAACTTAATTTTTAACAAAACATGAAATACTCTATCCTCCTTATGCATCAAATAGATTTTTAAATTCTTTAATAAATTTTTACAAACATTTTGTTCCATTTTAGGATTCTTTGTGTAAAAATCACATTCAAAATCCAAATATAATGCTAAAATATCTTCCATGTTATCCAAATAATTATCAACAGAGATCCAATTCAACTCCTTGAAATAACCATGAAAAAAATGGATGTGTTTGCACATGTTTTTAATAAATGATTGGCAAACTTCAATTTCAAAACTATCTTCAACCAAAGTCCTACAAAATTTTAATTCAATACAAGTTATCAAGACCAGAGATAAAGACTCCTTAAATACACACCATACAAATATTTTTATGTAAAACACAGAATTTTTGTCATTTGTGACCATGTTAAGAGCATCTTTGTTCCATCATTAATTCAATTTTCTAACTTTGCATTTGAATATAGAAGTGAAGTCGCTAAATATGAATTTTGGCTAAATTGCTAATATATTACTTAGTATTACTATGTTTGCAGGAACAAAAAGCGCTGATCGTCCCTCCTTGGAGAGCTTCACAATAGAATAAGAATCACTTTGGAGAAAAATATAATATGCTCCTGCATATACTGAAAATGCTTATATATTTGTAAAGTTTCGAAGAACTGGAAGGGCTCCCGGTAAAATCAAACATTTATACTGATAGTAACAAGTAAGATCTTCATAAAAAGATGGTATTTGTTTATTTTGAAAATTAAATTTAAAACATCTAACTTCAATCCTGTATTGTTCAGTATATTCATAATATATTGATAATTTGAATGATTCAATAATCAATTGATTTGCAAGATTAAATTTAAAAATATACATATTAATAAATAAACAGACAATGCTGTGAAGTGAAAACGAAATGGTAAATATAAAACACTACAAATATACACTATAGTTCAAAAATTGAATCAAATGTTTAAAATTGCAATTAACTCTGTGTATCTAGGGCATCTTTGCAAGTAATAGATAACCTTTTTTTAATTCTATTTTTACAACTTATTAATTAGTTATTTGGAGTAGGGAACTTATCTACAAAAATAGAAAAAAAATTACACTTACTCAATATACCATTTCATTAAATGATTTAATGTATCCTCATTTTCATCTCCATATAAAGTTTTAAACTGGTTGCGAACTTTAATATGCCATCTCAGCACTGCTTCTTCTGGAGATGCATAATCATCTATAAGAATATTAATTAATTAATTAATATTATATCAAGTAAATATTGCTCAAATCCATTTCACCATTCTTTCTATCTAAATCATCACTAATATTTGTGACAATTTCTTCTTATATATGTTAATATATTGCAAAAATTAGTACTTAATATTTAATAATATTTTTTAATCATAGTATTTTTAGAATAACATTATTTTCAACAGTAAAATGAGGAAATTTCAAGAGTTCAAGAGCTTTTTATGCAGTAATTCAAAGAAACAATAGCTGAGGCACTAGCATTGTCTTTTAAAATATATTACGATACTGCCACCTGGAAAAACAGAGAACCTTAATCTTAGGAAAGTTTTAGCAATTTTTTCAGTTCAGGGTGAAGCTAATTCTAATATTATTGACCTTTAAAACTTTTATACATAATTACCTCCTGAGAATGGTAATAATCTACCATACTACTTTATGTAATAAAAAAATTCTCTACATTTTGACAAAAAAACATAAAGATGTGATCATTCATTAAATACAATCACAAATACTTATTTAATGAAAAGGTTTAGATATAATCTGTGAAAAAGAATTATATTACTTTGTAAAATATTAAATTAATGTTTTAAAATTTGTAACAACAAACCTTAAAAACATAAAATTTTTTTTTAAATTGTGTTTTGTAATTGTAGTAATTTTACCTCAGTTACAATACATTCACTGACCTAAATCTATGATTTCTGTTTTAAAAGATGTATCTTCTATTTTAATCGGATGAGGTAAATCAACAGCCATTTTTGTTAATCTTCAATAATCTGGAGAAGTACTAAACAATATCTGTAAATATAAAACAATTATTAATATAAAATTATTAAAACACAGTTTTTTAGCTGCTTTTCAGCCAAAAGATTCTAGGAGCCATGCCTATAGACTGGGGCAAAGTTATTTTACTCTTATCAAGCTTGTGGATAATGCCTCTACGAGCAAAGAGCCACAAGTACATCTCCAGATGTACATAAATCAACCAAAGATCACCAGAACACTGGCAAATGACACTTTTATGTATCTTTAGATGATTTGTAATCAAAAACAGTTGGTAAAGGAATTTTTCATAATAATAATTTATATAAAAAAATTAAAAGATTATCATGTAAAGAGTATATTAACTTTCATATGCAACAGAAGTACTTCACTATTTACTAAGGCATAAGATCTTCTGACATATAAAACAGAAATTTCATTCAACTCAACTTAATATTTGCAACCTGCAAACAATGAATCTTTTTCATCAGTAGTTTTCCAATTATTCCTGGATAAACAGGAAAATTTTATTCTATTCTGGAGATAATTCAACTCATTTCAAACAATCAATTAGAAAATGTAACCATTGATCTCCAATTTTAGTAAAGCTAGAGAGTTGAGCAAATCATTAATTGAGAAGACCATGGACATACTAAGCTAACCGAAGCATCTACTGTGAGGCCAACCAAATCTCAGTTATTGATATCAATAAAAACATACAGAGAGAAATTGAAAACAAGAAATATTAAAAGCAGATAATAGATTAACGGCAAGATGAAACACTTTCTGGTAACAAGCATGAATATCAAAAAATAGTGTAATGTTTTTTTTCTAATTTAATTGCAATTTTAATAGAAACTACTAGAAATGCCCCATAAAGATTCCATTTGAATTGTTTAGTGAATTTGGGCGATATTTATTTGTTACCATGGAAGCAAGAATTATTTAGTGCTATAGTTCCAGATTGTCAAAAAAAGTGAAAAATGATAATTTCTTATTGCAAATATTGTAAATAACTTATTCATCTTTTTTACTGAAGAATAATTTGACAGCAATATATGAATCAGAAAACTATGTTATATCCTTGAAGAAAATTACATGGAAACTGTCATTTCAAGTGTGTTTATATCCTTTTAAATGTATTAAATTCTCACTTTCTATACTTATATGAAAAGAAGTTCATAATTCTGATGATACAGAATTGAAATTTTGAAATTAAACAATTATGTAAATTACCAATTATTCACATGTAATGTTACAAGAAGTTAATCTTAACAAACATTACAGTTTAACATTATTTTCATTTAACAATTGAAATCAAATAATGAAGCTAATACATAACTTCATATACTTTTAAGCATCCTAAATAGGTTTTAATTCAATTGTTTTGGACGTGAACGTTTGCACCCCTGGAAACCACCATAAAAGTCTACACTTTTTGTATAATTTGAAAATAATCTTTTTTGTTGCTTAGTTAATTTTAATGTTAGCTATATATTGTAATGCATTTATTGCAATTGTGATATTATTACATAAAAGTTATATTTAAAAGTATTCACACAAATTTATTAACAATAATATTAATTTCATAAACACAAATATTGTTTGACAGCAGCAATACGTACCTAGACAAATATGGCCGCTTGGTGGGATTTGATGTAAAAATTCTATTATTCTTAAGATCTAAACGATATTGCGATTACTGATTATTCTATTTGCAAAGCACAACATTATATCGTATTGTTTATTTTCACTTATATTACTTATAAAGCTTAACTTTAAACAATATCACTGAGATCTAGAAAACACCTTCTTCGTTTCACGAATCATTGTTACCAATCACATGTTTCATCAGAAACAGTGCTGCCATACAAAATAGATATTTGAAATGAGCCGGATGGTATGAGGGGGAGTAAATTATTTTTTCCCCATAACCAATATACGGATCATAGATAAAGCACGATAGTCGTTATTCGTTATCCTTGATAATCAATTCGGATGATTTGTATTGGAATTGTACATAATTTAGAATACTAAATATATATTTAGTATTCATATATGTAACATATAGTAAAAGACGAACATACCCCCTGGTCTGATAAGTGTTCTAATTTTATATAAAAAAGCTACTCCCTACACTGTTATTGTTTGTTATTGGAGAATTTTCACATAGTACATAATTGCCCTTAAAAGTCCTTGAATTGAAGTAACAATTACTCTATTTATCTGTTTCAAAACATTAGTTTTAATGGGCATTTTCTGTGACCCAATAGATTAATGTTGTTGCGTTTTGAATGGTTTTTTTAATTACACTATTACAAATATCAAATTCGATGGCCTCAGTGACTATGTAATTACAGAATTAATAGTTAGTATTAATCATAATCATATAAGCATAAAACTGTTGGAATGCTTAATATGTAAGAGCCAAAAAATATTATTAACAAGTCCAATCGTCTTGAAAACAGTATTCTACTTCCAGTGAGGTAGCTTTTGAATAATTCACTTTTTCTAATTTTTACGTTTTAGCATCAAGCATCAATTTCGATGGCTACGATGACCACAATAATAACTTTTGTTGCATTCCATTAAGCACTTACGACAATTACGACCACGGTCTTTCTCTTTCCACTTAGTCTAGAGTGTTATAATCGTGAACCCAATTGGAATGGATTTGGAAACGTTTTGAGAGTCATGGTAAATAATTACAAATGGTATAAGAGAAAAAATGAAGCAAAAGCTTTAAGAGGTTTTATTACGATTTGTAAATCATTTAAATTTTCTAGAGGAGTATTTAACTAATTTATATTAAAGTAAAATAAAAATGTCTTCTGCGGAACTATTAAGATTTGTACTTATAAAGACCCTTGCTGCATGAAATAATGAGATAGATTCTTAGGGTTGTAATCTTTGTTGCTCTGAGTTTTAAAAATTGCGCTAAATCTTTTAACGTTCACTTCAACCCACTTCTTGACATGGGTCATCGGGATCGTTAGTCATGACGTCATTTTTGATATTTTAGCGGCAACCACAACGATGGTAGTCGCTATGCGGAACGCATAAGAGTATTTTCGACTCCATGAATACTTATGTGAATGCACCAATCACAGAACGCACTAATTTTAAATTCACTTTTCTGTCAAATGATTGTCAATGTAATGTCAAAAATTTGTTTTTAGTCAATGAATCATTAGAGTTAATTAAAGTGATCGATTTTAATATTATTCAAACAATATATTTGTTCATAAATTTTATATTAATACATATAAAAATAAAAGCATACTAACATTTAACGACAATAGTTGAAATAAAACTAATAATCGCTTAAATTAATTTATAGATACACAATGGAATCAACTTATCAAAATGGGAGTCAAAATAAGGATCAAGAGTTTCAAAAACTGTGCCAAACCATTGGCACTAGTATTCAGAAAATATCACAAAATGGTAAATATACATTCATTTTTCTTAATGGTTTTGTGTAAATGTGTAGGTAGAATTGTTATTGTTTAAATATAAAATAGAAATATTTAAAACAAACCTTGTTTTGGATCAGCCAGCGAAAGAGTAAAATTTATATGCAATTATTTCAATTCCTCATTAATTTTAAAAATGTATTTTTTTATTTTGAAACCGTATTTTCATCTTAAAAAAATCATTGTGAATTTTTATATTAATTATAATAAATATTCAATGCTTGTATTGTATAGGCCAAATATTAAATATATATGTGATCTCAGTACATTCTGTCTTTCAGTTTCTTCTATGCAACGTATGGTTAATCAAATAGGAACTCACCAAGATTCTCCTGAACTAAGAAAACAATTGTAAGTTTAAAATAAATTATTTTATATAAAATTGAATTTAAAAAAGTTATATATGTAATATCTTGTGATAAGTTTAAACCATTTTATTATGTTTACTCATTTGTATCTCATGCAAACCAGCTAATGTAAACACCTTTTTGTTATTAAGAGGCACCTGACTAAAATTTGTTGGCCTTTATTTAAAGGTAAATTTACAAGTGACATTATTTTTTTTCTTATTGGGCAATGAACATCTGATATCATTGTCCAGAACCTCCATAACTCAGTATAAGTCTATTATATTTTTTTCTGTGTTTTGTACAAAATTGGGAAATATCTAGACTTTAACAGATACTAAGATAAATGTTGACTTTATTAAAAAACAGTTTGCAACAATATTTTTCCAGGCATTTTATTATAAGAAAATACACTAATACACCAACCATAAAATTAGGATCACCCCATATTGAAGTTATTTGAGAAATTTTTGTTCCTCCGATTTTTTCAGTTGTAACATAGTTTGCTGACTGTTTGCTTGGATAAAAAAGAAGTTTTTGTTGTTGAAAGTTTATTGAATGTAATGAAAATAAACAATTTTACTTTGCTTCGATTTTGTAACAAAAGAAATGTTAATGCCTTCTGTCTGTCTTTTAGACATTCCATTCAACATTATACTCAACAATTGGTGAAAGATACAAATGGATATATCAAAGATCTTAGCAACATTCCACCATCTTTATCTCAGTCGGAGCAAAGACAGAGAAAGATGCAAAGAGAACGTTTACAAGATGAATTCACAAGCTCACTAAATATGTTTCAAAATGTCCAAAGAAGCACTGCTTCCAAAGAAAAAGAACAAGTTAACAAGGCCAAAGCTCAAGCATATGGTAGTGAACCTCATCTTGGTAAGTTGAACTTGAAATTTGAGCATTTCTTCATATATTATGTTCCTATAAAAATGTCTAGTTTCAGTTTTATCCATAATCCTCTCATTTAATAATTTCTTTTGGTAATTAGTTTGGTTGCATCATGATTTATTTTTGTTTTATTCATCACCTTTTCCTTACATGCTTATCTTATGTGTTTAATGTGTCTATTATCATTCAATTATTTTTGATGATTTTTCAATGCACTTCTACACACTACACATTTTTATAGATTGTTTTATTATTAAACTTCTGAAGCATGATTTGTAATTTGGTTTAAAAGAGAGATATTTTGTTGCAAATATACTACATTTATTTGCAGTTGGATATAAATCCAAAGATCAACAACTTATAGAATTGCAAGATAATAATACAAAGCAAGTGCAGTTGCAGGATGAAGTCAATCTTCGAGAATTAGAAGAACAGGAACAATCTATAAGGCAGTTAGAGGTATGGTTGTAAAAGAAATATCTAGTTTTTAAAAGAAAGTTTCAACCAAACAATGGACATTTCTTATATTCTAAGTCGTGAAATAACAACTTGTCAATTTTATTTATTGTTTGTGCTGGAACAATTAAGTGAGGAATTGCCATGAAAATAATATTCTTAAGAAGTAGCATTTTAAACACTATACAATAACAGGCTATTACATTTTCGTAGTCAAAGTATTGAAATGCCTAAATATGCAATATGTAAAAAATTTTAATAAAATAAGGATAAGGATGTAATAAGGATATTTGGTTTTCTCATTAAAAAATTTTTTTAGAGTGACATAAACGACGTAAATCAAATATTCAAGGAATTGGGGACTTTAGTTCATGAGCAAGGAGAAGTAATTGATAGTATTGAAGCAAATGTAGAAAGAACCACAGATTTTGTCAGTCAGGGTGCTCAGCAATTACGAGAGGCCGGTACATACAAAAATAAAGTAAGAAGAAAGAAGTTAATCTTAGCTGGTATCGCAACTATCATTTTAATTATCATCATATTGATCATTGTTTTGTCTGTTAGAAATTAAGAACGTGACGCTATTATGATATTAACTTGTGATGTTCTAAATATTTATAATTTCCTAAAGTAAGAAAAATTAGTCTAAAGTTATTAAAAATAAAACAATTTCATCAAATTTTCTATACCTTATCCTAAATTGAAATTGAGGACTATTTAGTATGTTAATTGATATAGAACAAGTAGTTTTATATCAAAACCTGAGAACACAAATATGCTATGTCCATCTAGTAAATAAATCAAAGACAGGTTCTAGAATGAGAAGTTTTCATGTGATATTTTTACAAACGTTACAAATAATAAATATCAAAAGACATTGAGCTTCATTACTACAGATATGCACTTACCAAAACTTTACTTCGAGTTTTCCAAAGTAGTGGGAAATGGACATAGCTCATTTGTGCTTTAAGGTATCAAGATAATATCTACTGTATAAGGAAATTTAATATAAAATTGCCTTGCTTCCTACTGTGAAATACTTGTAATTTGGTTTTAAGTGTTAGGTTTACTTAGACCATACGAATTTAAATGTAGAAAAGCTTCTCTTGATGAAAGCAGATAGAACAGAATACTGAGATTGGAAACAATTACAGAAATCAGAATTTAGCTTTTTGTTTTTATGTACGTTTTCTTTAAGATATTCGCATCATTTTTAACCCTTATCTAAATAGTCTGTTACTAATGCAAATGAGCAGACTGTGTCCGTTGGACTCAATGTGTTAAATTATGGTAACTGATTAATGATTCAATTAATTGGCTGTCATGATTAATCAAATAAATTCCCAGCACTCAATTCATACACGAACTTTTATTTTATTTACAAAGTTTTTATTCACTATGGTAATGATTTTTTTCTGCTACCTTTTCTATGTTCCTAATTCCTTTTTTCCCTTTCTTCAATTCCTGAACTTGTTCAACCATGCTTACAATTAAACTGTCTCTTTTTTTGGACTTAAACTTTAATTGTACTTTTAAGTTTCGTCTTCCTTTGGCCTAAATATATTTTATAAATACTATTCTTTATATTAATTTAAATGTATTATAGAGAGATAAATTTAGTCATATTTCCCAAAGTCCATTATTCTTAACTTGTATTTCAATAAATTTTAGTTTTTGTTAAGTTTTATATTATTATTAAACGTGTTGACTTAAACAGATATTTTTTTACATCCTGTAGTGAACACTGCGATATACCAAAAATATTTCTGTAGACTGTAACATGCCATTAGCCCTGTCCTCTATTTAACTGATGTTTAAAATCAAAGTAGAACTAGGACTAAGAAAAAATTGGTGCAATAAATAAGTGAAACCGTTAATTGTACTAGAAAAGTCTCGCGAGTGGTCTTAATGCAAAACATTTGTAAGATTAAAAAAACGTGACGGTCGTAGTGGCAGGTTACAAGAGAATGCTGTGAAATTCTAACAAATATTGGATTCAGGTTTGTACTTTGAATTATTGAAAAGAAAAGAGTTTTAATGTGTAATGTAGATTCAGCTAATATTTTTTCTCCAGAAATACACCCTGCTATCATTTAAAAACAATAAGGAAAATGACATGACCAATTGCATAAGTGCAGTCAATTTTTCTCTCCAAATAAGTTTAAATAAATTCTACACCAATTGAATACAAGAACAATTAACACTTGTTATCAATATTGACAGATGAGGAATCAAGTGGTGTTTCACACTTTGCTAACCTAGCCATACAAAGTACTTGTTGGATCATAATTACGATTTTATCCAAATGAGTTACGAAAATTTTGTATAGAAGATTTATATCTAATAGTTGAATTCCTGCCAAGCTAGTAAGACCTTTTATGTCAGGTTCAGATCTATATGTATTACTAGACATTTTTTTAATTATTTCACACATTTCATTGAAATTTCAATTGTTTTTAAGAAAGAAGTTTTCTGGTTATGTTTTCTATGGCAGCTACACCGAACATTGCTGATGTAAATATATCTGATATAAAATGTATTTAACCTCAACCTAATGTTGAATGGAAGTACTGTAAGATGAAACTCATATTTTACGTTCAATATTCACTATGTACATGCTATTTGGTTTACCCTACACATTTCATTTCATTATAACATTAACAAACTGTTTTTTGGTGAATGTGTATACTTTGTTCAATTGAAAACTATTTTTTTAACTGCATTAAATAAACGGATATCAAAAAATTATAAGAGATCATGCCTTTCTCTTTGTTTTGGACTTTGTAACATCCTCCCAAGATTTAACCGAAACAATACTATACTTGTTTCTATTTTTATAATAGTATAATAATACTGTTAATTATAAAAATTATGAAATTAGTTTATATAAAATAGGAATTATTTTAAAATGTCTAATCCCATTTCTATTTATTTACAAATATTGTGTATTTACAAATTTGTTATTCATATATATGTATATTGTATTTATTTTTATGTAAATAAAGAATATTTCACCAATTATTTAAGCATTTCAATGGATCCAGTCTCTTCTTTCACTATAATATTTTTTACTCTTATTAAATAATCTGAGAGTGACCAGGAAAAGTTTTTTTTCTCGATTTTCAAAATCATACTACTAGAAGAGGTAAAATTATAAATAATTGTATATCTATTTTTCTAAATTTTTTATGTCAGATTGATAGAGAATTAGTTCTTTGAGTATTCTACTTCGATAGGATATAGTTCTATCAATAAAAGGAAATTTTTAATACAAGAGTTTAATTTTCAACAAACTATAAAACGTCGCATTCATTTCGTAATTATTGCTAAATATATCCTATTAGTATATACACCTGAGGTGAAAGCATAAGAAATAAATAAAGTTTTATTGAATATTTAAAATTAGAACTTACATTTAGCAAATTAAAAGTGTATACGAAATATAAAAAAATCTGTTTAATATACAATTTCATTAAGTTTACGTCATGGTACCAAAAACAGGATTGTGCCTACAAATACTGGGTCCATATTCTTCATAGTCTTCTTTAGTATGGCAAACAGTATAAAACTCAGGCTAAAATAAAATTTTCGTTAGTATGCAACAAAATATTAGATCAAGAAAATGAAAATGTAATTATTATAATAAAAATCAGGAATTCCCAACTTTTTCATTTCAAACCACATTCAAAATTTTATTTGAGAATATATTTTCCTATTATATTCTCAAATCTCGTGTAAAAAGTCAACTCTCAATTAAAATTATATGGAACCCTGTTGAGTTTCCCATGGACCACTTTGGGAATCACTGATAAATTAACACAAGACATATTTTAAAACAAAACAGTTTTGATGTTACAACACAAATTCAAATTTTCCAAATATAGTCTGACAAAAAATGTACTACTACTAGTAACAAATTAACTAAATGTGGCTACCAGCTCACCAGGGTGTACCAGACAATGATGAAGAAAACAGCATAGCCAAAAAGGAGCAACACTCCATATTTTTGACCAGAGCTCTACTGTGGCCTCAACAGATGTACGTTAAGAACAAATTGAATAGATGGCTAAAGAATAAGATGATATCTTACTTCAGGCCTAAGACCATCCAAAATAATTATAACCACATAAACTAAGAAGTTTGAGGCGCTTCTTGAGATGTCCAGAAAAGATTGGTCGATCTTCTAACAGGACACTGCCTCAACAAATACAACCGTAATATAGTAAAATAGGGTAAAAAAGAGGGCAAAGACTGCAGATTTTGCAGACCTTGAGGGGTGGAATAAACTAGCCTATCATTTTCTTAAAAGGACCAAAGATCTTGAAACTTTCGTTAATACTACAATATCAACAAACACATCATTAATTGTATTGAAATACCTCATTGATATCATATTTAAGGCGGGCTCGTCTCTGAGAGTACCCAGCACTCGCGTAAGCGCGGTTCAAACACTTGGACAAGCCACTGCTTCCCTAATTACATCAAAAGGTTCAAGTCAAATCAGCTTCTAAAAGGACATTGGCATTTGGTAATGTCATGTGATGTACAACACACATATCAGAAGGCCTATGAACTTAATGGCTCTTGGCCGCCCACCACGCTACTTAAACTAAGAGATAATATGACATAATTGAACTTACTGTTGAAGCCAGCATACTTCCACCAAACCACACAGCATATCGTTGCATATGATGGGAAACGACTTGGACGTCAATTGGTTTTGGCTGAGAAAATAAATGACTAAGTAACATTATGACAATGAAAAAAATTGAATTTAATGATGTTTTGAAAATTTTATTTATATATTTCTGTTTAATAAGCTTTTACTAATATTTGTAATAATTTTGTTTTAGATAAAATTAATCAGATAACAACAAATAAAATATAACTATATAACGTTTTGAACTTTACAAGGGGATGCATAGTTGGAAACTCATTTAATTAATTCTAACTGAGCAACTTCTGAAGATACCTACTGCACAAGTCGGTGAAACATCATGCAGCTATAGTTATTTTCAAAGAGAGCTTAATAGCATAAGAAACATTCAAGTAATGTAAAACAGCTGTGGAAGCCTTACATAATTAATTAAAAATGTTCAGACAATAAACATGATTGATGTTTTAGCACTGATGACACAATTACACATAATATACTGTTTTAATGAAAATCAAAACATGTGCAACTGATTGCGATGTAACAAAGTGAAGATAGACTGCTGGTGTTTTGTTCCATTAGGCTTAGGTGACCTTTGGGCGCCCTCATTTTCGAGCACCATAGAATAATTGAAGGTGCAAATTAGACTGAGTTTTAAAATTAGTTATATATAAAAGATACTTACCTTCAATCTACCTCCACCTAACGTTTCACTAAGTTTTAGCCTTGCATCTACAGTGCGTTTAATATCCCTCTGCAATCTTCTACTAAAATCTTTGAACATAGTGGAACCACCAGAGAGGACAATATTATCATATAAAGGTCGGCGGACATCGATAGGACAATTTTGAATAACATCATCGACAATTTGAGATAATGGTATAGTAAAATCTGGATTAGAGAATTCTGGATGAAAGAAAATCTCTGGTCCCAGAAATCGCTCATATCCTACATCTACACTAAAAGGTTGTTTTGTAACTGAGTTAATGCCATCATATTTTTTCATCCATTTTGCTGGATCTGTATCATATTTTGAAAATTCTTTAGCTATATCAGGGCATATGTAACAGTACTTTTCTTTTATTGCTTTAGCAGTTTCTAGTGATTGTTCAGGAGGTATGCCAATCTCTCGTTCTCTCAAAAGAGATTGGATGAAATATGTAATATTCCTTCCAGCAATGGGTATGTGTTTTATGCAGCTTCCGATAACATAACCTTCTGCCTACGTAACAAATATTCTATATTAGTTTGTAAATTTTATTAGAAACTTGAATGATTTAATATTAAATTTTTGTGAGCACTTAATTTTGCAAAGGTATGGGAAAAATCACATTTTGGTTAGTTTCAGCACATCTACAGCTATACAGAAATTAAATTCAAAAAACCTGAGCTCACTATGTGCTTCCCGTGAGGAGATATTACTATTTTTTTCTTTACGTTTTACTTGAATTTTAAACCTATGAATCCCATATTTGGAGGTATATATTTTGCAACTAGATAGCATAAGTAAATGTATTGTGATGAATGTCATTTTTTTGGTCCCACAAAAGGGCTCTAACAAATATTTCCTCGATTACACCATTGACATCTGTACTAAGAGCCTTAGATATATAGTTATTTTTCCTATACTCACACAGATGGATTCTATCTATAGTTGAATTCATGAGCCACAAAAATCGTAATCATTCTATTTCAATTTTTGCAAAAAGCAGTTTTATATTGTTCATAATTTGTTTACAAAAGATTGTAAACAACTAATAAACAAACAAATAACTAAAGACACAAATAAAATAAAATCTAAATATAAATTATACACAAGAAAACTACAATAAATAACAAAATTGCATTTGAAAATGTACATATTAAAATTTTTATTTGATATATATGGTACATGTATATTACACCAGACAAAGATACTTACTACAGGAATAACGTGGGTAACACCATCTCCACTGTCAATAACTATCCCCGTAAGAGTACGTTCCTCAATACTTCTACTTGCCCAACTAGCAGCTAATGCTAATACTGCTTGAACTGCTATATATAATCCTGGCACATTGAAGGATTCAAACATAATTTCTGCTATATATTCTCTATTTTCTGGAGTATTCAGTGGAGGTTCTGTGAGAAGAAAATAGTGATCTTCAGGTTCAGCACGAAGATATTTGAATATACATTGTTCTAGGAACTTTTCCATTAGGTCCCAGTCTTCAACAAGACCATGACGGACTGGATACTGAAAAATAGATAAAATTACTTAAAATTATTATATATTAAATATATATATATATATATATATATATATATATATATATATATAAATTTTGCTTAATCACCTTAACAGCATATCCTGTAGCATCAAAGGCTTCATCACCAATAAAAAAATCAAGATCCTCAACTCCTTTATTTAAACGACGAGTTGTAGTATCTCCTACTTTTGCAGTTTCTTTAATTGCTATGGCAGAAGGTATTATAAATTGCGGTTCTTTATTTGCAGCGAATCCTAGTTTAGTATACCTAAATATTAAATTGAAGTAAACTCAAAAACAAAATTGGGTTATATTTAGGTCTCACCCCGTTCCCACGTCTATAACACATGCTGGAAGTTTACCATCCATAATTGGTAATTTAGAAAAGCCTAAATTGTTATTATATTTCCGGTAAATTTAGAACCACGCCTAAAATAATAAAGAACTGCAATTTTTATCACTAAAATCCAGTACAATCCCTGGGTGTGAAACTGTCAACAGTCTATTGTGTGCATGACGTAAGACCATGCATCTTCAATCGTGTTTTATATAAATGAATTTATCTATGTAGTCCATATCAAAATTAAATTATTGATCAGATGAAATAGTTTGACTAATCAGAATATAGTATATTAGGTACAAAGTTTGGATAATGCGATAGTACTCAACAATTTGTACGTTTCTTAAAGAGAGTACTCAAGAAATTATAATTATCAGATTTTTATTTGCGTGATGCATCCTCATTGTAGAAGAATGTAATCGAGCGCTTAAATTCGAAAAAACTTTTCGCTATATACAGTAACAAAGTAATAATCTATATAAAAACACCGTACAATTAAAAAATGATAACTTGATAGTCTTAAAAAGAAGATTATTATGTCAACTTTGTATCACATCTCTAATCTAGTTACTTACGATCTCTATGATCACAATACGTTAAAACGTCAAAACAAGATGTAGAAAGGATTGATTGAAAATTGTACATTGGAAAATATTGAAATAAAGTAAGTTTGTAAAAGAAGTTATCATGTCGTCTCGAGTTTTAAGAAAGCTTCAAGGAGATAAGGAGAAGGAGCTTCAAGAAGAAGTTTCCGACACTGAAACTGACACACCAGTAAGTGGAGGAGCTCGACGAAAGCAGTTAAATATTAATCGCTATGATTTGGTGAGTTGTCCAAATTTGAAGTTGTTAAAAATTGTTATTATCTTCAATCTTTTCCTAAAATTCCTCTTTAAATACTTTGAACCGCTGTTTTCTTTTTTATACATATTTATGTTTTTTGTTAGATGTTGGCTTTGAGTGCAATTTTCCGTGTGTTATATATTAAAAAAATATAAATGATATATCTATAGCCAATTAAACATAAACAATGTAAGTGAAAATTGATAATTAGTGAATATATTATTGTTTCTTTGAGCTACAAACACAATGTAAGTTCTCTCAAATTAGGAAGCTTAAGAGATAAAGAGGTAATTGAAAAAAGTTTAATATTTTAAACAAATTGCTTGAAATAATTTACAATATTTATCATTAATTCTATATTGAATAAACAAAATAAAAAATATCGACTATCATTTACAAAAAATATCAAAAAATAAAAGAGTGAATTTCATTGGTACAAACATTTTTAATAACAAAACTATGGATAGATTCTTCAAGACCTAATTTATTAAGTTGTATTTATTAAGTAATTCTATGAATTTATGTATCAAGCTTCTGTTTAGTGACATTTTGATCAACCTATAACCCATGTCACTTTTCAATAAAAAATTTTTAGATTGTTATTTCTGTTCAATAGTCCCTAATTCTTCAAAAAAGAATATGTGAAGTGCATTGATATTTGGGATCCAAAACTGATCGGATCCAGATAGAAATGATTAATTTAAAAATCTGTATAGTGAAAATGATGTAGCTACTGAGAAAAATTTGAAATTGAGATTATGAAAAAGAGCAGTGGGTATTAGGGATAGCGGAAATCTTTATTTCAGTATTTACAATAATAGTCAATTCCATAAAAAAATCTGGCTGTAATTTTGTAAGGATGTGTTAAATCCTGGAATATAGTTAGTTGCTGGAAAACTTCTCTTGAAGCAAATTAATGAAATTAATAATGATATTACAGAGTTAAGTAACCTCATCATGATTTGAATGTTGGATGTTATTTAGTCCTCCAAATGGCTGTCTACTATTAATTAATATGTTACATTTATAATTACTCAATAACAATTATCAAACATCTAGAATCTATTATACAACTGAATAAATATCATGGGAGAATTAATGCACAAAAAGGCAATAAAAATCAAAATTTCTTGTAGATCATGTTTTAAATTTAAAGTTTTCATCAAAAACTGAACTCGACGTTAGGAAACAGTGAACTAAATTTCATTCTGGGTTAGAATCTGCAATCAGCTGATCTACCTGAACCTGGGTTATAGCTTCTGACAAGTCCTTACATATTTACATAATACTTATCTAAATGATGGATGGGACTGTATGATACTTTTTACATCTCTATAAATAGTTTTGAAGCTTTAAAAGATGTTTTCAATGTCATTCTTGATATGTTTATCTTCCTCAATGTTTGAGTTATAAAATATATTTTTAGCCTTGATTCAGATGAAATAAAGGATCGAAACGTTTGATGTTTGTAATATATTGTTTTCCTTATATTAATGTATGATATTTTTATTGTGAAATCATGTAATTTCTCATTTTACAGTTAAATCAACAATCACATTCAGAAAGTGAAGTGAAAGAAGATGATAATGAGACTGAAGCTGCAAAATCATGTGAGGGAGAACATCATGAGATTAAGAAAAAAAAGAAAAAGAAGAAGAAAAAATCTGGTAAACACACTAACGCACAAAGAAGTAGTGAAGACAATGCAGATGTGAGTAAATGAAAATATTTTTAAAATAGAAGTTAGAATATTTTTTTCAAGCTTAAGTGATGAAGAAAGATCTCTGGATAGTTTTTGGAATCGCTTACAAAGATACTGTGTGAATTCAAAACATTGACATTGGAAGTCTATAAGATACATATTTTATTGGATTTTCATTGCCGCAAATTATCAATTTAAATAAAAAATTTGAACTTTGCAATTACAACAACTTTTAATGTCTCAGCTTCCATTTCCAATCTTTTAGTATTCTAATTTTATTCAAATTTGTTGGAAGTATACAAAAATGAGAAGTTTTTAGTGATGATTTTTTTAATCAAAATAGTTATCGGTGAAAATATAATTAAACAGAGATAGTCTCACATCTTTCAGCTATTTAATTGTTCCATAAAGTTGGATTGTTTTTCTCTTAGTTCATTAGGACTTGCAGATTTTTCAGTCATGTCGATAAACAATTTATTTCTGTAACTTGTCACCTTTTAGACCTTTTCAGCATGCTTATTATTTGTTTCTGTTGATAAATTGCCTTGATTTCCTGTCTCCTCTGATTGAAAACTAGTTTTTGAATAAGGTAAAAATATTGAACCTATTTCGTTCTTAATTAAAATATTATTTCGCAAATCTTTTTGTTACAGTTGTTGTTTGTACTTTAAAGCAGTAGTAACCATTTTTTTTTAATTTCAAGTATATTTTTTAGAATTATAAGTTTTTTCTTATACTTAAGCAGGTATGAACCAAAGACAAACTGTCACTCACACTTTCCCATTATAAAGTGGATTGGGAATCCAGTGGAACATTTGAGTTCATTGTAACTCATTGCAAATTCTGAAGAAACTTCTAATTAGCTGATTGAAGAATTTTTATTAATATTCTAATGTTCTGTTCATTTTTTCCAAAATACTGCATGATTTTCATTTGTTTACAGGTTGATGAAGTTGAGAAATCTTTAAGGGAGGTTAATCGAATATTGGGCGAAGATTATACGTCACACACTGCTCCTATTTCACAACTGAAACATGATAGAACTAATGTGAGAAAGAACATTTTGTCTATTCAACACAAACACTTGAATCCAAATAATGAATTGAAAAGAATTTTTGGACCCAAAATTGTTCAAAGTGATCAGTGAGTATTTAGTGAGTTACTATGTTTTATTAAATGTTGATCAATAATATTACTTTTAGTAAACGTAAAAATCGAGGAGGTGGAAGAGGACATGTAAAACAAACGACAATGATAAATTGCAAAGAAAATTTCCCCAATGTTGGAAAGTCGGGTCTTTCCATGTCTTATTTAGAGAACAAAAACAACATTCAATATTTTACCTACGAACACAGTCAGAATTATAGACAAGTACAAAATAAATTTTTGGATGCAGTGGAGAGTTTGGATCCTGATAAGATTGTTGATATAATAAATCAACATAAATGCCATATTGATGCTTTGATTCAACTATCAGACCTTTGTAAGTTGAGTGAAGATTTTGCTACGGCAGCTGAATTGATAGAAAGAGCACTATATTGTTTAGAGTATGCTTATCATCCTTTGTTCAACGTTGCTCAAGGGAATTGTAGATTAGATTATAGGAGACAAGAGAACAGGTAATAAATTTTGATCTTTATTATAATCAGAAATATTAATTAGGATCAAATGTTGTACATACAGAAGAAATTTGAAAAAGGAAGAAATAATTCCAATATTCTGTTTATGAATAGTTTACTCTATCTTGCAAATATATCTAAATCTCCAACAATGTCAACTAAATTTCCACAAATTTGTAATAAAATGTTGAACACAGAAGATCAACGAATGAAAATATTTCCAAAATAAATAGATATTAGAATTTAGTCCATAATATTTAGATACACTGTCAATATGGCAGGATACCTAATCTTTTTGTTTGGAGTTGGTGCCATTTATTCCTTACTGATACATATAGGCTTATGCAAACCAAATAGCAGCGATTTGACAGTTTGGATAAGTGATTTCAAACCAAAAGATCACTATCCTGACGATATCCAATTATGTTAAACCCAAGGTCGACAGCTGCTTTTCTCACACTGTGGTTATGGCAGGATACCTAAACTTTTTGTTTGCTGTTAGAAAAATAGCAGCAATTTGTCAGTTTGGCTTAGACTTCAAATTAGAAAGTTACTGTCTAATTAAGTAAAAACCATGGTCAACATTTTTGATATCTTTGTATTTAAAAAATAATCGGTGTTATGCTCTTCTAAAGCTATGGAATTTAATATTTGTTGAAAGTAATTTTTCACATTGTGGAATGGTGAGATTTTCATATCATTGTACAGTGCAACCTTAATATAACGACTTCCTCAATTTAACAAATTATTCATAATCCCCTTGAATTGTCCATAAGAGTCAATGTAAAATATACCTTCACATTACGAACATTTTTTGCGATCAACCTCTTTATAACGAATTTTCAACTATCAAGAAAAAGTATAAATACCTCCAATTAACGAATTTTGTCAACCGAAAACCTTTATATAAAGTTCCCACCAATGTATAACTCTTAATCTCATAGTATGAGATTCATGTCGCGACAGGTTTTGACTCGCTTTTGTTCGTAAAAACAATGAATCTATTTTTTTACCTCTTTATAACGAATTTTAGACCAACCTAACCTCAACATAACAAGCCTCAGTTCAACGAATTACTTGATATAACGAATATTTACTTGTTCCCTTCCGATTTGTTATATCGAGGTTGCACTGTATTATTTTTAATGATCCTGACATAACCTAAATTTTATTCTTTTTTTTTCTAGAGCTTTGTATATAACAATATTTAAACATTTAATGTTTATTGGCGGAAAAGCCTGCTACCGTACTTCACTAGAATTTTGTAAATTATTACTATCTCTGGATCCGGAAGGCGATCCGTTGGCTATAATTTTAGCTATAGATTTTTATGCGATCAGAGCTAGGGAATACCAATGGTTTATTGACTTTGTCACTGAATTGGATAATTCCAAAAATTTATTATGGTTACCTAATTTCGCATATTCACTGGCAGTTGCGCACTTCTACTTAGGCGATAGCGCCAAAGCGGATCTGATATTACAAGATGCTTTTTTGAAATTTCCTGGAGTATTACTACCGCTCGTAGAAAAATGTAGCATACAGACAGATAACAGAGTTACTAGTCATCCATTCTTTATCAACGCCGACGGTGTAAAAAAGTGAGTTTTTTTTATTATAATAAATATAATTAAGAATTTATACTATAAATGATTAAATATTTTCGCCAAAATGGAATAAAACATGAAGTAGCTTTTGAAAACACGAGGATACTGATATAAAAGCAATTTTTCTGAGGTATAAATAGCTTTGAATTAAATAGAAGTATCAAGCAGAATTCAATATCATTAATACATTCTAGCTAACCCCATTACTGTCAAATTTTCGTACACACGGATTTCTTGTTGGCTAATGTCAGATTTCATAAAATCACACAATATACACAATACAATTATTTTGCATAAATATTGGAAACAAATATCAGTAGTAAAATTTACCTCAAAGATAATAAAAAAATATTGGGATGTACTGTCTGAATCGGCATGCTAGTCATAATTGAATATTGATTGTATATTAAAAAAAATTCTATAACCAAAATGAATTGCTACTGTGAATGATTTTAGGCAACCACCAGCTTTAACTCAACTGATACTCTTGTATGTGAATAGAAGTTACCACATATGGAAAGACAGTGATCTCATACCTTGGTTGGAAAAAAATGTCCATGAGACATTGGATCGAGTGGAGAAAAATGATCCGATCATAAATGAATATGATTTAAAGAGGATGAAAAGCTTCCATGGATCCTTACCTTTAAGCATATCTCGGCACATTTTGTTATCTGATATGAAGGGAGTTTCTCCCATGACTGATGTAAGTGAAAAAACAGTACAGTAAATGTTTTTTAACCATATTAAATACTCTTTTCTCTCAAAGTATTTTCAAAACACTCCAAGATTTTTTGCTCTGTTTGTCTTAATAAATTTCTTTCTGGATTAATTTTCTTGCAGCCAAAAAAATACTACAATGACAACATTGTCTCTCAAAACACCAACCTCCAAATGATAAGAGGAAGTTGCACAAGTACTATACCTTCTTTCATAGTGTTTTTGATTTATATTTTTGATTGATCTATTAATAGTATTGCAATCCATTTTATCTTGAAGAAAAAGTGAGAATAATTATAGAAAAATACATGCACACTTTTTAGTTTAAATAAATAAAAAATTATAACATCTAGAGAATAACTACAAAACAATCTTTTTGTTTGGAAAAGATATCCTTTAAATAATGGAAAATTAAAAAGACGAGATTATATAACATTCAGTTACATTACCAAATTACCCTGTATTTATATAGATTAGGGTATGGTTATCCTGGTGTCCTATAATTCTGCTATCAAAAATTAATTGAAATAATAAGATTCTTAATTAACCACTTATCTACAAAAATAACATTTATTTTTTACATAAATTCATGAAATTGAGGCACATAATTCTGGACTACTTTGTTTATGTATATTAAAAGTTACCGCGAATTATAACATTCTTAATATGAAATATAAGGTTATATCTATCGTGTTGAAATTTATGAAAATTAATGTTTATATCTTTAGGAAAGTAGTGGGCCCGTTATGAGTTTTGATCCACTACCACCAAAAGATTCCATTAATTTGTATACACGACCAAAACGTCCTGCATTTACACAACAAGGTGGAAATACACTTGGAATTTTCTTCAGATCGTTTTTACCCAACTTCAACCCAAATTTACCAGAACCGTAAGTATTTTTTATTTCAATAATAAATAATTGTAACCAAAAAAGATTAGTTATGTTATCCTGAAAATAGTTGTATAGAAGTTCTGCAGGCATAGTGTGTATGCAGGACAACAGATGACCTTGAGATAGCTGCTAGTAGTGCTGTGAAATCAGTCATTTGGTGAGTATCGTGAGAGTTGGTGTGATGCTGAACGATTACACCAAATTCCTGTTTTCCGTGGGAGAAATGCGATAGAATGATACAGAGAATTAGTGAAAGCCCTTGGGAAAATAATGCCCTACTATCCTACCATATCGTAGCTCACTAAACATTATCCTAAATTTTGTATAATTTAGCAATTTCCTTGTGAGATAAGAGCGAATTAGGATACTTATAGCTCAAATACTGTTTTTGTGACTTTTTAAAATGTTCTTACATATTTTTTTTTCATTATTTTTTTAAATTGTAGAGCCAGAGAAGAAGATGGCGCCCGTGCTTTACCTTTAGCCGAAAACACGGAAGTAGGAGATTTCCGAACTAGCGTCGCATCTTTGGTGGACGCTATGAGAGATTTATTGAACAACATACAACCGGAAGTACCGAACGATGCAGACGGTGAAGAAAACGACGATTCATTGGACGGGGACGATTTAACATGATCAAGTTTACATAATATGTAGGATAAAATACAATTAAAGCTTTAAAAACATTTTGTATTTATGTAACACTACTTGAAATATAACTAATCTTATATATTATTCTTCCAGAAAGTGGTTTTTGAACATTGTCAATTTGTTTTGGAGAATTGACAACAGCCTCACAAAAAGGTTAATAGGTTTAATAAAACTAAATTTCTGAAAAAATAAAACTCTTTAATTTTCATCATAAAAAAATAACTTTCAACGAAAACAAATATACTATCCAATTTTTACTATGTCATTTATAGTATTTTCCATATATCCTTTATATTCTTCGATATCTTTTAAAAAAATGCATAGGTTAAGACATAACTTTACAAATTCTTGATATTTATGAGAATCATCAGTAATATCTAAAATTAAAAATAAATTGAGTCGATTATTTAGGAATCGTTGAAATAATTCTTAGTCTATTAAGTAAAATAATTGGATGCTAAACTTAAATATCATCTTGATACTTAAACAGTGCAACAGCTTCATACAAGGCTCAATAAAACTGAACAATTTGAGATTCATAGTTCATAGTAGCATATTGTACAACCAAGGGTCGTTGGGCACATAGTCCGTCGTGCCCCACTTGACATTATCAAAGGCAGATGTCCTTCAAGAAGCCTTGTGAGGCTTGTTCAAGTATTTGAACCGCGCTTGTGTGAGTGCTGGGCACTCAAACATGACGTGGCCGCAGACATGTGAATATGGCGTCCAGTCACTACTCGGATTTTGTTACTATTTAATTAGAGCAGAAGAAGGCAGAAGGTCCATCTATGTGTGCCAAGTGTCTTCATTCATCTCCGCCCAGCCCGCATTGCAGCGGATCGTTACCCCCCAAGAATGGGTTTTGTGCTTATTGATGAGTTTGCAGTTCCCAGTGAGTGTGCTTCGTTGTTGCCCGAGTAATCAGGCACAGATTTTCAATTTGAGTGTGTATGAGTGAAAAATTGGAGTAAAGCACTTGAAGTAGCCATAATAGAAAGGTAAACAACCAAGATGCACCATAGGTGACATCTATATTACAAAGTTTTTAAAATATAGGTAAAAACAAAAATATAAATAGTGATTAATAAGCATGTTAAATCAAAAAGATATGGTAATACTTACACGTCGAATGGGCGTCAAGTAGTTGCTGTAATTTATCAATAGTTGATAAAAACTGTTTCATAAGTTTCTCTCGATAGACAGAGCTCCAGTACTTCCGAAACCTTTTTAAACATTCTCCCAAAGACCAAGGTGGATTTGCCATCATGTCCATTTTCATCCATACGTCACCGTATGCTTCTTTTGCGCATTCGCAGATAATTGATGAGCAAATCATACCCATTTTTTGCTTTATTTTTTGAAATTTTGTATTTTTGACCAGTTTTGACATAATCTTCATGATTATTTCGTGTGCTGAACTAACAGCGATATTGTTAATCAAGGCTTTGTTTTTTAAATTGACGTCATTTGATAGCAGCATCTATAAACGAATTAACAATTACTTAGTGTAGTTACTTCACGAGGCTTTGGATAATGATCGTGCCCATGGATTAAATATTGTTTTTTTTGCATTCTTTACATATGGTATAAAACCACAAAACTACTGTTGTTAAACTTTATTTTGATTTCAACAAATCGCATTGGTTATTGTAAAGCCAATTTGGAGGTGTGATATTAAGCTACTGGGATGTGCCAGCAAGGCTTAAAATCCCCTACATACAATAAGTATAATCAGATACAGATCAAAGTATAAAACACTGCAATAAACTAGAACTGCACATCAATCCTTCACTCTTAGAACCCTAACCAGACAGAAGACTAAAAAGAAACTGGCCCGGCTGGCTTGAAAGTTGGTTGAAGATCTCCTGTTACTGGAGCTCAAGCTCACAAGCCAATCAATTAGCTTATTGAACTATTGTAAAGTTTTGATTACTAATAAAACATAATTATAAAAAAATTACTGTTTCTTCTAGCTAAATAAAAATTATTATAAAAATGTTTACAATACTTGGAAATTTCCAATACTTACTACACTTTCGTATTTTTCAGCTGCTTGTAAACATGTTCCTATAATTTTATCATCTTGAGCGGGGCCTACATTTATTTGTTTTCCCATATCACAGATTGTTTGACCTACAATTTGGAACATTATCACATATATTAGAATCTGAAAATTGACATTATGTTTTTCATTTTGTTAATGGTGTAGTTCAAATGTGAAATTAATAAATTTTTCAATAATTGATTCTCAACATGAGAAAATGAAATTTTTGTCCGTTTAACCAGCAGAAATTATTTACTCAATTTATTTAAAACCTATACCTATTGATATGAACAATGTAAATGGGTCTTCCATACCTTAGTCCTTCTTATTCGGTCAGAGTACAAGGGAATCGGTTATTCAGGTTATTATTCATCTTGTAGTAGCTTCTTGCCAAAGCTCTCAAACATGAAGTGTGCTGAACACACTGTTTACACTACCACTACACCAAAACACTGTCTGACGCGCGTTTCGTTTTCAGTCTCTGAAGATGATAACTTGGTTATTGAAACGCACGTCAGACAGTGTAATTGTAAGTGTTGGTGTAGTGGTAGTATAAACATGTGTTTGGTATGAATATCACCAAAGGTTCCAACTTAGTAATGGAGTGTGCGGTCTTCTTTTTTAAGTGAAATTTAATGGTTTGTAATTCTTATGCAATAAAATAGGGGTATATCACTCACTAAGTTCAGTTTGTACAGTGTAAAGTTTGACCGTTAAGGATACTAGAGAAATTATTTAAACCAACCTTTAACATTAGGATTTTCTTCACTTAGGAATTTATTTATACATTTTATGGCATTATAAACTTTATTCTTCAACGAACTATTGTTTGGTCTATCTTTTATTTCATCAAGCTCCGTTATTACCATCCAAGGAATGTAGACTAGAGGTTGAAGTGGACCTAAAAGGAATGTCGTTATATAGGGTGTTCCAGAACTTATAAAATTGTTAACGTATGTAATGTCTTTCTTGGAATAAATAATTCTACACTACTATCTGAAAGCCAGAGGCAGCTCATATCAACAATCCGTAATTTTGACAGGGAAAACCTGTACAATCTTAGGGTAGGTCGTATGAGAATTTTTTTTCGTTGCATTGCTAATGACGAGGTTTTTCTTAATATAATTTATAAAAAAAATAACAAACGATGGAGACTCATTTTGAAGTTAAGAACAGAGGAAAAAAATAGAAAGCGAACTACATGAAATACTGTTCGAAAGAGTATCAATTATATTTATATTTACCATCCAATAGTACTAGAAATAGTTTTTTAAATAATTTTTTGGCTATTACATCAAAATCACTGAAATTTTCACTTATATGTCAACATCTTATTTACCTGTAACTTTTAAATGGATAATATCATTAATTTTCGCCATATCAGAAATAAAAACATTTGTATCAACAACTATACACAAACGTTGCTCTTTTTGGTTAAGTTTAATTGAATCTATGGTATTACTTTGATCTTCAGTCAACTGAGAATCTTCATTATCTGGTTCAGCCTAAAATATATATTAATTAAAAAAAAAAAACTTTTTTTTTGATATTGTAAGACAAGACTTCTTCCTCGAAATAGTTCTGGTCCAGGAGTATTAAAATACTTTCAACTCTATAACGTTTGTGAGGTAGGTAAAGCCTTAAGTCGATTCCTTGGTATCATATGTTGTTAGCTTCACAAGTATTAAAAATGCCTTTATCAGACTATTTAGAATTTACATGAAACAAGTTATTTTTTGATAGAAATGTCCCAAAATTGAATTTTGAGTGCCAATAAATATAATAATGCTCTTTTAAAAAAATTATATTTATAACCTTTTGGTATTTTGACAAACACAAAAGTAGAATTTAAAACTGTGCAGGTATCATATGGAGGACTTTACAAGTAGTATGAGGACGATTTAGAGCCTTATATTGATGGGCCATCTGAACTGCTTGGTGAAATCAATTGGTTACAATCAATAAAATTGTGAAGAAACCAATGATCAAGCTTATGAAAAAAATTTCCCTTTTTAAGCAAATAAATCATGCAATAAGAAAATGTTTCCAGCTGGGTACCCCACTTTGTCAGACACTGTAATTGTAGAGTGTTAAGTAGTGTGTGTTTGAGGTATATTTGGGCACACCAATAAATGTGCAGTCTTGGATAGCTCTGTGGTCATAAAGCATGATGAGCCCTCACTTGGCGTTAATATTGTTTCTGGGGGAATCAGTCAGAGCCACAATAATAGTTCTTTGGTAATAATTAGGAACAAATTTTCCATCAAAATCCGTTTGATGTTACTGACTTCTCATTACTAGCTTTTTATACTTGAAATAAGAATATGTAAAATTTTCTAACACACTTACATTTGTCCATTCCATTTCTTCTTCTTTGGTATTATCAACATTAGTTACAGTTGATAGTTTTTCATGATCTCCATCAGTAATTTTATATATAGGGTTATATTGTTGGTGATTTTGAATCCATGAAGCTGTCATCGCCATTTTATGATCAAAAGGATCATCACCATCGAGTAAGGGTGTATTATGGGCAGAAATCATTTCCTGAGAAAGAGTTTTACTAACAATACAATTATTTGATGAATTTATATTGTTATCTGTAGGTTCTTTGTTGACTGTTGAGCTAGTTGAAGCTCTATTAATATCCGTAGAATGGGGGGTTGATTCCTTATTAAATAATTTATATCTATTTAAACGCTTTTGTAGTAAACTATGAGGTTTACTTTGTATCATGAAATTATCAGTTTCATTTGATTCAACCTGGCTACATAATTTCAACATTGGTGATACATGAATTTTTGAAATGTTTTTATTTACAAAATCTGAATTACTACTATTATTTTTTGTATTTTCCCATAACTGAAATGGAGTGTCTTGATTTGGTTTATTACTGTCTGGAAGTTTATGTACTGAATGTGGTGTAGAAGAATTTAATTCATGTTTTTCTAATTGATTATTTGATTTAGAAGGGGATGTTAGGGAACTATTTATTTTGTCAGTTTTTCTTTTTATTTTTAAAATTCTAGAAGATAATTTTGATTTATGCGAATTTGAGGTTGTTTTTACTTGTGAAATATTATTGGGTTCCACAGAGAATTTTTTAATTGGAATATATTCATCGGAAGAAAGAGGAATAATATCTGAAAATTTTCTTTTTCTGTTAGGTTTTTCTTCTATTCTTGGAGATTGGTAATTTTCTTTTATTGGTTTAGTCGTTTTTAAGGTCTGAACTGACGAGTTTAGTCCAACTACATCTTGGTGAGAGCTTATGGATGATCTATTGGAACCTGTAAGGAATTTTAAAATATTATGTAAAAATACATTGATTGATAAAGTTATATACATATAGGCCATAAAAACTGATAGCACTGATTGTATTAACCTACCAATGTTACTTGTAGATTTGTTAATTCTACTAATAGTACTGAGCCTCTGTTGATTACTCTCAATTTTCACAGAGTTATTAGAATTTATCAATTTGCTTGAATTCTTTGAAATACAGGCTTCACATTCTTGAAAGTTTTGTTTTAACAAATCTAAAATACTCAACTGATTAATAAAATGTATATGTATACTCGATTGGCCAACTCTCACAATGACCAAAATTTATACCCACAATGCCGCTTGGTAATATACTAAGTTTGCAATGTGGGTAAATTTATCCACTTTATTTTAGCCACTAAGTGGAGCATATTACTCACAACCCATTTTGGGCAAATTAGCAAATCCTATAACAATAACAACAAAACATAATTACTATATAAACACCTTCAAACATGTCCAATTAATATTCCCTGATGTGAATTTCATTTGTCTGTAGTACACTTATGCTCGAAATTTTATTGTGGGTGTGGATAATTTGCACAAAACTCATTTCACCTAGTATACTTATTCAGTAGCCAACTGAATTGCCAAGTTCTCAACAGGTTGTGAGTATCAATTTTCGTCATTGCTCGAATCCGCCAATTGAGTGCAGCATATATACAAACAGAATAAATATAATATTTGTATTCAACTTTGGGATTCTTACTATCCTTAGTTGTTACAGTTGACAAGTGTTTCCGATTTATTAAATCACTTTGTATTGTTTGCTTAAGCTTTTGTAGTCTTTTATTCGCTAGGTTTGTTGTACGACAAGGTGGGTGCATGAAATTACAAGATTTTTCTGTGGACATTTGTATTTCGTCGTTTAATCTGGGCTTTTTAAGATCATCTGATTTTTTCACTTTGTTTAACTGATCAGTCGATTCCGATATCTCAATCTTATCGAACCTTTTTAATTTCAATTTAGATCCTTTTTCATTTTTAGACATTTCAAAAAATATTTTTCAAAAAACTTTTGTTTGGAATTGAATACTTCTTCTTTTTTAAAAACTTTCACACTTTACGGGAAATAGTAGAATACACTTTGTTAAATTGATATTTAACAGTAGTGCAACAACGAATCTAGGTGATTCTATATAAAAAACCTTATTTAATATTTCAGTTAATAGATTAAAACTTTGGTGAAACCATCGTATAAAGAATAGGTATCAATGGTGAAACTGATAGCACAGAACATATCCTAAGACTTAGTGGATTCTGTTTAGGAGGCGTTTTGAGCGTTGAGATAAATATTAACGAATGGCAAAACACAAAATAAAGCGAAAGCTTAAAGAGGTTATGTTATAATTTGTTAAGTTATTGAATTTTTAGTGGAGTTTTGAACAGATTTACATAAAAGTAAAATTAAAATATCTTTTGCGGCGATAGTAAAATATTTGGTGGTGCGTCATAAGAATGCTTCAAAAGTATTTATAATCTCCCATACCGCAACAAATAATGAAATAAATTCTCATTGCTGTAATCTGCTTTGCTTGAGTTTTGATAATTCCGTTAATTCTTCCAAGACTCATTTTGACCAATCTCTTAACATGGGTTGTCAGGATCGTTAGTAATGACGTCATGAATGACGTTCTTGCCGCGAACATGATGATCGTAGGAACGCCCAAAAGAGTAGTCAGACAGAACATACCATTGGTATATCTGTGGTAATTACTGTCTAACAGGGTATATATTAGTAAGAAATGTCATTGGGAGTTCATAAAGATAATAATAAGAAATTATAAAGATTTTCCAATTTCAAAAATGAGGGATTCGTTGGATGATTTTGTTAGATTGTCTAACAATATTAAATCCGAGGAACCGTCACGAGAAATTAAGTAAGATCTTTGTATAACAAAATTTGGGACAATGAAACTTTTTCATTATTCCATTTGAATGGATAAATAGGATATTTTATGATTTTATTATAAAAGACTATTAATCAGATTTAAAAAATTATTTTGTCAGTCTGTAGTACGATCAATATAAGTAATGTTTTATATGTACAAGAATATTAAAATATTTTAGGAAAGAATTGTTGATTACAGCACAAAGGAAAAAAGAATGTGAAACAAGAGCTATGAAAATAGTCGAGTTCTCGATAGAAGGCAAACTTCGACCTGAAATATTCACTAAATGTGTAAGTTGAGACATATACAATATTGAAAATTACATGCCACCTAATTCATTTTGAAGTTTGAAAGTTATGTAGGCATAAAAAGTATAAAAATATATTTAAATTATGATTTAGTAATCAACATTCTATTTCATTATATGTGTTTAAAATGTTCTCCATCTTCTATTTGGTAGTATCAAAGTCTGTATTTGTTCTGCAATCATAGTTGTTGAATTTGGAATTCAAGTTATTAGGTTTTGTGTTACATTACTTCTTAGTAAACCCTAACAAGTAATTCGAAAACTTGTCTGACCTCTCAATTGCCTCCCCTTCCCAATCTGTAATAAAAATCACCTATTAAAGCAGGAGTTTGTGGAAGTGAAATGTATGTTTTACAAAGCAATTCATACAACCCTCACTTCAATAATACATAATCACAACCTAATGCCAAAATGATGTGTCTGGATTCTCCAAAACATAAGGATGACAATTTTCAATTTGTTTTGTTTCTTCAAAGAGATCTATGGTTTCTCTTGATATCTGTTGTTGTAATTTGGTTCCTATTTGGAAAAATAATTATTTAATAGTCCATTTTGACATATCTTTTATGATTGCACGAGCCTACTGTGATCTGTTTGTTTAGCATATGATATTCTAACTACATTTTGGAGATGATAGGGATATATGCTATTATTTTTTAGCTTCCATTTATTAACCAATCACATTATCAAGACATTGTCGAAGAGAGAGCAATCATAAAATTATGCGGCTATTCTGTTTGTGGGAAAAGTATCCCTGAAATGCCCAAAAAACAATTTTATATATCCACAAAAAATAATAAGGTTTATGATATTACAGATCGAAAGGTATGCCTTGAACAAATAATTTGATTAATTATCTTATGTTTAACCAAATTTTTCCAGAATTATTGTAGTAATTTTTGTTACAAGGCTAGTATTCACATTAAAAATCAAATAGATGATAGTCCTTTGTGGCTAAGAAAATTAGATGATATTCCAGAGTATCAATTCTTGGCAAGTAATGATGGGTAAGTATGATTAATTTAGAAAGTTGTGGAATTATATCATTTACAATTAGTTGAAAGTATACTTTGAGTAACAGAGTCATAATGTTTATTTTTCTCACCATATTTTTCTGTTGAATTATTTTGACTGGTACTTTGAATGTTTTGGTTTATTCTTAGCTGAAAACAGGAAGTAATAAAAAGATTAAACATATATAAACCTAAATTTGGAAAGGAATTAGCATTCACTTCAATGTATATGAGGATTCAGTATATAAAAAAAATTATAGCTAAGATACTGGGGCATTCATATCAATGTCATAGGGATCCTTACCTTGATTATCTCATTATTTTTATGCCTTCTATACCCAAAATGAAACTGTGAATAAATTTGATTAAAATAACATATTTATCATGTTATTTGGCTGTAATATTAATGATTTCTTTGCTTTGTATTTATTTTGATACCATTGACTTGTTTCCTTTCTTATTCAATTGGATACAGGCTAGAAAAAAACGCAAATATAGTACCAACTTATTTATTCTTAGTCAGTTTTTTATAATGTTAACAATAAACTCCAGCTTGTGTGGGGAATGTAACAATATCTTGGGCACATAAATTGTTTGCTTTTTCAATTGGTTTAACTGGAATTTTGAATTGCTTCCTTCTCAAATTGAATGTATTTACTTCTAACATTTATTATACATCCTTTCTGATTATTTGGCAAAAATGACAAAAAAAGAAGATAGATCTTACCAAATTGGACAGTATCAATGAGACTCGAGCATACCACAATATGATTTTGATTTGTTCCTCACAAGAATCCGAAAATATGCAAAGCTCTCTTACTGTTTGGATAAACACTGCACTGAAATATTATGGATGTAATCTAAAGATAATCTAAGAACTTTATCTCTTATTTTCTTGAGGTATTGCGCTTTTATTTTATGAAAGGCTAACTCTGCCTTTGCAGTCATAACAGCTGGTAAACTCAAAAATCACGAAATTCAATAAACCTAAGTTTTGTGCTTAAAAATTCATTTTGCAAATGATGCCAGTTAGCCTAATTTTTATTTTGCTGAATTTTCAAAAGTTACCTTTGTTTTTACCACTAAATAAAAAATGCAATAAAATATTTAAAATTCAAAAGTTGATGTCGATACTGAATTGGGACAACCTGTATAATTAAAAAAATCAAAAATCTACAAATTTCTTTAAATATGAAGAACTTTTATAATTAAAGTTTTTTGATAACTCTTACAGTTTTGGAGACAAGTATATAGGTCACCTTATATTTGACATCCTGTACATATTAACACTTGAAATTTTTGTTTACATTTTAGTGGTCTACCTGGTGAATACATAGATCAAGGAATTTCCAAACCTGTAGCTGAATCTACTTTTACTTCCATTGGTAAATTTACACAGTTTTCACTGTCAGATATTATTAATAAAGAACAAGGATCTGCTAAAGAACAAAACAAAGATAAACAAAGACGTAAGTCCTTGATAGGTTTTTTATAATCAGCTCTTAAGCACTTAAGTAGCTAATTAAAAGCAAATTTTCCAATCTTTATAAATTCTTCAGAACCTATGTTCACTAAATGTTAGATCTGGTGATTTATGGGGCAGTTTAAAATATTGTCTTGTCTTTCTGCATTAATAATATCTATTTTTAACCAACTCAAGCTATAGTTTTCTTTTACTAGGAAATAAGAAAAAAACGTCAAGGTTGGTGAAAACGATGCAAACAATTACTGAAACAGAACAAACAGAAGAAGAAGAACAGCAACAAAATGAATCTATCAGAACAGATCTTAGTGCATTTAACCTCCAGAAGTCATCTAGTCTACCAGTGATCATTGAAAACGAAGAGAACTTCGAGAACAAACTTGACTTATCTGAAAAATCTCCATCTACATCAAATATTTCCATAAAAATCGGTTCTAAAAAAACTAAGAAAAAAATCATGAAGCCTCCCAAAGTTGATATAGAAGATACCTTAAGGAAAGTGATAAAAGAATGGGTAACTTTGGAATCATTAATATTTTTACACGGGGAATCTAAAGTGAAAGAAATTTTGAATGAAAAAAAATTAGGTGACTGTTTTGAAAAATTGAGTATTGATAAATTGCAAACGAGCCAACAGATAAAATACATGGATATATGCAGGAGACTTCAATTACGAGAAATGGCTGATGAAAAATTTGATAACAGTTTACTTGGCAATAAATTGAAACCACTTCCAGATTATGGTAAATATAAAAGTTCAGAGAACTGAGGTTTGGTTGACTGAAAAAGTTCCAATTTTAGCTAAACTAAAGCAGGAAAATAAGGATCTAAACGTTAAAGTTAAGTGTTTCTACAGTGGTGTGATGTTAGAAAAAGAAGACAGTAATTTTCCAACAAAAATTAATAAATCTGAAGAGAATAAAGATTCAGAAGATATTCCTGTTGTATTACCATTAGTGGATGTGAACTCACAAAAGGCTTTGAGAAGAAAAATATTTTTAAATGCTGTCAATAAATCGTAAGTTTCCATTTTTCTAATTTCTCATTAGATTGTTTTTATATTATATATTTTTCATTAAAAATGACCCAATCACAAAGATACATAGAGAATGCAATGTGTTATTACATTTGAAAAAAAAAATTATGGATTTGAAATGAAAACTGGGCTAAGTTACAAAATTTCTTAAAATGTGATATATGTGCTGGAACTATTTTAATTACCATACCAAAGATATCCAAAGCAGGATTAGGGGACTGAATTATATGAGTTTGAACTTTACAATCAAGTTGTTGTCTTCAGAAAGTCAAGGTAAACTGGAGCTCAATAATTGTGAGTGTTAGTGTAAACAGTGTATTCTGTATGATTATCACCAACAGTTCCAAAAATTCCACCTAAGTATCCCTAATGACACTATCTAGCGTCAGTTAGTGTACTAGTAGTGTAAACAGTGTGTTCTGATGATTAATACCAACGGCTCCAACTTAGCATTGCTAATGGCTCGCACTTGCGAGAAGAGGTTTGCTGTCATACTAGTTTCGACATTAATGCGTCTCATCAGATCTGAGTAACAACCTCTTGTCTAATCCAAAATAAAAGGAAAATCCAGGAAGTGCTATTATTTGGTTCGTGTAGTTGAAGATTTTCCAGCAGACACATTGCTTGTTTTTGATGGACTAGAAATAATTCCTTTATCGTAGCCGTTATGCAAGCCGAGATTTGTTTGATTTTAAGGCTGCTACTAATTTAACTTTGAACACAACCTGGACAAATTTTTCAGAACCACTTGAAATTTAGCCATATTTCTCATTGGTTATTAAATCTTGAGTACAAAAGTCCATGACTATCGTGAATAAAACACCTTAAAAATTGTCAAGAGGCATTGGCAATGATTGGTGGAGGTCAAAGCATACAGCAGAATCTGTAGAAAGCTTATATTTTATTTACTCATTACTATTCTTCACTTCCAAAGCTTTGTGGGCTTTTCTCTGATGAGGTTTAAGTTGGAATTTACTCTCAGCTACTTTAAATTCATCATCTGAGTGATTTTGATGAGGGCCTGGGTGTCAAAATGTGAGTTATGACATGGTAAAATAAATTCAATGTTAAAAAGATCCCGATACTAAAATAGGTCCATAAATATTTAATTTTCATCATCAGAAGCAGCTTTAAAAAAATTGTACATCATGTTTTCACTTTTCTGGAAAAATGGCTTTGACATTTAATTAAAGTGGCTCTTATTAATACCTGTATATTATTAATAGGTACTGTCAAAATTTAGTGCTAGTTTTGTAGGTACAGTTGATGAACTAAATAAAGAAGTTCAGACGTCAATATATTTTTTTTGTAGTTTTTGAAAAATCCTTTATTCCCCTTTTCATAAATATTGCTTTGTGTATTGGAAGAAAATTGATTTTTTCTGTTTTCAGGATGCAACAACTTCTTCAAGCATTAAGGATAAAGTTTTACAACACAATACTTTCAGATTTACAAAATTTAGTTAAAACCTTCAATCTAAATGCTGATAATATAGTGTTCCGACCAGTAATGTGGAATTACATAAGTATAATTTTAGTCCATATGTGAGATTTTTTAATTCTTGAAATATTCGTTTCTAAAATCACTGTTTTCAGGTTGTCCATTCGAGATAATAATTTAAAAGTTTTGTTAGAAGAGCAAGCATCTCGAGAGTATATTGGGCATCAGTTATCAATTTTACCCAATAAAGAGGTCATACTTAGTGATATTCTCAACGAGGTTTCCAATATTAATTCCTTTGTGGAAATTTATATTTCTTCGAATTAATTGTGATGTATTTTATAATTATTTATAAATAAATGAACAACTGATATTTTTGTTCATTTTTTATTGTATTTTGTTACTATATTTTCAATGATTTTCATCGAATTGTTCTGCTGTTAATAGAAATCATGAATTATATGTTTCTATTGAAACTTCTTTGTAACTTCTGTCAACTTTTATCTCTCAATGTGCAATGATTATAAAGTCAAGCCGTTTCTCTTTCAAAAATTTTCTTAATTTCCTAAAGCATATCTAGAACAATCGAAAATATTCTATAACCAAATAAGATTTGGAAGAAACTTTAGCTAGAAGTGATGACGGTGACCAAGAATAGAAGCCGCTTTCTTCCGACGAACCGTCAGACATTGAAAATTTTGATAATCAACATGAAAATATTGCAGAATAATTATAATGGCTTAAAGCCAATAGTGGGCTTTATAATTTTAACTTAATAAATATGGTAATCAAATCAAGTGTTTTTTTCCTCCAAGTGTGGACAACAAATCGTTATAAACCATTTTACACCTTCTCGTTTATTTTCCGACGAAACTTTCTGTTTCCTGTCTTTTCCTTTACTCTGGTTACTCATCTTTTTGCTTTAGGCCTGTCGCGTCTTTTATACCATCATGATTCCATTACATCATATTGTATACTAGAGAGTTTCTTCCTTTTCTCCATACATACCCTAACTACTTAACTCGATGAACTTTGATTTTTCTTCGTTGCTGAGTTCGTCAGTTATTTCTCGGTTCGTTCATATTCTACATCTTCCATTAATTTTTACTAAGTTGATTGTTGCTCTGATTACCTTCCTTTCCGTTCTCAATTTCTCCTTAGCTTGTTACTGTCATTGTTTCAGATGAATACATAATTACTAATCATAGTTTAGTATATATTGATCTTCGTTCATTTTCCGAGTAGTTTCAAACCATTTATTTGTGAATACAAAGTGAAAACGTGCCTCCCCAAGTACTATCTATCTGAAGGCTGCAAATTAATTTAAAAAGAAGAAAATAGGAGAATGTCAATTTCAAATTAACCTGAATTTCAAAAATAATTAAGCCGTCTTATCTATTCAAATTACTCAGAACTATATATGTAATAATAATAAGTATACATATATGCTCAGAACGTAGAATTAGAATGCCGCAAGGAAGAAGAAAAATTCCATTTAGTGGAAAAGCAAAAAAGGAACAGATTAAAGCAAAAAAACAGTCTAAAGATAGTAAGTTCATTATTGAATATTCCTCTCTTCATAGCTCATTAATAGGCAAGATTATTATACATGTATTACTAAAGTTCAAATTTATGACTTCCTAGAATTATTATTTCCCCAATAAACTTAAGAAAAATAGAGTTTTGAATGGAATGAACTGTGGGGATTAGGTTAGATTGTTATTGCTTCTATTTATTTCAAACTATATTGAATGGTATAAAACTAATGTGAAGGTCTGCTCTCGACAATGTTGGTTTGTCAAGTTTTATATTCAATATTTTGGGTGTTATGGTGAATGTTAGCATAATATTTAATTTCTTATAATTCCCTTTATCGTCTGCTTCTGAAAGTTTTAGAATCATTAGTATGATGATATTTATACTGTACACACTATAAGTAACAATATTTCATTATTTTATTCTATCCTATTTATTATATACAAGCAATAATTCAGATTAAATATTTGATTTTTGGGTTACTCATAAATGGCCTTTTTTATGTCTGTCAAATTATTCAACAATTATCCAATTCATAAATTAAATTTGGTACAATTGAACAGATACTGGAAAAAGTATTGTTGTGATAGTGTAACTCGCACTGGTTCACCAATAGAAGAAAAATTTTTTTTTTTTAAAAACTGTGCTTCAACGACTCCTATTGGCGAACACAAAAGAACTGAAAAGCGATTTCAAAGAGCATAAAATTCCCCACAAGGTCCATCAAACTGATTTGCATTATTGTAAAAAGTGAGTATCAGAAATTTGAAAAAAAATTTTTTGGTAAATGGTAAAACTTTATATTTAAATTCTAAGTACTTAAAATTGATATTAAGAGCTCAAACTTGGTGAGATTTTTTTTTTCTATATGTAGATTATTATTTTGCTTGAGCGCTAAAAAAATTTTTTTTACAAAAAGAATCACCCTAATATGCATTTGATAAATCACATTACTATAGGCCTGAATAGTCTAAAATATTGATTACCTATGTCTCAATAGACCATTATTCAAAGTGTTTGAATACCACAGCTGTTTGTTAAAAGAAAATCAAAAACCTTTACTTAGGTATTAAGTTGCAGGTTCATTGCATATAAGTTAAAAGTTAAATTCAATATTGACTCTTTATATTTAATAGGTTTTCAGAAAAAACCATTCCTTCTAAAAAATGATGAAGATATAGATGAAGCTTCAGAAAATGTTGAGAAAATAAACTTCCAACCTACTAAAGGTAGTGGGTCAAAACCCAACAGATATGCTTTACAATTTTTCAAAGAAAGTGCAGAAGACATAAAAAGACAAAAAGAAATTGCCAGGCATACTCTGGAATTGAAAGATGAAAAAGATTTGGAAGTAGATGGAAACCAATTTTTCGATAAAGTTTTAGATTTTCCCAAAAGACCACCTTGGGATTATAGTTTGGAAAAAACCCAATTGGAAGCACAAGAACAAAGATATTTTACAGTAAGTCTTCTATTCTCAACCTCATTATCAATTTTCTGTGTGATTGAAATAATTTTGAAAAAATATGTTATGGATTGAACATTTTTTTAGGAATATGTAAAAGGAATTCAGGAAAAATTTGATTGGAAGGAACTAAGTTTGTTTGAACTGAATCTAGAAACATGGAGGCAGCTTTGGAGAGTTATTGAAATGTCTGATATTATTTTATTTATTGTTGATATTAGATTTGCAGTAAGTTAAATCTTTGAATGTTTTGAAGAATCCAAACTTAGCATAGTATTTCTGCAAAATTATCTTTAAATGCCCTTTAAACTTCAAGTCTACTTCTAGAATTAGTCCTAAGCTCTTAGCAAGTTGTTTGAATCCCAATATCTCACTGCCCAACATCAATATTAAATTAAATTTCATTTGCATTCAGCTTTAGATTATGCTGAGTGGAATATTCAGGGATACAAATTCCTATTTAGGTGAGTGAGAGATACTGTCACATATATTAAAGACATATACAAGGAATAGAAGTGGGTTAACTATTGAACACTGGAGCACACCATATACTATTTCTCTAGGCTCAGATGAACTCTGATCCAAACAAACTCTCTGCCTTCTTGCTTTCAAGTAAGACCCACAAAAATAACAAGATATTTCATCAAATCTCAGATATTTTAGCTTTGCATAAAGAAAATCATGATCAAGCAGATCAAATACTGGAGTAATCCAAGGAGACTGATATGACAGTGCTCTTATTATGTTGTCAGTGATATTTAGCATAGCAGTTGCTGACTTATGCCTTTTACAGTATCCTGATTAATGAATGGGAAGATTATTTCATCATATTTACAAATTTTGTTATAAGTTCTAAAAAATCTATGTTTGTTTTCTTTGATTAATTACTTTAGTTGACTATTGAAAAATTAGATAAATTAGTTGTATTACCTGCTGCTGGTATATAGATTATTAAGTTCAATTTTTAGTAATAAAGTGAATTGGAACTGTATTTTTTTAGGCGTTGATGTTTCCTCCATCTTTATATGATTATGTTACAAATGAACTCAAAAAAGATTTTATTCTAGTGATAAATAAAATAGATTTAGCTCCAGCAAGTTTAGTGGTAGCATGGAAACATTATTTCCAAGAAAACTTTCCAAATTTACATATTGTTATGTTTACGACTCTACCATGTTATAATTTAATTGGGAAACAATCCAATATTTCAGGTACATTATAAAACGATATTTTTGGTGATTTCTAGATATAAATTTTCTTTGTAGGTCTTCAAATTCGTAGACGTAGAGGTAGAATGCGTATGGCAGCAGAAGGAGCTCAACAAATCTTGGACATTTGTAAGAAACTTACCGAAAGCAAAGTAGATCTTACTTCTTGGCAGAATAAAATCAAAACTGAAATGGATATTGAATATGATGATGAAGATGCAAAGGTCAATGTAGAAGAAGTTATTCATTTAAAAAATGTCGATACTGAATACTTTCAATATGAAAAATTTAATAAAGGTATACTAACAATAGGTTGTGTAGGTCAACCTAATGTAGGAAAATCGTCTTTATTGAATGCTTTAATGGGAAAGAAAGTGGTCAGCGTATCAAAAACTCCAGGTCATACGAAACATTTTCAAACAATTTTTTTAACACCGAATGTTAAATTGTGTGATTGTCCTGGTTTGGTTTTTCCATCAAAAGTTCCGAAACCACTGCAGGTGTTAATGGGAAGCTTTCCTATAGCTCAATTGAGGCAGCCCTATACTACTATCAAGTATATAGGTAAGAATAAACTAACTAATATAATTTTTTAGTTTATTTATACAAAAACTGTATAATTAATTCACAAAATGTTATGTTAAGTGTGTATATTAGGGTTATATGTACACCAACGACCCAAAGGATCTCCCTTTCTTATTGTGATCTTTTTCTTTTTTATCATACACACCCAAGCATAGTACTCTGGGGTTGCATAGTGACTAGTAACAAAATCTTCAGGTGTCCATTGAGGCAACAGTGCTCTGACAGGAGTCCTGTTAGTATTCCTAGGTTGTTCTTACTTGGGCTGATTTATTGGAGGCCTAGTTAACAATTTCATAGGCATAGGCATTTATTTTCCACAGCTTCTGAAACATCGATAGGTACCCTTTACTCTACTGGTAGCTATGTGATGATAATGATGTTGATTCTACTTGGATCTTTTCAACTCTATTGTTGTCTTATTAATCTAAATAACATTCTCCAGCTTTATTCTTCTTATGACGTATATTAACATGGAAACTGAATCTTTCATGTATATCTTTGCCAATGGTTTTTCTAAGTGAACCTTAATATCAGGTTACATTAAAATACATGGGGTAGTGTGTATTTAGGGAGTCCAATCTTTGATTAATGTGATTTTCGATTTACATTTTGCAGGACAGTAATTTAGACCAATTTTCTGTGGTAACTTCTATAAATTATTGCAAAGCAAGTATCTATCAATGTCACTTATTCTTTGTAAATATTGAACTATTTTTTTCGAGTTTTGTTTATTCAGTTCCATTTTCTTGAATAAAATTATCTAATAAATTTCATTGTCCAATTGGTTTCAGTATAAACATTAAATGAAAGTTTCAATTTTTAGCAGAGAGAATAGACTTAGTTAGTTTATTGAAGATTGATCATCCGACAAATGATGATACTTGGTCAGCTATGGATGTGTGTGATGGCTGGGCTAAAAAGAAAGGATTTTATACAGCTAAAGCAGCTCGCTTGGATTCTTATCGAGCGGCTAATAGTTTATTGAGAATGGCTCTCGATGGAAAAATTTGTCTTTCTCTCAGACCACAAGGTTATACAGATCGTAAAGGTAAATTTCTCTCCCTTGTTCCTGATAAAAAGTTCCGTAGGTTTGGATTAGAGTATTATATCTATTTTACTATACCCATGATTGGATTCACCTTATGCTTTGTGAAACTAACTTCATTAAAAAGTTGTTTTATTAGTTAGGAAATGGATGGACCAGGGTCTTTTAGATTATCTTGAATGAAATTGTAGCAAATATATTTGAAGCCTTACTTAGGGATCACCCAAGAAATTTACAAAATAATTTGCCTCAGACATAGTCCGTAGTAAAAAAAGATGTTTGCTGAAAGAAACAAGCAAAAAAAATTAGTAGACATTATGATTAATATTACAGAGGCAAAGAAATTGAGGAAAATAATTATAAAAGGTAACACAAAGAAATTACGGCGAATATAGTAGACAAAGAAGTCACAGAGAAAAAAATATAATATAGAAATACTGAGGAGGTTACAGAATGAAAACAGCAGAAAGTACTCTATAGATAGTAGAAGCACATCTAGGGGTGAAAATAATAAGTAATAAGGAGTACAGTTAGTCCCCAAATAAGTGGTAAGTGGTCAAGGTAAACGCTAAAAGCAAGAGATGAAGCAATAAACAGAGCCGCCACATATGGGTATAAAATTTAATGAGAAACTACAAAAATTCGTAATGCAGAAAAAGGGAAAAAATCATGAAAGCAGAAACGATTTATCATAATGAAACAGACACAGGGAAAACAAAGAAGCACCATATACAGTAATGTTAAGAATAAACATTGTAAACAGACAATGTATGATAGATACAGTAGGGTCATATTCATTAATAAATGGATCTCTAGTTTTAGAATGTAAGCTAGAATCACAGGTCAACTAACAGTAAAAGGACTAACAGGACACATGAAACAGCTATAAGGATCAGCAAAATTGGCTATAGCTACAACAGAAATGAATTACAACATTTACACTGAAGTCATTGCAACAAAAGATGGTATTATTAGAAAATCAAGGTGCAATAATCTCATATAAAGGCGTACCTTCATTGGAAAATTTTATTTTCAGATTAGAATGTTCCTTCTGTTAATGCTCTTTGGTTAATTATTTTGTATATTGGAAACACACAAGTATTTGTGTCTGAAGAATAGTTTGGGAACTCGCTCTACTACTCTTATAAGGTCGCAGCGGGTCGCTAGTTTATCAAAACAGATATGTTATATATAAAATTGATCTTCTTATTTATTTTATTGCAGTAAATCCTTAGTTTGATACAGGAAAACTTTTCTCGCAGAATAAATGAAAATGTTGGATTTTTTTAGAATTTTGGTCATCTCATCCTGATATTGAAGTAGTAAAGTGGATTCAAGGTAAACATTCCGGAGCTGAGCCCAATATCGAGGAAAATATATACGAAAGTGATATTTCCGATGAATACTTTCCAGATGAGAGACCTCGACAAGAAGTAGAAACGAATTCTAATGAAGATAGTACTAGTGAAGATGAAGAAATTGAAACTACGGCTAATAAATTTGCAGCTTTAGGTTCAGATATATGAATCAAATTTGTTCTATTAATTTACTGAAATAAATGTTTTTTTTTTCGATTTCTTATTCTATTTAATTTTTTAATAGTTAATTGTCATATTTAGTGATTGACCAATTAAATTCAATGCTGTCTGAGGGGTGGGACTTGAATATTTCTACCATGTATAAGTCAGTTATAAAAGCGTCTAGGGTACTCATTAGAATTTAATGAAAAATATAAATAACTGAGTACCTACAGTTAAAATAAGATGTGTTAATTGGATTTTGCGAACCTGAAAAACAAACTAATAACAAAAAGAACAAAATTAAAAATCCACAAGACTCAATAAGACCCAGAGTAACTTATGACATAAAAAGACTAAGAAATATTAAGAATATTTGGAAGATAAATTATCAGAATAGATGAAGGAATTGAAATGAACAAAACAGACTGGACATAAACAAATCAATGGAACACTAGGCAATGAAAAAATTGTCAGATTCATTAAAGTCCATAGGTTGATATGGTTTGGCTACATTTGTTTAAGTCATTATCAAAATATTTTATCCTCTAAAAATTATTAAAACAACTAATTCTAAAACAGAAGAGAACTAAAATCGATCGTATTAATATAGCAAAAGGTCTAAGTAATAAGAAATGGATTCCTTGGCTGTGGAAGGCCAAGGGACCAAAAGCAAGTTTACTGTTCCTTAAAGGAGAAACTGAAGAAATCACAATTAATAAAAGAGTAAAATAAGGTGACACACTATCTGCAATGCTATTCAATCTGTTGCTACAGCACGTATTAACTAACAATAAAAGAATCTTAAGAAACAGCAGAGGTCATATCTTATATGTAGAATAAACGATATGTTCTTGATTACAGGAGAAATATATTGGAAAGATGCTAAAAAACCAGGAATAGAGGGAGAAGAAATTAGGTTGAAAGTAAATGAAAATTATGGGAGATATGGTAATCAATTCAAAAAGATAGGGGATTATGAGTTTGAGGAATTACAAAACTTAAAATATCTAGAAATGATTATTAACAGTAACGGGAAAATATCAGAAATAAAAGGAAAAATAAGCAACTAAGACGCAAATAAGATTGAAGGAGGAAAATAGTAAATAAAAATACTATAATAAATATTAACAAAACAATGATAAGACACAATACTATTGAAGGGCGCAGAAACAATGGCAATAACGAAAAGAGAAGAAGAGGAATTGAGTACAGCGGAACGAAAAAAATAATAATCAAATGATGGAAAGAAAATATTAAAGACAGTATCGGAGAATAATTAGCGACAGAGTGGAAGGCATCGACGAAATAACAAACGAAATGATCAAATATGGAGGCGACAAACTGTATGATGAACTACAATCCCTCTTCAATAAAATACTAGAGGTCAAAAATGTACCATCTGAATGGAAAGAAAGTATTCTGATACCGATTTTCAAAAAGGGAGAAAAAACCGATCCCCAAAATTATCGAGGCATTAGCCTGATGAGTACGGTTCTGAAACTATTCACTAAAATCTTAGCAGAAGAAGTAATGTCTACCGGGATATGTGAAGAACAGCAAGGTTTCAGAAGCAACAGATCTGCTATAGATGCTATATTTATAATGCGCCAAATAACTGAAAAAGAGTTTAATAAGGCAGCCTTTATGTGCTTCATCGATCTCACCCAAGCATTTTATAGGATACGCTTAACTGATGTTATAACTCTACTAAAAAAAAAAGGAACGTTCACCCCAATATAATAAGAGTTATCGAAAAACTTAACACCTATAATTATACCTTTGTGAGAACGGCAAACAAATTAGGCAATAAAATACCTGTGGCAACTGGTATCAGACAAGGGGATAGCCTAAGCCCAATCCTGTTCAATATTATAATGACGAAATCATCACCGAACTAAAGCAAGCCGGGAGAGGATACCGAATGGGAGACAAAGAGATAAAAATAATATGCTATGCTGATGACGCAGTAATCATCTCGGAAGACGAAGATGACCTACAGAAGCTCCTATATAAATTCCAACAAATAGCGAACACGTACAACATGCAAATATCCACAAAAAAAAACAAGATCTCTGACAATATCTAAAGAGCCGAGAAGATGTAAACTAGCGATCTACGATCAGAGTGTAGAACAAGTGATGTCCTTCAAATATCTAGGGACAAACATAACAAGCGATAGAAAGAAGTAAAAGCACAAACAACGAAGGCAGCATTAATATCAGCATACCTTAGAGATTTAATTTGGCGAAATAAATACATGAGCACAAAATGTAAAATTAGAATATATAAAACTTTCGTAAGGCCGGTCATGACATATGCAATAGAAGCTAGAGCGGAGAACACAACCACTAAACGGCTCCTAAAACGGCTCCTAAGAACAACAGAAATGCGGACTCTGAGATCAATAACAGGACATACGTTACTCGATCGGAAGAAAAATGAAGAAATAAGGGACATGTGCGATATTCAGGATGTAGTAAGATGGGCAAGGAGCCGCAGAAGAGAATGGAGAGACCATGTTGACAGAATGCCAAATGAACGTTTTGCAAAAATTGCAAAGGAAAAGAAACCAGACACAACTCGACCTCCTGGATGACCACCTATAAGGTGGTATGAAAGCTGGTCCTCAGCATCTCAGTCAGTCCTGGCAAACCCTTGATGAAAATACAGGACCTAGTCCTAACGTAAGAAGAAGGAAAAGAGTGGAATAAATAGACCATGGGGATTGATTCACCCCGCAAAAAGATCCAGAAAGCTTTATGGGGCTCAACCCCACAAGGGATGTACAGCCATATATTTAGATATTAAAGGCATAACATTGGAAATATCCCAATAATGCTTGTTTTCGATGTATATAGTCAAGAAAACAATGCAATTTTAAGAAATAAATGTAAATTCAAAACTTCGTAATGTTATTATTTTGCAATATTGTGCAAATATGTAATTAGTTTCTATTGAAAAATTGATGTTAAGCGATTAAAAATATTTTGTAAATCTGATAACAAATTTGTTGCAGTGTTGTTGCCTTGAATATGAGACGAAAGTGAATTTTAATTGATTAGTAACATGTTATTTATGTCTACAATTTGAAAAACAAGTTTTTAAAAGGGTATTTCGTCTGGGTTGGGTTGATGAACTTGGAATGAAAATAATACGATCCTCAAAACTGAATGTAGAACAAGTAATTAAAACATTGGATGCAGTGGGTGCAATGCCAAAATTATGAACTTGATTTTGAAACACAAAACCCACTTTCCATTTTTTGTTATGTATGCTCTGTTATGCAAGCGTCCCAAATAGGTGAAAATGGTGTTTTATATTATGTTAATAAGAAATTTAAGACGAATACAACTACAAAAGATTCTACAGAAATAGTTTGAAGAGTTATTAATAAGTATATGTATTATTTTTTCTTAATTCAATTTTTGCGACAATTATCTAAAGATAATAACTCGCTGGCTTTTTCTTTATATTCAGAAAATTTTTTGACTTGAATATCTTGAAAAAATAAAGAAGGAAACCGATTAAAATTACATTGGCCGAAACATCACTTAAATTATTATGTTAGGTTGGAAACTATTCATGAGACACTCGTATATAAGGGTGCACTATTCAAAAATAATATGTAATAGGATATTTTAGAGTCAAGGTGTGCCCATCATTAACCAGATGGAGTGAATTATTTGGAAATACTTTTATTTGGCATTGTATCATTTTGTTATGAGTGTAGACGTTTATAATTCTAACAAACAATCAATCATAATTAAATTATTGTGAATTATTGCATTTATACGTTGTTTAATAATTAAATATTTAAATGAATTGTTTTCTTTTCAAGAAATAATTTTTCTAAAAGAAAAACAAATATACATTATTTATTAATATGAATGATTAACCTCGAGTAAATGTGAATGTTGTGGGTTGATTGGAATCGTTAGTTTTATCAACATAAATCTTAAGGACGAGGTTTTCAGTGGATGAATGTCATAATTAATAGAAATGTCGATATCCATATGGAGTATATGAAAGAAGTTTGCTAGCAGTGCAAACCTTTATAAAAGTTTGCCTTGAAATTTTCAATTTATTTCAATCTGTCTGATATAGTTACAACGTACCGGTAAAAGAATCATGTTTCATTATTATTACGAAATATCGAACGTAACCTTTATGAATCAGCCTCAAGTATTTCGATTTAAATTATTACGATAATTCACTACAATTTGTAGAAATCATACACAGTTCATGTATTGCGTGTGATTAAATAAAAGTTATTAACTAAATTATATTAATGATAAGGTCGTGCATAAAGGTTTAAATGATTGATATAAGTAATTACACTTTCTGCTATATGATTCCTATTTAAGTAAGACAATGTTATGCAAAGTTTTTGTTTAAAAAGTTTATATACGCGCGAGGATTGTCCCTGGCCCGACAATGAAAACGCAAATTTTGGAAACAAATATATTTATTTTTAAACGCAATCTCCTTTTAGCTCCTTACACTTTTTGCAGCGATGTTCAATAAGTTCGATAATCTTTTTATAATAAGAATCACGAAGCTTCCCAAAATATCCATTAAGTGCTGACATCACCTCTTCATTGTTGAAAAATCTTTGATCAACGCGCCATTTTTTAGAGTCAATGAACAAAAAATAAGCCGAAAGGACTAAATCTGGCGAATAGGGTGCATGTGGTAGCTATTCAAACATTAATTAATTAATTTTGGCCATTGCCATAACGGATGTGTGAACTGTCTTGATGAAACAATACTTTCTTTTTAGCCAAATGCCACCGGTTTTGCTTGGTTTGTTAACTCAAAATTTGCATAATACTAGCCATTGATAGTTTTTTCTTGTTCAAAATAGTCAATGAAAATTATCCCACGCGCGCCTCAAAAAAACGACGCCATGACCTTGCCTGCAGATGGAACGGTTTTCGCTTTTTTTGGAACCGGTTCTACTTTTTCAGTCCATTGTTTTGATTAGTCTTTTATTTCGGGTGTGAACAGATGGACCCACATTTCATGGTTATGAAACGGCTGTATTTCTGTGAAATATTGCCAAGCACTCGATCGAAACATCTTCACGACGCTGTTTTTGTTCCATTGTGAGCAAACGCGGCACCCATCTTGCGCAAAGCTCTGTCATGTCCAAATTTTTATTCAATATGCAATGTATCGTTCTTTTAGATATGCATACTATGTCTGCTAGTTCGCGCTTTGTGGAATTTCTTCAACATTTCTGGAGTCGCCACCTCATTTGGTCGACCACTGCGATACAGGATTTTATAGGTTGTACAGATTCGTTTAAATTCTGCTATTCAATATTTTACTTTTGATAACTTAGTGGTTTAGCATAAAAATCGACTCAAGTCGCACGCTAGGGGTCAAAAGTCTTTAGCAAAAATTCTATATCAAACGGAAAAGAATCTTAAATTATGAGAAGGTGTATAAATAACAGTAAAGAACAAATAAGCTTAAATTCGTGAAAATATTATCGCTTTTTCTTCTATGTGTAGGTATGCCGTTAACTCCTCCGCTACACCGCCATTTCAATAAAAACCAACTTTTTCTTTCATTAAACTGCCCGCCAAAATGCTCCAGGAACCGCCTCCAGAGGCAACGTTTTCTTTTCTTATTTAGACTCGTCCTTTTCTATCGCTACCATGCAGGGACACTCCGTTTTCGTCTGAGAAGAAACGGAGTCCCATTGTTCGTCAGTTTAATTAACATGTTCTCTGGTAAATCGAAGGCAGGCTGATCAGTGTGCTGGTGTTGATTTGGGTCTAGTAGCTGACATTTTGGTTTAAGATTAGCTGCATTAAATCTTCTTCTGACTGTCCATCCACTCAAAGCCACTCCCCGCATTTCTCTCATCTCTTGTCGGACTAAGAAATTTCTAAGCGATGTGCTGACAACGAATAGACCATCCCGTATGGGCATCTTTTTCTTCAGGAAGCACGTCTTCGATGAAAGGTACCAGCCTCTTGGTAACGAATTGTAAGGCACAGTTTTTGTGTACATTTTCAAGTAGAATTCTGTTTTGTTGTTAACGGAGACGTTTGATGGCTAACTGATAGTGGTGGATCAGGTAGTTAACCTTTTATAAGGGTCAGTTACTCCTAATTAGCTTTAATGTAAACAATATAAAACATAGAAAGGGTAGTTACCGATCATAACAAGTTAATACCATTAGTTTTAAGATTTTACTAGGAAAAATATAATTTCGTGTTCAGTTTTCTTGCCAGTGACTTGGGATTGTAGGGGTGTCGCCTGAATCGATTTTTTTGCTCACGAATGTATTTACTAATCTTGAACCTCGTTACGGTACGGTCGCAAAATCATCCCTTAAAGTATGAATAACTATTTTACTTTTTATTAGTCTAATATTTTTATCTCGAGTGGTGATTCGTATTACGTATAATTATAATACTCAGTAAACAACAGAGAACAAATTTATATTTGAAATTTTTATACCTGTCATTTTGAGCGAATCAAATATCTTAACTTTGAAGGGTTAACCAAAATAAACGCTTACTAATATGTGAAAAATTCTATTTTGTATTCATTATTTTTAGTATGAAATTTTCACACCGAATCTGCCACGAGTTTGAATTAATCTCCATAAATTATTTCTCGGTAGCGAATTTTTGTTTTTATAAGAAATTTGCACATCGAAAAAATTATCGGAAATAATTCAAGCTCTAAGGAGACTGTAAGTGATTATTACGTCTTAAATCATAAAATTTACTTTATTCTCTTTTCTTAATATTTGATTGACGGTAGCTATAGAATTATATTTTCTATTGATATGTACAAAAGTCATCAAAACAAAACTCATAAAAATCATAAAAAAGGACGTTTGTGTTATTTCTTTGTTGTGTTTGTGAAAATTTTTCTTTTAAAAGTTTCTTTTTCTTTTTTCTTTCTTAAAAAAAAAGCCAATGGTGCCTTTGTTCAAGAAGTGTTATGAAGCTTATTTTGGAATTTCCGTTGAAAACAAAGTCAAATCTTGTTTGCTGTAAGTGTATTGTTTTAGTTTTGCAATGCAGTGGCGTCAACCCAAAAAATCCAGTAGACAACTGTTACTTCTGTTCACCAAAACAGATTTTGCAGAAAAATCTAAACATTGCGTAAAGTATTTTAGACTATTAATAGTGTTATGCTTCTACCACATTCTCCAGACCACCAGAGATGAAAGGATACTCTAGTTCATTAAGTTTTACTGATGAAAAAACGAAAGAGGCTTTTCTGATAGTGAACAGGTATTTAAGTATTAAGTAGTTAATAGTTTAAAGGTAGTGGATCTAATTTCAAGGTGGCAAACTAGTTATACAAAGTCTTCTTGTTTTATCTGTCGATGGGATAGCAAAGCACGTCCAGATCACTTAATGAAAACAAAATTTCTAGAATCTGGCTTTGTACTTGGTTAGAAATATGTAAAATAGCATTTTCGTTCATTGTGACTTAAGAAAATTAGCCATTCTGCTCTAATCAGCACCAGATACATTGTAAAAAGGGCCTTGTTGGCTGTTTTACATCTCAATCAAAATCTCCTCAGCAATTACTTGTTGAAAAAGTATTTTTTCACCCATTCAAGTTTCCTCCCAAGATAACATGGATTCGTGATGATCATGGTGAAAGATTCCATCAAGAAATTGCAGTATGAAAAGCGTTATAAGGGCAGATAGGAGCCGTCCCTGCTTGCAGACAACTGTTGAAGGATCCAAAGGGATAATTCCACTACTAACTATAAGAGAAAAGCTAATAGTTCCAAAAAATTGTGGCATTATCTATACGAAATGAAGTTATTCAGTCTACCGCTGAATTGTGGAAATTTCAAATGATTTACAATAAATTTTGATTTTTATTATTTTCATTTCATTAGTTATTCAATATTTTCCTTGATGTTTAAAAATTATTATTTAGCAGTTATCAACGATTTACCTGATGGCAATAAACTATTTTTTGTTGAAATGCCGAAAAGTATAAAAAACTTGAATTAATAGTAGGCAACTTTTTAAGCGGAATAAATATTTTAATGTTCAAAAAACCATAGACAAATGAAACATTAGCTGATCGCATTTACCCACCGGTCGACCAAGGTAGAAAGGATCCTATCATATGACTACGATCCGGATAACTGGATCAGATTCCGAACAACAATGAACGTGATCCGCAATAGTTTCCAAAAATCAATCAAATACTCACTAATAGTCATGTCTCATATTTCCTTTTGGGGATCAATCCAAATGATCCTCGACTGTTCACAACTTCGGAACAGTTCAGTGCTACACCACTGGGTAGTTGAAAAATTAATTATTATCTCAAAAAATATCTTGTAGGAGACGGGGAAATCCTGTGGAACAGAAAATATAAATATATTCTAAATATAGTTTATTATTATAATTTTTTTCAAGATATTGTTTTATTTTTTCTTTTTTACAAGTCTTTCGAATAAAATTAATTTTACCTGGCGCAAATAAGTATCTGTTTATTTTTATTCCATATATTTTCAAGTGGTGAACCGGTCTGTGCTATTTTTAAATGTTGGTTACGGTTAATGTGAATCTTGAAAATTTATTTGCTTATACAGAATGCGATGTCAAGTAAATAGGGATAAGAGCTAAAAATTCGACTATATCTTTCGTCTATATAATCAAATTATATAAATAGATTGGGATTTTAAGATAATATATAGATAGAGAAAAATTCACTTCATTTTGAGCATATCTATGATATAGAAAACTCTTTTTGATTTCAGACGTATTACGCAGTTATTGACTAATTAGTATGTATGGTAGTTCTTTTCTCATCTTAAGGAGCAAAAAATACGACAAAAAATACAGGGTTCGGCAATGAAACAGGAATATTTCGTTAATAATTTTATTGTTGAAAAAATATTTTTTTGCAATTATTAATAAATTAATGGGAAATAAAAGAGTGGCCATTTGATATACAATGTTAAAAAATTTTTTTGAAAACTACAACTACTACAGCCAAACGTGCTCCGTTGACACGATCTGCATAACTCTTCGCAGTATATCAACTGGTATTGCTGCCGGGATTGACAGCCGGGATTGTCCTGGGTGGATCAGTTCCAAACACTTTCGTTTTTAGATAACTCGATAAAAAGAAGTCGGGAGACCGAGGGGGCCAAGCGATATCTCCATTTCGAGAAACTTCACCTCTTGGGAACAAAGCATTTACCGCATTCATTGAAATTTTTGCAGTTTGGCTTGTTGCATCGTCTTATTGAAAAAGTGTGTTTTCATTTACTGGAAAGCGGTGAAGTTCAGGTGTAAGGAAGTTCCGAATGATTGCAACGTATCTCTCAGAATTGACGGTAACGGCATTTTCAGCCTCATCCTCAAAAAAATACGACATTTACCGACATTGCACACCACATTGTTACTTTCATGAAGCAAACGAGGGTTCTCCTCCGCCCAGTTGTTAATTTGATCATCGTTTTCTTCCAACCTGGCAAGCATAAACTCACAAAATCTGAGACGCTATTGATAATCACCAGGGTGAAGAGATTGCACAGCCTGTATTTTATACGGGTGATATCGAAGATCTTGTTGGAGTACCTTCTCACCGATCCGTCACTTATTCTAAGGCACGTGGCGCGATGGATGGTCGATCGACGTGGACTTCTTAAGCCTGTTTGTAGAATACGTTCGATACTTTAAGTGGTTCGAATTGTTCTGGCACTCTCACCTCTTTTTCTAGATGTCGATCCAGTTTGCTCGCGGTTGTTTACCCACATTTTAATCGCATGATCTGTCGTCTAAAATCCCGACGAGTTTGGATGCACTAAACTCTCGCCATTTTTATAATGAGCCTTAATTGCGTAACCGCGAGGCTTACCTGTTCAACGTTCCATTGTAGATTAAACGGCAAGGTACTCGGGTCCCGGCAGGCCTGTGACTGTCTTCCCTATCACTTCACCACGCGCTGCAAACCCCACCCCAAATCTTCCCATTTCATTGCCGAACCCTTAATAGAGAATTCTGTAGTCTTGGTGTGTTTGTTATAGTGTATTTTTATATAAAAAAGAGTAATAAAATTATCAAGCATTCGTAATTGCCCAGGTACATAAAAAATCAATAACTTTTGTTGGAGAGGAAATATAGAATTTAAATTATTAGCATTCATATTTTATTTGACGCATTAAATCCCATAAATAAAGTAAACAGGGTTGGAGACAGAACACATCCTTGTCTGACTTCTTTCACTATTTTGATTTGTTGGGATAATTGTGATTCATGCTGTATCGTGGTTATGCAATTGTTGTAAATAAAGCCTGTATGTAATGTAACGTTTTTCGTATTTATTTATACTCCTTACATTCGTGGGATAAATTAATAAACACTATCTCTCACGTTATAATTTATTACACTATATACAATACACTTAACTTATAATAATTTATTTATGAATATCTCTTTAGCAATTTCTGCCACTAATTTTACTAATTCGTTTTTTAACTACGACTATTTATTTAAAACTAGTTCATTGCCCTACATAAACTTATTTATATACCACAAATAGAATTCTACAAAGTTCTAGAACAAAAAGAAACACAAGTAATAAATAGATAGACTTTCCTAATATTTTTTAAAAGAAATACAGTATATAACCCGTCCGCTATGGTAAAAGGGCACATCAAAAGCGCTTCCCCCATTTATAAAAAATGTGAAAGATGCCAAATTTTAAAATTTCATTGGAGACAGAGTTGGCCGAAGGACCCATTCTGCGGGCTTCTTCGTAATATTCAATATCTCTTAAACAATTTCTGTGATTAATTTTACTAATTTGTTTTTTCACTACGACTATTTATTTAAAACTAACTCACTGCGCGATATAATCTTATTTATATACCACAAATAGAATTATACAAAGTTCTACAACAAAAAGAAGTACAAGTAATAAATTGATAGATTTTACTGATATTTTTTAGTAAATAACCCGTCCTCTATAGTAAAAGAACACATCAAAGGCGCTTCCGCCATTTATAAAAAATGTGAAAGACGCCACGCGAATTCGCCGAATTTTAAAATTCCATTGTAACTGGACAGGGTCGGCCTAAGGACCCATTTCGCGAGCTTGTTCGTAACAGTAACACTACCAGCTTGGTTTTTGCATAGTTTTAATACTTTTCAGTCTTAAATTCTTTCATGAAATTTCAAACTATAAAAACCATAAAAAATTTTCGTTGTTCTATACAATTTCGTGTTAATATCCCTTTATGCCATAAAAAAGCGTTTTATATATAGACGCATAAAAAATCAAGAGTGTATATTTTTTTTACTCGAACTACTAATGTTAAGAAGAATTTGAATTGTACAACATCTGCCTAATTAAATTATGAATTTTCTTGTAAATGTAAATAACAGAATAACAAACGAAAAAAAAAAAACATCACATTTAATAAAAAGAATGTAATCACACTTGGTCGCATAGTGAATGTGGGTATATAATATACATGTGTTTATGAAAACTTATCATTATTAAAAATATTCACGTTCAATGCTGTTTGTACCTGTTTCGCAAAAGGTTATTTTGAATCAGATGCGGTTGGGATTGAAGGCGAGTTTATTCGATGTCTGATGATGGCCGTGAACGATTTTGTTATTATCTGTGTGTAGGGAGTGATTTTTGAATATTTATGTGATAGATGCATTAATTTTCACCTTTCAATATATTCACATTACATTCAGGTAAGATTCTACTTTATTTTCAACTATTTTTTATTATTTTTAAATTATTTCCGAACGAAGAGACATTTTGACCATTTATTAGAAGACACATTTGTAATATCCAAATTATATTACAAATTATATATTTTTATCTTTATTAAATTGATATATTTTCATCAGATTGTCATAATTTCAAGACTTTTCTCTAGAAAGGCTTCTTGTATGTATACGATTCATTGTATACTATTCAACGAGCGGTAATGTTGGTCATAACTCACGCAGATGAGGGCGGTAGTAAATTCGGCTAGAAAATTTTGAGATGCAATATTTGTACATGCATACACGGCCAAATGTCGGAATGCTAGATTAAACCAAAACCTAATTCAAAAATTCTAACAACGATTGCGATATTCAAAGAATTTTATTTTTTTGTTCACGCTATACTTAGTTATTCCCAGTTGTTTACCTAATATACAGAAATTTAATTTAGGGATGTTTATGAGTAAATTATTGTATTGAAACATAAATGAGAGTGTACCGATCCTGTGAAAAACATTGTCGCTTTTTCGTTTTCGGATATTTAACTGCCTCCTGTACTTAGGTACCTGTGGTATTTTTTGATCGAATTTACCAGTGAATTTAAAACGACCTTTGTGATACCGGAGGTCAGGTAATTGATTTGGCCGAATTTACATCCCCCGGCAGATGAAATTCGTTTTAATTCATCAAGTGAGTTATACCCATTGCTGCAACATTTTTATGGTGTCTTATAACTATGCTCGTAATGCTTGTAATTACTCATTTTTAGTCTAGTCAACAAGTTCAAAAACGTGAATAATTGAGATAAAGGTCCTAATAATTGAGGCCAAATTGCGTTGGATTTGGAATGACATCTAGGAAAATTTTTTAGATAATTAATTTTGTAATGATTTTAAAAAGTCATTATATATAAATATTATAACAGCTATGATTTGTCCCCTGCACCAAAATGCTTCTAAAACATTTTTCTATCTCTATATTTCACGTTTTTGAACTTGTTGACTAGACTATTTGTTGATTATTCTCTCAAGTGAAACTTTATGGTTAGAAAACAGATAAAAGTCGCTGGGGGTCAGATCTGATAAAAACGGCGGGTGGTTAACCAAATAGAATTGCAATAAATGAATTTTAGCAATAGCGATCACCCAAATTGCGCTTTTCTAAGAAAAAGGTACTTTGTTTTCATGAAATTCGTAATTTCTTCTTTTACTTCATCAAGCATGATACGTAATAATCTCCTGCTAAGTTTTTGCAGATACTAAATGACACAATGCCATGACTATCCCAAAAAATAATCGCCCTCACTTTTCCGATAGATGAAATCGTCTTTGTCCTTTTTGGAGTAGATTCGTCCTTTGTAATCCCCTGTCTTGATAAGTTTTTCGCCCCAGAAGTTATGTGGTAGATCCAGGTTTTATCTATAAATATGAATCGAAGCAAGTAATTCTTCATTTTGCTTAAACTAATTTAATGAGGTCTGAAAATGTTAGTAAACGTGAGACCCAAAGCCTGGGATTGCTTGGCTCTTGCATAATTCTTCAGCCGAAAGCTTTTTCTATCTCTTTAACCTCAATTCAACGGTGTTCCAGTACAATTTTGAGAATTTTTTGACGAATATGTAGTTTTCAATCGAATAATTATTTGCCATCCTCCCCTATGAGAAAAACAAAATTTTTCTAATTTCATAATTGAACAAAATCATTAAATTTAAGAGAACCATTTGAAAAATTTTAGTGCCAATTGCATAACGTGATAAATTTTAATGTAGTACTTACATCAATTCATTAATCGACAGCTAATTTTCTCAATATTATCAACTTTTATATTTTTTAAATTGTACTAAATTTGTTTAATTACAGTTTTGAAAATAATGTAAATCACGGAAAATATGCATTAGTTTGATTTTTTGAGTACATTAACAAATATTTTATTATATTTATATTTTATATTATGTGGAATTTGATATGTATTGACGACTTAGTTTGGTAGAGAACGAAGTGTAAATCCAATATTCATCGTCGACTATATCCAGATGTTTATTCATTTGGACAATATTTAAATATTTTAAATTGAATATTTAAATTTTTAAAATTGTTATAAAGTCAACGACCAATAGGTTGAAAATATTTTTATATAATAATCATAAATCCGTGTTTACCAGCTGTGGGTGTCGGGTGTGTGTGTCTTTTTATTCATAGACAAATGCCGCAATTATTTTCTATTTCAAAACTTTTTTCTGTCCATGTTATTCTTGTTTACAATTGTTGTTTTTACTGGTTAAATATTCAAGTCTTCTCCTATTAATTTGTTTCTTAATCGATTCTTTCTGGTGATACCTCTGACGATGGTTAATTTCTGCTCCTTGAATTTCGCTTTTGTGTGGGTTTATAAGTACCCAGCTGTCACTATCATGTATTTTTATTTCTATTCTATGTAGAAAATTTCTGTTTAACGCAAAAATAGATTAATTCCTACGCGAATTCTTTCATTTTCTTCTGCTTCTTATTTTCTATCGCACTGTAACGCGTAAATAATAGAAACTCAACTATTACTTCAGTCTTTCAGAGGCTGCAATTATTTCCATCTTTCTTCTTTTGATACATCATCTTATATATTAAAAAAATTGATAATTTCCATTCCGAGTCCGTTCAGGCGTTCTACCCAACCGATTTGCTTAATTTTTTTTTTCAATGAAAGGTATTGATGCACAGTTCAGCCATCAACCATCGGATTTCATCTAATTTTCACCATTCTCAAGTTATACTCAAATGCGATTTCCCCCTGTACATTACTTATGGGAGTTTTTCACATACACACGTTCTATCCTCAATATCTCAGGTTCTATTCAAGATAGAGACTTCGTTTCGGTTTAAGAACAATCGCTGAAACATCCTCTTTCTTTTGAGTTTTTGAACACTTAAATCGGTCGAGTTGGAGAGGCGCTAGGCGCGGACATTCAATGTGGAGTTATGGATTTTTGTAGGTTTTTGGCAATTTTTCTACATTCAAGGATCTATATCTCAGGTTCTAATATAGCTACAGAGTTCGTTCTTTTCTATTATAATGATTTCTGATACTTATTTAATGGATTCGATGCGAGCGAAGCCGCGGGTAAAAGCTAGTCGATTATTATTATGAATAGCATCGTAAAAGATAAAAATAATAAACCAAAAACTCGGTTAGTTCAATTTTCCATATAAACTTTAAGGTTATAAGAGAAAAGAGTAAGGTATTAGTTTAATAGATGGCTTGTTGTCTATATGACTCAAGTATTTTCAAAAATGGAGACAAAAGAACATTGGCTTTAATATATGGTTAACCAAATACCCGGTGTTTGTTGTATATTTTAGTTTTCTTTGAATTTTGAATTGTATGATATCCAAAGCCAACAAATTTCGTTTTCGCTATTCGGACGATATTTTCTAGTAAAGTAAACCGTGTCTAATAAGCCTATAGTCGACCCTTATAATTTATAAATTGAAAAAATTTTACCACCACTTAAAAAGGACAAAATTTCAGGTTAGAAATAGCATGTGTAAAATGAGACAATGTTCCCTATTATTAAAAGTAAAAGCAAGTGGGTTTTAATAAAAACCCTATTATTCTAATAATTTCCTATTAATTACAAAAAGTCAATTTACATAAATTCGAAGGAAAGCAACAAATTTTTAGTCAATCTATTGAATCAACTGTGAAATAATTCCTATCAGTTATTTCATAAAATGCGGAAATGATATAAAAATAATCCATATATTTCGTATGAATATTCATTTTTTGTGGTGAAAAAAGTTACTTTACTCACGAATTTCATACAAAATGTTTTCTTCGTCCGTAAACTTACACAATTCGACAAAACTTTTATCGATTTTTATTTTGTAATACTAATATTGAAAATACAACTGTGAGCATTATTAATTTGGAGTGAAGAAGAAAATACATTACTATTGGTACATTCAAAGAAATAACATCGTGTATAGTTGTATTAGTACTTATTGGATTGTTGGTAGGATCGTGAATATTTACAATGAAGTTTAAAGTCGAACTAGTTGTTGTCGTTAAAATTTTCACTGCGGAATCCATTTTGTTTTTTATTGAGTCGTCTACGTAACCCTCCGAAACTGTGTTGGATTTCCACCCACCGTGATTCTTTAGTTGAATTATATCACCACCGGAATCCACTAATAGAGACGCCGAAAAGCGTCGAAATGTATACCCGGTGTAGTTTTTTGGATTAGGTGAATTCAAAGATGTTGCGATAAGCGAGGGAATTTTTGAAAAGGTATTGATACCTACTACTTGGGTTTTGCATTTTCCATTTCTATACTGCAAGAAAATGATCTGTTTCGAGTATTTACTGATGTCTACGTGGTTATTTACCATTAGGGTGTCTTTCAGTTTTGAATAAGTCGACCAAAGTGTTGAAGACTTCCACATTTTGGATTTAGTTTCAAAGTAATCTAGTAACACTTTTCCTGTGAAGCTGTTTATGCCTTTTATAGTACGCCACTCCATAAAAGAATTATAGTCCTTTAAATACTAGAAATAAGAGTGTGACAATTACGGCACTTTTCCAAGGCAAAAGCGTGAAAAATGAACCGCTACGCTACTTTTTTTCACGCTTTTTGAGCGATTCAGAAATTACATTCTTTAAAGATGCAAATTATAACGGACGTAGAAAATATAAATTTTGATACTAAAAACTATATTTTGCTTTGTTCGTTACCTTGTAACTTGTATATTATACAATAAAATCTTGAAGATAATTTAACGAGAACCGAACTGGTATAAGTTGGAGCTTGACTTTATCAATTTGAAAAAAGAAATATATTCAGTTAGATATGTACGTTTTATAAACTGTAATGGAAAACAATATTATACAATACGAAGTTAAATATGAAATGAAATACTTTCTTTAGACAGTGAAACGAATATTTCTTTCCCTTGATGATTAAATTAAAATTACCTATATGGAATTGAAAATGATATACGTCGATAGTAGACATAGAACTGGATGTCTGAAATCTTGCAGAAACAACAATTGAATTCTTTTATAGAAATAGAAGAATTGTAAATGAACGATAATAACAGAGATATCACCACTGCTACAATACACATACAACGGTGTGCCTATGCGCAAGCACGCCTGATCTTTCTCGCACTATATGACGTCACGCTGGAATCAAAATGTGAAGTATAATGTATGCTGAATACATGTTAGAAGGTTTTATTTTGATTCCAGAAGTAATATTTGATGCCGCGTGCGGTGGTTAGACACTTTGCATTATATGGAACTACCCTTTTCGAAATGAAGGGAACAAAGACATGAATAAGGGGTATCGTATCTAAATATTTCCAACCAGACTTAAATATAAAAAAATAGGAATTATGTCTGTTATTTTGTGATTTACGAAATTCATTTACTTTATTTTAAATAATTTTATCCTTTCGACCACAGGATCCTATCCGCTGCTGTTTTTTTGGAAGCCAAAGTTAGTGTTGTTGTATTTTTTTTTAATATTTCACTTTCTATTATATCTATATCCGCTAAACACAAAAAAAAGATCCTAAACACAAAAAAACCCAGTAAATAAATATAACTCCAATCTAATTTTAATGGTTAAGAAAACATTCTGATTCCAGAGTGACGTAATGCGCGAGTCGTGTCAAATTGGACCTGACAATTTAGCATACGTGTATGTGTGTCGTACTGCTTCTTAATTCAATTCTATAATAAATTTTTCGAACATATTTTCAAAAGTTGTTGATAGATTATCCGCTATTTAAATGTACCAATGAGTCAAGAACCTCCTCAATTTAGGTTCTTTAATTGAATAATTTACCTTTTTATATTCAATCAGTAGCACGAGAAGTTAATTTTATTGTTAAACTCGGTATTTCTTTATTAACACAACATACTTACCTCCGTGTAGCCTTGATGTTTTAAAAACTATTAGTTGATTGATAATGCGGAATTATTTAATCTCAATTTTTACATACATCTCACTATTTCCTGAAATACTTGAAGTAATTTTCGAAAACGCTGTATTTATAAAATTTATAATATGGTTTCATAGAACAAATAATGTCCATATACCAGTGGTCGCAAAACTTTTGAGTTAGTGTGCCATCCTAGCATTTATAAACCTTTTAGTGAGCTACTTAGAAATATTGGGCCCAAGAAAGTACACAAAATTAAACCAGTTTATCACTAACGAACATTTATTTCTACTATTAACTGTATCTACAGCTTGAAAACCCGGAATGACGCCTCGATAGCTGTCTTGTTCTTGTCTAGTGTCTTAAAAAAGTTGATTGTTATGCATTTAGTTGAGATTTTAACTGCATCACCTTCTCTCTTCTCGGAGCTGAATTCAGTGGATAATCTATTTCCATTCCACTGTGAACTGTCTTGAAATGACGCTAACATTTCCTTTCTTTCCAACAGAGACATTCACATTACGAGTACATTGCACACTCATTTATCTGTCTAGAGAACAAGTCTTTTTAATATATTCGCCGCATCTCTATTCCCAGATTTCCGAAGTTGATTCTGAGTAGTAAAAACAAGTTTATCCAAGGAATCATCATCAATTATATCTTTTATTTTCTTTTCCGTGAAGTTCGACTTGAAATTTCAAAAGCTTTTTTGTTTATTTGCCTATTCAAAACTTATTTTTAACTCAAACTGTGAATTCCCAGTCCAACCATTCTTTTTTTTTATATGAAGCTAGAATACCTGTGATGGTTGTCTTTCCAAAAAAAGCTTTTTTGGAAAATTAAATAATTTTTTTCTTCAAAAAACTTCGTGATAAATCATGTGCTTAGTTTTTAAAACTTCGAATAATTTCAGGTTTGGAACGGTATACAATGTTTCTGAAAAACTCAATAAAATATGGTAACTTATGGTTCGTAAGTCCATTGTAACTCATTTGTTACAAATTATAAAGTTGAGGATGATAATCCATTCACTTACCAATATTTCTAGAAGCCATGTGAATATAACAAAATGAGGTGTAGAGGAAATTGAATGTATAAAGAATTTTTAACTGCTTTTATTTTAATATGGCCCAATTTTTGTTACAGGAAAATGGACTATTATTTGGGGTATATTATATCTCTATTTTTATCGATATACTTAGCTGTGAAGAATTATATAAGGGCTGCTAAGATAATATGGAATTTACCAGGACCTCCAGCGGTACCTTTATTAGGGAATGGATTCATGTTAAAAAATCATAAAGGTATGTATATGAATTGTTAGCCACATCTGTATAGGATGCAGTAACATTTCTGGGTTTTCAAACCCCCATTTGGCTTCGGAGTTTTAGAAGATCTGCTCCTGCATTAACTGAAATAGTATCAGATGACTTTTGAAAACAGTGCCCTGTATATAATTCTAGATTATAAATTTTGCCATATCGCTTGCTATGATGCTAATTTTTTTTATCTTATCCTCTCTTAAATACCCCTTTATTTGATACAAGAGATTACAAGAGGCTTATGGGGATAATTTTCTTTCTCGTGCGCGTGTTTTTGAGTGGTGTAAGCGCTTTAGTGATGAACGAGAGAGCAAACCAGGGAAATGTTGATCGTTTTTTTCGACTGAATGGGTTCCAGAGGATCAGACTGTCAGTTCTCAGTTTTGGCCACACTGCGAGAACAAATTCGTAAAAAATGGCCCGAGTTGTGGAAGAATATTCGTGGATTTTGCACCAGGACAAGGCACCTGTCCATAACGCGCTATCAGTGAAGCAGTATTTGGTCAGTAAACGCATTCCAGTGCTTGAACACCCACCGTACTCACCAGATTTGACTCCATGCGACTTTTTTTGTTTCCGAAGATAAACTCTATTTTGAAATGGATGCCATTTGAGTCAATGGAAGCGGTAAAGCAAAAAACGGCAAATCTCCTCGCCAAAGAAGACTTCCAGCACTGTTGCGACCAATGGAAAAAACGTATAGAAACGTGTGTGGCGAGGGGAGGGGAGTATATTGAAGGGAAGTATTCGAATGTAGAATAATTTTTATAATGAAACCCTTTTTCGTAACCAGTCTCGTTATTTAATAGCCAAACCTCGTAGATCCAAAATAACCTATTTTGATAAATTCTACAACATACATTTGAGATACCATTTTTTATACGAGAGCTGTAAAATTTTCTTTTCGTTAACACCTTTATTTTGTTTAATATAATTTGTTTGATTTAATAACATTCAATTTGTTTTAATCAAAATATGTAGCTTAAATATTGGTTTGTAATAAAAAAAATTATCATAGATATATAGGGTTTGCTTATGATGACTACAGAAAAAGCTTAAACTCGCATTGATGACGCTCAATGGTTAGTACGCCCAAAACGACCAGAAACACAAAAAGCTCCTAAAAGTCGTGATGGGAATTTTGAGAGATAGAGGACTTTTTGCACGAGCACAATGATGTAGCTGTTCAAGTAAATGAAAAGGGAAACTTGAATTCACCACTGTAGACCTGTACATGTTCATAGCTTGTGAATTTCGGAATTTGGAAAAAGAGAAAACAATCAATAGTAACATTTTTGAAAGTTATTGGACCGGTTGAAGAATCGCAATCAAAAAACCCAATATTTATAATAAAGACATATTTTTTCACCAAGACAATGCACCATATCATAAGTGGATCAGACCAATGATCAAATTCAATGACCCTCTCGCATACACCATATTCTCCAGATTTGGCTCTCAATGACTATTGGCTGTTTTTAGAGGAAATAAGAAGAAAATTCGTTATATAGAAATAGCATAGTGAATTTGCAAACGCGTTTTTGACGAATAAAACAAACGTTTCCAAAAAAACTTTTCTTCTCATTACTAATGAACTAGATCGATCGATGCATGCATCATTTGCCAATTAATGTGGTGAATTTCATTTGTAAATAAATACAACTTTACGTCATATTTTAATACATAATCGAGCTTCACATTTTAAAATATAATCAACACGCTCGTAAAGTAGGTAATCTTGTTTCTGTGTATGCTGATATTTGAAGTCGTGTCAAAGACATTTTAAGGTTATTGTCACTTGTTCACCTTTAAATGTTGAATTACTAGCCTTTTTTTGTAATTTGGGGTGAAATGGCCAGCCAAATACCAGAGCGTATCTGACATTGTAATCTGTTCGAGTTTCGCAAATGTAAAATTGTTAATGCAGATCTCTATTGTGAAAAATTGAATCGACGAATAGTCTCCGACGATTATCGACAGAAAAGGCGATATTCTGCAGCACGACTATTAGTCCAGTGAACAACGGTAAAAATATGGTATCACCTCAGTATTCCATCAAGACGCATAGATTTGCGTGAAATTTTGAAATTAAATTCTATATACCCTTCACTACGAAATCTACCCTATGCCATTATGTACAAATTATTCTAAGAAATGAAAAGAACCCCTTATTGTCTCAATACAATGAAATAAAAGTTAAAGCATTTAGAAACTTTAGAAAAACATTTGTAGAATTAAAATATATATTGCACAATATTTTAAGATACAAAATTAAACATACACAGCGTTTTCATCGTCTGGGAAATAATTAGTTAAGATTCGGCGGTTTTAAGTTGTGTAGTTTCTTGAAAAGACTTTAAATCCATGGATTTCAAAATTCAATATACAAATTGACGCTACTGAGAAAGGTTATATCTCGGTTAATTCGGTTAAGAAAAAAATTGAAAAAACTTATTGTTTTCCAGCAGTTTCAACGTATATTTTTTAAGTTATTTTCAATGAGAGATAATTTAAAAAAAATACTTATCCATTGTATCCATAATTTTTTTCAGAATCAAGCTCTCTAAACCATTCAAACTCCTGGATTATTATCTGTATTCAAATGAAGTGATTTTCAAATATATAATATTTTATTTCAATTAGGGTGGCAATATCAATGATTTTTTCTATGAAATGAAGGGATTTTATCTCATTTTCGTTATTATTTTGTGTATTAGAATGTCTGATATAGTCTCAATTGAATGGTTTTTAAAAGTTCTTTGAAAAATGAAAACATTTTTTTCGTAAAATTAACCATTTTTCTTGTCTTTGGTTGACCAAATAAGTTCCTCTTTTAATAAATCATGTATAAGCGTCTATAACAAAAAAAATATTTTTATTTCTTTAGAAGCTACACTCAACCTCCCTACAGTGAAAAATCGATTAAAAATATGCTTTTTTTGTAACAATACTTCAAAAATTCAATCACGAATAAGAGAAAAAGTATTTTCGAAAAAACTCCATTTGTGCTAAGAATGCTATTTGGGGTGGTAATCCCCCATATCGCATAGGGTGAATTTTGCTTATTAAGTTAAAATCGATGGGCCTTGATGGAAATGGTTCAATGTTGTTCATTGGACTATATGCTATCTTGGAAAAATTAATTTAATTTAATCCAATTGCTACAATATTTTCTTTCTATAATTTGGATAATGTTCAAACTACCATCTCAAGATATTTAACTCAAATATCGTTATATGAGAAAATGTTGCGGACGAAAGTGGTTACGTTATAGATTGAAAATAATAAAAAAGGGTAAAAATTTATTCCTTTGAATTCAATTTAAAAAAGCGGCATTACTTTCCGGTCCCTTTTTTACTTACATTCCATATGTAGAACAGAATATTTTAATAATTGAAAAACAAATTTATCACGTAAAACAACATAAATATATACATGTTCTGTTTTTGATATTATCATTTTTTATTATTATAAGAGAAAACCATTAAACTTAACATTAACACTTACTAAACGACTAAAAATATACTACAAAAATTGGGAAGGTAACTGAAGCGGCGAAATTTTTTGTTGTCAACATTTCTTGCATATTAATTGATTGAATGACATTGATATTAAATACCCAAGTCAACTGGTTCTTGATCAATGTCACGAGAGAGATTAGTATTATTTTAAACTAAAAATGATTGAAAATATCCATTAGATATACAGGGAGAGTCTGTAATTTAGACTTAATTCGATGGTTCAAATACTATTTTTTTTTTTGGAAAAATACTCGTGAATTAGAGGCGAAAGAACAGAGGGATATTTTAGCTCAAAACACGCATTATAGAAAGGATAAAAATACATACAAGAGAAGAATGGGATAAAAAAAATCGGTATTGATAAAAAAATCTCAATCTTCACAGATGACTTACTAATAAAAAGTGAAACAAGAGCTGATGTGTTTTCAAGGGAAATGAAAATATAAAAGTCGTACAGACTGAAAACTTGGTGTGATATCTTACAACCAGAAATTTTGACAGAAGAAAAGACTGCCAGATTCTAGAATAAAAGTGGATTCGTGACATTAAAGTCAGCTTTTGATTGGTTACTGGCTACTATGAAGTAGATAGAAACTCTGAAGCAGATAGGCTTACTAAAAGAGGAGGAAATGCCGGAAGGAACAGTGTTACTATCGAAGAAATTGTTGAAATAATTTATTAACACGGGAATCACAGCCAAATATCAGGATATAAGGTCAAACAGAAGTCATTTTACGATATGTTGTGATATATACTTTTCACGCTAAAATTCAACTGGCTAGTGTACAGTGTGCGACCATTCCTACTCGTGAAGCAATATTCCCAATATTAATTGATTCAAAAACTGCAGGTAAACATTGTATGATATACTAGTTTGATTTAACTGTAAGGTGATTTTCAAGCTTAATTGCTTTCACTAATTCACTAATATCATAAACTATATGTGTATGAAGACTAGTTAAGAGAGATATCCCGTCCATCTTGCCAAGCAGGCTATCATACAATCATCAGCCTGTACCTGTGATGATAATCCTATATTAATCACATTTTCTTTGAATACAGCAATTACATTCACAAAACAAACAATTTATTACAGTCATTTATTTCACAAAACTACTCGCTACCTTTAGAGTCCTTCGTCATCGTCATACTTTAGATCTATTCCTAGTCCTATTGAGAAAAGTTAGAAAAGTTAGAAAAGTTAGATAGCAAAGTTGTGGGTAATAAAAAGATCTACACTTTTTCACATAACCTCGAAATTTATATGAGAAATTGAAATAACCAAGTTTTTGGCTTTTTATTTTTAACAAAAAACTGAAATGGCAGAAAACAGAGAACTATAAACCTAGTAGAAGCTACTGATAAAAAGCACGTTTATATTGTTTTAAATTTCGTGGTTACGCCAGGAAAGATATACTTAGAATGCCTGATAAAAGTAACAGAAAACAAAGAGACAGGTGGTTATATTTGTCGTATTTTTATTATTAATATGACACAATACAATATTCGTTATCTTCAAAAGACGATAAGATTACTTCTGAGCATATCTGGATAGCAAAACATCGCCTATATGTGTGCAGATTTAGTTTTTTCAATCATGTCAATATCGCGTCTCGTTGTCGCTCTAATGAAACTTGAGTCTTACTGTTGCGGATTCAACACCAAGAGTTGTCTTCATTTCCACTTTTCTAATGTTTCCATCAATAACTAAAGAGCAGGACCTCTCAACACGTGCTTAATCTGTATGCGATTTGCTGCTTTTCAAGATTTTATTTTAACTTAACCGATATTGAAATCAATGTAGTGTGATATCAGATATAACGATGGAGGTGTTTAAAAATATAGTGTTTTCAGCTATAACTTCTATAGTTGCAGGGTATCTCAAAAATTACAAAGTTACCCTTGTATGACTGCAGTTGCATCGGTAGATACTCATGATTTAATCATAGGTTCTACAATCAAGTCTTCTCTTATTCGATATTTCCTGGTGGCACCCTTGACTTGAGGTAAGTCCTTCAGCTGTCGGTTTTGATTTTGAGTGAGTTTATTAGTACCGAGCTTAAGCTACCATGTATAAGGACAGGTCAAAATATTGATTCATAGACGTTTATTTTGATGTTTTTTGTTATTACTTTTATGAACAAGAAATTTCTGTTCAACGTATAATAAGTTTGATTGCCACGCTGATTCTTTCATTCACCTCTGCTCCATTGCTTTGTATGCCCCTGCATAAATATTTGTCCTCCAAATTGATATGTGATAAAAGAAGACTTCTTAATTTTTTTGAAAATTACTTCAATTTACATGTTCTTCTGATTATTTTCAATACTTCACTTTAATTGATTATATTTTCAGACTTTTCGAGCTGTTCTAGATGTTGACAATTTTAAATCAACAATAAAAATCTGTTAAAATCCTGAATAACATCTTGCTCTTTCATTTTTTAGAGATGGAGCAGCTTGGGAATACTGCATATCAAAGATACGGGCCATACTTTAGAGTTTGGTTTGCATTTCTACCGACAGTCTTCATTTACGAACCAAAACATGTCAAATTAATTTTAGCAACCAACAAAAATAATCAAAAAAGTTTTGTATATAGAGCTTTACATAATTTCCTTGGAGAAGGACTTATAACTAGTAATGGTGAGTGTTTAAATTTAGTATATTCTTCATCAGTTGTTACTGTATAATTGAATCTATGAAGATCGCTGATGTAGAAGGTAAAACTAAATTAAATCTAATATCATAAGTAACTATCAACTAACTATTGTTGTGTGTAGCGATTGTGAGTAGTACAACTTACACTATTGTGTATCACATTCAAACTTACGACATCACTTTTAATATGATACTGAAGATTACCGATACCGCGTGCTGCTCTACACAATCCATTTTGAAAATGGACTATGGCGAAGCTAGGCAAGTTCAAAAGGTTCAGACTTATTGGTTTCCAGCGTGAGTGTGATAAAAACTAGATTTATATTCAGCCTTTCGCGTGTGGATTAATTAATTAAAAAATATAATCAATACTTTATTCTTTTTACTATCACATCGACCTCTCGTAATTTCCAGATCTGTTGTACTAGCTCTGTGGTCTCCATTGGGAGAATATAATTTATCCTTGTGGTGATAATCCTTGAAATATTTTTTCAGAAGCACGGACCAAGGAACTCGAGGAGTTAGAGACCACGCGCCAGCCGCGAAAGGTTGATAATAAAAAAAAGTAGAAGGTTGTGGATTGAAATAGCGGTATTGCTTTAGGTTTATGTGACTCAAAAGCTTTAACATGATTTTGATCATTTAATTTTAGTTTTTATACTGATACAAATATCTGAATTTTTTCAGGACACAAATGGAAAAAGAACAGAAAATTAATTCAGCCATATTTCCATATACAAATTTTGGAAACTTTCGTAGAAACTTTTGCTGAATGCGCTAACCGATTTGTTAATAAATTAGAAGCGGAAAAGACCGTGAAAATAACCCCGTTTATTAACGAATGTGTTTTAGATATTTTACACAGTAAGTATTGGTGAACCGACTTTTCCTTTTCCTATATCCTAAGATGTCTGCAAGTCTTTGTGTTTTCTTTGTAACGATATATTCTCTCTATTCTTATTCTGGCCTTTAATCTTCAATATCCTTGTCTCATGTGATCATTGACATGTTGTCATATCTCGTCTACTCCTTCTTAATCTGCATTATTATTTACATCCCGGTGAAGCGAGCGTGTGTCTGCCAGATTAGTCATCTCACTACAATTATAATAGCCCTTCTTTTTTTTTTATGAAGTATATTATGGGGACGTTAAAAACAATGAATTATCCTCATTATAGAGAAAATTGAGTCGACGCTAGTTGAAATAAATAGTGTTCAACCTTGAAATAATAACTACAATTTAATTATTTTTAGATGGAGTCCTAGGAGTTCCCTTAGATCAACATTCTCCTTACAGAAAGTGAGTATACAATATACGAAAAGTTTATATATATATAAACCTTTTGATATGTTTATGTTTCTTGATTCTTGGATTTTTGAAGACAGTTGAAAATTTGACGTTTCGACTACTTGCAGTCTTTGTCAAAATATGGGAAAAGAATTAGGTTCACGAGTTGAATTTTGGAAATTCTCGACGTTTCGGCTCTCACTTTGAAGCCATTATCAAAAGAGCCCCACCCCTTTTTTGGTTAGTCGTTCATTGGTGCTAAGTGATCCTATTCCATGGTCCCAATATACTCACTTTTTTGGTTGATTCCATGCCTCAATCTGCCTACTTTTTAGAATATAATCAAGGAAAAGCTTAAACAAAAATATAAAATAGAAATAGAAATAAAAAGTAATATGCTTACCATAGAGGACACCGTGGACACTAACACTATCACTGCCGGCCTTGAGTTAACTATATAAATAGTTTGAACGTTCTGATACAATATAACACTTCTTGAGATAACAGAAATTTCTCTGATAAAAACAAAATCGTGAATCATCGTTCCTTTTTACTTTAGTGTCCACTTTTTGATTCAAGTCACTGTTCCATTACCTAAAATGTCGTAGCTGTTGAATTGATTTATTTTGAGTTCAATTGAAACATATTTGCTTGTGTAATCAAATTTCTTTCTTATTTTTTACGATTTTTTTTCAAATTTATCGAATCGTTATATTGTTTGAGTTTGATTTATTGATATTCATTTCTTAGGGGAGAATTGCAAGCAATAGAAAGATATAGCAAGCCGTGGTTACTGTTGGAATCTATATTTAATTGGACCTCTTCATCGAAACAAGAAAAAGCACAGAAGCTAAGCCTTCATTCATATACTAAACAGGTATTTTGTTCGTTGAAGCTACCTCCGTTAGTACCAGTACAGCTACATTAATGATTAATTTTACAGGGAACTTAATATATAATATATTGGCTGACAAAAAAGGTCAATGTCCACATACAATCTTCCAATTCTAATAATGTTTTATAGACGTATTTTGTGCTCCTGATGATTGATACGATTTTCAGCTTCATTGGACAACAAACTGAGCAAGCTGACACAATAATATGCAATCATTGATACTCCTAGGCTAGGAGCGAAGATCGAAACTTTGTTTATTATTTTTTAACTGTGATTTATGTCTTCGGTGTTTAAGATTGTAGTTTAGTCCCTGCTAGCTCTGTGGGACGCAAGAACGTGTTGTGATTTATACTTTTTGGAACTTGTGTGAATTGTTTCCGTTCTCGCAAAATCTCAGTCCTTGGTCTTCTTCAGTTTGCTTACTTATTCTCTCCATTCCTGCCCATCCATAACCAATTGTTTCTAGTTTCTCCCCGCCCCCCTCCAATTCTTTCCGAACTCATCTTCATTTCATTCAACTATCTTGACTTTGGTCATTTCAATTTCAGCTTTAAGTCTAGCTCTCCATATATTTCCCAACCAGCTCACCTTTGCTTTTCTTCCCTTATAGCACTTTTATTTCATTATGTGTTTTTTCTCTGAATAAGTCTTTCTTTTTTTCTGCAGCATAAGTTATTATGGGCATTATCCTTGTTCTACTTGATTTTTTCTTACCATTTCAAGCTCGCTTTTTTCAATTTTCACTTTCCCTCTGCATAAACCTCATTTTAATTCATTTTTGAATCCAATTTTTCACTATATTTCGTTGATTCTTCTATAATATCTTCTATTAAATTTTAATTCTTTCGATCCGCGTATGCTATTTCTTGCCCCCTGTGTTTCTTATGTCTTATTTCTACTGATATATTTTGTTATATAATTTATGAGTAGAGTCATAATGAATAATTTTGCTGATGTACATTTTTTTGTGTCACCATAATTTATTCTTACACTATCACTAAGTTTTCTATGGTAATTTCTGTTAGCTTTTTGCGTTTTTTTCTTTTACGAGTAATTATCTAACACGCCTGCAGAAAACAAGTTTTCATGAGGAATTTTTCTTGATGTATTCCATTCTAAGCTATCTGTACCTTATTATTGAATTGCTACTAAATTCTATGGAAAAATAACCAGCGACCAGTCCCGTTACATTGATCACAAAGACAATTAGTGTTAATTCATAAAGTCTATAGATTATATGTATATTAACGTGTGGTCTAAAATAGTATTCCTGAAAAATGATTGTTGTGATGGGAATGACTATTTTGTAGTATCCGTCGTTTTGCTTCTAACGAAACCTTTTGGTGATTTGATACCATTTCCATCACACTTATAGTGCTCGTCGCTTTCTTACCCTTGTCTGACTTTCCTACATCCCTCGATAATAAAGGTGAGTTCCATTACTGCTTCTACTGAATTCTATATCCTCATCTATGACGATGTTTACACTTGTATTGATTGTAAGAAAAAATAAGACAACTTGGTATTCAAAAGAATTGTATTGTATAAATTACAATTGAAGGGCATAGAAGGATACCCTTCAACCCATTGATACAGTCTTCAGGAGGTACAAGCCACAATGGATGTTTTGAGGTCGATGTCTACAGTAAGGATGTTAAAATTTTTTGCCAGTCAGTTCAATATAAGTACATACTTCTTTTAATTATAGTCCTTTTTGGTCCGATTGTATCATTGATTTTAGATAGTCATCAATAGAAAAAAAGAAACGAAAAAATCTAATAGATCATGTTTTCTGGATATGTTTCTAGAAATTGCAGAAAAAAATTCTGAATTCACCAATGACGATATAATAAGTGAAGCTATAACATTCATGTTGGCCGTAAGTAGTATTGTAGTAAATTCGCATTTTTTTATTGTAATTAAAAATTCCATTGGTACCATTATGATTAACCTATCAATAAATAAGATTAATTTATAATTAAATTATGCTTGCGATTCGAGTCCACGCCCATTACGCCATTAGTTGAGGTTATGTACCAAAAATATCGTTTTGGTTGCTAGTAAAGCACAAAATTTTTGGGGAACTATTCTAATTATTTAACGTGAGGATTTTAAATTTCAATTAGGATTTTTATTATTTATGTTACATTATGAAATACGTTCTATTAATATAGTGACAGTTTGTATTAACCACTTCCAGAAGAATAGTTGTATGCACTGTAAGCAAACTGGTTAAAAAACACACTATATGAATAATACTACTTTCACTAGGATGTGTAATAATTTTAACTGAGTTTGATCTAAATGTTAAAAACATGGGGTGGTATTGTATTGTTGTTTCAAATGTTTATTTACTTACTTTGTTCTACGTCTCTTTTCAGTTTTAAACGAGGTATCCGACTGAGTGGTATTGGGAAAGTTGGTTTGTAAACATATATTTTCGGCGCTGAAATATGTAATATTGACGACTAAGTAATTTCTAGCAAAGTATAGTTTTGAATCAATTTTATATATATTCCATTTTGCTCAATGACTTTTTGGTATCTTTCTTTCAGCTTCATGATTCCGCGCTCATAAAATTTCTAGTCCTTATCAGCAAAAAAATGAACCAGGTGCGTTTGAAGGTTATTACCATTTGTGAAAGCTTAACGATTCAAACAATTTTACAAACTTCGAAATAAATGGTAATCAGATGGTGCCAGATCAGGGCTGTATGGGGGATGTGGCATCACTTCCCAAACAAGATCCGATAGTTTCTCACGAGTTGCCAAAGATGTGTGAGGCCTTGCATTATCATGATGGAATACTAAACATTTCCGATTTGACAAATCTGGCCGTTTTTCTTTGATTGCTTCATCCAGTTTCATTAATTGTTGATAGTAAACATCAGAATTGATCGTTTGGTTAGGTTAGGTTGGGTTAGTTTTCGAACTATGTTACTGTACAGGACCCATTTTTTATCCTCAAAGATGGTTATTTTCAAAAAAAGATCGGTTGCAATTTAATGATGTATTAGATTCGTGCTTACCGATGTAAAATTGAATAAAAAGTCAAATTAGTTCTTATCAAAACTGATTTTATGAATAAATACACGCTCAATCCAAATATTTGCTAAAAATAACTCGGTAAACAAAGCTCAACCCAAATTCAACTTTTAGTACGGTCACTTAATCACGTTACGTAAATTAAATAGTTATCTCTTTTTCATATTTAGGTGTTGAAATATAGAAGAAATTTATTTTCACATGTAAATGTAATATTTTCTGAAAACTTTTCACTATTATTTTAGGGGCAAGATTCAGTAGGAGCAACTTTGGCGTTTACCCTCTTCTATATTGCAAAATATCCGGAGATACAAGAAAAGATTTTCGATGAAATCTCCAAGATCGATAAAAAGGGAAAACTTGGAATAAACGATATTAACAGAATGAAATATTTAGAACAAGTTATAAAGGAATCTCTAAGATTGTCACCGGTGGTACCAATGATAAATCGCGTTTTAACTGAGGATGTTATGTTCGGTGGGTATTTTGATCAAATATCAGGATATTTTAGAAAATTGATTTTTCGGATTATTTATTTCAAATATTTTTGTTTCTGTTCTATTGTTTGAAATAATATAAAATTTTAGATGATCTATTGTTACCTCAGGGTACACTCATAGTTTTGTCTCCGTATATAACACACAGGCTTCCGCACGTATTTCCCGAACCACAAAAATTTGATCCGAACAGATTTGAAGAATCTAAATTGGAAAATATGCACCCCTATGCATTTCTACCCTTTAGCCTAGGTCCTAGGAATTGTATAGGTCAGTATCCATGTTAATAAATATTTTCTTGTTGTTAAATTGTTTTTGGGTCAGGAGTCTACGCGAAAAATTGACGTTTCGACCTATTTCGACCCAAACAAAAGAATAATTTTATGTGATTATTTCAATTCTGAATAATTTTTTTGGATTGAAGGTAATTTTTTACCTGGTCACAGGTGGGTATTGTTAAATAAATATCCAAATTTTTCTTCTAAATGCCATTGAAGGACACTGTCAATATGTGCACCAAGAAACTTGATCGAATTTGAGGATCGTATTAAGTCAATGTTAAGTTCTAGATGTTGTAAAACTCCTTTGTGGGATAAAACTTAAGTTTTTTGAATGTTTAATGAGAGCCCTTTCTTTGTCCATGGTAGAAAGTAAAGGTTGTATATCTGAACCTCTCCCGATTACACTGGTTTCATAGGCAAATAAGGTAACTTTACCATTAATTCTGTGACATTATTAATGATTCCAAAAAAACACCACTGCCAACTGGTAAATTAATCGAAGCTTTACCACCATTAGTTCGTATCAGTGTTTTCTAAATTCAAGATAAGATACAAACCATTTCAAAGGAACACCTCAGATGCCATAATAGTTTGTTAATTAATATTTCATGATCAATACAATCGAAGGTCTTAGCGCAATCACAAAAAACCCAAGCCGTGAAAAAATTATTATTAAGTGAGGGAAAATCCCTTTTTAAAAGGATTCGTTAACTCAGCTGATTACCCATAGCGCAGGCAGCAATGGTTTAAATCTTGAGTAAGGTTTGCACTACCTCAAATCTGTCTACAGGTCTAAAAAAGAGATTATTAATGATTCTTTTTGAATAAACGACGACAGAAAGAGCATCACGACTTGGAGATATCAAGTACCTTGTAATGAGCGTGAAGCTGTTAACATAGGACAGATATCTCAGTATTTAGAAACTGGATTAAAAAAATGCCACAAATACAAACAAATCACAGACCAAACTCTCTACGTATTGTTGCACTAGGCTAGATATAAAAAAATGGAAGGATACAATAAAAAAAGAATAGAGATATTCCAAAGAGGTCACCATATTATCATGACTGAGGAAAGACAGAGAGACATATAAGCTATCATCAGGTGAATTTTTGCTTATATGAATTTATTTTCCATGTTCTAAGAGCCAGCTGATGCCACTATGTTATAGTCAGCTGATTGTTTTTAAGCAACTCACCAATTATCGTTCGAGAAAAAATAATTAACCAAATTTTTATCTGATTTATGGACTATTTCTATTGTAGACTTATTCTTGTTAATTATTTCCTAACCACTTCCGTTTCCTGAAATTATTGCTAATGATCGACGAAATGAGTTGTGCATCTGGAGGTGGTTGCAGCGAAAGATATTTTCTACTAATTTGTAGAATTCATTTGACATGGTTAACGATCTAGATGTCTTGAGGGGCTTCAATTGAACCCATGATCAATGCAACCTGGGCAAAACACCAATCGAATAATTCAAAATTTAGTTTTTGATGACCTAAGGAAGTAAAAAAAAAATGTTCTTTCATCTCCAATATAAAAGTTTTGGCTTTTTTTTATCTTCTAAACGCTTGCAGTTTCATATAATTTTCCAGACGGATGTTATAGTGAATATTCAGGGCACTTCTTAGCATCGAGCAGAAAGTCCATAGTGAGAACGTCTTTTATGCTTAATTTAACGAAATAAACAAGATTGTAGACTCACTCATAAGCAAACAATGAATCAAAGTGAAGAAAAGAATGTTACCTTGTAATCAATTCGCTCCAAAATAAAATGAATCCTAAAAATACTATAGTAGTATGTATTTTTGGGGTTAAATAGAGCTAAGATATTAAAAACAAAAGACACATTCATTCTATGTTAATATTTAAAGTTCCGAAAAGATTTGAGGTGAGAAATTGCATTTTTGTAAACAGTAAATGTAAACAAATTCCTAACCTCAACTTTTATCTAATATTTTACACCTAGTTTAACAATGAAAATAACGAAAAAAGTTTTACGAAAGTCAGCAGATTTGTTAAGCCAAAAGTAACGATTGTAACTTGCATGCAATAAAAATGGCACAAAACCAATAATATCAAGATTTTGCGTGAAACAATAAACTCCATCTACGCATGCTTTTGATCAAGAAATATTGCGACTTGCATTGCATTACGGTCTTAAGTAGTTCAGATTTTATACAGTTTTGTAAAAGTCATTATATTTCAAATATTGTCGATAATACATTGTACGGAATGGATATTAATACATATTAATAGTAGCAGAGGTGGTAAATAACGACTAATAAGAAAAAATTCTAATTAACTAGTTTCCATCTTCACTTAACTAATAACTGTATTTTTTATAATAAATTTCTAGAAAATAAAGTTTATTTTTGAAGTGTAAAATCTATATTTCTACCAGATTTCAAGTAATCAGTAAAAGATAAAACATCAAATCACGGAAAACAACTATAATGCTCAATTAGGAGTGCGTGAGAAAGCAAAATAAATCAACTGAATGATTCTTGTTTGCGTAAAATACAACTAGTATGTGTCACGTATGATTTCGATGAAAATAAGATTATTCATTAAATTATTAGATTGAAAGTCTAATGTAATTTTAATAAATCTACTTTTATCAATGTCTTGATAATCAAATTTGATTTTAAGAAAACTACGGAATGAATATATTGTGAGTAATTATTTTAGCTATTAGTTAGCAGATGGCGAGACATACTCTTTATTGTATTTGTATAAATTAAGATCTGTCGATCGTTTCTATTCGTATTATAGTTTTTCATATCTTATTGCTCATGAATTTGATCTGCTATGATAAATTACAGTGTTATGGTAGTTGAAAAAGACAAGAAATCGACGCTTAATAGTTTATTACCTATCAACAGTTGTAAGTCACCCTTTTCTATTTATTCTTTACGGCTATAGAGGGTAGTGGTAAGGAGAACCATCTCGGTGTATCGAAAGGTGTGTCTGTTGAAAGGAAGCAAATTAAGGTGGCGCTGTAGTAGCGACAGGAAGAATTTTAAAAAGAGCGCCAAAAACTATTAAAGTGGGATAGGAAATTAATAAATTATTTTTTGGAAATTTATCACTATTTCAACTAAACTATTAATATACAAAATTGTACATAAAATATATAACTGCTAAATTCATATCAGTTCTACTTGCTACACTAGCGCTATTTTGGCGAGGCTTCGTATTGTAATTTGCTGCTTACAGCTGGACACTTTTTCAACTAATCTCCCATACAAGACGGTTCTCCTTACCTCTATCCTCCATACGGCTGTGGTACATTTATCTTCATGAGTAATACGAGAGTTGCTACTTAATTTTTGAAATATGGCAACACTGATGTGTATATGTCAAATCTGACATTGCCATCATAAAATTTTTGATGGTGAACGTAATCGGAACGTACTCATCTAGGTCAAAAAATGGAATTAAATCTCCCGGGATTAAAACAATAGCAGTGTACCGATCAACTCGTCGACTTTTTGAGATTAAGCACCATTTCGAGCTATATTGCAAGATCGTCATGTGATATACCGTGAGATTGAGGCATACTTGGGCACACTCACATAAATGAACATTTTGCTATCAGTAAGATTTGTTCGCGTTGGATAGCGCATAATTTGATAATCGCCTAAAAATCTCGTATCGATTGATGCAACGAAATGCCGATGAATTACGGTAAACGAAAATGTAAATGAACCCGAAAATAAACAATAATGGACCGTATGGGTCTTTCAAGACGAGCCAAATCCAACAACGGTCAATTTTGAATAGAACACCAAAATTTGTTTGTCAGAAGTGTTCGAAAAAATCAGACGCAGACAAATCAATCTCAAATACTACAATTTACACATCAGTTGGAACAAAAACATCGAATTGAGAAGTGATCCGCCGTACAGTTTGTTTTCATTTGTTTATGTGAATGATTCTCATAAGGAATCTCATGGTATTGGCGTAAACAAAAATTTATCTAAAGAGTGTTTTCGAAAACTATGATTTTCTTTCCTAAAGTCATATTACTATATCAATTTATTCTGTACAGTTTTATTTTGTTTTTAGGTTATAAATTTGCTTTAATCGAGATAAAAACAATCATTTACTATTTATTGCAAAAATACGAGCTTAGTCTTCCGAAAGGAAAAGAAGAAATCGAAATAGCATACAGAGCAACTTTAAGATCAAAAGGGGGAATTTGGGTTACTCTCAATTCAAGAATAAGTTAAAAACTGATTGTATAAATTAGGATTCCAATGTTTTGTTGTGTTTAAATCTAATGGAATAAATTATATCATTCCCAAACAAGTTGTTTTATTATCGCAACCAAAGTTTCATATTGTTATGAACTCGTACACTACATGAACCGTGAAGTCGATCCTGTTTGATTATGTTAATGAAATCTAAAATTTAGTGGACGCGCCGGGTACAAACTTTAAAAAGCGGCTAAGTCACAGTTTGTTTGCTTATTTTCTAGAGCCGAATTATCGAGAAATCCGTTTTGTATAAATACACGGATCGATAAAGTTAAAAGTAAACGGTTAATTTAAATAAAGTATATAAGTTAGTGAATAGTTGAGTCTTAGTGGATAATTTAGGGAATATCGAGTAGTTCAGTGTATCTAGTGTCAGTGTATGAATAAATTGAGTAAGTAAGATACACCGTGTGTATAAATTCACCCTACCGATTAAAACAGTTTAAATAAATAAGAAAAACATTACAATATTGATAGAAATAGGGAAATACAGTTCGTTAAAATCGACTATAAGCATTTTTTGATATTTTGATAAATGTACAATCGTATGTGATCTAACGGCGTTAAACAAAATGAAATGTTCTTATTTATTTGAGAAGTTTTTAATGACAAAGCAGCTGGGAGGAATTTATATACAAGGTGTTTCTTACTTACGACATTTACTTACAGACTAAACTATTCACTAACACTTGCATAGTTAACTATTCACTTAACATCTAATTTATTTCTGCCCACCGTTTGGTTTCACTATAACTATATATATAACTATAGCAGACGAGGACGCTGCTACATATACATCAACGACTGCTTCTCAAGAATTGCGCTCGATATTTTCGAGAAATTTATTGAGCTCACATACTCTATGTCTTTATTACAGCGATATGTATTTTCAGTGTGTAAAATATAAAATACCCATCGGGGAAACAAAAATAAACGAAAAAAAAAACTCCCAGTTGTTGGGAGCATCGATCATATAAAATTCTACTAGAGACAGGCCCATATTCCTCAACGCAATTATTATTCTTTTCATGACCCCACAACAGGACGAAAGGAAAGAGAGCGTGAAGGATGATCTCCCGAAAGGCAACGAATTTATTAAACACCCTGTGCACGTCCGAGCTCTGACACTCTCGCTAAATCCCTACCATCATTTATTAAAAGTCCTAAACAAACCGTCGTTACGTCGGTGACGAGTCCCCGCCGACGGATTTCTTATTTTCCGTGTTATTTGCCACAAATAAATGATTTGTTTGGATTTTACGCGAGGTTACATTTTACTGATTACGTCAACCAATGACCAGGTATTATAATGTTGTTACGCATACTAATAATTTCCAAAAGTTGTACTTAGAAAAAGAAACTAATGAAATCGTTTACGTAATGCGCGTGATATCTATCTCCTTCGTAAAACAGGGGATGCCACATCAAAGAGATAGGCAAAGGTAAATTACAAGAGATGAGACGATAACTGGGAGCACGGTCGGTTTATGTGTTAAACTATAAGGGGAAGTCGATCTAATGTACAATGAGTTATAGTGGCCAAGAGAGCAATATATCCATTATGTTACAAAATATATTCTAGAAATGAATTATTCAAATTAACTATGCTTATACAATTGGGTTATATCGGTTATTAATTTCAAATAACTTATAGTCAGATAAGATGAATTTTAAATTTTCACCTTGTTTTGTGTGAAAAAAATAACCATACCTGATCTGTATAACACGCCTTTCACGTTTTTCGTAATTTAATTTTCTATCTCTTTTACTAATTTTTATAACACTGAGTCACTTCTTCCGTAAATATGAGGGCAGTTTGATAAGTATTTATCCTTACCGCTCCATAGTAAGATCAATTTACGTACTATCGTGCAGAATATTCGCGCACTGTGGATGGGATTGAACTAATTTTTTTATTTTGTCCATTTATGTGAGCAGGCGTACACCTACAAAGTAAATCGTTCAACGAAATCAAAGAATGCTTGGGTGTATATACTTTTTATTATGGTGACTGGCATATATTGGTTTCGAATGTTGCTAGGCGTCACATTACTGACTAATTTCGACATTGTTGCGTCTCTTCAGATTGGCGTAACGACCTCTCGTTCGGAGTTTCTAATCCGAACTGAAGACAAAGCCAGCCGGCGCTGCTACTTAATTCATGTAGTTAAACATTCCTCTGTAGACGTCTTCTGGCTAAATCTTCGCTTCCAACTACGAACCATTAGTCAATTAGATCTCTGCCGTAGACGGTGATATATGAGGCATGAGACATATGAGCTTGCTGTTCCTCAATGTAAATAATGGGAATTAATAAAACCGTCTCGTGTGAAACCAGTTTCATCAATAAAAAGTACTTTTACAACAAGTATATTAACAACTGTGTTTTAGTACCTACTTTAAGTACTTTCAATAAATAACGATCTACCTACATACCTCCTAAGCCATACATTTTATCGAGTTAAATACTGCCTTTTTGTAAAAATACTACTCAAACACACAACATGGACATACGTAATTGTCCATTAAAAATTGATAATATTGGAATGTATAATTTAGAAAATATAGTCAAATATAAGTTCTGATTTCGCAACTTTAAATGCTTGTAACACAGAAACGACTCACAGTATTATTTTCACGTCATCTACTCACTCCCGAATTTTTTGCATCAAGTCCGGGACCACCCGTAAATGTGCTATCTACATTGATTCATACAACGGAAACCAAAAGGTAATCGTTATTAATTATGTGGAATGAACCCTCCTTTTTGGCAATAAATTCGATAAACATACAAAATCACCACGCCGATAGCAACAAATCATTTATTACGTTCCATGAAAGTGAGTGTGCATCCGACAGAAATTACTAAATGTTCGTCTAGTACAAAAAAAATCCATATGTCATTTGTCCAAATACCATATTTATTTGTGTTAAAGCTAATAAGTATGTGTTTCTGTTTATTTATGTGTTTTGTGTATGTTCATGGAGACAAGCATCAAAACGATTTATCAATTTTCCTGCTTTGTATAGGAAACGTAATAAATTTTTATCATTAATTAACTAGTGGATTTATATGATTCATAAGTTCAACGTTGACTGCAATAGTAATGAAACTGTTTCCTAGACTATAATTGAAAATCCAAAGGCTAAGAACTCATACTTAAGTGCAGCTTAAATACCTAAAGCCTGGTTCAGACGCGGCTAGTAATTTGGTCAAGTATCCACTAATCATCACAAGCACATAAGTTGTAGGGAATTGAATAAAGAAACAAAAAATATTATGAACATGACTTTTAGAGAGATTGAAGAAGAAATATTCAAGAAATCAAAGCACTTGTTTATCAGAAAGTATCAGCTACAAATAGAAGATCCTTTCAATGCACTAATAATGTCGAAAATTTCTTCAAGTTATTTGTGTAGTAAAACAAAATCTCAAAGTTACTTCGTTATGCGATTCCTGCAAGACGTGAATGCAAAGTTAATTTTTAGACAAGAAAAACCGTACAAATTGAAAATGTATCATTCACCTGAGTTGTGGAATAATTCTTTATTCCATGAGTAAGAAATTATCAAAAAAGGTCTGAATAAACTTTAACCTTCCATTAGGCGCGCGGGTATTTCTAACGTATTTGGTCGCGTTGTATCTAGCATATACATATATCAAATAATTTTTTTTTTGTTATTATTATTTTTAATATATTAATACAGCAAATTTTATATGAATACTTCTTTTCTCCACTTTTAATTTAACATTTTTGCAAGTAAAAAAAATAATTATTTTATATGTAAAATGTGTAAAATTTTAATTTGGTTTTGGCCATAACTAGGTTTAAAGTTACATTATTTATTCAAAATATTTTACAAACTTATGAAATTGATCGGAGTAATCACCCTCTTCAATTTCTTTATTATAACATTTATTACAAATCATATTTGTATGGAGTTTTATACATAAATGAATTCCACATTTTTACAACAATATGCAGACACTGACGTTTTCTTATTTTCTACATAGCATGGTTCGCATCGCTTTCTTTTACTTCAAGGTCCAGGTGTTGCCTCCTGAACTTCTTGTTGTGCTTCCAAGGTTTTGTAATTTTTGAGCAAATCTTTGGTTTGTCGTGGAAGACTTTTTATTTGGGCCCTCACTTTTAGTTGTTTGTCTAGCAAGGCTAGTCCTAATTTTTTCAAATATTCTCTTCTTGGGACAAACGTATTTTTGTTTCCAAGAAATATCACCCGGCGAGTTAATTCCAGCTACGTTCAGTAAATGGTAAAAAATTACCATAGGTCACCTCTTAGTTGATCTAGCAATATTATAAGTAGCGCAAAGCTTGTCGACCACATCAACGCCGGATTTTGTGTTGTTATAAAATGATATTATTTCTGGCTTTTTTGAAGTATCTTCTTCCACTTCGTTCGACGCCACATGCAAACTGGAAATAAGGACTATTGTTTTTCCTTTTTTCCGGACATATGAAACTAACGTTTCATTTTTTGTATATCCAAATAAACAAATAAAACCTTAAAAACAATAAAATTTACGTTTGAATAATTACAAAACGTCAAAATGAACGAGAACTCATCCCAACTAAATCTGAATATAAACTGCCGCTTTTGGTCGCGCTGTATCTAGCAGATACAAATCCGGCGGTCGGACGGGTTTAGGGTGGCCAGGGGCTATAAAAGTGAAATCAGCCGATTGTACTTCTAGGAAAGGCTTCGAGATACATCTGCCGAGAACTACTGCAATTCTCCATTTTCTAGAGCTATTACATAAATAAATATTTAGCAAAAAGTTAGCCATGTATCTCGTAGATAATGGAATAATGGAAGGTTAAGTATTCGATTAGACAAAAACGCATTATATGGAAATATAACGCTTTTACTCAAAAAAGTTATACAAAAAATTCTCAAATTCATTGTAAATAGAGGCATAACTTGAAATGGGGTAATTTTACTTTACTTAACTCACCCCTTCACAGTGAAGAGACAACTAAAGATGTGACGATTTGTCTTGATTATTCCCAGAAACAGATACGTCACTTTTTGTTTTGTGACGTTGTTAACCGAATAAAGATGTGTTATCACGCATGCGGTACTAACCTCAAAGGAATCAAACTGGGGGACTAAAAGAGAGGAGATTTGGAGTAGTGACATTTAGCGAGTGTAGCGCACAGCGTTTATTATTTATACTAAAGTTGAGCTGGTAATACAAAAGAATATTCTATATTGAATGCCACCAAAAAACTTTACTGAAAGTGTTAGATTTTTCTTAATTTAGATTTGAAACTTCCTCGGATTCAAACTATACTAAAAAAGGAAAAAACACGGTTCCCAACAACTACTGTTCGATTGCTTTAGTTCCAGCCATTGCTAAGGTCATAGAGAAAGTGGTTAACTAGCAAAACTTGAAATATCTTGAGTCTATAATTATCCTCAGCGATTATCAATAAAATTTTCGTAAACATAGATCAATCGGAGATCTTAAGGCATACGTCACCAACGTATGGACTGACGCTATAGAGAAATATCGAAAATAAAAAATTTCAGTCACCACATTTTAAGGATGATATTTCGGGTGAGAGCTGAGAAAATTTTGTTATAGGAAAGATCCATTCTTTCTTTTCAAATATAAAATCTTGAAAGCTCAACAATTTGGCTTCCTACCTAATAAATGTCAAGATGTAAGAGCATCTGCCATGAACAAAGATCTCATTACTATTGATTTGTGGCGAACAGTTTCTGTTTAAACACTGAGGAAACTTCAGTTTTATCCTACAAAGGAGCTTTACATAAAACTCAACAATAGTTTAATACGATCTTCAAATTCGATCAAGTTTCTTCGTCTACATATTGAGAGTGCTCTTCAATGGTGTGTACATCCAGAGACTTTGGCTTGTTATCCGAATCGGATCTTTGCTATGGTTTGTCTTTCTGGGGTTCTTGTAGTTTGCACCTCTTCGAATCGAAAATTCTCTAATGACAATTCGATACCCTATAATATGAGGATAAAGTCCAGCACCGTCTATAGATTAGTTATAAAACTCTTGTTTGAGATAAAGACGAAGACAGTTTTACTTTAAAGTTAGGTTATCTATACATACTTTTCGATTATTATATATCTTAATAATATACCTTAGTTTGTTTAAAGTTTAGTATCACATCATTATAACTTCAATAGCATCTTTACACAACAGCATAATAGATGATTATAAACCAGGTAGTGTCTTCCGGCTTTTACAAACTACAAATTGGATAGTCATACCTCATATGCAACAATGCATAATTACTGGAAAACCTTTGAAAACAAGTTCATCTATTTACTCAACCCACAACTATAACTAAAAGTTAAACAAAACGATGTTGATGAGGATGAGATACGTGTGAAATTATACACGACCTCCAGATTAAAAAATGCAAAAGTGCAATGTGTTTATGTCCTAATCTCTATTCACTCCAATTTTATGATATCCATGGTGAAAAATTACTTTTTATACCATTTGTATCTATTATAAATCTTGTGAGGAGTTCAATTTGTTTCCAAAGAAACTTTTCGTTTTGATGGAGTTCATTTTGAAGTAAAGTAACTAATTGAGTTGATCAATTAATTATTTCAACTGAGCTCTTATTGCAGTGACATTTGAGATGGAATAAATAATAATTAAATTGATAAATGATCAATTAACCAAGATTCGAATTTCCTTTAAATGATATATTTTCCCCGTACATTTGCAATCTTAACACTACCTTCGTTAACAATAAAACTGAAGTCTGCTGGAATGTATCGTTTTAATAAAAGATACTACGATGTCTTTATGAAGTCAATAGAATGCGGAGTGCCTGAAGGTTCAGTAATGGGCCATATTTTTCTTCTGTTTACCAACGATATTGACTATTTAGACATCAGCAGTGAAATATGTCTTTTTGCGGACGATACTAGTTTCTCTTGGAGCAACCCTGATGTGACGCCACTTAAATCATGGCGCAATTCTAATCCTCTCTGTCTGAACGTTTCTTAAACTAAAATCTTCCCCCTATTCGTTGGTTCCGTCTTTCCAGTTCTTCCTTGGTCTTTTACCTTTTCTCGGTCTTACTGTTTTGGCTTCTACTACTCTTCTTGTAACCCTTTCGTTACTCATTCTTAGTTGATTTTCTTCTATGTATTTGTTCTACAGGTTTTTTATTTGATATTTGGCAGTATGCTTCGTTTCCGTTATTTGTATATTTTTCCTGTCATCTGCCTTTTATGAAATACTCGAAATTCGTTTGATCTTTGTTTGTTTTTATAGCAAGCGGTTTCTAGAAAGGTCTATTTATTTTTTTGTTTCTTTAGTTTTCTAGAACTTTTGGAAATAAAACTAAGCGAAGAGTTTAAATAAATTGTTTAAGTTAGTTAAGTGATCGTGATAAGTAAGTTATATAAATTAGTTAAGTGTAGTGAAAGATATTTAAATAAATTAAGAAGAAGACAGTGCTATTAATTCACCCTACGAATAAGAATTGTATACATAAATAAAAAATACATTACAATGTGTTCTTTCTGTTATTTCTTCTTTTAATTTTACCTGCTATCATTGGGCCGAGATATTTGAAATATTCAATTTGTTTATTTCCTATTTTCATGTCTTGTGTGTTTGTTCCTGTGCATATCATCATGGTCTTGGTTTTATCTATATTTATTTATGTTTATACTGTATTTTTTCATTGTTTAGTTGTACAATTCTAGATACGTCTACAGTCTATATTTTCTCATTAATCTGATGATTCTAGACTGAATCTTAGAGAAAATTTATGCAGTTATTGTTATAAATCTATCCAATACTTTTGAGTCCATCTTATATAAAGCTAGTGAAAATATATGAATTTGAATTATTATAAAAGCTTCAATCACATATTTCAGAATATAATATATTCCTTCTTGATCAATTTATATACCTTACTGAATTTTTTTAGCGAAAAATACGCTGATCCAATGACGTATAAGTGCTAAATACACATTTCTTCATTGTTTTACAATTAAAATAAGGCTGGTAGTGCCATCTAGACGAAATTTATTCAGTAGTAGTGGGTAATGCGTTTCCTTTTAAAAAATCCATATAAATTCTCTTGAAAAGGGATCAGAAACTGGCGTGAAAAGGCGAGTCAGATATTGTTCTAAACCATAAAGAGAATTTTTGAATAGAATCTTTTCGTTTGGTTGATTCAGGAGAATTACATCTTTGCTATATTACGGTGTTATGCTAACAATCAAAAACAACAGATTCTTTGAAAGTTCAACGTAACTAAATGCGGTAAATACGGTTTTAAATCTTTCTACTATTATAAAGTGACAAGGCTTTATCATTAATATTGTTTTTGAAAATGATTTTCACAACAAAAACTTCAGTATACGAGCCCCATCGTGTTACAATTAATTTCAAGGTACGGTATTATAAAGTATTATAAATGTAATGAAAGAAAGACTAGGTTTATGTCACTTTTTTAGGCATTATATCGGCAAAAAACGTATGATTTATAGAGATAATTCATTTAGTTTTTGAGTTTTGTGGAAGATTCAAGACCAGCGATGTAAAAATGGAAAAAAATTAGAAAGACACCCAAAGTAACATTGAGATATATTAATTGAGAAAATAAGCACAAGATGCAGAAATAAATAGCCCTTAAAATAACTGAATTATTATTGGGAGTGGAAAACTTTGAGACAATTTTTTTCAGTTGAGGTAGCAGCTTCTTCTCCTTCTAAGGTGCTATATTCCGCTGCGGATCCTAAGTTTTCTTCCCCGCTTACCGTCCATAGATGTCCTCTTCAAATTGCGTATCTGTTGAAGACTGACTGCGTCTTCTTTCTGCCACTTTATCTTCCAATTGGCCTATACTTTTCAAAAAATACTTCTTTATTTTTATCCATGGCTTGCCCATTGCAGTCTCTGTGTTCTCACAAATTCTGAGATCTTTAGATCCTTTTAATTTTGAGATATCAGCTCCTACTTCTATTTTTCCAATTGTCCAATCCAATTGTCATATACAAGGTTGTCTCTAATGGAAAATAGTTTTTGAAAAACAAAATTTCTTCAATTTGATATTTTTACCGCTTTATTTGTTCATTCCATCCATATTTTTAGATCCGAGCTCTATATAGTAAAAAATTGTAGAAGGCATTAACGTAAAATTTAGATCACATACATTTTCTTCGTCGAAACGTTCAAGAAAACTGAATTATCAAATTGGGTGGTATTTTTTGATCTGAAAGGGATGAAACAATCTCCTGACAGGGCTCTTTGGATAATCAATCAAGAAACTGCAATAGAATTTTTGGCACTTTGTATAAACTGGTTTACCAATTCAGTTTTGAAAACGCAATTTTTTGTATGCATCTTAGACTATTAAATTAGACCCATCTTCCTCATTATCTCTAGATAGGAAATGCAAATTTTTTATTAAATTATATAATTCATTATCTCCTACTATTTTGAAATGAAAGAGATACGATATTCATTTCTGTACTCTGTATACAATAAACGTCGCGTCGTGACGATATTGTAGACGACAGCTTGTGCATATTAAACTCAATCGTTAGAATAAAGTGCTTGCCGTCGTTGAGTTTCAATATTCTGTTCATTAAAACAATGTCATGTACTTTGAGAAGCATGTCTGGAGTTTGAGCTCTTTCAAACGGAGTCCCACTACTTCCTAATACACTATCGGAAATATTGTCAATTAATATTGACATGTCTACGATATTCCATTGATAAATATTATGAGATGTCATAATAAAGCTTTTCCAAAACTAAGATCAGATACATTATGTATCATAAACGAAATTTGCATTAGAGTTTACCAATGGTTCAGTGGAAATTTCAATTTTGAAAATAAATAAAAACCTTTGATTTGCAATTTTTAAGTTTCGTGATTTAAATTTTTCATGTTATTTGATGTTAATATTTCTAGAGTTTTTTGTGTTTATAAACATTTATTCAATTGTACCATAGATAAGTTACAAAGTGCAAAAGCTTTGGTAACTTATTATTTTGCTGTTTATAAGAATTGACAAAGATAAGCATAGACAAAGAATTAATTTTGAAATTTGAATAATGGTCGACATCGTATTCTTTCTGAAATAGTAACAGAAATATAAAGGTTGTCTGAAATTAGCTGCCAGAAAAGCTTATGTAGTAGCATTTACGGTTAAATAGAGGGGCTGGATAGCTCAAAATCAATAGAGAGAAAGAATCTCGCATAATGATGTAGCGTACCTTCGATTATTAGGTTACAAAATTTACCATACAACTTGATAGTTTAATCATATATTATATAACAAATAAATTATTGTTAGAAACACAGTAAGAAAAGGATCGGAGAAACTATGTTGCCTAAATGGCGGGATTATATTAAAACTATGTATCAACTTGATACAGATTTTCCTGAAAAAGGTAAATATCCATGAGAATAAACTTGATTTTACTTGAATAAGGAATATATTGAATTATAGACGCTAGGGAACAGATCTTGTGGATATGGTGGTTGGTTAACCAATTCGAAGTGTAATTCGTAATTTTAATTATGTCATTATCATCAAGTATGAAAAGATTCTTCGTCCTGATGGAAATAAATTCTATTTTTCTTGAAATACGACCAATTTTGGAAGTTTATACCTTAACCTTACAAGCAATGATGTGTAATAATTTCCTGTCTTTGAAAAACGTCTGTCATAACTTTTTCGTCCTCGTTCTTAGCAAAACTACTGTCTAGACCAGTCTTTCCCAACCTGTTTTGTGCCTTGCCCCTCCTTAGCCTTTCTAAAATTCCTATGCCTATCCTATTGGTCAATTGAGGAATTTGACTGATAGATTTTGGAAAAAATCAAATCAAATACTTACCATTCTTACCCATACATTATAATGTATATATTTATTTAATCAACGAGTTTTTACAACAGTTTCTATGGGCACTCATTTCAAATTACCACATACTGAATGCTGTGAAACATTACAGTTGTGATGGGCCATTGCATTTAAATGATCCAGAGCGAAAGCGAGTAAAACTCGTGTGAGTCCCATTTTCGAATTGTCCCTCTTAACAATTAAATTGCCACCTTGTGGGGCGTGGGGATAACGTTGGGAAACATTGGTCTAGACTAACCTCTGATATGCTGATAGCCTTTTCTGTCTCTCTAACCTCGATCGTCCAGTACCGGATGAGCAACTAAGAACGGCCGCTGGCCGTATCTCTGGAAAGGTTTAAATTACAGTTTCAGGGAAAAATAGTGACAAAAGTGGCTCAGAGAAATACGTGGAAATTATTTTGAGAATCTTAGATTGTCCAGTAGAGGGCTTATTTAAAAAAAAGAAATTTAAAAAGCAACACTTTTCATAATTTCACAATTAACTGGCACTTTATATACGACAATGGAATTCTTTCACAAATTTTTCATTTTACAAGCTTAATCCTCTTTAAATAAGAGGCAGGAGTTCGAAAATAATCATGACAGCATCCGAGATCAACATGTTTTGTTTAATATTTTGGGTATGAAGCCTGTAAAATAAAAGGAAAATTGAACAAGGTCATTTATCAAACGTATCATTACTGGTGACAAGAGGTAGGTTTATGAATATGTCGTCGAAACTATCTAACTAGTAAATATAAGCCCAAATGACCAGATTTGTGGGCAGATAATTGGTCTCCACGATATGCGCCGCCAAATATCAGCATCTTTGTGATTGATTATTTGGCTACACACACGAAACGACAATCATCGCTCAGCCATCGTATTCGCCACATTTGGCTTCATGTGAATTTTTTCGTTTTTTAAACTCACAAATCCAGTTGTTAAATGAAAGGTTGGTTTGCTCATATTAGTTCAAATGGAGTTCATTTTGAGGATTATTATTAAGATTAATTGTAATAGAATACGTCAGTTCGCGTAAAATTTCATCATCATTATCATCTACAGCAAATTTGCTTAGAAGGGATCAATCTAAGATAAGTTAATGAGAAGCAAGAGTTTTTCTCAATTTCCATATTGATTGTTACAGCTAAAAGTTAATTCGTGCACTGTTCACCATTAAGAGGTGTGTGAAGCACGATAATCAAAATTCAGTTTTCAAAGATACAAAACAAGTTTAGCACTTCTGTTAATGAAACCTCTAATATAAGAAAAAATATATTCCAAGTATTTGTTATAGCCCATAAATAACTTTCAGAATTTTGAGAGTAGCTGAAGTTTCTTTTTAGCCCACATGTGTTCCTTCCCTCAAATTGTTTTACTTCGAATTCTTCTCCCATACTTCATAACTGAAAATTGTTCCACGAACTTTCCAGTTCACTAAATAAATTATTAAAAACCCATGTGTAACATTATTTTTCTGAACCGTAACATGTTCATCTTATTCAAATAAAAGCCTTGTCTGCTATAAGGGCGTGCGCTATTCTGTTTGCCGGGAATTTCCGGCATCGGTTCAGGCGGCAAACAGTCTTCAGTTGTTTCTGAACGGTTCAAACGTGTCCTACGGTAAACATAGGGAGTTTTCCGCGATCTTTTTTGCGCCCAGTCACGCCCTCAATTACGAACGGTATAGTATTTGTGAGCGCTCGAAATTATTTCGCGCCAAGTTTTAATTACTAAATAAAACATCGTTTTAATTGTTTGTGTTTTATAAAACTACAAAACAGTTTTGTGAATCTGGAACATTTATTTTTCAATTTACACTAGATTGAATTTTTCGGTGAGGGAATGTTTTTATTATAATAACAATTTTATTTCGCAGCGCGAAATAATATCAAATTGAATTGTCAACGTTGAATTTATATATATTCCACGACAGTAGGTTATGTTACGGGGAAAATTGAAATGTATGTAAATAAATTGCATGTATTTTGAAATATCAATTATCAAATCTGCAAAAACTTGTGAAATATATTGACAAGGTTTAAGTGAAATCAGTCAGCTTTTTGCATCGATTCATAACCGTAGATCAAACGTAGATCCACTACAAGTCTACTGAAACGAAAAAAAATCAAGACAGTGGCTTGTAAAGGGGGAACTTCCTCCAATAAAGGGACAGACTATTTTACCGGCAACTATTTTTGTGGATATAAGAGTCGCCATATATCAGATTTTACTTTCCTTGTGATCTTATCTTTCTATTTTCTAAATCTTTTTCATAACAACTCACCATATATTTTGATATTTTCAAATCATCATCACTTCTTTTCTCTTCTTCTCACATTCTTTTTTCTTAAACATCCTAGACTAGTCAGTTTCATTGGTAATTGCTTGTTACGTTTTTTGAGGTTAGAACGCGAGCTGATTGAATATTTGCATTTAAAAGAATTGATCCTAGAGCTAATGTAGTGGATAGATGTGTAGGTACAGCACCCACAACCGTTAACATACTTCCAAAATATTATTGCCTTAACGAGTGACGATTAAACAATTATTGCCAAACTGAAAATGCAGAAAATTTGTACCACAAGATTAAGATTATCTTTCAAAATTAGTAACAATGGATGAGTGAAAGATTTAATGCTATGTAGTAGAAAACAGAAAGCAGAATGAGGATAGCAAATATCAAAATTCACAAAATTACAGGTATTAATTAAGCACAGGAAGGCTTTAAATTAGTTGAGCATCTGCTATGTTTTCCAGATCTGATGCGTAGTCATTTTCATCAAACGAAGATGTTATCGCATACGCAGAAGCAGCAACTATCATTTGAAAGGGTTGAAAAGAGTAGAGCATAGCTGAAAAGTTTACAGTGAAGATAAAGGAAGAGATTATGTTGCAGAATGAAAATTATTATTTGAAATGAATGTCTTGTTTCTTTGATAGGTCGAAAGCTTGTGAGACAAAACTCGTATTAATATTCTACCAAGAGATCAGCTTAATTTATACCGTTTTTATTTTGTAGCTGGTTAGTAGGAAATGCACTAGGTGTCCGACAGGAAAAAATTACAAAAAGTTGTACTACACTTCAGTAGACGTTTAAAAATAATACACTTATTCTATATAAACTCCTACCTTTCCGAAAATATAATCGACTCGATTTCGAAACTCGAGTGACTCTTGAAATGTTACGAATTATCGAGTGTTAGAAATATCAAATGATTGAATATTTTTGCGAGAAAAGAAATTATTGAGTGTTGATAATCAAGTACATATTATTTACTGCTATTCTTTAACTATGACGTGTGTGTACATATTCATAATTTGAATTAATATTTTGGAAGAAATCTATTATATTTTTTTGCTTCAGAGCAAAGTGCTGTTGAGACTGTTCAATAACTTTTTTTAGAAGAAAAGGTACCTGGAATGGTTTTTCATCACTTTCATTTTGTCAGGTGTCAGGTTCTAGCTTTCTTAACTGACACTTCTGCCAAAGGTTCTGATGTATGGACCCTCATCTTCATCGTTGATTTTTTCATTTGTATCTGTCGCAGGTAGAATTTCGTCATCGGTTAGTGAACCTGAGACAACATCTTCATCCGAACAAAAGTCAGAAAAACTCACACCACTGATATCAATTAGTGGTTCTATTGATGGTTCTTCATTATCTGTAATTATTGGAAGATTTTGCTGATTTTCCTCTATGAAACCTCCTCGTCAATCAGTAAAATAGACGTCAGACCGTGATATTAGCAGTTAGCTGCTTATCGAGAGATTCTAAAACGAGTTTGAAAATTTCTTTACGAAAGAACGTCTTAAAGTTATGGATGATCCCTTGGTCCAATGGTTACAATTTGGAAGTTGTTTTTCGCGGAAAACTTAACGTTGGACAATATGTAAGGACTGTTGTGGACTATGCAAGTATCTAAAAAGGGTAAAATTATCCATTTCTGTCGTTTCTTGTCTCCATTAACAGCCAAATGTGTCTTCATCCAAGCTTTTTTGTAAGCACAATTATCAGTAGGAAATTATTTTACTCCTTGGAAATATCGGGGTTTGATTGCTTTTCCTATTACTTAGGGTTTAAGTTCTTTTATCCGTCCATATTAACTGCAAATTACATTTTCAACTTCTCTTTACTATATTTTCTCCTATAATATTTTTCATCTTTAAGATCATACCTCTTGCTCGGAAAACATTTGAAAAATAGGCCAGTTTCAGCAGTATTGAAAAGATCTGGGGCATCATAGTTTTCAATCAAAGTCTTCAATTTACCGCGCCAATCTGAACAAACTTTATCATCAACCCTTCCATTCACAAACTTTTCTAAACACCACTCCATTTTTCTTTTTAAAATGTGTGAGCCACCCTTCACTTGCCGCAAATTTTGTAATGCTTAGAGTAGATGTGGACTTTTATGCTTTTTATTTTAATAGGTTTCCGCTAATAGATACTTTTTGACTTCTACACTGTCTTAGCCAAATTACCAAGCTGCTCAGGCGTAGAAATTCACCTTTAGTAGTTCGTTTCCGTACTCCAACAATTCGAGTAGCATAAACTTTTTTCTTGTTCTTTATTATGGTTGAGAGAGTAGTCAGATAAATCTTAAATTCTTTTGCAACTTCACTTTTCTTGTCCCTCCCTCTACTTTTCATGATTAACTTCTTTTCAACAATCGTCAAGCATTTAAAATTCTTAGGACTCATAACTAACAAAAACTCTTATTCAAACTGTGTTCAACTAACAAAAGAGGAACAGTAACTGAAATTTAACTAAATAAACCAATTCGTGTGGAAGTGTATGTCAAAAGAATCATTATAAAAACAAAGGCTCGTGTACGATGATACAAGTTTGAACTTGTTTATAAGAGGATGAAGTGACTTATTCTTTACAAATTGTCGAGTCTTTGACGTTGATAAGTTCTGAAAATGTTTAATAAGACATATAGCTTATCAAATGCTCTTCATTCCTAATTACGATCTAAACGTGAATGATATTTGGCTTTACGATGAACTTTTTGTGAAAACGTGATTAAAGATAATGGTTGTATTCCTAGATGAAATATTCTTATAATGATATTCACAAAAGTTCAATAAATTGGGATAATAGGAGATAGAATAATTGGTCTCTTTAAATTGGAAAACTTTAATGATCAACGTATTTAAATTCATATCCAAATTCAAATAAGTATTTTTAATCGCTTTCTACTTTAGACATTTCATTATTTGAACTAAGAGCCGAGGACTTTTTAAACGGTCCCAAACTATATTCTTTATTTGTAATTTCGGCTTTATCTGAACATACAATTAACCAGAAACACAGGAACAACACACCTATGTCTACAGTCAACAAGATTTATTTTTTTTTTATTCACTCTAAAGTAATGAAAAACTGTATTGAGTGGCTAGAGAAGCTCTTGAGGAATCACTATATCGACATTCTTGGTGTTTGGGGAAATGATAAAGCAGACGGGTTAACAAAAAATACAGTCACGAATAGGCTACCCAATTCTCGCACCCGATGATTTTATAGTAATGGGTTGAAGATTTGGGGAGACAGCTTCCTGAACAGGTGGTTAGAAATCACCGGCATGCGATACATCAAAATTCTCTCCAGAGGGTTATTCAAGATGTAAGAATTGAATAACTTCAAAAATAACTGATATATTTCGATATACACAGTGATTAAAGTACAATTAGTATGTATCATAAGTACTGACCACAGTCAACATGTAGGTGTCCGTAGTACATGTATGTCTAACTGTAATAAAATCTGTCTATCTAATCTGCTGATTCAGCTATATATACGAATTATGAAATACGTTCAGACTACTCGGTCGGATATTTAGCTACAAGTTTTTGTTATTTACATCAGCATCGTGTTTCTAAAGAAACGTGTTGATTAATTGACTAAATTAACACGTTTTTTATTGATCATTGCTTACAAGTAACCTTATTAATTTTCTAACAACCGCTACAAAGGTACTGCTGGACAGTTTCATCTAACTCGAACGAAATCAACTATGGATGATCATCGGGTTGATTATTGGTCAATATATTCGGCTAAGCTATGCTCAATGTTCAAGATGTAATGTTGAGGAGGTAAAGCCTCTCTGTTTAGTGTTCCTCTTCAGCATAACAGCATAGTAGCTAAGCAATCGGCTCAGTCTGAATCCTATTCTATTTAATTTGTTGAAACTTTCAGAAAATGACAATATATATTACTAATAAAACAAAAAATATTATAAGAAATGAAACATGTGGATATGAACTAAAGATTAAACCAGTTAGAGATATGTTGAAGAATTGAGATGGATTCGACACCGGAAGCAGAAAGCCAAGAAGAACGATGGAATCCAAAAGAGAAGATAGAAATTTTGATACCAATAAAATTAAATGTGAAATAAGCAGCTGAGTCAAAGAGGATTAGAATGAGAAGAAATGAACTATAAAACAAAGGAAGTATACGTCATAAAACTCAATCAAACAGTTTATCGTTATAATAACGTCAATCTTTGTTCATTTTAAGCACATAAGGATGTCTTGCAGTAAAAAACTAATTTTTGTTTATAGATGATATTACGATTTCTCAAAAACGCACAACAGTTTCTGACATAATTAATTTTTCCATACCCTAAACTCACACTGTATTTTCATGTGAAATAAAGTATTAGTAGTTAGGTAATGTGGATGGATTGAAATGATCAAAGTACTTTTGAATAGAGCTAAATTCCTTCTAATTCTGTTAATTTTACTTATACTTCCGATTTCACATTAAATCTCATGTCATGTAGAACTACTTTTTCCCCTTCACTCGCGATTTCACTGAAAGTTGATTCACGTGCAAATCTTTCAACTTCTGTGTCCCTGAATGTCAACTTGGAAACGAAAGTTTCACTTTTTTTTGTGGTTTGCTGAAGGTTTGATGGAGTTTGTTTGATTTGGAGAGTTGTTGGATGTGTGGTATTATGTTGATTGATGATGAGTGTGGGACTAAGGAATGTTGAGATATTATTTTTATAGTAATTCAATATTCCGTAAATTTTTATAACACCTCCAATGCTATCTTCAATTTTTTGTTAGCTTATTTAATTCCAGTGATAATTTTGGCACGTAATCTATGAAATAAGATGATTTCCTTTCAATTTTTGTTATATATAAATCAATATTACGGCTTATTTCGAAAAAACAAATTATATTATTATGACCAATTTGCTAATTAAAGATCGATAATGATAATATGACTATACATTGACTTAATTTCTAGATGGTAGCAAATTTTTATTTTACTATTTTGCTATGAAGAGTACTTCCATATCTATGAGATTCGTTAATCTAACAAGAATAACTTTCCTTTACTCACCTTGTACAGAATACATATTAGAAATATTCGTAAACTATAACTCGGGTTCAGGTAAATAATCTATAAGCTGATTGTGGATCCTAACCCAAAATGAAATTTAAATCACAATTTCCTAACGACATATTCAATTTTTGGTGGAAATGTCAAACTTAAAACATGATCTACGAGACTTTTGATTTTTATTACTTTTTTGTGCGTTTGTGCGTTAGTTTTTTCATGCTATTTATTTGAATAATAGAGCCTCAATGTTTGATAATTGTTGTTGAGTAGTTATCCTACTCACACGGACTAAAGTTTAATGCCGACAAGCTATTTTTATGTTGAAATTCCAAAAAGTATGAAAACTTGAGTAACCTATCAATGACGCTGCTCATGAGAATTAATAGTAGAAGGCCATTCAAGGGAAATAAATAACTTAAAGTTCAAAAAACCATAGACAAATGAAACACGTCAACTGATCGCATTTACATATCGGTTAACCAGGATAAAAATGTAACATACGACTACGACCTGATTAACTCAGTTTCCCAACAATAAACATTCAGATCATGATCGGTATAACCAAGAATCTGGGCTCAAAAATAATGTTATAACGTCACAAACTCAATTATTCAATTATCATGTCTTATTTGCATTTTTTAGCGTATTTTTTGAAGAAAATCCTCCTCACAGGAACCGTGTAGTGATCTCGGTTTTTTGCATTTAATTGTATAGCTCTCTAGATGTGCCGAAACGGAAAAAATGATGGGCATTATCAGGAGAAAATTAATGGGATCGACGAAAATGTGATTTTAAAATTTGATGTTTCGACTTGTTGCGGTTTTTATCAAAACATGACTTGATAGTGACCAATCGCAAAATTTTATTCATTAATAGATCACTTATAACATGAATATCAAAAAAGAAATCTGTTTTATCCATTAATTGAGTTTTTGTAGCTGCAGATTCATGTTTCAGGTGATCTATTAATCAATATAGTTTTGTAAGATGTCAATGATAACAGTTATTTTTATAAAGACCGCAACAGGTTGATATTTTTTGACCACCACTATAAAATATGACACCCAGTTTCCCATTATAGGAAATTTTAAATTTCAGACAATATCAGCTCGGAAACGAACGTACGGCATATCCGTATGAAATGAAAAATTTGAGAAATCTGATTGGCTGACAGCTATGTGTTTTCATTTTGCACACAGGTCGATGATTATCGATCTTTACATTTCCTCACAACGGCATAATTATTTTTTCTACAGTCAAAGTGATCTAACGAATAACTTTTTTAAATTTGACTTTTGAACCGTTGGTAAGTGACAGAGCGAATTTGAGAGAATTATAGAATTTTCTATAAGTTAAAAAATTAATACTAACTTGGTATTTCTGTGATTGTCGGGAAAATAACGTGTACAAAATGTGTTTATATCGAATTTTTAACACATGTTGTACAAGATATTTTTCCATTTATTATACAATATAAAAAACAAATAATTTTGAAAGTACATCTACAGTTGTATCAATTTTTTGGAAGCATTTTTTCAGTTTATAATTAATTTGGTGAAGTGCCATCAAAGACTGATCTTGATCATAAAATTGTATCAATCAAATTCGTAATTGTTCATAAATTTTCACCTCAATAATAGGAGATTTTGATAGGGGTATCAAAACAATTCCAAGTGTGAAATTTCCATCTATTCGTCTTTTCTTTTTGTACTAATATCGAATTATGATTAGATGTATCCTCAAGATCGATATAAATAGAAAATATCCATTTTCCATTAAAGGTCTTCTTAAAGTTTAAGCCGAACTGCCCGTTAAATGAACACAAAACTTTTTTATGATCGTGATCTAACCTTTTCTACCTTTTATATTGGGGTTACTCTAGTTTACTTCTAACCCTTTAAAGGTGCCTTGTAGAGATTTACGCGCTTTGATTTACTTCCTATTCCTTTGTGTTAATTTACCGAAAAAGAGCGAAAGTGAGCTTACTTGTTATTAAGTCGTTCCTCATTGGGATTTCTTGCAATTTAATCTGTTTTCTCGTCTCGTCTCCTGAAGTTTTCTTTTTTTTTTATTAATTTGATGACTGGTTTCTCTTGATTGAAACTTTCCAACAATTTTATTTAAAGTTAAAAGATGTGAGTAAAGTGGAATAACACGTTCATCTACTCCTCTTAACTCATATATTAATTATACAAATGCTTTTTATCAATTAATAGCATCTATGAACAAACAATAAATAAATATTCTCTCTTGATATTCAAATAAAAACTGGTAAAAATTGAAGTTTCGACACATTTTGCAAAATAGGACGAAATGTCAATTTTTACTTGTTCTTTTGAATTATTTCTATCAAAAATGCCCCAAAACCAAGAAGATTTAACAAAAAAATTTATAAAAACCCTAAGGAGGTATAGAAATTCAATCAGATAAGTTACGATGGTTCACTACAATAAATTATTTATGAAGAAAATATCAGAAATATGGAGAGTAGTTAATATGATGAATACAATATATTACCCGAAAAATAAAAAAAAATAAATATAAATGCATATAAAAAAATTTTCAATATTGGTGTAGCAGCTCACGGAATATGTACTTTGGTACATTTTTAACACAAAATATTTTATATTTTCGCGGTCCCCCAGTTTTTAGCTCTAGAAAACTTCACGTATAATTCTTGATAACTTTTTTCCAAATAATCAAACGAAGTTGTTATATTTTTTTAATAAACCCAAAAAAACGAACAAATTAAAAAAAATATACAAAAATGTTGAATATTTATCATGTTTCTTTTAAAATTGACCTTTTCTCACATATAATCATTTGTACCTTTTTTATTAAATAATCATTATAGTTATATCAACAAAAACATTCTTCTATGTAATCAAGTGTATAATATCAAAAGTTAACTTTGAAAAATTGAAAATTTTCACCATTATTAAAGATAAAAAACGAATAAACAAAAATTTTTCTATTATTTTTTTTCAAAATTCTCGTTTTTTTATGTAGATTAGCAAAAAATATATGAATAGCGTTTGATGCTTTGTAAAAAAGTTATGAACGATTATATGCGAAAAAGTGCTTTTATGATCACATTTATAAAGTCATAAAACTATGAAATCTCCAGGTGAGATATTTCCCATTTTCCCATATTTTTTTTCCGCCGTAAATATGAAGATTTAAAAAACAATTCATCGAAATCGGATGATTTTTCGAGTTTCTAGATCCAAAAAACGAGGGGACCGGGAAAAATATACGATATTGACAATCATTAATGGTTACGTGCGTTTCTTAACAATCGTTTATATATGCAGCAGAAAGTCAAAAACTTTTACATCAGAGCAACTGAATAATTCCATAAGAGTTAGTAGTTTTCACAAGAATTCAATTATTTTTACCATCTAGGCAATTGTATAATTTATTTCAGTCCAATATAGAGGAAGTATATTTTTAAACTTTCATCAGAAATTGATGAATAAAGTATCATCCTGACCTGAATATTAGAAAAGAATAGGAGTATTTGAGATTTGGAAACTTTAAGAGAAAACAATGGTTAAATGTAAAACTTTGTATTCAGTTACTAGCTCAATTTTATTTCAATGAGTTGATAATGAGTTTATAATTCAAAATAATGTTTGTTGATTATTTGGAAAAGTATAATACCTCAAACAGTATTTCAAACTTAATACTTAATACTACGGATGAGTTAGTGAAACAAACATTCATATAGTATTGTTATATTCAAAAATTTTACAATATAGTTATTTTCCTAACAAGTGCTGAAAGTGATACTTTCCCGCACGCAACTGCAGTTGTCCCGAACGACGCGGAGCGGAGTTTGGGCAAGCGGTCAAGTGCGGGAAAGACACTTTACGCATGAGTTAGGAACATTATTTTTTCTACGACCGTATATACAAAAAATTATACCAACCCGTTTTTCAAAAATTATTTTATTCCAACAAACATAATAATATACAAAACTTTAACTAAAAACTACTAATTATTATAAATATTAATATTGAAAACACAATTTGTTGTATTCTGTAGACCGGTAAGAATTGCCGGTCCAGTGGAGTTATTTGGTTTCAACTGGAAGGTAGATGACGTTGGTGAGGATGGCAACGGTTGCAGGTCGCATAAAGATGACGATGACGGCAACGGTTTTAAGTCATTTGGCAGGTAACAGCTCGGAATTAGTTTCATTTGCAGCCTTCAAAATGGCTTCGGGAAGTTCTTCGTCGGATGAATCCATTAATATTATTGTATCGGATTCGGTTTAATGTGGTTTAATTTAGAAGAAGATTCCACATATTCGGTCACTTTCAAGACGTTTTGAACAACTTTGACGTTTTAGTAACAATTCCAAGGTTATATAAAAAATATCTGTATTATTTCATATTTTCAAAAAATTAAAAATGCTACAAAAAGCTAGAAAAAGTTTAAATTTTATTTGAAGGACTATTTCGTAAATATTTATTTACCTGTAGTAACAATAGTTATAATCTCAGAAGTAAAAAACCATCTAATAAGGTTAAAATTTGTATAATTTTACTTTCCCGCACTAGTGCGGGAAAGTGACACTTTCAAAACTAAAATACGTGCGGGAAAGTGGGTTAAAACGCACGGTCGTAGAAAAAAGTTTTTTCTCTTTACTTGTATTTTAGTTTGTATTTATGGTGTGACATATAGCGAAAAATCCGAAGTTAATTAAATGCAAAAATAAAGCGAAAGATTATTCTCGAAACAACTGGAAATGAAACAAATGTCATGCAATAATTGAATTATTCAATATTCTAGAAGCTTGTAGAAAGACCGAGCAAATGGCCATACAGTATATGGGAAGATGGGATCAGAACGAACAGTCAGTTGAAAACAAAGCGCTAGAGAGTGACATCTCAAAAGTGTCAAGTGTCAATTTTTCTAAAAGTGTATCTTTGTATTCAAATCGGTTTATTCGCTCGTTATATTTAAATCTTGATTTAAGTGTGTTTAAATTTGCAGTGCAACAATCCAGTGATCGAACCATTGAAATTGAATCAACTTGCATGATCCACACTACCACACGTTAGATAATATACTATTATATTATAAAAATATCAATATGATATTATTATTCCACCTTAATTTTCTTTCTGCATTCAGTGTATGAGAACATTATTGTAAATTGATCTTAAACTCGCTATGTAACGTGTAAAATCTGCCTCAGTCATGATATTGATAAATTATATATGTAATAGAGCAATCTAATCATCATTTTGTGAATATATGTACAGAAGTATTGAGTGGAAAAGTAGAAACCCCAAAAACTACGAATACATGTCATGGAACAACATAACAAAACAACACATTTTATAATCAATAAACAAAAAAACAAATGTACAAGGAAATGCCAAGTAGATATCAAATAACTTCAGTAAATATTAAAATGAAAAAAAAAATAGTCATGTCATGAAGATATTTAAATATTATAAAATTGGAAAGAATAAATGGTAAGAGATTATATAGGAGGTTGTTTGTAATAATTGTGATGTTGTATATATAGGACAGACATCTCAATAATTATAAAATTGATTAAACTGTCATCAATGCCGTAAAACTGCGATAACAAATCATGAAATGTCGACCAAATGAAAAAAATTTTTAACTTACGTAGGTCGATAAAATTTATAGTTATTCATGTAACTGTCACGGAATCGAGGTCTATTTCAGAACTAATAGAACTTTAATAAAGATTTGTTGCGCCACTCTATATACCTTCGATTCCAGTCTTATAGAGCAAAATAGATTAAGGGGATAAATTTGTCAAGAAGTCGGCAAATAAAGTGAACCATTTGCCAAAAGAACACCCACTGTATGTGACAAGCACGTTTCTTAAACTTGCCGTACAGATACCAATTTTATAACGTCATTTTAGAGCGCGCGTGTACTCGAATGTGTGTTCGTCATAAATGAATTTCAAGCCATTATTTCGAATATTACAGTTAATGGTATCTATAAAGATGAAATTCAAGTGAAATAAGCACGGTTAATTGTCTCACTATTAAACTTAAGTGGGTACGAAGTTATAATAACCAAGTGGAAAATTTTTCAGATGAGATGGAACATTATTTTAAACGGTTTGTGTTGAATAATTATTAGTATTAAGAAGTAGTTACATAGATGATTTAAAATGTCGTTCTATGTGAAGGAGAAGATTCAAGAATTTGCAGAGTTGCCAGATAGGAAATTTTTTACATTATTTATTTTATTCATATTGCTTCTCGATTTGTTTGCTTGCAACATAAATTTATTGTAAATTTTGAGGCACTTGAACACCTAAAATCGTTTTCGAACTTGAAACACTTACTGTTGGATCCGGTGTTCTGGTTATTTACTTCGAAAGCTCCTGTAAGAGGAGTTGATCTTTCTGGTTATACAATCTACCACAAAATAATTCTTGGAAATGGATTCCAATTAACAAGATGCCAAATTAGTTCTGAATACAAATAGAGATTAGTCACCTCAGCACCTAAAGCACCAAATTGCTTATATTTGTTCGAAGGTGGCGTAAAAGGAATTTTCGAAAACTATGATCGAGTTAACGCGATCATGATTTGAACGTTGGGAAATTGATCCTTATTGTTGTTCGGAAACTGACTCTGATTGTTGTTCGGAAACTAATCGAGTTAATCGGGTCAGCTAACGGGTGGTTTCATTTGGTTTTTTGAACTTTTTGAATTATTTATTCTCCTTAAATAGATGTTCATTATCAATTTTCATGAGCAGCGACCTTGATAGGTTTCCGAGCTTCATCGTTGATAATTGCTCAATAACAATTATCAAAACTATATCAAATATTACTAAATAAATATTGTAGAATAATTACTCCCATCAAAGTAATAGAAGTCAGAGGTTCCTTTTGAAATTTCAAATGAAAATTGAACGCTACGTTCGGAGACTGTCAGTCACTAATCAACTGATAGATACCTTAACCCGGGTTGCAGCTTTCGAAACGCCCTGGTGTGTTTGGAAAGAAATTATTAAACTCTGTGGATAGATCTATTTTTCTCCTTATTATTATATATTTATTTAAATGGATTTACCACAATAATTTATCAGAATTAGTAATATAATTTCCACGTGAAAATAAGTATTTCCTACACAAATTCGCGGTTTAATATTAAACCTTTCACATTTGTCAGTCAATTTATGTTATATGTTGAGAATTACTTGATTTTGAATTATTCCTTTTCCACTAAATTTAATGCATTTTTTCTCTGGGGTCGTTGTATTTCAATTTATTTCCAAATTAATACCAATCAAAAATTTTTATATTGAATTCGCAAGTACAACCAACATTGGAGATGATCCAATCGAGTTTGGCTAAATGCTTCGGTAGGCGTAAATAACGAAGTAGAATGATAATTTTTGTATAAAATGCGCAATTGAATTTTATGTTATTGCATACTCATTATCTTATATTTTAGTTTGAATAGGAGATTTATTTTCTTATAATGTGAAGGGCGAATTTAATCTATGACTGTCGTATCGCAAGAAAAGAATGTTCATGAAATTCATTGTTATATGGTATTCTGATTAATTCATAGTTATATTTAGTTTTCCAGTATTTTTATCTTCAATTCTATTGTAATATTTCATTCTCTTGAAAAGCACATTGTTACAAAGAAAATCAAGAATTCATTCAAAATTATGCAAACAGATGATATACTATTCATGTACGGAGTTGACTAGAACGACAAAAAAATATTTGGAATTTATAGTTTCAAAAAAACGTTTGTTTCTTATTATTAGTGGTATTGGAAGAATTCTTTCTTTATCGACCATCATTCATACATTTATACGTCAACCCTTTGAAAAAAAAAACGTGCAAATACAAGGAGAAATAAAAAAATACGGTAACTAAATCTAAGTTCGTTTCAACTCATCAATCCGCTACTTTGGGGGTTTTATTGAGATCGTGTTGCAGTGTATGTCTTGAAACATAGTTCTTCAACATCATTAACGTGCAGGAGCACACGTTATGGTTAAATTTGGGCTATGGGTGGAAAGGAGTAATTTTGAAGAGTCAGTTTAAATTTTTAACATGGAAACATGTGAAAATATGTGTAAGTTGATCAAATTTGTTCATTTGAAAAGTCAAAGACCATTCAAAAGTATTTATGAAAGGGTGTGCGAAGGAAGAGATCTAAAAAATGGACAAGAGTTTATCTTACTTGTGCTAGTTTTGCCAAATATTCCTGTCTATTCAAGTCCACATTACCCACCAGATTTAGCACTATGCAACAACTGAATCAGTTAGAAAATAAAAAATGATTGGTTACAACCGATATTACCTTGCATGAGATTAATTCAAATATGGTTCTTTTTCTTTTTAATATGTTTTAAATGAAAAATATGACCACACTTTTAATTATACCTCGTGTAAAAGCTCAATTAAACTCTTTATTCACAAATCGTTCTCAAGTTATTGTCTAATAGGATTCTAGGATATCTTTAAGTAAAGAGAGAACGATTGAGGAAAGTAAGAAGTGCGAAAATAAAAACAAAAAGCTTGTAACGAACTGTGATTAATTCTGTTCTGAGATCCAAAATCAACCTATCGACTAAATGAAATTTGTAGAATGAATTATGGGTTTTCACGGGATAGAATCAAATTTTTAATCAAACTAGTAGACAGAACTACTGGAATCAGAAAACGATTCGAGAAGAATCCCAGAAAAAGCAAAATGCAATGGCCACAAATCTACAGGTACAAAGCAGAAAGAAAGTTCATATAGTTGAGACTATCTACAAAAAAGCCTTTGAATGCTTTGTTTTATATATTTTCTTCGATTTTCAGGTAACAAGTGAATGAAAAAGTAAAAACTGCGATGTTTAGAAACCTCAAGATTTTATTTATTTTAGTATATTTTGTAACAGTTGTATTAAAATAAATTCATTTATCACATTGATTTTGCATAAGCACAAACATCTTTTCTCATTTTGGTTTAAGGATGTCACTCCACCTCTTTAATGGTCGACTTCTACCCCGTGTTCCGATTGGAGATTCATCACTTAATATTTTTAACAGTCTACGGCCTGTCGTTCGACATATATGTTTCTTCCGCTGCAATACCTATTCGTTGATGTTATTTATGTCACATGATGGTATGATTTTCGCTTCTTTTTTGGTTTAGTAGTAGTTTCTTTGAGATACGTAGTCTCCAAGAATTATTTCGTCTTTGATATTTCTGGTCTTGTTTCTGATGTATCGGTCATTATAAGTCTGACTGTTGCTTTGTTACGCCAAGGTACATTCAGAAGACATCTTATTAGTTCTGGCTACTTCACCTCTAACTTCGTCTCCTACGCCTCCATAACTGGTTTCATTCCAAAGTACTTAGATTAGATAGACTGTTGTATTATTTGATCTTCTTGTGAAATTGAAAGCATTTAATAATCTTTGGAGATCATCTTCATTTCTAATACATATCGTAGCGTCAACGGCATAGCACCGGATTTTGATTTTTCTGTTAACCATTTCTAAACCATCGTCTAACCGCAGCTTTTTCATGACTTCATCATCATTGGAAATAAGAAAGAGTCAAATGAGGCTAGACGTAAGAAACGAGATCAAAAACTGTTAAGCGGAGATAAGCGTGTTTGCAAGGTGTATTGTCAAGGTGAAAGAACCAGTCTTCTACCCGTCGTAAATCTGGTCTATGTTGACGAAAAGTGTTGCGCAATCTTTTTCACATTTCAATAAAAACGGGGCGATTGATGCGCTAAGCTGAGGGAGTAAACTCTGCTTGAACTTCGCTCTTGGCATAAAAAAAGCAAATCAGTAATGTTTTGATGTTAAATTTCTCTTGGCCACATTTTTATAGATGGGATGACGATGACGTGTTCATTTTGCCGAGCAGCAAGACTCATCAACAAAGAAAATTGACAGACAATATGGATATTCTAAGATGTTCTTTCAGAACACGACTTGTTTGAACTCGTTCTTTATATTTCTGATTGTGATACAGAGCTCGAGGAACAAACTTCGCAGCCTCAAATTTTCTGTCAAATTTATCTGAAAAGAGTTCTTAAAACTGTTAGGCATCTACAACAAGGTTTTCATCAATCCACATCTTTAAATCGTGCCAATTACTCGTACACATGAATTTTTCCCATAGCGTCCTCTTTTTGAGATGTTTTTAATAATAAAAAAAATTAATGGCGCTTTTTTTGTAGATCATCTCAGATAATGGGGTAAGAGGAGTTTGAATACGGTCGAAAGGGAATGTCAGGCTTGTGCAGCTTTGGTAAACCATATATTTTAGGTGGTAAGGCATTGTGAATTTCAAATTTTTTTGCATCTGATGGCGAAATAAAAAGTTGTTCTTAACAAGATCGAATTAGATAATTATTTTGATTTTGATAAGAATTCATCTTGGGTCTTGTTTAATTTTTTTGTAAGTTGTATCATCGTTTAATAATTTCATAATTCTATTATTATAATAGCTAATTTTAAAACAGAAGAGACCTAAAATCAAGAGCATTTTATGCATTACATATATTTTTAGAAAAAAATAGGATGTACATAAAAGCCGCATAAATACCAAATAAACAGCATAAATATGAATTATCTTTGGAAATTTCTTCAAATTTATTCCAGACTGTTTATGAGACATCATGTTACATCGTACGCCTTCTCATCCAACTAAACCTTGTCCATAGGGGCGTGCGCTATCCTGCAAGTCTACCGGGAATCTCCGGCATCAGTAGAGGCGGCAAACAGTCTTCAGTTGTACCGAATCTGTAGAAGCGCGTTTGGCGAACAGCTTTCGTAACAATTTTCGCGTACCGTCACGCCCTCAATTACGAACCGAAATTTTTCGCGCCAACTTTTTAATTTAGCCGAAAGTTTTTGTTGAGAGTGAACTGGAAAATGCGAAGTTTGTGAACGTTTGTATCGTTAGTTTCTGGAAAGTTATAAGGCTTAAAGAGAAAATAAACTTCGTAAGTTGTTTTTTAACAAAAGGGTTTGCTGTGTTGGAATAATAATTTCATATTTCTTTGGTATCGGTTCTTCATAAATAAGGGAAAATTCAATAGTAGTTTCTATAAACCAATTTATTTAATAAAAATATTTCTTCAAGAGGAGCATAGACATTAAAATGGCGGAAACTTTTGAGCACATATACTGAGACATATACAGAGAGATATGGTGATAATTTACACTATCTGTTAAGATCGTATTGTACGAATAAGCTTTTTTTAAAGGCATTAGTCGAGTCATAATTCAATTTTCTGCTGCAAAGCTCCATTGTGTCAAGAGAGATAATAAATTTGGAAGAATTAAAAAACAAATAACGAACTAATAATGAAAATTAGTTGATTGAAAATCGTTATTTGCTACACCATTATAACATTATATTCCCAATGTTGACCACACATTTGTCTCTTCAGATAGACTTTTCTTAACAAATTTCCACTACTCTGATACAAATCTTCGCGCGCAATAGTCCGCCAGACCATAAACTTAATATTTTCTACTGCTATGTATAAATTCATAGCCTACTATTGATATTTTTGTTACTATGTCTGATTATTCGACTTTTTCTTGAAAATGACAAATTTTCATGAAAAATTACAGAAATATAAATAGTTTAGAATGAAATTATCCATTATATAAAAATAAAACGTTATAAACTGACCGACAAAAAATTTCTGTTAAATTTCAAGGCTAGATCATCACTAATTAACCCCCTAAAATAGTTAGATCGTCATTTACTTTCTATTGGTTGAGGTCCTTAACAGTCTCATACATCGTATCAAATTTGGGGTCCTACTCATAGGCCCTATTATTCCTCCAGGATACAACTTATTATGAAGTAAATCGTCATGTTTTGGGCTTCCCTATACGCCCCTGCTTTGTGCTCTTTATTTTGAGGTGAGTTTAACTCATTCAAATGCCAAATTGGAATAAAAGATTATTAAAAAAATAATATTTCTACGGTTTATTCAACTTGAACAATGAAAGGATAACATAAATTAGTTACTGAAGATACATCAAAACTAAATAAATCAAGAATTTCAAAATTGCGTAATACAAAGAAATAATTCACTAATAGCGATAAAAGATCTTTGATACATAATTTACAAGGTCAAATTTCCAAAATACTGATTGCTTTTATCACATATCTTTTCCTCGTGGCCTAAGAAAAACTTTTATTGATCTCAACATAAAAGGAAAATATATTGAAATGAGCGAGATACCGCAGAAATTGGGACCGGGGATAGTGTAATAAATATATTGGAGTGAAGGGCCTCGTTCTTAAGTTTATATAAGTGATATTCGGGGTAAAACGAAAAAGTCGATGTCGACCTAAGGTGTCGAATGGTTATACTCAATCTATTTGTTACCGACGATTGCGTTGAGATGGATAAATCACGAAATCAATAAATATAGTTCAAAAAAACCGAAAAACATGCTTTTAAAGCCAACCAAACGAAAAAGTTAAAAATAGTTTTTAAATAAGCTTAAAACAATAATGGATGAAAAATAAAAGTATTGTGATGAAAAAAGCATCAAACACCCGACGCTTTTTTCATTTCAAAAGTTTTTCTTTTAGGTTTTCTAAAATTATACTTATTTTTCTCTTTTATTTTCACAAGCTATGAAACCATATATTTTGGTTTGTCAAACTTTTTATTATTTTCCACTCCTTAGCTCAATTTTTTGTAAAGAATAAAATTTTCCGTCAAGTTCTAGTCATTAAAATTTTAAAACTGCATCGATGCAGGGATTTAAAATTCTCGAACAAAATAATAAAATTGCAGGTGTTAAATTCTAAAGTATAACTGTTGCAGTTAGTATAATAGATCTCCAGCAGAGGGCAGATTTTTGTAAAATTTGTTTCGATGTAAAAAAAATCATTTTAAGTCATAATTTCTAAAAAAATTGCCGAAAAAGCATCTCGTGAACGGGATTCGAACCCACGACCGATGAATCCGTCAGTACGCCTTAGCCCACTCGGCAAAGGGAAGCAATTAAAATGGTGGGATATACTAACAGTAATAATTCACTAGATGTTAGTATAAAGGAGAGTTACAAACAAAACACAAACTCACAAATCAACTTTCAGAGGAAATTAATAGAAGCGTGTTAATAAAAAGATTGTGCGCACGTTTTCCTTGAGATTAGTGGAAGAAATAAAAACCAGACTACGTAAAATATGGCTTGCATTTAAGAAAGTACACTGTCTCTCGTCAAAGATAGAGTTGGTGTGCACAATACTAGAGATTGACTGATCTTCTTCTAGGGGAATTATTTCATGAGTATGCTTCTGTTTTACAAAATCAGTAGATTAGGGTCAGAATAAATTTTGTGTCATTGTAGTAGATTAGATGATAGTTTGCCAGCAAAAATGATCATGGTCTGTCACGATTGGTTTTAGAAATAAATTATTGCTCACGATGCTTGGTATAAATAATAACGAAATAATTGACAAATTTTTATAATATTAGGGCAAGCTTCTCTTATTATTTTTTATATATCCATCAGTAACAAGATACATAAAAGCCCAAAGAGTAAAATGGTTAGGGCACACTAAAAGGATGCCAGGAAATATATTTGCAAAAAGGGTAATTGAAGGAGAAGGAGAAAAAGTACAAGAAAAAGGGAGAGACCGAAGAAAGAATGATTGGACGTGGCTTTGAAGTATGTTAGAGAGATAGAATCCAATTGGAGCGCAAAACCGATGAGAAAATAAAAGTCATAGGCCTAGATCTGGATCTTTCGAATGTAAAACTAATACAACGGTTTTTTTTGAATTTTGAAAATATAAACTACCCACAAAGATTACGAAATGTAAATGAAATTTGATACAAGATATTGGTTATTGAATGGGAATTGACGAATATTAAACCTTAGCACTCCCGTAGGGGGTTCAAAAAAATGATTTGGTTAAAAAAAAGTTGTAGAGTATTTCAACGAATATTTTTAGATTAAGGACGATAGGTTGACACATTCATAAACATGTGTTTATATATAAGAATATAAAGAGAGTCAAAAATGTATACAAGTCTTATTTTTCTATTATATCAGCATTTCGTTTCCTGAGATTCGATTCGAATGACCTTCTACAAGAACAATTGCTGTAGATTTTTATCAAATTCCACAGTTAAACTATTCGGTTCTTATCTTTGTACACGTAATAGTACTAACCAATTCCAGATTGTGCTCTATTTGTTACTTTAAAGACCATTTCCATCCATTCTAGTGCTTTTTATGAGGCTATCAAGTTAACGGTAAATACAGAGTAGAGAAAGTGAACAATAGCGATTTATCTACATTGGAAATGCAAATGGAACCTCCAAAAGCGTTGTTCGTCTTAAGGTTGTCAGTATAGATTCTAAGAACGTTCTTCTCGCACGATGTGATTGCATACAATTGGATTCTTGTATCGGGGAACATAAGGCTGCGCATAAAAACATTCGTTCAACTAAAATGTAATAAATGCTAATTTGATGTGACATCCATAATAAGTATAAAACACAAATTTTACTTCACCGACGTTTAGTATATTCAGAAATTTCGACATATACAAATTCATTAAAAAAGATCGAAATATCTTTAAAACTTCTTTACTCACAATATTCACTATTTTACAAAATAGCTATGGGGGACTGCTAGCCGATGCTGAGGTGCTTTTATATTCTGTTTAAAGTGGTGATGTATCGTTGCTATTTACTTGTAATAGGTTAATATACATCGAGATAACCTTTGATAATTACTCCATACCTCACACATAATTAAACCTCATAAAATGCAACGGTTGAAGCTAAGTAATTAATTTCATCCACTCCTATTAATTTATGTATTAATTATTCAACTGCTTTTTAGCAATTGAAGCAATTAATAATATGTATAGACGAACAACTAAATTTCAAAATATTACTAAGCAAGAATTAGCATTAATTAGTTTCGAGCACTGTTGGTAATATCATAACAGTCTGTAATATTATATAGATACAGTGTGTTTTCGCTCTTCGGCAATCTTATAATTAGATACTAGTGAGGATCTACTTGTACTGATACTGACGCTTGACGATCATCTATTGTGACTAAGGGATACATTGATGATTCCGTCAAAAATAATCCATCTCACATATTGAGTTGACGGATTGATTGAATAGGTAATTTTACTGATAAATTTGTACCAGATACTTCATCAAACACTGGATAATTGTACTTTAAAGGATTATTGGCGTCTGGCAAGGAGAAGGGATGAAAAAAATTTTCCCTAACCTAACCTAACCACGTATTTTCAGCACCATTATATTCTTTCTATGGTTTTTGCAATATCTTTCCTTAGGTAAAAATCGACTTTGGGTCGTGCAGGGGTCGTTCATGCTTTCGTCTCGGATTCTCGACTGCCCAGTACCGACAATTCTGCTTATTAACATGACCATTCAGGTGAAAATTTGTCTTGTCGCTGAACAGTATGTTTTCAAAGTTGTTAAATCGCTTTCGGATAATACGCTCGTACGCAAAAATGCGCGATACGTCCCCGAGTACTGTTTCATCTTGAGTAAAGCTCCACAAAATGGCGGGCGCCACGAATGTGGCGCTAAAACAAATACCCGATACTCTTTTTAGACACCTTGTATAAAGTTATGTTAAAGCTTAAAAAAATAAGAACAATTAATATTTTCTATTACACATGAATATTGGACGAAAAAAGTCCAGATGATGAAAATAATAAACAAGTGGCTTTTCTATTTTTTTTTAACTTCTTGTCTGCCTTTGTCAAAAATCAATGGTGTTTTTAATATGGTTCAATTGTAGCTATTACGAATAACTAATTTTTAGGGGTAGGAAAAAGAGAGAAATGAGAGACAGGTGTGATAAGATAGATACAATCAGATTCAATATCAATACATATACACACTCAACAGCAAAAAAACCGGACACAAATTTTCAACAATGTATTTGTTTTTTTGGGTATTCTAGGTATTACAGAGAATATACTGTTTAAGTCCATTGTACTAATCCCTTCAGAATTAGTAAACAATTAGAAAAAACTAAGATTTGATTTATCTGCCTTGAAATTGATTCACTTGTCGCACATTTCAGCATCTTTCATTTATTAACCAAGCCTTTTCTGTGATTAATGGACATGTTTTTTTTTATTTTGGTCCAGAATAATGGTAATTTTGAGATAACCCCAGCTGATGCCTTGGCCAGAGAAGGATGGAGCTTAAGGTACATTGCCGAAATGCTTGGGGTAGCGAAGTCTACCATTCAGGATGCACTCCGGCGTCTCCGGGAGATTGTTAGCTACGATAGGACGACCAAGGGGAACAACGGCAGTAGACGATCGATTTATTACGCTGTCGATATTGAGAGACCGACATTTAACGACTCCTGGGGTTCGGGAAAGACTTGAAGTGACTCTAAAAACACGTGTAAGTGCAGACACTGAGGGAGCATGAATCGTATCATGCGACCCGGGACAGGGCCCCAACTCCTGAAAAGGCATCAAAGAATGAAGCGATTATTAGTAGTAATGTCTTTGTACCCTGGAGCAATGGGGAACTGCCTCACGGCCTTTTGAAAAGAGTTTAGTTATGGTTTGCGGTAAAATTAATTTACACGCCAAGCTGAACTGATTTTCATAAATAATGGAGCTCTGGCTACTTGGGGGTACGTCGAGGAAGTCCTCCTAGAGACTGTGATCTCATTTGCTAAATTTATTGATGAGCAATTCATTTTATTGCTCGTCCACATACCACCAGAATTGTTACCGAATACTTGGAGCAAGTGAGAACCACAGTTCTGGACTAGCCTGCATGATCTCCCGATATGAATCCCATAGAACATTTGTGGGATAATTTAGAGAGTGTTAGTCGTCGTCATCCTTCTCCTAGTGCTCCTAATTGCTCTTCGAGAATAATTGGATGCTATGCCGGTGGAGTACGTCCAGAATTTAATTTTAAAAAGAATAAAGTTTATTTAACAATGTGTTAATTTAACATTTTTTCTTTATTTCGTATTTTTTTGTAAATAATCAATAAAAATTATCTACGTTTGACAGATTTTGTTTAAATAACTTATAAATTAACCAATTCTTACCATATATTGAAAAGATTAATTTATTCAACAAAATTATAAGATCAAATCTAAGTGTCCGATTTTTTTTTATGTAGAGTTGAGTAGAATACAAAACTCAGATCTGGCAACTTCGGCGCATGCTTGGAGCTGCAATCTTAGCGCAGTTTTTGGTAGAAATAGAAACGTAACATTAATTGTGGATATACCTCTTATTATTTGAATGATTTTTCATCAATTGTTCCAGAATTTATGTGTATTTCAAATCAAGTGTCATATTTGAATATTTTTTATTACTATTTCTCAATTACTATTATGTACCACTCTTCACACGTCTAATTTTCCAATTTGTACTGTAGAAGCACCTTTTTTGAATATTTGTCAACATATCCTTAATTTTTTTTGATAAATTAAATTGCAATTGGAGAAGTTAGTTGAAAACTAAACATTATGTCTCGCACTTACAAATTCATTCCTATGCCTCTAGCAATTTATATAAACCTAATTCTATAAAAAAATTCAGTTTAAAGCATTTTGTGATATTCAAAGATGAAAAACATTCATTAATCATTCATATCTATTGTGATATTGTTAGATTCCTACAACAAATATCTGCTTTTCTGGAAAGTAGACCCAACAGATCATGACGGTAAATTTTCCGATGCTGATAATATAATTATTATCAATACTGATAATGAAGCATCAAATAGATATCAATATAATTGTATTTCTAAATCAAATTTGTTTAACTAAAAAAATATATTATCCGGCTCGTTTTTCTACTTCTCACATAATGTGAAAATTTCTTGAACGATCTGGAGCAGTAGAAGCAAAAAAGGATAGTCCATTTTTCATCGCAGCAGGCGGCGTTTGATCGCATATTCTCGAAGGATAATGAATGACGAGATCGGAAATATAGATCAAAATAAAAAAGGCTATTAATTTCATTGTTCCGGAAATATACTTCATCAAGAAAATAATTAACTATGAGAAATTTATTGCGGTCCATTAAATGTTAACATACGCATAATTAACCTTAGAAAGGTTTTTGTTTTTCGTTATAGAGTGCTTAAAGATATTCTTGCATTTGAGTTCCTAAATATACAATCGTTTTGAAAGATTGTGGTACATTTTTTACAGCTTGAAAGGATTGTAAAACACAGGATGATTAATTGAGAAAATATCGTATTGTGTATTATATATGTAGCATAAATCTAAATAGTTAAACTATAGGTTCTCCAAATTTGAGCGAGAATTGTTAAGAACGAAGTTGTTTCTTCACATTAAAAGTAGGAAATTGAGGGAACGAAGATTGTGGATAGAGAGTATTATAGTTTATCTGTTTATTTTTATATTCTATAAAACTATTGTTCCACGAAACTTGTTTCATTTGAATATAATCTGGAGAAACTTTATTTGAACAAATCATGGATCTAGACGTATCTCGAAGCATTGTGATTGAATTTTTTCAGCATTTCAATGGACACGCGAGTTTATTTTGAGCGTTTGTCAAATTATGTCAAATCTTCATGCGAGTGGAATTAATGCCCCAAGTATGCCTCCATCTCACGGTATGTCACATGATGATCTTGAAATATCAGTTTATTCACAGTCTCCACGTTTTCTGGCACAATTTCAGCTGATTTTTGACGACCTTCGTGCGTAACGCGGTGGCTTAATCACCAAAAGTCGAAGCTAGTTGATGGGCACACATCGAAAGTCACAGAAAATCTGAACTCAAATACCAATCGTATATTAACACGTTCTGAGTATGTTCATCATTGAAAATGTCAAACTTTATGATGTCAATGGAAGATTTGACATATTCACATAAGTGTTGTTATATATCAAAATTTAAGTGATAAGTATATTGTACATATAAAAACCAATTGAATTTGTTTTTGTGGTGCATTTGAATTGGATTTTAGAGGTTATAAGAAAACTTGAACAGAAAAATTCTAGCAAATCCAAAATGACCTTTTCGAATCCATACTCTATTTTTGTACTACATCCATACCAGTAGGGTTATGGAGGGTTCTGGAACTCCGTGAGTCCAGTTTTTTGAAATTACTGAAGCTATCCACAAATCTATTGTTCAAGTCAGTCATGAATGATGTTCTGAATAGAATTCTAGAAATAATGAGGAATTTGTTCTCTTTTTCAAGATCTCCTCAAAGAACTCAGATAGTAGATGAAATAAATAGTCTACTAGAGATCGCCAGGGTCGTCATAGACTAGAATAATATAGTTTAGGAATAAAAAAAACTGAACTTATTCAAGACTTCTGGTCACCTGGTAGTTAATAACCTATTTAAAGTCGAGGATTATGATTATGAAAAAAATATCCACCTCATTTGATAGCCTCGAAAGTAAAATATTATCTTTTTCTTGATAAAATTTACAGTTATTTATGAAAGAGCTGGTTTTAGTGTTATTTAGTTTGTTCCTCATATTTTTCATGACAAAATTTTTATTATTTTTCTAGAGAATTGAGGCTCATACAAAGCTAAGGCCAATCGCTGTTTTTCAATGTTGAAAATAATTAAAACTTTCCTAAGAAATGTTATAAAAGAAGATATATTGTCTGCTTTGGAAATGTTGTCTGCCGAAAAACAATTTCAATAAACGAGTAATTGACATATTTTATGTGAAAAAGACCACCGAATGGATTTTATATAACGTTCGTAACAGTTCTAAATTCGAATATTTATTTTCGTGACGATAATTTTATTATTGTAGAGTTACATGGAAAATTGTTAATAATTTTTTGTCTAGAAGTCTATGACCGGAGTTACTTACTTTAATAATAGATGAGTTGTTATTTAAATCGTTCAAAAGCCCAAACGTTTTCCATAGATGACAGAAAAATTTGAATCTAATTAGATTTATGGCACTACCTTTTATTGAAATCACGAGCCGCCACTGGACAAATAAAAAAACATATTTTTTAATATAATTATTTGGTTTTGATTTAAGGTTCCTCCACCCTACCTTGACACTTTTGAATCAGAATTTTTGCCAACATTTTATTTTGTGCCTTGAAAATATGTCGATGTCGATTTTAAAGGTCAATGCTTTGAGTAATATATTAGAGATCTTTGAATAATTTATGCATTGAATTTATTATTCTAATTATGCTCTATTGAAAAAAATCCACTATTCAGGATTCTATTTCATTATAATCATTATATTTCAATTAGCTCTGGATTGGATATTATATTCTAATTGGGATTTAGGTTCAATTAGGCCTGCAAAAAACTTTAAAAACAGAAAAAATAGAAATGGAATAATATATGCCGAGTATAATTGGCGGTATTTTCTGTATTGATATACAGCTTCTGTTGTTAATGAAATATTTATTCATAGGAAAATAATTACTGCCCATTCTCAGAGTTCTCATATTCGGTTCAGGATTATGAACTTTTCCAAATTCCCATTAATTAGCAGTGCTCAGCTGGAAGAATCTTGAATAAAACGTTTAAAAAACATTTTTCAGTACTTTTTGATAATAATAATAATCGATCATTTCGTTGTGTGTGTTGTAGTATCTGAATAAGACATAGAAATATAGATGGAGCTGTAACAGTTACTTGAGATAAATAATGAGAGATGATAATAAGACATTTTTTTGGAAAATACACATTTTATTCAAAATGAATTGGAAAATGAAAAATTAAATTATTGGCGTGATTCAAATAATGGATGCTGATGATGACAAAGTTGAGAAAGTATATTTTGAACATATGTAATGGAAAGTTACTTCTATTATACTATTATTTTCTAATAATTTGCTTAAAAATCCGGTAATGAGTAAAGTTAATATTTATTTTAATATATATAACGTACCGGATGGTCAACTAAGCACGGGCGTCATCCATATCTCAGGATCGGATTATGTTACAGCTTCAAGGGAAAAAAATATAATAAAAGTGACCCCGAGAAACACATAAACACTATTTTCAGAATTTTAGGTCCACCAATAGAGGAGATATTTGAAAATATGAAAATTAGGAATCCAAAATTTCACTCTATCAAGTAGAGTCAATCGAATTTTTCAAAAAAATCTGCGTATTTTTTATTCCACAAGTTTCAGTTTCAAGTTTTTCTCTACAAATAAGAAGTGGGGATGAGTGAAAAATGCTTGAAGTACAGTTCTGTTTAGCCAATTTTTATAAATCTGATGTTGTTTGAAAAAACTTTTGTCCAGCATTGAAAATGTATAAATTCTGATTAATTTAATCAGCAGCTTGATACTAGAGGTTTTATATATTTTATATATTGTGATTTTTCTTGCATCTCTTACAGAATTTTCTACGTGCTACAGTAATCAATTTACCATTCCATAGCCACTAAATTTCTAAGAGCCAAGCTACCGATAGATTTACCTTCGGTGTCTCACCGAATAGTCGAAATTCCCGTAATAAGCAATACAAAGGGGAACTTTATTTTGAGACACCTTGTATAATAAAAGGTTGTTACTGCCTTTTTATGACAATTTGCTTTTCTGTCAATAAAAAACTGCACTATATTGCATTTATTTCTAGCATTTAATGCGATTTTTTTTTCAATAAAGATACGAGGTCTAGGCTATTAAATAATGATTCTACTCTATGCTTCCGTTCAATATACCCCACTCCCCACGCCATACATCTTTCCATACCTCTTTTACATTGATCGAAGCAGTGCTGGAAGTCTTCTTTGGTGAGTGCATTTAGGAGCTTTGCCGTCTTTTGTTTTACCGCTTCCATTGAATCAAATCGGGTCCCTTTCCAAGCAGATTTTATCTTCGGAAACAAAAAAAGTCGCACTGTGCCAAATCTGGTGAGTACGGTGGGTGTTTGAGCACGAGAGTGCGCTTACTGGCCAAATACTGATTCACAGATAGCACGTTATGGGCACGTTTGTTGTCTTGGTGCAAAATCGGGCAGTTTTTTACGAACTCGTTCTCGCAGTGTTGCCTAAACTGACAAATAGTAAGTCAGGTTGAGAGTCTGACCCTCTGGAGCCCATTAGTGTTGAAAAAAACGATACAGATAGCCTTGAATTTTGATTTGATTTCTCGGCACTCACTAAAACGCTTACACCACTTAAAAACACGCGCACGAGGGAGAGAGAATTGTCCTCTCGATACAATTTATTGCATTCAATCGGAGTTCATTTTCAATTTAATGAGAAATTTGAGGTTGATACATGGCTCTTTTTTTTCGTCACACATGGTTTCGTTCGCTCGTTTCATACCGCTACTGCACAAATACTATAATAGTGATGAAAACGTGTTTTGGGACGGGCATAGACAAAATATCTAGGTACCCAACGTACCACTCGTTTTTTACCCCATCAGTCTAGGGTGCCCTCTAGGCGCACGGTCTCGTTATTTCTAGCCAGACCTCGTATCATTGCCAATGTTTTTGATTGACTCCAGCAATTTATATTCTTGGGAATGTTGTTTTTAGACATTTCATTAATTTAATTAATCTTCATTCCACATAAGGTATTTCCTGTATTTTCAAATTCTCTTTCGTTGAAAAGCTGGTGGCGTCGAATTTAATATTAATTATTTTCCTTATCTCGGTATCACTTGTATATAATTTTGGCCGAATAGCACCTCTTGAAAAATAATTTACAGTAAAGCTTAAGGTTACACAATATTGTAGTATGTTTCAATGAAAATTCATAATAAAGTTGAATGATTTAGTAGAAATATCGTACAATAATGTACGAGTAGAAGGAATAAATTTGTCATTTTCGTAACCTAATCTATTTGAAACGGTCCTCAAGCCTGTTTATTTTCATCCTTTACTTAATTTCGTTAGCTGAAGAACGTCTAACCCTCATTGATATGAATGAGGGTTAGACGTTTCGTATATAACTGGGTCCGATTGCGAATCTTTTACGTATTTTGATAATGTTAAAAACACGTCTAAGATAATTTTTTTTATGATTGCATGTCTCCAGCTCCACCGTCTGAATAAATAAATTTGAAAAGAATTCAATATCATTTACACATAATCGTATTTTTCTGTTTACTTCTATTTATTTTTGAATAGGTAGGCTGAAAATATCTGTAGTGATACCTAGGGGAAATTACCTGTTCTTAATATTGAAATTACATAATCAAGCGATATTTCTAACTGGTATAACGAATACTATATCCCTCCAAAATATATTTCTTTTTGTTAACACTACTTTAAATATGTGAAGTGAGAGGTTGACAAACTTTTAGCTTCAAAAACCTGCATATAAACGAAGCCCTTTGTATAAAAACTGGAATACATATACTTTGACAGATATGAAATGTGTGGAAAGTTCGAAAAGAAACTTTCGTATTGTAGAAATGAATTTTAACTTAAGCGAACATTGAACATGAAAGCGTAACATATGTATTTCAACAAGAACTCAATAATTCAGATAATTGCAGTACGACAGAACTTTTTGAAAGCTAAATTTATAAAATATATGCTGATACATAGAATTAATGTCTTGTAATTATTGTTCATATACTTAACAACTTTAGAAGGGTGGTTTTTTGTTAACCAGATTTAAAATAGGCTGTGATAATAAATTTTTTTTAATAAACTTGTTTATACTAGCTGAATAATTTTGTCTACTTGTATTAATCTTAACAAAATACCTTAAGCTAAAGATGTGATAACGTTTACATTTGTAATTTTAATTGGGGTACAGTCGAGATGTTGGTCTCGCGAAATTATTCATCCATCCATTTTTTTAGGTGTCTGGAAATAAGGATTTTTCCGTACTTGCGTGACAAGTCATGCAAGCACAGAAAAATCCATTTTTGAACGTGTAATGAACGATATTTCTTATTGTACAAATTTAGAACACTTCACTCTCAAAATTATCACATTATCACATCGTATTACTACCAAACCTGATTATCATTTTCATAGCAACGATATACATATTTATTATCGGCATTGTTTGTTAGTTTAATTCGTGTTAGTTTTAAGAAAAGTACCAGAAGACAATCCAGATATCTCTAAAAATATAGTACCTAGAGCTAGCGGCACAAGCCAGTGCATATTGTTACCAGCAAAATCCAGGTCCCGATATGAACATGAGTATTAATTTTTTATGGAATGGAGAGATCTTAAAATAGTTAAAACTGTAAAGAATAATATTATTCCAGTTTATTTTGGTAAAAAATCCAAGAATATGAAATCTTTCATGTTATGGAGTTGGTTATCAAAGCTAAATAATTGTAAAGCTATAAAAGAAATTGCTGGCAACACAAAACTTCCAAAAGCTATAACTTCTTTGAAGCGACAAGCTGTGGGCTATGTACCAAATAAGTCTACGGTACTAACGGAAGAGCAAGTAACCACTTATTTATGCGCAACTTCAGATGAACAATATCTACTGGCAAAAGTGATTTTAGTGTTTGGAATATTTGGCTTTCAGGTTCAGATAGTAATTTTTTGAGAACTTATGTATATTGGCGGGTCTGTAAAAGCCCTTCTATGTTCTTTTTTTGTTGATTGCTTCCACTGAGTTCAGGGACTGTGTGTATTCACATATGAGGATATATTGAAAAATTCTTAGCCTACTATAGAACTAAACAAAAAAATATTCTCCTCTTAATTGGATACATTTATTACAGCGAACCTGCAACGTCTCTAGACCTTACAAACCAGATGTCCACAGCTTTTATTACCTCTTCGTTGGAAGAAAATTTACGACCTTTTAAACTTTTTTTCAGTTGAGGAAAGAGATGATAGTCGGACGGAGCCAAATCTGGTGAATAAGGAGCGTGTTCTAGTAATTCAAACCCTAAATTACGAATTTTTTGAATGGCAACATGAGATTTGTGTTCAGGGACGTTGTCCTGCAAAAACAAAACCCCTTTGGATAGCTTTCCCCGTCTTTTCTCTTCCATTTTTTCTCGTAGAGCGGTCAGTAATGTCGAATGGTAATATCTAGTTATTGTCTTACCCTTATCCAATAAATCAATCATGATTACTCTATGGCAATCCCAAAAAACTGAAGCAAGACCCTTTCCAGCAGATTTTTGGACATGAAGCTTCTTATGTCTTGGAGAATCAGAGTGTCGCCATTCCATCGATTGTTGCTTTGTTTTTGGATCGTAGAAATGTACCCAAATCTTATCCATAGTAACAATTCAGTTTAAGAAGTCTACATCGTTTTCAAATCGAGCCCAAATCGAACACGATGCTTCTACCCTTGCACGCTTTTGGTCAACATTTGGAGATCCATTTAGCAGCAATTTTTCTCATGTCCAAATTGACGTGAACTTTATGATGAACGCGTTCGTATGAAATATTCAGTGTTTCAGATATCGGTTTTAGCCCAATTCGACGGTCTGATAAAATCATGTCATGAACTGCATCAATATTTTCGGGGACTGACACAGAAACTGGCCTTTCCGATCGGTCATCATCTTCAATGGAAAATTTACCTCTTTTGAAGCTTGCAGTCCAATTTTTCGCGGTCACATATGAAGGACATTGATCACCAAAAGTATTAAGCATATCTTCGTAAATCTGCTTACCTTTTAGCCCTTTTAAATAGAGGTACTTGATGATGGCTCGATACTTTCGATATTTCGTTTTTCACAATTTCGGTGGACATTTTTTTTCTTTCAATTTATTGCGTAACTCTGGTTTACTTTTTTGACGTCAAACTTTTCACTAACACTTCTAATAATTTATGGTTCGTTGTTATGGTAACGCAATATTTTGTTTATGCATAGAACTGGTCTAGGCTAACTTGATATCAATACATCCTCGTACTAGCTATCATCTAATTTCATTGAAGCAAAATGTTTTGAAAACTACTTTCAAGATTTATAGAATGAATATTTTTCGTTTGCAGTAGTTGAACGTATATTTCCGCTAGGAAAAGGGGAGGTTTTGAGTCCTGGGATATCGGGCTTAGTTCTTGGGTCACATATACCTATGTATACTTGACTAAAATCGATTTTTGAATCATCAGTGTCGAATAAATCACGTTTGAACGTAGTTTCTGTATTTGCTTATTGTTATCGAGTTACCGGAGCTTTATAGCTTTTCGTAAAGCATAATTCAGACTCTTTCAGGATGCTTAGATGCCCAGTCAGGTCATCGGTCATCTATTCTTTGTATGCCTACTTTACTGCATAAAAAGGGGGAATTTATGTTGTAAACGGGACAATGTTCTAAAACCTCCTGTATGATGAAATTGGCGTTGAAGCGCAATAAATTCTTGAAGTAAATGAAACTTCATGTTTATGTCAGCATTTTTCAAATAAGTTTCTTGAGCTTGTTTGTTCGGAAGGAATTTCGGTTTATTGTTTATGGAGTATTCATCAGTCCTTTGTTCTGCAGGGAAATTTATTGTTTTACTTCTTTTCATATTACGTACACCTCTTGATTGCTCGCTTTCTGAATGTCAAAAAACTGACTTTTCAGAGATCACTTTCGCTGTGATATTTACATTGTTGATTTCCGCCAAATTCTCAATGTATTTTACATAAATGTGACAAACGGATTCGTTTCAATATACATGTTGTTATCTATTAAGATACAAAAGTTCTAGTATTGAATAAACATTATGGTGCACCAATTAAAACCGAAGAAAAATTAATTAAATATTAACCGGAAAGTGTTTCGTATGATGCTAAACATCTAAGATCATCATTTACTGTAACTACTAAAAGGGTTGATAAAATTCGTGTCCTTGCACTTGGTTTTTGATCTAATAAGAGTACGTGATATAGCTAATGAAGTGGATCTTTCAACTCACCCAAAATAAACTCTTTTGTTTGTAATATTACATAAGAGAAAGCTATCTTCAAGGTATGTACTGCGATTGCTTAATGCTTATGAACAGTTTACTTTTAGATCGTTTAGATCACTTTAAACATATTCCAAGTGAATTTTTTGTGTCAGCATATCACAAAATTGGTTACATCATTATACATTGAAAATAAAAATGCAATCGACTTTTTGTGGGACGTGTTTTTAAGAAAGTAAAACTAATCACGTCATTACCACCGTAACTAGCTATTATTATGTAGATTTGTTGACAAGTGTTGATGGCGAAAATTACCACATTTCTTGGAGATCATAGAGTTTTTTTTTTAATCAGGACAATGCACCGGTTCATTCGTCTGATATTGTAGAAAAATTATCCGATTATTTCTTATTCTCCGAAAAAAAAAATTGTGGAAAGCGATTCCAAACAAATAAAAAGGTGATGGCAGATACAAACGCTTATTCTGCAGAGCATCCGAAATATTTTTTTGAGTGGTATAAAAAAATTGGAAACTCGCTTCACTACGCCTGTAAAATATAAAGAAGATTAAGGTTGGAAAATAGAATATATTTTTTCAAGACTTTTTTATTAAAAAGTCACTCTTCAGTCTAACAGTCCTCTTATACGATTAGTTTGGAAAGGATATTCTCATAATTTTTTTCTCATCTTCACAAAATGGTATTAATCAGTTTATGGTAAAGTTGCTTCGGATCGTCAATACGAAATATGTGTATTCATTATTACATTCAAGAACATCATTAATTTTTTATAAACTTGTGTATTAAATCATTTGATTTTGAATAGTATCAGCTTTTGATAGGAATTACTTTACTTTGACAGCGATTGTTGAGGAATTATTTCCACTTACAAAAATTTCGCAACGACGAAAACGTGAGAACTGGTGTTAGTTAAGACTGATTTACTTTGAAACAGAAACTGGCTTCAGCATTGCTGGATCCCATAACAGTTCTATATCCATTGCAGCATCCAGTATCCAGTACTCAATAGAAATAGACCTGCCCATTTTCTCCAAATAATTCAGAAATATTTGACATTTATGACAGTCAGCTTGATAGGATTCAAAAAAAGAATGATGGTGAATTTCTTCTTAATTAAGTTTTCTGAAGAGTTGATACCAGTTGAAAAAGGAAAAACAAATAAAATATTTTTAAAATTTGCTCCAGTAAAATCCATCCATCGGCTTGGATTGTTCAGAAATGCGGATTTTCAATTAGAATTAATATAGTTCAAAGCCTTTCATATCCGCAGAGGATAAAATTCAACGTTATTCACAGTTTTCTGTGAGTATGTATGAAGATAATCGCTGTGTCTACTGAATTATAAATAAATAAACCGAATCCGCAAATTTTCGCAAACGTTTTAAAATGACATTTTACAAGGGAGATTTGGGCTCTGTAAAAATGTTATTACTATCAGTGGTAAGTTGTGACAACTCAATTTTTACCTTCATTGAAAAAAAAACTTTTGTATGAATCGATGTAGTTAGGATATTACGTGTTCTACTATATTTTCTATTTCTACTTACAGTGAAAAAAGTGAAAAAATGGTACAACTTTTACAAGAACAAGACAAAGTTAAATTTTTTTAGATTCACTTCATTTACTTTTTAAAATCTACTTCTAGATGTGACATCATCAAAATCAAACTTTTTCTCTCAGTTATGCAATAAATTTTCACAAATAAGATGAATTATCATGCCCATGCCACACCTAATTTCATAATTCAGTGTGGTTGATAACTGAATATCCGGAATTTTACTTGAAGGATTTTAACCACGATTTCGCACTGGATCCGTATAAAAAATTACGCGTTAGTAAACACCATTCGCTACCGCGATTTCTAGATCAAAAGTAATATCAGAGATAGAAAATCTACTTCCAGTATACATTAAACAATAGTGGCCAGTATATGAGAAGAAAATACATAGAATAATAGATATATAATCATTCGTAAACAATAAAAAAAGATATCAATTTATAACGCATCATTTATTTTTGAAAGTTTCTCATAAACACCAGTTTCTGCTCTCCTCTGTTCTCCCTTATAACAATTTCGATCCATTACATATAAAGGAAAACATTTTTTCACAATACAAACAGAATAAAAACCTTGCAGTTTGACTAGACAGCCGAAATTCGATTTTGTTTCACCGAAAGAAAAACAGTATTCCATCGGGATGCGGGTAGGGATCAGAAAATCCCATCGGAGAAGGCCTGTCTACATCGTCCGTAGAATTGCCCTAGGAGAGAAAACAATTCGGGATAGACTTGGATAAAGGGAAGTAGAGAAGGGATCAATCCAAATCGATGGTCCGACAATTATAAAACAGGCGATATGGCCAAACTTTTTAGGCAATTGTTTTAAGTTTTAATATAGGCATCAACACAACCAAAAGAAATTAAATATTAAGATATTTCTTCGGAACAGGAGCTACAAGAAAGAAACATTATAATGGATGCACAGACGGTACAAAGTTCAGTAATTAGGTTGATTATATGTATTTGATGCTGTATATTTTGGGACACTATAAAATTCCAAGTCTTTTGAGGAGAACAATTTGATTTGAATTGACCTAGATCAATGCATTTCTTTATCCTGAAAATTTAAATGCTAGAAGCCAATCATCTTTCGAAATGCTATCAAAAAATTCAATACTCGCTTCTACTATTCACTCAAATGTTGCAGTTGAACAATGACCAGGAATCATTTATGTCCAAATTAGGTAAAAGTGTGTATTTTAACATGAAGATTATTCAGTCTTCTTTGTGACATTAAATTATCGTGACGCAACATTAACTTGAGAATATTGACTTAATAATTGCAAGTCATTTTTGCAGTACATTAATTTTAAAGCTAAATTCTTTTCACTAATCCTGTACTTCGAAAGAAAACTGTATAAACAACTTTCTTGGGAAGCATTTATTTTGTCGTCATTGGTGGCTTTGGTTGATCCTCTTGTGAATATCATGAAATGCATTGTCTGTTTTAAGAAAACACGATGCCCACCATTATTCAATATTTCTAACGTTTCTCGGACGATCAACAGTTTTTTTTAGGTGATCATTATAATTGAGTTTACTGCTACGAATCCAGCACTAAGTGCAGCCTCAATTGCTCGCAAGGTGCATTGGATGTTCTTCGATTACATGTTTCAGTCTTTGATTGTTTCAAAAAATAACTGAAGATTAGACCATACAAGCACATCCCTCATCACTAAGCGATTTTTTTTTAAATTCTCTATACCAGGGAAAATAAAGAGCTTACTAGTTAAGTATGTGATATATAAAATTGCAGTGTAACTTCTCCAGTTTCGTAGTATCTCTGAATACAAAGAGTGGTCCTTGTCTGTATCAGTAAATTCCATAATATTCTCACAGAAATTTACAGATCATATTTTCATTTGATGTAAAATTGGTTAATAATTTGCTAAACATAGTTGATAAATTTTTTAAATTACCAAATGTGATGTTATAAACGGATATTGTTCCCACCGGTCAGAGGTCACTACCCCTATTGATACAGGGAGTGCTGCTTCAACATTGAAAACATACTTTTTAATTTTGTACTTCAGTGGGTCGAAGGAAAAATGTACTGCTCTACTCATACGATTGAGCACTCGTGGTCAAGGTTGATCCTCGTAGGATATTTGCATCAAACACTGTGGATATAGCGCGTAATGGAACGTACGGGATAATGATAAATCCACGACAATTAAATGACTTTACTATCCCACCGGGTTAGCCCAACTTTGAGTGCAAACAGTAAACAAGGAAAGAAAATAAGAGACTTCTGAAGACATTACAACCATCAAAAAAACAATTTGGTGGTTGACTTTTGAGCTACTCTGGATATAGTACGAAGGTGATTCAGTGTCACCAAAGGTATTGAAGGTAATTTCGGATGAATCAATCGATCTACCATACTTCGTAATGCCGACTCATAATTGATTTAGAGCAAACCTCGATCGTCTTTGAAACAGCTCGCATTTTGTCTAGTGGGCAAGCAATTTTTGATACTGTCAATATACGAGCCGCTTCTCTTCAACAACACTTCTGTTCAAACTAAGATAGCCCCAATTTCGAATTGAATGAAGGACCTGGAAAATCGATACGTGATTCGTAGTATCCTTAAACTTAAGATGAAACTTATTTATCTACCTCTTCGGCTTTTAGCTTTTAGCCTCCTGATTCCTTAGTTTCACGTTTTCAGTTGAAGGTATTATGGGTTTCTTGCAGTTCAAAGACTGACGACAGGGAATAAAACAGCTACAGTTGTACCCTATCTTCTGTCCATCTCCGCTCGGCAAACAACAAACTATAAATTCACCCGTTACCAATAGAAAAGCAAGTACGATAAGAAATCAGCCCCGAATCCCCGCCATGCAGAGGAGAATATTCCTATATCAGGGCCATACACAAATATATCCGTATTCCATAAAAACAAACGTGAGTGGTGTTGATGCTTAAATTTGGTATTAACTTCATTTGTTCAAAGAATAGGATATGTTTTTGTCTTACATCCTACCGTTCGCCCACATTATTACCAACTTTTGATGCAATACGTATAAAACTTGCCCGCCACGATCTTTATCCTATCCCTATCCCTAATTCTTAAGTTTCAGTGCAGTTTTGAATCTTTATTTTTATAAAGTGTGGTATTTAAAAAAGGTCTTCCATAATATATTTTTTAAGCTATTCTGTCCATTATATATCACATGCTCTGCTTTGTCTCGTATCAATATTTGTTTTCATAGAATAGAATAGAACATATACAATAATTAAATTAGTCGATTCAAAAAGATGCTACCAATTCTGGAATTGGCTGTACGACAAGTCGTAGAACCCAATTACCTCTCCCTTCAATCTGACAATTGATGCATTCTTTCAAATTTTCAACCTTCAGGACCCTCCTCCTTTCTCAAATTGAAGAAACATCAACTCAATCAAGTTGAGTTCATAGAAATAGGGAGAAAGGCACAACACATCAATTCAATGTGCTTTTGCAATCACATCAACTTCGTAGCGTACACAGGTGGCTTATTCGTTTGAACCAATAACAGTAATTCATCTTTGACAATATCTTTTAGAGTACTTCTTATTTTCATTTTTTTCGAAGAATATGATGAATTTGTAAACATTTTTTCATTATATTGACGGGTCATTAGCATTTTAAGTATGTATGAAATTGAAGAGGATATTAAATTTTAAACATCCGTATAATTTCTTTGGTATCGCAGCAGCAGCATTATCACTGGTCACTGGAGTGAAGTAAATATTTGAGAAATTGTATTCATGGAATTTGGAAAAATCAGTTCATAATATATTTCTAATGATAGATCACTGAAGAGAATTCGACTTCAAGACATACCGGTAAAATAATTAATTTTACAAATCTCATAGTTTTAATTGATATATTGACATTAAGTAAAGTGCTATTGACTCATTGCCGTAGTTATATACGATGGGTGTCTGAAAAGTTTCTATTGTAACAAAGGAAGTGCGTTGGAAAAGAAATAACTTTTTCTACAATTGCGGTCCCTGTTTTGTATTTTCTCTCTTTATCTTATAAAGCAATGATGCGCAATATTCTTCTGCAATTGTTTTACCTTATTGAAGATACTCGATCAATAAAATACTATGATTATTAAAAAAAAACAGTCGTCTTCACTTTTCCAGTCGATAAAACCATTTTTGTCTTTTTATTGGAAGGTTTCCCCCTAGAAATCAACTATCTTGACTGTATTGTCATTTCAGGAGGTGAATTCAGGTTTTGTGTATAGTTATGAATGCTTAAATTGCGTCAATAAAGTGCAGAAAATGTTCATTCGAATGCGCTTCTGGTCTTTAGCTTCTCAGACAACCTTCGTACAAATACTAGCGTATTTGCATTACAGGTGTCATAAAGACTTATCCAACTCTCAATTTTAATGCAAGTTTTCATCGAAAGACTTGTCGTAGAAAGATATGCATTCATGATCATTATGGTTAAAAGTGGGGATCTGGAAAATTGAAAATAACAAACAGTTTCCCTTCAGTCTCCGAAGACGATAACTTTGTTATCGAAACGCGCGTCAGACAATATAATCGTGAGTGTTGGTGTAGTGGTGGTGTAAACAGTGTATTCAGTAGGAATATCGGTTCCAGAAATTTCAACTTAGTTAGGAGAATGGAAGGCACTTGTGACAAAAAAGCGTCACCTATAATTTTTAGTAGATGATGATGAGTGCTATCAAGTATTATAGAGTGAAAAAAATCATACCATGACATTGCTTTACTGATAAGTCCAAAACGGTAGAAACTATCAGAAAAGAGATATTGCAATCAAGTGGGGGTTGACAGAGAATAACTCCTTCAATTAATAACTTCAAAAAACCATTACTTGCATTGACAAATACCGATACTTAATTTTTGTGAAAAATACGCGAAACAAATATCTTCCTCTAATATCGGCATCTGCTATTCAACACTGGTATCGAGTTTACTATCAAGTTCAAACATGGCTAGGCCATCCACTGAACTGAAGATTGAGGTTAGAAATTGATTGATAATACTCTGGAACCGATTAAAACTTTACTCCTTCCTGTTCTAGAAAAATTCAACACTATTTTTGGCAATATAAAAAAAGGTGTGGATGGAAAAAAGTCGGTTTCTGTATTCTCCGGCGTGTACCAATTGCTAAGGTCTTGCTGTCCAGTTGAGTAGAATAGAGGAAGATTCATGTGATTTTAATGAAAAGTCCAATGAGATTCGAGCAATTTATGAACATCCAGCAAGAGGAAGAGTTAGAAGCAAAAATTGAAGAAGACATGACTGTTGAAGTAGACTCTCAAGAGGATGAATCTGAATAAATTATATAAAGAAATTAAAACAATAGTTAACACAATAATCTATAGCAATATTAATAATAAGGTAATAGAACTAGACCTTGACGGGTATAGTTACTTTAAACATATGGCGTGGAAATATGTGCATACCATGTAGAATGTGACTCTTTTAGAATTGCGATAACTCAGGAATGGTGACTCTTAGAAAAAAAATCATCATCTTTGGTTTGAGATTTATTTTGATCAAACTTACCGTTATCTAGACAAATCCAAAAAATCTCAAATTTTGACCTTTCTTTGACCTTCTTTGACCTTTCTCTCCGAATAACTTTTGTAGCTCACATAGGATCGATGGGTATTTTGAAAACTTGAAACTTTGAAATGGTTAACCCCGATTCTTCACCAATATTTTATTTAAGATTTTGCTAAGAATTTCGTGGTGAACATTCAAATTATCTAATTCATTGACGTTCATAGTTCGAGTATTTTACATTTTATAATAATTTGCATTATATTTTAGTGTTTGAGTGTATTGTAATGAATTTCTGTGATCACATGATTTTATTTTACTTCATCTTAACAGTTGCAATAAACTTGGAAACGATAAAATTTTTGATTGGAGAATAAAAATACTTTCTAAATGATATATCACAAGCCGATACTTAAAGGGATTGTATCTGTTATTCGAAAGGATTTGATGGATCGCATGTTCTAGAATGTCAATTTATTCTTTTTATTTCATGTGTTTCAGGAGTTTTCATAAATACGTAGTATGTATTCTTGGCCTCATATAGTAAATAAAGTGCTTTCGCAGAAATATTTTTATTATACTTACCTAAAAATACCTTTTTTTCATCTGTTCTTACAAACAGAATAACGGTCGGATAATTTTTCTCGACCTCCAATTTTTTTCCCTGTGATAAATAAAAAAATACATGATCCTACATCCAAAAGAGATTCCTTAGAGTGGCATCGGATAGGAGAACACGTGTAAAGAAGCAGAAGTCACGAAAAGTACCAAAAAAGTGATGGCTACAATATTTTGGGACTACAAGAAATTAGCCGAGATGTACACTTGCTTAATGATAAGGCTATCGTACAAGAATGTGGCTTCTCAGAGATTGGACACTCATCATATAATCCTGATCTAGTGCCTTCCGACTATTTGTTGTCCACGAGGAGGAAGGCTTATTTTAGTGGTAAAAGATTTAACAGCGACGATGAAATTGACCAGGTAACATTTTGACTCTAAATATTCATCATATTATTCAGTGGCGTAGAAGCTTAAGTTAGACGTGTAAGGAAATAAAATGACAATATATTAGAAAATAATCACAATTTTTCTTTAATTTTTATGTTAGGCTAATGGAGGCTGATGGATCGCACTACGTATATACAGTAACCAAAATAATGAGTTTTTGTAATTCTAAACGTGCCCAAGTGCAAATATTGGCAAATCCGTTATATGATGCTGGGTAATCAATTTCCTAAAACGAAAATCATTATAACTCAAAGCTTCTGTGAAATGATGTTTCCAATTTTTTTTTAAATTTTTATTATCAAACTGTCTTATCTATAACAATGAAGCATTTATAATTTCTGCTGACGACTATCTTTTCTCGTATCTCCAAGTAAATATTAGAGAAATAAACTATAAACGATTTGATGGCTCGTTCTTCCCATACACTTAAAATCCTTTCCCAAATCTGAAAATTATTCTAGTTCGGTATAAAATGTTATCATGAAACAATGCAGAATATTCCTGCAAATATTTACAGGAAATGAAATGTTTTGTTCTTATCGTGTTTCCAAGGATAAAACACGTTTCTTCAAAACAAGTTAAAACGTAATATTGATATCAAGTTTCCTACTGTCGGATGAAATGCTGTAGCTGCCAAACAATGGATTTTTATTAAAACATCGTCGTCTCAAGCGCAGTTCAAACAATTTAAAAATTTTGCAATTGATTAAAGGGATCCTCTAGCGTTTTAATATTAACTTTAATTTGTCTGTTTTAGAACCGGAATATTTAATTTTTAATAACGTTGTTGTTTGCAATATATTTAATCTTACCTTCTATGGAAGATTGTTCTCGTACAATTGAATTTAATAACAAAAGATATTTCTGCGTTATTTTCTCTTTCTTATTGAAAGTTCGCATAAATATTTATTTTGAAAAAATTAGCAAAGCAATTGTATTTCGCTATACAGTTATCACGAAAAAGTTGGAGCAAATCTATTAAGATTTTGATGATTAACCATTCGAAAAAAAGCAATTTCATGTTTTTTATGTATCGTAAAATCGGTTCACTGATTTTTACGTATTCAATAAAAAACGTTTTGTATTTATAGTACACGTGCAGAAATTTATAAAACCATAAATATCAATGAAAAATACCAGCTTGGTGTGCAAAATTATCTTATATTGAATATATTTTATTCCTCTTCTACGAAAGAGTTATTGAATTGGTTAAAGTCAAAATGCGAGACTTTCAAGTTACAAATAACTGTAATATGAAAAAAAAATATTATAATATCCATTAAAATATTAAAACAACTCAATTTAGAATTCAAACATTTTCTATTTTGAGAACAAACGCTGATTTTAGACAAGTTTAATAGGCTGGATAACAAATCTTATTCGCAAATAGAAATAGAAAATTCGAAGCTTCTAAGTCTCTACAAAGCTCAAATTCGTCCACCCTTGGAGTATTGCATGCTCATCAGGAGCTCAGGTCCGAAGAATACCTTAAGGATGCTCAACTCAATACAGAAAGATGCTGATACGACTCCGTCTTACTATCAGTCCAACGTAATCCTAACTAAAGCAGTATTTGAAATATATATTCGACAATCTAACTTGGCTCATGAATACTGAGGTCAAACGTCAATTTATCGAGACTCCAAAGCAGGTCTTTCCCAAATATTATAACCTATACATGTTCAATGTCAAAATCCACTGGTTTCCTTTCAATAGTATTTAGTTCTGTGCTTGGTTTTTGCAATAAATAAAAAAGTTTTTGGGCGCACACAAGCAATTCTGGTCTGAAGCGGACTTGTTTTTTTTGAAGTAGTATAAGAAAGTAGAGACAAAGTCGTAGTGGAACAAAAATCTATCATGTATTAGTCAATTTTGTTTCTCAATTTTTTAAGCGAAGATATTCTTAGAAAATGGCGCTTCTACTCTCCCTCCAATTTTATAATTTTCATACAGTAGCGCCGTCTCAAAGTTTAACAATAGTGAGTACACGTTTTAATTTTCACAACAGAAAGTTTGACGCTTGATTTATAATAGTTCTTGTTATAGTCCTTGGGCCCAACGACAAATTTTTACACACCGTTGAAACTTTTTATATCTGTTATTTAAGTGGATCAAATTTCGTAGTTGGCACACTATGGTAGTGGGCCATAAATAATTAGCGAAAAAAAATATGCCTGACAAAAATAAAGGGTAAGTTGTGGCATCGGTCACGTCAAATATGTCGAATTTATGGAATTATGGAATTTATGAATTATTCTAGCCGAAAAATTTTTGCTATAACGGACAATTTTTACTAGGAATATTCATAGTCGGATGGGTTACTGCAGTTTTTAGAAATGGAGCTAAAATATTTGGATATAGATATGATATATTCAAATCTATCGAGGAATATGTAGTTTAGAGACCAAAAATAACGTCGATAAAGTTTGCAATTGAATACTGATTGATAAATTGGCTGTGTATCAATAATATAGTAGCGGACTCAAAATACTACCTGTGTTGATTGGATATTTTCTTGATTATTTATTTTGTTATTTAATCATTTGTTAGAGAATTTATTGATGCTTTTGTTTAATGAAAAGAATAATTCTGGTTATATTACAAACAGAAATAATGTTCAACGGATTAATCTCCTACCCAAACTAAAATATCAAGTAATAAGTATGCAATAGTTTGAGACTGATAAAAAGTGCAACACAATTTTTTAAAGATCTTCAATAATTGTACAGTGATTATCAAAAGATATCATTTTGACGTAAAAAGCATTGGGGGCTTGATGTCCATTGATGTAAATTAATCAAATTTCATGGAAAAGTAGTAAAATCAATTTTAAGCATGTGTATGTTATACTTCTATATAAAAAAACATTTATATTAATAAACGAAGTTCATGGAACCGAACAAATGGATTTGTTGACTTTATTGAGAGTTGACCTCCACTCCCGTACGGAATTTTGTAACGCAAGAATAACATATTGGGAAACTTTGTATTCGCAAAACGTACGCGAAGGAAATGAAATATAAATCTTCAAATAGATATGTAAATTCGAAAGGGAGTCACATATAGTTTATTTAAATTTCAAGGGCTAGTCAACACACGCATACTGTTCTTAGGGTTTTACAATGATGTGTTGTTTGGGAAACAAATATCTGATGTTTTTGCATAGAGCAGTTCGTGAAGTTGGTTTTCGATTCACTGAATTAGTATGGTGTTTTTTTATGTCTATTAGAAAAGCTGCGAAACAAAAGGATCAGAATTCACAGTATTCATTACATAATTAACGAAATGAACAAAGAGAACGTGTTTCTCAATTCACGATAAGCAGAATATAAAACAAAAGAGATAATTGGAATACGTTAGAAATAGATCGAAACAAAATTGACCAACAGATAATATCTGTACTTTAATTTTTATCAATAAGATTTTTCACTTCTGATGTTATGAATAAAACAAAAATCTCATTGCACACTATCGCTTTGATTTTTATTTATTTTCATTTTGACAGAGGATTTAATAATTGATAGTATCCCAACCTTATTCCAAACTTCAAATAATTGGTTTACTTATAACAATATTTGCCTAACTTACAATTTTTCGATTTGCCTTGATATATAATATAATAATTTGACTATAAGTATCATACTTGAAGTACTAATTTCATTGTACAATTCTTGTATGATGAATTTGAATTCTTTCTGGTTTTTTTTTGTTTCAAAGTGCTTTTGGTCTGATTCGCGATTTTGAATCGTTTTTGGAATAACTATAAATTCTGTCCTAAGCAACGAGGCTATGCTCTTCTTCTTGACTTTAATTTTCTTATTAACTGCTACGTGATATTGCTAAATTGTTGATTTTTCGAACTATCGATGAAGATGTTTAATCCACGATGCTGTGCGTCGACCTATGCCTCTCCTACTCATTATTTTGTCTTTTATTACCAAGTAAGGAAGATAGTACTTTCCAGGGCTGCCCATCAAATGACCAAAGAATTCTAATTTACGTTTATTTACAGTGTTGACTATTTTTAAAGTTGAGGATTATTCTTGCTCGTAGCTCCGCGCTAGAATCCTATTTATTATTGTTTTACAGTTCACAGGTACGTTAATTTTTCTACTTGATCTATTTGCACGTTATTAACTGAGATTTCTCTTTCTAATACATTTTGTGGTCAAGTTATAACTATATATTCAGGCTTCATTATATTAAGCTTTAGTTCTGGCACACTAAGACGGTCATTGAAGTTCTTCAAGCTTATATTGTTGACAAGTTCTTCATTAACCAAGACACTCTTATCAGCGTTCTCTAAACTTCAAAGTATAAATTGAAGAGCTATAGAAATAGAATGGACTCTAGTTTTTTACTTGTATGCTTATTTGAACCCCCGGGGTCCTTTGGTGATTTATGCGAACGCTGATACCAGTAAGGATTAGCAATAATGCTTATATATTTATCATCAATGGGCGACTTTTCGAAAACCTTGAGCATCTCATCATCTATCGAACGTATTTTCAAAATCGGCAGCACAAATATAAACATCCAAATTATCCAATCCATTTCGAAAATCAAATCAGGTATTTTCAATGCCTTTTTCTTGTTTTTTATAAACTCTGTTGTAATTTCTCAAAAATGCTGAATCTGAATGACCATAAACGTTAATCTCAACCTATCTGGTGAAATAATGTCAGTTTCATAAATAATTTTGAGCAATTTCGTTAGTACTTTATCCAATTTTTCTGTTTTTTGAGTTGTTTATTTATCTGGACACTTCGATACTAGAATCACCAAATAATAAAGAAACTTGGCAAAAATTGAGAAAATATTTTACATATTTATTTACTCACGTATAATAAACAAACTAAAGACTCAATAGCAAGCTCTACGACCTTTGGAATTGTTTACCAATAAGAGATAGACACTAGATGAAACATGACGTTCCCTTCTTATTATTATTCAAGTAATGAGAAAAGCGAGTAAATATGTTCAGCCAGTGCTCATCAAACAGTTATATTGGAACTTTGTCAACTCCAATCGATAGTCGGCACATCTTTAAAAGTTAAAAGATAAAGTTTTTTTTACTTAGGTATCGATTTTTCAAATAACACCTTACGACAAATCACAAACTTAACTATTAAATCGTATTGAGCTTAGTTAAATTTTCGGTTCAATATGGCATCTGAAGAGTTGAAGTAATTTGTTGATGTTGAGAGATGTTTTTTTAAGTTTCTGTGGCGGCAATTTAGAAGAAGTCAGAGAAATTGTGAAGAAGTACTGCTGGAAATATATAAGAAAATGTTTATGCAAATAAATTTAGAGGGTCGTTTCAAACGGTTGCTGTTCTCATCATATCACTTGCTGAACTTAATGTTGAAAAATGTTGAAACTAGAATCGATAATTTTGTTTCCCCATAGACCCAAACGTTAATAATTCATCTGGTTCTAAAGATGATTTAAAATAATTAGTTTGACCATTTTTTCATTTTCTTAATTTTGTTTGTATATTTTTTAAATCATAAATATTACCTGTGCCAGAATGAAAATTCGATAATATGATTACACTCAAAATAATGATCTTCTTATAGTCAAAATGCAACAAATTTTCATCATTTTTCATTTTTTTTTAGCTTAGTTCTAATTTTTATCAAAACTTCCTGGATTTTTAAGGAAGAGATACAAAAAAATTGTGAAAACTATAAATCCTTCATGTGTTCCTGTAACAAAGTTTCAATATTTCGTATTAGCAAACCTATATGAAAAAATATTAACATCTACTGATAAAATTTGATATAACATATCCTAATTGCGCGCGCAATGGCAGTAACTGTCGTCGCAGTACAAGAAAGAATAAAATAAATGAAGTACCTAATTATATGAATCTGTCGAACGACCCTCAAAAAAGAATGTTTCATATTTTTATCCTTTCTCAAAAATGACATGAACTCATCTTCTTTTCTAAGAAAAAAAGTGAACTAATAACAATGCAAAAAATATTTGAAAATCAAAAGTTTATTTTTCAGCCAGTCACGCTAAAACATTGAAAAATTACTAAGATACTAAAAAATATATAACCTTGTAAATAAAAATAGATATTAATATAAATTTTGTACAAGAAAAATTATATAAATCAGCGACTACCTATAACTAATTATTAACTATAAACTAACTTTTCTGGTCAATAATTTTTTACAAAAATTTTATTCGATAGAGATAATGGCCCAATATTTAAGCCCTTCTAGTATCATTATTTTACAATTAATTTTTAATCCTTTTTAATTCACTGAATTTTCGGTCGTCTGAAGGTTAAAAAAATTGTTAATGCTAGACCAAAATTTGTAAAACAGGTCATAACATCATCTTTGACTATAATGTATAATATTTGAGTTAGTTGATATCCACCAGGAAAAAGATTTTGACTGAAGTTATCTCATTGAAAAGTTGTAAACCGTCTATATCTTTCAATGTAGCTTCCTGTGTGTACCCTATGCCCTTAACTTAATATTTGACTCCATGCCACCATGCAAGCTTTCATAAGATTATCATTAGAATTGTTCTCGTGCAGGAATCATAATATTGATTAACACTCTGATAATAAATGTATTGTAAAATAGAAAGAAGTTTTGAACTGCTGAAAGGAAATGGAAACTGTTTCGTTAGAGCCCTCTTAATCAAATAAACGAGCTTTGTTTCCCTAAGAGTTGAAATAAGATGTTCATGATCAATGTACGTATGCATGTTAAATCTAAATTAAATGAATATATTAAAATGGAAGAAGTTTCCACCATTCACGTTTTTACTATCAATCCATGGCCAGTTTTAGCTAATGCTCAAGACTTATCATGTACATCAATATTAACAGTAGATAAACACAACACAAAACATACCCATTGCCATTTACTTTTAATGTTTTTGTCGAGATAAATTAACATTTTTCTTAATTTCCTGAACGCTTTCCTGATATTTGTTCTAAATGGAAAGAATTTTGTGGAATTCAATGTTTTCAATCATGAAATTATTGCTTGTGTGAAAATCATTTTCTGAAAAGCCCCATCTTTTCTACCTCTCATCTGCCTTCATTGTCTACTTCCATTTATGAAGATCACAGTTATGCCAAATTTCATGACTGTAAAATAAGCCAAGAACATGTTTTTTATCGTAAATTGTTGTTGTCAATCTAAATAAACCAAGAAAATAGATTAATTCTGCCACGTACCATCAAGGTTACATACATAATGTGTAATCATAAAGAGGAATATATATATTCTGGATGTTTATAACATAGTAAATGCTTTGTTTTTGTTAAAGTATAAATATATGAACAATTATTAGGTATTATCTAAACACAACTAATGATCAGATGGTAGCTCTATTTGTATAATCAAAATGCAAATCTCGGTTTCAACCGATACATTTAACGTAATTAATACACTCTCTAAACAATCGGTTAATCTATAAACAAATTTCTGGTACACATTTGGAATATCCGGTGAATGTAAACGAATTCAATTAAATTCTAAGGGACTATAAATTCAATAATTAGACGAGAAGCTTAATGTACCATTTCCGAGCGACATTAACCATGTGTTTCTTGACAGTTGAATTAGACAAATCTTTATGAGACGCTATTTTTTGGTCTGTATTTCAACAGAAAATGGATTTACGTAATAACAAGTTTTAGTAGCGGGCATATATGTGTAGCTAGGAAGCGTGAAATTAATTTATCACAAAAACAGAGCGATTCATTATCCTCCTTTATTCTGGACGTCAATACTTTAAAAGTATATCAAAAGTAGGTAGTTTGAGATTTTTATCATTTATTCAGAAAACATACCAAGTATACTTTCAAACTTCTGAACTGACTTTTCCTACTAGATCGAGTAGTCGATTTGTAATCTAACGTTTGCATTAATTAAATATTGAAATTATCTACAAAGAGTTGATAAATAATAGTATTGACAGATTTCGTATTGGATGTTATTCAGCTTAGAGAATATAGCAAAACCTCACTTCATATTTTAATTTTAATTATTTCTGCACTTTTAGTTGATTTTTTAAATTCGTTTTGTATTCTAATCTACTTTGGCTAGAGCTTAAAACCTCTGCTCTGATTATTATGAAATGGCCAGCGCGTGAATTTAATAGAGCGGTTTCCTTTTTAATACCAATTTTCCAGGCCATTTCTTTCAGGCCTGTACCACGAGCTCTTAACATTTTCAGATTTTAAATTACAAAACTAGAGAAAATTCAAGTTTTAAGTATTTCAAGAGTTTCCTCTATTCAGTTTTCAAGTCTGATAATCTAGTTTATATAAACTCTATTAGTTTGAGACATGGTTTGACGAGAGGTGACAGGTTTCGATTTAATTTCATCTCATGAGCTTCAAATACTTGATTGTTAGCAAATGGTAAAGAGAGATGAAGCTGAATAGCAGCTCTAATTGGTCGTTCAGACTAGAGATTTCGAACTAGAGAATATTGAACTACTCGCATAAGGTACATAATCCAATATTCATCGCGTTATTTACCAGGAAAATAGTTTTTCTACTTTGAAAAATGGCAGACATGTTATAAATTATTAAAATTCTAAACAACAAACAATACTTATGATGACAAAACTGGAAGAGGAGATTCACCATCATGATCTACTTTTTTGTATTTACGTCCATTTCAAGTATTTCGCGTTATTATTTTTGCGTCACCTGTCTCATTATTTTCAAGGTATCCTTAAGCAAAAGTAGTTGATGATCCACTGTCATGGCATTTCAGTGCAGTTATATCTCATCTAATATCTACTAGTAAAGTTGTATAGCGTACGAGCTTCAAAAACAATGCCCTGTATATAAATTACAGTCTGGTAGTGTTAAAAATATAACAATGTCTTTCCCCGTGGCTCCAAGGTACTTAATACAAATACTTTATGAGTAAAATTTGGAGAATAATTGAGAGAGAAATGATTCATTGTCAAAAAATTGCTACAGTAGACAAAAGCTTGTAAAAACTAAAAAATAAAAATAACTAAATAAAGATACAAATATAATAAAATTTTAATATACAGAAGGAAACCACAATGAGTAACAAAATTATACATAATAATTAGTCTGTAAGTCCATAGAAAAATTAGAACCAGTATGCAGCATGCCCGGAATTGATTGTGCATTTTTATGCATTGTGAAAAATTGAGCCCTTAACTAGTTCTGAGCTTGGAGTAGGTAGGTGATACGGACACCAACTTTTCTGAAATTGGAGAAGCGTGCTTACGAATAGGCAAACGGATTCAAAGATGAATAAGAAAAGAAGAGTCAGCATTTTTAACCTATTAAAGAAGTCGCTGCATTTAGCTCCGCTGTTCAGACCGAGTAAATATCTAACAGCTCTCTTCTATAGTTTGATAAAATTAAGTCGCACCACACGTACTCCCAAAGGTAAAGGCAAATCGGAGATGCGACTCAATAAGGACATAATAAACTGCTAAAGAGATGGATAAGTTCGGTTTTTTGAGAACTGATCTCAGCGCAAATATCGTTGCAATAATCCAGGATTATAGTGGAAAAAATTTCCGGTACAATGAAGTGTCTGACAATTTTTATAATTGTTACAATGTCATATACATCAAGAAATCTGTGCGTGGAATCACATAGATTCATCAGCACCGACATTGGCGACGTAAAAAGTAAAGTTCTGTCAAGAAAGTTATGTACGATGTTTTATTTCGTAGCACAGAATCAGTAGAAGCAAGTAAGCTTAAAGATGAACGCATACTTACAGCTGGAAGACTCCAGCTTTCTTCCGACACCTTAGAGAGGGCAAAAGGAAAAAATAAGGAGGAGAAGATAATGAAATTGCAGTTCTCGAGTTAGATGATATTCGTAGTACAAAGCAGACAGTTGAATTTTCTTGTAAATACAATATAACAATCATTGAGTATCCACCTTTTTCGCCTGATTTGGTTATAAATGATATCTGGTTATTTTTCAACCTAAAAAAACATTAACGTGATCCAAGTTATAACTTGGAGGATGAGATAGATGAAGCAATTAATTGATATTTTTAGAGAATTCCAAAAACTTTCAGTCTTTGGAAGCTTTGATTACTAAAATGCAACCTTGTCTCTATATATTGCGTCACCAATGTGCTATCAGTTGACTATTAATTTATAAATTTATAGGGATGAATAAAAAAAATGGTATATGCTGTTGACATTATCGAATTATAATGAAAAATGAATTTCCAAACAGCTGCCAACGTTTTAATTTTCGGCCCCATAATAGTTAATATCCCTAAGATGAAGTATTAATTTCTATAAAGAAATTTTTACTTCCATTCTAATTGTAGAAGAAGAATGTTAATAAAAAATTATTAAAAGTTTTATGGGTGCTAACCGAAATCTAACCGATTAACCACGGAAAAGTTCTTTCAACTTTGGTCTTTTATATTTTCATCAACGGATCATTTTAAAAGTAGGCAATTAATTATGCAAAAGGGGAAAGAGTGGAGAAATTGTAGAAGTTGAATCTAGTTAGAAATACGAAATACGCCAAAATTATATTAAAATCTACATTTTAATACCAAGCGTTTTTGTTCTTTTTCCATCTTTCAAATCGATTTATCATTCAGCTGGTTTTCCATTGTCGCTATAGAACTTGTATTTAAATATCGAGTAGAAAAAATAGCAGATGATAATATCTTTGGGTCCTCCGAGGCCACATAATAAGAACACTTTATATTCCGTCTATTTTGTTGTCCTCTACGCTCTTCTCTCTGGAGACTTCCATTCTGGTATTCATTTTGGTTACATGTGTTCTGGTATCTTTTGGACGTGACCATACTACTACTAGTGCTTTGTTTGTAGTTTCGTAATATTCTACCTATATTTGTATGTTAATGGCCCGAAAGATCATTCCTCTATATTAGTAACAATTAGCGAGCACATTAAGGTAAGAGAATCTGAACAAACTTTAACTAATAACCGGACTGACTGGGAAAGTTTCAAACAAAAATTTAGTGACAGAGTTCCCGTGTCAGAAATAATGAGCAACTATACGAAGAAGCTAAACATATAAAAAGCAGCATAGAAATTAAAAAAAAATCCATCTTCTTAGTAGAAGAAGGAGAAACAAATTTTAATTTTCTGCAATTTATATTTTATTGGTTCTCGTGGCTCTCGACTCATCTCTTATAAACCATTTCAACCGTTCTCATTATGTTTCTTATTGCAGTTGTACCATGTTAGGTGACAATCTATAGTCTTTAGTCAGAGTTGTTCTCTAGAACTCCATGGAATTCTATGGCTTGTTTTGCTTATGCTATTTCTGTCTCTATGTCTTTTACATATCTCGGTGTATTAACGATCTTATGTTGAAATTTAAAATTTAAAAACTATAGATAGTTTTCTTTTAAAAAACTGAACATGCAGCCAGTTCTATTTACTCATATTTTAAGTATCCATAATTCGTAATATTTTATTAGTTTTCTCATCTTATCATTCACTTATTCTCTTTTCTTTGCAAAAATAACCAAACCCTTGTTTTAGTAATTTTGTTTTGACAATCAATTCCGTTAATTCATAGCCTATTTTCAATTTGGATTTTATGTCTACCTATAGTTTTCCCTTCAATCTCCAACGTTCATTTTTTCCATAGATTCACATAGTATTCCCTTGCTTTCTATAAGTATATAAATATTATTTCGATATCCTTGTTCTTATTTTTGATCTGCATTATAAAAAATTTAATCTTCAGACATGACTTTTTTTAGCAATACTGATTGTTCTTCTATTTTGTTTTTTATTATCGTAAATAAGAGCCTCGCGATTGAGAGCACAACTCTATTTCATCTATAATTGTTGTTAAATCCCTATAAATGGAGGATATGCTAGATAAACTCCATTCACTTTGATTTTCATCTCATCTTTCGATCTCATTAAATAGCAACTAAATGAAAGATATGATTTCTTAGGGCTTCATTCAAATATTTCTGTTTTGTTCACACTTATTGTCACTAGGTTCTGTTGATTGTGTTCTGGTGGATCTTATTCTCTCCACTTGTTAGGTGTGATTATTTATACTATATTCTAATGTTTATTATTGTTCCGAACGATTTTCTTAAATCAATTCTTTGATCAAGAAGTGTGCATCCTTCCAGCGCTTCTCTTGTTTTTTATTTCTCCAGTATGGAGGTAATCCTGTAATCAAATCCACTATTTTTATTTCTCTATTCACCTTGATTGTTCTGTATTTGTAACTTGTTGAATTCTTTTCACATCATGATAACTGGAAACTGGAAAATATCTTTGTCAACCCTTTTGAGATGAACTAACAACCGGTTACTTCTGATATCTGTTTTGAATAATGTTACGAAAAAGCTCGCGAAATGGGTCCTTGGGCATTAGTCTACAATGGAGTTTTAAAATTCGGAGAATTGGCGCGGCGCCTTTCATCTGTTTTTTATAAATGAAGGACGCGCCTCCGATGAACTTTTTATTGTAGAAGGTGGTTTCTTTCAAATAATTTCTAGGAAAGTATACTTATTTATTTCTTTTGCTTCTTCTTGTTCTAGAACTTTGAAGAATTTTATTTAGGTATATAAATGATTTGAGTAAACGCAGTAAGCTAGTTTGAAATTAGTTTACGAATTAGTAAAAGTAATCGCAGAAATTATTCAAATGATATTTATAAGTAAATTATTATAAGTTAAGTGTATTGTATAGTATTAATTCACTCTAAGAATAGAAAGACTATAATTAAATATGAAAAACGTTACAATAATTTAAGTTTAATAACCCTGCCGAGTAATATTTTTCTATATTGGCCTTATCTTATTTAGTTTAGATCCAACGATGACCGCAAAATTTCCGAATTGTCTTTTAGAGTACCCTATTGGCCTAATAAACCCAGCAAAATTTTATGCATTGGAAAACATACATCATGTAATCTAAGGATAGTATCTGTAGATAGGAAACAAAGTTGATAATTTATTTTCCGATGGTAGAGAACAGAATAGGACTGCGTGAAACGTGATAAAAAAAGACAAATACATTTATAATTTACAAATTTATACAGAACACAGTTCTTGTTTCATCTACTATCTCGTACCAACAACCAAATAATCGTATTTACATATTAAAAATAATTTAGGGATGGCAAATGAAAAAAATATATCGATAAATATTTTTTAACAATACCCATTTTCGCAGAACAAAAAATATCGATGTCAATTGTCAATTTATTGGAAATAATATGAACACACCGCAGACATTTTCAAGCTGAACAGCTACCCCACGTAAAGTGACTTCATCATCATTTTTGCCTTCACATGGCTATCTAAGAGTATAGGAAAAAATACTCCAGCCGCTATTTTCGATGCCATTTCGGCATTTTAGCTAGTATATATTGGTAGACGCAGAGGATACGGTCTAAAATAAAATCATTTTCTCCCAATCACATAATTTCATTTTCAAGTTTCCTGTCACCATAAACTATAGATAAAAAACTATGGTTTTGTGTCGAATACGACTCTATAAAAAAAGTTGATGAAATATTTTTAAGTCGTGGAAGGCGTATTTATAGATAAAGATCATTTTCTGGAAGCTACCAAACCCGTTTCCGGATTTCGGATGATAATTTATGAACCCATTTAAAGTTTAAAATTTCCAGGATCCGTGACTCGTGACTGGCAAATTTAATTTTGGCGTGAAATGCAACCAAGAGCTTGCTTTTTACCCAATCAATGAGAAATATAATACTTTGAGTGCTCTAAGAGCTCGTTAGAAGCTTAACAATAATGTCGAACACAATTCGTTATTTTTAATATGAGCTGAAACTTGAGGCGGTATTAGCGCGAATGTCAACAATATCGTCTTCAATCGATATCTCAAACTAGTTTTTTACTTTTAATTATATTGAAAATCTTTCAAACCTCAGTATAGTTTTGAAGCATTTCTGGTAATTTTCACATTTAGTTTCTCTTTGAAATTTGTTTGTAAAGCTAAAGTTTACAGAGCCCTTCGAAAAAACTGTTATTGTTGTCTCAGTGCCTATCTTTAATAATATTATAAATGTGAATGTAAGTTTGTTACGTTTTCACCCCACACATATTCTTGGAGGTATTAGAAATAACATAGAATACTTTCAATGAAAAAAAGTTTTTTACGAGATATAAAACAATTTTTTATCAAAAAACTCAAAATCTAGCTTCCTCAATACCATCTAGCATTCCGGTGAAGGAGTTCCAACACTGTAACACCGTTAGGTGTCATTGAGAAGGCATTCGACAAGGTTCGTCATCATAAACTGATAAATATCCTACAGGCAACAGGAATTGAAAGCAAGGATATCAACTTTATAGCGAATTTTTACTAGAATCAAAAAGTAAATTACGACTCAAAGACAAATTAACTCCAAATATCAACATTGGGAGAGGAGTCAGACAAGGCTGTATACTGTCACTACTACTTTTCAATTTATACTCGGAACATATATTCCGAGAGGCCTTTGGTGAAGATGTTGAAGAAGGTATAAAAATAAATGGGGTTACCGTAAACAACTTCCGGTACGCCGATGACGCTGTCCTCGTAGCTGACTCAATGGAAGGTTTACAAACGTTATTAGATCGAATGGTTGAGAAATGTCAGGAGTATGGAACGAAAATTAATATCAAAAAGACTAAGTACATGATCATCAGCAAAAATCCAGTAAACGATGGTGACTTTGTTGTTGACAATGAACCATTAAAACGAACCGAAAAGATTAACTATTTGGGAACAACTATTAATGACAAATGGGACCACTCAACAGAAATAAAATGTCGCATTGAGAAAGTTAGAGCAGCATTCATTAGACCAAAAAACATCTTGTGCAGTCACGATCTAAGTTTACAGCTACGCGTTAGGGTATTGAGATGTTAGATGTTTTCTATTCTTTTGTATGGTTTGGAGGCATGGCACTGACGGAAGCAACTCTTAAAAAGCTCGAAGATTTTGAAATGTGGACATATAGGCGTATGCTCCGAATCAGCTGGCAGGATAGAGTGCATAATGACGATGTTATGGTGTAAATGAGGAAAGAGAGAGAGATTGTAAGATCTGTTAAGACCAGAAAATTATTTTACTTCACACATATAATACGCAATCCTTCATACTCTGCTCTTCAAAAATACCTCAGAAGCAAAAGTCCCGTGCAGCAAATGTTTCACGAAATAAAGAATCTTCGGTTCAAGCAGAGACGAGAAGACAACAGCAAGCAGAGAGACAAAGTGATTTGAGAGCAGCTGAAACTCCTCTTCAGATACGAGTTCATTCAGAAAGATAAGCTACTCTGCATTAGAATGGACTGTTCCAGTGGTAACGTTTCACTTCCATTACTTGGCGAACCAGAAGAGCCTTCAAAAACTTAAGTTTTACATATGAGTTAAAGGATCAGGAATATCTTCATCACTCATTCTATATTATCAAAAAATGACGAAACAATCAGTAAAATAAATATAGACCTCCGGTAGCATTTGGGAATTTCAAACGACAATAAGAAGTCTTGAAGACTCTGAATAACTTTGTTCCTAAGATGTTATACTTAATACTGATAGCCTAACAGATGTAAAGACGCATAGAGATGGAGATGAGGAGGTTTGATGAAAACTAGCAAAACTTTTGTCTGAATTTACGGTTTTTTACGGTTGAGAGTTGAAACGTAATCTCAATCTATTAAAAGAACGACCAGAGCTGAAAGTCTCAAGATTGGATACAAAAAAATATTAGCACCAATATAAAGAACGCTAAGCAGTTTTAATGTATGAATTAGTAGACCAATTAACAGATAAATATCAAAACATTAATTCCAAAATGAGGTTTTTGTCTTCAATTGTCGAAATAGATGGAAAAAAATAGAAAAATCCTCGTAACGGAGTCTGTTTTATAAAAGAAAATTTTAGAAACTGCTCATAAAAGGAAAAGAATTCACGTCGTTAGTCGGGTTGTTAATCTTTGATAATATTCTTATGAAGATTGAAGTTTGATCGAAATGTCCAAAATAATTTCCATGAATCGAGAACATACATTAAGTTAATTAAATATAGGTGAGTCTATGAAGTAAAGAACTCAAGTAATAAATCATTTTATAGAGCATAACTGAGTTACGAGGAAATATCCTGCATTCTTCTCTTGAATGCACTTCATTTCAAATTTTGGCACTGGCTCTCGGTTTTAAAATTCGAATATAAAGTAGTAGTCATACTGATAAGGTCGATGCATTTCCGATTCAGTAGCTTAATAGATGAAATCTAATTTGTACATAAATTAGATCTTCGCCAACAGAGACGTATTAACCTTATTCTATCCGGGAAATTGCTGTCTGAATGAAAAATTACTTAAAAGGAATTCTAACAGAATGATCTATTGAATTCAGAAGAAGGGTGGTTGATTGTTTTTATATTGCGGTATAACTATAGTAAACACATGGAGTTTGAATTATTCTGCAAGCAGGAAAATAACTGTGTACCACATATAAAACATGTGTTCATAATGAAACGTAACTTACGTAATTTACGAAAATGAGTTGGATAAAACTAAAACCTAATATCCATATCTTTCTGTATAAGATATAAACAAAGTATATAGTATCAGTTTATGCCGTTTTTCTCTTGTTTAAAATCTTTTTTCGAGTTCGGCAGATAAAATGAATAATGAAATGAATAAAAGGCGATAAATCGGAAGACGTTACTCATTGTATTGCGATCTATCCCAGATCTATCTTTTTGTGTAAACTTAAACCAAATATCGTTAAAATAACAACTTATATATTTTCTTATTGTATGTTTCCACTTCCATCAATTATTAGTATCACTTCAGTATTTACAAATTTTTCATTAAACATGAAAGTGGATTGAACGGAAAGACTATCTTAGACGGATCCTAAAATACAGAATATTCTAATGCAATTTTCCAAATGGATGTTCAAGATTTTCGATATCGGGATGATAAAACAGAAGTACACTCTTCTAGAGCAGGTTGCGTCACCGTGTTTTGCTGTTTTTTTTCGAATACAATCCTGGTCGCACTTCATTACAGGATAAATTTCGTGAAGGTCGACCGAAATCGGCTATGGTGCCAGAAAACATTGATGCTGTGCATAAACTGGTATTGCAAGATCGTCACGTGACATACCGCGAAATTAAAAAGAGAGGAATGTAAAAAAACAGACTATCAATAAAATACGAAAGCGATCTTGGAACTGACTAAACAAAATAATTGCCATTAAAGGAGATACTTGAAGAAATTAAAGGAATTACAAGGATATACTGAACTAGGAGTCAACTAGGCAAAAAATAAAAGACAGTAATGTGATTAGCCATGAAAATAGAATGAAGCCAGGATGGACGGAGAGTACAGGACAGAGCGACTACGACAGAAATAGGAGAGCAATGTTGTAGAAAAAGAAGAAAAATTGAAACTCCAACAGAGGAAAGCTAGATTATTAGCTAAGAAAGAAATACGTAGAAAGAATGACACGGAAAGATATACGACCCTTATTGGTAATTTAATACAATAGCAGGGTTTTGAGATAGACAAATAAAAGCAAATACTTATAATTGAATATGGCTTTATTGTTTTTCACAATATTCTCCATTAAGATCAATACTTTTATATGCATTCCAACCAATTGTCGAAGTTTTTTTCCTATTCCGAATGACGTACATCCAAAACATATTATTTGAATGCATCAACTGCTTCTTCAGGTGTAAAAAATAAAAAAACGTTTACCTCGTAATTTATTTTTAATCTGCGGGAATAAGAAGAAATCATTTGGTGCCGAACAAGGACTCTACGGTGGATGACACATAGATTAAACGTTTTGATATGATTTATTTTCAACGATTAGTTTCTCTGATTCTTTCGAACACTTTTGGGAAACAAATTCTGTTGTACCATTCAGAATTGACCGTTCTAAATTGCTCTAATGAAACGATGGCACGTTCTGCACTTTTTTGAACCAAGCGTTTTATTCAGCAGCTGTCAAATTATACGGTAACCAAAGCGAATAGCCAAATGTTCATGCAATATTGAATGTATACGAGTGAAATTAATGCCCAATTATGCCTCTATTTCACGGTATGAAACGTGAGGAACTTGCAATATACCCTTTATGTACAACAGCTGATTTTGGACGACATTTAGGAATGTCATCTTGTAGCGTTCCGATTGAATTCGGAAAAACGCTTTTGGTTCAATCCACGTCGAAAGTAATAGAAAATCATACGAAAATGTTTCAAATGTGTCTAAACAACTCAAGTACCAATCCTCGTATCATTAATAATACAAACCTATATCTGTGATGAGTGAAAGTGAAAATAGAATGATGTAATTGGCTCAATGAAAATTCAAAACTCTGGAAATAATAGAAATAATTTGTTTCCAAAGCAGAGTCAAAAACTGCGATGATGAATGCTGTCTTATACAGAGATCCTTCCTGTCATCCAATCTTCAAAAATTCAAGCCGTCCTATTATTCTTTCTTGGCATGCTTTCTTGAGTAGTTGTGGACAGATACGTATTTCTATTCATAATAAAAATTTAGTACACTGGAAATTATAAAATATGTGAATTCATAGAACATTGAATGATTGTTTCTGTACGGTAAACCATGAGATATTAAAGTTTTGTGATGCCTACATCTAGTGATAGTTAATGAGTATATGGTGGAATTAATCAAGTCATCTCGTTAGAGCTAATGTTTGTTGAACAAATTCCGCAATCAAGCTTCACAAATAAGCTACGTGGTTGATTAATGAGATTGATTCTGTAGAAATTGTCACAAAACGATTTGGTGACAACTTGATCCGATTTAAAGTAAATCCCTCCAGCACTAATATAGCAACTACAGATATTTTTCCAAGTTTTTTCCAATTCTGGGAATTTTTGACTAAACCTCCTGAACAGTATCCTCGTCACAGTTGTTTTGATGTTGTCAATTGAATAAAAATGCCCGTTTCTAGATCGTCTTCCATTTTGGAGACGAGAATAGGGCTGCAAGGCGATAAATCCGATGAATAAGATGATTGTGATAACAATGGAATCTTTCTGGATGCTCAACTCACTGTTATGGAATACTTGATTCACGGTCTGTTCTGATGGAACGAACTCTTTGTGTATCATCCCGCAGCTGACAAATAATACGATAAGCATCGTTTTCAATTTTGACTTGCTTATGCGAGTGATAGCCACGTTTCCCTTCTAGGTCTGCTTCTATAAACGTAGGATCATTTTCTACCAATTCCAAGCGAGTATTCTGCGAATTGACGCTCTGAAGGGATTCGTTGAATCTTGAGTTGAAATATACCTGACGTTTTCGTAGTTGATATTCAGTAGTTTAGTGTCAGTGCCCACCTCGGTCAGTCTCCCTAATTACGCTTCGTCTTCCATGCTTTCACGGCTCGCATTGATCATTTTATACCAACAAAACCCTCACTCACGGCTCATAGAATCTTCAAAAATAATTTTAATACTTTACCGTATATTTCAGTCGCTTAGGACGCTCCACAGTGGCACTGCTGGTAGAGGAATATGCTTTTATATGAACTCTTTCACATGGAGCACTGCTAGAGGCAGACAAGAACGTTTCTAGCATCGAAACTCCTGTACAAGGCGCGAATCAGCAGTACCACTTAGCAAAGTATACTGTTTCCAGTAAGCGTCGCCGAAAGGAAAGTACTTGTCTTGCCTATATTTAGTGTGAGTTTGTAAGTGAATAGTAGTTGTGTCCGCTACACGGAGGCGCCACTCAGAAATGCCGCAAAGGAACGAGCTATGCTTCTTGGCGGAGCCGCTGTGAAGCGCTGTAGAATGCCTCATGAGAAGGGACTTTTATTCGCCCTACATTGGATAGCGACGCTGGAAATTTCCCTTCTCTCTTTTTGTGACGATCACTACTAAGGCACGAGTACACAACATACACCGAAGAGAGAATAATTCATTGTGCGGAATTGGAAAAAATATGCAGGGTTACCACAAGCGTGCAATAAAGAGTCAGTTTCGTCATCTGATGTACAAAATTAGCAAGTCGAGAATATATATAAATGAATGAACTGAAAAATGAGGAAATTACCGAAAATTCCGTTATAACACGAGTTCGACATAAGCACTATCACGTTTTAATTAGAATGCGTAAATTTGCTAATGGATTCCATTAGATACGCGTGATTGGCAAATTGACTTTCAAAATAATTTTAATTATCCGACATGCTGTTGGCAATATGTTAAAACATCTAATAAGAGTTTGTTTCAAAATTTGAGAGCTATTTAGACCGACAGTAGGTAAGCTTAATTGAATTCACGTGTCTAAAAATCGAGTAATAGGTTCAGTTTCTTTTTTATCACGTATTAAGTTCATTTTAATATAAAAAGCAGTACAGTACAGAAGAAAATGAAAGAAAACTTATCAAAAATGTGCCATAAAGTTTACCATAAAATCAAATCTACTGAAAATATAACAAATTCTGTTTAAATAAGTCATGCCCTCTCCAGACTCTCGCGAGGGGTCTCCTAGAAGCTCTTGAGTCTTGTCCAGTGAAGACGGAGAGAGTGCTAACTATCACACTCTCTATTCACTCAGTTGCTCGATACGTCTACTATAAAATGGACGTTATTCAATTTAGATTTATACGAATACGTATTTATATTCTCAGACGCCCTCTAAAAAGTTGTCTTAACGAGTTCTTTAGCAAGAAGAATAGTAATACATTGGTAATCTTGATTCAAATAATGAATATAAAATTGAAATAATATATATATATAACTTCATTTATTTACGCATAAACGAGCCCTATTAAAATTGAAGAATGCCCGACATGCGACGTTGTGAAACTGGATAAATGCTTTAATAGAAAGCGGCGAGGAAGTAGGGATCAGAAGCAGGCAGTTAATGCGAAGTTAACTTAGGAGCTAAAGCAAACGATTTTGCATATTATCCACTTAGAGAGAATAAACTCAGTGGTGCAGTGTGCACAAATATACAGACACACTGGCAAAAACACACAGACATATATACAACGCAGAATGAGATGGGATTTAATAGAATTTGCTGTGTCGTATTGGGAAGTTTCGGGAACGGCATAAAGGGAAATTGGAGGTCTTGGTAGAAGTTTGCATAGAAACGCGGGTAGAGGTTCGGTGTGGTTTGTTAGCGGTTTACATTTACAATGCGACACAAATACATGGAGATGTTTGTCACTTTGAAACAGTCACTGATTAGTACGACAGAGGGAATAGGTTGGAAATACGGAAAATATGTCTTTAATAATAAAAGAAACAATATAGGTATATGAGTAAGTACTTTTTTTACAAAAAGAACATAAATATCCGTTTTATATGGAATGTAATTAGATCGTAGAAGATCGGGGATGAAGTAGTCGGTTCATAACGATTTTTGGGGAAATATTTTCCTGTACTTCAATTTCATTGTTATTTTTGTCAAAGAATTGAATATAAGTGTATTGATTGTTTTTTTTATATCTGTTTGAAATATCTTTTAATAATAACGAACAGGATATAATAACGATTTTTATGATAAGAAGTTGTGTTAATCCTGAAAAAACTGATTTTTTTTACATTTTTTTTAGAAATGATTGGAAGACCCAATGGTTTTCTATGAATAAATCTAGAATGCTTAGGCTTGAATGATAATTTTATAGTGTATGCTAGACGGAAAAAGCCTCGAAATATGTCATTATTTATATAACTAGCCTCATACGTCTATTTGTAAACAATTTTATTGTAACTATGCTTTTTTCTATAAGAAGAGCTGGGTCCATTTTGGTACTGCGTCCTTTTTCAAAACATCCGCTCTCATATTTGTGTTCTTCCTATTTTTGTAGGTTGATGGTTTTCAGAATATTAAAAATTTCCATTTCAACTCTACCATGTGTCTAAAGACATCCCTTGATTTATTGTATTACAGGTTTAGTTTCTTTTATTGCCAGTTTGATACTAAACATTTCTCTTATCATAAATTTGTTTCTTCATACCTTCATACATTTGAATTGAAAATCTTGTGTTCGCTTTTCCATAAATATTTTTTATCAAATCGCTTTACCTATAGTCATATCTTCATTGTGCCACAAGTTTCCCACTGCCCAGTGCTCTATGCTGTTGGAAGCTTTTTCGAGCTTAATTTTTTTGGTTAATAGATGATGTACTTGAATTTGAATCTTTTCTAAATCATGCATGCTCTTTGAAATGTCTACATATCCTAATTCAGGAGACTATTTGCGTTTAAAAATGTCGAAATTGTACAAAACGTGTTGGGAAGAACCAGATGCTTTTTGTTTTACCAGTTACTACTAATTTTCCTAACGTCTATTTGAGAAAAAAATAAATAAAAAAGTCTTGTTTACCCCCAATAGATTTTTCTCTATTCCTGGAACAATTGACCATTCAATATTTGGGAGTGTACAAATTTCAATGAACACCATTATACTTAAATTAATTAATTCATCAAATAAGAAATACTAAAATAATAAGAATTGACGATTTAATGAAAATCTCGGAGAAAACTCTAATTGGAATTTCCTTCTCATTGAATCTAGAGTTACGTTTCACCCAGTTCAAGCATGATAACAACTATATTATTGCTCACGTTCATTTTAAAGCCTCTTGTTTCGTATGTAATATCATAATTAATAATTATGAGACCTTATTAAACTAATAATTCAATTTCAGAAAACGTTTTTCCTTCAATTTATCAACTTCACGTTCTGATTTCAACAAAAAACTTCTAATGAGCTACATGGGATGTCACAACCACATTTTGCTCAATGACCTTTTGCCATCTTTCTTTCAGCTTCATGATTCCACGCTCATAAAATTTCTGGTCCTTATCAGTAAAAAACTGAACCAGGTGCGATTGAAGGTCATTTATCGAAGAACAGTACCAAATTTTCCAAATTTATTTTGCAAATTAGTCATTAGTTGGAGACAGTTTTCAATGTCATTTGTCGAACTATGAATAGATTCCATACTTCATACACTCTAATTATCCTCTGCATTAAATCCCACATATGTTCGATGAGATTCGAATTTGGTTATTAGGGTGGCCACTCCAGATTATAAACCAAAGGTTTTTGGAAATCGGCATGTTATAACAATATCTTATTAGACCACGATTCTACCAATTTTCAAAAGTGATGTAATTCACTTCTTCATGATAATCGTTTTCATTTCTTATTCAAAGCAACGATCAAACTTGTTGTGGGGTTTAGTATTCAATGGTGGATATTTCTTCTTCTTCTACTTCTTGGAGATATGTCGATCTGTTAATTCTGAAGCTGCCTCTGCATCTTTTCGGGAGAGGTGGATTGCCAACTAACTTTCCACCTTTTAGGTGATCTCCCGGAAGGCCTTGAGCCGGGCGGGTTGTTTTCTAGGACTATTCTCGGAAGTCTGTTTTCGTCCATCCGTCTTACATGGTTGTACCAATGCCTCTTACGTTGTCTTCCCCATCTCACAATGTCTTGTATCCCGCATTGCTCTTTGACATCTGCATTTCTCACTCTGTCTCTTCTTGTTTTCCCCACTATTGTTCTCAGTGTTTTCATCTCGGCATTTGTTTCGTCTTGTTGGTGTCCTCGCGGACTTCCGTGCCGTACGTCATGATGGGTCTGATACAAGTCTTGTAGATTCTAATTTTGTTATCTTTGCGCATGTACGGGTTGGACCAGACTATATCTCGTAGGCATCCTGATAGTGCGGATGCTTTGTTAATCTGGCTTCTTAGGTCTTTAACTGGGTCGTGGGTACTTTATATGTCTATGCCCAGATATCTCAATTGCATAACTTAATAATACATAACTCAATGATGGATACGAATTCAATAATCTACATTTATTCGAAAGTTGTAAGTGTTAAGTGCCTATTGTAACATTTCAAGACAATCAAGTTCACGCGAAATGTATAAAGTAATAGTAATACAAGAACAGATCAAACTGTTGTGGTTAACATATGTTATTTTGTACTCCGTCATAAAATTATTCCCATCAAATAATAATGACAACGATAGTAATGAAAAAAGTTTGTAGATTGGCAATACTGACGTTCTTAGTGAAAAAACTACAAGGAAGGATGTACAAGGAAATGTTCTAACTCTGCAATTTTCCAAAAATGCTTCATTGAGGTCGGCAACTTTTCATACAACCCTCGTCTGTATCATAAATAAAACGGTGGATATGAACCGAAGAAAGCTCTTGATTAAATAAAAACATACTAGAGAGTTACTACTTAAGTTTTAAGATGGACAATTAGATACAAATATTTGAACGTTTGAACCAATTGTTGAAGCATTTTTTTCTTTGCGAATGAGGCATCTCCAGAACATGTGATTTGGACGCATCAATCGCTTCTTCAGATGTAGAAAAACGTTGAACTCGCAAGTTATTTTTAATCTGCGGAAATAAGAAGAAATCATGTGCTAAACTGTATGGCGGATGACCCGTCTCCATTCGTTATTTTTCCTATTCAAAAAAGTTTTTGTTTGAATTGATATGTGACAGTAGGCATTGTCGTAGTGGAGAATTACTCGTGTTCTGCGATTGTGTAACCTTGATTTTTTCGAACACTTCTCGCAAACAAATGCTAGTGTACCATTCAGAATTGACTGTTCTACGTTGCTCTAACGATGGTGATATGTCCAGTTATATTACGAGAAATCAAGCGACCATTTGCTTCGAAGTGCTTCGTGTGCGAACAACTTTTGTAGGATATGATTTATCTTGAAAGTCGATTGTTGTATAGATTCGGGTTCATATGCATAGATCCATGATTAGTCGTCTGTCACGTTCTCATAAATGTCTTTCGGAGCACCGCCATTGAATTTTTTCTGTATTTATTTGCACTAATCTTTTTTTACAGCCAAATTTTGGTGCAATATTGAATTTTTGCAAGTAGAACTAATGCCCAAGTATGCCTATATCTTACGGTATGTCACATGACGATTTTGCAATATCATTTTATACACAGCATCGATTTTTTGGCACAATAACCGTGGATGGTCGTTTCTATGAAAATTGCCGGGTATATAAGGTTAAAATGATGGCCACGGATTTTTCCGTGGAGGGTGGCGATTTCGGATCACGCGGTCTCTAAGATACACGGAAATTTCCGTGGAGGGCGCCAATAGCAAAACCGATTCACATCAGTGTTGCCATATTTCAAAATTTAATTAACAACCCTCGTATACAATAGGTCGTTTCGTCAGAAAAGTGCTTCAACGTATGCACGCCACTATTGATATAATTTTATTACCGTGTAAATTATTTAGGTTGTCAATTAACGACTTAAAGTTAGGCAAACAAGTTGAACTAGCGGATTTTATATATAATAGAGTAAATGAGGTAGTCAAACAAGATGTCCTTAGAACTTTAAAGTTGATGCTGATTGCATGGAGCGCAAAGTTCGTTGTGATCTATTCGGAGTACGGAATTCTGTTGTAAACAAATTTAATTGAGTTGTTATTACACAGTCGAAAATGCGCTTCGGTCCGTATAAAATAAATAGGGTAATCAGTAAGAATCTTGAGTACTACTAACGAGTTATGAGTAGTTTACAAAGAAGAACTTTCTAATGAGGAAGCGATTATGGTGGGAGACAGTTTTTTGTGTTTAACTTGAAATATTTGCATATATATATATATTGCGTAGAGTGTATAGCTAGAGCAAAATATGAATAGAATTAATATCGACTAACCATAATGTTTTCAGAGAAAAACATTCGGGATATACTACGAAAATTCAAACTACGCTAATATTCAAATATGGAAAAACAGAAGCGCTGAAACAGCGTCAGTAAATAACGCTGGCAGTGCATATTTAGTAACCATGAGTCATTATACAGAAAGAAATTTAACATGGTAGCGACCCTGTAAAGCATGTCTCCTGGTTTAGACAAAAGAACGAAGGGAAAATTCGGCTCGTCATATATACACAAAGAAAAATTCAATACAAACTTCTTCAGGACCCTATAACACACATTACTTCAATGGCAGTTCCACAAATTTTTGTTTTTTAATATTTGGCTACCCAGAAAATCTAACTTTAAAGCGATATATCTCGACTCCTAGTGGTTTAATGATTTCCCCTTTATACACTTACTGATTAATAGTAACATTCACTTCGTTCAATTTCCAATCGAAGATCGATATATCAGTTACGTCATTCACGTAACAATGACCAATGAAGCTGCTTATATTATAATGAAGGTATTCGTTGGCCTTGCATCGCGTCGGTTGGAATACATGTTATTCTCAACGTTACATTATTGAAAATATTTCTTAAATATTAAAGGTCCGTTATTAGGACTTTTATGAAACTTTAATCATGATTTAGGTGGATCACCTAGTTGATGAATGCGAATCCTAATCTTTATTTATATCACAGTTTCCGAACGTCGCGATCAATTTTCGGTAGAAATTTCAGTTTTAAAATAAGAACTCTTCGTTCTTATCTTTATTTATTGCTTTAATTTTTCCATGATATATATTAAGTCGTATAAAAGATTCTAGATGTTTAATTGTTTTCAATTGAACAGTTATCAACGATTCGCCCCCTCTAATGGATTTTGCACTAAAATTTAAAACTAATACACTAAAAATTATGCTGAACTGTTGAAAAATATGAAATTCGCAAACTTCAGTAACCTAACAATAACGCTGTTCATAAGAGTTAATAGAAGATAGCCATTTAATGGTAATAAAGAATAAAAGTTCAAAAACCATAGACAAATGGAGCAACCTGTCAGCAGACTAGCAGTTATTCTCAGTAGGTATTTACCTAGATTTATTATCTCTGGTGATATAATGTCATTCTGTCATTCAAAGTTCTTCAATCGTTTCTGTCTTTTATTATGCTCCGTATTCTACTTTTCTATCTTCCTGTATGTATTGATTATTTTCATCAGTTCGAATAAGTACACCTCGTTTTTTATTCTTTTATTTGTTTCACTTCATATTCTTCTTCTTTTGTTTTGCTTGCAAAGTTTTACATGATTGCCAAATATATTTTTACATCATATTACGATGAAAAAAAAGATGATAAAATGTTGACTATATTCTAATCGCTAAAAATAATATAGTATATTGCTGCTGCTAGCTTTTGGCTTCTCAAATAGAAGAATTCAAACCAAAGAATCTCGGTGTAAATTCAATTGTTCAATCTTATGAAATGGCAAGGTACAGCATCTTGTTGAACCTAATATTTATCTTCAGAACAAAGGTACTCATATCATCTAATTTCACCAATTCCAAATACAGTGATGCACTGAGAACTTCGTCAAAGAGAATTGATCTTGTAACTTGATTTCAAAAAATCCCATTTACATTCACTTTTTCTGTGCGTTGATTATTGCCTTTCCTCATCTAGCGAGGATTGTAATTTGCCCTATATTCGACAATTTTGTCGATTTATCTCATAGTAGATTTATTGTTAATATTCAGCTGCAATGTATCTCCGCTTCAATGCCCTAAGTTTCTCTGGTGATCCAATCTCCTACAATTCTTCCCTCAAAATCTATAAGTATGTTCAATGAATAAATATTGTTAATGAAGTAAAATAAGGTGACGGAAAACAGCAAACGCCTCATTATTTTTAGCGCTTGAGACAGATAAATTTTTTAGAACGGATTGTGAAATCTGCTCCCCAGGATTGCTTCAGGAAGTGAAAACACCGCTAGGAATATGTAGTTGGATCAAACGGAAACTACTTCTAAGGATCCTCCATGCTGATGTCATAGATAAAGATGTTTGGAGAAAAAAATTACTTCATACGATAAAATATACTTTTTACTATGAATTTTCATCTCTTCATAAATGTTTATGTTAAATTCAAAACTTTAGTTTTTTTTAGGGCGCCCCTGGCTGTATATAACGGTCAAATTTGCAGTTTTCCATTCGGTAGAGTCGTTGAATAGTTAAAAGTTAGTGAAGCTGGTGTTATGAGGGTGAATGTTCACGGAAAAGGTTCACATATTTTTATCGTGAATTATTCAATATGCATAACCGCTATTCAGATGTTATTTACGGGACAAAGTCAGAAAAAGTATTGAATAAAATTGACCATGCGATCTGTGTGTTTTTATTCCAAAAAAAATCATTGCATAGCGCATTACGATGAGATATGGAATTTATTAAAATAATGCAACTCAATTAGTATTATTTGTCCAATTATTCTTAAAGCAAGTTCTATTAAATATAATATCTTATGCTTACTAATAATTCGTTCGTCACAATATTTTTGACACCCAAAATTGCCAATACTACTTTAGCGACTTCTCTTTTATGTCTTCTTTAAATAAAATTACACTTTGCTCGAAGTGAGGATTATTGTTTTTTATTATAAGATTTGTAGATTTAAGTGTAAAAAATTATTCACAATACCATTCGCAGTTAGTGGAAGAAGAACTTGATTTTAAACGATTGATGAGAATGCATTGAACTAAATAAAAGAATCGTAAGCAACTCTCGAGGTGGAATCGATAAGCTGGAGGCTTAAAAAACTTGACAAAAGCGGTAATCTCACACGTCCACTCCTATCAATTATGCCCACTGATTTGTATCAACTCGTCAAATCACATAAAATCTGTCGGTACTGATCGGTACTGAACAAGTCTTTTAACATTCCAATCTCAATACGAATATGTCAGAAGTTATCAATTTCAGAGATTCCTCTTGATCTCATAGTCATTTCAGATGTTTAGTGTCTGTTTGACATCTTATAAAAGGGTAATTGTGAAGTGACCGTATTTGAAGGATTATAAAGAGCTTCTTAATAAAGACAACGCACCTTCTCACATTACCCATCGTATTCACCAGATCTGATCCCCAGTGACTTTTCCCTGTTTCATGACCTCAAAGTTTCACTTGTAGGAGAAATATCAGACGAGTACGATTAGAAACAAAAATTATTGGTTGGTCTGAAACTATTTAGTTTCATGAAAATCAGCTTTTCCGGAAAAGTCTGTATTAAGTTTCTGCATAGGCAAAGTAGCTCTAGCTGGATCCTGTCAGTCGAAAACCTAAATAAACAGCAACATAATTAACTGTGTGCCGGTTGATTATGAAAACTAACGAATGACGGCGATCTCAAAAAGTGATCGTTTATGAATAATTTACCTCCTTCCATTTTAAACTGTTGGAAATTCTGTTATGTGCCATCCTGGTGATTCTGGCAAGCATAATTGTATGAATTTATGATTTTGTTGGATCGTCAGCGATCCTTAATAAGGGTGTGAACATTCAGTGTGAACAAAAACTAGAATTTTTCGATTATAAAAGTGTATCTATTTTTTTTAGTTAATCAATTTCATAGAAAATCAGTTTGAAAATTGACGTTTCGACTCATTTGTACCTTTTATTTCAAAATAGTTTTCTATTAAAAAATTGTGTGTGTGTGTGTGTCAGCTGGAGTTTACTCCTTAAGTTCGATAGTATAACCAGACGCAAAAAGAGTTTATTTAACTTAAAAACGATTGGTTGATTGCCAGAATATTTTGGTCTTACTTCATTAATTTTTTTTTTCAATCTGTAAGCTCGCTGTCTCTCGGCTGGAGTTTTTGGAGGTTTAGATTTTTTCCTAGTCACAAAATATAAAACAAAATTAGAAAATTTATAAATGCATAATTATAAAAATTTTAACCGACTTTAAGAAAATTGATAAAAAAAGGTTTTTATAAACATTTTTTTTAAATTATTATAATTAATTTTTATTTAAAATATAATATTATGTTAATAATTAACAAAAATGGTTATAAAAAGATAATTATGTCACTAAATCTTTTACATACAATAATAAATAGTACATGAAAATTATTTAAATAAGCTAAAAAATAACTTTTCGAAAAAACATTATTGAAAAAATATTGTCGATTTTTCTGATAATATTATCGAATTATTGACTACAGTTGTTAATATTAATTATTTATAAAATAAATCATAATAACGTGGAAGAATTTATAGACATCGACAGAAAAAATAATTTTTGGTTAGGTTAGAAATTTTCTATTTTATGTGGATGCGCTCGATAATTCATATTGGGTTGATTATCTAATTTTATGTGTTGTTTTCAAGTATATATTTATATGAACTACATCGATAATTATTAAAATATTTAATAAATACAAATTGCTCGTTCTCATACATATAATACATGAATTATAACGTACCTTGCAACCACGTGTTTGTTAGATGTTCCGGCAATATCATCTACACCTCTTTCTGCTATAGTTATTTGAAAATACTTTCAGTTGAATTTAGCGGAACACAATGATAATAAAACTTCACAATGACAGCAATATAAGTATGTTGACACTGACAAATTAGAAAGTTGCGCATCATAGGATGCGCACCAAAAACGTAACGAGGTCATTTATCAATAGATTTTACACCTCACATTTTGATCTTACCGGGCCCCTTATATATGTAAATCTCCAAAAAGACTTAAAATCAAGATGAGGACACAGCTCATGTAGTGATCAAATGAATTCAATATATAAATATTTTTGAAAAAAATTCATTTCATGGAATCGACTCGTTTTTTTGAATGAATACTTATGAAAGCATGCGAGTTACGGAGAGAAGAAACTGTATAAACTCGAAATTGATTGATTCATTAATATCTTGTATGTTCGTATGTAAATAGTGTAGTATGTTTAATTCATTCCTATCTATATATTAATTATCCAACTGTTTTTGAGCAATTGATAGCGTCGTTAAATAAACAACAAAAGCAATAATAAATAATTCGTTGTGACAAATCGAAAAAGATTGAGGATTATTCACTAAACGAATATCGAAGTGGTTCTTAATATTTCTATAAGCGGTTTGATTGAAAAGAAATTATTGTTATCGAAGAGAGTGATTTCAATTGACGTGTTAATTTCCTCTATTTTAATAGGTAACTACAACTGAATTTTTCATACCATTCTTATAGGCACAATTCAAAATGAGTGAATCAAGTTCCTTCTAAGAGCTTGTACCTTTCATTTATTATCATAGTCATAGATAAAGTGTATAATTAAATGGATGAGTTATGATCTACATTAACCCACTCCAATGTAATATTAGAGGAGAGTATTCAATTCATACTGTAAAAATAATATTTTCCAAATAATAAGTTTTCAGTTTGTATCTTGGCAAGGTGCTGTGAATTGAATTGAGACGATAAATGTGAATACATTCAAATGAAATTTCAGATTACCTATCAGATCATATATTCTAGATTTTTAAAGCAAAGTAGAGAACAGGGTCATAGTTGAACGGATCTGCAGCACATCCATTTGCAGGATTCTCTCTTTGTGCAAACCAGCCATTAGCGTGACATTTCAGATTTGAGTCATTGTTACATCCAAAGGGATAAATTGGGAAATATGCTGCGTACATACATATGGAACTGTGAATACCTGGATAACGGGATATTAATCATGGCAAATGGATTGCGAGAGACAGACTGATTAAAGGTAGTGTGTACGTCTGTTTGTGTGAGTGTGGGTGTTCGAAGTATAAATGATACATTTTTATTTGCGATGATTTGAATTAGGTAACGCAGAGTGTATTCCAAAAAGGGTGTACGGTTTGTATTTGTTGTTTGAGAAATAAGAGAATGTTGATGAAAAAATGTGCGAAAATAAATACACAGCACAGCACAGAAATACAGAAAATAGCGTTGTATTTAACAGATAAAAACTCAAAGTAATGCATATAATTTCTCTCTGATGAATCTTATAAGTAAACAATCCTAGAGTGGTACCACTGTGCAAGGTGCAAAAGTACTCATCAGTATACTTGTCTTAAAATTGACTAATTCTCAGTTCACTCTATGCTCTTTCGTTTCGTGTTCTCTATAGTATGCCAATATACGATGCAAATTGTAAATACGGTGTGGTGATTGTACTGATTCTATTGAGTTTAAAACTTGATTTATATAAAAATAAAATCGATGGCGTGTCCGTTGAAGATATATGGAGCGGAGAATAAACTTGAATGAGTGCGTACCGAAGTTTCGGGGGAAGCCGTGGAGCCTTCATTTTGATCTATGCATGAGTTACTGCTTTGTTAAATGTCTATCATGAAAATGATCAGACGTCTTAACTTTGTAGATGATAAGTGGAATTCAAATTGTTCGTCGCCAAATACATTGTACTGTTAGGCAAACAATTTAAATTGCCAAAGAAGGCGAATCACTAAGTACGGTAACAAAATTAGATGTTACGAAGGCTGAGCGGTTTGAAAAATAAAAAATTGATAATCAACTGGAGTACTCTCGCTAGTACTCGATTAGAAATCTGTCAATATTGCACAAATACTCCAAGTATATCAGGTAACTGTATTTTTTGTAAGCAACTGACATTTTCTGTGGTGTTCCACTGAGTACGTTGAATAATATTATCTGATTATTTGATTTTTCCAACCGAACGGTTTGAAGCTTGTAGAGGGTCACGGTTTACCGATATATGACGTGTATATAAATCATTAAGTAGTATAAGTGGTGCTTGCTTTATCCAATAATGTATTTCAGTAAATATTTATGGAAGAATATTTGATAACATAATTTTTTCTTTGCAGAAAATCTTCAGGAAAGTTGTAACACCTCCGCAAAGAAAATTTGTGAATAAATAACTTTCGTTCGGAGACTGGTGGATTCTTCACTAGGGGTTTAGTGATTCAGTAAACGTGTATAATGCAGTGACTTAAAAACTCGAAAAGTTTGCGGAAGTGTCTGTAGCTCAAATTTCCTGAAATGCAAGCAAAAATTACTGCATCTTTGTTCAAGAATATCATGGCTTCACAAGTCTTCTTGATAATTGCTGTGTTTATGGGTAAGTGAGAATAATTAATGGTTTATTATACTACTACTGTTGAGCTTAGACTATTCTCACTTTATTGAGAAAAATAATGAGAGCAGGACAGCTTAAACAGAATTGATATGCATGTTATCCCGCATATAACAACATATAACATATGTAAAAATATGACCGATTTGGAGCACAGTTCCAAAAAGTATGAACAACAATCTTAATCACTACTAATTCCGCTAAATTTGTCATCATCAACTCATCTATTGACGTAGATCATGAAGCCGGCCCTGTTCTATTAGGTCCAATTTTTTAATAACTTATTTATAGTACGTTTTAATCGTTTTCATAGGACCAATTACTAGAAAAGGTTTTTGTTTGTTTATATTCTAGAACCGAATTATCGAGAAAGCTGTTTTGTATAAATAGTAGTTATCAGCGAGGAAGTCAGTAAATAATCTGATATCATCTTTAACACATCGAGATAAGCAAGTGAACGATGTGTTCAAATCAATTCATATGTGAAGAATTAGATAAGTGTCTAGTCATAAGTTTCAGAGTATAGTTTAGTGAATAGTAAATTGTTTAGTGTACTTAGAATAAAAGTATCAACAAATTAAGTGAGTAAACAAACTTTACAATATGACCTATCTTCTATTCACTACGAATAAAGTATGTTCAGTGTCGGAATTAATACATTTTTAGAGGTATCAAATACTCAAACGCCCATCAACTTGATCTATATTTATACAAAGGGCAGTATATCTTTAAAGAGTATTGAGCTACTTGGTACTATATATTTTAGAATACAATGAAAACAAAAGTTTTTTTGAGAAAAAATATTTTATCTATGTTCAAAGTAATGACCATCTAAATTATTGCACTTTTGTGCAATTTACACAACTTAAATGCTCGAAGCAAGTTATCTTTTAGAATGCTCTTAAAAAATTGATCAATTCTTTCATCTCTCTCTTCCCCCGTCGTTAAAAGTAATCTTATAGATGTTTCTTTAGTTTAAAGAACAGCCAGAGCTCACATATACCCAAATCAGGTGAATATGGCGGACGTTAAATGATTGTTTCATTAACACGTTATCCCGCGGACTCAAGAATTTCAGGTGACCATTATGTGGTTTAACAGTTTGCTTTATTTGATTTTCAGACTCGATTGCTTCCACAAATCTTGAATATTGACAGAAAACTACTCACATAACTTGACGCAAATTTAGTTTTTCGACATTGCTGACGAATCTTCGTAAATCTATATACGACTTTTCTAGTCAGTAGGAATAGCATTAGATTTCTACAATCACAAGTGCATTTGGCATCCAAGGAGTAACAATTTTTTTCATATCAAAGTCATCATGTGAAATTGAAAGTACTATTGCGGATTCCACATAAAGATTTGCCTCAAATACTTGTTCAAATTTGAGATAATTACGACTTCGGACCGACGATCAATATTTTGTTCATTATTAGATATCTTCATTTATTCATTACTTAGTTGTGGTTAATAGTTAGTGTAAGTGATAGAAATTAAGTTCTGGTTAGTCAATCAGGGGCTTTTCATAATTATTACATATATTTGCTGGTACGTCTCGAGATACGCAGCGTTGCCAAACCGTTGAGTATTAGTATCAGTGATTCTGATAATATTACCTTTTTAAATATTATTATTATACTGTTTTTATAACCATATTAATCTTACATTTTCTGATTAGGATAGATACGGTGGTCCTTTTTAATACTTATAAACTGTAATTTGAAAGATTGTATGAGTTTTCAGCAATCAATACAGTCTTTGATCATACGTCTCAATCTTCCAATGCTTTTGAAAAAATATCTAGCAACTCGTACCTCATCATCAGGTTTTCATTAAATTCACTATGTCGCCTAGACGTAACTGCTCGTGAAGAATTTTTGTAACAAAATACGCATTTGAGACTTTGTTGTTCAGTTTTATCGATTTTGACGATGTTAAATTCGTAGGAAAGCATTTACGATTGAAGTGAAAGTTGCAATGATGTGCAGATAATCCAACTTATCCCTCGTAAATGAATTTAATGTTGACAATTCGACAATCATTTTCAAAAGCTTCATTAAGAAAAAACTCAATTGAAATGTTTTGAAACCAAAGAGGCTTCGAAAATCGCGAATCTTTTTGCTACACGTTTTGTTAATTCTTGAGTCCACATGATCCACGAAAAGTATAAGTCAGTCCTTTTGGTATTTGGTTGCGATATCCTTATGAACGGATTCCTCTGTAGATGAGTTATCTGTTGGTAGGATATTGAACTGAATGAAATGTGTGAGAAAATAATATCATTAATTCGTATTTTCAAGTGATAAATGAGATGTACCACCCACTAAATTCAACCGAATTTATAATTTATGTCAATATAACCCATAAAAACGAAAACGATGCTTTTCCCTTTTTCCTACTTGTATCAAAGGCAGCAAATGTTTTGTACGTGCTCGTAATAGATTATGCTCAAGTTATGTATAGAGCAACAAATTTTGTATACGATCAGAACATACTGCTGGAACACAACTATTATTCACAAACATTGCCCCGGCACCTCCGGCAATTTTTGAGAATTATTACCGATGCCGATCACTTCTTACTTTTACGTGTATGATGTATTTCGTCAGGATAAGAAGATGAATTCCGATAAATATGATGAATCTTAATGTTGATTGAAGAAAAACAATGAAAATGAAGTTTTATATTATAGAATACTACAAAAGTTATTGATCTTAGTTGCTGTTTATCGTTTTTCATGAATGCGGGTATATATTTCAACATATCTGTTAAGACAAAATCAATATCGCCTCGGGTTCTGTTTTAAACGGTTCTTACTGTTTTGCATCACGTTTTATACTAGATATTAAGGTACGAAATATGACTTCAATTTTAAATTCTTCAGAACTGTATCGATTTTTAGGTTATGTAATATTAACTGCGCTGAAACATTTGATTCCTCAACTATTTTTCCAATTTTCACGTTAGGAAATTACTTGTAGATTTCTTTTACTTCTGGAAGACGTGGATTTCTTGCCAAATCATTTAATTCGCATTACGAAACCAATCGTTGAACGTGACGTAATTCTCGTCAAATTGTAAAGTTTTCTCTGTAGTCTCCAGAGAGAACATTAACGATTATCGGGTATCACGGCATAACTTTTATTGATAGGAATTTTAATATATTGGCAAATCGAAGATCAATAACGTTCAATTTTAAGGCTCAGATAATATTAATTACAACAGAAAAAGAAACAATCGCTGATGGGATTTCGTGAATTTATTTCACTAATATTTATAAAGATTCGAGTTTCTCATGTGATTCAACACTGGCAGTTTTTCTGCACGCGATGATTTCCATGGAATGAAAACGTGGTATCCAAGTGATAAAGAGCTGAATATGTATTTTGATGTCTTGAAATAATAAATAAATTATGTGGAATACACAGAGATGTTGTTTAGTTATCGCAATAATGAAAAACCCAGAGTTTTCCATCACAAAATAATAATTTTGAGTGTGTAAACATAGATCAGAAAATCTGGTTAGCGGAGAGGATAAATAAAACTAACAGTAATAACCGGATTAACTTTGATTCAATGTTTGCGGCGTTGTCCGATTGTGTGAAAAATTGGATAAAAGCGAATTCTCTGAACCGTTGAGGTGGCATACGCTTTTTACGCTAGTGAATATAGCATTGATTAGGATGAGACTGGAACAAGTGATTGATGATTTTAAGAAATAAAACAAGAAAATGCAGAACTTAAACAAAAAGTAGGACTGTAAGACATTAAAATTGCATTTCTAGAGTAAGAAATAACAAGAAAAACCTATTATTGAAAGAATACAAGAGAGGACAACATCAGGAAACGATAGAGAAATGGATATCGATGAATTTCCATTCTTTTTTATGATGAGAATCGTCAATATCCTCAGAATAGCCATCAATTACCCACTTTACCTCTTCTTTGTTGAAAAATATCTGACCAACGATCCATTTTTTCAATTTTGGGAACATAAAATAATCTGAAAGGACTACATCTGGCGAATAGCATGCATGAGGTAGCTATTAAAACTTTAATTCATTCATTTTGACCATAGCAATAACGGATATGTGAGCTGGAGCATTGTCTTAATGAAACAACCTATTCTTCTTATCCAATTGCGGCCGTTTTCTCTTGATTTCTTCATTCAAACGTTGCAATGCAATAAGTTCGCATAATACTCGCCATTCATAGTTTTTCTTTTTTCAGGATAGTTAATGAGAATTATCCCACGCGCATCCCAAAAAACCGACGCCATGACCTTGTCTGCAGATGGAAGGGTCTTCTTTGGAGCCGGTTCTCCCTTCAAGTCTATTGTTTTGATTGTCTTTTTGTTCCGGGTATGAATTGATCGTCCCACGTTTCATCCATGGTTATGAAATGGCGCAAACACTCATCTTAATTTCCATTCCATTTATTTTTCATTATTGTTCCATTGTGCGCAAAGCTTTCTCATGTCCAAATTCCCAGTTAATATCCGATGTACTGAATTTTTTGACATGTCTACTGCGTCTTATAGCTCGCGCACTTTCATTCGATGATCACCCAGATTTTCTTCAACATTTCTGGAGTCGCGATGCTGGTATTCGCAGGTCGTACGACCTCGCTGCTACGTAATGTTTGACTGTTGATAACTGAAGAGCTCCCTAACACAGAGATCTAGTTCAGCTTTTATATTGGTTGGGTTAATACCTTTCAAATCAAAGTTTCACATAACTAGTTCAACGTGGAGGTTTCAAACTTGGAACATATGCTGTATAGAATGTGTACTTTCTAGTACTGTGGTATTTTTCAAGCAGCTACCGCTATCTATAGATCATGCCAGCTACTTTTGGGACCATCCTCGTAAGAATCGACAAAAATCACGCGAAAGAAATAGTCAAAGATAGAAAGCACTGTATTCTACATAAAGACACCAACATGAATATGTATAAACGTTTTGACCATTTACATGTTAGTGAAAGATGGGTACTTACAAATTCATTAAAAGCAAATACAGAGTCAAAGGAATAAGAAAGGAAGCAGTAGCAAACGACTTCAATATAGAACCTGTGATGAAAACAATGGAAAAACAATAATCTAGAAGTTTTCTTAGATGGACAACAATAGACGGGCAAAAGGGTGTTGGTAAGCTAGAGAAGTGGAAAAAAGGAAACGAGGTTGCCCAATGAAATCTTGGGAAAACTCTATCCCGGTAATTTTAGCAGACAATGAAAAGAGATAGAAATTTGTGCATGCGTGTATTGATAATTTTATATCCGATTAGCATACAACTAATTGGATTGATTTGCAATAATAAACTTATCAATGTCACATTCACATAGATTTCAACGTATTGAATTGTTCAGTTCGAATGTGTTAATTGTGAAATTCTATAACTAACACACCGCGTTGATGTTTACTTGTTACATTTCTTCTGGAAAAATAAAATATTTTCAGCCTCGTTAATTGAATAAACGAAAAAACTTTTCGTGTCGTTGATTAGGTTTGCAACAGAAATTCATGAAACTCCGTTTCCTCTAACGACGGGGAAATTATGAGGGATGTTCACAGTACGTAGGGATCTTTTATCCCTGCGGTATAAATATTCAATACACGAAGGAATTAAAGCACTTTTGTTGTTTTATTTTCACTTATACCAAGAGCCTTTTGAAGCTACGTTACGTATATTGTGTTGTGGCATGAATGGGGTTATTTTCTGTTAACTGTGGGGATATCATATTCAAACAATAATTTCCATAATTATATTACGTTTCGATCATCCTTTCATATCATACTTATAAGAAAAAACTAATATTTCGAAATGTATTTTTGTTTGAATCGATGTTATATATTTGAGCTTCTATTGATTAATATATTAATTATTCAACTGATTTTTAGTAATTGATATTATCTATGAACTAACATAAATTTCAATCACAGTCTTACAAATAGATCTGGAAACGAGGGTAGCAGGGTGGGTTCTAAATTACCTCACTCTGTGGCCGCCAGATCGGCGATGAATTCGAATAGTAACAAATTGTATTAACCTAATAATAATAATTACTATTATTTCTATAAGTAACGAAATGTTTAAATAAAAGAAGTTAATATATAAGAACCAATAATAAAAGTAATTAAAATATACAAAGGGGAGATATCCAAGAGCTAGAATTCATCGATGAAGAGCTTGAGGAACAGACCAATTTATTATTGCGGACCGAGAACATTTTTCCATCCTAAGTCTTCAAAATTTCTTGAGATAAGGCTCAATTCCGTTCTTTGTTGGACAGTTCTTATATCATTTAAACACATATAGACACACTAATTTTATTAAAATTTCTTTTTCTTGAAAAACTTTGTTTATATAACATAAATAAAATTAATAATATTTCAGCTGATAAAAGTGTTTCCAAATCTCCACGGAATTTCAGAATCAGTGAAAATCATTTTCTTATATGGAATGAGGAAAAATTCATAGCTCGATTTTTCTGATTAACTAAAGTAGCAGGCCAATTTATTATTGTAGTATTGAGAGATGAATAAGTGTAAAAAATCATTTTACCTTTCAAGAGAATTTCATTCTTCTTTATCTTTGCAGGATTCATGCAATTACTAATAAGGAAAAAGTATAAATAAATTTCAATATAATTACTACAAGATCAATACTACAGGAAAAATCTTAAGACGCGTGTATTGCATACTTTTGTTGTTATAGTTATTGATAAGTCCACTGTAACTCGAGTAATCGAGAAAGTATCAACTTGTATAAGAAAACTTCGTCCTGAAATGATTAAAATCTCCGAGACAAAACAGCAGCTGCAAAATATTCAAAATGAAATTTGTGTATAGGTACAATAGATAAACTCATGAAAAAATATTGTCTCCTAGAGGAAATTCTTGATACGAGATGATATAGCAGCAATTATCGAAGTTAACAACTATACGAGTATTGATTTAGTAGTACCAGATAAACCTCGATTTAATATTAGACATTATTTAATAACAAGATATTTTCAAAGCTTATTGTAAATATTTTTGTGTTGTATTCCATGAATGAAGTTATAATTTGTTTGAATTATTAATAAATAAAAAAAGCCGTGAGCAGCAGAGCTCCATCACGAAAGTCGAATTTTTCGTCGAATGAAGAATTTAACTAATACACAAACAAATCTTTCCATAAAATGAATTTCTTGGAAATGATATCAATTCTCAATCTTACTTTTTTATATGGAAAATTTGCTATTCTTCAATAACTTTAACTCTGTCTGTCGAATGAAAATTCATAATTTCAATAGACGCGGTGGTCTCGAACCCTCTTGTTCAATTCCAATTGACAACAAAGAAAAAATTGTCATAATGACAAGAAATTTCAAAAATGGGAAGTAAAAAAAATCACCCCAGCAACGATCATACTCGTATTATTCATTAAATAGGAGGCGGTCCAGTTCAACAATTACAACTATCAAAATTATTTCGGGCGTTTTCTGCTAGAAGAACTGAAGAAGAAAACTTTGAACTTGAGAAAGACAATTCTTCAACATCACCCCTACTAGCATGCGAAGTTCGAACCCTCTAGTTAAACTTTTTCTGGCCAAAAAAAATTAGAAAATATAACAAAAATGACCATAAAATGGAGAGGGGTGGAGATGGAAAGTTTCGACCTTAGACAGGAAATCATCTCGCAACTAATTGAACCTACATGTGAAATTTCATTTTTCAGTCGCTTTTCGTTTGACCTGCAGAGGTGAGTAAAGGTCAAAAACCACTTTTTTTGCACTGCGACCCCTCGAAATATTCATTTGTTTTCAACCAAACTCTAATAACATCAATCCGCCGACAAAAAAGCCATGTATGCTAATGGGAAAAATGATGTGCCCCCCATTTTTCTTCTAGTCATGCCTACCGTAAAAGTCTAGACTAAAAATTCATTCTTGTGTCATGTATTTATTTCTTATTTTACCTTACCAAGATTAATAAATTTATTCACTATAGGAATATTTTGATATAAACGGTGACATATTTAATTGTCTTGAAGTTTTTGGTGTTTGGCATATTATTGGCGAGCTTAGCACTAATTGTGTAGCATTGTTTCAATGGATTTTTTAGTCCATGCTAAAAATACACTCAACATAAATAATAAAGTCGATACAAAAAATTTTTCATCGAGAATTTTATGACCTAAGCTCCCGCAGAAAAATATCTGGCGACAAAAATCTCACACTAATTCAATCCAGATAATTACATAGGTACCTCAAATGATGGTATTATGGGTGCTTGCATTTCAGCAGTATTGCCCTGCAAAGATTTAGAAGACCATGGATCTATTTTTATAGCGAGAAAAATTTTTTCACGGTAGTTGGGAAATATAATATGGTTGAAATTTTGCAAATGATGTTATTTTTGTAGTAATGGGGAAAGACACTGTTAAATTTTTGAATGTATGAGACTGTGGTAACACACAGGGTATTCTTTCTCCTACTCTTTGACATCCTCAACAGTAGACGATGAAGGGAATATAAATTGAAACGTCATGGTACATGGCGATTAACAACAACAAAGTTTTGATTTAAAAAGTTTTTCACTAGTTTCATAAATTATTTCCATGATAGCTGGAACTTTATCTAAACTTATTTAAAGAAATAGAAATGTTGTAGAAAATTAATGAATAGCATACAACAGATGTTTTTCATACAAAACATGTAGCATTCACGCGCAAGAGTACCAGAAGTATGTGTAGTTATACCACAAGTGTTGCTTTCAATTTTGTTTCTATGGCCAATATTCCAATACCAACTTTGGAAGCAAAACATTCGTCGAATGAGATGTGCACTAATATATTCGCTGCATATAACAATGTATGATGTTACAGTCCAAAATAATGGATCAATCATGAAAGAACTATAGACATACAACTTTCCTTTAAGAAATAAATGAAATAGAAAGAATAAGAAGAAATGATTTGTTAGTTTAGAGCACGGACTATCTAATCACGAAACTACTAGGAAAAGATAAAAACATTACAAATAACATGATAAAAAATAGAATAGGAAATGGTGGGTTTTCATAGGAAGTTATCATGGGGAGTTGTATAGATTGGAAATTGAGAATCTATGCAATTTAGAAGACTGCCAGACTGTAGTGAAGTAGTGATTCCAAGAAAAACACAAAAATCTTCATATATGTATAGTCAGGCAGCCTCAAAAACAATAACAACCAAAGCAACTAAATCAAAAGTAGTAAAGAGTTATGTAATCAACCGCCCTAAGATAATCACTGGTATATAAAATTGATCATAAAAAAGTATAATAGGGAAAAAGTAATTAAAAAATATCCAGATTATAACTAATTGATGTCGGGTATTCTAGTTTGATTCAATCAAGTTTAGTTATTGAAAAGACGATGTCAAAAAAGTTGTTGGTATCGAAAAAAGTCGTCGACAATTATTATGATCGAATATTCAAATGAATTGCCATTCTTATATTTTCCTTATTTGATTTGGTAGGAAGATGTTTAAAAAATGAAACATTTTTGTGTCGTGTAGAACATAAATCTTGCTTAAGAATTTTCTCAAAATCTAATGAATAGTACAATAATTCGAGGTTGTATGCTTTTCCTCGAGATACTATGTATAAAGATAAACAACAATTAGAACAATTAATTCAGTCGTTAGAATTTTATGCTGCAATTAGTGGAATGCGTTACATCTTCTTTTTTACTAGAAACCCTGGAGTTAGAAAAAAATTGCAATTGGAAATCGCACGTCTGAAACAAAAAGAGCTCTCATCCATCTTCACTAATGTAGTACATGTTTAAAAACATGAAGGGATATCGATCTCGATACTCTTTTGTTAGTCCCAGAGGTGGAAACATGATACATGATCACATTGGCGTACGAATCCATTTGATGAAGATGGATTCTGCATTTTTTATTACTTAACTAATAAATTATACCATTATATAGGAAGTGTTACAAAAGTAATGGATCAAATTGGTATGGTATGAACCAGGAATAAAAATAATATTGATGGTTCAGATAAAACTGTCTTCTTCAATCTTCATTCTAAAGGGATCATTACATTTTCATATTTCTATGCTATGTTATAATGAACATTATACCTATTCATAATTTAGAATTCGCTCTTGAAAATAAAGTCGTCTTGATATTTTTTAGTTTGAACAGAAAATATGAAAAATCAGATATACCTGAAAGCGTACAGATAATTCTATAAGGATTTAATGTATTTTTTTTATGTGAAAAGTAAGTAGGTACAAAAGTTATAGTGGATATTGATCTTAAACTTCTGTATGCTGTAGTATTGGAAAAGACGTGTCTTGGTAGCCGATTCCATATGCTTACACTTCTCCTAAGAAAGAAATCCCGATAAATTAAAGTTCTGGGCGTCTGTAGGCGAATTCGATGTTCTTAACCTAAGTCTACCTGTCGAGTAGGTTGTGCAAATATTGCTATGGGTAGGATTATAATTAAAAACTCGTAAGAGCATTTGCCGTGATAGTATTGGTAAAACAGAACCAGTTCGGCGACCTTTCTCTCCGTTCTAAGCTGTCCAAGTCCAAGGTCAACTCTGAATGCTGTATATTAATCAAAGGCCACTATTGCGAATTTACTTGACACATTCCATATAAGTTTGTATTTTTAACATATTAGTTTTTCAAATACGTATTGTTTTGATTTCTCGCGTTGACGCACTTGGTTGATCTCTTCTTGTCATTATATTTTATTCGATATTCTATTTTTCTACTTTAGCTTCTTCACAATGAACTTCCATCACGCCTCGAACTTGCCAATTAAATCGACCTGAACTGATTGGAAAGTTTCAATACTTATCCGTGTATTATAGAAGAAAGAGAATTTTCTATACCATATAGTTTTTGAAAGTATAGTAATACAAATAATCTATTGCACGAATCCCAGCAATGAAATGACAACGTTGCAGCTTAGTCCACGAAGAGCGTTGTTGCTAAGAGTTTTGAAGAAGCTGGGTGCATTTTTGCTTGTGATTCAGGTCAATGCAATTTATTGGTTCATTCATAACCAGTGTAATTAATCTTCTCATTATGGTTCTCATTTTTCGATGACTTAGAGTCTTCTTCATTTGTTTCTTATTGATTGAAACAAACTCTATTCAATTATGAATAATGCATCAATTATAGATTTGCGTCCTGTGAAGCCATCCTAATATTCCTTCACAGGAAAGATTTTGCTTCACTCGCTAGGTGTATTATAGTTGACATTATTTTATAAGCTACATTTGGAGGAGTGATTTGTTAGTATTTTTGACACTGTTGATCTTCTGTGTATTGTAAAAATTCTATTCTTCTGTTATTGTTTCCTCTGTTCTTATAATATTGGAGCTCATTCCTTCAATATTTCACCAGTTTCATATATATATTCCATCCTTTTCAGGTGTCGTCCAATTTTTACTCTCCGATTTCTACTAAAAATTATTGAAAATGGCTCTTCTAAATCTCTTTAAACTGCCCTGTTTTGCTACATAATGCTATAATGTATTTTTTAAGTCTCAATATACCTCAATTTGTCATCAATTCAATCTTTTTCTATTATTCTAGTTGTTTTATTGCAACCATTTCAATTTTTCAATTTCTTTTATTTTGGAATTCTGTTGAAATTCCTCATTGTACCGCTTTTTTCTTAGTTTCTTTCCCTATGTGTTATTTTACTACTTACAGTAGATATTTGTCCATTCTTCTTCCACATTTTTCTCTTCGTTCTATTTGTTCCATGTATTCCTCTCATTTGCTGAATTTTCTATACTGCATTTTGTTCTTTTTTCAGTTTTTACATTTATTTTTCTATCAGCGTTACCTTCTCCATATGTGCGTATATCCCGGCGATAAAAAGTATATCTCCAATATATTTTTCGCATGATCTAAATAATTGATAACATGAAATTTAAATAGTTAACGTAATAGTGACTATTTTGGTTGATCAGATTTTCAACTAGTAATTGGCATTTAAAATAAATGTCGATGAAAATGTTTCGGAATTTCATCATTACTAACAAATCGATATATTTATTTCAAGTGATGAATCAAAGATGAAAAGCTGTTATATGTACTGAACCAGTATAATACAATGGAAACGGTAAGTGTTGTGTGGTTTTTGACTGATTTTAATTACTTTTTTGAAGTGAAAAATTCAATTATCGAGACGTCCAATTGGTTTTACCCGGATAACATAGTCGACGCTTTAAAGCTCTGGTTTATTACTTTTTTTGCTCGATTCCGTCGAGTTTATCATAGCTTCCGAGAACTAATATTCTTTCCTGCTTTGCAATTATGTTTATAGGTCAGTACAAAATATAATACATTAGCTGTAGCATCATTTTGTTTGATTAATAATAAATAATAAAATTTCCTCAGATCGGATATTGGAAATTATAGAAATTTAGAATAATGACTTTGTTTAAATACTCATTCTCTATTGAATAATGTCCTCATTTCATGATTATCATGTCTTCTGTTCAATTAATTTCCTACAAATATCGATTTAAAATAACTTAGTTCAGAAAAGCGTAGTGCCACTGGAGAAATATAGCTTTTAAGTACATAAATCTCGACGACTAACTTTGAAGCCATTAGAGTTCAGTAGAACTATTTTATGATAAGGTTTGTTTATTCTATTTCTATTTCGTATGATATATCTGTCACATTAAAGATAGTTCATTGAAATGTTAGAATTTAAGGAGCGAAAATCGCATTTTTTAGAGGACGCAATTTTATTTTTGGGACATGTGTGCTCAATAGAAGGCCGCCAAAAAAGGGTGTAACCACCTTGCGATTTCTCGGAACCATGCGTCTTACAAAAAATTCGTCGAAACAAAATTTTTGTAAAAATTTTCTTTTTTGATCTATAACTTCTTTTTTTATACATTTTACAAGAAAATCACCTTAGACCAATCATGTAGAAGATCTTTTAAGGAAAATTTACACTTTTAATTTTAACATTTATCTCCAAATAAATATCGATTTAAAAGCTATTTTAAATATTTCGAACACGTTCAGCTTGTTTATCGACACGATCATTAATTTTCGCTACAGTAGGCCTACTCACACAATTTTGTAACTGGAAACTTGAAATTAGATTAATTCACTTGCGTTTTTAAATTGATTCAACTCAGCATTTAACGCCATTAACTCTGTCTACGCCATAATTTTGTTTGTTGGGGATCAAATTTTTGGCCAGTAATTTTATTAGTAGAGCGAGTTTTTTGCAACGATCCTAATGTATTCAAATTTCATTCATCTGTATAAATTGGTTGGAAAACAAGGAGTAGATAATATCAACTTGGGCTGAAAGAGCTTGTTAGGCATTATTTTGTGAGTAATGAGCTTTGTATCTATTTGATTGAACTACTTCTTATTTAGGGAATTTGGGACATCACAGGGATTAGTGTAAGTGCAAAGAATTTTTTCTGTAGAAACAATCATACAATATGTCATAGAGAGAACACTTTCCAGGTCATAAGCATGAGGTTAGCTCTACGTTTTCAAGTTCGATCAACCCCAATATCCAGACAAAGCTGTAGTACCTTGTATAGAAACATCCAGAAATGCTTATTTTTAATTATATAGATTAATTTATCAAAATTACACTCATAGTTTCCAAAGAAAAACCTCGAGACTAGAAATAGTTGATTCTTTAGGTGATGACCTCTGAGAAACAGAACAGGTTTGTTAGAAAGGATATTACCTGTCTTCCAAGACGATCTATTAGCTTCCTCTTTCCATGTTATCCTCTTGTGTACTGGTATCCAGCTAAAGGAATCTTTATTTTCTTTTCTAGGTTCATTTCGCCTTGATCAATTGTGAGTTGGCTGGTCTCATGACGGCTTGACTGTTTAATAATACTTTCCTGAATGATTTTCAATAAGTTCAATGGTTATAACTTCACTTTGGAAGCAAATAATGCGGTTCCTATCGATTTGGAGTATTTAGTTCTAGGTCTATATACTCCTATTTTCGTTTTGTAGATGTGAAGCATCAGTACAACATCACATGGTATATTTTCTGTCGTACTACTATTTTTATTCACTCGTCTGTTTCCGGAAAATCATCTACTAGAACTTCTACTGAGCTGGAAATTTGAACTCCACCCAATCCTTATCTGGTTATCCTGATTTTTAACGATTTGATTCTAAACGATTTTTTCATAGATTATTGATGGACTTTACATCTATTACATTACTTGGGATATATCCTCACTTCTTGCAAGCTATGTTGTATCTCATCTGGATTTATTCTTGATAAAATTAATTTAAGTTTAAGTGTGATTCCCTTATGATTGAAACATTTGTTGGTCATAAATTCTCTTTATCATACAGTTGTTAAGGTCAGATTTATTATATTTAGTTACCAGACAGATTTTCAGAAACCATCCTTAGAAACCTGGTACCAATTCGACTTTGGGATTGAAAACTTTTTTTGAACCAACTGCGTCATTCAGTTAGTGTTTGATAGTAATTGATAGCAGTCTTACTTGTTATTTGTGGTAAAAATTGTATAAAATACTTTTCAGGACAAAGCTGCAATTAGCTTATAATTTACCACAATAGCAATCATCAGATAACTGTTCGGTAGTGTTTGTACGAAACGATCCATCCAAAATAGTACTTTTTTGAGGTTAATCAGCGCCAAAGAAGACCAAGGTTCGTTTATCAGTCAATAAAATTATTAAGATCGTTTTTTTAGATGCATTTGGTATTAACTAAGCTACGCGTGATAAATAAGGCTGCTGATTGCTCCTTCGTCCACCTTATTCTCCAGATTGAACCCCAAGTGATTATTTCGTATTTCAAACCGAATTGAATATCTAATATGATCATTTATTATAATAACTTTGGCATGGAAGTGATGGAAACTAGAAAAACATTTGTAAAATCGGACATTGTTATAATAAAGTTATGACATTTTTAATGGTGAACGTATTCAGAACGTGTTGTGATAGGAGCGTTTTTGACGTGGATTGACCCAACAGCAGAGTGCCGATCAACTCGCTTCGACTTTTGGTAATGAAGTACTATCTCTAATTACCGTGTTTCGCTGGTTCTGAATTCAATCGTGGTCACTCATCGCTACAGGAGGAATTTCGCGAAGGTCGTCCAAAGTGGGAGTTCAAATCTCATGTTTTGAAGGTACCTCTGAATGGAAAAATTGTTTCGACAATTCTTTAAAACGTATACAAAAGTGTATGGATCATAATGGAAAATATGTTTAAAGACAAACAAGCCAAGTCCAATTATAAATATTTGTTTTTATTTGTCTCATAACTTAAGTAGCAACCCTTGTAGTCAGTAAAAGTGTACAAATAATATTGTTCAACTCAATTGTTATATTTCATAAAATTTTGTTAATCGTATCCAAATTTAGGTCACGATCTATTCAAATTTCTGTTGTATTATGAAAATTTTCGTTTTATTAGATGTATATCACTTGAATTCAGATCCGTCAAACGTATTCAAATTATTGTGCTTCCTGAATTTGACACTTCATTACGGTCACGGCACCCGGAAAATTGATCATATCCTTCTCGGTAAAGTTAATACGACAGTGGAACATAAATATAATACTACATCGAATGTCAGTGGAGGTACAACTTTATTGATTTGGAATGAACTTCTTATATCATAACATAATTCAATTCAAACTAAATATGTACTTTACTTTTTTTTTATTTCTGTGAAGTATACATTCAAATTGAGAAAAATAAAATAGATTTTATTAAAAAATGTCAGCAAAAAGGAATTCTGTTAGTCACTGAATCAAGTTTTATTTGCTGCCAAAGGAAAACGACCGATAATTTCTCATATCGGAAGGGACTACGGTCTGATGTTTTGATGGTATTTGAGTATAAAAAACATTTGACCATCATAAGAAAATGGAATAGATAAGAAAATAATGTTTTCTCATGTGAAAATATCTGTAACGTTGAGGCAATAGAGCAAATTCCTTTCTCCAGTACGTTCCTGTCTAATTTTAGAACATATATGTTTGTTCTCATACCATTGTGACTAGTGAAAACTTTTTTACTCCTTTCCCATTCGATATAACTTTTCACATTCCTTGGGTCCCTCGTTATGTTCTATTCAAAATAACTTCGCTTATCGCTAATTTTAATGATAAATTATCTCGTTTGGGTTTCTTATCTCTCTGTTTCATCGGAATTAATGTCATATTTCATTCCAACTTCGATCAGTTTCAAAAAATATTGAACGTCAAATGGCTTTTGAAGCAAAGTTTATCAGAACACGGGTGATTGCGATAATTAAGTAATTTCACAAAACTTTTCAAGAAATTTTTAATCAATTTTAAATTTTGTTATTCTTTATTATCATAATTTTTTTTCCTTTGAGTCGAATTCATATTTATTGTACAGGAAACTAATAATAGGATTGCCGTGGATACACATTTTTCACACGAAAAGTAAGATAGCGCAAACTATTACCAGCTTAGTTTTATGTAATGTCGATGTGAGTTATTCTGCACTGATTTTTTTCTAGCTCTTCTTTGATATTGTCACTTTTTGTACGATACCGTTTGTTTTATATTCCGAAAAAATGCTGCTGAGATTGTTTTAATGTTGAAATTGATCTTAGTGACGAAGATTGAGTATCGGGAGTCGAATTTGATTTAGATGAAGAGGCTTGTACAAATTATTACTACGTACGAAACAAATATAAGTGGGCATAAAATCCTCCTGCACCATCAAGAGTAATAAATAGTAATTACTCATTTTCATCAAGAGCAACGATTATTTGAAACATAAAGTTTCGTCTAACTCCGGCTTGAGTATCAGTATGTTTCAATACTTCATAAATCGACAATGTATGGTCTACCTCAAATGGTCATCAAAAATCTCTCGATGGATATAAATAGTTAATAATAATAACAACAAAACACTTACGCACAAATCCTTTAGCGATTAAAATTTATTACCGGGGCTACTTACCAAGAATATTCTCTAAATTTGTCTTGGAAATGAGTCCTTCTCGCATAAATATATAAAGTATAGAAGGTATAAGAATACGTTATAATATATAAGGATCTAATCTGACCGAACATCAGCATTTTATCACCACTTGTCACAGGTTATACCACATTCAATTCATTCAATTTCGCATATTGGACTAAACTTCTATGCGATCTATTTCTACAAGGCCGTGGAAACAATTTCTGTAATAATTAATTCAGTAACACCATTCAACGTTGAAAATCATAAATAAAATCGCTTATTTGTTTTTGTATGCTTGTCCAAATAACAGAACTGCATAAAAGGCTGTTTGCGCAAAAGTTTATTCGGTTGGATGCAAGCAATCGAAATTCAGTTAAAGTTTGCAACAAAAAATATATCAAAATGTTATGCTATACATTTCAAAGTGGTGCTATTGACGTGTAATTGCTTCGAAAAAAAAACTATATATACTAGTAATATTAGTTGAAAGCCATACGTTTCAATAATGCTAAGCCAAATACACCGTGAACATTTTCCATGGCGAAATGTTAACTTTCTAAATTTGGTATTATTGTTGTTAATGTTATTGAGCATTTGCATGAAATTTTGATTTCGTCTGGATGGGATTTATATGTCAGCTACGATACTAGGATCCCCAGTTACTTCGTAAGTAAATTTTGAAATCAATACTTTGAATTTTTTTATTGAAACAACTGTTTGTTAATGTCAATCTTATAATTAGCGTCATACCAATTCTATTCTTATAACTCCTTCAATCCAAAGGGAAAGAATTAAAATTATAATTGGAGACCTCCACTTACTAGGAGTCCAAAATCTAGAATTGTTCTAAAATTCAATGAAATAGAAATAATAGGGATGTTCTATAATCTGGAAGATCAGGAATAAGCGACGATGCAAATCTGGATATTTTACTTTCACGTAACTGCAACAGAATTTTCAAAATGTTAGTTGTTTGTATTAAAGTTTCCAAATTGGGATAAGCTCCACCCATTCAAAGTTCAATGATTGTGATTTTGTATAATCTTCATGAGGAATTGTTATACGCTAATTTCTCCAATGTATTCACAAATTCAGCGCTCCTAAAAATGTTTGCGTGGATATCATCAGAGGTAGATTTATTTTTCATTTATATTTCTTTCCAGGAAATTCAACATCTGACCAAGATCATCTTTGTATGACTGTGCTTCTTTGGTTCGATCAAGATGGTGCACTACGATTGAGTGGCTAACTGATTTACCTCCTTGATTTTTTTATGTGGTGATATTTAAAAAGTCGAGTATACGTTAACCGACTAGACAATTTAGATGACTCAATAGGAAGGATAAGACTAGAAATAATTTCTGTAACTACATAGATGGTCGAAAACTCTAAAAGTCAGTTCGATCATTGTCTTGGCTTATGTCGGATATTAAATGAGACGTCGTTTGAACAACTTATGGGACCCATAGTTCAACTATTCTTTTATAATGCAGAAAAACAGCTTATTTATAACAATAATAATAATAAATTAAACTGTAGGTCTTATGAATTTTGTATATAACTTTATCATAACCCTATATAGAGAAATAATATTGATGGAAGTTCGTTCTAAATTTGAAAGTTATTACCTTATAACTGCGTCTTCCCTTTCTGCAATAATGAACTTTTATCATCATATCCTCAAAATTTCTAGTTCTGGTTCTAAACAAAGTCAAATCAAAATCTTTTTTTCATTGAAACATTTTTCCTTTCAATAAAAACAGAATTCGTTTAATTAAATCACGAGAAAATTATTTTATATTGTTTTCGGTGCTCTTTCATTGTTCATTTCTACATTCAAGCTATACAAAAGTAAATAATTCGTAATATTACAGATTTTACAATTCATTTATTCATTTTAGAATATATATCGGGCCCCATTCACGGTTAAACAAGTTTTATTTATCTTCAAAGTCCGGAAATTGTCTTACAGAAAATCAACATGGTTACATGAGCAGAGTAGATAAAAGGGTTGGTAGTAATAATCAAGGGTTTGTTTGATATTGTACAACTGCTCGGGAGGCAAGACTTCTGGTGAAAATCATTTTCATTACTCTGATGATAATTATCACTAAATTTCATTCTGAATGCTATCATCGTCTCCAATTTACGTAATACTTTGGAATTGCAATTGAATAATAATTGATTTCAATCTATAAATGGAAAATTGAATTTAGAATTGTTTGTACTGTAACGTTTCTCGTGTAAAGTTCGTGGATAAAATAGTTTAAGCTACTTTCCTACTTAAAACTTCATCATACCACAATTATTATAATAATTACAAAACAACAATACTACTAAACTTTAGTAACTAATACTGTTGTGTTGGTCGTCGTGGCAAATTGTGACCGACGCCAACGTGCGGCTGTGTACATGTCGCCGTACAAATAACACCACTTTCTGCTGTTGTGGAAAATATGTTTATGCTTCATATTATCGAACAGGTGTCACAAGAATGGGAGAAGGAATAAACAAAGTGTTAAAGCTGCTAAAGCGTTTTGCTTCTGAAATTAGCTTTCAATAATACAGAGACACCTGGCAAGTAAAGCAAAACATATCATGGGATACTACGTAACGTGAATCTACCATAGATGCAATATACATAAATAAACTGATAGTGGAAAAAGCACACTAGATCAATACTTAATTTTTGTTTGTAGACTTCTGATAAGAGTTCGATTCAATCAATAGAAAAAAGTTGAAATAAAGAAAAATATATAGAAACGAAATGATTGGGTACTATATTTGTATATTAGTCTTAATTCAAGTGACTTTAGATTTATTCGCTCCCGCTACCTCAATTTACAGCATCTGCCTAAATTTTATCCATACATAAAATGACATTGAGGTGAAACAAACGGACGTTAAATGGTTTATATGACATGGAAAAAAAGGGATCATACGAAAAATATTCACAGTCTTCGTCTTGTAATTAAGCTTTATCATTATTATACGCACATCATAGAACAGAATTCTTATTTTTTTTATTGAAGTAACTGTACTTCACTGCTGTTGAACTCAAAACTTGTTTCTCTCAATTTTATTTTTTCATCGCATTTTTTTTTGCTTTCCACATTATATAATCTATTTTCGTTCTAATATAGTGGCGGTTCGTCAACAATTTATTGTAATGCAATGCGGGCTGTTTGGAAAAGTTTTCTTGGAAAATTGTTCACGCTTGGGGCGATTTACCTCGCGATTTTCCTCACCCATAAAAAGATTTTCAGAGTGAAGGCGTACCTCTACTATTTACCATCCAATTTTGTGTCGTTCAAATAACTTTGATACACATAATTGAGGAACTCCTCGCTTCTGATATTGGGGTTTCTATCTTTGGGGTAGCCGAGCTTATTAGAGGCTGAAAAATTGATTTCGTCTTCAAACAAACAAAAATTTCAGAACAAATCACGATGCTGGTATGAATTACTTGAAAATTTGTTTGATTTGAGATAAAACTTTCTTGACAGAGGTAATTCTATTTTTCTCAATAATCTTATTTTTCACAAAATGATTTCGCTTACAACCTTTGACATTTGACATACATAAACTGAGTCTAACTAATATTTAAAATTATAAAAATTAATCGTATGAAGATTTCCAAGAATATATTAGATAGATAATTTTGTATTACTTTCACTAAGAAAAGAAATACATCGATTATAGTTAGAAGCGATTTGAATATTTTATTTTGAACAAACACTGATAATATGATACATTGAAAATGCCTCGTAGAGTTGTAGGTTATCCCTATTTCTCTAGAATTATTCTAGAAATTCCGTTCATTGTGGATTAAACAGTAAGGGCGGCTCCAAATAAAAATACACCAAAGCCTGAAAAAAGAATTGTTGCTGTAGCCAGCAATAACTACCTGCGGAATGTGGTTCCGCCGAGGATGATTAGAAGTATAATTATATTGAAATTTGCTAATAGCGCCGCGTCATATATTACAGGAATTTAGTGTTGCCCGTAGCCTTCAGACATGGTATTCGAAAAACTTCTATGGAGTTCATTATCTGGAATGAATTAGATTCTTCACTGGTACTGATGTGATATATAAAGAGATTGTAAGATGTAAAGTACAAATCTTATAATGTTGATTTTGAATTTTGTACATTACTTTATTATAACCCTTTATAGAGAAATAATATCGATGATATGATCATTCCAAATTTTAAACTTATCGTCTTTGTAACGAGCCATTCATCGTATTACGTTTTTCTTCACCTTCAAGTTGTTGAACCATTTACTTGTTGTCGACCACCCACTCTATTCGAAGAATCTAATAAAACTCCAGTTTCGTTGCTAAATCGTCCTCTTTCTATCTACAATTTAAAAGTGTTTCGATCAAAGTAAATTTAGTAAAATTTGTGGTGATATGATTCTTTATACTCTCGTTGGTAAGTTTCCATGTTTAATCGGAGTTTCTTTTCATTTAGGGAACAATTTTTAAGCATATTGGATCTTCTTTATTACGTCAAATCAGCTTCTAAGGAAAAAAATAACAATGTTTCATCACAAGCCTCTACTTTTTTGATAACAATAAAAATCCGCTTTAACGTTTTATCAAAAATATAAACTTGTGGTGCAATTTTCCATTTCGCAGTGCTGTTACCGCTGCTATTGAACTCCTCTTATTGGAACTCCAGCATAAGTGGTGCGTTCGCAAAAATCTTTATAAACTCGTCAGTAACAAGTTTCAACAAGCTTTACACAAAGTTCCATCTTGCTGCTTAGATCCATTTGATGAAATTGAGTTTCGCGCTGTTATAAAATTTTTGACTGACAACACAAATCAAAAACAGAATGGAGGCTGTTTACTCATGTACATCATTTTTTAGAATTGAAAATTGGTCTACGTTGTGGATTTGTGGAAGAAACTGTTCCGGCGCTTTTAAACAAAAGAAAATTCAGTTCAAGACGGTATTTTCAAAACAAGTGCTCTGATAATACTGCCTAAGCATTTAAATTTAGCAAAAATTTATGTTAGGTGAGTGTCTCAAATTCTCAGTGTAATGTAAAAGCGTAAAGTAGATTATTGTGAACGATTTTTAGTGCTTTACCGTGAGGACCAAGAAAATAGCTACAAAAAAAGTTTTGGGACTATAAGAATATTCTTTTAAGCAATAAAATACCACCGGGAACCAGGCAAATTACCTCGATTTACTAAGGCAGTTGCGTCGACAACTTATCGAAAAAAGACGTGGCAAAATTAGCCGAGGTGTGCCCTTGCTTCATTACAATACTCCAGTCCACTTCGCTTCGTTCTCCAAGGCTAGTGTATACGAATGTAGCCTCACAGGGATTGAACACCCCCCATATAGCCCTGATCTGGCACCGTCTGACTATTTTTCTTTCTCAAAGCTGAGCACCAAGTCGAAGGGTAAAATATTCAACAGCTATGATGAAATTAAATAGGCGGCGAGCGATTTTGACTCTAAAGGTGCATCATATTTTTATAGTATGAAACGTACTGAAAAGTGTATGGAAATAAAGAGAGAATATATTAAGAAATAATCACAGTTTTCTCTATTTATGACCTTTTTTTCTATGTTAGACTAAGAGCTCGAACGTACTAGGTATAAGGCAAATTTTTGAAATAACATTTCAATAAGATATTCACTTGATCATAAATTCTGTGGAATATCCATGAATATTAGGTATTCAATTATCTTCTTTTCTTTGATGTCATTTGTAGATCACTCCAAAAAATAACAGCGTAAATACGAATATGATATTCTTACGTTTCTTAAGTGTTTCAACGCCGACACTGACAACAAATATTTTAACATGTCGAAACTCTAACGAAAGCTGTCTTTTCCTTTTACATTAAATAACGTCTCATTCCATTACCTTAATGAACTCGCGTCTTCTAATTAGATTTACTCCATGTGCCCGATTAGACATTATCTAATTTAATAAAAACTAAAATTTTCTATCATCTTCCCTTTACTCTAGTAAATGAAATCTATACTTTTCATTTGATTAATTACTAGTAATACTTATTTAGCGAATGCTGTGTATTGGAAACATTGATAAAAAAACGAAATAGTTTTTCTCAGAATATACAGCGATATCGTCTATGGGTTCGTAACATTCAGTCGATTATTTTGAAAAATTACGCTGTAGGAACTTCCTTCGTTGATTATCGGTATTCAAAGCTTTTCCACGTTAATTACTCAAGTTAAAGGATCGAATATTAATTTGTCATAGACAATACAACTGACCCTAAAGACAGCCTAGGGAACGGAGGCAAGAAAAGGAAATGTTTGTATCGATAAATCCGACCAAAATCCTATTTCAAGACAAAATATGAGGCTGTTGATCAAAATGTCAATAAAGAGATTGTTTGTTCACGATTCAGTGGTTTTCAAAACGCAAAACATAATCATAGATGTAGATATTTGGGATTAAAGTTGTTTCCACTTTCATTGATATTAGAAGATCTGATTCAGTAGTTAACGTTAAATATGCTACGAATAGTTACATCTTTCATCAATGTCGAAAATAAAAATATGTTCATCCAAAATTTATGATTAAAAAGTCTCACAGGAAACAATATAGATTGAGTAGTATCTATAATTCATATGGCTAGTAATACGAAAAGATTGAGGGAGTATGATGTCAACATAGTTGGTGGATATCAAGGAGGTCTTAGAGCAAGGCGTTGATCAAATATTTACATTTTAACTTTATTACACTCAAACTAAATATGACGTTCGTTTCCAAACTTTTTTATTTTATAGACCACTTATAAAATTGATCCGGTAGACCAGCTACATTACTACCAATTACCGAATTTTAAGAAAAAAATTACATCTATTTTGTGATGAGGCTGAGTTTCATCTACGAAAGATTTAATTATTTGATAATAAAGTCAAGTAAACAAATTTTCAATAAACAATTGATTGTGCTGTGAATGGATGTCAAAACAAGGAAAGTTGGCCAATCGATAAAGTGACTACATCCAAAGTTACTTTTTTGGAATCTACAGTGACGCACAGTACAAGAACCAATCAGTTCTCACTTATATTTTCTTGTTTTCTAATTGATGGATTGACAGCAAATTATCAATATTTGGATTGAATTTCATAAGAAATAATGCAAATATCAACGTTAAGTAATATTCAATCCTTTTTTTGGTGATAAGTTTTTAACTTTTTGGGAGGGGAGAAGGGAAAAAAAGAAGAGGGCACCCATATATCTATACTACATGAAGGAATTTTAGGTTGCTCTATTTATTTTAGAATATTTTTATATCAAAAATGTGGATAAATTAACAGAAAATTGAGCGACCAGTTTCGTTACCAAATTATAGTATTTCGGTAACTTTTTAAACAAAGCAGATACAATATTTTTAGCAAAAGGTACGTGGTCGTTTTTTCCAACGTGGACAAAAAAAATTGAGACATTTATCGTATTTTTTACTAACCTCCAAACTTAAATTTGAATGGGCATTAGCGTTATTATGAAGACATTTGTTGGTTTGGAATCGCTACGTCTTCAGTTTTGGAGAAGGTGAAAATCTTTAGATGCTTAGTAAAGACTGTATTCATGATCGGAAATGTCCTATTGAAGTTATTGGAGGAGAAGTTAAGTTAGTGAACAAGCGTTGCCGTACATTAACATTATTTCGGAAAAGAGTATTCCCCCTCTTTTGTTTTGATTATCTCTCCGTAAACGTGAGGAAGATTCAATATAAATAGCTGTTCACATACCAAAGCACAACGGAAACTGACGTCTTCATTGGCATTTGTAGTGCACGCCCGCTACCAGTGATTCAAGTAGCGTCTATACTTTGCTAGGCATTTGTATATACTCAGTTTCATTTCTCAGACCTCCAATTTTAATTATAGAATATTTATTTATTTTGAAACTGTGGAAATTAGCAAAAATTAGAGATAAAATAGGAATATCTTAGAAATTGAAATTACTGTTTCACTAACGTAAAAAGACAACGTGTCTGAAAATTATAGATGGAATGTACATCTTGAGAGTAGTAGGATGAAATGGAAACATGTAGTTTGGAATAATTTCTATTCATTTTTTGGTTGCATTGATGACAAAACTGATCGCTTATTAAAGCTGACTCTGACTACCAACATTTTATGGGGTAACTATGTACGATGTATTCATGAACAATGACACCATATAAGGTGCTATGGTTCGCGGCCACAACGTCTATTATGTGAAACACAGAGTGCACAGCCGAGTTGGTAGTTAATGTAAAGTTTCACATATTCATGCCGTTTAACTATCTTATTTGTAAAATCAATTTTTTAGATTTGGAAAATGTTACAAGGAAATCATAAAGAAAAGAAATTGGCAAAAAATACATTATAGCGATTTATATTAAATAAAAAATTATTCTTATTGTTGATTAGTTGAGCGATTCAGCTCAATATATTTCGTCATTTATCTAATGGATGTAGTTTGTTTTGAAAACGCATCTAATATCAAGTATATTTATTTATAAATTTTCAAGTGGAAAATTGAGTAGAAAACTTATTTTGTTCTCAACGACGTTATCCGTTTACTGAACAAAGTTTATCAAACTAACAGATTTTCAGCTGTTAACAACTTTTGTACAATGTATTTAGTCCTAACTATGCTGGTTGAAAAATTGTTTTAATAACGTGAAATTAGTTACGAGTAAAGAGCAACATAATACCATATCTTGATAAAATAAAATATCGACTAGGATGCGAAATTTATCATAGTAAATAATACAAAAATATTGGTTACATGCGAAAAAAAAGTGGTTCAAATATTGGTGTAAGATCTAGATCAAGGATGGTGAAACTACGGCCCGCGGGCCATCTCCGGCTCGCAAAACGTTGAAATCCGGCCCGCGACCAGCAAACAAAAGTTAAATACAATTTTCTTTTTTCAGAAATTACTGTCGTCGACTGCACTACCCATTTGAGGCAACTATTTTTGAACACCAGCAAATTGGAATTTTATAAGTTCTTATCTCGGACACAATACTCAAACATAGTTTCCCACGCCCAGAGAATAATGACTATATTTGGTACAAGCTATTTGTGCGAACAAACGCTTTCAATAATGAAAAAATTGTCTTCTTAATAGGCTTTCAGATGACCTCTTTTTTTCATTGTTAAAAATTTGAGCATCACAAATGGACCGGCTTATGATGAAGTCATGCAGAAACAAAAACAGTTCCACATGTCACATGTTACCACAAAGACCAGTGCCCCTCAACCTTCTACTTCGCAGCTAATTAAAGTTCAATTAATTAAATGTAATTAAAAATATTATTTTTATTTTAGTAAATAATGTAATGCCTCAACTTGGCCCCCCATATATTTCGTTAGCAAAAATTGCCACGCGAAGAAAAAAGTTTCCCCATCCCTGATCTAGATGATTAACTTGTAAAGTTATTTGAGTATCTAAAATAAAAACTTAAAATCAATTTTCCAAACAATAACTAACAATTGTTAAACCTTCAGCCAGACCGATTAACTAAAGTAGAAGTGTCAAATTTTTGGATATCAACTTCTGTACGTGAATTTTGAGACGTTTATCTGGCAGAGTTTTGCTAACATCTACTGTGCAGTATTTGATAACAAAATTGTACTAGATGTGCTGGGAATATCTACCGTTGACGATAAAATAATTTCAGACAGATTGAAAACTGCAGTAACAATTTTTTTGATATTCATCAGTGTCATTAACTTGCTTCGATAACTATACAATATCATATTTCAGTGTGAACTTTTTTACACTTTTTAATTTATCTTCTACGAAAGTTTTCCATTTTTGTTCTTACAAAAAATACATTTTAATTTCTTACTATCCGTTGTAACACAATTTTTGCGATAATATTGAAAATAACAGCAACAAATACACCACCACTAAAAACAGCTGCTGTCGTCTATCCCACTTGTACAACTAACACGTACAATTGTCTGTACTCTTCCAACATACCCAATCATTTTTCACTTTTAGATCGGCGTTCAGCAATCGAATTATTGTTTGGAAAAGTAGTTTAAGTTTTTAGATACTCAAGTAACAGCATATAAAAATTTTTGGAAAAAAATTTTTTCTTCAATTCAAAGATAGCGTCTAGAAATGTTAAAACAACAAGAAAAATATCCGGCAATAATAAATTCCTGTTGCAATAAGTTTAATTAAAATAATAACAAAAAAATAAACTTCTTGAAATGATTTGACAAACTCATAATTCACCTGTACAGGTACGATGCGCACTGATGAACGCAACCACTACCGCCAGCCAGATAGTTTGTATGACGCCCGGTAGAGTGAAGGACATAGCATATCAGAAAACTGGTCTACCTGAAATTCTCTCTCAAATACGTAGCTAGCTCATAGACCAACTTATTCTTGAATCTGCATTTCTTGTGTGTTCATATATATTCTAGTGATGACGGTATTGCTAAAATATTTACAAACTTCGTTAAACTTCAAGAATCAATTACACTATGCTCAACATCCACTTTGTTTCCGCTTTTTATTGATAATATACATTAAACTATGTGAAATTGTTTGATTCTAGATTCCGTTCATACCAAAATTCTCCAATAGATTGTTTCGTTATCATTTTGCTATAGAATCTTTTTATAGCATTTTTTCACACATAAACAGAATCTGTTTATGATGGTCACTGCTTAGGAATTCAAGTACATCACCAATTACTTCACTCTGGAATCTGTGTATTACTCTTGAATTCTTTTTTTATCTCAGGTACAAAATAGGATCTAGTTACAGTAAATAACGGCCCCTGATGTTCAGCAACAACAGTGTTCATATAATCGTTTTAAAAATTACTTACAAAACATTCCATGGGACGGAGAACTTTCACAGGATTTGTAATTCTCGTTTGGTTTCTTAAGATTTTTTATTAAAACGACAAGACTCAGCCCCATGGCTACAATCTTTCAACACCAGAGATATGTGCATTTTCTCCTTATGCTGGACATATAATAACATGAAAGACAGTAACAAACACCGATAAGCTCTTGCACCTCTAAGATGGTCCATAACTGTATTCAGGGTCTTCAAGAGATGTCGAAATATGCTTTTTCAGGTCATTGGTCATTCTGGTCTAGTGGTGAAGAGCAGAGCACATTGGCTAACGAAAAGTGCGGACAAGTGGTTGGTTGGAAACTACCAGCATGTCACGCACCAAAATCCTCTTCACAGGGCCATTTATAGCACTGGGGGATAGTCTCATTCAATTCTAGAGAAATCAGTAATCGCCAATAATTGGTATCCGCATAGATGCAGCTTTCACTGCACATATGATTCAATTTTGAAAACGAAAGAACGTAAGGCAACACATCGAAATCAAGGATACAAATATATGTGCGCTTCTTCGGAGTATGTCTCCATAATTTGTATTTTAACGCATTAGTTTTTTTCATGGTGCACAATGGCTGTATTATTGAGTGCTTGGCTACATTAAAATACTATTAGAATTATCTATATAAGTTAATCTCGATAATGCTTTTGTATTTAATTTTTTCTGTTTATTGTCTATCACTTTTCTTGTTAGTGCTGTTTTAGGTAATAAAATAGCACTAACACTAATAACACTAAAATAACGATTTCCAGCTTATGAAATTCAAATATTTAAAACCAGAAAGAAATAATCATGAACAAACGACGTAGAGGGTAAATTCAGAACCGAGTTGAGCTGAAATATATGGCATCTTCCATCTTTATATATCCTGGCCAAATATGTGTTTGTAAAGGTGAAATGAAAATTGTAAAATAGTTCTTTTACAACAGATAAAATATGTGATGGCCGAAGTACAAAGTGCTATTTTAAACTTTAATTCCAATTCTACGACATAAATTTGGGTTATATGAGTTCCACTTCTGTTTATGACTACACATAATATTCTGCAGAATCACACAAAACAGAATTACTTGATTGGGCACGTTTGTCTGTCACAATTTCATATCGTTCTCTTTACGAGTAGGTATTTAATTGGTTTTTCAAAGTAGATTTACTTCTGAGCGTCTCTTTTCATTTAAATACTGTTATTGTTATATAGGTGTATGAATTCCGTAGAGAATATCTAATTTTCATATACTAACAACTATGTTCATATACGAAAATTTGTAGCTGACACCATCAAGTTTGCAATTCCAGTTATAATGTGTAGACAAATCTGAATTTTACTAGTATTGAGCTAACAAACCTCATCATAAATCTTGGTGATCATCATATTGGGTAACTATTGAGAATAAAACTTGAGACTATTAGATTTATTGGAATGACGCGATAGAAATTTCATATCTATAAAATAAATTAGAAAAGAAGAGTCCTTTAACTACGAACGGAGATTTTTTAAAACTTGCTTTAGTAGTGATGATGTAATTGTTGCCATTTCACCACGGATATTCTCCTCTAGCTGATCGATGTTATTTGAGTTATTACTCTAGACTTTGTGTTTGAGGTATCCCCACAAAAAAATTGAAAGGCGTCAAATGTGGACTACGAGGGGGCCATAGAATATTACCTCTTGTCGAAGTCTGTCTGCGTGGAAAAATCTATTTACTAACGTCATTTGACGTGTGATTGGTAGCTCTGTCTTGACGGTACCAATGTCTAGAAATAACTTCTCTAGAAGTTCTGAAGCCAAAAAACCTTCCAGCATCGCATCATAGCGTTCGGTATTCTTAGCGACGTTTCGTTCCCATCCATTTTCAAAGAAAAAGACCAACTATTCCTCTACCCAAGGCTGCTACCAATACTGTCACTTTAGAACGATACAGTGGTTACTGGTGCTTGAATTTGAGATTCTTAAAGTTCTAGTTATGACAATTTTAACGTTCTACAAAACCATTGATAAATAAATGGACCTCATCAGAGGGTTTTTGACTCCAACTTCGATTCATGTAACTGAAGATAAATTCTATACCGATAAATTCCAAAAATTGTTACATGACCGATGTTTGTGGTGAATATAAAGTAAATTTATTGATAGGTATTCTGACTAAAGGTTTTCCTATCAAACCTTTCTTAATTTCACTGTTTGATACATTTCTGTTAATGTTAACCAACATATACATAATTAAAGCCGGAAAACATTTAAAATTATTTTATCCTCATTTAATTAACTGCACGTGTCTTGCTCAGGGAGTCAAAAGATTCGTCGAGTGAATAAGAAATTAATTTTCGCTAGTTAATAATCCGACAACCCCATCTTCGGAATTCATACGACTTGCCATCCAGTAATGGCGCATGATTGGTTGCAGTGACGAAAAATCGTTTATCAAGTTTAAATTATTGAATAAAAAGTCTAGGTCGCGGCACTTATTATCTAGTTGTTTTTCAAATGAGAGAATGTGTGGCAATCTGGAAATATTACTATTCTGGTTTGAATAACATGACGTTAAATTTATTGTCTCAACGAGAGAAAAAAAAATCCATAAGCAGTATACAGTTTCTGTTCCCAGAAACTCAGTTTCGTGATTTCAGTACTGACAATGTTTATTTGAACGTGGAATATCATCATTTCGTATTGTTTTGATTTTGTCGTATCGCAAAGTGAAAGTCCTGAAACGTTTGTTTTGTGAACTTCTGTTATAATTTCTCAAACACAATAAAGAGAGAAATTTCAAAAAATTGTCACAATTTTTAGACAAAAGCTTGTAAAAACTAACAAACAAACATAAAACTAACTAAATGAAGATACAAATACAATGAAATTTCAATATACAGAAGGAAACCACAATGAGTAACAAAATTATAGGTAATAATTAGTATATAAGTCCATAGCAAAATTAAACCAGTATGCAGCATGCCCGGAAACAACTATTATTATAAGAATAGAAGTCGTTTAGAGAATAGAAGGTACTTTCCAGTAAATATGCCCTCAAACTATTGCGAAATGCGGGAAAAGATTATATCGATTTCATTCCAATTGGCAAGTGATTGTGCATTTTCTTGCATTCTAAAATATTGAGCCCTTAACTAATTCTGAACATGGATTAGATAGGTAAAGGTCGTGCTCCGCATCCTAAGTGGATAGCCGTGCAGTGACCTTTCTGAAATTGGAGAAGCGTGTGTACGAATTAAAAAAACGGATGCAAAGAAGAATAAGGAAGAAAGAGTCAAAATTTTCAATCAATGTGGATACAGTTTCCAATATTTCAAACTATCCTTCTCAATTTAGTGAAAAGAATTAAGGAAACTGTTTATATAATGAAGAAATCGTAAAGCATTTGTATCTTGGATCACCCGATTGAGTTTTCCTACAAAATTGTTAGTAATTACAGTATTGCCGCCCATGCGTTGCTCATTTTATTATTCTATTTTAACATTTTTTCACTCTCTAATATTTTCATCGCACGCTGCAAAATTTTATCAATGAATATCGTTCACTCTTAGACGTTTTAGCACAAAGAAAACGTACTTTGCATTGGATTAGCGAAGTCATTCACAATTGTCGTCAATAACCGATGCAAATGCGGTACTGGTGTATAACCTTTGTCGCTTGCAGTTACACAATGCTCATGCCGCCAATAAAGATACATTGGAGGGATTTCAAATCGAAATTTAAAGAACCTACTTCCCATATGCTAATTTGCCTTTTTCGTATCAAAAGTTGGTGGCAAAAAGTAGATTAAGAATATTGTATCTCCCAAAATTTTCTCTGTAAAGCATCTGAATTATTCTCATTTCATATCTTCTTGTGATGATAATCTGAATTTACTGTGTTTGATAAACATTAATTATTCAGAGTTGTATCTTATTATTCCAACGAAAAGATCAAATAGCCGCATATCAAAGAATCCTTTTGAATGAAGTATAACACCCTTTCACAATTGTTATTATTATTCCTTTCGTTTGAAAATAAGTCTTGTTATTATATTTTGATGTCAGTGAAATATTTAATGAATACATACGTCAAAGATACATTCGCGAATAAGAGCAGTAGGACTTTCAGGCGTTAAATATAACAGTAAATTTGTATCAACAAAACGACTAAATCGGTCTTATCAACCAAAACTACTTGGAAAATTTTATTTAAATCGAATAATTTTCAAATTATGAACTACCTGATTGAAAAAAAATACACCGGCATAACTTGAAATTAATTATTCACTCAATTAATGAAAGTGGAGATAGGTTCAAAGCTATCTGAAAAACAAATGTATGTTATTTGAGGATAAGTTTCCTACAATAACAGTATTAGATTTCTATAGGAAAATTTGAATCATATAATGAGTATTTTCCAAGCTTTGGTATCTAATTCGGTTATAAAAAATGACGCAGTCTTTCAAGAAAATATGAATAGTGCACTTGCACTTTGCTTGGTTGGCTTGTCGTGTCTCCAAATGTATCATAGAACAATAAGAGTGCAAATTTCCACTTGTAGGATTTAAAACAACAACTAATTTCTTCTAGAGCTGCTGCCGCTCAATAATATTGACATGAAAATTATTTAGAAACAGTAGAATATCCATAAGTCGTATAAGCTGCAACCTGGAAGTATGGCTATTAAATAACCAGAATGATGATATGAAATATTGTTTGATATTATGTATATTTATTTACAATCTTCTTCAATATAAATACCTCTTCTATCCTTACATTGTTTCATGCGAATTTTCCATTGTTCGAAACAGTGCAGGAAGCCTTTCTTTATCAGTTTCTACGGGACGCGTGCTGCTTACTCTTTTACAGCTTCAACACACTCATTCTTTGTTCCTTTTAATGCATATTTGACCATAAGAAACAGGTTGAAGTAGCACAGTGCAAGATCCGGCGAATAAAGTGGGTGGTCTAGCACGGGGTACTTGGCTAGAATCCTCTTGATGGATAGTGCCAGTTTGCATACACTTTTCGCATGCTCAAATTTTCTTGCAAGAGTTGTCACAAGCATTCTTTGTTAATTCCTATAGATTCAGCAATCCCACCAATACTTAATCGACGGTTAAATCAAACGATATTACTGATTGTGTCGTTGTTTTTATCTTTTTGAGTTGAATGGGCGATCGTCTTCAGCATCTTCTCGCCCATATCGAAAACGTTTGAAGGCAACGGTTACACTGATTTGTCTCCAGTCACGGAATACATTGAATTCCGAAAAGTAAGCTTCAAGCTAAGCAGCTGACAGTCACTAACCTTTGACGCATGCCTATTTTTTCTGTTGCAACGCTAGTCTCGTTACTTAATAGACACATCTTGTATAAAATACTGCTCAGGGAAAATGTCGAGTCGAGAAATGGAAAGATCTACATAGATAGCCAGGTATTTTTAAAAACAATGAAACAACAAAATTCAAAGTGGTAATGAGCTATTGCGAAGCAATCTGCTGGATTTTTGACCCTAGAGTGATGGATACCTGGAAACTACGAAGTGGAAGCAAGAGTAGTAAATTCAGAAGAAACAGTTCCAGTGATACTATTGATGAAGGAGGAAACACTCAACCATTGGGGTGATCATTTGACATTGTACTTTTAGCAGAACATTCCAGAAATAGGAAGTGGACTATTATTGCGAAGAATATGACGGAGTAGAAGAGACGTCAAATGCTGGGTGACTATAGAGTAGATTGATTTGAAAAAATAACATATTTAGACAAAGAAAGTGAAAAAGCTCCAACCAAAGTTGGAAGTGGTGAAAAGTAAGCTATGAAATAGAAATAAATTGAAGGTTGATTAGGTAATTAAATAAGTTTCAAAATCTAGATCTAGGTTGCCCGTACCAACCAATTCAATTAACAAATATCAATGATTTTTCATAAAACTACGTATATTTATGGGAAAAAGAAGAATGCAGCTAACTTTGAGCTTCATGTGGTTCAAAATTGTTGTCGGCTGTTGCAAACATGAAATAAAAATTTTCGAATTCAGCTCTAATATTCCTTATAACAGGGCTTGTAATGAGTTACGATAATAAACTGAAAAACATTAATTTTGTAATTATTTCAGGGTAAACAGTAATTTCCGAATGGCATTGCCGGTTAGGCCACCTCTATGCCAGCAGTTACACGGGTCATTAACTCAATAGGATCAGCGTCAGGATAACGACTGATTTCGAACCGAACGGTTCACTGAGTTATCGAATTATAGTACGAGTTTCGGTCTTACAGTCATACCAATTTCGGATTTAGAATGAACTAGAATTAGTCTATTAGAAAATCTAGACGAGTAAGAGACTGCATTGCTCTATTCTACCAAGCGGCTTTCGCGAGATGAATTTTAGAGTGAAATTATTCACAATTTAATTTATTTCAGTTATATTTTACGATATAATGAACCATGATTTCATAAGAGTAACGAGGTTGAACATGAAATATTGATTAATTAACAACAGGGTTATTTAGATATAGGAAATTAACTAATGTTAAGTCTATAGTGTTTTGACAAAACCCTATATGTTAAAAAGTCCAGACCTTGTGTATGCATTGATTTTATCTCTAAATAATCTTTATGATTCTTGCACCTAAGCGTTGGTATATTGGTGGGTATATCTGAATTAATATATTAAATTATATTGCAATAAAGAAATTATACATTGTATCAAACTAATACATAATGTACAATGAATGCCTGCGAGGCATATTTAAAGCGATGAGGTGATTACTTACAGTTGCTTTGCTGAAATACGTTGAAGTAAAGATGAATGCTAACAATTTGATTTCTATACTTTCTTACTATCTAGATCAGAGTTTACAGCTTCTTTTGTTTCATAACGATATTCTGAGACTCACAGTATATTAAACTTTGTTCGATTTCAATAGTTTTTTAGGAAAATACGTGTACATCCATTTCGTGTACACATTTTTGACTGTTATTGATATTTGAATTATCGTAATATATCTAACTTTTAGTTCTCGTTTTCAAGAAACTATTGTTCTCATTTTTCTGAAGTACGAGGGTTGTTTGACCGAAGAGTGACTTGACAAAACTTTTTCTATGGTGGTCGCATTCAAGAAAGAGAGTATATAGTGATAAAAGATCATTAGAATTAAAATTAGAGCCAATTATTCTAAGAAAACTTCAAATAATTCAATCTCTTTATTACCATAACGCTTTGTGAGCAGAAATTTTTTATTCTATTAATTATTCAAATCCATTATAATACAACTTGATTATTATGAATATGAGACCGTACTGACGATGGAAAAATGGAACCACTGTAACCTGTTAGTGTTTGATTTATTGAGATAATGAAATAAACAAAAATACTTCTGTCAGTAGGGAATGAAATGAATGAAAAAATATATTAACCATTTCATAGAAATGTTATTTCGTTGCTTTTAAGAGGATTTTTAGAAATAGAAGTACGTACATAAAAATTTGTAATTTATTGTGAGCTAGCTTTCCGATTCTCCTAGCAGCAGCAATACAATTACACAATTTTAGCATTCATCTTTCGATTTGTCACAGACGCAATCAGTTTCAGGACCTTCAATCCAAATTTGGATGATGCGATTATAATTCACTCGATTTAATTTCAGAAGTTTAATGAGAACTTTATGCGGAAATTTTTCAACTTTAATTCCAAATTTTTGAATTCCGATTCAACATACTTCCGGATCTTAAAAAATAAGTGGAACATAAAATTGATTATATAGTTTGGGTACCAAATTAATGGTATACTATATGCTGGAATTCCATTAAATAATTATAATTTTGATTATTTTCCTGTGGAGTAGATAGCCCAAAAACAAGCTTTTGTAGTCATGGTTACTTTTATACTCTCGTTCATTAGAGATTCACTCTACATCGAAGTTCGAACGAGTCCCAGCAATTTTGGAACAGAATCCTGCTAGTAAAATTCTGGTGGAAAGCTTGAAAATACTTACATATGCGCGTATTCATTTCCCTTTTCTGCGTAAACTAAACTGTGATCGAGAAAGATCTTTGATCCCTGACTAGTTTGTATTCTCGTGAATTTCTCATCAATTGAAACCCGATTTTATGCATTATTTTCAAAAGTAAATACCCATTACACAGAATCGCACAGTATTTACAAACATAGTCGTGGTGAGGACAAGTTTGGGAGTTAATTGCTGAGTTATAGCTACGGGTGTATCAAAAAATATTTTTTTTGTTACTCTCGTACATTCATCAATATCGTAATAATAGAATAGCATACTATTTTATTCAATTACTGTCAAAGTACAACCTAACCAATGCCCTATCCCAACGCTGAATACATAACTGGAATCATTATTGAAAAATTTTTTTCGGAATTATTTTCATTTGCCTTCTTATCAGGAATGGTTCCAAAATGTGTCTCTTTCACCATATTTCCCCAGTGTTAAGATGAGCTAGGAGTTTCATAATGCTGAATCAATAAAAAATGTGTAGCATGAAGTGTTGTGAAAAGTAGGCAAAAGTAGTGGATGTAGAAGCCAAATTTAACTCATACTTGACAGTACTTGTCTCAACATTCTTTTGTATGGCAGTACAACACGTGAAAATTTTACAAAAATAATTTGATCGGTTAAAATATCATACTTTACTTTTCTATATAATTCCTATCAATAGCAACACATTTATCTGATCGTACCATTTTTTTAACCCATCGTCGCTGCATGATTAGATGATGATTCCAATATGGTCGCTTCAATTATGTCATCATCAATGTCAAAAGAAATGATAAAAATGATAAGTTTTTGTGTTTGATTTGCTGTGAAGCCAATCGACCTTTTCAATATGTGCACCAGTGAATTCCACTTTTCTAGGAGGTGATGATGTAGACACCATATACATATTTCGTTGCCCATGACAATTTGGCTCAAAAAATCATGCTCCTTGTTACTGCATCGCACAGCACAAAGGCCATGCCCTATCGGTTGTTTTTATACTCCCTGGTTAACTTTGGTATGCAGCTTGAGCACAATTTCTGATAATTCAAACGTTCGGACACAATGTCTGCTATCGGTGGGCTTTCCTACATTATTTTAGTGGATTCCACACTAACGCTTCTTGCACAGCTAGAGACTGATTGCTTAACTTAGAGAAATATGATTTGAATGATCAAAGAAGAACAAATATGATAAGGAGCTACGTGGAGCAATTGTATAATTGTATAAAAATAGGCAAATAACTTTTCAATACTTGCACTATGTTGTTCAAACAAAGAGGTTTTGTAGGGCCATCATCTTGTGATGATTAAGGAACAAGAAAGTCGTTAAAAGCATTAAGGTTAACTGTAGGATACAATAAATCAATAGACGTGCGTTTCAACTCAACCACGTACTATTAGAATATAACAACCTAATAATATTGTGTCTATATAACGTTCACCTTATGAATAATAATATTTGTATAAATATAAGAAAATCAGATAGATAGATATAGACATATAAACATTGACCAACGTGTTTTCAGAGGTAATCATAATTTAGTGAAAGCGTTATTGAATGTGTAAGTTGAAACTATATCAGTGATTTGGAAATATGGTTTTATGAACTTCCCACTGATTGGAGTTCTTCGTACAAGACATGGCGAGCCTTCTATCACCAGAATCTATTCCAGGATTAATAATGTTTTCAGAATAAACACCAGTGATTTGGTGATATTTGTGGGCTGCTTTGCAGATGTAGATGCGGTTGTATGGCTCCGCAATGATGTTTGAAGATACTCCGCACGCATGCCATGAAAAGCTCGATATATACAACTAACTTGAAAGTTGATTCTGGGTTGAATATCCATAGTGACTTGAGTAGTTTATGACTAATATGTTGAGCGGGATTCCAGATCTTATATATTCAACTATCGTGTATTAATCAAATTGGTGATGTTAATTAATGTCATTTGAAAAGCCTTGAAGAGCTATTATTGTTTTATATTCATTTCCTGTACAAAAAATTTGTCTGTTCCAGATTTCACGAAGCTTTATTTAATATTTTAAAATTTTTTGCTAAATAACTTGACAAGATAAACAATTTCCCGGAGGTAACGCTTATTTTTGTAATTTCTAACTTCGACAAGTTTGTCATTTATATGTACCTTGAAGATTATGAAAATTTTAATGTTCAACTGAGGAGTGCGAGAGAGAGAAAGAGAGAAAATTTAAAAGAAAAAGTTAATTCCTGCAATTTGCTTCCTTTGTACAAAGTTTAGAAACTTTTTTCATTAATATGTAAACGCATTATTTTTGTTTTGAATTTCCTAAAATTTGTATGAAGTCATTTTGCCAGTTTTTACTGCTGTTTAAAGTAATTTTAAGGAATAATTGGATGCTTAGAAGAAATGTTTACATATATTTTTTCTTTAAATCAACTTTTTGTTGGAGCTTTGGGCAGGAAATTTGAAAGAACCGCCGTAATTGCAAATAAAAATCATTTTTACTAAGATTCTGTGGAATATATGTTAAAAAAGTTACTGGCTTATTTTTTGAAATATAATTTGGTTGTATTTATGTAAAATTTCAATATATTTCAGACGTTCGGTGCAGATAATAGCAGTCACGCTTCCTAGCAACTAGATTCAATTCCACAACGTACTCAAAAATATAAATGTGTATTAGCATTTTTTTACATATAAATTTGAAAATTTCGCTTTCGGCCAATTTCAAGCTATATACCAAAAAATATCAATTCATTTATGATTCCATCTTAGTTTTCCTTCTCAAGGTTGTATAATCCCATTTACTCGATTCTATTGTTATTAACAGAGGTTGTTTCTAAATTTCCGTATGAAATTAAGATGGCTCTTTCCTAGAACAAATCTTTTCCACCACTTTTCGAGATGTCACCCTTAAAAGGTGATGAATAAATTTGAATTTTTATTTTTCCTAAAATTTCAGTAAAGCTAGAAATTCTTTAATTTATCTGCACTCGCAAGGGACTAACTATTAATTTTTTCGATATGCCTGTCACATTATACGGGCGTGAAATTAATAGCCCTATTTTATATCAAAAATTTTTTTCAAGACGAAGTTCTATGAAATAAAATCAAAACTCAAAACCCTTGTTAAATTTAAAAATATTTTTTATTATATAATCTTTCTCCCAAAACTAATAGCTGCAAAGAGAAAAAATGAACTTAAAACGATTCATAACAAATGGTGGGAATGACTACCCCTACCTTGTTTTTAATTACAAAGTTCTAGAATATCATACAAAACTTGTGCTTTATGCAAGATGGTCCTCCAAAACACATTAGTCGGACTGCTAGGCAACATTGAGATGCAACATATCCCAACTATTGGATTGGTCAAGGAGGGCCTAAACATTGGCCACCTCGATCTCCACAGCTGAATCCTTGTGATTTCTGTTTATGGGGTTACTATTAATTGTTAGTATACACGACTTCCATTAAGAAATACATCTTAAATCTTTGAATGTCTACGGCAATCAATGAAACGTTTTACAACTTTACTGTTTTCTACTCTAATTTATTGAAAAAATTATAAATTATGGTGTGTATTTTATTCTTTGCAGCTCTTTTGGGAAAAATATTTATGTATAAAAAATAGTTTTAAATTGAACAAAGATTTTAGGTTATCATTTTATTCCATAAAACTGCATCTTGAAAAGCTATCACCTCCCGAATTTTGTCGTATGTATTTAGAAACACCTTGTATATCAAGGATACTAAATAGATGCGTTGACGGCTACAGTTATTCGAGGATATACGAGATGTGGCCATTAAATAACGAGGCTGGTGATATAAAACTATTTATTTTGATAATTTGTATATCTATTTATTGTCACTTTCATTATATACTTCTGCTGTATCACCACATCCAAGGGAATCTTCCACTGTTCGAAACTGAAGCTTTCTTCTCCCAGTTAAAGACGCGCGTCGCTTTTCCCTCTTATACATCTTGAACAACTCCAAATATTTTTCTTTTTAATGCAGATTTGATTCGTCCTGTTTTCGCTTGTTAAAATTTCCATGTAAGATTTTCCGCACAAATTCTTTGCCAATTTCTATTCTATCCAAGTAATCATTTGGTGGGTTAACGATGTTTGAATTGACCAGTAGGGTGCAGCTCTTGAGGCAGTTAAACATTGTAAGCGAGATAATTCAATTCTTCATTCAGAGTTTATAACAGGTGCTCTATTGTTGAGTACGAAAGCAAGTCGAGGTTGGCGACTATACTATTACACTGCCAGCAGCAGACTGTTCAAGCGTGCATGGATGTTTTCAGATCCAGTTCGATGAATTTTGCTTCTAATTTGATTAGCCAATAAATTGCTTTTCGTTTTGAATTCCTTTTTATCAATCTTGACACGCTACTGAATTCTGTAAATCTCCAGGGTCAAATTCATCAAAAACTGGAACAGAAGAATGTCATAAAAATTTGAGCCCAAAACTTGCATTTCAAGGTTTGCATTATGGTTGGACCACTCTTTATAAAACGAGAATATTTTGATCTTTGCTTGAAATGTACTTACCTTTTTTTAAAATTTTATCGGACACTTGAATATTTTCCAATATTTTCTTAGAGTAGTATATTAAACTTCAAAGGACAAGGAAATAGTCGATTTACCTACCGCTCAAGAAATTCAACGATTTTCTCCTTTTGGGTCCATTCTACCGTAGGGGAACAGAATTGTCGGAAAAAAGACATCAATACAAAGTTTACAGAATTATTATTACGGAAATATTGGAAGATAATGTTATATTTTTCAAATAGTAAGTAATAGAAGTAATTTGTCCAGTAAGAATCGATATATGTAGGATTTGATTTGGAAACAATAAATATATGATTGAATCATCAATTTTAATTACGTCAAAACCTCACATTTATTTGTTGTTATGAAAAGTGGAGACATTGAAATATGTCAAATTAATTTCGATTTATCCATTACTATTTAGTAGAATAAAACGATGAATATTGATGAATATGGGAAAATGTTCGGAACAAGTATATTTCTCAACATTAATCGTATCTGTAGTGAAATTAAAGGCATTACAACTAAAAGTCTACATTGTTTAGATTTTTATGTCCTAAATATTCTCGATTAGTTCGGATTATTGCATCTATACTGATTTTGTCTATTAGTAAATTATATTTTATTCAAATAATTCTTGAATGATTACAATGTGATATACAATTTCATTCAAAATTGATATTTATTAGTGTAAAAAAAAATAATAACATCGTAAAATCTCCATAAATGCAGTACTTACTCAATCTTGAAGCATTTCTACCTCTTTAAATGTAAGTCGTTCTGGAGTTGAGTGATTACGTGATCTACCTTCTTCACAATTGTTCCCATATGTTTCTTTTGCTCCATCTCCCATCATCTTGCTCATGAATTATCCCTTGTCATTCTAATTTCTTTTAACCAGCTCTTCACGGTCTTTCTTTTTTTGTAAATTCGTGCTTCATATATCTTCCGTTCTTCTTCCATTCTCATAACATGGCTAAACTGTCTAAATTGTCCTCCTTCGATTTTTTTTGCACTTAAATGTTCTCTCATAATGTTATTGCTCATTTTGGTATCATGATCTATTCTGTATTTTTCTTTAGACATATCATTTCTGTACTTTGTATTTTCCTTTTATGTTTCCGTGTGAGTGTCCATGTCTAATCCTCATATCAATGTGGCCGTGGTTAGTTTCTGTTTTATTTTGTTTTGGTATTTATTTTTTGGGAAAAACTGTGTCTGAATTGCGTTGAATAACATTCCAGTAATTCTCTTGTTTAATTTTATTCCAATCTCCCATCTTGTATTCGTGTCTCACGAAGATATTTGAATATTTGATTGGATTTAACCATTATTCCAATAATTTCCTATTATTTAAATATCCGTGCAGCATAAAAAATTGTAAGAAATATATCGAACAATTCTCAAATGTACCTTCTGCATAAATATATGAAGAACAAAGCAGATTCGAGCTCGTTCTAGTTCCAAATACAATATTTGTTTCCATTTCAAGCACAAAATTTTCATTCTTTGATGTCTTGGGTTGAAGTTGGGTTACCCAAACTTATATGCACTTGATCGATGTACACCGAGGTCTTGTACATATTGGGTTGGATGATTCTTCAATTTTCTAGCATAATTTTACGTGGGCGTCCACGGCCTTTCGTTTGCGGGAATGGAATATTATTATTCAATTGTAGTTAGTGTGAGGTTCATACTGATGTTGTCCTTTTTGATTAATCACGGTTCTTCTTAATGCCAATTGACTACAACAAATGTTCACCGTTCTCACTAAAAATTCTTTTAACTCCACCTCCATGATGTCAGCTGTGCGAAATTATTTTAGTAACTGAAAAGACGAAATTGCATATACCACAAAAGTGTACGATTTTTCTAAGAATTTCATTCTTATGTTTTCGGTATCACTAGTCGATTATCTAATATATAAAGATGTAATTTAGAAATGTTCAACATCCGCTTGGAAGATTTATTTTGAAAGAAATCCATAAACAAATATAGTCTGTAAAAAACAGTTTCGATTGCTAATAGCGCAATTAATAAAAAAAATTACTTAAGTAGCATTAGATGAAAAACGGTTTTCATTTCAAAATCCTGAATTAGTGCTTCCTTCACACATTTTAACCTTTTAAGAGACTTTCCATATGCTCATTTTCAACGAAAAATTATCCTTTTAGCTAAAAATCATCCACTTATCAATTTTATTTTAAGCTCTTCTCCGATAGGAACTCTCATTGTTCAAATTATAATAAGCGTAATATATTTCTTTCTAAAAATATTATTCTCGAACATTTTAATAGGAAGAATAACTTTTTCAACGTTTTAGAGTATTAGTCCCCGACCAGACCGAGTTTCTAATGCATCCATAAACAAAGTTTATATAGCCGCTATATTTTAAACTTGGTTTTAAAGTAACAAGGAGTATCCCGAACACCGAATTGGTTTTACTTGAAATAAAATTAGGTCTTAGACGAAAACAATTTCAGTTAAAAGCTCCTTTGTAATTTTTTTGCACTCTATAAGAATATTATATTGTTTAACGTCGTCTACCACGAAAATTTCTCGTTCTTATTTGGTTGCCAGATCGTTGGCTTTCGGAATTAATCTTTGAAATAACTGCCCGTCGTAGTTTTTGCAGCTTTAACAGATTGTTCAACTTAAACCACTAAAAGACAAATATTAGTAGAATACTGCTCGTTTTGGGGGTTGAAAAAATATTATTTACTTATTTATTTTATACATATCAATACTCGTAATAAAGAGATAGTTTGTCCTATCATCCTATTTCAATACTGTGTGATGCAATCAAGAGGAGTGCACCTCCATATTTTCGCTATTTGATGGGATTCATATTTTTTTCTTAATGTACATACCCAAGATGAATTGAGAAATGGTTGATATTTCATATTTTATTCCACAATTTACAAATTCAAGCATCCTTCATCAAACTACTCCGATAGTTTGTTTCTTTATATGTGAAGAGTTTTCAAATAATTTTTTTTACTAACACTGACGATAAACAACGACTAAGTACTGAAAAATAAGGATTTTAACAGATATGATCTATTTGGTATCCCCTGGTATACTTTCCTATGTTTAAAACTAGTGCTGCTAATATATATGTGGAGTTTTCCGGTTTAACTTCATTTTCGGCCCCTTCTGGCACTGGATTGCGTCTATCGAAAGTCTCCAAAAATATAACACAATAAAAAGAGAGTATTATGCATCACCTCTTGATAAGGTGGTTAATATTCACGAATTGCACTTCGAATTGGTTGACTCATCACCGAATTTCCTAGTCCTGAAGTTTCACTTGTAGGAGAATCTTTTCCATCAGGGCAACAACCTTCTCACACCTTGATGATCGCCATGGTTTTCATTCACGAATTTCACTACGAGTTAGTTGACTTTCCACCGTATTCATCAGATGAGTCCCTCAGCGACTTTTTCCTGTCTCTTTTCCTGAAGTTTTACTTGTAGCAGAGGCTTCTCAATCAGAACAATATACTTTCTCACATCTCGATGATCGCCATATTTAATATTCATGAATGGCACTACGAATTGGTTGACTCACCACCATATTCATCAGATCTGTCCCTCGGGGACTTTTTCCTGTTTCTTAATCCTGAAATTTTACTTGAAGGGAGGGATTTCTATCAGACAAGGACGTTGTGGCATATATCAACGTCCATTTTAAGGAACATGGCTATCATTTGGAACGGTTAGAAATGTTGGAGCTTCGCTAGAGAAAAGCTTGAAACCTGAAGTCTGAATATCTTTTTGTGCTATAATTATTTGAAGCTCCAATGTAAAATATAAAAAAAGAGTATTCTTCATTTCAAATGCCACATGCTTTATATAAAAATCGGGTATGTATCAATATTCATAACTGAAGAACGGCCTGGCTGATTTTAATGATCTCTCATTTGTTAGATTAGTCTCCGTCCCTAACAACAAAACAACCATAGGAAAGAATTGATGGAAAAAGATATTGAATTATATGAAAAAATCCTGGCACAAGGGAATGCGAACAAAAATATTGAAAACAAATGACAGCAATTGTCAAATCAATTTGTCTGCGTCATTCTAACTCATTCGCTCAATCAGTCATCCTGTCATTATATAAGCTACAAGTCGCGAAAACGATTTTTTTTTTACTTCGTGTTGTCAGTGATTTGTTTTAAAAACAATAACTGGTTAATTTCAATGTTGTTTTGTTGAAGTATTATGTCATTGTGCGAAGATTGTTATGTAAAAATACCGCAATCGAGAAGATCTATTTTTCCCAGCGGAACAAAAATCTAATTAGAACTCGGGATATTGCGAATCACTTTACTGAAAAAAAAAACGAAAAATATGACGTGAGAGAAATAGACTATGAAACAACTTGGGGATGAGAAATCCTCAAACAGAAGAACAACGAGACAATGCTTGTGGAATCAAATTGAGCACCATTTCTATATAATTGCGTCATTGATTATAGCTACCATATTTTCCTTCCATATTTTTAACTTTGCTATCTGGAAATATGTATTTTTGACCTACTAGTTTTCCTAGGAGAACTGCAATGTTCATTGTATTTCCTCCAAAGTTTCGTCATCAATAGAATGTACCCAAAAAATTGTAGCGTATATGCAATTCTTAATCAAAGCGATTGTTAACGGATGAAGATAAAACCTTTAACTTACAAACAAACATTTTTAAACTTAGTTTGGATCACAACGGTATAATTCATAACAAAAATGGAGTACTGAGACGCGTTTGGTGATAAAAAACCTGATGTGAATGAAGCGACGTTGCTCAAGATGTAGAAATTCTCATACCAACGAAGTCACTTTTCGAATCTAATTTTGCATTCACCATGATGATTAACGAATCAGAAGAATAATTCTCTATTTCCTTTTGCATCCGATAACATAACGTTGTACATCACAAAGTGCTTTAATGAAGAGAATCAATTCCAATATTATAAAAGGTCGATTGAATCATGTTTGTCAAACACATTTTAGTACTTCATTATGATACATTTATTGAATCTCGATTTTCTTTAAAACTAATACTCTAACAACGTATTGATCATAATAAATTCTTAATATTCTCTGTATTATGATCGTAAAATACTGAATTCAGTGTAGAAAAAAGGTAGCACGACATTTATTGACACTTGGGCGGGTTAGCTAGTTTTATTGTAAACTATAACTAAATATAACTAGTTCCGTGAAGAGAGTCATTAAGGTTCTATAAAAGCTAACGAAGACAACTAAAAGGAGATGAATTTCAATTATGAGATGATGAGGAGTAAAATAACATACATATAACTACGTTTTTCCCAGAATTTATTCATTAATCAGTTTGTTCATACTTAGCTGAATTTTATCATCAGAACGTAAAACAAAACTTATTTGAAACGATTTTCTCTGGATAAAAATGGGGAAAGATTTCTGATGAACTATTATTTGTGAGAACTGTTGGTCTAGATACTCCTGATTACTACAGTAAAATGTTGGGATTAAAAACTATTGTGAAACGCTCAAAATTGGCACACATTTTCATGATGATATGTTTTCGAAGAAAAACATTGCTTACCAGAATATGTATTTTGGAATGAATGGAATCGGAATTTTCCTGAAAAATGACGTCCAGCTCTTCAATCAATCGTTATTTCACAGAACGCGATTGAAAATCAGAATATAAAATCATCTTTTGCTATCTATAAATTGTACAGTTGGTTCCTGTAAAAGTTACGGATCGTTAACCATTGGGCACGAGCGGCTCCTGGCCTTCAGATGAACATACGTAATCCATCCATTGAAAGTGCAAAATATTCGATCTATAATTTAGAAAATATAATTAAATTTAAGTTCCGATTCCGCAGCTTTCAATGCCTATAACTCAGAAACGAAGGATTGCATTATTTTCAAGTCATCTACAAACTCCAAAATCTCATGCATGAAGTCTTATTATGGTCATTTGGCCAATGGGATCAGATAGTAGTTAATTTGATTATATTTTTCTAATTATGCTCAAAATTTCTTTCGTTTCGACACATCTAGCTGTAAAGGATTCAGCTCTCTACATGCTTTCTATGAGAAAATATCTCGTACTATCAAAATTAAAACTGATAACCCTGAAGCTCCTCCACCAGCATCAATCCTTAAATAATAACAACCAGAAAAATCTGTAGTTAAATAGGCAGGAACTTTTACACCAGAACAACTAAATAAATTCAGAGGCTTCTTGCAAGAAAAATTTGGTGACAAAAGTAGTAGATCTCACTGCCGTTAGTAGTAATTCATAAATCCAGTTCAGAGAAAGAGAACCATAAGTCAATAAATCCAATTCTTCTTAAAACCTAAAGTCCTCCGCATTTCTGGTAGAATATCTGGTATTTCAATCGTACATTAAAAGTTGCCGCATTCGCCGAATTTTAGAATTCTGTAATTTCGCCAACTTGTAACAGTAACAGTACCAATTTTCGACATCTGGATTCCGCGACTTCGAAAACACAAATTAATATGTTGTTAGTATGATTCTAAACGGCATTTACGGACGGTAAATATCTATATTTTAATATCTAGAAACAACAGTTTTGAGTTCCTATGCAAACAATCGAGTATAATTTGAAATGTTGAATTCTTCTTATAATTTTGATTTTGAGGCGACCCGAAATCCCAATGAATTCCGTTATACGGTATACCTCTAAGCAAATACTGCTTTGGAATACTTTTTTTCTTGCTTTTAAAGTAAATCAATCAAAAAATTCATCGTTCGTTTTCCTGACTGGTACAAAACTAACTAAAAGTTTTCTCCTCGTCGTGTTCTGTGGCGTTCTTTGGCAAAAATTGAATTTGACTTTTGTCTTTCTCGAGGGTATTTTGGAATTTATTTAAGAGACTGAAATGAGTTTAACTACTTCCACAGAATCGAAAAAAAAATATGACATTTTCGTCGAATCCAATAAGAAGGAGAAATAGGAATTAATTTCTAGTCTAATAGCTGGTTAGTTGGAATAAACAATCCATATAATCTCTTGATTTATTTTTATTATTTCGAGAAATAATCGTCGTGTATTTGGTTTCATTCGTTTTTCTGGATATTCCAAAGATATGAAATGGAAGTAGGACACTGTTTGCTAACTTTCCTGTCTAATTTGCCCAAAACAACTCAATCAAATGAAGATTGGGCGAATGTGACGGCTAAATCATTACTCTTAGTACATTATTTCTTTCCAGTTCTTTTTCTACGCACAACTTTGAAGAATGTTTGTGATCGTTGTCATTCTAGAAGATGAATGCTCTGTCGATCAGGCGATAACGTACTACATTTTCCTTTGATTTTTTATAACCTCCAAAACATCTCCAAGCCGCCATCGAGGCTAAGAACTCCTAGATAGTAAAGAAACAAAACAACTAAATAAATAGATTTTTCTAGAAATTATTCAGAAGAAACAATGTAAATAAACCGACTGCTATAATAAAAAGTTATATAAAAAACCAACACGAAAATCTACGCGTCCGCCGAATTCTAAAATTCCTGTTATTTCAATCGTACATCTAAATTTACGATAACCAGAACGTACTACATTTTCCTTTTATTTTTTTTTTAAACTTCTTTCTTCTAAATCCCTTCAATCTCCACCAGATCTCTACTCACTCTTCCTCCAATCCATTACCGAGCCTTTGCCGTGTTTTTAGTTGGGATTAAACATGGATCTAGCATCCGGTCATTCTTGACCAGAGAATGAGTACTTCAAGTTAATATCTGCCCGAAATATATGCAACAATTTTTTATACAGAATGAAATTAATTTAATTTCAAATCCCTTGAGAACTAAATTATTCTTTGTTGTTGTTGGTATAATCTAATGAAATATTTGTATAAAGATTTTCTTAACAAAGAAGTTGAGTGTTTATAATAATTTGGTTTTGGCAATATCTCAATGAGATAAACTTCACACAAACATTAAAAACAATGAGTAAAAAGTTGTTTTTGGCATTAATTACCAAAATTCTACCTCGCTGTATTTACATAACTGTTTTATTTTATAATATTTTGAGGTCATGGCATATTACAGCCGCGATTGAAATCTTTTTTTTACTGTCTTTTACTGAAAAATAAAACGGTTTTGCTAACAGATCAATACGATCTATTGCCTTCGTAAGCTTCAACACTCCAGAGATGTAAAAAATAACAGATATGAGTCCTTCAAATAAAATTAAACTTCCACTTATATCTGTAAATTAAAAACTAATAACAGCTGCAATGGGTTTACGAATAAATCCCGATGCTCGAAGTACGTTTAATATTTTAATCAGATGCATATTTCTGCTTATATTACTTCAATTATTGACTGAAATGGACTTTCCACATAGATTTTTAATTCTATTAGTCACTTCATGTCCCATGACAAGTGTAAATAATCGCCGGGTTGAAAAATAGAAACGAAAAGCGATTTCTGTCACTATCGACTTTACCTACTACAGTGTTTCTGATAATTGAATAGTCCCCAACCGAAATACTCTATTGTTTCCCTCAAAATATACTTTTTTCGAGTGAATTTGACGTTGTTTAACAGCAACGGGTACGATAGAATTATAAAGCAGAAATTGACATTTTTCTGTTCGTTTTTTTTCCTTTATTAATCAAGCATATTCAACTGTTCTCTAATTGAAACCTATTTACTCTTTTCATTATTATTCATGCACATAATAAGTTTATTTTCTCTGGTCAATAATTTACGGGAAAAGTACGAATATAATCAATACTGAGTGTATCTAACAACGTGATCGGAATAGAATGAATTTATCCATCCATTCTGTTGCCTTACTGTTTTTTTGGCGACATAAATGAACATCATGTTAAAGATAATTGTACAAAAGGACGAGAAAAGTTTTGTTTTCAATTTTCATCCCGTATTTCTTTGTCAATGGAACTATCTCAAACAAATCTAGGTTGATTTAAAATTACGAGGTGTGGGTATTAAATAACGAGACAACTCTTACCTGTTACAATGTTAATCTATTTAAGTGAAATTAGAAAATATGTTGTTTGAACAATGAAAACATTGGTTGCAAAACATAATTTGCTGATAGAAGTTGCAATTTAGAGTATAAATAACAAAATCCTCTCGGATGGTCTGGGTCTCCCGGTTTAACAAGAATTGATTCCTTTGTATATGGCGCTTTATAAAAAATGAGGTTTATAAAACTTCCCCGACTACTGGAGAAGATACGAACGAGATAATCTGAGAGGCATTCCAATATATTATGAATATGGTGAGAAATTTTAGTCAATAATTTGGGTTTAGTCAGCAGCATTACCTTGCTGAATGTGAATAATCACAACATTTAGTACAATATTAAGATTAGAATTCTATTTTTGGTACCTTTGTTATTTAAAGTAAATAGTTTATGAAAATTTATTCTCATTTACTAGACAATGATGATGAGATGTAAAATTGATTATAGTTCAAAATAATAAAACATTGGGTATGAGGAATGTTTAACAATAATTGAAGTAACATACCGAAGACTTTATTTGTATTATAAAATATAGAGTTCCAGAAGTCAAAAGGTAAAATAATGAAAATCCAATCGAATACGGTGTTATTCCAGCATATTACAAAACTCTATTAGGTAGAATAAATTTTTGTCCTTTTCAACGGACAGTGAACTATAGTGAGTTAATTTACTTACGGTTTTCACTTAAGCGTGTCCTTACATATTAAGGAGTTGCTATTCAAGTTTTGAGATAGAAAAATAAAAAAAAAATACTTATAATTAGACATTCTCCATTAAGAATAAAATACTTGCGTTTGAATTAATTGTCAAAGCAATTTTCTCATCCATCCAAAACATATGATTTCAACGCATCAACCGCTTCTTCAGATATAAATTCTTGTTTGAAACGATGTGTAAGAGCTTCGCATTGTCGTGGAGGTGAATGATTCGTCTTCTGCGCTCAATCTTCCTGATTTTGTTCAATACTTGTGGCAGTAAATGATTGTGTGTATTTGAAATTGACCATTCTACGTTGCTCTAATAGAACTGTGCCGATATGTCCATGTGTGCTAGCAATTTCTTTTGGATTTGGTTCTTCTTGAAAGATTTATTCAGTCCATTGTTAGTTGGTGTCGGGTTCGTATGCACGAGGCACCGTGATTAAATATTTTTCAGGCTTTCTTTGCACCAATCGGAAAGACCTTTTTCTGAGCGACTGTAAAATTATGCTGTATCCAAAGCGTATCCAATCTCACAGTATGTCACATGATGATCTTGCTATAACAGTTTATGTACAGCATTGATGTTGCCTATCACAACAGCCGATTTTGGGCGACCTTCACTAAATTCACACTGTAGAGAAGTGCGACCACGACTGGGTTCAAAAAACCATAGAAACAGGGTGACTTGAGATGGTGCTTTATCACAAGAAGTCGAAGCGACTTGATCGGCACATTGCCGTTGGTTTGATCTACATCGAAAGACATATTCTCATCATCTCAGTGTAACCATATCTCAAAACTTGAGTTGCAACCCTCGTATCATTTTTCTCAATAATATTAACCTACATTGGTATACCCTGTATATCAAACCATGGCTTCCAAGCCACTTCCATCACGACTATCTTCAATTTACCAATGAGTGCTACGAATTATAATCTCTTAGTAGAGAGCTACTCAATATTTCCTGTTTTAGGTAAATATTTAGAGAACTCTTCTATATTTTCCACACTAGCCACTTTTGCAAACATCATTACGGAATAAAAAAACATTTTTAGATGATAATTGATAAGACCCTTTTTGTGTCTCAAGTGGTAATCGGTGCTTTATGAATTTTCGGCTCCGATAAAAATACATTGAACCGCTGAGATGGCATTTTAAAAGCTTATACCCGCAAAAACGCTGGATAGGAGTGTTACTAGAAGGGTCTGCAAGTGTTTGTATAAAGCCGTAGAATTCTATTTACGATGGAATTTAGTTCGCTCGCTTGTATACTCGGCGGCTCTCATGATATGAGGCACCTTAAAAAAATCTTAAAGATCTATCCAGCAAATCGAGGAAACTGAATCGATGGGATTTCGTTTGGCAAATAATTCATAGTTCGAAACAAATTGTACATTTTGAGAATACCTTCAAGGATGTAACGAGGTGGAATACAAATCGTAAAAGTACAGATTTTTGGGGTTATGCGAATCGATATTTTTTATTGTTCTACTTATTTTTATTGAGTTATTCGAATATTGAAAAATTTAAGCGATTATCCCTTATACGAAATGTGCCACTGACAATTAGTGAGGACTGTCGAGGAATGTGAAAAATTATTACCTAAACGGGGTGGATGATTTATGGAATTATCACTTATGCGGGGTGTCCCACTGACAATTAATATCAAAGAATAGGTTAGATTTTACGAAAATATATTTAACTTGAATAAATTGTATTCACAAATACTTAATTTCAATTTGGATCATGAAGTTTTATATTCTCTCACACAGCTCATTGATTAATATCTTTAGTAACGGTCTGTAATTCGAGAATCTTTGTATCTATGCGAATTAAAGTCATTGTTGAAAGATAACATCAAATATGTATATTAGTAGAAAATATAAAAAAGATATCTTATAATCATAAGATAATAAAATATGAATCCATGTTAATATGCAGTTTCCAAGATTTGAGTGATTTTTATTCAAGGAATTCTCGCACTGCCTTGCAGCTAGCAAATATAGTGAGGCATGTTTCCTCATCTAATTCTCAGACTCTGCAATTGTATTTCTTCAAGTATCCTTTTATTTCAATTTCAACACATATTGGCCTCGAATGATACATTTTTCAGATCTCTTCTGGTTCTTCGTTTTTCTAAATTCAACTGTATAATCCAATGTTATCCTCTAATCTTCACCAATGTTTTATCGGTGAAAACTGGACCCTAGAAGAGCAATTTTTTAGCAAGCTCAGCAGCTATTCCATTTTCTGTATTTTATTTTGGTACCTACAAATGTGACACCTTTATAGTATGTCTTCGTAAGCACTACTTTGGAACTGATTATATTCAACTTTTCACTACCAATTTGTTCATTTAGTTTAAGTAACGTTTTTTCATGATAGGCCATTAAAATGGACAGAAAAGAAGTAAGAAGATATTTAATAATCCAATTTTGTTCTTGAAGGGGATATTTTGGGAACATATTTGTCACACTGGGTATTGGACAAATTGTTTTACTTTTTTTGCTCCTTCTTAGTACAACGAGCCTTTCCCTAGGCAAATGATTCCTTATATCTATAAGCCTGGATCTTAAAGATAATGGCCTACCATATTGTCGTCATCAAAGAAACTAAAGAATCTACAAAAATCTTTCCATTATTTTCGCGTCGTCCGTTCATACACATGATCCAAGTGTTAACCACAGCTGTCTCCTCATTTGTATTTCTGTCCATATCGTAAAGGTCCAAAAGTTGATCTGATAGATTCACGCCTCTCATATATTCCTCACAAAACCCTACCATCTAGGGGCAAAGAATATCTATTTGGTTACCATCTTTTCATTTTATGACAATTGAAAAGTATTTTGACATCTTCAGTGTCCTTTTAAGAAACTGCAAACGTACAAAACTGTTGTACGAACTTTGGTATGTTTTTTCCTTCCAATTATTGATGTATCAACAGCAGCAAAAGGCAATTCATCAATAAGACATCAATCTCTCCAAAGTTTCTTGCTAAATTTGTGGCAACATATTTTCTTAGAGTTGTACTTTGATTTCTATCTGTATCTTTTGTTGATGGCTACTTTTTCCTTTGAACTTAGACATAGCTTCATCGACACTTCCACTTTTTGCTGCAAGACAAGTGTGCTCTTATTGAACCAACTTTATTATAGGGGCATTTGGAATTGATGTATTGTAATTTCTTTTGGAAGTTTATAATGAACTATCCGTGGACGACAAATTTTCATTCAGTTCAAACTTCGTTGTCATTTTGCCTCTTTTTCATAATTTGCACCGCTATCAATAATGTCAGGAATATTTTCAGTCCACCCCTTGTTGGACAATAACTTATTTCCAAAATTATATTCTGCGGGGACATTTATGATCCATTGGGACTGAAAAGGTTTCCTTTTTCCGTCTAGTGATAGTGTTTTTTAAGTTCCGTAGATGATTATTGGTATCAAGAAATTCATAAAAAGTAAATACGTGTAACTAAAAAAAATTAAGAATTAACAATAGAAAAAATGCTATCAAATTTGCAAAATAGATGAGTATGTGATTCTAGAAAGGAAAGTCCATTTTTGAATTCAAGTAGACTAATCATAGGGTTTTTCCATAATTTTCTAAGGTAAGATTTTCCACTAAATGTAAATATAATATATCACTTTCCCGAATTTGTCAAAGATATTGAAATCTAATTATATCAGTTGGAACAACATAAGGATTAATTCACATCCGACATTATGAGATTCCAATGAATATTATGCAAGAGATCAGAAAATTTCAACTTAAATAAAAACCGTTTCCATTTGGAATAATCTACTTCATGCTGTTTTTTGTGAATCTTCTCGTTGAATATTTAATGGTATTTCCTTCTGTATCTGCGACGCTTGTTCTTGTGACAATTAGAAACAGGAAAAACAGTCATTAAAAAAATATAAAAAGAAATAATGAATTCGCGTTTCAGACTCTGCATATTCATATTTAATTTTATTAGAGATAAATGTAGAAGCTCAGTATTATTATTTGTAACTGAATATTAGATAAACATTATTCTCTTCAATATACCATCGTTGTAGTTAGCTACTCAGTATTTATCAGCATTGGTTGAAATTGAATTATTATGGATTCATTCTTACTTGTAGGGAAATTAAATGTATCAAAAAGCTCCGACCACAAAGCAGATATATCCCAATCATCAGATATGAAGTACAACTACCACAAGATATTCAAGGAACGTTTTAGCTATCGGTAGACTACAGACTAAGGTCATAAAAGACGTTGCGTGACAGAGGATATAGTTCATCAAAGAAAGGTCAACAAAGTCTATAGCAAGAGATGTGTAAGCCAGATTCCAAGATAGGAGCAATTTTCGTTAAGATGTTGAATCCTTTATTATGGATTTCATCAAACATTGAACATTTACACATTTTCTGACAGAGGTGGTGGTGATCAGGATGAGAACCATTTGGTTATTAGAATATGTTTGGGCCTAGCGGATGATTTCAAAGTGTGAATCAGTATTACCCTATAAAGAGACATTTGTACTAGCCATGAAACAGGGAATTTGCTTTAGTAAACCAGAAAGTTCATGCAGTTTTCTAGCTTAACGACTGTTTCGTTGATTGTCGGCTCAAGCACTGAGAAAAAGTTGTCGGTATACCTAATTGTGAGTCGTTCCATAGCTAGTATAAATGTCCCGATTAGTATCATTAACGCATGTTCTAGGAACACAGTAGAATTACGTTATGAAAATATAAATTATTCTCCCACTTAATAACATGGTTATTTGAACTTTTCCTATCAAATTTTACGCCCATCTCTTTCTAAATACGTATTTCTCTAAATGATAATTTGGTATTAAACGAAACTTTCGTCGTAAGCAGTTACAAAATTAATTGTTTTGTCATTAACAATTCAATGCTTAAATTGTTTAATTTACCGTCTGTTGCAGTGTTATTTCAAGTTACGAGCTTAATATATTGTTTTATTATCTACTAAATCAGTTCAATTGAGATAAACTAACACACATACATTTTGTATGTGATACCTCAATAAATTGTTAATTTTAAATGTCCTTGTCGATTAGAGACTCAAAGTTGTTGTATTGACTCGTTCTTTTCCCAGACCGAAAATCGTATTGTTCAATAGATAGAAATGTAATTTTTCCAACAGTAGCGGCTCATGCTGGAGATACCAAATATCTGATAAGATTCAACACTCTTATATTAGCTTCATCTCTATGTGGGTTTGGTTGCTTGTTTGTCAGCTTGTTTGTTTGTAATTTTGTTGTTCATTACTATTAGTATATCCCACCTCTTTAATTGTGTTCGTTAGCCGAGCGAGCTAAGGCGTCAACCTCCGGATTCGCCGGTTATGGGTTCAAATCTCGTTCAAGCAGTAAAAATTGTAAAAAACCCCAAAAAAACACGCTTTTATAGCATATGAAATAGAAACTTATATGAATCTGAAAATCTGTATTTAGGTACATATGTTGGGAGAACAAATTCCTTAAAATAAATTCAATTCCATGAGTAATCAACTTTATCTAACCTATAAAATTCAACTTCTCACAAAACGACCTAACCTATTCTAACCTACAAAAATTCAATGTCATTCATATTTTAAGAAGACTCAAAGGAATCTTCTAAAGAATGTTCATAAGTATCACGATGTTATAATATTCCATATTCTATAAACTTTCCTCCGTGCTACATACTGTTTTATAGATGTAATACAACTACGATGGCACTTCCTTTTCGTGTTTCTGTTGTTTATGCTAACAATAATGAAAAAAGAGGAAAATAAAAACAATGCACATAATCAAATAAAACAACAAAATCCTCTTGTAGTAACGAAGCACATCCGTACAGTAATTGGAAAACCCCGTCAGAGAATTAACCCGATGCCCTAGAAACTGTTCTATATCAATTAAAAAAATTCTACGTGAAAAGTTCCGTGTTCGGGGATCTCCAATAGATAAAATCTAAAGGTATTAAAAACGTGCAGGGCATACAGATACAAAAAACAGAGGAGGATTGAGATAATGATCTAACTGTCGTATCTGAAATACTGCTTTTTTTAATCCAGCTTAAATGATAGGCTTCGTTTTTGATAAAAAAAACTGTTACCAAGTAAATAGGTTGATTAATTTTCCTTGTATTTTCTCTAAATGAAATGTGTATACAAGCAATTCAGGATTATCCAAATAGTATTCATTTATTGAAGGTGGAAAGAGATAAATTACTGTAGATGGCCAAATGATTAAGGACAGTACTTAGGTTTTCGGATTCTCAAATTTAGCTGAAGAAATAATTCGTTTTAGATTTTGTAAGTATCGCTCCAATTGAAATTACATTAAAAATATTCTATGTTTTGGTCTTACTACTCATATCTAATATTGATGAAAAAACATTCGATACGTAGAGACAGAATGTGGAAATGTGTATAGTAAGCAATCATTTATCGAAGCATATGTAACTTATATTTATCATCAATCGAATGAGAAATGTTCAAAAAGAACAGCAAAATTTATTTAATCAGATTCATTTCTCTCAGACAACGGATAAACTAGAAAAAAAAAACAATTAGGAAAAGATCGGGAAAAGGATGGAAAAATATTCGAAACAATAGTAAAAACAAAAATGATATAAAAATCGTTGCACCTAACGAGTGGAAAGAATTTTTTGATGACACTAGACGAAAATTAACAGGACCTATGGACAATTACAAGGCTCGGAGCAAAAATTACAGAGGAATATATAAGCAGAGACCTAAATCAATTGAAAGTAGAAAATAATTCTACCAATAAAACTTCTAGCGCGTAACCAATAGCTTTTCGTTCGACCGATTATTTCAAACCAATCATCAATATGTACAGATGTGTTGATTTGCGCATCTCAATTTTGTAATTTTGGGAATGCGCGCTTACATATTTCAGATATTTTGATCGAATTATTGAATTGTCATCAGTAATTTACATGTGTGCAAAGATTAAATTAAATCTGATCGCTCAAAGGAAAAATCGAGGACAAAAATTCAGTTATAAACATACAGGTGAAACTACAGGTGAAACTAACAAAAGTGTGTTGAAAGGCAAGCAGCAAAGCATTCTGGTCGGAGAAGATAAAAAAGGAAATGTTGAAATATGGAAGAGGAAGGATCGTTTCATACTGGTACTGTGCAACAAGATGGAAAGAGGACAAGAAATTCCAATGGAAGTTACTTCCAAATCATACAAGAATACGGTGGAAAGAACGATTAGTAAAATAGTATTTCAAGATCTTAAAGATATTTAAGAGGACACAAATTAGAAATGTGATGGTGGAGAAAGATCTGAGAGTAGGAGACTGGAATGTAAGGAAATTGTGAAGAAAAATAGCCGCAAACTCGGATAAGAAAATGCCGAAAAATAAAGGAAATAACTGGTTAAATATTTTCAAGAAAAAATTCCGCAGGGATTGTAACCACCATTTAGTATGTAAAAGCTGTATTTATAGATTCCATGTTCACGTAAATATTAACTGTATTTTGAAAATCAAGTTACTTCGAATTATCTAATGCAAATTTTTTGTCGCTTCTTCCAAAGTATTCACCTCTAACTGTTATAATTGGTGATATTATGTAATCTGAGGAATTAATTATGAATTTTCTTTCAACAAGTATGTTTTTGAATATTTTCTCGTTACTTTTTCATTAACTATTATGATTGTTCGTATTTACTCAATTGGAAAGCATGAAATATTCAACTTATACAAGTTGCATTTATTTGCACTGGACGCTCAGTTTGCATCGACTGCATTGCCGAGTAAAATGTGTTCAACCATGCTTTCACTATGTATTTGGGAAAAAACATAAATATTCTTTAAAAAAATGTAGTTAAAATTCATCAATTCATAAAAATTAACTGAAAAAAATGTATACATGCCTTGACGCTCAAGTAATACGCAGCAAACGCGTTAAAACTCTAAAAACTAAACTAAATCATACTTAATGAATATTCCCATATGTATTTATATCTCTTTGTAATGGAATCTGAACTTGATACAACTGTTGTATATAAAGTATCATGAGGTATTTTAAAGTAAAAATGATTTTGACTGTGTGTGCCTCTCCTGCAATGATATCCAACAAAGCTTCATCACTTTATTCTGTTTGAACAGAGATCTGTTTTTATTTCATCTCTCGATTTGATGTGTTGAAAACACTGTGGAAAGATTTGCTAATTTTTCAGTGAATTCAACAGAATTTTTGTTTTTTAACTGAATGTGATGTACTGTTAGGAGAGGTGTACTTTTCGTAACCAAATATTGTAGAGAGATCTTGTATCTCTACTTTTACATTGTAGTTTTCATGAAAATACAAATTTGCACTAAAGTCTGGATATTTCCAACTGATTTTTATGGGTTTAGGTGTGTTTTGGAAACATATTAGATTCAATTTTTTTGCAAAACGCAAAAATTTATCATATAAAAGAGGTTTTCTGTATTAACTTGAAGTCATAAAGGAAATAAGTTTTTATTTGTATAAAGGCCTAGACCATCATTACTATCTGAATGGAGGAGGCTCAATGTAATCTAAATTAACTTTTAAAAATATGTTGTAACCTGAACGTGTGCGCTGCAATTACGTGTTCATTCGTCATTTCTATACTCTTCCCGTATCTTACTTTCAAATTTTGAGATTAGGATAAAGTTTGAGCATCTCATAAAGTCTGCAAACGATGTATTGAAGACCATGGATATTGAGGATAAGAGGAAAGCTTTCCCACATGCGATTCTGCGATTCCTATGATGTAAGTAAACGGATCTTTTGTTACTAAATAAAAACGGAAGTAATCAATTTCCTACGTCCATTTGCAATCAGCTATTAGTCCCAACTCTCAAGAAGCTAAGGCTTCTACTAAATAGGAGATTCCAGATTTTGACGAAGATATTTTTGTTTGTATTTCAACCCGTTCATAAGTCAAGTCTAGAATGTGGAGATAACAGCGGTCCGATAACGTTTTCCCAGAACGAAATGATTTGGAAAGATTGAAAGGCTGTTGTTTGGATCGAGGGTAAGATGCGGAAACATACTTTTGTCGAGAGTGTCTTCCTCCTGGTTCATATATTGTGAGGAGCAGTTTACTTTGCTCTAAAGGACGGATAGGTTCAATTTACCATTATTGAAGATTTGGTGAACAAACTTATGATTTCACTGGACCCGTCACAGTGGCAAATTCTTTTACCACAGCGTCATATAAAGCTGAGATTGATGTAATGATTCGGAAATTCACTTCCAAGACGGTTTATGGATGATCCACAGTTGATTACAGTCATAAGGAATCGTCAAATATTGTTTTTAATGGGGCGAAAGAGAATTAATAAAATAACAGAGCTCCAATCAAATCGTGGGAAGTTTAATTTTTCCTGATGAGTTTGAAAGTACAGATTCTCAATTCTTATATCAAGTACTTGTGAGCGATTCACCTAATTCACTAAGATATTGGAGAAATGGAAAAATATACCAAGAAAGATGGTGTGTTTCAATACTGGCAGAATACTTTTAGTCGGGCTAGAGAGGGCTTCAAGATGATTCCCAAAGGGATAATGAACCAAAAGACCAAAAGGAGTCTCACTGGGTATTAAAGCTTACTAATGAGTGTATTTATTTTAAATAAAAAAAGTTTTCTCATGCTATTATTGAAATGTTCTGTCTTTTAATGTTGTTGTTCAACATATACATCATCAAGGAACGTGACTTTATATGACAAATCGAAGTTTCAGTACACTTAAAAATAATTAGAAAACAAACAACCTTCACTTTTTTCACAGACTTGTGTAATTCAATGTACTCGTAAGTCAGTGAAATGTAAGCCCAATCAAATTTGAATAGATTTTTGATGAAATTTTTTTCTCAGTCTTTATATCAACCAAAAGAACGTTTTCCATTGAGTCAGACATTTCTTTTTTATTATAATAAACTATCACAAAAATTCTCACAACATTAAATTTCAGATGACTCGCCAACATGGTAACCGAGGAACTCTCAAAGGCCTTAATTTATTTGGCAAAATTATTACGAGAGCGCGCGCGAACGACAAAAAAGGCAACGCTGACAACTTTCCAGAAATACATTAGACCGTACATTCCCACAAAATGTATTTTCCTGGGATAAAATAACAATTAAGGATGATAAACTGCTAGGCACTCTAATATCCCCCCCCCCACATAGTTTTTGCCAAAGAAAAGATTTGTTATGTCGTCGCGAAAGCAAAGACTGGAACACTCATAACCAATTATTTTTTTGACGTGTTTTTCTACTAGATGACAGCATTGCTCATCCATCATTCTTTTTTTGGTGGGAGAAATTCGCTACCCCGGTCATATAGAACATGTTTATTACCGAAAGTTATTTGTAGGATTTTATAATTTTTTGTTCCAGAGACCCTCTAAAGAGTAAGAATTCACTACATTTAACTTGACTGATTCAATTACACTCTTTCTCTCCCATAAATTTTCCAGTGAATCGATGGAAATTTCTAGAAAAACAACAATACATAATGACCCTAATTGAAAAAACTTGATAAAATTTCGTTTGTCAATGATTCTGTTGGAACAAACACACTGTGTACACTACCACTAACATCAAAAAAAAAATTCAACTTAATTCTGATGGAGAAAAATTATAAACACAATACGCATTTTCCGTTACAATTTGACTTATAATAAACAACAAATAGAAAATGTATCCAATCTATATATTAACATGATAACACAATATTTTTTAATTAGGTGTGAATCAGGCGTTTACTAACACAACAATAACATTTGGTAGGTCCAGAAGAAGTATGATACAACCTCCTCAGTCTTCTCATTGGTTAAAAGGTTAGAAGCTTTGCAAATAATACATTTGGGTGAACCCTGAATCGGTTCTAGCTATTGTGCACATTCATCAATCTTCGTATTACTTGCTAAGCCAGAATTGCTTGCCCGTGAGAAATAATTGGGTGGTTTACATCCATTAGTCAATTTTGTTAGGGTGGTACTGTGGACACCTGGAAATAATGTCAGATCAATAGTGTAAAACAGATGTGGAAATGGTCCTAGCAAGCTGACTTGGATTTTATCGGTACCAAATGTGTATCATTTCCAGCTCCAGCAATTCAAAAATGATCTATGATAAGTTCATTTTTATTTCGGACAGCAGTCCTTCCTACCAAGCATTGTAGGAGGCATGGGTGACATCAGCGAAGACATCAGAGAAATATCGTCATGTTCGACGTCACACCATATTTTTCTGATAAATCAATGTACCTGTTCTGTGTTGGCGAGTTGATTTCTGAAGCCAAACTTGTAGTTAGAAATGAGGTTTCTTGTATTTAGTGTTGGCTTTAGTCTTTGAAAGATGACCTTTTCGAAAACTTCAGATAGACTTAAAAAATGTGATTAAATTATTGAATTAGGAGTCATTTGCAATTGTGCATAATTTTGAATTTATATATTCGTTTAAATTGGATTGAAATCGAGTCCAAATATGCCGTTCGATATCATGTTGATGATTCTAGCAAACGATACACATTTATGAAATTACATGTTCTTCGGTTCTCAATAAGTATGTAAACATTCAAACAAGATAAATGCATGCAATTGAATTGGAAATAAAAAGGTTATTTACTGTGTATCTAATTTCACTCTAAAAGAAAAGAAAAGATTTGTTATGTCGTCGCGAAAGCAAAGACTGGAACACTCATAACCAATTATTTTTTTGACGTGTTTTTCTACTAGATGACAGCATTGCTCATCCATCATTCTTTTTTTGGTGGGAGAAATTCGCTACCCCGGTCATATAGAACATGTTTATTACCGAAAGTTATTTGTAGGATTTTATAATTTTTTGTTCCAGAGACCCTCTAAAGAGTAAGAATTCACTACATTCAACTTGACTGATTCAATTACACTCTTTCTCTCCCATAAATTTTCCAGTGAATCGATGGAAATTTCTAGAAAAACAACAATACATAATGACCCTAATTGAAAAAACTTGATAAAATTTCGTTTGTCAATGATTCTGTTGGAACAAACACACTGTGTACACTACCACTAACATCAAAAAAAAAATTCAACTTAATTCTGATGGAGAAAAATTATAAACACAATACGCATTTTCCGTTACAATTTGACTTATAATAAACAACAAATAGAAAATGTATCCAATCTATATATTAACATGATAACACAATATTTTTTAATTAGGTGTGAATCAGGCGTTTACTAACACAACAATAACATTTGGTAGGTCCAGAAGAAGTATGATACAACCTCCTCAGTCTTCTCATTGGTTAAAAGGTTAGAAGCTTTGCAAATAATACATTTGGGTGAACCCTGAATCGGTTCTAGCTATTGTGCACATTCATCAATCTTCGTATTACTTGCTAAGCCAGAATTGCTTGCCCGTGAGAAATAATTGGGTGGTTTACATCCATTAGTCAATTTTGTTAGGGTGGTACTGTGGACACCTGGAAATAATGTCAGATCAATAGTGTAAAACAGATGTGGAAATGGTCCTAGCAAGCTGACTTGGATTTTATCGGTACCAAATGTGTATCATTTCCAGCTCCAGCAATTCAAAAATGATCTATGATAAGTTCATTTTTATTTCGGACAGCAGTCCTTCCTACCAAGCATTGTAGGAGGCATGGGTGACATCAGCGAAGACATCAGAGAAATATCGTCATGTTCGACGTCACACCATATTTTTCTGATAAATCAATGTACCTGTTCTGTGTTGGCGAGTTGATTTCTGAAGCCAAACTTGTAGTTAGAAATGAGGTTTCTTGTATTTAGTGTTGGCTTTAGTCTTTGAAAGATGACCTTTTCCAAAACTTCAGATAGACTTAAAAAATGTGATTAAATTATTGAATTAGGAGTCATTTGCAATTGTGCATAATTTTGAATTTATATATTCGTTTAAATTGGATTGAAATCGAGTCCAAATATGCCGTTCGATATCATGTTGATGATTCTAGCAAACGATACACATTTATGAAATTACATGTTCTTCGGTTCTCAATAAGTATGTAAACATTCAAACAAGATAAATGCATGCAATTGAATTGGAAATAAAAAGGTTATTTACTGTGTATCTAATTTCACTCTAAAAATAAAATCTCAGGAATTGTTAATTTTGAAACAAAACTAGTCTACTGTTTTGTGATCTGAATACGGAATTTGCCCTTTTTGGGGCAAATTGGCCTAGATATTTGATTTTGTATTTTTGGAAATTTGACGAATCGTAATTCCCAATATTTTTCTATCAAGTTCTTGTCCAATAGTTCGCTATGTCTTGCTTCTAACCAGGTTAATAGTTACATTATCCTCTAACGGCGTAACTCTAGACTTTTTAAAGGCAATACAAATCACAAAGTGCCACCTCCAAAATGTCTTGTTAAAAGTACTGTGGACATGTTCTTAAATCGCCCCATTAGCTATACAAGTCAAGAGGAGCTTCTAATTTGAATCTCTTTCCATTAAAAGGATTTTCTAAATGAATGTTCTAAGCTAAAAGGTTTGGAATTGAAAAAGACACCGCGTTGTTATCACCTTTTGATGCACTATCTATTGAATTTTGTTCAATATTCTTCTAATATATGTAGATATTCACAGGAAATTCCGCAGTTATACTTTCTTAAATCTGAGTGTCACAAAGCTGTCATGGTTAATAATGACAAGAATAGCATTTTTTGCTTCACATTGAAATCTCAAAGATATTTTCTAAGCATTCCACAATCTATATTTCATTTTCAATATTAATTAGATCTAAATTTAATGAAAAAATGGGTTGGAAAATCAGGTGGAACTATAGTTGATTTAATCAGTTTTATAATATTAATTCGGAGAAATGAAAGATTCAACGCATTTCGGGCAAGCAAAAGAATCCCAACTATAACATCTTGTCTAGTGTTATTAGAAACTTTGGAATGTAAGATCTTACTAATTCTGGCTAAGACAAAGCAGTTCTCTAATTTATGAACAACGAAGATTTCAGGCTCTTGTTGTAACGGTTTCAGACAAAAGAACAGATTTGTAAGAATGAGCCTTATTTGGACCTAAAATACGAGAAAAACCAAGTTTTGGAATTGTGGCAGTGTTTTATTTTGAGGGTTTTATGGTATTTTGTATTACAACTAAGAGGAATAGCAATCCTAATTTATAAAAAGTTTGTTATTTTCTTTTTAATTCCTTTTAAAAAATTTTATGTTTAATAATACAATTAAAAGAATAATTATTTTGAATCCAGTAGATTTTTGGAGAAGGGAAAGAACCATATTGTGTTTTAGTATACTGAAATAATAGTCGATTGCATCAAAGTGTCCTGACAATATAAGTAGACTACTACTCTTCAAAGAAGGATCCAGTTTTTAATAAATAAGATCGGTCAGAATATTTGCTTTCGGAAGAAAACACGTAATGAAAGAAATACCTGAAGTTTCTCTCGAAAAAAGCTCGAGTCTTTCCACGTAATTGGACTTTTCCACTGCCCCATTTCTGGCAATCTATTTAGTGAGACTCAATCTACTGAAATTGACAGGAAAGTGAAAAACTCCTGGACTTTCCCGGGGAGAGTATACTCCAATAATAAATGTTCCTAACATTTTTTTCAATTTTCTCAGTTATTTACTCTTAATGGTATCCAAGTAAAATTGAATCTCGTTTTTCTTAATTTTTATCCGTAATGCGTTTGTTTAATTTGAGGCGAAATTTCAGGAAAATGGCATTTAATTGCGAAGGTTTCAGGATACTATATTACTTTTAAAAAGCCATTAAGGGACTTTACCCAGAAATTGGGCATTTTTAAAAGGTTATGAAAGTTTTATGAGGTGTTTAGTTGTTTTTTAATGTAATCAGAAACGCTATAAAATGAGTAGGATACTTAGAAATTGAAAAAATGCTAAAATTGTTTGTCTACAACAGTATCCATCATGTAAAATATTCATACCAATTTTTGGAAAACAGTGATTATATCTACAGCTATAATAATATGAAATTAGTGAATAAATATGAATAAGTCATTGAACGATAGGAACCTTAGTACTTGCCTCGATTTCAAATATGGGTATACAAAATGAGAAGTAGATTCTCGAAATGGAACCCAATAGCCTCTACACATTTTTGTTGCTGAGTTGTTAATTGCCGTATTGACTTACTAATGCTACGAACTGATTACTTCAATCGGCCCCAAATATGGTAATCAACGGGATTGAAATTAGGAATCTTGAAAGCCATGAAATATGAGTAATACCTTCACCTGTTGTCGTGAACATTATTAAGATGTGGTCTCGCTGCCAGTAGAAACTAGAGAGTTGTTCCAATATGCTGGAAATATAAACCTCGCACAACAACGTTCGCTTTGGCAAGCAAATTTGGCAAAATATTTTGTAGAGAGACCTACTAATTAATCATTTATGACACAAATCCACAAGTTAATCGAAAACATGATATGATGCTTTCGAAATAAGTGATGTCGTACAGTTTTTTTTGAGACTATGAATAATGTGCAGCCTGAAAACTGTGAAAATGTAGTAGAAAAAGAAAAGAAAACGTGGAAATCGGATAAAAGTACTGATGAAATATTGGAACCACTCATAAATATTACAGTTCACTGTATGATTTCGATTCTGATTTATATTTGTGAGAAGCAGCTCTCAACGAATACTTGTTAGCTGTTCAGAAGCTATGAATATGTTGGTGGAAAAATAAGTTTAAGCCTGTATTTTATTCCTCATTTAGTGATGCGGTATCCGGTATCCGAATAGAAACAAAAAATTGTATCTGAAAAATGTGGGTGAAAAAATACGGGGCGAGATCAATTAAGTATCTCATAATATATAAGTTACAAAAATAAATCAACATGTGATAGTTATAAAGCATTACCATGATGAACAAATGGGTAACCGCTATTATTTACGTATGTTCCTCAATTTATTCCAACAACTTCTCACTACCAAAAAGTGTGCAGCGTTTTGTACATAGCAACAAATTTCAAATATCTATCAAAAGACCCAATGACATATTTCACCTATGCAGGTGAAATAAAAATCCGTTCTAGGATACCAAATGTTTAAATAATTTTCTTACAATTAATTAGCCGATTGACCTATAGATTTCCTTGTAACGGTTGGTACTACAATAGAATGTGATCACCGTTCGTGAAAGAACAAAATATTACCCCTCTATATTTGCTATGAAAAGATCAATCGTGAAAGATTTCATCTTAGAACTAAATTTAAAATGTCTATGAAACTTACTATGATATGGAAAATAATAGACATTCTCATTTTTAGATACTTTGGTGACTGAGAATAAAAACAATATGAAATTTGCTGTATTTCGGAAAAACAATTAGTCTTGTGGTTGATAGGGTATAGCATGAATTTTCTGGAAATAATGAGATCTGACTGTGAGTGATGAAACTTAATATCGGGATTATTTTGACTCAGAAGCGTTGCTGGTTATTAAATCATTTCTAATAATAAAAATTTGGTTCCATGGCACATCATTTCCAAAGCTTACTATAGTATACTACTTTTAATTTACTTTACTCAAGTTTCACATTTCCACAAGGTTTTCATTCATCTGAGTTGATAATGATAAAATTTTATGTAGGTATTATATTTTATGTAGGTATATTTGCAGGGAAATTTAAAAGCGTATTAAAAAATGCAATAATGAATTGTGTAAATTGTCTAGCCCTGTCCCATATTTCAATGGAGCGTAAGTGTGGTGGACTTTTATTTGGTTTTTGTGGTAATTACAAATAAAAGTCGAAACACAAACATACAGGAAAGGAATGCGAAAAACATTCTTTTGCGGAAAACATGTTTGCGAGCAAAAACTCTCTGTGCCAGAAACAATGTGATGTTCATGACAGTTTATTTGGATTAGTGTTCAAAGAAATCTGTTTGGAACTAAAATACCGTGTTGGCACCTCTTTTTCGTTCATTAACTTTTAAAGCGATAAAGCTTCGGTTCATCATTGAAAAAACATTAAAGTCGTTTTAAAGTTACACCAGATATAAATGAGACATGGACCACGCTTATAATTTTTAAAAGGGTTATTCGATGCTTTTGAAATTTCTGTCAATCATATTATACCTAATTTTGAATTCATTGATACAACAAATCAACATAATTGACCTCCACCAGACATAGTATGAACCTTAAAATCATTACTGCATTTAGTTTTATCTATAGATATGTTGTCTCATTATGAGCTTACAAAAATGGTTGGCAAAACGAGGAGCTACGGCATGTTATAGTTAGATGGATCTTTACGGCCATTTTGGTCTCACAAATTTCCTAAGCCGTGTGGTGGAATGCATTGAAAATAAAATGAAATTTCAAATCTTTTGATATCTATCAACTATCGTTTCTTGTGTGAGCAATTGGTTGTACGCATTTCTCATTTGCATAAATTTCTGCCTAAAAAATGCTGGGTGGGCACAGGCTTCCGATTTTTCGTTTGTGATTCCGATCTGAACATTCTAAGTGATCTTTTCCGCCACGCTTTCTAGTACTATTTAGAGAGGTGGGAGGTTCTTTGTGGTATTCAAACTAGTTCTTGTACCTCAAACCCCTCCCATATGTGATGATTGGTCTTATCATGTGCCTCTAGTAGGATCTTTGGGTGACAATCCCAGTTACAAAGGAGTTTACTATCTAGGGTAAGTCCTAGATATTTTTTCTTTGTTTTCCAATGAATGACTTGCACGTCTAGCTTGATGGACTTGAGGTTCAGTTTTATCTTCCTATTTAAGGAAATAAGGTAGGTATTATTTGGGTTGATATCTAGTCTCACCGATCGGCAACATCTTCTTGTAGAGAAAGAAAACCAATGAAGAAAGAAGCTTGACAGGAAAGAAAAAACTTTGAAAATTATAGAGAAGAAGTTCACATTTTCGAAGAAGATAGTGATCTGCAGTGTTTATATTATTTTTACCCCAAATCCAAAGAAGGGAGAATTCATTGTACTAATTTCCACTAATAGATTTGCGGTTCTGCTAAAGACCAAGACGTTTTTGTTCATTTTTTCTCCCTTATCTTGGCATTTTGATTTTATATCGAGATAATACAATTAAAAAGGAGATTTTTGGTTTGATATTAAATAAAAGTGATATTTCCCATTTTCCATAATTTAGTGTGCGAGAAAATATGCATATTGGCAATACATTTTTTCAATACATTCCGTAACGATATGCCTTTTATTTCTTACATTAGATTATAAAAGTTAATGGAAATATTGAAGTTGATATTTTAATAATAAAAGAATCAAAACGTTTGATTTTATAGCGCTAAGACTCAGAAATTGACACCCGTCTACAACTAGAACTCAGGATATATAAAAAATCTTGTATGACGCTACTAGCTTACAGATAGCGTCGTAAATGTCCAGTCCTATTTCCATTATTCATTCTATACATACCAAATAGGAAAATTCTCATAAAATTTGGTAATAAAACCAACGAACCTCTTTAATGTTTGAGTAGGAGTTCTTCAACATTCCTTTATTCTTCAATACCCTCGTTTTTCAATCAGAAAAAAAAGTTTCAGCCGCTTATTATGCTAATAACACTTGTTCAGTATACATTGAAGCTGAAGAATTCGAACCTTCAGTATTTGGAAGTAGCAATTTTATGATGAACTCATCAAAAACAGAAAATAGGTTCAGAAAATACGAAAGCCTATAGGTATACTTCACATATACAGCACAAGCTTCTGATAAAGAGCGTTAACTGTAAACAAACTCGTTTGCTCGCAACTAAGCTGATCCAGCATCAATTAACATATTTCGCAGCAAAAGCGCTACTAATTATTATTATATTATAAACGTCAAAAAATAATTGATTCACGTCTATTCTCATGCTATTCATCTTATTGTTATCTGTATGTTTTTTTTTCAGTTGCTGATTCTAATGCATTAAGACTAACAAAAATGCAAGTTCCTGCCGTTGCTGATCTTAGAGAAAATATGACTCTCGACTGCTATTTCGACATGGGGACTGAAGATTTATACGCCGTAAAATGGTATAAAGATGACCAGGAATTCTTCAGGTATTTATATTCATAAGAAATTTTTGTTACTGTTTATTGTGAAAATATGTTTTGAACCAAAATTCTCATCATAACAAACATATAATACTGTTGTGAACTATTATACAATCATCGTAGTTTATGATTTCTTAAAAGTAGATGACAAGACACTTAGAATGGGGAGGAGGAAGCTTTTTTTGAAAATTCAGTACAAAATCTTGAAAAAAAAAAGAAGTGAAATCAAAATAGCTGGGCAAAAGAATATTACTATTTAATGTCTCTGAAATGAAACAACTAACTGAAATAAGATTTATGAGCCTACAATAAAAGATTTCTTGGAGAAATTCGATAAAGAATTTTGAAATAAAAAGAAGCGGTATCAAAATAACTCCACTAGGCAGAAATATAATACCAAAAATGATATATATGTAGATGATTCGAAAATTAAAATAAGTATCTGGTATAGGATTTTATGAGCCTGGTACACAACACTTCTTGAAGAAATTCAATACAAAATTTGAAAACACCAAAAAGTGAAATCGGAATAATTTTACTAGGGAGAAAAAAAATATTATTAAATGATATACAGATACAAATAAATTCAAATAAAAGTAACTGGGATAGGATTATATGAACCTGCAACAAAACATTCTAAAAGCTCTGTGGAAACCTCAACCATGATGCAAGAAAAAATACACGCACTTGGGTAATGCACTTAGTAATATATCAATAAGAAAAATGCTTAGGTAGAAAATAATAATCATGAAAGATATCTAAGCAGCCAAAATAGGCTGGGCAGGCAAACTCGACGAACTAAAAAGGATAACATAGTTATCCTGTTTAGAACCTGTGCATACTAAGTAGAGGAAGCTGGCTTAAAAAACGAATTCCAAACACATTCCTGGGGATTAGGTCTCCTTAGTAGAATCACTAATATTAGGAGGAATTGATAAAAATTAATAAAGATAAGAGAACGTAAGTAGTGGGATTAGAAGCTTAGTCATAGCACATCTGCACTAAGATATGTATTAGGACATAGCTTTTTGAAATAAAACGCTAAGGAACTGGAATTAATAGAAAAGACTCTGTGAGTCTACATACATGTTCTGCAAATGGAATGGAATCTCGTGGCATTAATTGGAAATATAACAAATTATTAGTTTCAAATACATATTTCTAAAAATGAGTGAAGCATAGAGCAAAATAGGTTTTTTAGATGTCATAGAATCGTCTCTCCGCCAAGCATACATACAACAGGATAAAATAAACTCTCACATATGAGAACAGACAAAATTATCCGTAATGTGAAAATGAAGTAGTCGATAGCATTCCCACCGGAGATCTAAAATACCGTGGATTCGAATTGTTTTGAGGACTAAAACTTTTCTAAATGGATCTAATAAAGCAGAAACTTTCACAATGAGAGACGAGACGTATCAAAATCTCAGCTACCTTTGAGATAGCAAAATCAAAATAAAACAACAAACAGCTTCATGATAAAGGAACAAAAATTATTCCGAGATTGAACAAAGTCAACAAATATGTCGGTTTAGGTCTATATTGAATCACAAGGGCAGTCAAAGTAAAAGTTATGAGATAGTATACGCTAGTGGAGTATTCGAAATAAAGCCTGGTTTTCAAAAAAGATTATTGTGATGTAAAAAGAGTACATGATTAATGACAGTGTACTACAATGGAATATACACTCTGAGTTTTCTATATAGAACATCTAAATTATCTGGGAAGCAGCTCGCACGATTTTAATAAATTTTCGAGGGTTTTATAATAGGAACGTATGAGCTTGAAAACGACTTTAGGATTTATATGTTATAGAAAGGACACTTTTTAATTTAAATTTAGCAATTTACTTGGTTTTTCTAACATTTATAGTCGCTTTACAATTATCAAAATTTGACTAAATAAGTCGCTTAACTCGTCAGCTTAAATAACTACACCAAATAAAGTATTTATTAGTGTACCAAAAGGAAAGAAAATACGAAAACAGGGATATAATGCAGTAGAATTTGTAATCTTTGCGTTACCTTTGACTTTTCACAACTTAGAGTTACCTACTGTAAACAATATTGATTTAGACCAATAGCAGAACTGACTGCAGAAGTCAGAGATGGTTCTTCGGTTTGTCGATGCATCTAAAATAAGAATGCAACAGCGCTCTTGTAGCCTAGTATCTATCAATAAACAACAATAATATCTATGTATCTATCTAGTATCAATTTAAAAAATTCAGACGTATGTCTTCATTCCATATTAGATCAACAGAAAACTAATCAATCCAAACTGTATATGTGTAATATTGAACCGCACAGTTTTTATATATATGTCAGTTTATATCTGCTAAAAACATGAGTGTTATATTTAAAAGGTATATACTTGTATTTGTAGGTATAGTTCAATTTGGGTAAGAGTACACGTTTCCCTAGTCTTTGCAAAATACTAGGAAAACGTGTAAATAGCTCAACAGTGCTTCGGTGGGTTAGTAATTAGTTTTTCTTTTCACTTCGGGGAAAAACACGTACTTCTGCCCTCGTTAGAAGCGATAAAAACTTCATATTTATTCCCTGGTCGAATTACATGTACGCCTTTTATATCACTGGAAGGAAGCGAGCATCGAAAATCGAGACTACTGTTTCTGCCGCTAGAGAAAGTTGTTAACTCTCGTCTCTATCAATGTTGCCGATAACCTCAGATATTTCGAAACTTGAGAGATATAGAATGAAATGAAACAGTGTAAAATGGTGAACTAATTAATATGAAAATCGTCGTTTATCTACTTGGTAAACGATGAACAAGAAGAAATAGATAGTCGGTCTATCAACATTTACTTACCTACGAAATATATTCAATTAACAATCAGAATATATATTTTGGTTGAGTGTGATAAGAAAACTTTGAAATCGGATATAGATATTCTCAATAACTAATAGGGTTTATGTGATAAAAATTTCTGAGGTCAGAATCAGTTTAGAGTGCCACTGCACCAACACTCACAATTACACCGTCTGGCAGGCGTTTCGATAACCAAGTTATCGTATTCAGAGATTTAAGGTACACTAAAGCCTATTTACTCAATTTTCTGAAGACGATAATTTGGTTATCGAAACCTGTATGATTTTTTGTGTAGTGTGAACAGTGTGTTTAGTATAAAAATCACCAATGGTTGCAGAAATTACTTAAGTATTCATAAAATAGGAACAATCGACGTCGTTAAACCTTCTTGTTATTCTAAATAATACAGGCATAGATTACCAAATTTTTAGAATATGAATTTGAAAAATTCCTTCGAAAGATTGTTTATAATGAGTCAAAATTTCCATTATTTTCAGGTATATGCCTGCTGGCCCTCAGAGATATATCACATTTCCCGTACCTGGAGTATATTCAAAGCCTTCTGATGCAGAATGCAGAATAGGCCGATGCAAAATTGTCCTCACCAATTTGTCCAGGATACATACAACTGGATCATACAGATGTGAAATATCAAGTGAAGCTCCTGCATTCAGACTAGCATCAGAAACACATAATATATCTGTAGCAGGTAAGCAATTCTTCTTCTTCATCAGCATACTCAAGAAATTTAATGATATTGATAAGAAAAATGAAATATTATGTTTGCATATAGTACTACTCTTCTCACAGTTATTCCGAATCTATTACTTTCGAATCTAGGCATAAAAACATATTAAAAGAACATAGAGGTGAACTATAGAGGACTTGAATATTCTAGGGCCTTCGAGGAAACCTATCCCTCAATCAAATCTAGTAAATGATAGAAATTTACCTAAAAAGGCTTTAGTTTCCGAGGGAAAATGTTTCTTAGTGAGATATAAAGTGCACTTTATCAAAACGACATCAACGAAATAAAAAATTCCAAAACAATAATTTATAATTAATAAATTGATCTCAAAAATTTTACGACATTTAGTGGTTAATCCCTAATCACAATAATCTTTATTTGCCCTTTGACAGTGTGTACTACTAGAGTTAACACCGACCGTTTCTTTTGAACATAATTTCTTATTGGAAAAAAGAAATTTCGAATGGTACAAAATATGACCGAAGGGGTAAATGAGAATGGTTCAAACGATGTGCAGTAAAAATAAACTATAAAATATGTACAGCTTAACTTAAATCGATCAAGTGTTTTATCGAATCTTCCTGATGGGATATATGAAATAACCAGATTCCGTGGTGTAGTCTATCAGCTCCTTGAACTGCATGTTGGAGTGGGTCCCCATATCTAGTTTTTTTTTGTTCTGGTGAATTCTTCTACGTTTTCTCCTAGTGGTGGCTCATAATCATATCGGATTCCATGCTAAAATGTTGGATAGATAATAGATCGACAACGTTACTTGCAGTGTGTCTTTTACGGAGCCAAATTTATTCATTTGCACCCAGAAATATATTGTGTGTGTTAAATCACAATTCACTATAATTTATAATGATTTAAAAACAAATAAATCGGTCTAATTGAAATATGTATAATCAAGAATGCCAACAACTTATTTGTAGATCTTCAATCTTACACTTTAAATTCTGGAAGAATGATTGACACGTTTAAGTTTCGCTTAAGAATTATTCCCATTTTACTGATTTTCCTTCACTATTCAGTTTCTTCTGACTGTCCCTAAATTTATTTCTTTCTCTCTAATTATCGCTATGCCAGTACTACTAGAGAAAGTGAGAAAAAAGAGGAAAATTCCTCAAAAGAAGAATTCAGAAATTACTTGACTTATGCTAATTCATATAAAGTTTTCATAGAAAATTAAGAATAACAACGAAAAAGTGGTATGTTGTCTTTCACTAAATAATATTAAAGTTACATTGAAATTTGATGGAACCAAAAGTTAAATAACTTCAAATAAGCTTTAACTTTTGTATTCAAGTTTTTCTATATAACGAATATATAAGCCGTATATCCCAAACAAACACCCCTTTCAACTCTTTCCTCTCAGCGGCTACAAAAATTCAGATATTAGATTTTGTCATCCCCTTTCCCATAATTCCCTTGAAGTTTGGTCCTGTGTGCAATTTTATTTTCATAAAATAGTAGTACGCTCGGACTACTTTTGTATTATATTGAATTTATACATTTTTGTTGATTCCATTAAGAAGTAATCTCTTTTAATCGTTTAATCCTTACAATACGGACGTATCTAATCATAAATATTTGTTCTTATTTGTCTATTTTAAGACTTAAGTAGCAAACTTCGTATTTATAAGATGTATGAGTGTGTTCTGCGACGTATTTTGACCACAATAATGGGGCAAAGTGGGTGAGTATCAAAATTCAAAAATATTAATTCTTTTAGACTAGTATAGTGTTCAGAGTGGAAGTGAAAATTCGTTAATATTTTTTTTTCTAATAATTGAAAAAATATAATGTAATTATATCGAACCATTAAAAAATAATTAGCATAATTGTTCAAGTTATGTTTTCGAATATTCAGTTTTACGATATTTACTCAAAATTTCCATAGTCGAATCCTTTTTTAATTAAAAAATATCGCGCCCTATTCCTCAGGGTTCAAATGTCACATCAAATGTAGAAACATTCTCTGGAGTTTTTTTTTTGACGTGACTACACCACAAAGCTCTCTGGCAAATATTTTTCTCCATAACCCAAAAATGTGACAGACGTATATAAAGATATATGCTTCGAAACAAACAAACGGACATTAAACGTATTTATGGGGACTGGATGCTCTAATGTGAAGTTACACGTACACTTCATATATCTGCTTCTGAAATTTTCGCCCGTATATCGTATCTCCCTCGAATAAGAACACAAATAGGTTGTTGGAATTATGGATATTCATAAAACATCAAATTTTATTGCGGCGTAAATCCGCCTCTAAAACGGGGGTTTATTTCCATGCATATCCAATATTTAAAAAATAAGAAATCATTTTACTGAGGTCTAAAAAACTAAAAACGAAAGTCAGTTGCATTAACTTCAACTTTTTCGCTAAGAAAAATGAAAAATAGGCGTTAATAGAACGACGAGAAATAATCATTCAATGAGATGAACTTGAAACAAAACAAATAATTTACACTTTACATACTGGATATTCAAGTGGACACGACTAAAATACAGTTGGAAAGATGTCTAAGAAGGATTAGTGGTTTTGTAATTTATATAGGATATGATCAGTATATCCAAAAAAACTGGAACTCAAATTGTGAATGTGACACGTGATATTTCTTCCTTGGACCAACTCATTTCTTTGACCACCCCACATGTTGACTTGAGTTCAATATTCGTCAATTCTTATTCAAAGTCCATCTAGATTCAAATGTAATTAGTAATGTATGTAATGTAAGTAGAGTGAAAAGTGCAAACTCTGTTTAAATCAGGTTATATTTGTGGACAGTTTATATTTTCAATAAACATAATATTTGTATATTTTTCAAAAAATTGCTCCTTTGCTCCAAAACTTCTTTAAATTTCCTATATTTCTTGTTGGCTATTACATTGATTATCATTATTGTTGATTCCCCGAACCATTGAAGAGGACTTTGTTGACAACATGATGAAGGGGGAATTCGAAAAATTAATTTATACTCCTTCTCCTTCATCTCCAGAACTCAAAGTATTAGAAATTCAGTTTTCATTCTCCTTTTATCCATTTTCCACTCTTTTCCATCACATATTCCAAAGCCATATGAGAGTATTACAAATAACGATTCAGGGCATGTTTTCATTGCTAACTAAATATCTCTTTAAATCAAACATTGTTTTCAAAATTTCACTGTTTATTTTTGTGCACCTCACTCCTTTTTCTCCTTCTCTGAAACTCTTCAGTTTTCCTTCTCCTTTTATTCATTTTTCTCACTTTTTCCTATTATTTTCTACTTTTGTAGTGCTTTCCTTTTTCCTTCTTCCTGCGCTACTTATTGTAGTCAAGTTTTCCTGTATCTTATTTTTCGTCCTTTTTATTCATTCTTTCATTTGTCATTTCTCTTACCAGTCTGTGTGGTATTCTTTTCTTTATGTGTCCCTACCAGCTTAAACAACTTTTTCCTGTTTGAGTTTTTGTATTAATATCCCATTTCTCATCCTAACTATCGTCGATTTCCCTGCTATTCTCCTCAGTTGTTTCTACTCTCTACCTTTCTGTTCATCACCCATAAATGTATTTCTATTTTTCTGCCTTTTTTTTCTTAGGAATTGCCTGGTTTGGAGTATTTTTGATTTGCTTTTCTCATTCTGTTCGCTATCTTTATATCTATTTTCCCGTCTCTATGGCAATTACTTCCACGTATTCAAAAACAGTCACTGTATCTTTCATTCTTAAATTTTCTCTATGTTCTTTTTTTCGATTAACTACCATCCTTTTGCATCTCTTGATATATACTTCCATTTTCCAGTCTTCTACTACCTTTATCCAAATTCTTGAAAGTATCTGCTACTATCACTATATCGTCTGCATATTCGAGTCCGTCTATTTTTATCGAGTATAGGTTTCTGTAGCCTAGTTTATAACTCTTCTCATTTATAGTTTTCATCATTCTGTCCATGACAAATGTGAATAGAAGAGGACTAAGACCTCTCCATTCTAAACTCAATCGACCTTCTATCATCCTTAAGTTTCCATATATTCATTTAATTAATACTGTTATTTTTATAGAGATTCTACATTAATTTTTTTATGTTTCTAGATGTTCCTGATTTTCTCTTTTTTTTCTCATGGTTTCACAAAGAAGTGACTACGCGCCACAATAAATTAATAACCAAATGGAAAGATATTCAACATAAAATGTAATAAGCCTATTGACATTCAACATTCTTATAATATCTATATTTTGGAAACAGTTTATTTATTCAAATTCTCAATTTGAGTAATAACTAAATTCATTCATCGATCATAAGCGGCCTATCGATTTACTAGGAATAATTTGTAATCGTATTAATAATAATTAATAACATAAGAGCATTATTTGTCCAATCGTTCATATCGATATGCAAATTGAATATGGATACAATGCTGACAATATAATGATCAAAACTTGCAATATAGCTAAATAAATATTTCGCGGCAGGTATCGTTCAATCAATATGGAAATGATTGTGTATATTTAATCTCCTTGCACGTATGGATGCTGATTCGTTTTGGTAAATTGATGGTGTAACTTTAAACATAAACATTCAAATAAATATATGGGTATTTTTCTAACTAAAATAATAACGTGCACAACGAACCATTTTAAATTATGATCCGTTCACTTCTTGTGGATTGTGATGTTATTTATCGATAAACGATTTTATTCGTTTTCATTTTGGAAACGCAGCTCTACAATATTCAAAGTAGATCCAAACAAATAATGTGAATTACAATATGAATGGAACGGAAGCATCCAAAGAGAATAAAGAGATTGTCGAAGGTAATCACCAACGACTAGGGGATAATGAATAGATGAAAAGGGAATAAATTATAGAAAATGTATCTTACAACAAATGTGAAAGACATTCGGAAAATACTGTATTACCAACAGAATTTCGAAAATTTAGGAAGGATGGTTGAATTCAGCATATTTTATCTCAACTAAACCGATATTTGACAGCTGTTTATAGTAAATAGTAAAGTAAACTGTGACCAGATTGTACTAAAAGCAAGTTGCAGAGCTGATGCTCTCTCGGCTTGTCACCTCTACATTGCTTTCGAATCGTAATCTACCAAATGCCTCTTCCAATGAACCAAATAAATAGTAATCGCATGACGATAAATCCGTACTATGAAGAGGGTGTTTCATTGTTTCCCAGCTCAATTCGTTCATAGACGCGCAATCACTCTCCGGAATATAGTGGTGTACTAAAGTCTCGTCTGTGGTGAATATTCTATGCAACAAATTTTGTACCTCCTCTTAATAGCGTTACAGGAGGAACGTGTAAACTTCCCAGGGTATGAATTTCTGCTCAAAATTCATGGCGGAAATTTTGGTCAATACCACCTACGCTGATGCCAAATTCTTCAACCATTTTGTGTACAGTACTGCGTCGGTCTCTGAAGATCTTATATTATCTTTGACACCATCCTTCTTGTTAATGACTATAAGTAAGTACACTAAAAAGCGAGGTTACGCGGTCCCGATTTTTTTCTACTCTTCATATCAGTATATTTTTACGAATTTTTTGCACCTTTATTTAAAAATCTCGGTTTATATTCGAATCGCCCTCGTATATTATATATACAATTATTCAATCTAACAATATATTCATTACTCTAGCGTGATGTTCGAGTGTTTTAGTAGCTTTAATATCATTTTCTTATCGGACGAAGCCCACTTTCACTTAAATGGTCATGACAACAAACTAAATTGCAGATTTTGGAGTAGAGAAAGTCCTAAATTGGAACACCAGAAACCTCCACATTCTCAAAAAGTGATGGTAATTCGTTCAATTAACCTGTACTATTTTGTAAATGTATGCGGCCGTTCAGTAACTGTTATGCTACGAGTTTGAAAGTACCATAAAACCATTTTCTTTCTATATACTTAATATATTTCAAATAAACTCTTTGGTTTATCAAACTGCACTCTAGCTAAAGTAATACAGTGATATAATACGTCGTTAGTAAGATCGTTAGGGAACTATTTGAAGCTAATAGGGACGTAAAGGACAGTTTAAACTCCAATGGTCACCGTCTATAAAGAGTGATAAATAACTCTTGTGACTTGCTGCTCTGATTATAGCAATTGAATACTATCATCAGAACGATATTTGAGATGGATTTTTCGTTGTTTGTTATCTTACATATCAAATTAGTCCTCAAGTAGCTTATATAACATAATTTTTCTTCCTAAGCAATAAATATTTGCATTGTGTTGAAAAAAAAACACATAATTCCACTAAAAAAATAAGATATTCAAATAAGAATCGACAGATACTCCAATTAATAAAAAAATATGATGCTGAACATCAAAATATGAAATACCTATAGCTTATATTCCATATCAGTAGTCTACAAATTATTATATTATAATGAGTCAATTTCCAAAGCTTCTTGTCATTGATTCTTGGATCCATATTTGGACACGATTTTTCGTTTCCATGTTCTCTTTTAAATCCACTTCAAGTGTAGAAAGCCAAAAGATTTTAACGCTTGTGAAGAATCTATAAATCTGATTACAGATAATCCAAACCCATATGAGAGTATTACAAATGAAGAACAAGTTTTCACTGCTAATTCAATATTTCTTTAAATTAGGAGTTATCATCAAAATTCTACTAGTTTTTCACTGTCTGTTTATTTTCGTGTATCTCACTTCCTTCTTCTTCTCCTCTAAAACTCATTATGCCTCTTCGAGCGTTAGAGTATTAAGATTTTAGTTCACATTTTCCTTTTATTAATTTTTTTGTTTCCTATACTGATCTTCAGTATATTTTGGGAATTTCTTCCTTTTCCGATATTTAACTCCCTTTCTCTTTAGTTCTCGACTGATGGTAATAAGGGAAACACCACCAATTTATTTAACAAGCAATATTCTGCTCTCTAAATAAATTCACAATGTCAGTTTGACAACCGTCCAACTGAACTGTATATATTTTTTCGGTTATCTAACTTTTACGCTATAACTAAGTTGATATTTGACAATAATTTGAAATTACACGTATGAAATCTATGTTTTCCATCGCAACTAGTTCTTTAGAATCGAATTGAAGGCATGACAACGAATTTTTTCAGAAAACTTGCAATTCAGGATAATATTTCCATAAAATATATGAAATTGCTGCAATATGTACAAGAATAACACATATCATAATCAAGATCAATATACAAATTATATGAAATTTAATAATAGAATTTGAAAGTGAATCGGCTTTTTGATAATCATAATATTAAATGAGAGAAGATAAAACTTTATATTATGTCGTAAATTACTTCTCTGAAAGAGACGGCGAATCAAAAATGATCAATTAGTTTCTGTTCGTCTAGATAGCATAGGAAGCCTTCGAACCCGAAAGAATGAAAGTTTTTCTCAAGAAAATGGTTTTTAGTAATTGCAGGAAACTAATTTATCTTGCACTATTGTCAGTTCCGGAAAATTTTCGCCTTTTTGTGCTCCAGATATTTCATCAACGTGAAATTAAAAGAATTCCGAAAAATGGGTGTCGTTAAATTACTAGCGATTCAATCATATAATTAATATAAAATTACTGCTCCAAATTAATCTGTCCGTCAAAATTAGTTCCCGAGAAGTATTTTTCTCAGATATTCTTTTCAAGGATTCGAAAACAGTGTGATACAAACGATGATCTACCTTATTAAAAATTACATTTAAAAATGGTACCAAAATTAGAGAATACATTGGTGAAATAGGAGGAAACAAGAGAACGATCTAACAGCACAGAATGCAGACTATATGATTTCTAAAAGGGATTTCGTGAAAAGGGTTAAAAATAAACATTGCTAAGAAAGAAGAATGGAATGAAAAATACTTCATTAAGTAAAATTAAATCTCCATCTTCTCAGGAGCTGATGTATATTCAAAGGAGGCCTCTGTTGGTACCGGAATACTATTAAGTGTATAAAATAAATAAATTGTAGGATGAGGGAAGAGAATATCGAAGGGAAGTCATAAGTCCTACTAGCGTTGGCATTGTGAAGATTTGCTATTGACACATAAGAGATCCAAATTGTGAAAATCGGAAAATTACAGTATCGAGCCATCATTAACTACCTGTATTTAAAAAGGTTCAGACGCAAGCAGATTTACGAAGATATGCTCAGTACCCTTGGGGATCAATGTCCTTCGTATGTGACCGTGAAAAATTGGACTGCAAGCTTGAAAAGAGGTAAATTTTACATTGAAGTTGATGACCGATCGAAAAGGCCTGCTTCTGTATCAGTCCCCGAAAATATCGATGCAGTTCATGACATGATTTTATCTGACCGTCTAATTGGGCTAAACCGGATATCTGAAGCACTGAATATTCCATACGAACGCGTTCATCGTATAGTTCACGTCAATTTGGACATGAGAAAAATTGCTGCAAAATGGATCCCAAAATATTTAGATGTTGACCAAAAGGGTGCAAGGGTAGAAGCATCGCGTTCAATCTGTGCTCGATTTGAATACGATGTAGACTTTTTAAACTGAATTGTTACTATGGATGAGACTTGGGTACATTTCTACGATCCAGAAACAAAGCAATAATCGATGGAATGGTGACACTCTGGTTCTCCAAGACGTAAGAAGTTTCGTGTCTAAAAATATGCTGGAAAAGTTCTTGCTTCAGTTTTTTGGTATTGCCATGGAGTAATCATGATTGATTTTTTGGATAAGGGTAAAACAATAGCTGGAGATCTCTATTCGACATTACTGACCCTTCTATGGGAAAAAATCAAAGAGAAAAGACGCGGAAAGTAATCCAAAGGTGTTTTGTTTTTGCAGCACAACGCCCCTGCACACAAATCTCATGTTGCCATCTAAAAAACTCCTGATTTAGGGTTTGAATTACTAGAACACCCCCCTTATTCACCAGATTTGGCTCCGTCCGACTATCATCTTTTTTTTAACTGAAAAAAAGTTTAAAAGGTCGTAAATTTTCGAGGAGGTAACAAAAGCTGTTAAGGTCAGGTTTGCAGAGCAAGAAAAAAATTTTGTTTTTAAGGTCTAGAGACGTTGCAGGTTCGCTGTAATAAATGTATCTAATTAAGATGAGAATATGTTGAGCAATAAAATATTTTGACATTGAAATTTTGTTTGGTTCTATAGTAGGCTAAGAATTTTTCAATATATCCTCTATTTGGTCATGGATAAATGAAGAAAAAACGTAAGAGATAATGAAATTCACGATCCAGTAGACCACATAAGTATAAGTTGGTATAAGACTCCAAAAAATGTGCAACCATATCGAATACTGTAGAGGATAAGAAGAGACGATCGAGTATATGCTCCGCCGGTCCCCTCTTTTGACGGAATAACTAAGTCAATGTCTGAGAGAACCAAACGTTGAAGAAACGAACAGATAGTTGATCATAATGGATTATGTTGAGGAAAGAGCTGAATATATTTATCTGGCAACATAAAATGTATCTGGTGAAGTCAGAAGTTTATTTGGAAAAAACTGTTACTGTACAAATCTAACCACCACAAATGGTACTGATAATTTTAAACAAAAGTTCCTTCCTGAAATAATTAAATGTGATTCAGTTATATTCATAAACTGTCATCAAGAAAATTAAACATGTGCATATGAACGAAATAGCTAATACAATGAGTAGTTATGTCATGAAAATTGTTGTTAAATTATACAAAAACAAATTCAATTGTGTGTTGAACAATTTGACTTGAAAGTGGAGTGCATGAAAGTGAACAGACAAACAGTGACTGATTAGTGAGATTTTCAGAATCAAATTTACAAAGCTCCTTGTATTTGTAACAGATAGAAAGAGAGCAACCATTTGTGAATCAATCGAAATTTTTCGAAGGTATGAAACATTTATGGCAACAGAAAAATGAGTAGGAACAAATGCAGGACAGGTAGTATAACTGACGACTAGTTGTAGTTAACATTGGGGTAAGTATAGAAAAATATTGGAGGTAAGATCAAAACAACAGAAGGAGTGAAGCATAAGTAGAATTTTGTCTTTGAAAATTGTAGCTACTACCAAATGGTAACAGAACCTCGTGGAGTTAACATCGTTCATCAAAACCTTGTTATTCACGTTTTTTTTAGTTTTAATTTAACTAAACAGTACTGTTGTTTCTCTATATTCTATTGTATATGAAATATATATTGTAACTTCTTTGTATTTGAAATTATTCGATAACAAAACGAAATTTTCATTTGCTTCAAATGCCTGAATTAATATGCAACATAACTAAAATTTCATCCAATCCCACAACTTACATATTTAATTTACACAATACGCAGTTATTCTACTACGAATACAATTTGGTAGTTATGTTTGCAGAAAACGGAGAGTTTAACAATGCCACTGGAGTTTAATTGCATGACCTATTTTAAATACCACGGACAGAATTTATCGGCACTCATTCTATATCAAAATGAACGTATCAATCTCTCTTGTTTCAAACTACTTAATCTCACTATCCCGAGAGATTGTGATGTGAGTTGGTTCCGTTGATGCAATTAGGATGAAAAACAAGAGTAGGTATAATTTGTTCAATTAGAGACAGTTTCAATCTACTATAAGAACCAATACATACAATATTTTCTATTTGTAAGACTAATCATCATTGTTATTATTACCAGCTGAAAAGAATTCTGAAATTCTACGGTTAGGTTAGGAGTAAATTCTGTTACTGTGCTAACAGAATTTGAGTTGATGGCAAATTTTATTAAAAACACGAACAGAAGCGCCTAGGACATAAACGCTGCACTGCATCGGCACTGTCGAAAAAATTAGGAAGAAAAATGTGATAATTTTATAAAAAATAATAATCTAAATCAATACAACATTTGCTACAACTCGAAGTGTCCTAGTTTATAATACGTGAATATTTCTACTGTAAAACTTATTTACGTTTTGTAAACTACTATATGTACTCCAAATAATAAACTTATGAATTAACTGATCATCGACTTTAAAAGATTAATGACACATTGTATGCTTCTTGTTACATTTAAAATTTTGATGAACTCAAACAATTACACGCATTCGCATATACAAGAGAGCAAAACGAATAAAACTAGATTTAATTTGGAAATAGCTTGTTAGTAGGAGCCGGATGGTTGTAGCTGTAGAACTGAGGAAAAAAATATGAACGTAAATACGGTTAAAAACTACTAAAGAGGGAACTAGTAGGTAGAAGAGATCTGGATAAAAGGAGATTATGCGTTAATATATAACCATAATATAACCATAGAGAAATATGTTCTATTCTATTCATTCTGTTCCCTTATTGAATAAAAAATACAACTTCATACGGCAATGAGTACACAATTTTTTTGTAAATTATAACAATAAGATAACAAAAATATTTGTGAGATCTATATATAAAAAGTATAGTTGTAAATATATTAGGAAAGCTTACTTGCGAATATAAGGAATAGTTTCACTATTTTGGATAGACTTTGTAGATAGAGGACTCTTCAGATTTAACAATGATAATAATGACTTGAGAGTCTTTTTTCTCCAAATTTGTCCAGCGCAAACAGTCTTTCATACAAGCTCAAAACTAATCCATATATGAAATTAACGGGAAATTTCGAATCACTGTAGCGAAAGTTTTCTTAAGTTCAAAAGAGGCACTCTAAAAATCAAAAATCACTGTTATATATTAATGTATTCTAGAATACGGCTAATTTGGAAAATATATAATGAAAATACAGAATTCGTAAATAACAATTTTGATTATATATTAATGATCTACAATGATTCTCAATAATTATCAAACTCATCATGGAACAAAAAGTGAATTTGAAGTCATATAAATATATATGCGAATGTATTCTAGTTATTTCCAGTGCTAAGAGATAATTTCTCAAAGTCATAAATTTCCTCGGATCTCACGAAAATTTAATTGGAAACAAGAATAAACATGCGAACAGATCAAACAATAATGAAACTCAACATTCAAACAACTAACCCTCTATTTATTTACCCAGCAATTAATTAAAATCTGTCTCTACCATCATTCGAAATAAAAAAAATGAACCATATTTAAACTAAATCTATTTCCTGATCCCTTTTTTGGAGACAAAAGATATTCCTCTGGGATATTCATTACCGAATTATATTCCCGCACTGACTTCCACGCCTTAAATTTCTTCCCCTTTTCACCCGAAAATCCGACGAAGTTCCCGGAGTCCCAACCCTGTGGGGCCGACGAGTGATTTAATGGCACTCAGTGAATCATTGGACTATTACCAACTCTCAGAATATCGCACGACTACGACGACGATGAAGTTCATTGTTAGGAAATGGAATATCTAAGAGATAGTGTCTGCAAGATTTTGGTTGGACGGGAATTATTTATTGTGTCTATGGACAGTTCTAACAAAGGGACATTCACAGATGCAATCCCGAAGATTATGAAATGTTTATGACTGTCAAAAATTTCGATCTTCCATAATAACGTAAGCGCTGAATCCACGGAAACAACTAAATTAAAATGGAAAAATACTGAATTTAATCTACAAGTTATTGGTGATCATTCCGACTTGCAGATCATAAAACATCATCAGAAGTGAATACAAATAACTATTGAATAGTAGACGATGTGACATCGCATTTTACTACACACTGGGAAATTTACCATTCATTATCACATTTGGAAGCCTAAAGTTTCATGCCACGGAAGTTTCAGTTGCTTTTCAAAGATGATTAATTTTAAATATATTGAAGTGGGAACCGATATTCTATAAGTGGTTTTGCACATTGTTCCAAATATAAAATTTTCAAAACAAGAGCCACACAAAAAAATCAATTTTTTCTAAATTATTTGATAAAAGAGAGAGAGAGAGATGCTTAATTGACAAAAAATTATTTACAATTTGTAGACTAAAGCTTGTAAAAACTAAAAAACAAATATACATAAGACAACTACAATGAATAATTAAATTTCCTTTTAAAATGTATATATGGAAATTTTTATATGTAATATACATTACATGTATATATTGTCAGAATTAAACCAGATAATGGAACTAATTTTACTGCAATCCTAGATATTATTATAAGAATAAAAGTCGTTTATAGAATAGAAGGCATTTTCCAGTAAATTATTGCGAAATGCGAGAAAAGATGTTAAAGACTTAATTTCAATTAGCAAGTGATTTTGCATTTTTTTTATTGTGAAGTATTGATCCCTCCACTAATTCTGAACGCGGAGTAAAATATTATAATTAACACAATTGAGAGCATTAGAAAAATCACAAAAAGTTGTTGCTGTGATGAGATAGTTGTTTAGGCTGGAGTAAACATTATTAAGGGAGGAGAATATGGCATCATATGTGCATTTGTTACTTTGACTCTCTGATTGTCCATAAACAATAATAAAAGATACATAATAGTACAAAAAATTCACTACTCAAGAAAAAATTTAATACCGATGAGTCCAGGAAACTCCACATAGTCTACGACGAAACTCGTAGTTCTACGTCTACGTAGTTCGAGGAAAGTAAAACAGTATTTATAACGAAGGAGTAATCATTTTTATTCTGTATTTCAATTTTCATATTACTTTTTGGTCGTACACAGAACTGACAGTGAAATTATTCAACAACTAATATATGTTCGTTTTTGTGATGATTTGAAACCGAGCGAATCGGTTACTAAGAAATATAAACAATTAGGGACAAAAAGTTATAGTTTTCCGTGACTATAATTTCTCTTGATAATTCTGTTACGCAAAATATGATATAAATATACAAAACTAATCAAAACTATTAAGTATTTTCAATGAACAACTCCAGCAAGCATTCTATATACACCATTAAAGTCTTATTCGCATCATTTAGGTTGCATTCAGTAATTCACTCTAAAGTTTACTCGAGTTTGAGGCTTTACAAAGGAGTAGGTGGTGGATTTGAATTTCAGTTGCGCGCGTATATTTCAATACAAGATAAAATAAATTAAATGGAATGTTAATACAAACGGTGTAAGTGAATACGAATGCTTTTTATTTGATAGGATTCGTTTTTCTAAATATACTTTCACTCGTTTACTTGTAGTATTACAAAGTAGATCACTATTACTAGTAATACTTCAACAAATCTGCCTCATTTGCAATAAACGTGAGATGAAAAAGGACGTAATCTAGAAATTAGTCTATTTAAATTGAAATGTGACTACGAATGCCTAGAATAGAAACGAAATCGGAAGCTGTAGCTTTATTTGAGGGTATTCTATTTTGATATTGCCATTATAAGCTGGCGAATATTAGATTTTCAACAGTCACTACTCAATATAACTGGAACGCTTCCTACCTCAAACTGAAGATGTTATGCACACAATATACAAGTTGGGAGATATATTTGCGCATATGTCGAGATATTTTCAGTAAAACTTCAGACATTTCGAATCCTTGTTTACAATAACAGTACTTCTACGCAAATGAAAGATGAATACGGAGACTACGAAGACTTTGTGCTGAATGCACATGCAAATTTGGTCGTATCAGGTTGGTAGAGGAAGATTTGGGACTGTTAAATATTGCAATTACCAGCGATATCAACGAAAAATGTGATCAAACGGTACTCGGCGACCGTTGGATTAAAGTTGGAGACATATGTTTACTGAAGAACTATATATGTGCTAACCGCGCGTATGGTGCCGGGTTTACTCGCTTCTAACCAAAATTCCAATGATCATTTCTCAGGAATAATTGACGCAGTTAAAGTAAAATTAGTCAAATTTGTTGTGTCGATTCAAAACTTCCACGATTACACTTAGGCGTCAAAAACTATTCAAGCTCCGCTCCGAAAAAGGCAAAGATGTTTCTTCAGGAAAATGTCATGTCAAAAGTTATATGAGATTCTTATTCTTGTGAATAATGCTATTGCTTGCGAGTCTAAGTATATCTCTAAATGAAACCTGTATCCATGACTATACCTCTTCAATGACAACTAGCTCCGAAAAAGGCAAAGACGGTTTTATCAGGCGGAAATGTGATGACAATCCATTTTTGCGACGGGATAGTCATGGGCATGTGTCTATCGACCAAAATATAAAACGATACCAGGAGAGAGAATAATGAAAAAAATTGCGAAGAAATGAACGCATTTGAAGGAAAAGGAAGTGCACTCTTACAAACTTCAGTGATTGCCATTTTAAAAAACACGAATAACACTTCGAATTACGTGATCACATTATCCACCAGATTTGAACCCTAGCGACTTTTCCCTATTTTCTAGCCTCAAAGCTGTGGCTTGATTTGGAAAAAATGACATTGACAATTTATGCCTATAAATATTAGAATTATCCAGTATTGAAATTTGTTGAAGTTTTCAATATTGAATATTGAATATTCAATGTTCAATATTCAATATTTCAATATTGAACATTCACGCTGAAGGAATAGGAGAGGTGAGAGTGCTTACTGGTGGTCAAAATTTTTTGTCTCTGAATATTCAGCCCGTCTAGCCGATACGAGACCTGTATTGGAACGTTAATGAAAAAGCTTAAGTTATTCACTCAGTATCATAAATAAGTTATTCTTTTATGAAATAGTAAATAGTGATATAGAAACAACTTCATAATTGCTTTTCCATGTAATAAAAAATTTAAGCGTTACTTTATGGATCCACGGTATGTACATAAACATCTTGTGATATAAATTCCCAAATAGCCAGAATTACCCAAGAGATTGACACACATCATTCCCGTCGGAATTTAAATCAGGCGACTGCATGGTTAATAAAGTTTCTCAAAGTAATTTTCTCGTAATTATTGATGGCGAGAGCTTTTCAATCGTCAGAGGCTTGTGTTTCAGCCAGAGAAGCGGAATGGGAGAATTAATTTGATAATTTTCTACTAATGCCGACTCTAATGTTTAGATGATGTAATCTGTATTAAGCAAAGAGCCTCTGGGTTTGTAATCGAAATAACTTTTCCAAAATAATTTTGAGAAAACTTCGAAAACTTGGAAGTGATTAAGATGAATTTGTTTCATCATTTTGAGTTAATTGTGACAGTGCCAAGCGGAGTGGGTAACGATTCATACAATAGCCTTTAATGTCATCCTTGGAGGAATCCAATTTTCGAAAACTAAAAAATATTCACACTACGTTTTGTTATTAATGTAGATTTAAATGAAGGTTTGGGTGCATGTTTATCAAATTTCTAATTAAGAAATTTGATTTCTTGTATGATATTTTTGTAAGTAGAGTGAACTGTTTACCTACATATATATTAACCTTCTGGTTGTGGTCAGAAACGTTTATTTAACATAATTTAGTTTGGGGTTGAGTGCCCACACTTCTCGGGTGAGTATTGTTATTTCAGTAAGTTACTCAAAATCAACAATTGCAATACTTATGAATTGATTTAAGTGAACGTTAATTGTAAATATTTAAATCGTAGCGTGAAAAATGTATCTCAGTAATAGATTAACTATTCAACTGCTTTTCAGCAATTGATAGTATATAAAAACAAAAAACAAGTTTTATAACAATACACCATTAAGGTGTATTATTATAAAAGGTGTAGAAGAAAATATTCTTGGATTTATTCACAAACCTATCATCAAGATAGCTCTTTCTAAGCAGAAATGTCAATATTCCTATGATTTGATATAATTTTCTAAATTTGAAATCGATTCATATAAAAGTATAGACTTTAATATCAATTTACCAAATATTAAAACCAGTTGACTGGAAATATAGAATTTCCTCAATTTGAAACTTCACTTTATGGTCCAAATGACGATTTGTAGAAATTCAGCTCAAAAGATTATATCACCGATATATTTGATTCCTACTCGCCGCCTTAATTCTCCAATGATAGTTGCAATTTTCTATTTCTCATTTTAAAGGGAAAATCCGAGATCCAGGCTTAACAGCGTCTTACATCCTGGATAGCCAAAAAGGTCTTCTAAAGCTGATACGAGAATCTGCAATGAATAGAAAGGCTTTGGATGACCTTATATGCGGGCTTAACGGCTCTTATAAATGGTGATTATTCCACTGATAACATAGCAAGAGATTATGCGGGGCCTAGATGAAATAAAATATGTTATAAACGTATTCATGAAAATGAAATATGAAGAAATTATTTTGTATGGGGAATTGAATATGATCAAATAAAATTTTTATTTCCAGAGAAAAAGCATTTGGTGAGTGTATATAATATTTGATTGCATTTTAGTTGACCTAAGATTCTTTAAATTTGTTTCAATTGTATATGCGATTGCATAGACAAAGGATAATATTTTGGTGAAACTAGATCAATACCATTTTTGAATTATGAGCTAGAACAACTTGATGATTGTCTTAACGAAGTGACTGAATACATTTATCGAAATCCCAGGTATCGAAACCTGGTAATACCAATAATTGACTTCCGTCTCGACTTTGAGAACTGGATCCATGAAGTTAACGAAAGGTTTTTATTTTGGAGATTGGTGCTAGGATAAAGAGATGAAAGAACCACGTGAAAGATAATGGTTGTTCGGGTTTTCCTGTATTCAACTTTCATTTACCTTAAAATTATGTCTTGATGTTGTTGTACCGAAAAACCTTCCTCTAGAAACACAGGTGGATTGCCAGTTGTTCGTCTTGGATTCGTTCTCTTCGTTATTTATTCCTAAGGTGTCTTTAGTTAGAATCATGTAATAGCACTGTCTGTGGGTTAACGAAGTGATACTACTGATTGACTGCGTAGTGCCCCATGTACTTTGATGTTAGGTTAGGTTACGCTCGGTAAGGTTTAATTTAGCTTCAATTAGGTTAAGTTTACTTTAGTTTCAGTTATGTTATCTTGGAGATTACTCGGGAAAATTTCTTTTATAATCAATCAAAACGGAAGTAGGCAACCTCTAAACCGCCAATTTGGCGTGTTATAATTATGATTCTTATCAAGGCAGATAAGGAAGTAATTCTAATTCGATTTTTGTTAAAGTTGCTTATCAATACAAAAATATGTATCTAATATAAATACAAATCATAGAATCGTTCCAAAATGTTGTTGCTTGCAGTGGTCCAAAAAAACACTTTAGCCATTTGTTGCTTGATTCTAAAATTTATCCAATGTAAAGGGTTTTTAGTTAGTTTGAGAATAATGAGTTGTTAGCATTATTCAATAAGAATTGTCATTAAAACTTGATCTCTAATAGTTGAATCCAGTTAACCGTATGTGGAGGTCCCCAGATGTATATGTACATTTTTGGACTTTACTCCTTAAGAATCGATTCGCATATATAAGGGAGCCGGTATGAGAAAAATGTGAGGAGTAAAATCTATCGATGAATGACCTCGTTACGTTTTTGGTGCGCACCCTATGATGCGCAACTTTCTAATTTGTCAGTGTCGACATACTTATATTGCTGTTTTTGTTATAAATATCAATAATTAATATTGTTATTGTGAAGTTTTAATTTTTATCATAAAGTGAACTGAAAGTATTTTCAAATAACTATGGCAGAAAGAGGTGTAGATGATATTGCCAGAACATCTAACAAACACGTGGTTGCAAGGTACGTTATAATTCATGTATCAGCATGTGCAATTTGTATTTGTTAAATATTTTAATAATTATCGATGTAGTTCACACCTGTATAAATATATATTTGAAAACAACACATAAAATTAGATAATCAACCCAATATGAATTATCGAGATTATTGACTATTGTAAAAAGTTTAATGTAAAATATTTCGTCGATTAGTTACAATAAATGTATATGAAATGAATAAATTGAATAAATATATATTTATATATGTATATTATTTTCATTAATTAACAAATATACCCTTTTATACATTATCAATCTTTTTTAAGTTAAATAAACTCTTTTTGAGTCTGGTTAGACTATCGAACTTAAGGAGTAAACTCCAGTCGTGCGCCGAAGCTGAGACACACAATTTTTTTTCATGATTTTTCCCAATGTCAATTCTTAACTATATCTTTTTCTTCTCAAATTTTTCATTGCCAGTCATATATATCTCTTACAATATACAAGGAGATAAATGTGACCCATTCAACGGTTTCTACTTTGTTGGATGTCTTCATAACAACCCTTAATTTGATTGATGAACAATAAAAGCTTTTTTGGCAAAAGATAGGAAATCACAACAGGTTTTTGAGACAATATCAGTTGTACGCAAATTCCATAACGCTAGAAATTCAGAATTTCTCGACGTATCGGCTCTAACTTTCATTAAAACTGAGAAGTTAGTGTGGTTATTTGTTAATTAATCTTATAGAATATAAGATAAATAATCAAAATTATAACCAAAAGTCATATATTATTGATAGTAGCAAGATTCGGAGTTTAGATAATTTCACTTTGTACAGATTTTCATTGGGAGCCACCCGATACTCCTGATTTATTATCACTCCGGAATGTCCCCATCTCTTTGCCGTACTATAGACTTTTCGTTTTCCCTGGTTCCGTTCAAGCCTTGATAGGCTTCTGATTCGCATTATTTAGTGAAATTTTCTTGATAGAACTCAAATCTTCCTCTTTTACATTCCTGTTAACGTTTCTTTGAGCACGAGCAGCACAAAGGTGCTCACAGTGTCTCATATCTCCTGTTTCTCGATCATTTTTTCCATTATCGTCTCAGGGGTGAGTCTTCCCACCTGGGCAAGATCACCATCAGCAAGTTGCATCAATGTTGCACACCAGAAGAATCTTCCTCCTTCCGGTATGAAGTACATTTGTCATGTTTCGACTTTCCGATCTTCTTTATAAAGTACTGGAAATACCCATGTTCTGTTAGGAATTGCGCCAGGTAAGTTGCGATGGACAAGGAGCTACTAATAAATACATTTTTTGTAAAATTCTCGGAACAATTACTCTATGACCCTCTATTGGAAAATATCTCTTCTTCAAAAATATCCAGATGCTGATGATAATTCACTATCTTTTTTCCTTAAAAAATATTGTCAAGCAAAATTTTTGTACACTTGGGCTAAATGCACCATAATTGCTGGTATACTATGTCCTTTATCACATTTTTTGAAGTAACATTCGAACGCTTGGTGAATATAAATGTTATTCCGTCCGTTTTTCCTGTAGTATTTAAATAGTTCTCAGCTTATCTTGATTAGAGAGAAACTAAGTTGGTTATTAAATGATATTCATAGATACCCCGTTCTTTCATGTGTTACAATTTCGTCTTAATGAATACACAAGAGCGCCTCGGGTCTTCAACATATATTCAACGAAGCATAATTATAATTGAAATGACATTTACATAGAGTTGAAGACGTAAAATGATTAGGACGACTCCTAAGAGATTGGACAGAGAAGACGTTGGGGGTAATATACTTTGACTAATTAATTGGAAGAGGGTGAGGGAGATTACGCCCAATGCACTCACGTGTCATTATGAGCAGTCCTATTTGAACGAGAACCATTATAATATTATTTTGACGAATATATATGTTTGTTTGTTTTTGAATGCATAAAAGTATAATCCATGTACACTAATACTTGGATATCGAAACGCCCAATGATTTTTTTGAAAAGTGTAATTGCATTGAATAAAAAAATTACTGTTTCCTTGTCTATTATGCTCAATTTATTGGAATTACACGTAGTATATGAAAATAAACATCTCCATTCAAGAACTCTACTCAGTTTTCTAGATCAATTATGAGTGAAAACACTTATATAGTATAAAGCCGAAATTTTCAAGCTTGGGACCTATTTAATATTTCAAATTTTATTGTATCTTTTGCGGAAAGAAACAATGAAAGATAAGATGAACATATATAATATAATTTAATTATCAAAGTACAAATTCATGTATTAGAGAAGGCTTTTAGAAAAAGCTAGGTAGTGAAAAATTGGACTTGGACACTATGGAGTTGAAGAGAACTCTAAAATAGTTAGGTTTGCAAATAGTGAAACTAAAGAAGAGAATGTAGAACAGGCAGTAACAGTGAAACAAACGATTAAATTGCAATTAAAACATGGAGATAGTTGGCAAACAGAAGTGATTCCCGAAAAACAGGATAGTAAGATTCACGAAGCACTCAATCCATAAGACCATTAGAGTATTCACTGGACATTGTACTATTGGTAGAAAGTTCAAGAATAGAGGAGAAGAGACGATAAAATTTCATCTCTACCGGTATTCTGGCTTTAATTTGGGCTGAAAATCCCAAATAGAAAATAAAAGGTAACTTAATGATCCTCAGGACTCTGAGTGAACCACGAACAATTTAGGTGGAGGCTACCCGCTACCCACTTGAACTATTTAAAAAGTGATATTTTCAAAATATATTCGAACATATCCATCTTCATAGTAAAATTGGCAATAAAGACTCGCTGTGATTTTGTAGACATAATTAAAGTATCTTCTTATACTTTTATTAATTTATTAATCGCACCTATGTTGTTTTACTCATTCACGTATTCATTGAAGTAAATAGGAGATTCCTCCAGACTAAAAACGTTGTTAAGCATCAAGAAACGCTCAGTTATTCCGTTCAATTTGTACACCAATGGAATTTTGTATTTTTAATTCCTTATACAAAATGCGGTGTACTGATGATCTGAAGCACGCTGTTTTGAATTTGAAATTCGGTTCCTCCTCTCGTTGATTCATCGTTTTCGAAAAAATTCCTCACACACAACGCGCGGTCTTCCACGGAGAAACGCTCCATAGTAGGTGAATTTACAAGAGCCAGACTACCTACTTGAGTATTCTATTCAAGTACATGAGTAAGCTGTCTTTTGAGATATCCTGTACCACGTCTGTAAAATCTTTTAAATAGGGTAGAGTAGAAGTAAATGAAAACCTCCTAGTCTAAGAATAAGCAGAGAACGACAATTTATATGCCGCGAAAAGTATTGCCACAAATTATTTATACGAGGTGAGTAATGACGAACTTTACAGACTTCTACCATATGTAGAGTCCCTCAAGGAGGATATTATGTGCCAACTAAAAAGGGTCAACTACTTTTTCTATTGAATTTGTGAAATTAAGTATAAATTCTAGCGATAGTGTTTACAGAGATCGTTTGGTTCCTTAAATTACGTCATTATGCAGTAGACAACTGTCAGTAATTCAACTGGTATTAGCTAATCTTAGAAATCCCAGTACCGGCTTTGGATAAATCAATTATATCATCTCCAAACATCTGCAAACTATATTATGTTGTACTGGTACAGGCAACCTCGACCTAAAATGGTCGTGGTTCACTCAAAGGTTTGAGTGTGCATTTCTGGAGTCTTGTGGAGTGATTTTATGCTATCATATTTAAGGATGTCAGGCATATTGTTGCGTTTTTTGCATTTTTGCATGATTCATCACTTTCCTTCAACTGACGACCTTCTTCAAAGTCTATACGACTTTTGGATATTTAGTTACTTCGCAAATACACCGGCCTCTGTTCCTTTCTTTTCTCATCCCATTCTTCTCCAATAATCCGTTTAATAGATAATATATCCTTCATTGCAAACTAATTTCCAAATTTTCTACATGCTGCTATTCACAAAAAAACATTGATACTAATCAGAATAACATATTTTTGGTTTAAAATACATATTCTCAAAAGAAAAACGGTTTAATTACTTCCTTTGGTGAAGTAATCTAATAACTGCCGAAGTAGATTTTCTTTTAGAGAACGCTCAAAATATAATTTTGTGAATAACAATTTTCAAACAAAGAATGGCTGTTGCTGGATTATATCTATCTAAAAATATCTCAATTATTTCTGAAAATTATTTTCGTAACCGAAATAAACTGAATTTATGAGGCTTCAACATAACTTTAACAGTAATATTGGAAGAGCCTAATGAGTTCGAATCGATAAGCAAGCTGAGATAGTATTTGAGTTTCGTTATTTTATTTTTAAAATATATCTGCTAATCAGAAATGATTTGTATTCAAAAGTCAACTGCTTATCAACTTTATCTTTTATAGCAGTGCCCTAATACAAAAACTAATATCTATTATATTCAAAAGTTATTATGGGTTCTAGTGTATAAATTAATGAAAAAATATAATTGTACCAGGTAATTTATAGTCTATCATCACCCTCACAAACGTAGAAAAGTCGAGTGGTGAACCTTAATTAGCTAAAATTTAATTCAAAATCTTTATTATCTCAGTTAATTCCAAATTGGCAAACTGATGATCCCATTTAGGAAGGACCTCAAATAAGTTAATTTAGCACTTAGTTTTATGAGGTTCATCTCATTTCGCACAATCCTTCGATTGGAAATATTCTTGTCATTCAAAGTATTGATAGAAACGTTTTCTAATGAAATATGATCATTTAGTATGTTACAACACAATTAAAATAAGATATTGAAAGATATTGAAAACAAAAAATTTCATTTATATATTTATTGGTACTTAATTTCCATTTTTTCACGTTATCTCTTGACGTGAAGTTTCCAACTATGTCTACAATTATGACTTTGGATATACGAAGAGAAAAAAATGAAGAGTGCTCAAGTAAAGATAGCAACATAAATCGGCTAAGGACTATTAGTGCATAAAAATTTCACTTTATAATATTTACAAAGTATTTATTTAAATTGGAAATTGGAAAGTCTATAGTAGATCAGAAAAGGAATAAAAATATTTGGTGGATAGCGGAAAGATTAAAATACATGGAAATACAACGGCAAAGGAAGAATCAGGTGAAAAACAAACTTTTCCAGGCGGAAAACTAGAAATATCATTTGGAAAAAGTTGATTCCTACGGCTATCTATGTTTGCCGATTAAAAATACGGATGATAAGATATAAAATCGGATAGCAGAGGGTTGTAGAATAATGGGGCCCTAATATTCTTCACACAAAAGCAATCTCCAAAGCAACAAAGATGATTAGGCCGACTGTACTGTAAGGGTGAGAGTCCTGGGTGCTAACACAAATGAGTTCTGAAGAAATAGAACTGTGGGGGAGTACACTACTCTGTAAAATACAGGGGGCTGTGAAAATGAACAATGAGTTATGGAGAAGAAGAACTAATGTTTAATTGAGAGAAATATATAACAAGACTAATATGACGCGAAAATTCAGAACCCAAAGGAGTCGGGTAGTTGGAACATGTCTGCAGAATGAATGAAAACAGAATTGCTGAGAAAGAACAAAAAAAGAAGAGGTTTTGGATTTGAGAATAACTGAGTGGAGAGGAAGAATAAACGACAGAAACGGATGGAGAGTTATAGCAAAAATAGTAGAGGAAGAAGAATGAAACATGACATTTTTTAAGGAAATATTAGTACAATTGGTCTCCAAGAATAATTGAAATTATAGATGATAATGATGACAAAGTTGAAAAGGTATAGGTAAAGAAATGGTAATAAAGAAATTATCACTCACTATAATTAGTTAAAAAAACTGTTAATGAGTCAAGTTAAAATTTATTGTGCTTGAAAATTTTCTATTTAAAATTACATCACATTAACATTACAATGAATTTGAACATCACTTAATAGCAGATGTTTCAGTGTATCATTAGATAGTACAATATACTTTATCAACTTTATCATCATCGGTATTTATTCATTCATTCATCATCAAGACCCATTGTTCTGCGATTTCCGCCGAAATTTTTATTTTTAGTGCATTCTGTAGAAAGTGTGGGTTAGAGAAGATTAAAAATTGTTTAAGAGTGAAAAATTATTAAGTTTCTTATAGATAAATTGACTTTTGACTTGACTTTTCCATTCATATCTTCATTAAACTCGATTTACCAGCCATATGATTCTAAGCCGCGTTCACGAACCACGAGCTTTCAAAGTTAATTCATATTTGAAATCTCATTGGCTGAAAGGTTATGATAAAGTAATGCAAAAAATTCATAGAACGTAGACAATGTTCACACAAAAATAAAGGGAAAAGTAATAAAAATCGGAATTGACTCAATTCTATATTTAGTATTTACATACATAGTTTTTATTTTTCATTCCTAATTCCTTCCATTAAGACTTATAAATTGTCTGATTGGTTAACGTATACCCTACATTTACAAAAAAATCAAGAGGGGTAATATCAGGTGACTTAGGGAGCTACTTCATTTATTTATGATTTCTAATATACCTTAATGCAAATTACTCTTTTACAATGGTCTTGGGAAATCGACTGTACATGTTTTGAAAGTTGTGCTGAGAAATCGTAAGGTTTCTACTTAAGGTCTTTTAGAGGAGGTGACAGATCAACGGAAAACCTCACAGAAAGTGATGAAAACTCGTATGATCCTTTGTCTACCTGACTGTTTTCTTGTGGTAGGGTGGCAGCAAGAGAGTATCTGTGATGATTATTGTGTTTAAAGCACTAACGATAACTGAAAATGGAAACAAAATAAAAATTACGTAAAATACATTCGAGGTATTTCACGTAAAACATCAACGAAAAGGATTGACAGCTTAGAAGATTTTATATTCCTAGTTTTTTTATTTAAATAGAAAATCATTGTTACGTGACGCGTTGTTCAAAAGTGAATAGATTGATTAAAATTTGATGAAAATTAGATTAGAGATTTCCAAACAGACAGACAAACAAACAGAGTGGGTTGCATATAATGTGGTAAATGTAGGCATGTTATTCTTGTATAAAAAGTATTTGAATGTGTATTTAATTATTTAAGCACTTGGTTTGTTTCTTTTTTTCTTTCTTTTTATCTCACAAATTTAGAATAAAATCGAATTAACACAAAAATGATAACAGACGTCTTTGTAATGTCTACGATGAAAAACAATATCATGAACAGTTCTCGATGTGGATGAGCAAAATTAGTGACAATCTAGGATAGTAGAGTAATGTTTGAACCCAACATCAACTATTTCTTTTCAAAATCTTCTAATTTCTTCGATATATTCCTCTACTACTCATGAATTAATAATTATTCCCAATCAGCAAACTTAAATATGTGCTGTTATTTTGTGAATTGTTCAATAAACCTGAATATTTCGAGGTGGAATCACACGTAAAAATGAACTTCAATGGGATTCATAATGTGCATATATCCCATTCTGTAAACGATGGAATAGAGTCATAATGCTCTAAAAATGTCTTACAGCTACTTTTATTTCTTTACGGAACGTTTCGGAAAATGTAACTGCATGAAAATACAAATTGTAATTTGTTTTATGCCTGCTGTTTATTCTCATAAAAATGAGCTTTGTATCTGTTATATGTGTACAGAAAAATGAGTCCATTTACCACAGACTTTCGCGCGAATTTGAATTTGTATTTTGATCCTTGAATAAATCTAACAATAAATTTAAGACAGCTTTGCTGCTGTGGAGTTTACTTTTATTTTTACTGATGTGAGGTAGTTTTCTAGAATGATTTACCTTTTTCATGCAAATTTAATGGAAATGAAAAAAAAACAATACATCATAGTAAATAGATAAACAATATTGATTACCCAATAAAAGAAATATTAAATTGGTTGTGAAAAACGCGGATCAAGGAAATGGATTAAGTTCAATAATACCTGAATATATCAGTAGCAGTATTCTGAATGTTTTTTCATATAATTTGATCTAATCTATTTCTTATAGATGTTATCCATAGAGTTACCGATATATTCAGTTATATTGCAGGAATTCGAACCGCCATGGAGTAGTATTAAATTACTTTGTTAAGGTGGCAAAATTATTTACTCTCACGGGATTATACATTTGCCATTTTGGTAATTGAAAAAAGCATTTCTCGTCCGTGCTCCGTCGATGCTTTATATATTTTTTGTGAATTTAGTAGAATTCTCTTGTGAATTTGAAATTTAAAGTTGCTTTTGTTGTAGTATTGGATAATTTCATCACTACGGCATGTCTTTGTGAGGCCAATAGTTAACTGAGCCTGGAATAAGAAACAAAAATGCCTTGTGGCAACACAACGTTGTCAACATGGAAAACGCGAGGTATAAATTTGACAATGAAAAACCATAACGGTGTATAATTCCTACTCCATGAAAAACTCTCCGTTTCGATGACTGGAAGTGATGAAAAAGAACATTTCATAGCATCCGTAAAAAATATTTATTCCTTATATTTACATATATTTATTATTCCAATTTTATATGCACCCGATTGGGTGGCGTTTGCCATCAATGGAATTAAAAATATCTCTCTCTACATTGATTTTAGGAAGACTATACTAATATTACATATATGATATGTGTTTTCTGGTGAGTTTAATATTATATCCATCCATAATATTAAATATAGATATGTCGGTAAATATATTTCGGATTAATCTATCGCGTCTAGAGATTATAAATGTTCAAATGGACTGAATTGATCGTTCGTATAATGTAACGAATATAAATATTTGATTAATGAATTAATTGACTACATATTGTTCAAATTTCATAGATACTCATATTAGGTTTCAATAAAACCTCAATTATTCAATCTCAATTTTTATTTTTTTTTTATTCGCATCGTCCACGCATATTAGGAATTAATTGATTGAATTGATAAATTCGAGATCAAAATCTAGTTTTTGTTAGTTAGTTTGCAGTCTTCCTGGTAGTACATAAGTTTCTCTTGTTCTACTTGAAGTAGCTTCTACAGTGAATGTGGTAGTTGATTCTTTTTTCGTACCTTATAGTATTACTGCTGCACATTCCGCACATTAGCTTAAGTTCGTAAAGTTTCGTAAAGTCGGTGCTGGTTCTGCTTTCTTACTTCTAGCCACTTTTCTTAGATTTTCTTTTCAAAAATGGTTTCAAATCGGTACATATACTATATAAATATTCTTTACTGATTCTTGTATGCATTTTTTACTATTCTATCTAACATTTATATTTTTGTTTTTGTAGTAGCTTCTTCTCAATAAGAATGATTAGACGGTGGTTGAAATATTTTTTGTAGCTTGCCGCTAGTAAACTTTAGGAATCAGTTATCATGAGGATAGTTTTGAAGTAAAATTTCTCAGAAATCCTCAGATGCTGCTAAATGGTACACAATACAGCAGATCAGTAGAGTGGATATATGTAAGAGGTGGGTGTACAAAGGATTTTGATAAGTTTTTATTATATTTGGTGGTGTTTCTGATTTATTGAGGTGGATAAGTTCTATGTCTGTAGTAGGGAGAGCTGTTGTAGCATGATAATTGTTGATATATCATAGATATTTGGGACTTACAGATTCATACTGGATAGATATGTGTTGATTTTAAGATAAAGATGAATAGTAGTTGAGCTGGTTTGAAATTTCTTTATAAAACGGTCAAATACGAGGTTGCGAATTATAGGATTTCTTAAATTCGATGGGAGACAGCGTACAAGATGCTCAGATATTGTCGTAGGTAAGAAAGTGGTAGCTCTCCAATTTCTCCATGAGCTTTGAATGGAACTTGTACGATGGACACCTAAACAAAAGCGTAGTGCTGAGGTTAACACTATTAAGAATGGAAATGTGGACAACTATTCAGGAAGGATACAACCTAACCCTTCAGTAACATTTTCATACATTGGCAATGAGATACTATGGAAAATATACCAGTTAGGGCAAGTGTTCCTGCTTATGTTATCAATAGTGTACTCACATCTTTTGTTGCTAATTAAAAGTTGTATATTAATGACGTGCGTATGATGATTCCGTTGATAAAGTGCCAAATAATCAAGCAATTCAACAGCACAACTATTTTTACTCGTTGCGACATCTTCATTTTCATTATCATCTCGTGATGTTCGTACAACATTTTCATTGTTTTTCGCATTTTTCCAATGTACCCAGCCCCACTGAGAACCTGAAGAAACCTCAAACTGTGGGTATCCATCTAAAGCTTACCAATGCAATTCTGATGAAGTAATAATTTTTATTTCCATTCCTGGATATTCAAACATCTATCCATGTAAGGTATCCGCTCAAATTGAGACGAGGTTGAAGTGAATAGAGACTTTCGTAGCTTCTGAATCTATTAAAATCATTTTAACTGAAAGTGGAAATGTCCATCATTTTTTTGTAACAAAGTATAAAGATACTATTAGATCAGGTAGATGTCTTTCATAGAAATGAGCTTGCAGTCAGATAGTCAGTGCCTGTACAACAAGTTTGATATCGTACTGTAATGAAGCCACTGAAATTTTGTGGTGTGAGGATCTTACAGACAAAATATTATGGACTAGATTGGGACGATTACGATCGATTGACTTGTTACCAAAGCATTTCGGCTGACTTGGATGTTAACGAGGAAGTCCACGAGAAAATAGACGATGATTACTTGAAGAAGTGACATTATATGCAAACACGAGGAAGATAATTCCGCCAGTAGAGTGTGAAGTTTCGTTTCTTTTATATATGTAATTCCTAAATCACACGGAAATGTGTAAAATAAATCATATTAGACACATTTCCTATACATTGTCTAAATAGCAATCGGAAATGGAAGTATTAGAGATATCTATGGGTATGATGGGATAGCGGGGCGAGGAGAGGGTATTTTTTTGTCTGATCAGACGACCTCGCTGAAGAAGTTTTAGAGAAAATTATACAGGATCTTACCAAAAAGGAAGAAGATCCCGAAGTCACTGCATCTTAATCCTCTAAGAGGAAGTCAAGTTTCTAGCAACGATACAGATCAACGCGATATAAATATGCTACCTCCAGTTTGCACCCTCCAATGCAGCGTCTGTTCACAAGTAACTACAGAGGCTCATATATGTAGAGAATGTGGATGTGCAATCCACGCTATTTGCGCTGTTGCTGAAGAATCATCCGATGAAGGATTTGGATCTAAAGTTTAACTTTATAAGAATAATATAAGTCGATTTTGTGATAAATACATTTACCAAGGAGTGCTTTGATAAATTATTCACATTTTAACAACATGTTTTATTACAGAAAGCATTATTTTTATACATTTCCAAATAGGATATTGGAATTATATACAATTCCTGGGAATTGTGCACTTTTTCTAGAAATTATGCACATTTTCTAGGACATTTATGTATTAAATAGTTTTTAAAACAATATTTCATACATTTTCTAAATAGCTTCGGAATTATATGAATTTCCTAGGATTTGTATACAATTCCTAGATATCACAGAATTCCGGTAACATATTTCCTCATAACTCAACCTGCAATGAAGTTTAGTTACAAGAAACGTTGTAAATAATCATTATTGACTAGGCTTTCTTCAAGCAAAACTGAACAATTTCAAATTGGGTTGAAAAACCAGTAATGTCCCAAGTAAAATTTCAAATTTCCTCATAATTGCACCTTACCATATATTCTCTCATGGTACTACAAAATCAAACATCCTAGTGATACATTAAGAACAAGAGATTTGATTTCTATTCGGATTTCTCTAGTTGTGATGGAAAATTGAGAAATTTTCTGTTTTGGAAACTCATCTAATCCCCGGAATCTTCAAGGTTGGAACCCTTATCTGACTGGAATATATAACTAGAGCAATCAACATCAAGGTTGCTATAGAAATACTGGAAAGTAACTTGAAAACGTTTTTCTAAAGATATGTTGATAAGAATTATGGATATTAGCATATTGAGCGAAATAAAGTTGTAGCTTGTGTGATTCATTTCACAAATATGTTGATCCCCCCACGAAAAAAATAATCTCCTCCTCTTTCTTTATGGTGCCGACTGACTAATTAATGCATTTAAACAGCGACAAAAGGTAACAGCACTTTTCGTTTTTTCAACAATGTACTTTTCCACAGTTCATCATACGTTGTTATCTTCTGTAGTTAACGTCCCCTTGTCGACTAATAAATTCTCTTCCCGCCCGTGCTGGCGTACCTCAAGCCACTGCTTTGCTTACCCACAGGAGGCATTTAATATGTAAATGGATAATAGCATTTAGTCCTTCTAGGTTCCTACGTTGTATAAACAGAGATCTTGTATCGCGAGCGTATAATTTCTGGCAGGTATCAGAGTAATGTGATCCCGGGAGGCGGCAAGAAGTTTGTTTTAGGGATAAAGCGATGGGGTAGTAAGAAAATAGTCGAGGGAAAATACAGTGACGCACCTTTAGAAGCTCGATAAGGTATACGACAATGTTTTTTTATTACTACTATTATATATTTGAGAAGTAGTAGAATCAATTAAAACGAACTGCTTATATTCTCATTAAAATTCTATACGGTTCAGAATACTCGCATACCTCTTTCTGCTTACTAGAAAAATGTTGTGATTCTATTAATTGTCATGATATTTTATCTTTTCTTGCGTGAAGAAATGCGAAAGTGGTGTGAGCTCTAGAGTAGGGCTTTTGATATCCATTTCCACGATAATATTAGACTATTCCACTTTTCTCATTATAAATTATAAGTAACACTAGTGAAATTAAGATATCGCCATAAAACACGTGCATACAGATAAAAAGCCAGCTGATTACTTCAAAAACCTGAACCATTCATTCTATTAAATGAAACATCTAGTTTGGTTTCGACTGCTGACAGTAATAGTTGACAGTGTTGTTTTGAATTCATGTTATAATTACTTTTAATGTGAAAAACACATTAAAATAATTACCTTTCTGCCGAGAGAAATAGAAAAATAAATAATGTTCAAAATATTTTATTTTATACATTATATATATATATATATATATATATATATATATATATATATATATATATATATATATATAACTCTGTATTGGTTTTGCAGGGTTCACATAGACTTATCGCTCTTTAGTCAAGAAAAATATATTGTTAAAGTTATAGGAAACTATGAAAGTCATAATTAGAATTCAAACAGGCCAAAATACCTATTGAAATGAAAGAAGCCTAAATTTTACATAGCCGGACCTCTAACGTTGAATGTTTTTGACGCTTTGATGTCAAAGTTTAGTGTTTTCATCATTATTAACAATTTGATGATAATTCAGTGTCGAATAGTGCTAAGTCAGTTGAAAGTTCGGACATAAGGGTTTAAATGTCCAACGTCAAAAAACTATTTTGAATATGTTTGAGTGCCTATGGCGATTAGAAATAGATTGAACAATTAACCTCAATTCCATATTCTATTATTTACCGAGCTATTCAAATTGGGAATGTTATGGATCATACACAAAAAGGAAAGATAGTTATCCGGAAACTGATAAAAGTTGACGTAGATAAATATGGCTGGATTGGGAATTCTGAAAATAATAACTTTTATACTGGTCAGTCAATAGGCTCAAGGAAAAACCAGTAATTATTCTTCATACTGGCAGCAGAGATCGTTTTTTATCAAATGCATTATACGTTTAAATGATTTCCTGTTTGTTTTTGTTCCTGAATAAGCTCCTACCAAACATTACGCCAAATTCAGTCGTTGCTATAAATAACGCATCGTATCATTTCCGAGTTTAAAACAAAACTCACAGTACCATTTTCAAGAAAGATGAGATAATAACATCTATAAAAATTAGAAAGATGAATTTTCTTAAAATATTTCCAAGACAAAGCAGTTGTTTATTGATATTTTGTTTCATAGGAATTTGACAATGCTGTATGGCAAAATCGTGTTGTAAACTTAATGAAGGGAAAGTTTGAATGTTCTATGTTACCAATAATAACGAAACTAGAAGACTTTAGTTCTGACGAGTCTTATTTTTCAAGTAATACCAATTTAAAAATTCCATTATAATATTCTCTCTCATGTCTCATGTAATAAACTAAACTATTTCAACAATGGGATGCCGGACAAGACAGCAGAATCCTTCATTATTTATCTTTTACCTTATTTTTTACTCCTTCAAGTGAGAATAGTACTATCATCATTCAACAGTCAGGTATCAACATCTATGACAAAAAACACATTAAAGCGGTGAAATAGTTCAACAAATATCAAGTTGTGAGATTCTAAATATTTTGCAAAGAAGGGAAAGGAATAAGTGATAATAGATACGTGGTAAGAACTGAAAGTTGGAGGCACGGTCTATATCATTATTTCTATAAGTAATGCATTGTTATAATTAAAAGTAATTAATATGTAATGTGATATATAAAAGTATAGCAGCGCCATGCCCTGGTTATTTCAAATACTTACGTTGTGACAGCTTCGCCGATTTGTCGAAGTTTGTCTCGGTTTCAAGTCCTGTAGTTAAAACGTCGCGTCGGTATTCGTAATTAAATTGAAATAACAACGGATAATATTTTTCACACAAAATATTATTATTTATGTACATCATGATCATTTTTGATCACTAATAAATACATCGGGTTTCCAACTTCTGTTTATAACAGCAACTGTATCCTATCAACAAGTTTCGTATAGAAATTTATGTCGGGATTATTATACGTAATTTCTACTTGTTGTTACCCAATGTAACCTCTGAATCGTTCACAATTGATGTTAGCAATTTTAACATCAGCTTCTATAATTTCAACTGCCCTAGGTGCAAGTGTACTGGAACTGCCGTTTATCTTCTAAGGTGCATTCGTTCTACTTGATTGATAATGATATGACGTTTTGAACCTCTTAAGTAGCCTTTCTCATCGTTTACAATCTCTGTATCTGTATTTTTTCATCTCCACTCATCATTATATTCTCTGCCACTATTTTACAACCATCTTTAATACATAACTTATCGATTTTAACTACAAACTTAGATTTATATTCAAATGAACGTTGTAGCTTCTCTGAGTCATAACTTAAGCTGAATTGAAATCTTAATACGCAGCAACATGACCTCAAAGTGGCGGCCTTTTCACTTCTATTGCGTGTGATGTATCATAATCCTCACTAAGTGTAATATATTCTTGAATTACTTAACTATCCAATGGTGTAATGGAATTATTGATTTAGATGATAGATTTGTAGTAGCAGAACCAAATTCTATCTATTTATGACTAACGAAGAAATTTTAAAGACATTTTCATTACATCAAATGTAGCTTTCGATATAACAGCTAATAAAAAATTTAATTTTTGACGATATCGTTGACATCAGTATCACAATAAAGTTTGGACATAAAATGTGGCTCAAAATGAACAATCTCGTAGCATAACTTAGAATGAAAGCAAAAGTGTGTTTATATCCCTAAAAAGAAGCTACAGAAGAGCTAAAGAAGGAATCACATATGAAGCAATTAAAACGAAATCAAAGCTTTTATGATTAAATACTTACAGTTATTCCACGCACAGAGAAATTATTTGTAAGAAGAAGAAAGCAGTCCTAAATAACATAATTTGTAAATTTTTTCACTGGCACGAAGAAATACTTTTGTTTTATTTATAACATTGATACTTTTATGGATTTAGTCCCTAGTCTGAAGCCAAACTGATTGAATTAAATTAAATTGCAAAAATACTTATTTCTAGGTATGAAATTTGCTGATGTTTCATTTCACGAAGCAAATTTTCAATTGTAAGAATTGCAGTTGACGTGTATCGTTGTAAAATGAATTGTTCTGTTCCTCTGATGAATATGTAAACTTCTAAGAAAACTTATACACATATATAGGTAGGTATAAATACGTTTCTCAAAAAACTCCTACTTTAAATTATATTTTTGAGAATATCCATCATTCGAGGTTATTATTGATAGAATTCATTTGTTCGAATGATCCCAAGTTACCTCCATCGCATGACAGGCTCATTTTTGATCTTCTTCGATCATACGTCTCATTCTTTCAATGTTTTCATAGCAACTGAAGAACAGAAACAACCAGAAAGTGCCTCCTCACCAAACGATATCACTCCAAATTCGGGATATCAGCCAAATAATCTTGCTCGTGTCAAATTCATGTGCCTGCATTCATTCTAAGGTCGTATTTACCACTAGTTACTACGTATCTTTAAATTATTTAAAATTTTTTGTGTATACTGTGTTATTTGTACATCATAGCTACACTCTCTTATCAAATAAACTAATTTAGTTCCCTCCATGATTTCGATTCATCCTTTGTAGGTTGATTTTAGTTAGTTTAAATAGCGTCTCTCATTTGCATTCCCATACAAACGTATTTCCCATTCTGCATCCCGTTGTCCTAATCTAGTCACATATTAATAATCCTAATAATATCAAAACAACATAAATTGTGACGGATTTTAAAGTTTTAGATTTCTTGTATCCATTTCTTAGCGGAAAAAATGAAATTCCATTATGTTGTCATATATAAATAGAATGAATACAATATTATGAGACAGTTTCTTCATAATACAATGATATATCGCTTATTAGCGAACGAATACTATTAAACAGACTAAGATTATTGGAGAATTCGGATCTCACGAGCAAGTAAACGAGAAATATAAGCAACCAAGCATAGGAGGTTATTGGATATCCGACGCTTCTCATTCTACACCATGAAAACGTCGACAGGCAGAGTTCAGTGGTGTAGAAAACTATTTTTTATACATGTATGATCACAATAGAATAATCAGTGGATTTCGTGCTTGAATGCAATTATTGATCTAATATTCTGAATGAATTTATGTATATGGAAATCAGATACCAATAATGAAAATTAGGAATAATTGTACTGGGCATAGGATAAGATTGTATTTTTCAGAGAAACAAAGTACAAAGTGCACAGTTTTTTGGGAGAGAGAAGGAGTATTGCTAGTAATGGGACAATCAATGCAGCGTCTTATTGAGACATTGAACAATCTGCGTCGTGCAATCGAAAACAAAAGACGTGGCAAGTTGAGTAAGGGTATCGTTTTGCTGCATGTGGCTAATTGGGCCAAAGATCTCATCAAATCTTTTCAATGGGAAACTCTAGATCATCCTCTATTCAAAAACTGGTGCCACGTTACGACAAGTGCCTCATTATTAACGGAAATTATGTAGAAAAGTAGATTAAGGTACAGGCTTTCATGTAAAAATAAAAATATTATAAAATTTCTCAGAGAGCAGATCTACAATAAAAGCTGTAACTATGTGCTCTAGTGTGTGTTGGAATGAGAAAAAGTCTTACAATATCTGGTAAGTGATGGCTGCAAATCCAGTTCGTTTAGGTGACTAGTCACTAGGACAATGAAAGCTGGGATCACCAATGGGTCCAGAACCCATTATTGGTGTAGCTAAATGTGAAGCTATCGCATTTAATCGAAACCTGCTCTGGCATGAGGCATACTAATGCTCACGCCTATCTTAATAATCAACATTTATACTTAAATATGAGCTAAATACGACTGTTTACTGATCTTCTAATCAGACACGGTGAAATGAGGCTCAAAATCTATGCTATAGGCATCACTAATGATTCAACATACTGCTGGTACATGAGAGAGGAATTAACCATAGTTCACGACCACGGTGAGTGTCTGGTAGTCACACATGCATGGTTCCACCACTTGGACAAATCATATAGATGGCCTAGTGACGTTTGTAGTATTAAGTAGGGAAGGACTATTAAGGTTGTATTTTCGCCCCAACTTCAGATCATACTTAATTTTGTGTACGGAAAGGGAGATGACCTAGGTATCAAATAAGTAATTGTAATCAACACTCTAGTTCAATAGTATGCATATCGAAAAGGTGCATATATTTTTGTATTTGTTGCGTTCAGATATAAATAATAATAAGAAGATATAGTATTGGAGAAGTTGAAGCCATTTTCTCAAAATAAAGAAGAAACACTTCAATCTATAGCTTAAACATAGAATGGTTGTGTTCTTTAGATAGTTCTTTCATATGAAGTAGAAGCATTGTCTTTGAAAGTGTCAATAATAAACTGCATTGAAGTAATAAAAATGTGGATATATAGACAAATGATTGAAATTTCCTTGTCATTACACTAAATTAATGACTAGGTACTAACAAAAGCCATTCATACTATCACTCATTAAAGTAGAAGAAAATGTATTTTCTGAACAATGTGATGAGAAGAAATCAATTTTATCTTTTGAAACTGATTAAGGATAGAAAAATCTGAGAATCTAGAGTTGTAAGAAATAATCAAACTTTCTGACTTACAAATTTTGCAACTATCAAAAAATCTTCTTGATGGTGATCGTCAACATTGGCTGACAATAAGAATGATTGATTTAATAGTGTTAATGATTCAATTAAAAAATAGGAGCGGCAGAGACCACCTTCGGAGAAATATTTGATTTTTTGAACAAGCTAGAAATATTTGAGAGTTTATTGAGTATCTAAAATCTTGCAAAAAGAAAAGTACTGAAAAATATCGGAACGGTTTTTCTTCAACATTATGATAAAATAATATATACCACAAATCAATTTGACCTAGAGATTTTTTACCGCTTTTCATTTTTCCACATCCGCCCAACAGTCCAGATTCAGGTTTTTCTGGTTTTTTTAGAGAACGGAAACTGTACCAAAAGTGATGCTTTTTGATATTAGTTAAAATATTGACAGAGTTGCATTAACAAATGAAATCTATTTTGAATGTAGCCAATTATGGTTTCAGCTTTGGAGTAAGTATATTACAATCCAAATTAATTCAATTTTATGAATATTTTCCACTTCACTTTAAATAAAATTATTCCCGTTATTTCTTCAGTACACCTCATATGAGATATCTAAATTTTGAAGCACGTACTTTTAGATGTAACAAATCGTAGTTTATTCCAAAATTATTTCTGTCATTATAACAAAGTTACTGATAAGAAACAGTGATACAAAATTTGATTATTGAACTAAAACATCGTTAGCTTGAAACAAATAACTAGCATAGATTTGTGTAGTTAGTTAGTATTTATGAGAATAATAAAGCGTTACTTCGTTGTTTTGTCTAAATCCGCAATTTCGCGAAACAATTTTGAGAATCCTTCCGAAATTTGAAACACCGACTATAAAAATATTTATAGTTTTTCTGACTATCGAAAATTCTGTCTATTTTGGCTGTCAATTCAAACATTCTCTAGTCGTTATTCAATTCCAACTCCCCCCAGCTCATCCAGCACTAAAGGTACTGAACCATTCAGGGTACTTCGACTCGATGCTTGGGCAGGCATCAATAACGAAGTAGGCAGATATTTTTATATATAATGCGAAATTAAGTAATATGTAATTGCATATTATTACTTGTTATTTCATATTATAACAATTTGAATGAGAGACGAATTGAACGATACGAATTGTCAAAAATATTTTTTATGTGGTGTTACTTTCCAGCCAAAATTGAGAGCACCAAATATTAGCGGAGGAGTTGAGTTTGGAAACGATAAAAAAACTGTACGATCCAATATGACGTTACACGTATATAAACTGGTATAACTTTGAGAACTCGAAGGCTTCCACAACTATTTATTTTTATTATAATACTTGTTAGAATATATAAGAGCAGTATCAAAATGTTCTGGCATTCACTTGTAGAGGACATCCATAAATGACATAAGAAGCGACGTTTTTTGACATAAATTGATAAAATTTCCACAGCTAATGTACAAATATTCTTTGAAACAGTTGAACATAAGAGTATATTCATCAGGAAACAAGTTGTTTAATGAAAAAAAGGTGTTTTCATGTCATCAACATATGGTATTAGTCCACTTTGACTTCCTTCCTAATAATTTGAAAATATTGTGGAATATAAAATGCTTTATTGATACAATTGGAAATATAGAGAATTTTTTCTGTTTTTGATTCAGTGAAACTTTTTTTTCATCAAGTTTCTTTAATTGAATATGGGAAAAAATATATGCTATTTCCGCCTTGCTGCTTTTCCATAACCTAATCTCGACGGGATACCATTATTGACGACACTCCTTTTGCCAAGACGGAATATACTAGAACTTATTTAATGGAAAATGAAATGGAAACTTCCTGCTGCGGCGGTTCCGATGATCAGACGGTGAATTGCTTCCGACAATATTCTTGAGTGTCATAAAAGCATATTTTTATCAGTTCATAATATCCTGAAATTATATATTCAATGGTAAATAGATTACTTTATATCCTGAGAGGTTCTGACATCCAAATATGTGATAATGTTATTAAAAAATCATATTTTATTCGGCTACTGTGTTCATACAAATTTTTTCCTGATAATTGTATTGAATATGACACCCTGTATAATATTTCTCACGCAATAAGTAATTTTCAAACACATAATCAATGAAAATGACATATGCGACAATGTTGTCACATAATTTAAACAGATTTTATAGTTTGTGAAGCTTCTCATAACTCACTCTGTGAAAATTAATTCAAATCAATTCAATATATAAAACAGCACAAAAATATTTCATCACCCCTTGGCTTCAGTTTTCTTTAGATTGTTAGCTCTATATTCTTCATTAAATTTCTCGATTTGATCTCGTCCTGTGCATCTTCTTCTAATCTTTCTTTAGCAAACTTTCCTATACCTGCCTTTACCACTCGTATCCATTTCTCCATTCAATGCTTCCAAAAATTGGAAAAAGGCTTACTTACCCAAATAGAGAACTTAAATATGAATAATGGATGGAAACACATCGAGGAAACCATTAAGAAAGCAGCAGATGAAATAATACCAAACAAAAACAAAAAATAAATAGAGGGAATGTTTTAACGAAGAATGTAAGGAAGAAATGAAACAGGGAATAATATTGAACAAAAAATGCTTAAAAAAGGTGCTGATGAAGATGAGAGACAGTACGAAATGCAAAGAAAGATAACGGAGAAGATATGTAGAGCACAAAAGAAATGGGGAACAGGACGTAATGCATTGAATGCATTATAAATAAAGAAGTGAAGAACTTTTATCCATAATCTAGAAAGGTAACGTAACGAAAGATGAAGACGAAACTCTGAGAAGGTGGAAGGAGTTAAATACAGAAATTGATCCAATGTGGCAAAACGAAGAGAAATTATCAACAACAACTAAAGAAGAAGTTGCAAAAATGATACTATACCAAAAAACAGCAAATGCCATTGAAAAAAATAAATTTATTCGGAATTTATAAATTATAGAGGTGATGAAATTAAAACCGATATTTTATTAATGGTATATAGGAAAATAAGATAATACCAGAGGCATGGGCAATTGCGATGATTGTGCTAATGAAAGAAAAAGGGGAAAAGGATGACTGTACAAATGACCGAGGAACTGCACTTTTGGACACAGCGTATAACATAATGGCAAATGAAATAATATGGAGGAGAGCCCTGATGGGAGAATATCAGCGAGGATTTCGACCTGAACTATCAGAAACACTGCAATTTTTTTGACGCCCGAAAGGCATATGATACTGATACAAGAAAAAATCTTCACAAATAACGGAAGACCCGAAAGTACCAATTAAACAAAATACTAGAATGGATAGTCCGAAGAAGCGGAATAAACACGACGGGAAAACTAAAATCATTAACAACACAGTTGTTAGCCTATGCGGATGAAGAGATAATCTACTGAACATGTGAAAAAGACTTCCATAGAAATGGCAGAAATATCAAACCTAAGAGTGAACGATGAGAAATCCAAATTCATTAGAATGACGCTTCTTAAAACGAATGAAAAAATCTTTGTAGAAGTAGAATAACACTCGTAATAAAATAATTGAATTCAAGCAAGTCAATAGTTACCTACCTACCTCGGAACATTTATCAAGGAAGAAAACATAGAAGCAAGGTTAACTCAAGGATACAAACAGGCAGGTACAATAAACAAGATACTTATCTCCAAGTACTTATTCCAAAAAACTAAGCTACTTGCCTATCAGACAGCCATCAGACCGATATTACTTTAAACAAGAATAGCTGTGATACAGAAAGAATGCCGGAATAGAGAACGGCGAAGAAAATGATCGATTTAAATATGATACAAACACGATAAAAGGGAGAAATGGTATACAGAGGCATAAAGAGATCTAATGGACAGAGGAGTTCGGGACTAGAAGTCGAAAACAAGAAATAGGAAAGAATAGAAGAAAAGAAAAATATTACCACTTTATGGGCCTAAATTCCCAGTGTGTAGCATAATATGAATAGTTCATGAATTAGAGCATTTGTTAACGTTATATTGTATAACATTAATGGAGTTTATAAATGTTTTAAAAAGATCAATAGATCAATAAGAAACTGGTTATGATTTTAAGCTTCTAAAAATTACGCTGGATGTCTGATAACTTTCCATAAAAACATGAATGGCACGTCCTTAAGCGATTTAAATTTTTCATGGAGCTAATTTTCATATCTATATATCAACATTACCTGATGGCTCCAAAGAAGACGCTGCGTTCGATATTTCTATAAATTAAGAGAAGCCACCTTTTGCGCTAACCCGAAATTTAAATGAAGAATAATGCGAAAACGTCGATCTAGTTTTAGAAATTTATTCAAAGTCGCCAAGAAAAGAAAATCTCTCTCAAATTTACTTCGTGAGATGAAATGTGGTCTTTTTCCATCCGGATAAATTACGCGAGTTTCAGGAATAAATCAAATTCCATTTTTTTTCTCATATATTTGTTCGTAAAATATTTGACGGACGTTGTAAATCCAACTTTTTTCATTTGAAAATGATTTCGCATTTCGAGAATATTTCCATCAAATATTGTATTCGTAATATTTTATATTAAAAAAAATTCTTCATTAGCGTACTGAAAGATATGGTGATATCTTGGATAAATGAATATTAAAATTAGCCGACACTCCACAACAAAAAATCGTGTCTTCTATGATTATCTTTACTTACGAGGGTGACGCTATATATTTTCAGATACCAAACCATTTGAAAATTTTATAGGAAAATGGTTCCATTTATGTTCATCATCATTTATCTTCTCGAAAGCTATCAAAAACTCAATGATTTGCTTCATCTATCTCAGGCTCTTTCGTGAAACGTTGACTACGTAAATGTTGTAGGAGAAACAAATAACCAAAAATAACACGTAGACTAATCAGGTTGATAGGGTGGATGATATATCATTATATATTTTTTTAACGCTCCCTGTGCAACAAAGGGCACCTGTCTGTATCTCGGATAATCGTAACATCTGATTTTTTTCATCACTTAGCAATATCAATTCTTCTAAATCCATTCTACCAGCAAAACACAGTAGCGCGTTGCAACTGTTCAAGTTTTTGAAATTATAGCAGATTTCAGTGCGCAAGTATAGTGTAATGGCATCTAAAAATATACAGAGTGGCACTAATACATCAGGTGATTTAGAATGATTTTTTCATCAACATATTACATAGAACTGCATAGGTAATAGAACGAGTTAAACAAATTTGATATATGACTAAATAGATTTGGTCTTAACATCGAGAAGTAACTTATATCGACTTTCCTTTCATGTATTCCTCGTATTATGTATTAACTAGGTGAAAAATTGAGACAAATATGGATTCCAAATTACGAACGTACCCTATCAATAATCTCATCGAGTGAATTTAAATTGGCTATAGACACTCTGTGGAATTGCCCATTTGCCCACTGTGAAATGAGGCTCGTCTCTATATAAATGAATGATTGAGGAGGTTTAGCAGCGAAACACAATTGTCTATTTAGAGCTTATTTCCCCTTCCTATAGAGATGTTCATAGCATTTGCGACAATCCATAAATTAATGGCTATTAATCATGATAATAACCACACAAATTATGTTTGATGATTTGCGATGTTCATGTCCATATATTATCGTTTTTATTATCATTCAGCGTTGAATTATTATTATTGTTTTTAGTTAAATTTACTATGATATAGGGTTCATGGAAACAGAAACTATTTGTTCATTAACAATACAATACCAATAGAGTTATGACACGAAGTTTTGAGATTTAGAAAAACGTTGAACTTGCAATTGATTCTTGATCTGTGGAAATAAGAAGAAATCCTTGAGTGCCAAACAAGAACTGTACAACGGATGATGATTCTGCGGTTAGTTTGCTAACGCTTCTGGCAAAATGCTGGTATACCATTGAGAATTCACCGCTCTACGTTGGTTTAATTGAAGAGTTGTATAATGTTGTTCTGAGTTATTCGGAAAAAATGTGACATCATTTGCTTCGAAGTGCTTGCAAGTGGAATTAATGCCTGAATCTCACGGTTTGTCACATGACGATCTTGCGATATCAGCTCACGCCCAGCATCGATGTTTTTTGGTACAAATCCAATTTTGAACGACCTTCACGAAATTAGTCCTGTAGCGAAGTGCGACCACGATTGATTTCGGAAAACCAGCGAAACCCGGTGGCTAGAGATGGTGCTTTATCACCAAAAGTTGAGGCTGGTGGAAAAAAATTCTGATTTTGTCAAAAAAATCGAATTTCATAAGAATGTACTTGATTTATCTTAATTTTTTAACATAAAAATGATTTTATCATGCTGATTTCTACCACTCCTCTACTTTTATTAGATCAGTACAACTATAAGGCTATAAGTCTTGTAAATTTTTGTAGCGCAACTATTGGTGACCTTATAATAAATGGATTGCAATAGGAACTAATTTTTGGAATATCTCATACTTTTTCTTGGGTAATACTTTGTAGCAATGACAAAAATGATTATTTTGTAAATATTCAGTAATTATAACAATTACTGAGTTACAACTTCACTAAGTAGGGTGTGTCGAAAGTATACGAACAAATATTGGAAATATAATGATAAACGGAATAGAACAAGAGTCTCAACGCGGGTTCTGGAAAGGGAAAACATACAAGACGATATCTTCCCAATAAAACAAGCTATAGAGAAAACTAGGAGCATAAATGTAAAGATAATTCATAGGTTTAGCAAAACCTTTTGGCTAAATAATCAGGGAAGAACTACATAACGAAAACATACCAAAAAAAATTATTCAAGAAGAAAATAAGGTAGTCAATTTCGATCTGAACGATACTAAGCAGTTTAAAAAAGCCATGGTAGTATCGAAAATAGACAAAATAGGAAATGAACATAAGAGGAAGAGGCCAAGCCTACTAAAAAAGTTTAACCTACAAAATTAAAATGATACGGCTACTTAAGACTAATGAAGGAAGCGAGAGAAGTGAAGAAAGATGTAGTGTCAAGAAAATACAAGAAATAGCTAAAGCAGCAATGGTTAAGAGAAAATGGGAAAAAACTAATCCACGTGACAAATCAAGAGATGAATTCCCTACACATTACAGGTACTGATATTATTTAATCATGATGTATACAAAAGTATCACAATCGTATCACAAATTTGTCATCACACAAAAGGCGCAGGAAATAAGATTTGTCTGACGTCAAATCGTTGACTATGAACCAAATATCAATCGATGGCTGTATCAAACGTTTGATACGCTCATGAATTAAATATGGAGCTGCATTTTTTTATTTTAATTTGATAGGGAAAAAATAAATCTTATCAAATTACTACTCATTTATCGCACCGAATCATCCATAAACCCCACTGGTTATAAATTTCCAATCAAGTCCCAATTTTCCCACGCTTTATCGCGAATTTTATATTGAGATAGCATTATCTCCAAATAATCAACGTCGTCAGTATATGGGTTTACCATAAACTGAGCTGTGGTTAAGCTTATTATCCTGATTATGATCGTAATGAAAATTAGGCACGACCATCTCGATTCTCTCCGTAGTGAGGCACATACATATACATGTACATGTAGTTGCTGCTCGTGACAGCTGTCACACTCGAAGAGACAAAGCTCCGGAGGTGTGATAATAGAGAAGTGAGATCTAAATTGATGTCGATATTGAACTAAAACTTTAACTACATGAGATGAGTACCTTTTTGTGTTATATCAGGAAGACTATATTTTAACTAGAGACTATCAGTTTTACAATTCAATTAATTAGAAGTTATTCAAATTCAGTCTCATTTGTTAACAACATCCAAAATAGTTTTAATCATCAACTTTATTACATTATACCAATTTTTTCCAATCAAATCGTTTTCGCAAGAGATTACTAATACTCTTAATGACCCAATCAATTAATAGTTGTAACATTGAACAATTAATTAACTTCTGACAATAGTTGATAATTCTGACAAAACAAGTTCACTATAACTCAATTTTTTATTACAGCTATACCGAAGGCGAACCCAAAAATCGACGGGTTAGTGAAATCGTACGCAGAAGGTGATAACTTTTCCGTGAAATGCACATCGGATTATGCAGATCCCGAGCCAATTCTTGCTTGGAAAATAAATGGAAACGATGTAAGTATTACCATTTATTTTGAATAAAATGTACGTAAATATATACCCGAAAACGAGAAAGATTCGCTGTCATAAATATCACCAAAATATGGGATGCGGTTAAATCACATGAGTGTAGTGAAAATACTCTTTCTAACAGAACGTAAATTTGTACGCTCCACTTCATTTGTCGCACATATAGTACTGTAAGTAATTATGGATGATTTTGGATAGAAGGGATTTTAAATCAATAAAATATTTGTTTTCGAGAGAAAAGTCATTAGATTTATAATCTAACCAAATTGGAGCGCTACTAAATTGAACCTGAATATATACATTACGCGAGTATTAGAATCGAGAACGACGAAGAGGTAATACAATAATCCATTTCATTCCATTAACTACTTAAAACTCATACATTAAAGTAATACGATAACGTCACAATGGAGCGAAGGCCGCCGTAAAACTTTGGCGTCGTTTGAGATGCGTTCGCTGCAATGCCTGGTGGTCGATTGATTCAATTAACACTAAGATCGAATACTAGAGCTCTTGTGATGTCACGAAACAATTTGCGAAATAAAGGGACGTAGATACGTGATTTTTACAGAAGCGTGCTACGTTAAGAAGATTGTAAAAGAGAGGTAATTTAGAATTTCCAGAAGAAGGCAACTCGGTATCGGGGAAACGGTAGAAAGATGAAAAATGTCATTAATAAAAGTATACCTGTATTATGTACGTGTATTTACAAAAATCCGGCTGGAAAACTTGTCGTTCTAAACGCCGAAGATGTTGCTACTGCTGGTTTTAATGTGTTTGTGCTGGTGCATCATCCTCTGCAAGGAATTTCATCAGCTGTAGTTGGTTTTCGACGAGCTGCTGCTCCTGATTTGAAGCTGCTGCTGGTAATCGTCCGTTTTGTAAGTGGATAGTCACATCATTGTTTTCTGGTTAACGTGTAAGCCGGTTTGATGATAAAAGTTTTCTCTCCCCCATCAAGTAGATAACGACTTCGAATACTGCAGGAAATCATAAGATCCTAAGCGTATTCAACAAAATGAGCTTGATGACCTCTATTCTCTTCACAGACTAGAATATCTGTCTACATATCATACAGGAGAATGAAACTTAGCACAGTATTTTTCATCTGATGAAAATTTTGGCTTCTCTTTATTGATAACAGTGAACGAAGTCTCAAGTACTGCTACATAAAAGAAATAAATATGCTGCCGTTTCGATTGCTCTCTCAACTTATATGAAACAAGAATATGAGATTATGTCAATACTCTCACGGAATAACGAATAGCTAGAATACCTACATCGATTTGAAATAGTTAATTATTAATTGAGCGACCAGAGTGGTTATACTAAATACCCATGCTTCATTTGTGTCTGGTTCAGTTGAGTCAAATCACGTGGACTCAAAAAAATTAGCCTATCAGAGATGCTCTTGTTGCTGGAAATAAATAGAATAAAATTTTGATTCTGAGAGAAGAAATCATTGTTCCAACATTACATCTGAAAATAGGGCTGATGAAGCAATTTCTTGAGTCTCTTGACAAAAGCGGTCAATGTTGTTAGTTTATTATATAGAAATTCCATAGTCTAAAGTCTGAAAAACCAAAAGCAGGCATCTTTAATGTCAAATACATCAATCAATGGAAGACACCACAAAATTTGAGACTTACATGAATGATATGGGAAGCTAGTAGCGTGGAAATCTTTTGTAGCAGCTGCACAACATTTCCTTCTCAAGGACCTGGATCAATTCCAACAAAATTTAGTCGAACAAAGTAAAGAACAAGAGGGACGCAATAAATAATAAAAGTAATAAAAACAATGCACAAGAAAGATAGGATACCAATATTATGGTATCATTCAAGAAAATCTTTCAAAAGACGGTTTCTTGATGATTAATGCCATTTTTGTATTTTCATATAAGACAGGCTCTATATACCGCCAAAATGATTGTAGACAAGTGTTACATAAACTGTCAACACAGACGTTCGGATCCGTTGTTAAAGTGTAGGTCCCTTTCATCTATGAGCACAACAATATTGACCATATCAGTTCATGGATATGGAATAAAATGAAGTTACGAAGACTTTGTAACCAAACATCTAACTATTATGACTTATTTTGGATTATTTATATTAGCTTGAATAAATATTCTGTATAATCTCATATTTTGGACGAAAATACTTTTTTTATCACCATGGAGGCTGGTCTGACGAATAATTCAACCGTGAAGTTAGTTACGACAAAATCAACAAAATAAACTTGTTTATTACAACTTTTCCTTGGTGGAAATACTGCGAAAAGTTGATTTAGCAGGAGCTCGAAATGAAACGAGATCATTTACGGGTAGAATAATTATACCTCAAAAGAAAATTGTTATAAATTCGTTCTGAAGAGAAACTAAGTGTTGAGAACAATTAATATTTCTCCGAAATGGATGTACTTGTAAAAGTTACCCAAAGAAATTAAACCTTCTCGCAATTTCGTGATTTCCATTTTACCTGAACCGCTACAGACATTCTGAATAGTTTAACTTGAACTAGAACTTTGAAAATCATCAATCTCACTTATTGAGACAGTTCTTATTGAGTCAGTAAATTTACAATTGTCACAACCTGGTTAGAAGCTATATTAAAACAAACAAAACAGGCAGCGGTTGAAGTATAAATGGAGAGAAAAACAATGGGAAAACAAAAGCGTCTCAATATCAAAATACTCCAAGATAAGAGCATGAATTTAAATTTAATGATTGACTTTTCTGAAAGATTTACAAATGGTTTCTATTGTGATGATATTTTAATATGACAATCGGGGAGGTCAAGGCCAGGTAACTCACAATACTAAACTTTTCGAATACAAACGGAAAATGATTGGGTTGGAAGCCATTTTCTTTCCGTTTATAAAATCATCATACAGCTGCTATTATAACTATTATGCTGATTTTAATCACATTTTTGGAGTAATCACATGTACAAATAAGGTACATAGCCCGTCAGAAAAATCAATTTCTACTTTCAAACCTCACATTTCAATCACACGCTTACGATGATTCTGGGGATGACAAAACTAATATTAGTTCAACTACACACGATAGTTGGATTTTATCTGTATGTTTGGAGCTAATTAAGAATATTATTATTAGTCTCTCATCATTATCAGCCTTGTGATTTCATAAGAAATTTTCTATGGCAGTAACAAAAGATTTTGAAGCTTCTTATTTCAATTCACCCAATGAATGTATGGAATCGTTCTCTTCTAACAAAAATCTTACAAATGGACTATCGAAAATACCAGCTTCACTCAAGAATTCAAGTTGTATCAAAACAAGGTTTACGTTTTGATATGCCTAATTTGGTAAAACGAGAATGAACAATAGGTACAGGATGTTAAAGAAATTTAAACATCACTTAAAGATGATTATAAATAATTTCGTCACTTATTAGACATTTAAGGTATCTTAAGATAAACACGAAGATGTTGTTAACACATTTGAATACTACAAATCTGATAGATCTTGATTCACAGGATATCTAAGGAGTGTAGGAGCCTTTTAGCAGACGATAAATCAGGTTTATGTGATTTTCCTCTAATTTCCACCTCTCCATTTTCTCTAGCTGGACCCTTACTTGTTTGATTCTAAATATGCAGCGCTTCTCGGGACGCCGAGCTCAACCTCTCAAACCATATTTTTGGTGGTCTGTCTAGTGGTCTCCGTGTGTTTACTTTCTGGTTTTTATCAATATGTTTGCTAGAATTCTTTCAGATAATCTTTCTTACCTCGAGATTGTTCAATAATTTAGCTCAAAAGATACTGAATACGTCGTTCTTATTCAATATCCCGACTTCTTTTTCATATTTAATGATGACTTCTCTTCATATTTACTCTCTCAATTATCCGATGGCTCTTGTTACTTTCATCACTTGCATTCCTCTATTAAAGTCTTCTCCCTTGATTATGTTATTGCCTTCAGCTAGATAATATCTAATCGGATCTTTGACTATAACTTTTGACTCGGTTATGTCAGTTTAAAGTCCCCTCAAACTGTACCACAATACTAGAGATCACAAAAATAATAGTCATCAATGTGGTTTGTACATTCTGATTGTATCAGTGGTACGATAAACTTACGATGGCTACGTTTACAGCTTGTCCATTATCTTAGATGCTCACCATACTATTTGCACACAATTATCAAACCCACAGCTTCTTATTCACGGCCCAACTCTTAATCTTATGATACTCATAACTTTTTTACTAATTCTGTTATGGGTTTTTACTTTATATTCACCATAAATATATTTGATTCATTCAAACAACATCTTCTGGATTAATTATTGGAGTGAACAACAAAACTAATTTTATACGATAATTTTATACTTCAACATAGCTTCATTGATTTCACGAATTCGTACTACTTCTTAGGTTACTCAAAAAATATTGTTTTTAAACCTATAATTGATCATATTCTTTGTTAACTTATAAATTTCATTAAATACGTAAAAATTAATATTCAGCTAGAGTCAAATATAATTCCTCCTGTAGTTGATGGAATTGCTTTCAAGCATACGCACAAAAATATGTCGATGGATGAATCTGCCGTTTATATGAGTTGCATTAACTGTCATAAAAAATTTAAAATACAACAAAAAATGAAAAAATATTTGTGAGAGACTCAGATTATTTTGAGTTGTGGGGAAATATCAACATTCGATATCAACTTTTTAAGCACTATGAATCAGTAAATGTCTTGTTTTGATTGTCTATGTCAGAAAAAATGATTGGAAATCCATTACCCTATGAAAACAAATTCATTGATTCAAAGGAAATTTGCTATTTCACCGTCAATTTATAATATTGACAATGATTTGTATAATTTTATTACATAATTACAAAACTAAAATTCATTATACTTCAGAATATAACACCTCTGTTTGAATATGTACTTCAGAGTTCTAATTTGATTTCATCGTAAACAATAGGAACGGAAAATTATCCAGTTAATCTAGTAAATCTGAGGCAACTAAAGATTTTCCAAGCATGGAACATTTCATCCTGCTTCTACCAATTGCGCAATTAGTGAATTAATCGAGCGGAACACCTTCTATACAAGTGAATATGTACTTTAATTGACTATTTTACGGATACAGGAAACAAGAGACATATTTTAAAATGAAATAAACTCAGTATTATTTTTATGTGTACAGAAGAAGTTGTTTTCAATACATTATATTCATTTGTAAGTGACCGAATATTGGATGGATGTGTGTCAAGAACATAAAAATTCATGGGAGAAGAGCAATATCAATGTTAAACTGCGATTTATGGGACAAGCACGTATCCAAAAGCTATAAGCACCGAATATACAACGCAGTTATAAATAGTATTGTTTCCTTCGGTAGCCAAGTATTGAAGCTATAGAAATTGATGTTTGTGACTCGTCGCAGGTATATCAAGATAAGAGAAGACAACTAATAACTAAAATAATACGGTTATAAAACAAAATCTTCATTGTAATCCAGCGGGAGCGCCATAAGAGGCAAAGACCATTGAAAACCTGTCGAAAAGACGTAGTGCAGAAGATAAAAGAGCAGGTACTAGAAGAGGATCTCTGGCTGGAGCAATATGAACATCATTAGGATGAATATATGGAGTAATATTTGCAAGACTGAGCCATACTGTAATCGTTTTATCCAACAGATATGAATAAGTTTTGTCAGGAACTTAGCAGACTCTAATTAGTTGCCCAATCATCATCTGCGGCAAGGATTGCAGCAGCAGATAACGAAATTGAGAATGGACTTCATGCTGTAGTAAACTAGATAGAGCTTTGTAGATATCAACATCAAAAGGTATAGGTAGTTTCAAATGAATGGAGGTAATTTTTCTACAAGGTTTTTAGTTTGGTTTAGTTTGAACGCGACTTTTGCCCAAATTGGATTGATCTTCATATATCAATCGTTAATGCGTACCATCATCATTGTCGGTTTATAGGGATGGATATTCACTCGATTTATTGAATACAGAATAGAGAATTATGCATACGAGGGTTGCCTCTTAAGTTTTGAGATATGGTAGCACTGATGTGTCAAATCTGACATTGGAATTTTTAATGGTGAACGTACTCAGAACGTTTGTCATACTTAGGAACTCTCGTACAAATTATACAAGATCTTGAGAATTACTGAAGAATTTAACACTACGACTCTTTGAAGTCAAACTGATAGATGCTAATCGAAATATTTGGAGATATTGACGTAAATACTGTATAAATACCTTACTACAACTATATTAATAGTTATGTGACTAGTTTCTAGGACTTGTCTGGGAAAATTATTGAATTTTAATGTCACCAACTTAATCTCTCTTCCGATAACTATTTTTATCTGCATTTACCAAAGTATGAGATGATTAATAGTAATATGGCGGATCACCTCTTGAATTATTGAAAAAGCATCAAAACCCCATTTGCCTACGAGATTCATCTACTGATATTTTTAGTAGCATAGTTCGGAAATTTATTTTGAAATGAATAAATATCATCGGAGAATTATCATCGTAAATGAATCATAGAAACGGTATTGAAAGTTTCATGTTTGATTATTTTGAGTGATACTAAAAAAATGATGTTTCTGTGATGTATATTATATGACTTTACATTTATGTATACTCCTTCAGAAGTGAAACCAAATTTACGTTATAAAAAATTTCAGCGAGTGTAATTGAGGTGCATCCAATAAAACCAATAATTTTTTGGTCCATTTACATGTTTACCAAATGTGTGACCGCTGTTAATATAAGTGCCCACGAAATCCGGTACAAAGTAACGGATGGTGTTCGAGAATTGCACAAAAACCGCAGCAGTATATTCTTCTCCGTCGGTATTGATTCGGGTAACCATGAACACAATCATATTGTTGACATATTCCATAGCTTGAGAGATTACAATGGATTTAAACTTATGTAAACTATGTAATTGAAAATTTTCATGAGCAAAGTGTCCCTTGATTATGCTATTGAAGAGAAGCTAGGTTTGAAATGGATTAAACTTTAATCAATAGTTTGAATATAAAATGTACGTTGGCTACAGTCCTTGAGGTCAGTTTGGGTCACTTTCCAATTAACATATGGTATCCTCCATTTGGCGGAAGTATTATTGAGCGATTTCAAATTAGTTTGAAATAATAAATGCTTGTAATTCAATTTGGGACATTCATTAATAAACACTTTGTGTTCATTGCTGTAAGGATTTATCTTTTTAACAAGTTTTTTTAGTATAACAAACACCTACATGAAGTTTGAACATGGAAGAGTAGATGTACAGAAAATGGCCACAAATAATAATGCTAGAATTGAGGCTTACTATTTATTAATGGTTACCAGAACGAAAGATTAGGAATAGAGAACAAAGAAAACGTAAATGAATCAAAAGAGAAAGAAATAAGGAGCAATCCAACAAAACCTACCAATAGAAAAAGAACTTTATATAAAAGAGGGATTTAAAACTATTAACAAACAAAAAATCTATAGTGAAAAACACGAAATTTTTAAGCAGATCAGGAACTGGAATATAGAGATGGTGGCTAATGAATGCAAAAAAAAAACAAAGTTCACGGAGCCTGAAAAAGAAGAAGAAAGCATACTAAGACTAAACAACAGGTAGATATAGGAATAGACAACTTTCTTACAAGAAAACTACGAGATGTGTTTTGTTGATCTTAGTCTAGCCCACCACCAAACATTTTTAGTGGAAATCACGTAGATGCTACCCACGGAAAAAGTTGAGAGTGTATCGCCACTAGTGGCTACCACGTGGTTACCACGAAATAGCCACGTAGCTACCACTTTTTGGGTGGCCAACACGTTCTATGAACTGGCTGAAGCATGGCAGTCTATGTCTTTATGTGACATAACTAAATACTGCTCATTGTAATTGGAATAGTGATTTTGATTGAGTGACGTTAAGAATTTGGAAGTTGAATACACCTATAAGTGATTGAATCAAATCAAAATCACATTCTGATCACTCTAACTTCCATTTGAATATATTGAGACCGTAAAGTTTCATTTCAAAGTTGATAAAACGTGGTTCTCACTGTGAATATTATGAAGTGGTCTTCACAATAAAATTATGAAATTTATGGTATTCACGTAACAGTTCTTTTGTCTAAGTTCCTGTATACACCACTTCTGATGCTGCTTGGGCGACGAGGTGGATCTTGCACACATCACTCATCAGTCTTGCAGGACTTTTTTCCCTCTATCATGACCATATTAAGATTACTATGTTTCTATGGCGTCGATTAGGTACCACCCATCCACATTCTATCACAATGAGTACTCCAGCTTGGAAACATGTTCTTAGAATAAGAAAAATTTGCTTATCTAGGTGTCCCTTCACAGAAGAATGCTCGAACCAAGCTATTTATCCTGAAGCTATACCGCGAGGATCCATTATTTAGGAATTTTCTATCCACTGTTCTCTATTAGTGATGTGTGCCTTATTGTTGACGGCTGTAGGTACCATATGGTCACTTCACATTTACCTGCAGCCTGTGTCTCAATCTATAGCCATTTACTCCAACCCATTATTCGTTGATGAAACTGTGGAAGAAAAAACGACACGTGTTTCGAAGGAACTGACAGAAAAAGACATCCTCCACTATTTTGAACAATGGAACACTCGCATGGAGCGTAGGGATAGAGAAGGGGTGAATATTGAAGTTAATAATAAGTAAATATACATAGTATCAAAATAAAAAGTCTTATATCACCAGTCTCGTTATTTAATAGCCAGACCTCGTATACCCAGAGAGAGATTTTTGATGAAGATGGAGGGTAACTTACTTTATTATATATCGTATGCTCGTTTCGGAACAGTCTAAAACATTTATATTATTATTATTTATACGTATAAAATAGATATCGGTAAAACTAATTGATGGATTCAATTTTTGAAGAAAAAAAAAATTAATATACAAACTGTTGATTTTATTAATAATTCCAGACAATGTATGTATCTTTTAATTTACAGTCCACAGAATACTAATGTGAAATAAAAAGTAGCAAAACCATGTTAATTGATACATTTCGAGAAAATAATGATGTATACGGATACCCATAGTAATTTACTGTTTAATTTGTGTGTGTCCATTAATTAACAAATAGTTTTGTTTTATCTCGTATTTATCAACGTAAATAGTAACAATGTACTAATTAATTTGTCGCAAATAGGAAATAGGTTAATTTGTTAGATAGGTTTGTATAATAGAAATTGAAATCGGTATCCTATCCGTCATATGAAAAATGTATTCTGATATATAATATCAAAACTCTATATAGAGTGTTCGAGAAAGACGTGCCTTGGTACATGATTTCACAAGCTTACACTTCTCCAAAGAAAGGAGTCCCGATAAATTGACAGCCCTGTTGAGTAGGTCCAGCAAATACTAGTCTAGGAGGGATTATGTTGGACAGCTTAAGAGATCATCCACTGTGGTGGTATCAATAAAACAGAGTCAATTAAGCGGCCTTTATTTTATGCTTTAAGCTGTCCAAGCTTCTGTTTAACTTCACTTTAGCCAAATTTGACACCTAATTTCCTCATAATAAATATTCATGAGCTTTGGTATAAACTTCGTATATAACAATCGTGTACTCCATAAGAAAAAGCATTTGGGATCTCTTATCTTCTACATCATATCATCATTCTATTTTAGATCATACCTTGAATAAATAAATGGCTTTCTCCTACTTGTATAATCAATCTTGATTCTAGTAAACGTTAAATATTTTGTCTTTTGTTACTACGAAATCGAAAATGTCGAATTAATAAAATCTTTTAAAACCGTAACTTGTAAACTGAAACATTGGCTAATTTATCGGCGTGCAAACACTTTTCAATACTTTTATCATAGAAAAAATGTTAATGTTCCCTTACATTTTATTAAGAACACAAACTTGAGAAAATCTGATAAATCTAAGCAACAATATATCAAAGATATTCATTCAAGTAATTGTTCATTCACAAAATTCAAATCTGCAAATTCATGGGCGAATAATACAAGCGGAAATCGGAAACGATTGGTAACGGTGTCAACAAGCACCTGGATTTCCGGTTCGCAATCTATCAGAAGTGAGATAAGTTTGCATGTTACCTAATTGTTTTCGGAAAGCTCCAAGTGAGAATCTTACAGGTGTTTACTGTTGTACAAAGGAAATTAAGTCTTATATTTCATAAGATACTTTACAACAACGCTTTGTTACAACTTCGTAAATTGTGTACTGCTTTTTGGACTGTAATGCGGAGTATATATTATGTTATGAATTGTTTACAGTCGCGAACATAATTGATTAATTGATTTCGAATTTTCATTTCTACCCTCTTCAATATAAACTGTATAGCTGAATATTATGTCAAATAATGGCCAAAAATCGGTGAATTGCATACAATTGTTGTTTGTAAAACAAGTGAGAAAAATTAAATATATCTCCAAAGCGCAGAAATTTTCAATTCACACCATAGAGCAATAGGTCTTTTTCTCACGTGTTGTATACTGTAGTGTTTCTATACATACGATATTTCTGTGTGCACGAGATTCAGAATTAACTCATTCAGATTTGTCAAACTGTATGATGTCTAATGTTTATAATTCGTAAATTATGTTATTATAAATAATGAGAAAATAAAGTTTACCATAAAAATGTTTTTATTTTCGTAAGAGACATTTCCTTATAATAAGTGTGACACAATATATTTTATTAAAACATAAAGGCGAGTCATAGATAGTACTTCATAGAGATTGTAATTTTTCTATGTATAAGAAAGTATAAAATATTGTTGATAGATGCCGATACCTACACCGTTTGCATTAATACTTGAGTCAACACCACTTAAGCCTCTTATTTTTCAAACAAACATCTGTAACATCGATTTAAGGGGAGGGGGGGGGGGTTCGAGATTTTATTTTTGCCAAAACTGAAACTCAAATAAAAGCATCTCTGGTTTGAACGACTAACTTTTATTACTTGTATATCTGCCATAATTTTGGAATAAAAAGTTCTAAATACGGTTTGATAAACAGTTTGCTTTATTGGGATATACTTAACACCTAATTTTCTTCCAAAAGCTTAAAACGCCTGTTGCATCAACCGCTTCTCTCAGTTGTTCTTCTTATTTGTAGATTTTAGAGTCTTTCTTTTGACGAGCCATGCTGAAACAATATGGTCATACAAAGTGGTACACACTAGCAAGTACACAATAAACCTATTCGGTGTGTTCGGTTCACTGTTAAATGTTTACATACTAGATGAAAATACGGAACAAAATTGTTCCAAACGATACATATCTGTCGTATTACCGTTTCCTTCCACTAATCACCTAAATAGCTGCCACAAAGAAACTCACGAAACCAGTGAAATGTGCTGGATAATTTACTTAGAATGTACAAAAACAAAGTAGCGCCCCCACAGCATCTCATGACAAACTGAAATGTTAACAACCGAAATGAAGTTATTCGAGGTATGTTCTTGTGATTGTGTAGTACTCTTTTACAGTTTAGCCTAATGTATATCTACTCTTATGAGTGCAAGGCGAGGGGTTGAGTTTCTTTTTCTATGAACTCTTTATTACAAAATTCTTTCTATTTCTTTAGGTCTTTTTTTGTAGTAGTACCTCATGTAGTTTCTTCCTTCTGTTCTCAATCGCTTTATTGATTTTTTCCTTCTATTCTCAATCGCTTTATGGATTTCGTCCATTCAAGTCTTCCTTGGTCTCCTTTTGTTTTCCGCTCTTACTATTTTGCTTTCTAGTATTCTTCTGATAATTTTTTCCTCACTCATCCTTTCCCCATATCTTAACCATCTTAGTTGATTTTCGTCTGCAGGTTTTGTATTTGAAATTCCAATATTCTATCTAACCCTTTTAAGAGTGAACAATACAAATACCATTTTTTAGAGTGAGGTTACATTGTAAAAGGAAAATAATAACCAAATTTGATAATTGTAGCTTCAGTGGCTTCGTCTCTGCGAGTCAATCAGTAAGAACATGTTATTTTATATAGTTGAATATAATTTCCTCGTTAGCATCGTCCATTTTTATTAATAATTATCTGTTTCCTCATTCAACTCAATTTAATATTTTATTTTCTCGTAGTTTTCTTCTAATTTGAAAATTTAAGTTCAAAAATAAATTTCAATTTCAGAATCCCTCTATTGCTTTGTATAAACCAAACCATAATTGCATTTTTCCACTTTTGATTTATTTAATTCATTCCGCTGGTAATAAGTGAAAACCACGACCGCGAGTTGCTACTGCACGGGGTTTTGTTTCAATACAATTAATTTCAATATTTTATATGCATTCAACTTTAATTTTGTCGCAGCAAAATGCAAAAACAAAAAGCTGATTAAAATTTCATATCATCATGCCACTTTCATGGTAATAAATTTTTAAATTAACCGCAATCTTAACTGAAAATTCAAGTTATATTTATTTATAAAGTAGATTTCATGAAGGTTTTCACTTCTAAGGTTTGAATATAAGTAGAGTGTAATTTAGAATGATCGAGTATTTCAGATAAGCTTGAATATTTCAGTCGAAACTACGTACATGTACATAGGGTGTCTTAAGTTAAGGATAAATAAGTTTCTTGTGTTTAGTCAGTAAATAATTTGTGTAGAAACCTGCAGTCTTGTTAGTATCATTCTCTATTGAATCCTAGTGAATACAATTTAATAATTCATGCTACTGACGATTGACTAATCACAACATAAGTAGATCTTTACCTAGCATATGAATATCAAGAAAAAAGTTGTTAAATCATGAAAAGAATGCAACCCAAAATTATAATTATTCGAAATTTATAACATAAAATTATGATTTTTTTTTCAAATTGCTTAGATATTTGTTATCATTGATAGCTTTACATAAGAAATATTAGGGGGACTGGAACATAATTCCGTTTCTGTGCACGTCGATATCATAATTTTTGAGCGCATTTTGAAGTTTCGAGTCTTTTTAACAATTTAGGATGAAATTCCAGCCAAATACGAATACATACATGACATTGTATGCTCTTTATATTTCACAACAGTTGCGTCAAAGAAACTACGAGATCAGATTCGGTGGACGATCAACCATATTATTAGAGCTTTATTAGAGCTTTATATTATGATATATACTAGTTGTTTGCCTCTTCAATCCAAACCTCATTGCTTGTCAAAGTAAAATCTGGTTTTTTTCCTCGGTAAATTGAAAAATTTGGAGCGCATCTGTTCCATAATTAATCAATTCGTAGCTGCTTACCACGTACATACATGAGTTATTCATGATATTTAGATACTCTGGAATTGTACAGAAAATTGGTATCTCAACAGAACAAGAAAGTTATTTCTTATCTCAAATATACGCCACTGGCAAGCCATCATGTTAATATTGAGAACGTTAACCCAATTTAGCTATATGGTTAGTGTAATAAAAAAATTTATTTCGCAGATCCTACCATTTATTCATTCTCTTTCTATATAGACATAAAGTGATAACCAGACCCTCAAATTTTCAGTGGTAGGAAGTAGGATGTATTACTTTGAAAGAAATGTCTATACTATTTTATTTCTTCGAAAACATATTCAAGAGATACAGCTGTTTAAATTCAGAAAGTCAAGTATAGTCAACATATCCCAAAAATGAGATAAGCTCTGCAAGTATGGAAAATTGAGCATTATAGCATATAGCTTCATCGTTTTTAGGGAACCAAACAACGAAACTTGATATAGAATCATCAAAACAACATATTTAGCTAATAGGCTTAGATTGAGTCTTTCTATTTAAAAAAATATTTGAATATTTAGGTTATGATGATTGTAGTTTGTATTTTATGAATTATATTTAAAAAAAAAACAGAAAACAAGTGTTAGAAATAACCAAATTGGGGCGTAAAAAATCATTCTTGCCAAATGAATAAAATTACTAATCAGGTAATTAATGTCGCTATTATAAAAGCGTGTTACTTTCAAGCTAACTTTGTGCTTTATAACTAAAATATCTAAGTTTGATTCCTAGTCCATGAGCTATCTGAGTTTTTCGTTTACTGAAAATTATCAAAGGAGTAGGACTTTCGACGGTAAGATAGACGGTCGTGCTTCTCGGTAAATCTCTTATGTGTGTGACTGAAATATAAACGCGGTAAGAGTCTCTAGAATCACTTCCCTGGTAAACCTTCTAGCACGTAACCAAAAGTTACTCACTGAGTATGTCTTACCGTTCTTCCTCATTCGCCCAACTCGCTAAAATCTTGATATCGAAGTTAAGTACGTGTTTATTAATATGTTTAACCTGTATTTGATTATTTTGTCAATTTGCTATTTAAAATCCGTCTATAATAAGTACAAATGTGTTGATGGTTGCATCTTTATTTTGTAAGTCCCGGACTGCGTGCTTATATAGTTCTTCTGATAGCTCTATTTTTCTTACTCTCATGCAAATTATGCAAAATAAAATATTAATCCTGGCGAATATTTTGATCGAGTGAATGTATTGCAGTCAGTCTCTAACAAGTGTGCAAACTTTAAATTAAATTCAATCGCTGTTGCAATTGGCACCAGCGAAATAATGGATCTACGTTTGTCCAAGTGAACTCCCAGAATAAATTCCGCAGCAAATCATAGAAAATTAATCTTCATCGTTAATTTCTTCTTTTGATTGGCGTACTTTTCTAGAACTACTCTTTTTTCTTTTCTATAAATTTTTTCTTCGGTTTTTCAAATTTTCTCGTTGAACAATTTCCAGGGAAATCTGTGCATCGAAATGTCAGCTCGCTTGTTTTATACTTTGTAGCTTGAAGATAGTTTGCTCTGGATGATATGTTTTTGGCTCGATTGGAAGACAAGTCATGAAAATTTCTTTTCTTTTATGAATTCATTTCCATTGAAAATGTTTCCGTTACATAAAAATATTCCAATTTTTCAAAAACTGTTGATAATATTTATAATTTTATGAGCATGCAGTAATGAATCGGAGCCAATTTTTGGTATATTATAAATAGTTAAGATCTATTCTGGGTAGTTTCGTAGCCATATATCTTGAGCAACAGCGCAATAGTCTTTGATTATCTAATAGTAACAAAACAAGGTGCTCCATGGACGGTTTCACCACTGGCAATAACTCCTAAACATTCGGGAGGACCAACATCACATCCCAATAACTTTTGTCTGTATATCTCATAGATTATGATTCACTCTGCTAACCGATTTGTAAACAGTTATTTTGTGTTAACGCCGGTTACTTCTATTCAACTTTAGGGTAATTATTTGCTCTAGGCAGACTAACATTCTCTATCTACAGTTGCTTATGAGATGAGACTTTCTGTTTGACTACCGTTTTCACTAAGTTTCTAGGCAATAAATATAAATATTATGATTTCATTAATCTTTGTTGAACAATATTACGCTACATTACAACAAAATAGGTTAGATTAGAAAATTTCATATCAAAATTGAATTATAAAGTCGATAGTGAAATCAGGAAATACGATAGATCACTTATCAGCTGATTTCGGATCCTTACCCAGATTCAGATCACATTTTCCGAACCTCTTCGCGTTCAATTTTTGATAGAAATTTCATTTTTGAAACATGACCCACAAGAACTGATTCTCTATACTGTTTTGTGTTAATTTTTCCATGAATTTAGTTGTATACTAGATTTTAGAAAGAGACATATAATATAACTGCGATCCGATTAAATTGATCAGTTTCCGAACAAATATGAACGTGATCCCGGTTTTCTAGAAATTGAGATCATGATCGGGTTAAATCGATCATAGTTTCAGAAAAGTTCTATTATTGTATAAGATATAACCAAAGATCAAATCAAATTGTTCACCCTTAGCACTTAAGTAGTTCACATTGATTTTCTACCGATAATTTTTGGCCGCACTCAGTGGTATCATTTTGTTCGTTTAGAGTCTGATTACATTAAAATAATTTTTGTTGACTAATGTAGTAAATTCAACACGCAATAAAAGGAGTTAAGGAGTGGTTACGGGTGTAGATCGAAAAGTGGTAGATAGCCTCAATAGTATGATTGAAAATTACTAAGAAACGACATTAGTTGTGTTACGCGATATCTAAAATAGCTTTCAAAAATTGTAAAAATGACGTTATCACTCTTTATAATATTAGTGGCGTTTCCAAATCAAGTGTAACGATGTGAAACATCTAATTTTGTTGATAACGATATAACTCATTGAAAACTGCACCAATTCAATTTAGCACCATAAGATCTCTGGCTCTTTACAAAAATAACGAATAGGATTTGGCACAATCCCTCACATTAAAAAGGCTACATGACAACCATTCTCAAAAATATTTCTTTATAAATTTTTGTAGTAGAATTTGAATTTTATATTAATTTTCACCTTGTATTTAAACCATTTTATTTCCAATAACAACTCGTATATAACATGTTCTATTGACGAATATCTCTATTCTGATATACTAAATTCAATCTAATTCTATACTCTATCACGAACGCAGTTAAATATCTTGACAAGACGGCTTTATTCTCTATTCTCAAAGTTCTTATTGGCAGTTGAATGCAAATTCGTTACAGTCAAGTAATTCCTCGAACTTATTGTATTTGCATTTTTGATTATACGTGATTAAATCTGGACATTGAATGCATTTGTATAGAAATTTCCAATCGCTAGAGCCACTTGCTTTATTTCATAGAGATAGGCCTGATTCCAAGAAACTTTCATATAGAGATGCTTATGAGTAGCACTGGATTAAAGCCTACTCGTAAAAGGTAAGCGGTATTATGATTTCGTTATCAAGATAAAATAATATGCTCTCCATGTTATTTCTATTGTTCTTTGAATAGTGAAAGATATAACGTGAAACTGATGAATAAGCATAGCAAACCAAATGCTAGTTTTAATTTTTCCATTAGAACTATCGTGTCTGTGTTGAGTGTATCATATCTGATAATAATCATAGTATCTTTGTATTAAACTTAATATTGTTATGGATAAAGAGGAAAAAAAGTTAACATAAGAAACTGATTAATCAACAACTTACACCTAATTAAATTGATAATCTGTGATATACTATAATATTCATATTATTTATTTAAACAGTTAGTTGTATTTATACACACGGTGTATCTAATAGATGGGATAACATCCAATGTGGATGATAGCCGCCCTTTCGGGCTACGTGGATTCATCTTTTGTGGTAAATCACTCCGCTTTGAAATTTTTTTATTCACTCTCTAGCCTGTTACAGCTTCTTTTACGCTTTACTCATTATTCCGTTCCATTTGCTTTCAGTTCTTTCTATTTTTCCATAAAACTACATTTTGAATTCGTGGTTAGCTTCCTCGTTTGGCGCATAGTCATTTCCAAATTTAGATTCCTGCTTTGGTTTAAATCTAATAGTTGGAATTCTATTGTCCACTGTATGGAAGTTCTTTCCTGACTTTTCTGACCCTAAGTAGAGTAATACAAAGTCCTCAGGAACTATTCTACCCTTCCCAATCCATCTTGTTATTTGTAATTCGAATTTATCTATGTTAATACACGAAATACACGAAAATATTCACTAACACTTATTAGTAAACTATTCAATAATACTTAACACACTAATTTATTTAAATACACCGTTTGGTTTACTTTCCACTATCCCGATGTGTTCACTATGAGATCAAATTGCTTACTTACTTCTGTAGCTAAACTATTCCTTATTTTTCCCAACGGCTATCTAGATAATCCAGATTCTTAAGTTCTCTGGAATACCGTAAATAAATTAAAAACCCTTTATCTACTTGAACATAGTCAAAACATTTGTGAAAAGCTTGTAAAAACAATACAAAGAAAACACAATTTAAATAGAGAAAAATAGATGCATTTGCCAAACTCAGGCATCGATTATCATAATATAACAGGACCAACTTTCCGCTCTGTATCAGTGGACGAGTGCGTGACACATCTCCTTAAAAAGAAGTTCGTTCTGAAACTTCTGTTTAGCCGAGACTGAATGTTCAAATCGGTAAATGAAACCATTTCTGCACTTTCTAGTTTTATGAAAATAGAATGACAACGTCTTCATTGAACACAGATGATGAGGTGTATAGCTGTACGTCAATTTGAGGATACCGTTATCTTGAAAGATCATATTTAACATGAATTTGATGACTCGCAAATCCTACTGGTTTCGCACTATCTTAGTCACTGTCAATTTCTTTAAGTTGGATATCAATACATGGTCTCGGAGGCATTGAAGTCGAAGTTTATGGGTCATGGAATATTTGACTATAATTTTGTCCATCCATAATCAAGAGTTTACAGAGGCCGTGTCCACGTCGTTTCTTAGTACCTCCCTCCTTCGGAGTATATGATTAATTCGGGGATCAGATTGAGATTATCTCTGAAAATGTCTCCCAGTTTCCAAACTTCAAAAAACTACAGCCTTTTTCCTTCCAGACTGAGAATTTCTCTAACAAGACCCGTTCAGCCCCTTTCCTTTTGTTGATTGATGAAATAGTTGGAAAGAGATTAGCTTCCATACTACAATAATTGTTTCTTTTGTTCATAGTCCCTTTACCTGCTCTACTTGTGTTGATAGAGTCGCTATAATGAACACTTTAAATTTGAAAGAGTCTTATGAGATTATTTTCTTTGTATTGTGTCGACTGGAAATAATCATGTAAAAATATCAAGAATACTTTTCATTGTTAGCTCTGTATTAGTAAAAGGGAGGAATTGTCTTAAAAAAGTTTATTGGCCATATAAATGGGGTCAAAGTCACAACAATAATATAGTCTTGGCGTATATGTGGATGATGCCCTTTTTGTGGGAGTATAAACAACTTCCATGTAAACTATCCATGAAAATATTCCAGACTAGAATATGAGGAAGGCAATGTGGTTTCCGAGTTCTTTCTTTATTTCCATTATGTTCAACGTCACGTTTCTGGCTATACTTATCTTTGCAACGTATGCTGCACAACTTCAATAAATTGCTGAAAAGAAAATTGTCTTAGAAAAATAAAAGCGTTCAACACCGCAACATGTTTTTTTTAAACGAATAAACAATATAACTTACCATGAAGTATGAGAATATAACAGGAAATATAAAACTTTGTTTATAATGAAAACATTATAGTTCAAGTGCAATTGTTAGAAAAAAAATCTTGTTCTTTCAGGATCAGCCAGTCAGATAAATAAGTGACGTATATATAGGTTATATATTATACTCAAAGCAGCCCCATAATAACCAGAATAACATTATCGTGTTTGTTTGTTTGTTGTCTCTGCAGTGATGATTTTGATACTGGTGTTACTTTATTCTTTTTTTTGTTTTTCATCTAAGCTTTAAGTAAATAATATGCATCCATGAAATTTGTTTTCTATTCGGTAAGAATACTGCTAAAGTAGTTTAAAAATTGCGGCATGACATTTCTGGACAAATCTCAAATGAAAATTCTCAAAAGAATACGAGATCTTGTATGTGGCGCCTCTCCTCAATCAACATACTTACAGTCCATCGAGTAACTCAACTGTAATTGAGTAGTAGGTTAACTTGGATATCTGTTCAGAGAAATTTAACGGAAGAGATTACTGCGACATTTGTTTTTCGGGTTGTGACCGACAATCAGAAAAATTCGAAAAAGAGCTAGAAACTTATTCACATTTACTGAGTAAGTCGTTATCAGTGATAAGTTATGATGATATCATTATTACCCGTAATCAAAGCCGACCCAATTGAAGACACTATCTTTAGCCCATGAAAAATGTTGTCGAATCCAACTAAACATCAAAACAAGATTGTTTTGCTGCATATCATGAAGACTTGACTCTCTCTGTCGTACACATCTAATAGCTTTTGGCTGAAAATGGAATAGTTGTGCTTGACCTGGCCACTATGACATTGAAGAGACCAAGGAAAAAACTAGGTAGTAAAAAAGTTGAAGTACTACTGCAAATGTATAAGTTGCAATCGAGAGTATTTTTGAGTAAATAACGTTGCTTTTTGAAGAATTTAATACTAAATATTCTTTTGAAAATAATTCCTGTTTCGTTTGGTTTCTCCCTCATATACAGAGTTACCATAGTATATTGAATTGAATGTTAATGATGGAAAATTATTTCAAATCTTGATTCATAATCTTAAAAGGTCAGATGTTAAATAAAACTTTCTTATTCCCTAAACTCACGGAGCAAGCAGAAACTCATTTTTACGCCCACTTGTATTCCATTTTATGCACCGGTTAACTGAACTGATATCGATATATTCTAGAATGAATATGATATTGAATATTTAATTTAAAAATAACACCAAAATATCCAAAATAAAATTCTCATTCTCAACTTTTGTAACACTCTCAAATCATTTTTGTTGAATATTCGAATTTCTGAAATGTTTACTGAAATGTTTGAACTACCTACAAAATTTTTCAATTTCAACAATTTCTCTATAAATATTAATCAAGGAATGGAGAAAAATTATAATAAAAGTTGTATATGAACTATCTAAAACTAATTTATTATGCAAGTAATTTATATATTTGTATATAATTACTAATGACTTAATTGGTTCCTTTATGTACTGTTCCATTTCCTTTCCTTACATTAACTGAAAAAATTAAAAATGTATGTCGTCGTTGACAAGTAGTGAAGTGTGTATTGAGTCAGAAGGCAACCGATTCGACAAACAATCGAAACCATTGGATCTGAGTAGAGACATTTGATGTCTATTCCAACAAGCAATCAGAACAGTTATAAACGATCAAACAATGTATCATACTTAATGAATAGTTTACCTTTCAAGTAACTTACCCCATTAATTGTAATAGTTATTTATTTTCCGACTTCTGACTAGTTTGACTCTTTGTTGGAATGAATCTATTATATTCAAACTTAGATGAATTCTATAGCTCACAAACTAATTTATGTATTCACTTTTATTACCATTTATTCATTAATAGCTTCAACTGGTATACGCTCCTATAATCATTTGCATAATTATCAACGGAATAATACGTTGAATCTCTTTGAAACATGAAGCACAACTTTTGAAATAATGACTACTTTTTCAACTCAAGAGCTTTTACTCACAGCTGGTGCGAAGAAAACAAAAAGAAAGTAGATAGCGGAAACGTCTCGATTTTGGGGTGGCGTAATTGACTATTTATATTTTATGGGGATCCTTGTCACCAGTTTAGCCTTTGACGGTGTGAATTTTACTGGGAGATCAATGAGAGAATAGGAAAAACATTCGGATGCAACCGGAGAATCTCTTTCCGATAACGTCGTTTTAGATAATGGCTGCAATAAACTGAAAATGGGATATGGAAAAATAAAACAGGACAAATGGTTAGGTATCGTATCGGATATATTGTGAATGATGAAGTTGTATTCTCTGAAAAAATAGTTAACAACGAGTTAAAGTATTGGAAATTGTAACTAGATTATAATGAAAAGTAATGAGATGAATTTGATAAAGGAAAGGCTAGTGACAGTGATATTGTATACTTATTATGGAATATTGGGAAACATATTTGAGCAGTTGCTGTTGGGAATTAACTGTAAAATATATTTCAAATAATTAAAACCACACACCATTTGAAATGCACTTAAGTCATAAAAAATTTGATCCAGTGGGTTTTACGAATGAATCAAGTAATGTATACTGATACTGAAAAAGGATATTGTGACATTCTGTATCATATGAAAATTGAGTTAAATAATTCACGTGATATTGAATATTCGAAATTTTTTGGCGAAGACTAACACAGTAAGTCAAATAACAAGTGATATAAGTAGAATTCCATACCAATATATACATTAATCTAAATCATAAATAAGACTGTTTATTTCAAATATACAAGGACGGCTTGACAGAAAAGTATTTTTCAAATGTTTACACTTTAGTGATGATCATATTATTTGCTTCCATGTCCACCAGAAAAAGTTGTTGAAATCCATGCCTATATACTAAGTGAAGGTCTAATAAGAGTATGTCATATAAACCATGAAATAAATATAGGTAAATCGGGTTTTATATGAAAAATAAAGATGGATACCGCGATTACATAAAGCTGATCATTATCTCGCTCGCAATTCAAATTCAAACGATATTTGCATATCTTCCAACTTAGACCAAGTGAATTTTCTCAAAAAACAATGAAATGGATGCTAATCACCAAACTGTTTTGATTCTTATAGCAACAAACCTCCATTAACAAAACCGTCTTCTGATCCTGTTTGTAAGATAATAAAAATTCCACCTACACCAGAAGTCCATTCCTCGTGGCCTACTTTTGGAAGTGATGAATCTGGTTATTTACCAGCGAGGCTAAAGCGAAAATTGTGGTTCACTTATCAAATAATTCTTACCAAAAGCTTTCGCGACACATTTCACACATTTATCGATAGTCTATGAAAATATTTTCTACGCCAATTGTTCTTAAATTCTTTTTTTATCATACCATATATTTTAAGATTAGACTATAGTCTTTGGGTCATGCTTGTTCCTTAAAATTTTGCTCTACTTTGAGTGATCAGATTCAAATCAATCTTTGCACAATTATCAGCCAGCAATACAATAGAGCTGGTCGGCGTACTACAGCAATGCGTAGTCCTAGAGTTACAAAATCGAGTTGCAACCATCAACACATCTGTACATATTAATGACGGGCTTAAAATAGCAAAATGAACTTGAATACAAAAAAAAAATACACTTCGAAAATACTGAGAGACACGCTTCTAGAGTAAACTATAATAAAAAGTGAAAAATTAATTACGACCTAAGAAAACTAAAAAACAATAGCAATAGCAATAATCAAAGTAAAAATTATTCTTGGTATAATAATGACATGACTGATATGGAATTTGAAGTCTTGTAAAGTACTTTGTCCGTGCTTAAGTGAGTAAAAAATTGTGACAAGTGACACCACATCCTAAACTAAAGCTATATAGTGAGTGATTTTCGGTAACGGAGAACTAATTTGGAAAACCTGGGATAGAAATCGATCCCAGACCTATTGGTTTCGTGCTATCTACCAGTTATCCTATCCTAGAGGCATGGTTTATATTTCAATCACCCACTGTCGTCCATCTTACCAAAGAGAGCCATTTCGAGCTTATTAAGAAAATTGAGAAAGAACGGAATAATGTATAGGGAAGTCCTACTCAGTAAATAATTTTCAGTAATCGACAGTCCCCGAACTGGGAATTAGATTCATTGTCAGATCTATTTGTTGTGAAGCGCAAAGTTAGTGGCATGTCATACAAAATACCCCATACTGTTGTAAAAGTGACATTAATTTTATATTTATAAATTTATAGCTGTCAAATATTATGTTGAGCTCACGTTTTTACAAATATTTATCCAGTTAAATGATCTGAAACATTCTATATATCAATTTATATTAATAATTTTTTAGAACATAATTTTTTTTTCAACAGAACGGTTCGATCTGTAGCCGTATATTTTCACAGTTGGGTCCCATAAATTTTGTTCTTTCATTCTAGATTGTCTTTATTCCCGTAAACTCTTTGACTTAGATATATAATGTCAATAATTTTTATTTGAAGAATATCTTCCAAAGCAACAATTCTTGACTGTCTTGGATTATTGATCACTCGTTTTATATATTGAAAATCGAATATAGAGACAATTTTCGTTTTTGTTCAATAATAGGTTTGTATATAGAAAAAAAGTGGATTTATGCTTCGACCCTCCGCCCTTGTCGCTATAACTACAAACAGATACTGACGTCCACATCTTGAACTAAAATATGACATGGCAGCAGCAATTTTAGCTGTCAGTGTTTTATTGCGGAGCTGATATCTTAACCGGTTTAAGTGATTTCGTGTTTTCTATCGGGAATTTCAACGTCTCGTTTTTCTATTAAGAAATTTATCAAATCTAAATTGAAACTATTCATTATTTTCTCGCAAAAAGGAAAAGTGTGGAAATTTAATATGTTTTCTGTTTTCAGAAATCAATCTAAGAATTTCTTATTTCATTCAATTGAGCATGAATTTGGACATTGACTGATAATGAAGTATGAAATATTGATAGATTTTTCGATAATTTGAACAAAAAATATAAATAGTCTGTGAAAGGTTGCTTTTGTATCCATGAAAATGGTTGATCAATATTTTAGAAAATTGATAGTTCAAATTTTTGTTGAAACAAATTAATTGACGTAGGTATATTTTGGGTTTTTATATCATATAAATCATTATATCAGTTATTTCCCTATTTTGATAACTAAAAACTGATACAAATAATACAAATAGTTTTATGTAAGAAATTTTTATGACTTTCTTTAGGAATAAAAAAAATAACGAATTGTCATTTATTAATTTAAGTTATTTATGAGAGGCCAAGTGATATGAAGTATTACGAACCAAATATTATCACATCTTTCATTTTTAGGAGCGGTGTATTTTTAACTTTCCATATTGAAAATTTGACTTCAGATTCTTTAACCCTGAATTTACAAGGTTTTTTTCTGTTTCAGCCTCCAGCCCATGCCATAAGCCATATTTCCAGTTCAGAGCCGGATCAAAATGGATTAATATCTCGTACAATATCTCTACGTTTAGTAGTGGATAAGAAAATGCCACACGGGAACGACGTCGAGGTATCGTGTGAATCGGCTCAACCGGGTATACCTGAAGCAAAGAAGATTACGTCCTACAAGATAGCCATCAGAAAAGATGGCGAACCGCAAGTTCTAAAGAATCAAAAATGGTTAGAATTGTATTTTTTACGATAATTATGACAGTTCTTATACGTTCGCTTCTTTTTTATAACTGAAGAATGATTTTGCAATTTTTTATCAAATATTTCAATTACCAAGCATTAATTTTGTGAAAAAGCCATCAGTCAAATAATTATCTTGATAAATTTCAAGTGTTAATTATTGCAATACAGCATTCATTTATTTGATCATGTAAATATCAATTCGAAATTTGTTATGTATGATCATTCACAGTCCATTTATTAAAGAAGAAGAAGAACAAGAAGAAGAAGAAGAAGAAGAAGAAGAAGAAGAAGAAGACAAACTCTCCAAACAGCTACATAGGCATGCACACTTTGAACAAAAAAAAATAGTAAAACCAAAGAGAGTAGACGATAAAAAGAAGTGTAGAAACTCGAACAACCAAAGAAATAAGTGCAACAAAATACAATAGTCAATATAAGAACTAAAACTAGGGAAGAGACCAGGAATAGACGAAATAAATAAAGATAAGCAATAGCGGGAGAAATGGAAATAACAGTAGCAATAAAAATAATAATGAATGAAATATAGAACATGAAGAAGCGCCAGAAAAACGGCAAGTGTGTATAATTACACCAATATTTCATAAAAGAGATATAAGAAAATGCAGTACTTATAGAGGAATATCAGCTTAATAAGAACAGTCAGCGTGATACATAAGAGAGACCAATTATAGAAGATTCTCAACGAGGATTTAGAGCAACAAATCAGATATCGATATAAGTTCATAATTAGGTAAATAACTGAAAAAGAGATGACGAAGAGGTACAACTGTGTTTCATACATTTTGAAACAAAAGGTATCAAATATGTTTGAAATAACAAAAGGAGTGAAGCAAAGAATTATATTGAGCTCATTATTATTTGCCATTTTGTTAAATGAAGGAATGAAAAGAGTATATGGACAAAAAGAACAATGACAGGCACCGAAAATCAGAAGACATTAAAATTTCGGGGATACTATATGCAGATGACATTGTGATACTGGTAGAAAAAGAGAAAATTTCAACTCAAAAGCTAGACGAACCAGAAATTAAACGGGTCAAAAGTTTTGAATACCTTGGCACGACTTTAACGAAAACTGTTATTCAGGAACAGACGCTTAGAAACAAAAAAGGATAATACAGAATGCAAAAATAAGATTTTTATGAAAAATTGATTCGAAAAAATAAGGAAGAAGAAAATTTGAACTTTAAACCAACTCAAAATCGAGGAGAATCAACTAGAATGGTTTGGCCACATCATGAGATTGGAAGAAATTAAAGAATGTATGAAGCACTAACTAAATAAAGTTGAAAGGAGGCAGGAAATAAAACAAAATACACAGTAGAGAGAAAAATGGAAAGGGCTAACAAGCCTTACAACTCAAAAGGTATAAGAGTATCAGGATCAAGCAAATGGCGTCTAATAAAGTAGTAGAAAGAAGAAAATAGGATAAATCCGTAGCCAAACAATTTGTGAATTCCTAAATAGCATTGTCAATTGACCAGACATATTGTTCAATGCTAGCAATTTCATCCAAAATAGTGAGATCTATTAATAAATAAATCAGTATGACCACACTCAATACATGAATCAATTTTTCGTAACGACTTTTTTCATAAGCTCATTAACAATTGGAAATACTAATTTTTGTTAATGTTATTTGTTAATTCATTGTTGTATAGCTTAGAAGAGATGTTCTTTCCATCAAAGTCATGTTTTTTAATCCGCTAATTTCATAACGAGAACAAATATTAAACTTTGTCTTTGTTGAGCTTCCAGCAATGATGATATAAGCGAAAAAACTGGTACTGCTTTCACAAAAAAAAGGTTATTCTATTTGTGTTTTGATAAATAAATATGAAATTTAGTCGAGAAAATTACACGGTATGTCCTAAATTGCCTGGATTCTTTTCTAAGGTTTTCCGAGATCTCCAACAGAGATAATAGAAGTTAAACAGTATTTTTTTTATACATCTCAATTTGGAACAAATCTATCGAAGTAAATATCAACAGTTGCATCAAATATATACAATGTTATCCAAAGAAATTTATAAAATAGAATACAGGTATGGATATGTAGTAAGATCCCCCAACTAGGAAAATCAAGTTCAAGTCAAAACATATGATAAAGTTCAAAATATTCTAATTCTATAAACATGACAGCAACATCCCAATTTACTTTGTTTTTTCATTTTTCAATTGAAACTCTTATGAATCATTGTAAAATCTTTGCGATGAGATTGATCTAAATATCTGCCCGAGTATTAGTTGGAAAACCGTCGACTGTTCTTTTGAATCGGTGAGGTCAAATTAATTAAATCATAACCACATCGTGAAATACAATTTTGTATCTGCATCAAATTATGTTAGGATTTAAATGGTGTAATGTACGTTGCTAATATGATTCTCATTAAATATACACGCATAAACTGAAAACCACTATGTTACCCTACGCTACCGCCATTTTAGCTGGGGTCTGCCTAAAATCATCAACGCAAAACACTATTACATCCGTGTAAATGAATAAATTGACCTAAATTGGCTGCAGGTATAATTCAGAGACGGCTGTGCCGCACCATTGTCTGGTAACACGTTCTCATTTTAATTGAAAGTGTTACCAACTCTATTTAGGAGATTGGTAAAGAGTGTCTGAGGCAACTGTTAACAGAAATAGTTTCTCGCTTATGATAGGCAAAACAAATTTTTCAAATGTATCACTCACTGACATTAAGTAATTAAGAAGTTACAAATTGTATTGTATTGAACTTGCCTTTGAAGCGATCAGTATCATTGACGAAATATAGAATTGGAATTAATTATAAATAACCATTTTTTATATATTCATGATATAGGGGTGGAGACAACATAGTGTGACCATTTTCTCGTATGGGTTTATCAAATTGATACTCCATGTACCTAAACTTATATAGCTCAATTACTTTGTATTATTCAGGTTTTAAACTGATAGATAGATAGAATAGAGACATAAAATCCGTAAATATTTAGACAATTTAAAGGCGAGAATGTTATAAATTGCGTTTCATAATTAGGCAATTTTTAAATGGCCCAATATAAACATTACGTCTCTGTTAGAAATTTAGTTTGAAATATGTAAAATCTAAAAGGAAAGATGTAAAAGGAAGTTTTAGGAATAAAATCTAGATCTGAAAAACTCGTTTACGGTGAATCACTTTGTAGGAATGAGAATAACCAGACAAACAGTTTACGATATCTGTCTTGTTAAGATAGGTTTTCCTATTTGAAAAAAGTCAGGATCCGGGAGAGAAGCGAAAAATGTCAAAAAAGAAGAGAGAAGCTTTGGTTTAAGCGGCTAACGGAAAACTGGGAGTCAGTTTGCGAAAATTGAGCAGACAATGCAATATCAATAAAAAATATGTAAGCAACATTCTGAGGGTGCAGAATGTAGTCAAGAAATCAAGAAAATTGGCAGCCAAATATTCTGAGAAGCACCAAATGGAACGAAAATTAAAACTTAGGACTCCTAAGAACAACGAATTTTCGCCCACTATAGACTTGTTATTATCAGAGAGGCGAGGAAATAAATTCAAAAGTGTATTTCAGAAGACACAAAAATTTCAAAGTGTTGGTATGATTGGGAGTATCTTCTCGTGGTCGTTCTTCAGCATACATCTATCCTTCTGGAAATTCTGTAAACGCTAAAATATATAATGTGTTATATCTAAAATAATGCAGTTCATGAAGAAAAGCATCCTTAAAGAAAATTTATGTTTCGTGTTATGTGTTTTCATGCGCGAACAACTTTTGTTGGATATGGCTCGTCTTGAAAGACCCACACAGTCGGTTGTTGTTTAGTTTTATATTTATATGCATAGACGTATGATTCGTTAATATTTTCCACTCAAATATTAACAAATGGGTACTGAGCAGAAAGCGCGAATGGGACGAACACATTAGTAGAATGAGCGAGGAAAGAATAGTAAGGATAGCACGAGACAACTCACCACTGTGGAGAAGAAGTATGGGAAGGCCACGAAAAAGATGGAGTAATAATCTTACCATCAATTGAGGCAATAGGCATGCTGCGAAAAATGAACAGGCAATCTGCTTAAAATGGAGTAGGAAGAAGAAGAAAAAGAACGTATGATTCGTCGCCTGTCTCGATCTTATGCACTTTTTTCGGAGCATCGCATTCCTTCGCCTCGATCGACACCAGCTTTCTTGAGCGATTATCAAATTATGCAGTATCCATCGCGAGAAATCTTAACAATCAAATGTCTCAATCTCACTGTATGTAACATGACGATATCAGTTGACATCGATGTTTTCTTACACAACAACTGAATATGGACGACCTTTACCAAATTTATCCTGTAGTGAAGTACGCCACGATTAGATTCGGAAAACCAGTTAAACAGGAAGCGAGTTAAATCAGCAGGTTGCTGTTAGTTCAATCCACGTCAAAAGTCATAAAAAATCATCATTTAAATGTTTCAAATATCTATATCAACTCAAATTGCACTCGTATGACAACACGTTCTGAGTACTTTCACCATTAAACATGTCAAACTCTATGAAGGCAATGACAAATTTGACATATTCACATCAGTGTTGCCATATCCTGAGACTAAAGTCGCAACCCTCAGATTTTTTCGGAATCGGGGTATCTGTGTATAAAGTAACTATACCCAGTGTTATTACTAATGTAATGTGGTTAAACGAAACTGGCTCTAAAAATTTTGTCAACTTATTAATTTGAAAAATAGCGCTGTTACTTCCTATTGTTTCAGAATTATTGTTTGTTTCAGGTACAGCATATCGTCGTCGTTCAAAAGCAATCCCAACTTTCACATAGCCTGTCTTTTCATTTGTGTGATCGTCATCAAGTGGACAATTTTGGGTAATATGTAAGGTGTAGGTGAAGAATCTTTTTATTTGGAGTTCATGAAGAGTGTGTTAAAGTTAAATAGACGAACAGATGGTGCTTTGAGGTTTATAATGGTAATTTTAATGTAAAATTATCATTTCTCATAACAAAATTATCATAAACAGTGATTTGACATTGGTCAAGATGATATTAATAATTTTTCTCTTCTAAGTATATGTTATATATATTATCGAATTATAAATGTTTTTTATATAATTTAATAGCAACTATATTATCAAATTATAATTTTTAAAACCAAAACCGATGTATTTTATGATATATAATTATATGATTACGTGTATTTAAAAGATCGATACGGGTGGCATACATAATAATAACTATCTTTGATTTTATATTTGGAATTTAATTTTCCTACTGAAGCTTTATTACCGTTCCTACTATGTGAATTGTTATGAATGTTGTCAATTGCTGTTCCCATCTTTCTTCATAATATATATGTTCCGTTCTCTCATGTATACATACAGTTTATTTTTTTATTGTAGTGTTGATAATGTTCAGATTATATTGTAGTTTCAGTAATTGTCCTCTTTTGTGAATAGAGAAGAAGTCATGTATATTCCAAGTTAATCTAGCATTTCTTCAATATTCTCTATTGAATTGCTTAATAACCGTGTTTTAATGTCCCAATAAAAGTCAATTCGGAGAATCATAAATTTACGTTACATAACAAAAATGATTTGGCACTGAATTTATTCTCGTTCGTTAAAAACCACATATTCTGGTAAATTGTTATTTTCTAACACTTAGCTATAAAGAATAATTATCATGTCTTATCATATCTGGCTCCATTACTTATAAAATTTGGTGTTAACTTACACCGTACAATGCAGCCTCAATATAATGAATCGAAAGGGAACAAGTAAATATTAGTATTATCAAGTAATTCGTTGAAATGTTGTTTGTTTTGTTGAGGTTACGTTATGAAATTCGTTATAACGAGGTAAACAAATCAAACAACAATCATTGTTTTACGAATAAAAGCGCGTCGAAGCCTCAGAGTCATGCATTGGTGGGATTGGGTTGACGAAATTCGTTAATCAAAGGTATTTATACTTTTTCTTGATATTCAAAAAGTTCCCAAAAAATGTCTGCAATATAAAGATATATTTTACATTGACTTTTGTAGATAATTCAAAGGGATTACGAAGAATTTGTAAAATCTACGAATTCGTTAAATTGAATTTAAGATTACACTGTATAAACAATAATAAATAAGTTGAAAATGACAAATTTTGGCCTCTTTTATATGGGCATTTTTGGTGAGCTGCTCCTTTTGTAGACGAACAGCAATGCTTGACTATACGCATAAATATTCATGAATTACAATAATGAAAAAATGATATATTTGGCAGATGATTGAAATGATTCACTATACAGTATACATACATCACAGCCCTCCAAACAAACCTTCTATTGAAAATCACTTGACATCGTTTACAGAATTCGTGCCGCTTTACATTTCAGAGCTTTAACGGACTCAAATCTTGTTCCTCTTAATGTACGAGGACAGTTCAATGAGTACTACAATAAGTACGAACTTCAGCTGGAAGGTTTTTTTTGATCGCGTGTGAAAGTAGGCGTTTAACAATTATTATAGACTCTTGTTTTTAAAACAGAAAGAATATAGATCAAAAAGTATCTACTTTATGAGATAGCAGCTGAAACGCCGTTTGCAGATGTGAGATAGATGAGTACAGTGAGAATATCGTGAAGGTGCATGAATTCAGTGCATAAGAAATCTGTCAGAGCGATGGATGTTGTGTTGGACCACTCGGAACAACAAGCTTAATCATAAGATCACGTAAGCAGTGTTTTATGCTATTTAATATTAATCTCAAGAAGCTTATGCTTTGTTTCGTATAGTCGACGGTGCATGTATCCTCTGGTAAATATCAGAGACCAAGAAACAGTCTATGTAGTAGATTGGACCCAACAAACGTGCTCCAAACACGATGGAAACTATCCTATTGACCGGAAAGATTATGGCAACTGTTTTCTGGGATTCGAAAGTTGTGATCTACATAGAATACCTGGAAAAATGTAAATCGGTCAAAGGGCTCTGCACTTTTCAAAATTGTAGAAAATTTGGCGAATGGAAAGTGCTCTTTCACCATAATAAAACATGCGTCCTGACGACTGACAAATTGTTCGTATTAGACTACAAAATCCATCGTTTTTTGTTTTCAAATTGGAAAATGTCAGTTATCGTGAAAGTTTTTTAACCAAAAAAGCCATGAGGTCCACTTTCCAGACCTCGAGAAAACATTTTTTAAAGAAGAATCTAGAGCATCGTTGGGTCAAATGTATCAAACTAAAAGGAGGTTCTATTGAAACATAAATCGAAATTTTAGAGAGTATTTTCATTTTTCTTCTTCGGCCTGAGTACTTATCGAACTTTCGTAGATGTTTTTAAGTTGTTTTGGACTGAGATTTAGAATTTGACTAGAAACAATGCGGAGTTTCGCGTATATTTTCAGAATTCCAAAGTTGTTATGGAAAATTCGCCGTACGGATGATTTCGGCATTCCTACAGTTTCACCAATCTGAAATATCTATTGTACACTTAACATTCTTCGAAATGAACAAAAAAATAGCTCTGATGTTAATGAAGTCCAAATTTGACTACTCAGTTTCACTGATTTGTTTACAGTAGTGAGACTGAATTTCAACAGACGTCGGCTGCAAGTTTTGGGTCATGGTCAGTCCTTCTGTACCATTGTCTTGTTATTTATACAACGGAAAGCTGAGTGCTTCGGTAAGTGAAATGGTAAAATGTCAGCTAACTGTTAGCTAGGAAATCATAAAATGGATTCGATCTTGAAGAAGCTAACCAGTTCAATATTATAAAAACCTTTTAATTGATATTGATTTTTTATATTTTCTCCTAAAAACTATTCTATACATATGAAGAATTCACAGTGTAGAACGAATAAATTATATTGTAATGCATTTCAAAATTATTGCTCATCGAATATCTTGATTGAATTCATTATTGTTTGTAAATTGATATATTGATTTAGAAAAATGGATATATTTCGTTGAAATTATGATGCTGAAAACCTTTCTATGAGTTATATCTTCTGAAAAATGTCTACTAATAATGAAATAGAATTATGAATGGAACTGAAATGTTAAATAGCCTGCCATTTGTTAAGAAGCAACAACAGGAGACATTGAATTCTCGGATAATATCCTTTATTCCTGTTCTTATTCGCTAAGGGGGTTGCGAGACTATATTTTATGTAAATGCAACATCTGTTCATCTGTCTAATCTTAACAACGCTAAGAGAAAGGTACTAAATACATAATTTTCGTTAATGAATGTTAACTGTTAAGAGCGTAGAATAGGAAAAGTCTTGCTCATTTTGATAAAATAAAAAAATACATGACAATGTTTCACTCTAAAAATACAGAATTTTTGTTGTATAGAATAAGTTACACGAATAAAAGAGGACGTAAATGTTTGCATGAAATTCTTTCTATATTCAAAATATTTTGGAAAAATTTCTCTGTTAAATGAAATGCTCACGTTAATATACACAAAATAGTTGTTCGTCTGATATTTTGAGAGCCAGGTTATTAGAGCTCCAGTTTCCACTGAACTGTCGTCCATTTTTCCCAATGTTTACAGCCCTTAATTCATTTATCGTATTGTGTTCTCCTCTATTCCCTCTTCCTATGTTTCCTGCTCTAGCCATTCATTATTAGATTTTCACGTTTCCCTTTTTTGTTTACCACTACTCTTTTGTATTCTTTTACTTAATCATGAAAGTACAAAAAGTGCGGATTTGATGATTGCGAATAATACGATTCAGTTTCTACTTTGTCATTAAGCTATTCAATAACTCGATATCGTCATTAATCCTGTATAATATCTTGGTCGAAGCGTTATTAAACTGATTGAGGTATTCTGTAAGTTATTTCCTAATTGCTCGTAGCCGAGCTTAGGGACAACAAGACCGATTAGAAAGCGAAAATATGTTTTGCTCAACGTTACTCTACACAGATTAACTTGTATCTAGGAACTTATCCTATAATTGGCAAATTTCGCATATTTTCTGTGGTTTATTATGGACACATTATTGAAACTACAACTCAATTACTCTCTCAAGTAACGAGAAAGTTTATTAATTTAGATAGTTTGCAACGAAGTTGCTATAGTACTCAAGAAATAAGGAAAAGTTTCAACATGATATAATTTTCCAAAGACGTGCGTTGAAAATTTAGCTTATTCAACCCAAATTATTGATATTTTCATTGAGTTTTATAGTAACAACTATGATTTTTCCGAAAATAATCATCGTGAAATATAATTTTCGTCTGAACTCACTAACCGTCTATTGGATTTACCACTTTACTGTAATTAATCCATGGAGCACACCTGTACATCCTTTTTCTACTTAGTTTTGAGCTCTTAGGAGTCGCAGTATAGTTTGATATATAGGTTAAGTAGCTATTCCCTCAGTTTTAAGGACGATATGATAATAATTAAAGTTAACTATTGTTCATAGATGGCATTATATGTCAGTAATTCACACAGTTTGCAAATATGTAACCTTATGAATTACTTGTGTTAAATGGTTGATTTCAAAAGATCTGCACCTCTCAAAAAGTTGAATAATACCATTTTACGAGGATACATTTGTCCCACCTCTGTTTCCAACCAAATATTTCTTCAATCATCTGTAGACATAACAGAAATCGTTTTTCATACGTGGACATGAGAAAACGTAACACGTAGTCAAGTGATGTAAGGTATATTAGGCTGTATATCCATGCTACTTTCAGCAAAAACTTCATCTACAAAGATAGATGTAATTCAGCGGCATGGTCATGATACGAGAGTTATTTTTTTTGTTTCAAATCGTGTCCTCCTCTTAACACTTCTAAATAAAAGATTTGACGTAGGGGAACTAATTCTACATAAACCACGCTATTGGCATCGTATAAGCTTAAAAGCCGTGTTTTGATATTTGACTTGTCATTTTTATAGATGGGGTGAGGTTGATGTCTTCCAATGTCTCGACTGTAGTTCAGTTTCTGTGTCATAATAAAAGCAGCAGTAATTTGGATCAGTTTCAAGTTGTTCTTCCATAGCATAATATGTGCTAATTCGATCTTATTTTCAATGGTTAGTCAGAGCTAGAAGAACAAACTTCGCAGCTAACCTTTTCATTCTCTAAACAAAGTCCCAATAAAATATATTACATTTGATAATCGATTCGGAGAGTTGAAGGGTATCCACAACGAGGTCTGGTAACCTAACTTATACGATTAATGGAAGAAGCATACTCGACTGGTTTTTCCACGTTTATAGGGGGAACTATATTTATTTATGAATATGCTTCCATTTTATTGTGAATACAAAATGAAATTGGACCTTTGCTCAATTATATTCTAATCTATTCTCATCAATACTGAACATGAACTTTGTACGAATATTATTGACTAGGCAGAAATAATTCAATATTAGCTGAAAATACAGATACAGTATGGATACATAATTTGAGTTTGATAATTGGTAATATACTATGTATTACATACCATATTATTCTATTTTTTTGATCCTTTGGAAATTTGCACGTCGAGATGTTTGTTTAAAATTGAAGTTAGGTTAAAATTTTAAAATGTTTAGTTAAATCATGTCATATAGGAATTGAATAAGTATCTATAACATAATTTCCAATATTGAGGATATGATTATATCGATATTTGTATCCACAAATCTTCACGTGCTTATTTAAGTACTTGTAGATGTGAGAGCAGAGCACGTGGATTTTTCCAAACCCTGATAGATATCATTTTCCGTGATCACCAGAAATGCAGCATCTACAAGGCAGTGTTCTCTCTATCGAACTTATCGAACTTATCAAAACTACCATATATACGACTGATATTGGCAATAGCTGAAGTATTAAAAACATTATGTTGTGATAATAAACATAAAAGAAAGTGTACACTTCGCAAATTCGTGAGATTTTCAACCGTTTCTGGAAACTTACTTATGATCAAAGACGAGCTTTTACCTGAAGAATATTATTGGCGAAACTCTAATTAAAACATCTCCAATTAACTACTCTGAGATATAAACCCACCAACGACCGATTTCTATATGAAGTACTTTCAAATTCGCAATGAGTAGTATACATCTTCAGTAAAAAAAAATGGACGAAATCGTTTAGCTAAGCATATCTAGAAATTTGAAATATATGAAAGTATTTAAGTTAATAGTTAATTTGCACGGCATATTTGACACCTACTCCGCGATATTAGGATTCTTAACATTAACGTATGGTTGTCAAAAAAGAAAATATATCTTTTCCCGTGCTTGAAGAGGAGGAATGCAAAACATGTTGGAGTATGAACCTTCGTGATAGTAGAGATGATATTCTTTAACACACTGACACAAAAATAGTTCGTATTATTCCGCAAGTATGGAAAAGCGTTTCTCAAACATAATTAAAAAGATTCTCTTAAGAAAGAATCTCCGTTTACTTTGAAAGTTTTGTGCCTGCGGGGAGAGAATGTCACGTAAGACTAATTGCTGTTTTTTGGAATTAAAGTATCACTGGACGAAGAGATCAGGAAGATATCACAAGTACTTTCTATGCTTTGAAAACAGAGAAACTTGAATGCAATAATAATTTGGCTTGATAATTGTTTTAAGCCCGAACAAAAATTGATGATCAGTTATCTGATCTACTTTATAATAAAGTATAAACAAATTGTTGCAAGTGCAAGGAAAAACTTACGACTTTCCATACTATAAAGAAGCGGTAGCACAAGCAAATAAAGTTGTAGTTGAAAAAAAAAAGAATGTAATTTCATAATTATTTTAGTCGGATTTTATATGTACCTCAGCATAAATTAAAGAACAGATCAATTGAGCTTTTCTAAGTTGCATTTTATAGATCATTGTCCAACGAAGAGACTAAAAACACATTTTTGAAGTATCTCGTTGCAAATAGGAACCAATTAATTGCTTATAATTTTTTCAAACATATTGAACCGAACCGATAGTATGGAACGACCGGTACCATTGAGTATTTCTTTTAGGAAGAAGGAAAATACTTAAAAGATTCTGGGACACGTTATGTCATGCAACAGAAAATGAGATTGTTACCTTGTTATCATTCATTGATGATGATATGGAGCATTGTTCTTTACCAACGTACTAGATTTTGAATTTAATGCTTAGGAAAAGTGTATTATCTTATACAGCAATGAAAAATTTTGAGTTGTCGTGATTTTTCGAGGCTACTCACATTTCATTTAACCTTTTCATGTTTCTACGGCTATAAAAAAAATTATAATTTTGGTTTTCTCCATTATTATTTTTTTTTGTAGGTAGTGCATTTCTGCTTATCACGGCAGTCATCTCCTTCATCCATTAAAATTTAATATGGTCATTATATATACGTATCGAAATAAACGAACGTGCTTGAAGCATAATACAGCAGAGATGAATTTCGGTAAATTTGAATAGGATAGAAGAGACCTAAATGAAATAAGTTCACTTGACGATGTCTGGCTGTTAATTGAAATAGCGAATATATGCAAACCTTTACGACTTTAATTTGAGTTGTCAGGAATTTATTACATTTCGACTAATTAAATTATTGTAATCTACCTGGATACCGAAACAGTCGACTATTGAAATATGTTTCGGAGTCTTCACACGTCTACCAAATATTCATATTTCTGTTTAGTGACATTTTGTAAATACTCATTTAACCTGAATTTTTAGTATAATTCAGAGAGGAAAAAAAATATTCGAGTAAGGTTTCTGTATCCACTTTTTCACAAATCTACTATATTAGCTTTTATTTTTTTTTTCTTGAATAAAACGTATCTCAAGATACGAATTCCAATCGATTTGGAAAACGTATATTGTCGTGAATCAAACTACTCTATTTCTTACAATTTCGTCTCAATCAAGTGATGTTGTCTAGAAACAAATAATACGAGTAAGGAGTATCAAGAAACATATACCACATATTGAAGGTTGGAACACTAAATTTGAACGTGAAGTATATCAATTTCCGAAATGGAATTTGAGTTATTCGTTGCTAAAGTTTGACAAAGGAAAATCTGAGTATTTAATCTTGATTTTCTTGTACATTTAGTTCGAAGATAAATCAACTTATCACCTACAAACCCAAAATAATTCTAAATGCTGTAAATACTAAAGCAGTATGTAGTAGTAGTAATCACTTCCACAAACGCTTTTTTCACTGATATAGGATAAGAGATAACAGAATTAGCGGTGAGTATTGGAATTCGATATTAGTCAAGAAGGTTTAGTTGACCGTTATTTATTTCTCATGGTGATTGATATATACCCTACAATTATATTTGATATTCAAAATATATTGTAGGTTCCATCAGTAAAATGGAATATAAAAAAATTCCACCAGTTTAAAAAGTGAAGGACCAATAATAATAATCAAAACACAATCTTAATAGTCTCTATTTTTTGTTTCCATTTCTTAAGCTTGCCAAATCCTTTTTGCCGGTCTTTCGCTCTCCATTCTCCAAACTATCTATGCTGTTGTTTTTCAATTGTTCTAATTACAGTTTCCAAATTTAAATCTTCTTTTATTGCTTCGTTTCTTATTTGATCTTTTCTGTTAACACCTCTTACTCTGCATCTTTTCTGTTGCTTGCATTTTGCTTTTGTGAAAATTTCTCCTCTCACTATAATGTATAATGAGTTGAAGTATTACACACGTTCCTTTCGGTATTTTTTGTTATTTCTTTTCTTCCCGCAAAATGTCTTTTTAACGCATAATAAAGTTCGATTGCCTTGTGGTTTTGTGTTTGAAAAACGCTTACTTTTTTATTTTTTATCTATTTCTATTTTGAATTATTCTACTTTTTCCCGTACCATCATTTTTGTCTTCTTCATATTGATATTCGTATTCCTTGAAATTGCCTCATGCTTAGCGAACAATACTAATTGGTCAGCAAAAACACATTTAGAAATTCTATCCTTGTATCTATTAGAGTATTAGACTTTTATTTTTACTTCTTCAATACATCATCTATAATTATTATAAATAGTGCCGGATACAATACCCCCGGTTCACTCCTAATTATGTTGTGAAATTATTGGATTCGTTACTAATAGTCCTCACCTGGTTCCTCGTTGTTTTAATTCCAACACCTCTTTGTTGTGAATTTTTTCATATTTCAATTCTTTGGACGCTACTTAATATACTTTTTGAACAAATCCGAGGTATACTTTTTTATTTGTTTCCAGTTCTTTTTCTATTACCCCTCTAATTTGTTTTCTATTATTGTCTGTTCTCCTGTTCTCTGAGATACTGTCGTGAACCATCAGTACCACGTTTAGCCATGTTATGTCTTCATGAGGATTGTAGATTGCTTTCTCACCTCTTTGGAAATCTGTTGAAATCATACCTATTTTCTAATCTGTCGAAATTTCTTACTTCCAAATTTCATTTTTCATATTATTTTGTCTTGCTTCAGCTCTTCCAAGCTTCTTTATTGCTTGTTTTACTTCTCATCTTTGATTCAGTTGGTTTTTCTAATCGGTTCTACATTAAATAGTTACCAAATTATCACCTACACTGCTATATAATACCTCCATCTAGTCTTAATACAACACAATTTTTATTTTTTGTGAGTTTAATATTGTTCGAATTCACCTTTCTTAACTTCGATTCTCTTTTCCTGCTTATTTATATCTTTTAGCTAAATTTTGGCCATGCTCTTTCTTTCTCTGCAATGTCTCTGCAACTTTTTTCTTAGAGCTTTATAAATCCGTAGTCTCAAGTTGTCTTATTTAGAAAAGAGACAGAAAAAATAATAATTTCATGATTAAATGAAATTAAATTCTTAAGCTTCTGCGGAGAAAAGTATTAGTTTGACTTGTATATTCAGTTCAATTTATAGAGTGCACAATATAATCGGGAAAAATAATGACGTATTATCGAGAAAAAAAATGTATCTGTTCCTTTTATGACTTCAGAAAAAAGCACGAAGTAATAGATCAAGTGCAACGATTAATAGAAAAACTATGGAAGAAAAGGGCAACGATATTTCTGAAATTGGCTCCAGTTTGATATCAAAATTCGAATATTATCTCAATCAACTTTTACCACATTTCACTGCTAAGATTAGTGTAAGAACAAGCATCAAATCAAGTCAATACATGCACGAGAAGATTGCACAATAGACGCAATACAACCCCTCCTGAGTATTTTTAGATGTAAAGAGCAGATAAACAAGGCAAATTGGAAAAACTCCTCCAGGAATCAAACAAAGATTCTAGAACAAGATAGTGATGGGTATTATGACAGATCCTTGGTATGTAAAGAAACTCCACAGCAACCTCCTCAGAGACTATAGAGTGGATAATGTAAAACGTAAAATAAGAGAGATTAAAACAAAAATGATTAAACTTGGTGAGCTAATTAAGTAGTTGAATACAGATAAGAAACAACAAAACCAAAAAAAAAACACTATTGAGTTAAATATTTTGAGATAAAAATTATTCAATGTTATTTCTAAATTAGTTGTTAAATTCCATAGAAGAATTGGGTTATTGTATCCTATATTTTCATAAATGATAATGTCTTTTATGAGGAGGTGAGAGTAGTCAGCTATAATTTCAATTCCATTCCATAAAATACAATATTCAATAGGTCGAAAAAATACCCTTCTCCGTTTCTCGTCTTGGGTATAAGCTATTATTATATCATTGAATATTTCGAGTGTAAAATAAAGAGAAACAATATCATGTAAAACTTAATAGCCCGATACTTTATTTGAATAAAGATAGAATCTGCCCTAGAGACAGAAACATCCTTTATCCCTTTTAAAATTACCCTTACTGCGACACCGACGAAACGGTTAACCAACCCCATTGTCTCTAATTACATATGCCTGCAATTCGCACATACACATCCACCGCGAAAGGCACAAAAAACTTTTTGCCACGCTACCAGAGGAGAGAGCACCGTCACAACTCACGGGACCCATACATATATCCGCTGTATTCTGGGAAGAGTCGTTCCATGTACTCCGTAAAGGTTTTTGTCATATATTTTGATATAATATAGCTCGCGTGGATACCCGAGAGATATTATTAGTCCGGCATTTTCTGCGTCTCTGGGGGTTCTAAGACCCAACTTGACGTTTCGGAGTATATACGTGACGTCAGTAAATAAAGATGAGGCTATATTTATATTTACGACACTTAAAAAACGCTGGTTGGAGTATAAGCAGTCACTCATCCGGAGGGTTACTTTTCCTGGGGAATATTTGAATAAATACGGATTTCATTCGTTTTTGGGTAAACAAAAAATTGAATATCTTTCAAGTTTATGTATAAAGCATACAGGAATTTAATTTCAATACAAGAAAAAATGATTATAATACTCGTATATAGATTCTAAAAATTATGCTGACTAACATTTCTTTTAAAATGTTTAGTCCTCCATCAGAAAATTTGAGGAAGATTTATGAGAGATGTACAAGTCATTTGTAACGAATGCGGCAGGAAGTCAGGATTGTACGACGCAAAAGTGATCCAGTCATTGATTGATTGAATTTTATTTTAAAATATAAAGAAATCAAGGACATCATCTGATATGAAACGCAAGAAATGATATGTACTGGTCAATTAGAAATTAGCGAATTTGTAATTGTATGTAAATAAAATATCCGGATATTTCCTCTCGCTGAATATATATTCTTGGTACAATTGATTGTTCAGAGCGCGGATAAATCAAAATTATTGAAATCGAAAGCTGAATTCTATCTTATAGCTCTAGAAGATTTTCCGATTTATCAATACAAATTTTTAATTTTGAATAATTCAATAAGAAAAATCTGTAGGTGTAAGATCTTGAGACCTTTGGGGGCAACTTTACTTATTCTCGTCTTGCAATCGACCTTCCAAACAAACACAACTTTGAAAAAGAGTGTGCCTATTGTGGAGGTGCCCCATCTCGTTTTAACCAAATATTATTATCTGGTTAGAATTAGAATTAGGATAGGAGAGCACTTGGAATCATATTAGCAGGGACGGATGTTAATCCAAGTTTGAATCTCTCGTTATTTTCTTCTCTGGCATGCCAAACGGCAATGCTGCAAATAATTTTATAGGTTTCTAAAAAAGTCATAAAATCATGATAATAAAAAATTGAGAAACAAAAAGGAATCAGGAACATGGAGTGAGATCCCTGGTATGCTCACTGGATACTGTTCGGTGAATTACCGTTTAGAGAACAACGGAGAAGCTCCCGACAGCTGATGTTGTTTCTCAAAGGAACTAAATTAAATAGTCACTTTGTGACTTAGTCCTGTATGCGATAGTTCAACTAATCTAATGTACATACCATAAGAATTCAAGTCTTTCAACTTTTCCTGCATACAACTTACTTGATATTCATTTTTAAAAACTTCATCTATTTTATTCTGAATTATAGTAGAATAATTGTCAAGGTAGAACAATGAAAAACCAAAAATGTTTTTTGAGTATCACATATCACACATGATGTATTCCGATCTAACCACACGAAATCAATTGGTTCAAATCAAGATTTAGCTATAACGATGCATTGAATTCAAGGCTATCCTAAAAAATAGATTGGACAACAGTCAGCACAGTCTAGATGAAGCATTTCTTTAAAACATACCTTTAGATATTCTTTACCATCGGTTCTAAACATCGGTATTCATTATTTATTCCCAGATATTAATTTTCAGACGGTGCCGGTGTTCAATTTGATCTTAAGTCATCCAGTTAGAGTTGAATTATGAATATTGACTGATCCATTGAAGCAGAATTCAGCCTGAATGTAAAACTTGATTTGTTCAATAAAACGTAGATTTTTTTTACACAAACTGCGGAATGTCAATAGCTTCCAGGAAGGTTGATTCATTTGGGTTACTAAACGGATCTAGTAACCAATTTTCTCCACTTGAAAGGAGCTGTAGGAGCTATGGTGTCGCAAGCACTCCATTGTGATTAGGCACTTGTGAAGTTTTAGCAATCGTTCACTTCCTTGTATATGAATACAAATATTTTTCCCAATTTTTTGATAGAATCGGAAAATTGATATATTAATCCAATAAAGCAGAGGATTTCACATTTTCAGTAAAGTCTATTCGAATATCAAAAAATGCTTCTTTGACTCTGTCATGTGATGGTTGATGTACATTACAATATTTAGTATTCTACTGGTACATCTGGAAATAATCGTAGATTAAATCCTTTACATTGAATTGTTCGGTATCTGGAATAACCACTATTTTGTACTGAACAAAGATTTGTGCATCCACATTCAAATTCGTTCCAATCCACTTTAACATAGTAATAATAGAAAGTATTAAAAGTATGGAATTAGTCAATCTCAGTTTACATTGCACAACAAAGGAGCTGATGAGATCATAATTTTGAATTTTTGTATACCTATATGTATTTCGAAATTCCTCTTTTGGTGTATATACAATATATTTTCATTTCTTAGGAGATTTTTTACGCTTTCATCAATTTCTAGTCGAATTTTCATAAATGTATATCCTGCTTCCTAATATATCTTCATAACTATAGCAATATAAGAATTTTTATAGGGCTGTGTGTGCTCCGCTATACACCCAATAAAATGTTTGCGAAAACGTTATTCAAAGAATTTTTTTCATTCAAAAAATCCTAATACTGTCATCTTGTCTTCTTACTATCTTGTCCATTAAATTTTTGATACCCGACGTAACGATGATATAAATTAAATTCATTAATATAAATTAAACGGCAGCCTCGATGCTTCCAGAAAGTAATTTTAAAAGGAAAATTTATGAGCGCTTCATTATTGCTTTTTTGTCGAAATTAAGCAATTAAGAGACGTTAAGTTTGAACGTGATGAAATAGATCTAACAATATCATCATGGACAGTCAATTAATCCAGAAAATATATAACTAGATGTAATGAAAGAGATAGAATACTCCAAAATTATGATAATAACAGTCACCTGATTCAGCTCTTAGAATTCACTTGAGTTAGATGAAGGGATTGAATGCAATCAATCAAATCAATAGATTATGACTTTCAAGTTCAGTTAAATTTTATTGGAATGATTACTCAAAACGTATTTCAATTCTACAGCACTATTATTTTACATAATCTTAAAAAAGAATGAAAAGAGTATTTTGCGTCATGAAAATTCCAACGTCAAGTATTAATCACAGGACGAAATACACACTCAGAATAGATATGTTCTACCATTTTTCGGAACTTCACAAACAGGTTTTAGTCATGGTATCAAGGGCTGCTAGCGTAAACTATTTAAGTATCAATTGAAACTTAACGATATATTTATTTTTTGTGTAAAAATCGTGGAGATGCCGTGGTTCGGAAAGACGTGCTTTGTAGCTTATTCCACAGGCCTACAGTTCAGAAAAGAAAGGAGTTCAAATAAACTGATGTTCTAGGTGCCTTCAGGCGAACTCAGTGTTCATGAGCTACGTCTCTCTGTCGAGTAAATCTTGCAAATACTGCTCTAGGTGGGATTATGTTGGACAGCTTGGAAGAGCATCTGCTGTGGTTGAGATAGAGTCAGATCAGCGACCTGTTCCAGGCTATCTAAGTTTCTGGTCAACTCTAAGCGTCAAACATCCTCAGAGTATGCTTTGGAGCAGAGCTCCATATTTGTAAGCCATACTCTAAAGATGAACGAATCTGGTCCTTGTAGATGATGATGCTTTGCGGAGTATATAGCTCCTTAGTCTTGAAACCGGCTCCAAGATTTTATTGAACTGCGTTAGTTAATTCGGCCACGTGATTATGCCAGGATGTATTGCTCTCAATCTCAACACCTAATAAGCGAATTTGCCATAATGGTGATATTTAATGTCTATACAGGACCAAAGACTGAGCCGCAGTATCAAAAACCAAGGATTTTTAAATGTTTCAATAGAATTTTTGATACAGTGATCATTTTATTAAAATTTGGAAATACAATTCGTGTGTTTCTTACTTGACAAAAACTATTTGTATACATACGAACAAACAAAGAATGCTGATAGGATTTGATGATTTCATCTAACAGGGCAAAACTAAGGAGAAGTTTGTGATAGTCGTTATTTTTAATTAGTATGGATTTTCTATTAGAAATAAACTTTTTTTCTGTTACTCTTGTGAGGATCATAAAAAATGTTATGATACAAAATCAGGCTCCACTTATTGTTCAATAGTTGAACAGTTTCTAAAACTTTTCTTCGTTAATGTTATGAATCTTAAAATTTTACAGGAATTGTTTTAAATAACTTTTCTTGTTCAATCAAATAACTTTTTAATTATATTTTTTCATACGTTCTTATCATCAAGAAATTATATTTAACTCAGAAATTCGATATTTGAGCATCTTCAAAATATTCACGTTTTGAATGAATCAGTTACATTTCAAATTTGTTACATAATTCACCATTCTGATGTTTTCACTGGTCCCTTAGCAATGAAACTTAAAAATAATATAATTTGCATTTTGAAATCAGTTTATCAAACCATTCATTGTACTAATCAATAATTCTCACAGTTTAATTATAAGTGTCCAATAATAATGTAAATTATAAATATCATACAAAAATCATTCAATAAAGTGTAATTATCTGTTTTCTACGTACTGTAGTGACGTTGAACACCATTATATTATGGTAAATAATCGACGTATTTTCTTCTAAAAATGGTATTACGTTTACGAACTCACAATATGAAGTTTGGCTTTGCCAAAAAAGGCAGATTAAAGTTGTCTCCTGTCGTAAATCCTTACTACTCCAAATAATGTAATCGGATATTTCCACCTAACTTACAGAAAGCTGTCCGTCAAAGAAATGCGAAATGTTCGGCTTCTCGTTTATCCACCTTTTTCAGAAACAAAAAGGATTCGAAACGAAATGGAAGACATGTGAACTTTCTCTAATATCATCTAATGTGGAAAATTGAAAGACGTTATATCGCGAAGAAGTTCGTTATAAGTTTTTCCTAAACATGTAATATACAAATTTTTTTTCTACGGATACACTAGAATGTTCCACTCGTCTCATCGCTGCCACACCTTGAAATGCAGTGAATTGAATGCGATATTTCAGTGAAAATGATTTCTCACAGTAAGTAAGATGACTCAAATCAACCACAAATTGTGACATGTCGAATTGATATGGCACGTTTTCCATGTCTCCACCAGTATCGAAATGTAAGGAGATTCTCTAGGTTTTGCGGCAAAAATGGGTTCGTTTTCTTACAGTTAGTGATAATTTATGGAAATGAGTGGGACTTATTGTTCTTTTTTGCCCTTTTTATGATACTATGTGGAGGTGGGAATTATTTTTAGACACCAAATGTACATTAACAATGTATTCATGTTCCGCTCTTGGCCATTGCGATTATTGGACTATACAGTTAGCTTATACTTGCACTTCCCATTAAGTCCTGAATTTCCCTTGAGTGAAGGCATTCCAATCTCTCTTCTCCATGCTGTCACATCGTTCATGCACCATGTTTTACGGTTAGCATTGTCATAGATGATGTAGTTTCAAGTCTATAGCTACCGAAGATATGAACTCTGTGTGAATTTCAGGTGGTGTTACTTATAAGTGGAATTACGCTCTACCAAATAACAAGTGAAAAAAATTGTCGCACTCTCGCGCGAGAGACTATTGCTCAGTTTTTCAATAAACAATTTAATCAGCTTCCAACGAACTAAAACCTAGCCTAACCTAACCTACCTCACCTTATGCATGGATAAATTTCTATGATTTTTGACCCTTTTTTGAGGACAAGCGAAAATTATTTAATTTTAACATGATTATCAATGCAACAACAAAAAAGAAAAAAAAATATTGTGTTTCAAACAGATTTCTATTTTGATATTCATGTTGTAGGTGATCTATCAATCAATGTAATTTTGCAAATTTTTTAATATCAAGTGATATTTTGATGAAGACCACAACAGGTTGAAACGTCAAATTTTCTCCTTCAAATCTACAGCTATACAGGAATTAATTGCAAAAAAAACTATAAAAATGCATTAAAAAAGCTTATAATCATTGATGTATTCAAAAAATTGTTTCCAGAGTTCAGAGGACTTACATTACATACAAAATATGACGATAATTGGACTAAAGTTCTGTGCTTGGGAGATAATGTAATTTCTCCCAGTTGTTTTATGGATATATTATTTTAATTTCACGGTGTAAATCAGTTTAATATTTTGTGACATGTGATTCTTATTTATTGATTTTATACCGAAAATTCATTACACTTCGACTTATTGATGGCAAAACTAACTATAATTTTCAAAAAATTTCTAGGTTTTTCTTATAATAAAAAATATCCACAGAAATGTAAACATATTTTCATCTACCTAATTGCTTCACTAGCAACATAGAATGTTGCTCTTACAAGATTTGTTTTTTTTTCGATTCTTTTCAATAGAAATAGGGTTCTTTGTTTAACTTCGGGAGCTGAAAGGATCAGTTCTAAAACTGAACGATCTTTTCAGCTTTTACGTCAAATTTCAATTACGTTTATATTTAACAAACAGATCAGCTTTGAACGTGAACTATTCAGAAAGTAAGGAAATACGAGAAAAATATTTTATATTCTTATCTGAAATCACGTTTCAAATTCCATTTTTTTGCACAATTGCCAAAAAATTATATTAGTGGTCAAGTTTTGAAAAACTACGTTTGCGATATCAACCTCTTAGTGACAAACACTAGTAGCTTCATTTTTTAGAAAAAGTGGAGATCAGGACTATAGAGAGAAAGCCTCTAATTTGAATGGATAAAGATGTTCTTGATGAAGGCTTGCGTGTGAATTCCAGCATTGGAATTTAAACATAAAATTTTTTGTTTGTTTTCAACTACTACTTTTGGTTGTGTGAAATTCTTCGATACCATCCACAATATATGAAGGAGCTACGTTCAAGAAGTAGGAGCAGACCTTGGATATTGTGTGTTACCCTCGATTATTTTTACTTTCGCCGCCAATTGTCACCAGTTATAGTTCGATCAAGTGATGAATTTTCAATAGTGCACCCATGCGCTCACCTTTATGTTAATATGTAAGCAAAGTTTCCAACCATCATGCACAAAATGGTGGTAGCCTATCATAGATATATCAATTTCAAACAACAAGATCCATCAAACTGATGAAACGCTACAAGAAATTTCTTTATTGTGAATATTTTCTTTAACTGAAGCAACCAATTCGTTAGTCACACTGATATATATATGTATATATATATATATATATATATATATATATATATATATATATATATATATATATATATATATATATATATGGAAAGAAACAGGTGACGTGTAAAATTTCACTATAATATGCCGACTCAGTTGTAAGGTATGAATACAAAAAAATATATAATCAGCGAATGACTGACGGCAACAAACATCCATTACTTTTTGAATAGCCCTCGTAGCACAAAGGAATTGCAATCGTACAGATTAATTAATTAGTTAATTTAACTATAATTTTATCATTATTGAAGGGTGTGCAAGGTTAGTATAGCGAGAAACCAAAAAAAATGTAATACTATGGAGTTAACGAAGCATTTTTTAAGTATGTCTTACTCTTTTAAAAAATTTTCTAGATCTTGTATATTTATAGGAGTGGGTACATGATATAGATATATATTTTCAAGAATTTTACGATAATATTTAACGAAATCAAAATCGCTGTAGCTACTATCAGATTTTAATATTTATATCATTTATGTACGTAATACAAAACTTGTAATGTGAGCCTTCATAAAATTATGTTGTATTCACCTTAGAATATGCAAAATACCGTTCTCATAAAACATATCTCCAAATCTCTGCCATATTTTATCACGTCTTTCTGGAAATAAGCGAACAAACATCGTAATCAGTCATCAATAATTCGATATACAACATTGGAAGAAATTGTACAGAATATAGAAATATCTAAAGCTTTGTTCGCGGGTCTGATTCCGAATCAGTTTAGGGACCGATCGCATGCGCACTGTCAAAATTGTCGTTTGCGGAGAGGGAGAAGTAATCGACTTGGAATTATGTTGTGATCCGTAACTTCAAATCAAAGAAATTTTTGAATATATTTTGAAGAAACATTTAATCAAGTAGATTTGATGAAAATTAAAAAAAAAACATTAACAATGTCATTAATCATTATTTGAGTAAATTCAGAGAATAAACAGAAGTTATTCGTACTTTTAGATTATTATGTAAAGAAGTTCTGTCAATTATTCAACATCAAATATTAATTACTACTCATTAACATCTTTATAGGAATTCGTTCAGAAACGAGAATGGCAATATTATGATTCTTTATGACAAGATAACTTTACAACAAAGTTATTAAGTATATTTTACAAAATATATCTGTGATTTAATAATTTCATTTAATTTACAGCTCAAGTCATGATTAAATCTCACTTCATAATACAAAATGTAGCATGTCTAGGCAATAAGATAATTTACGTTTTATATAAATATTGTAAGTGTCATCAACTGAATAACTATTTTCATTATATAATTCCACTCAGTGTTATGAAAATGTAAATAATAATAATAAATGCACTTTGATATTTGACTAACCATAATGGTGTGTTATTTATAATATATTGTAGTTGATAATTCAAATTTCACATTTGATTTGTATTTGGTGAAGGGTGGCCAGAGTGACACACAAAGTTTTGTAAATCGGAAACTTTTGTTTGTTTTGAAGTAAAAAATTCCCTAAAAAAGCTACTACAAATAAACTTACTCCATATAAATTTCTTTATAAAATCTGTGATAATATAATAAATGTACGAAAATAGGAAATGACTTAGCGAGCAGTAATGGTTGTCATAACTCACGCAGATGAAATATGCAGCAGGAGACTGCTGTTATTCAATTAAGTCTAATTCAATTGAGTGAGTTATGACCATTACACAAGCTGGATAATATAATTTATCGACTACTATAAGAATAGGTAAATACCAAGATAAAAGTACGAGAAAGAACTTTATTAATAAATTTGGATAGCTACCTATAACCAAGTTGTTTTGTTTATAAATAAAATTAAATGTAAAGTTCAAACAAGCAGTCTTTTGAATATACAGGACTAAATTTTATTGGTACTTTCTCTGAAGAGCAATTATTAATTAGCTCACCTAAAGATATACTGAACACATTGTTACTGCCACTATAGTTCAATACAAATATTACAAACGGTTCCAAAAATTCCAACTTAACCTAAAGACAAACAGGGCTGCAATCGCCTTGCTTAATCACTTCTTCTAAAGTGTGATAAATGTTGACCTTGTACTGAAAAATTATGTTTTGTCTATGAATTTTCTGTAAATGTGTTTCACTTATGTTGGTATTTCACTTTAATTTCTGAGTGCATTTTTGATTTTTGAATTTCAACCTGTACCTGTATAAGTTTTATCATAAGCTTTTATATATTTTATATATGAAAGAACTTACATTTCATGCCGGTGGATGAGGTTTGGTATTTAGATTGGGTTGGAGTGAGGGCTAAAAATATGTAATCATTCATTGCGTAAATAAGAAGAGGGGAGTTATGAAAAAGTTATTTTACAGCTGTATTAAAAAAAAGATATTGAACCTCCAATATATACCCCTCCTATATCTCTATATCGCTCTTTGCAAATTGTTCAAAACAGTGCAGTATTTTTCTGTTATTTCTCCAGGACGTGCGTCGTTTATTCTTCCACATCTTAAACAGACTCAAATCTTGTTCCTGTCAATGCAGATTTCAGTCATTTTCAATTGCATCCAATTTGTTAATACAAATATTTATGCGAACTTTTTGTTGTTCAAATGTTAACATTTACCTATAGATTCAGCAATCGCAAGAATACTTAGCCGAGGGTCAAATTGATATTTTTATCCGTTTTTGACCTGGAAGGGTGACCTGAACGTGAATCATCTTCAACATCTCACTTATCCTCATCATCAACGCATAAACCACTCAGAAGCACGTGTATACAACAAATATTCATTCTTGTACACTTGGTTCAATAAATTTCAAGTTTAAGTTGCAGTTTTCCCAAGTTTAATATGAAATTTAACAACAATCTGCTGTTCAGTTTTCACGTTGATAATTTTTACGACAAAATAAAAAAGCAGTCCCTATACAAACGAATGTCATTGGTCATTGATAGTCGTTAACTTTTGGCTCCTACGTACTTTTCCTGTAGCAGCGCTATTCTCGCTACTTAACAGCCACACCTCGTAGTATTGAATATTTTCTCATAAGTGAGCTGTGCATTGTTTCATTATACCTGGAAACAATTAGGCATCGTTGTAGATCAGCGTCTGCTCCATAGTTTTGATTAAAAGTATTATTGAGATGTTGGTGAAACCTGAATCTCGTTATTTTATTTTCAACCTGAAATATTGGAAAAATAAACTTTCGTAAAACTGCTATTGATCATTCTACGAAATTCTTTAAGACGAATATTTCCAGTATCTTTTCTGGCCACCTGAAACATTACTCGCAATAATAACTATTGATAAATTTCGATACACTGGTTTTAGCATGTAGATAACTCGTTTTGGTTCATGAGAAAATATTAATTACTTTTAATTATGTGAAATTTTTCGATAAGGTTCTACTTGCAAATCATGAAAATTTACTTTACAAACTATAAGAGTTTCCAATTTTTCATAGACAAATCAAGTTCGATTACGCGTTTCACCTCCTCGAGCTTTTATATTCGCTTGCATTCATTGGATTGAACTTGCTATTAAATTTTGATAATTGCTTAAGGAATATTTACCTCAGAGAACTGAAAGCTCTCATTCTTGCTAGCTCATTCAGGTAAATGTAAGATGTCGAAATAATATTTGTAGATTATTGGATTTAAATCTCGGCTGTATACTAGCTACTCAAAGCTCTGAATGTTAATTCCATCCATGTATAACAGTACTGACAAAGTCAAGTAGTTCATTATCGATTATGAAAGAGAAAGAATTTCGAAAACACATCGTGGATTAATAAGAACAATTTTGAAAGTGCATAAAAACACATTCCCCAATTACCACCAATTGATTCCTTAGGAAAACTATTATAATCAATAAATATTTCTTCTTCGGTACAGTCTTTCCAATCCAAGCGGGATTTCTTTTGTGAACATCACTATCTACACTAGCAAACATTTATTTTTATGATCTGTGATTTTTAGTGAAGTAGCTCGTCTTCTGTTAGCCAATCCGGCTTCCTTTGGTCTTCTCCAACGGTTTTTAGTGCATTACGTTGCCTTATACTAGTATTATTTTTGTTTCTTAATACTTGTTTCCGATGAAAACGAATATCATTTCTCTAACCCTTTTTTTGGCATTGATTATGCTTTTAATAACGTATTTCGATTTCGTTCCCGTCTTCTAACCATTTGATTTATTATTGAATGCCACATATAGTAAATTGTTCCTATAACAAAGGTAGGTTCTTGCATACTCGATAATTTTTTCCACCAAAATTGTTGGATATCAACCTAGTAGAATAATCTACTGAAGAATAATGGATATTTAATCAGCTGCCCAAATAATGAACCAAGTAAACTGAAAAAATTTTTCGGCTCAGTTGAATATGCGTTAATTTTGAGTAGAAGTATATGTATAATTAATATTAACCTAATACTTTTCAAGTAAACGGTGATTTATCAGTATTTACCTATAATTCAAATATAGGATTATCATTTCCGACAATTACAAAATCATGTAGATAAAGATATAGTTTCCTGTACTATGTAGAACTAATTAAGAAGATTTTAATCTGGATGAAAAAAGAGTTGACAACGTTGTTTTCAATATTAACTATAAAATTATATAAATCAACAAAAACTGAAGAAAAAATTATAAAGATAGTATCAAGTAGAAGTTTTAGGATTAGGGAACATAATAAAATAAAATTCCTTCATATTTCAAACTTTTCGACTTCTTAACATTGGAATCCTAGTTTAAGGAGCTCGCAATTTCAAACTGTTGTTAATGACGTACAAATGAATCCAAATCTTGAAAGGTAATGTAATGATTAACCAACTAGTGAGTAGTAAGCTTAGTTTAGTTCCACTCACTTGAAAATGACTATTTACTTTGGGAAAACCTTGTATATTTATCGTTTAACATTGGTTAAATCCGATGTTAATAATAAATTATTTTGGAAAGTCCTAAAGACATTTCCAAAACAACTATTAAAATAACCCCGCTGCAATTTACATAATCTAAGAAGGCAGCTACCTGCACCGCTAAAGATTATGAGGATTACGATGATGTAATTTACTTTAATTTGTTCTAACTACTTACTGTAAACATGAAAAAGTTAAAATTCTTGTAAGCTATTAAAATGATTGGAAATATATTTATTAATTGAGATTTTGTGCTAAAATATTTAAAATGCTTAACAGTAAAATAGAGAGTGTTCCGGGACTTGTTAGAAAGAATTTGAATTATAAACATGATGTCCAAGATATCGTATTTATAAATAATGTTTCACCATTTCAATATTTTATAAAATATAATTAAAAATTGAATAAGCCAAAACGAGAAATGAATTTTTGAATAATTATGTAAATAAATAATATCGATCATACGACATCAAAATGGTTTTCAAATATCATTATAAATATGAATGTACTAAATAAAATAAATGTTATTGTGAATAAAATTCGTTCATTAAAGGATATGTCATTTGAAATGCACCTATAGATTGACTGTTATTTTTGTGATAATAATTTAGGCACTAAATAACATGGTGACTATGTATGAATCCAACAATACAAATAAAATTCAATTAATAGTAAGATAATGTGTTTTTGTTGACTATATTCTACCAAAAACACCCCAGAATTGAAAAAATTGTGTATATTATCCTGATCCCGATTTCCTTTTACTGTTAAATCAGTTTCATCCTTTATGAGGATACTAGTAATCAATTTTTTACCCTAAATTTTTTTTAGATTTTCACACAATTCGTATATTTACAGTTATTATTTTCTTGTTGGAAAATAAAAGTGCTTGCTTGAAAAGTAGCACTGTATTCGAAAGTAAATAATCTATACAGCATACGTTTCGAGTTTGGAGAAGCCACGTTCTTTAATATTTGTTTGATGGCCATTAATATGACCAATTCAATCTTTTATTCAATCAAGATTCCTTTTTCAGAAAAAGAATAGTAGCTACATATTTTTCATTAGACTTTTGACTGCGAGCGTGCGACTTGAGTTGATTGTTTGCTCACGTGTGTAGGCTTTTAAGCTACAATTCTTATTTTGGTCTCTCGAGCAATTGCTATGGGTCCGATTTCGTTCAAAATTAGCATACATGGCTTTTTTGGCGGCGGATTGATTATATTAGAGTTTGGTTGAAAACAAATGAATATTTCGAGGGGTCGCAGTGCAAAAAAGTCGTTTTTGACCTTTGCTCACCTCTGCAGGTCAAACGAAAAGCGACTGAAAAATGAAATTTCCATCTCCACCCCTCTCCATTTTATGGTCATTTTTGTTATATTTTCTTATTTTTTGGCCAGAAAAAGTTTAACTAGAGGGTTCGAACTTCGCATGCAAGTAGGGGTGATGTTGAAGAATTGTCTTTCTCAAGTTCAAAGTTTTCTTCTTCAGTTCTTCTAGCACAAAACGCCCGAAATCATTTTGATCGTTGTAATTGTTGAACTGGACCGCCTCCTATTTAATGAATAATACGAGTATAATCGTTGCTAGGGTGATTTTTTTTACTTCCCATTTTCGAAATTTCTTGTCATTATGACAATTTTTTCTTTGTTGTCAATTGGTATTGAACAAGAGGGTTCGAGACCACCGGGTCTATTGAAATTATGAATTTTCATTTGAGAGAAAGAGTTAACTTGTGAAATGAAAAGTTATTGAGGAATAGCAAATTTTCCATATAAAGAAATAAGATTGAAGAGAATTGATATCATTTCCAAGAAACTCATTTTATGGAAAGATTTGTTTGTGTATTAGTTAAATTCTTCATTCGACGAAAAATTCGACTGTCGTGATGGAGCTCTGCTGCTCACGGCTTTTTTATATATAAGCGACCAATTTTCTTATCTTCCTGATTTCTATGTTATGCTTTGTTGTTGCCCCCATTTTTGATTAATAAGCTAGAACTATAATGATAGAATGATTGCTTTAATTTGGTTTACATTTAATTGGAAAATTATTTGATGACTTACTACTCCTAAATAGCCGTAAAATTTCATATAATGATAAAATCTGTTAAATCGTTAATTATATGGCACCGTGTCCATTTAGATTATTTTTCATGTTGTATATATAACAGAAAGTTAAGTTAATTATCTTCATTCCAAAGAGAATTATACTCCGTGAATTTATTTTGAAAATTCACAGACCCTTAAATTCTGAAATAGAACATAAAAACCACCATCTAAGCTTCGCGTTCGGACATAACCTCAAAAGAGGAGATTTCCGCTGTCATTAGTTCAACGGGCCATTAACTTTGTGTAAGGCATTGGCCCATTGAAGATATAAAAATTTTGATGACGAGGTTACTAACGAGCTTCTTTTTTTAGTTTTATGTGAATGTTACGTAAATATGAGAAAAAAACTGTTACATATTCCATATAATTTTTGTTATAAGTGAACATGTCCACGTTCAAATCAAACTGTGAGTGATTATCTTTCGAATTATTAATAATGAATTACTTGTACCCAAACACTATTTGTAGAGAAATATCAGTTCTACGAGATACTATTGTCCATCGAATTATCTTAATCAATAAAACACTGTTATTTTCGAGAAGAAAAAATATGTAGGACATTAAATCAACCTATTAAATGCGACTACCTCATATTTTCACAAGCTTATTTTATCCTGATCTCGAATACATATGTTGTGCTATTTCTCTCATGACGCAATAATTTAGGTTGTTTCATTATTTGTTGAGGCATACAACATGAGAATTTATGTGTATGTGTATACTAGTAGCTTATTTAATAAAAAATTCGTTCAGCAGAGGATTCGAGCCTCCGATCGTTTCGACGAGATGTAGGTATTATAGCAGCGAAGTCGTTATACAAGGGTGGTATCAATTAAATAAATCTAGTTTGAAAATAACTAAAAAATGCGCTTTTAAAGCACATCATGCATGAAGACAGACCTGGTTAGCGCCTAGATAAGCCTGTGATAAAAATAATACATTGTCATATATAATAAAACATCAACTGAAATGGTGCAATAACGAAATAATGTAAAAAACTGTTTGTTATAAAAGGAACAGTTCACAGTAGTAGTTGAGCGATATTATTATCAATTTTATGAACAATCAAGATCTTTTGTAAACAACATGTAAACATGAACAACAAAGTTTTATTAACTATATAATCTTGAGAGATTCATGTATATAAACGTGAAATAAATACTACAATTCCACTGTGGAATTAACTTCAACATAAAACTATTTTTCTGTAGGTTATTATGTACTCATATTTTTAATTCGTCTTAAGAAAACGAGTGACAAGATTAGATATTATCTAAGGTCACTATTCTCGACATTTATAATTCCCTAATGCGGCATTTGTCGTGAAGTTCAACTTCCTTGCGATTACTACTTCCTGGAGCTTTCGTGTTCTCACAATGTCCTAGCAACAATTCCAAACAAACTTTTACACAGGAACTTGTGATAATACGCTAGATTAAACTAACTAATGACTCGTCTTCTCTATTCAAATTTCCTCAAATCTCGTAAAGTTTTTACTTGCGTACAGGGTTAATTTGAAAGATGTTTTCCAAATAATCGTTTTACGAAATCTCACATACATTTCTTGTCATCATTGTCATTGGATTAATGTAATACTAAAGTCATGTTTTGATACCAGTAGACTAAATTTAGAGCTAACAAACCGAATAAGGGTAGAGACAATGTTTCTCAGGTTGAGAAGCGAGAGCTCAAGTCGCGGTGGCGAATTTAAGTTAGTAATTGTGTGTGAAATACGGATTATTGAGAAACGCATCTAAACGAATTGGCGATATAAAAACATATGATACGTTCTCAACTTACTAAGATGATTGATAACTAGGTTTTGATAAATGGCAACATTGATATCAGAATAACTGGACAAGTCGCCATTGTTCCAATAGAGCAGCTTTCGAGAAAATGAGGCAAACCAATTCAGAAAACGAATAATTTTCCACCACGACAAAGCGATATTTCACTTATCAGTTCAAACAAAAACGGTTTTGAATAGTCAAAACATCGAATTTATGGGTCATCCACCATACAGTCCTTGTTAGGCACCCAATTATTTGTTCATATCCCCGTAACAAAAATAAATTACGAGGAAAACGTCTTCTTACACCTGAAGAAACGGTTAATGCGTTCAAATCACATGTTTTGATGGTACCATGCAAATATGCATTGATCTTCACGGAGAATATTTTGAAAAACAATAAAGTCATATTCAATTATAAATATTTGTTTTTATTTGTCTATCCCAAAGTAGCAGCCCTTGTATTCATTTAAATTTTATTTTATTATTATTGCAGGTATTAATCGTTCAATTATGATACTTTCTGCCCTGAACAGGTAGCACTTTCGGTTTGGTATTCTCATTATTTAGTCATACACTGTCGTTTTGCATTCTTGAACTTCGTTTTAGTTCATTATCTCTAACTATCTTCGAAGCACTTCATTTTCTTGAGACCCTATTCTTCACTCCTTGGCATCCACTTGTTTACTTTGCTCTTTTTTAGAACTCCCCAAATTTTTTTTTGTTTTATATCTGTTCTTGGTTCGCATTTCGATAAATTTCGTTTTGACGTTGTCCTAATACATCCATATGAATTTTCCATGCTACCAAATGTCTTCGTTTCGTTTGATTCTCTCTCCTAACCATTGAGTTCTACACATGTATCTTATCTTAATATTTCTACATTTATGGTAAGGCGACATGAGCCTGAAATATTTTTTTTTTCAACATTCCTAACATTCTCATGTTTAAATTCACTTTTTTTAACTCAATTCCTCATCCTTTAGGTCGCTATATGGGATTTTGAATACTACTGAAGACAAAGCTCCGAATTCCAAGGAGTAATTTTCATCCAACTCCATGCTTACGCTAATTATTAACAGCGATAAGATTGCAGAAAAAGATATGATAGGGAAATATTTCATTTTATATACAATGCATTCTACTTTAGTATTTTTTATATTCGGCTGGTATAGTTTATCTCATATTATGATTGTCTCCGTTATTGCGGCACTGTATTCGTCGATAATAAATCAAGATTTCCACCCACATTTGACAGAACGTCTTTGAACAAGTTTCTGTATGACCCCGAGGGAATTGCTCCATAAACTTTTACCGTCTCAAAACGAAGCGAGCAGAAAAGAAAGAGACATGAATAAAAAGCGTATTAAGCATTCAGCTTTGTGAAAGAGACAATAACAAACATCTTGTTATGAAAACTGCGGCTGGGGCTTTTTTGAATTTGTTCTGGTCCTTGGAAAATCGTATTATTTCGTCAAAGAAACCGCAAATGTGACGATCTCTTAGAAAAATATTGAGGCAAATGTTAGATGGAATATTTGGTAGGATTTTTTAATCAAAGCGCCTTTCCCGAGAAAATCTGTGAAATTATTCCATTTAAGATACACTTGTCTGATAGGAAAACGTAATTTTGCTTAGGAAACTTTTCATATTCGTGAAGATTACATCATAAACTTTTATGATAGACCGGGATTAAAATGAAATTCTTTCTATACAAATCAACAGAAAAAAAAGAGTTTATTTGCAGTAATGTTAGTAATGAGTAAATGAATGAGTAATAGATTTTCCAAGTTTATAGATCACCTTAATAGAATGAAAATATACAACAAATATTTAGGCTATCATTATGTTCGTATGTTTTCCTTTATCGAAACTTGACGCCTCACAAAGCCCAACAAAAAAAGTTGCTCGTAGTGAGAAATACTCAATTTTCGTAAACTGTAGCACCGGAACAAGAATTATTGTAAATTCCAACTATATGTGAAAATTGGCAAGACAGAGACCTATTTTGTAAAAAATAATACGATACTCTTCTAGACCTTCAAATTAGGTATAAAATACGTGAATCACTGAAAAAACGTATTTTTATTAGAAGAAAATGTATTGAAAGATTAAGTCTCAATCTATACATCAAATCGAGTTTCTTATCAAACGACAAAACTTCAACAAGCAGATTCAGATCGATAAGATAACCAATTGGAGGGTTCACACTTGGAGTCCATCAGGTCGAAATCATCTGTTACAAAGTGAACTCCAACAGATGGGATGAATCTGATTTCCTTTTGCTCAATGATTTCTTCTCTATCTTCTAAGAGAAAAATAGTATTCGAGCATTTTTTGAAATAAATGACAATAGCCTTAAAATAGCTAAGCGGATTTTGTCAGACCTGAAAAGATCGAAAAAATATTTTCTTTTGCTAATAGCGCTGATTGTTTATACGAGTATCGTTATTATATGGATTTTTCTGACAAACGCTATTAATAGAAAGTTTATCTTAAACAGAAAGGAAACATGTTATTGCATGAAAAAGTTACATCGTAATTGTTTGGTTTTATACAAATATTACCATTCAGCAACATACTACGTTTTGTTTGTTGTTTTAAAGAGGTGTGCAGAGTGCAGAGTATCGTAGTAAAGACCCAATCCACATTCTTTTGAAGAGAAGGAAGATACCAGACGACAACGTGAGCATCAACTGGATCGTAGTCATCTTAGACAAAAGACGTCGAATACTTAATGAATAGGACGTGGAAATCAAGAGATCAAGATGGCTGAAAGACCAATCTCCACTTTCAAGGCTGCCTTTATCTCCATCATGATATTTACATGTGAAATGTGGGAGACACTGACAAGAGTCATCGAAAGAAGCTCCAAGTCTTGTAAAATATAATTTTGAGGCATCTCGAGGACGCCTCTTGGTACATTATAATCTAGCAGGTCTACCGAAAATTAGAAGAAATGGAGATAAGAAAAGTCATCAATAAAATTGCCAGAAGAAATTTCAAGAGCTAACAACTTACTTCAAAATTTAAATGAAGGCAGTTTATACCAGCGAAGAAATGAAATGAGGAGGAGGAGGAAAAAAATCAATGAAAGAGAGAAACACCTACTACAAATTAAAATGCATTTCACGTAGATTATAAGAGAATGCGAAAACTTCAAATCATGTTCACAAAAAATCTGCATTATGAGGAGCAAACAATGTTATCTGCGAATAAGATTCGTTCATTCATTCATTACAACACCTATAATTTTTAACTACGAGTCGCCACAGAGCGTAAAATAGGAACAAATTATTTTGAGGGATGAATCAAAACTGAAACGTGTTCAAACTTCGTCCTTGAATTTTGTTTCTGTAGAAACGACTGTAAACTTTTAGTCACGTCTCACAAAGTGAGTTGTGAGTTGTTATACCGATTTTATGCAACGGCAATTTCACGGTCCATTTTCTCATTGTAAATCGACATTGTGAATAAACATTTAAATGGCACGTTTTTTTTTTATAAGTTGATTTTGCACAAAAGACAATATTCTTTAATATCACCGAACGTAAATAAACAGGAAATATTGCACTTTCACAGCTTGGTTTTACGATTTTTGACATATCAAAGAAACCCGAGTAGCAACCCTCCCTAAGTTTAAATTTTTCACGAAATTGCTTCTCCTTTGCGTTGCTTTCAATTAATTTTTGAAAAGACTTTCTGGCCCGGATTGAAAGTGTCAGCAGTCCTCTTTTTTCCCTCTTGACACTCCTCGTCGGTCATTCCCGGGAAACAATCGAGAATCCAACGTTTCTTACAAGATCCGAGCTTTAAAATGTTCGAATATATGCGATAGGTTGTCTAACAAGGGAGCTGTTGTTTGTCTCCTTCGCACAGACTATCAAATTTTTATTTTTATTAAACAGAATAAAACCCGACGTCTAGCTAGTAAAATAGTGGAAACAGTAAAAAAGAGTGTTACAAAGTAGATGTCGGAATCGTAACAAAAACAGACACACGACGCATACACATTGGTTTTTTTATCGCGAAAATTCGAAATGTTCATCAAACTCAAAAAACGTAACAGCGGCAAATTTCATCTCAAGTCCTCTATCGATAGATATCAATTTTTTCATTGAACTTAGGTAAATCTCAGGTTTCTAAGGTTATTGTTGAGAAGCCTCTTCACAATTATATTAATTTTTATATAATTATATTAATTTTTCTACAATATTTGCTTGTTACGACATTGCCTTTCATCACGTTAAGCTATTCATATCTGATGACGTTCATGGTTTTATCCTAATAGGTGTAAATGGTCTAATGTGACCATTTGACCAGGACTAGTTAAAGCTGCACGCGTAAATCGAATCGGTAACAATTCATTGCCGATAATTCACTGCAGTAACAATTCTTCGCAATGACAATTCATCGCAAAGATAATTCATCGCAGAGTCAATTAATCGCTGACAATTAATTGCAGCAACAATTCATTGGAATGACAACTCATCGCAACGGCAATTCATCGTTTGCAACGACAATTTATGGCTTGCAAGGACAATTTATCGCAACAACAAAAACCTACAGAAAACGTCAAATTTTCCAAATAATTCATTCAATTCTAATTCATAATAATATATACTGAATGATTACAAGCCTGTATAGACGCATTTAAATTATCAGCTTTAAAAAATGATTGAAGGAATCAGTATAAAAATAATGCGAAATTCAAAAATAGACGACAAGTATTCATAATTTTATAACATAATTCAAACCCCTGTAGTCAAATTCTGTATCCAATCCCTCTTAGATATTCTCCTTGCTGCATACGAATCAGCAACCACTTGAAGGCGACGGGTTGAATCCTATACACTTTTTTGTTGAACTTTATTTTCTGTTAAAAACTCTTCAATCTCCTCGATTTGCGGCAGTTTTTTCACTGGCGGCTTTTCTTCATAGATACGATAGGTAAATACCGACAGAATGAGAAGACAGTAAATTGAAAATTATACCAAAAATACTGGCTCTGTAATTAATTTCTGTTGCTATAAATTGTCGTGCGATGAAGTGACACGTTTATCGGCTGTGCGAAAAGTTTTTCAAGCAATGAAAAAAAAAGTTATGCAAATCTAGTATTTCAATACGACTAGAAGTAATTTAAAAAGTTGTGGAAGTGTTTTGTCACTAAAAGTAAGGTACAATACAACTTATTTCTCTAAATAATCATCTTGACGATTAAGGCATTTGTCATATCTGTAAACAAGCTTTGCAATATCCTTTTCATAAAATGTAACCGCCGAAGATTGGAAGTGAGTTTCTTCGAACTGCTTCAGTTCAGGGAATAGATAAAAATAATTTAGGACTAGATGGGGTTTGTATAGTCTTTGTTCGAGAATGTCTCATTTAAATTGTTGAAATATTCGTTGGGTAACACGACCGCTGTGGAAACGGGCATTGTCATCAGGGCAATTCCAGAAGTCCGAGTATGCTTTTTCGTTTGCTTTGAATAGTCGCAAAGTTTAACAATCTAAAACTTCATTAATTGTTGTTCCAGGCTGCACAAACTTCACAAGAAACACACCTTTTTGTTAACAAACTCCAAAGCTGCACCTATTAGGCGCATTTGTTGTTGTCAGTTCACATAGTTGAGACCCAGCTTGCCCAAACTCTTCTCTAGCGCAACTGTTCAGTAATGATAGAGTACAGGGCAGATATGGAAACTCTCGGAAATTGCATCGATAATGCACTTGTGAACCTCCCAGTTTCCATCACCACCATCATTATTAATAGCAGTTCGAATATCTTAAAATTTTCGACAACATTCATAAACAACATTATCACTTCCAAAGGTGTCTCCTCACACTTGAATCATTCGTCAATATTTTTCAGCTGCAGTGCTTCCTTCTGACTGCAAAAAAAACAACAACTCGCAATTCACACTTAATAGAAGAATTAAGAGCCATGTTTACGTGATTGCAAATCAACGGGAAATGACATCGCCAGTGACTAAGCGTTTGAGCTGGGAGGATGCGCAGTCGTATACAACGCACACCAATCATCTGCTGCATTCCTAGCTATTATACTGTGCGATCGAAGGTGGAAAAAAATCAACCCTTGTTGTGTGGTTCAAATATATTTACTATCAAAACGCTTTTTCTTAAACGATCTAATGACCTCACGTATATGTTTTTTCTTGATAATCCTTCATAAAATTGTGACAAATGAAATTAATAATTTGCCAGACCTTTTAAGGATACATATTTCTTGAGCTTCCATCCGGCTCCTTTCTTTGTTCTATATTCGATTTATTTATTCCCTGCATCTGTGATAATCATGGTTATTCTCTCTGTAGGATCTACTTCATTATTCTTCTTAGCAATCTTTCTCTCCCATACTCTCCACGGATCCGTATCGAATCAACTGCTTTTTGTCAATATATTCAATAATTGTTTCATTAGCTTTTTCATTGTGTCGTTTCTGATTCGATTTAACTTTGACGATCTATTAGCTCTTTTCAGCTTCATTTCCGTAGCTTCTATTTTTTTCTTCAGCTGCTTTTTTAGCGTTTCCGATTCATATACCAACTTACTCCTAATAATGGCATTGTAGATCCTCAGTATTCCACAGTATTCCATTTAGTGATTTAGTTATTGTTTTTGTAGAACTAACTCAAACAAAAAATGCTTTTCCCTTCTCTCATTTTCTCATTACTCTTACCCAGCAGAGCTGTCATTAAATTATCTATTAGGCGTACTTTTTTCATGTTATTTGTGCTATTCAATTTAGTGTAATTGATCAATACTATGTATGTTTGACCCTTGAGCTGTTGGGTGGTATATATTAATAAATAAATGTATGAATAAATCCTTTGTTGTCACAATTTTCCAGCTACTCATGAATTGATTGGATACAGACAATAATCCAGTAGCTACCTTTCTTAAACTCAAATGACTCCCTTGTACTCCATCAAATTTAATCGGAGTCGTTGACGTCTAATAATTTCTGACGTTTTCGTTCACGTAGACTTACGAAATTATAAATGCCCGGTAACTAACAAATATTTGACCCTTGAAACAGCCCCAAGTGTACTTGTAACTGATTGAAAGGCAAAAAACTTGATTGCATGTTAATCTGGCGGTAGTGGGTGCAGTGGAAAAGAAACATTGAGTTCTTATTAGTGTTAATGGATCAGCTAGGGTAATAAGAAAAGGAATAGGAGGGGTAAATATACACGAACAGAAGTTGTGAAAATATCAGAAGAATATAAAATTTTTGATTGGACAGTAAATGTTGAAAATAATTGTATTCACTAAATTATTTATAACATATACATTGAAAATTGTCTTGAGTTATAAGGTGTTTCGGGACTTGATGCAAAGAATTCGGAAGTGAGTAGATGAAGTTAGAATGACATGTCACATACAAAAAATTGTATAATACGACCCCTTGTTTCTGATTTATAGGCATGTAAAGCTGCGAAATCAGAACTTATATTTAAGTAAATTTTCTAAGCTATACCTTCGAACATTATGAATTTTTAATGGATGATTACGTATGTCCATGTAGATTCTACACTACTATCTTGAGGTCATGGATGGCTTATGTGCAATGGTTAATAATCCGTAACTTTTACAGGGATAATCTGTACAAAATAGCGAAAATGAATTTTTCCATCGATTTTTTAAGAAAAAGATACTGTATAACATTTATGGTTTAGAAGATATGTAAATTCATAAATCGTTATACATGCCAAGGAAACCGTTCGCCATAAAGAAACATTCTGAAGAAAATTATCATGAATTGTAATTATCAGTGAAAATACTTACAGGAGGTATTAACACGCTATCAAATATTTCTAACTGAACTGCATATTGTCGAACATCTTGTTACTCACATAAGAGAATTTTTTTTGTTATCTTTAAATTATACAGGTTGTCCCTGTAACGAATTGAGCACTCCTGAATTTTTACCATCAAGAATCAGAACACTCGAATTTATCGCTTCGTAAGACTTGAGAATGGTTCATAATTAATGTTTTAATCCAGTCGGTTCACTTATAATTAATAAACCAAAACATCGCAATAATTTAGGATGTAAGTATCAAGTTTCTCTGAAACAGCTTTTCGAATGTATACATGGAACTTTGTCTTCACGTTCCGATTACATAAAAATGAAGTTAGCGACATTAAGATTTTATTGTTCGCGACAATTCAGAGATATTTCACACACCAGACAAGAATTTGAAGAATATCTGATTCATTTATATAGAAAATAGTTCATCAAAACAAAAAAAAAACACCTATTCTTATATATATTCAACAAGTAACGGGTATCTTAAAACATTATTTGAGTTTTGGAAAATAAGGAAGTTGGTAATAAACATAACAGGTTTAGAAGGTTAGCATTTGAAGCTTTAATAATTAGTTATTATCGTCGGGTGAATCGCAAGAATATCATATCAAAGCAACTTCTGTCTATCACGAATTGAATCATATAGCGAAGTTTAGAAGACGAAGTTGAAATTTCTGGAACCGTTTGTGATATTAAAGCTGAACACACTGTGAATGCTACAAATACATGAAAACGCCTCTGTCTGAAGCGCATTTTGACAACCAAGTTATGGTCTTCGGAGACCGACGGTAAACATAATTCCTTCCTTAGATCTCGGTCTAAGAAGACGATAACTTGGTTAGAGACACATGCACCATACAATGTACTTGTTGTGTTGCTGTATTGCTAGCAGTAGACAGTTTCTTTAGGCTAAAAGAATGAGAATTTCCAAGCTATTCATCAATTTCTATAGCGAAGATGTGTAGGAAAGAGGTAAGTGATTTGATCCGTAGGGAAATCCGCTGATAAAAGATTTCATTCCAGAATATTGACAGTACTAACCAGCTGGCACTATGATCGTGAATAATATTTGTACATGGTACAATTTTTAATAGTTTCCAGTCGATTCGTGACCTTTCATCCCCTGTTTTACCTATTACCCACTCCATTACCTATAACTTTAAGCAGGGTTAGCATCCCTGTCTCACTCCCTTCTCTATTATGATTTGCTGGTATAGTTATTTTTTGTGCTGTCTGATGTATTTACCTTTTGTGATTTTCCTCATCCCTTCTCTGGTTATCAGATAAAATGCGTTTGATTGTTGTATAGTTTGTCGTTTAGCGGTTCTGTTATTCATTTCAGAATAACTGGCCATGATCTTACTTACGTTTAGAAACGTGATGAATCGGCAATTTTCACAATTAGATTAGTTGTCTTTTTTATTGGTTTCAAATTTTTTGGGATTCTCTCATAATTCAGGATTTTGTTTAGGAGTGGTTAAAACATATCCCACGAGCTACAGTGAGATGTTATTCTTCTGAATGAGTAATAGCCATTACTCGCGAATATAATACTAGTAGTATCTACTCCCTGTACTAGTTGTACACACTATGTGTGGTACCATAATTGTTCTTAATTACTTCGACATTTTCTCTTCTTCGCTCTTATTTTTTATTCACGTTATCCTCGATTCAACTCCGAATGATTTCTACTCTCCAGTTTTTTCAAAACCTCAATGTCACCTCCCCTACTCACGCAGATTGTTGCCGATGATCGATGAAATGAATGAATGATCTGCGTTAACTTCAGGATCGTCCAGTTTTGGAAATATACCATAGAAAAATGTTTGAAGCTACTACTATGCCAGCACTCATAATTCTACTATCTGCCAACTTATTTATACCATGGTAAAGATTGTCTTTGTTTTGGTGATAATTATATTGACCATAAGACCTCCGTTATGAATCATTTGCACCATGATCAATGCAACCTTGGTTATATATTGATGAAATATTTTGAAATCTGTCTTTAATTGGTCAACTGCTTTCGGACGGATGTTGCTTTATTACCTAGTGGAAAGCCTATAATGAGGACAACTCATACTTCTGATTTCGTTCAGCAAAACACACCTGCGACACGATTCTAGTAAAGCGGTTGGTTTTTTGCTTTGACTTTTGATATGACGATTAAATATCTATGGATCATATGTAGAAGGAGCATAATTTGTGTATATGAAAAGTTTCCGTATAAATGCATTACGTAAGGGTAGTACCACATTAGTACAGGCTGATTTTCTTTTACGTTATACAATGTATTATTTTGTACAAGAAGGCGTTAAAATTTTTGATAATGAACTGTTTGTCCTAAAGGATATTAAATTTTTCAACTTCTTCAATTTATCACCAATCGCGAGCTTCATATGTATCATACCCTTTATCTACAACAGTGCCATTCTGGGACGTTTTTGAACTGTTATTGATCGTATACAGATGGACACTTTCTAATAAGAGATTCTCCTTCTTCACTTCACCCTCAAAATATCATTCTAGTAAAATAATTCAATCTGTTTGTAAATATTTTCTTATTAATCTTTGATTTATGTGATAGTTATAAATAAAAACCATATCTTGTATAATTTTATCACCGTTTATCAATAAGTAAAAAGTATTCTGTTTTCTCAGTGTATTTATTCAAGTTTTAATGTAACAGAAATTATTGGTATTGGTATATATTAATAACTATGTCGAAAGGTTAATTCAGTTCTAAATCACGAACGCATTAGCTAATTCAGAAATCTGTTTCCATGAATTTATTATGGTATCATTTACCAACCAAAAAAATGAGAATTTGTCAGGCGTCTTTGTTATCACATGCTATTATCGTCCCAATAAACCTTGATTGAATCTCAAGATTATGAGTGAGGCTTGCTCGTCCATGAATTTTATTGATTTTGGTTATATAATTATACAAATGTATTCCAAAGAAAGGAATTATATAAAAATGGAAACTAGTTTTCATTTCCCAAGTGAAAATTCGGGTAATAGTTGGAAAATAATAGGATAATGAAGTTGTTCTCTCACATCTGGATTCATAAATACATTATTTTACCCTGTTTTTAAAATGGGAGTACCAATTTAGGAAACTTGAGTCACATCCTTGGTAATTACTAGAAAAGCTTCTAGATTGGAAGCGATGACATAAAATAGTAGTCATACTAGAATTATAGAATCTGGAAATAGTAATTAACCTAGTAGACACATGATAAAAGAGAAATGCATATTATTGAAATTTAAAAGAAAAGTACAACGAAGTATGAAACTAATTCTGTAAAGGATTCCAAGGTCGGTGCAGTTTTGAATATTTTTGGAGTTTACTCCTTAAGAATGAATTTGTCAGTGTCAACATACTTATATTGCTGTCATGGTGAAGTTTTATTATCATTGTGTTCCGCTAAAGTGGAATGAAAGTATTTTCAAATAACTATGGCAGAAAGAGGTGTAGATGATATTGCCGGAACACGTGGTTGCAAGGTACGTTATAATTCATGTATTATATGTATGAGCATGTGCAATTTGTATTTATTAAATATTTTAATAATTATCGATGTAGTTCATATAAATATATATTTGAAAATAACACATAAAATTATATAATCAACCCAATATAGATTATCGAGCGCATCCGCATAAAATAGAAAATTTCTAACCTAACCAAAAATTAATTTTTTTGTCGATGTCTATAAATTCTTCCACGTTATTATGATTTATTTTATAAATAATTTTTAAATATTAACAACTGTAGTCAATAATTATCTTTTTATAACCATTTTTGTTAATTATTAAGATAATATTATATTTTAAATAAAAAATTAATTATAATAATTTAAAAAAAATGTTTATAAAAACCTTTTTTTATCAATTTTCTTAAATTCGGTTAAAATTTTTATAAATATGCATTTATAAATTTTCTAATTTTTTTTTTATACTTTTTGACTAGGAAAAAATCTAAATTTCCAAAAACTCCAGCCGAGAGACAGCGAGCTTACAGATTAAAAAAAAATTAATGAAGGAAGTCCAAAATATTCTGGCAATCAACTAATCTTTTTTAAGTTAAATAAACTCTTTTTGCGTCTGGTTAGATTATCGAACTTAAGGAGTAAACTCCAGTCGTGCGTCGGAGCTGACACACACACACAATTTTTTTTTCATTTGTGGAACAAATGGATGGACAAATTGGCACCAAAAATATAGTGAGATTGAAACAATCAGCTGAACAGGGTATGATTATGATCAAGAAATATCAACTATTCGCAAACATAAGAATAGTTCAATATCTATGAAATGTTGAAGTTTACTGAGTAACGTTATACTCGCTTTCACTGGTATGCATTCTACAAATTTGTTTCTAATCTAATTCTCCCCAATATTTATTATCATCGACCACGACCCGACATATATTACGGTTTTCATAATCAGTTATTCGAAACACAAAATTGTAGGACATATCTCTAAAAGCAAAATGGTTGTTTGGCAAATTGAGGAAGCAAGTCCTTAATGTAGGGCGACACTAATGATTCCGGGGAGCCTCGAAGGGCAGTCTCAACAAAAATAATGTTCGGAAGCCAAATTAGTAACGTCGGGAGATTTTCGCTTCAAAAATGTTTTTATCGGCCCTTTTCGCCGCTTAACCCTCTTGTGCTTTTTGATGAGAAAATTATGCGTCGCTTCATGCATTATTCTCAAATAAAATTCTAGGAAGTGGAACTGTGAAGAGTTACCAATGGGTGGATGGTTAGGACATTGGAAAAAAGAATAGATCGTGTGATAAATGAGTCGATTCCGTTTTTCATTCATTTTAAAATGGACTATAATAAGCCCAAATAATGCCAGGCAAACAGATTTTATAAGATCGGATAATATACCGATAATAATATACAGTGCTATTCAGATAAAAGTATCCACCTTTAATAACTTTTGTAATACTGGTATTTAGAAAAAATCCAAAAACACGTCAATTTATGTTGGAAGGGGCAAGCATTATGGCTTATTTAAACTTACTGGAAAAGCCACCCCCTCACCCCTAGCAGCATCCCCTTTATTTTTTTAAATTACTTTTCATATTTTTTATATAAAATTTGGTTACTCCTCTTTGAGCTGATTTCAAAAATGTATAATACTTGTAGGTTAAAGTGGTTAGTTTATGAGATAAACAATTTTTCTTTTAAGAGCACAAATTTTACTTATTATTTACTTTCACCTTATTTGCCTGGACTAAAATGGGTTGTACAACAGTTCAAACTCTTTAATCTTTTTAACTGTGCTATTTATTCTACTTAAAAAATCCAAACAACAAAAAACTCTACTTTTTATTAAAGTTTGACATTGTCAACTAGAATTTGTAGTCACTATTGATAGTGTAATTTGATACATTATTTATTTTGTTTCTCTGAAATGGTTTACTCTTTGCAAGAAAGAATTGAAATTGTAGGTTTATACTACCAAAATAATAATTGTGCAAGAGCTGCTGCTAGAATATTTAACGAATTACATGACGGAAGACATGCAACTCATAAGTATGTAATTCAACTGATGGAGAAATTTACCACAACAGGGTCTGTTTGCAATAAAGTGCATAAGCGAGAGGGACTTGTAAATAACGAAGCAATCCAAGTGGCAATTTTAGGGCAAGTCAGCTTAGAGGCTCAACAACCCCAATCGTTGTCAACAATAAGTAGAGCGATCGGTGTTTCATCTTCTACAGTTTTCCGAGTTCTACATAAATTCAAGTACCACCCATACAAAGTTAAGTTGGTGCACGAGTTGAATGAAGATGATTTTGATCGTCGTCTAGAGTATTGCGAATCAATGACGCAAATTATCAATAACAATCCACAATTGTTAAACAATATTTGCTTTTCTGATGAATGCTCATGGTCATTAAATGGATTAGTAAGTAGGCATAATTGTAGATATTGGGCTGAAAGTGATCCACATATTATGCGTGAATTACATACACAACATCCCCAAAAGTTAAACGTTTGGTGTGGTATCCTAGGTGACCACATTGTCGGACCTTTCTTCATCAACGGAAATTTAAATGGTGAATCATATCTTGAGTTACTCAGGGAAGGGGTTGACCCACGTATTACAACGATAATAGAAAATGATGATAACCTTTCCGAAGATTTACTGGTATTTCAACAAGACGGAGCTCCCCCACACTATGCTATGCCTGTCCGACAATTTTTAAACGAAACATTCCCCGCTCGTTGGATAGGTAGAAGGGGGCAGATGATGGAGTGGCCACCTAGGTCACCGGATTTAACACCCCTAGACTTCTTTTTATAGGGGTATTTAAAAACAAAAGTTTATGCTACCCAACCAGAATCTCTAGATGATTTACGAGAGAGGATAGAATGTCAGAGAGGCATTTCAAAATAGATTATACCATTGTATGGAAGTGAATGGTACTCATTTTGAACACTTATTGTAACTTCATAATAAACAGCACAGTTAAAAAGATTAGAGAGTTTGAACTGTTGTACAACCCATTTTAGTACAGGCAAATAAGGTGAAAGTAAATAATAAGTAAAATTTGTGCTCTTAAAAGAAAAATTGTTTATCTCATAAACTAACCACTTTAACCTACAAGTATTATACATTTTTGAAATCGGCTCAAAGAGGAGTATCCAAATTTTACATAAAAAATATGAAAAGTAATTTAAAAAAATAAAGGTGATGCTGCTAGGAGTGAGGGGGTGGCTTTTCCAGTAAGCCATAATGCTTGCCCCTTCCAACATAAATTGACGTGTTTTTGGATTTTTTCTAAATACCAGTATTACAAAAGTTATTAAAGGTGGATACTTTTATCTGAAAAGCACTGTATATAGAGTGATAAGTCGCAGATGAAATGTGATTAAGTGCTGTAATTAATTTAGCGAGTGATGATAACCAACAAAAGTTAAACACTTTACTCTGTCAACGACTTTAGCAATATATATTTTGTTGATGTCTTTGCTTCAAGTATCTTTTGATTGAAAATTATTTTTTAAGACACCTACGCAAACAACATGTTACTTAAAATTAGAACGAAAGAGGATACACAAAAAATGAAAAGAAAGCAAAGAAAAACGATACTACATGAATGAACAAAAGACCAAATATCTAGAGATGGGAAGGAATCTGAATAACTACACCCAATTGACTCTGAGCAAAACAGAAAGTATAGATTTGATGAAGGGAGTTCGAATACCTATTAATAATAAACGAAGAAGGTGAAACCAGTGAAAACAACATAAGAATGGCGAGATGGTACAAAACGTTCGAAGTCTTAGTATTAAATTGAGTTTCTAAAACTTGGTTACCTCATCAGAAGCTTCGTTTATGGAATTATCAAATAAGTTATCATGGCTTATGTTGTTTATTTAAAGCTATTAATTGCACAAAAGCAACTAAATAACCAATTCATCAATTAATAGGAGTGAATAAAAATCTTTATAAAAGTTACACATTTATGAACAGATATGTAACTGGAGCATTAAAAAGAGAAATATGTAGTGATAGGTATAGAGAGCCAATAATTGATAGAATAAAGAAAATTCGTAATTTACCAAAGGAAAGGAATAGAACAGTAAATTGATAGAAGAGGAAATAACATTACCAAATAAGAAGAGAAACAGTTGGAGGATTGTAAATATCGAATTGAGAGAAATATTTGCAGGGCAAACAAGGGAGGGCATAATGGAGATTAAACTGAAGGAAATCAAAAAGTAGCTCACAACAAAAAAACTACATTATTCTGACAGAAAATGAAAATAAAGCAAATGAATGAAATGAAATAAAAACAAGGATTATTACTAATAAAAAAAGTGGAAATTGTAGGGAAGCTAGGAGAAAATTTTCAAAATTTATTGACTATGAAGTATTTGTATTCGAAATGAAAGTTCAATCAATTAATAACTGCAAAAGATATAACATCATGTCCGAATGTGTTTTGTAATTGGGTAATATGTAAAGTCTATCGTATGTAAATGTATAAGTGAAAAGCTCAAGAAGTTTTTGATGACAGACAAAATTACAATTGAAGAAGATAGTGAAAATGATTGTTCATTATATTATTATTAGTACCATATGTTTTCAGAACATTCATAAAAATTAAACAGTACTTGCCTAATCTCACTATAACATATCAAAATAATTATAAATCGAATGTAAGAATTTTCAATTATCCTTTCAATTATAACAACACAATTAATTTAATGAACAATAAGATTTAGTGGGAATTATTGTTCCCTTCTAATTTCTTAATATACGATTTGAACATTTTTCGAAATAAATGAGATTAGAATTTTTTTTAGATAGTCTGTTCTCTCAAAGAAAAATTCGAACTTCTTCATCGACTGCTTTCCAAAATTCGCCTAATTGACACGCACTACATACCCACTGTACCCTTTTCAGTGAATTACTAGATGTCACTTCTAATTTCTGGTCTTTCTTGTCAAAACGTGGCCCCGAAGAGGGATTTGCTATGTCACTAAATTATTGCGTTTTCTCCGTCTGAGGTATATCTAGTCTTTTGGGGAAAGTTGTTCCAAAATGAAAGGGACCTCAATTAAGACCACGAGTCGACAAAGCACGAGGCATGTTGAAGCCTATCTTATTATTATTTCAAATTCACGACACAATCAAATCCTATTTAACAAGAAAGGAAACAGGTTTTTATAACATTACTCCAATAAACCTTTTAGTATTATATAGTTTTGCACTCATTATTTTATTTTCAATACAAAATACAGGAGAAGAATGGTATAATGTCTTTTGTGTGTTGGTCTTTTACTGTAACTCCATTTCAAAAGTGTCTTTAGAATCTCAGATAGTGATGAGTAAAACAAGACCAAGATTAAATTCTGATTAGTTTTTATTTCATTCTATTTTTAACAATGAGGAAATTGAGTAGAGATAAAATGAGACGTTTGACTTTGAAAATTTTGATTCTGAACGAGATACCATTCTATCGATCGTCTTGTGGCAATTCTAGTTGAATTTAGATTAAGGGAAGAAAAAAATGATGTTTAAATTATAACATTTTTTTATCTTCTCTTTAAAATCCAGGATGACTAATATCTTGAATAGAACAATCGGCCTCAAAAGTAAATTTATAAATGTAGGTACATATTTGTAAACAACTCTTCATATGGAAAAACTAGGTTTTTGAGATGATTGGCTGAATAACTACCTTTTTTTTCGTTATAGTTAAGAAACATTAGATATATTATAAGCATCTTCGATCGTGGTTCACCTGAAGCCAAATAGGTTACTTTTTATTTTTCACAGTTTGGAAATTTGGTTGCTTACTCATCCACACACATTTCCAACCGAAAATAAGTTTTTTTCAATTTTAATAATTCTCCTGATTCTACGGTGCAGAGGACACAGGCAAAGTAAATACTAAGAAACATAATACCATAAGAATCTTGGTTTCTTGTAAGTATAGGTCCACTTGGTCTTGGCCTGGTACAATTAATCCTGCTCTTACAAATTTTCTGCTGGTATTAATCTTCTTTTTTCACTAAATCGAAAACCAACATCAGTCGCACTAAACTACCTGCATACTTTTATGAAGGAAAAATAATTTGAGAAAATCCTTGTGATCAAACGAATTGATATTTAGAGATGAACAGCTCAAGTCGATCCCTAACTAATAACGTATCAAATATGAAACGTTATTACTAACTATATGTCTCACAAAAGACATATATAAGAACACAAAGTTTAGCATTGCTTTATGAACTATACAAGGGTGATTGATTGGTGTGATCAAGTTCAAGTCCTCCTTTGTTCATGAGATATCAATTTGGAAATTTCAGGAATTGAAGTCATCATTATTTTTCTTATTTTAAAATTATTTCCAATCTTACAGTTATTTCAGGAAGCTGCACCATATCAAAATTTCATTTTTTAAATAAAACAACCTATATTTTTGTGATGAGAAAGTCTACAACCGGAGAAGAGTCCATTTTATTGAAGTCTGGTGACCTTGGAGGTCATTGTCCTGGACTATTTCTTTTGATCAATCTTCAAGGAAATACCTAGTTCATTTAGGTTACCATTAATTGATTGATTAAACACCCTAGTGGTTAAATCTTTCTCAAAAAATATAATCCTACCACATATTCACCGTCGATACCTCCACACAGATTCAACGACTATCTAGTTTGACTATGAGTCACTATGTGATATGAATTCGTTGATGAACAATAGTGAAAGTAAAGAGGAAACGTCACTTCATCTCCAAATAGAACATAGTCGAAAAATCAAGTAACTGACTGGTCATAAAGCAGTTGAAATTGGCTCTAATGAAGAAAAAAGTATTTATAAGTACAGCGAAACTGTTAACCAATGTTAACTAAGAAAAGTTAGAGCTGTTACTCTAAATTATTTGCACTAACTACCGAATATCTGTAGTATTCTGCTCTAGGTTACTCTAAATAGTACAAAGTAAAAACTTAACTTGAGTGCATTTTGTATGGAGCTTGTTGTTGGAAGTAACTAATGTATTCCATCTTATATATTAGGTTACTACGTAACCATTTTGTTGTTGCTTCTGCATTTATAAGACTCTTTTTTTTATATCTCTGAAGCGCATTAAATTGAAATGATTATGTTGTAGTCAACTCCTGAGAAAAGCATCATACTTATTCTCCTATCAATTTTTTTTGTAAACTAACAATATTTTCGTAAACTTAATTTTCAGGTCTGATAGATCTCATCCGATGCAATATATAATTTAAGTCAACAGATGTAATGGGGGCTGAAACATTTAACTATCGGAAAAGATGAGAATGCTCAATACATCAACTTGTCCCCTATTATTGACTAGAAATGATTTGGTCTATGGGCGACATTTTGTTTTTAACGCCAGAGAATAAATGCTTCGATTATGCCAGCATCGTACCAGTATAAAAGTTATAGTGTGAAGTATTTTATTTTAATGGTCTTCTCTTCGTTGACATGCATACACGTATTTGTATCATAAATCACGTAAAAATCCAATTTCGGCTACACACGTTAAGATTCTTCTGACAACGATGTCTTACTGTAATATCCTCCTCATTTAAATTCATAGCGAATGAAAGAGAAGCCCTCTCTAGTGATGCTTCTCGCCCGACACTCCTGCTGGTAGGTTTGAGGCTGTGGAATATAATTCCTATGTAGATTCAGACTTATCTAAAAAATTAACTCAAGATTTTGTCAGTTGGCTTTATGCGGACTACAACAAAACGCTGTTGCCAAATATACAGTTCCGTGAAAAATTTTAACTATACAAATATAACAGCAAAAAAATTAAAGAAGGGTGCGTTATAGTAGATTTTGATACTCATAAATTGAGTGTATGAAAATGAATGAGCTAGATGAAAATGTTTTGTTAGAACTTTTTAACATGTGTTATGAACATTCGATTTTCTTTTTTTACTATTATCGAAAAATTACATTGTTTTCACTTCAAGAATTCACTGAATTATCATTGGAAAAGTCATCGTCGTCAAGATTAATGATAACTCAATTTTTTGATATTTCTAGTGATAAACGCCAAAATAATCTCAATGACATAAAGATCGAGATAGAAATTATTACATACATACGAAATTTGTGTCTAATCAACACCTAATTGAATTTGGAAAATTATATGAAACCTTGAACACATAATATCCAGTCAAAGGTATATTGATTGAATACTTTCATTATATACATGAAAAAATACTAATATTTATATTGATTTGTTAGCGTGTCACAGAATCTCGACACTTCTTCCTCATTGTTTCCTCAGTTCAAGTTTGCATGAGTAAATTTTTATCTGTATGGTTGATAGTTTATAGTTGGGTTGTGAATGCTCAGAAATATAAATCATCTGTGAGGCACGTCGAAAAAATTAATAGAGCACGTTAGCTTGAACTTTTTGAAATCGCTATGTTACATCTAACGTATGAATACTGGACACTCACCGCTGACGTGGTCTGCACTTTCTCCTCTATACACCAGAAGCATTTCGGTACTTTTGTGATGCCTATCCTCAGAGTATGATTAGAAGCTGAGTTTCAGAAGTGCGAACAATGATGAACGGATCAATGCATTGTAAAAGAAGTATTCAGCTTTTTGGTCTCAAAGAGGACTTCAAATTTCCTGTGAAACTTATTTCTCTCTCAATTATTTCGACAACATAACTAAGACATATTGCCTCTAACCTCAACTCCCAAAAGGCGAATTTGCGATGATGGTGATATTTTGTGTCCAGACAGGATAAAAAATGTCAGCCTGAGTATTTGCTGGATAAGATCTCATTCCAGAATTCAAGATAGGTATTAATGGTAGTGATCTGTTGTCTACGATTAGTTTATTTGAGTGACTGATTAAACCGATGGCAGTAGTGTACTATCATCGGAGAAACTAAAGATCGAGTGGCAATCTTATTTTGTAGATAGCTTATGTACAGGAGAAGGACTGTAGATGACAAACATTACTGGGAAATAACAGCGTTGATCTTGAACATTTCTAAAGTATATGTATGGCAAACGACAAGAATCGGTTTTTTAACGAGCTACTAACCAAGTCGATAAGTGAGAACGACAAACCGTAATTTATTTAGGTATATCAGACTCGATATGTCAAGAACTGTTGTCCGGGAATCCCCACAACTACAGTTCATACGTTAGTGATATAGGCCAGATGATCCTTGGTTTACAAAATCTGTCTCAAAATAACTCATATTTTGCTGGATGATAAAAGATTATTTCAAATTTCATTGGTGCTTTTTGTTAATTCATTCGTTTTTATACAAGAGCATTTTGATGGGGAGTTGACTTCAAAATTTTGCCAGCACTTTGGTTATGAAGATTCTATTGCGATCTTCAGTGATAATTTATGAAAAACTAAAACGATTACGTGTTAAAGAAAAAGCTACGTTCCATCACTACAAACCGCCTATCAATGATAGAATTCAATCAAACTGCGTTATAGTTTATTTCCTCGTCTGCTATATACACTCAAACTGGCTTTTTCTTCCCAAAGATTTCACCTAGATGGAAATCGAATAAAGAGGTAAAGCTAGAGACAGATGCGTTTTTTTGAATGATTTGTTTAAATTTCTTTCATCTATACCGATTCCTTCACTTTTTCCTTATTGTACTCCTTCATTTCCAATTATCATTGATCAGCTTTTGCTTTTCTCAAATATTTCTAGATAAAAATAGAGTCTATAGAAATTGTGATTGAAAAACTATTGAAACTGTTAATAAATTCAGAAACAAACATTCATATGGAGAGTTACCCTGTGTAGAAGAATGATTTATTTATAGCATCCTTCAGTTGACCGTCGACGATCCTCATATTTTATAATTCGGCATAATGAACGTGAAGTATAAATGATTCATAAAACTGCAAACGTAAACGAATTAGGAACATTCTTCGACAATCCAAAACTCCAGTAAGGTCGAGGTGCTTTTTATTCTTCTTAAATAAATTCACTCATTTAATTCTAACTTATATTAATATGTATGAGCCTGTTTCATTACTTTCCTGGCGTTGCATCATTCTATGCGTTTGATAACATTCTAGATTCTGAATAATGCATAATGCCTTTGTAGTATGAATCCAAGCACTCGAGTTCCGATTTTCTAGAAAGAATTAGTGCAATAATTTATGTATACTGATTGCTTTATTATTAATTTTATTCTTAAATTGACAATTTACAATATGAAAATATTATATCCCTCCAGTACCCCCTCTGAATTATAAGCACCTCTTCGAAAATTTTAAATTAGAAACTGGATCGTGTGGCACTTTGTTGCAAAGGGATTTCAGTACTCTGTTCATTAATATAAAGTTTTTTAAATCTAGTGCAATTATAATTGAGAAAATTATTTTAAATGACCATATATAAAAAGCTTTTTTGGCTATAAACGCAGATTTCATTTCCAAATTCCACCCGGTTTCTTACACAAACATATACCTTCAAAATGGATATCGATTTTTTTGTTTCAAATTATTTATTGGAAACTTCTTTCAATGTCTTTCAAAAGCTGTGCCGCGGTATGTACACGAATTTGATTAAACAATTATTGTATGAGTGCCTTTTCCGCTTTTAAAACCTTACCCCATCCTTATGGTTTCCATTCAGAAACTAATTTTAAGATGACGTACTTTAAAATAAGAAATATTACGTTAGTATATGAACAAAGTAATGCAAATTCTAATATCTCCTAGTTACTACGACGGCAGTTAATAATAATTTATGGTAGTAGCGGTACATAGATGCAAATAAATTGATTTATACATGCAATATATTACTATAAGATGAAACAAAATTAACTCAATGAGCAAATTTATGCAACCATCAACAAATATGCAGAATTCATCGAATATGTCCGAGAAAGTCTTGTCAAAACTTTTTATTATAATTGTTCTTGTGATAGATAATGTTTTGTCGAAATAGTTATCAAAATAATGACCAAAAATAACTTTGTATACAAACGTAGAGATTTTTTATCCAGACTCTTCTTCTTTATCGATCTCCTTGGCTTGACAACTTATTAGTAGTTTTATTTTGTTTTTATTGCGATGCCATGTAAGCTGATAGTAGAGGAGCCAGTGACATTTAGAGCGATGAATTAGTTCTGTTATGGATTACTTAACTAAGTACCATCAGTGAGCATTTTTTCCTTGCGCTCGTGTAAGTTATGCAAGCACGGAAAAATCCATTTCTGATCGTGTAATGAACGATACTTTTTGTTATACTTATCTGAAAACAAGGAAAAAAAGGAGAAGAGTTAAATTTAGAACATTTTATTTCTAGTTGTAATAACCCATAGATATTCATGAAAGTTCAAAAAAAAATTATATCAGATTTCGAAAGTTTCTTGATGGAAACATGGACAATCTTTGACACAAAGATGATTTCAGAGGATGTGTTAGAAGTGTTGTGTTTTTGCAAGATTGAAAGAATCGTAGAAATATCTACAGCAGAAGATTATTTTTACATAAAACTAACCATCATTACTAACCTCATTACAACACTCATGGGTAAATAAGTTGATACTTTAATATATATTCGCGCGAAACTAGCTTAAAACGATGCAAGGACTTCTTAAAGCGAAAGAATAGTAAGCATCAAAAGCCAAATGTTGTTTTCCGAATCTTGTGGGAATTTCAGTGCATTACATTTTGTTGTTCCATAAGTAAAACTACAAAATAACACCAACGCAAAACTTGAACAAAATTGAGTGCTTGAGGTCATACTGCTATAAAGGGCATACAAAGGTTACCAAAAAGAGAACACGAAATATACAAAAGTATTTGTTTCAAATACAATCCCACGTTGTTGTGAAAGGTGACATTCAACGCAACGGCATAGAAACTAAAACACAAATTTTATAAAAAGCCATGTAATAGAACACTAGTGAGAAGAAGAACAGCTAATTTGTAAAAAATCGATAGATTTCGAATATTTCAGAAAATTATCGTACTGGAATTTTCTGTTTTTGTTATATGGAGGATTAACAAACCAAATTGATAGTGACAACCATTATATTACTGGTCACTAATTCTATGAATTCAATACCGTCGCCCATGTGGAAACAATTTTTCATTTTAACTGAATAAATATCGACTATATGATATTCTAATCTATAACCATTGTTAAAATATAGTATTATAATGGACCTTTTATGTTTGTTGATTAAAATGTCATTAGAAGAATGAATTACGTTTGATTTTGTTCCTAAAACTAGCCGATAATATATTAATTACACCCTCGTTAATGATCGAATTTAATAATAAATTTGTGAGCTAATTATATTGGCAGTAATATGCTTTGTTATAGCGTACGGGTCAGAATAATCTATCACATTTTATTTTGTCACTAAAATCATTAGTTAATTTGTAATGTTATATTGGGTGATTGATGGACAGATATAAACGTATCCAGTACTTATTAAAGGTATCATTTTTTATTCACAAGGTCTGACAAAAAAGTATTGAAACTGTGAATTATTCATTATAAAATATTTCTTCAGCAAAAATTTATTAACCCCAGCGGTTTTTCCAGACGTGGTGGAAATCTGATGGTTGTCGTTACACCCTTCATCACGCTCGTCACCCATTTTACTACTATCCTCCTTGAACATGATAAGTCATTAAAACACTCCAAGGCTCCAAGAATAATTACCAAACGCTTAAAATGGGTCTTCTGCACTACTCGCTCCGACAAGTTAACTGAAGTTCGAAGCGAATGTCCACATGGATAAATGGCAGCTTCTGTGCAATGTGCACTCGCAATTATTTTAACTACTTTTATTGAAGCATATACACACAACATGTCAAAGCAAAGTAGAATTTGGTCTCTATACTATTTTATTCGGTTAACTTTGATCAACTTCGGTAGAAGTGTACCGTGCATTAGAATTCGTACATAGGCATATTGACTATCTAAAGAAGCATTTTGTATTAAAAATTTTGACATTCTGTTTATTTTTTGCAAAACTGCGATTAATATCTTTCATGCCCAAACAAAGATTTATATTTTTAGGGCACCACCGTGGGTATTGAATTTCCTTCAGGCTAAGAAAAGTCCAGGGATTCTCCACAGAGATTTTCATGTGAAAATATTCTTTCCATCCCTATTTCAGTGAAAGTTTTATTAATTAGTTAAACATTTCATTTTCAAAACTTAATACTATAAATTCTTGTTCTTAAAGTTCAGTCTAGTAAATAAATTGATTCCTATAGTAATTCGGTGCCGACTGGATGTTTTTATTGGTTCAGAAATAATTAATTATAAAGTAGGTACTTAATGATGAGTTTTCATTAATCTAACGTTCAAATGTGAGGATGATACTTTTTACAAGTACATTCTTCAAAGGAACGTTTGACAGAGTTTTCTCTTGTACATTTCAATGTACATCAAAGACTTCTTCAGACTGATTAGGCAGAAAGTGTCCCAGTGAAGGCGCAGTAATGTAAGACCATTCAGTCCCTCTAAATTTATTGAGATACGTAGATACGAGTAGTTTTCAAGTGACTTAAAACTGAAAAAATTCGCTTTGCTATACAGGAAAGCTGCACAACAGTTGAAGTAGTACTCTAATGTTTGGTAGACAATCTGAAAGCTTGTAAGCTTGCGCTGCTAGCTTAAGCATCTTAGTTTCGCGATTTGACTCCCACAGAAAAACAAATATATTTGATTTTCTCTCCATAATTTAACTAATATATGCATCACTTATATGTAGTATTAACAGGTATTGAAATTTTCCTACACATTCCATTTCCTTCTTGAAGAGATTTCTGGAGATGTCAATGCTGTTGACTCATTTTTATACTCTATATCGTAGCTTCTACAAACTAGGAAGCTTTGAGCACATCCTTGTACACTGTTGTGAGTTTGCGGACTAACGGTAAAGTTACTCCAAGTATCTAAGCCATGATTTCGACACTGTCTTCAATTTATCACAACAAACCAAATGAACAAATAAATTAAAGCAGTGCAATTACTCTAGTATGTTTCACGTTGAAGAACGTCAATTTTCGATTTAAACCTGACATGTTTTGGTATTGTTAAATATCATAAATAATAATAAATAAAATAAATTTGTACACTAATAAAATATTTTATTCCATTTGACCTTTACACAGCGCATGAAAAGTATCAAAAAGAACTTAAGAATTGAACATTCTATTGTGTAATACATAAGATGTTACGTTGACCGACTCTGTCACAATACTTTTCATGATATTAGAGCAACTGCAGCTATTTTATCTAGTACGGTTCATTTCCTGTTTCCGTGATTTCCTTCCAGTCCAGTTGTTCACTTAAGTGCTTGAACCGGAAGTGTTTTTCGGAATTCCAAGAAGAAACGACACAATAACTGAGTATATAAGGAAACTTCTACAAATGATCAACCGCTAGTATAAATAGAAAAACATATGGATGAGCTGTTTATTGCGATAAGCATTTATAGAAGTTAGATTATATTGTGGGTACATTGAGCGCTTTAGTTTTATCAACTGTTTTTTATTTAAATTATATTTTTTTTCCACGACGTATAATGTATAATGTACCCATTATAAGTTTTCTCGATATTAATAATACCTATTAATCACGACACTGTTTTGCTACGAAAAATTGGTTTTCAAAACTTAATTGTGTAAATCACTGAATGTTTTCAATTCAGTTCTGTACATAAAAAAAATTTTATGAAGTGAATTTTCCTATACCAGATTCGAACCCGGGAGCCGCAGTAGGATGGTACGGAGCATTCATACTGAGCCATGAATGACTTGGAATATACAAGTCGTATTTCAGTTTATTAATTTACTATGTATTTCAAAACAATTTATAAATCGAAGTAGCTTTTGAAACAAAGTAAATTCAATTCAAACTTGTCAATATTATTGTTTTTGTGTATCAATGTTTTGATACGTTGTATTTAATTGTGTTAAGAAATCAACTGAATATAGGGATAAAAAATGTCTTTTAACCCTACCAGAAATTAGAAACGCCTCCGAAGCTGCTTCATTAAATTTATTTTCGTAAAAGTCAAGAAAAATATATTATATGGCCTGTGATTCTTAGTTGATAATTTGGTCCTGTCCACATCATCAGGGAGTGTGAATAGTTATCGTCATTTTGCAAAATATTTTCCAAATTTTGATGTATAAAACTCTGATTGTTAGTCTAAATAAACATGGATGAAGAATCGGATTACATTCTTCCTGAAATTACAGAAATTGCAATGTAACTCGAAACCCCCTACCGGAAAAATCAAGAAATATATACTTAGAGTCTTTTTTTTGGATTGACGTAACAATAAAAAATTAAACATCACACGTCAAAGTCAAGCCAATGTCAATGGAAATCTTTCCGGTCCCATTATTAAATGTTGAAAATTACTATAAATTTAAATTAAAACATTCAAAAGTAAACAACAAGTAAATTTCATCAACTTCATTACCTTCATAAAAAGACAATCAAAGAGCCATAAACCAAGTTTCCTAGATATTTACAAGAAATATGTATCTTTGTGACCAGAAGTATCGCAAGAATAAATGTACGAAGCAATCTGTTGGTATTAACCAAGTTTCATATTTGCCCAACTCCATGGAAATCTTCTTTCGTCGCAAAAAGCTACATCGAAAATTCTCTCAACAATGAAAAATAGATGGCCAAAAAACTTTTTCTTATATAATAATTTGATCACAGTAAAACAATAGTTTTGATTATAACAAATCATAAGTGAACGTTACAAACCACAACATTCAAGGCGATAGACAAAAAGTTAAATTTTATAAATTAGTGGAACTCTTGCGATTACTAAAAATCTGTTTACGCCTCGGGAAACAATCCTGTATTTTCCGAAAGCATCAAACCCTGCAAACATAACGATTTTCTTGTCTTAGCCTTATCACTCACCTGCCACCTAAGAAAATGAGGACAACAAGGATTTTCGTGTCCCTCGTTTTACGTCCTTCGCCCTTTGCTTTAATAATAGGGACGTTTAATCACAGTACTAATCTAAACGTTGGCATGTAAATGCTAGTCTGAAGCCACTGGAATACCTTACGTGACAGGCATCGCCAATTTTCTTCTAATTGTTATACAAATTAAAAGTGGCATTACCTCCAATACCAAACAGATGTATTTGACTTTAATCTGAAATACGCAGAGCCTGCTTTACAGTATATTTATTCAATTGGTTCTAGCAACCTGTGGGCGGGTACTTAAATACCTTTATTATACTTTTTCCATATCTATGTTCACTTAAAGTTCTATGAAAAGTATCAAAGAACTTCAACCACAAAATTCAATATCTAGGTGATGGTTCGATCTACCCCTATCAAGCATTCCGCCAAATTGAGGGCACATCTTCATTTCAAAAAATTGAACAAAATTCTCAATACCAGCTTAAAGAGGTATTAGACCATAACATTTATCAAAATTGAGAATGTTGATATTCCTAAAATTATTTCCACTAAAAAAAATTGCTTCAAATAAGAAGTCTTAGATGAAACACGAGAATGTGATTGATAGTATGTGATAATGTGAATGACATACTTATTATACTGCTCCCGTATTATTATATTAGGAAACTATAGAAATGTTTTGGGGTACTTATATTTCGTTTTCCTACTTTAGTGATTCAAAACATACGATAAGTTCTATTAGAATTTAACAATTGAATTTTTTTCCTACTCGTGACGCCAATAATAATTTATCATGCCGATCAATTTTGGTTTTCAGATTAACACGTGGTTGATTTTCTTTCAGATTTATACAGTGCTTGTCAAAAGTGGGAAGGAAAAGGGAGAACTGGTTCCAAAGAAGGTAAAAACCATTCTATTTGCAGACAAGATCATGATGTCGATTTTTGGGATGCTTGAGGTATAAATTTCATTGACTATCTTGAAACAGAAAAAACTGTCAATGGCGAGTATTATGTGAACTTATTGCAATGTTTGAGGGAAGAAATCAAGCAAAAATGGCCCTATTTGGCTGAGAGAAAAGTGTTGTTTCATCATGCCAATGCACATGATGAAATGAAGTTCGAATTGCCACCATATGCATCCTATTCACCAGATCCTCCTCGGATCATTTTCTGTTCCAAGACTTGAAAAAATGGTTAGGTGGTCAAAGCATTTCCAACAATAAAGAGGTGATGTCGGAGGTTATTGGTTAATTTAAGGAGATTGATGTTTAAAGTGTATTGAGCTAAAAGGAGAAAGACGATGAAAAAAAATCTATTTTGTTCCAGAATTCAATCATATTTCGTTCAGAACTCACAGTAAATAATGGTGAGAAAAGCGTGCTTAAATTTTTGCGATAAATTCTAGGATGAGAATTGTAGAATTGAATTACCTGTTTTCCAGAAATTGATGAACAACTCTGGCACAAACCCTCAAAATTGCGCTTATTATCACAACCATTCCGTAAAACCTGAATAGTTCATCTTTGTAAACCACCGATGCCACATTAATCTAATTTTCAATTCGTTCATTATGAAAACCTCCTATGACTTCATGGGGCGAATTAAAAAATGACGTCATTTTCCATCAATTATACAGATCTATCCCATTCCTATTTCTATAATACCATATTCCAAAAAAAATTAAAATTGATTCGTCCAATGTATAAAATGATGTACAGGATTTAATAGTGTCATATCACTACAAAAATCAAAGCTGTTGTGACCCACACTAACTTTTACAATATAAAGAATCTTCAGACGCAGAATGGCAAACAACTTTGATAGGAACATGAATATACTCAAATATAAAAGTCGTGGAAGTGAAAAATTTTCAATGGGTTATAAGAAAAAGTAGAAGAAAAAACGACACTAATTTGGTTCTGGTCCCAGCCTACACAACTAAGCCAAAGATTGACGGAAACAAAAAGAAAAAATCATCATCTTTATTCGAAGCCATTGTGAGTTCCAAGTATATACCTACGTATCTACCGAATTTGTCTCATCTAATTTATAAATTAACCGATACAGAAAACTTTTCATTTATTTTTCATTTGGTTTCCTGTCAAATTTTGAAATTTATTAACTATACAATAATTTAGATATGACTTTCTACATTGGAAATGAGTTAGCTTCACATTCATTCCTTTCTCATTTTGGGAAATAACCTCTACACTCATATTCATATCACCTCATTCTCCAAAAGAAGATTTCATTATATAGTAATCGCCTCTACGATTCACAAAAATACATTGACTAATATCATACTCATATAATAAATGAATTGCTATCTCAAGCTTGATTTCTTACATTCAGTTAATAATCATAATGTCGTTTGCTTTAATCTAATTTGACGTATCCACATCAACAAAACATCAACGATTGTCCCTTTGAATCCATCACGTCTCTCTAAGGATAATTTAGGGAGCTCACAGCTCGTTTTATACACGCACAAAGGATTTGAGTATATATATCTACCCGTTCACTATCCATTTCACCTAAGGGTCGGTCACAAGATAAACGGCAGAATAGGTTAACTATATTATTTTTGAATTTACATTATTAAATTTGAGAATCCCACATAATATCATATTTAAATAAACAGTTGATTTCATATACAAACAAGTAGTTTCTTGTAGTTTTTTGAAAATAGGTACTCCTCGTATCCTTGATACTCTTCATGTATTTTAACTTTTTGATATTTTTATATATTATATATTATCCTACGTTCATCAGGCATAATATTTCCAGAATAATTTTTCCAGGAAAACAGTGAAAACGAAAAGTTGTTTGTTTTTCACATTTATTTTAAAAACGCGTGATCGCTGACTTTTCCAGGGATGTTACTCTTGTACAAAATTCTAGCTGTTGGGTTTGAAATATACAGTACAGTTGGCAGTAATCGAGATCATTTTTTCATTATTTGACTCGGTTAGTTGGATCATTAGTAAGCCATATATTTCTCTCTATTCATTGACCTTAAATCTTTGAAGGTTAGTCAAGTTGTCATAGAACCAACATTTTCTCAACATTCGTACATTTCGTTTCAATGACTCAAATTTTACCATTCATTTTTATTTCTTCTGTTGCACTTTATAATTGGAAAACACAATTTCATACCAATACTACTAATAATTCTTTATACACACTCTATTTCACAACATTTCAGAATGTTTCTAGTTGTTCGAACGTTCGAACCCATGAAAAAACTTTCTTTACATACCAATAGGTAACTCTACCTCTAAAAAAGGTTTAGAATGGTCTATGATTTTTCATAATATCCTAGAATGTGATTCGAGAAAGATTTGTTCTTTCCAAGAAAGAATCTGTATATATTATAAAAGAAGGATTTTTTAAAAGGACTCACTAATGACTAATCATTTCAAATCAAGTGCATTTTGAAAATATTTTAATACATAGTTACTAAAATGTTTACACAAATTTTTAACAGGATCCAATGTTAAATAAAATAAACTTCAGCACGTCAGATTTCAGAAGAGTCTTCCAGCTTTCAAGAGCTTGAAATATGAGAAAATTGCAAATACGAAACACGTACTCACGATGTACCACTTAGAACCGGAAGGGGATTTTATTAAGAGGTTCTGTGTACTTACCAAAAATTTTGACATGATTTTATAGGGTGAAATTGTAACAAAATCTTGAGCAGATAGCAGTTTCAATTTTCTATTATCTCTAACTCAATCTATAGCGTTAGTAATTTATAACACAAAATCGATTTATGAGTCTGTAATCAAATTTTCAATTAAAACGGTACCGTAGAAGTCTTTAAATGACAAAATCAAACTTCACGCCTACAGAGCTGGAAAATATCTTTTGTTCATTCGTTTTTTACGGATTTTTTTAAATCCTAATACCCATGTAATATTAAATACAAACATGGAGAAACATATAAATTTTTTGAGCAATAATTGACGCCTCTTAATCTCCTAAACCTATATCTATCATTGCGTTGAGGCCATAAAACCCTCATAATCACCTACATTTTCAATTTTCCCTTCGCTCGCCATTATTAACACATAACAGCAGGATTTTCCCAGAGAGAAAATCAAAAAGATTATTAGTAGAGCCGATTATAAGCTGCGAAATACTTTAATGCGTAAAATTGTTGAGCTTTGCTAAACTATAAAAAAGATGTCTCAGTTGTTGTTTGACAAAAAATTGGCTGAAGTCAATAATAGATGATACTGTTTATACACAATTATAGTGATAAAAATATGTACGAATTCACCAAGGGTATCAGATTGGACTAAAAACCCCTCCTAGAGCATTAATCTTTCTTTCAAAACCTCTTTAAAATTAGTGAGTCAATTCGTAAATCAAACATAATGGCTCGTAAATTATCTTCTAAATCACACAATTATTCGTCGAAGCAACTCATACCTGTTCAATTATCTTCCTCCACTCTTTTAAACATATTCTTAGAGTTACTAGGCGAAGTCTTGGATTGTTTCGTATCAAAAACTATTGAACCAGAAACAATACATTGAACGACGACTAGGTATTTAGAAAAAAAAAGTGCTTTTCTATGGTGCCTCAAACTTAACCTCCTGATTAAAGATTTTGATAGTCTAGTTAAAATTATCGATATCATCGACATTAACTTCATTCGATGCTCAGATGCTCATCAATTTTGATTCCTTAATATTTTACGAATCGAGATCTCTAATCTCTGCACTACTGCTTAAATAGGTGCCTTCATTATCCTTGTACCTGATAGAGCTTATAGAGGACGTACTTCCATATGTATCTCTGGATATAATGAAGACATTAAAAACATTCAAATAGCAAAGACCCGGTCTGTTAAATGACAGATTAATAGAATCCAACAATCCTCAACAAGGAAATTCGGGTATTGGAGAAAGTTCTAAGTGATGCCTTATCTGGATTTCACTAGTACTTCTCTGATAAAAAGAACACGCCGATGTTGAATGAACTTGTTGCAGTGCATATTGCAAAACAAACCCGAAATGAACTTCAAGGAGCTGAACGTGATTGTATGAAACTTCAATTTATAGAATGGTAGGAAGCTGGTATGCTTTGATTGAAAAGTTGAGTGCTACCAATAGTAGTTATAAAGAAAATATATAAGAAAATAAGTGAATGAAAAAAGAATTTTTTTGTTCAATAGTATTTTTCAATTTCATATTCTGGATAAGATGGTAGAATACTCAATAATTAAAAATAATACCCCAGATCTCATTGAAAATGCTTGGACTTTCTAAAAATATTTAAGGTCTTATAATCGAATGAATATAATGAACAGCTATCTCCTATTATCAATGGCTATGTTCTATTGTGAAAATCTATGTTCTATTGTCAAAAATTATTGATAATACGTATAACTCATGGCAATCAATGTTAATCTTTTAGAAAACTTAGTATCTAATAAATAGTTTAGAAGTTCCATCATATCACAAATTCCACTACATAGCTTTTTAAATCTAATAGATAAGTTACTCTTCTAATTCTGTTTTCTTTGGTTGACTAATTTTTTAGTTCCTTCTCCGTCAATATTGGCTGAGCTATCAGTTTTATCACCTAGTTTTGAGTCATGAGGTAGTTTAGGAGTATGAGCTTCATTTACTTTCTATCTTTTGCAATTGTACATAAAAATGATGCACTCATACTGTTCTAATATTAATGGAACTTCAAAACAGCGTTAACGAAGAGTGATTCATAGTATGCGGTGTTTAAATCATGAGATACGTAGAATGCCGAGTGATGCAACTGACATCTCATCTTTTAACACTTTGTACAATTAACAGATTGTTTCCCATAAAATATAAAACAAACACATGCTCCTATACTAAAATGAGAAAAAGAAAACGAAGTAAAATGTGATGAATAGCTCTCCATAACGTATATATCCTCTCGCGCTTTATTAGCCAATATTTCCTCTAAATATTTTACAATAAGTGATCATAATATTTATTGAAAGCTGTAAGTTTGCTAATGTTTTTCCCTCAATATTGCGCTTCCCTCTCTTATGTATTTGCTGTTGGCATTTAGGAAGGTACATTATAATAGAGACGATGTTTCTTCAAAGCAGTAATGTATAAATTATCTCAGGTGGAAATTTCTATTTTGATTCCATTCCAATATTGGTTAAAGTTTCAAGCATGCAATCATACATCTGAAAACATATTCTTACTTCTTCGAATACACATTAGAATAAGGTTAACACCAGGTTATCTACTCAGTCGAACTCTGTCTTGTTTCCATTGATAAAATAATATATCAAAACTTTGGTTGGTTTAAAAATAAATAAATATTTACGATTATCTAAATGTAGCACTTCGTTTGTGCTTATAATATTCATAGTTCAAATGGTTCCTAAACTGTACGGAGATATCAGAAGTCCGTGTGTGAGAGCAGTTCTACTAACTGCTAAGGCACTTAATATTTCACTAGAATACATTCCTATAGATGTCGTCAAAAAAGAACATCTGACGAAAGAATATTTGAAGGTAACATTCTATCAAAAATTTTTGTTATTGAAATTGATGACCCACGACTAGAGATTATTCATATCGAAATAAAAAATAGTACTTCTATCATTTCAATTATTATTTAATATTTTTAATAGGCCTCACAGAAGCACAATTATTTTTAAATTTTCTCAATTATATCCGAAAAAAAACCTGATGTTAAATAGATTTATGTTGATAGATGTCAGTATTTCGAAATTTTGGATAGAATTCATAATAGACAATTAGAGATGAAAATATGATCATCAATATTTTTATCATTTGTATAACATAAATATAACGTATGTCCCAATAGTTTTCGTACAAAATATTTACCATATCTATTTGTAATAAGTATCTTCAATTAAACTTCTTCAAATTCGTAGACGCACTGTATTTTTTCAATAACTTCGTGTTTCTTAAGATTTTTTATATCGTAATAGTATATTAAAACTATAGTAGTATTGATTTAAATTTAGAAGATTTGTTGTAGACTACCTATTGTATTATTTTCAACACTGTGTTGACAAAGTGACACATGAACTTGACAAGTGCACACCAGTATCGAAATCACGTCAGGTACGCACACAAATGCGAGGTCCATAGTCAGATGGAGACGTAAACGTAGAAGAGCTTGGAACGAACACGTGGACAGGATGGCCAGAGAAAGATTAGCAAAGATCGTACGAGACGGTAAACCAGGGACACGACGACCTTTAGGAAGACGTCCAAAAAGATGGATGGATTCATGGACATCAACATCTCAAGGATGACAAGTTGGATACTACTGGCCTAAGGCCTACAATACGTTTAAGAAGAAGAAGAAGAAAAAATATGACAAGGATTGGATGTTCCTGAAACTAGTATACGACGCACAAAAAAGAATTCAGCCCGAACAGAAATAGAAGATCCAATTTTCACTCCATTCTCAGAGAAATGTTTGTAGAAAATATATTTGCTACCACAAAGATGATAGAATAATAGTTCTAGGATGCTAGCGTAAATGCTTCTGTGCACTGTTCGAAAAAAATTGGAAAAATTGGATTTTAACGCTTTACGTTCCACCAGGAAGCTCAAATAAACAACTGCAATGAATGCAAAGTACCTGAAGTGGTCCAAACAATGGCAAGACAAAGATCTGGACACTAAGTATTCGAAGTATTTTGATCATTTCACTGTATTCCTTGAAGTTGATATTCACGCTTACATATTTTCACGGAAACCTTGACTCTTCTTTCACTTTTCTTGCCAGTTTTTCTGATCTTTGTCGAGTAAAAATTCTTGGTTTTTCACTTTTTGGAAGGTTTAGACATGATGTTTTTTTTACATTCGGTTATAGCACGGTAAACGCTTCTGGGTAAAATTTTCGTTTTGAAAAATGCAAACTATATGTCCAACAAAATTATAAAAAAAAATTTAAGAAATTATTTTCAACTTATTAGAGACTGTGATACAACTAACTTCAAAAAAGACTTGTCTAACGCAAATCAATAAAATAAACAATTTTTTCCACAAATCCATTGCGATATTGTATTATAACAAAAGGAATATTTCATTGCCTTATATTTAAAATGAGATATTTTGGTCATGAGTAACTTTTTATTCTCAGATAAATCCATGTCATACCGTTCCAGCTTTAATAGACAATGGTTTCACTTTATGGGACAGTCACGCAATTATGATATATTTGGCTGAAACATATGGCAATAATAATCCCATATATCCTAAAGACATTAAAAAACAAGCAATAATTAATCAAATGCTACATTTTGAAAATGGTAAAATTTTCTCTATACACGTCTACATAGCTGTAAGTATATTTTAATGAATTTTCAAATCACCAAAGTCTAGGAATTTATCATTATAACTAAGTTCAGTAGCTATCAATTATATCCATGATTCCAATTGAAATTGATCCTCTCACAGTTTCTCTCTTAATCCGTAATGCAAAACAACTTTAGGAGTTAAATAATAATAAATGTGATTGCCACAATAGAATACGCATAATCAGTCTTTATATTTTGTAAGTTTCCATGAAACTCATCATTTGCCTTCTCTTGTATATATATCTAAATGAAGCTTTGACATGATTTCTACAATCAACGAATTTAGAAATTGGACATCGAATCGAATCCATCGAATAGAAAAGACAACTAATTCATTAATTAATTTCTAGTGTGATTTCACAATCCAGTGTGTTTGTTTGAGGATATTGTAGCTTGTGCTGCAACTAAATCACTGCGTGATTCTTCTTCACTTTCTTTAGAACACTAATAATTCCTCATTGGCCGAATGATACAATTCTCTAATCCACAACACAGCAGTTGAAAGGTCTTATTATTATTCTCTGCATTAATTGGGAACAACAAGTCTCGTCTTCTCTTTCAATGGAAATATAACTGTCGTCTGGAAAGCTGTGAATTTTTCCAAAAAAAAAAATGGATATCGACGCTAGTTTTAGGATCGAGGATGGTAAAAAGGTAGTTCAAAAAATACAAAGTTCTATAACTACTAAAACTGAATATATATACATCAACAAAACAATATACACAAAATTATTTATCAAGTGTAGAATTAACGTAAGTCGCGCGTGCTGAATCTCTAGCATCAACGTAGCTGTTTTCAGAAGTAATCGTTCGAAATCTTTTCGATTCAAAACGTCCCGCCTGAGTTCGTGAAAGTAAATATATTGATTTTTTATAACACGTGTACCAGGCATATCAGAGAGTATTGAGCTTATACCATACTGTTGGGTTATTAGGAAAGTTATAGAAGAAGGTAACCTTGAAATTCCCGGAGTCGAAGGATTATTGTTTTATCGATGAAGTTATTCGGGAAAAGTATTTTTAAATGCGAGGATACATGACGTGGTAGCCACATGAAGTTGAAAAAGGTACACTTTCTATTCATCGATAGGAGGTGAGCGTTTGACATTTATCCTATTGTCAAATATGCTCCAGCCAACCCTCCTTTCATTCCTCTAGTTTTATTTTCCAGACAAATTTTTTTACTTCGAAGATTTTCCTATTTTCTTGAACCTTCCCAATTACAAATCGTACTTCTTAAACTCTCGCGTTTTCAACATATTGTTGACAAATTCTTAAAGATATTCTTTGTTATTTATTTAAGGACCTCCTGTTGCATAGAGGAATAAAAAAAATCCCAGAGGAAGCCGCTACGCGTCAAATACAAGGTTATGAATTCGTTGAAACATTTTTAACGAATTCAAAATTCATAGCAGGATATGAACTCACAATAGCCGACTTCAGTGCTTGGACCTCACTCTCAGATTCCAATTTACTCGTACCAATCGAGAAAAACAAATATCCGAAGATAATAAAATGGGTTGAGACACTGAAGCAACTAGCTTACGGTGATATAAACAAGAAAGGTGTAATGGAATTAGCAAAACTATTCAATACAATTCAATTACAAAAAGAAAGTGACTATAATCTTAGAGTTTGATCTACAACACACATAGGTTTCAAAGTTTTACGCTCCTTATTTTGAATTATATAAAATATTTGTACACAAACAATTTTTGTTGGTTTATTTATCAGAGTTGTTTCTCGTGTATTGACTCTTTGATTAACTATATTTTTGTTTTAACCTCATCCTTATTCACAAATTCTATCAGTAATGAAGTAAATATAATTTGAAAAAAATGGAGTGAAAAATTTTCGTAGGTATAATAGGAGAATAAATCAAGCTTTAATTATTTTATTCTCAACAGTCAGTTTCATAGTAACATATCTACATAAAATAATAATTCTTCAACATGAAACAAAACCAGTGAAAATTCGTAAGAGAATAGAAAGCAGAAATAACGAATGTGTGTTGAGCCGATGCCGTCCGGGTACATTTGTCATTCGAGATGAATCCCATCGCGATTGCCATTCCAACGAAAGTTAAATTTGAATAGCACTCTCAACGAAAGTGGCAAGTGGATGGAAAGTTGAGTTTCATTGAAGATGGAGTATAACAACAAAGAGAGACCATAACGTAAGTAACGTTCGAAAAAAAAACGGGCTAACGTTTATTCATACGTTGGAAAAAAAATGCACAGCAATATTTGATAACCGTAGATATAATATAGAATAATAACACGAATAAAAATCGCAGCAATCTGGATTTGATAAGAAAAATGATAAACTAGCACTAAATTCATCAGTAAACGTTCCATAAAAGTTACTTTATAATCAACAAATATTTTATTTATATATACATATCCTCTTGAGTTAATATGGTTTCCAATTTTTCAAACCATCCATGATACATCAATACATCACCTTTACATGTCAACTGCCTTAAAATGCAATAAAACTACTACAAGAGAGATTCACCTACCTGGGAATATCATTTTCCCGAAGCATATCCATGATGATAGAATTCTCTAGAAGACATAGAAGACATATAGTTTCTAAACTCAAATATTTTTTGATAACACTTCTTCATCTACTGTAAATCAGTGCGAAATCCTCGGTATGACTTTTGATTCTCGACTTAAGTGGAATGACCATATTCATTTTATGAGTGACTTCTATCTGAAGAAGCTGAACATAATTGAAACCCTCAGCCACGTACAAAGGGGTTCCGATGAAATTTTACTACTGAGATTTTACACATTTTTCATTCGTTCCAAGCTTAACTAGAGTTGCTTTATCTATATGTACGTTCTGAAGTCTAAGACTGACTTATTAAACTTTATACAGTGCTCTCCGCCTCGGCCTTTGTGCCTTCTATTCAGGTCCAGCTGCTAGTGTCAATGTTGAAGCTAATGAGCCACCTCTATCCGCATCCCTACACAAATATAGCAGCCTTTCTCTCCACTTCCTTTGCCTAGACCAAAAATATTGCGGTTCACAATAAGCATGACTCCACAAGTGTTCATGTAGAGGATGTATTTCTAGAAATTCTGCATAAAAAATTCTTCGAACTAATTCTCTATACTGAATCCGGTGACGGCTGCGCAATCACTACAAGCAACGAGCTCATAAGTTTCTTCTGCTTGTAGTATTTACACTGGTGTATACAGCATCCTTCATGCTTTCAAATTTATCTCTATTCCACACAAACATATCACTGTATATACTGACTCTCCTTCAACCAGTCAACTCCATCACACACTGGAATTACTGGAACCGATTCTGCAGATTCCATTCCAAAAAGCCTCCATGAATCCTTCTGAAATCCTAGTTCAGATCTGTAGACTTACTTCAAAAGCGTCCAAGAATCATGCCGCGATGTATGGAGCATGAGTATCACAGCATTGCACCCACCCATCTACTTCTTACCTGCCCCTAAACTTTTTCAGGAGAGAAGCTATGACAATAAGAAGACTCCGCATCAACTACACGTAACTTACTCACTCCTATTTAATGTCGTCAGATAGTCGTCCTATCTGCCAAAGTTTTCATGTTCCTCTGTTTGTCAAGCACATCCTCACTGATTGTACAGAATACTTTACCGTATACTATTTGTTTGATTTCAAAACTAACCTCAAGAAGGCACTCAACTGCTCTACAGAAATAAAAAAGTCCTGGAGTTATCCAGCTGTTTCAATCTAGTTACAGTGTTGCGTCCCTTATTCCCCCATCCTAACCAAAGAAAATATCACATTTTTAATAATTTTTCATTCTCCCCATATCTCCCAGAATTGAGAGAACATATTAAAATGAAAGTAGCTTCCCTGACTTTCTCTTTCATATGCTGTTAAAGTCTGCGTAAAATTCCATTGCAGCAGCCCTTTAAATTTTTCGAAATAATTATTGTGCTCTAAATCTACAAAGGAGCCGCCTGCTATTACCCTCTCTGTCACGAATTTTGCAAATGAAGAATGTGTGGAAAGAGTATATAATAATGGACCGCAACATTTCTCACTACAGTCAATATTTCGATATTATGTTATGCTGTCGGAAAAATGGGACTTTGAGTTTTCAGTAACTATATGGAATTCAATGTTCAACCTAGGTAATTTCCCTTGCAGAGATTTGGTTTAATTGATGCGGCTGTCCATTGTTTTGCCAGCCAGCATTATGTATAGATAGAAGAGGTGGCTACAAACTTTTTTGATATTTGTTTCAGTACTATCGTTTATTTCATTTGTTGTGCGCCAGCTCGAAGTCAACTACTTGTATTATGATTGGAATTAAATAGTACAAATAATTTATAACCTATAGTAAGATTGATTTTGATGGTTCATGTTAACGCAAAGCTTTTGAATATACCAAGATTAATGATCAATATTAGCTTAACCCACGTCAAATTATTTCTGCTTTGGATGATGATGGGCACGTAGTGTAGTCATGCGATTATGATATATCAGACAGGAAAACATGGGTTCGATAGTCCGCTGTATCTAATATTTATTAAAAAAAGGTACAGCAATAGATCAAATATTATTTTTTGGATGTGGTTATATGTTAACGCTCTACAGGTTTATAATAGTGAGAAAAAAATTGTTATATTCATGTAAATATTTTGTGAAACTACCACAGGATCAAAAAGACATTCGAAACAATCTTAATAACTTAAAATATATATACGGTTTGAGGTTATTCAATAGTTACCGAATATTTATACTTCTAATTAACTCAAATTAAAAAAAAAAACTTGTATCCAATATTTTAATACGCTTAATAGAAATCGATATATGAATTATAATAACTTATGGATTCAAGATAACGCAAAACATCTCGTCATTCAATAATAATAATGAATAAATGATTTATTGGTTATAAACATGAAAATTAACACTATACATAATAAGAAAATAGGAAATAAGTTATAAGAAACCTTCAAGTAGATCATGAATCCCACGTACAATAAATGATATTGATTAAAGTCATAAAAAAGATTAATAATTAAGTAAAAAATTTTCTAAAAACCACAATTTATTTGAAATGTAATAAAAAATGGAATTATGTGAATTAACTTGTTTAATATACTAACGTACAATGTGATACAGTTAAAATTATCAAGAAATTGTTGTTATTATATATCATATTATAGTAATACCATCACCATCATTCTAATTAATTCTTGAAGATATCAATTGTCCCATCACAAATTCTTTCTTTTATTTTTTATTTCATTTTTTTTATCTAAAACAAAAAATTCTTTTAAATCGTCTTGAAGTTCGTAGAGTCAAGTTAATTCGATTAAAAATACTACGAGGCACACCCACAAAGTGACTTACCGAATGTTTCCCCTTCAATACAAACGTTAGCTATATCTTTTGCACATGCGTCTCAGGTCTATAACTTATCAAGTATATGCCAGCAAGACAGGTCCCGCTTGGTGTCAGAGCTGGCCCATTGTGGAAATTCATCGTTTGGTTTAGGCAGTTTACTGAAGATCATAAAAGTTCCCATGATGAAGACTGCAGTGGACAATCGATGATCAACTTATTGAGATTGTGCAGCAGTGCGTATTGGAGAATCGCTACTTCACGATTACTAAACTAAGCATTTTTTTTACTGAATATTGTGGACCCTGATTGCCGTTAAGTGCAAGTTTTTCAATGAAGAGGCAGCACTTACATTTTAGTGATGGTACTCTAGTTACTGAGGCAACTATAATATTTGGATTTACTGCAGACCAATCAGCATTCAATGCAATGGTGATATAGTGGTTCTTCATTCAGAAGAGCAAACATGCGCTGTCGTTACTGAATTTTATGTGCACGTGTGACTTATAGGACATTCTGATTTTTGACTTTCTTCTGTGGGATGAAATAGTGAACGCTGACCGTTAGTGTGGAGCACTTTGAAAACTGTGATTCAAAACAAGATGCATGGAATGGTGACTATAGGTGTCATGCTTCTCAATGACAATGCTTATATAAATACGAGTCATCACACAGTTGTTGTTTTAACGAATTTTGACTGGAAGCTCTTTTTGTTCAATAGCTTTCCAGCTCTTATTTTGGTTACAGCTATTTTCATGTTTTCTCAAGAAATTGGTATCCTCCGGTAAGCATTTTGGTAACGAAAAAGAGGTGCAGAATTCTGTTGCACGTAAATTTCATTTACAGGAGTTATAATTTTGCGATAGCTGGTAACAAAAATTTATCTTAGGATAAATAGGTTGAAAAATAACTAAAATATTGCTATTCTCGCTGCTTAAATATGTTTCTGGAGGTGTGAGGTCTTTTTCTTACTGGGTGTGACTCGTATTATAAAATGACAGAGATGTAAAATAGAACATAAAACATAAAATAGAACAAAAAAGTGCATTGCAAGCTGCACAGATGGCAGGTGGGAAATTAAATCACTCATAGAATTCATGCAGCAAAGATAGTTAAGTTTGTGGGATCATTCACAAAGAAGATACAAGATCAGTGACAAAGTAATTGGTACTATACATTGTGGTTCTTTATATTTCCATTGAAAAGTAAAATCAGTGTCAACATTTTCCCTAGAAGTACCTGCATCAAAATCTGAATAAAACATTTAGATAAAGTTTATAGTTTTTTCCAGACAACCTTTTAATTGAATAATCCATTCCAAATTGCTTAAATCCGTTATTTTCGAGGTTCATTTTTTCAAAAATTAGTTTCAGATTCTTCCTAACTGATTCTAATAGCGTATGGTCTAATAGCTCTTAAAAATAACTCACATATTGTCAAAGGACGAAACAAAGTGTCAATTTCGAAATAAATAAGTTCGGATCTTGAGTGCAATTGGAATAAACAGTAATTTTGCTATGGCAATCTCAGTGAACCGAAAGTGATTTTATGCTATGTGAAATCAAACTTTTCTATGAAAAGTCGGTCCCTTTTTCCAATAACAGACAACACCAAGTGATTATTTCTTGTTTTCAGCTACAAAATTTACCTATAATTACATGCTAAAACGTGAAGAAAACCCAATATGTTTTTTTATAGAATGTAACTATAATAGTGAAATATGTCCTCATAGAATTTCCGCATCGAAAGAAAAATCTGTGAAATACCTAACACATTTGGTATTAATTAATATTATATTTATATCTACCATTAGTGATAATATTTTAAAAAATAATCAATGTATTTAATACAGTTACCTTCTGATCTGTCGCTAATAACCTTACACAGTTGATGCGATTTTTTTTTTCTACGCTGTATTATTTCGCTCCGCATAGTAAATAACGACGACCTTAATCACAGCCCTTGATAAACTTGTAATTTTTTGTTTGAACCAATGTAGATTCTGAGCAATTTTGTGCCCTCAGCATCGTATACTCTCTCTCTCTCTCTCTCGATTCTGATAATTCATTTGTTGGAACGAGCAGTAACAGTCCCACAACAATTTCGAGTCGTAGTCTTGCCCGGACAAATTAAATTTCACCATGGAGTTATATTTGTAACGGTCGTCGTGTTTTTAGGCACATTAGCAAATGCGGTTTCTATTTTGTCGACAATATCTTATACCAAACGTCATTATGATTGGAATTAATTTGATATTATACAGTTTTCAGTGAATTCTCATGAAACACTTTTCTAATTTATACGATGAGATATCAATATTGAATGTCAAAATAATACACTTTAACAAATTTCTTTTTCATAATGTCAAGCGAAGGTCGAATCGCTGTCTAACAAATCAAAAATAATACTTTGCTTTCTACGAGGGCATGCTTATATTTCGTTGATAAGTGCGAAAAGTTGAAACTTGCAATTACCAGTTGATTTGTCCATTATTCTTCAGCTGTGAATTATTTCTATGATTCTAGTTTAGTCCCAGTAAGCCTCTTGGAACGCAATATCGTGCTGTGGTTAATACTTTTTGGAACCAGTCACCTTTTTGTGGGGTTCGTGTACGAATTATTTTCTTTCTCGCAAACTATACCATTGCCGCCAAATTAAAAGTACCTCCAAGTTCTGTGGACAAACAACCTTAAAAATGAGGCATTCCCCAGGAACTTCGACGACAGAAAACATTCAAGTCCGGAAAATCACAATGATAATGTATCGATTAATAAGTATGATCGACGTTTAGCAGACCCAGAGATAGCGGCTCAGATCAGTTAATCAAGAAATCTGCCTTTGAGTGAAGTAGATGAAAATTGGACGCGTAAAGAATGGGAGAGAGTTTTATGGAGAGATGAGTCAAAGTTTGAAGTTTTTGTGTCTAAGAGAATAGTGTTTGTGCGCAGTCAAAGGAACGGGTGTTAGATCCATGTGTAATACCGACTGTAAAACATGGCGGTGGCTCGGTGATGATTTGGAGAAAGGACGAATGAAGAACTATAATAAAACGATCACAAACATTCCTTGAAGCTTTGCAAAGTATTGGAAAGGTGGAATGTACTGAGGATAATGATTTGGCGATCACCCGATTGAGTTGTTGTGGGACACATTGAAAGTAAGAAAGTAGTATCCTACGTCCATTTTACATCTATATAATATCCTGAAAAACGAATGGAACCAAGTAGATGACGATCATTTGTCGAAATTGGTACAGAAAAGGCCAAAATTGTGCACGGAGATAATATCTAAATCTGTCACAATTACAGACTGCAGTTTTATCATTACTATATTCTAATCTATATATGTTATTTGAAATATAAATACCAAAACGATCGTATCGTTTTCATTTGTTGTGCATCAAACAAACTATAGGATGGACAAAAACTATGAAGTAATTTGTGACCTTCCACAATAATTTAAATTGGGAAAAGGTACTTCGTTTCCTGATCTAAAAGTAAGGATTGTAAGGATTGAAAAAAAGAAAATTGAGGAACTCAGCGATTGATTGTAAACGTTCTAAATATATTTTACGTAATGATCTCAAGATATCTCAAAAAGATATCTTCCATTGTCCATGTCTGGAATGATGATGTCTTATGGACAGTTAGTTGTTAAAAATACCTAAGCAGCATAATTTCTTTAAAAACTCAGCCAACCATAATTCAAAGTTGGGTAAGGAATAATAATTATTGGTACGAGAATATAATTTTCTCACAACAATCTTTGAAATTGAGTATGAAATATGAGCAAACGCAATAGATGATAAGTTGCACCAATAAAGATAAACAATGAATACTGTACTCTATATTAAACTTCTTCAGTGTTTATTGAAATATAATTTTTCTGCAGATGCTATGCTGTGGAATGTTTCACTTTTCTCATCGCTTCCATACATTTAAAACGGAGAAACCTCGCTATTATAATAGAAAATATTTTGTTATTGTTATTATGATATCCCTGAAGTGTTACATATGAAACTGAGATGGCACGTTTTCCATATTGCCGACCAAAGCATTGCACACTTATTATGGCGGTCAAATTTCCAAATGGAAATGTCGAACGTGTCTCATGAGTGATGTTCATGTATCCAATTTCCAATACAAATAATCATATAAAAAGAAGCAATAATATTTGAGGTATAGCTCACGATATGGTTTCAACCCAACGTTTAGACGCAAAAAATTGGCCTATTTTCCGCATATTTTCGAACTTTACTCGGAATATATCGCATTTAGTTATTACAAAATTTGTACAAGATGAGATTTAACACAAAAATCAGTTCAAATCTCCAAAATTCTATTTTCCACAGCCACAACGAATGAATAAATAGAAGAAAATATAATGAAACAATATGCATGCATATTGTTATAAACATATATGCCAGTAAAGATTTTTTCAAAGTTATGATGATGATTAGGAACATGCCATTCGGCCTGTTACGTTTTTCTTCAAAAATTTTGAATATTTGTTTGTTCACGTATTGTGGCACAGTAGTCACTTTGGATTTATTTATTCTAATAATCGAGTTTTTGAAGAAATTAATTTATTATAGAATCTAACTCCATTTGAGAAATTCAATAGAACCTTGGAATGTATTCGAAAACGTCCTCTATCTGTCTAAATTCCAATTTTGATAGAGACTGAAATACGTCGTAATTTTAGAACAGAAGAGACATAAAATCAAGAACATATAGAAGGATAAACTCCATTGTTTATATCAGAGTAACTTTGAATAAGTTTGTAGCAATATATTTTTTCATACTTACTATTTTATTATGGTGCTCAAAAAAATTCTAGTTATCTTTATTAATTTCCTTTTGTATCAAGCAAATTTTGTATAATAGTTTCCGTATAAATTCGTATTTTCTATTCAGTTTGGTTATATTTTAAATAAAAATAAATTCAGTCTTTTTCATAAGTAGCTCTTTTTATTCAAATCTGGTCTTTGCTATCATTCCTTCTTCAATAATTTCCATCTTTGTTTCCGCCTCCTTCCTCACTTTAGCATTTTTCCTGCAGTTCTACAGCTACCAGGCTGGGAGTTTCAACCGGTGCTTCACAAGCAACAATTTCAACATCTCGAACATCTGGGAATCCAGTAGAGGGCTGCAACCATCCCAAAATTCCATAGATCAGCTCCAGTTTCATCTTTAATATATATAAATCTGAATTGTTTTCAATTTATAATTGTTTCATTGGACACGCAGTTAATGTGAATTATTTTTTTCAATAAATTTTTTTGTTCACAGCAATAAATATTAATTTGAATAATCGTGTCCGTAGTAGTTTTAGTTTGTTTAGTTTTTATTATTAGTTGAATTCATAAGGTTTTTCCAGCTTTTCCACCTTTTTTCTTCATTTTTAATGTCGTTCGTTAAAATGATGATGGCGTCCAATTTAATATTGATGGTTCACCCGAATACCAGTTATTTATATACTTCAACTGAAGCCGAATACCACTTCCTGAGTAAGACTCTCCAGTAGGGGAAGTAGATTTACATATTTCACAAATACAGACACAAGGTTGCAGATATAATAAACAATGACTAAATCAAAAATTTTTGCGATTTGAAGGAAATGACTCAAATTTACATAATTGGTGGTTGGTTTAGAATGTGAATTTTCACATAAAGCGTATAGTTTACCGTTGCAAAAATTTATAATTGATTGAGTTTTAAACTTGAGATTAGTTTAATTCTATTTGAAGCATTCTCTATCACCGATATGCTCAAAATTAATTTAGTAATGTGGCAACTCGATTTTAGTGGACTATAAAAAAGAGACATATTGGATCGAATTTAGGAATGGTCATTCTTGATGAATATTTATTCAGTAATGCACCAAGAATCAATAAGAAGTTGCATGACTAGGAATATGAAAATTTGTTATTAAAAAGGCTATTTGTTTGCTTCATCACGTTATCTTTGGTCTTGGCGTTCACCTTCCCAGAAATCGGTGGCAAGAGACTTGAAGGATCGACTTTCGAACAGAGAATATTCACTTGGGAACTTGTTAAAGTTCCCATGGGATCATTTTCGACGAGTTCTACATACAGACCCCCCATTTTGATGTACGGAGGACATTGGCGGATTTCAAGAGAATCTCCGAGGAATTTTTTATGTCTACTACACTAGAAACTTTATTACACGAAAATAGACCCCCCTTTTTTATGGAAATATATTTATCTTTGTTCCCAATGAACTCAATATGAAATCATTCAACGTTGGTTCTACGAATTTGTTCTAAAATGTAGTAACGAATAAATGCTAAAATGAATTGAAAATAAACCGTTACGTCTCTATCAATATACTAATATCGGGACAAAGCAGTTATTATAGAAAACAAAAATTGCTTGAAAAAACTACAATTTAATCTATTTCGGACGGATAATGATAAATGATGGAAACCAAAGGATCAAGACATAGTTGAACATACTGCGATGTCAGAGAATTACTGGGAAAATGGAATAAAAAATGTATTCTAAGAATAGTGCGAGTACATCCTTAGTCAAAGTCTTTTCCTCATTGTATTATATACGGAAAAGAACCTATAATTTCAATCTACTTCAAATAAAACACATTTTAAAACCATATGTCTGAATATTATAAAACTTTCTTATGGTTACTCTAGAAAATGGGTCTCGCATATAGTATGTTATATAGAAATTGAGAATTTTGTCTATAATCCATTCACAAAATTTAAGTCGTTGATGAAAATCTCGGCGTAAGAGGGATTGAACTCGTTAGATATGGTAAGGAGTCTAGACGGTATTTGATTCATTTATTATTCACTCGTTTGCTCTCGTCATTCTTGTAGAAAATCTTTTGTTAGCTATTTTTAGGCTGCAATAATTTCCATTTAAAATTCTCTTTTTTATTTAAACTCCTTCTCAAGCTTTATGAAACTCCCTCCGTTTCTTCTCATATATTTGTGTTATATTTTATTCTAGTTTATAAATTAGCACACTCCATTGTACATCTCTCTATTTTGTATTGGTTGCGAGATCCACGGACAACTATCAGACAAATAGCTGAGGATCCCATATGACACATAATTCTGAGGATACCATATGAAACATAATTTACTTGCTGTTAAATTAAACATGAAAAAATTGTCTGTACAATGTTTACCACGAACAGATACATGCAAGTAAAGAAGAAAAGATATTTGTTGTCCACTTTTAACGCAAGTACATTGGAATTGACACAACCAGTTATACAAACATAGAAGTCGAAGTAAGAGGACTAGCAGCTAAAGCAAATAAGGTCGCGGGATGTCTTTAGAATTTAGAAAAATATAGCAATTTATAATTCAACAATCAGATCTATAGTGACTTATACATCAGAAGCAAAGCCAGAAACAACCATAATGGATCAGCTCTTGGAGACCACATAGATGAAAATTCTGAGACTGATGTCGTGAAAAACACTACAAGACCGAGAAAGCAGCGAAAACATCGAATAATCATATAAATGGGTTTAACAGCATAAAAAACAATGGAACCAACATCTAAATCAAATGACAGGCGATAAACTGGTAGAAATAGTAAGGGATGAATTTCCACAAAAGAGATGGAATGACAACCTAGAGCCATGCTGAGGAATGCTATCGAAGAAGGAACGGCCGTTAGACCTATTATAGAAGAAAGAATAAAGAAGATATTCAACAGAGGACAGATAAGACAAAGAAAACGAACAATTTGCAGAGTGATGAGTGGAAACATCGAGATTCACCACCGCTAAAAAATCAAAGATGCAACCTTCAACCTGGAAGATTGGAAGATCATGCTAACCGTATTTTGGGATACTGAAAGCGTTGTTTTTGTATTTTATCCGTATGAAGAAGCCACATTTGCAAATGCTGATAGTGCCAACGTAATTCTAAAATTACGTCATGCGATAAAATAAAAACGATCCGGCAGATCCGTCACTACAACAGCTGCAATAACTCAGGCAGGATTTGACACGCCATACCTACAAGGTATTTCAAAAGTTCATCTTTGCATTGCTTATTGCGTGAACGCAGCTATTTGAAAGGGGGCGGTAGGTATGTCAATCGGTAACTTGGCTCTTGGAAATTTAGTTGCTATGGAACGTTTTTTGGGAGCGGACCATGCAGTGTGCGTGCATGAGTTTTACAGAAACGGTAATTCAGAGATTCTAGCTTAAAAAAAACTCATCAAATCATAATCCAGGCATCCAAGGTCTTCTAGAATGGTTCAATACGTAGACAGTGCCTTTCGGTCTGTTTATAATAAGCCTGACTTGTCTATTCTGAAGCGTTCTGTTGCTTTAAATGTGTACAGATCATGCGTTTTACTTTAAGATTTAGACTGCACCCTTATAAAAATCAAGGTCCAAAAATTGAAGCCTCAGTATGCTGGTCAGAGTTTTGACTCCGTAAACCAGGTAATTGAGCGCTTTCCAACGTTTTGTTTTCGGATTAAGCTAATTTCTAGCTTAATGAACACGTCAACAATCAAAATTACCCCTACTGGAATGCAACCAATGCAAAACACAAACATTAAAATTTCAGCAATTCGAAATGTTGGATCGGTTGGCTTTACTCTTTTCGGTCAGATTATAGGCTCCGCTCATTTTTCTAATCTACTACAAATATTCTTAAATGGTCTATCAAAGTTAGTTAGGGATTTTTGATAGTTTCTTATATGGATTTGATTCCACTTCTGTCCTCAGTATACCGTTGGCTATTGTTGTTTATCTTCATGGTCAATATGAGACAGAGAGACTAAAACTACTGATCTGCTGAATGTTACCCAATGTCAAATTTCTAAAAAAAATGTGATATATCATTATTTAGATGTGAATAAGAAACCTTAACTTTTTTAATACGATTTCATAATCACCATAAGGTGACAACTGAGAATCAAATATTGACATGCGCAAAATTTTGAATCACCAATATACAGTATCATCCTGTTACCACTTAATTTCCCACATATTTGTTTTTTTTTAGTACATATTTAATGTAAATCAAGAGAGTATACAGGGTATTAAAGGCAAAAATCTAGTAACGGATGAAATACTCACTTTTGAATATAATCTAATCGGATTTGATCATATTTTTGATCTGAATAAGCATGAAACTATTGACGCTACACTATTTCCCAAATCTTGTTCGCGAGGTCTAGCGACTTACTTGACATTATTTCAGTTGAATTATACGTACGTTGTCTGCTCAAAGCTGTCACCTAAATTGTGTCGCTATTACGTTTGCATATTCTATATAAAAATGTAGTACGCAAATTCTTTTCAAGAACAGCTGAAATATTAAAGGAAATTCATCATTTTTGCCAAATGATAAATATTAGACAGACTGACAAAAGCTCGGAGAGTTTATAAAAAACACCATATATTCTCGATTTGAGATTCAGTCAGTGGCGAGAAACTTCCGGCATCTACACAAAACGGCAGCCTTTTACAAGGAAACAAGATACATCTTCATCGACACCTCGGGGTTATCTCTAACGCCGTAAATAATAACAGCGGAACGTTGAATACCAGAAGATACACCAAGATTTATTAGAATCATTTGTAAAGAGTCCTTGCATGTACACAAATAATTTGTCAGTTGGCGTACTAAGCTACTTATCTTTCGCGGACGTCGTCTCTAATGGAAGAGTAATACTTGAAATAAATCTGGATAACAGTTATGGCGCTATGCTTTGCCTTTTGGAAATAATTTCAACTTTCAACGCGTTTTACTTTATTCACAATAAGCCGCTTTCGAAGGGGAAAGTGAGGCGAAATAAAGTGAATAAATGTTTTATATTTGTATGCGGCGCTGGATTTGTCTGTCAACGTGTCATATATTTTCTTAGAATTGTGTTTGTATTGCGAAATGTGTGCTTGCTGCCTGTGAATGAGAAGAAAATCCAGTTAATAACTACCGACGACGTTCGATTCATATATTACCAACTTCTTGAATTTTTGTTTGACGAGTGGGTAGTTCACAAAGGTTCCTTTATCAATATGATAAGAAAAATATATTTTATGACGAATAAAGAAGCCTAAATACACAAAACGCATATTTCACATAATTTGAAAGATGTACAACTGAATCAATTATATTTATTGCAGTTTGTGGTGTATGGCCTCTTGGCTGAAGAATATTAGAGAACTGGAATAAGAGAAGCAGGACAGTTATTTAGACTAGCTCAAGATAGAAAGAATCATGCTGATCGCCAACGTCAAGGGAACTTGATACGGCACGCTAAAAAGAAGAAAAAGTTGTTCGGTTTCGTTAGAGGATAATGCTTACATCTTATACCATCTCCGGTGATTACTATAAATGAAGATTGACCTCAATCGAGAATACAGGGTGGACAATAAACGACATTACTTCTATATACAATTATATATACTTTACAACTATATACCACTACATAGAACTATTTAACTATTTCTCACATGACTTTCTATATATATTTTATTTCATGGTCTCTATCTAAGACTTATAGTAGTAGTAACAATACGTGATTTGTTCAGTTTTACGGATTCCGTTTTAGATTTATGACAATAAATTCGTAAGTGTGCAATAACTACCTCTTAGATGTTTAACAATATTATGCATGTAATTTTGGTTGATCAATTAACCTTATCTTAGGTTTATCTTAGTTCGTATTAGCTTTTTATGACCTTCAGGGTTAATAACTACCATAAGTTATGCAGGTAATCAACTGGTTCAAGGAAAATATATGTGTATTCCTAGTCTGTAATTAAAAATAAGTCTTTCCCAACCCTGAGTTCTGTTGAGTGGTCCGTTTCGGGTGTCATACAAAAAACTACATAATAGTAGATTGGTAGACGAGGAATAGAATAGAAGTGCAAAACCAAAATAGAAACTAAATTACTTTGAAAGTAATTCGTAAAGTACACTAAGAATGTAGATAATTTGGCTATTGTTAATGCAAATGTGGAGGTCATTTTGAGTATTTAGCTCAATTATTATGCATTGGATAATTTGATTTTATAACTCGTTTATTGTGACATAATATACTGAATAAATTTAATTACCCTTTATTATCCCCGTTTAACCCTTAATCAATTAGATATGAAACTGCTGCATACATTATATTTTTTTTTATTTATTGAATTTTGTCACTTTCTATCTTCCTTGTACTTATAAATTCACATAATTCTATGGAATAGAAAACTATTGTATAATTAAATATTCAAAATAAAGAATACTACGGTTATATTTTTTTGGTACACCCTATATCAAATATATCTATCTTTTCATCTCATTGTCATTGTTATCAAAAGTTTGTTTCTCTTATCTTTTTTGCGTAGAAAGCCTTTCATAACAATTAATTTTCACTTCTATTTTTGTGAAGAGTATGTTCCAACATTTATATCTCTGGTACTATGTAGTGTTGGCTGGATGCTCAGCGTTTTACAGCATAAGGCCTCTGATAAGCGTTATCAGCGTTGTTACAAATCAATGACGGTCTGGCATTATCTTACAGTATGCAGGTGACTGCGTTTGCGTTAACGTTGTCTCGGTTCCTAGCCGGAGCTTCCCTAAAATGCCACGTTTATCAACTGTAAATAATCCACAAAATATGGTAATCGATGGACTTTTTTATCAACTTCAAAAATTGTCATAAATAAAATCCGAACATTTTTCCCATTTTTCCAGACGTTGAATCTGTTTGTAGGATAGACGATGAATCCATTATTTATAAGGATTTGATTATCAGGCGAATGAAAAATACGTTGAGATTATGATATTGATAGAAAATTACAGTTTTTTTAACTAAAATGCCGAATTAAAAATAACTTTTCATGATAATTTGTCTTCATTTTAGGACTCTTTTAAATGAAAATCAGTTTCAAATAACGTGTAAAAATTGACGTTTCGACCTATTTATGTCTTGATCAAAATATGATTTGACACTGACAGTTTTTATTAATTATATTAATCAATAGATTAACTACGACATAAATATAGAAATAATAATTAAATCAGAATACAAATCTGTTTTAACAGGAAAAATTAATTTCTCAGTTCTTACTTCTCAAAAATATGTAGCAACCAACAATCAAATTATCTTTTTACCTTTGATAAGGTACTTCACGGAAAACACAAACTTCAAAATGAGGTAATGGTTAGGACGAGGTGGACAATCGGAGAAACAAACCTGACCCAACCCAACCTAATCAAATCTAACCTATAATTACCTAACCTCACCTAACCCAATCCAGCCCACTACCATTCCCCAGACCTAGAAGATGAAGCTATCTCGTCGCAAAAGAACTTTCCACTTCATGCAGTTTCCTCATGATCAAATTCGATCAACTCCTCACCTCTATTCATTATATTGATAGGATTTAATCGGGATTCGACGTGGGCGGTATACTGAAGATGAGTCTTCTTCAGTAATACATACTTAAGGTGAAAAGATTGTTGTCAAACGACAGATATTACGACTACGGGCCACTCAGTATTATTGAGCTTAAATTGAATCAAGTAAATGGTAAGTAAACAATAGAGATGGATCACTTATCTAGGTATTGAAAAAAGGGTATTAGATTAAGTACCAATATATCTGGACACCAACCCCAAAACTTCCGTAAAGAATATTGTCTTACACTTTTATGTAGATATATCTCAACCGGCTTCTTCGTACATATATAAATTGCGAAACAGTATAGACCGTTTTGACTGCTTATAACATTCTATTCATATATCAAAGGACTACCATAACAACTTGTATTGTCCGAAGGATATTGACAGTGATAGTTAACATCCAAATTTTCTTTGTATCAAATTCCAACTTTGTGAAAAATCATCTAACAAAATGGTTCATAAAGTTAGAATTATAATTCTAGCTTAAGGTACGTCATGTACAAAGATTCATGCAATAACAAGGTTAATGATGTGATAAAATGGAAGAACATCGATGACGAGATGTAGAAGAAATAGAAACGTCAAGAGAAGAAGTAGAAGAACGCAAATCGAAAGTTTGCCGATGATAACCTTAAAATGATAATATACGTGTGTATCAATAAAGTTGAGAAACTAGATATAGAAAAAAATAGTGGAATGGAAAGGAAATGGGCAGTACATTACTTAACTTTCATTTATTCTACGACACTTTCAAATTTGAAGCACATTAAATCTAATACTGAATAATCAAGATTTCAAACAATAGATATCAACATTACAATGTCCTTGGTACTCGTATAATTTCTTTCTGACTTAAAATATTTTTCAAATAGGTTTTCCTTGTATTCAAGTCAGAGGTCATTCTTTCAGGGGATTTTTAAAGTAAAAATCGCGGAAATAGGGTAAGTAATAGATTACTCTTTGGGAAAAGAACTTGTACTAGAGGATTCCGATGGCGGCAGAGCAATCAATTTAAAAAAAAAACAACCTCTGTACACAATCAAGCCGTGTAATCTATCAACGTTAAAACGGGGAAAAAGAAACTGTCCGTCGAGGACCAGACTAACCACTTAACGTTTAACACTCCAATGAACTTGGAGTAACGCGAAACGGGACAATTGCCGATATAAACTTAGAAATATACCTCTTTTAACTATAATAAAAATAATTGAATAGTTATTATAGTCCATCCTTTTAAATATCATCGAATGGGAATATATTTTTCAACATTTTCTTTCTATATTTCAGTTGAATGGATTAAATTAGCTTTCCATACTTTTAAAACATCAATTTATTGATGATTCTGTATCATGAAAATCGCACAAATTTCCATCACTTTTCACTAATCTGCATTGATATTTATTTCTACTCTTTTTAGTAAACTATAAAATTAATGTTTTTGTACATGATAACTATTTTATTTTTCGTTGACTTCAATTTTGAATTTAAACGTAAATAATTAAACTTTTAGAAAACAAATCCATAATGTTTTGATTGTTTATAAAAAACTAAATTTAAATTTAAATTATGTTGAAATAATTTTTTCGAAGTGAAAAAAAAAACAATTACATTACTGGAAAAGAAGCCATCTAGTCAAAATTAATCCTTAACATCCCATTGGACTAGTTTCTGTTACGAAATCAGAACTATTTAAGGATATTTCTTAAATTATACGTTCAAACATGAATTTTCAATAAATGATTACGTATGTTCGTCTAGTGTGATGAGCTAAATAATTCTACACTATTATTTGAGGGTAAGGGTCGGCTCAAGCACAATGGTACAATCTAAAGATAGCTAATATTTCAATTGATTTTTTAACAAATAAATCCATAAGGTGCTTCTCTGTAATTCCAGAGATCTCTATTCCAAATTTCAGTTGCAAACTGTTTAAACTTCATTGGCGTTACTTCTAAGAATATTCATGTGTTGCAGCATATCCGATCAAATTCAAGAATTGATCCGAGCTTTTAGTATGATTATAATAACTTATAAGGCCGCTGGATAAACATATATCCAATAATTTATTTCCATATCTATAATTTTGAGGAGTTAAATTTTTATTTCATTATAATTCAGATGATTTTTTTATCCACCAACATGTTCGATCATTCCGTTTTGAGATTAAAGAAATCGTGTTTTAAAATTTTATTCATTTCTTAATCTGTAGTTAATTGCAGATACAATAACACAATCGAACGAGTGGTTGTGATGAATTTATATGCATATTCACGAGAACATAGATTTATTCACTATTATTAAGCACCTATCACCTACATCCCTACGCATATAAAACAGTACTGACGGTATTATATATTATACCAATCGTGATGGAAACAACTTGGTAGATAGGGTAATAGTTAACTGGACATGATACTGTGTAGACGTTGGATGAAATTAGAGTGGATGGCATTGTTATGTTAAATAGAAAGGAACGCTTGAATGGGAAAAACAGTTGCAGATTTTATGTATCGGTATATAATTTTAATGTCATATTTTATTCTAGATCATGAAAAATAAACAAAATCTTACTCACGTTGTTTTTATTCAAAAGAATAACGAACACAACCTGTTGTACTATGTTAGTAGTACTTATTTTCTCTGATTTTACATCACTAAATTGATATCATACGTTGATGAATTTAAGTACATTCAAATGTATATTATAGTAACTGACCCGGCAAACTTCGTACTGCTTCAACCGATAAATAAAATACCTAAACTTCTGTATAACATAAACTGAGAACAAACAAATAAAAAAAAATGCTTGGTATGAATGAAGTTTTATTATTTCCCATTAATTTCACATGATGTTGCTTATTTACAAAACAGAGTTTTTCCTGAAATTCTTGCCATTTATAGGGTTTCAATTTGATATTGACAGAAACGGACAATTATGATACAGTTTTTCAATCAATTTAAAGCTTTCTGATAAACTATTTTGTTTTGTGGTGCGTGAATAAACAAAGATCCGTTGAAATAATCGGTATACGCGGGATCAAGACATCCTCTCCTTTGTATTTTTCCTTTATGATTGTTGCCTCTATGACGTTATTCATCACCTTTTTCAAATCCAGTTTTGTTCGGTTGCAAAGTCAAAGTTGATTAATATTACGCGACATGATGTCAACTGATCCTAATTTCAACTGCAAATTGTGAGGTGGTAATCCAGGTAATTCCAGCGAATTCAAAAGCTTCGAGGGATAGTTGACTTGTTCATCCTGGTTCATAACGGTGTCGACTGATTTGAAGGAAAATTCTGAATGATCACAATGGTCAATATTGCTCGTTCACCTAGCCAATTATGGTTATTGAACTGTTGCGCTATATTTGGGAAAACACGCTGAACAAGCTCCCCTTTTAAGTCTTCAATGTGACAGAAATCTGTGGGTAATGTGATAAATCCATTCGACTATTATTTCCAATGTCTAATAACTGTTTCGCAAACACATTTGCAGTTAAATCTTCTTGCAAAAATCCTCGCATACTAGCAGTAAAGTGAAACTATTACAAAAGATCTTCAACAAAAGCAGCACATAACTTGAAATGCATTTTTACAAAGAATTACCGTAGAGTAAAGTTCTCGCGTACGAGGGGAAATCGTCACTCACAAATAAAAGATAGAAGGATGCACTCTTTGTCAGAGGTATCGAGTAGTAGTTTTTTGCAAGGATAATTATTCTTGTTAAATATAAAAAGTGTAAGCAGATGAAGGGGAACGATTTTAGTAATAGTAATATCATGTTACTTTTTCTTATATCCACGAATAAAAAGAGGCATGAGAGAACACCCGTTCTACAGAGGTGAAAGAAAAAGGAGGAAGGAGCTGTCAGCCTTTTCTACAAATGTCTCCAAAAAATGGAATAATGCAAGCACTTGTAGGCAACGTTTTTTTGCGGAAAAATATATAAAACAACCTTATACACCATGTTGTATAGTATAGTCGAGTGCATGTCAAATTGTCGATAATTTAATTTTCTCGAGTGCGCGAATGCGCACGAGAGGAAATTATGAGACAATTTGACATGCACGAGAGGGCATTTTGGCAGACTATTTCCTGAGAAAAATTTAATTTAAAATAAACAATAATATTAATCCTAGACGAAAATTTGGCACTAGTGCAAATTATCGATAATTTGCACTAGTGCAGTATTATCGCTGAAATTTGATCGTTGCTAGGTAAACATAAAATATTACAGCTTTTTGGTTGGCTTAAATTTTTCGAAGGAAATAGTCATCATAATTCAACGACGAATCGAACATTTACTTTTATGACTGTTTACGTACTCCATTTTCATCGATATACAAATCAACACACACGTGTCATTCGAGGCAGGTGAAGTCGCCAATATTTCATTTCCGGCAATTACCGAAATCGAGAATCTAAATCGTATTTCGGTGAAAACGGGAAGATTACGAGACGTGTAAAAATGCGGGACTATCAGGATATGCATTTTAGGTACTAAATCAGGTGAAATGCGTTAAACCTCTCGTGCAATTTATGCATCCAGCCAGCCATTACATTTACCGAAACCTTCCCCATCAAAATCTGTGTCAGGCGCTTATAATGTATATAGAACATTTATAAACTGGTATACAGCGTATACAAATAATTTTCAGGGATTAAGTGTATTGATTTTTTCGGCAATATACAAGGGTTTTCTGAAACGTTTTCAATCTAACAAGAAAATAATACTTTTTTCAATTATTATTTCTATTTTTTCCACTGTCTCCTTTCAAGAATATACATTTAGTATAAACACGCTATAACCTTTCGAACCATTCCAAATAATAATTGCAGGCTTTATCAACAAATTACTAGCAAACAATTGAAAATCAATAGTTTATATTTTATAAACGGAAAAGTTTACTTCACTTCTTCATACAAAAGTCTATTTCAACGACTAACTTATCTCAAGATACCAGTTAATCAATTTTTGCTGTGTCTGTGTGTGTGTGTTCATTACAGATGTTCTAATTATCAATATCCGAGAACGAAGATTCCGGTATACGGTGATAGTAGTAGTGGCCAGTTTTAGCAGTAAATTACTGTAATTGGAGCAGGTCTGATTGCTTCCTGCTCCGCCAAAACCAACCAACTAAGTGGATTTTCATTCCCTCACTATAGCAGTAAAGCAACACCGAAGTCTCTCGTTATAGCAGTGACGTGCATCGACACAAAACGTGATAAGAATGTATTCTCGAATTTCATAACGAATAAATATAGAATAGCACATTTTCAATCTCGCAAAATTAGTTATTGCTCCATAATTAGGAGAATCTAACGTAGGAGGTTTACAATCCATTACACGCGTCATCTGAATCTACTTTAATACATCTTTAACACTCTGTATCTGAAAGATACAGAATAAATTTATTACGTTCAACGTTGCTTCTATTCAGCTCAACTTAAGACTGGAAAAAATTTTTTAGGATAAAAGTGACTTAAACATATTGGAACAAATGTATAAAAAGTGTATAAAATTGGCACCACCTACGTATCTTCAGTAACTGTTCCACTTAATAGTCCAGTCAAAATAGACATTTGACTTAGGCAGAATTCGCATAGAGCTGAAAATTGACAGAGACGTTAAATACATCATTATAAATAAAATGTCAAAAGTCTCCTTCGATCCTACTTCTGCAAAAAATTTTATTCAGTAAGAAGTAAGAATATCGTGAAAGTAGGTCAGACAAAAGTTGTAGATCATACAATTTTCAACAAAAATAGTCCAGTAACTTTTTCTCTTACGACTCACCATTTGTGAGGTATCGCGGTTTTGATCATTAGAAAATTCATATTTTACATAATATGCACACATTTCCGCACCACCTATGAGGTAATGTACTTGGAGCATTGTTTTTAACGTGGTTTTCCCAGTATGTATATCCCACGATCTATTGTAATAAAGAACGTTTGATCGGATCGTATCCTATTAATTGAAAGAATAGTAATATTGCTAGTGATTAAAGTGGAATAGGTTGTTTTTTTCTACATGTCATTATATAAGATGATTGTCTAATTCTACTTCGACAATTATTTCTTCGTCTTCATTCTCTTCTTCTTGCAGAATTTCTGTTCGCTGTTCTAAGAAAAGGGTTGCATCAATAGTCTCTTCATTAATATCACAAATATCTTCATCTGTTGTATTTGTTTCAATATTAGAGCAAGTCTGACCCTGACAATTGATGCATACTGGCTAACAAAATAATCCCACTTTTTGACAGCCACAATTTTTACTACAATTCGTCTTGCATTTACCAAAAATAGTATTGAGTAGTTTTTCTGGAGCAAGCGGGAGTAAAGTTTGAATTGGCTCCAAATAATTATCTGTTAATTTTCAACCCAATTCTTCTGGGTCCAGCTCATTGCCTAGCCACACTTGAACTTGATAATACACACGATACAAGTGTTGAAAGACAGAAGCAGATGTTGGAGGCAGACAAGACAACTGTACAACTGATTTTACAAACTTCGAATATTTATATTTGTCTATGGAATCAATTTTGTTTGGAGCACAATATATTGCAAGAAAAAAACGAATTCCATTTGTAACGATGTCATGTGGAGAAGAGTCAATCTTTGTAAATACTTCTGTGCAATGAATTAAATCATCATTATTGCATGTTAAAATAAAATATGAGATTGACATTTCGGATATGCAGTCAGACTTTGTGATGAATATATTGTTGATTGTAATTGAGCTTTCCCAGGTTTAAAAAAAATAAATAATTTCATCATTTGGAATCCGTGAAGTCAGTAATATCAACAAATCAACATCTTCCCCAACAACGACAGTTGTATTTGAACTTTTCCTTTGTTCTATTGCTATTTAAATTATAAGGACATCAGCATCATTATCACCTTGTTTTATTGAAATACCAGCAGCTGCAAATTCTTCACATAGCATTAAAATGAAGCGAGACTTATTGTATTTTTATTTATATTTAAAGTCCGGTAACGTATACAGGCTGCATTTTAGTGCATATTATGTAAAATATGAATTTTCTATTGATTAAAACCGCGATATCTCACGAATAGTGAGTCGTAAGAGAAAAAGTGATTGGACCATTTTTGTGGAAAATTGTATGATCTACAACTTTTGTCTGACCTACTTTCACGATAATACTGACTGTTTATTTATAATGATATATTTAACGTCTCTTTCAATTTTCTCTCTATGCGAATTTTGGCTAAGTTATGACTTATTTTTGTCTATTTTGACTGGATTATAATCTAAAGTTACATTTCTACTAAGCACCGAATCTAGAACATTTCCTTTCACGGTAATATTCAAAGGTTATAGAGTGAATATTAAAAATATTTTAAACTGGTATATTGATGTTTTTCCTTAAAGGAATATTTATCATTAAATTGATATAAATAGATTATTCACGTTTTTATTTCTGTTAGCTGCTAAGAAAATTAATAATTAAGAAAAAAATGTATATCATTTCCGCAATAGAAGTATTCTAATCAAAAATAAACAATGCAAGCAGATACCCTTTAGCGATGATTTAACGAGCAAATAAATTACCGAGGTCAAATATTTAATTTCGTGAATTTATAACGAGGTGCTAAATTAATTCGACTCAAGCTATCGGACTCGTTCTTTGTTCTTAGGATGACATCATGTTATTATTTTTAGGATTAGAAAGCAAGTTATTTGAAAGAAAATTCGAAAGAATTACCTCTTCCTTTTAATCACAAACTTGTACAATTTATGGAATTAATAAGGACATATAATTAGGCACTATTCAAGTTCGCGGAAATAATTTACCGACAATTTTGTTATGAAATAACCTTACATCATTAAGCGAAATACCGGTCTATGAGATCGGAGGAAAAATTACCTATTTTGTAGTGGCAACATTGCTCCACGGAAATAGCACCTCCCCTGAGTACCACCTACTCGCCTTCCTAATACACCAATCTGAATCAGTCTCCTGAAACGTGCAATGTTTGTATGATTTCAGTATCTTGTATCTCTACGAAGCTAACATCTACACTAGAAAAGACTCCGATGGTTTTTCACAAAAAAAACTATTGAATTTTTAATTAAGAAGTGCTGTCGTGCATATTTCAACCTGGATATGCGCAACCAGGATAAATATTGGGTGCCACACATCTGTTGTATCTCATGTCACAGAAGCTTGACCGGTTGGGTAAATGGACAACATTCAGGAATGCCTTTTGGTAAACCAATGATATGACGAGAATCTACCAATCACACAAGAGACGGTTAATATTGCTTGACCGAGATCGAGGAAATCGAAGCGTTCTGTAACAAAAACAATTCTTTATTCGGAAGAAGTTCCCGTGCCTTTTCCAGTTTATCGTGTTGAAGAAATTTCTTGCAGTCTAAAAACGAAGAAATTTAAACAGAATCTACAGCTTCTGTCAGTCCTCAAGCACCGCATTTTTTAACCAATTGGAGCTTTGAATTTGTCCAAAAGGAAAAGCTGAAGTATTAAATTCAAGTGGAAGTTAATACTAAGTTATAAACATAGGTCAGAGAAATGGAGACTCTTCATTGATTCCTCAAAGTCAAGTTTAAGGGCTGTACTGATCCATAACGGAAATAAATTTCCATCACTACCTTCAGCTTACGGAGTTCATTTGTATCATAAGTATCATAAGACATTATAAAACTAGTGTTAGAAAAGATAAAATAAAGCAAACACTGAGTTGCAGCTATAAAACAGTCGTCTGTCATTACAAGCCAGTGTAGAGACATAGAAATATTACATATTCACTTTCATTGAGTCTGTAGATGCTTTGAACAAGAAAGGATTGACAATTTTACGGAAAGATAAGCCTAAAATTCTTAAGGAATTTTTAGCTAGCCCTGAACAACGGGAGGAATCATCTCACGCTGCCTTTAACAACGTAACTCCAGTCTCCTATGTTCCAAAGTATAATAAGTCTGTGAAGCAGAAACCTCAGGTCATATGTTTTTACATATGGTGTAATCGTAATGGATATGAAGTGTGCGGTTTATGGATTAAACAGGAGAATCAGACGCTGGACTCTAGTTGTCTTCTACGGGCTCCTAAATGTTTACAGTGTCTATACATTCAGCTTGGTCCTTCTTTCCTTCCATGTGGGAGGACATGCTGTTAGGGATGACATAATGAAAATTTTTCGAGGAGCAGCTAAATCCAGGCCGAGTGATATTCTTGATAACAAAATGCCAAAGAGTAAGACATGCAGTAAGTTCTCATCTATGTCGACTTTGCTCCTAAATGTGTATATGTATGCAATAGACAACAAAATTCAGACGAATTTTATTTTTTGTGTAAAAAAAAGACTTTGTTCTATGTTGTTTTCATACTTCTCATAGCTTACTTGAGTAATGCTTACAAAATTAATGAATATGAAAGACATAATGTTTAACAAAAACCTGTAGATTCCAAAGTATTTTACTTGGATGTAATTCTCTCAAAATATTTTAAATCTCAATTAACAATTCACTATATGTATAATTTATATATATGTAAATAATTTTTACTTAAAAACTTGGAATATGCAGCTCTAGTAAATACAAGGAACGAAATGATCGATGGAATAAACTTCTATTGTTACGCTATAAGGCAAAATCTGGCAAGTATCCTCCGTAGACTCCAGAAGTGTGTAAAAGTGTAAGGTGCCTCCACTTTGAACATTTTATATAGTTTTCTTTTGTTTTTATTTGTAAAGTTGTAGGCTAACCAACTTAATTTTTATACTTATCAATTTTTTCCTTATGTAACAAAATGTTCGACAGTATGCAGTTCAATTACAAATTTCTGATTGTGATTCAAAGCTTTCTGTTTCTGTTTTCAATAAATAATTTTATAATTTATGATAATTTTCTTCAGAATGTTTCTTTATGGCGAACGATTTCCTTGGCATGTACAACGATCTAAAAATCTACATATCTCCTAAACCATAAATTTAATCGAGTTAAACAAAGGGCAGCTTTTTGTTAAAAATTGATTGGAAAATCGTACTTATTTCAACTAAGTTTGTAATCTAGTAAAGTTAAACACAACTAAATAAAATCCTAGATAAGTAATCAACTTGTTCCTGTAATAAAGCGTTCTCTTTTGCCAATAATTCTATTCAGTTAATTTTCTCGGGTCAAAAAGTTTTAGTGCAACCCCTAGATTGTCCAATTCGAACTTAATCCATATATAGCGATGATAATGAATTTTTAAATATTCTTTTTATTTAACTCGCTAGTTATGATGGCTAAAACAAGCTTTTTTATTCCAAATAGGAACAAAAACTACATCTGCATTCAGTAATTGTTTTGATATAGATGAGATTATGAGGTGTTAAAAGATACCTCAACATTTAAACTAAAGTATGTTGCGAAACTTTAGAATCACAAATAAACAAACAACGGAGCGAAGTGAAGAAAGTAATGTAATTAAGGAATCCATTCTAGAAGTCTTATTTCCATTGAAATATATTAAATTATAATTTAGAGATACTACATTGTGTTTCCAGAGCTCAAATCAAACGCCTTCGAGTAAAAAAACCGCACTTTCAGCTTTTTGGCAATACTAAAACAATAACCATCCTGATCTTCAAAGAAAAATAAGTTTTCATTCATTAACCGTTAATGTATTCGTCAAGTGAAGCCAAAGGAAACTGAACGTCTCGATTTGCGAAACAATACAACGAATAATAAATTTTCAACCCTTTTACCAATATAAATTCTCAGAGAAGGTGTACCTAGGCCTAGAATGAATTCCAAATATATAATAATTAAATTCACGACCTGACGTAATGGCTCTATGTGAAATATTGGTCGATTTGGCAGTGGTGGAACAGTAGATTCTAAATTGAAAGTTGGAACAAATTTAACTGATCGTTTTTATAAGCTACATTAAAATCTTAAGGCCTTTTCTGATTATATTGCTCGACATTAATTGAAAATAAAACCTACTTCATATATTTTAGTGGAGATCATTTGTTAGTTTTCTCACAAACGTTGTATACAAATAAATCATTTAAGACAATACGCAATAATCCTTAATGTTCTACGTAAACTCAAGCGAATGTTTCTAGTGTAATTTGACAATTGGAATGATTTATATCAATATTTCCTAATAAATCAGTAGCAGAAAGTGAAGTTACGAAGCTTGTCCCAACACTTTTTCACAATAAAAATCACGTTGAATAATAGGAATGGAATGCTTAGACTTTCCTCTTTTTTTGACATGATCGCTGTTTATATTAATACATACTTGCATGCAGTGTACCATCTTCTTTAAGCTTGAGTCATAAAAGTTTGTCGTTACTAGTTTAAAACCTCTTGTTTCAGCTCTAGTATAACCTAACCGAAAGCGTTCATAGCATCCGCAGCTTCTTGGGAACCTTTTTTATTGACAACTCTAATAGTTAAAACTCTCTCAAACCTATCAGTCACAATTAATAGAAATAAACGAAATAATCTAGATAATTTGAGTTATAGAAAAATAAGTTGATTTGACAGACAGAAATAAGTAAAATTATAGACTTTACACTCGCATATCAATATACAACTTTGTCAAAAAATCACCAATATTCTGAGTACAAAAAGCGAAATCCAGAAAACGATTTCATAAACCTTCGTCAATCATCTTTTCTATCTATAGATTGAGAACAGATCCATTCAGTGTATAATTTGAATTTAGAAATGAGAAAGAAGTTGATCGGAGCCATATTACGTGATTCTTAGTATTTTTTGTACGATAAGAACAATGTTTTCTCAAAATTATAGTTTTGTAAAAAATCGTTATCGTGATTCAAAGTTGACTTTTATCTGGATCAATTCGAAACCGCAAAATCATGAATCCATATTTTATCACTAGTTACATTACAGTTTATGATTTTAGGAGTTGTACCACGTCTCCAGCGACCTACAGAGAATTTAGATGAAATGATGATAATAAATAATGATATTATTCGACAGAATTGACAACAATAATAATAAATTAAAAGTAATAGTCAAAATTACAGAGCCTGAACAGATTATTGATAACTGAGTGATTGGTTGCATAAAAATATTGACTAGATCAGAACAAAAAATCTCTTATGTAAGTGGTACTTTAGTTTAGAAAATAAGACACCGAATTTACTTTGTTATATTGCCTTTACTTTGTTGTACACACTACTGATCAAAAGCTTTTGCGCACCCCTTAATTAGGAATCGAGCTATCGGTCATAAACATCGATGCTTTGGGATGTATCGTCGATAAAGTGTCCGCTACACTCACAAAAATTGACATCGTTCTTCAGTCTGTTCAGATATTTGAAATCACTAGACGTTCACTCGCATTACTTTGTTGTGTTAACGCGTATCGCGTAGAAGATTCGATTCTTTAACTATTATAAAAAAGTTGTCGAAGACGGATATTTGAGGGAAATGTTATTTTATAAGTGAAAAGTCACTGATTAGATTCTGAGTTGGATGGCTCATATCACTACTCTATTAGATTTATGCTCGAAGTGTTTAAGCAATAAGTTTTGCATTTGATATATTTATAATAAGCTTGTATCCGCGACTTCACTCACATAAACTTTTTTGAAAAAATCTAGTTTTAAATTACTTGCGATAATGAAGATCGTTCTGGAAAAATGGGTACAAGAAGGTTGTTAGCAAGATATGCAATAAGAGTTTTAAAACTTCGAGGTCATTTACAAAATGTACATTCCCAAGAGCTGGACGACTTCAATTTACCCAGCAAGAAGAGTAGACATAACGTTGATTTATCATTATCGTTATGGGCCATAATTCATCCATTAATTTTCAAAATAAGACTCTTTCATATTATCAAGCTAAGATCGAAACGCTGTCTTAAGTATCCTCACCTCACAACCCAAAACATGTCCAATAATAGACAAATACAATATAAATAAAAAGGTTATTTAATGACTTTTATCTCCGGAAAAGACAAAAGGACTTTTTAATGACAAATAAGTGATAGATCATGAAGCAGCTTCATAGATCTATACAGAGCTGCGATATAATTTGGAGCTCTTTTGATTGGACTACAAATAGTTTGCTAATTTTTATTGCGAGCCTTGATTGATATGAAAAAATATATGGTAGTCATTGAATGATAAATTTATAGTATTTCTTTCACAAACAAACAAATTGGATAAATAACAAATTTCGACATCATACACCACTCGCCGCCGCTGTCTCGGAACAGAAATTCATACCGAAAATGAGAAGAATAATAAACAGACTCGTAAAGAGACCGAGAGGGCCCATAAACGTTGGGCCGCATTACTATATATTTTATTATAAGGATGGCTGGTGGGCGCTTTTGTGATAGGGATCCAATAAATGCAAGCCAGAGGCCCATCTGTATGTGTGTGAGCCTAAAGAAAATTTTGGCCCGTTTGCAGTTAGACGCACCTTGAATATGAAGTATAACATGAATTACAAACACCCTTTTTTGACCGTGTGTGAATTCTAATATAAAACTCCGATGATCCAAATGTGGATAGTAAAACGAATCGCGAACGGCAATTTCTGAAAAGGAACAATAATTTTTTATTACTACAAAACGCAATAAGTATCACTAGATATTCATTTTTAATAAATTAGTACAAATTTTTAGCTTCTCGGATACCCAAAAATTAATTTATTAATCGTCTATTTTCAAAACAGCTTTTTTGCTCTTGGCTAGCAATGCACTTATCCCAACGTTGAATCCAAGACTACAAGTATTTCGGGAACGGTTCTTTAGGAATCACTTCCATCTCTTAAAGTGTAGCCTTTACGATTTCGAAAATAATATCAAAAAGTTTCATTTTGATCACATATTTTATTTTATATTTAAATAAGGCGGATATCAAAAAACAAAAAGAGCTTTGATAGCCGTTGGTTCATTGAGAATCACTTGTATGACTTAGAAAATTTGAATACTTTATGTATATTGTTATTTGAGATCGTCCTAAATGTTTCTCTTCTCATTTTTTCAAGTCTTTTTCACATATATCGCTGAGACAAATTGTCTTAATATTTATTACATTCTCCCTTATGACCAATTTTAACATTTTGTTAGCTTTTATCGCACTTTTTAAATTTGAAATGAGTTATTCAAGCTTCATGTTTTGTGATAGTCAGTCTCACTAAAGCGTCTCGAGTAGCACTGCTTGTATCTGTAACATAAAAAAGAAACAAATATAACAATATAAGGTCGATTTTTTTCTTTACAAAACCAACTACAAGACATACGTAATAGTTTCTTTAAATTGACAGTAGTAATGGTAAAAATAGAACGATATTATTGACCAAGGAGTTCTGAAAGCACAGGTTGGATATGAACTTTGTCGTTTTGATTTCTGAAATTAACATGTTGTAATTTCTTATAGAAGAATGACTCTCAATTGGTTAATACGTCTCGTGATTATGATGCAAATATTATTTTTATTTCGATAATAAAAATAAAGAATGAAATATCATACCCTATATATCTGGCAGAAAATCTCTTAGCCTTTGTGAAATTATATTTTGCTGGTGTAATTTCTTTTTGTTCCTAATTTTCCGAGAAGACGTTAATTGAAATTTACTGTAAAAATTAAGTTACTGCCTTGTTTTCTAAACCAATTTATCATCAACAAAAAGAAGCTCTAAAGCATTTTCCTCATTCAGTTATTATTTCTTTAGAACGGATTAGGGTTTACCTAATAAGAATTTCAACCATTATATGCGGACTTGTATAATAAGAGTAAGTACTTAAGTTTTAATTTGGGTTTCCAGTGGAATCTGTGAAAACCTCAATTGGACGATTTGTTTTTTATATATTTTAGGAACAAGAATAGATATTTTCAATTAGAGTCAGTTCTTTTTATGTATCAAAGTGTGATCGAGTGATTCGATCGTATGATAGAAGATTTCAATTTACAGGATGAAAAATCAAGACGTTTCAAAACTAGGTAAACTGTAGCTAATCTTATATTTACTCAGACTAGGACAGGGTAGGACTTACTTGTAGACGATTCAATATATTGACGTTCTCTTCCTTATTTATACCTATTTGAATCCGGTTGCCTAATCCGTAAGCACGCCTCTCCTATTTTAGAAAAGTGATTGCACAGCCATCTACTTAGGAACGCCAAGCATCTACCTACTCCACCTTCAGAATTAATTGAAAGCTCAATACTGTACGTTGCGAAAAAAATGCACAATCATTAGTAGTTCACGACTCACCCTTTATAATTACAATGGAAAAATTTGTAATAACTCCATTTATATTACGGAAATGCTACGATAGGCAACAAAACGATATAAATACAGCAAATTTCCCAGTTATTATACAAACCGTATCATGAAACATCAAATTTCAACCCTTCCTGAATGAAAATCGACGTAAAAATGTTTTAACTCCGATGTATTTTTGCACGAGAAGGAACAAATACATTGATGAAAAAAACATACTTTTTGTACCGAGTATATCGATACAACAAGCAGACGAAGGTAATTTATTATTATTCAACATTGTTGTTATAGAATCGATCCTGAAGAAAAGTTATTCCGCATACAAAGCACAAAACGTTCAGAATGGGAAACGATAAAAATGTACGAGAGCTAGATGCTGATATGGTATAATTTGACACAAGAATAATGTTACGATTTGTGGAGTATTCACCTATTTTTGATTTATTATGTTCTCAAATTTCCTACGATTACTTTTCGGCACATTTCCAGTTTTATCATTGATGCTATAACGCTCATATGAAACAATCGCCCAATGAAAACTACAATGATACTTCCTATGCAATCGAGAGAATTGGATTGATTTCCAAATTATTTAAATAAATGGTTATTTTAAACATTAAAGACCTCATTTGGAAGAAAAGAAACTGTGAAATACCTTGTTTTTTTTAATTATATATAAAAATCATAATTGAAATGGGTAAATATAGAGGCGCATATCGATTAACATAATAGTATAGAACCAGCTTCACGTTCTATATCAGGGGACGAGTGGGTAACAATAGAAAGCGCATTTTTTGTATCTGACCAATTGAAAGAGTTAACACTGTATTGCTTTCTCAATGCAAACAACATTCCTCAATATTTTTGATATTGTTTGATTAAAACTCACGATCTACCCTATTGATGGGTTAGGTACGTTCTTGCGAACATTTTCAGTAGACGGTGTTAGTACCAGACTTTCTTTAATGGGAATAAAAATTCTTGTAGATTGTACTAATATGAATAACTTTTATGAAAAACCGCAATGAACTCACCAGAATTCATTTACACCAACGAATTTTCAACTATAATCCAAAAACTTTGAGTTTCCAATGAAATTTTCCTTTTCTAGAAACTATTATCAGATCACAACGTGGTAATTTTTGAATGATATCTATAATTTAGATCTAATTTCAGCAATGCACGTTCCCGTATATTTCTATCAATCGAATCATTTCGAAAAGTAGGAAGAAAATAAAACGAAGTAGTTTGAATTACACGAACAATTCCAAAAACTCCCAACTTTCGTGTTGCAAATTAGAAGCTACCATTGAAAAGGTAGTTGGAGTGTGGAGATTTTACGGAGCTCGTAGAAACTGAGGAAAATTGTACAGTGGAAAATTGTTATCTCTCGACGGGTCCACCGGGAAAACTTCATAATACCCAGCTTTCACGTATTCACGTAAACATGTATCTGTCTCTCTACTCACAGAAAGCAGTTACGTTCTATTGTGAGAAAAAGTATAATTGAAATTTGTAACTCTGGGGTTAAGTTTGATTTTACTGTTTAATTCGTTTGAAATAACATTTTATAGAAATTTAAGAGTAATTATTTCTTGTTGCGAGATGGTAAATGTTATTTTTGAATAATGTGGTGCACATCTCTCATAGTTTTGGTGATATTCTTGTAAGTCACAAATTAAATTTTTATCTCAATTTATAGAGCGCATTATTTTTGTATCTGCAATTGTTTGCTTCCAAATAACTTCCAATTAATACTTCAGTTCTCTACGTCGACAAAAATATGAACATATATTCTCTTTTCATAAGCCGCGTATTATATTAGTAGTTCATTTCCATGTCTTCAAATCTCCAAAAAAATTTCTGATCGAAATATCTAACGATAAAATCCTGCCTTAGATACACACATATTAAAGAAAAAGTGTATTGAGAGGAAATAATTACGCTGGCCTACACGATTCTTCTACATAGAGCAGAATAATATAATACATAACCAGTTTGAAAAGTGAAACATTTCGTACTAGTTACTGTTTTGCTGAAACGTAACGAGTGCGAAATACACTTTTCAACGAGTTATGTACACTATTTTTCCCACGGCCACGTCAAAAACTCTTCAACAAACATATTTTTCAAAATAAGAAAGTCAATTAAACAATAACACATGTGTTGAAAGTTATTTTAACAAATGAATGATTATGAAATATTTTATAACTAAAGAACAGGAAAAAACCAATAGAACAATAAACTTTTTGTACCTATATTAGATACCTAACAAGAACTAAATAATTATCAATGATTTTGTTTAACTTTTTGTCTAAGACTTTATAAAAATTAAATGTAAAGTTATTATTATAACAATCACTAAATAACAGTAGATTTTGTAATGTTGCATGATTGGTGGTATCCCTGACATATGTGTTTATTGCCTCTTGTTGTTGTATAGTTGAAGTACACAAATTTGCATTGTTTTTAGGTTGTGTAGTATCAGTATGTTGCTCAACACTATATTCAAAGTTTCTATGTGCAACTTCTTTGTTTAGTGTGCTTGTGTTGCTTATGGCATTCATTATTTTATTAGCAGTCATTAATCTATTAGTTGCAGAGTCATATATGTACTGCTCAGCCACGGTAGAGGATTTCCATTCTGGCGTTTTAATGCAGCAAGCTCTGCTCCTGCATCTACCAAAATTCTTGCAGAAGAACGCCTAAAGGTGTGGCCATTATATTCTCTCTATCGTTCGAGACCATATATAACATAAGAAAAAGAAGCATTTAAATACATGTATGTTATTTTTTAGTACATGTGTGAAATTAGCTACTTTCTTAGGTAAAAATGAGTGTGCAATCTATCATTTTCATAAGTGGTCGAAGGAAAAAATATTTTTATAATGCTAATAACCTTCAAAATAATATAAAAATATGTTTAATTTCTTATTTCTTAGACCTTTCATATATGTTTCTAAATCGTCTTAATTTTAGGTCTCTTCTGTTTTAAAATTAGTTTTTTTTATAATTTTTGTAGGACACAGAAAAATTTGACTGTTTTACAAGTAAAATTTATTTTTCTTTAGTTTTCACATCTCAAAAATATGTAGCAGCTACAGAATAGAGATGAAAATTTTACTAAAATTATTTTGTGGTTATGAGCTCCTACTAGATGCAACACTTATTTCCGACCTGGCACCGTCAGATTAATATTTATTCAGTTCCATGGCGAAATTCCTGCGTGGAAAAAATTTGAATCCAAAATAGATGTTTAAAATGTACTGAGGCAGGTTTTTGCATCTAAACCCTCAGAATGTTTTTACGAATATCTCGATGAGCAGACTAAACAAATTGGCGTTAGTGCTAGGATCACATCAAAAATTCAGAATTTTGAGGTATGTGGAATAAAAATTAAAAAAAATTATATACGTGATAGCAAACAATAGGAAGCAGATCTGAATTTAGCTAGTTAAGCTCTTCATCTTTATAATATTTCCATTTAAAGGAGGATTTAGTTGTAGTCGTGTTATCTCTGGGATGAAATTTGTTATTTCAGCAATAATGTTGTCTACCAAAAATTCAATTCAAACGCAAAATTCAATTTAAGCGCATATATAAATATTAATGTTTGACTTTTAACGTAATTTTTCCAACCTTCAAACTTTTCGAAATCATCATGAAGAGTTCGGAATTTATTGCTGGGGAACTTTCATTAGGGTGAATTTAATTCAGTTCCTTAGAACCATAAGTTGTACAAAACTTCCGATCAACTTTAGATGTTTATACCAGATGCTAATTGAACATATAACAACATTTATCGATTTATGCTGGAAACTTTCACTTCTGTATTATATACAAACGTGAAATTTCACTGTTTAACTAATTTACTGGATTGAATAATGAAGTTAAATCATATTCCAAATAAATATCTCCCCTCCGATCATTTATTGGAAGTGTATTCGTACAACAACACATTTTCATTGAATTTGGTTAGTACCATAGCGTTAGAATATTTGTTAACCATTTAACTGTACGAGTCTGTACGAGGGTTGATACTTAAGTTTTGAGATATAGCATCACTGATATGAATATGTCAAATCTGACATTGCATCATAAAGTTTAATAACGAACGTACTCAGAATGTGCTGTCATACGAGTGCTATTTGTGTTGTTTACAGATATTTGAAACATTCATCTCGATCATAAAATCGAATTCAATCACAATCATTTTCGTGCGATGATTGGTTCAAACGCATGCAAAAGTGTATTAATCTTAATGAAGAATATAATAAAGCCATGTTCAATTATGAATTTTTGTTTTTATTCATCCATCACAAAACTTAAATAGCCGCCCTCGTAAAAGTGGCGGATTGAAAAATATAATTCATATGTCATTAGTATGTAATTCATATTTGAATATAAATTCTGAAACACATAAAAGCGCGGTCATCCAGGTATTAATATTTATTCTAAATTAGGTATATTGAGGTTTACTTTACCACAACTATGTGGAGCTTATGTCGAGTCCGTGACAAGTAAGTAAACAACATAACCTAAGAAATACACAGTATGCTGTCTTAAAAAGTAAAAGTGTAAACAGATTTTCGTGTTGATATTTTGTTAAGAAAGGATTTTTGTGTTAGAAAACTAGTGATACGTTACAACTTGATTGGAAAACATTTTGGGTAAGTTTTTAATAGCAAACTGTTTTGATTTAAATATGTTATTCAAGTTATATATAAGTAATTGGGCTAAATATTACTTATAATTGTAAAAATGAGAGTGTTGTTTTACTTTAAAGGGAGATAGAAAAGTTAATGAGTTTTCTACGTTATTAGGAGATAGAAAAATATTTTGAAAAAATTATTAATTTATAAGTTTCATTTTCAGAGAGTTTATAGAATATCTATGTATATTATTTATTTTACTTTCTAATTTCATCATAAATGGTTGTCCTTATTCTTATTTTATCATACAAAGTAATTATTTAAATAAATCAAATTCAAGGATATAATTCGATATGCTTCAAATCTCTCTACAATTAAAATTATTTCATTATGTATTAATTCATGATTAAAAACATAGATTTGAATGAGAATTTATAAAAAATGGCTAGATGGTGGAATTTAGCAATAATTAAATAATAAAGGGAGATAGTAAAAGCCAAAGTTAATAATAGAATTGAAGTAAAAGCATGTGTCCAGAATTTTCTTAAGGATTTATAGTTGACTTAAGAATATGTAATAGACTTATATAAAGGCGGCAAACATCAATCTGGGAATATATGAGTAGAGGGCCTAGAAAGTACAATATTTGCTGTGTCATGAGTAGAGTCTTATTCTTCCAGTAGAATTTGTGGGATTGATTATTGGCTCTATTTACTTTAGCTCTATAGCTATATTGCTCATGATCATTCGCTAGTAAATATTGACACTACTTCCTCTGTTCTTGGTATAATTTAAGTTTTTTTTTGCTGAAAAGAAAAATTGGTTTGAAATTATCTACATACCTATCAAGTTTAATGGATAAACTTGAAAGATATATTATACTCGTGAGTGATATATTCATATTCTACGATTCATATTAAAGGATCATGTTATCCTTTTTTTTTCTGTATGTATTTATGAAAGGAAATTATTAGCTCTAATTTTAAAAAAATATAATTATTGCTGTCAAAATCAAAGTTTTTTCAGCTGTATCCAGTTAGAGAAGGTCAGTATCGAACTCAAATAAACTTAGCCATAGATTCCATCACAACATTTATTCCTTTCATTTTTTGTTTTTTGGTTATGAGGGAAAAACATTTTTGAGATCTTTAGAATCTCAAAAAAATTGTGCTTGTTGATTTTTATACTTTACTTCATTTTGAGGCAAAGTTTGATAAATCCACAATATTCTCATGGTACAGGATATGTGAAATAATACTGTAGGAATTAAAAAAAATCTTTATATTAAAAAAATTGATATTTAATGGACAAATATGCTATGACAATTATAACAATTAAATAACATTTAACAAGTAAATATATAATCACAATAACAATATTATTTTTTTATTCTTTCATGTACAAAATATTAGTTTAAAATTGCAAGAACAAACTCACAAATCATCAAATTTTGATCCTTTAAATACTGCTTGTAACACCTTCACTTCTTTATCATTCTTCAATACAACAAAATGGTGATTATCAAAAGAAAAACTGTTCAAATCTGAAACTTTTGGAAGAGTTGGTCGTTCAATTTTCTTCAAAAAACCTTGTACTCCTTTGTAAATATATGATGTCAAAGGTTCTGATGGATTTTCAGTGATAATATATAGAGCGATTTCTTTTGAAGGAAGTAAAGCCAATTCAACCTTGGTTGGAGTTGAAATGTCAATTGTTTGGAATATTGGTAATGCTTTAGACAAATTCTTGATTCTAAAAAAGATGTTTGACATTAGTAAAATTAATACGAAATAATAAAAATAAGGGACTGTGTCATCATCAAACCACTAAGATAAACAACCAATTAGATGAACAATTAGTTATAATTTTTTATTTTATCTCTCTTATTGGTATAATATTTGATGGGTATGATGATTTTTCATTTATTTTGTTTTTTTGATTCAGAAAAAGTTTACAAAAAAAACCTATTACTGAGTTCAAATTTTTATGTAAAACTATGAATTGCCATCTCATAAATTTTTTTGGATATACAACCTTAGAAACTTGGTGATGTAAAAAAAGAGAAACAAAAAAATACTTGGACTTCTACAAACAGTAATGATAACAACTAGTATTTCTACTGAACAAATTAGTTGTAGTCTAAGACCTTATTACATATGACTTGGTTGTTGCAATTGATATAGGGAAATGAGCTGATGAAAACTCCAGTAGGGAAGCTGGTTGTGTGGTATGGTATTCAAAGCAGTGTAAAGATTAAGAGCATTTCCAGTTTTTTTTTTCATAATATGACAAAATAAGTTGCTCAGCCCCACTTTTTATTATAAATTACCTTCTAATGACTACTCTTCCAAAATACTTGGTGTTAGGCACATGTTTATAAGCAATAGCCAAGAACGTTTCGTTTTCCATAGCAATTGCAGATACATCTATTGCTTCTCCTTCTCGGTATGTTTGAGAAATTTCGAATTTTCCGTTGTTTAAAATCCAAATGACAGTTTTCTTGTCATTACCTCCGTGAATAGTTATCAGCATTGGAATATTTTGTATTGAGGTGATGTAAGCCTAAAAAATACAAGGTGTGACAAAAAATGCAGTGAGTGTATTTTGACTTGTATATTATATACAAGTTTCAAACTGTTCTTGCTTGTTAGTCTGCTAGTATAACAGTTTTAGTGAAATAAATTTTGTGAATATCTTAAATAAATTAAATTATGTTTCTAGCTGAAAAAAAGTACTAAAATCGGTGAATGTTGCCAATGTTTATACTTTGAAAACTCTATGAGTGATTTAGAAGTAAAAATGAGATAAGATAAATGAATGAACAGAACATCCTTAGACCTTAAAAACTAAACAAATATCAAATATTTCCTTATATTCGTATTTGTCAATTTTTTTAAGCTGTAAACAGTGAGAATAGAACTTTGAATTTTTTTTTCCAAAACTAATGATAAGATATAATTAAGTTCAACTTATAAGGAAAATGAAATTATTATGATTCTAACATACCATTATAGGAGACTTGTTTTTAATCGTTTGTTGTTGCTTGAATATTCCATTCTCTCCACCACAGATAATATTAATATCAAAATTGAAATCTACAAATAACAGACACCAAGTATTTTGTGATTTTACTTCGAAAGATGTCAAAAAATGTGATCCTTTCGTTAAAAATGGCACTGGCACAAACTCCAACTTGTTCTTGTTGCAAACCATAAATCTTCCAATATGGGTACTGTCTGAAAATTGAAATATACCTATTATATCTTATCAATTTGGTTCAATATGGTATTCTCATCACTATTTATTTCCTAAACCCGTTATTCCTTCTTTAAAAATCTTCAATTATTGTCTCATATGTTAGATTTTTGCAAATTTTTTGACAAAAAATTCCAAATTGGATTACTTCAATAACGAAATGAACCAGCAAATATGTGTTTATGTTTTTTTTTCTTATTCAATTTAACTAATCATTCTTTAACATTCATTGAAGATAAATGCCAGGAATTCTTGATTAATAGATAAAATACGAGTATGTTTTATAAATTTACGGATGTGTGGGCTACCAGATATTTCCTATTTTTGCTTTCTTAAAAGTAAGTTTCTCGTATAAAGCTTTCCGAATTTATCAAGAATAACTTTTTTGTAATATTAATAATAAAATTATATATTTTATATGCTGCTATTTTGGATAATATTTTTTCTTTGGTTATATAGCATATAATCAACTGACTAATTCTAGGAATTTGTTTCACATAATCAGATCAATAGAAAGGTCTTTTATGTATTTGGATTAGACATATTCGTAATGGATATTTAAATATGAATAGATTATATTGAATATCAAATTGATGATTCAATTATATGCATTTTACCTTCAGTTGAACTATTCGGATGTTCTATGTAGACACGATCCATATTTCCCATTGGAATTTTTGTTATGTAGTTAGGATAAGAGCCTATGATTTTCTTAGAACCTAAAAAATAATACTATAGTTAATCATGGAGGTTTTCAAAACTCTTAGTACGCCGGTTGCTATTTAAGTTTTGATAGAGACGAATAAAAACAAATATTTATAATTGAATATGGCTTTATTGTTTTTTTAAAATAATTTCCAAGATCAATGCACTTTTGCATTTTCCATTCCGATTGTGGTACCTCCAAAATATGTGATTTGAATGCAACAACCGCTTCTTCAGGTGTAGGAGAACATTGACCTCGCAATTAATTTATGATCTGAGAGAACAAAAAGAAATCATTGGGTACGAAACAAGGACTGTACCTATCAATTAGATATTTTGACAGTTCAAAAACGTTTTTGTTTGAACAGATGTGTAAGATCTCTCATTGTCTTCTGTTATTGGTTCCCCTGATATTTGTCGAACACTTCTGGCAAACAAATGCTGGTGTACCATTCAGAATTGATAGTTCGATGTTTCTTTAATGGAACGGTGGCGACATGTCAAGTTATTCCGAAAAAACGAGCGACCATTTGCTTTGGAAAACTTTCGTTGGATTTGGATATATGCCTCAATATCACGGTATGTTATATGACGATCTTGCAATATCAGTTTACTCACAGCATCGATGTTTTCTGGCACAGCATCGGTTTGGGACGACCTTTACGAAAGTGAGTTGATTAGCACACTGTTTCTTTCATTGTTTAGTACGAGGTTGGGTCAATATGACTCTTTGAATCCATACCAATTTTTCAAAACATAACACTACTACTGTCAATTAATTTCATTTAAAATGTAAACAAACTAAAGGATATAGCATTGAATATATGGAATCGAGAGGATTGACCTATTTTCTGGAAGAAACAACATGTTATTCTATACTTGAAAATAACATTTTTGCTTGTAATCACTACTCAGTATTCTATAACGATAGCTTCAACTGTTGCAGCCACATTTCAAGTTTTTCCAAGAAAAATGTGAAAAAGATATCTACTATTGACAATAGTATCATTTATTAGTTCTTCTCCATTATTTTCGTCATCATACTGGATTAAAATGGGGTCTTAATTGCTTGCGTAATCTTAGACTTCACCAGTTAAGCTTGTATGTAATTGAAACACAAATTCGTAGTTCAGATATCTGTGGGTTGTATCTAGAGCATATCCTAGACTATGGCAGATAATTGATGTTGAGACCAGGAAATCTGGCATCCATTTGATGCCACGTTGTTGATTATTTTGGGTCCTAACCTGAAGCTGCTCAACCCTTTACGGTCTGGTTTAAATTCAACTTTTTAATCATTATTTTGGTTACTGGCTTTCTCTAGTATTTTAGAATGTAGTTTTGTTTCGTTTATAATTTTGGGATACGTTTTAACATAACAGCATCAATACTTCTATGTGTTTAATTTATAAGCTGTTAAATAATACACAAGAATATAAAATCATAGTTCATGCTTCAAACAAAAGAGGACTTTTACAAAGAAGTGACCACGAGCAGAAATTCTTGTTTTCAGGTATAGAATAACATACTATTATTTCAAAAACATCAACCGATTATCAAGATTCTATATATTTAGAGCAATGGTTTTTAGTGTTCAACAGCTACTGACAGCATACTACAAGAACTTCACTTCGTATGCTCATTAAACTTTATTGTTTTAGAATAATCAATCATTCAAACTAAGAGGGAGCTTGTTAGATACTATAGGAACTTTACCGAACGTTTTGAACACCCTTTTGACGTCTCTAAACCCAAAACAGTTTGGAAATTCCACGATATGGTGTAATGGAGATCAGAAACAAAAAGTGTGGAAGAATATGGAGGCCATAGGCATCTTATATGGTTCAATGCTACGAATTTGGAATAATCACTTCGAGATCAGAAAAATTTCCGTGGAACCATTGCTTACAATCGACTACAACCGCGACGTCTACAAGCTTAAGAATTAAAAAAAGGGTTTCTACGAGTAAATCGGCGTCAAAAAAAGGCCAAGCTATGTTTGTAAATCGGATGAAGTCATGGTGAGATGATCAACAATGTCTATCGTTAACAGTTTGATAGAATCAAAGGCAGATATAAAATTAACTTATCCGGAAGAATTGATGATGAATTGAAGATGAAGAGCCGCATTTGCCAATGAAAAAGGGCATTGCAGAAATGCATATATTTGTAGTTTCCATGAATTAGTCTATGAATTGCTCCGCTATAGTGTCCGGATTTGACTCCAAAGATGAAATCATTTAACAAACCTGTTTTGTTAATATCGATTAATTTCACTTGTTGGAAAGAATGGAAGAATTGAATTAGACGACGTCGGAAAATAAAATAATTTTTATACAAAAATCTGTGTTTCATTTCAAAAATCACTTATTGGTCCATCCTCGTACTTTCCATTAGATGATTGTTTGCAAATAAACTAGAATATTAACAACATTGACAAAATTAAACGATCCTTTATTGATATAATTCCAATCTTCACTGTTATTCTTTTTTTTTCAAACATTGATCCAATCGTTACCTATGGCTATCCTGCGGAAGCCTGCAAATAGAGCCTGTCAGAATCAAGAGAGACAGATAGCTTTACTATCGGTGATTTTATTACTTTTGTCGGTTTTTCTGTTAATAGCAGAACAAAAAAAAACAAGTAATTTCCTTATCTCCTCTATCAAAAAGAAAAAGAGTCGTTTCATGTTTGAATTCAACATTTTATTCGTTCGTTGAGAGTAATTTGTACCGATTTTGTTTATTCTCTCTATTTAATAAATCTAAGCGCGCAATTTAGATAAGTCTACTATTCCTTTAAACAATTAGATAATATACCAAAGGGACGCTTCTAAAGTGTATCTAGACTATATACAAATTACTTTGTGATGAACGAACATAATTTTATTGCAAAATCAACTACGCTATTTTATAACTCATTTAGAAAACTGATTTAAAATTATGGTACAAAGCAGAAAAAGTATGTTGTTACAAAGTTCTAAATTACATACTCGTGTAGGCCCCGAAGCCGCCATATCTAATGAAGCTACCGTGCCATTTTCCGTAAGTAAATTTTCGAACACTCGAGAATAAACTTTATCATATACGTAGTCTCACAAGTGACTAATACTAATGATAATGATAAATCATTCATCATACCCATTCGTAGGGTGATTCTCACCATGCTCAATGATACGAAGTTTATACACCAACTGTACCATTTCCCATCTTCTCTACATGGATGACACGAATCTACGCAGCTAACAAGCGTCAAATCAATCACCTTCTCGGTATAACATATAGATTCTCCGATGATATATATATGGACTTTGGATTGTCTAAGTACACCTCAACGGAGATATCATACAGGCAATTGAAAACGGGGAACTCCAGAAATACCTGGATTTCAAAATAGATTGTTGGACAACAAGCAGGCAAAAGCTAGACTCCAGTATCAATACACCAAAAGACTGAAGTGAAAAAGGAACTAAAAGAGAGTACTTTCTAGACGCCGAAAGCTTCATGATGGCTATCTAGGATCAAGTTATTAATACATCAATACGACAAATGCCGAAAGTCTCAACAAACATCAGAGACCATTCAATATATAACAGCTGCTGGTAGCGTGTTATCTAATTCTGACTATCTGCACCGGCATATTCAAGTATATAACGTCATCCACCAGAAACTGACGAACAAGTTCGGTCTTACTTATACCTATACACAGTACTACAAGTACAAGCCACAGAAGGTGCTCTAAAATGACAATTTTAGACTCTACTACGATAGGTCCATTATCACCGAGAGACAGATAACGAATAACAGATCGTGGTAGTTTCAAGAGCACCGATGTTATAAAAATTATTTCTAAATGAATTATTCGGTGATATACGCCTCCCCAATTTCATTCTTTTCCACGATAATAAATTCCAGCGGTGTTTCCTGGTGTTGTAATTTTTTTCTGAAACCTCTGACAACGCCCTAGTCTCAGATCGTTAGATGTCTTCAATCGATCCAAAATGCACTCTTTCTATGAGGTTTTTTATTTTGGGGAAGATAAACAAGTCTCAGATGACGATCCCAGGACGACTGTAATGTTTCCGGCTATAGCAGGCGTTGTTTGCGATTACTGAGTTAACTTTGTTTGCACTGATTCACGAGATAACTCTTCATTAACGATTTGTTCAACTGGAACTTGCATCTTATGGACAACCCATGGCAGTTGAAGAAGCATCGTTTTCACCATCACCGCTATTGACTCGTGCGCTTCGATTTGTGGTTTTATCGCATATTATGTAGTTACGTAGCACTTCACACGTCCCATAAAAATAACCATCATAAAAATGACAATTATAATTTTCTGAATCCATGAATGACATCTTATCCATAAATTGAGACATCTGACAGGCATTTAAAAAAATTATATTATTGAATTTATTCCGAATTACACTCATATTGTATATACATTTCCACTGGAAAACTGAGCGCCTATCTGGGATATTTATGAATGAATTCAAATATTTCAAACTCACTCGCTCTATTGGAAACGTAAATGGTACATTTGTAGCAATGAGTCGGTCAGCGAATTCGAATAAGGAAATTTTCTTTGTGAATTGAATCGTCTTTCTGAGAATACCACAAAATTTACTTTTATTACATTTTTTTTTCTACTAAAAAAGAGATAAAATGAAAGTTATGATGATAACTATAGAATGTTCAAGTTAACAGCTTCTGAAGATGATAGCTTGGTTATCGAAACGATCGTCGAATAGTGAATTTGTGAGTTTTGGTGTACTGGTAGCATAAACATTGTGTTCAGTGTAAATATCCCCAACGCAACGGTTTTTCTATGGGTTCCAAATTTCTTATTATGTTAATATAGTATGTGAAAATCATGATAGAAAAAAAAGTTTGAATAGAATGATAACTCTTGATTGAACTCATGAAAAACTATTAGAATTTCGCAGCAACTTTTATTTGCAGAGGTAGCACAAAGCTCGATACCATGCTCGATCCATAGCTCAGCCAACTATCTCCATCCTCAGGAGAAGTTTGGTAAGAGACGAACAAAATTGATGCTGATAGTTTCACTTCGTGTTGGATGTCTGGCTCTTTCGGAGTCCTGCGTACAGGTCTTTAGAGCTTATACAATACTTAAACTGTAGTTATTCTGATATAGATCGTAACCAACTAGAATCTGCTTTATTGGTGGCAGATTGGTGGATAGATGCTTTAAACTCTTTCATGGATTTCTAATGTAATTGTTTAATTTCTTTTCATTCTAATGGTCTAGGGTAATCATAGCGAAGTCATATTTATTACTTTGCATTCTAGCTAGTCAGATTGATGTTGTTCCTGGGTTGTCCTTGAGATAATGAAACTGTACAGCTTGAATCAGTATGAAGGAACAACATCTGTTATATGGGATTCATATTAGGTTTGTTTGGATAGTTTTTCACGTTTATGTATTTTTTGGTTTTTGGTATAAACATCAGTGAAAGGTTTGTATATATTATATAGAAGTTTATCGTTTCTCGTTCCTCGCATTTTCTTTGATGTCTTGATTTTGATCTCTTGATGATGACATACAAGTTTTTATCTACTTTCTGTGTAGTTGTTTAGTAAAGGTCTACGAGGGTTGCTACTTAGGTTTTGAGACATGGCAACACTGTTGTGAATATGTCAAATCTGACACTGCCATCATAAATTTTGACATTTTTAATTGTGAGCGTGAACTTGTTGTCATACTCATTTGAGTTGTTTACACATCCTTGAAGCATTCATCAAGAATGAAATTAAATAGCGAACATTTTCGTGGGATGATTTTTTATGATGATTTCTATGATTTCGACGGGAATTAAACCAAAAGTTTCGATTTTTGGTGATGAAGCCACCAATGGGTACACCAACATTTGTTTGTCAGAGGTGATTGGAATAGACAAAACATCGAATTGATTCGTAATTCTCTGTACAGTTCTTGTTTCGTGCCCAATGATTTCTTCTTAATCCCGCAGACCATTATAAATTGTGAGGGAAATTACTCCTGAAGAAGCGGTTGATGCGTTCAAATCACATGTTTTGGAGGCACCCCAATCTGAATGGAATAAATTGTCTGAAAATTGGTTCAAACGCATACAAAAATGTATTTATTATATCAATATATTGATGGATAATGTTTTGAAAAACAATAAAGCCATATCCAATTATAAATATATTTTGTATTCGTCTATCTGAAAACTTGAATAGCAAACCTTGTATCAATGTTTTGGTCACACGTATAGAGATGACAAATGAGAACATCTATCGGTTTTTGACAGCTATCTTCTTTAAAGAAGAATTATTCCAAAGTGTTCAAGTATTTTGAAGTGGAATCGTTCGACTAGTCCATGTCCATGTGATTATGGGCTATAATGTGTGGTATTCCATGATGTATTACTTGGATGGGAAGTGGTATAAGAGATTTCGCGACGATTATTGACATTTTGTTTGTATGAGAAATCTATGAATTCACCTCATGATAAAGAAACTTTTAGAATATACAAAAAATTTTCACCTCCTGTGATTCAATTATGATTTTACATCTGGAAATCTCACCGTTAAAAAGCTTACTAGAATTTATGCAGTTTGTATAGAAGGAAAACTCTTATATATTCCTAAAACATTCGGCAAACACCACGAAAAACGCGATTAAAAAACACGTGGATTACTTTTTCCTGCGAGATTCTTTAATGCCTCAACAACAACAAAAAAAGGATTTTCGCACGTATCCCGGAGGAATTTAGCAACCGAGCCAACAAAATATGCGCTACGAGCGGCTTATTCATACATTTTTTTATTCACATAAAAAATACTGTTTATTCAGTTGATTACTGAAAAGTTCAACTCGTAGGATAGTAATGTGAAATTTTTTTCGATTTTTTTTAATACCAATCAAATTCAACATCATATTCATCCGTTTATCAAAAACAAGTTAAACATGCATCTAAACGTTATACTAAAAAAAATTCGCTCTTTCTATGAAGTTTATTTCATGATTTTCGGGTTAATTATGCACGAAAATTAAGAGAAAATAAAGTTTTCCGTATAAAGTTTGCTTTTATGATAATTATACTGATAATATACTCATTTTTTTAATTTTTAACTAAATTTTAATTAACCTTAATAGATCCAAAATACCACACTTTCAGAGTGCTGTTGTTACCTTCAAATAGTGTCGCTAGATGGCACTTAAGTAATAAAAAACGAGCAGCTGTTTTGTACAAGTCTATAAAAACTTAAAAAGTCGTTGCGTGAATGTTGCTAATGCATTCTGTTATATATGTGGCCGATTTATTAAATTTTGGTACGTAAAATACGTACTAAAGACATCTAACGTTCTTTATGAAGCTTACGAAGAATATTTTGTTTGTCCTGTTCGTCATTAAGCAATCAGTACCTAAGCCACCAAACAAAGTAACTCATCTCTTAGTTCTAATCTTGGACGACTTCAACATATATTTCGTGTATTTTTCTTAAAAGTCTATTCCGCAACCCACTTTTTTTATAATCAAAATTTATCAAAACATGAAAATAAACATTCCTATATAAAACTATTTGAAAAGAAAGTAAGACATCACGAACATGACGTAGAAATTCGAAATTTTTTAGCATTTATTCAGATGATTCTCCTTGGAAAACCACAAAAATTTCGCTCATATATATTTTAAAAGATTAAAAATTCGTTAGAAAATTGAAGAAAAAAAAAGATCTGAAAGGATTAAATTTTAAAACACCTCGTAATCGATTCCGGAGTAGTAAAAAAAAACGAAACTGAAGCTAAGAAGGCCATTTGTTGGAATCACCGGAATCAGCCCCATATCGGTGTATTTTCGAACAGCCACATTTTAAGGTTACGTTACGTAATGGATTCTCTATTGCTGCACTACCGACGTCTTGTACAGCGACGGAACCAAAGAATAAACAGAAGGTAAAAATTCCAATAAAATGACTAGATCGAAAATTATCAAACGCTAAAGTCTCTTGTATATATTCGAAGGATTAGATGATAAATCATTCTTAAAATGAGTATAGTAATATGAAATTCAAATTTGAAATTGAAATACGAATTTCAAAGAAAGATGATTCTTTACAAATTGAAATATACATTATTTCTTATTTCTTTTCAACGAACAGTTGTATAATGTTTCAGAACAAATAAATAAGTAAATAAATGTACATTTTATTTAAAATCTTTCTATAAAAAAACCAATCAACTACATTAATTTCTTCGTAGACGCTAACTATACTACTATCACTAATTGTAACACTGACCTAAGTGTTACCTCTCTAACTTGATATTCAAACCCCATTATTCGACAAACCGATAATGTAACAGTCCATACTTATGATCCTCTGCAAACTTCTCAATGATCTCTGCTTCTAAATTACTAAGAAGCCTTGATCACATTTCATAATAGATTATTCTAAAACCTTTGTATTTTATCTAGACTTGTATAACACACACAAGTGAAAATGAAGAGGATCTATCTGTTAAAGGGACTGCTGATTCATGAAGAGACTGAAGGTGGATCCCCTTGGGCACAAAGCCAATAAAAATGTAAACCCAGTAGAGTGCATGGAAGTATTCCGAAGAAAGGAAGACACAGGACACATTAAACCCAGAAAAGTCGAAATGATGACCTCCAAGACGCGAGATTTAGAAACGATAGGAAGTTCTTCTGAGAATACATTGAATACTCAAAGAGTTTAGTCAAGTAGAAGGTATCATATAGTATATTCACAATCTAGATGCATTCAATGACATAATCTCTGTTCTATTCACAATTTTCGATTGAATGCATTTCATCAAAAGATTTTTTTAAATATAAGTAGATAATATAAATATCTTTGATAGTTGAATGGCAAAGAAAACTTTCTATGTTTAGTACAGAGACCAGGATCCTTAAAATTGGGAAGAAATAATACTCAAATGACTTTTGCGTTGTTCCGTCTAACTAATGTACTAATTTCAATCAATTGATGAGAGACTTTTCAGCTATTTCATGCAACTCTAATATACTATCGGTCTAAACGAATTTGTACTGTTTTTCAACTCGATTAATGGCGACAAGGATGTGACCGAATTCAAAATCTTCACAACACGTTTCAACTATTGTTGAATAAAGGCCGTTTGACATAGAGTAAAAACAACTTTGAACCACTTTTATGCAATTTTCTGCAAGATCAAAATATTATAAATGATGATCCTTGCACGTTGCTGTACATTATGAAAGGCTATTGCCATTGCATAAAGTTTGTTACTAATCAAAACTATATCTTTTATCTTCTGTTTGGCTGATAAGTATCAAGCTTCTAAAATTAAAAATAATGTCAATGGTAGAAACAAAAATCACGTTAGAATCACCAAGGAATACAAAAATTTAGTTTTACAATTGTGCCGAATAAATCAGCTGACTCGACTGATTTGGATTTGCCGCCAAATCGATAAAGTCACACGACATATTTGTCGCATTGAACGTAGCGTTTAAGCCAGTACTACACGATGCGTCTAACGTTGGTTAAACATCGGACGAAAGCTGGGACCTTTCCCAAACTTACAAACCTAACAAAAAATGATGAATAGCATACGGTTTTTCATACAAAGCACGTAGCAATGATGCGCAAGAGGAAAAGAAGTATGTGTAGTTGTACCACAAGTTTTGCTTTCAACTTCTTTCTAATGTGGGCCAACGTTGGGAGCAAAACATGCGCATTACGACCACACAATGCGTACAATCATAACAGCGCCCAACGTTGGAAGCATTGTACGCATCGTATGGTATCGGCATTTTTTACAAAAAGGTTACAATGGTTGATTTTTGGTCTGACACTGTCTCAGTTTTTGTTCACTTTTCTCACGTTTCAGTTTCAGTTTCAAGCACCTCCAAAACGTGCTTGTAGTGTATGTACCATGAACGATTCCGCTATGTTTTCGAATGCGACCATCGTCTTAAGAGATCAATTCTACTTGATTTGAGTATATTTTTGTTCAGGACATTGCGATTTGCGTTTCATTACTTATACTTACTGCTTTAATTTATAAATATCTTTGCTATCATGAAGAAAAATATAAAACTTAATCATCAAAGTTTTTTTTAATATCTCGAATATCCATAAGTTTTGCTTCTAAATAAGAATAAAATAGTTCTGTATTTTCTTCTCTTTCAACAAATTAATAGACGATTGCCTCGAGATAAAATTAACATTTAGTCGACAATGACGATTGCATCAGCAATATTTTCTCGAAATTATTCTAAATACATCAGAGGACACAATGGAAATAATAATAGCTTGAGATTAAAGAGAAATATACAAGAGATCAATTAAGGAATCCAGTCTTTTTATAAGAGGAGAGCTAAAAAACATCTCTGAAAGACTTTGAAGCAGCTATATAAAGTCGAAGGAGCAGAGTAACAAATGAAATAAGAAAATGTCCTTGTAATAATTTAAACGGAAACGTCGGATTTACTATATGAATTGTTTCAAAGAGGTCATGTGTACATTAGAAACGGACTACACTCCATCAAATGAGGGCTATCGCATTCGAGTTTGTCACTTGACACGCTGGTGTAGAGTATCAATGTTTGCTTGAGGGCTTTAAGGTATCATCTTTACAAATTAATAATATTTAAACTTGGTTTTCTTTGCGCATAACTACCAATTTCGAGAGATTTACTTGAAGATTTAGTTGGCCATAATCAACAAACACATAAAATAAATCAAGATTTTGGAAAGTTCTAACGAAATTTTGCACACATTCTGAGACAAATGATAGTCAGGCGATGCAATATCATTAAAATTTCCCTCTATGCTTGGCGATTCAGCAAAGATGGAGAGTTCTTTCGAATTTCCTGCTTTAATTTGGTCAATTTGTGATAGTTTATTACTAAATCGACCGCTTTATCAGATTACGGAATTTCAGTGTATAATTCCTTACATATAGCATCTCATGGCAAGTCAAAATGCTTTCGGGGTTTCCATGTTTCAAACGTTTTTTATCTAGAGTTATTTGGATTTAATAAAGTATTTATATTTACAGCAATCCTTCAAAACCCAGATGTATTTTTCTTCTCTCATAGGACATCATCTGTTTTTACAGTTCTTCTCTACAGATTGCGATTCTGAACTTTTGCCATCCAATTCGGTTCTACCTATCTAAAATTTTCGAACATTGTATCCAACTATGTTTTCTTGGGCCTTCCTCTTTCACTTTCATATATCACTGTTCGATGTAGTTTGATATATTCGTATTATAACTATTCTAGATAACTCCAGTGTCCTTATTAACTTGCTAGTTTTTTTATTTCTTTCAGTTCGTTCTGTTTTTTATTTGTTAGTGTAACTAACAAGATTCGAATTCACAAACTTTGTCTATATTATATTTTCTTTCTCTTGTTCCGCTTCAACCTCCATGTATTTTTTCGTTGACCACATTTTGGCTAAGTACCATTTTTTTGGTTTACTTTTATCCAGCTTCTAACTTATAAAATGCTCTTTCCATTTTTTTCTCTGTTCTGTATATTGAAGCTGCATCATATGCAATCTTGCTATCCCCTACAAGTTTTACTAATCTAAATTTTTCTGACCAAGCTCTTTTTTTTGATTAGCTCACAACATTTTTTTTTGGGTTCCTAGTAGGGTCAAAGGAATTTATCATCAATTGTGCAGACAATCCATGAGTGTAACCTCTTTGATGGATGATGATCATTGTATCAGCGATGTCTTGACGATCTATCTCGATCTCTTATGCAGTTATTCTGTATGCAGTTACAAATTGAAAAATGATATGATCATAGAAAATATGACTTCGTTTGCTTTATAGACTACTAAAAAGCGTTTTACTCCATTCCACATGACTTACTGTTTGACATGCTAAAGGATGTTGATATTGATAGTAAAGACACCTGGATCATACAAAAGCTGTATGGAGATCAAACAGCGGAATTGAGATCTAACGAGTCTCTAACTACGGAACGCCTTCAGATACTTAGGGAAGTCCGTCAAGGATGCATTCTCTCACCCATGCTATTTAACAAATACGTAGAACAAATTTTTCAGCTGACATTAAAAGACGATCAGAAAGCGGATGTGGAGAGAGAATTGATCGCGGTAGTTAAACAACGAAAAGTATCTTATTTGGGACACATCCTGCGAGGACCGAGATATTTAACTCTCAATCTCCTAATGACGGGAAAAATCGACGGAAGGAAAGGACCAGGGCGTAAATAACATTCCTGGCTACGGAATTCAAGAGACTGGTGTGGTATGCAGAGTGCGGAAAAAATTTTTAATCGTGCACCTACACCCTGCAAAGTGTATTGTACTTGAAGAAGAAGAAGTTAGAAGCAGAACAACACTTGAAAAACAAATCGTACTTCAGTTATTTCCGGAATATTATTTATTAAAAAAAATACCCAACTTGTGTTTAGTTAAGCATGGAGAACGGCACTGGTAGAGTTTCACCGTTTCGTCGTGTTGAATAAGGACAAGCAAAGACGAAGGATAAGGATATCGAGTAACAAATCTGCCGACTTGGCCAATTTTCTAAATGATTCCCACTCGCCTTCTGCGATGCCAACTACCAACATTTATCTTTCTCGCTTACACATCCATACTAGAAGGATTTTCAGGAAGGATTCGCACGGATTCTGGAATCCTGACCGCAGGAATCTCTGACTTGACGGTCCCTTCTTGTCCAACAAGAAGCTTACATTCAGGATTCATAAATCTTTTCATGGAAACGCGCTAAATATTTTTTCGGACACTTTATGATAATGGAAAAATTGTATAATCGAGCGTGTAGTCAGCGATTCCGATATCACGGCTCAAATCAACAAAAAATATTTTATAACCTGAACTTCTCTCATTATACAAGGGCTGGGGCATAAGTCATGGCAAATATTTTTTTCTTGTATATATATGACAGATGACGATCTTACATTTGTCATTATAGAAGTTCTGCTGTATGCTGAACATCAAAGGCTGGTGGTCGACAACGAGGGCTTGACTGGGCCGTTTTGGCTTCAAGGGCAAAAGCAAACTTCGAAACAGGGTAGATTTTGAGGAAGGCTATGAAAACTACCAGAATCAAAATTTATAAACATATGTTTTTCTCAAAATTTAATATTTATTCAATAATATAATACTGAACACATTGTTTGCACTACCAACACTTACAATTACATTGTCTGAGGCTCTTTTCGTCTTCAGAGACAGGTTATGAATGTAAACTGAAGCCCATTAATTTAACCTACCTATTTATAATAAATTTTTCAACAGAAAAACCAAATCGGCGGGCGGGATATTTTGCGCCTTTTGTCCCTATTTAAATTATTCTTACATTTAACAATCTCAATATAATGAACAAATCGTATCTGGATTATTTAACCGACGAAGAATTATTGAAAAATTCTTGTGGTAATCCCGTTTCCATCTAGATTCATAAACCTAGTTTATTTTTAACTATATTGGTTTTGATACACGTAATTACTATACTGTTAGAAATTTTACGAGTCTGAAAAACCATAACGTAAAAAATTCAATTTCTTCATTGGTTTGTTTGAATATTACGAGTATATCCACCATGTTAGAAATGAAATGCAGGAAATGATCCTGAACTACTGTCTGTCATCAAATTAATAATATTTTAATAGCTGTTCTTTTAAGTAATCAAACCGACCACTTATGGCCGTCTTTTTTCGTGAGTTCAGTTGAATTTGGGGTAATTAGGCTCGTCATCTTTCGAGGAACCGTATACGAAAGAAGATCATCTTTTATCGTATTACTGTCAGTTTCTTGTGCAACGCTCTGTGTTAAAATATGCGCCTTTAAAATTCCTTGTGTAGATAGACTCGGGAAATTATGGTGCGAAGGTGTTTCATCTTCGTCAAACCAACTGCTATTATCGTCATCTGAATTAGGCTCTTCGACTTCCAAATTATCTTCTTCCCAATCACTTCCGCTATTACTACCTGATTCTGAGAAAATGTTTTTCATTCATTATTCGTTTAACTTTTCTTTGCAACTCAAGTTTGGACAAAGGTCTTCTTACCGAAATTTTACTAAAAGATTGATTATTACTACAAAAATAATAAATTTTTACAAAAAATTCTCTTACTATTGACTCTACTCTTGACAGAGTGGAATTTATCTGACACTATTATTACCCTCGTTTACACGTTAACACTATTCCGTCGTAAAATCGAGGACACTTTTTGAAAATCAAATTCTGGAGTATAATTATACACCACGTATAGGTCATGAAGGTACTGGTAACCCCGGAACCTCGTCGATAGGACCCGAAAATTAGTGAAAATAATCCACCTCGGTAAATTTTACAAATAGTTTTTTAAGGTCAATAGTGAATTGTACTGAAGCGACGACGACGAAGTTATTTTATATATGTATACAAAATATGCTATTGACAATGTTTCTTCATAAAAACTTTATTTTACGTTTTGAAAGTATTAAAATGTACGTGCGTTCCTGAATGGGTATGAAAGAGATTGCTACATTGAATTCAAACATATCATATTTTTATTTTCTTTATCTCGGATTCATATTTGATATGAAATACGAATTCTCTAAAAATAACTATAAGGTTTCCATAGATGACATAATTCTGATGATTTGGGAATGGAGTAAATGAAATACATCATACTAATTAAAGTGGGATATAGGATAATACGTCTAAAGACTGCAACATTTTTAATAAAACTCCCCTAACAGACGCGAACATAAAAATGCAGTGTACGTAATACATTGTACTCTTTTGGTAAACTTAAATCAGTGCTTTTTATGGATATATTAATTATTTTTACATGGTTATTTTACATGAATATTATACAACCTGACCCCGGTTAGATACACAATACTTGTAAAAGATAAAAAATTCTAGATTCAGTTTTTTTGAGGTTTTGCTTCACTTGACGAAACACTAATTTCTTAAGCTTAAAAAAATCAAATATGCCCGGAAAAACTTCCAAAAACGTATTTGTCTGTTTTTTGTGTGGTAAATATAAAAAAAATTGAGAAAAGTAGCTTAGAATCAATATTAAGTCCCCTATAACAAATCTCGAAATCCACTTAATCTCTCCTATATCTGCGCATTTTTCAATACGTTTTTGAAACTATCCAGAAGCTGCCTGTACTTGTTCTCTAGTAAGTGATCGAACTGCAGAAGTTGCTTGGTTCTTAACCATTTCTCTATTAGAAGAAGACACTTTCTATATCGGTGGTGGCCATTGTCTTGGCTATGGCCTGTTCAGTGTGCTCCCACAGGTTCTCTATGGGGCTTAAATCAGGGAAGTTGCTCGATCACGATGAAATAGTTGTATTATGGCACTGTGCCGAATTGAGCATAAATATGTATTCTGCATCATCAGAGAACCATTCTTCGATTTGTGGCATAAGGTCAGTTTGTGGTACCTGTTAGTACTGTCTCATGGTTCTTTGCACAATGTATAGGAGCCACAAGCGTTTAGCTGAGATAATAAACCGTGGTGACACTAACTGGAAGTTCCGAGTAATTTTTTTAAACAAAGCAGTCCAGATGCAATTACTCATTAGGGCACTCTCAGAGGAAATAACTTTTACGAAACGTTTATTCTTCGCAAAGAAGCATATACATATATTTCCGTTAAGAAAAAGGTACGAAAAAATATTCACCAAATTTTTGAAAAAGTGTTTTTACAGTATATATTAACAAAAATCAACGTAATGTGACAATTAAGTCAGACTATTTGTGATGCTACTTATCAACAAACAATAATATTGATACCAACATCTATACTGAGTAGATCAAACTTTTTAAAGTCGATGTGTTTGCTTAAAAAATTCAATCAAATCAAAATATCCCTAATAATTTGGCCAACTACTGCACATGGTTCTTCAAACATACTATTCTAAACTATTCCAAATGAAACTATATTTTGTGCATGGAAATATCCAAACTTTCAACCATTTCAACTTTCCGTGAACCACGTGGTGTTTAATTAACCCTTATAAATTAAAAATCTTCGGAAAACTCATACAGCTGGAATCACCGCATTTTAGACAGCAAACACTAGTCACTCACTTTTTGTTCTCAATACTCAATCATAGAGGAATCAACACTGTAATTATATATTTTCAATAACGAAAACTGACAATAGAAAGAAGTTTAATCGTGATTTAGGAATGACTTAGATTAAAAAGCACTTGAATAACCGCAAAATCAACGCACCGACTCCCAGGTGTTCTTGCGAGCGTATATATAGCTTAAATAACAAAATAGTTCAAGAAACGCTAAAGATCTTCTCCTGAAAGAGGAGGAAAAATCGAAAGATCAAGTTTGGTTGCAATGAAGTTGAGTACAAATACGGTCGCAGCACTCTCATTTCTTCTTTAGAAATGGTACTTATTCCAACAAACTAGTATCTCACGAAGTCTTGTTCTTGATTTTTATTTGTGCTAAGCCCTTGATTTTAGAGTAAAGATATTCTTTTTTCTTAGGCTAACCTGAAGATGATTGTTTTCTTTTAGTTGCAAAAAGTACTATTTTAACATGCTTATACTAGCTTCACCTGTTTGTGGACTTGTTTATCTGTAACTCTCCTTTAGACTAAGTATAAGTGGCTTATTTCATTCTTTTCGGCAGAGGAGTCAAACCTCCGATCTTCACCTTAGAAATTAAGCACTTCGATAACCTTACCAACTACACTGTTAAGGCTCGATACAAGTTTCGTCGAGACGTATGTATATAAGCAATGAAGCCCTTGTACGAGGGTGATATCAATTAAAAAAATTTAGTTGAAAAAATACGCTTCCGTAGCATGTGAAATTAAAAAGATGAAAATAAATATAGTTTAGAGAAACTAAAAAACACGATTTTAAAATAAGCTTACAACAATAACGAATGATAAATACGAATATTATTATGAAAAAATCGTGAGGCGCTTCCATATTTCTCGTACATCGAGCGCCCGACGTATTTTTTTACAATAATTCTAGTATTTTGCATTCGTTATTATTTGAAGTTTATTTTGTAAAATAAACAATATTTTTTTACAATACCTAAAAGAATTGAAAATGTTTATAATACTTCAAAAATACATTTTGAATTATTATAAATACGTAAATTGAAATATTACGAATATATAATAAAATAGAATGTTGAGAAGTCCGGGAAACTCCATATAGTACAGGAAGAAACTATTATCCACGTAATTAACATAAGGTTAATGCTAGATAAAACAAATCAATTTGTACTTTTCTGCATTTAAATAAATTTTGACTTCTCAAACTTTACCCTTCATACGTCACATCTACATCTACAAGCTGCTGATTTTTGTTATTTTGCCTATAAAGATCTTCTCGTTATGGTCATCAATTAACAATATTGTAGGTTCCAAAATTAATATAAATTAATAATTATTTGCTCTTCATCCTAATACTTACCAACTCCTTCCCAGAACATAGTCAGGCCAATGCTATAAATGTATTGAGAAAATTGTAAAAAAGTACTTACTGATTTTACCAAACGTTTCTTGTTTTTCATCCCATTCTAAGAATCTTGCAATATTCGTGTTAGATTCATTCGTGAAACTAACAATACTTCTACCAGAACCAAAACATTTCATTAAAAATAGCTCATTAACTTTGAATGTCATGAAAACTGATTTATAGTAATCCAGAAAATAAGCTTGACCTGAAAAAACCCCAAATCTATGAAGAACAACATTGGCTCGATTAAATATTTCATGTTTCATTATCAGGTCACTATTTCATTTTGTAATGGTCATTCATATACAAATTATTATAATTCCAGCTAATATTTTTGTCATGCACAATAATTGGAATAACGACAGAAGTACCTTTCAATGATGATTCTACTTGGCTGGCCATATCATTCAGAGCTTCATATTTTTCTTTGATGGTGTGTAAGGTCCCTAGTGTTTCTATATCGTACAGCAATTTGGATACGTTTATACCGGAAACTTTTGTTTTGAATTCCACATGCTTCGTGGAAATATTATTACAAAATTGTAAATCTGTGGTAAACGTATTGTCTTCATTTTTGTAGGCCTGCAAAGTTCACGTATGAATCAATGTTATGCGTGCTACTAATAAATTAAAAGTATCGTTTACAAAAAGTGACTTTTGGTTTATTGTAACGATTTTAGCACTAAATATAAAGCATCGTGTGTATAGAATCCTTCAAAAAAAAAATAAAAAACACGCTTTTATCAATAATCAAACTAAAAAGAAAAAGAAAAGAAAGAAAAAGGCGAGCCGCAGGCAGTCCTGGTAGTCGTGTTAATCACATTATTTTTTCGGTAACCGTGTAGATTAGTTATTAACATTTATTTAGAAATAAATGAAGCACTTTTCTTTATATTATTCACTTATTTTTGCAGGTTGAGGACTCAAAATAAAACTATCCAAGAGTTTTTTAAAATGCCAACGTTTCGATCTTCTATTTGATTTTTATCAAGGCTGAAAATATATTGAAAGGCTAAGTAACCGAATCATGATGATTAATTTCATAGAGAATGTCTCTCTAAATTGTTGATAGTATTGTTGATATTTCCACCTTCATCAGCAAATAATGTCACTGAAGTTTGATGAAAGCAATGAATATTTCACTTTTTTATAATTTATTGATAATTTGTTGTGTGGAATATGGGATTTCCGTAATGACAAACATTGCCTGTATAACATTAAATTTTCTTGTCCAATTACAACAAAAGTTCTTTATATGATCAATTCTTTTTTAGTTCTTTCCGTCTACACGCACCTGCCAACCCTACTATTTGAAAGTAAAAACAAATTATGTTGAAATGTTTTTTGTTTTTATATTAAATCAACTTTAGCATTAGGTAGGTTTCATCAGATTCTCTAATAAATTTGATAATTTGTTTTCTGATGAAGACTTCTAATTTCTTAATTTCATATCCAACGATCTTTCTTTTAAAAAATGCAATAATTTTCGGAAACGTACCTATGTTTTTTTGCCAAATAATCCAAAATTATGTCATCCGTAATATTATTTTATTTATTCGTTTCGTGAATAAACTATAGATACTTTCGTACCTCAACTTTGATTTTTCTTGTAGTAATTGTTTTGTAGCAGCAGCTGCTGCATTAGTATTTTCGTCAGGCACATTCGCAACCTCGCTTTCAATGCTGCTTTCCATTATTTAAATAATCGCAACCAAAAACCATTGAAACTTTTAAAAAGAAAAAAACTCAATGATTGCGATCAAGTTGGTAAGTCGTTGCTTTATTAATGTATAACAACGATCTTTTTCAAAGGAAAATCGTCCAGAAAATAGGGACTTTCCGGACTGTTGCCGAAAAGTAATGTATTTTGTGAGATATGTAACTAACATATAAATGCGGTACGTGTTTCTAGGTTAGCTTAACTGATAAAGCTTCTAGCGTGTGACCAGTATATGTGGGTTCGATTTCTATTCCGGGTCGTCCGAATAATTTTCCCCTGATCGAAAATTACTCAATAAGTAGATCTTCCTCTATTTCCTTCTCCATTTCCCTATTTACGTAACGGTGAGTTTACACATGCATGGATTTAGTAGCACCAATAAAAACACGCGTCAGTAAATTAAATTAGCAAGCGTAAACATCGATTTGTATAAAAGAAAATGAACGAGCAGTAAATTCATCATATTCTTCTCTATCTGTAGTAGATTTATTGCTGTTAATATTTGGTAAAGAAATTACAAGAAATTACTTCACTTCCTGCAAATTCTTGCTACTTTCCAACATCTAGCAAATCTGTTATGGGTCCTAAATTCCAATTACTAGAACTGATGTACAACTAGGTAGATAAAATGTACGTTCAATTCAACAAAAACTATCATATATGCAATAGATTCAAGGCATATTTTATGTTAATGTGGTAGAAAAATCAAATAGCTGATAGTAATCAGAAACAAAAAATTAGATCAAGAAGAACAAAGGAATTATAAAATAGAATGAAAGATGTGAAAACTGATATTGAATGTATGCGATAGTGTTGAAATATAACAATATAAAAACGATACTTCTATGTTCTTGCTGTACAAGCTTTTCTGATTCAAAGAACATATATAAACATAATTCATGTATCAAATTTTTCAGAAAATTCTGATCTTCAAATGTTGATTTAAATAGATTTACATCTGTTGCCGCATCTCTTAGTAAGCTGTAGAACATCCGATTGGTATATAAAGACAAAACTATCATTACCATTACCTCTTTCAAAAAGTTGATATGTCAGTTTGTATCAAGATTGAACGCCGCCTAAGTAAAGAAGCTCGGGCTGATTGTCGTCAATTTCATTGCACCTAAGTTCCAGAGCAGCTCCACTTTCCTGTTGTCAACCATCTCATTGAGTGTCATAAATGACACAAACATAAATTTCTCACAGTACTTAAGAAACACTCAATAAAGGCTCTGAATTAATTAAAAAGAATCCCAATACCCACCACCAAATAATACCGTTACTTTATAAATTGTGTTAAACTATAAGACAGTATGATTATTTTACCAACGTATTATACAGTCTGGTATGTGGTATTCAAAGTTCATATCAAGTTATATCCTCTATTACTTCGTTAAGATTAAATGAAGCTCCAAACTTTATGGTTGTGTTCGCGCTGAGCCGAACATATTCTATTGGTAATCAGATAAGTGCATGCATGGTGGAATATTCCATTCTATACATGCAAAACGGCTTTTTTTCTACTGTAATAAAAAAGTTTGTATGTGAATTTTAATTGAGAGAGTAGTTGATTGATTTGTGCTACTGCTGCAAAATTCAACGGAACAAAAGGTTCAACATTATGTAGCGTATACGATGAAGTAATCTTTGACATCTATATTAATACGAAGTTGAAATTAAACGAACTTTTATTGATATTCATACTTAACTCTACACCAACATCAAAATTACAAAGTCTGTTACAAGTTTCTTTTTTTTTTCATAATGATCCTTGGGGACTAAAGCAGATCTGACGGAGGTCACAATAGTCACACGAGACGAGGTTCAAACATAATTTTAACGGTTCCTTTACAGGCGTTAAAAGATTCAAGCTAAGGTTTTTGAATAGCTTTTCAAAGGACAAAGACCTTTGGTAGTTTTAAGTAAAGTACGACAGAAGGCCTGATGCGCATCGGTTCCTGATCTACCAATCTAACAATGAATTTAAAATAGGGGAAAGAATTGAAGACCACCGAGTTACTTCCGTTTTATAAATTGATATGGTCATACAATATCGATTTAGCCCTTCAAAGTATTAGGCTAAATGGTCACTGAGAGTATAATTGAGAGTTCTACTGCATAGATTAAAGTCGGAGAGATTCCACAACCGATGGACCCCAACACAGTCAGTAACTCTCCTTGAAGCGTTATTAATACCATATTCTGTTCGGAATCTGATTCATATATTCAATTTACTCACATAACGTTTTATTTTGTAGAAATTTGCAAAAAAACTCTGCGCTTAAAAAACAGTAGGTACTTTATTTGATGAAACACACACTTTTCAATAATTTAACAGTACCACTCCGTTTTGGTTATTGTGATCATTTCATCAGAAATATCTTTCATGCTGATGACACGGGTTGTCTTGTTTATGTTACTTTCGCTTGATAAAATTATGGAAAATATTAGTAGTGGTAAATGGAGCTATATCTAGTCAGAGAAGAGTACATCCTCTGATGCTGTTAAACTCCGCTTCGTTTGGGTTATTGTGGTCGTTCTTCTCGTATCCGCGTCTTCAATGATTGTCTTCTGCTGATGACACGGGTTTAAGTGGTCACCTATCTCAGTGGAAAATGAAATATCCATGCTTATACTTCCAATAAATCACCACTATATAAAGCCAAAAATGTAGAGTGAGATTATCGGACCGATTCTGTTTAGTATTATAGTGGAGAATATTTTCAGAAAATCCATACTACGGAAGACGGTGTGAAAGAAAGAAGAATGGGAACTATAATGACAAAACTGATGCAACAAAAAACGAAAGATATAATTTTTATTTTGAGATTAGACGATAAACTATGAATTTATTCCTCTTCTCTCCAGGCACAATAAAAATTGAAATTACCTACTATTGCAAGTTAATTTTCAGCGCAAATTAAAATTGTATGAATTCCGTATAAGGATTTCGAGCGGGAATGAAAATGATGTTAAATTGTCAAACACGATGAACAAGAGTAATTTTTTTGATTGGATGTTTTCAAAGAGCATGGCATGATAATGAATTTGTCATGTAGACTATCGAGAGTGATTTGACTGATACAAAGTAGAATTGTCCTTCGATTGCGAAAATTAACAAATCAGTTGAGCGTATATATACGGTTTTATTTGAACGTTAATTGTACATATACTGCCGTCCAAAAAATTCTATGAAAAATGAAATATTATGATAAGAAATGAAAAAAAAAATATTTTTTTCCGTGATGAGAGCGGGACAGGTAAGAAAATGTCACTTTTTATTAAATTACTTTTTTCCCTGATAAACAAATCAGTATTTTTTTCCCGGAAATTGTATAGACACATAATTAAAGGTTGATATTGAATTATATATTACATTTCTTCTATCAAAAGTACAATTATTAAATGTGCTTTGCATGAATGACACGTTTCTTAAATTATTCGGTACAATAGTTGAATTTTGTTATGTTGAATTTAATTTTTTCCTGCCATCATCACTCCTGTTGATGTACGTTGCAAATCCGGTGTTATTTAAGCACTACTACTTGTTCTAAATATTTTATCAGCTATTTCTGTTCTGTGTGCCATCAACATATCTTTCAGAGACTGTTGATGACTTCCAACCGTCATGTTTCTCTAGAGTCGCAAGTCTTCCCCAGGTTCAACTAAAAGTGTAGCAGATTATCTTCGAAATGAATGAACTGTATATGATTTTCAAGCTGAAGAAATAGAAACCTTATAAAACTGCTTTTTACCAACGATACATTTTCCATTGTTACGAGCATAAAACAGGCGGAAATCCTTTGCTACAGCTGAACGAACGGCTTTGTACATTCGATATAATTTAACTGACTAATTTCATTTTTAGTTTGTTATACTCGAGTGGAATATCGCGCTCGGATATAGAAATTATACGATAACAACATTTACCAAAATAAAAATAAAGCGAGTTGTAGTAGGTTAGGTCGCTCTAATTAGAAAGATCGTTAAAACAGATGTGTATATGCAATCGCTTACACCTATGAGACGCTGTTATTTAAAAAATAACAATGAAAATGAAGACAGTAGTCAAAATGAGCAAATATTTTATAATACTAAAAGAGACGTAGAAAACTTTGAAACCACATTTTTTGAAGGGTTATACTGTTGAACGGCTGCGAATACGAATTGAAACTTTGTTGTTGCAATTTGTATCGACAGTAATTTTCAATACTACTCACCAAGTTTTTCAGCACTTTTTCCAAATTCACACCATTAACAAGTCCTTTTACTTTAAGATTTTTGAATCGAACTCCGCTTGGAGAATTTGGAACAAAAGTCTTTTTCCCAGTGATGTTTTGGTGGTTATTTCTCATCATAGTTGTGACAGTATCAAATTTTATACCATTAAAATGACCCATGAGACTGTAGATACAAAAAATAATAATTATTACCCCACTCTGTTCAACTCATTTTATTAGTTAGTCTGTGGAATTTGTGATTAAATTTTCACTTTTAATTAACGTTTTATGTAGAAATTCCTCATACTTTCTGGCTTTTGATAACAATACATGATTCAATAAAAAATTAGTGAAATTTCTAATAATATGGCTTGAATTGATCAACTTAAATTTTATATGTAACATGCTACAGATTTTTTTAAATTAAGCTGGGAATCGTCATTAATAGATGGCATTATAAAAATACAACAAAAATCTATTATTTCAATAAAATATGGGCTACTAATGAAAACAAAGCGTTCGCGGTCGCAAAATTAGGTCGTCGCTCTGCACTCAAATGATCACGGTTTCAAGTCTGACTAGAACTTGAAGAATGCTTGAAATAATAGTTGCAGATGATGATACAGTATAAAAAGTATGTTGTCAGGTACAGAAATTCAAAGGAAATTATATATATAGAACTTTCAAATCAAATTTTGAAACTTCACTAATAGAGTGCGATACAAAAATCAAAAAAGATCTATAATTTCAACGGATGATGGCTCTAAGCTCCTAATAAAAACTGAATGAACAAGATAAAATAAGTTGCTCTTTATAATAGCATTGGCGAGATTTGATTTTTCATTGAATAACAACTATGTTTTGATTTATTTAAAATACGTTGACGGTCGCGGTGCTAGGTCGTCGCACTGCAGTCAAATGATCGCAGATTCAAATCTGACTGGAACTTTGAACAATGATGACAAAGTTTGAAAAGTATATTATGAGGTAAAGGAAAGTTGATCATACCGGAACTAGTTCCTTCTAATAGCTAAAAATTACTAGAAAGTGCTAGTTCCTAAACAACCAACTTTCATTTACATTTTTATACTCAAACGTTCTCGATATACTTTTTCAACGTTGACAGTATTAGCATCCATCATTTGAACATTATTAAAGACCAATTGTATCAAGATTTGTGCAAAAAAATGCTAATTCTATGTTTTGGAAAGCACGATCTGTAACTAGTTACTCCGATTTTAGTAATATAAAAGTTTAAATTATTATTAACGGACGTAGGTGCAATTGGGTGACTGCCCAATCAATCAAAACGATTGAACATTCAACCGCGTCCAGCCTGCACTAGTTCAGAGAAAGTCAGCCTGTTTTCTATCCCAATGGCTTCTAAAAGTATTGGTTACATACAAAGTATTTCAAGAGCATTAGTTAAGACCGTACCCGTAAACCCTGTGATATTAAGTCTCTCGGGTGTTCAACTATGTCCAGTCGCACTCTAGTTTTTGCTTTCTCTGTACAAGGCTACGACTCAGAATTCAAAATGCTTTCGACGCTTGACTAAAACGGATTATTGATATTAACTGAAAAAAACTAGGTATTTGCCGTGTGTATCAATATTTTGAACTGTTAATACCCTATAAAATTATTTTATTTTAATACAATTGCGTCTAGTTCCAACACAGATACTTCGATTCACATTGACGCTTCTTACTAGCAGCATTAAATCGATCTAAAATTACATTCCAAAAAGTAGAATTGCTGTTTCTAAACGCTGCAACTTCCGCTGCAGTCCCGTAACTTCAGATCGTGTAGTCGATTTCTCATATCTGCTTTCAGCAATAAATTCCATTGCATCAATTATTGCAGACCATTTTTTTTTCTTACGCGTAAAATGCATCATGCAGACCAACGAGTTTAAGAAAGACTCTTAATTTTTAAATTAATGCTATGCACCACGGTTTCTCAACGTTGGGTGGATAGAGTTATAGAAAATTCTTTCCATAAATTAATCTGAATTGATATTATTGTTTTCCGTGTCTGAAATTTTGGCATTTTAAAAATTTTGCCACCCCTCAAATCATGCCGCACTAGGCACTAGCCTCGCGGGTCTAGGCGTGAATCCATCTCTGTCGATTCTAGATGTAATAAAGTAAGAATAAATAAATAAATAGTCTTCTCTTAGCGTAATATTTTTTACCAGAAATATTACATGGCAATCACGACCGGTCATCACATGTCAATCCTGTAAGCTACTGGTAATAATTGCTGGTTATCTTGTAAATCAATAATTGGTTTGAATCCAATGAATTAATGGTAATTTTACAGTACGTTGTAGATGGAAGTAACTCTTCATAGACGCGGATTTTTCTGCATACATTTTCAATTAAACAAATTCAAGAGAAACATCGAGGTTTCTCATAGTTCGAATGGTAGTAAGAAATTCGTTAAAAGATATGCGATATGTACTTTAAATGTAAATGTATTGCTCTCATTTGACACAAAACTCAAATAAACCTAAATTATCACTGAAAACTACACACAGACACTAAATAAAATACGGACAACTGTAATTGCCAACTAAATACACAAACAGCGAATAATGAACAACCAACATTGACGTATGCTAATGACAAACGATTCGTGATACGATTAAAGGGATGAAACTAATTTTATTTCAGTTTGATGAGACATGAGTTTGTAGAAAAATGCGGCAATTATTCAGACTTCATTTTGGATAGTAATAAAATGTTTTGGCTGGGGGAAAAGTAATTTTCTTTTTTCAAAATTATTAGAATGAATTTCAAACTCTTATCTATAATATATTTATGTACTTTTCTAATCAATTTTATCACATATCTGGTTAAACTATAATTTCGTGACTATAAAACAGAGCCAAGTGATTGCCACTAGCTTCTTTCGAAATCAGCTCAACACCATCATTAGAATTTTCCAGAAACTAGAATAAATGATAATACAATGGATCAACATGAAATTTTTCAAGAAAAGTCTTTTTGACGAAATATAGGTGGTACAGGAGTTTGGTCAAAAAAAGATCAAAACAAGAAGGATTTTCGACTGAATAGACTAAGGAGAGACCTTTCATGATAAAAAAGTGAATAGATTCAGTATCTTATGTCTATCACCTGTCCAGTATATTGGCCTGCCTGTTGATAAGTGTTTTAGCTTGTTATTTTTAATTATTTCATAAAGTTGTTCACCTACCTCTAGGGGTTGTTATCTAAAAGTTAATATTAGTATTGGTTTCACTTCATTGAAGCCTATCTTTCAACTTACATTTCTTACAACTAATTTTTATATACTAAGCATTTTCAAACAAGATCATTTCAACATGAAATACTTTATAAATAATCTTATGAGCGTTATCATTATTGTATTCGTTGTAGTATAATTATTCAAAGGAATCAAAACTATAATATGATAATATTTAAATTCGTTTTGAAATGAAGTCCAAATATCATGTTTTGGGGAGTTAAGGCCAACTTCACAGAGACAGGGCTCGTAATTAGTTTTTGTCATATCTCTACTGTTGTTACAGTTAAATTATCTTAAATGTACTATAATGGAATACGCCAAAGGTAAATTATATTAAAACACATTCTATTAACAGACAACAAACACAGAGATATCCATAGAAGAGCATATTGGAACCAACGTCCGATACGTAACGTAGTTGAGGTTGGGTCCACATCCTCATGTCTCTACATTTACAACTTACTTTAACAATAATGCTACGCTCGACATTAATTGCTAAAGTTCTGCTTTCAACGTTACCATTAGTGGAATATTACCTGTCCGCTTCTCTACTGTGCCATTCGGGCGTGAGAAATAACGGACGGTTCCAGATGAGTCTTTTATAATGGAATATAGTATGTTAAAGCTGAATGTCACAATTGATTTTCAACATAAGGAATATGATAAAGCATGTCCACTGCTTTTTTGTGATTAATACAAAAAATTAGAAACACTTGTCTTGTTATTCCGATGGAAACAGCTGTTTTTCCATAAAAGTGCGTCATATATTCCTGTCAAATTATTTGTTGCGTCTTCGATTGTTATTTACAAATACTATTTTTCACAATTTTTCACCTTCTCATATCTATTTTGGTCTACTAAATCCAAATTACCACATTCTCTAGCTTTATTGATTCAGTCGATTAGCTAGGGGTATAAATCTCTTACGTAGTTCTTTCCCATTCACTTTTCTAAATCTAGTATCGCTTGTTCATCTATCACATTAACATAGTATGTAGTCTGCTCCCTTTTATAATCGACAGATTCTACACAAAGTCTCCTTTCAAGATTATAATTCCCTATTATCAGACCTACAACACTTTTGCCGGTTTTCACTTATCATTTCTACCGTGGAATTTTACGATTGTTGAAATATGAACTGTTCATCTTCTTTTTGACCTAGTCATATCTCCTACCATAGCATAGAGTTTTACTCTACTCTCTATGTTTTGGTCACTTTAGTTTTTTGTACAACACTGCACAAGGGTTATTGACCATCAAAAGGCATTAACGCAGTTTTTTTGCCATATCTTTGCCCTTTATGACCACCGTACCCTGCAACCCAGGCTAACGTGACTTCCTTACTGTAAAGCGCACACACAATCACGTATCAACTTAACTACAAAATCGAGAATTGAGTGATATGATCTCTCCTACATTTTGATTTCTTATTTCAGCTCCACTACTTTTGCTCAATGTCTTTGTGTGATTCTTTTACCAGGTTGTTTCTACCTGTATAGATGTACCTTAGTCTTATTTACCTAAATTTGTTGTTAATCTATGTTTTGTGATTTTTACATCAATACTTTGCCATTTCAATGTCCTTTTTCAGTACCACGAATAGCTTCCTGTAGTCCATACTTTGTATCCGACGTATGTGCTGCCGATGATCTATTGATTTGTGCATTCTGAAAAGATCTGTGTAGGTGGTAGTTGTTTAATAGCTTTTAGTTCCCATTTCATGAGTTACGAACTACACATGTATAAAACTCTTTAAGGATTGAGTCCCCAACTCGTACCAAATATTCTGACTTAGCGACAGCTTTCTATATGGTTTTGAGTAAGTAACCTTTCATTATACATTTTAGATCTAAATATTCCCCAAGGTAATTTATAAATTGGAAAATGCAATCTTGGTTGACACCAATGCTTTTAACTGGTAGTGTTCGTTCGTTGGTGAAGTAAAGTAAACATGTGTTTTCTAAGCACTGATTATACATCTTGTTGACGCCACGTCACAATATTTAGGGTTTTCTCCATTCCGCCTCAGCTAACTTTTCTCTTAAACCAATAACTATGTGTATCCTAGGTGGTAAAAATCCGACGTAGATAGTTTACTGTGGAGTTTGTCTACCAAGATTGATCAGAACAGTTCAGTGACAGTACTCAAGGCAACAGCTTTTGTTAGTGGCTTGTTCTGAAGAAGATTCTACTATATTTTTTTTGGTAGTTCTCTATTAATCATTATATCACAGTTATTGTGCCTTTTTTACTCACTGCGTTGATTTTTGAGCCGATAGTGACATTATTGAATTCTTTCTTGATATCCGGGAAAGTAGCTGTTAGTTTTGACATCAGTCTGCACAAATCTGAAGATATGCTTGTTCTCTAATATACACATTCGATGGTTGAATACTGCCATAAGACGCATTTTTCCCAATTAATGTTAACTCAATCTTGCACTTTTCAATCGTGACCATTTTAAGCCAGCAGAGCTTCAAAATGATCATACTCTTTCAATACTAACCAAGATTGCACATTCTCTGCTTAGACCTGATTCCATTACCAACTAGTATCGATTTATGGAGAGTAAAGATAGAAAAAAACTTCTGGAATCATCTGGAAGCTTATATTCCACAACAACAAAAAATATATCCCACACTTGAATAAAGATAAAGTTACCTTGTTCCTTCTCTAACTTCGATATTTTTGAATTTCTTGTTTCCCCCTATTTTAAAACTGCCTTTGTTCAACACAGCATTCTGAAGATAATGTAGTACATCAACTCCCTGTATTTTTGCGGTCAGAGCTGCTTCCCCTTCTGGACGTAGAACGTCTACATTAAGGTTTTCGAACGTCTTGGTGCCGGTAATCAAATTCGGCCTGTCGTATCTCATCACCTCTGAATCTAGATTCAATTTGTTCACAAGATAATTCCCCTCCAAGTCTGAAACAAAAAAGAAATGTTGGTATAAATAGAGGGTGGAGCGCAATTTCAGAATAATATGAAATTGTGGGCGTTGTTCTTAATAAAACTAATATCTTTGGATGCAAAAACAGATTATGGGTCTTTGTTCTCCGGAAATACGTTCATGTCAGTAAGTAATAAACCAAAATGGTCCAAACTACTATATATCATTTCAATATGAGTCACAAAATTAATTTCATATTAAAATGATCACTATCCAACCCAGAACTAGTGTTGAATTCTAAGATGAATTTTTTTGTATTAAGGAAAAGTAGAAGTCGCATAATTTGTTCTGCATGTAATTGATTATAAACACAAAATATGTCAAGAAATTGACGTTGATTTGGCCCAAGTATATTTCAAAATCACGCGCGGTGCTGCTTACCGCCGCATTTAACTTAGTTTTTATGAAAACACTTTGGAAACGTTTATTTTATGCTTTATCATATCATCCGTCAAAATTTTACATAGAACATGTTAGTTTAAAGATAAACACAAACCGCATTGGTTGTTGGATAAATATGCTGATCAAAAGATTGCTCGAATTAAAAACTTATCATAGAAGATGCAGTCTAAATTATAGACTTCATACAAGATTTACTCCATAGGAATGAAAATTCGTTATATTTAGCCAAAAACGTCTTGGGCAGTTTTTTAAAGAGCAAGACGAATTTGCGGACTGGGGAATTGACATGCCTAAAACATACTTCATGTCTAACGGTCACTACTCAGCTGAAATAAAGAGGTAATAAATCAACAACAAAAAGCAAGCACACTTGAGTAATTCCAGCGGTGCCTGCCGTGTGAATATGGCTGTGGATATTGATCTTAAACTTCTGTAGGCTGTAGTGTTGGAAAAGACGTGCCTTGGTAACTGATTCTACGGGTTTGCACTTCTCCAAAAAAAGAACTCCCAATGTGCGGACAATAATCCATGTATGGTCGAATCTGGGTCTTGCAGAGGATTAGAAGCTGTTGCGGAGTATATAGCTTTCTGATCTTAAAGAGGACTCCAAGTTTTTGTTAAGCTGCCTTGGCTAAATTGGCCACGCGACTGTGCCAGGAGATATTGCTGATATTTTATATCTAGACAGGACCAAATACTGAGCTACAGTATGTATCTATGTAAAAATAGCCAGTGATGATATGCTGCAGCTTAGGATTCTTTTCGAACTTCTTAAGAGTCATAAGTAGAATTAGGAGTTCACCAAGAAAATACAACAAAAACAGTATAGAAATCAACAAAGGATATTTTTGGGAGCTTAAGGTCCGTCAAAGACGAAGAGAATCCTCTTTTGAACTAAGAAGTCTGTTGCATTTTGTTGAAAGGTATATGTGGAATATACAAAACGATCCCTGAATACCAAAACACAAAGTCAATTTCTGCCTGGGAAAAACAGCTACTTATTGCCACAACAACTGATAGCAGTAGATTATGGAGAGATTATTGGAATTAAAAAAGACACGAAAAATTTTAACAGATAACGCCGAACTAATCTGAACCCAAGAAAAAACTTTCTTAAGATCTGCTTCAGCTGCTAGCGACGTCTTACGAAGAAATCCCGGAAAAACAGCTTGCCTGATTTTGTCCTCATTGATAGCTGGTGTTTCAGGTTTTCTGCAGTTTTCCTGTAACTTAGTGAACCCGTTTATTAGTCAAATAACTGACGACAGGAAATAATACAGTCCAAAAGGTCTTTGGTTTGGTGAGTCATTTGTTTATTCCCATTACTTAGAGTTTTTATCCCTTGCGTGGTGGTAGGTGGACACACACACAAAGAATTTTCTTATATCAGGGCCTTTCCTAAAATTAACCATATCCTACATTAAAATGTCCCTGTACTCAGCCAGAATCAATCCGAGTAGCAAGCAACTTCTGAAGATGCCCACTACTCGAGTAAGTTGCAGAAGACGCAATCAGTTTTCCAAAGATACGCAATTGGAAGAGGACAGCTCTGGACAAGAACAACTGGGGAAGCTCTGATCTAACGATTTATACGTTATCTTGTACCTCAATAAATTCCAAGCCATTGCTAAGTATTATGGCAAGAGCTGAAGGCTTCTGTTATACGCTGGTTCTATTCACAGACGACAGATGGATACAAAAGTTGATCCTATTTTACAAGTGTCTCATTTCTAATAGTGGTTATGTTTAAAAATAACTGTACTATGTCAATAAATATGTTCTTGGAAGTGGCACTCACTTTCCGGATGTTCTTCGTATTTCCGGAATTTCCAAGAAAAAAATATAAATACTTAAATCGGTTGAAAAAAAGTGTAAAATAGGAAACATTCAAGCAGAAGACCTTCGTTAATATCTGATCTATATTAGCTAGAAAATCTTTGTAGTTTCGGTATTTAAAATTTAAAATCAGAATGACCCTCGTATTTTAATGATATATAATTAATCGGCACATCACAATATAATTCTGTTTGTGAAGTTATTTCATGCCCCCTCTAAGTAAAATGGATTCTTCTATTTCTGGAACACTGACTTCCATTTCTATCGTACATTTTCAGAGAAATTAAAAATTTTATCACTGTCATCCTTAGTCATGTGACTGATGACCGGAAAACAATGTTTGTAGCTGAACAAAAGGCTCATTTAGGAATGAAAAACATATTCTTTCCTTTGTCGTTTGGTATTTTCTTGTAATCTAACTGACAATAAAAATATCTGCTGCCGAGAAAATTGTGTCAGTAAAACATCGATCTACTAACACGTATTCATACCAGGAAATTTATTTGATATAACGATTATTATCAATATAAAAATACAAATGTTATATATCATGAAAAATCGGTAGATAAATAGCTTAAACGATTGTTCATATTATCAATACTTACGTTTTACTGATATTTCTTCAAAATAAGGCATATCCTCGAACAACTGTGATCTATGTAGGAGGGTATTTTTCAAAAACTTGTCTAAATTAATACCATTAACTAGACCACCTACGGCAACCATGGGGGAAACAACCTCTTCTTTGAAAATAGTTTCGTTCAGCAGTTCAATATGTGCAACGATTTTCTGATCTTTACTTTTACTCAGATAGTTATTAGACAGATAATCCAAGTTCACGTCATTCAAAAGACCCTGTAAATTGAGAGTAGTAGACATTATGATTTATATTTTTGACCAAATATTCGAAAGATATCTCATTATTAATTCGTACATGTTTTTACTGGAGATGATAAACGCAAAATTTTCAAATCGTAGTTTTTATCTTATTTGAAGAGACTGGAATGAAACATACATATAAATGAAACAAAGTAAGTGTTATCCACGGTCTTGCATACAGGTCTGGAATCAAAAGTAGCGGAGTGGGTACATTTCACGGGCGCTGAATTACTTCACTTAATAATAATGATTATTTTCATTTCTTTAAGTAATGAATTGTTATGAATATATAACGTAATTGTATGAAAGTAGTTTGTGATGTAAGTATTATACAAATATGCTCAAATTCCAACTCATGAAAAACCCAACACTTTATAACCTGATACTTCATAACAAACTAACTGACCCTGCGAACTCTGTTCCGCCTTAAAGGCTATAAATAAGCCGATTTTCGAATTTATTAAGTTAATTTTTTTATTATGTCCTCTCTCTCTCTCTCTCTCCAACTCAACCGATTTAAATGGTCAAAAGCTCAAAAGACAGAGGCTGTTTCAGCGAGTGTTCTTAAACCAAAACGAACTCTGTAGCTATATTAGAACCTGAGATATAGTTCTTTGAATGTAGAAAAATTGCCAAAAACCTACAAAAATCCATAACTCCACATTGAATGCCCGCGCTAGCTCCTCTCCAACTCAACCGATTTAAATGGTCAAATGCTCAAAAGAAAGAGGGTGTTTCAGCGAGTGTTCTTAAATCAAAACGAAGTCTCTATCTTGAATAGAACCTGAGATATTGAGGATAGAACGTATGCATGTGAAAAACTCCCATTAGTAATGTACAGGGGGAAATCACATTTGAATATAACTTGAGAATGGTGAAAATTAGATGAAATCCGATGGCTTATGGCTGATCTGTACTCGGAATGGAAATCATCAATTTTTTTAATATATAAGATTCGCCGATTTAGGTTATATGATTTTTCTCAAACTTGTCGTGTGCCCTACCTACGTCCAATTTTACCATCTCCAGAAAACAGCGCCACGCCATGGCTAATTCAAATAATTAGAATATAGACAACTAGAGAACTAAGCCTTCATGTATTTTGGGTAAATTGGTTTCAGATCTGTATGTGAGATCGCGGTTTATTAGCACTTATAACAAACATTTTCAGTCACCCTTACATATGGATTTAAGGGTAATCACAAACATATTTATATAGCAAATTCATCGTACAAAGTAATACTCGCAGTCACATTTGGCACAGTCCAGAAGAAGATCGTGAAGCGAGGTGATTGCAGATTTGGTTTCTTTGGGGGAGCTAATTTTAGACAAAGAAAATTCTCATAAATTAATAATTTTTTTAACCAAAATAGTTTTACTGATAATGGTGTTCTGTGTCTTCCCCAAACTGTCGATACGGGATAAGGCAATTCCCATTACGTAATTCTATCAAGAAGGCAATGTTTCAAAAAATTGAATGTCATACGAGCTAGAAATCATCGGAACTTTCTTGAACGTTGAATCAACATACTCAGTTAACAATTCTATAAATATTTATTGAAGAACTACCCATTCTAGACTAGGAATACTGATGGACTAAATAATCGGTGTTCTTACAATAGGGAATTCTAATATGTAGAACAAATTTTGAATGATATTGAAATATTGAGAAAGAGAGGAACTTGAGAACGAATATAGGCGGGTTTTCGACAAATCCGAAAACATATTGAAAATGCGTAGATTAATGGAGGCTAACATTTAATTCAAGACTTTTTATACAAGTTGATTTTAATTTAAGTAGTCAAAGAGATAAAAATACAAGACAGAAAAGTACATCAATGATAAATGGAAAATTATGGGACCAAACAATATGAAAGCCAACAAACTACCAATATATAAGACGATCCTTGAAAGCCTTGAAAAATCGGCAGTGAAGTGTTGCAGATTAATACGGGAAAATGCTAAATACGGCCAAAAAAGACTTCTAGAGAAAGAGAAAAAATCCCGGAGGGACCGAATGAGAAATGAAAGTATGGGGACGTCAGACACGCATTAAGCGATGAAATCAAAACCAAACCAATAATCTGGTGTGGTTATGTAAAATACCTAAACAGGTCCTAAACTGGATACCAAAAGAGAAAAGAAGAAGAGGAAGACCACGAAGCGGCTAAAGAGAGGGCATATATAAAGAAATGCGAGAGACCTAACAGAACACCTACTGCAGAATAGATATAGATGGCGGCTAGAGGTCAGAAGACGTCGTAGAACATATTATTAGGATTTTTTAATATAAGAGAAATTGAAAATTATAATTGACTACCGATTTGGTATACGGGGCTAAGATGTTGATTGTAAAAATAGGTTTTTATTTTATCAAGCAGTGCTGAACCTCAGAAAATAGAAAACATTTATCCCTTAGAAGAGTCTTTTCACATATCTGGGGACAAATTGTATATAAATGAATATAACAAACTACGGTCTGAGTAAATAGAACTTACTTCTACTGTTAAAACATCTCTCAATACGACATTATCATTGAAAGCAATGTTTCCAGATAAAGACGCAGGATAATCGGTAAACCAAATCTTATTTTCCAGATGTGATGCATTGAGTCCATTAAATATCTTTATTCGTGGTCCTTTTGTGAAGTGAACGTTTCCTGTAAATAGAATAGGCTATGTAAATACAACTTCACCGACTAGGTTGTAATTTAGAAAGTGTTCTATCTAGAATGAAAGCGACAATCCATTTACGTGAAATCTGTTCGGAAATACACTTTTATCTATAACCTAGATATAGGATGGAACAAAAAATAACTTTCTTCCACTATTTAATTTTTTCCTTGTAAATTCTCTTCATTTTAGGACTCTTTCTCTTTCCCCAATCATCACTAGTAATTTGTTATGTATAATGAGTGAAGTATCTAAGCCCAAAAACAGTACTTTTCTATTTAAATCGTACATAATGAGTCGTATTGTTTGCGTTTATTCGTGATTGTAGTTGAAACCACCACTACACTTCTGAAACAAACAAACAGTCAGGACAGTGTATTGCAAAGGGAGAACCTGCTCCAAAAAAGGCAAAGACCGTCTCTTTCAAATGATTGCGACCGTTTTTTGGGATAATTATTCGAAACTAAAATGCTTTTCCATCAGGATAACGCACTTTCTCACGCTTCGAAGTATTTACCAGATCTGGCTCGTAGTGACCTTTTCTTTTTCGTAACCTCAAAGTTTGAATTGTAGGAAAGAGGTTATCATCAGACGAAGATACATATCTTCCTTTTGAGAAAAAAGACAGAAACTATGATTTAGGAGGGTTAAAAAGATGAAATAGTTACTAGAACAAGTGCATAGACTATATTTCAATTTACTCCATAGTGGATATTACATCTAATTATTAGAATGAAATAGTGTTTATATGATCAACCTTTCTCTACATTCCAGTACCTACGTAGTGCGGCCCTTAAGACATTGGCCTCATGAAATAAATAGAGTGACAGGTATCAACAAGTTTCACACAAAATTCCATCTATCCATGCGCTTCGATCAATTCTAATATAGTAAAGTTCGAACGAGGACTCAGTCAAAAGGTCTCAAACTGAGTTTAGCGCTTATTATAACATTTTTGTATAGAGAAGGTTTAACAGCAACACAAAACATGAACAGAATGGAGGCTGTTTGTGATGATTTGTGTCTATCATTTTTAACAACTAAAAAGATGTTTCGCTGGAGACCAGAATCATTAGAAGATGGCTCATGTGCGAAAGGTGTGGGAACTACTCTAGAAAACAATAAATTAACGGAAGGAATTTTGACTGACGCTTAAAAACTAAAGGAACTGCAATACAGACTGGTATTTTCAAAACAAGTGTTCTAATGATCGTACAATAGCTTTTAAATATGACAAGAATAAGGTGGGTAGAATGTTGTGAGCGATTGTTAGAGCTCTACCGCGAGAACCAAGAAAGTGTAATTGCGATCAATTGTAACGGATGCCGAAACTATGGTCTTTTACCATGATTCCATATCTAAAAGAACAACAGTCATAAAAGCACCTAATACTACAATATTTTAGAACTGCTTCACTTTCCAAGGCTTATCTGCTGTGACTCCATAGAACACACATCATATAGCCTTGACCTGTCCTGTCCGACTATTTTTCGTTCGCAAAGCTGAAATCTAAAGATGCATCATATCTTTATAGTAGCACAGAAGCTTTAGTCAGACGTTCTAAAAAGTGTGTGGAAATGAAAGAAAAATAATCATAGTTCTTTTTATTTATAACCTATCCTTCTATGATAGTTTCAGAACTCATAGACCGCACCGATTTTATGTTTACAATATACTTTTCCAACAGTGTCATCATCAGCATCTATTATTTAAATTATTCTTTAAGAACAGTTGTTTCAAAATCACAACAAAAATTTGATTTTCGATTTGTTACTTATTTTTCGGTGTACTCTAGAGTTTAATTTTCTAAAAAACATTGATCTGATTTTTTCTATATTTGAATGAATTTAAAAAACATTTCTCTCCAGCATGAAGGAAAATATATGCATTCAGAATTTCTCAAAAACTTTTAAAATAATCATTAATGAAAATTATTTATTCTTAATCAATATTTGTTGACATACTTCGCATACGACTGAAAAATAATATCTGATAGTTTTATTATGAATTTTGAGCCAAACATAAACTAATACGAAATATGACTTTTCCTAATAATGATAATAAAAATGTCTATATACATTTTTTGAAGACCACATCTTGTGAAAACTGAAAGTAAGCAAGTATTTGCTCAATAGAATGTATGATTTAATTTATGTGTTTGATAAACGCAACATAATAAAATAGTGAATTACATTACAAGTTACGAGTGTAATTACGCATGAGAAATTTTTTCCTCCCGCTGTTATGGAGGACATGCGTGTACTTTCCACAGGGAGTAAATGTTGAACTTTCGTCTCTGTTACTAGGGACGGAAGAACGTACTTTCGACCGAGGTATAAAGAAAAAATATAGATATATTGTTATGAAGTACTCTAAACGATATTGAACTTAACGAGTTTTACAATAATGATGTTGGTTACTTCGTTCGATGCAACAAAAGATATCCTCAACTATAAATTTATATATCGATTTTCCATGTTTCCCAAATTGACATTTAAGTACGCCGAAAACACCCCAGAAAAATTCAAATTGCAGTTGTCGCGGTTACAGCGGGCAAAGCAATATGTAGAATCCAATTAATTTCTTTTCAGGAAATACTCGATTTGTCAAGGGCTTCGCGTCCGACCAATTAATGATTTGAATGTAGAAGAAATAAATGCAACATCTGCTTTCAGATCGATATTAAGTATACACATAAATTTTCCAGTTAGTCAATGATTGTATTCGCATTGATTCTGAAATATATGGAATAAAGTTTCAATATTGCTACGAGATTCGACTGAGGTGCAAACTTCGAGACTAGAGAGACCCTAATCTTTTTACAAAATTGTTTTGTCTATTTCCGCGAATTTTGTAGTTGATAATATACACTTAATTTATAGTGGTAAGATTAGTATCTAAAGTTTTTGCGTCATGAGTAGCTCAAAGTTTTCAGATGAAAAAGTATCAGAGCTGGAAAAAACCCTTTTGCGTATTTTGGAATGCCTTTGGCTTAAAATGAAAAGTCTTGGGTTCCTAATTGTGTTTGTAAATCATATGGGTACTAATAAATATTATGTGACTATTTCCTTCGAAAAATTTTAGCCAACCAAAAAGCTGTAATATTTTATGTTTACCTAGCAACGATCAAATTTCAGCGATAATACTGCACTAGTGCAAATTATCGATAATTTGCACTAGTGCCAAATTTTCGTATAGGATTAATAAACATCATTTGGTTTTAATTTTATATTTTAAGGAAAGGAACAATTATTGTTTATTTTAAATTAAATTTTTCTCAGGAAATAGTCTGCCAAAATGCCCTCTCGTGCATGTCAAATTGTCTCATAATTTCCTCTCGTGCGCATTCGCGCACTCGAGAAAATTAAAATATCGACAATTTGACATGCACTCGGGACATTAATATTGAAAGTAGTAAGAGGTGTGCCTTTAAATTTGTATTACCGCCCATTTGGCAAGAATCATGGAATCAACTCGAAGTCTGTTATTTTTGTAGCGTTAACATAAACGGCATAAACACTGAAAATCGAGCTATGGCAGTATCCAAGTGCTCGTTGTGCTCAAAGTCCAGTACAGCTCTCACCCGACTCTTCAGTGTCTTAAAATATATCTTATCCTTTGGAACAATACATTGTAAGTCCAAGGTGTGTCAAATAAATCAAAATACTTTTTCCAAAAGGAGTTGGATAATGTTTCTAATATATCTAATGAAGATCCAGAATTGTTAACATCTAGACTCAACGAAAAAATTGGCTTCCCTCAGAAAATAAAATAAATGTTTGTCGTGAAAGAATTACGGCGAGGCCGAAAAAACGGTATTACCTTTTTTTCGAATATCAAAGACTGATAAAAAGGGGCTTGAAACAATATGAACCAAACGACTGGCGTTTATTCATTGACAGCCTGAAATGTAGTCTATTACATAATGGAAATAAACACTAACCCAAGCATTTCTTTTGACTTCTGCTGGTGCATTCAAAATGGCAGAAAATCGGAATAACGTTAAGTTCTCTCGCTCAGCACGCAATGAACTATTTACCACACAACAATAATATGCTATTTTTGAATTAATTTTCCTGAGATTAGAGATATAAAAATGAAAACCTTGTAAATGTTTACAAATGTAACAAACCAAATATGTCCGAAATGTCAATGACGTCATGCGGGAATGGTCCATACTACTTGGTAAGAACAGTGTAACTAGCGCTCTCTATGAGATTCAAATATAAAAACTCCTTCTATCTTTAATACAGACGGCGTTAATAAAATTTTTTATTGAGCATTTCCATTTCATTTCCAATTTTGTACCTATCCTAAAGTCACTGTTTTTTTTTGTAATACTCTGTATATTTAAAAAAATATCTTTCATCAGACGTTTTTTCTATCTTTTTATAATTTCTATAAAAAATATTATGATATTCTTGTTAACTGCAGTTAACATAAAGTTTGGAATTGAAGTTTGAAGCGATTCGTAAAGTTTCCGTAGAGAATACACAGTTTTCCGATGCCAACTTCTATAAAAAGTATAATAGAATGTATATAAAGTTTGTTGCACTATTAGTTTTCTCAAATCCAGTTTAATTGTTTGTGATTCTGGTTAAAAGACTACTTCGCACAACATGCCAAAATAGACTTGATGATGTTTATTAGCGTTATCAACTTTATTATTGCTTATAGAAAGGTAAATTTTCAATGGAATTGTGTGGTTATGAAAATAATCAAAAATATGTCATTCAAAATACAGTAACAGCAAATTTTGTAATAATTTTTATTAATAACGTCATCTCATTTATAATGTTAGAGTTCATGGTGTCTAGGGTATTATTTAGAATAAAACAGTCGTAGGTTAGATTAAAAGTTTGTGTCACCAAAAAAACGTTAACGATATAAAGTTTGGAACAAAAGAACTATGAAATATGAACGTAAAGAAATAAAATAATATGTAGTATATCTCTACATCTAAGTTTCAGATTTAAGCTATCCGTCGTCTTTGAGTTTTTAAACAAAATATCTCTTTTCTGAAAACCGTATGGCTTTTGGATTTACAAAATAGCTTAAAATATCGGTGCTTACGCTTTCTAAGCACATGACTCTCACGCAGGGATGTCAGATCGCTAGAAGCTAAAATGGTGAGATTCGTAGCTAGACAATTGTGGGAAACCGTGAAATTTTGAAATAAAGATGCTGGAGAGAAAATAACAAGTAGAAAACACAAATAGGTAATATTATATAAAAATGTAACAAAGCATAGATTAATTCAGTCCGAAACTGGATCACTTTTTTTGGAACTCAATTTATTTGTTATATCTGTAGACTTAATGAAGTTGTAGCAGTTACTGCTATTTGAAACTAATCATTTTGTTGTGGTTTTAAGGGGATTCGTCAGCTGAGAATTGTTAAGATTTTCTTGTGAAAACACTCTTTTGGTATTAGCGCTGGAATGCGGTAAACTTCCATGTTCTGGCGATAGTCAATATTTCGTACCGTAAAATATAGATGACAATCACATTTCGGGAAATATTATGATGCTATATGATCCTATTTCTATTATTGAATCGAGGAACGCCATTTCCTGCGTGATCAGCATTATTTGATCTTTGTCAGACGTTTTAATGATAGATCGCTTCATATTTCATACTGCATCGATGATACTGCATTTTTCTAATTGTACAGATAACGAAATACTACTAGTTTTGCTTATGGATATCATATGTATATTTTAAAAATTAAAAAAAAAGTAAAAATAAGAACAAACATTGTGAGATGTGAGATTGAACATTGAATCGTGAGAGTTCACGATAATCGTGAGATCAGGCATCCCTGGAGTCTCGCGCGCTTTTCGTATATTATATGACTTCTCTTGAAATGGATTCTTCGCGATGTCGTCGACTGTCACAGACATTATTTTGTGTAATTAGTTAAAAAATAGAGATGATAGAAAACCACCAACGATAACAAAGTGAAAGAAAAACGAAATTAACAAAAATAATGTCCCATTTGTGCAACTGACTGCATTATTTTCATCTATATTTTGATGCCATCACGTTAAATTTTGAATAAAATCACTTAAAACATGTTATTAGTAACAATGTATTAGTTGATATTAATCTTTCTCTATCCATATTGAGAAAACATTTGTCTGCTGAATAAAAATGAGGGTCATTCGAGTCAGGTTTTTTAATATGAAGCGGCGATCACTATTATGTAGATTTATAAACTTTCATGACCATAACAGACCTGAGATTCATCAAGAAGTCTCAACAATGAATTGTGGTTTAGAGAAAAAGTGTTGATCAGTGGTGCAATAAAATACCAGTGATGTGCACCATATGGTTACATTAATTGCTGACATTTCTAGATGATCTGGTGAATATCCAACTAACATTCACTTATCAAACAACGGCATCCACTTTTGGTTGTTTTAAGGGGGACCTTTTAGAAGGCTTGTGTGTACTACGGCTCTTGACCGCCAACTTTTACCATGAATTATTCGACAAAAGCTGGGTAAACATGTGAAAGGTTGAATCATTGTCCACCATAGTGGATCGTTTCTCAATATAAGCTTTTTTCTTATATAGAAAATCATATAATGATTTTATATGCTGTTCATATCTGTATTCTACACGAGAACCGAATATATTGGTAGGTAATAATATATCGGGGCATCTGAAACTGTCAAATTCCATACGTGTAACATAGTTTCAAAGAACAAATTTTCGCTTCTCGAGCTTGAGACAATAATCCTGATATATTTCAAACTCCTCGATTACTCTCAGAGCTTCCATGCTTCTTTGCATTTCCTTGTTGAATATGATCAATTAATTTAGTTTTGTGAATTAGCACAGCTCTAAGAAGCTTCAATCTTCGAATACAAATGAATAAATAAAAGGCTGAAAAAGCCCAGTCAGTTTCTAATAAAAATAATTCATCATTTAAGAAAATTTCAAATTCAACTTAATTATTCTTCTAGAACACAAAGAACCCATTTCGGTTCTGTTGCCAGTGTCTATCTTTCTGTGTATTTAAAATTTAAATTTCAGATGTGGGATCTGATGAAAGCAAAAGAAACGAGCAGATACAGAAAATCGGTTTGGAATAGAGTGAAACTTTTACGGCAGAAATGGAGTAAGTTTCGATCAGAAAAAATTCGTTTAAATGTTAAATAGTCCGATTGCCTCTTAGTAGAATCGAGTCATTTTGGTCTGATATCGATTTCGTAAATTACCCCAATGTAGACCCTCACTCGGATATATTTATCTAAGGGTTACGCTTCAGTTGAAAATTCAATTGAAACAAATTCAACTTAAAAGAATACGAATTTGCTGTTTTTAAATAAATCGTTTATAACAATAATGAAAATAATCCCTACAAACTTATTAATATGAGAATTAGTTTGATTTTAATAAAGGAAAACCACAAACAGCATACACAACGTCGAAGAGAGGAATTGAGGGCAAAGAACAATTACCAGAACCCTTCGCAAAGAGAGGTCGATTCGAGTGGAAAGTCTTGTTGTGTGTCTGGTGGAATTATGAAGGTTGAGTGTACTTCGAAATCATTCCAGGTGGTGGAGCTATCAATGTCGACGTATATAGTAGAAATCTGATGCTAACATATGAGGTTATATTGGAGAAGTATCCAGGTTCAGTTAACCGAAAGCGGATTCTCTTACAAGAAGACAATACTACACCACATACTGCAAAAGTTGATCGGAATAAGATCGAAAAAATTGGTGGTATTGAACTCCTACTACATCCGGCACTTAGTCCGGACCTTGGAAGCGAGATAGATACGCTTTATTGTCGAAAAATTGTTCACAAAAGCTGAATTAATATTTATTTATATCCATTGGGAAATTCTGGCGCAGGAAAAATTTGAAATCAAAAGAGATGTTGAAAATGCAATGAGGCAGTTTTTTGCATCTAAGAATGGTTTTATCAAGTTCTCAAAGAACTTACTGAACGTTAGGTTAAAACCATAATATAATTATTGGGACCCGACATTATTGATAAGACAACCTCTATAATTCAAAATCTACAATATTGGTCAAATATATTTTTTTTAAAAAACTTATTGGCTACTATGAAAGTCCAAAAAACTCAAAACTTTAACCTTGAGTAACTTTTTTAGTATATATAGGACCGAAATAAACTTCTGGAAAATCATTTATTTTAGTAAACTCAAGGTCTCCTCCAAAATTCAACAATGAAAATTTTTATTATTTGAAATATCTATTCGTGTGACCTATCCAAGAAGCAGATTTTTGAACATGTTTAATTTCGAATCTCCCTTGCATCCCAGTGTACCCACAAATAACCGGAATTATTTTTTAAATGCTATATATTTACAAAACAACCTTATCCCCTTCAAAATACTCTCCATTACAAGTACTACATTTGTCCCAACGGAGCTTCCACTGTTCGAAACATTGTTTGAACTCATCTTTAGAGATGGCTGCAAGCTCCTGTCTCGTTCTTTTCTTTATGTCTTCAATGTTTTCAAATCGCCGTCCTTTCATGTTCCTTTTCATGCGTGGAAACAAGAAAAAGTCGCACGGAACCAGGTCAGGCGAGTAAGGTGAGTGGGGCAGCGGAACCATGTTATTTTTAACCAAAAACTGGCTAAAAATGATGGCTGTGTGTGCCAGTCATCTATTTGCTGAACCGAGCTCCAAGATATTCCATTGATTCCAGACAGTTGATCAATTGTCTGTCGACGGTCTGTGCGCACAAGTTCTCGAATTCTCGATTAGGGCAGTTGATGGACGTCCAGAGCGAGGTTTTTCATCAATCCACATGTCGCCATTTTAAATCGAGAAAACCACTGATACACTTTAGTTTTCCCCATAGCATCATCTTTGTAAGCAGTTTTCAACATTGAAACTGTTTCAGCAGCGTTTTTACCGAGTAGAAAACAAAATTTCACAGCGGAACGTTGTTCACTTAAATTTGCCATCATAAAAAACCGAAGCAGCAGTAAAGAGAACGGTCACTAGTGACGAACAGAACGTGGCAGGTCAACGGCCCGTGCGGGGCCTGCCTAGCGACAGAAATCAGTACTACAAAAGCTCCACCCATGGCAATGCTATTCCAGTTACTTTTGGGTACCGCCTCGTATGATCTAAAGATTTATTTGTCCTTGATGATTTGGTGTTTTGGATATCACTCGTTGAAATAAGTTATCACAAAATATGGAGTTGTCTGCACATGAGGTATTTCATGTCTCATATTTTTCTTTCTACGTATAGAATGATCAAACGTAACATATTTATTAAGCTGACTAATACACGAAGATGTTCAGACTTAAAAGGATATTTCGGATGCATCTCGAGTATAGCACCGGATGCGAGCGACACCCCGAATAAAAGCGGTGTATCGTTCTGGATCTTAAACTCATTCAGACTCTCCAACTAGTGTGACCCATTAATTACCCGGCGATTCCATCTCTCCTTCATTCCTGGAGAAGATGCTCCTCTTTTTGGGGAGTAATAATTTTTTACGGCTGTCCGAAAGCCATTAGGTCTTCTCCACGGTCCACCGTTCACAGGATTTAGCACCGAAAGTGTCTCCTTCTCTTTTTCTTCGGGCTGATAAAAGTCTGGTAACGGCACGACAGAGGCACATAAAGAGATTTGTCTCTTTATTGGAGAGTGACGATGGAAGTTTGGGGAAATTGGCCGGAAGAGGAGTTTATTGAGAAAATTATGATTTCGCTTAGATTCAACTCTGATAATTTTTCCCGACGTATCGATCAAATGTTCAGAAAATAATATTGATGTAACTTGAAGATTTTCTTTCAAATTACATGAACATAAAACAATTTTAACATTCTTTTTTATTAGGGTGGAATAATAAGTAATGATATGCGAATATACCGGAAACCACGCTTAGAATACTTTCTCTCGCTCTCGAATATATCTCAAACAAATCAGACTCAGATTTTAATAGGAGAATAAAATGATTGTTGAAAAAATTATTATAATTATTATATAATTCATTCTGAAATACGAAATATCGAAAGGATAATCGATCAAATTCATCAAATTATTACATTATCATCTATTTTTGGACAAGTATACAAAATTTAGACTTTATCTGATCGTTTAAAGTGACTAAAAATGTCTCAAAGATTCCGTTGCATGCTATTCCTGCAAGGATTAACGTACAAATTTATCAAATTATTGTACATCCAAATAGAGAGAGAGAAAAATGCTTTAATGTCAAAAAATTGTTACAATGGGGGGACAAAAGCTTGTAAAAACTATAAACCAAACATACAAATAACTAAATAAAGAGACAAATAAAATAAAATTTCAATATACAGAAGAAAACCACAATGAGTAACAAAATTATTATTAATAATTAGTTTATAAGTCCGTAGCAAAAATTAAACTAGTATGCCGCATGCCCGGAATTAAATATTATTAGAATAGAAGTCGTTTACAGAGTAGAAGGCACTTTCCAGTAAATATGCCCTCAAATTACTTGCGGAATGCGGGAAAAGATGATATCGGTTTGATTTTAATTGGCAAGTGATTGTGCATTTTTTTATTGTAAAATATTGAGCCCTTAACTAATTCTGAACGTGGAGTAGGTAGGTAAAGGTCGTGCTCCGCGTTCCTAAGTGGATAGCGTGCTTAAGAATTAGGCAAACGGATTCAAAGATGAATAAGGAAGGAAGAGTCAGAATTTTTAATCTTCTAAAGAGGTCTCTGCAGTGAGCCCTGCTGTTTAGTCCAAATAAATATCTAAAGGTTCACTTTTGTACTTTGAGGATTCACTCAAATTGCGTCGCACCACACGTACCCCAAAAGGGAAGGGTATATACGAGATGTGACTCAATAAGGGCATAATAAACTGTTAAGGAGGTGAATATGTTCAGTTCTTTGGAAACTGATCTGAGCGCAAAACAGGAGGAAATTAATGTTTTAGATAGATACATACATACGGGCAAAACTAATAAATACTTGTTGTAGTATTGCTTGCTTACCTTCAATAATTAGTTTTTTAGGTCTTTTGAATTCAGATAGTACACCGCACAAGTCAGAAATGTTTACCCCATTGAGATAGTCACCAATATTCATAGTTCCATTCACGAAAACATCTCCTTTGAAAATAATTTGGTTCATAATTGTTTGACTTTCGTTTTTATTATTTTCAAATACGTTATCCAAATCTAAATTTTCAATTTGACCGTGGTGTGTTATTAGAGGTGTTACAGTTAAAGATTTGCCTAAAATAATTATCGTACTTGTAATTTTAAAATAATGAGTACCATTATTCCATACAAAATATATTACTATCACAATTAAAACAAAATTTCTCTATGAACAGTAAGGTTTAGTTATTCTCAAGAGAAGTTTTGGGAAAAACCCAACCTTAAAATATCAAAAATTGTGGTTCTTGAGACCTTATTTTTGTATATAATAGGCAATAATTCAAAAAAGCAACAGGACGAAGCAAAATAGGGGTTTTATGATGTTCATAGATAAATAAAATGCTTTCAATAGTAGTTGTCAAACCGCTCAACAGCAGTAACTGAAAAATGAACATACGTAAGGAGGTAAGGGAGAGATATCGGAAGAAAAATTGATCATGGAGCTTGAATCGAAGTATCTAAGAAATAATGAGTCTATAAACTCAGATACGTCAAGTAGCATGGGTAGACAAAATTGATACACGATAAAACTAATTGCTCGAAAAAATAAAGCACAAAAAATAACAAAACTTAGGAATTTCTGAGCAGTAAGATGTATCAAGATGCAACAAAGTGCATTCGATTTAAGCGAAACACAGGAAACTTTGTAAACAGAAAGAAATAGAAAAGGATATTTGGAAAATTATTCCAATTTTACTAATCGAGGGTTTTCGAGGTCACTAAACAAAGTTCTACTAGGTACCCGGTGCCCAGGTTGGCCGACATCTACATCTTCTAGTGGAGTCTCGGGGAAATTCGTTATGAAATTGGCTGGATACATACATCCTGGGGGCTTTCGAGATTGCTGATCCCGAGCTTCGATTGTTTCAGAACTGGAGTCTTACTCCATATATCCGATTGCCTTTCATACCCCTATGACAGCAGTGCTTGTTCATTGCTGGGAACCCTCATATGGCTAGATACCCAGGTCAGAGTAACTTTTGCTCTCAGTGATTTCAGAGACTGTATGCATTCCCATCGTTACTTTCACACAATTTTACAAGAGGTCATGTACTGCTGTCTCGTAGAGTAAAAATCTGTGTATTGTGTATACTAAAGGAGTATATTTCCGCCTGGAACACAGGTTCTGAGTCCATCAAGGTTGCCTTATTATGCTGTATAAAAAACCATGAAGTTACGATATAATAACAAGTCTGATGTCACGGACAAATTCAGAAATTATATTTCAATGATGTGCGTTGTTTTTCTACAATGATTGATAATACTCATATTAGAGTCAACATAAATTAAATGAAGTTTTCACACATTAAAAAAAATTGTATTCTTGAAATTAGACACATCGGTTATTACAGTTAGATAATTTAAAAATCTTAGAAAGTTGAATTATTTTGAAGATTACTGAAAATTTAGAACTTACCAAAATCAGCATTTTCAAAATATGTTGGTTCATCAATTTTAGCAGTATTAAATTCCAAATCATCCATATCTACATCGTTTAATTTATTACTTTCTACATATACAGTGCCCATGACAATAATTTTATCAAATTTATTCAAGTCGTCTACTATTAAAGTTCCGTTAATGACCGATATACCGGGTTTCTCAAATTTACTCTTCTCTATTCCATTGCATTTGTTTCCGAAGTACACGTTCTTAGCCGAAATTGAATCAAGTTTCTCAATAGTTGGAAAAATTATTTTTCCATCTACGATATCTTTTACACGCTTATCTAAATCGAATTTATTGTTAATCCATAAATTAGTAACATTCAATGTTTCGAAATGTTTCGTTCCAAATATTTTTGATTCTGTGTCTTTCGGCACAGCATCCTTCAGAAATTCGGTCAAATTTATACCGTTTATCAGTCCTTTTATGTTGATATGCTCAACTTTTGTTGTATTGGCAATAAGATGTGACAATGTCCAAACACCTTTCAACGTTTGATTTGTATCCACAGTTACCACGTCTCTCCATGGATGTTTTCCTAAACTGGTAGAGTTACTTTTCAGGCTGAAAATTCAATTCAATTAAATATTTATTATGATAATACAGTGGCAAATAGAAAGCACAAATCTATGAAGATGTTCAAGGAATGATCATGGAGACGTGTAGACTTACGATTAGTCAAATCTATGGTCTCGAAAATGTAGAGCGAGAGCCACAAAATGGAAAAAACGATGTCATTCCCAGGGTTTTTTACAGAACGATGAGTGAAAGCTCTCATTTATTTATTCTATTTATTATTATTGCCGTGACAGCTCATGCTGATGGCAACGGTATGTCTTCACCTTTGAATTTTCCAGTCAAAATTGTTACCTTGATAACATCGCTCATGATTTTCTTGACTGATAGTCTGGTTCTATTACCGAGTCGTGGTGGATTTATGTTTCGAAGAAGAATGATGGGTATGCCAATTTTCGACTGGCATTCTGATTAATTTCATATATTGCTGTGACAGTTCATGCTGATTTGAATTGAAACGAAAACAACGGACAAATTTGTATTGAAAATTGGCGTACCAATCTTCGAAACACCACTGGGAAACCTGTGCCACAACTATGCTAAATCATCACATGATCAAATACATAGCTTACGATTCTATAGTGTGAGGAAAATTATTTGATATCGTATGACTTGAAAAAAAACAATATTTTGTATCTCTTTTAGTTACAAATTTGCAGATTTTTATCGCTTATAATGAGACTTTCTGTGCCATAAAACGTCATTAGAACGTTCACAATCATCGCTTTACTTGTTGTTATGAATGTAAGAGTTTTTATACTTCGCTGAATATGATTATATACAGAATAATTGAAAGATGTATAAATTTCATCTGATTGTAATAGTCATTTTGGGTATGTAAAATCGTCTCAAAACCACCCTATATGAATAAAAAGTGTGGCAAAATCCGGAGTTTAATATTTTTGAATAATACATCTTCTGCTGTCGTTCGTATCGAAAGCAAGTGAAACCTGAACAACCGATGGCAGCTGTCTAATATATTATGCCAGGCAATTTTTTACCAAACACGATGAAGGGTCAGAGGACTAATAAAAGAGAGCTTTTCGGAAAAACGTTGATGGTGTATTGAGAACTACATGTGAAAGAAAAGTTAAATGAAAGTTTTCGAAAAAAATGATGGAAATAATGATTAAATTCACTCGATTTGAAATATATGTATGTATTATGTGTGATAACGTTTCATTTATAGACAAATAATTCCTCACAGCATAATGAGCAATGATGATGCTCCTGTCTAAATTTGATTTTCTTGGGTAAAACCTACGATACAAAACCAAACAAAATGTGATCCTGTTTTTCATAAATTAATTGGCAGGGAACTAAAAAATAATAATATGGAAAGAAAAAACGATTTACGCTTTCTTCTAACGGAGATAAAACATTAAAAGAGTACCTACAACCTATATACAGGGTCAGTCAAAATAGGCGAAACACTGATATTGGGTTAAATATGACTTTTATGACATAGCACTGTTTTTTTTTCTGTAAGTTGGGTTTCGTCCGTCAAACACTCCAATGACGCTACGAAATAGCAGATGTTTATGTTTCTCATTTTTCACATAGTCGATGAATATTATACCAAATACAAAAATAATAGACCCATGTTTCATTTATTGTCACATACTAACGTAAAAATTTCGGTTTATTACGACTGAACGACTCCAAACTTTGCTCAGAATCATCAAGTCGTTGTTTTTGGTCGATTGTGAGCTTTCATGGCACCCACTTTCAACAGAGCTTTTCCATACCAAAATTAACGATATGTCTTCCGCGTTTTAAAGTTGGTTTGATTCTCAGGGTCTGATCTGTCTCAATCAGGTCCACTTATGGTTATTCGACATTATCTTGTGGACTTTTTTGATGAGACAACCTCTTTGGGGCGTCCGATGCCTGCATCGTCTTCGGTGCTCATTCCGTCTCGTTTAGACGTTGATTTTCCTGGCGAGAAGTTCGAGTAATATTAATCGACTCAACTTCAATAAATTTATATAATATTGAATAACACATATAACGGTCAGCGCGCGCATGATTAGAGGAGAGGGGTATTGGGAACGTCGGAAATGTCTCCTTACGGAGAATCATGAAGCGTTTACTGCAGCAGCGATACAGATTTTGTGTAAATCTTGCTAAAACTGGAACTAAGACATATTGTATGATTGGGAAGGCCTCTGATGACACTGCCATGGCTATATTGGATGTTTTTCAGTGAGACAAGCTGTTCTGATGAGGTAGAAAAAGAGTGGAAGTCATTGACCCCTCTGGACGCCCTTCAACCAGCAACCAGCAATGAAAATTTGTCGCTGGTGAAAAATTTATTGAACAGTGATCGTAGGAGGGGTATCAGAAAGTTTTTGATATCTTGATAAAAAACTTGCCATGAGGAAAGTTTTCGCGAATTTGATGCCATGAGGATTGTTACAAGAGCATAAAATGAACCGGAAAGCGACCTATCAGAATCTTCTTGGTCCCGTAAGTTCTTCTATTTTAGAAAATGAAATAAACGGTCCGAGCGTAGTCAAACTAGAAAATTTATTGCCAGCAATGTGTCGATAAGGAAGGTTATTACTTTGCAAAATTCTAATGGTTTGTACTATTTTCAAGAATAAATATATATAAAGTGTCCTACTACTTTCAAAACAAACCCTGTATTTGTAATTGAGATATTCCAGTATAAATTCTGTAGCCATCTATTTTTTTAACTTCATTATACTGTCCATTACTCCCACCACAATTATCTGTCTCCTGAAACGGCTATTTCCATCTTAATGTACTCAGTCCTTTTCACAGTTTCTACCTTCGATCCCTTTAATTACCCCAATATTCTCGCAATATCCAAAAATCGACGACGATCGTAGCAATGACGGCTATTAACGATTTTAGACCGCTCCATTAGTTACTCAATAACCTTTTTTCCACGCTGCGTGATTCTCGTGATTTTCGTCGTCACAGGGCATCAATAAACCTCAGGGTGTTCATCCCATATTTCTATCAATGTTCAATATCAATATAAAAATCGTGATAGAGATGAGATTGGATTTTGTATTTTTATATATAAATTGTAACTTTGCTGGTGGTACCATCGTTAAATCGAATAGTGGAAGTCGTTGAATGCTCTTAGAAAGCAAGATATAAAGTTGGGGAATGACGCGTCAATTCAGATTTAATCATCATCATCATCAAACAACCAGTCTTGTTCACTACTGGACATAGGCCTTCCTTAATTTTTTCCACTGTTCACGGTCCCTAGCAACTGTCATCCAGCTGGGAACCATCATATTAATATCGTCAGACCAGAATGTTGGTGGGCATTCTCTAGTTTTTAGGAAATTTCTATCTCAACTCAATAACTCTTCTGATCCACCGATTGTCTGTCTGGCCACATGGTCCGTCCTCATTCCGTTAAACCTTTACTTTTTGTGTAATATCATATTTTTCACCCTGTCATAGATCAATCTAGATCCTCTTTCGCTGTATCACCTGGATATTGCTTAAAGTGGTTTTTGTAGAGGAAACAGTTACCACCGGTAGAATGCTTTGTTCGAACACCTTATTTTCCAAAAATTAAAGAAGAATTACGGATCTAAAGACATGATTAAACATACCAAACGCGGCCCGTGTTAAACCTATCCGTCTGCTTATTCCATATGCCTGGTCATATCTACCAATGCGAATTTCGCGTCTCAAATCTTTGTAGGATATTCCTTGTTAATACTATACTTCACTTACGAGGTTTGTTATATAGTTTGTTTCTATTTTAATTATCATTTTTATTTACTTTTATCATCAAGCATACCTCTGAGATCATCAACAGGGTCTGCTATTAGTACAACGTCATTGGTGAATCAAAAATAATTGATCATTGCTTGATATCATTTATTTCAGCAGAGTAATGAACAGTTTTAGTGAGATGATGTCAACTTGCGCCGTAATCCTCTCTCTATATTAGAGTTGGTGGTGTCTCACATCGTTTTGTGTTGTAATATACATGTTTCATTATTGCTATATACCTGCAGTATATTCTATACTGGGCCAAAACTGTCAGCATTTTGTGTTGACGTTCATTCTTCGCTTTTTTCTATGAGAATTTTGATGACGTTCGAATGACCAATCGTACTATACTTTAGTTTGTTCTCGGACCTGATGAAGATCCAATTTAGACCTTAACCTATTCGTGATAATACGCTTAAACAACTTGTTCAGATTGGCATAAAGGAACTTGTATAAAACTACACAGATCATAGTGTTTAATCTAAAACCCTGACTTCAAGATCATTTGAGATATCTTTATCGCCATAATTGATGGATTGATGGATCAAAGATGAAGGCTTGATGGTTCAAGGCCTTCCTTGAACAATGAGTTTAGGTCGAGATAGAACGAATTGCTTATAATTTTCTCGATAGCGCTACTAATATATCGTATTCACCAACTCTCCATTAATGAGATAAAAAAATGCATTGCATAATTGATCCTTACAGCAAGTACGCAAGTTTTATTAACCAGTTGATCGTTTAAGTGTCCAGGAAGAATGAATTGAACTAAATAAAGTCCTTTAAGCTTCACATAATTTTTCATTGCTTTGTACTACTTGTGTATAGATGCAATACCGTCATGTTAGTATTCAATATCTCTTTAATAATTGTTAAACCAGCATTTACCTCCCTCTAATTTTCACATGTTTTATATGATAATCTCCTTCTAAAACTTGATCGGTAAAATTTTGTAAATCTGTGCTTTCCAAATTGGATACATCGATTCCATTTATTTGCTTTATATCAATGTCACCAAGTATCTTCAAATTTCCTGTGAATATCTTCACACCAGTTATATCTACAGAATGGTCCAAATTCATGATCACCTGTAAAATTGTTATATACTATGAACTGTAAGAATGGATAATGGGCACAATAATAAAATAGGAGAAGAATAAAAAGAAGCCACTTCGCTTAACAATCTGTGGTAATTTAAAGAGTGTTATATTTTGGATAAATCCGGGAGAAAATATTCGAGAGTGGTTTGACTAAAAAGTGATTTTTTAATGGGGCCGAGCACTGTCAATATAATATTAACGAAACTTTTCTTCAGTTTTGTCGATTGTTTCCACTTGAAAAATAATGTTTAAGTGACACGCGAAATTTTGTATTTTTATATTCACAAAACAATGAACGCATTTTTCTTTACAAGAATATTAAATTTAACCCGTCATATTATTAAGTGGAATTGTGACAAATGACTTCGGAAACATAGCGGAAACAACAGAAAGTAATGTAGATGTGCAAAGTATGTAAAATAAGAAGTATTAGTGATTGTAAGAAAATAAGAAAAGGCAATTCTGGATGCAAAATAAAATAATTCAAATATGCAACAAGGAATACAGACACACAAATATGCTAAACATGCACAATAAAAAAATGTGATGTGAGTAAACTAAAGATGCTGAGTATAAAAAAAAGTAATAAACATATACGGAATACAGAAGAAATTACTACAAATATGCACCATACAAAAAGAGTGAGATTGATATCTAGAATACAGAAACAAATATTCAAAATATCTAAAATGCAAAAGGAGCTGATGGAAATATACAAAATACAGAAGAAAGTAATAAAAGTATCCAAGATACAGCAGAAAATGATACAAACATGTAGAATGCAGAAGAAAATCATTCGAGCATGCAAGACACAGAAGAAAATAATCCAGGCATGCAATGTACAGAAGAAAGTTATACAAACGTGCAAAATATAGAAGAAAATGATTCAAGTATGCAAGATACAGAAGAAAGTTGCAAATATGCAGAGAACAGAAGAAAATAATCCAAGTATACAATATAGAGAATAAAAAATTGCAAATATGCAACCTACAAAGAGAGAATGATAACGATATCAATGAACAAAATGAAGAAATTTGAAATTGTTTTGTTGTTCTGAAAAATTGTTGGAAATAGCTTAATCTTCAGTTATTTCGGAGTTATCACAAGCGTTGAAAGAAAAAAATAAGTCTCATTACTTAACTGTCACACCTTATATTATCAAATGATAACATACTGTGAGTGGTAGACAAGCGCATGCCATCTGACAGGTACACGGCTGCCCGCCATCTAACGGCGCCAATCATTATTCAATGTAATGGAAATATAAAAGATGACGGGTGACTTCATTTATTATTGAGTGAACTATTTCGGAGAAGAAGTTAACTGTAACTGGACTCCAATTTCTAGACAGGAGTTGTTAATCACTAGATACTTCAAGAGTCTAGAATCCGGACGGTACATAGGTAATATCTTATTGAGGTGTTAATAATTGTCGTGTTGTAGTTAGTGAAATAAATGGTGTAATTAAGTTTACGTGTGAAATCAACTTGTACAATTTCATCCTTAAAAAATATTGTAATACTTACAAATTTAGAAGGATCAAGACCGTTGACTGATTTCGTATAAACCTTCTTTGTGTTTATATCCCTAATAAACTTCAAAGGAATAGTTATATTTATTTCATCTAGCTTAACACCTTTTTGCACTACTTTGGTCATCGAAAGATGATCTAATGTAAACATTTCTTGGGTATTATTACTATTTGATACCGGAGTCTTGTTTAGAAAATCTTGACTTTTCTGAGGGATAATGTCCATTACTTTCAATATATTTTCTACCGAAACATTTCCTGATATAGTAATTTTTCTATTCAATGTTAAATTTGAGGATATTATTTTCATAGGGTCAGTATTGTCAAAAAATGTGCTTTTTATTTTTTTCCGTATGTCGATCGGATGTAGTAGAGTCAGATAATCGAAAGTTTTTAAACCCGTTACTTGTTGATTTTTAGAAAAATTTTTGAATAATATATCCAGATTTCCTCCCTTCCGTACGGGAATGTTGTTTAAACGTTTTTTCACTTGAAGGCTTACTATTGAAATAGGTTTCTCAAATTTTACCACACCCGCAATACTTATGCTACCATTATCGATTGCGATCAAATCTTCTGGAATCTTTTTTCCTATAAACAAATTGTGTTATCAATTTTTGGGCAAATAATTGAATGAATTGGTAGAAAATTTGGACAGTTTCTAGTGCTAAGTTAAATAAAGATCACATTCACAACAATTCTTCGCCCCATTAGTTATTTTTTCGAAAAATTAAAAAAAAAACGCAAAGAAAAGATATATATTCTATTGATACAAAATTAGGTTAAAAATCTAATGAGTTTGCACATACATTGTGACCTGGAAAGATTAAATGTATGCTCTATGTGAATGAGAATGAGAGATTATGAATATTTTTCTGGTTTATTGAGTGTGTTTTCCATCCATTTCAATTTTGATTATTTATCAATGAGCTGTCGGGTTGTTTCATTTGTCTATGATTTTTTGAACTCATTGAAATTATTTATTTCTCTTAAATGGCTGTTTTATGTTAATTATCATAAGCAGCGACATTGCAAGGATAGTAAAGTTTACGGTTCCAATAGTTTTCGGGATTTCAGCAAATAAATAGCTTATTAGTATCAAACACCATTGCAAAATCTATGTATTTCAAAAACTAAATAGATATATTGAAATAATTAACGCACAAAAAAATAGTTCTTGTTGATCATGTTTTAAGTGTGAAATTTCGACCAAAATGTTATAATATAAGGAAATTAAAACGTAAAAATGTTAGTCTAGTTATGTCGAGCAGTGTATTGAGAAAACATAAAGTATATTTCCGTAAATTATCATATAATAATACCCTAGTTGGTATCAAAAGTCTCCATTCATTTGCATTTGGATAATTTAAGGAAATAATTTATTGTAGTAAATAAATAATACAAAACGACAGGGAGTCGAGAGTTTGAGTTGGATGTGGAATTTATATTCACAAAATACAAACCCGTCATATAAATATATATTCTACAAAACTGTTTGCTATACAAAAGGCACTTCCAAAACTTTTATAAAATAACACGCAAGGGGCAGTAATTTTGTGCGACACAAAATTGGCTCCGGGTGTTGTTAAAACGACATTAAAAAGTTGTCGTTTGAATTAAATTCTACGGAAAGATAACGTGATTTGAAAAAAGTGTATCTATGAACCATTTTGGAACTTAGAGTATTAGAAATTCAACAAATTCTCGTATACGTTTTACCTGACATTCTATCAGTTTCCACCCAGTTGGTTTCGACGTTATCGATGTAATACGTCTGGTTAATATTCTGTTTCCCGGCTTTTCTCAAAACGTATTTTTCTAATATCGGTATATCTACATCATTGATAAAACCGTCTACTTTTAAATTTCTCACTTTCAATTTTTCAATCCTTTCCACTTTTTCCTTAAGGGTATTGTCATTCGATTTTTCTGGAACGTTCGAGATTTCCGAAGCGGCTGGAAAAAAAAAACGAATTCCATCAAGCTACTAAGTTCTTAAGGCAGTTACTTTTGTAAAGATAACGATAAATCACGGCAGTATCTCAAGATTTACGAAATTTACAGAAACAAAATGAAGGAAGAATGAGTTTTAGTGATTCATACAGAGCCAATTGAATATATCGCCGTTGAGTGACGTGCGTAAAGAAAACGATTCGCAGTTCTATAAAACTTGTAATTGAAAAAAGTTGTAGGTGACAGAGAATAATGGTATATTTAGAGTATGTAGAATAAATATTCAACATTAATTTTCCACGGATTAGGATTGATTCACCCTATTCTCAACTTCTAAGTGCAATTATATCAGTTTCTCTTAAAATCTCTCCTTGTTCTAGAACAGCTCGCGAACTACATGCGAGTCTTTGGATGTGAAACTGGGGCTCTTTAGTTCCATATTAAAGATTTTATAAAAAAAAAAACATTTAAATATGGTTCTGAATACTATACCTTCTCTCGCATTGCCTATAACTTCTTCAACTATTTTATCATTAATAGCTGCAGTATTAAGTCTGGTTACATCGATCCGATTTGCTCTCAAATTTTCCAAGTTTTGATCACCATTTTTAAGTAAAATTGTTTCTTTTGATATGTTAATATTATTCAGATTATTTCTTATAGTAACTGTGTCTTTGAAAATCGCATCTCCATGTATGTCCACATCTTCTAACTCATATGAAGATGTTGTATAGAGAAAATGTTTCCTTGAGTGATTATTTAAGTTATTAAATATCAAAGATGATTTCGTTTGTATAGAATCCGCTTCAATTTCAGCGTCAATTACTATTTCCTGATTTATATTTATCTTGTTTTCCAGGAAATTTGGTATTTCAATACCATTTATTGTATTCGAAAAAAGTGATTCGAACGTTCCGGTCGAATTTAGCAACAATAGTGTAGCGTTGAGATTCCTTTCAATAATATTGGTTCGGTTAAGTCGAGTTTTTAAACTGTTTTGTATAGTGGATAGTTTGGAGTTGTATGAGCTTATAGTCGAGATTAAAGTTTCCAAGTTTTGCTTCTGGGAGTCAAACTGAAGTTCCTGTAACAGATTAGGTAATATGCAAGAGTAGTTGCGTCATTTGTATTTTGAAATTGTTTGGTCGTTGCGTCGTTACCGCGGAGAAAAGTTTTGAAAATTAAAATGTGACAATGTTGAAATTATTCTGTTGGGTGTTCCAAAAGTAATCATTTCAGAAAACCAAAAAGAAAAACTAAACTCATATTTGTTCATCCAAAAACATACATCACACTAAAAGTGTTCTTAGTGGAAGTTAAACATACCTTGCCGCATAAAAAAACAAGAAAAAAAATTTTAAAAACCGGTATATCGTCTGGAAAGAACTCTTGGACTTGTCTGTAATGATAAGGATGTAGCTGTTGCTCTTTAAGTATCCTCCAAGTACTTTAGGAAGACATATTTGTTTGTCTTGCCATATTCCTCACTCTCCTGTTATTATTTTAGCCTTTTGAAGGTAGTCGACGCACACAATCCCATCGATCACTTTTCCGGCCGATGAAACCGTCTTTGAATTTTCGTAGCAGTTTAGCCTGTTGTAGATAACTGTTTTGACTGTATTTTCTTTCCATGAGTATAGTGACGAATCCAGGTTTTATCTATAATTATGAACCAACAACAAAAATCTGATTCATTCAATCAGTGTGGCATGGGACGGCTTCTTTGAAATAGTCAGCCGGCTCTTTTATCTCAACACTCGCTTACCTGGGTGACTAAGAATACAAAAACTACCAAAATTCATTTATTCTTTGTGGTAATGAGGGTCGTCAAATAGCCAAAATCTCACGAAGGCTGCTACTTAAGTTTTGATATAGGCAACACTGATGTAAATGTCAAATCTGATATTATCATTAAAAAGTTTGACATTTTTAATGGCACTTGGAACATGTTGTCATACGAGTGCTATTTGAGTAGTTGGCAGACTCTTTAAACATTCTTGTTGGCCAAAAAATGGAATTAAATCGCGTACATTTTCGTACTGTGATTTTCTATGACGTTCTACGCGGATTAAACCAACAGTGTGCCAATCAACTGACTACGACATTTGTTGATGAAGCACCATCTCTAACCACAGTGTTTCGCTGGTTTTCTGAATTCAATCGAGATCGCACTTCGCTACTGGTTGGATTTTGTGAAAGTCGTCCAAAATCGGATGTTGTGCCAGTAAACCAGTGCCAGTGCGATTCTATGTATTAACTGATATTGTTATGTGACATACCTTGAGATTGAGGCATCTCAGAACTTAAGTAGCACCCTTCGTATCACAGATGTTCGTGCTTTGTACAAGCATAATCGGCTTAGAAACATAGATAAGGAACCCATTATTAAAAATTTAACAGAGTTGTACTTAATACAACAAGCAAAGATAATTTCGGTACAATCAAATACCAAGATGAATTTGTTGCTCAAAGTTTTATTTGTAACTTAAAAACTGTACCAGGTTCTACTAAGACGTTGACCGAATCTGCAAATTGTCATGTTTATGGTTGCCACATAGCTCCCAGAATTTTGATTAAAGAATAATTTGATCTGTAATAAACCATAAACTTGCACAGCTCACAACTAACTACCGACTATCAACCGGAAACACTCCTTTTAAAAGTACCTTCCTGATAATTTTGGAAAAAATATTTTGATATTTATATTCTTAGTATTATTCGATTTACTTTTATTTCGGAAAACCAAGGCATTAATTTTTTGTATATTGTTGATGTTTATCCATAATTTTGATTGATTTACTGATTCTAAAAATTAAATACTGTACTGCGGACCTGGACAACTTGTTTACTATTCAATTTGCAGTGGTATATATCTTATCTCTTTTTGTAAAGATTTTCGCTATTCGATTATCGGCATCATATTTGTTATTAGAGCCTCTCCCAAATTCGCCCCGGTGTATTAATTTGATAGTAGAAATTTTTTGATACCTTCTATTCTATTCATCTATATAAAAGATATAACTTCCATTTCAACTAAGAAATTTTGACCATTAACAATATGTTTGTGGTAGTGGAATGGAAGATGTACTTCCCTATGTAAATCAAGAGGATTTGTTCAAATAGTTACCTTTACCTCTGTTAAACGTAACAGCTAAGAAATTATTAGATCAGAATACTCTAAATAAAACACATCTGTATTCGACTGATGCTTGAACGTTTTTAGGCTCAGATATTGGAATTGACTTATTCGATTTTTTTTTACTCCAGAATTTTTAATTTCCAGTTTGAGTAGTCTAAGAAAGTTCTAGATCAGTTCCGATACCAGGATATCGTTTGAAATAAATAATGTTGACATTTTAACGATATAAAAAGAACGCAGATATTAATATTGAATTGTCAATTGCAACGTTTTAATTAATGAAAAATCTGAAGCGTATAAAAGTTGCGCTAGTTACTGTTAAATACAATATAAGTTTGATTTAATGTTGTACAGAGCTGTCGAGGTGTATATTACGTTCATTCGTTCATAACTTATCAAAACAATTTCCAATGAAAATTAAATTCAGGTTGTAGCATAGCACAATTCTATTTGTATTTTCTCAGAAATGAAGTTCAGCGTTCGTATAATGATGTGTTCCGTTGGCTTCCTGAATTCTATACATTTTTTAACAACGCTATGTTTACGTTTCTGCAACCACATAATAGGTGAGTAGAGTGTTCATTCCGGGAAAATTTAATTGCTAAAATTATCTTCATTAGCTGCAAAATCCCATAAAACCGTCAGATGTACTTGAGGTGGACTCTTTAAACCAGTCAATTCGACAAAACTTACACTAAGAATTGGAGATGGGTCCCAGAAGTATCTAGCCTGACCTAGACATGGCGGTAGTTATTTGAAAATACCAATGTATTAGAAAGTACACAATCTATACAGCATATATAGTTAGAAGACGTTGTTTATTATTTGTTTGGCAGCCATCAATAGTGAAAGTTTTTAGTGAAATTGTAAACATGGAAAAACTTGGTCATCGTTATGTGATAAAACACTTTTAATTGTAAGGTTTTGGCCCAACCCATATGAAACTAAATTATACTCTGGGTGAGCTGCTCTTCGTTATCAACAGTAAAATATTAGGTAGCAGAGTGTAAACGAAGCTATACGACCTGCGAAAACATCGCAGTGGTCTTTCAAAAGAGGTAACGACACCAGAAATGTTGAGGAAAATCCATAAATTCGGACTGGATGATCGTCAACTGAAAGTGCGCGAACTACTAGACACAGTAGGCATTTCAAAAAGTGCGATACATCGCATATTAAATGAAAATTTGGACGTGAGAAGGCTGTGTGCAAAATGAGTACCGCGTTTGCTCACAATAATAAACTATAACAGACGATCTCTTGCAAGTTGAAAATCGTGCATCTTCTCTTACAGACTGCATAATACTATTAATATTGCCTTATATTCTTGGATGTTATTTTGTTTATACATTAAACGTTAAACCAGTATCTTCAAACCGCTTTACCAATTTCCCATTCCAATTATCCAATTATCCATTCAACCTCGGAGATAATGTACACGCAATGAATAAATTAAGAAACATTTTCTTTGATAATTTAACGAACACGAAGACGATACATTTTGAACACACTTGATACCGAATTTTCTGTCTTTTAATATCTAGGTGGAATCTTCTATCCTGTCCAACGCTGATAGCTCCCAAATTCTCAGAAAAAAATAATGAATGGAAAAAATATACCCAGTAACCCATAGCAACTATTTATGGTCACTACAAATTTTTTAAACGCGGCATTTTCTTTTTTAAAAGTTGTAATTTTCATTTCTTTGGCAAGTAAGTTCTACTTCTTAAGACGTAAACCAACAGTTGCTTTGACAATCCCAAATCACCCAACTCTTCTTGAATAATCAAATGTTGCTGGCCGATTTGGATGTGTTCCTCAGAGCTTCCTGAAGATTAATGCCATTATTTCCCTAAGAAATATTTTGTAAAACAAATGTGCTTTGATGCTGGTAGTACTGGCAAGTTTCAAAATGGTTGGTGGACTCTAGCCACACCATTGGAACTGTGAAAAATAAACATTTCATCCCTTTTACTGAACCAATGACATGTACCACACAAATGGGGATCCCACTTTTTGCCTTGAGCCTTTTTCACATTTTCAAAAAATGGAGTAGCCTGTGACTTCACTATAAATTCTCCACAAATCTCTTCAGGAGAAACTTCACAAAACCATTGTCTTCAAATTTCAAATGTTAACGAAATAAGAGTATAAATAACTCACTGTATCAAATATTTCTACTTATAATTATCGGCTAATTTAATAATCCTTCATAAAATTTAGAACCTGCGAACAAAAAAAATCTAAAGGTCATATTGGAAAGTACTGGTGCTTTATGAATATTTTTTTCTAGTATTAAAATTGTATTAGTACTATAAATATAATTTTTCGAACTATGTTTCAAAACTTGTGTGTGCGAGTGTTTTTTTATACTCACCCTTTTTCCAATTTTACGCATTTTTTGAAAAATTTCAAGTCTTTTTGTCATATCCTGCTTTTTTTCTTGACACCATGTTAAAAGCTGGTCATGAAGCTCTTTCAGTTTGTCTTTTTTTGAATAATTAACTTGGAATAGGCTTTCAATTGGACTGGTCCGTGCAAGAACTGAAATATCAGTTGTGAAGATTATCCATACAACTCAAAAAGGCAACTAGGTTTCAATTATAGAATCTGATTATCATAATGTCCATTACGGAATGAATTTTATGGCCGTTGATTCGGAATATATAAAGTGACATCCCTAAACTAGCAAATCTTTAGTTTATTTCACAAATCACATGATAATGCCCACTTGAAGAACGAAAAGGGGTGACATCTGATTTTAATATATATTCATAAGAAGAGTCAATGAGAAAATGTGAAATTTCTAGCAGATATACTGTGAAATAATATAGCAGTTTGCTTCATGAAGACTAATCCAAAAAATGCAGAGCCCTGTTGTACATTGGTTTTTTTTTAAATCATTCACTGTTCAAACATTTCGATCGTTGAACTTCTTATTACATATGGAACAATGGTTTGGTAGCTATGTACGAAAAAAATAAAAACTGAGATGCTACTGATAAAGTTAAACGCTTCGCGTGTCCTCCACAGGATTCATGCGTACGACTTCAACAAAGATCTTACTAGAATTATCAAAACCACCAGCAGGTTCGGATCCATTATTTGTGTAGCTTGAAGTGCTGCTATCACATCTCTGAAAAGTCTGCTTTTAAGACAGTCTTTAAGAAAATGAATGGAGATACCTAGTATGAGACAAGCTAACACAAGGCGCGACATAGGATTGGTGACTGGTTTTTCAACTGGAAAATATAAGGAATATGTGTAATGGTTACTGACTGTCGCCTATCTCAACTTTAAATCACTTTATTTGACTGTGAATCATTTATTAGAATATGTCAAATATCATATCATTTGTTTTACAACAATCAATGCAAAATTATAAACTATGTAGCAGATATCTATAAAATATTATATTCGTTCGCAAGGTATACTCTGTTTATGAAGACCTCAATTCAGAAAATATTTACAAATGGTTAAAAGCATTCTCAATACCTGATGTGTAAATGAATTCTAGTCACGACCACTATCAAGTACACATCGAATATAAAAATTTCCGATCTCCTGTATGAATCCAAGAGCTGGCGTCGGAAATGTGCAAGAGTTTTCTGAAGGCTCATATTTTTAGATTGGGTTATATTTTAGGGGTGTAAAGTTTATGTGCAGTCAGCATGTCCGGTACCAGGACAACTGGTGCAAGGGCGTCGGGGTATAATACTAAATATCATCTCTAAAGTATAACTCAAAGTGTGTTTTGAATGTAGAAGAAAAATGCAAGAATCAGATTGCAGAAAATTACGTATTTTACAATACCTCAATGAAAATTACTATAGCTGTATAAGCTTGTTGTATAAAATGTAAGAAACTGACAACTTTGAACCTGATTAGAAACAATAGATTAAGCATAGTGTTATCACTATGATGTAGAGTGAAAAGAGCGGAAACAAGATAACATGATCAAAGAAAAACACTGGAGGAAGTTAGGCAGAGGTTCTCTTTTGTATAAGAATAACGTATCTAGCCACAGAGCCGCCCTCGCAACTGCCAAAATAGTTCAGAGAGGCTTGGATTTAGTTGATGCTTAACCTCAAGCGATTACCGGCTGTTTTCTAAATTTCTAAACAAGAACATTTACATGGTGATAATGAAATCAAAGATAAAAGTTGAAATGCAGTAGGGTTTCAGATAGTTCCAGATAGAACTCTTTCATATGAAGGGTCCGATAAGTACTTAGCCTACACGATCATTTTAGAGAAGTCGCAGTACACGCGACGCAGAAATTCTCCAACTTCTTCATCCTGAAAAATATGTTATTTCCATGACTGTAGAAGACGCAGGGAGCTAAATCTTTTATAGTTCCTTGATCTGTGTTGTGTAGCAGTGGAGACATGCTTCGTTGACTGTTATGAAACGACGACTGAAACAGGGTGAAAACTGCTCCAAAGTAGTCATACGGTTGCGCTCGTTGTTCAGCACCAATCGCGCCAACATCCAAATTTTATACAGGATATTATCCACGTGTCTTTCAATACGAGGCCGGGTATGCTTGACACGTTATCCTTCGTAGTAGACTACTTGGAACACTTGTGGTATGAAAATCATCAGCATCTGTTATAGCAATTATCACTCGCTCATCGAATAATACACTATTTTTCGATGCTTCTGCATACATTTTTCATTCCTCTTACAATTTTTTTATATAAAAAGAAAGATTTAAAAGATGATGCTCTATAAAAAATTCCAGTTCTTTCGTTTGACAATATTTTCTCATCCTTGCGTATGCAATAACCTCCTCGTCTGATGAAAACTCTCTGCAAGTGAAACTTTAAGGTTAGGAATCACGAGAAAACCACTAGAGTCCAAATCTGGTGAAATGGTGAATCGTTTCAGTACGTTAAGTACAATTTGTGAATTTTAGACATATTGATCGACGAAGTGGGAAAAGGTGCGTGTCCGGATTAGTAAACTACATTGAGTCAATAAGTCGGACCAATTTCCTTATCATTCTTATCATTTTTATCAATGTATTCTAAATTTTAGCTTCAAAAAATCACTTCGACATCTTTTGTGACATATTGTAGCATCATATTTTGCTACAAAATTCTTAGATTAATGTTCTATAGTAGATGAGTACTGTGGTTATAAATTTTGTTTATGTTTCAATGAAATTCACTCTCTACAAAATTTTTAAACGCCAACTCCCCGACTATAAGTAGTATTCCGGTGCAGTAAAACGAATTATTCATATTTTGTAGCATTTCGAAGTAACCTTTTTGCTTTTTTCACTCATCAGAAACCAATAATTGGAATGAAAGTTGGAAAGGCAAATTGCTCTACGTTTGTAGTGGTTATGAATATGTTAATTCATGAATATTAGATCTAGGTAGTTTGAAAAGTCCAATCTACAAAACTGATAAATCCAATAAAGAAACAAACATTCCCTTTGTTAGTGAATTTGATTAGCCGGATGAAACTACACGTACTGTCACTCTTATTACCACCTTTTGTTGATAACACACAGTTGATCCAAAATATCGATTGAAATATCTTCAGTTCCACATCCACAAGATTGGTAAATACCAATACGAGGGGTAATTACTTAAATTTGACATTTTCAAGGGTGAACCTCCTCAGAACGTGTTGTCATACCAGTGCTATTTGAATTGTTCATAGATACTTCTTCTTGGTCAAAAATGAAATCAAATCGCGAACATTTTCGTGCGATGAATTTCAACGTAGATTGAGCCTACCTCAATGTGCTGATCAACTCGCTTCGACTTCGGTGATTATGCATCAAAAATTAAATCGCTATGCTTCAAAAGACGAATTATGGATATATGCATATAAACCCAAACCTAAACAATAATCGAATGTATGGATCTTTCAGACGAGTCAAAACCAACAAAAGTTCTTCGCGCATGAATTACTTTGAAGCAATTGCTCGCCTGTTTTTTCATAATAACTGGACATGTCGCTATTGGAACAACGTAGAACCGTCAATTCTGAATGGTACACTAGCATTTGTTTTCCAGAGAAAATCAGGGAAAGTAATCGAAAAGACGAATCATTCTCCACCACGACAATGCGAGCTCTCACACATTAGTTCAAACAAAAACGTTTATGAACAGTCAGAACATCGAGTTGATAGGTCATCTGCCGTACAGTCATTGTTTGGTACCCAATGATTTCTCCTTATTTCTGTAGATCAAAAGGTCAACGTTTTTCTATACCTGAAGTAGCGGTTGATGCTTTCAAATCACATATTTTGGAGGTACCTCAATCGAAATGGACAAAATGCTTTGACAATTGGTTCAAACGCATGCAAATTGATTGCAATGGAAATATTTTGAAAAACAATTATGAATAATTTTTTTTGTCTATCCTAAAATTAGTAGGAACCCTCGTAATGTCACCAATTAGACGCATCTGTTCATTAATTAAAGAAATTACCTAATAGTTGTTTATCCTCAATTATAAAAGTGCGTATCCTCCTAACATCCGACATGTTCTTCAGTTGTCTACCTTGAAATTCAATCGTTGTTTCTATGAAATTCCACCCATCATATTCAAAAGTTTTTAGACCTTTCAAAGTTAGTGCTATTAGAAGTACATCACCGTTTCGATTCTGTAAATGAAGAAAATATTCAAATTTTCCGAAACTGTTGAAAAATGTTTATACAGTGCGTCGCTAAAGTAAAGCATAAATTTATTCATCAAATCATTCTACCACACAAGATGTTTTTTGTCAAATATCTTTTGTATTCAATCAATTATTGTGGCTCAATTACTTACTTACTATTGAATATTTATTTCCAAAGCTCAAAGAAACTAATGTTTGATGCAAGATCTCGCACTAGCAACATTATAGGTTTCGCGTTTGATTACAAATTCTAAGGAGAAATCTAGTCACTGCTGGTTCAAAAATCAAACTGTCCATTTGGCTGCAAAAGCAAACGGCAGATATAGTTATTGCCAGTGATTCGCCGACCACTTTCTTCTTCTTTACTTTACTTAACTTTGTTACTTTCATTTCAAGTCACAAAATAAAAATCAAGTCAAAAAATGATATTTGAGGTTTGGAATTTGTTTACTTTCACTAATAGATGTAATGGCAAGAGACTTGCATAACATCCACGCAATATTTTCACCTTGCAAGAAATTATATGCAAGATCTGACATGTCTTGCACCATGTGAAGCGGAATTTTTATATAGAATTAGAGATATTAAGAAAATACACTGCTGCATACTGGTATATCTTGGTTGTAGTAAACAAGAAATAGACAACTTTCATTTTCTAGTACACGATTGATTAATATCCTACTTAGTAGTGAAAGATACAACAAGGAAAATAATTTAATTAAGGATATAACCCGTGCTTAATACAGATAGTTGATTAATCGTCTTAGGCTCAAGAAATCTACTTTTCTTAGAATCTAAATGAAAAACAAACGGAATCTGTTTTAGTATTTTTTCACTCCCGCTTCTGCAAAAAGATCGAGAAATATTTTCGCATCGTAAATATGATATTACAAACTCGGAAATACAGTCTACAAGTTTATTTTATAGGAAAATTTGCTCACCGAAAAGATTCATTGGTGCAGAAAATTTACATACATATTAAGTGAGTTTCTGGAGACGATTACTTGTTTATCTAAACGCACCCAAACAATATAATCGCGAATATTGGTGTGGTGATAATAAACATTGTGTTCAATATCAAGTGTTCACCTTATATCAATATTAGGTGTATAGACTTAAATTGTCGCCAAATATCTCGATTTTCATTCCGCTTATTATTCAAAATCACGTAAATCGTCTTAAATGTAGAAGTTATATCCAGATTTTCTCAATGATATATTGACTATTGATTTGTCGGAGTCTTTTCTGATATCTAAGCTACCTACCTAATTGTACTGAAGGTCAAACTTCAAAGCGTTTCACCACATCTTCTAAGCTGTGCGTCAATTTTTAGATACATTTTCAATTCGATGCATTTGAAGTAGTGAACTCTGACTGCAGTGGAGTCACTGCATTTGTCATGAGAACAGTTTTGGACGGTTCTACCGCGAGGGATAAATAAAGATCCAAGATGACTTCATTGTTGGTGTTGGATAAGTAGCAATAAATTCACTTTTACATGATCATCTTCATGTGAAACAACGTTTTACTCGTTGGATGTCACATACGCTTAACGATTTCCAAATATTAAATAATGTTGGACATCGTGCTCTTTCTGAAATATGCTATTCCACCAATATAACTGTGGGTTGATTCAAGAAAATTCAATAAATCCGAGAATAGAGAAAAGCAAAAGTATGGCAACAAAAGTAGGTGTGAAGTTTTCTACTGCAGTAGAGGATTAACGGAAACAATTAACCTTGAAGATCAACTTATAGTTACAGCAATCTACATACACTACAAAATGTTTAACCGCAGCTCTTAAGTCAGTCAATGTTCGGAATTCAATGTTGCATCATGATAATGCATCATCACACTCTGCACGGCAGTTAGTTCAATGTTTACTTGCAAATAATGTAACAATCAATAAGCTTCAAGCTTTCAAGTTGCCAAAACTACAAAAATGCATTGTTGTAGATGTTGATTACTCTAAATAGTAACGTTCCAATATAAAAAGAAGAGTGTTATATCTTAAATATGTCGAGCTGGTTTTATATTACAAAATATAGAAGGTAGGTAGAAGAAAACATTAGGATCTGGACATAAAATATCACCATCACCGCAATAATCGCTTATTGGGTGTTGAGGTTGGCAGCAATATATCCTGGCATAGTACGTGGCCGATTTAGCCAATGAAGCTTTACAAAAACTTGGAGCGTTCTTTAAGACCATAAAGCAACAGCTTCTAACCCTCTACAAGGCCCAGATTCATCCATCTTTGGAATATTGCTCGCACATTTGGAGTTTGGCTCCCATGTATACCTGTAGGATACTCGACTCAATACAGAACAGAGAAAGTTATAGACGATCCAGATTTGACCAGAAACGGCTTAGAGCATAGAATAGAGATCACCGATCTGACTCTGTTTTACCGATACTACCACATCAAAAGCGCGTCTTTCCCGAGCACTACAATCTATAGAAGTTCAAGGCAAGGGAGTTTACTCTCTTGTGCTTGCTTTTTACACAAAAAACAATCTTTTGAGGATCTCAACCCTTTTGTACAATAATTAGTGATTTAATAGTTGAAGGAATTGATAAAAAAGAATCGTAAAAAAGATTGCTCTACTGGTACAATATAGTAGAACTGAAACAAAAGGCAAAACAACTGGAAAACTATGACTAAGAGTTTTAGCAGTCTCAATACACTACAAGGCACTACAGAATCTCAGAGCTCGACAATTGGCGGTATATAATAGAGAATCAAGAATTGGTCAGACTAAAACCGGCGAATTTATAGAAGGATCAGTAATAAACTACTAGTTTCATAGCTATTCCCCGGAGACTGAATAGTCGAAGGGGCACAATGGATCTATTATATCCCAGGATATCGTCACCTCAGCAAGCATATGTACACGTACTTATTTGCTATAGTTTAATTAGTCTCTGGTTCTTCATAATTTTGATAGTGTCAATTTCTATCTATAGAACTACGTCTCCACTATTTAAGAAATGAATTTTTTGTATTAAAATGTTGTTATACAACATCATTTTATTCTCCACCTATTATTATTATTCTAAGCTAGGCTATTTTAATCTGGATTTATAGCTTAAATTAGAAAAATTTAACAATTTCGATTAGTTTGTCGACTTTAGTTCGTTTTTAATGGATGTTCAAAGTTTCAAAAGTTAGATGAAATATTAGCAGAAAAGTTCTGTTTCATATTATCAAGACTATCCACAAAAACTTCTCGGTCGGGATACGGACTTTTTTCACACAGGAAGTGAATTTTGAAATAAGAAAGTTTGTTTTGTCAAAGTTTTCACCCTAAAAAACGCAATGCTTTTTCTATAATCAAACCCGAAAATTTCACAATTACAATAAGTCTTTTGTAAGTCTTTAAATGTAATTTTCGCACTTTCAAAGTGTTTCACCTCCCAATAAGTATATTAGTCGGTGTTAGTTAAATCAAATGATATTTTTATAAATGCTTCCATTGAAATAGAGAAGCGTTTCATAAATATTTCAATATTATAGTGCAAGAACTGAATTGTTTTCAGAAATAGGATATTTCTATATCACTGCTGGACTTTCTCTGGAAGTATTCCTTTATCACGAAGTTGGATCAAGTATTTTTTTTCTTTATTTAATTGCTTGGACCCATCAAATTCTAGGATACAATTGTCATAATTTGATCTTCCACGATTTGATGCGCCAATAAAACCTAATCCCATGTAATCGTATTTATGACTGTATACTGTAAAATATTTTGTGGGGTTCTGTTTATCAAAATTTGGAACATGTGAAATCACATTGTAATCAAAGTGTGAAGTGTAATCTTAATGGCCAAAAAATAATTCTGATTCCAGCGTGACGTCATGCGTGACAATTTAGCATACACGTTTTTCATGAATAACTTAAAAAGATTCCATTTTATCAGCAAAATTATCGAGAACAAAAATGTAGATAATAAAAAAACAAAGAGACTCGGTTTTTAATGACTTCTAGGAATTTAATAATAACTGAATTATTGTTCGTTGAAGGATGCCTATTTTTAGAGAACCCCGAAAATATTTAACCTTAAAATTGAGGAAATTTTTGAAAAAAACTCAAAACATCTTTTCCAAGGCACATAGAAAAAACTTTAAAATGAGCACTGTTAAAAGTCTTTTGCATAAGAATTGACTGATTTATAACAAAAATAAAGTTTCTTTACACTGCATTTACGCAATCTCGAAAAAAAATTAATTTTCCTTGAATAAACCAAAAACTATTCATGTTCTGAAAAGATGTTTCAAATAATTCTTGCCAAAAATTTCCAGTTTTTTTAAATTTATGTATCATTAAAATTGAAGGATATACATTAGTTCAAAGTTTGCATTCGCGTACCAAATGTGGTTTATGCAATCCTTTTGAGCTGCACCTTTCTCGAAACCAGGGCTTAAATAAGTTGATATGACGTTGAAGTAATTGAGATTCCCTATAAAATTGTTTTCTATAAAAGTTTCTAGCTCTAAAATTTTGGAGCATTGGCAAAAAAGAAACGTGGAGCATCCAAGCAAGCAGTAGCTCGCACGAACGAGAAGAAGAAGATATTAGTGATGATGAAACATAATTATTCAAAATTGTTTTTTTCCAAATAAAAAATTCTATTGATTCTAAATAAATTTTTATTTTTTATTATTTCTGTAAATTGATATTTTCAACTTTTCATATGATTAGGTGATGATTTGGAGGGGCTGCATAAATCTGATTGTTCATAAACGTGTTTGAGAATATCAACAGAGTTACGAATAATACATTTAACCTGAAACATGCATAAAATCTGAGATTTTAAATGTAGTTTTTACTTCCCCCAAAATCTAAAAATTCCGGTTTGGCACGGGGAATATTTCATAGAAGGGGGTAAGTAGAGCTATAATTCAAGTTTTCATGAAAATCGATATAATAATTATTGTTTTTAAAAGAATCTTTCAATATTATTAGTCTCAGATGGTGTTTGGGGAGGTTGCATGAGTGCGATTAAACATAAACTTTTGAGAATATCTACAGATCTACGTATAATTCATTTAAACTGTATTTTACTAAAATACATGCTAAAATGGGAGATTTTTGAATTTTTTGCGATAAACGGCACGAGGTAAATTTTGAAACAGACGGTAAATAGATCCAAATTTTCATACAAATCGACGTTGATTAACAAAATTCAACAGTTTTAACGTTTTTTGTCGCTGCCTCCTGGCCTATAAGTTATGATATAAATAGTGATATTCGAATTACTACAAACGTGAACATTATTTATATTTAGAATTCTTGGAAATATCCGATCTCCTCTATGATAAGGGTGGACTACAACAATAAATATTCACACCGTCAATTAATTTTGACTTTATTACAGCAGATTTTTCACCAGAAGCACTGTTTCTGAAACTGCAGTAGCATAGTGTTTCGATAATATATTATGACCTGTAGTAATCTCATATTTATTGAAATTATTAGATAGGTCTTTGCACACATATATACATATACTAAAATCTTTTATATCTGCTCAAATTTTAGAATTTGATCGATATACGTATCCGAAACCTTTTATTAATGCAGCGCCTCTATAGAAATGATAAAAGGGAATATACGAAACTCATAAGATCATGTACATATGCTCTATCATGTTTTATCTTAAAAGTACTGGATGGAAGTTTATACAACTGATGGATTTCACAAAAAGCTTTTAAGTTCTTATAAACCTTTTTTCTATATCAGGATACAGCATTTACGAGAAAGGAAGCAAATTTAATAAACTAGGAAAACATAATATTCAATTTACGCTTAGGGTTTTCGAATAACAGAATCTATTTTGCGGGAATAAACAAACCAAGAATGAATTTAGTAACACATAATCAATTCGAACATAGAAATTTTGAATGAGATACAGGGGTAATGGACATAAAATACTTCAGATCAACCCTCGTATGAGTATAATTATTATCTATTTCAATTTTAGGAGAATCAGTTAAGAAGACACTCATTACTTACATTGATTAAAGATATCTGACGTTCTTTTAATTTTAACAATTATATTAAGAAGATATAGGGTGAAAGCTGAAATTAATGTGGCTCAACCATCGTCGTACGGCTTCTTAAAATAATTAACACCAAAAAATATTAAGAAACCATCGTATCATTTCTGAACGGCGGAGAAAAATCTACCATCGTGAAATTGCTAATTATCGTATATGTAATGCAACATAGCATTAAAAATGGATCTATATAATCGAAAATACTGTTTGGTAATGAAGATTTAAAACTCTAATCCATGACAGAAAGTAATTAGTGATAACATCAGTTATTCAAAATTCAAAAACATAATGGACCCACAATCATTTTCCTAAATTCTCTAATAAATATCGCTGGAGCTTGAGACGCAACTTGCTAGAAATCGTTTGCTCCACAACATCTTAATATATAAAAATTCAGTGTCCGTGTGTATATTCCGAATGAACTCAAAAACGAATCAACTGATAAAGTTGGCATATATATTTAATTTGGTCCAACTTAAATGATAAGATAGTTATTATTCAAATTAATGGTCTCAATAATTATTAATTAATCTTTGATAGTTGTTATTAATCGTAGTTTCTATAAGTCTGGAACAGATGGCTCCTTAAACGAATTTCTTTACAGAGAATTTTGACACTTCCAAATGACGTCGTTTGGAGGATCCAAAGTTTGTGAGTTGTCATCTGATGGTCGTAATTTTGAGACAACATTCAACATTCAAGGCCAGGTATATCATAAAATTGGATCACTGCCAAATGAAGATCCAAAATTTCTTCAGATCTATTTTATGGGCAATTGTGAAGGACGTGTAACAACTCGATACCAGTATAATTTCATTGAACAAGCAGAAGAGAGAGCAATTGAATTGTCATTGTATTGTCATTCTTCTGATACATTTTCTCGAACATAGTCCTCAAAGGGAAATTTTTTTGAAATTCATTGAAGCTATCCCCATCTGTTCTATATTGCCAATCTTCTTCTTCGCGATTTTCACTTGTTTTCAAAAACAAAGAAGTACGAGGAGCAAAATAGAAAATTAATCACTCTTTCTGATGTAAATGATAAGTTTGTTGTACTTTATATTCTTAAGCATTATTTCATGTTTCTTCTGATGATTTATCTAGATTATGAGTTGACATTGAGAATTTGTTTCAACGTAAAAAATTAACTTCTCCTTCGTTTTTACATTCTCTAAAATATAGAGTCATCACATGTCACACAGACGTCAAACTCATGGGAAGGGGTAGTGGTATTGAAAACGATCCACTTTACCTCTCTGATTATGGACAAAAAACACCTCGAAAATAACTGCTAATCTGAAGTTAATTACATCGATTCCTTTATGTCCCGTATTTCAATTGTCATGAATCGTTATTTGTGGCCAAAAACTAGCCGTTTCAAGGGGTAAGTTATCTGACGGACCAAGAACAAACCCCTGCTTACTGTTCGTCAACAAATCAATTATTTTCATCCAAATAACAACAAGTCACTCTAGACCATAGCATTTTGACAAAAAGGTCGATCGTTTTTTTTAGTATAAAATTGTCTCCAAAATATTTTTAAATAATTATATAATGGGGTGAAAGAAGTTTGAATAATTGGAACAATTGGTCAAAGTGTCAGATTTGTACAGTTTTAGTATTTCTTTTACCATCTCCACGTTCTTCCTCGTATTTTGAGTAGCACCCGTATATAAAAGTGATGAAAAAAAAGCACGAAACCAATAGTGAAAGAAGTGAATTTACTGGGAAACTGGGAAAATTGATGATAAGGCGTCTTTTTCGCTTCAACTAATAATCACTCGCTTGTAACCTCTGTTCAGAAAAATTACATGAATTAGCTCAGATTTAGTGGATGCCTGATTAGTGTAAATGACTGTTTCTCACTAATTATTCATGCAACATAAAATAGGGAAAACATTTTATTGCTATAACATCGGAAAAAAAACTTTTTAAAGCAAAAAATCATGCTAATTTGATGATATTTTTTGTATAATAAAGAACGTGTATGTTAACATAACTTGAAGGTGGTGAGCATCAATATCAACAACAACATCATTATGGAGAGCTTCGAAAATAAAATCTTGGACATTATTAGTTCCATAATGAAATTTTGTATCAGTTCCCTAAATCCATAAATAGTTACTTATGTATCAACACACTAAAGTCATACTTTTTGCCACGAGGTTGGAGGTTAGTTGCCGTGGCAGATTCAAAAATATTTGCGAAAATATTTGGAATTGAGGCAAGCAGAATAGAATAAATATCGGACAAAAAGCCGTCAGATTTTTTCAAAAGTGCGATATTATCGATTAAAAATTGAGAGTGTTTTTCGATTTTAACTCAAAATAAAGTTAAGAATGAATACTTTAATTCAAAAAAAGAACAGCGTGTGTGGGCGATAGAAAGGTAAGTTTTTACCTAATAAACTACAAAAAATTATTTTTTTCTAGATACAAATAAAAACCTCAAAACTTTTTGCATAAATTTAGAGATGAAGAAATTGTGAATACAAAAGCAGTAGATATTTCTATACTCTACAATGTTATCATTTTGATGTTATTTCTTATTGGTGAGGCTTGGTAGTATAGGGTTGAACTTTCCCTCTAGTTTATGATATATTGTATTCGTTGTTTTTCAAAGCTATTCCACAGTATTCAAAATAATTATTTGTATTTTGTAAATACCAAATACTTGACAAATGTTCATTTTCACGTATACCAGTTATCTTTATATGATTTTCTCTATTATTTTAGCATTAACAAAGTTTTTATCTCGAACAAGGAGTGTTTCGTGTATATCATCTTCTAAGAATAGATGTTAACTTCCATTCAATTTTCCCGTGCTACCGAAAAAGCGTTTTCCCTCGATTCTTTTTCTAATAAAAATTAGGAAACGGAGAGTCAATACCGAATTTCTTAAGAAACGTTGTGTGAGCAAATACGGGTTTTGATGGCTACAACTTACAAACTAATTATTGTTCTTGAAAGGAGTTCCTTTAATGGAATCGCTCCGATAGACAGGCGTTTTCGGAACAAAGTCAGGGTCGGCATTGTTAGCAAACTAAACTCTAGAAAATTGCTATTTTAATTTGATTTTTAATTGTTTCATTATACTTTATAAGGAAAATATTGTTGGTTCAAGAAACTGATAAGAATAAATTAGTAATTATTCGATTGCCCAAACACTTGATGAAATGAATTTTTTTAACAAAACAAATCGAAATGTTTAAACAAAGCCACAGATATTGATGAATGTATTAAGTCGTAATTAATCAGCTTAAAATTAATGTAGCGCACTAAAGAACCCACTTTACGTATAAATCTCGTGAAGAAGTCAAAATAATTAGTAAATATTTGTTCCATCCTATTTTTGGTCAAGAAAAATCGAGAATATAAGTTTTCTTTTATTTTACTTATTTTTTCGGCGCATTTTCAGCTTTATCTAACACCGATCCCGATGAATCCCGCATCTTGTCATCTACACTCTTTCTCCTGTACATCAACGATCCACTCGGTAAAACTACAAACTCGATATATAGTTTCGCCGACGATATCACACTAGTGTAGTCGTTCAAATCAACCGCAACAGCAACAGATCACCACCATCAATACCGATCTTGAGAACATTCTGGGGTGTAAACAATCTGATTGATTTCAATGCAGCAAAGACCCAGGCTGCTATATTTACAAAGAAAATTGGCACTGCAGCTCAGGATTTGCTTCTGTCTGGAAATCACCATGTCTCATGGCCGATTTAGCCAAGGAAGCTTCACGAAAACTTTCTAAGACAATAAAGCTATATAATCCGCCAAAGATTCGTCCATCTTTAGAATACTTTCACAATAACACTGTCTGAGGCACCAAGTTATTGTCTTCAGACGCTGAAAATAAACTCAACAAAGATCAAATTAGCTAATTTTTACTAAATTATTTGCTCCCTTCCTTTAAACCTTGTGTGAGTGACAAATAAAAACCTTTATCCGAGTGACGACATATCTGGGTTCCTTCATATAGTTTATACGTAATGTTAAGAATCAAAGTCTGTTTTAACGTTACCCACACTTTCAATATTATATTCTCTTATATGGTTGTAAATATTTATAAAGTAGTTTTTCTTAAAGATATAAATTATACTTCCAAATACAGCTTTTCGACGATCTAAAATCCAAGTTTCCACATAAAAACAATTCAATTTTTCCCTTTAAATTCAGTTCAGTTTCAATAAGATAACTCTTAACATGACAGTAAAATACTAAACCATCTCGACCAAAACTTCAAAGAATGTTGATTCGAAACCAAAAATGAAGGAATTTAATAAAATGAGAATTGCGATTGTATGTTTGCTAGGATAAACTCATATTTCTAAGTATCTTTTATCTATATTAGTTTTGACAAAAGTAGACTGGAAAATTTATACTAGAACAGCAATAGTAAAAATTCTTTCTTAACATTGAGTTTTTGTTTCGGCAAAATATTATCACAACTTAATAAATTTCTGGTCGAACAACTTAACTCCATATTTTAATTGTTTACTTGTCTAGGCGTTGTTACTATTACAATAGGAAACACGTTTACAAACTAATTACGAATTACGTTTTTTTGGAGCTACCGACATAACAAAGAAATACTCTCATAATCATTCTTATTTTCAACATAATCCACTTTTCAATGATACTCCAAACTTTTTAATCATTTCTCCTCAAAATAGGCGTATACAATAACGTCCTCGTCTAATAAAATCTCTCCTTTCTAAGTGGAACTTTAAAGTTAGAAAACAGGAAAGAAGTCGCTGGTGGTCAGATCTGGTGAAAACTGAGTGTAGTCAACCAATTCGAAGTAAAATTTTAGACTTTGCGATCATTGAAGTCTGATGGGTGAGTTGTCCTGAAGATAAAGCACTTCTCATTTTCTCTCTTTACGTTATCAAACAAAGTCCTTTATCGTTCAACTTTTTTGATAACATATTTGATGAGCAAAATATCATGACTATTCCAAAAAACAGTCGCAATTATTTTTCCAATAGATGAAACCGTACCATCCAATTTCTTGACTTTTTTTCCGTATCGAATGTGTAGAGGTGGATTCTAGTGGCATCTACATCCAACTCATTTTGCTCAAACCCCATTAATAAGGCCTGGGAAATCCTCATTCGAAAGCGGCTTTGGTTCAAAGTGAGCAAACGCAGCATTCGACCCGCGAATAGCTGACGAATGCGTATTTCTTCAGTCAGCATATGGCAAATGCATATGTAGAACCTAACCTTAATCAAATGGTTGACCAATACCATATAGTGAACTTCTTTGATGAAATCGCTGGTTGTCATAGGTTTTGAACGCTATTAGCAGTCAAACTGATATCTTCAAGTTGAAGTCAGAACATTTTTCACCCTCATAAGTCTATAGTTGTACGACAAATATTCATTTTCTCATAAAACTTAAAATATAATTATTCTTATTAAATATGGTGGCTTAAGTGAATCTAAAGAATAGTAGGAACACAAATTACATCTATTTTAAGTAAGTTTTTTGAGGGTGACAATGATATAAGGTATTTGGGTACCTCAGCATTCAAAAGAAATGTGTGTTCACACATAAACAAATAACAAAGTAAAATTGAGCAAATAATGATACTAAGTTTGTAAATGTAACCCAATACCCTTAGAAATACTCAAAATCGTTCCACACAATTCCAAACAGAGACCTTACAATTGTATGCCCTTCTATTATCACCACTTTGAAAATCTTATATATTAATTTAAAATCAGTTCGAATATTTTTTGTGTATCCTAACACATATTCAATTTATTTTCGTTAAATTGATACAATTAATTATATTGTTCCCATATTTTAAATGCGACAGAAAAATAATGCACATTAACAAACATTAGGGAACCATGGTCATTACGATGTATTTTTAATATCTTTAACATCAATAACGTTTTAATTTCTATATTAGAAAGAACTACATATCACATTTCATTTTTAGAGTATAATGTAGCAAATTCCGGTATACACATGATTTTTTTCTATACTAATTTGAGTATAAAAAGGTAATGTTGCTACTCTTCGAAGGGTGTTGAATTTAATACGTTGAAGAATGTCAATTTATGGTTGAATTTTGATGTATTCTGAGATATTATATAATCACGAATTTATTCCATCATGATTCAAATTACCTTTATAATTTCCCATTGAAAAACTCCATCCGAAGTAATAGATTGAAACGGATAGAAATAATTATCCACATACTTATAAATGATGATTGGAGGTTCTCTTCTATTACTCTTCCCAGTAGAATCTGCAATAAAGAAAATAGGATTTTCCTAAATTCATAAATTCATTCTGAATAAACACGTAATCGTAATAATTTTGAATAATTGTGAAAGTAGATGATAATAATCTTCTACAGGAATTTCAAATAACATCGAAAAGACCTGAGTATGTCAAAAATATGCACAATATTTAATTCAAAGCATCACATCTATCACTTGAATCTGTCGAAGTTATAACTCGAAAGCAAGTGATGGTCATATTAACTGGATGATGTTCAAGTTCGTCTAATTCGATTTGTACAAGAAATAAATATGAGCCAAAGACAATTTACAATGTCGCAATCATATACAAATATCTGATAACCACCAACATTGAAAATCCCTGAGCACAAGCACTCAATTGAATTTGCGGGACTTTATAAATCAAACCAGAATACTGGTGAAGGTGCAGACAAGAAAGTAATAGTATTTAACACACGAGCAGAAATGTTTTCGGAAACCACACGCGTGTGTTTAACGAGCTATGTACAATATTTTTCCCACGAACCCCACAACACGACTATTTTTTTTTAAATTTACACATTTTCTAATTGACATTTATTTTATATTATTTACATACCCCCGTAATTCTTAGCTACAAAAATTCATAGTAAAATTGAAAGGGGAGTTTTTGGTGATTTATAATTTGCGGTATTTCTTGAAAAGAGCCGTTTTTTGCTTCTTATTTTACCAAAACCCTAGAATACGTCAGCGACGGTTCGTTCAATGCTAATTAGCAATTTTCCTTTAGTTTACTAAACATATTTCTATATAACCTTCTGCCACTGTATTCGACTTTCAACCCCCATGTCTCTGGAGGGTTGTAACAATGCTACCTCTATCCACAGGCGGTGGTAAACTTGTCACCATTACCTGCTTTATTTAATTTCTATGGGTAAATTGATCCTCAGGGTTTTATAGTGGAACCAAAAAAAACAAATGGTACATTTTATTTTGACTAGTTTATTATCCAAAAGCAACATTTTTATAATAGTTTGGGTTAGGTTAAGTTATTGGTACTAATATACCAAATTTTATTTTTATATTATATTTTTTATATTATTTTTATATTATCCCATACCTACAGATGCAGACAGATAGTCAAGGAAACACCGACGATGAATTTACATGTCATTAGTTCACGTCTTTTTTTGAAATGCAGGTAACGGGATCACCTTGTAGACCAATTTACATCCTATATTTAATTGGATCGTCGCGAATGACCTTCGGAAACAGTGTCCCGTATATAACTCCGAATTTTGTGAATGCGAGTAGATAGATATTACAGCTTTCTTCTACGTTTCACGACCTGCGATCACTTTTATAAACATTTGCTCAAATTCACTAATTATAGTGAAAGATCTTGATTCTTTTCGTTTTAGTGTTCGATCATTTATTAAGCAATGCAGATATCAGACATTTGTAAGATAATAGCTTCTTATAGTATAGGTTCAAGAATGTGACACCCAGCACCAAGCTAAACAAATTCTGTTTTCCACATAACTGGCTGTTATATTTTATAAGTCTTACAATATTTAGTTGAGGATACCTTGTTAACCATAGAGTTATCGATGTAGGATTCAGTAACATTGCCGAATATCCAGCCCCCATGGAGTTTTAGAGATAGAAAATCTGCTTCTGCATTAACTAAAATTAGATACCCTTTGGAAACAGTGTATATGTCTGTATAAAATTCGTTATTCAGTAATAACAAAAATTTTGCCATGCTGCCGAAGTTATTTCTTTCCATTGTTCCTTTTTGTATAATCGCCATTTTGGTAATTAGGATAAAAGGTATTTAAGTCGTATATCGTTTCCAATTTTTTTTGTATATTTAGTGAAATTCTTCTGTGACTGTGGAATTTCTAGCAACTTGGGCTTTATTATCAAGTTATTTTAGCAAAAGAGCCATTTCTTGAATTAATAATTTTCAAAGTTCAGTACAACAGCATGCTTTTTTAAATCCAATAACTTAAGGAGCCTGACATTAAAACTAAAAATGCAATCTTCTGTCTTCCATTACATTTTTTCAAAAACGCCATCATCATCTAATCCTTTTCATCAGATACATCTTCTAGAAATCGTCGAGTTTCATTAATTTCGAGTTTTTGATTATTCTGGAACAAATCTCATGGGTTTTCGTTTCAAAAATAAGTATATAAGCGATTTCATCTTTCAGTAGGTGGTAGCAATTTATAACAAACGTCAGATGCTGTTTGAACAGTATCTGGAAGTTTCTTTTGAAACTCTAAATCGTATTATTTGATTTTTATTTAATAATTGATGAGAAAAAATTATGTTATCCATGCAATTAGTCTGGACCTAATTCAACGCTGAAATTTTGAAGTTTAAGGATAATTCTTCGACCTGTATTTATTCGTTGTAATAGATCTTCTACTACTATAATATTTGTCTGCATCGTTTATCATAACGCCTCTATTTTAAGCCACATAACAGGTATGTCTCTTCCTTAACAAATGAATTTAAGAAAAAGTCTTCTTTTCTCTACCATGTCTGTTCCTTCTTCGATATACTTCCTTTTCCTGTCTCTACATTAGTCCTTTATCTCTTTCGTGGTCGACCTCTCCTTCGTGTTCAAATTGGAGATTTATCTTTTGTTATCGTCTGTGATTGGACTTATATTCCATCATTAATCACGCTGTGATAACCATTTATTACAATACATAATCGTCTTATTTTACAGCTTCATTTTAAATAGGATTTAAAGGAAGGAATACAGTTTGGAGATATAGAAGATCTGGTTCACACAGCGGCGGACAGTGAAGCATGCGCCAACCTCCAATAATAGTGGATAGGACAGAACATGAAAAATCAAATCTTGTACACCATTTTCAATATTGGCACATATCATGGTATAACAGAAGTATATATCAAACGCTTTTGTGACATGTGCTGCATCTACGCAGAATCTTCCTGATCTGAATCCTTTCTGCTCGTCTTCTAGTGTTGTGATCGAGTTAAATTATTTTAGTAATAATTTTTCATTGCTGTATCTAGCAGGTTTATCTACCTGTCACGTATTTAACAATGTAGCACCAGAACTTACAAATCTTACACGTGAGATTTGTAAGTTCTTGCCACCGTACTTTAGAAGTTCATTATGGAGTTCATCCTGTCCGGGAGATTCGCTGTTGTCTTATCACTCTCCATACTTATTTTTGGGCGTTGTAGAAGGATCTTTCCTATTATTTTGTAAAAAAAGTAAACATCAAAATAGGGATGCTGTAAAATAAGTATTGTCAATTATTCTCTGGTCAAAAATAATGCAATTAATTTTATGATATGCATTTTTAAATTGAACAAGTGCGAAATATAAATATCCATTTACACAAAACAATACTTTGCATGTGTCGTCAGTCAACTGTTATGATTGCAGATCAAACAAATATTCGCTGTTGTTCTAGCTTTGATAAAAATGATGGAAAATTATCCTTCATTGAAAAAAATTTTTGATACAATTGACATTCTACTACAATGGTTTTCGATTAATTATTAGTTATATGAAATTGATAGGAAATATCTAATATTCAATCTACACAATTCGATCCCAATAAATGAAGGTTGTTCGACGGTAGAATGGATTTTCAATAAAAAAGTTATTTCACTGAGAAAATATTTAATTTTTCAATATCGTCCCGACCTCCATTTCTTCTTTCCATATACATTGCAGACTTATCAAGAAATTTTATGAGACGATGTGAATTTTTGGACTCAACTACCCGGGAGTATTAAGTCACATTGACCCTATAAATAACGCAATGTTATCATAAAAAATCAGTTTAGCAGTTCAATCATATACTTGTTAATTTAAATTATGCTACAAGTTAGCGATGTACCAGGAAGGTTTGACGGAAAAACGATTTTTCAATCAAAACATAATCACCTTCACACTTAACACACTCGATCCATCGAATTTTTTCTTTCTCTCCTCATCATGTCTTGAAGCTTCGCTAGAAAGGTTGGGTTTCAATAATGCACTAACACTAGCTAACTTAGTAAAAGCATTAGATATGTATTCTGGTGATAAATCTGTCTGCATTGAGAATTTTCTGGACTTGTATTTGGAGTTTTAGTATCTTCTAGTCAAACGACATTCTTTCATACAAAGATAATATAGTTGCAACTTCTGCGTAATTACACTTGACACTATGAATAGAACCATCTTTTCTGGTAACGTTTCACAAGGATAGAATTGCTTATTGTATGAAGTATCTTACTCTTCTAACCAACTGTGACATACACGATCGTTAAATTTTCTACATTACAGTTCATCATGTTTTGTACCTTTTGAAGTTTTGTACTTTTGTCATTTATCCCAGGCTGCTGCAAAGCACTCAACAGTTTACTAATAAAATGCACGTACCTATAGTAGTGCTGGAGCATATTCTTTTATATTTCGCTTTTGCTTATGTTATATTTTATAACTTCCACACTTTATCATCGCGTAAAATGGGGGCATCGTTAAGAACTTTTTAAACAAAAGTAAAATGTGTCATTCATCATTAGGCGGTAAGCTTGCGAAAAAATGTTTTCATAAATAAAATGCTTGATTGATAAGTACTTCCGTTTCTTGTAATTCATGAATTCAGTTTACAGCCGAATTGGAAGTGAACCATTCCAATTATTGATAAACCGGAAATACTATTTTTAGATTTCTGAGAATTCTGCAACTGATAAAACATCAAATTAACTTATTTTTATTATATCGGACATATAGAGAAATATTTCCAAAAGAAATTCGAATCACTGGATGTACGATGATTTGAATAATGTTACTGGAAGTCGTACCCAACTGAAAATTGTTCAAATACAATGAGTTCCCATGTAAATTTTCAGAAAATTCTAAACTATAGTTTCTCATTCACATGTCATCCATTCGTGGTATACTTTTTTTGTAATGAAATTTTATAATATTCCAATAATTAATTATATCTGGACACTAATTAAAAAAAATGTCAATTAAACTTTATTTTCGTGAATTTTTCAAGTAATGTCTTAGACTGGGAGGAATTGGTGTGATTCTCTTATTTCTTTTGAAGTACTGAAAGAGTATAGGAAGTACTTACGATTCCTGGAAAAATCCTTGAATTTCCATCGATATTTTCCAAAATAATGTGTGTCCTGTCGTAATTTCATGATTCCTGCTATGTTTATAGAAATATGTATGAAGATTGGTTTTTAATTTCCAAAAAAAATCATTTCAGAAAATATGTGAGTTGATGTAAACTAACGTTTTCTAAACATGGCGGGAATCAGAACATCACGACAGGAACCATTTTTTTTCTAACGACAATTTTTTTCCAGGAAAATGTTAACGGAAATTCAAGGATTTTTCCAAGAAGTGTAAGTACTTTCTATACCTTTTCACTACTCTGAAAGGCAGGAATTATAAAACCACTTGTTCAATCCTGGTCTATTTAGAGAAATTCCCAAAAAGACATACACACATTTAAAGCATGCCGTAAATTAATAACTTATTATGGTAACCACAATCTACTTAATTTTCTGTATTCATAAGTTTAGTTAAACAAAACGTTTTTAATTAAAATCCTATCATATAGTTTATCTCTCTCTTTCCGGCTAATTTGGTAGTTATAAGCCGAATTTTGTCGTTTTTGTTATGAGAGTGTGAGTGAAACGGAAAATTCCAACCGTTACCCATTATCCTAATTTGAAAACGAATCCTTTGTTTCTTTATTATCCTAAGCGGTGCGGTGTAGCTTTCTCATTTTGCTGGGAACAGTATATAGTCTAGGAGAATTTCATCGATTATTTATCAAGTTTTTTCATTAATTGCAATTTGTTTCTTTTAACCACTCCTATCAATTCTTATATTAACTATTCAACTTATTCTGAGCAATTAATTAAATTGATAGTATCTATAAACAATCAACATGAGTTATAATAATATAACTCATCATAATAGATTCTTAGAATATCAATGTGGGTCTGTACTCCTTCACAAGCCGATTGGCTGAAAGGGAATAATGTCACATGAATAAGTTTCATCCACTCAAATTAAGTTAATACCAAATTATTAAAAAGTTTTGTTTTTGAAAAAGATAAGTACAGACACAAAAAATTAATAGTGTTCACCTTTAGGAATCAGAAAAGCTGCTTATTTCATGGTACAGATTTTATTGTTCGAAAATAGCTGCTACAGAAAAAGTACGCATGAGCTAAAGGTCAACGACTGTCAGCTGTTTAGCCAGAAGCTGAAACATGGAAAGCCTGCAACTGGAACTCATAATTTATTGAAACACGTGTATGGCAATGAATGTTTGTCGCGTTCACGTGTTTTTGAGTGGTCTAACCGTTTTTATTATGGCCGAGAAGATGTTGAAGATGATTCACGTTCAGGTCACCTTTCCACATTAAAAACGAATGAAAAAATCGGTAATCTTGTTCGATCTGACCGTCGTATTTGTGCGAATATTACATGAAAATTTCAACATACAAAAAGTGTGTGCCAAACTGGTGCCTAATTCCGCACTGTCCATCAAGTCTCACTCACTCACCTAATTCCCCAGATCTTGCACCGTGTGACTTCTACCTCTTTCCTAATGTCAAATATGTTTCAAAAGAAACAAAATTTGAGTCTGTTGAAGCTGTGAAAGGAAAACCGACGCGGGTCCTGAAAGAACTAACAGAAAAAAACCTCCTGCACTGTTTCTATAAATGGAAGGTTCGCGTGGAGGTATGTAGGAATAGTGGAGGGGTATATGTTGAAGAAGAAAATAAATAAATATTCATAATATCAAACTAAAATAAAATTATATTAACAGTCTCGTTATTTAGTAGCCATACCTCGTATAGAAAAATTTAAGATTTAACAGTAAGGTCATGAAGTCGTCATTTACAGAAAATAAACAACATAAAACAATAAAAGCACGATAAACATAAATAATAGGATGAATATAAAAACTTATTTAACATACGGCGAGAATCTTAATCAGTCAAAGAAACATGTAGTTAAAAACTTCTACTAGAGAAACTTCATTTTATAAACGAAACTCCTCAGTGAATTATAATAATGAAGAACCAGAAATAACACTAGAGGAAGTTAAAACAATAATATATATACATTGTTCAGCGCTACAGGTCGTACTCATAACTTACTTCTGTGGCAATGTGTCCTAACCATCTTACTTTTTGAGCCCTAACTATTTGAGTTTTTTTCAGCTTTATTTATATCATCATTAGTTCTCTGTGTGCACTTCTTCTCCAGATACTTTCTGCCATTTTAACATATATTTTTCTGATGATTTTTCTTTCCCATCGTCATTATCACTTCGTAGCCTGTCTCGTTCACTGTTAGGCAGAAACCTTTCTAAGCCTAGATCATTTTGTTCGGTCTTGGGTATCTTGGATTCATTAGGAAGATGTCCTTCTCAAATCATCCGATCATAACGTTGGCGATCGTCTCCTGTTACGGTATGCTCCATCCCTGGGACGTCAATTTAGTATTCTTTTCTACCCTATATTTCAAGTTTATTTAAATATTTTTGCGTTATCGTCCATGTTTTTGATCCATACAGAATTACTGGTCTTACAATTGCTTCATACTCTATGGTTCGACTTGTCTTAGTCCTTCTTCGACTAAAGGTTCATCCGATAAATATTTTGAAATTATTCCTACTTTAAATAATTGTTTTCTGTGTGAAGTCCAACATTTTGTTCGTAGTAGTAGTTCTGTTGAAACGTAAATATTAGGTTTAGTCCCCCTTGGTATTCTCTAACCTCATATTTTTTAAATGTATTGCTTATAACTGTAGCAATAATAACAAATGGAAAATTATGAACCACCTGATATGATAATTTAATCAAAGTGATAATAAAGATTGGAAGGATATATGTTTCTAGACATAAGAATTTTTTCATTTATTACCAATCAGTTAGCTCTCATTGACGTGATGAGTTCTTCTCCAATATTCCAGCTTTCCTTTTTTTATTTTCATTCAAAACTCATAACGTTAACAATTTTTTGTCTGCCTATATGACAGTCGTGATCAGTGCCAGTGTTATTGTTCATCCTTATAAAATAACACCAACTCCGGTATTTATGAGAGAAAATTTCGTTAAGAAAACGTATTATTGTGAACAAATAATAGAACTGTTACAGAACAATATGATCCAATAAGAAGGAGGAAATACAAATCGACGTGTTCCAACGTTATTCCCAACATGTCCCCATTTATTTATTAACGAATTCACTCCATTCGGCTGTTCTATACGGTCAGATAAACACTCTCTTCAACACCGACTAACAGACTTCCTGGACTAAGCTTCACTCTAAAATAAGATCTCAAATGCTCGGCTGCAGCATCAGCATATGAAATCCAATAGCGAGTGCCCTTTTCAAGTATTCGATGCAAATTTCGCGTTACCTACACGTTTATACATTCATGCATTTCGTTATAGAACTTTCGGATGGCTATTCATTTATTTAATCATTGTGTCATTAAGTGTTTTAAGGAAACGTCCATTGGAATAGAGAGAGAAAAGGAAGATGCAGAAAGGAAGGATAATTTGAAAGCTATGCGGTGGCGACACAATATGCTTCTTCCCTCCATTTTGAGCTGAAGGCCAGACGGTATTGAGTCCAAATTAAATGATATTCTAACATAGAGAGAGGATAATAAGGATTTAAAAGCTTTGGCGAAATTGGAAATTATTTTTCCTCGGTCGTGTGTTTACTTAAATCGAATTATTTTGATGACTCTAGTGTTAATTTAATTACTTTGATAGATTAATATTTATTCACGAACCCTTTATCAGAAGTATGTGCAAATAAAAAATGCAAGACTAGTAAGGTTTCCGATGACTTGTTGACCGTACTTGAACAAACTCGGAAATGCTTGTGCCTCTTAAAATTCTCGATATTTATCTATTAAAATGAAGTTGTACGAATAGCTTCTTCTCGTTGATGTAAATATGTATCTAATATATAGAAATATAATTAATAATTTCACATCTGATATTGTTTCGAATTCCAATAATTAAAAACCGTTCTCCAAGAAGAAAACAACTACTTTCCTAATTAATAAAACCATGAATATTAAATTCCATTTGGGATTGTTCGAGTTTGAAAAAAAAGGGACGAAATCTATTGACTTGTTTCGATGTTATTGCATCTCATCAGAACGCTTCGGTATCCTATTGGCCTTTAATTCGAACTGAAAACAGGACACCAATCAGCGCTGCTATTTATTTCATGTAGTTCAACACTCTCTGGCGTTACCCTCACTTCTATTTGCTATTCATCAACCAAGTAAATCGAGCCGTAGGGTCCTTTGATGTGAAATAAATGAAAAAAACTGATGATTGTTATTCAAGAGATGAAATAATTACAAAAATAATAGGAAATAATAGTTCAAATTGACATTTATGACGTTGCAATCTTTGTTAGAATATATTTTAGTTCATATCATCGGTACAAAAAAGTTTAGTGAATTTTGAAATTAATCCACACGATAAATATGACGATGCGCTGGTTATGAGAAATTTTTGTGTCAAAAGGTGGTCTCTATTAGGTCTCTATTAGACAATATCAATAAAATAGTAGTAAATAGTAGTTTTATTGTACTAACGTTTTTCTCTATGTCAAACAAAGTGCTATTACGAGTTGCATACGATTCATATATTTGTCGCCAACTCTTGACGAGATGTAAAATTTTTATGCGATATAACTATGAATCGTTGAGGTAGAGAAAGAAGAGTATCTCATAATGGGGAAAAGCTGCAAAAATATCCAGCAGTATAAAATAAATATTCCAAGAGCCTTCCAGAATAGCGCTGGTGTAGACAACCGGATGCTATTAATCTAGCAATTGAAGATGAATTGAAATATTTTGATATTAAAATTATGAAATCATTTAAATTTAATACCATAGTTCATTATTAAAAATGTCCACTACTTTTTTTGTACAAAATAATAACTTTATGCATGACAACATCATTAGATGCGAATCAAAACTAGAAAGACAAATAATCCAACAGTCAATGAAATTCAAGTATATTCTAATTGACAAGAAGAAGAGGTGAGAGAACAAGAGCAAGTAAGGTCTCGGGACTTTTTCAGAACGTAGTATTGGGAAACAAACACCTAAGAAAAGAAAGAAATACACGGATTTACAAAGCAACAATCAGACCTATAATGACCTATACATCAGAAACAAGGATACAGAAATGAAAATTCTCAGTCGGATCTCGGGAAAAACAACGTAAAACAAGGGAAAACATAAGACGATCATCTGACTTAGATAACATGGGTAATACTGCATAAAAACAAAGAAACCATTATATAAGTTGAATAACAGACGATAAGCTGGTAAAAATGACAAGGGATAAATCTGTAGATGAACCAAATATCACGGTAAAAAGTTATGAAGGCAGAGAAATTACAGTACACAAAAACGGCGTAAAATTATATACAATGTAAATAAACTCTTAAGACGGGCCGTCGATCTAATATAAATAAATACAAACTTTTAAGAGTGAAATTGTTTCTGATCGTTATAGACGCTAGTTTCATATAAAAGCATAACATACTGTATAATTTATCCTAAGTATATATAAATTTTTTCTCCCACTCTCTGTGGTTTATTATTACTCAGTGTACACTCGGTTATATCTCATTTATTCATTATTATATTTAGTAATTTAAACTAGTTCGTCCCTCTTCTTAGCAGGATTTGTTATAATTAGGCAGCACATCTGTTCATTTTAATGAGGTTCCTAATATTCGCACATAACGTTTCGGTCTGATTAAACCGTCTTTGTCTATTTCGGGGCAGGGTGCCATTTGAATTCAACTGTTTTGATTGTTTTTTCGTTTCAGACCTGCCATAATTCGAAACAAAATGAGCAACGGTGGCTCTCGACGCGCGGATACCTGACGCATGTATTTGTCATTACTTGACATATACATTGTTTTGATATGCCAATTCATTTTGTATCTATTTAACTTTTATACTAAGATCGTTCAGTCCATTCGGTGAACTTTTTCGATGATACTACTTGTCTCCCGAACGCTCGTTGTTAGTCAAGCTGATCGGGCCACCACATTTGAATTCAGCTGCCGTAACTTTTACGGTCGTTAATGATAGTGTAGTCTCCGTACACGGTGTCCTCTTTCATTTGCATACCGCCTATTAAAAACAGATATTTAATGACAGATCGATACTGAACTTTTTGATTTTTTATAAAATATTCACTGCAACTCACTTATACGATTGCTACACAGAAACTAATGTTCAGTCAGAAACTTTCCAGATAATCCTCGTACTAATCATTCCAACTATTAGTTTGGAGTATTGTTTTCACTAATAAATTAAAGTGGACATAAATTTTGACGCATTACGTTGTTCAATTCTCTATATTTTCAATCAATGGCAATACGACTTGTTAATAATTCTCTATGGATTATACCGTTCCATTTAAAAGTTTTGTGTTGTTTCAAATAATATATTTGAATACGAAATATGAATCAGTTTGACATTTTCAACTGCGATGTTTATGAATATGTGTATCTACTAGTTGCTTTGGATTTAGTATCATTATTTGTTATATATTGATGTTTTTTTATTATATTTACAAGCTTTCTCTACTCTAATTGGATTTTATCGTTGATTGGTGTTATACATCGAAACTTTATATTCAGCTTATCAAATTTGTCACATGAATAATTACTAACGAGTACATTTTATATCGAAGTTTAGAACATTTCAATGGATACTATCCATCTTCAATTATTTTAATCTCTTCACGCCACTCTCTAGTACCTATACACTGACCTTGACTGTCTGACCTTTAACACTGTGACAACGAAGTATCACTCTTCACTAAATCTAAACTAAGTAAAGGTATATCACTAAATTACCAATTAGAGTGGTATGAGATCTATGTTTCAATGGTATTATTTTAATAAACGTTAAAACACGCATACAGGAGCACAACTTCGTTCAGCTTTCTACAAAGAAGTCGTCATTGTGGTTAGGAAGAAAATCTAACCAACTGTGGACAGCTCACACGACCAGTTCTTCAGAGGTTTATGAATAAGTTATGGTTGCTTAATAACCCATATCCAATAAGCATCACCCATAGAATGAAATAAGAGATGAAGATTATTTCTATAGCAGAACTTTCTGGGAGGAGTAGAAATTATAGATCAGTTTTAAACACTTAGCATTCCAAGTTCCACGGCGAAAAAGGGGACACAATATATCATTTGGGTCGTAGTGTATATAGCACCCTGAATTCTACACACATATTTGTTAATTATAAATCAATAGCTCAAGTATTCTAGAACTCTACTGTATAGTGTTTAACTATGGAATAATTGATGAATGAACTCCAAAGGTTTGGAGGTCAATGACCATAAAAGATGTAATTGAAAAGAAAAAACAAAAATGAAGGAAATACCTAACATCCAAAGCACAATCAGAGTACGGAAAATACAAAAAAGAAAGGAGAGAAGAGAAACAGAAGTCATGACGAGAACTATTCCTTGGTGCCATTGAAAACACCAGAAAAACAAGTAATCATAATGAGAACTCCCTCATCGAGATAAGATATACAAAAGGAGATGTAATACCAGACAAAGAGACCACAGGACCCGAAGGATTAACAGAAACTCAAATAAAAAAAGATAGAATAAGATCTAAAGAAATACAGCAGGCAATACAAAAACCGAATCTAGGGAAGGCACCAGGAAGTCAGCAAGATATATACGAGATTAATAGACTAAGACACGAAAAGGAACCATATAAGGATTTGCAACAAACAGAAGAACAACAGATGCAAACTTCATAATTGGACAAATAACTGTAAAATCAATAAAAGAAGATAGAGAAGAGATACATCTATGTTTTATAGAATTTGAAAAAACTTCAGACAGAGTTAATAGAAATGGCATATAGAAATTCCTAGAAAACAGAAAGATACAAGAAAAACTATTAAACGGAGTGAAGGCTTCATATAAATAGACTATGTCAAAATGAATAAGAAAATAAGTCGATGATAATAAGCACCGTAAGAAGAAGACATAAAAGAGAGAACTGAAGCAACTGGACATGGACACTCACACAAAAACTGAAAAGTAAAATACAAAGTACAGAAATGAGATTTCTGAGGAAAATAGATGATAAATCCGGAGACGACAAAATAAGGAATAACACAATAAGAGATTTCCAATTTAAAACCATTTCAAAACAAAATAAATAGGGGAGATATATGAAGTACGAAAAAAAGGAAGAAAGTATCAGGTGGAGCTGGATAGAAGAAATTAAGGTAGCAGGGGAAAATCGAGGAATAAAATGGCGGGAAATTAAACAAAAGACACAGGATAGGAGGAAAGAATAGAAACGGTTGTGGAAGAGGGAGCCCACGTATTGACTCAACAATCCTTACAACCGAAAAGGTAAAAAGGCTTCAGGATTAATCAAGTAAGTGAGGTTCGATGATTTGATTTTTATTTCTTTTAAATTTAAATTTAATTCAAATTCAGTGATTTAGTAGCAATTTTCCGAATACGGGTTATATCCCGATTTATATAATCCGAAATTATGCTCCAAATCTTTTCCAATTCTCTCTGGCGAAATTTCTTCTTCTATTATTTTTCTGTTGTCGTTCTCTTCGCAATCGTCTCCTTTCAAGTATGTTATATATTTTTTTCTATCGTATACCTTAATCAAAGTTTATGTAAATCTTAAAAATGGGAGTTTTTATTGCCCCGTATATTGGCTACGTTTGATCCTCTAGTATTACACAAAAACTGGTGTTTTTATTCAAGATTTACGAGGTGATAGAATTTTTATGATAACAAGGTAGGCCGCTAGATAGTTTGGATACGTGATAACGTCTGAATATTTTAAGGGGAGATTCCTAAAAATTCAGAAGAACGTGAAGAGGTACAAAAAAGCTCTCGTCTAGACTGTAATACTAGTGAATGGCTCATGTTTCAGAAATTTGTAAACTTTGGGGGAGGTAATGTTTGGTACGTGAGAAACATCGACAATTCCTCCTTTTTAATATGAAGTAGGATCTAACGGAAACCGATAGAAAGAAGCCGAGTTCCATATTTTTATACAAAGATAAACAGAATTTCCGGAGAGAGGGTATTAAAAGCAATTGAAAATTTCAAGGAATAAACTCTGTAAATAATAAATTTTCATAAATAACTAATACGTAAACCTCTGAACCGAGGAGAAGACTGTTTATTCACTAAATACCCTAACCACTGCAAAACGATTAACGTCAAGAAAATTATGTTTCAATTATGTGTAGCAGTCTTCCATGTTTATGAAATTTCTGCTACCATGGTAATATCTGAGTGTCTATGAACATCATAGTTACTTCTAGACATTGGTGAACATAAAAAAACCTTCATATTTAGGGGATTCTTTGACATAATATAATTAAAATTGACTAGGTAGGAGTTCGAATAATTAAGTAAAGAGACTGATGCTGAAAAATTATGTATTATAAAATTATTTTCTCTCTCCTCGCAGTTGTTTCTTTTTCCAAACCAAAGTAAACTGCACTTCTTACGACGTTTTGAGGAAAAAAAGAGGTTACAGGGTAGTAGATCCGGCGAATAGATGGCTTTGGAATCATTCTGAAAGCTCAAATCTACATTACTCTCAACACGCCGTAAGCTACCAATCGCTCAGATGTCTGAGCGCTTTCTTATCTTCTAACACCTATTTATCTCTTTCTTATTCACGTCCTTGAACTAACCATTTATCACTTCTGTTGTATGGTGCCCTTCGCTCACTACACAGTTTGCCATTGTCTTCAATAGCTTGTCTTCTAATTGTTCTTGTGCAATGTCTGTGATCGGACGTAACCGTAGATGATATCTCACTTTTATAGTGTTGATATTTCCTGTTACCATAGGTAAATGAACATTTACGTTAAGAGATGGATCACGTCTATTTGAAATCTCGACGATTTAACTTTAAAACTGTTTCAGTCTCTTCTTCCTCATCGGTATCATGTGATAAACTTTGCAAATGTAACCAACAGCACAAGTGATGCATATAACGACATATTTTAAGTAGTAATTTCTGCATTTTCAACTTTTCTACATCCTTTTTTCTGGAACTGGAAGTTCTAGTGCCATAACAAAAATTAACCCACCCTTGTTCCTGTTTCATCCTTATCACTGTGTTTTTCTGTCAATTTCACACCACTACTCAATCTGGTTGTAGGTGCGAAATGAATGTTGTCTTCCTGCTGCTTTTGTTAAGGGTAGCTACGCTATTAAATTTACTTTTATATGCTGGTTTTATAAACCAATCATACCAATAGTCGTATCAATATGACTAATAATTATAAAGTATTCTCATTGTTTGGTTTTTATTTTTTGCTTCAAATCAAATATAGATAATTGTCAAAATTAAGCATATTATCATTATTTTCTGGATAGTGTCAAGAAGTAAATTCCAGTAGCCTATTTTTTCTATATCAATGAATTGTTTAATAAGTGTATCCGAAGAATAATGATCGTACACACAGCTGAAAAAATATGTATAGAGTATAGAGTTATAGGGAAGAGTAATCATATTAATCCGTTGTTTCGTTGTTTCCGCAGGGTGGATATATCATCTCATCACTCTTACAAACATGTTCACCCATGTTCACATATAAGCATACATAATAACAGATAACTTACCTTTAATTTGAGGGTGGATTCCTAGATGTTGAAAATTCAATTATATTGTTCATCATTGTGAATCTCGAATGGTTCCAAGAGGTGCCATTTTTATTATTATCCACATTGGATTAATAATAGTTGTTAAAGACCAAATGTTAAATTATTAGAAAGAATCACTTGTATTTTTAAAATTTTATTAAATTACACTTAATATTAGATGATGTCTGTATGTTACCTAATTAAAAGTTAGATTGGGAGGTAATTTGCTGGAAACCTAACCTATCATCCAGGAGAAAGGACAGTTTCCATCTAGTGCTCAAATCTATCCGGAAAATAAATAATTTGTTCGTTTATTTATCATATATTGATCAACAAGTATGAAATAATCATATATTTAATGTCTACTGGAGGCTGGAATTCCCCACGAATCTGTCAACAAACACAAGAAGTTCATGTGATAAAGGTATGCTGGAGATTAAAATCACCCAAGAACTCACCACAGATCATTAACAAATGGTACTTTCCGTTCATGACTTCAGGTCATGTTAGGGGAATTTCAATTAGTTGATTAATATCAGATTTTTGTTTATACAATTATCCAATTGGGCGATGTACCGTTTCAAGGATTTGTGGGACTTAGTTGTAAATACGCTTACAGCATATGATGAAGACCTGAATTAATATCTTTCAGTATAAGGATATTAAAGGATATAAAAGTTTGACCTATATGTTGTCTACTAGCTAACCCGACAATTTTTGTTTTACCTTATAAGCAACAAATGAGCAAAACAAATTTCGAATTTTTATAGGTTCAATTTTTCATGAGGATAATATAAATAAATCAAACAAATGTACTACCAATTAAGGACCATATTTTTCCAGGAATTCGTTCTAATTGGTATTTCCATAGACATTTGAAGGCAGGAAAACTTTTCGATGAAAAAGAAAATCGTTGCATTCAAAAAAACATGTTTTTTCATCACCCAGCTATATTAACATCGTCAAATTTTCCAGATAATGTCGATAATATAAGAGTCACACTAAAATTCGTCCTATGTATATATTTTTCTATAGAAATAATTGATTTTTAGACGTAAATTCGGTCTTTATAGAAAAAATTTTTGCCAATGCAGATGATTTCCATCCATATCCTGATATTTATCTTACCTTTTTTGTACGAATTTGCAACGACGAGGAATCTATCCTTCTCGTTTTCCCTCGTTCCTTCGACGGTATCAATCTCGAAGTATTTGATATCGTCGCAGGCGTATGTCAATATCTTTTGAAATAGCTCGTACTTCTCAGTGTTCACGTTGTATTTCAATATCTCCGAGTAGACGTTCTCATTTTCATCACCTGAAAGTAGAAACCAACCCCCTTATACCATCGATTATATTTTATTAAAAGGTGAAAGCGAAATACAGACTTTCCTCAAACATTACATCTGTCTTATAATGTTTGTTATTCTAACTGCTAGTAAAATTTGTTGAAATTATCATATTTTTGAATAAAAACATGAGAACAAAAAAGTAGTAACAGTAACAAGAAATTTTTTATGACGTTAATAAATTCACAAATATCAATCCTAAAAATACATTTCCGTTAAATATTTTAGTTTTGATCTCATATTTTACTGTAAGTTTATTCGTATCCCACCAATAATTTCACTTTATCTATTAAAAGTGCAACGCAAATTGCAGTGTTTATATCTGTTAACCATCAAAACATCTTAAATCTAAAAAATAGTTTTAATAGGTATTCTTAATACCATTCAAACGAAGTGTGACTTGCCATAAGGTCCAATTTAATATCATTGGTTTCATTTACATTGTTACATCACCGAAGCTTACATTAGTTCAAATTGACATTTCGACCTTTTTGAGTCTTAAACAAAATATGACTTGACATTGTAGCGTATATAAATTGTTTCCAAAATTTTCATCAATTTTCGATAAGAGGGTTGAAGAACTACATTTTTTGTAAATTTTGTTTTATCATGCTATAGAGCATGAAATTTCTATCACTTTGCTCTCCAAATTTTGTTTGTACGAGCAAAATCGAATGAAATATGAGTGTAAAATACTACAATTCATTTTTCGACCTTACTTTTCCAAACTACTACATGATATAACCAATTTAATAAATATTCCAACTGAAATAGTTTACAATTTATTGCAAGAAAGGTTACATATGAAAAATCTACCTACCTTTATTTCTTAATGCCGATTAAAAGCTCCAAAGTTGAAAATAGATTATATTGTAATCTTGTATAATTCCAATAATTATTGTTTATCAAATACAAGATTCCTTATAATGAAAGTTCGATACAAAAAATAATGTTATTCAACTTGTCCTCGATTGATGGTGAGGAGTTTTATCCTGACTCAGTTATTTGTTGCCGAAACTTTTATATAAATACTCACCATTATAAGATACATTATAGGCGACAGCGACAAATCCCGAATCTCCAATCATAAAAGGCGATATCCTGGTGGCCCCCGGATGGACGTCCTGCAGGTCATCAAAATGCCTTCCACGCCATTTGTACAATCGTGGAAAATAAGAACTAGGAACTGGTGAATTTCCCATAAATCCGACAAGCGACATAAATACGTTCCCGTTGTCCTCCCTAAGGATAAATTCAATTAGTTCTCATAATGGAGAGACGTGGAAATGGAGGTTGTAGGAGCTCACACTTTCCAGATGGCGTTCTGGGAATACACTTTAAAAATTATCCTTATCATTACCGACATTTCCTGATTGAATAAATCAGATTGTAAAGTTGTTTTAATTGATTTTCATTAAGAATTGTTCTGTTTTTATCATAATATTATACCAGGTTATTCTATAAGTTTTGTAGTTCGATAAGAAAAACACAATTCACAATTTATGATCTGAAATATGTTTTATTCTCTCTGAACACCAATGCACTTATTCAAATGAGTTGTAGCTTATAGACTCCATCTCTCAAATGAGGTCTAGAAAACGGTAATCAGAGGAAGTCAAGCTTGGCAAATAGGGTGGATGTTGCGCGAGTTTGAAGTCCAATCCATTTAATTTCATGATGGTTTTTTGAGCTGCATGGAAGAGTTTTTGATGAAAAATAAATTGTTTATTGTGTATCTAAATTCACGAGTTTCTAAATCCACTTAATCTAAACGTTTTTGGCAATACTTGCCGTACAGCTTTCTGTACACTTTAGTGAAAATATTATGCACACTGTCTAATGAGATTTAAAATGCCTCAACTAAATTTTCTCGGTTGACCGACGACGTCAACTAATCAGTTATATCACAAGAGCTTTGAAAATAATAATCTGTGAAAAGCAATGGGAGCATAGCTCGAGTGGTATTTCAAGGATTACGTCAAGTTACGAGTGAAAAATAATCGATTATTGTAAGATATTTGGTAGAAGCTTTTTTATAACCCATCCGGTTAGTTATGCATTTCTTCGACCAACGTAATCCGCATTTATTTTAATGCTGACAATAATACAATATTTATTTCTGCTAAAATAGCTAACCGAAACTTTATAAACCGTTGGTTTGAATTTTTAATGAAGTTGAATTAAATCGAGTGTAGGTATTTCACTTTTTTCAGGTATGAAATTGTTTTATTAATTATATTGTGATTATTGTAGATAGAACATGAATTTTGAATTTGCTTCTTCGATTGACATAGCTGAATTATCATAAATATTCCTCTCAAGCTTTTTTTCTCTGTTAATTTTTTTTAAAATGAAATAGAGTCGCTTAAAATCTCCTACCCCACTGCATCCTTACTAATACATGAGGATGGGAAATTCCTGCTTCGGATATGGCACTCCACACCAAAACTACATCTTCAATAATCTTTATAATATTGAGACAATTTTCTATGTCATATGTGTAAAATCCATGATGGCGTTCAATTTCTGAGTGTGAAAAGGCGAAATATCTCTCGTCACCCATGATCACAACATATTTCGGGCATTTCTTCCCTTTTCAATGTTTACCTTCCTTTCTCTTTAGTTCTCCGCTGATGGTCTTGAAGGAGACCCGAAATTGACGAGTCAACCTCCGTAAATCTAATAGGCATGACTGAAGATCGTGAGGAATTCCAAAGGATGATTGCCAACCCAGCAGGCACTGGAAGAAGAAGAAGAAACTTCCTAGCTAAGCTCCTATATTATCTTCTGCACATACCATCAATCTATTTAATTAAGCATTGGTCATAGCTTTATGTTGTCCAATTTTTGGGAGGTTTTAATAAGTTTAAACTAAATACAAATTATAATTTCAAATTAAATTGAAGGCAAGTAATTTTTTCCGAAAACTTTTGTTACATGAAGGCTACACTAACATATGCACAATCTCTGCCTTAAGAAGTACCTGGCGGTAGTTGCTTGAAAAGTATCACTTTTTTAGAAACTACACAATCTATACAGTATATGTTTCAAGTTGCCTCGTCGTTTAGTTTTTGTTTGACCGAATTTTTGCGCCCTTTCATAACCATGGATAAAACGTGGGTCCCTCACTTCACACCCGAAACAACAGAATAATCAAAACAATGGACCGAAAAGAAAGAGCCTGCTCCAAAAAAGGCGAAGACTCTTCCATCTGCAGGCAAGGTCATGACGTGGGTTTTTTGGGATGCGCGTAGGATAATTCTCATTGACTATCTTGATAAATTGAAAAACTATCAACGACGAATATCATGCGAAGAAGAAGAAAGTGATGTTTCATCCAGAAAATCAACAGCTCACACATGGTTTATTGCAATGGCCAAAATTAATTAATTAAAGTTTTAACTGCGACCCCATGCACCTTATTCGCCAGATTTAGTCTCCTCGGATTATTTTATGTTCCCAGACTTGAAAAAATGGCTCGGTCAAAGATGTCGGCAGTTAATGGCTATTTTGAGGAGGTTGACGATTCTCTTTGTTGGGCCAGGTACTACTGGGACCATCCTCGTAAATATTAAAACAGTAAACGAAGATTCCTGACGAACTAGGAACGATGAATCAGGATTTAATAAAACAATTCTTTTCAATATGAATTTTTTCATAACTTTTGAAGTAAAAATAATATGATTTTTGTAGTGTACTTGTATTTCCCGTGTTTGGAGAATAACAGCTGAGGGGTAGAAAAACAGACTCGAATAGGGTCATCACTCATGTTTCGGGAGATGGTGAATTGTTCGTATGTTATCGCTAAAAGTAGTAATAGAGTAGTAATGGAACCAGTTGGTAGAATATGAAAGTCGTGTATTTTTTTTTAATTACAAAAATGGTAAGGTAATTGGACACCTGAATAATATTCTTATTTATGTTTTCTTTGATATAAATCCTATGTAACTAATATGCTTTTATTTTTTTTAAATTTGTGGACGAAATATACCAAATATTTCTCTGATTTCCAGCTCATACCCTAATAAATGAAAGCAGTTAACTTTAACCGAGTAGTCATTCTCTAAAATGAACACAAAACACCCTTTTCACTGAGTAACAGGGCTTGTGAGACACGTAACTACTCGGAAATAATCTTTAGTCGCGTCGACTAAAGAAATAGGTAATAGAAATGGAAAAAAAATCTCTATCTAAGAATAATTAAGTCGAGTATATACTTACCATATGGCAATATCTTTACAACCATCCTTTTGTATTGTTTCTAAAGTTTCTATTTTTTCTTCACTGTTGAATTCAAAAATCTTCGTAATGTTATTGTTTTGAGCGACAACGATGAGTGTCGTATTTACAAAAGAAAACGTAGTCATTCTAACACCATCCTCAATTTTCTTTTGCACTACAATTTTGAAAGATTTCTCCTACGACGTTAAATGAGGTAGATTAATTTCTATAATTTATCAAGTAACGAAATGCGTCAAAGATTAACAAAAAATTTTAAATATTAAGCGTGAATATAACCTTTTTCGAATGAAAGGTATAATTTTATTAAAAGGATCCATAGACTTGTGATATATCGTTTTTCTGCCTGAACATATTTCAAAGTTTATCGCAAAGATTAACATGAGAAAAAACAAATAGTCTGCTGATTAAAATAAGCTACAAATAAAAAAGTCGGCTACCACGGAGATTGTTCATTCAATGAAAGATGAACACATTCAATACCTTTAGAAGGTTAATTTTTGATAGAGTACATTTAAAATACCGTATCAATGATCCCATTTACTATCTATGTGTAATACTTTAAAATAGTCATGTTCCAATTTTGGCAAATTCATTTTCCGATTTAGGAAATCAGCGGAGGGTATCTAAACTGGGAACTACTTACATAATTCTCTTTACCTGCTGAACCCAAAAGGTGCTATAACAGTATGCAATTCGGAAATTTATTACAAAAATTAAGATTTAAGAAATTTCAGGAATTCCGTACTTTACGCTAAAATCCTAATAAAGAATTTTTGCCTTCTAACGTTCCTAAATATATCAGACATGACTGATCTAATAGCGAGCGTGACTCGTTTTTTTAAGTCATCTAAGCTGATAAGTTAGGTTTGTATGCAATAATTTTCAGATATCCCCACAAAAAGAAGTCTAATAGCGTCAGATCAAGAGATCGTTTTGGCCATTCTATCGACCCGCGCCTATCTATCTACCGATTTGGAAAAATTTGGTTCAGGTACTCCTGATATTGGATTTGTAGATAAATGTGCTCTCATCTGAAGACAAAACATTGGTTCATATCGACATCATTTGTCGAAATCGTCTTCCGAGAACTCTTTAAGTTAATATCATTTTATGGGAGAGCATTTTATTTTCTTTAATATTCGAAAAATTGGTGCGTGGGTTTTCTTGAAAATCAAGCATAATATACTTTTTATTATAATCACTTACTGCTTTAGCAACTACTTTTTTCATCTGTCTTACATGACCATACTCGCGAAACTGCTTTTCTATTTTGCTTTAAAACTACTACATTATTATTACAATAATACGTCACGGTACCCTGTAAGTTTTGATTATGCTATTTAAACAATGAAAGTAGCTATTTACCTTGAAATGATCTTTACAACAAGACCGATTACTTGTACTTGATAAAAAAGTATTCGTTTTAATGTCTTTTTTCATTGCATCACATCACTTTTTCCGTAATTTTTCTCCCTTTGGGGATATTTAATAATACTCTATTTGATGTAGTAATAGTAGTGTTGATACATTTTGGTACAATACAATATTTATAACGAATCATTCTCTATCTAGGCTTCGATATCCTATCAAAAAAATACAACTACTACCACGTAATAGGATGGTAAAACAAAACAACGTAGTGTTGATGCTACTGTAACTTGTCGGGCTAATTTCTATCGGCGCTGGTGACGTAAGCAAGCGATTGGTGCATTGCAAGAAAAAATGCGGGCGGAATAGAAATATTACACTTTTAAAAATTTATATCAGCGCTATTATGAGTGCTAGAGACGTGCGGTAAACTGCAAAATTTATGTTACTTTAATTTTAAATCCGAAATAGTTTTAAGACCCATTATCTGCAATATATAGATCCTCAATACCTAATACTGCTAATGTAACGAAATATTTTCATAAGACTAATCAGAATTGTTCTGTTCAGTTCGGTTCCAGTGTTCACCGTGAAAAGTTGAGTGTAAATCAGCTCGAAAGATATAAACTATATTAGAATACTTCTTTATCGTAGTTACCTTTCAACTTATAAATCAGGTAAGTAGTTGAATCTATTATCGATATGAGAAATCTAAAATTGGTATGGAAATAAAACAATTTAAGGTATACCAAAAAAATACAACAAATATTTTGAAATGCATGGAATTCAACGAAAATTAAAAACATTGATAAGATAATCAACGGAAGGTCAGACAATTCAAGTGCTTTATGAGTCGACAAAATATAATTAATTAGCAGAAGTGGATTCCTAATTTTGGGACGAAAATTATAAATGAATAATACAAGGTCAATCAAAATAACTTCTTGTATGTTTATGACCGTTATACTGTTATGTATTGGTCACTCAGGACCAGATTATTCCTCTTCAAACTATGTGTTATTCACTTTTTAATTATATATGAAAAGTCTCCCACCTCAACTTGAAGATATTAGCACTTGTAAATATAACGGAAATATATTTGCACCAACCCTTAGTTTCTTTTAGACTACCGCATAAGTAAGTTGTGAAGTTATTTCAGAAAATACAAAATGCTTTAATATGATTTAGGAATTGATAGATATAAAGAAGAGGAATTATTGGATCCGCGGCAGTCGGAGTATACTAATCTCAATCCTCAAAAGTCTCATGGACAGAAATGCTAGAGGCAATTTTCCGAACAGGAGGATGAAAACTACCGGTATGCGACAAACCATGGCAGTGAGAAAACCCCTTTTTAGACATCAAAACGCATGAAGATTGGGAGAAAATTATATGATGTGAAGAGTCAAAATTGTTTGGGGTTTTTGGGTCTAAGAGAAGAGCTTTCGTGTGCAAATCACAGAACGACTTGTATGTGTAATTACGGCTGTAGAACACGATGAAAGCTCGGTGATGGTTTGGGGATGTTTTGGAGGAAGTGCGACTGGAGACCTATTAAAAATTTAAGGTATTTTGAGAAAAGAATGCTATAAAAAATTATTAACGAAAAATGTAGTACATTGTGACCAACGCTTGATCAGCGGAAATTTTACCTTCCAGCACGACAACGAGTATTTAAAAGAATTGGAAAGGAAGAATGTCCTAAAAGTAATGATTTGCCCGCTCGACCACAACCCGATTGAGTTGTTGTGGGACCATCTTTACAATGTTCTTCAGAACTTGATTAACAAAATAGATCGTATCATTTTTATTTGTTGTGTACCACGCAAACTATAGGGTGGGCAAATTTTTTGACCGGTATTGTGTATATACAGTGTGATTATCTGAAAGTACATTATAAATTTGATGGATGAATTAATACATTACAATAAATCAATTATTGTAATTATTATTGCTTGGTTCTTGTGCCTCCAGAATGTGAGCTTTGTCTTTTGTTAATTATTATATGAAATTCAAAAAAGATGAAGGATGCGTGTTTTCATGAAATAGTTTAGGACTATTTTTCATCTGTTTTATTAAATGATTTGAATTATATTCCAGGACTTATCAGATTCAAATTTTATTATCCCGATTTCTAATAAATCTAGTATCAAGAAATGGTAATTGTGCAATATCTTTGTGTAGATTTAACCTATATCTCGAATAACTATATATTCATCATCGGGGACGGAGAATACGACCAAAGTTTATATCGTTTGAAAAAAAAAACACTTCTAATTTAGCTTTAATATTTCCAAATAGCGTTGTGGTCTTCGAACCATGCTTTTGTCTTAGCGGGCAATAGAATCAACACATTGTTAAAACAACTCTGAAAATCAAACTATTTGAGAGTGTGAAAATGTAATTTGTTGTGGCATCTAACAATCTGATTCGGAACTAATGGACCAATGATATATCATCGTAGGGAAATAAATAACCAATTTTTATCGTGGAAAATCCACGATAAAACCACTTGAATTTAACGATTGCTTCTATCTGAATTTTCTAAAAACTATGTATCATGTATCTGTTAGATAATTAAACATCAATCATTAAACAATACATGTAGTTTATGCAAGAGGAGAGAGACTGTATGACATATCAGTAGAACTTGTATATCATTACGTGAACAATCAATTTCGATAACAATGGATCGGTTGAGTTAATATCCCTGTTCAACTATCTGGTTCATTCCACATAACCGTGTTTTATTTATAATAGTTTATGAAAAATTGTTTGAAAATGCTTTTTGAATTTGAATTTTTAAAATATTCACTAAATAGAAGCAAATTATAAAATCTACGCTGTCATGTTCTTCATATTCACCAAATATTAGACCTAAATAACCGTATGTTATCATTAACGAGTCCGATGTACCAGGGTTGATACGTTTTGTGAAAGCCACAATGACAAAGACAATCGCATATGTACATACCGAACAACTGACTAATCAACTCGAGATAACTAAGTGCCTTAAACTAGTTGATCGTATAGATCAAGTTATTTAATATAACTATTGAATACATCATAAGAAAAATGATAATTAATACCCAAAAAATTCGTATAGTTTCTCTAATTTTTTATTTCTTAGAACTATTGATATGATAAACTTCTAAATACTTTTGATTTTAGGTCTCTGATATATTAAGTGTCAAAACCTCAAAAATTTACCATATTTACCAAAAGAAGCGCCCAGAGTTGACCACTGGAACGAGCCTGGGGGAAATTGTTCACAGTTATAAATGAATTATCTGTCATACAAAAAGTCACTTAATTCTAAGAAATTGGATTAATCCATAGGCAATCACACTTCTTATATGAGTTTGGCTCTTTGTATATTAGAATTACCTACCTGTTTTTTCATAATCATCATCAAATTCGAACCATTTTGAGATGTTTTTTGCAATATAACCAGATACACTGATGAATTTTGCTTGAAAATGCTAATATCGTTTGATGGGGTCGTAAACGATATAGGGTATAATGATATAACTGAAACAAAAAAATACTGTGAAAAAATATATCATTCAATTATTGGGGTGTTTTTTATTCAGTACACTATCTCTCCAATGTATATATAGCATAGTTCATACCATCATTGTAGTCGACCAAGGGAACGTTGAGCGCATAAGCCTACAAATTCCCTACTTGAAGTTATCAAAGGCCGATGTACTTTGGGAGACACTTTGGCTTGATTCCTTTGATGTCATTAGGCAAGCTGTAAGGGTTACCCAAGCGTTTAAACCGCACTCTTGTGAGTGCTGGGCACTCAAAAATGACGTGGTCTGGTAGAGATGGCGTATTAGGTGACCATGTCCGGTTAAAAGTTCGATCACTAATGTCCTCTGCAGAAGCCCGGCCCAAGACATTCCTCCTTGAAGCGTCTGTGTACCAGTTAGCTCCAGTATTCGCTGCCTATCGAAATGATTGGACATTTATCTGTGGCCCGCATCCAGATTTTTGCATGGTCAGTTGATCCAGCACGCAGGTCTTTGTGGATGCTTAGCCTGTATGCAGTCCTCATGGCTTCGGATTGTATCGTTAGATCCAAGAGTGAGAGGCCCAGTAGGACTTCAAGGACCCTAGTTGGGGCCTTACGCAAGGTCCCTGCGATACTGAGATACTCGAGACGCTGGATTCTGTTCAGTTGCACTCTTTTTTTCCCTTACTCCGTACAGGTCCAACTCACAATGGCCCAGTGTGTGCAAAATGTTTGACAATTGAGTTATAGATCCAGTGGAGAATCTTAGGTGAAACCCCATATACAACTGAAGGCTCTTCTGCATGGCATGATGGAGGACACTATAAACATTTATCCTTCAGTATAAAGATATGCTATAGAGGTAGACGCACTGAAAGCGAGTCCTTTAGATAAATGGATCCAGCAAATTGCGTACTTTGGAAGCACGTCCCCAATAATCAGAATTTGTTGTTTCAAAAGTCTCAAAAAATCTCTTGTCCGCGTCATAACATATTGAAAATCAAAGATCTAAAAAATTATGGAGCATAAAATTTGCATCAATTTGTTTTACTTCTCAATAGAAGCTAATAATCACGTGCAATACATAATATTATAACGCAAGATCACTTGTGAATATCTAACAGTACATCCTTCAATTTTATAACGGAAGTTAGACCTCTGCTTCCGACCCAATCAGCAAACATTTTATCAAATCTATATTATAAAACTCATGAGTTCACCTATGCAGTGGATCTGATACAACCTCAGCGCGGTTTTAAAAAGATGAAAAAAAAAAATAGAACTACTTGTAAAATCAAAGAATGTTGAAGTGCTGTGTATGGTGAGTCTTCTATTTCGATGGAGTCCGACAACTTGATCGCATGCCGGATTTTCATGAGCCACGTGACACAATTCTCCTGGGTTGATATATTGAAATTATGTTTGTTGGTTTTTATTATAAATAGTTTTATTAATTCGTTTGATGCCTATCCTAATCTATATAAAAAAATGACATTTTCATATTTGCTTCAAGAAATTGTAACAGCAGAACTCATTTTTTTAAACGTTATTAACTCATTATAATTTCATTTTTAGGAAGATGAAATTAACACCAAATCAACTGAGAGAAAATCTCAGAATACACCTGGCAGAATTAGAAAGCTTGGAGTCAGTTTTTTGCAATCCAGGAGAATTGAAAATTGAAGATATCTGCACTTTGGCTGACGTAAAAGATTTCGTGGACGATAAAACAACAATTCCTCCACCTTATCTCGATTTAACTATCAACCTCAATATCGACAACATGAAGTTTGAACTATGCGCGACTCTACCTCATAAATACCCTTATAGCCAACCCGAAATATTCGTACGAAACGACAAACTCAACCGAGAACAACACGTTAAAATAAACAAAGACCTGAATGAGTTTGTGGCCGGTCAAGAAAAGGGCGAACCCTGTATATTTTCTGCGACTTGTTGGTTGAAAGATCACGCTGACGAGTATTTACAAATTGAACAAGAACAACCTTCAAAGAAAGAGGAAAGGAACGAAAAATTTGTTAGATATTGGATTTACTCCCATCACATTTATAGTAAGACTAAAAGAAGAGAAATACTAGAACTTGCACAAGAATTGAAAGTCACTGGTTTTTGTATGCCAGGTGAGTAGAATTTTTATAGTAGGTAATCATTTTTATTTAGACTTGCCATACATCCCTGGTTTGAACGTGATAATCCCGAATATACAGGGTTATTCCAGTGTCCCGCGCGTTTGTTAAAATTGTCCCTGTTTAGATGCAGTGTTTCTTGGAAATAAATGAGCCAGCATATCAAATCAGAAAAGCATTAATCTTTTCACAGACGATCATTAACTGTTTGGTCATAGTAATACAAATTTAGTATTGTATAAGTTAGGGCCCCCGCAGACTGCAGACTTTTTATCGGCCGATAGTTTGGTCGGTTTCTTAATCAGTATGGAGAGGAATGCATATGCGCACACTACAGCGATTCAGTATCGGCCGATAAAAAAGTTTGATGGGCTACTCGATTACATTCAAACTAATCTGTCGGCCAACTGTCGGCCGACTGTTTAATCAGTATTGGCGCATACACGCCTGCGCATACACGACGATTGTTTAGTCGGCCGATAGTTCAGTTCGCTCTGTGATTTGGCGTCGTGTGCTTCTATTCAATATGGCTTCGCCCAAATCACAATTGTTGATTATAGAAAGTTCCGTCGAAAACTTAATTGAAGAAGTCGAGAAAAAACCTGCGCTTTATAAAAAAAGTTTAAAGGAGTACTCCGACGCGAATATGAAGAAAAAACTGTGGGAGGAAGTTTGCGAAGCAGTTGTTGTTGATTGGAATTCGCTTAGCGCTGAGGAGAAAACAAACAAAGGTAGGAATGTAAAAATAAAAATATTAGAGTACTTATGTGAATTTTTATTTATTTATTTATTTATCTATTTACAATTATTACACTTTGTTATATTGACACGGAATCGCGCCTCCGGGAGAAATAAAGTATGACGACATGTACTGTCGCACGTTATTCATATTATTTCTTCCTCGGTTGTCTTCATTTATAGTTAAGTTATTCATGGGACAATTGTAGAGAGTTTCTGTGAAATTTATTCCATCTTTGATTCTTACATAATTATGCAGGACACAGCAAGCTTTAATTATTTTGACACAAAAATTGATATTGACATCCATTGGTCGGTGAAATATACGCCATTTGTTAGCAAGAATCCCAAAAGTACACTCAACCATTCGTCGAGCTCTTGTATGTCTATAGTTGAAAATTCGTTTGGTGTAGTTTAAATTTCTTTTTGCATAAGGACGTAGTATATGATTGCCAAGTCCAAACGCTTCATCCCCTACGACAGAGAATGGAATAACATCTCCGACATTATCATTAGGCAATTGCCTTCCGGAGGGAATATTTAATCGGTTTTGGGACAGCCGTTTACCCATTTCTGATGATTTAAATATTTCCGAATCACTAGCTGTTCCATAAGAACCAACGTCTATATATACAAATTTATAATCTGCGTCTGTCCAAGCCATTAACACGCACGAAAAAAACTTTTTGTAGTTAAAATATGATGAACCGGAATGTTCTGGCTGTATCATCCGTATATGTTTGCCATCAATTGCTCCAATGATGTTTGGAAAGTTTGTGCGACTATAGAATTCGTCTGCGATTTTAATCCAGTCGCCTTCTTCTTTGGTTGACATATACAATGGTTGAAGTATATTCCATATTTGCTCACATGTAGTTTTAGTAATATCTCGTATTGTAGAAGCTCCCATCAGATAATCAAAAGATAATGTATTGAAACTAGCTCCTGTAGCCAGATATCTGTAAAAAAATAAAAATTAATTATATTTCAATATCTGTAAAAAATTAATTAAATTTCAATATTTTTCAGGTCGTGATGTGCAAAAAAAATGGGCTAATTTAAGGACTTGCTTTCGTCGCGAATTAAACGCTCAAAAGAACACTAAGTCGGGGCAAGCTGCGAATAAAAGGCGTAAATATGTCTACTTTGAACAGTTATTATTTTTACTTCCATGCATGGAAAACCGACTTACTGAAGGTAACCTGGAAGAGGAAAATTTTCTATCAAATGATGAGCATGATGATCAAGCTGGTTCATCCACTTCCACCCCTATTCGTCAGCGGAAAAAGAGACCTAATGTACCGAAGCAGACGGACGTGGATGAAGCATTATTAAAGGCATTAAATGAGCCTAATACTGATGAAGATGTGAACTTCGCTTTGTCACTGGTCCCTTCACTCCAAAGTTTAACCGCAGAAGAAAAACTTGATGCTAAAATAAGTATTCTTAACGTTTTTAAACAGATAAGATCAGCTAGGTGCGCTCAGTCTCCGCCAACATGTACGTACAACAGAGTTCAGCAACCCTTGTACTCTTTTCCAATTTCGCAACCGACAACCATTCGAAACATTTCATCACCTGGCAACTCCAACGATACAGCCCAGTCTTATTATTCAAATTTTTCAGATGAATCGCAAATATATGACTTGTAAATATTTTCCGAATTTTGTAATATTATTCTAATAAAAATAGTTGAAAAGTATTTGTGGTTTATCTTACCTTATCGTAACGCTCAATCTCTCCTCCACAGGTATAGAAAGTCTTAAATTTGTATCCTCCTTCGCTATTGCTGGTCCAATTAGCTTGACAAGTTCATTGAAGCTGGTAATGCTCATTCGATAATAGGCGAAAAATTTTTTCGGGTAATCAAGTAATTTGGAATGCATAGTGTAAAATTTTCCACTAACTAATCTGTCACTGAGAATGGGATGCACCCAATGCTCTCGCAATCTCTTCTTGATTATCCTCCTCCGGAGTATGATGAGAGCAATAATTTTTCTGGACAACATTTTCATATTGTGTGACCGCTTCAACAGTCCGTTACAAACTAGTTCGAGAATAGTCGGCCGACTGTTGGATAGTCTGCGCCCTGTTCACCAACCAAACTGTTTAGTTGGCTCGGTGTGCGCACTTTCAGCCCAACCCGACTAAACTATCGGCCGATAAAAAGTCTGCAGTCTGCGGGGGCCCTTAATGCGTAATGGTAAACACTCGACTCTAAGCATGATTCTATCGAAGTACACCGACCACTCACGAAAATATCAGACGTACGGAATCTCGCGATCGTCAACAGTCATTCACTACACTACACGATGAACACATGTGTATTTATCACTAGCTATTTGTGTGTTTTTTGTTATAAAGGTTCGGGTAAAAATATACTGTTACGTATCTTTGTGTTCTGCCTGGTATGTGGGACTCGGGACATTTCCCATACCGAATAAAAAATCCCCTCTATCTCTGACATCTCCTTTCTCCTCGCCATCGCCATTGGACTTCAGGGGGGTAGGAGAATCTAGCTATACAGCACTTTCAACAGTTGTTTCTTCAGTCTCAATTTTGCTACTTCCTCATTTTCTCTTCAGAACTAAGTTTCCTCAGCACCTCAGTGGCGAACGTGCTTCTATTCTATCTTTCCAGGTGTGACAAATCATGCTGAAATGCGAGCATATGAAGAATACGTTATTCGCACTTTCGTTTCTTCCTGTACAGGCTGGGTACTCAGGAGAATCTTCATTTTCGAACCTGTGAAGGTATTCTCTGAAGCACCTGCGTCCAGAGAGCATCTTGGTCAGATAGTAATTTACCTCTCCGTGAGGGAGACTTAAACAAGTGTCCACGCACGGACGTTGGATCCATCTTTTCTGCTTTGAACCTTCTAAGTTCGGCATAAGCCGAGATAAGATGTTTCTCTCGTAGGGGACTCATGAGCTCTTATTGTTTCTTGAAATTAAGTCTTTTAAGTTTTGTGCTCCGCTAATTTCAGGTCGACTGTGTCCATCCACCTAGAGATCTTTTCAAGGAATGTATCAAAAGTGAAGTTGATCTCTTCTAGGTTCTTTGCCAAAATAACTAATCCCACGTCGTCTCCAAATGCTACGAGGTTCACCTACTCCAGTAGAAACATCTTTAGTAGCCTATCATACAAGATGCTTCAGAAGAAACTATTATTGAGCCTTGAGGGAACATTCAAGTGAATTGGAGACGTTCTCTGTATCGTATTTGAGAATTCTTTTTGTGACGTAGCTGGCTACTATCTTCTGTAGATATTTTGGTAAGCCCATCTTGCGAAGAGACACTATAATACAGTCCCATCTCGTTGCGTTTGTTTTGTCAAGCTTCGAGTTGATATCTTCAGAAGCAACCCTCGTAACTGTAGAATTTGAACAACCAAATAGACTAAATATGTGGGAATGCATTATCATATCCTATTGTGTTGAATAATTAATTAATTAATGACATTTCCACTCACTATATTTTTCTCTGTTATATCATTTGTGAAATATCTAAGTTTTTATCTGATTGTCCTACGTAGATTAGGGAATAAACGACGTAGTTTGCATCGAGGCTAGGTAGGAAACTTTGGTAATTTGCAAGTATATACAACGAAAATCCGCTCATAATACTTTGATACTAAACGGAGTAAATGCCGACTAACATGACACCTACATCAGCCAAATGCAGATATTATGAGGAGACACGGTCAATATATGCTGACTGCTTCTAGATAAGGTTCACAGCTTCATGAAGTTTGCTGTGAAGTTTGTCAATCACAGAAGCCAATAAACTTAGAAAGCAAGTCGCTGATTTAGATTTCATTACGAAAACTTCGAGAAGTTCGAGCTAGCCGGGATGTATCAATAGTACAAGATCGGTAACGCAATTATAGAGTTATGTTGAGTGACGGCTTATTTTCGCTATGTTTAGCGCTACAACATCGGAACGATGTTAATGAATTCTGGAAAAAAGAGATAAAACCAGGCAAAAAGTATTCAATTATCGTGAAGATAATAGAAAGGAATATAATAAATAGATATTCAAAAAGGACAATAGAATGTATTATTATAAGGAATTGCTTAAATTCGAATAAATAAAAAATGAAAATATCTTTTTCAAGAAATAGGAATAGGTAAAAACGAGAAAGCATCTTATGTTTTGAAAAGAAAAGAGGGACATCTAATATGGAAAAAAGAAGGGAAAATATATTCCCACAATATTTTGTAGAATTATTGGTAATTTTATACTTTCGCGGTTCACTCGTTTTTTGGCTCTAGAATATCGAGAAATCATCCGATTTCGATGAATTTATTTTAATAATTTTCGTTTTTAAGGCGAATTTATATGAAAAAATATAGGAAACATCTCACTTAAAGATTTTTTTAATTGTGAAAATTCACAATTTTTCAAAGTTAACTTTTAATATTTTACACTAGATAACAATAAGTGATTTTAAAAATATTTTTGTTCATATAACTTTAATGATTACTTAATAAAAAAGGTACAAACGTTCATATGTGAGAAAAGGTCAATTTTAAGAGAAATTGTTATTATTTTTAATTGTAAAAACATGATAAATCAACATTTTTATAATTTTTTTTTTCCAATTTTTCGTTTTTTTTTGTGTGTAAATAATAACAACTTCATTTGATTATTTGAAAAAACAATTATACGTGAATGAGTGCATTTTCAAGAATATTTAAAGCCCTGAAACCAATATAAGTTCTCATTTTTTTTTATTCTTATAATCTTTCCCGTAAATCCATCGTAAAAACGCAGATTTTAAAAAAAAATTCATGAAAATCGGATGATTTTTCGATTTTCTAGATCCAAGGGGACCGTTTTATGAATGAGAAAGTAATAAATTGATAAAGCATGCGTAGTTGGCTTCTTTTACGAGTGGTAGACAGAATTATTGAAGTTATACTTATAGCATCCATATAAATATAATGAATATATAATACATAATATGTTTTCACCTAATGAATCTGCTCATAACCTCCAAAAAGCTGGAGGTGAGAAAATGTTTCGTTCTTTCACAAGGTCCACATTTTCTTTTCTTCTTTTATCGTATGATTAACTGTTTTCCCAGTTTTCAGGCTTCTGATTGTTCAGTGCCTCCAAAAATATCTGTTTAACATATTTTCTTTTAAAACTTTATCTTGCCCATACCAGTTCAGTTGGGCTTATTGCCCAATGATATGGTGCAGATCTAACAACTATTATTCTACTGTTTTCTGCAGTTCTGTAAATTTCATATTCGTTCAATTTCGTTGCATCAAGAAAACAAAAAGAATACAGTTTTTTAATCACTTGGGCGTGTCCAATTTTTCTAGAAGTATCCAGTGATGACTTGCATTATCCAAATATCATTTGAACCATTCTTTCAAAACATCAGTGTTTATGTCCTCATGATAAACACCGGAACGAGTAGAATCAAAAGTCAATAACCTTAACAAAGCCAATGTATGATATTATCATTGATCCATCTTTCATGTAAATACAATATTAACAGTATAGTTTCTCTCTTTTTTCTAGCGAAAACCCATTTCTATCAAAAATTTCCCTGGACTCTGTATTTGTCTATGACTTATCGATTTACTTCCCCTTTGAACCCGCAAAGGTCTGCGTTGAAAATTTAAGTCATTCTATAATTTTTTATAGTTTTATTATAAAAATTATTCCACATTCGAATGCTCTCCTACAATATATTTCCCTCCCCTTGCCACACACCTTTCCTTACGTTTTTTCCATTGATCGAAGCAGTGGTGGAAGTCTTCTTTGGTGAGGGCCTTTAGGAGTTCTGCTGTTTTTTGCTTTACCGCTTCCGTCGACTCAAATCGGGTCCCTTTCAAAGCAGATTTTATCTTCGGAAACAAAAAAAGTGGCACGGTGCCAAATCTGGTGAATACGGCGGGTGTTTGAGCATTAGTTCTCGCAGTGTTGTCAAAACTGATAAATAGTAAGTCTGGTTGACAATTTGACCCTCTGGAACCCATTCAGTCATCACGATACCGTTAATGTCGAAAAAAACGATCAACATTACCTTGAATTTTGATTTGCTCTCTCGGCCCTCACGAAAGCGCTTACACCGCTTAAAACCACGCGCACGAGATAGAGAATTGTCCCCAAAGGCCTCTTGCAACAATTTATAGCACGCAGTTGGAGTTTTTTTCAATCTAACGAGAAATTTGAGATTGACACGTTGTACTTGTTTTTCGTCACAAATGGTTTTCGGCACGAAAAAAAACACGTTTGCTACGTTACCCCGCCCATCTAGGGCGCCCCCTAGGCGCACAGTCTCGTTATTTTATAGCCTCGTATATTTGTGGTATATATATATGCGAACAAACGAATACAAAGAGTTCATTTTGTGGTTTAGGAAAATAAAATTCTAAAAGTAATATTGAAAATAAACATAATATACACTGATTCAAGCTCATTTTCTATATGTGTAAGTTTGTTTCAGGAAAACCAGGTTTGATATGTGTGGAGGGTTGCTACTCCGACGTGTCAGAATGGTGGCAAACGATAAAATCAATGAATTGGAAGAAAATTTTTTGTAAAATTGTAGAAGACGATAAAGAAGAAGCGGGTGGTAACTTTTTAAAATTCAACAACTTTGAGGAAGTCGCATTTCAAAGCAACGGAGTAAAATGTAATCATATGGATATGGGAGAACTATATAAGTTTATGAAAGCTCACGATTTAGGATATATCTTCAAAGAAATTTTTGGAGTTGAAACTAAATCTAGTGGGGAATAGTTTACATTTTTGTCCAATGATATGTGCCTGTAAAATATTGTTTAATAAAAATTACTAATGATATTGAATAAAAAAATTATGTTTCAAAATGATAAATAATAATTATAAGCTGTTGATGATAACTATAAAAGAACCAACTCACGCCGTTAATACTTTTGAATATTACTAGGTATGTCCAGAAATTACTCAGAATTGAACAAATAGTACGATAGGAATTAAATAATGATCCTGTTTTTAATAACAATTAGGTCCCAAAGTGCATTATTGGTATAACCAAAAGTGTAGCTATCACTGGGAAGTCAGGTTGTGATACAATCTCTCATGAGATTTATGGAAGCACTTGGCATGAGACAAGCTCAGCTCATACATAGATGGACCCTCTGCATGTCTTATTCATAAAACGTGTTACTTGAACAGGCGCTAAATACGACTGGTCACTAGTCTTTCAAAGAGAAGCTGGAATCATCACCTAATACAGTAGCTCCGAAACTTTTAAAATACCGAAACATACACATTTTATTGAAGCTTGATCCAAAATAGTACAAATTGGAGAACATGAACATCTGTTAAGTTGGAATTTCTAGAATTGTTGGCGATATTCATACTGAATACACTGTTTACACCAGCACTTTGAATTACACTGTCTGATGTGCGTTTCGATAATCAAGTTATTGTCTTGGTTCTCAAAACGCGTATCAGACAGTGTAATTGTGAATGTTGGTGTAGTGGTGGTGTAAACAGTGTATTCAGTATGAACATCTATTAGAAATATTTCAATTTCAACTGTTAATGGAAAGAATGGAATTGTATAACTATTTAATTACTTTATGTTTATATACAATTTCTCATAGATACATTGTGATAAATAAAGGAAAATGAAGATGACCGTTTTGTATACTCCAGGGTATTTACTCCTACCACAAAACGCATTCGCAGATACAGACTCAAATATGTGTTTTAATACCAATAAACCAATAAACTTTGTAAATATACATATAATTTAAAATCTAGACTGTATCTAATATCCACATCTGTGTCAAAAAAGTAATCTGACAATGATTTCAGCTATTTTACGATACTTTCAGTTGTGACGGTTCTTCTTTTATTTCGTTTTCTTGTCTAATCTTCTATAAGGCTGGACGTTCCTGTTTCAAAATAATATGTTTATCTACTGGATTACGAGATATTAAATAATTCTGCGGAACCCTGGTAATTTTTGTCCGGGATCCTCAAGTTTTGCTGTTCTACGAGGCTTGTCTATAAAATAAGTTACCCACGAATTTTCACAATAAAAAAGATGTTTATTGGCACTGAATAATACAAGTTTGGAAAGCTTAAACCTCCCCCAATTTGTCGGCGTAATCACCGTTCACATCAATGCATTTTTGCATTGTATTATCTTCTTTATGCCTGAGTCATAGAGGTCAGCTGTTCCACCGTGAACATAGCATAAAATCTCTTCTCTCAAGTCTCCGTCGATTTTTAAATCCATACCCCATAATTCAGGGAATAGATGTTAATCACTGGAGGCCAAGTCTGGGCGATAAGAGGGTTCTGAGACAGTATACACCTAACATAGTTGGGAATGGATGAGCGTAATTCGCACCTGGCGTGGGAAACTAACAGAAGTTCCATCTTTTATTGCTAGCAAGACAAGAATGAACGTTGTAGACAGCCGAGGCGGAAATTAAGAGAAAGGGAGCCAAGCTACAGGCCAATCTCGCCAAATCCCACCTAACAGCGTTCCTAGTGTCGGCAGCTCCTTTATAACCTTATTTTATGTGCAACCCTCGAAATGGACAGTTTGCTGAGGTGACATTAAACTTTTTTTTTGTATCCAACTTTATCGACGAGCAAAAATTAGAAGCGAAGACCCGGGCTACCTTATTTTTGCACGGATACCGATTGCTATTTCCCTGAACTCAGTCCCGCAAATTGCTGGACGTTTTATTATGACAGTGCTAGAACTCATACTAGAAACATTTTCAGATGAATGTAACCAATCATCTGAATTTTTTATAAATCACTCTTTAATCGCGAAAGGAAATCTCAAGTTAGATAAATAAAGCGACTGAGAAGGCAAAGAAATATTTTTATTAACTGAAACAAGTTAATGGTAATTTTGATCTTGAATCCTTCCGATCAGACAAAAACAAACAAAACAACCCGTCAACTGATCGTATTCAACGACGATGTAATAAAGACAGAATCCTATCAAATGGCATGACCCAATAACTTCTTTCAGTTTCCGAAGGACAATGAACGTAAATTCAGATCGTGAACACCTTCTGGAGCTTTTGTTTTCACCATCTTATGGAACTGTCAGATCAAAATGTCATACCATGATTATAAATAGATTTGATTGAGGATAAATCGTTGTATTGAATACATGTTATTCACTTTAGGGGAAGAGTTGCTATCTAATATACTTATACAATGGATAAGTGGGAAGAGTGATTGAAATCAGTTGATACTTATCGATAGTAATAAATGAATATTTCATCACTTCACTGTTTATTTATCAATTAAAAAGTGAGTCATAGACAATGATACGAGGTCTGATAATCAAACAATGCTCAAGTAGTTACTTATGTATCAAGGGTACCAGCTCGGTTTGAATAATACATTTTTGTTATTTAATTTCTTTAACATTTTTTTATTTTTACCTGTGATATTTCCTTGACATTATTATCTGCGTTTCTGTAGATAGGGAGGTGAGTAATAAAATATTCAATTTGTTCAAGTCAAAAAATTATTAAACTATAATTTAGAAAACTAAACAACGCGCTTCAAGGAATAATCAATCAATCAATAATCAACTAATTCTTGGTCAAAGAAGAAAAAGTTATGAAAAAATTAATATCACTTTAATAAAAGCGAGGGATGCTTTTTACGACATTTTGAAACCAGCTTTGCGGTTGGTAATCAATAGATTTCCAGTCGGGGGGATGTCCGAATTTTTAATTAGTATAAAAATTGCATAGAAAGCATCCATTGCTTTGGTAATAGTTTTATGAATGTTCTCGTCAGTAAATTTATTCTTATACAAAACATATTTTAATTTTAGTTTGATTACTGATAGAAGCTCAGTGTTTAGAAACCTTGTTTTATTTTTTGCTTTTTAATTCAATTTGCTATTTTAAACCCGTAATATATATAGATGTGTTGATGGTTGCATCTCGATTTTATGCAAAACATACAAAAAGGAATTGATTAATTCTGGGTAATCAGATATTTTGATTAAATTATTGGATTGTCGTCAGTCTTTCACCAGTGTTTTGAGTTTAAATTAATTCTGACTGCTCAAAGTATGGCAACTTGGAGCCAACAAATCAGTTAAAAACAGATGAAACAAATAAAAGCGTGTTAAAAGTAGAAGACTATTTTCGCGACGAAAATTTTCCCCGAGCTTTCTGAGGGCAAAATATTTAATGGTAAATAAAAATATTAATATTCGTAATTTCCACAAATTATGTGAGTATTCATATCAAAGGACAAAAGCATGCCAAACAAAGAAATCTAGTTTGTTTTATTCATGAGACCCCAACCAAAAAGTTTTTAAAAAACAAGATCGCATTATTATTTGAGTAATTGGTGTATTTCGACGCCCAGAACTTTGTTAGTCACATATGTAAATGAACATTAGTCTTTATTATAATGGTGCCAAAAATAAAAGCTGACTGAAAACAAGTTTTTATCAATGTTTATGAAGAATGAATGAAGAGTTTAAAACTTGATAAGAGATTTTTATACGGCCACATGTTTACACAGGAAAAAAACTGTTTTTAACCTAAAGAAAAAACCGCAGTACTTTAAAACCTGGTAGAAAAAGCATATTTGTATAATTGCAAAATATTTGGGGTTGCCAACTCCGAGAGGTACAGCGGTTGTTGATTAAGTCCAACCCTTTAGAGAAAGCTGGAGCTGAACTATGACTATGCTGAAGTGATAAAGTGAATGTAAGAGTACCACAGTTGTTGAAAGATATTTAGCAAAACCTCAAAAAATGTGGATGATGACGAATCAATTCAGGAGAACCCTCCAGAATTATCTATTCTATCTAAATACAACGAAATAATATTATATAAAAGTGAATTTTAATTTGGAATAATTTAATAAAACCGTTTTGTTTTTGTGCGTTTAAAATACATATTTCGAAAAAGACCGAAGTAAGTCAAAAGGTCAAGATTTTATGCTTTTAAACTAAATTTTGATTGAAAGAGATCTAAAATCAAGATAATTTAACGACAAAATCCACAATAATGTACTGATATGACATAAAATTATGGGTAATAGTTTTGTTTTTTCAGATATACCACAAACGCGGCAAAAAAAATCTCATTAGGTCAGACCTCGTATACTATGCTATAGATTACGACAATTGTTATTGATGATACTTCTTCTACCAAATTCAATAATTTATATTTATTTCGTGCAATAACGTGAAATACGTACCAATAGAACTTTTGATCTTTGAAATCCAACATTCTGACTCCAAGTTTTTTATTAGTTCCTTACAAGCGAAATAATCTAAATATTCAGCTATTTTGCACGAAACTTTCTTGCATTGAAGTTTTCTCTTAAAATCTTCTCTGATAAGCGTTTCGTCGAATGAATTCGAACTAGTCCTCAATGAACATTATTTTCTATTATTAAAATTTATCCGTGGCAAGCATTTGGAGCAAACTTTTTTGAACTTCAACAGACAGGTAACGGGTTTCTGGATAATGTAAAAGTTTCACAGAATGAATACTGCTTCATCGAAAGTTGCTTATTAATACATAAAATATCTCAAAAATACGAGGTACATGCAAAAAGTTTATAAAATTGGAAATAATTTTGAACACTATGTGTAATTACAATTCCTAAAAATCGAATTAACTCACACTTTCCACAAAACTAAAACAATTTCTTGAAAGCCTGGTTACGTTCCGAATTTTTATAGAAAATTTAAACAGCTTTTCAAGAGTTTCGCCACCTTTTGGATTTGTCTCTAAAATTTTAGACAATTTCGATAACTTTCTGAATCTTTCTGGAAAGTTCTAACAATATCTCGAAAGTTCGGTGACAGTTCTATAACTCTTTTATACTTTCTAAAGTAATTGAGCAGTTCGCTAACTTCTTTGAGCTTGAATATTCGAAAAATTCCTCAAGAGCTCGATACCTCTTATACTACATAGAAAATCTCGGAATGTGTATATGATTCCACTAGGATACAAAAGACGTATTAAATAGAATGATAATAAATAATATAACGTTATTTTATACGAGGTATTATCGAAGAATATGAATTTATTTGAGGTACTACCTTTGATTATAAATATGCTTATCACAAAGTTGAATTCTTTCTACTTTATTTCGGCATAGCTTTTATCAACACTCTTTGAGTGATTGATCTTCCCAATATGAGAAACGATTTGAGAAAGCTGCTCTTTTAGCACATTTTATACTCTCAGGAACAGTAATGTGGTGAATCTGGGAGACAAAAAAAATAACGGACAATGGCTTTTTCTTCGTACCTCATTTTCACAAATGTTTCAAGTCAATACTGATGATCTCCAGAGATACATGTTGTCACCGACTCTCTTTCTCCTATACACCGAACTACTCGACAAAACTCGATATATACATAGCTTCGACGAGGATAGTACTCTGGTGTAGTCGTTCAAATAAGCCGCTCTAATAAACTCATCTAACACCAAAATCTGTAAGCAGGAATAGATCACCACCATCAATACACATTTTGAAAATCTTCTGAATTGGGGTGGGTAATCTGCAACTTCGCTTGTTAGGCTTTAAGGTAGGAAGTAATAAGTCCTGGTGGCGTGGCCGAATTAGCTAAGGCAACTTCACGGAAACTTAGAGCCCTCTTTGAGTCCAAAAAGCTTTATACCCCCAGCAACTTCTAATCCTTTACAAGGCCCAAATCAGACTGTCTTGGAGCATAGCCTTAGGATACTCGACTCGGAACAATTCGACTTATAGGTGACCCAGAGCTGACCTTGGAAAACTTGGACAGCTTAGAGCATAGAAGAAACGTCGCTGATCATACTACACAGCAGATGCTGTTCCGAGCTATCCAACATGTGGTGGTTATTAATCCCGAACGTCAAACATACTATTACGAACTGAAATGAACTTAAGCCGAGAACAAAGTTGATAGAAATCAAATGTTTGTGAAATATTAAAAAAAAAGCAATTGAGAAGTGGTTTTTGTATATTCAAGAAATTATGTACACCAACAAGGTGTATACTAAAATAAGTTTCAAGATTGTTTATTATAAGATTAATATAAATTGCTACCCAATATTTTACTGTTGATAACGAAGGAGCAGTCTCCTTGAGGGGAGTATCTTGTTCAGCTTTTATATTGGTGGGGCCAAGACCTTTTAATTAGAAGTGTTTCATCACATAACGATAACCAATTTTTTCAATGTTTACAAACGTTCACTATTGATGGCTATTAAAGAAATACTAAAAAATGTGGGATATTCAAACTTGAAACATATGCTCTATAGTTTGTTTTCTTTCTGATAAAGTGGTATTTTTAAAGCAACTACTGCCATCTCTCAGTCAAGCCAGGTACTTCTGGGACAATCCGTTTGTACATAATTGTATTGATTCCATGTACTAATATGATAAAAAAATCAAAATCCAAACGACAATCCTTACAAACTAAAATTTATATAAACAATGCGTGCAATGATTGTCGCATTTTACCCTTAAGATATGACGTCAAATTATCAATTACATACTTTTTAGTATCTGCAAAAGACCCACCTCTCGCTGCCCTTTCATCTCCGTTCTTCTCTATGAATACAATCGAATTCAATGTTAGTATTGTTTTCAATTTCTTTCTCTATCACTGTGGCTCCACAAAATACGTTGTTGTTCCTAGCGTGAGGAGCGTTAATCAAATCTCTCCCTCAACGTATCGCTCTCCGGCGAATGTAATGAAATGAGAATAGCACCCTAGAGCTCTGTACACCATGATGTACATGTATAAAAATCGTTCACAAAACTTGAAATTATTATGTTTTATACGCAAAATGTTTTGTACGAATTCATAAATATAAATTATTTTTTTAATTTGTAAACAGAACTTGCGTATATTGTGTACATATAGGTACATAAACATAAAGAAAAGTAGTTCGTATAAGAATTATTACTAACGAAACCCAAATATACAAACCGCATATTTTGCATATTATACGAAGATTGCTACTCAAGTTTTGAGACAAATAAAAATAAATATTTATTCTTGGATATGGCTCTATTGTTTTTCAAAATATTCTCTATTCAGATCAATACACGTTTGAATGCGTTTGAACCAATAGTCCATTTCGATTGAGGTACCTCCAAAACATGTGATTTGGAAGCATCAACCGCTTGTTCAGATGGTAAAAAATGTTGACCATGTAATGTATTTTTGATCTGCAGGAATAAGAAGAAATCATTGGGTGCCTATCAAATATACTGTACGGTGGATGACCCATCAATTCGATGTTTTTACTGTTTTTGTTTGAACTGATGAGCTGGCATTGTCGCGGTGAAGAATGATTTGTCTTGTGCGATTGGTTTTGCTGATTTTTTCGAACTCAATATCCCAGCCTATTTTAGAAATTGAATGGGGACTGGATGTTGAGTAACGACAGAAAAGAGAAGTCATCTTGGCTGCTCTGGATTTTTGATTGTAGTGCCTGCATTTATGTCAGAAGTTGCATGGACACTTGTCTGCTACCATCAGTTTTAATCAACCAGAATGACCAATATCTCATACACCCTCTGAAATTTCATAACTACGCTGCTGATTACGTAACCGATAAGACATCTCACCTTAGATCAACTCTTAGCCTATGCCTTAAGTCCAATTTCACAAGTGGAATTTAAATGTCAGTTTAAACTACAAATACGGTTTTTTTTCACTTTTTATACATGGCGTTTAATGATAAACTTCGGTTTAAACGTTACTCAGCGATTTGGGGATGGTTTAAACTTTAGTTTGACATAAAAGGGAGGATCCGAACATAACTTTTTCAAATTGTTAACATTATAGAAGGTTTTGGTAGTATTAGTGAAGGTTTGCACTTTATATTTGATGAACTCGACGATGACGATGAAGAAATTGTCGACTCGCCTAGAAAACAAGAAGTTATTCGTTCTAAAGTGAATCTCTAAATTGTTCCACATTTTTTAAATCTGTTGTGGTTCAATCGAAATCACGACCAGTTTTGTTATTTTCATCATTCCCTTGCCAATTCCTCCCAATTTTTCTCCTTTTAATTTCTTTTCTTTGTATTTCTTCAAAAAGCACTACTGCATACAAATTGCAAAATACTGTTTGTTCTTTGCTTAAAATAGACTTTAAAGCATAATTTAAACTTTAGTTTGATCGTCATTTTTACCCTAGGTTGTGAAATTGGCCCTTAATTGAGCTGATACGAGTAACCCCAGACACATTCTGCCCGATACACCAGAGGGTTAGAGGTTGAATAAAGTAATTGCCTAGGAGAATCCTGAGTAGAAATGATGACTGAAAACTGATTAACTGTTCCATTCTCTTACTAAAAAGTTCCTATAGTTTGTTGTTGTCAAATTTTGTTCGTGGATGCTATTTTATCTATGAGATTTGGTGGTACTAGCTATGCTCTGCAGGTTTACCCTCAAACAAATTGGTAAGCACTACCTTCAGCTTCGTTTTGATTAGTGAATACCGAAAATTAGTTATATATTACTGATTTTATTATTTATAAATTTTTGAAATCATTAAACTGATACAATGTACTTATTTTTCAGTTTCCATTCCATGTCGAAGTATTGGCATTGCGCTCCTGGTTAACTATTAAATCAATTCATCTTTGAAGATCTATATTTAATGCTGAAGAAGTAATACTAGTGATTTGAACCTAATCCCTCATTACCGAAAACAGGGTCACACGATATATTGAAATATCTATATTTCTTTCGATGTTAATATATGGAAAATCTAATATTTTGAGAAAATCAATCTTAAATTGAAGCTACACATTTCGGTTTACCTTCTAAAACCAATTTTAAAAAGGACTCGATCCGTCTATTTCTCGTATATGCGTCTTATACTTGAGAAGTGGTCATAGAAATTGTAAGTCTCAATATGCCTATACTCAATATTATCGTTTCTATAAGAGAGCAATGGAAACCATGAATTCAATCAAAAGAAAGACACATGTTTATATGAAATGTTCTTTTCAAAATAACTCACAATAAATCAACCCTACAAACCTTGTATACGCTGAACGAAGTAAGCATAAAATCGATATATTATACAGAATACCTAGCCTTACCTGCAATATTATCGGATGCATTACTCTCTGAACCATGTAAAAAACTTCTCTTTGATCTAGAATACTCCTTTTGCTGAGAAGTTAGTATGAGTTCACTGTATTGTTCGGTGTGGTTATTAATGAATTCTTTAGCAGTTTTAGGTATTTCGGATAGTTTAGATACATCTGAAAAAGAGTATATTCATTTTTTTCTATTTTCAATTAGCTGAAAAGTTTTATATTGAAGTATAGGGAATAATGAACCTATACAAACGCCGCTTCCAATCTTACAATCAAACGACTCCAGCTCCATCTGCAGATTTTCTTGGATTAACTCATTGAAGTGAAAACTGATTTTATGTAGTGGAGGGAAACAGAAACAATCACCTGGAGCAAAATTAGGCTAATAACGTGTCGATAATGTGTAAAGGAAATCCTACATTCGTTATCGCCATATGAAATCCGTTAATTATCTTGCCACAAGTTCAGACATTTATGACGAAAATTTTCACACAAATAACTTAATACTATTGAATGAATTTTTAAATGACTCCCCAGTATGTCGTAAAGAATATTATAAACTTCATCCTGAATGTAAGAAAACGATTAGCATCACTTTGATTGTTAAGTGACTCTACCGCAGTTGTTCCGGTTGAAATTCATCCTCACTAACTTTTGTAGGTCCAATTTATGGAATGCTTTAAATAATGCACCGTGATAATCAAATTAATAGTATTAAAATAATGAAACGATTAACAAAACAGAATCTCTTTATTATTTAGCTATTTATTTGGTTTAGATAATACATATATTCTAATATGAAAAAAAAGTAGAATCATGTAACAATAATGAAATAGTATAAAAAAAACATTTTGGTTGATTGAAATAAAATATTGAATTTTATCCGTAACTAATATAATAATTATAGAGATATAATTAGATCAATAAAAATAATAGAATAATAAAAAAAATATTTCGGTTCATAAAAATAAAATATTGAACTTCATTAGCAACTAATATAATAGTTATAGTCATATAAAAATATCAATAAGAATAATAAAATAATTGAAAATAAAACATTTTGGTTCATAAAAATAAAATATTGAACTCTATCCGCAACAAATATAATAATTATAGTTTTGTTAAAATATCATTGGTAATTAGCTTATGCAAGCAGGTACAGAAATATATCAAGTTCTTAATAAAAAATAAAAATCTAATAAGATATTAAGGATTGCACAGCTTTTCACATGAATATAATCAAACGTCAGTCACAACTTTGATAATTTCTTATACAGTAAGTGTTTAACTTCAGATCTCAATCCCATAGACCATATTATAAACGTACCGTCCATAAGAGATGTTCCTCCTTCTCTACACTCCATAGTCCAATTGGTACCGTTGAATATATTGAAAGTCATATTGCATGCAATTCTTTACACATATACACATAAATGTTAGAATTCATATTCCACTTCATTTCAAATTATCAAATCACAAATAGAAATTTGTTGAATTTTCAGGCTTTTGCTTTTAGTGTTTATAGTAACTGTATATGTGGTTTAGTGATTAATAGCATCCAGTTCCCAAGAACTTGAGATGTATACATACAAGGTTATTCCTCAGAAGTGATACTTGCAATAGATGTAATAAAAAGCAATATGCGATGTAAAATTTGTCTTGCGCTATTGCGATAACAAATAAAACGGAATTGGACATTAAACTCGGTCCAAGCTGCGTGTATTTTCGATTATTACCACTTTGTATGCTTTTAATAAATAAAGGAAATCATCTCAATATTATACGGTATTTGAAAGAGTTATTTATTGGAAAAAACAGAATTTCGTGGAAAGGAACCATGTGAATTCTGTTGTACCATGACATCTAAAACTGTACAAATTAACCATTGTGTTCTTCTGATAGAGCTTCATTTGACATAAAAATAAATTTACCTTCTAATATTTTAAACATATAGAAAAAATGTAGGAACTTTTTTGTCCTTTTAATAACTTGTAGTTTAAAATAGTGATAATGCCAATGAAGTTTATTTTCATTATTTGAATTAATTCAATATATATGTAAATAAATATATAAAATAGAGATTTCTGTTATTCATATGGTTTTCCATATTTTCTCTAATTACACTTACCAATTAAAAATGGATCCGCTCGTAAATTTTCGATAAAATTTTCTGTTAATATTCCGAAATGATCATTCGAGAATAAACGATTTTGTTCACTTGTGGATAATTTAAATAAAAATATAATAAATATTGATGTTAACATTTTGTACTTATTCCAAACTATTGAAACTAAAACTATATTATAAATTTTCTTCAAGTTTTTGGATATTTAGAAAAAAAGCACATAAGAATAGCCAGAGGCGTGCATTGCCTTTTACTAAAATAGGATCAAGCTGATATAGATAATAGTGAGAATACAAGGGCTTTTCATAAAATTAGGAACGTTTCAGAATTCGATAGAAAATTGTCCTCATCCACTTCTACATAGTTACCAAATACACTGAGGCAAACTTTGAAATTATTTTGACATAGAGTCCCGCCTTCTACTATTTCAGAAACTAAGCTACGAACATATAAAAATCTGTAGATTTCTTTAATTTCTTATTTATTAAAATATAAAATAAGTAAACCATCCATTTGACTGAATGAAGAATTTATTGATTATGGTTATGTTAGGTTAATTGTATAGCTGGACATTATCATATGGAATTAGAATTTTGTTTATCATTTTCTTTAACACATGATTTTTTTTGAACTTTTTCCATACAACGATATATATGATTCTCATCAGTACTTAAGGATCTGCTTTAAATCATTTTATAGTAACCGGAAAAATCACAAGAATTTATCTAACTAAATATAATTTTCTCATAAACAACCTTCCGTTTTTTACATTTTGAATATTATTAAGTATTTTATCAAATCCTTTAGTATTTTGTACAAGCGCTCTATTTAACCCTACACTTCATATACTTATCCTTACAGTTAATTGATAGGAATGCAAATCTTCAGGGTAATTTATGTATGCCTTCAAATCAGATCGGCTAGGAACTAACAGAACCTGGAGCAGAATCTCGAAGAAGTGAACTTAATTCATGAGAATCGAGTTCTACCATACGAAAAAGCAAGAAAGGTAGCGATGCTCCTTGGTGGAATGACTCTCTGTCCCAAGTTAAGTTCCGAGACACGACATCTCTTTTATTAGAGTAAAGAGTATTGAGGATTAGCAGAATTACAACGAGAGAGGAATTGGAAAAGCAAAGCGGCAAAGTTTTATGAAAGTCTGCAAAAATGTTGACATTAAACCACCGACTGCTAGACTCCATAAGTTTTTGGCGAAAGTTAAAATTAATGCAACTATGGCACTGAGAAAACCAGATTGCAGCTTCAGGAAAGCTGAGGACTGCTCTTGTTAAAAACTCACTTTCCAAGAAACGACTGTACGTGTTCAGGAAACAACTTGGAGACTTAGCATAGCTACGAGAGAAACTTCAGCAGTTTACAAAATAAACTGGACTATGAACATCTTTCAATTGTTCAAGTCAAAAAATCTTACTCATTTTATCCACCTTAATCAGAGCAGTTTAGAGTTAGGATATAAATATACCAGAGATATGTAGAAGGGCCAAATTCACCTTCATGACAAGTAGGAGAGGGGAACACCAAACATCCCAAATCAGTCTCACATACTCTATGATAAGCTTTGCTTGTTGTATAGATACATAGAATAAGAAGAAAAATTAAATTTCCCTTGTCCTTCCTCATCTTAAAGAGACATATTGCAAACAATGAATGAATTAAGTATATAATTAGATCAAAATTAAAAACAGATAATGCGTCAACAAGATTCAGAGGATATATTTTAACTCATCAATTTTTTTCAGTTAGATCAATATATTCCATCATATAAGATTGATTTTTCCAATTTTTCAACGGTCATATGGTTATTATCGATGTTTCAGCTCTTCATATTCAATTATTATACCTTTATCAAATATATTCAACAAAATCATTTCGATCATAATTGTTCATATATTCAACAATGTCGCTAAGTTGCCTACTAGGTAGGACAGAATATGACAGACAATACTTGATATATCAAAAAAGAAGAAGAAATTCTGATTATTTAGAAATTGATCGGGGATGTTTATAATAATATTAAATATACAAGTTGTAAAGCGTGTTTCATAAGCGTTATTAATCAAAATGTCTTTGAAAACTGGTGGAGAAGTTGATCCTATTAAAAACGAAAGAACTGGTAACGTAAGAGAGGTTGGATCACAAGCTATTTGGAGCTTATCCTCATGTAAACCAGGTTCGTATTTATTAAGTATTTCCTTAATCAATTACTAAAAATATTTGTGTAATTTGAATTTATATATTTTTTTGATCACTGATGATTTCTAAATATTTTCTGTAGGTTTTGGAGTGGATCAACTTAGAGACGATAGAGCAGACACATATTGGCAGTCCGATGGACAGTTACCTCATTTGGTAAACATTCAATTCCAAAAAAAAACTACTATTAGTGATATTTATATATATACTGATTACAAATTGGACGAGAGCTACACACCAAGTAGAATTTCTATAAGAGTAGGGACTCATTTTAATGATATACAAGAAATTGAAGTTGTAATGTTAACTGAACCATCAGGTAATATCAAATGTCTGTTGAACTTATTAATACTTCTTTCAATTTTTTTAAACATTCCCATACATCATGTACTTTCATTGATAATAGCTAGAACAAAGTTCAATTTCAAAACACATACCCTAGTTTTTTAATAAATTTTTAAACTGTTTTAGGTTGGGTGCATATACCAATTAAAGACATTAGGGATAAACCAATAAGAGTTTTTATGATACAAATAGCTGTAACTAGCAACCATCAGAATGGACGAGATACTCATATGAGGCAAATCAAAATACACAGTCCCATAGAAAACCCAGGAGTACCTATAGATAACTTTTTGAATTTCTCCACTATAGAATTTCAACAGCATGCTACAATAAGATAAAATAAGTGGACTTGACAAAAAAAACATATAATTGTCATTATTTTCTTTTAATTCGAATATAGAAAAAATACTGTGATATGTTCTCATTTATATTGTTTTTTACATTAAACAATTTGGTATTATTTTGGATTTTTTGTTGAATCCTGTATCTACATTTTTCTTTAGCTAGCTGGAAACACAGGCAATTATTGATGAAAAGTAGAAAGAAACTAATTTATTAAAGTTGGATATACTTAACTGAATAGGGAACCACCACTTCCCACATTACAGTTAAAAATTGTGACATTGTGAAAAATCAATACACATAAAATTTTCATTGTTAATTGCTAAAGTAGGGGCTAACAACCCTTCATGGGACCCGAAATCTTCTGTGCTATCTGCTACAGAACAATGGAAAAGCTACTGAAAAAGAAGGTATATAGGAGAAAAATCAATTATTAGGACAACCTACAGGAGCTGAGGCAGGCAAAGACTCTCCTGGGAAACTATAACCAGGGAAGATCTGCTGAATGTATCAACCCAAGTAAGAACATTCTACAAATACTATCAGGGCACTTTAGTCTCGATAGACAACTAAAAACGTTAGACTTAGCAGATAAAGCGATATGCAGATTTTGTTGCACAGAGAACAAAACTTCTATCCACATTATCTCAAAGTGTGAAAGAATACACCTGGGTGCGTATGAAATAGAAGACAAAGATCTCTGCCAGCCAAATATAAAATTAGGCAACATTGCAAGAATGTAACTCAGAGGTACAACCTTTTGTGTAAATATCTCACTGCTCTTGATGGAAACCATTAGGATCTCTTAATCATATAGTTAGTGATACAAAGAGTGACTAGTTTTACCCTCCATTAACGTATCGTCTCGGATTACCTAAATTTTGTCTTAATTAATGTGACTGTGAAGGACCATAAATTTACCTACCTAATTTCTAGTTATTATTGTATTCATTAAGATTCAGTACTTAAGAGTTGTACACTAATCGATCCTAATGGAAACCAACATCATAGTTTAAGTGATTCCAAGTGTCCCTTAGATACTTGAAGTTCCATTAACGTATCAAATTATTTAATTATAGTACGGTATTCGGATTATTGGAACAATGTTCAATTCATTATTTTCTTGCTCAACAAATAGTTTCTTCCAAAGTAGTGAATTGAGTTTTTTAACTTATGTATGTTAACCTACCAACATGAGATTGTTGTTGGTTATAAATTAAGAATTAAAATTTTTGTTATTAAGTAGCAAAGTAGTTTTTAATATGAAGAATATAGTCAACCATCATTGGTTAGTCCGAAAAAACATTACACCGTCTGCACGGTAGTGCAGGGAGACTATTAAGTTGATCCTAATTATATAATTGCGGCTATTTTTTTGGGTAGACCTTTATTCTTAATCATATACTGACAAATATTTCTAAAAATTTTAATCTTGTACTTATCCTGCAACATTTATTAGTAAGTGTACCAATAAATAATGAAATTACAAGTGATGAACTTGGAACTTTCATTGGTTTGAAAGTGTCTTGGAAATCATGTTTAGTCCTGGAAATATCCTGAATTTTTTTTAAAGGAAAACCTGTAAGAACCCTGATAATCCTATAGGCCATTATTTCATATCAGCAAATCAAAGACAATCTCCAAATACTAAATTTTTGTATTTAAAATCACCTGCTCCCCAAAAAAATGTATAAAACAATTTATTGGTGCCATTTTTTTATTAGATAATCATTTTATAAAACTTAAAATAAAATTCTATCTATTGTGGTGCTCTTCCACGCCCGAATCCCTGCCTGAACTCAACATCAGCTGTTCCTGGACCAACATCAGCTTTTTTATCAGCACCAGGACCACCGGTTGTTCTTCTGTATCCAGCACGATCTTCTGATGGTTTGGAGCCTTCTGACCGAAGAGCTGCGGGCCTAGGACGTGTAGTTTCCGCTCTTGCAGGGCGTTTCAATGTTGAAGGCACAATTTCAGGTGGTAAATGCAAGAATGTTCGAAGATATTCAATACCTGCATTTGTTAAGTACCTAAAAAATTTACTAACATCAAATATTTTCCCAAAAATCATTAGACATGACTTCTGAACAAAAGCAAACTTTTTATTCTACATATTTAAAAAAAATTTTTGAATATGGTTGATAATATATCATTCCCATTAAAAACAAGATTTTAATACTCCTAAAATACATCAGGGCTATTATGTTTGAATTTACCACTAAATGCACTGGCTGATATAAAATTAGTTCTCCAAAATGATATCTCATGTGTGGATGATGTAGCATGTGTGGATGTCTATCATTTATTTTGTAAACAAATAACAACTGTTATAAATATTTGGCAATATACACAACTCTTTAGCAGTTGGTTCATTAGAACTCGCATAATTAACGAGTTGAAATATTTTTTACAAACTTTCCAATGTATTAAAAGGGTGAATTTGTTCCTCAGAATCCCTACCAATCAATGCATCAAGAGAATTTTATCAGAAGTGTGCCATTTGCTACATTTTCTTCAATTGATGTTTTATACAATGGAATCTCTGTAACCTAAACCTCGTTATGTCCCAATCCTCAGTAAGTAAAAAAAATACTATTCCCTTCCACTGAATCTCTAAATATGTGGTATCTCAAACTATTTAGCCTTTGTAACCTGAACAAAATGTGTAATTCTTATTTCAAAAATGTTACATATTTGAAGAACAATTTGAAAACAAATTATCATGGACCTTCTTTCTTATTTAAGGAATTCCTTTAAAAATGAATGGAAGTCAATAGAATTTAAAAGCTTTTTACAAAAATATGAAATGTTTTTAAAAGGTAGTGAAATTGCTGCTAACATGTTAAGAATACAACAGCACATAAGCACAGATTTCTTATAACTTATGATTACCAGAAGGATTGAATAATCAAGTTGTTAAAAAAATTAACAAGCAAAAAAGTTAATGGATTATGTACAATAAGATAGTAAGTAAACAACCAATTGCATAAATGTGTATCCATTTTTTGTAAGTTCATTATTATTTGATATAATAGAAAATAACATCACAATGTTTCTATGTATTCAGTAATGATAGAGGATCTTTACTCAAATTGTGTAGAATCTACATAAGTTTGTTTATAGAGAATGTAATGAATAGTTTAAGAATAAAAGTAATAGAGATGGACTTACCAATAATAGTGCCTCCATGCAAACTGTTCCTTTACATATCCTTTTGATTTTAAAGATTGTAAAGCTTTAATAACCTGAAGATTGGGTATGGTATCTAGTTCAGGATGTTTTGGTGCATGGTAGTCTTTTTTCGCTACCATAACACCCTCCTTAAAGAGGTATTCATAAATAGCCACTCTGTTCTTTTTTGGCATCAACATTCTAAAAAAAACGAAGCAAATAATGTCCAAAGAGCAAATTTAAAGGTTATAAAATAGGAAATATTAATGTTTCAAACAAAGTACAGAAATATACACTACAATTACACTTATATTACTAACATGTACTTTTAACACTTACTTTGAATAATTAAATTGAAAGATGTTATAAATTAAAATAGATTTTCAACATTACTTACTTTGAACACTGTTTTCCAGGTTGTCAAAAGTCAAAAAGAGAGATTTTATAAGAGAAAAGAGTTTGTTATTGAAAGAAGAATGGCTGTCAACGTCAATGCTTAGTCAATTTTTGGCGAGTAGTTTATGTTAGATTGGTAACTATTGGCTTCGATACAAGCTTTCAGAATTTTCACCGTAATATTTTATGATTTATTTAAAATATAGACATACAGGAGTTTATTAAAAAGAAGAACCTGAGAAAAAATGATATATTTCAAGATTATTTATAAACATTTTGCCACTGAAGATGTAAATAATCTTTTTTGTTACTCCTTATCCTCGAATCCCCAAAACATTGGAGAGCCATTTTCTGTTCAAAGTAAAATATAAGTTTCCAAATGGACAGATTGAAAAATCAGCACCACACATATTTACCAACAAAACGGAGATAGAATGCATTAAACATTAATTAGATGTTAAACATCATGTTTCCACTATTTACTTTAGTTTACATGGGGAATAGTTATTTATGTTATTAGTCCGTCAATGGTACCTGGGATGTAATATGGTAACGATTTTATATGGGTTGAATATGAAGCGTCATCGGGATTTCTAGCAAAAATGACTTGAAATTTTCGTGGAAATAATTAGACTATGGAGTCTATTTAATCTTTTATTTAACTTAAAATGCTTTTATCTAACACATTCTATTTGGAATAACCCTAACATCTTCTAAATTATTCTCGGAAAAACATTCTCTCAAAGTTTTTAAGGCTAAAAAGAAAAACAAGTTATGCAACCCTACAATAAATTAATCTTAAGGCCTGTTTACACAGATTTTAGCGTATTCTAACAGAAATAAATAGCACAATTTTTAGGTTACAATTCATTTTCCTTAACTTAATATGTCATGCTATGTAGATGAATAAATGTATATTTAAACAACTTGAATTATTATGGAATTGGACATAATACTATATTATATGTCCAGCCAATCCGACAACCAGATTCTAACTATGTGTAAAAAAGTGCCTGCAGTCAGTTTAAATGTAAATGTCAAATATGTGTTAAGTTTTAAAAGTGTAATATTTATTTTTGTAATGAAATTTTATTGGGAATAGAAATATTTATTGTGCAAGCGGTGAGATTATGTTAACATTTTACAACGGTAGAAGAAATTACAGCACTATTGTAAAAAGCTTTAAAGGTAAATTATTTTGAAGGTTAAGTGTTATCAACACAATCCTCAGATTATTTCATATGTACTATTTTTTCAAAGTTTATCATTAATATAGTAGTTTAAATATGTTTAGAAAATTATCTGAATTCTAATAGCAGACAAATTTAAAAATTACTTTTTATAGTCACAGAAAAAAGAGTGATATGGGGTTTATCTATGTATTATCAATGAATAAATATAGCCAAAAATGACGATGATGCGTTTAGGTACGTTTTTATATAATTCTATATAATATATGCCCGCTTTTATACTTACCTAGATGTTTTTTTCTTGTTTTAAAAAATTTTTTAGAAATTTAGGGGTTCACATTTAAATATGACATACTGAATAATTTTCTTGCTGATAGTATTCATATAAATTTCTAGAGAATGTATGGGATTATTTACATTTGCTTGTAGTGTAAATTAAATGAACACTAAAAATAGCAAAATAAAGCATATATTCTATATTGCTCATAATTAAATGCTTTTATATTACTTGCTAATTAACAGTATTACATTGCTTGAAAACATTCATTTCCCTCGTTTTTTATACTTCAATACATTGAGAACAAAATTCTGAAATCTCACCAAAGTTTATTATTCAGTTTAAAAACAATTAAGTTTGAATTCTATATTGGTTAGGGTGGGTCAAAAAAAACAATTATTTTTTTTACAAGTGGCGCTGAAAAATGGCTTGCTAGACAGCATAAAAAATTCCAATGAAATATTAGCTTTTAATTTTAATAGCTTTAATGTCCAATAGTATAAAATTAATTCTTATAATTAATTAATTGTACAAAAAATATTCTTTCAAGTTGTTAAAGAGCATTGAAAAAATTACTCTACTTATTTGAAAAATAACAGTTGAAAACTGAAATAAATAAGTATTTTATTACTGATTGGACATTTTTTTGTCTAAAATTATATTTGTAATGAAAATTTTCTCAAAATTATAAATTGAGTTGAATTTTTTATTATTATTTAATCAAAAACCCTTAAAATCAGTACAAGTAAGAGTTTGATGATGAATATTTATTGAATGCTTTTATAGAGCAGTTCATTTTGTACAAAAAATTTGTATTGTGCTTTTTATAATTTTTCCCAAAAAAATCTTCAATATCATTTAAATGGTGAGGCTTAGAGAAAATATATAAGATACCTTTTTTATATAAATTTCCTAAAAAATTCCCCAACAACATTTTTCTGTTCAAGCATTTAATGATGAGGTATGAATTTTTTTCTATAGGACTGGAGAAAAGATTCCTCGATGTGGAGAATATACCTATTAAAATTAAGAGCTTTAAATTGCTAGATTTGTGAAATTAAATCGAGCTATTATCAGTAATATAACATAATAGAAAAATATTACTTCAAATCAAGAATAAAACATTACATTTTAATATAAGAAGTATGTACATGAAACAAACTTTGTTATCTATATATATTCACCAACTATTTGCATGTATTTAACATAATTATACATAGAACTTGGTCCTGAAATTTATTGAAAAGGTGAAAATGTCAGTTGTAAAACCTTCAAAACAAATACTTGTGATTAAATCTCTATATCTCTAATGTTAACATACTCTAAAATTATTATTTTATTGAACATGTCATTTTATATAAACCATGTTTTATACATTCCCTCTACTTGAAACCAAAGTATTTAGTACAAGGTCTGTTCACTTTCTCCCCCTTTATTTGCTCTAGCCCTCAGCTTTTTGTTTGCGTGCCTGGGTCACCAAGCCCCTTTTCCATTATAAAATTAACAGAAATGAAAAAGATTTGTTGAGTGACACTGGGCGAGACAGTAGATGTCAAATCAGATACTAGCAGATGGCAAAAGTGATTCAAGGAGTGTCTTTCAGTTCAAGGATAATTCTGACTTTGTGCAAATATATAAATGAATCCAGAAAACGATTAATAGGATTCATGAAGAAAATGATAAAAATAAAATTCACTTTTTAATTAACAACGTTGATGAAGATGATTTCATAAATATATTTACATCAGCAGGATTTATAGGAAATTGACAAACACAGATTAGAATATTTTTGTTTAACATTAGATCATTCTATTTTTTTTATAAAGACTATAGAAATTTTACGATCTAATTTAAATATGCGAAATAACGTACAAGGCTAGAAAAAAATTTATATAATGACATAATTTGCAAATGAATCAAGTTACAGTTCTCGATTTCTCACATTGATTGTCACTTTGAGAGCATAGTTAGGTGTAATATAAATACGTCATAATAATAATAACATGTTCATTTTTAATATTGTAAATAATGTCTTTTTCCTCATAACTTAACGATTTGTTTGTTTTGATGTGCAAAGTGTAGTTTTGTAGACAGTAGTAACAGAAATTTGTTATTAACGTTTTGTTTCTAAATTTGAGGGATGAAAATATATCCACGAAAAACGTTATTTTCATAGAAATCACACATCTTCCAGAGGTCAGTGTAATTGCATTTTATTTCATTTATTTCATCTATTCATCATTTTATCCAATTAGTATTCGACTGAAAAAATCACAAATACCAACAAGACAAGACATAGGAAATACTAATATACAGTATAATTGAATAAATTTAAGAAATCCGATATAAAAATCAATCCAAGCTTCTATTCATCCTTTACCCACACGAAATATATGATATCTGAATAATTCTAGATAACAATGATCCATATTGATATATCTCATTATATAAATAAATATTTTTATATATACAGTGCTCAAGTGATGTATATTGTAATGTTTTTCTTCTGATTTATTTAAACTATTTAAACGGTGAGGTGAATACTTACAATAAAAAAACAATATAATAGGCACTACTTACTACTTAACTATTTATCATAATTATCCACTAATACTTACCATTCACTAACTTTATAAATTATAACTTGCTCGCTGATAAATAAACGAGTATTTATACAAAAAGAATTTCTCGATAAATCGGTTCTAGAAAGTAAACCAACAAATAAAAGAAATTGATTCTACAAAAACAATATTAACAAATCGTCGCTTTAAATACAAAACATCTAAACAGTATTTTCTTCGCATCCGCCAAACTTTAGCCTTCTCCATCATAACCGAACAGGACTGTCTTCACGGTTTATTTCGTGAACGACTTCGTAGGAATATAATAAGGAATAAAAAGTGTGTGAAATATGAGTACTCCAAAGAAGTTGGAACCACACTCTGAAATTTTGAATGTTGATATAGGGCCGAAAATGAAATTCTTGAAAATTGAAAAAAAAAACTATTTTGAAGCTGGTACTGCATTTTAATTTGGGATTCTGGCAGTGGTTCCTAAATATATCGCAAAAAAATAATTTTTCGTTAATTATCAAGTCTGAGCTCTCATTACACTTTCGAGAAATCGCGATTATAATCTTACTTACCTCTTACCTCTTATTAATAACACCAAATACACTAAACTATTCACCAACACTTATTTTTCACTAAACTATGAACTTATCACTAAATGCTTATACACTAATTTATTCGAATTCACAGTTTTTATTATTCCGATTTGTTCACTATGACATCCAATTATTTACTAACTTCCTAACAGTAATAACACGATGTAATTATCCTATAAAAGCTGTACAGAGGATGCCGTCTTATAACCTTTGTACCACGCGCGTCCACCAAACTTTATATGCTATTAATATTAAAGAACGGAGGCACATGTGCTTTTAATTCTTGAGATCGACATGAAGTGATCCTCATTTTTTGAGCCAAGTCATCAAGCCAAACTTCCCAAATTCCGAAAAAATCAAGAATGGGAAAGTCAAAGATGCATTCTGATTTGTTTTTATTGGTTAACCAAGAAACTGTCCATAAAGATTTTGTGTCTGAAGGCCAAACAGTAAATGAACACTTTCAAAGCGAAATTGTATAAAAACTCTTGTGATACCAAATATGAAGAATATTTGTATCTTGCATCATTACGATGCGCCATGTCACATTGTAATTTCAATGAACCGATTTTTATTTGTAAGTTTCCATGATTTTTCCTTTTCCTTGAATTGAACAATCTTTTGTAGCGACATTTTGCTACATAAGAAAACGGTTGTTCAATTCAAGAATTGGTTTTATCACTCAATTTTCGAACCTCGTATACCTTAAGTTTTCCAAACTCCAACGATTTTCCTCTTTATATAACATGATATTTTTATTGAACACAAAATTGATATTGAAAGGGCATGAGTCCGTGGTTTTTACGAGTTGTTTGAAAAGTCAACATACCCAGAAGGTAGTAAATTTTGTTCTATTTATCGATCATCACCTTTTCCTTGGTCGGAAAATAGAAAATGTCATAAAAAATGTTACGGATCGTTAAAATTACATCGAAGCACAAGGCGGGAAGTATTTTTCCAAACATTTTATACAAGATTAATAGCTAGTTGTCGTAGTTTGTGTTATCAGCAATTAACTTTTTATCATAATTTTTCAACAGGAAATTATTTTTGTTACGATATTTTATTCCAACATGTCTTATTCTAGGAAATTTATTTATTAAAAATATCCATATTTATACATTCTAATGATCAATTTTCATAATTTTTATTCACGCGAAAGAATTCTTGTATGTAAAGATGAATACTAAAGGACATAGCTCTGAATATTTGGCGTCAGTAAAGATAATTTAAGACAAAAAATTGATATGTGGATACGACGCATTTTTATCTTTTTCAGTACTTCAATGTTTACGAGAATATATTGAAAAATTCTTAGCCTACTATAGAACTAAATAAAATTTCAATGCCAAAATATTTTATTACTCAACATATTCTCCTCTTAATTGAATACATTTATTACCTCGAACCTACCTAGACCTTTAAAAAAATGTTTCTTCTTGCTCTGCAAACCAGACCTCCACAGCTTTTATTACCTCCTCGTTGGAAGAAAATTTACGACCTTTTAAACTTTTTTTCAGTTGAGGAAAGAGATGATAGTCGGACGGAGCCAAATTTGGTTAATAAGGGGGGTGTTCTAGTAATTCAAACCCTAAATCACGAATTTTTTGCATGGCAACATGAGATTTGTGTGCAGGGGCGTTGTCCTGCAAAAACAAAACACCTTTGGATAGCTTTCTGCGTCTTTTCTCTTTAATTTTTTCCCGTAAAGTGTTCAGTAATGTTAAATAGTAATCTCCAGTTATTGTTCTACCCTTATCCAAAAAATCAACCATGATTACTCCATGGCAATCCCAAAAAACTGAAGCAAGAACTTTTCCAGCATATTTTTAGACACGAAACTTAGGTTTTGGAGAAACAAAGTGTCGCCATTCGATCGATTGTTGCTTTGTTCCTGAATCGTAGAAATGTAACCAAGTCTCATCCATAGTAACAATTCGGTTTAAGAAGTCTACATCGTTTTCAAATCGAGCACAGATCGAACGCGATGCTTTTACCCTTGCACGCTTTTGGTCAACATTCAAACATTTGGGGATCTATTTTGAAGCAATTTTTCTCATGTCCAAATTGACGTGAACTATATGATGAACGCGTTCGTATGAAATATTCAGTGCTTCAGATATCCATTTTAACCCAATTCGACGATCTGATAAAATCATGTCATGAACTGCATCGATATTTTTGGGGACTGATACAGAATCTGGCCTTCCCGATCGGTCATCACCAATGGAAAATTTACCTCTTTTGAAGCTTGCAGTCCAATTTTTCACTTTCGCATACGAAGGACATTGATCACCAAGGGTATTAAGCATATCTTCGTAAATCTGCCCACCTCTTAATACTTCTAAATACAGGTACTTCATGATGGCTCGATACTTCAACTTTTCGATTTTCACAATTTCGGTGGACATCTTTTTTCTTCTAATTTATTGCGTAACTCCTGTTTACTTTTTGACGTCAAACTTTACACTGACACTTCTAATAAGTTATTGTTCGTTGCTATGTTAACGCAATATTTTGTTTATACATGGAACTAGTCTAGGCTAACTAGATATCAATACATCCTCGTATATCTCTGTGTAGAGCCTTTTTCCCAACGTGTGGCCCACGCCCTAGAGAGGGCAATTTGATTGTAACGGAAGACAATTCTAAAATGGACTCGACACGAGTTTAACCCTTTACTCTGGGCCATTTAAATGAAATGCTAGATTCCTGTGCCCAATTGAAAGAAAAAAGTAAATTCTTGAATAATTACGGCCAATAATTATTATAAATTTGTTTGACAAGACCAAAATATCAACTAGGTTTTTGGCGTCGCAAGTTGACTTCCCTACGGTAGATGTGGATCCCCGGACGCTTTAAAATCTCGCTAAAAAACGCAGTTGTTCGTATCTGAATCAAAGAACTCCAATTTATGAAGAAGGTAAGCTGAGGCGACTTGTAAAGAATCTGTGGACCGATGATGCGTACAGAAAAATAATGTCCCAGAGACAGCACCCGACTCGGAAATGACACAAATGGTGCTATAGGTCAAGATCTGTCTCAAACGCCACGGGTCCGTTAACCGAGTTAAGTTGAGTCTGAGAAGCATTTCTTTTCTACACAACCACGTGTGTATTTATTCAAAGATTTCGTATTAGTTTGGACTTTTTCTTTTAATTAATGTTATCATTTTTTACGGAGTTGAGAGATAAAGGAAAATTCTGCTATTTTTCACTTTTACATTATATGTTTTGAAAAGTTTCGTCAACTATTTACGTCGCTAATTGATAAAAAACCGGCTAAATATTTCAATTTTTGCAAAAAAGTCTTTAGGTAATATAGTTAATAATTGAAACTTTGTAGTTTCTCATAGGTCTCTTCAAGACGAATAAAATAATATAAACTATCAGTCAAAGGTTTTTATCCACCTCATGATCCTTTTGTTAAATTTCAAAATAATACACTTCAACAAATTTAAAACTTGCAAGTACCGGCTGATTTGTATATTGTCTATAACTGTGAATGATTTTTTTTTGGTGTTTATGATTGTAGTTTAGTCCAAGAAAGCCCTGTCCGATGCAAGAGCGTGCTGTGGTTTATATACTTCTAGGATCAATACATTTATTTGTGAAGTTCGTATTCAAATTGTTTTAATTCTTACAAATTCAGACTTTAAGTTTTCAAATGTGTAAATCCAAGGAATTATCGGTAAAGGTTTGTGTCCACTCCATAATCCATTCATTAAATTTCAAAATAATACACTTAAACAAATTTAAATCTTCCAATTACCGGCTGATTTGTATATTATTCTGTAACTATGAATGATTTTTTTTTGGTGTTTATGATTGTAGTTAAGTCCAAGAATGCCCTGTCCGACGTAAGAACGTGATGTGATTTATATTTTTTGTACCAAAACAACTTTTTGTGGAGTTCGTATTCAAATTGCTTTCCTTCTTGCAAATTCAGACTTCTAAGTTTTAAAATGAGTAAAATCCAGAAACTGTCGGTCGTGTATTAATCGCAAATCTTCATAGTCTTACCAAAAGTAATCGTACCATTCACGCCAAATTGAGAATACCGCGACGTACTGTGGACCACAACGTGAAAAAAATGCATCCACCAGGAGCTTTTCTCTCGAAAAACCACAACCACTGAAAATAAACGTATTGTATTTAGCAATAAACGTGATCGACAACTCACGGGCCCTAAGATAGCAGCTCATATTAAATAATCAAGGGATCTACATTTGAGTACTTCTACAGTGAAAATCTGGCCTTTATGAAAGGGTGGTAGAGAAGAAACCTCTTTTAAGAGGTCAAAATAAAATTTAGAGATTGCGGTGGGCTAAAGAACATAAAAATTGAACGCATGAAGAGTAGGAGAGAGTTTTATGGAGTGATAAGTGAAAATTTGGTGTTTTTGGGTCTAAGAGAAAAGTATTTGTGAGCAGGTCAAAGGAAGAACGGATGTGTAATCCCGACTGTAAAACATAGAAGATAGAAAGCTATCAAAAATATTAAACGAAAATGTAGGCGAGCATCTGATCGACAGAAAGTCTATCTTCCAGCATGACAACAATCTCAAGCATTCCTCGAAGTTTTCTGATATTACCTTTCCATTCAAGTGAATGTTGATTCATCAGAAAGAAGATTTGTACATAGAGCTGTTAAGTTTCAGTCTAAATTATTCATCGCTTAATTGCATTCTATTCACCAGACGCTCTTCTGTTTTCTTCTGTTTCTATATTTGAGACAAGTCTATGATACACACTACTTGATGGATTTCCTGGACAGTTGAGAAAATATTCACTTTGACATCGTCTTCAATGGCTTTTTTTGATAGTTTAACATGACCTTGTAAAAAACTATTGCAACGTTAACTTACACCGGAAATAAAAATATTGTCAGAAAAAGGAAAGGTTTAGACAACAATGTAAATACAACGGTAATTTGGACTCTGCTACAAATCCGGTAGCAACATTTTTTTCTAAATAATAGAGGCGTTCCATGTCCTGGGTCTATTGATTGAAAATGTACGCGCCACACCTCGTATACATAAGAAAAGTGTATATAGTTATTTCTTTTGTTTTTCGATTCGTGATTGAAGTTTTTCGGACACCAGCAGGAGGAGTGAGGGACGCTATGATCGCAATTTTCAACTATATTATTTTTTAGTTCGTTTCGTCTGACAAGTACAGCGAAATAACGAAGGACGTCGTCCTCTTGCTTTCCAACGCAAATGTAGGTAGTATCTAGTTGTTCTCGATGAGTTGTAAGCGTTAGTATGGTGTTTTTCTAAATATACGACCGGGGAAATTTTAAACAATGGTAAGTGTAACGATTTTTGTAGGTTAATTCACTTTTTAAAAGTAAAGGTTGTATCCTAGAAACTGTTATCGAATCTGTAATCGTTTCCTGTTGATTATACCAAGTGTTCAACTAAATATTGATACGGAATGTTGCATTTTATTAACAAACATTCCGTACATGGCGCGAATACTATTTCAATTATTATAGTGAAAATTCGACAAACTGAAACAAATCAAAATTATTTTTATCGTTTTATCCTAGTGTTAGAAAAGCGCAACATGTGTGAAATTAGGGAAACAATAATTTTTTGTGTGGGGTTGGATAAATGTATGACGCTCAATTTTTCAAATTATCAACGTGATTTAAATGAAACTGTTTTGTAAAAGCCGGACGAGAAAATTTTAAAAAGCAAAAAATACGTAATACAGTGGCTGCATCTATTTGGAATTCATGATGGTATGATACACTGTACCACAAAGTTAATACACAATTCTAAAAATTGGAAATAAAAATTAGTCAAGTTGATTTTAGAATAGCTTGAATATATTTCTGTAGTTTATCTAGTTTTTGAAGCATATTAATAAAAATGCAGTGTATATAAAAAAAAAACAAAAATGTCATTTATTAATTTTGAAATTTTGATTGTTCAATCGTAACTTCCGATTACCTTGAAATTATGGCATTTGAGTATGAGTGATGTTGTTAAAACTATATAGTATTTGTGAAATTCTTAGAATTTTACAGAATAATACCGAACTGCTGAGAAATTGCTTGAATTTTGCGAAAAAAATCGACACTGTTATCCAAACTTTTCAGAATATGCTTGAATTTTCAAAAAATATTAGGAACTGTCTAAATTTTGGAAGTAAAAAAAATTCAATGTAACTGAATTATAGAGAAATTTTTAAAAATTTACAGAAATTCTTAGAAACTCCATAGAAATTGCTTCAGTTGTTCTTAAATGTTTAGATACTAACTGAACTGACGAAAAACTGTTCAAAAACTATTCAAATTCAAATTGTTATTGAAATGTGGAGAATTTTTTTCATTATTCGAAAACTTGCAGAAAGATTAAAAAATTTACTGAAATCCTTTGATTTTTACATAAATATTCAGAAATTTAGCGAACTATTGAAATTTCAATCCAAATTCGGGTATCAAGTGTTTTCGGAATTTCCAGAAAATAATTCAAATTGTTGTCGAAATTTCACGAATTCGTTCTAATTTTACAAAAAACTCCAGAATATTCACAAATTCCCAGAAATTGTCGCATTTTCACATAAATATTCAGAAAATTCAGGATTTAAATTTTTGAGAAAAATACAAACTCTTGCTGAACTTTTTTTAATTTTCAAGGAAAATCTAGAAGATTCTCAAAATGTAAAGTAAGTGCTCCAATCTATTCATAAATTAACAGAAGTGTACCTATTTCAGTTTCAAGAAAAATTCGACTTTTTTATAAAAAAACCATAACATCCTCAAACTTTCCAAATTTGCTCGGATTTTCTATAAATATTAGGAATACACCGTTAATTGTAATAAACTGTTCAAATAAATATTCAAACTATTGCCGAATTTTCGAAAAAATGTTTTTAAAATATCTTAAAACATGCACAAGATTTATACAAATTGCTCCAATTCTCTTTAAATATTCATGAACTAATCAAAACTCCTATTTTTTTATAACTTTGGAAATTTTTTTGTTATTTCACAAAAAAATCAATACGTTCATAAACATTCAAAAATGTTCTCCAATTTTCCAAAAAAATACAGAACGTTCACAAAATTTATAGAAATTGTTTCAATTGTTCAAACTGTTGAAGTATATTCGAGAGTTTTTTTCCAATTTTCCATAAAACAAAAATAGAACGTACACAAAATTTAGACAAATTGCTATAATTGCATAGATGTACAGATATTTATCAAGTTGTTAAGAGAGAATTTTCTTCTATTTTTTTTTTCACAAAGTACAGATGGCTCATAAAATTGCTTGAATTTTCAATTTACAACTAATTAGTGAAATTGGATTCCTCAAACAAAATAATATTTTCAGGCAAACCTTGAAACCTATAATTGTAACTATACTGCAAACAAAAATCTGATCATTTTGCCTCTTTAGTGATTGATATAATTTGGAATATAAGGAAGTAAAATAAAAATTATGAAAAATCACAGTTTTCTAGATTCAAAATTAACAATAATTCTTTTAAATTTAAACAGCATTTGTAAGTTTTATAATCACCTTGTATATGAATGAATTACACTAATTTCTACGTTACAATTTAATATCAAACATGATTTAACTTTGGACTCAGTGTATTTATTTACTTATCAATACCATTGAAAGTTCCATGAATAAGGGCTTAATCGCTAGAAATAATTCTTGTGTATTACAAAATGTGAAATAGCACGAAAGAATATTTATTTGAATGTGGTTCTATCTAACAAGCTATCAGGGTTTTTCGGTTTATGTTTTTTAATCCAAGTTTACTACAATTAGGATAAATAATGTAATATATCGGATCCCAATTTAAAATTGACGATTGGTTTTACTGACATAAGCGTTCCGTTTTATTCAATATAATAGAAGTACGTGTTTTTTTGGAAAACGTAAAAAGGGTACGAATTATACAACTTTTAAATATTACAAACTATGTAATTTTTTATTACAACAAAAAATAATATATCACTATATACTTTACCGTACTATCATCAAGGTAACATTTATTCAAATCGGTCTTCGTCTCCATCTTCTTGAATGGTTAACTTACTTACTTACTGAAAGAATAAAAATTGTGTCACGTTCCTTAGAACTGAAGTGAGTAACATATATCCAATTTTTATTTTTTAAGGATTTCGTCATTTTTCTGCTGTTAGGATTGGTGCAAGTATTCTAAATGGTCATAAATCCTCTGATAACGATATCTAATGCATCTCCTCGATTCGCGATGGTCATCACTATCATTGTTCTATGTGAAACTGAAAATCAGTGGTGAAACTGTTGGGCAGATTTGTCGATGAAAAAGCTTTGGACAAAGTCGGTTCAAAAACCCAAGAACAAATATAACATAGAATGTCAATTGTCAATGAAGCGCTGTATTCAACAGTGGCCAGACGGTGGAAACCTTTCAGACCAACCTTATATGTTATTTATGTGTTCGGGTTCTTTAAATTGTTGCAGTATTTCATCAAAGTATTTGTTTTTTCTTATAAAATAAGAGATACTTGATATAAAAACATAATTATCATGAATTGAGATCGATAAAGAATTTGATATTAATCAAAAATTTGTATGAATTCATTGTTAATGTAATATTAAGCAAACAACTTGTGCTATACACAATATAAATCGTTTTCATTGAAATTTAATGTTACATTCAACCTTTTTTGATATTTTTAACCCACCTTAATAATCATGTGTCAGTATTTATATATAGAAAATTACGTTTTTTATTATTATTATTTATGAACATTCAACACATAATTTCTCGAAGAATGTTTTGAAATACTTATTTTTGTCTACTACAAACTTTTCGTATTTCAAGGACTCTTCCAAGTTCTGCAAACCACTGAATTGTTATTCCCTGCTAGCTTTTCGTATTGGTCCTTATCAGACGACAGTACCTAAACTTCTGTTGATTCTACTAGCTATTTTTCGAATCGATAATCCAGTTTCTCCAAGATTAACAATTCGATCTCTTTCGAAGGCCATTATCCCAAGAAAGCAGTGCAACAGCGACATGATTTCAAAATGACACAAGCATGCCATATTGAGTTCTCCCACAAAAGTAACGTCTTTCAACAGTTATTCAATCAACAGTGTAGGTATGCAAATAACTAATCCGTAGACTTTACTGGCTACTACTGCCCAAGCTTTCTCGGTCATTTCTTCTCGAGATTATTCTTCTAGTTTATAATTATACGAGCAACGAAATTTTTCAATAGCACATACTAATTATTCATTAAATTCTTTATATTTTTCATGTGCCATAATCGTAAAAGATCACCGCACACACAGCTTGTGTGTTGCTTCACATCTAACTAAATTCGAGCTGCTTAAAAATAAGAAGTCGACTCAAAACTTATATTCAGATTGTTTATCAAATAATTATATATAAAGAAAGCCTTAATATCGAATGCAGCCTCTTTGAGACCATTATTTTGTCTCAAATGCAAAAAATTGTCTCACTGCATTTCCAACATCTCCTTTGGATTCAAGAATATGAATCAATGTTAATATAACGATGCACAGCTTGGACTAAATGCTGAATATATAGCGCCCGGGTGTAGTAAACACCCCAGCACCCTCTAGTACCTAAGCGTGCTGAGCACTGTTAACACGGAAAATGTACAAACAGTTATCATAAACTTTCTGGGTAGCAAACAAACCCATGTTAGGACTTACCTATTTTCAACAGCGAACTTCAAAAATTTGTCTGGAAACAACTAGTTGGGGCTCGCATCAAGCTTCTCACGTCTGTCAAACATCTAATTTAGACCTCTTGTCGAACCATAAATAAAACAAATGAAAATAACTTACAGAATATAGGGGAATATAGATGAAAGTTATCTAAATCCACCGTAGTTAATAAAAATAATAGAACACAACTTTGCAGTTATTTGAAAAAAGTTTAATTCGAAACCGAAATAATACAGAAGGTAATCACACAAAATAAATGAAAATAAAATTATAACATAAATCTACCTAATTCGAAAAAGCTAACGTTTCGTGCTTTAACATTAACAAAATCTTTAATTTTCATGTTCAATACTCTCTAAAGATAAATTTTTCAATCGACTTTGTGACAAGACGTTTATGCTGGATATTGTAGGAATTGAATACCACAAAGTTCTTCTATCTTACTCCGCGTAACTTACACAGTATGTCGTTTAGCATCGTCTTGTAAGAAAACTTGCTTTCAGCTTTCTAAATCTGGATAGTTTTCCAAAACGCACATTCGTATCAGATGTCCACTAAATACTGTATTGATATCTTAATCATCTGGAATGATTTGGAAGTACACCAGACCTTCATAATTCCACCAGACACACAACAAGATTTTCCGTCCGAATCGATTTCTCATTGCGAATTATATCCTCAGAACTATTAAAGTACCATTAAGACCGAGTTATAATTGAGCGGCTCGTCACTAAGATTCGAGGTTAGAGAATAAATCATGCAATAAATAAATGATTCTTCATTTTACAAGGGTTGTAATTTAGATCATATGAATATAAAGGGAGGTTATTTAATGAAATTAAAATGAATACACTTACATACATTTATAACTATAATGCAGCAAACCTAATATTTGGAAAAAATAACTGGGTCTATATGGAATTTACGGGAAATTCCTATTTTTTCCCATCTCTATGCGATTCACAGTTAGAAATTATATTTATATTGCTATACTGTGATTGTCTACAGGACGTTCAGTGAAACAGTTTCAAAGGACGGATGCAGAGACAGCAGAGTATCGAGATCGGCCCAGTGTCTTCCAACAGCCCTACCAATGGCTCTACCAGAAACCCAGATGACAACGGCCTACATCCTACAGGTACTTACGGTTTAACGTAAACGCTTCCTTTTTTCCTAACTGTATGTACGGTGTGTTGTCTTAACTATCAATTAACTGTTTTTACAAGTTTTTGCTGATAACTATTTGGTAGTTAAATTGGTTGTGTGAGTTTTGGATTGTGAAAAATAACAGCCTTTTAGCAATTGGTAGTTGTTTGTGAACATAAACATAGAAGAAACATATTGAATTACCCAAATTGATTTTACAAATATTTCGTAGCCTTTCTTACTATCTTCACATTCCTCTTTATTAATACACCGCTTAATTGGGCAATGCGAGGGCTATTCATCATTCGTTGAGAATACAAAGATCTGCGTCTCCTTTTTCCATATTTATACATTTTTTCATTGGATCGAATTATCTTACAAAGTAATTCGACAGTTATAAGATATACTTTTTGGAAGCTTCATTGCTTCTCTAGGATTTTGAAAATGTGTCCACGCACTTCACTTTTGATCTGTGAAAGTCGTGTCAAAATAGACTTGTCTAATATGCTATCGGTGTGTGACGCGAAAAAATTCATTGGATTGGTTTCTCACGACTAAAACTGGTAAACAAATAATTCTATACCATGCCGAGGCAATGTACGTAGTGAGGTCTTTGAGTTATTAGAGCCCAAAATAGAAAAAAAGATTATAAATAGAAAAAAATTGGGATTATGTGTCTATAGGACTTATATATGTCACTATAAAAAAAGTTGCTTCTTTAGACTCAAAATGTTAAATGCTTCACAACTTGACCTTTAGCTTTGCGAAACAATATAGTCAGAAAGGGTCATATCAGGGATGTATGGTGGGTGTTTGCGAATCCACATTCGTGTACAGTAGCTTTAGAAATCGAATCAGTATGGACTTCAGCATTGTCTTAAAGCAAGCGCACACCTCGGTTGTTTGTGCCGTGCCTGTTCGATAATTCGATAATTTCATGACGCGACTGCCTCAGTAACAAGGAGCAAGTTATAACTTTATGTGAAGGTTGTTGAGACTTGTGACTGACGGCTGCATAAAAATTTTTGCCAACGCCTACATGAGGCCAAGAACTCTTGGACCGCACTACGTACATTCTCCACATGGTTAATATCCGCGAAGGAACAAATTTACTTTTGATAGAACGAAATTTTGAAACACTAAAATACCTTTCTAAATCATACGTGTAAATGTACGATTCGTCACATGAAACGATGTTATTCACGATTTAGGATGCTTATTTTTTAAATTATTTTACTGTATGAATTGTCATAATTTGATATACCATGTGTGGCATCTAATTTCTGATAATTTAACTTTACATACAACTTTGGTCAACGGTCTCAATGGTGTTCTCGCGGTTCAAAGCATCTTTAGTAACAGACAACTCGTTTAGATACACGGTTATAGCTTCTTTATCCTGCTTTACGCCATGATGAGTTTCTAAGGCTTAACTTTATGTGTGGGAAATGAAACAAAGGACTATGAGGTGGGTGCGGATTCGTTAAAATGCTTTTTTGTCAAAAACTCTTAAACAATCAATTAGGAATAGGTCGGTGTGTGGTTATGGGGCAAGATTCAGCCTTGTGGTGAGTTCGATTTGCATATTAACAATGCGGATATTAAAAACAAAATAAAATGAGCAACATTGGATTTAGTCAACAAATGGATATCTTCGCTTCTGTTAGATTCTCTCAACCCATTTTCATCCACTGCTGATTACTGGATTTCAGAGCCAAACTTAAATCCAAATCTCAAATGATTTCCTGGCTTAAATAGTTTCTGCGATTGCTCTTAATATGGTGCAACAAATCTTTGCAACTGGACGTTCCTCCTTTGTTCAACGCTTCGCTTATATTCAAACACGCGTACTTAATACATACACTTATGCTACCTGAGAAGTGTCCCACCTCAAGCAGAACAAGTCAGCACTTATTAATATAGGCTGGGAAATATATTTGTTTTGGACGCTTAGTTTTTGTTTGATAATCGTGTAAAGAGTCGTAGTGAAATTTTTTTCTTAAATGGAAAAAATTTATCATTAAATATTTTTTTTTTAAATTAATATGCCTACCCAAATGGTATGGGATTTCGGTATTGTGTATGGATACTCTGCACTATCAATCGCGACCGAGATATCGTGCAGCTGGATTAGAACGTGACCGAATTAACTTGGCTGACGACGAATGTTCGGCAACCAATAATATAATCAAAAAATAGGAATACACAAATGTAGATGAAGTGACGCAGTGTTGCCATTTATGACTAAATTTCAAAATACCGTACAACTAGGAATAACGGTATAACGTAATCAGGTGTTCCACTTTATTCAATTGCAGGTTAATTTATATTCAAGATAATACAGCGATGAATATTTTCTAACATATTTTTTATTCATTAGTAGTTGCTCTTTCCACCCGTTTTCCGATTGAAATTTTTCCATAGCGCGATACTGATAGTAGTAGGTATAACATACATAGATGCTAAAAGGTGTAGAAGCTTGAATAATTCATCGCCTACGTGAACTTTCATTTCAACGTGACTTAATATTCTTGCTTATTTCATTACTTTGTAGAATACTCAAAGAAATATTATTAGTACAGTCAAAATAGATATTTAAGATAGGCGAAATTTGAAAAAGAAAAGACATAATCCTAAGTCCATTCATAATCAGACGAAATGTCGTAAGACAGCAACTTCTTTAAGTGAATTTCAATAAATTGAAGAAAATAATAACTGGAAATCGTCGTTTGAGTCTAAGGTAGACAACCGCTGAAGTTTTAGTACAATTTATTTTGAATGATCTTTTGGTCACCTTAAGCTATCATTTTGTATCAAGTTTTGATTAAACATATTTTTAAACCAGCGTATACCACTGATTCAACTCCAGCTGACTATTTCCTTCTTTTTCTCAATTCAAATCACGACGTAGCCGTTTGTCGAATACATAAAAGATCTCTTGAAGTCATGTTCTATACAGATGAATCTGACTATAATTCATTTTAATGTGCTGTACAGGAAATTGACTATTTTGAGAATGGTATTATCAATTTTGATGAATAATACAAGGTCTGACAAGTAATGAGACTGACTTGCTGTCGCGTTGTGTCAACTCTGGAACAACGAAAATTCCACGACATGATTTGACATGTGTGTGTTTTGAATATGTTTTTTAATGGTAGAGAAACGAAATCTCGACCAACATGTCCTAATCAGTTTGTGCGATTCGGCGACTGAAACTTGTGGTGAAGTATTACAAGTATTTGGTGATAATTATAATAAGATGTGAGGAAAAAAGTAAGATTGGAAAACCCTATAACTTTAACAAACTGTGTTAATTCAATTTGTGTGAATTATCGGCAATTTTAACAATTTTTGAATTCCAAACTAGTTAATTGCTATTGAACTTGATTCTAAAATTTCACGGTCTGAAAACTGAAATTTGATTTTATTATTAATTGAATCATTGCCATGAGCCACGGCTAGGATTTCCGTCCTTAAGGTCGCTTCAAAATCTATATATCGCATTAGATGGACTCTCCGTAAATAATGGTCAGTATGAGCACTAGAACTTCTAAGCAAGACATCTCCCAATACAGATTCTGAGATTGAATCTGCGAGGGTTGTCCAAACTAACGAGGTCAATATAGTCTTCTTTTGAGTCTATTCACTTAATCTAACGTAATATGAGTTGCCGACTTTTTCCTTAAAATGCTATAAAGTTCTCGTCTTATGACATCATCTCTTTCTGAACTTTTAAAGTAAGGAAACACAAAAAAGTCACTGGGGGTCATATCTTCTGAATACGGTAGATGGTTAACCAATTTGAAGTGCAATTCGAGAAGTTTAGTCTTAACTGTCACCGGAGTTTTCGTTGTCATGATGAAAAAGCTTAAAATACCTTTGCGTAATATTCTCCTGTTATGGTTTTCCTTTTTTGAGTATAATCGAAGGACAAACTCTCATGTCTTTGCCATGGTCGCCGATTAAAGCATCTTTGCCTTTTTGGCGAAGGTTCGCCCTTAGCAATTCACTGTTCTGACTGTTTTCTCATTTCAGGAATGTTAGTGTAGATGCCAATAAGGGCTGGAAAGTTTCCATACGAATGCGTTTTTGGCCTAGTGATCACATAACACTAATCCGACAATCGCCCAGTACCATTTGGTGAACTTTTTTGATGATTGTAGCAGTTTTTGCTCAAATTTAAATAATTAATGACAGCTCAATACTCATTTTTTTCATATTGAAAAAAATTTCAAAACTACCTACTTGTACGGTTTTCAAATAAAACTTAGTTTCCAAAATGGCAGAAATTTGAAAGAAAATCTCTCAACGCATACGTGAATATATCTTCAATTTAAGGTCACAAACTTTTCAGACAAACTTCGTACTACATATAAACAATCTATTTTTGTCATGTCTTTCACGTTGTTAGCCAGACGTTATCATCTTTTAACATTTTTTTCATTATCGATTTGATTAATAATGAAAATCAATTAGCTTTGATGTCTTGAATAAGATCATTAAAAATCCACCAATCAATTAGTGCGATCGAGTTTGCTGTTGAAAAATTTTCTAAATTCAACGATGTTTTTTTATCACTTGTTAGTTATTCTAGAAATTGTGAATTATTTACAGTCACTTTTTGTTTGAAAGTTGCGTACTTTGTAAAATTCATTATTCTGTTACAACACCCTGCAGGCATGCGCGAAACTCGTGAAAATCGATTTTCCAGTTGTGGAAATAAGCTCCTTGCCATGGAGCCTATTTTTCGATTGTTAAAATTTTACGATGTTTCCCAACTATGAAAAGACATTTCGAAAAAATGCCATGTCGGTGTACAGGGAATTAATTCACTTTCTTCATAGCAGATTCTTTGGCAGTAAGTATGCAATATTATGAAAAAGACATGTTAATACCTATATCTTCAAGAATTCGTAATTATTCGCGTTAAAATAACAAACATAACGATTGAATAGATTCGTTATATTTATAATTAATGTTTATAAAAGTTTAATCTCGACGATGCTCGATTTGTTTTCATAAATATTGGTAATAATGATATAATTTTACTGAGTTCCATGGTTAACCGAGTCTAACCAAGTCTTTAAAATATACATTGAACCAATTTTTCGAGCTACTGAAACTGCTGAAAGTTTTTGTTGTTAATATGTTATTGATATAATGAAACCAAATATCTTAACTTCTACTTTCACAATTGTTCATTGAAGTTGCTCTATCAATTGTTCACAGTTAGCTCATTTCAGGTTTCTTGCTTAAAAAAACTCTAAAACTATCAATCAATTCCATATTTTCAAATCGTTACGTTTCATATTGCCATCTTACCTCAGTAGAAAGTAAAAATCTCGCATAGTCTTCATTCTCTTCTTAACAAAATAACTTGAAAAGAAAAGAACTTTCATAGCATTAAAACATTTATTACTGAATGTAGTACGTCACAAAGTTTTCCCTGTGAATAATACAATGAACAAGATTCAATTCTGGATTCACATAATTCATCAATTTTAAGCAACCCTTTATTTAAATTTGGTATCGAAAACTACCTTGGAGCTAAAGGGTTAAGCTCGTGCCGCCCTGTGGCCCCACGTTGGGAAACACTAACCTAAACGATGATGAAAATGCTAAGGGGAAGACTTGCTGGCAATGAACAGGCTATAGCCTACTAAAATGGTCATCCATGTTAGGAAGAAGCTAGACATATCTATCGAAAATATAATATCTCATAATAAGTGAAACAGAAATTTATGTAGCTTAGCTCAACAAATCTCACAAGAAGTTGGTATGAATTGAAGGTTATTAGTAATTCCTTTTGTCAGTTGAAAAAACATTCATATGCCATATTATATACTTTCCTTGTCTTTCCGTCAATAAATTTACTGAGGCAACTTCAGCATCTTCTCTGATGTTAAACAAAACTCATTTTCATTTTCTATATCCTATAAAAATAAATTATAATTGAAAAAAAAAACACGCTACCTGTTTGTAACTGACTTTGAGGTCTTGATTTTGCACTACTTTGAGCGATCAGATTTAATTTAATCTTAGCACACTTGTCAAAGTCTGCCGCCAATAATTCAATCAAAATATTTTATAATCTTGATTGGATTAATCAGGATTCATAAATTTCTTTTGTATTGTTTGCATGATAATAAAAAAATCGCGATGCAACCATCATCACATCTGTATATATTCACGACAGGTTTAAAACAGCAAATTAAACTAACATGCAAAAAATGAAATAAGCTGAAATAAAATGGGAAAGAATAAAAGAGCCAACTAAAGATAAAAATACGTGGAGAAAAAAGTATATCACCGCACGATTATCTTACTTAGGATTAAATTAAAAATATAGTATTGTTGTTTATATAATATAGATACAATATTCAAGTAATGTAATTTGTTTTGTTTTTTTTTCATTTCATTTCAAACTCAGAAAAACGTAAGATGCAAATTTAAAATTCTGTGCGCTCATCCGTCAAATACCAATTATGCAATAATTTAAACTCTCATCATTTTTTGATAACCAATGTTGACATTTGCAACTTTGGTGATTTTGAGCTTTATATTCCAATATAGGAATAAGACGTAATCAGTATCGTATGTAGATTACTAATTTCCTTTTTAATTTGTTATATTTTTGATTGAAATATACTCTAGGTTTGTTTTTGATCATCTTGTTTATTTATCTAAATGCTTGATTTGTATCAGGGAATTATTTTGAATATCGTGCTGCAATTTTACTAACACGCAAGCTATTTATCTACTTTTTCTTAAAAGAAAATCGGTTAAGGTATAGTATTTTTCCATTTCCGTTCTATTTTTGTCTTTATTAGAATTTTTATCAACATTTTATGGTAAACTAGAACAATTATTATGATTTATGTCTTTAATTTATTCCTCGATTTTATTAACGGCGTTACTATATTCCAAACAAACGTATTTGGTCTTATAAACACTGTTATAAGTTTCTTAAAAGTATGTAGCATTAAAATGATGTATTTTATTATTTGGTGGATACATAAGGAAAATCTGCAATATTATATGATATAGTGATAGTTCACGGATGTGAACTGAAACATATGAGCAAACTCGAAAAGACATCGTTGAATGCAGTATAGATAAGACGAAGAAAATGTCTTGTTAAATTAGTTACGATTTACTATCATTATAATTTGAAGAACAAAATGCAGAACCTAACCAACGAAAAAATCCAAATATAACCTTCAACATGGAAGGATATGCTAACCGCATTTTGGGATGCTGGCGTAATATTAAATTGAAGCTACGAATACAGATACCAATCTAGTACCAACGAATACAGATGCCAATCTAGTACCAAAATTACATGAATTACGCCGAAGTTGCATCATGATGATGTACCCAATCACAGGGCCGCCATTGCAACAACATCGAATAGCTAATGAAAGTCATATTGTTCAGATTTTGGCTCTAGCGATTACATGTTGTTTCAAAAACGATATTTATATATTTTTATTATAAGCGGGTCTACGTTAACTGAAAATCCAAAAAGTGTCTTTCATTTTTAGTAAATCTATACAAAAAATTGAATATTTAAATTACAACCCCTTCTACCTTCTAACCTAACTTAACCATAGTTCTATCCTTTGCTTCCTATTTAGTCCGTCTCTAGTGCAGTCCTCTTGTTTCGACTTTATTTCCTTATTCCATTTCCTTCCTTTTCTTTTTATTATTTCGATTCCTCATATCACCTTAACTATTCTTTTCTTCTCACCGTATTTCCAAATCATCTCAACTGTTCGCTATTTTCTCAGTATCTTCATTCAACACCTTGTTGTTTTCTGCTTCAATTTGTTCGCTAGCACCCAGGATTCTTAACCATAGATCAATTTTGGTAATTGTATTGACTCGTAAATTAGCAATTTTGTTTAAAAGTACTCTATGCAGTGGGTATTATCTTATTGCCCCTATTGCATACCAATTCGTTAATTCTTCCATCTGGTCTTACAATTGTCCCTAGTTACCTTAGCTTGTTAACGCTCCTTTTCTCCAGTTCTTTCACTTGCACATTTATTTTTTCTGCTTTGTTCGATATTTTCATTATTTCTGTCTTTTCTGTGTTTATCTGCAGTCCGTCCGTATTAGGTCGTCCGCATGCATTAGATTTTTTATGTACATTGGTCGCAGTCTATTCTATACTATGTGTGCTTTTCTTTTCTTATTTAGTTATTATGTCCACTATTATAAGAAACAATTCCAGGCTTTAATAGCCTCCTTGCCTTACTATTCTGTCAAGAAAGTTATGTACGCAGTTTTGTTTCGACGTGAAAGCAAGTGAACCTGCACCTGAATGTACAGAAAATTGATATTAAGTCGGCCAATATTAGTGACAGACAGTTGAATTTTTACATGATGTTAATGTAACAAACATTAAACATCACTATATCCTCCTGATTTGGCCATGTATGATATCTGGTGATTATTTAACTTAAAGAAACATTTATTTGGTTTTATGTAGTGAAAGCTTTGGTTTATGCGAAGAAATCATTGGGTGCTAAACAAGGACTGTTTTGACTGTTTAGAACGTTTTTGTTTGTAATGATATCTGATAGCTCGCATAGTCGTGATTTCCCTAATTTTCTCGAACACATCTGGCAAACTAATGCTGGAGTTGTCAAATGTTCATGCAACACTGAATGTATGCGAGTGGAACTAATGCCTCAATCTCACGCACAACATATTACAACAGCCGATTTTGTACGACCTTCACGAAATTTAACCTATAGCGACGTGCAACCACGATTGAATTCGGAAAACCAGCTAAACATGGTGGCTGAAGATGGTGTTTCATAACCAAAAATCGAAGCGTGTTGATCGGTACACCACGTCGAAAGTCATACAAAATCATCGCATGCAAATTTTTATGATTTATTTCCATTTTTGATCAAGAAGAATGTTTTATTCAAGTATCTGTAAACAACTCGAATAGCACTCGTATGACACCACGTTCTCAGTACGTACACCATGAAAAATGTCAAACATATTCACATCAATGTTGTCATATCTCAAAACTTAAGTAGCAATCCTCGTATGTAGGTACTTATTACTTCGAACATAAATAAAATAATCCTGTTAAAAAGTTTTCTGGTATATGAAAATATGAAGCCTCGCGTTTGTATAACAGAGGCAAAGGATGAAGTTTTTGCATAAGTAAGAGAATGTGGAGAGTAATAGCGGCGATAACAATAAAAAATCTATCCAAAAAGTTTTTAACAAATTAAAGCCTAATTAGACAATACTTAACAGCTGCCCATGTCCATCATAAACGTCATTTGGGAATATGTATCTGATTGAGTTGAGTTAAATGTCGATAAACCCGAGGCAGATCCTTTGTAGGTCGTGGAATTTAGTGATGCGTAGCCGAAGGGTGAGTTTCCCCTTTGGTTTTTGATGATAGAGCTAGTCTGTTTGAACCAGATAGTTGCCATAGGCCGAGATACGGTTGTAAGTAATTTAAGTGAGTGGAAATGGGATTCACATCCGTTTTTGTTAGGAGCTTAGAAAGATGTGATAAAAATATTCTTGTTAGCCATAATATATAAACTTTCGTGTCATGTGTAGAGTCTGCTTCTCTATCGTGATGTAGGAAAATAACTGTATCGAAATAAAATATTTATTTTTTTAAAAGCTCTATATGCAGAAGTAAAGAGACTACTACGTTTCAGATTGGTACTAATGATGCGAAAGTATAATTTTCATGTTTCAGATGACAACGACGGAACAATATCGTCTGCACTTGACAGAGACACTGAGACATCAGCTGATCAAAGAGCTAATGCCGAACAACGTGTGATATTTATAAATAGGACCCAACCGCCTGTGTCCAAATTTATTAGTAATAGAGTATCCACAGCCAAATATAGGTGAATAAGTTTTTGTAGATAAATCATTTTAATTTTAGTTTTTTTCTATTGAAAAAATACTTTTTGGTAAAGTAAACTATGTTTCGATATATTTCGGTCTGTATCAAAATATAATTTGACATTGACAACCAGATTAACTACAACATGAATATCAAATAAATTTTGTTCTAATGGCAATAAATAATGTCTCATAAGTCTCATCCATCAATTAAATGATTCATAGTTATACTGAAATTTATGAAATAGGATTCATCAATGACAACTTTCTCGTTCCTATGCATTTCTAAAAATTCTATTTTTCTTATATTTCAAGAATTTTTGAATCTTTATAATCGAATATGTCATTGTTTGTTATTGCCGTACTATTTTTGTATCAAATTGGTGATCTTTTTATCTCTTTTCTAAACACTGAGATGTCTGTCCTAGATAATGGCGGAACAATCATTACAAGGCTGACATTTTCGTACGCATTCACTTCTAGTATTTCCGAGATCAAATGCTATTGCTGGAATTACAATGTACGAACTCATTGGATATTTCGTTGTCAACCAATCAGTCCTCGACGACATTCCTTTATCATAAAACTATAAGGAGCAGCAAAAAAATGTCACATACCTTCTAATTAAAATTTATACGTAAAACACGAAACTCATTCTTAGTGATAGTTCTAATTAATTAATATTTGTTGGAAGAAAAAAAATAACGAGTTGATTAAAACATCTACTATGAAAAAATGGAAGGAATCGCACTTGTTGGGCACAAGAAACAGCCCACCATTGTATGCCATTTCCTTAAATTTACAATTGTCCTCTTGTGTTGTGACTTCGCTTATTGGTTAACCAGTTTGATTCAAGTTGAGAGTTTCACTCATAAGTCAGTGAAACAAAACGATTTCATGCACAAAACAACCACAAAATGCACTAAATATTACACTATCATCGGAATAGTGCCCATGACGCTATAATGAAAATACCATAAACCTGTTTTTTGAATGATATTATCATAGTGGTTCCTTTAATCTTACCTAAAGTTAAATAACTCAATTAATTACTTTGAGAAAACTATTTATTAAGCAAAAAAATAATTAAACTTGATTTCAATAATTCGACTAACGTACTCGACGAATATCAAACTATTAAGAACTCAGTATCCGTTTACAAGTTGCCCTAAATACTAAATCTTATTGTATAAAAAGCTATAAATAATTATAAAAATGGGTATTTATGTTCGGTCACATCAATATAAGATAAAAGTAATTAATACGTTAAGGGAACCACAAGTGTTTAGTCGCGAATAAGGGACACTTGGAAGCACTTAACTATCAGGTTGGTTCCCATTTTTCTTCATAAAAATTATAATAAAAGTTCTATATAAATTATCCAAAACTATTTTTTTGTGGAACCATGTAAGTACCCTATTTTATTTTTGGTATGTTTTAGTCTTGTAAGATTCATACCGCTGTTCCTTTACGAACAGTTTCGAAGATGGGCCAACGTATTTTTTCTGATGATAGCCATGCTACAGCAAATTCCAGATGTTTCACCAACGGGCAGATACACCACCTTAGTGCCTCTTATTTTTATACTAACAGTGTCTGCCGTCAAGGAAATTATAGAGGATATTGTAAGTACACGATATGGTAAATGAAAATATATTGAAATGAAAAATGTTGAATATCAAATATTTTAATATTTCGATACGTTTTGTATGAACATTAATATAATTTCACAGAAACGGCATAGAGCAGACGATGAAACGAATCACAGAAAAGCTGAAGTACTTAGAGGTGAAAATTGGGTAAATATTAAATGGAAAAATTTAGTAGTGGGGGACATTGTTAAAGTATGGAACAACACATTTTTTCCGGCAGATCTGGTGTTGCTATCATCAAGGTAAGTAACTGTGCAGTCTTCAATATCATCATTTATTTTTTTATTTTATCAATATCGACTTCCAGCAGGTGAACAATCAAAACCAACCATTAAATTTTATGATCCAGTAATTTTTCTTCTACCAAGAATTTATTCGCCTCTCAAATTTTCTGATATAATAATATTAAGCGAACTTCCGGCGAGAGAAAAAGTTTTTTTGGCCCACCCTAATATGTATTTTAATATTTAATGTATTAATTCTACTCCTTTTGGAAAGTGTGATAGCTGCCAAAGATCTTCATAATCTCTTCTGTTCACTCCCAGGAGTAGTGCTTCGAGAGTATGTGGTAATGAAGCAAGACTCCTAGCAAATGATTCTTACTTAGGTTGCCACATTTAACAGAACTTCTTTGATTACAGTTTCCTAATAGTATATCTCTGTACATGTAAACTAATATTAACAACAACATTTGTATTGTTGAAACGTGTTATTCTTCATAAAATACATATCATAGTCTATGTCATTGTTCTATTTGTTTCTATGGTTTTTAGTGAACCACAAGGAATGAGTTTCATCGAAACAGCAAATCTAGATGGGGAAACCAATTTGAAAATCAGACAAGCACTTCCTAGTACAGCCACTATAACAAGTACACAGGAACTAGGACAGTTGTTTGGTACTATAGAATGTGAGCCTCCAAATAAACATTTATATGAATTCAATGGTGTCATTAGGCAGAGAGGCAAATCGTAAGTAATAATTTGTCAATTGTTTATTATTTTGAATGTATTGTATTGTTTTTCTTATTTATTTATACTATTTCTATCGGTGGACTTACTTAATTTATTTGAATACACTAGCTTTAATTGACATATATAATTTATTCAAATTCTTTTGCCAATTTTCTAATTCGTAGTATTAACTAACCAACTTCGCCAAACAAACTCGTTTATATATCCAAAACCAATAAATAAAAACACCTTCCTAAAAATTAGTTAAAAAAACAATGTAAACAAATCGCAGCTGTAATAAAAATTTTATAAAAACAAACCTCAAACGAATTCCGCTTTCGACTTTCATTATAACCGGCTTCAAGGTTTATGTCGGGAACGAGTTCGTAACAGTATATATAAATGGAAGAAGAAAGAACGGAATTTAACCAGGAGGGGAGGGAAACTGTTTGTTGCATCTATAGATTTTCAGTGATTTCTTTTTATCTTGTTTTTTAGACCTGAAGCTTTAGGACCTGATCAAATTCTTTTACGAGGCGCCATTTTAAGAAATACATCTTGGGTTTTCGGTATAGTTATTTACACTGGTCATGAATCAAAATTAATGAAAAATTCCGCACTTGCGCCACTCAAGCGTTCTACTGTCGATAAGATGACCAACGTTCAAATTCTTCTTTTGTTTGGCGTACTCGTAGCCATGTGCTTAATTTGTTCAATATTTAACGTTTTATGGACCAATAACCACACCGACACTGACTGGTATATTGGATTAGAAGGTAAACTATTATTACACTTTGAATTATATCAAACCTATTCCGTATTATAGTAAAAAATTTTTAACCATAAAATCACATCAAGGTTTTATAACTATCATGATGAAAAAAATTGTGTAGACAATATACACAAAAATATGTACAAAACTTAAAATTTAACCAAGTCGCGCTTGCCGAATCTCTAAAAGCAGCGTAATTCCGCTGAGATCTTAGCGTTCGAGATCTCTCCGCTTCGCTATCTCGAGGGAGATTGCTTAACGTCTTACCTGGTTTCATGAAAATGACGAATACGGGTAGGGGAAGGGGGTGTTATAGAAGGTAGAAGGATGTAGTTATGTTGGTTCTTCCCAAAACCTGTTATGAGGTTTATTGGAAAGTATTAAGGTAATTGCTTGCTATTAGGACATTAATAACGTTATAAAAGCAAAATGACTTTGATTTCCCTGCATCAGATTTCGGTCAGTAACGGGTCGAAGAATTTTTGTTTTATTGAGAAATTTATTCGGGGAAAACAATTGAAAGATGAAAAATGTAGTTGAAAGTGTACCGGTATTATAGATTTTTGAATGCGCTTTTGGGATTTGACCGAAAAGCAAGAATCTGTTGAAAACAATTTCTAACTCAAAAAAGATGGCATTACCAACAAAATACCGGTCTTGGAATGTTAAACCCTGGAACAAAGTAATTTTCAATGATGAAACACATTCATTTGTACAGGGATATTAATAAAGTGTTATTAGATGAAATGAAAGCGTCCTCTTCGACTAGATCCTATTCAACAGTCTTAAACACCCTTCTAAACAGATTTTTTGCTATTTTTTTCACAAAATTGGCAAGTCGTAGGATCGTTCTATTCGTAAAAACATTTGTTGAAAAGATCCAACATGACTTGGCTCTGTCACAATTTGAAATTGGTCCAGACTTTCATCTGGGAAAATAGATTGAAAGCTCTTGATTGACCTGATAATCCACCAGATCTAAATCCAATAGAGAAATTATGGCATAATCTCATTATCGTTCAGTTGAGATGAATTTCACTCTTAAAGAAAACATATGAGTATGGGTCGACAATGATTTAATGAAGGACATGTGTACAAAACTGGTGTAGTCAATGCCAAGTGTGTTTTGTTGACGTCATTTCTGCCAAATGAGGACGTACTTCACCATAATATATAGATTCTTTAATGTGGTTACAGAATATGATGAACTGAAATTTTACAAAAAATCATTTTTTTATTTGTCATTTGTCCCAAATAACTGGGACAGAATTAGTAGTTTATTAAAATAATAAATCTTATTACTTATTTTTAGGCCAATCCAATAATTTATTCTACAATCTACTAACTTTTCTGATTCTTTTCAACAATTTAATACCAATTTCCTTACAAGTTACACTGGAAGTCGTTAGATTTATTCAGGTAAGTCGTCACATTCCATTATATTATTTGGTTTCTAGACTCATATTACTTAAAACTAATCAAATGTCACAACTATAGAAGTATTCATAAAAAAGTGTTAAATTTATTCCAGGCTATATTTATAAACATGGATGTGGAAATGTATCATACAGAAACCAATACACCAGCTATGGCACGTACTTCTAATTTAAATGAGGAATTGGGACAAGTAAAATACGTTTTTTCTGATAAAACTGGAACACTTACAAGAAATATAATGGAATTTAAAAGGTGCGCTATAGGTCCAGACTTATATACCATCGCTGAAAATGTTGAAGACTCCACTCTAGTTAAGGTACTTGAGTATTTATTTCATTTATGTACAATATTCATTATTACTAAGTTATAATCAAACAAAAATGATAAGAATAAATGATTCCAATGTTTGAAAACTGTGAATTCTGTGATAGTTGCAGACGTTGTCAGACACCATTTAAGTAACTATTACCTAAAGGTACATAGAAAATACAAGAACCAAAGAAATAATATGCTTCAACTAACCTCCTTATCACCATGAACTTAACCCAATTGATTAACCTATGCTCAAATGAAAGGATATGTATTGAGGAATAATACAAATAATTGGGAACATCTTTTTGTCAAAATAGTCATCTTAAATTTGATTCAACGATGTGTTTCCAATATACTTAACACACTGTTTACACTACCACTACACCAGCACTCTCAATTACATTGCCTGACGTGCGTTTTGATAACAAGTTATTGTCTTCAGAGAGTGAAGTTTACTTTTAGTGTTGGAGTAGTGGTAGTGTAAACAATGCGTTCAGTATGAATACTACTAACCAGAAATAGTGTTTTTCAAATTCATACTTTTCAGAATTTACGTAGTGACCATAAAAATGCAGCTTTAATGCGCGACATGCTCGTCCTTCTCTCGGTGTGTCATACCGTAATACCAGAAAAAACTGCTGACGGTGAAATAATTTATCACGCAGCTTCTCCCGATGAAAGAGCATTAGTATACGGCGCATCTAAATTCGGATATGTTTTTGAGAGTCGAACTCCAGATTATGTAGAAATAGATGCTTTAGGTACCAGAGAAAGATATCAAATATTGACAGTGTTGGAATTTACTTCAGCTAGGAAGAGGATGAGCGTGATTGTCAGGGATCCCAAAGGTATGTATTCAATCTGAGTGTACTTGTGGTCTGGATATATTGCATAGGAAGTTGAAAGGTGCCATGTCGATAGATCCTTAGATGCATTAGTTCTGTCCTAAAAATATATCAATAATGAAATTAATTTGCAACTTTAAACTAATTTTTTTTAATAATATAGGCAAAATAAAATTATTTTGTAAGGGAGCCGACTCCATCATATATGAACGTTTAGACAACAATTCAGGACGTGAGCATTGTGAAATTTTATTACAACATTTAGAAAATTTTGCCAGCGAAGGATTGAGAACACTCTGTTGTGCTGTCACTGATTTAAAAGAAAGTGACTATGAACATTGGAAAGAACTATATCACAAAGCTAGTATATCTTTACAGCATCGAGAGGGTGAGTAATTTATTTTAATTTATAAGTAGTTCTGTTTTTTTTTGGGCTGTTGGGTGGCTAATTTCAGGAACTATTATGGGGACCCAATAATAAACGGTGGACGGATGTTTTGTTGTACACAGAACTCTTCACCAGTTCATTTTCCTCTGTTCTGTAATATACTGATTTTAAAAGTTATCATTCAATACAATAGAGTGATTAACCACAGTAAAATGACACGAAATAAATTATCTCATGACTTAATGTTTATTAATTTTTCATTTTTTAGTCCGATACATTTACAAATATGTTTTATTTATATTGATCCTTTTTAAGAGCCTTTATATTTCAGCTCAAAGTTTTTGTTCCTTCCAACAACAATACTTTTGAAAGCCAGTGTAGTTGCCTACAATACTCTCTCCATATTACACAATTTCAGTTGCTAAGAAAGTCTTTTCCATTACAAATAAATACAAACCGTCTCAAATTTATAATTAAAAATATCAATTGAGAAAAATATCACTCTATGTATATCAACTATTAAATTTCAGAGAAAATCGAAGAAGCAGCTAACCTTATTGAAAGGAAATTGAAACTAATTGGTGCAACTGCGATAGAAGATAAGTTACAAGAAGGTGTACCCGAAACGATAGCAGCTCTTCTACAGGCTGATATCAACGTATGGGTTTTAACAGGCGATAAACAAGAGACTGCAATAAATATTGGTTATTCATGCAAACTTTTATCGCAGGGTATGCAACTGATTGTACTCAATGAAGATGGATTAGATGTAAGTAATTTGAGGTTAGGCATTAATCAATTTGCGTTAAACTTCTATGATCTGATGTAACAATTTGCAACATTTTTTGTCATTTTAATGAAGGAAAACATATAATTTACATCAGTTACTGCTAGACCTATAAGTAATCCCTTATTTAATATCTCCCAAGTGATGAATCCATCATTCTGATTGGTAACCCCTTCTTAACGTTTTATTCTGGAGATACATCTTTGTAGTTGAGAAAAAATATTTTTTTCAACATATTTCTTGTTATTTAAGTTCATCTTGACTCTATATAATCACAGATATAATACAAGTGTGATTATGTTTGAAAGACTACGAATTTTATTCTTTATATTCCTGATGGATTTTATTTGAGACAGAAAACAATTGTGCTCTATTTGCGTGTAAGGAAACCGCTTTTCAGCTTTCTTTCCTTTTTCTTCAATCATTTTTACTATAGGATATTGAAAATTGTCCAAGGCGGTAAAAAATTGTTTTAAATTATACATTAAAGTGAGTAAGTCAACTTCGTGAAAAAGTTTCTATGACGTATTTCTATTGAAATACAATATTTTTATATTGTTTCAGAAAACTAGAGAGGCGATTCTTAAAAATTGCGAAGATCTGGGAGACAATTTAGGGAAACAGAATGAAATAGGGCTTGTTGTCGACGGCAAAACATTAACCTATTGCCTCACTTGCGAATTGCGAAACGATTTTTTGAAACTATGCGTTTCCTGTAAAGTTGTTATATGTTGTCGCGTCTCCCCGATACAAAAAGCAGAGGTGAGCCATATTTTATTTTAACGAAAATAAATACAACTTAATTTTACAAGAATAATGGTGTTTATTTCAAGTCTATAGAATAAGAATAAAAAAAATTACAAAGTTCAGAAGTTGGATATATTTTATACTGAGGTCCGTTTCAGAAGTTCTTACGTCATCAGCGCCGATTGTGTAGAAGAGCGACCGCTCTGTTTTACAAAATTCTTCTGGCTAGATCCTTTTTTAACGAAAAATAATTGATTTGCGACTTGCAGTTTTGATTTATTGATAAAAATATAGGTGGAGTTTGTTAGTGATCAATCCTCGTGGTAGGATTTTTAAAGACAGTTATAAAGGATCTCAACGAAGATCTTTGAAAACTCAGTTAAGTAGATAAGAAGGACACTTAAGCCAGAAGAGTATGAAAAAGTTCTGGGGAAACATGGAACCGTTTATCATGTTGGAGTCACTGTCCTGGTCAAAGATCGGAAATGCAAAAAAAACCGAACTTGGCACTTCAAATTCAATCCATAAAAAAGAATTATGCTAATAAAAGAACAACAAGAAAACTTCTGGTCGGTTTTTTATAGAACTGAAACTTATTACAAAACTAAAGTTTAATATGTCTCACATAAAACCAAAAGCCATCAAGAAGGGGGTTAGCCTTAAACCTGCAAAAATAAAGGATGTTGCCAAACTGCTACCAAAGCACTTTAGACAAGGGTGGAGAAACTACGAGACGTTAAAATTTAATCGAGATTTTGAAAACCAAGAAGCCAAAGGTCTCAACAATGAAGCCGGAGACCTCAAAAATGAAGTAGATGAAAACATTATTGTTGATGAGGAAATTGATACAGATATTATGTGATCTAATGTAACAATAAAGGCTTTGTTTACTTTTTTGTAATAATTGTCAAGCCAAATTTTTTACTAATGATTACTAAGCCTATAAGTGAAGTGAAAATTACAATTAGTATAGTTTTTATAGCTCAATCCCCTTACAGCCTAAGTTTAGTTTTATTTCAAATCCCAATCTTAGTATCAGTATCCGACAAGTCCAAATATTGATTTTAAATTTTTCTAAATATTTATGAAACTATTTTGGGGATCTCGATTATACATTGTCTCTGTTTTTTTTTGGTAAAAAAATTAATAATTTCTTATGATTGGTCTGTTTGTGACAGTTTTTTTCCACTTTTTCGGAAATTTCTTGAGATGAACTTGGCGGATTTTGATTCTAGGCGCTTTATATACTAATATATATTTTATATTACTTTATAATAGTAAGAAAATTGTCCATACAACTCATATCACTGGTAGGTGATATGATATGAGCGATTGTTCATTTAGAATTGTTGTTTTAGGTAGTGGAGTATGTAACCAAATATACTAAGACAGTTACTTTAGCCATTGGAGATGGAGCAAATGATGTTGCTATGATACAAAAAGCACATGTTGGTATTGGAATATCAGGTGTTGAAGGTTTACAAGCTGCCTGTGCTTCTGATTACAGTATAGGACAATTCAGGTTTTTGTTAAGGTTACTGTTCGTTCATGGTGCCTGGAATTATTCAAGGTAATATAATTGAAAGAAGTTATATTTGTTGGTGTATTATCAAACTTGATTCATCATTTTTATTTCAGAATATGCAAAATAATTCTTTATAGTTTTTACAAAAATATCTGCCTCTATGTAATTGAATTATGGTTTGCCATTTATTCGGGATGGTCAGGTCAAATTCTTTTTGAACGATGGTCAATTGGTATGTACAATGTCATATTTACGGCTCTTCCTCCTCTTGCGATGGGACTTTTCGATAAACCATGCAGTTCGGATAAAATGATGCAATTTCCGAAATTGTACAAACCCTCACAAAGCGGGGAATTGTTTAACATCAAAGTTTTCTGGGTTTGGATTATCAATGGTATGATACATTCCGCTCTTTTATTTTGGTTACCATTGTTGGCGACCCAAAACGATACTCTATGGTTAAATGGGCATGATGGAGGTTATTTGGTACTTGGAAATTGTGTATATACCGTAAGTTCATTATCTAATTCTGTTTTTCCATGTTTCCTGATGTTAAACGAAGATATTGCACACTTTTTTATTAAAAGAATAATTCAAAATTTATATTAAAGTTTCAATTGTCGAATCCAAATTTGAAAAAACAATACAGCAATCAAAAGCAAGAAAAATCCCTGGACTCTAAGAAATTCCTATAGAGCTGGTAATACTATTTGATGATGACAGCCTATCTGTTCTACCAAACAGGGGAACTTCTCAGAAACTGACATAAGTCTTTATCGCTTCAACCAAAACAACAGAACTATTTGATTCTATGACTTTCGATTAATTAACCTAATGAGTCAAGCTTTAAAGATACTCCTCAATACAATTGGACCAGTGATTGTCCGCGATTTTATGATTCCTGGAATGTTCTTAGAACGATAGTTTATTATCGATTTTATTGAGAAAAATTTCTGGCACTCGGGTTCTCAGAGCTAAAAAATATATTAAGATGCGAGCAAAAATCATCAATTTCCCGAATTAGAATAGAATATTATATTGGAAATTTTAGAGATCTCAAAATAAGACAATTGAAGGCAATTTACATCGTGACTTTAGGTTTAACGTTTAGGTCGGTCTTAACCATTATTATTTGACTATTCTAACTGGCGAAATTGATTAAGAGTTTCACCAAAGTACTCTTCCAGATTCATTTGACGGTTTGCCATTACAATTGAGATTGGTTATTTCATGATGGAGCTCCACCTCATCAGTGGATTGGACGAGGAATTCATCATCCTCTAGATTGGTCCACTCATCGGACCTCAATAAGTGTGATTATTTTATTTGGGGGCGACTGTTTATTCTTCTCCAGCTGATTCCCAGCATTGCAGAATTGCATTATAGACTGATGCGATGTAATGATCGTCAATTACTAGCCATGATAATTTTCTACTAACTTGAAAGAATATACAAATTTAATTACTAGAAAAGCTGAATTACAAATTGTCAAATCTTGATTATTTTGTAACTTTTTGAATAACATTGTTGAAAACATGTCTTTGGTTATTTTACTTTTTCTTGAAAATGATACCATTTTATGAAAAAAGTTTTGAATTGAATTATCTGCAGTATGAAAATAATTTTTTAAATTAACTAACAAAAAGAAAATTTTAAGGTTAGGTCACCTCTTATTAATCTCCTAGAATGGTTACCGTTACCTAATGCCCTTAACAGTCTTACACCATGTTGCAAAATCATTATTTTTTTACGAAATTTTGGAACCTAATGTAAGGCCCATTATCTCCTCAGATATGCAACTTGGTATAGAGGTGAATTACCCCATATCGCCATATTTTTTTGGCTTCTCTGTACGCCTACTCTGTCGCGGTTCTTATGCGAGATACCCTGTATATATTATTTAGATTATTATATATATTTTTCAAGGAATACTATGTTTTAGTATGTTGTGGTGACAGTTTGTTTAAAAGCTGGTTTAGTTACCAATTCATGGACCTGGTTAACACATTGTGCTATCTGGGGATCGATCATGCTATGGTTTTTATTCGTCATTGTATACAGGTATGGTAAAACATTTGAGTAAATTTTAAGATAAATTTATAGAATTCTCGATTCATTACTTGAAAGAAATTTGTTGATATACCACTTTTATTAAAAGACCCAGTTCTTTTCAAATAGATTTAGTTAGAATAAAAGCCGAATAAAATTGAACAAAAAATAGGCAATGACTGCATATATTAGACCAGAACCAGTGTTTAAAGCTGATCCACTAATTCCACTCCTTTAGAGTCTAGAATGTAGGATGGCATTAATTTCCAGAGATCTGCGTATTCTATTCGAAGTGCTCCGACCAGAACCTTCTGATATGTCGAATCAACGAACTGAACGGTTAAATATTCAGTCTTACTGGAGAACTACTCCAGGGCTAAGACAATCCAAAGTGTTCATAATTAAATCAGCTGAGAAATCTGAAGAACTTCTCGAGATATCTAGAAACGACATTAAATTATTAGTCGGTCTTCTGACAAATACCGTCAAATAATAGCTTAATACGATAGGTATGACAAAGAACGACAACTGAAAATTCTGCGAAGAAGCATTAGAGACAGCAGATCATCTAGAATAACCTTAGGTACCTCGAAGGAGTAGTGCTAACTAACCCCTTAGGAAATAGAACAAGAAGCCTCCTAAAAAAATAACTTCATGAGATGCAATATATTTGTAGGTTTAGATGCAGAGTTGCTGGAAAGCCAAAACGACCCAATCTAATCAATTTAATCATATACACTATGTCGTTGAATGTTTATGGTGTTACTTATTTTTTTTTTGTAGTTTATTTTGGCCAGCAATACCAATTGGATCTGTAATGTGTCGAATGTATATACTACTATTTTCGTCGACTGTCTTTTGGTTGGGTGTTTTTATAGTGCCAATTATTACCGCTCTGCCAGATTTTACAGTTAAAATGTGAGTATTACCGATGTTTCAATTCTTAACAATTAACATCCACCTACCTTTTTAGCTACAAATCCCTTTACCACGATATCCTACTGCAGTATTTGTCCTTTCACCTAATCCAATTCTATATTGTTAAATCTCCGTTGTTAAAAAATGTATTACTGCGTCCTAAATTTTTTTATCTTTGGTTTTGGATCACTATATGGATATGGAAAGAGATACTCTGATGGTACCACACAACATTCTTATTAAGGCTAATCAATTTTTCTTTATTTTTTTTACTAGAACAAAAACAAGGAAATCAAAATATTCCTTATATGTTTCTAATATTTTGCTACTTATTTCAGAGTACAAGGGACTATGTTTAAATCAATAACGGACATAGTTCGCGAAAACGATATAAAGAAAAGTGATCCTTCGATGTATAGGGGAGAGCCGAAAAATTCGTAAGTACCTTCGATGCGTATTTTTCAAAAATGTGATTACAGTTTCAGTTTGTTCTTGAATGTAAATGTTTCTCGTCAAAAGCATGGCGCTTTTTGTTTAGGTTAATGTTACCAACGTTGTGGGGAAAACTATTCAAAATATCCCGGCTGGAATCGTTGTATGAGAAACGATTTTTTCGACAGTTCAATTGATAAAGGTACAGCAAAAGCTCATCACTAAAATTATAAGTTTCCAACCAAGTGAGCTACAGTTTTCTGATAATTTAATTTATTTTTATTCCCTACAAATAGTTTAAAATATCGAGTATCCTAAAATGACCGTTTCGCTTAAACGTGGTAGAATGTCGTTGATATAACTTTGAATCTCCTCCTTTAACGCACTCGTGGTCGTAGCCTGTTGACGTGACTTGTGAATCCAAATAATCTCATAAAAAGAAATCTAATTGTGTTGAATTACTCGATCTAGGAGGCCTATTCTGATCACCGAAACGAGGGAGTACTCTACCTGGAAATATCTCATGCAATAATTAGTGTTGCTTGACCAGCTTTATTTTCGAAAAAGTACACCAAACAGTGACTTTTGATGCATTTAGTCGACTAAGTCGCAAAACGTATAATTCAATCAAGTGGATTCAAAAAAGTTGTCGATGGAAAAATTTGAATGAAGACTTGACTTGTTTTAAAATAGTGACCAGAAATCAAATTCTGGAAACATGATGAAGAATATGATTGCAAGTGCGGTTAGCTTTAAGCTAAATGATGCTCTGAAGTTGCAAGGTTTTTGTTTAGAATTTTAAATTTAGTCTTTCGTGGCTTTTGGTGAGGTCCTCAAAGTCCCTTTTCATTTTTGGTCTCTAAATGTCCCGTTTTTGCGAAATGGTTCCTAAGTTCCTTTTTTTTTTAAATTTTGCATCAAAGATTGTATGATTTTTTATATTATATATTTACCACATTTATGACTGCCAGATGACATTAAACACAAGTTGTATAATTGAAAGTGAAAATTATCACATTTAACTTTTTTTTTCTGAAAAAACTTTTAGTGGTTAGAATCGTCATTTGTGGATATGCTTAATAGGGACTACAAAAGTGATACGAAAAGAAATAGGAAATTAAAAAAAATAATTATAATGTTACCGATCTTGAAACTATTTTCTGTTTTTTGGTTATAGTAATATAGTGAATTGTTTCTTCATCTTCATTGAAACGTTACTAAATACTGAAACGCAATTGTTTGGCAATATAGTGTTTGCATACTTTTATCAATTTAATTGTTAAATTTCTCATATCCAGCACATTTCACTCCTAAAAGCAGTTTGATGTTGTTTTTAAGCAAGAACGGACGAAACTTGAAATCAAGATGGAACATATTATGCAAATATGCTACTTATTAACATGCTATAGATGCCTGTGATTTCAATGACCTTTCGATATTTTTTTTATTTAAGAAAATCGTATTTCAAGCTTTACAGTCATGCATGGGCCTCTTTTTAAAGTCAAATGAAACATACAATCAATACTCGACTTATTAGAGTTAAAAAATAGGACCAATATATTGTTTAGTATATCGCTCTATTTCTTTTTTTAAATTTTGTTTAGCTACTTCTCGCATCAAGGAGGCTGAGTCCTTGAAATACTTTGTTTTTTTGATTCATGCAATGATAAATTTTTTTAAATTATTATTAGATGCTGAAAATACACATCTCGTCACACGTTAAGCCATTATGTGTTACATTCCAAAATTCTTCTTCAAAAAAGTTTATCATTAATCAGCAATCAATCGGTATTCATAAACCCCACCTCAGATCTGAAAATATTGGTCTTGAAAATGATTAACAAAATGAAGATTGATTATCTGTGACCCAGTGTATAAGGTTTCCAACAGTGATACATGTAGCCTTTTAAGTCAAAATAATTTTTTTTGTTGACTTGAATCACTTGAACAATCATATTGTGCCCAATAGAGTTGAAAAACCGCACTAGTATATTGCAAAATTGTTCAGTATGTTAGTCTAATCCCTTATACGACTTTTTTATTTTTTTAAGTTTGTTTAGCTACTGCTCCCATCAGGAAGATTGAATTTCATTTAAAAAGAGTATTTATTGCAGCTGCTTCTTCAATTTGTTAATAAAATTTTCAATTTCATTAGAAAAAGAGTATTTATTGCAGCTGCTTCTTCACGGTATTTATAACACTTTCAATTTAATAAAAAAAGTATTTATTGCAGCTGTTTCTTCATGACTTTAATAACACTTTCAATTTCATTAAAAAAGTATTTATTGCAGCTGCTTCTTCACGGCGTTTTAAGTCGAAATATACAGCATCTTATCTTCTGCTATATAATTTCCAAACCAATTATTAAAATATTCTCCCTTAAAATCTCTATCTAGGAGAACTAGAATGAACATTAACATTTTCAAAATATCACTTTTCAAGGGACAAAGAATAACATGGGATTAAAAGGAATGTATAGATCCAAACCATAACAAAAAACTGAGAGTGTGGATACCAAATTTCAGTTGACTATTTTCTAAAATGAGGCCTATTGTATGAATTCTTCAAAAGTTAATTTCTAGAGATTAGATAACGAAATTTAGATATTCGATAGGACATTGGAACAACTTGATTGCAGATTGCATTTCATTTTCACAGTCATACATTTACAGGCTTCATATCAATAAACTGTTTTTAAAAATAAATTTAAATCGACTTTATGGTTTGGTATGTTTGTTCTTGCAAATTGTTGTTATTTACGTTGAGATTTCATATTGTGTTGATTTTGTGCACGCAAAAAATATACGTTCACACTTATACACAGTTATAGAAGACCGCGTGAGACGATGTATGTGATTGTTGGTGTAACGGTAGTAAACAGTGTGTTCAGTTCAATTATCACCATCTGTTCCAAAAATTCCAACCTACACACTGTGAAATAATTGTTATTGTAAAAAAAAGATGATAATTTACCTAGGTTTATACGACATTAGACTGGTGGTCAGTTAACACAAGTCACTGTCCCGTCAAATACCACGATAAACGCGGCAGAGGACAACGATTGCAGATTCTGCGAGCATGTCCTTGAGTCACCAGAACTAGTTTGCGAATTTTATTTCCGTTTCAGCAAAATTATTAGATAGAGAAAAGTAGAACAAATAAAAAACCACCAAATTAACTTCCTTTAGAAGGAGTCAACATATTTTGGGGACAGAACTTTAGATGCAAAGAGAGCTAAAACCATTCCCCAAACAATCCAGGCTCGTAAAAAGGATTTGCCACTAGGTGCGCCATTGTAGAGTGAGACTTATGACACGTCATTATTTATTTTGGGCGATTTTATGAGGAATTGTGTAGGTTGAAATGTGCAAATCTCTTGGAAGAGTATACTTCCCGCCACATACTATGTGATGCTTCTTTATCTTTTCTTCAATTTCTTTTTTCAGATATGTATGATCTATATTTTCGGGAATTATTCATTAGGTACCGGTAATTTTCAACTTTTATCTCTTAACATTTTTCCTGTTCATAACAAATTCAACTTTTTAAACCGTTCTCACTCTACTTGGGACTATTCAAAATTGGATGATATTATTTTCTACTGAGATATCCCAACAAACAATGAACCACCTCTTATCTTTAAGAATGATGGTCCACTGTTTGTTCCCTAAGCCCTATTACGGTCAACTGTATTTCCCGAACCGGTTACCCAGCAGTCAGTCGAACCAGACCTATATTAGCCTTTAATTGGCTCCTAAAATTGACTGTATGCTGAGCCTGCATTGAAAATTCGAGGGCCGTTGTTTTTTCAACCTCCGATAGGCTATAAATAAAAGACAAGTTCATGTAAAACAATAATTTTACTACCAAGAGATTGGTACATTTACGGTTACTTTTCGACATAATCACCAAAGAGATTGAAACATTTGTCATATCAGTGGACAAGTTTTTCAATACCTTCTTCAAAGATAGTTGCCGCCAATGAATTAAAGTAGTGCTTGACGTTGGTTTGACGGTCCTCATGCGTTTGAAATCGCTTTCCATCAAGCCACGTCTTCAGTTCAAGAAAAATATGAAAGATGAAAGCAGTAATGGTGAATCTGCGGATTTCTTTAACCATTCTGTCAACTCGTGGAACCAGGTCAACAGAAACGACAGATTTGCGTCCTTGGCTCCCTTCATCATGTACATCATTACGGATACCTTAAACTTTCGACACCATTCACGCACAACAACATCACTCATGAAGTTTTCCCCATGCACATGACTCATTCTCCGATAGATTTCTACAGCACTATGGCTTTCAGCCTGTCGAAAACGAATCACACTGCGCAATTCACACTTGGCGGGAGCATCAATAATGGCTCACATGTTTACGTGGCTGTAGCACAACGCCGACTGACGCCTGAATGTCAACAATGGAAGGGGTGTGTAGTGCGAGAGCTTCGTAGTCACTTACAGCGCATGCCCGCTTTCTTCTGTCCGCGTAGCGTCTGCACGGAGCGATCGGAAGTTGGAAAAAACGGCCTTCGCATATTAAAGAAAGTTCGGTGTAAACTATAAACAAGTTATTTTTCGCATAAACAATATACTTAGTAAATTTGTACAAGTTCTACGATCATTAGCTGTCATTCTGGGTTATAAATTATTAACTATAAACCTAGGTAAAGTGTATATAATTGGTTATATTTAAAAAAGTTGTTACAATTTTTTGTGGCAGCACAGTTACGGGTATAAGATGGTCAAGATATAACGTAGTCATCCCGACTCGACCAAATGGAAAAGATCTATAAAGGAAATATTAGTAATTGTATCATTGTCAATATTTTTAGATTGTTTTGATAGTGGCGATGTATATAATTATATATAATATGCAAGCACGTTTTAATAAAATTTGAGGCTAGAATATGATAAACAGAATCTTACTTTTACATACAGTATATGAAAAAGTTCAAAACATAAACTGAATAAAATCTTTTATATGGTTTATTAAGTTAAAGCCCAGATCCTCTGCGTCCGACACAGGCACTTGGTTTCGGCTCCATTTATGTAATGACTGGTCTAAGTCCTTCTGTCAATTTTCAACTTTGTGTTTGCTCAGCTTTTCACTCCATAGAAACTTTACATACCTCCAATAAGCTCTATTTGTCGCTCTGATTCTCTCTGCCCCTTCTAAGCTTCTATTACACTCTCAAGCGTTAAAAGATTTTTTTACAAATGATTTAATGAAAATAACTGTTTCTCAAACGTTTTTTATGCTGGGCCTATATCTGCTTTCCGTTTTTTTTATCAAGTCTAAATTTTTCATAATTCCGTAATCTAATTTCAATATGAAATGTATGTTATGAAGAAAAAGACGTTTTCTCACGCATCAACAATACAAATTTTGTTTTCAATATTATTTTATGTATACAGAGATGTATGAATCAAAATGAATCGTTGGCAAACGATGAATTTTTGCTTAATTCAAAGAAACTCATGAAGGTATTTTGAAGTATGTAAAATCTCACCTCTAGGGTGTCTTGGCAATCCCTCTTGAAATTCCAGCAGTTGTCAGCCATCATATTTTTATTCTATCTATCTTGGTACCGTTTTTCCATTTCTTTTCATTATGTCTTGGTGGAACCTTTCACCTTGCTCTTCGCTGTAATCCCCTAGGTTCTGAGGAAATAGTCAAGAAAAGTGGGAATGTGTGAAGTGCACTTTCACGCTCATATTGTATCCAGAATTTTTATAATGTCGCTACATGATTTCTACTAGGTTTTTGTAATCGAGACCTTTCTTATTGCCCATATAACCACTAACAATTTTTTTAAAGCTCATCCAAGATCAAGTTTTTCTTTCCGATTCATGATTTTTCCAAAAATTTATGGACTCACGAAAATGTATGCCTTGATTTGTAAAGCGGGGAAAGATACTCGAAGCAGGCGCCCTCTTTTGATAAACTGGTCACAAATTACTTCATCAAGCTTTCTGTGCAGCGGTGGCAGTAAAACTTCTTAGGGTCAATCAACGATTCATGTAGGATGTTTTTCACACCATTTTTGTCGTTTAGGCCTCATTTTTTGTTTGTCCACTGTCCTATTCAAATAAGAAGCATGGCATGGATCTAGCAGAATGCATATCATTTTGAAATCGTCACACACAAGCCATTTTTATTATGTATGTTATATATATATATATATATATATATATATATATATATATATATTACATTTTTATATGTTTCCTTCAAGTGAACAGTATGTGCAACTGAAAGTGGAAACTTCTTTGAAAGAAATCAATAAAAAGTCGTTACTCAGACGTGCCGTAAGAGATTCCAAAATATTTCATTAGATCAGGAATGTCACAACACAACAGAATACACACTGAAATTTTTTTTTTTCAAAGAAAGTGGTATATTTCGTTCTCTATAGCGATCCTTTGAAAATAATGTACCTGGTGCTGAGCGATTTCTTGATTTCAGTTTTGAGTCTACAACTTCAGATTCGTCTTTCGATTAGTTTAAATCTCTAACCAAATCATTTATTTCTGCTTGAGTAAATTTATCCCACGATAGAAAGTATAGATTTTTGAAATCAGCGTGAAAAACTGATTAAAGAAGATCTATTTTCATTTCTACATAAATTTTGAGTCTAAATATTCCTCTTTCGATAGATTCAAATATCTAACCAAGTCATTTAATTTTGCAGACGGTAAACATCTATAGTTCATTGCGTCTTTGTGGAGTAAATTAATCCTCTGATGAATTAGCCTCATTCTCTTCATTTTGTGAGATTTCTCACAAATTTCTTCATTTGAATTAATTACTATCTACTAATGTTAAACTGAAAAATAAACGAATTATATAATCTTCTTTAGCTTTTTTTTATCTTATATCTATATTTTATTTTATTAAAATCATGACAATTTATCAACACACATATGACAATCTAGTCTCAAATTATATTTCCTAGATGGGATTTATTCTCAATATACAACAAGAAAACCACATTAACATATAGTGATAATTTCTTGTGAGTTCAATATTTTCCAAAATTTTCCATAAATATAAAAATGAACAGTTCATTATTGCAGTAAGGCAATGTCAAGATGAATGCTGATGCATATAAAAGCCATTATTTATAACATGCCATTCGACTCGTTACGTTTGTCTTCACACATTTTGAATATTCCTTTGGTCACATATGGAAGCGGGTAGTTATTCTTCGCCATCCCTCTCACCCCCAGCAAGAATTACTACTTCAGGTTATGCGATCCTGCCAACGCGAACCTTTCTTTCTCCATCTCTGTACCAGATATTCATGTCCCATCCTTTTTTATCCCGTTCTTTATCCGAACTTTCTATTATTGACGTGAGATACTTGGTATACTTCTTTGGTAAAAAAGATCTCACATAATGCTGATTCGTATCTCACATTGGAGGTTGACAATAATATTTTGTAAAAACATATTTTCTCGTCTAATCCAATTTCTAGTCACTTATCTAGTTGTTTGTTGTTCCTACCCCGAACAGAATTGACATATTAAAGTTATTTCATGAATGAGGTGCTCATTTGGGCATATCTAAAACTATTTCTCATATCTCTGAACTTTACTATTGGCCTAAACTCAGAAGTTCTGCATATCGCTACGTGATTAAATGTTCAGTTTGTGCTTCTTTTAGAACCCAAATTTTTGTGAGCACAATGATAAAAATGAAGAAAAACTTACCAGCGCATATAAAGAATAAAATCACCACAAATTTAATAAAATTTACTTTGTTTTAAAGGTGTAGATAGAAAGAGTAATAATTCGAATCAATTTCGACGTTTCAATGAATTTCACAAATTGAGTGGGAGGTCGATATCACATCAATTTCCTCAAAAACTCGAATGTTAGCATAAAGAAATCTGAAGTGTGCCACAAAATGTGAATAAAGGAATATTCAAAATGCAAGCCGAATGGCATATTTTACATAGTCTTAGCTTTATAATGAATGGTCCATGTTATTGAGCTATTTTTTGGAAAAGAAAAAAAATTAAATGAAAAGGAATCTCAAACAATGAGAAAGGGTCATAAAAAACAAGCATAAATTAATCTTTCGATATTTGTTGACCCTAATAAAAGCTTTTAATCGCTTTTTTATGGATCGAACAAGTTTCATTACTCGATCTTGTTCGTACTATTCCATTTTCCAATGAGCGTCATTTAGAGATCCTATTTCGTGGATGGTGCTGGATTTAAAGCCAGATATTATCTCCTAAGCTCATCCCATAAATGCTCGATGGGATTCAAGTCCGGGCTACGCGCTGTTCAATCCATAGCGACTATTTCGACATCCTGTAAATACCACAGTATTTGAATGGGCATTGTCCTACATCAGGATGAGTTTTCGCCGATGAAAGTGGCATAGGAATCGATGTGATTCCTTAAAATCTTTTCTATGCATCGGTTAGCCGTCAATCCCCCCGCTTAATCACAAGTTTTAATAAAAACCAACTCGGTTTTTGCTTCCATTGAAATACCCGAAACACTGCGCGAATCTTTCTCCAGGTCTTCTGTAGACTCGTCCTCTTCTATAGCTACCGTGCAGGCACACTCTGTGTGAGATCGGAATCCTAGACGGGTTGCTTGGTGGGCTGGGAATAATTTGGCGACAGAAGCGAGCCTTTTTGGTTCAAGATTAGGTGTCTTAAGCCTTCTAGTGACTGTACAGCCACTCATAGCCACTCTGAGCTCTTGTTGGACTTTAACACCAGCGAGTGACCGCTTGAGCAGCTTTATTACTTGTTGTGTCCATTTTCAGGTTGAATTCTTGTTTGCTGTTAAGGGTTGACGTTTGATAGCTAACTGATAGTGGTGCTCAAGTAGATTATCTACTAAATTATCTACTAACTATTGAAGACAAGTATAAAAACGGTGGTTAGCGATCATATTTTAATTATATAAATTACAATTTTATCTTCGATTTTTTTGTCAGTGATTTGCGGTTGCAGGGGTATCGCAGAGTAATTTTTTTTCGTCACAAGTTATTTATTATTCGAACATTTGAACAAATCAAGAAATTGTCACGTTTAGAGTGTTTTTAGTTGTAATTCACGTGTGATTTCACTGAATTGATGATGTGATATTAATTTTAAGAAAAAATATAGAATTCAACTAGAAGATTTACAAAGTGATACGCACAAAATCATGCACAATAGATCGAGTATATATTTCTGATGAATTCTCTACCAAACAGAATGACAAAATTTCCAAGTTTAAGTATTTTAAATTTGATACTAGGCATTTAGACGTAAATATATGTCAAGTTAACGTACCAAAGAAATGAAAATTGCTCTAAAAATTTGATTATAATCATTGTTCATGACTTTTTTAATGACTTCGACTGCCCGTCATAAATTAGTGTTTATTATTGTACATCATTTGTGGTTTTAGTTGCATATGATTTATCATTTAATTCTAGAGATGTGTCAGACATTAAAGACAGCAAATTCCAAATAAATCTTTTGCTAAAAAGAATCTGAAAAGGTATTAGGCTGGTATCTTTCTATTTTATTATTTTTTTGTAACTTAAAATAATATTGGCTGAAAAGCATTTGAATACTGCAACTCTCGAATAAAGGAAAGTCTATTTAGAATGCATTTTCTTCTTCTTTCGGTTGCGTGTCTGTCTTCAAGCGCGGGCCTATCTCTATCACAATTTGGTTGAATTGATCTCTGTCCGAGTCATCACTCGGAATAGTTGTTCTACTCTCAATGCAGTCCAATTTTTAATATTTCTGGTCTTAACCTTTCCCTGAATGAGCACGCGAGGGATATGCCATTTGGTAACTCGCATGTTCGAAATAACTTACCATTCCTTTTTTTATGATGTTCAGGAGTTCTCGATCCATATTCTGCTCTTCAGCACTTGACAATTCTCGGATAACACCATACATCGAACGATTCTCTTTTATTGATGATGTCAGCTTTAAGCGACCATGTCTCACATCCTTATATACTGAATATTAATTATGGTACAATTGTAGTCATCCATCTTCGAAAAGATAATGATAACTCTATAAAATAATTTTGAAACAGACTATTTTGATAATATTTGTTGTCTTCTCACTTCGAGAATGGTTTTATAAAAAATCTGATATATTATTAAGATAAATTTTGTCAATCTGAACAAGTATACAAATTCGAAAACTATAGTTGTAAAAGAGTGTGTTGTTTTGTGATGTTTCCTTTAGGATGGATATTTACTTATACCATTCTGGATTGTTTCTTAAGGCGAAATATTCCAAAAAATCAATAATAATGTTTAGTCAAACTCTACTTAGATTGTGGTATTTTCATTCTATCATACAAAAGTCTTTTAGTATATAGAACTCTGTAATTTGTATATTTGTTTTGGAGGGAAATAGAATTCATTCAGCAGTGTTTGTTCAATACACTTCCTTAATTGATTATAAGAAACCATTTAAAAATGAAATGAGAATGGAATTATTTTTATAAGATGATCAAATATTGAACTTGCAGTGTCTCGAGCATGCTATAATAAACAATTTGGTGATTTAATAGTGATTATTTTAAAAAAAATGCAGATATTGAAATTTTGCATCTGTTAAAAAAAGTACTATATTTTAGAATGAAATAACTCATTTAAAAAATGCTCAATAAAAATTAGTAGAGTCTTCAAATACATGGTGAAACTTATAGAGATGAAAACAACTGTCTAACATATATTATTGGTCTATCATTCTAATTCAACTAACAAATAAGATTACACTGATAATCACTAGCTAATGTCCTAACCATTTTCCATATCAATTTCCTCCCTATATATATTTATTAACCTTTGAAATAAACATTTTGTCTAAGGTCACGTTGGCTTTCTTAAGAAGATCTTGATAACAGCTGCTGTGCAGCATCTTCAGTGAATTATTTCTAATGGCTCGTTTAGCTCCAGTTAATAATCCCTTGGGTTTTTTTGGTTATATTCAAATCCCATTAAAAACAAAGACAATATGAGAAACTTAATTAGAGATTCTACAATTTTATCACTGCTCAGAGTAATTAGAATGGCAACACTTATACTGGAGTATATGGATGGACATTGTCCTGCATCAGGAGGAAGTTTCCGCCGATGAAACTGACATAGGAAACGGCATAAGAATCGACGTGATTCCTTGTATCGATTCGCCGATAATCCCCCCGTTTCACCGCCAGTTTAAAAAAAAACCAACTTGGTTTCTGCTTCCATTGAAATGACCGAAACACTGAGCGAATATTTCTCCAAGTTTTCGGTAGACTCTTCCTCTTCTATCACTACCATGCAGATACCCTATGCTTTCGTCTGAGAAGAGATCGGAATCCCATTGTTCCTCAATTCAATGTTTTCTGGCAAATCCTAGACGGGTTGTTTGGTGGGCTGAGAAAAATTTGGGGCACTGGATTTTTGGCTCAAAGTTAGCTGTCTTAAGCCTTCTAATGACTATCCAGCCACTCATAGCCACTCCTCGCGTTTCTCTGAGCTCTTGTTGGACTCTAACACCAGCGAGGACTCAATTTTCCAGGGATGTGCTGAGAATGTATCGGTCATCTCTTTCGGATAGGGGGGTCAGGTAAATAACCTTTCATGAAGTTCATTTACCCCCAATTATCACTATTGATAATATATTGATCATATTGTTGGACTGTGAGAACGAGATTTTACTAAATACAACTTCGTCTTTAGTTTTTAGATCAGCTACTTGCGATTGCAGGGGTGTCGCTCAAGTCGTTTTTTTTTCGTCTATCATTCATTTTTGGTCTATCATTCCATTCCACATCCAACATAATCGGGAAGACTGAATTAAATTGCCTATAATTTTGAAAACTACTTAATGTACTTATTAAAAGAGCATCACACATTATTTACAAAACATTACTGCACAACCATTGTCATGAATTAAGGGATTTAATTTTTCATTTAAAAAATCCGAATTTTATGTGTGTAGTTATTATAATATTCATATAAAATAAAAATTGTAATCGATAAGATTTCATCCCTTCGTTTCACTTGTACGGTGACACATTGTCTAAACTTAATTTATTTTTTATGTACTATTCGAGTGGATTGTGTCCTATAATCTAACGGTGCAAAATATTCAACTATCTGTATTCCGAAAAATATATGTTTTCCTCTATTTTATAAAAAAACAAATAATAAGTTAATATATTTCATGCAAAACTCCTATCTAATAACATTCATCGGTATATAAATTTTTATAAGTTTGTGTAATGTAATGAATTTGTTTGTTTTGCAAGACCATTGCATGCGTTGGAACAATTTGCAATATGTAAGTATATTTTACCGGCATGATGGGTATTTTTTTTGTTCGCACACTGAGTCACTAACTTTCGTAATATGGCGATTATATTGTTGCAAGCTATTTAGTTCCATATACATTGTTACATTTACTTATTTTCCATGTGTTTAACTTTTTTTTTCAATGTCTTTTTTCACTTCACTAGGATAAGTTATTGAAATCATTTTTGAAAATTTTATGGGACTTCACTTTCAAATTGCAGATCTGAATACAAACTGCAAAATCTTCAGTCACTTTTTCATTGTTTATTACAAATTGAATTGAATGACTTACAGATAAAATAAGTCAGCGTCACGTATATTTTTTTGCTGTGGGTTTTTTCCTTTTTCATTTCACTTAATATATCATTTTACAGGTGACGCATTTAAAAATAAAATAATATAATAGTGACGAGAGTTGATCGAATTAAGTACGCCAACAATCGAAATATGAGAATTTTAACAGTAACAATACGTCGCCATTATTACCTAACGATATTTCCAGCTTGATTCACCTCAACAGTATATTGCTTTGTACGCATGCGCTTTTATTAATACGATTTATCTATAATAAAATAAAAATCGTCCGTTATGGCGAGAGAAAATAAGGCTTATGTGAGCTAGATAGCGCTAGAGTATGAAAAAAATGGTTACAGACTATCTGAAACTGCCCGTTTGCTGAGGAACGTCTTCACCAGAAGAAGTACTGCTCCGAGGATAGAGCAGGATGTGGAGCTGTCACGTGAGTTTCGTCACTATTTGTTGTACATAATCAATGATAAACAGTTTCTCGTTAACTAAACTGTTATGATGTTTGAAATCAATTGCTAAAATGATAAAATATATGTATCAGGTTCACAAGTGTCTCCAAACTAAAATGTGTATTGTTTCAAAAATAATATAGTATATATATTATTTCTTAATATTATTAAATTATAAACAAAAATTATAAAAAAAATTAGAAATATTATTGAAATTTCTAGATTACGGTGACATTATTATGATTTTCCATTTTCAATGGAAAAGGGACATTTTGAAGTGCAACTCCTCGAATGTACAATTTCTATCCCGCCCCATAAAAGCATTGACTCCAGAAGAAGTACAAAATGAAATAAAATTACCAAACCCGAAAAAAGTACTGGGCTCCGACCTAATACCGCTAAAATGCTGAAAGAATTTCCACAAAATGGGGTAGCCACACAAACATACAATAACAATGCAATTCTGAGACTCGGATACTGGCCAAAATCATATAAAGTTGCACAAATGATATTGATTGGTAAACCAAGCAAAGACCCAACCAACGTGTCATTTTACCGTTCAATAAGCCTTCTACCTACAATGTCCCAACTCTTTAAAAAATTACTCCTACATAGAATAACTGAAGACACAGGATTGGATCCCCTGCCATCAATTTGGATTCCGACAAAAGCTTTCGACAGTACAACAAGTCCACTGACTCACGCAGAAAATAAATAAAGCACTGAAAAACAAAGAATACTGCTCCGTTGTTTTCCTTGATGTCGGACAGGCATTTGACAGAGTGTGGCATCAAGGGCTGCTATACAAAATTTCTCCAAACTACTACCCATTTCTGAAATCTTACTTATCCAACAGAACCTTCCAAACAAAAGTTAATGAGGAAAAGTCCGAAAATTTTACTATAGCAGCAAGGGTGCCACAGGGAAGCGTACTAGGCCCGTTATTCTACATACTGTATACATCAGACTGACTGCCTACTGATCAAGAACCAAAAATAGCAGTAAAAAATGTCCAGAGATTCATCTTGACCAATTACAGGAGTGGCTACAAAAATGGAGGATTAAAGTTAATGAGACCAAATCAATAAATGTAACATTCACGCTACGTTAAGTTAAGCAATACGGAAATACCACAAGAGATAGTGCTAAATACTTAGGAATCCACCTAGACAAAAAACTCAACTGGAAACAACATATCACAAAAAAAAGAAAAAAAAACTTGATATTACAGGAAGAGAACTACATTGGTTGATAGGGAAAAAATCCAAAGGCTCACTTGAAAACAAAGTCCTTACCTACACATTTGTCATCAAGCCTATATGGACATGGAATGGAGCTGTGAGGTTGCGCTTCCAAATTTATTAAAAATATTATTCAGAGATCCTAATCTAAATACTCTGTCAACTAAACTAGTGATGCTCCATGGTATGTAACAAATCACATCATTCACGTGGACTAGGGAGTGCCCACTGTGCAAGAAGTTATCCAAGAATGGATCATCAAATACCACAAAACTATAGATACCCGCCCAAATCTACTACTAGAGGAGTTGCTAACACCACGAAACGCGAAAAGGCTTAAAAAAAGTTGGCCAATAGACCTAATATGAGGTATAAGAGGTTGCATTACTGGATATAAGCCTCATCAAGACATTATAGATGTTAGATTATCTAACATTCGCGAGCAAATTAACCCAGAGAATATAGATAATATTCTGATTATTAATAAAAACTTGTTATAATAAAAACAACTGCGGTTATTATCTAAATTAGGTTACACCCCTCCGATTTCGTTATAATTTTAGTATGTTATAGAGAAAATTATGCTGAAAAATTTGATATTTGTATGTAGGGCGCGGAAATCATCCCTTCACATAGTTTTTCAACTTTGAAGTAATGATGTATCTTAAATGTATCTTAAAATTTGGAGAGAATTTAGTCTAGTTTGTTTACATACAACTATCGTTAGTGAATCTATCAATATTTGTTTTTTTTTTTATTCGTGTTTGACCGTAAAAAAGACAAAATTCTATGAATTTTTGTGTATTCTTTAAACATTCTTAGCTAAAATTCGTGGTTAGGTTAGGTTAGACATCCGAACTATGATATATAAATGATTTTTCTTTTTCTGGAACTTCAAAGTTGAAAAACTATGTGAAGGAATGATTTCCTCGCCCTACAATTTTTTAGCATAATTTTCTCTATAACATACTAAAATTTCAAGGAAATCGGAGGAGTGTAACCTAATCTAGATAACAACCAAAATATCAATTGTGTAATTAGGAGTAATACAATTTGGTGATTCATCATGTTTATGTAGGTGTTGGTTACTAGTTTTAGAATATCAATTAATAATTGATTTTTATATTAGTACAAAAAAATTTTATGTTAATTTGTAGGTAAACTAATATTTATTTTTTGTGATGAAATGAATAAATACCAAAAACATGATTCAATAGGTTATCTAGTTATCATAACTTTTCTATAAACTAACCGTGGCACTAAAATCACTCAGGTTGCTTATTGCACATTCTATTAGGAGGTTATGATGATTAAAACTCTCAGAACTTTGGCGAAATATGATTTTTTTTCTTAATAAGAGACACTTGTGATGTAGTGGCTGGTTTCAAAGAAGCATGATAAGATATATTTTTATCCATCTTGCTTCATAGGGAGATAGACTAGCAACTTTTTCAAACATTATCAATTTTCAAATCAGATTTCAAGAAAGTTTTTAATGAAGAAATTCTCATTTTCAGTTTTAATGAGCCAAAGAGATGTAAAAAGATTACATAAATTTTAAATTCAATTCCTCTTTTAACAAATCAATTATTTTCCATATATTTTATCATTTGTATAAGATTCAAATTTCCGTTTCAAAAATTTATTGGATTGATAATTAAATTCGTTGTAATAATTATGTAATATACTAACAACAATAGAAAGCATATTGCTTATAGATGAATTTTTATAGAATAAGTTTTTTGTCTGTCTGCTTCTTGTAACCATTTGTGTAGTTTTTTTTATGGAAAGTGAATAATAGTGTGGGAGGAATGGTTTACTAACAAATTGATTTAATAATTGAATATTCTATTGAAATAAAATTCCAACATTTTTAATATAAAACAGGTAGCCAACAATATATTTGAGAGAAATTTATTTTCAAAGATGCAATTGCAGGATTTGACGGAACTATTAAAATATATTATTGGGTCAAGTACAGTACAATTATTTCACGTTTTTTTTTACACTAACGCATACTATTGGTAAAGATATGAACAAAAAAAAATTATGCATTATATTGTTCATTTTATTTAAGAACTCTGACGATTGAGTAATGAGACTAATACTGTCAAAATTATTTATTATAAATTTATTAGGTGGCAACATGATTCCTCTCAACGACTTTTCCAGGGGTGGTAGCAAAGTCTTTGACTGCAATCTCAGAGGATATTCTTTTTACGGATATATGAATGTTCTTAACAACTCTAAGTTTGTTTATTTTACGACGTTTTTAATTTTGGAGAATAAAAAGAAGTTGTCTGGCTATAGATCCGACGAATAGGCTGGTTGTGGTACCATTGGAATCCTTCTGGACGCTAAAAATTGCATTACATTCAATGTGCAGTGGTAGGATGCATTGTCAAGATATAGCACATGATGAATCGTCTGCACGCACCATGTTTACCCTTTTTCGTCCGAAGTCTATCGATTATTTCAAGATACTGATTGTGGATTAGGCTACAGATGTCCAAGACGTAGATGAGAACCGTTTTAGTTCTTGGATCATTTGGTGCGAATAGAGTAGGGTTACCACAAACGTTGAAAGAAAAAAAATTCTTATTATTTACTCATCAGAATAAAAAAAGTGAGGTATAAATTTAAAAAAAAAAATTTTGTATAAACGGTATAAAAGTGGGAAAATCGTATTTTTTTCAAATGATTTTGCAATGTTGTAAATGATTTAATTACACCTTGAAGGATGTATTCTGGTCTAGAAATTTTACAAATTGATTTTTTGACATATTTTCAAAGCATTTACAGAACTTTAAATGCATTTTTTTCGTAACTACTTTTTTTGAAGTGGTTGACATAATATATCAAGATCTACCCTGCCGATTTCTTTGAAATTTGATGGATATCTTTTTTATATATCTCTATCACGTCTGCCTTGGTTTTCAAAAATATCAATTTGCGAGTATTTTTAAAAAATTCGTAAAAGTGAAAAAAAGGTATAAAAAAAATTGGTACTTCTTGTCGATTCCATTTGTGATTTTTTTGGCTAATGTCAATGCGGTAGCTATATCTTCACAGATAAAGAATTTTTCAAATTTATTGAGTTCCGGATCACTACAAGGGCTGGAATCATGACAACCAGGGTGCAATTTTTCCGGAAGCCTCCACTTTACCAACCTGTAATTTATGGAAACTGATTTTTTTACATTTTTTTATACTCTTAAACAATCGATGAATATCATATGAAAAAACAAGATATTAAAAATGTTTTCCATTTTTTCAACTTTAATTACAAAAATTCCTAAAATTTAAGCTAGACCAGAATACCCCATCAATGGTTAATTTTATTTGATACTAATAATTGAAAGCATAATAAAACTTGACCAAAAAATGGGTTACTGGTATTTGCTCGCTGTGGTACTGAAGAAAAGAAAATTTTTCAAACAAGAATAGATATATAAATAAAGTGTGTGAGTAGATCAATTCAAAAAGGTACTTGTTTTTTTTTAATTACCCTAAAATCTACCAGAATTAATATCAAATTTGGATGATAAACCGTCTTAAGAACTATTTGATGAGTAATTTATCCCAGTGTAAAAATCTCTACAAACATTTATTTACTGATGTTGTCAATTTATGTTGATATCAATTTTATATTTGACAGACGGCTTCGCTTTTTCTCAAGAAGAAGGAGGAGCAGTCTCCCAGTCGGCTATTATAAGAGCTTACGACACGAACAAACCAAAACCAGATGGAATGTAATTGATGAAAACTGAAAAATATATCAAGATGAAAAATATATTAGAAGAGTACTTACAATTTTTGTATTCTGTAGTTGTGGCGGAGATAAAAATATGTCATGTTAATGAGTGTTCCTTTTTTGTTTTATAAAAAATAACTCAGTTTTTTATTGTAGCGTAAACAATTTAGGACAGAAAATTTATTAATAAGTTTCTTTTGTTTGTTAAATGAATTGAATTAATTTGTACATTTTTTTTTATATAAAGTAATAGTAATAGTTTCATTTGTTACAATCAGAAACATTCAGTCACAGGTATAAAAGAGTAAGAAAAATTTTCTGAATACATTCATAATAAGAAACAATTCACAAAATAATAAACAACAATCTATTTTCAAAATTATAACTATACAAAATTCAAGTTTTTTCTTAACATAATTAGATTTTTAGCTAGTCTCTTGTTAAGTTATTGTGAACCATCGATATTTGAATATTTTTAGCTTAAAATTTCCACATTTTAAAGTCGTTTTCCTATCAATATTTTTTATAATTAAAAGAAGAAATGCATCAATTACCGATCGTTTTCGTCGCCTTATGATGCCTCAGTACAAGATATAATCTTTTTTGTCCAGTAACACTAAAATAAACTTTAAAGCTTTTGAATTTAAAGATGACTATTAAATTAGATTCCCTGATCCCTCTTGTTTCCAATTAAAAGGAAAAAAACATCAATTACTGATCGCTTTCATCTTTTTGTGCCTTCTCAGTATAGGATATAAGCTATGTCGTAGGCCGAAAAAATAACAATATGCGTGCTAATTGAAACATGACTACTAAATCAGTTTCTCACGAAAATAACTATTTTTATCTTCGATTGAAAAGAGAAATGCATCAATTACTCAATTACCGATCCGTTTCATCATCTTGTGCCTTCTCAACACCTCAGAAATCAGATATCGATCGTTTCCGTCTTCAACTTTCTCGTTCAGCTACACTCCACCTAAACCAAAGGCAATAAGATTGCAGGGCGTTTCAACTTTGAGCTTTTGTTTGCAATTAAAAAGAGAATTACATCATTTACCGATCGTTTCCGTCTTCTTCTGACTCCTCATTGTAAATTTCCAACTTTCTCTTTCAGTAAGATTTAAGCTAAACAAAAAGTAATATGATCGCAGAGCGTTTCAATTCAAAAATTATTATAAAATTAGTTTCCTAGGCAATTTTACCCTTTTGTTTGCAATTAAAAAGGGAAAAGTATCAGTTAGTGATCGCTTTCATCTTCTTTTGCCTCCTCAGCATAAGATATAAGCTCCATCGTATGCTGAAGAAATTATTTTGATGCGTTCTAATTAAAAAATGATTATTGAATTGGTTTATCCGGAAATGGTCTTCTTTTGTCTACAATTAAAAAGAGTAAATCGTCATATACCGATCGGTTTCATCTTATTGTGACTTTTCATTATAAGGTATCAACTTTTTTGTTGGGAAAAACGTAAGCTGAACAAGTCAATACGACTTCGCCGCTGTTTAATTCAAAGATGACTCTTTTTCATTAGTAGTATTCAGGAAACTGTGTTTCTTTGTTTCCAATTAAAATTAGAAATGCATCAGTTATTGATCGGTTTCACCTTGTTATTACTCCTGAGTACGAGATATCAGCTCAATAACACCGACCTAAAAAGAGGATGCCTAATTTAAAAGTTACTATTAAAATTGTTTCTGGAAAAATATTCCATAACAACGGAATCCTAACCCGTCTCAATTCAAAAATAACTAAAACATAGTTTCCCAGGAAACTTTTTTTGCAATTACAATGAACAATGTTTTAATTACTGATTGGTTTCGCTTTCTCTTTACTCCTCAATATAAGTTCGAAACTTTCTAGTTCAGCATCTTCAAGCTAAAGCATCATTTACCAATCGGTTTCTCCTTCATTGCCTCATCAGCGCAAGAAAAAAGTCTTCATAATTAGATCAGCATATCTAAGTTTATTAAAAGATTATGATAGCGACGCGTAGTAGTAATATAAATATTCATCTTATATAATGTTTGATATTTGTGATTGAATGTTTTTTGACAAATTATTGTTTAGTCATTAATGTATGTACATGTAAATTTCAATATAAACATTGAGTTAATTATCTGTTGATATTGTGTAACGTTAAATTTGTTTTTATTTATAGACTTTAATATTTTTCTATTGTTGATGTAATTGTTATTTTTTTGTTACAATAGGTAGCTTATTTCTGATACCCATATTGTTCTGAAATTGATACAAGCCAAATATATGTACATTTTCAAGTTTTCAATTTTTTTAAACTAATATCTTATTTTCAGAAATCAGAATTAATAATAGTACATCAAATTTAGTAAAATTTTTCCCATATGCTGATTATTATCTGGTTTATATAAAATACCAAATCATAAGCATCCTGATCGATTTCAATTATATATTTTTCAATTAAAACTGTATCCATCTTTTCGGGCGTTATTTCCCTGTTTTCCTCCTGATATAGACAATACACTTTTCACAATTTGTTGGTGAGGGACTCTACACAATTCTATGCTTTTAATATTTGTCTATGGAATTTTTTATTAATCTTCTTGGATTGCAGAAACTTCTAGAATTCCAAGATAGGTGTAATCGTTTTAATTTTGAATTTATTTATATCATCTACTTTGTTTCTCAAAATTAACTCGTTCAAATCGTACATATCATTTGAAAAAATCTAGTAGCTTGATTACTGATGATAATGATAATTGATTACTAGAGCTTATGAATGAGTCTCGTTGTTATAGCGGAAAGATCTTTAAACTTGTATAACTAAAATATGAAAAAATATTTTTTTCGTGTTAATATACTCAATACAAAATAGTTTTGTATCATTTTTTCAACAATATGGTTTCTGATATTAACGAGTGTGTCAAATAATTTCTATAACATGTTTTAAATATATTTTTAGATTAAACTTTCACTTACATCAGCGTGCCTTTCCGTATTAGTTTAGCTTTGCACCTTTAGCTGACAATATCAAATCACAAATTTAATTTCATGTATTTTCTTGATTAAACTTGGTTAGAAGTGTTTTGGTATTAACTAATGGAAGTGAATTGTTTTTGATGGTAAAAATAGAAACGAAGTGATTACATAATTTTTTTTCCCAAAATTTTCGAATGTATTACGAAGATTTCTACTTAAGTTATGAGATATGGCAACACTGATGTGAATATGTCATCGCCATTACAAAGTTTGACATTTTTAATGGTGAACTTTCTCAAGAGTACTATTTGAGTTGTTTACAGATGCTTGAGATCTTCATCTTGGTAAAAAAATGGAATTAAATCGCGCGATGATTTTCTATGACTTTCGACGTGGATGATGTGCATGAGATTGATTTAATTTTTTGGCAGTAGGGTTGCAAGTGTTTTAAAGACTAAAATATATATGACAATTAAATTTTGATAACAAAATCGTTCTATAAACCTGGCAGGAATCAGGAAATCGCGGACAAACTTCGATCCAATCCCTGCCGGTCTATAAATCGTGAGAGAAGATTTGAGAAAATATGGAGAAAAACCCACTAGGCAATGCAAAAATGCTGTAAAACATATTAAGATTACTCAGAAAAGACAAATCCATGACATACCGTAATATTGAGGCATACTTGGACATTAGTTCCTCTCGTATACACTCAATTTGCATGGATGTTTAGCTATAAAAAATATTTGTTCGTGTTGTATACTGCATAATTTGACCATCGCTCACGAAAAGCTCGTGTCGATTGAAACAAAGAAATTCTAAAAGAAATTCTAGACAAATATCAAAGCGATGCTTTGAAAGACGTCTATAAGATCGTGACAACCGTGGGTCTTCCAAGACGAGCTAAATCCAACAAAATTGTTCACGTACGAAGCGTTTCGAAGCAAATGGTCGCCATATCGTTCCATTAGAGCAACGTAGAACAGTCAATTTTGAGTATTGCACCAGTATTTGTTTGCCAGAAGTGTTTGAAAAAATCAAGGAAACCAATCGCATCATACTCCATCACGACAATGCGAGCTCTCACACATCAGATAAAACAAAAACGTTTTAGTACAGTCAAAACATCGAATTGATAGGTCGTACAGCACTTGTTTGGTAAATTACGAGATCAACGTTTTTCTACACCTGAAGAAGCGATCCACGAAAGACAGCTATCCAAGGAAACGAAAGAATATATTGAAAAGTGTGGCGTACGAAATGCGGGATGCGACAAAGGAAGTTGTAGGACCCCCGCTGTATATATAAATATTTTTCTCCTGATTCACGTTTTTAATATACTACTAGGCAGAAATCTGGTACATTCCGAGATGAAACTGATTACAAAAACTAAAACAGAGAAACTTTGCTAACAAGATTGTTTTCAAACGAACGCAAATAAAGTTATACGAAATAAACTTGATTTACTAACATTATAAGAATAAGTTCTCCACAGTAAGATCTGAATAAATTGATTATGTTGCTTCTGTGAAGAAAATAATTTTAAAATGAAACTTCGCCAGCTATATAGATCCAAATTTATGTAGGGTGTATTCTTCTTTGGAAGGAGAATATATATTTTGGAAATAAAACAATAGGATGTGGAATCTTGTAAAAAAATTTTTCTAAAAATATGTGCAAAATGGTTGAAAATCCTAAACGACTTGTCTAAGTGGGGTATTGACAAATCAATTTCTTTTATTTCTAAACTAACGGGCCACAATATTAAACGAAATGGAAAAGATATTTGGTAAAAATGTAACAGACATGTTACTAATTTTACACTCGCATTCCATAGATAATGTTCGAAATTATAGACAGTATACACTTTAAACGCTTGAAGATTACTTTTCTTCTTCTTTTGGTACCGTGCCTGTCTTCAAGCGTGGACTATCTCTATGACAATTTGGTTGAATTGGTCTCTATCTGTCATTCACTCAAAATAATTGTTCTACTCCCAATGCAGTCCAATTTATAATAGTTTTGCAACCTATCCCTCAACCTTTTTCTGAATGATCAGGCGAGGTATATTGAGTACCTTGTATCATATACCCAAAATAACTGACCTTACTTGTTTTATTTATGGTGTTTAGAAGTTCTCGATACTTATTCAGCTCTCTGCGTACCTCTTCATTGCTGGTATGTGCGATCCACGGAATCTTGAGGATTTCTGGATAGCACTACATCTCGAATCTATTTCATTAATTAAAAATGCTCCATACATAACAGCAGAATGTTCTTAACCGATTCTGAACTGTGAGGTTTCTATTAGTGAGAATTTGCTGAATGTGCCATTTCATACTTTGCTGTTATCTCTTCATCGTACGCTATCTCATTGTGCAACTAGCTACCTAAATATTTGATGTCAGTTCAATGTTGTTAATTGTAATCTGAATTGGTTCTATGTTTATTCTACTCGCAGTCATCCATTTCGTTTTTTTTATGTTCATCTTCGACCAGCCACATGCACTCTCTCTGCCTTGCCTTATAAAACCTCGCGAAATATAAATAAAAGTTAATGCCCTTATGCAAAAAAGGTCTTCGCGCGTGTCTAGTCCACTACTAAAACCATATTATCCAAATTTAGCATAAATTATATAGAGGAGTATGTTTAAGAGTAATTTTGAAGTGTGACTCATTAGGCTAGTTCAACGGAAGTCATTGAAACCTATTAGCTTTGTTGTTTTTGGGTAAGGCGATGAAGATCGATTTTTGGAAGTAGACGTGGTCGAAAAACGCCGTTGGAAAAGATATGCTTCCGTCATCAAGTAGTTTTACCAGCACTACCAACTTCTGATTGGTGTATTCTTTTTAAACTTAGGATTTGATAAAGCTAGGGCGGCGCTCCACCATATAATGAGTTGAATTTAAAGTTTGGTACCATTTTCTGTCTTTCTCAACTTATATTGAATTCGCAGAGTCACAGGATGAACAACTGGTATAAACTGTAGCACTCAGTATAGTTTTTCACATTTCAAGTTGAGCCTTGCTCAATGAATACCTTGATTGATTACAAAAAAAAACAAAATTAAAACATTTGTTGCCTATGTCACAGTTTCTTTTAAACAAACACTTTGTAGTTATGATTAAAAATACATTTTTGTCACTCTATATGTTATTGACACCAATATTATTAGTGGATTATGGGTAATAATAATATTGTAATTGAATAGACTGCAATTACTTGAGACCTGTTTTTGTTTCATAGTATTTTTTATATCAGCATTACATGTCTTTAAATTACATTTAAAAATTTTAATAAATGTTGTGAAACATTCATTCATCGTATTTTTATGTTTCCCTTTCCTATTTAGTATCCAGAATAATATCAAAACGACTCTTTTCAATAGTCTACGTGTTTACAATTACGAGGTTTGTCTGACAAGTATTCGACCTAACAAAGAAACAAGACATATTTTTCATACACATTTTTATTTGTCAACAAAGTCTTCTTTCTTGTCTATACACTTAGTCCAGTGATGTTTTAACCTTTCCAATCATTCCAAATAATAGTTGCAGAATTTTTTCTCAAAATAGCTGTTCACGTATGCATAACGACATTGTCTGATGGAAATATTATGGAAAACAAATGTCTTGTTTTTTTGTTAGGCTGGAAATTTTCCAGGCAACCATCGACGTTTTCTACATTTCACTTACATATGTCGTTATATTCAATATAAATGTTTGTCATATGTTTATAAAATCGTGACTACCTAGTGATTTGGTCACCAACTTACATCTCAAAGAACTTTTGGATAAATAGGGTCTTTGCATGGTTTGAGAAGAAATTAGTTTATACAACATTGATTATATTTATAATATTTAAAAATATTGAAAATTCCAAAAATTTCGTAAGTAGTTTAAACATTTCAGTAAGACCTCCGTATTGCGTGATGTCATAGGTATAAAATAAACACTAAACATGATACAAAGTAAATACGAAAGTTATTCTCTCGGTGGTGAAGCGCTACCCCAAGAGTGGAAAACATCTTATATGACTACCGTATATAAAAAAGGGGACAGAGAAAATTGCGACAACTACCGGAGACTTACAGTGCTGTGTACAATATCCAGAATTTATGGAAAAATCATAAAAAATAAAATCGAACAGGAATATTGCAACATGGAGGCAGAAGAACAGGCAGGCTTTAGAGTGGGGAGGTCGACTATTGATCATTTATTTACGATTTCGCAAATAATTGATAAGAAAGCGTTAAAAATCAAGTACTCCACCTTTTGTATGTTGACCTTAAAAAAGCATATGACAGCGTACCTCAAACAAAACTATGGGATGCCTTGGAAAGAACAAATATAAATGCGGCCCTAATAAAAGCAGTACAAAAGCTTTATGAAAACAGTAAATCACAAGCAAAAATAGGAAACAAGGTCTCAAAAGGATTCTCCATCAATAAGGGGTTAAAACAAGGATGCTGTCTGTCGCCCACACTCTTCAAGATATACCTGGAACACGCACTAGCACACCGGAAAAGGAAATGTAAGAAGATGGGCATTCCACTAATCGATTCCACACTATATACCCTGTGTTTTGCAGATGACCAAATAATCTTGGCACAGGACTACGAAGACTTAGAATATATGACAAGAAAGCTAGTAGAGGAATACAGGAAATGGGGTCTAGAAGTAAATTTTATTAAAACGGAATATATAATTTAATACTTGAAGAAACACAACAAAAAATAAGTCATTGTACAAAATACAAATACCTAGGCATGATCATCACTAATGATGGAAGATTAGATGAAGCAATAGCACAAAGAAATAACCAAGGAAGACAAGCAATAAGACCACTAAATAGTGTATTGTGGGACAAACAAATATCCGAGGAAAACAAACATCGAATATACAATAGCATAATAAAAAGTATAACAACATATAGTAGCGAAGTCTGGCCTCTAAAAGAAAAAACAGTCAAAATGCTTGAAGCCACAGAAATGGATTATTGGAGACGCGCGGCAGGAATATCAAGACTGGAAAAAATAAGAAACGACAGAATCAGGGAGATCATGAAGGTGCAACACACGATTACGGAAGACATTAGGGTGAATCAGCTAAGATGGTACGGACATGTCCAAAGAATGCCTGAAGACCGCATACCCAAAGGAAGAAGAAAGAGAGGAAGACCAAGATTAAGTTGGAGAGAAGGTATCGAGAAGGATATTCGAGAGAGAGGATTGAAAGAAGATCTTTGGGAATATCGAGAAAAATGGAAACTGGGAATCGGAAGACGGCGAAGAACGTTTTAACCCGATTAATATATATATTCTCTCGGTTATTCTAAAATAAGCGTTATTATTAAACTTGATTAATCTGAAAAATGGTAAATAAATCGTGTTTTGTGCAAGAATTTAAAAATAACACGACTAGAACACCAGATAAATTTTTTTTATGATGCCAAGAAATTTGATGGTCGTTTTGACGATCCCGCGAGATGTACTTACTTCTGTTGCCAGGATCATTTTAATGTAAGTAAGATTCAATTCAATTTATTTTAATACTAGCTTTTCCCCGCGGCTTCGCTCGCATTGAAGCCATTAAATAAGTATCAGAGGTCATTACTATATAAATGAATCAATAACATTGAAAGCAAGAGTTACAATTTCTTATTTTACTTAAAAATTACTTTGACCCATATGTAAAACTTAACAATAAAGTTTTTAAAGGCTCTTCTGGTTCATCAAGCAATGTAAGTGAAACTTTACCACTGGAACAGCACATTCTAATAGTTTCATCTTTCCATTTGAAAGCATCACAATAGTGACATTTTTTATTCATTGAACCAATAAAAATCGAAAGATGATTATGATATTAAATTGAAGGATCATATTGAAACGGCGCGCGATTATTCTGGCTTTTTCATCGCTTTTCTAGCTGCCAGCAGTGTAGCTTGTCTGTCTAAACTCTTACCTGAAGAGAAGTTTCAGCTGCTCACAAAATACTTTGTCGCTCTACTTGCTGTTGTCTTCTCATCTCTGAGTAAACTGAGGATTCTTTATGTTTTTAATTTTTAACGTTATTATGTTATAATGTATGAAATTAACCTATGAGTGTAAAAGGTTTATTAACTTATATATAGGAAAATGTCTATTTATACGTAACTAATAAATAAAAACTGTATTATAATAGCACATGCTATGTTGCCGGTAACGATAACCTGGTGGTCATCAAGCAGACAACTACTCAATATTTTTATTAAACCTATGACGTCACAATTGAGAACCAATGAGAATCGACATCTTATGAAGTTGAAAATTTGAAATTCTTGCGACTGGACCATGTTTTATTAATTGATATTTGTCCCAGTCATTCCTTACCTATTTCAAGTTGCTCATTTTTTACTCAAAGATTGAATTTTATTTTGGAGTTGTAAATAACCATGATTTCATTTTTCTTCATATACGTAAATGACAATGCGAATTTTTTACTTTCACTATTTTAGTCATTCTCTGGTCGTTAATATATTTAGCTAAATGTGCATTGTCACTGACATGACAGTCTCACAGGAAGGACGACTATTCTTGTTTGACAAGTACAATAAGAATAAATCGTAAAAGCTCTTATAAGTTAGAAAAACATTGAACTTTAGATTGATGGATTAAAAAGGAGAGTGCGGATTTTTCAATAAATCATATCACTACTGATAATAGAAATACATATGTGTGATGGTCGCCAAGAAAAGAGACCTAGTGTGTCCCTAAACTCACGAGAATTAAGTTGGGAATTACATTTGCGCATGCGTTGAGAGATTTTGCCAAAATTGTCAACCATTTTGCATTATTCGCTTCTAATTGATTAATTTTAGAGAGATAGGTTATCGGCATACCAAAGGAACGCATTTGCCACATGCCGACTGAAATGAAACAACAGTCAAGACAGTTGCAAAGGGCAAACATGCTTTGAAAGAGGCAAAGATGGTTTCATTTGATGAAAAAATAATGGCGACTGTATTTTAGGAGATAAAATGAAAGATGAAACTGTGGTGGGAAAACGAATCACTCCCACTTCGGTGATCGTCATGGTTATAATTCACGATTTTCACTTCGATAAAGTTGATCACTAACTGTATCAAACAGATAAGACCCCTATCGACTCTCTACAGTTTTCTGTTCCAACGTTTTCCTTGCAGAGATTTTCCTCAGATGAAGAAATTATCTCATATGTAAACGAGAAAGACGGCAATTATTATTTGGAAGGGTTAAGAAGCTTAGAGAAGAGCTTAGACTTGGAAGGAGACTGTTGAAAAAATAAATGATAAGGAAAAAAAAATATCTTGTTTCTTTGTTATGTCAGAAATTTTTCGGAGAAACCACGTAAGAATGGATTTTGATGCTTTGAACTGTGTAGAATCACGTGGAGATAATCAAATACCTACATACTATAAAAATGTGCTCAAAGATTTTCAGAGAAAAATGGTATAAAATTATTGACAAGTTGAGGGTTCAAAATCACCATTTTTTTATAAACAATATTTGAGCCCTTCCACCAATTTATCAACATTCTTAATATTTTTTTCAAAATGATAAATTTTATATCGTAACAAATTCTAGCACCGTGCGTAGTGGCAATACTAAAGCTATGTGCTATATAGTATGCGAAGCTTTGAAGGCGTTTTTCTCGTGAACTAGTTTTCGAAGACTGATTTTTTTTGGCGACGGTTGTATATGCAAAATTTTGTCGACAAGTCTCTTTTAAAGTGAGCTGTTTTCGTAAATACGTACAATAAACAATTTATCAAAACCATTGTACCACGCCCAAGAAAAGCTATGGGCAAATAATAGATAATCGTATTCGTTTTCTGGAGAGTGCATTGTCCTCTTCGAAAGGTTTGATTCCTTTATAACCCAAATTAAGGAGACTGTTCTTTTGTATCTATAATATACACGGACACGAGACTGGTAAAAACTGTTGTGGAATTCCGTCAAAAGTAGTTAATGGAGGGAAACCAGGGTCCCTTATTTTCAATACTCTCATTGCTTGGTGTGCTTTTGCTGGGCATGTTCTCATAGCTTCAAGCACGCCAAACAAGACCTCGTCGAGAATATATGTTGACTTTCATTGGATTGCCAAACTAATGCCTTAAACTTGTCCCTTAACAACTACCACACCACTACCATGATGATCCTACCACAGTGCTAAGTAAAAATTGAGTAAACTTAGAAAGAATATGGTCGATAAGAAGTATTTTGGAAGTTATTTGCATATAGTTACTGCTGGTTTTTGTTAACATTTACAAATTATGTGAAAAAGCTGATAAAAAACAAGGCTATACATTTCTCATAGTCTAGAGTGGTTACTGTAGTTTTAAGTGTATAATGTCAAAAAGTAATATTTTCGAATGACATCCAATATTAAAGATATTCGAGTTTCTACTTATAATTCTGTTATTAAAATTCCAGTCATGTTTGCACTGCCGTTATATAGAAAGTTGAAATGAAGAGAACAAATGATGCTAAGTAATGACCACTTTACCCCTAACGAATCACCATTCACGTGAACTCTTGTACAATAAATTACTGTAATTAATCTCCTTTCACCCTAAATACATCAATTTTGTCGTTTCAACCATAGTACACCCGCCAATCTAAAATCGATTTTCAATTATACACATTTCAATTCAGTCAATATTACTTCAATTAAATTCATATTTCAAAAATATATAATGGCTCCTACCATTTTAATTTGTGTTCGTGTAGAGGCAGAACAGGGTGCAATATTCATAAAACATTAGAAAGCAGAAACTTTAATTTGTAATAACATCTTCAGGATATTAGGTGAGTACTGTATAATACTGGTGTTCTGAGAGAAAATTTTCTTTGATTCGAAGTATATACATCTGATAACAAGAATTTATTTATACATAAACTGATTTTTAGACTAGTTAGTTACTTTAGTGTTCCTAGAGGAAAGAGATAAAGATTTTTGAAATTTTAAACTCTGCACTTGGAACAATAATTATGTGAAGAGAACTAGCACTGGATGTCTACTAACTTAATTGAATACAGAGAGAGGTTCGTTGGGTTATTTTGGATTGGTTGAGGACATGTTTCTTGTTGGGGAAGGTATTTATTGGGTTTTGCCCTGATATAGGAATTACTCATCTGCTGGGCTACTTTTCGAATGAATCTGGCTTATATGAAAAGCATTGATTTTATATAAATAGCATCTTGACATTTGGAAATACAAAATAGTTGTGGGTTGTTTTCTTTACAATTTAGTTACCATAAATATTCAACTGGTGATTGATGCCTAAGACTGTAAATCCAAGTAAAGTATCACAAAGTTTTGATATGGTGTCACTACCTGAAATCCAATTTAGGGCATGACATAATAATTTATAGTAAAAATTCAGAAAGTTAGATTCGATTATTATATTTTTCAGGTTATTCACAATATGGAAATCAAAGATTTGGCAGATTTATATGGAGACGAACTCCAATTGAAAAATATGATAAGGAAGAATTCTGCTAGGTCTTTGGCTATAGCGCAAAGATCCAAATTGGATTCTTCTGATGGACAAACTATAGATGATCATGATCAATTTTATAAGGACCATAAATTACTTCTTACTTTATTCAGAGTGAGTACTTGATTGTTAATCATAAATAATTATAATCAACTAAACCGTTTTCACTATATCAACCACCACTTGTTTAGTGTCAAATATATGATGTTATCTGAAAGATTAGCACAGGAAATGTTGATAGATTGGAACTAAATAGACGATACACTTTCTGAAACAAAAAGAAAAAATATCTCAGATCCCTTTCTAATACTGGAATATCGAAGAGCTTGGTTGGAAAAATATGAATGGTAAACAGTGTTGTTGAAAACAGTGGAGATTCTCGATTTGCTTTCTTGAAAACGGGATTCTCGATTTTGTCAGAATTATTACGAAGACTACTACTCAAGTTTGGGATAAACAAATGAAAACAAATATTTATAATTGGATATGACTATATTGTGTTTCAAAATATTCTCCTGAGAGCTCACATTGGATAATGATTTGTCTTGTCCGATTGGTTTTCGTGATTTTTTCGAACATTGTGTTATACTGATGGTTCTAAGTTGCTCTAATGGAACATTGACGACATGTTCAGTTATTCCGAAAAAACGAGCAACTATTTGCTTCGAAGTGCTTAGTGTGCGAAATGTTTTATTGGGTTTGGCTAGTCTTGAAAGACCTATACAATCAATTGTTGTTTAGCTGATTGAGGCTTAGTTTGGGGTTCATATGCATAGATCCTTGATTCGTCCATGAGCAGTTAATTTTGGTCTATTAAACCCCAAAGCATACCATCCTCCAAAATTTGTTGAAGGTCTTATAAAATACACCATCTCTTCTATAAACAGCTATTCTCCGATCTGTAGTACAAAATCTGGACTCATTCCTGAAAAGTATATTACGCCAATCATGAAAAATCCAGCTGGCTTGTTCTCATGCGAATCTTAACATAGCTGCACGGTGTTCCCTGGTCAGTTGAAGAGCAGTGTCAGCTATTCTGGCTCTAATTTCAGCATTTTTCAAAACAATTCTCACGGTTATAAAGTTACCCTTACATTTCCAACGCCAGCTAACTCTTGTTGAAGCTATCTTGCCATATCATGTCGTCTTCGTAAATCTAAATCTATCATATCCTCCGGTATCTCGATATCTCGCGACTACCCGGGACACAATTGACAGATAATTAATTGAGTCTTGGGTAGTTAGTCTTCAAATAAGATCAATTTTCTCCCTTGTTCAAATCAAATTTCTGTTCACACGCCCAATAAAACATAAACTACTCGCGATCTGAGCCGAACCAAAACTGATAAGAAGCAAAACCCAACTAACATATCTTCTAATTCTTTTTCTGAAAATTAAACTAACCGATATTTTTCGTTTTTTGTATTTTTCTTAGTTTCTAGGAGTGTAACAATAATAAAATTCCAATACTCCTGATTTTTTCAAAGCAATTCTGTCATTTTCAGCAGAGTGTCCACAAAGATAATAAAAACAATCAGAACTTTGTTTGTAATTGAAGATGAGATGTTCGTCGTTGAGTCAGAACTGAGGATTTTTAAACTTAAATTCATAAAAGAAAAAAATGAGACGTGATAGAAGGTTTCAGTATTTACTAGTGCTAATTGTTTGGAATTATTATAAAGGATGTTTCGCATGGTTAACCATGGTTAAATCCAATTATAAAAGTCGAATAAAGTGAAAACAAATTTTGATGTATCCGGAATTTTCAACCACACATCAAAACTGTTAATTTTCCTCTACGTTAGGAATGCACTGATTTGAAAAAAACCACATACATAGATTAAATTTTGCGGCGAAAAAAATTAAACTACATCGAAAGTTTTTACAGGCTCAATTCATACGGGGGGATTAAAGTTTTGATGTAATAGTGGAAGATTTCATGAAACCAGAAAAAAACCCTCAAATTAAGCATTGCATAAGAGAATTGATGGGACATGAGAGACGCTACATAATATTAGATAAACATTCGGGTCCGGCCTTTAATTATTGGGGTGTTTAGATATAGCTGGACACTTAGTCTCGGAATTCGTGCCAATGTACGAGTGTATTCTGATAAATACATAGCCTTTTCGCCCGATTGCGCCAGTAATTAACTTTCGTGTAATACATTCTCGTAGACGGTTACTGCCATAATTCCAGCTAGATATGACTTATCGTTTTGTTTTGACGGGCGTTTAAGTGGATATTTGGGAAGAAAATCAAAGGGCATTTTGATACAGTGTATTGTGACGGTAATGTAACAAAAATCCACAATCTTGTATCGTACGGAGATGGGATAGTCGCGGGTTTTTGAGATTTACAAGATGTAATCAACATCGATCACTAGTAGAAAGGCAAGAAAGGCACTATGCCGAATTATTAAACCGATTCAACGCCTAGCTTAGGAAATAATCGGCCTTAATTTGCGAAGAAAAAAGTACTTTTTCACATGGATAATCTAAGTTCAGCTCTGCGTGATTTTTTTTTTCAAACTTGATGTGCAGAGTATGGAGGTCTTTATTGACTCGGAGTTCTACTTTGCAAACTTCGAAAAAACGTATATTTAGACGGGTCGAAGAAGTTGGAACATTGCAGGGTCACATCTAGCCATGTAATTCGAAACCTTAGTACCGACAAAGTTGTAAATAGATGTTTACGAGCTGATTGGACGATTTTATGTGAACGGTCACATTGAAGCCTTCTCTGTTTATTAGCATAATAAAATTTATTTAGAAAATAAAAATATCAGAGGGATGTAAGTGTGTGTATTTAAAGTTGCGGAAAATTATAAATACATTTGAAAGATAAAATTAAACCCTAGCGAAGAAACTCACTACGACACTTCAAGTGGACCTTGCTTGAACAAGTTTTGGGAATTTGATTGCTTGAATTATCATAAAGAAATTGTTTGTTTCAGATATTAGCTGTGATGCCAATCCAACGTGGAAAAATTGGAAAAATAACATTTGGTTGGCTTAGTGTACCTATGTTGTATGCTTACGTATTTTACGCCGTCACTACAGTCATAGTCATTTTTGTGGGATGCGAAAGAGTTGATATATTATTGAATAAGAGTAAAAAATTCGATGAATATATATATTCCATAATATTCATAATTTTCCTTGTCCCTCATTTTTGGATACCGTTCGTAGGTTGGGGGGTTGCAAGAGAAGTTTGTGACTATAAAAATGGATGGGGTACTTTCCAGTTACACTACTACAAAATAACGGGTGAGTTATTTAAATCTCACCCTCCCTTTTCAGGTAGCTGTGCCAACAACACAAAGTAATTTCTAATTATCACTTTTGATTGGATAATCAAGAAACGCCATGTAAAACTCGTTTCGAAGTATTTGAAAATGGGTTGATATTAAAATATCAATAATACACAGATATTAATTAATTAACGATTAATTCTTGAATTCCTGTTGTTCTGTTTATGGAATTGGATCAATTGATAGATTTATTACGCTTTTTGTTTTGAGAATATATTTATAATAACATTACTTACCTGTTATTTCTGTTTACCTGCCAAAATTTTATACTTCCGTATTATGAAGTGTATTTAACTTCTTATTTAATAAATATATGATTCTATTATTTCTCAATTACATAATCGACTAGACCGCTGCTACACCTCACTGCAAATAACTTTAATCTAGTTTTTCAATACAAATGCTCTTTTCAGGAAGAAATTTGGAGTTTCCCTATTTGAGCACATTGATAGTTATAATTAGTTTAGGATGTCTCGTACTTGCAGTTGCATTTTTATTGATATTAAGTGCACTCTTGGACGACTTCACGTTATATCACACTACGGCTTACTTTCACATTATAACGATGTTGAACATGTCCTCGGCTTTGTGGTACATAAATTGTAGGGCCATCGGTAACGCTAGTTATGCGTTGGCCAAAAGCTTTCAAATGGTATGTGTAATTCCTAATTTTTTTTTCCAAATAATAAATTGCAAATATCAAAAAACAATTCTTAATTTTATTTCCAAATGTTTCACACAGATGGATTTAGGTAAAGGCTCGTATTTAAAATTACGAACTACTTGTCAATAATATTTTTCGGTTATATCGTAAAATTAAGTGATTTGATACTGAACACTACACCAACATTCACAATTTCACATAAATACTGTCTGACTCGCGCTTCTATAACATAACTGAAACTTATACACACACCCGCACACAGAAAACCCGTCCCATTAAGTTTCCACGCCTGGAAAATGCCCTCAAGTGTATGTGAAATAAAACATTCCATCATCCTTTGTCTTTACGACAGTATCTTATCATAATTTGTATTTCTCTAATTATGCGGTAAGCTTCGAGGGGTTTTTTTCGTTCCATTAAGGGATAGCTTCGGTGGCTGTACATGTTTCGTTGTTCCAGTTAGAACTTATCTAATCTTCTTCGGCGGAAGAAGCACGAATACGAGTAGCCCTTCGCCTCCTCTATAATTGGCCTCGACGTATAACTCGACACTTGCTTATGAAGTTCCAGAGTTACTCTATCGGTGGTACTTGATGCATATTGACTTGAGTCTTACGATCATTCCTCGCGGTCCTAAGAGTTGGAGGTCCGAGCCGAGGGAACGATAAATCTATACATTCATGTGCCCCCATGCTACTGAGGTTACCGGTATTATGATAGATCTTAACGTTCAACGTTCTCTGAAAATTGTGTGGATCGCGAAATAGCCTTATTTGCCTTTTACATAAGAAAATGGTGATTGTGAAAATTTCAGTGGGATTACAAAGTACTTACAAAGTACTCGCAAGTATTATAATGATTGGATAAAAACCCTATGCTAAAAAAACAATAGGCGACTACCAGTGTGGCTTCAGAACTGGGAGGTCTACGACTGATCAGATTTTTAGTATCAGAAACGTCAAATGCGATTTTGTAAACTGAGTTGAATTAAAGTTGACATAATTTTAATTAACTGGAAAATAATAAGGAAAAAATGGACTGCACAGGAGCAAAAGTTCGGACACAAGAAAACTCTCAAGAAATAACACGGAATGAAGACGGGGTGATATACTGTCTAGTACTCTATTCAACTTTTAGTTGGAACGCATAATGAGGAAATTCATTAAAGTGAAGGAAGAACAATTCTAAACTAAAATAAAATTTTCAATTTTGGGCTTTCGACTTCCGAATTCAAATATCTAAAAACTATTTTAATATTATGCCTCAGTATATTATGATATTCTCTTTGCTGAATGTTAAAACATGATATTCTGAAGAGTTTCCTTCTTAATCTTATGATGCTTACTCATTCACTAACAGTTTTGAAATCAATATTTTCTTAACCTCAAATCCAGTTCCATGAAAGTTTCGTCTGGTATTTGCACTGTTTAAAAAAATCTTTCTCCTAATATTAGATTTAATACTTTTCTTCAATCTACGTCTGTACATGAACTCCAAGTTTCAATTTCAATAAACTTTATATTGTTATTTATATTGTTATTTATATATATTATATTTCATACATTTATCATGTTCGTTATTGCTACGGAACTTGATGCTGTCGAACTTTGTTTCTTTTTACAGGTATCTGATTGCAGTTTTCGTCGTATAGAATCTCGGACAGCTCTCGCTTGGTGAAATACGACACTTTTGGATGGTCAATAATAAGTTTCACTTCTTTATAATATTTTTCTTTTAAACGCTTCCTCATGGTTTCTATCGTAGTTTCTTTGAACTCTGTACCATAGTTTCTTCTCATGTTCATAGCCCAATCCTTTAAAATCAACGCCAATTCTTCCGCCATCCGATTTCCATCCAATTGATAGTTTCTATCAATACAAAAGTCCATAAATGCTTTCCATACAAATTTTCTACTGTAAACGGTTTTTTTAGAATGTTTGATTCTATAATATTCTCGTCAGGATTTCAAATCTTTATGCTAATATGTATCCTTAGCAACGTGATAACGTAAAAACAGCTCATGGGATCTGTTTTCACTATAATGAGTTGATTGGTTGCCTCAGATGACTTGAAAATAATTGATTCCATTGGATTTCAATTGGATTTCACTGCAAAAATTCGGAAGCTGGATGATTTCTTTTCCTTTCAGTAATGTTCGATTAGTTAGCACGATAGGAAACTATCCACACTAGATTGATACAATAAAAACATACATTTATAGTTTTATCATACTAGCGGTTTGCGAGCGGCTGCGGGCAGAGCAGCCTCGCAACGAATTCGTCACAAACACGCCGCGAGGACGTCGCTAACGCGGGGCAGAAATGCAATGTCTTTTTCGCGTGTTTCTAGTATTTTCTCGTCATAAATATTTGGTGATGGATTAATTGGCTGCAATGAATTGTTCCAGGGTGGCTCTGAACTTGTAGAATATCCTCGATAGTTTGGAGCATAGCTTTTAGACATATGTTTGTATTTTGTCAAAACTCCTATGATATCCATTTTGATATCCGTTTTATAGTCTGGATGAATTGATTTTAAATCTTCCACCAGAGTTGTACTCGTGTTCATTTTCACCACTTTTTCTGTCTTTATTCATCCTCTTGTCCATCCTTTGTCCATATTACGTAAAAATTTTGAATTCCATTTATAAATAATTTTGTATATGATGATACGAGTGAGCACCTACGTCCTCTCACATTAGTATCTCGTTACGGACTGAAGTGAGGCGGGGCTTGGCTTTTGTACGCGACAGTATAAAATTACGTCCACGCTGCTATTCGCAGCGATCTCGTTGCGCGTCCGCAACGAATTAGCTGCTCGTGCGCGGTGTGATCGTTGCGCGCTTGCTACGCTTTGGAGACGCTCGCAATCCACTAGTAGGTAGTTAGTTTCATTGATCGATTCTGGGTGTTTCTTCACCCAAAAACTGTTCAATATATAACAGACTTGTTTAAAAATATATAGCATAATAACTAAATAGTAGTTTACTGCTTAATATTACAGGAAATCGATAGTCATTGTACGAGTTCTATAATCTCACATTATAGAGTATTATGGTTGGAGCTTAGTGAACTTTTGCAAGCTATTGGAAATGCTTACGCGAGAACTTATGCTACGTATTCCCTATTTATGATTACTAATATTACTATTGCTGTAAGTAAATTTGAATGTAGACTACGAGTTAAACTCTACCTTAATTGTAAGGTAAAAATAGGAGTCGACTGTAATACTAGTAGAATAGAATCCAATAGAGTGAAAATAAACTATAGCAGGTAATATTTTAACACAACACGTGATATACTTTTCAGACATATGGATTCATTTCGGAAATAATGGAACATGGTATAACGTTTTCTTTTAAAGAAGTAGGTTTATTAGTGGCTAGCGTTTATTGCTTGGTATTGCTTTGCATTTACTGTAATTGTTCTCATGAAGCTTCTGATAATATAGCTAGTAGAGTACAAGCTTCTCTTATGGAAATCAAATTGAATTTCGTCAATGTGGCAACTGTTAAAGAGGTAAGATAAGATAGATCATACCAACATATCTAAACCTCCTAATTAAGTACAATTGGATGTAAGTGTGTCTCTGTATTGCCCTGCATAGTTATTTGCACCTTTTCGCGTTTCCAAATCGATATTATGTTTTAAAATAATTGTATAGTCAATATTATTGATATCGATCAGTTAAATAATTAGATTTTCTGATTAAAGTCACGAAGCGAAGTTTTGCAGGCTTCCTGACTATCAAATAAAACTTGCTAACAATTTTTTTTTAATTTTTTGAGAACCAGAGTCAGTGGTGGATTTACCTCTAGGCTGAGTAGTCTGTAGCCTAGAGCGGCAGATTTCAAAACCGGCAAATTTTGTCCAAAATTTTTTTATTTAGATTCACAAATTAAAAAAAACATTGTTGTCACTGAGAAGACGAGTTTTGATGAGATCTGGCTGATGTTAATGAGTCAAGTTTTTCATTGCCAACCAAGAGGACTTCGAAGAAAATGCGATGGAGTTACTACGTTTTACATTATCATAGATAAAATAATAAGTATTCATAGTAAGCAAAGCGGCAAGAGGCTTATAAGGGATTTTGCTTGAAATTTTCATTTCTTTCTAACGAAAAAGGTAGTTTCCTGGAAAGATTGGACGTTAATATTTAGAATGGGAGTTTAAAGATATCTATTTTCTTCTTCGAATCATCCTGTGAGCATTCGTGAAAAATTTTTCAGAAGAGAGGAGCTTTTCTTGCTTGAAAATAGTTAAGAACTATTTACTATCAACTTCAAGTCAAGAAATGCTCAACGCTTTAGCTCTTTTATGCATAGAATCAGACCTAACGATAAAATTCACATATTACATTGTAATTAATGATTTTGTGAATTTAAATCCCGCAAGTTGCAAATTATGTGATAAAAATTATAATTCGAATAATTGTAAGCTAAGATATAGAATCAGTAACCACGGCAAATGATAAATAGCCTACAGATGGCCAATCTTTAAATCCGTCACTGACCAGAACCAATAAAACTGAAACATGTTAAATGAATAATTTGTTCTTGTAGATTGATCTGTTTTTGACTGCGATACGCTTAAACCCACCAACGGTATCTCTCAAAGGATATTCAGATGTTGACAGGAAATTAATTACGTCGGTCAGTATAATTATTTTCAAGGCGCTTTAATTAAATTTTGTAGGTCTCCACGTCTAAACAGAAACTTAACCTTAAAATTCTGGCCAATATAATCGGGATAACATTAAAAATACTTAATTGGTATACGTCCGTGTGTCCATAACATCGATAGCAACCAAATTATTTTTTTCTTGGTCTACAGTTTAATCTCGTTTGATTACAATATAATAATCATTTCATTATCTCATCCTTCGTTTCATTTATAGTCGTTATCTATATTCAAACTAAAAATAATTCGTATGTTATCTAATATTCGGTTGCTGTACGAAGAAAATGCACAGATTGAATTATAATGGAGGAGTCAAAAGTGATGTCGTCATTTATCAGCTCATTGTGTACCTAATTCGAAGTTGTCTATTTGCGACATTTTGAGGTTAATGTCGCTTAATTTAGTAAAAATAATGAAGTAACAGTTGCAACAATCACCAACAAGTAGATTGAACGATCGTAAATGCCAAAGATGATTCTCCAAGTTCAGATCTGGTGATCTCTTTGAATCCTATTAATCAGAAACACCAATAAGATTAGACAACGATGTGCTAAGAATGGCAGCAAATACATGTCCGAAGAACTCTTAAGCACCTTTATCCAATGTTAGTCGACGATTCAAGATCATTTGCAGCAGCCTAAAAAATAAGCTGAGCAACTGTTTGAATCCCACATAATCTGTCCTAACCTAACCTAACCAATACATGTAATGTATTACTGTAATGGTCTCGTTTCTGAAGCAATGAACACGAAAAATAGGACCTATTGATAATCCAAAACGCAAAACGCAGTTACCATATGTCTGCAATGTCGAGTTTACTTTCCAAAAATGTGCTTGTGTGTATTTGGTGAAGTATACGTGAAATTGTTCATTTTGTGCTGAAATATGAAGAAACTATTGATGCCGATTCTTATTTCAAACAATTGGAATGAATAAACCAATATTTAATCGATAAATAAATATCTGACAATATCTGCCAATAGTATAAGCAAGACGACAATTCTAATATCAAACCCTTTGGCTAATACACTTGAATTGATTACAATCATTGTACCTCAAAAGATGAATTGTACAATTGATAATATTTTTGAATCATAATCTTCAATGAACGCAAGCTTCGTTAAAAAAAGTGATTATTCAAATTCGAGAAGTCTTCTCGTCTCGTCTCTACGGCTCAAAATAATTATACTGAGTGGCATTTCAAGCAGACACTAGAAACCATATCATCGGTGAGAGCCCAGCACTTACCCAAGCGAGCTTCACACACAGCTTGCTCAGTGATGTCAAGACAAAATGCATGATTAGCTTATTCAAGAGCACCAGGTTCAGTTGAGGCGCGACAAATCAATCAAGATGCCCATGATTGCAACGGTTCATGGTCGCCCACTCATTGTGGTAGCAATAGAGAATGGAGAATTAGAGCTTAATCATGATTTTGATAAGTAAAACGAGGTTCTAGGTAATTTTCTTAGGGTACGAATCAACCATGTTGGTTAAGAGATAACGGAGATTTTATAGTAATTATACGATTAATATGAGCTTTAGTTTGATTTTTGATATGTAGAGTTAGATATTTTTAACCATTTGGATTAATTTTATATATTAATTTGTTCTTTTTCAGAGCGTATCGACAATAGCTATATATTTGATAGTTCTGCTACAGTTTAAAATTAGTCTTATAAATTTAAAGTCAGTGGATTGAAGTAATTTGTTCCAGTTGAATGTATGTTGTCGAATGTTTAGTTTTTATATAAAAATACCTCAAACAATACGAGAAACAGTAATAATTTGTAAAAGCAAATTTCTATGAAATACCGGTGCTTTAGAATCCATCGGTTGTGAATATTATGTACAAATAGTTATGTTTTTCTCTATTATTGGAACATACCACTAAGAAATAACTGAATTTTTCATGTTTTCAAGAAAAACTTCGAATGTACTAACAATATATATAAATATCTGAATGGTTTTTCTTTTTTGCGTTATTTTCTTCACTTTGTTTCTTTGTTTGTTTGTGAGTGAATCCCCAATTTTGAGTTTCTATAAAAAATAAAACCATTCCTCCATTCCTTAAATAATTGATTGAAGAAAGCACTTTGATTTCTACGTGGAAATGGATATTTTTTGCACAAATACATACTTTTTATGCTTCATATTAAGCCTTCTACATTCGACTCTAATGTATATCCTATATTTGGGATTAATTTTACTTTGAGGTGAATTTCATTTATTTAACGTACGTTGAGATAAAAGTGAAGAATATTTAGAAATTAATTTTCATATGGTGTTATTTTGAGTTACTATATAAAATTCCTTTGTTATATTGTTGAAATTATACGATGCGTAATTTTTAAAGGACCTACGTACCGTTTTAGAATTGAAAAAATAACATCGAGGCGAGACTTTAGATTAATTTTATTTTTACACGAAAGCCTGTACAATACAATTATCGTCTAATTAGCTTTTAAATTTTGTCTCCAAATAAAGCTGCCACCCTAGTAATTTATAACCATCCCAAAAAAGACATCAACTTAGTCGTGAAGCTCAAGGCCTCATTGTTTTTTTCAAAGAAAGACATGAGGTAATCACTAGAAGCTAGATCTAGACTTAAGAGAGAATGATCAAGTTATTCCTAACCCAATGCTCTAATCGGATCTTGGTTTCAATTAGCTTTTTGTGGATGGTTGTAATGAGGCAGCATGTCACGTTATTTGATTCTAATATCAAGACAGAGTCTTTGTATTTATTGTGTCCCCGAGGCAAAAAATACACCCTTTTTTGTACTAGAATATGGTATACATCTACTCTTATACTGACAATTGCCTTTTCTAGTTGAGATTGAATATTATAATTCTATAGACTATATATAAAACCTTTTTCCATCACTCACTCTCCAGAGACTATACGTTCAGATTGTTTAATTAATTTTGTGAAAATCGCTATCTTAATATATTTGTTCACGTTACTCATGAAATTGAATCAAATTATTGTTAGCAACAAAAAACTAGACTAATTTGAATTATGAATATCTCTTTGAAACTCGTTCTGGTAAAAATAATACATGTGTCATCGTTTTACTGACCTATTATTTCATACTTTCAGCGGTACTTATAATTTTTCTGTGCTTTACGTAAATAGATTTCCAAGAAATTCTGATTAATTCATGCTAAACATTGCATGCTCCTATTCAATATGATATAATTGCATTTCTGTGAACAAGACCTTGTAAATATTTTAAGAAAAGAGATTCCTCCTTTTGCGGCAATTCAGTTATCCTATTTCGCTTACCTGATGGTTTCTTGGAATATTCTAGACTAATCGTGCCATTAATTCATGCATTATTGATATTATAGTCTACTGGAGGATGTCAATAAATCGTTTACCGTGGCGCCAAACATCTTTTTGGTTTCGATTTTGTCGCTGATTTAGCACACACTTTTTTATATGTATGAACTGAGAAACAGAATAGAAAATAAACAGTAATAATATTTTGTGAATAAATTCACGATTTTTTATAACTCTTATTATTTGGGACAAATCTAAAACTGTCCCCTCAAAATTGAGTTCCATTTTCTAGGTTATATCTACTTAGATCAGATGAGCTAGTGCGTAGAGGCCGTAGATCTACCTCGCTAACAATTTGAGCTATTAATATATTGTGTACCCCGGATTGCAACGACCTTTCAAGGCTAGATACCTCTCCGAGGGCTATGCGGCTAACCTCTCATCTGTATTTAAAAAGTTTAAATTTAATTACCGTAGTCTTTCTCTATGGATTGCCAGGCACTTCCAAAAGAGGTATTCGGCGGTTTCCTTGTAGAAACGACAAAAACTATCGGCAATTTTTTCGATGTTCTTCAGATAGTTCACCGGACAGTGTCCAGTAATCACAAAAGTAACCCTCCTTAGCTCTTCTTTGTTCAATGAAAGGGTTTCTTGTGACCAGCTGGTGGAATAGGAAAAAATATCTTATTTTGGACCTGGGGTATTATTTCAAGTCTCTGATGACTACAGCTTGTTGAATTTTTGGAAAGCCTAAAAAGGTTGTGGTTGTATGAAAGAAATTGTGCCTCTTTTTTCCACCTGATGATTGGCAAGTTTTTTGTCATGTACGGTATGGCCAGGTACGCACATAAGATTAACTTTACTATTGGCTCCCATTGAGTTCAAAGATTTTTGCAGACCCATACTAGCTTGAAACCGATTTCTTGAGAGCCAAGTGCTTGTAGAGATGCTTTGCTATCTGACAGAATAAATATTTTTTCATTATGGTAGTTAAGTTGTGCACAACGAGTTGTGCACGAAAGAAAACCGAGTTTTTCTGCCTGGAAAATGGAGAGTCTTTTTCAGGATACTGCGTATGTTCTGCGTCTGCGTCTATATAAACATGACAAAAAACAAAATATATTCTAACTGTTATGTAACATTGCCATCATTTGTCAACAAAAATACGTTCTCCAAAGAACTCCAAAAAAATAAATAATTACCCTGGCCATTGTCACATGAGACACCTTATATATTTTGTTTTGAAAAACATGCTCATCTGAAAATACAAATAAACGTGTCCAACCATTTTCCCCAACACGCTCTCATTTATTTATTGCATTATTCCATTTGGCAGTTTCACACTGTAAAAATTAATCGAGTTAAAAGATGCAGGAACTTCGGCTGCTATATTTGCTACTTTAGTCTTGTGGATTTGTCATATGTATGCTATATATATATATATATATATATATATATATATATATATATATATGATTTGGTAAATGTCTTCTTGATATTTGATGAAAATTGCCATCCAAATTCGAATATAACCTTACTACATTGAAGTAAGTTAATTTCCACTGATCCTTATTAAAAAACCTCTATTAAATAAAACTTGAGATTCCCTCAAGACTTAGGGAAAATGCTTTAATCTCCCTAGAACCTAACTTGTCATGAAAAAGTTGACCTTAAAACTTTCCCGATTGTTTTTGTTGGTACTCGTTAACTTGTGATTTAATTTCATTAAGAAGGGGATACAATCTAATAAGCGTTTCACTTCTTACCTCTCTTCCGTCTCGTTATACCCACAGTTTACACAGTTTGTCTTCATCTGAGGCTTTTGCCAAATTCTCAATTATGACACGCTGTCGGTTCGTTCTTCAATTAAGTTCCAACATTGCTGAAGATATTTTCAAAGGTAACGCCGTTTGATGTATAAAGTAGCATCGGTAAAGAAGAGTAGAAAAATATCACTCTGATTTTATAAACTATGCAATCTATACAAGACAGTTTTATAACGAGATCGACTTCAATTGATATAATTTGATAGCAATATAGAGAAATCTGTACCTCACCCTTCTTTGTCTAGAAAACCAACATCTGTAGAAGCGCTGATACTACTAATTGATAAAAATTAAAAAAGTCAAGACATTTAAGGCTTGTTTCACAAACGACCGATGAGTACAGGCCGGTCCAGCCTTTAGCATGTCCAGACTATCGGTTAATGCAGAATCTATTTGATAAACAAGAGCTTCCAAAGCTAGAACTGTTTCCGATGATAGCAATGATTATCCGTCCGTTGTAAAACGGCAGTCATTTCCGAAATTAGTTATTAAAAATTGCCTAAACATTCAATGACAAAATAATACAAATGTGTATGAATGAAGAGGTCGAATCAAAGATCATTTTTATACAGAATCTCATTAAGTGTGTACCTATCAATGTCAAATCAAATATATAGCAATTAGACTTGGAGTACTATAAATATAGGTGCTCAAGCTTATTTTTCTCTTTGCCCTACACTTCTAATACATTCCCAAAGCTTGTCAACAAATGTGAAAATATAATAATGAAAATTGCTTAGACCCCTGTCGTGTCTCGCCCTAGGATTTCATAGGAATTACTTATTAACGATATAAATTTGTATAGACCCCTCTGTCGAGTCTTCCGAAAACTTCTCATGGTTCCTCTGGACCATTTTGAAAATCACTGGTATAACAGAAGGCTAGAATAGTCGTTACAAGTATCGTCTTTATCCAAATAAAACCTTTTCCAATGAAATAACCGATATAATGTTTCTATTTACATATTTAAATGTAGTGCTAAGTGAAATAATTCCAATTATTTCATTTGTTGTGACATAGTTTTGACCAGAAACTTAATAGTGTATATAATAAGTTCAATTCCATACACTTTTCATAGTCTAAATATATTCCAAAAAGTTCATAATCAATACCTGACCTTTTCATATCATCGGCGCTACCCTAAAATATAACATTTGATGAAAAGCCTGCTTTCGACCACTTTTAACTACATTTTGAAGCGCTGTCGCTGGTAACTTAAAATTTTCGTAAATAGGTTAACGCCGAAAAATAAATTTTCGACTATAATCAGTCGGTAAATTTTCCTTCACAGCAGAAGCGTTCATTAATTTTCTGTTTAAATTTAAAGTGATTAATTTTAAAGCAAACACTCGTTTAATATTCAATTTTTTTATGCCAATAATCGAATGGAATATAAGTTTGCTTTTTGATTATGATTCTGATTAGTTCGGCGACTGTGGCGCGTAGAAAATTCTGCAATATTTGCAATATTCCATTCACTTAAATGATGCGTCAGGCGCTCGACTGATTGGAACATGGATCGAGAACTTTGAAAAGATCGTATCAACACTGAACACATCAAAATCTGGGCGTCCAAGATCTTCTAAAGCTGTCGGAAAATGATACTCGGTCTTTCCGTGACGAGACTGACTTGTCTATTTAAAAGAATGCTGATGCTTTAAAGGTATATCGTATTTTACACAAAAATTTGGGGCAGTACCCTTACAAAAATCAGTTACTGGAAGAATAGAAGCCTCAGGGTGCTGATAAGAGGTTTGACTTTCGGATAAAGTTAATTTCCATCTTAACAGACATGTCAACAATCAAAATTGCAGCTACTGGAGTGCAACCAATCCAAATTTCAAACATCGGAAATCCCTAAATTCGCCTAAAGTGATCATAGGGCTGCGATATCAGCATGAGGAATTATAGGCTCTTCCTTTTTTTCAAGGTGAAAGGGCTCGCACAGTTACAGTCAATTCAGAGCGTTATGTACAGATGTTAGACGACTTCTTCGTGCTTGAATTGCAGAGCTTTGATAATTATAATCAAAGAATAAGGTTTTAACAGGACGAAACCTCTCTAATCCATCATCTTTGAGGCTGGGGGCATGGTAGGAACCCGAAAAATGTTGGATTATCAGAATATACAGAACTTTTTAATTTACACACATATTACGTACTTAGATTCATTAGAAATATACTTTACATTACTTAGAAAAAAAGTCGGCTATAGATTTTTCTTTAGCAAATGACATTATAAACTTAGCAGCAAAATTCCTCCATTTCTTGATCCAGAAAATATTCATTGGTGTTGAAGTTTAATTTGGATTTAAGTACTGAATGGCAATATCAATCACGCCATTAGGTATCAGTGTGTGTAATCCGAGTAGGGAGTTCATCATTATCACCATCCGAATCTTCGTTCACAGTTACTTCATCATTGTTTTTCAAAACAGAGGTAATAATCTAGTCGTCATTGAGCTCCTCATTAGTTTCTATGCCTACCTCAACTTCACTGGCAGGGATATTTGGTTGAACGCTTTGTAGGTCTTTGATGATTTCATGTGTGACGTTGTTTTGCTTATCTACGTTATATTTTTTAATTATTCATATCGATATTACTTTGATCGGATCAACCGTAGTGGCGGACAAGTCACAAGTCGAGGTCGGTCGAGAGGGGTCCTACTGTAAGTCTAATAGATCTCTACCACGAGGAATTTTTTCTGGCAAATTGTTCTCTAGAGGTGATATATAGGGCATTTGTGCAGTCCAGATTTAATACCTATAGACTTATTCCAACAGGGTTATGTTGAATCAAAAGTTTACGCTAATAAATCGATAAAAAAAAGAGTTTATCAGGTGTTTTAAGTTCAAAGTGAATCAAAATTGATTTGTTATTATGAACAGTAATTAGAAAACATTTCCGTTTATAATAAAAACTTTCTAAAATCGTTCCTTCAACTATATTTGTACCTTTAATAAAAAAGCGGACTACATAGAAATACTGTTGAAACTCACAACTAGATTATTTGGTGTTGACCTTTAATTTCTGTAAATTGTAAACTTCTGCAGAATACAATCCTCTTTATTCGAGAAGTAGGCAAACATTGTATATTGAAGTTATTTTAAAGTTGTAAGTTGCTGGAACAGAAAACTTCGCGAAAACCGTGGAGTAATCGGCTTACTGTTTGAAAAAGGAAACGGATCCAAAATAATCATCCGTAGTAAACGTTTAAAATTATATTGACCACAGCAAAAGTTTTTGTTTGCTTGTTAAAATGTCTCATGAACTAGGTATTATTGTATTTTTAACAAAGTTTTTAAATTAATCATGTATCCGATATCAATTCTAAATAATTCTCGAAAAAGAAATAGCAATGACTCTCTTCTCAAAAAGCATAAAAGTACCTAATTAATAAGCAAGAATATGGGAAAATTCGTGCTTTTTTTGGTTCTTCTACTCAAACAAGAGTGAAATTAATTATTGGTATCAAGAAAAGTTAAGGATTTTACGCACAAGTTCAAAGCTAAAAAATACAATCACCTCTAGGTTACTAGATCTAGAATCCGAGTTCAGTTGAGCGAGAGAACGTCTAAAGGACTTCAAAAATTAGACGACAGGATAAAAGAGATCGCAACGGGTTTTGCTCTGATAAGAGACGCTCCAGTATGGATGGTTTATTTATGTTTCTATGAGTAATTAGTTTTTCCCAGGAGGTAAAATAATTCTCACATGGTAATTAAACTTCATCTGGAAGGTTAAGTAAAGATTAAATTCCTTTGTCTTATCCGAGAGATAAGTTTGGAGTACAATAAACAAACTAAACGTGTTTGTTTTTCCTTAAACGGATGAACGGCGATTGGCATTGAAATTAATTTGATTCAATTTATCTGCCGAGACCAATGAGCAGGACTAGAATCCTGCTGCAAACAACATGGTGTTTCAGAGAAACTCCAGGTCATAAATCTGAATCCTTTCACCGAGGAAACTAATAATCACAAAGATGGATCTACAGAAGTTGGTGATACTTTTGCGAGAAATGTGAAAGATTGTGTTACACTACTTGCAGACGAGACTTCTTCGAAACTAGATGCGGATGCTATTTGTATATTGTATATTTGGGAAAGAACCTGCACAAAAAGAGCCTGAGTTCATCTTACACTATAGTATTGCCTTGCTGTCAGAGGGTCTTAAGAAAGAAGTGAATGATTCCTTTATGGAAAAATACCTTAAGAAAGGTACGCTTCCATTCGAGCCATTGATTCTAAATGATAAGGTGGCGGTAAATATGGAAGAATCTGCTCTAAAAAAGGCAAATATTTTGAAGCAATACAGAAATTACAGGTAGTTACTTGTTCGGAGAGAAGCTGGTGGATGGAGTGAAAGAGATTAAGGTGATTGAAAAGTTTGGCGAGGACATGAAGTCAGCTCCAGTTAAGAAGTATCACCAGGTTCTTTGAACGCCAAGGACTCGTGAAGCCAGAAGAAGTCAGTGACTTATATCATCTGCATACTCTTCACACTTACATACTTACATAATGTTATCTATTACATATTGACGTAATAAAGTTGTGTTCTTAAATTGTTAGACATCTATTTAAGTAAAATTACTAAAAACTGATATCATATCTAAATCAAAGAGAATATAATTTTGTTGTGATACCATATCATTACAAGTTTTATTGGTCGTAAAGGTGTCTTTGATATAATATATATTCATTGTTATGGTTATGAGATTTTGTCAAAATTTCGTTTTAATGCGAAGGCATAATTTTCACTCCTAAAAAAATATAACTTTGATGAAGAGGATAAGATAAGCTTAAATTCAAATTTTTATACTAATCGATGTCGTCTAGAAGAATTGCGAGGACATTTCCTCTTATTATCATTGGTGACGACTAAATCAGCTATAATAGTTTACAATTTTGACATTAAATCTATATTTCAATTGCAATTATGTTGTACACCAAGTATAAATTTCCAAAATACAGTGGTACTCATTTTGATAATGGTACTATGGGCAGATGTGTTACATTTTATATCACTGTCAATTTTATGAGCATGAAGTTCATTCAACATACAAACATATTAGTCGAGTATTGTTGAACTTGTTAGTTACAATCAGTTACAATAAGACAATCAACTTAAATTGTTCAGCATTTGCTAAGAAAAGTAGTTACAAGTTAGTTATAGAAATAGTTAAAATAGAGAAAAACTACAAATTCCTTATAGACCACTTCATAGTTTATTAGATGAAAATTAAATGTGAAGTGCTCCCGTTAGGGTGGGTTTTCCCTCTGGAATTTTTCCCAGGAGAAAAGTAACATTGGCGCGGAAACTTTAGTCTATATTTAGGACAAACTGTGTAAGTTTACGTTCGGTCTCTGAAGACGATAATTTGGTTATCGAAACACGAGTCATAGAGGGTAGGAGTGAGTATTGGTCTAACAGTGTATTTAGTATGAATATAACCAACGGTTGTAGAAATTCTGGCTCAAATATATATGAGGTTTAAAATTGCTTCCTTATTTATATTGTGAAACCTTCACTGAGTAAACATGCAATGCACGTATTAGAAGTGAACCCTGAAGAATAGAATAAAACATTTGAAAATAATTGTATTTATATACAATAAAATGCAATTTTCAAAACACCCGTACGCTCAAATTACTTCTTATGAGAAGGAAGAAAGCATATTATACCTCAGAATATGTTATGAGTTTACCAGAATTATAGAAATATTATTCATCTACCTCCAAAAAGGCGTGAAATTTGTTGGAAAATGATATGATTTCAAACTAAATAAACATAAAGTATACAGAAAGTTGCAAGACCAATAAGAACTTTATTATGAGGCAAAATAATATTTTGATTGTGCACAGAATGTGCTGTGATTAATTCTGTTTGGACCAAGACATCTTTTTGTGAAGTTCGTATACGAATTGTATTCTAGCAAATTCAGATTTGTACGTTTTAAAATGAGTAAGGAATTAACGGTTGAAACTTGCATCAATCGCCAATATTCGTAGTCTAGACAAAAGGACTTCGACGTAACGTAGACTACAACGTGAAAAAATATGCATCTACCACGAGCTTTGACAATAGAAAACGTTCAGGACGGCCTCACAAAACCACAACCGCATAAGATAAACTCAGTAAACGTGATTTACGACTCACGGGTCCAGAAATCTAGAAATCTGTACTTGAGCAGTTCTACAGTGAAAACAAGATTGAGAGAAGCCTTTTTGGAAAGGTGGCAGTTAAGAAACCTCTCTTGAGAAGTCAAAATGAGATTAAGAGAAGTGAGCTGAAGAACGTGGAAATTGAACGGGTGAACTGTGGGAAATCACTCAAAGTTTGAGGTTTGAAGCTTGGTGAACTTAAATAAACAGCAAACTCCGCTAGAGTATGAGGAACAGTTAGTGACAAATAAAAGCCTTCTAAATGAAAAATTATCGTTACTCTATGTAAAAATATTATGAGAACGGTTTGTCGGTTTGTTTATTTCAGTCCTCCCTTTGTTATGTACGATAAAATGAAAAACATTTTTATGTTCACAAAAGTTTAATACGCCCCTTCGTAAAAATTCAACGGGAGATAGGAACATGCTGCTTAAGCCGTTAAATGTGGGTATTTTGAGGCACTTTTCAGTCTGATTCCATATTTTGTATTCTGTCGTTGGAAACTACATGCAGTACACGCGTGACGGGAATATTTTGAATATTACAGGAAGCTTTAAGGGATAAATATTCTATTGACAGAATGTTTGGGAGCAAACGATAAATGGATGATGTGCTTTAAAGAATGACTAAGGTGTTGCTCTTCACTAACGCAAAAAAAGTAGAAAAAATAAACGATAAGAAGTTGTATTGAATATGAGACGCTCACTGGAATATATCGAACGAAGGTTAATAGAATAAGCACATTGCTTCTAATTAATAGTGCGTGCATAATATCAGTATACAAGGTCGAGCAAAAAGTATGGAATCCTTAGATAACAACTATTATAGTATAGATTTAACAGACTGTATAATAGGAAAGTCAGACAAAACAGTTACAATTTATGGGGTACCTAGACTAATAACACTTGCTGTTCCACATACATTCGGGCAATAGAAAATTTGGAAAACCTTATGTATGACTTGTCAAATAGAATATTTTTGGGGATGAAGATTGAATCGGCTTTTCTGTCACTGATCGATGATTGGCTGACACAGATAATACGAGTACTACTGCATAAGAGCGTATATCGAAGTTTGTGAGCTACTTCTTCGGACTAAAAGAAATTCACACAGAAAAATTCCAAACAATATGATAGCATCTGGGCTATCTTATTATAATTATAAATCTCCGCAGCAGGAGAACAATAAATGAAATCAATAATAAGCAAGCAAGCAACTCCAGATTTCGTAAGATGACATCAGAATTCTGGCTCCGGAAAACTGATTGGTATAAAACGAAAAAGAGAAAAGACCATTAACATATTTAGAGAAGAGATTAATAGAATTGGAAGACTAAGAGAGGCAAATAAAAATGATCAAAAAACGTAACAAAACAAAGTCACTAATTCATGACAAAAAAGAAAAAATAAACTTGATGAATAGTTGGAATCGAGACGAAAGGATGGGAGGGAAATCAGCAACGATGACCAAATTGAAAATGATTATCATTCTGATGGAACAGTCGTTATATTTTCAGAAGAAGATGTCGATGAAGATGATGCTATTGTTTTAGACAGAAGCTTCAAGTTACTAATATTGTGTTGATAAAATTGAACAACAAAAAACTTTCCTATTACTATGTTGGTCAAAGACGCCATAACAACTATCAAATTTACGCCGAACCTTTATTAGAAAGTTTTAATTTTTATTTAACTTTATTTTGTTGACTGCTTTGAGGAGTGTAAGCAAGTATCTAAAGCATCATTTATTTAGGAATATGTGTTATTTGAAGTACTTTACTCAAATCTCCCTTAGAAGTGACAAACCACCCGATTTCTGGGAGGTTTGAGAACTTTTGTGAGAGTTAAGAAATTGTTTGGTAACTTAACTGATATTAAACTCGAAGACTGATTCCTTGCAAGAATTTAAGGAAAATATATGTGCTATTGATGTAGGAAATAAAAAATGAATTTTGAATTTTTTATGAGACAGTTTTGGTACAACTTTTGTGAAAAATATGTCGCGAAAACCGCATGTCGAACTTTTTTTTCCGCATATTTAAAATTACTCTGAATGGAAAGTTCTAACATTGGCATACATGCAGTAATTTGAACTGTCCTCATAAAAATGTTATTGTCGTGAGATGGCGCTATCTAAATGTAAAGCTAATATTACTAGCAATGAAGACTAATCATTGAATAAACCTTGTAACAAATCTGACAATTAACACAACTTAGACAACTAGCTAGGTAACTAGTGTCGTTCTGGATGTTCAAAATGTCGTCCATCACTTTCTTCACATGAAATTAGACACTGACGGGTGGATAGGACAGCAGTTTCAATTTATGCCATGTATTACTTGTTATATTACTTCTATCATCTCATCTCTTCTTGGGGACGAGATAAATGGACTTTCAAGTCCTACTCATCTATCAGGGTATGTTTGATCTGGAATATGCCGAATATTTAAATAGAATATATATACCGGAAAATAGATAAGTGGCATTCAATTAGCAGTACTTGCATAATATTGAACTAAACATTAGTCAGACACGCTTTGTTTTACTTCTAACTATCGTCGAGCATTCAGGGTTCCTTTTCAGTTCATCTTATTATACTAATGCCAAGAAGAAAATTGTACAATTCTCTATTATTTGTATATTTCATGACAATTTCTGCGACTCTCTCCGTCACTAGCTCTTTTTGAATTTGTACTGTCCTGTTTTTTATTCAACTAAATCTCATGTGTCAAGCAGAACGCCATTATAAAAAAAACGCCGAAGCCCTTAATCATTAAATTGTTTTTGTACGAGTCTACCAAACGTGTCCAGTTGCAAAATCCTCGCCGATAACCGGATAAACGTATAATGATTCGAGTAGGCCATGCTAAGTCTATGCTAGTAAGCCAATATTTTGACAATAATGTGCAATATTAAAATGAGGCATTGTTATTCCTATTCTAGAAATACATGAAGGTCCATTAAATTTATAATTTGATGAATAAGTCAGCAACTCATATATTTCTAGAGAAAAAACTGGACATAGATGCAGAAAATGGGGACTTCAAGGTTACTTCTTCACCTCTTTATGAATGATGAACTTCTTTGAATTAATACGTTTGGAACCACTGTTCTCTAAAAAATTCTGTAGTCTCAATTTCTAATCTAGTATCAATACTTTTATTAAAAATTTATGAAGATATTTATAAAATAAAAACAGTCTCTGGATTCTCGGGCTTCTATATCTTTGAGTAGTTATTTGTGCTATCTCTATCTCACAAACTTTGTTTTATATATATGGAAATTCATGAAATTTTACAGATATCTAATTCCAGCTAAGTAACACTGATAAAAAAATATGGGATCGCATCCAATATATTGGATTGACAACAATTATATTTGTGTTTCTGATTCAATGACTGGTATAATTGGAATATCCCTTGTATTATTTATTCTCTATCCCGTGAATTCAAAAATGGTTTAATACCGAGGGTTTGAAGAGATTTAGATAGGGGAAATCGAAATTGAAAGTGAGGGAAAACGGGATGCTACTCGTTTCGACAGATTAGCGGCTCTCCTAGTTTTCCGTCTCGTTCTAGCGTAGTCTAAAAAACGGAAAGACGTCCAGATAAAAAATTATTTATGATATTGAAGGCAAACATCCTAAATACAGTTAAATAAAAAATGAATTATTTGAAAAGTTTTTATCTCTTAATGCCAGCCGATGTCGACTTCGTGTGTACGTACAGCGCCATATCTTTTTCTCTTATTTAATTTGAAATTACACTAACAAAAATCATAAAAAATATCTCCAATGTTTGAAACTGATCGACACTATTTGTGAGGTTATCATTCATCTATTAATATGCTCTACAACTGAGCGTCTGAGCATTTTAAAAGATATGGTCACGGTTGAAATTCTTTCCAAATTATGCTTCATGTTAAGTTAACAATTTGATAGCAATGGTCATGTGCAGATGGGAAATAAATTGGTAGGGGCAGGCATATATGGCTTAAGAATCAAGAACGCTATGCCATCGGGCTGAGAACCAGAACTTTCCATGTTCCCCGCGAAAACATACGCTATTCGTACAAGCGCAACTGCTGTACTGAGTACATGAGATATGAAATAATACAAATTAGAAGAAAAGACTTCTCACGATCTAAATAATTGCAAACAAGGATGTAATTCTGCGATCAAAAAACACTGGTACTGCTGATATACAGTTTGAATTTATAACCTGATGCTTATATGCCGCGGATTTCGGCAGTCATGAAATCGTTATTTGTGGCAAAATAATTAGCCATTGAAAGTGAATCTATTTGGAGAAAGTGCTCTGATTGACCATGAGCAAAACCTTACTTCATCAACAAATCAATTCTTTGTTGTCAGAATAGCGCCAAGCTACTCTACCCAGTAGCATTCCGTCAAAGAAGCCGGTCGCTCTTCTACACCATTTGGTACGGGTCTCAAGAACGGGTGGAACAAAATATATCCACACCTCTAATCTTGTTGAAAATTTTCCAGTCCATTGTAAAATTGATTCAAAGCTAGTAAAAAAAGCTTGCAGTGTGTGAATTCATTGTAAGCAAATAATAAAATTACTTTGATACAGATTTGAACACAACCAAATCTACTAGAAACTCCTGACAGCTCTTGTCGTTTCTGCAAGGAAATAAATGAAACACCGAACTTACCTTCTCACTGGTCAATAGGTCGAAGGGTCAGCGAGTTGAGTTATGATGTCTACGCTCTATTTTATCAAATTTTAAATCTAAATAACAGTTTGCCATTGAAAATTTGCTTTCAATTGTCTAATAAATGTTTATCCATTCCTGTTTGTTACTTCTTTCACTTATCCTCTACCTCTTTCTTATTACGAAAGATTTTGTTTTTCATTGATTTATCTCCAATTCCAACACGTTTGCCTCGTCTCTTCTTGAAAATTTATTAATACTTCACTTTGGAATTTAACCGTTAGAGTCATGTCATTTCCAAAAGCTGAATATTTGTAATCGTCATTAAGAATTTTTCCATTGTTATTGAGATTATCAAATCACAATTACCAGAATTAGATTATTAATATAGTGGAAAGGCAACACCCGACTTAGATACACCTATTTCACTTTTTTATTTCAATGTCATCCTTACTTGTCTTATCATTATTATTGGTGTACCTAGTTTGAATATACGAAGTTCAAGAGTTATGTTGTATTTATAACAAGTAGTTTTTGATTCTTTGAAGGGAAAAAATCTAATCCCTGATCTATTAATTCTAAAGCCTTATTGATATTTATATAGCGTTTTCCAGGTATACTAATTTTCATGAAAAATAAAGAAAAATGTGGAGCACATAATAATTAATCAATGAATGTTTCCATTTCCAGTGATTAATGTGTTATTAAAAACCTTCTTAATTCACTTGCTATTGTCATAATTGCACGAACAAAAGAATTATTCTTTCATCAACTAACATTTCCATAATATTTTCTTCCTGTTGAGATCAAAAACCGACAATATTTTTTGTCCCAAAAGAGACAAATCGTAAATCAAAGAAGTATTTCCCGTAGAGATAAATTAAAGGAATAAAGTCTCAATTGAATCGGGTAGAGTTTGGGCTATCTAAAAAGCAATTGTAAAAAAGATATATATAGCCAAGGTATCCGATCCAGGCACGATAAATTTACTAGAAGATAAAAATGTTCGCCACTCTGGAATAAATTGGAGCTCTCCTATTATCGATTATATTCGTCATTGAAATGCTAATGGTTTTCGAGATCGTTAATATGTCATTATGATTACAAGTGTGCCAATAAATGGAGCGAAGTTTTATGAAGAACTTTTTGAATGAATTGCTGAAAAGTTCAAGGTTTTAGCAACTATTATCAAAGAATTGTAACTAGTGTTTGAATATGAGCTGCACCAGCTCCCCACATTATTAATGTAGTATAATATTTATGAGTGTATTAAATTTAATTATGGCTCATTTGTCTCAAACTATAGACATTTTAATTAGGATTGGTTGTGGTAAAAACTAAAAGCTCGAAATGAAATTTATGAAATTTTTAACAATAAATATCTTGGTCAATACGTTTCGCAGTCTGCATTTAGAAAAATAGAAAAAAAGTTTCGTGAAACTTGACATGCAAAAAATATTGAAAAACCAAGTAGAAATGTTCAATTTACTGATGAAAAAAAGTTAGATTGAGGAAAATCCATATAACACAACTCGAGAACTTTCCGCCAGCAATGATGAGAGTAAATCATTTATTGTGACAGTTTTGCATAAAGAAAAATACCACCCTTACAACCTTCAGTTGGTTCAGGAGTTCAATGAAGATGCTCCGTATAGAAGGCAAGAATTCTGCAATGACGGGCAGAATGAACGCAGATTTGCAGTTCAAAAACAAAAGTGTTTTCTGAGAAATATCGATCAACACAAATCTAATAAAATTATCGTTTATATTTACAGCTGTCGTCTTCTAGGCGTCAGAAGAAGTTCTTTATATCGAACTTTGCTTGTTATTGGAATTCTATAATGTGATTCCATGAGTAACTGTCACTTGATGGTGATCAATTCTTTGTCGGTGGTTCGTATAGTATGTTTTCACCAATTTTACGGTTCATAGGATTTTTTTCAGCCAGTTATACTTTTTGCCTTGAAGAATAGCGCCAAATCCCGCAGAGAGGGTCATGGTCTCTTCTAAAATGTAGAAGCACCCCATGTCTTCAGCTGCTATGACAGACCATACTGTAACAATAGTCGGATGTTTTCATTAAGAAACTGCTCCTCGGGGGCTTGTTTCTATCAGTCACAGCTACTATTTAGTCATTGCCCATGAAAATGACTAGATGTTACACTACAGTTGCAAGCGTCTAGATTTTCGAATGGCAAGTTACTCCAACCTGCATCCATTTTCAACAATCATTTAAAAATATTTATGTCAAACATCATGAGTTATGACATGGCAAGTGACTCTTTGTACACCTCCATCAAATGAATCAATAATTTATATAGATCTAAAGAGAGCTAAGCTGAGACTGCTGTAAAAGGAATAGATTGCTGAAAATTGATTATCTACCAGTGACTTATAAATTTCATGAAGGACAAAATGAAAATGTTTAAAAATATGGGGAAAGAAAAATTGCCAAAGTATGATTGAATAAACCATTTAGCATTAACGTTACATTAGAACGCGTGTTTCGATAACCTAGTTAACATCTTCAGAGACCGAAGGCTTTATGTCACCTTATTCTCTGAAGACGACGACTTTCGAAAAACAGTAGCAGCAGTAGCAGTGCTGTAGTAAAACATAGTGTACCAATAACGAACAGACATTTTGAAAGTAATTTTGATGACGTGATTCAATTATCACTACAGTAATTGCGAAAACAGATAACGAGTAGTTGGAACAAAGAAATAAAATTTGGAGTCGCAGGAATCTAAAAATCCCCAAAGTTACGGATTAATGAGTTTGAGGAGTGGTAGGATATTGCTTATCATTCAAAGGTATATACTTTGCTGTTTCCCCAGGTTTACTTATTGTCTTCAATGCGATATATAATCCCAGTTGATGGAATGGATTCAGGATAATCTGTATACCTATATACATCTCAAAAGCTTCACAATATAGCAAATGGAATATTCATTTTTTAATAAAGTATATTCCCGAGACACAAAGGATAAATATTTGATGTAACCAAATAAAAAGGTAAATACAAACAAACGCGATTTAATAAGATTTTTATTACAGAGCCGCACAGGATTTATCACATATTTACAACGTTCGTATTGAGTGTTAAATTGATTTTATGATTCATAGCTCGCCGCAGGCTCAAATCCGGACGCGCTGAATTCATCAACATGCAGGATTATGTTGTGGACTACTCTGAACTGAAAATATAAAGAGCGATATGAACAACAGAATTCAAATATGGAAATATGAAGCATTGATTTCACTTAACTTGCGGCCATTTACCAGTATAATTCGATAATTCCGTCATGCATAAGTTAATTCCGGTTTTTTTCTGAATTTATTCAATAATCATCGAAGATATGACTTCCTAACTAACATGATCTCAAATATTTGTACATGGATAGAACAGTGAAGATTAGGTGGCAGTGACACACGTGGCTAGGCAAAATACAAATGGTCAAACAAGGAGATCTATAAACAATAGCAAAAAAGTATGAAAAGATAACGAAAAATTTATAATCTGACGATTTCCACCAACCGAAGTAACGAAAATCCGCCGATAAAATTTAATGCGTACAGCTGCGCGATATATCTGTATATATCTCCCCTACGCTCTTTTCTATACCTCTCTGATTCTTTCTCTATCTCTCACTTCGTCCGCACTCTGGTCTTTGTTGCCACGACGCCATCACAGCTGATCACAAAGACTCGTTAGTGGCAGCTACAGGCAACTTTGTTCGCGGGTCGATTTAGAATCGTTTTCGAATCAGTCAGTGACCAATTTGGGATCTCTGTAATGCGCATGCTTGATTCGGAACCTATTCAGGATACTGATTCACCGGGAACGAACATTTAAATTTTGTTTAGTTTAGAAATTGAGTTTTTAAAATGTAGGTTCATTTTTAATTGAATAGATGTATAAGTATTCATACTTTTCTTCAATTTCTTATTTCTTACACCTTTTATATATGTTTATTCTTCTAAATGTTCTTGATTTTAGGTCCTTTCTGTTTTAAAATTATAAGTCGAAACGTCAATTTTTATCTTTATTTTGAAAAATTTTCGTGAAAAACTAATTTTAAAACAGAAGAGACCTAGAATCAAGAATATATGGAAGTATAAGTATTCATAATTATTACGAGAATATATTTTTTGGTTACAAATAAAAACAGAAAGCCCAGAATACGACATTTTCCTGTCATTGCTCCAAGTAATTGATTGTTTCTTATTCATTAAGGTCATTGACAAATGGACAATATGAGGATGATTTGCTTAATAGAAATAAATAAATCGAAATACTCGATTAGATAATGACTTTTTATTACTTTATACATGCTAAAAAAGTAGGCTTGGAAGTGAAAATATTGTCTTAATATGGTATGTAGAAGATCACTGTGGCAAATTCTTACCAACAAGTCGAAGCAATTCTCAAAAGAGCTTCAGTGGTTCAAAAACCGAATTTTATAATAATTTAGAATCGTCACAATGAACAAAATCATTTTTTAATTATTCTTTCTCTTGTGTGAGATGCAGCAATTTTGATTTTGTTTTGCCAAAATTGGCTACGAATATACCTTCATATTCAGATAAGTTGAGTTAATTGAGCTTTTTTGGAAGGATGAACAACATGATAAGATATCCAAATACCTTCGATAATTAGAATAAAATCATAGGAATTGCAAATTAAACCTTAAGGTTCTTGTTGAAGTAACCTCGCGTGGTTGAACGAATTAGAATAAAAAGAACAAAACAACGGTTACTGAAATTCTCTTATTATTTGAACGACTCTTTTATTGGTTTCGCAAACAGACTAGAGGGTTGTTAAGATGAGGAATAATGAACTTCGTTGACTGTTTCACCTGAATAAACGCCGAGCTTTCTTTTTCTTGCCATTCTGGAGCAGAAAAACGGCCTGGCAATAAAGTTCTTACAAGTGCTACTGGATTATAAGTAGTGAACTCATTTTAGGGAGAATGAAAAAAATGGGAGCTACAAATATAAATTGTTGATTACGTTGCAAAATACAGGAGAAATGTTATAAGAGAATTATAGAACATTTCAACATAAGGATATTTTTGGTTTTCAAGTATTTATTCTAAAAGTTTATCGCCGCACGTACAGATTAATGAAACATATTATACTCATGACTAATTGTGGGATTGCAAATTATATTAACGCTGGTGCACTAACTTTTCATGGATAAAATTTTTTGCAGAGCACACTCATCGGAAATCTGAATGTTTGAAGATCAATTCTAGATATTAGAAATGCAAACTTGACTTGGAATTCAACATGAAACTTACCCACCGCCTGATCGATTTCATAAACAAAAGCAAAAATGTCTAAAATATAAGTTTATATATGTCTCTCTCTGTCAGTATTCTGTATTTAGTAGAAGTTAAATGATACCTCTCCACCATCCTTTCCTTTACAGACTGGATGGACAGTCCGCACTAGGGCGGTCTCTGAAAGGTAGGATATAAATCAAATAAACTCTTGAACACTCGAAAACGGTTGTACTGAATCAGGCTTATAACTTTACCCAAATATCAACCTTGCTGTGCCAAATAGAGGCAATTCTTAACTCAAGATCCATTCCTCCTATTTCATCTGATATCAATGATCTCAGCTATCTCCTACCTAGTAATTTTTCAATTGAAATAAATCATGACCTAAGTACCGTGCAACTCCCATTAATCGACTTTAGATTTAGCAACACTGTCAAAATAAGAAACAGTGTTTCTGGAAGCAAAGATCTTCTGAATCTTTTAAGAGGTTACAACATCAACGGTCTCAAAAACCCTTTAACCTTAAAGAGGACGTTTTAGTGTTGGTGAAAGAAGATGGAATCCCTGCAATAGCTTGTAATTTAGCGCTTATAATAGAACTGGAACCATGAAAAGATAAACTGCTTCGATTAGTAGAACTTCGTACTCAAAAGGACGAATATCATAGTCCAATTGTGAAACTAAACCCATTGTAATTCTCAGATTCTGATAGAACCTTCTCAGCCGGTTGGAGTTTGGTTGCATACGCTACGTCGCGAGTTACTTCATACATTGCTGTAACGACAGACAGCGAAACATGAATGACAGCCCAAGAACGAAAGTGAGATATAGCAGAATTGTTCAACAGATCGTCAAAAAAAGTTTAGAGGTTGAAAGGTTGAGTGTCATATGCACACAAATATTTTCTCGGTATTTTGTAATTAATTTTCTATCAATGTTTGTCAATTATATAAAGTTAATATTGCAATAAATTAGTTTGAATACAAGTTCTAATATTCACATCTATGACTAAATTGGTCCTTCGAGCCGAATCATCTGATTGGGAGTTAAGTAAGCTGACCACCCCTCAGATGCTTTTGAAATATATTAGGAGGGAGGTATCCAACAACTTGGATTTATGCTGAGCTCAGTAAACTACATTTCTGGATGGCCAGAAAGTATTCAGATTGTATAAATCAAACTTATCATTTTCTCAGAAGCACCCCAATACATTGCCTTCTATAGACAGCCCACGAACAAACTGTTTTGTTTGTGTTTTACCCTCCCATATGTTGAGTATCATCGATGACGTAATCTGCAGTTCATTCATCCTCCAAGTACCAGCCTTCGTGATGCCTCTAGGATGAAGAAGGTGTTAAGAGATCAATCACTTGTCGAATTTCGCGCTTGTCTGAGCAGCGAAAGACCCTGTGTTCAACCGAAAACCCTTTTGCATGACTAGAGTACGAAGCTAGCCTTCTTTAATATGGTGTCTACGTGTTTCTACTAGAGCAGACTAAATTATGCCATTCTAGAACGTGTCTATGTTCATGTATAAAGTCGAATTTATTAAAAAAATGTTTCTACTCGCTATGCCTGCCGCAAGCTGAGTGATGTACTATGAGTTTGATAGCAAAAATCCAAAAACCAATATTCTTTGATATTTACTTGATAATATTCTGTGAAGATAAACTCTAATTTAGTCGTATATTGTTTGATATTTATATTTCCAGTGAATATTCTCTCTCATACTAGATCTAACAAAATGAAATCTATAAAAAGAAAATATGTATGCAATAAGAGGGATACAAGTTTGAAGCTTGATGCACTTTATCGTATTTTGTTCAAGGGACTCGTAAACTTTAATGAAGTATAACATAAATAAGAAATAAGTTCATTATTCGAAGACTCCACTCAACTATTTGATGTGTTCTATATTCATATCAATTAATTTGTTTTGGAATAGTTTCATTACATTTATTGGCTTGCATGAATTTTTTAATACCTCTTTTATACTGTATGTTTTGGACGTGGCTACCATATAAATGCTAAATTTTTCATCATTTTAATTATAAAGAATTTTGAAGCTTCTTTTGAGATAGTCTGATTTCACAGTCCTTATTTTGACTTCGAATGTCGTCCTTTGACGTTGGTTGTCAATGCTGCATATACTTTCTCTAAAAGTTCGGTAATCAACTGATATATTTTAAAATTGACAACTGTTAATATTTGTATCTATTTTGATAAGAACTGAAGATAAATCTATCGAAAAAAGTCAATACAATACAATCAATACAATAAAATCAAGTTTTATCAATAAAAACTTGTGGAGAAGAAGTAAAAAATATTGGGCCATACTCGAAGTTACTCGAACCAAATCTGTTGTGCATTTTATTGGTAGCGCCTTCTTGTCATTCACGTCAAAAATCGTTTGAATATTTCTTTTACCAAATTGTCACTTTTCTGTAAAATTTGGTAAGTAGCTCAGAGTATCATCAATTATTTTCGCCACCTTTGGAAGTTACTTGACAGCTAAATCGAATAAAATGTCGCGCCAATGAATTATTTCTTCTCAATTTTCTTATATTGAATATACACAAAAAAGGCTATTATACCTATAATTAAGAAGTGCTATGCATATTTTAATCTGGATATTCGGAACCAGTATAATATCGGGTACTGCACATCTCATGTCACAGACCGGTTGGTTCAATTGACAATATTCAGCGATGCCTTTTGGTAAACCAGTGATATGGGATAAATGTACAAATCATATAAGCAAATCTTATGTTTACATTTTTGCTTGATATTAAATACGTTTCGAGGAATAACCAAGAACTTTCCTATTCAAATTACCTATTCTGATCGTCACTTGTTTTGGAATATTTTAGATTGTTTACTACCACTAATTGTATTCTAGATCTAAAGCTTCTTTGTCTGCTAGAGATACCTTAGAGATTTGATGTAGTCAGTGAGTGACAACATAGGCGTTTCCTAGGCAATCTAGAATATTTTAGTGGGCGCTTCGTCATTTCATTTTAAACGAAAAGTTTGTGTTTGTGTGATAAGTCTTGTCTGCGTTTACTGATACTAAAATGGCTAATATGTATTTTGTATGGTTTAGGGAATGGTAATGACTTATAGGCTAGACGTATGTATGCGCAGCGTTATCCAAATAATCGTTTACTATGTTCTGATCCGTTCACTAAGACACATAATTGTTTACAAGAGACCGGAACATTTCCTAAATAAAAAAATATCATTGGACGACCCAGAAATGTGAGAAATCCACAAATGGAAAACCAGATATTTCAAATTATTGACTAACATCCTGAAACAAGTACCAGACAATCACTCATTCATGCAACCCCGATAGTAAACTTTAAAGATCTTCAACATCGGATCATACAAGGCTATAATATTCGGCCAATCCAGTAGATTGCATTTTGGCTGGAGGTGCACATTTTGAGCATTTGCCCTGAAATGTACTATTTGTCCTTCATGTTCTTCATTGTTGCTTCTAATCAAATAATAAAACAAATCGACACCCTATATCTCATTAACTGCAAGACTTACCCCAAATGTTTATGAAAACTTTTCGTTTTCAAATAGAGTGATGAAGCGCCCCCTACAATATTTTAGAATATTGAGGAAACACCCTCTTATAGTGTGGATACATTGTCAGCTTGATTAATCAAATTTCAGGCTTCTACTTTTATCCAAAACGAGTTAATAGGAGTATCCATAATGGTCTGAACTGCTTCGTATTGTGGATTATCTGGAGCTCATTTAAAACAAATAATTTCCAATCTGTTAGTAGATTTGTCTGATATATCAAATATACGAATATTAACATCGTATTTAGTAAATGAATTTAAGTCTTGTGTGTGGCATGTCAGACTGCTGGAAGTGTTTTTTCATAACTTTATTCTAACAATTGACCAATAGAAAATGTTCAGGGTCATTTCGTTCTTTTTCTATTCCACGTAATTTGCGAATAAAGTATCATCCATAGATCGATTATGAAATCAGGTGAATCAAATCAAAATCATTCTGTAGTTTCACGTTCGTTTCGTATACTTAAAAGTAATTTCGGATCGATCTTCAATTAATACTATTCGGAACTCTCCAACTTGGTTTATATTCCAATCAGAAATAAACCCTGGGATTAAAGGGTTGTATTTAACGAGCATGTTGTATTAGTATAATCGTTAATTAAAAGTTCGATATTGTTTTAGTGTTCGTAAAAGAGAAGGTTCAAAAATAATGGTAATGACGTTACGTTGGTAGGAAAATCTCTTTTTAATTCCTGATGTAACTTCGATATTTTTACTAACACTAATGATAAAATCGTAATGAACCGAACGGGAAATCGAATATTTCTGATAACAATTTTAGGACGAAACTAAATGCTAAAAGAATCAGGATCAGTGGATATTATAATTATTAAGTAGGCTTCCCACGTTCTTTCATAATAAGATTCAGAGCGAAAATTGATACTCCCATGGAAGACAGATTACAAAATATCTTGCAGTTTGACTTTCAATAACGTTTATTGGATTTACTGACAGTCTGAATAGTGATGTAGTGACTCTTCTCTTCAGTCGTAATAATGCAGTTACGGAAGACTCTTACCGATGATCTTAGCGAGCCGTCAGCTTAGTTATGAATATTTTCCGCTGTTGAGAAATATGATAGGAGATTTCTCATCTAGTCGCAAACCACGAACTAGTATTACGTATCTCATAATTGTATGTGTCCAGATGGAATATAATATGCTGGAAAGATTTTTATCCATAAGGTAGTAATTTTCATAATCCTCAGTATTGCCTACCTATATCTCTGAATGTTGAATGGCTGTAGTAGATACCTACGTTTTTTAATGATTCCTTGAACTACACTTTGTATCTTATTGATTTCTTAGAGTCCGATTTAAGAACAATGACCAAACAAGTCTTATCTTTATTAAATTTAACTAGACATCATTTGAATCCGTACCATTGTGCTTTAATATCAACTGAGCGGAAATTACTTCAATATTTTATAGAAACTTCAAGATTGTAGTTAGGATTGACAATTGATAATTATGACTGTTGACCGTGTAGAGTTTCTCTTAAAGTCCAACAACAATTTCTAATTGGAGAAAGTTTTTCATACCATTTGGTCACCAAATTATCGTCCCTATAGCTAGGTCAGAATAATATTCTAAACAATATTGGAGTTAAATGTTTCAATTGTTATTAGCTGATATGTGGGCTTGTTGGGTATCAAAATAGCTTGGCGTCATTATGTCTGCTAGTGACTGAATTGCTTAAGTTATCTTTGAACACGTAGAATATGGTTTTCAATCGCTAGTGGATGGTACGAAGTACATGACTGTCTCTATCCCACTAGTTGTCCTGCCAGCATAAATATAGCAGCTAGTATAGTTATTTCTTTCACAAACGCAGACAATAAATCAGTAGGAAGTAGTCAAAACTTACGAGAGCCATGAATACTGTTTATTACAAACATATATTAAGGAAACGATCGTTCTTGTACAATCAATAGACTTACAAATTCTTTGGCTTAACGCAGTGACTGCTAAACCTTGTAGCCTGTGAGCTAGCATAACGTATATAAATCTTCTAGAGAGCGAGCGAACTAAATTAGTCAAAATGGAATCAATATGCCTAAAAACATATATTTCTAGTATTAAAAACTACATATCTGACACTTAGTGCAGAGAAAAGTACATTTCAAGAAGGGTGGAGCTCTTTTACCACAAAGTGAAGTTTGGAGCAGCTATTCCGATGCAGGTTTCCAAATTTTCATCGCTATGTCTGTTTCTTTATTTTCTTTTTATAAACTCAATACTAGTGAAAGATGCTTCACAGATAAAAGTAGAGCTAAACATAGCTTCCAAAATCAACGCAACTGGATTTACAATTCAAGATTTTTCTTTGTGAAACAAAAGCCCATAGTAGAAAGGTGGTTTGAATACATATCATTTGGAAAATCGATACATGACGAATTGTCGTGTCACGAATCGTATTCTTAGTTATTCCTGTCGTATTGAGAAAGATTTTGGTTGTTAAAAATCTTCTTTATTGTAGGTAAGTGCTCATAACAGCTTTTTCTCGTAGCTCAAGCTTTTTTAGAAAGTTCCAACAATGTTCTCATCTTTACCTTAAAGCTGCAAGCAAATCATTAACTATTCGGATATATCAATGAGAAATATAGAATCATTTAGCCATGTGGAAGCTTCTAGTTTAGTAAGGTACCTCTGTTCGTTCTCTATACAGTTGTCTTTGAAGTGCATACGCTCTTATGTTATTTACTATTTTGACTACTGTTTTCGTGATTTTGTAAAAACTTTTCATAAAATTACTGTTGGTGTATATGGTGAGACACAAAGTTTGGTATTTCACTATCTTTACAACATAAGGCTATGAATTCTTTATCCCTACCAATTCTATCATTTCTGCTTTTGTTTCAAAATTATAGAAAGTCATTCTTAGAAAAATGGCCAATTGAGCTATATTATATCAGTTGGTACGTCAAATTTGTAAGGAAAAATAGTTGAACCGATTTTAACTAGTTCTAAGTAACATCAGAGCTTATAGTTTTAACTCTTCGCATCACTGTTTAACCAAAAAGCTGAACTGATTTAATAGAGACAGTCTCAGCTATGTTTTTAAATTTCTGTCAGAACAACTTGATGTATGAAAGAACGAAGCTCTTAATGAGAAATATTTGGCACATAATAATTCAATCGCTTATATCATTTAGTCAATTATATAATTTATGTGGGTGCTTGTGGTATAGCAGAATTGCACTGTATGCAAATTACAGGTTTAGAAGACCAAGGATCTATTTTCATAGTCAGTGTAGAAAAACGAAAATTGTTATAGAATTCGCTTTAAATTTTGAATTGAGATATACGTAAATACAATTTGTTTATGAATACTTTTAGTATTTAGACTTTTGGACTGATATTTTTTCTCCAAATAAAATGTGAAATATAATTTCCACTTTATATCTGCCACAGTGAAAGAATCTCTTTGGTATATAAAAAGGGGTTCATTTTCCTAAGCAAATGAACGAATAAAAAATGCGAATAGGCTCTCACATCAATTAAATGTCACATAAGTAACATAAAAGCAAACGTCATGTGATTCAAAACCATGGCCAAAGCTATTCAAATTTAATTTTAATGTTACCAATTTCCTTTGATAAAATGGTTTTAATAGGTAATGTAATTTTTTATGCCCCTTTCTATTAAATTAAGTGTACACATTAGCCATGAATGTGCGATGTACCTACTGTTTGTCGTAACAGAGTTTGTTTGTATTCCGTTCTCTATGAAAACAGAGGTTCAAAGAATATTTAAAAGCTTTCGGATATTTTATAAATGAAAATTGGGAAGTCATGGTTAGTTTTTGTCACAGTTAATTGTAAAATGGTTTTTTTGTTAAATTAATCTTGCCTTCCTCAACATCCATATTTTTCCTGTTATTTTTTCAAATGTTTTCTTTAGATTTGAAATGAGAGGTAACATAATTTATTCTATTCAACCAGTCGTCGGTAGCTCTTGAGTGATGGATTGATAGGTTATAAGTTATTTAATTTTCTACAATATGAAGCTTATCATCCAAAATCATTTTCATCCAAACCGGTTGTCCCAAAAGTAGTGTAACAAATGAAAAATACGATTTTTTGTTCATAGCCCCTTATATTTAATCAATTTTTGATTTCTACAATATGATATATGTTATAATAATTCAAAAAAATTACTTCTTACCATGCGGTTCATACCAAAGAGAATAATGAGACCAGTTATCATGTTGAATTAATTGATAAGCGAAATTTTACAGTGAACATTATCTAGAATTTGTCATAATCGTAAAACGTAAGATTCAAAAACCTAAAGAGAACAAAAGATTTTAATAAATCGTTACGAGTTTCTAAATTTAAATTATTGTTTCCAGTATCTATTTAAATCAGTTATATCATTTATGTTATTTAACTCAAAAAATTGTATTTTATTTATTATTTCAACTTAGCTACTGGAAATATATAAAATTCAGAGTTATTGTCTTTATCTGTACTTTTTACTTAACAATACAACGTCTATCATGAACTATTTTTCATTAAATGTTCACATGTTTTTTTATATTAAGATAATTTTATGAATTTTTATGATAATCTGACCAGATCGAGCGCTGCGATCGATTCACTATATCCCTGCCAATAGGGATTGTACATTATGATAGAAAACTAAAAGGACATTGAAAATATACAGGGTGTTTTATTTGAAGTAATAAAAGGGTTTGAATTTGACCAAAGTGACCTTCAACATTTGAACACACAATGGAATAACAAATATCACGATTAATAGTTCAAGGTATATCAATTCATTGCTGCATACTTCATTTGTCAAAATTTATTCAGTTCATCGGGATTTAATACAGTTCATTTTCGCAGGAAAAAGAATACCTCAAGATCAGTAAAACCTAGCAATATGAAAAGTTGACCTAATTTTTTTGTTACAAAATGTAAGCTTATATTTTCTGGAGACCCAATTCATAAATTTTTTCAAACATCCTGTATCTAATATATAATATTGAATTCTTTCCTAAGCATGTTGTTTATTGTTGACTTCAATACAATATGCCATTAGTTATGAGATAGATATAAATACCCTCGCCCGATGTTGAAGTCATAATCTAGTTTATAATATCAGTATTAAGGCAGTTTGAATCTCTCTAAGGACTTCTGCTTCTACTTATCCGGATCAGCCCTGAAACTAAATTAATCTAAAAACCAATTTTACTTACTACATCTCTTCACAAAATGTAATAGGTAGTCAGGGTGATAACGAGAATAGTAATACTGATTCAAAATGCATAGTATTAAAGTTATGTAATATTTATATGTCTTTCATGGTTTGTGTTCAAACACTCGTTAATAATCAAATTATCTATTTTTTCGTCATATTTTTCGGATGCTGGTATGAGAAAAATGTGAGAAGTAAAATCTATCGATGAATGACCTCGTTACGTTTTTGGTGGGCACCCTATGATGTGCAACTTTCTAATTTGTCAGTGTCGACATACTTATATTGCTGTTTTTATTATAAATATCAATAATTAATATTGTTATTGTGAAGTTTTAATTTTTATTATTGTGTTCCGCTAAAGTGAACTGAAAGTATTTTCAAATAACTATGGCAGAAAGTGGTGTAGATGATATTGCCGGAACATCTAACAAACACGTGGTTGTAAGGTACGTTATAATTCATGTATTATATGTATTAGCATGTGCAATTTGTATTTATTAAATACTTTAATAATTATCGATGTAGTTCATATAAATATATATTTGAAAACAACACATAAAATTAGATAATCAACCCAATATGAATTATCGAGATTATTGACTATTGTGAAAAGTTTAATGTAAAATATTTCGTCGATTAGTCATAATAAATGTATATGAAATGAACAAATTGAATAAATACATATATTTATATATGTATATTATTTTCATTAATTAACAAATTTACCCTTTTATACAGTATCAATCTTTTTTAAGTTAAATAAACTCTTTTTACGTCTGGTTAGACTATCGAACTTTAGGAGTAAACTCCAGTCGTGCGTCGGAGCTGACACACACAATTTTTTTTCGTTTATAAGTTTTTGGAGCTGTTCACTCTTCCAAAACTGTTCCTATTTCTTTACTCATCCTTTTTATTCATCTCTTTCCGTTGATAGTGTATTTGATCTAAATTTTTTTAGTTCTAATCCCTTTTTTACCTGTTCTCTTTTTCCCAGTGTCGCTTTTTCTAGGATTTTTTCAAATGATTCTAATTAGTGCGTATACGTATAACTACGAGGTTACTTTCAATTGCAGTTCACGAAAAGAATGTTAAGTATACATAACTACTTATAAGTTTTTCAATTAATTCCAAACTAAATAGATGCTAAAAGATAGTAATAAAAACATCACCATCATTGTGTTAACAACGAGAAAAAATTTTAATGATTTTTGTCGAGAATATTTTCCTTGTTGGGATTATTCTGGATTAGATTTCAACATGCTTCTGTAAATACATGATTGAGTGGAGTTATTCGATTGTCAATTCAACATCGAATCTACAAATTGACAATGACTAAAAGACGAACAATACTTTTATGTTCGTTTGTTGAATATTTGATTAAAATTTTTGATATATTTGTTGATAATTCTAATTGACGTTACAAAATATCACCCCTGTACTTCGATGATTAGAAAACTGATATTTTGACTAAATTTCACATTTTTCGGGTTTTCGTTGCTATTGGAAACTTGGAGGCTGATACACACTGAAGCGTGACGTAGTTTGAATAAGGAAAAACAGAACCAAAAAGTTGGAAGACACAATTGAATCAAAAGGGCGATTCCAATTTTTTTATATTTTACGGTTTCATCATGGAGAAAGTTTCAAAAAAGATATCTGTTTCGAATATTGATCGATTTAACTCTAAAATAGATTGCTCTCGAACGAAAACAACGCAGACTAACAAAGTAAACAGTGGAAGGAGAGTATAATGTTACATCAGAGTATTATCGTTAACAAACCATACTTTTGGCAGTAATTCGAGCTGTAACGATTTTGAAGCACTTAACGAGAAACTGGACTGTGGTGGGAAATGAGTTAATGTAAAAATCTGCCTCGGGTTATTTCCACTTAACTCGCATGTCTGTTTTGACTACGACAACGGATAAATTACACTTTGTGGTTTCAAATATGTACACGTACTAAATGGAAAAAATCAAAATATACCTCGGTAATATTAGAAAAAATAGAGAAAACATATACAAAAGCTAATTTTAATCGTACATCACAAGTTTTTCTATTGTTTTCATTATCAAAGTTATTTTTTCTACAGCTGCAATGAAGTATTCCGCGTAGTATCATCTTTCAAGTTTTACCGCCATTTCCCTAACAATATGACTAAAATACTGCACATTTATTATTGCAGTCAACTTTCCAAATTGTTTTATGAGTGTTGTTTATTCTAGATCAAGATATATTTGTTGAATATCAATAATACTAGAAAACAAGATATAGAGTTTAAAAATACACGTACAGGTATTCTTAAAAAAGCATGCTTATGGTAACTATCGGAACTACAATTTCATGAAATATAAGCTAAGGTGAATTTTTTTGTCAAAATCATTTGGTTCTTCACCAAGTTATCGAAAACTTACAACCATCAAGATTATGCTTCCAGTACTCGATGCTGAGGAGTATCATAACTATTATAAAACGTCTTGACATTTCTAAATACGCGAAACTTTACGAATTTTTGAAACGAACATTGAAGCAAGTAAAAAAGGATTTGAAGCCGCATTGAAAGATGAGAAACAAAATTGTATATATGGGAAAAGTCGTTTGCAACATTCCTTGGGGAAAATCAAAACATTTGCAAACAGCCTTTTTCAACATCTTTAGTTCTATAGAATGAAATACCGAAGGGACTAAACTTCTGCAACAATACAAATTTTACAATGAATGTTACTAATAATATTAACGATTCCTGAATACACTAATAATGTTGTTGTTTATAATAAAAGTGTTATGTATGAATAATTGTTTTTTCTTAAACTAATTCCAACAGAATTTTTTCACTAATCGCACGGAAAAAAAATTTCGCCCGTTGGTTTCAAATTTACACCTTTATGTCTCTGTTAGAACCGATATAGACAAGGTGTGTTTAGAAAAGTATAATGTAAGGTTTATTTCCTTAAAATATTCATTAATTTGACGTGCTTCTAGAGAGCTGGCATGCGGAATACATCTGGAACATCTCACCTAAATATTCAAGCAAAATCGATTTACTTGCAGTCTGCGATATCTCCTAGGAAGCGCCTCTACCTGCCTGTAAGACACATGCTGATCTAAATCATGCTGCGCACAGCATCGATGATTCTCTGAATGACAATCTATTTTGGCCGACCTTCTCGACATTCATCACTGACGGACTCACGATCACGACATAATTCTGCAAACCAATTATAAACGCTCTTATCTGATGGTTTTATGGATTTATATCATACAATAAATCTTTTCAAGAAATGGTGAAATTTATTTATTCAATATATTGATTATAAAACATAATTTGATTGGCAAAGCTTAGTGTTTCAAATCTGTTAAATCACTAGATTATTGACATTTCATCTCAATTTATTACTGTTTATCAATATTATTAGAATTATTTTAATCATGAACTTCTATGTATGTGCTCATTAATTAACCCTTAGGCTATTGGAGGGTGTAAATGAGTTAATGAATAAAATAAATAAATCGTTCCGAAGCCGCTAGCATCGACGGCTGGCAAAATTTCACTAGCGAGAAAGGGTGGTGAATATCTCAGTCTGATCCAATGCGAACATATGTTTTACTTTGAATATTTGTTTACGTGGTATGTTTGTATTTTGAACGCTTTTGTTTGTTATTTGAACTTGAATGTTGTTCACTTTGGAATGAGTGCCAATTAAATACATAATAATTAGATTGAGATACTATGTATATGTTCTCTTCACCATATACTTCATATCTTTTCTCCTTTGTTTTAAGATAATTCCACATACTTATAGAGAAGTATATTCGTATGATTAATAATCCCGTTTTTTTTTGTAAATACGCTAAACACTTACAGGGATGTTTTCCTTTAGTACGTAAACATAAGTATTCAAACATTCTTATTAATCTTATCGTCAACAAAAGTTGTTTTTCATCACCCATAAGATATTTATATAATATAACCACTGTAGTCAATATTTCACAAACACAAATCGTATAAATCCATTAGGCAAATCGATCTGCAACCCAAACACCCTTCGTTCAATCCTAAATGCTTATAGCAACCAAAGGTCTCATGTTGTATTTTTTTCAGTGTGCCTCCCCCAACATAATACATTGCCGAAAAGGGGATTGAGGAAAAACTTCACTTACAAGATTATCCTTAAAAATATTTCTCCCTTAAGTAAAATAAGTAATCTCGGCGTTTCCTCTGTAAATAGGGGAACTCAAGTGAGGGACGTTTAGGTTGAATTTCGATAAATCCATGTAAACATCCACAAAACTGTTGGTGTGAAAAGAACAACTTTCCCTCACATGTATGCCTTCATGGGCGCACAATTAAACTATCATGAGCGGAATAAATTGTTCAATAAATAAAACACTCACTTATATAATTGTTATTATACACGATACTGATTAGCTATACTTTTTGTTTGGAATATGTTACATTGGTATTTGAATCTTCTTTATTTGACTGCATTTGAAGAAGCAACTAGATAATTACATACAATATTTAGTACGCCTAATTAGTGATGACACCACACAATTCTTATTAATCCTGGGGGTGTTACATACCCCAGGCAAGCTACTGTCTATTCTAGCTCTGTTTAAAGTAATCTATTGCTCCCTCCACACTACATATCTTTTAAGAATAACACGTTGTAGCCCCCGCAGTGTTTTTCGAGCTGACCTGTTGTTCTTGAAGCTTGCACGTGGCACTTAAATCCAGTTGGGGTATGTCATACCCCAGTCTTCTAAATTCTTAACGAAATGTTTCAAGATCAATATCCACAGGTATATCCACACGGCGGGCACCACGCGAATTACTTAAGTGTAGAAGCTTTTACCCTCCTATGCTTGCTTTTTATAAAAAAAAGAGGTTTTTCTCATAAAAATTAGTTTCGTAATATTATCAACCTAATTATAATCGAGTATCTTTCGGTGGATATTTTCATGTGAAATTTTCTCAAACTTGTTTTGATTTCACCTTGTACTTACACAGAATTGAAATTGATGTAATTACATGGGATTTTCTGATATTTGCAGTAATTGAATAGAAGCAAATCGCTACAAATAATTTCCCGTGAGACAATACCTAATTTCGATTTAAATTAGATCCATATTGCGCATTGTAAGTGCTGATTTACCATCATGAATATCCAAACACAAATTTATAATAGAATAGTTTTCAACAAATTGCTTATTCATGATAAATTTTATGTAATTAATTCAAAATATCTAATTTGTTAATTCATGAAATTATAACTAATTCACTTTTGCTCTAAGCTTTTAAGCCCTTCCAGGTAATAGTTGCCGTCTTTCTCCTCAAAATAGTTGTTTGCATCCTCATCTCATGAAAATCTTTCTATTGCAAGTAAAAGTTTATTGCTGAGAAACAGGAAAAAGTCACTAAGAACCAAACCTGGGAGTAAGGTAAGACATCAACCAAGTAAGTGCGATCAATGCATTTTATCCCATGATTATCCCATAAAAAGTCTTCATCCCTTTTGAGTCATATGAAACTACATTTACCTTTTTAGAGTAGGCTAGCCCTACTATCTTTATTCGTTTGAGAAAGGAGTGGTCGATCTAGGTTATATCTACAGATAGGAATAGTTGCAAATAATTCGACTAATTTTGCTTGAATCACGTCAATCAGATCTGGGAAATGTTGATTCGAATGCTCTTTTAGTCCATGCGTTACCTAACGCAAGGATGGTTTACGCATGCTCAATAACCTGACGATAACCTCACAACTTCTATTTCTCTAACCTTAAACCAACAGTCGTCCAGTATCAATGATATTGCTTGTTATTAGAGTTTTCATCCGTCCTGAACGCTCGGCATATTCAAACTGATATGGTTACGTTTAAATTCAACTGCCCAAACTTTTCCTGTAAAATATGGTGTAGTCTCTGAACACAGTGTTTTATTCCTATTTCATTTGGGTAGTCGTATTGCCTTTAAAATATTTAATGACAGCTAGATACTTCATTTTTTCCATTTTCCCTCCTATACGATTGTCAAACAGAGACTAAGCACCCCAAATGGCACAAGTTTAAGTGAGATTCTCAATCAATGCACAAATATCACTGCCTCCAGTGATAAAAGGAATAGGTTGAGTTATGCCTTTATGTTTTTATCCATTTTTCAGCACTGTCATGTCCAACTCTATCTTTATTTATCATTTGATTTATTGTTTCTTGCCTATATCTACTATTTGATCGTTTCATGTTTAGGTTTCTGCCACTTTTCTTTCTCACTATAGTTCTTGCTTTCCATATTTGTTTTGTTAATATATCTTGTTCCATCCTTGTTAAATGCCCAAACCATTATTTCTTGTTATGAATTGTTCCTTAAAAATTTCATTTCCTATTCCATTCATCCTAGTTTTTCCTTATATTTTTCTGCACTTTATCTCGATTGCATTTACTATCTATCTTATGTAAGTTACTTCTTCTAATAGAACACTTTTTTTTTATTCAATGCATAGTATATATTTGTTGCTTTTTTTACTCCGTTTGTAGCCTCGGCTTTTATTTTGCCGTTCTCTTCCATTACTGTTCCAAGATATTCAAAAGTTGTGATTTCGTCTACGTTAATTGCTAATTGCAGTTTTTTATCCCTTCTATTCCATTTTTTGTCAGTTCTTCCATCTTTCCGAGTTTATTAAGATCATTTTGAAGTATCCTATATTCATTCATAGGTGTCTCATCCGTTTCTTAACATTCTTTTAGTATTTCATCCATTGTTAATATGAACAATAGTGGACATAGACTGCGTTCTTGTTTTATCACTATCATAAAGCCTTCTGATCTTCAACAATTCAGTTATACTTTCCCTTTTACTCTTCTATATACGCTGTTTGTGATAGTTATTCTTATTTTACGCAATATTAATATCTTCCACACGTTGTTTTTTTGGATTGAGGCGAATGCTGTTCTCAGGTCTATGAAGTTAAGTGCACTATCACACTTACAACAATTATACATTTGACAAGATTATTTATGATGAAGTTGTTTTTTTTTGTGTGTGTGTAGATTCATGTATATAGGATGTGTCTAGACAACACAGCGGGTACAGAGATATAAACAAGGGGATCGAGAGGATTTCATGAAAGATTGGTCATATCGATTTTGGCGATAAAGTTTAGGGGAGATAAATATAATTTAGGATGAATCCAAAGGGATGTCAGTAGCAGAAAATAAATCTTCGGCTTAAGTTAGAGCTTATTGTATGTTTAATTCATAGATGGGATTGTAGAGAGTATGAGCTGGAAAAACAACGTCTTAAAATTGTTTTTTTGGATAATTTCTCTAAATGACTTTTAATACAAATCAACATCCCATACGCTTCTTTTTTCACATGCTTTAATTTGTTTCAACTGTATGCTTGTAACTGACATTTTGTCTTACTTTAAGCTCTCTGACTTAGATTCACCAGGATTCAAGAATTTCTTTTTGTATCGTTTGTACGAAAATAGCATAGCAAATGTATCGGAAAACCAAAAAAAGTTCAGGTTAAGGAAACTGAGACACACTAGTTTAAAATATCGAGTTTAAAAAACTGAGAAACAGGCTTTTAGAATTAGTTATAGAATAAAAGTGAACGTCGATCTTGGAGTAGGCCATTGCTAAAGCATAAAAAGAGAGAATGTGTCTGTTAAGCATAGATTTTGAAAATGTATTATGTTTAATTGGCTCTATCATTAGCAAAAACAACCCATTTAGGACGAAAGGACGAAGCTGCTCCAAGCTTTTTATATTTTTATAATTAAGTCTCTCACTTAGGTATTGCGAATTTATAACTAATATAATAATTTGCTGACCTCCGCTCAACTTGAGCAGTTGACACGTTACATATTTCCTTTTCCTAATTCTGTTTTTGAAGTCGGCGGTATTTGGCATCTCATAAGCATACAATGACATTAATTTTCTCATCAATAATTTTATTCTTATAACAAGAATTATTTTTACGTTCCAATTTGATTACTGCTAAAAGCAAATACTTTAGTTTTTTATATATAATTTATTACATAACTTTCTAAACAACTCACTTAATGAATTGTTTAGAACTTTAACAATTGTACCCATAGAAATAATGCTTACAATTTACGTATCTACTTTGCATTGAAAATGTAGTTTTACGTTGAAAATTCAAGCTCGGTACATATTCTCTTAGCTTTTACTGGGATTTTAACCTTTGTGTTTCACACAATGACAAAAAACGCACAGAGATAGAAACACTCCAACTGTGAAATCGGGTTTGTTTTTTCTCATATATTGAGGTTGGAACAAAATTAGCAAGTCTAATACTCTACCTACGAAACTTTTGTTACCAAAAACTTCGCAGACAGGGAAGAAATTTTAGTGAAAAATTTCTCATGTATATCGATAAATGATACAAAACAAACGTTTATATTATTAAAATTTAATAACAGCAACACAGAATCTATAATAACAGTTTCCAATATTCTAAAAATAGAAAGAGTCATTTCTAAGAGAGTCCAAATAGATTGTAACTGCATTGGTAATATTAGTTGAATCATTTTTCTGCTTCCAATAAGAGTCTCTTCAGTCTCTTCTAGATCATATATCTACAGTTGTGACAGAGAATCAGTTTAGTTTCGAGCTCATATGCTCAGATCCATGATTCCTTGCTTGTCACGTCTTTTGGAGCTACGCGATAGAATTTTTTTTAGCATTTCTTTGTACCAATCGACAAAATCTTTTTTTGAATGGAATTAATGCTAAAGTAAAATACAAAACACGGTGGCTGGAGTTGGTACTTATTACCAAAAGTCGAAGCGGATTGATAGTTACATTACATTCCTATTGATTTATTCCACGTCAATCCAAGTCATAGAAAATCATTGCACGAACATGTTCGCGATATAACTCCATTTTTTGAACAAGATGAATGTTTCAAGTATCTGTAAACCACTCAAATAACACTCGTATGTCAATACGTTCTGATAGATTCATCATTAAAAATATCAAACTTTATAATGGCGATGTCAGATGTTGCCATATTTCAAAACTTAAGTAATAACCCTCGTATAATTTACATTTTGATATTGTAGATTTAAGTGTTTTTTTATATATTGAAATGAAAACCCGTTGTTCCAGAAGGTTCATTGTTATTATAACACTTCCAGTATTATTAGTCTTACAGAGAGTTTCATAAATTAGGTTTTCGACTACTTAGTGCTTACATGGTAGTACATAATGATACAAAAACATCTTTCTGATATCTTTGTCTCTACTCTGATCAAACCCTATTCACCTATTGTACACAACATAGCCGATTGATAATCGTTTTCTAAATTAAAGGCTTTCTGAATCAATTCAATCTTTTCTACTAATAACTAGTCGTCAAACGTGAAAATTTCTATCTCTGAATTTACAGTTTTAAAAAAAATTATCCAGCCAATCAAACACACAACTTTGTGATAACATTAGAATGAAATGTGAAACCAGATGCTAGTTTCAACCACAAAATGCATTCTTCACATTGTTCTGTTTTTTTAGCATCTTCATTAGAAGGAATATCTTCTATTATATTAATGGACAAATTTGAGAGTGATTTTTCAAACAATTCCTTCAACCATATGGATTCAATAGAAATATAGGGCAATAACTACGAGATGGTAAATCAGCTGTATTTTCTTCCCCATGTAGAAAATTTCAACTATTCAAATTTCCCAAAAGACTCATTCCAAATTCCATTTCCTTGGGCCAAAACAGTTTAGGAAAATGAGTGAAAAATGTAGATATTTCATAATAATCAATTTTCTCTATATTATTAGTGAGCTGATATCAAATCTGAGCGCGATATATAAAATGATGAAATAAAATCATATTTGTGTCTATTCCTCGCTCATTATTTGGGAATATAACGTTCCTATTTTTTATCAGTGTACTATTAAGTGCAGCACCAAACAACGTAACGTCGTTTTCACCATGCGGATAAATATTTTTCATGTTAGAAAATTATTGTATCGTTGGTAGTTGGGCAATGCAGTAAATTTGTGCCCAGCATGAATTCCTTATCGCTGCAAATAAATTATTCCCTCTACGGGAGAAACTCTTTTGGAGGATATGTTAATTTATTATCTACCTCCGAATATACGAGGTACGTTAAGTAACATTTTCGGATCTAATAGAATATTAAACAAACTTCAAGTAGTTTGATTTCAATGTTTATACATTGTTTTATCAATCAAAAATAAATCAAACAATGATATCAGCGTCGAGAAGAATCTGAAAATCATACGTCTGATAATTAATTATAAAACCATTCGGTGATAAGTTGATCAAAGTATTCCCTTTTATACTAATGCACTGAGTTCAGTAATTTTCCCAGGCATCGTGGTCTTGGACTTGAGAGACTTGATTGCTTGTGATGGGTGGTAACTATATCATATCTCTGAACAGCAGCACATTAATTCTACAGAAAGGCTCATCGTTGTTCTAGAGCTCCTTCATAACCGAAATTGGTATTTTAATTATTACTAACGTTATTTATTGGTGAAATAAACAAATTTCTCCATATAAAATATTAACTAATTAATTACAACTAATAGATCATTTAATTCGTAGATTTCAAGTTGATTGGTTAATGATAAATTAGTTAAATATTGATTACAAAACTTGTACCACTGATTTCAGCTAGAATCCGAGGCTTAACATTCTGTGAATAGAGCAAAAGATGTACAATTTTTTCAATATACGATTGGCGTCCACAATTCGGTTTGTTATCATTTGCCATTTTTAAACCGAGCACACCACTCGTATCTTTGAGTTTTCAATATTGGAAAAGTATTATCAGCATTTTCACTAAATAGAAAACAAGGCTGTTCACTTGAAGCTGGGATCATAAAAAACGAGAAAAGTTACGCTACAACTACGCTACCGACGTACAGAACAAGCCATGTCGCACGTCATAGACGGCACTGAACTGGAAATGAGTTAAACTAAAGTCTAGTGGAAGAAATACTTTGTCCATGAGGTTGCAATTCCAATTATTATTGGCTTCCTGTAGTATGTGAATAATTTCTTTCCGAAATGTAGTAGCTTTATTTTTATAGCAATTTGAAAATAGATTTTTAAGATGCCCTCGTAAAATTAATCGAAAAATTAATTAGTGTCCTTTTAGTTCTAGTATAAATTAGTCATCCATATTATGTTTAATGATGTTTATTTTGTTAGTTTAAATAGTAAAACATGTCAAAACATCTGAGAGTGATTTGCATGAAGAATTTAGTTATAACTGAGCCATTTCGAAAATTATTATATTGAATAGTATATTGTTCTACATATGAACTGAAAAATGCTTTTCATATTTATAAATCTGCATGATATATTCACTATACATATCACGTTTTGTAGAAGTTGTGTTATGGAAGACAAAACAAATAAAATTACGAGTATCCCTTGTATACACACAAAGCACATTGTTTTTAGAATATGTTAATGTATTATGCATCCAGTATTTCAAACTCTAGTTTCTCTGGTCATCTTAATTACAGAAACATGTAAATAAACGTCATTTGAATATGAAATTTATTGGATTTCCGGACGGTTTCGAGAACACACATGAGTGTTTTCTGAATGATGTTGTATTAGACAAATGAAAGAGAAAATATAATCATTTGATTGAGTCAACGTTTGGGAATTGTTCTGAAATACAAACAAAACTTTCAATCTATCTTAATCTATCGAAATATTTACGAATTATTCAAAAATCTCACTAGAAATGCGTAAATTTCTTCTTAAGTATTAAAAGTTATCAATTTCTAAACCCTCAACCGCGCCAAAGTCCTTATGTGGCTTTTTGTTGTATTATTTCAGGTCAAGTAGGTAAATAATACGCACTAATATTAGAAATATAGATTTCTCTGAATCCTTGAATACTCTTTTAAATCTGGCACTAGGCACTAAGACACTAAGTAAGCATTCTTCACAACGTGCTGCTGCTGTTTGTATTATTAAGTTATATAATGTTCTTGATTTTAGGTGTCTTCTGATTTCGAATCAGTTTTTTCTATAATTTTTTGTATATATTGGGGTATCATACACCCCAACCGGCAGGATCCATTTTCCCCCCCTTTCTTGTTGCAATACTGGGGAACCCAGTGTTTACAGCTGATGTGTTAATCCCACTTTTCAGTTCAGAATATGGGATGGCTGTAGCTGTCAGAAATCTCCGTCTTCTATTTCATGCATTCCCAGTTACGGTGCTCTGAGGCTCCGTAGTGTTCCACACTTCAGAGAATGTGGACAGAGGCTTCGTCCTATTTTCAACAGAATCTGCAATCTGCTAGTTCAATCATCTTTAGTTGGCTATTGAGTGAACATTGCCCCGACAGGACTCCTGTTAGTATACGTAGATTGCTCTTACTTAGGCTGATACATTCAGAAGATATAGTTTCCCAGGAGGGTGCCTGTTTCATCCCCTATAGGTTGTCCCGGTAATTACCACAGAAGGGTTCTGTTCCCCAATTCACGCACACACATTCTTCCAAATATGGATATACATGTAAGATGTTTAGAAATTTCAAAAACTGACAAAATACCAAATTTATGCATGCAATATGTATCGTATTTACCATAGAATGCGCTCTTCAGTAACTCTATCGAATTCTTGAGCGCCCTACATTTCTATATACTAATTTTATGCTGATACATTACGACTTCTTAGAGATCGTAACTCATCTATATCTGTGGAATTTGGTGATAGAACGTTTATATGTAAATATATTCTTTCTTTTTTGTGAAATGTAGAATGGGTATATCAGTTGACTTTCTTAAATGAGGATGATATTGTTTATGGACAATAAATTTGAACCTCTGTATAAATCAACTAATTTTTCTCTGTGTTTTGCAGCGATTGGCTCACTTAGCTAAACAAATGACAATTGTTCTAGAATAATATTTCGAATTCATTAAAGAGAGAGTAAGGGGCACAAAAGAAATGAATTCATTAGCGGTGCCAACAGAAAATAAATTCACGCTTTGTCTTGCTTGAGTGCAATTAGCTCTTTACTATCTTAATTTTTGTACGTCCCCAATGGATTAAATAAGGAAGGGCAGAATAGGATGAAAAAGGTCTTGTTGAGATAAAGCTTTCGGGAAATTACACAGTTATGTTGTAGACATTTTAGAGCGAAAGGTGAATCCTTTTAGAGCTGATTATGTATTAAAGTGATCTTGAAAACGATTCTATTAGAATGTGTTAACTTATAACCTAATAATTAGCTACATAATGATCTATATTTGTGATTTTCTATGAGGAAATTTGATGAACAATACAAATTGCGCAGAACTAGCTGGTATGTTTATCTTCAAACATCACCCTTGCTCTTTACCAGAGTGTTTGAAGCAATCGAAGAAAAGTAGACTTTATTTGCAATTTTGATTGAGCGTAATCAATTGCAAAGTATTCACAATAATGTTTAATTACCCAATTATTTCTCTTTGTTTTCGCTCGCACCTTTCACTCTATCAATCTTCAATTTAGTTACTGAAAATAGCAATATATGTTATAAATATATAGAGAAGGAGAATGACATTATTCATTTATAGTATATTTATGCTATTCCTGCGTATTCTTCATGCAGCAGCACATTTCGGTATATCTATTCTTATACTGATTGAGTCCGATTTAGCGGAAACAGCCATTCATATATTTCTATAACAATTTTCAAGATGACTAATAATTCAGCTCTCATTTTGTTCTAATTCAATGTGATAGATCTTTGGGTAAAAAAATACCATATTCCTGCTGCTAATATTTCTCATTGTGTCCTAGATTCCTAGAGAAATAGGAAAAAATTGGTTACCTGTCCTGTTGACTCAAAATTTGAATATGCTTTATTCATAGTATTTATTGGAGTCTCTAGGTTTGGATTATTCAAAGAGAAAATGGTACAAACCGCTCCCCTATCAGAACAGTTTCCATTCATAATTTTCCCCCCAGTTCCGAAGTTCTAATTATCTGATATATAAGACGGCTTTCAAGAAGGTCTCCTGTATTAGCTAGTAATAGCAAAGAATTCTGCAGCTGGTGATGTTGAGCTTATAACTGACTTTTTGGTATCAATTTTGCCATACATAACACTTATCAAACTTTGACGTAATAATTCGATCAGAATATCTGATTTTCCTGATTAGATTCAAACAAATTTCTACATATTAAAAACCTGTTTGGCATAGGAAATTGAACTATAACCCAAAGGACGAGACAGAGTTTGAAAATACTGTTATTCTTGGCATAATGAAGAAATTACTATCGGAATGAAACTAATAAGAATAAGAATAAGAATAATAAGCGCCAACGATATAACCGTTAGGTGAAGGGGAAATAAACGAAAATAAATATTCACTTAGTGAGTAATAATCGGTAACGAAAAAATAATTGGGTCGACCCGAAATGGTTATCTATATATCTATTAATCTAATGGTTATGCGCTAGAAGCTGCACCAGTTGAGCTATCCCATAGACATACCGCGCTTATATTTCAATCACCTACATAAGAAACCCACCGACAAACACTGTTGTCCATGTTATCCTAGAGAACCAATTCAATCTTTCCAGAAAAATGGAGAAATAAAGGATTATTGGAACGGGACGTCCTACTCAGTAAATAATTTCAAGTAATCGAAAAAATCATTCGAATAGTCCCTGGACCTGGAATCAGGTTCTTATTTATTGTTAGTTATTAAGGTTAGGTTGTCTCGTGGACTTAAGCTTTAAATTGTTTTGATTTACAGAACATACGAGGTGTGCCTATTAAGTATCGAGACAAGTGTTGCTAGCATCTATTTAGCCTGAAACCTATTCTATCGAACGCAATGTGTTTGTAGACAAACCAGTGTAGCAGTAACCTTCGTTTGTATAAGGGCTGCTTTTTTATAGCGCCGTAAATTGATCGACGTGAAAATTGAGCAAAGGATTGTGTAATTTCAGTGTTTTTAAGTGATTTAACATAGTCGGTGAGTTAACAAAGGATGAAAATATCGAAAAAGTCAGTAATCTTGTTCGCACTGACCGTCCGTCGGCTAAGCGATTGTGCGATTGCTGATTTGACAAAGAACGCGTGCTCTTTCTATCTTCTTTCTCTTTCTTCAAATTCTACATGGAAATTTTAATATTTAAAAAGTGTGCAAAATTGGTGCCTTATTCTGCACTGTCCGTCAAGAGGTTTCTAGCCAAGTAGAACATTCCAGTGCTAGAACACCCATCTTATTCGTCGGATCTTGCATCGTGCAAATTCTACCCCTTTTTTTTCCAAGGTGTGAAATCTGCATCAAAAGGAATAAGATTTGAGTTTGTTGGAGCTGAGAAAGAGAAGGCGGAACGCGTCCTGAAGGAAGTGTGATAAAGTCTTTCCTGCACTGTTCGAACAATGAAAGATTCACATGGATCGATGTAGGGATAGAAGAGGGGTATATTCTCTCGTCTCGTTATTTTATAGCCACACCTCGTATATTAATACGTTGCATTGGATTCTAATTATTATTTACACACATTAGATATACTGAGGATAATCCTTTATATTAAATACATGTAGATATGTAGTTTATTCCACTCGAATAATATACGCTGTATATTATTTTGGAACAAAAATCCCCAATCTTTTGAAAGGAGGAAGAAAATTCAATTTCCAGGAAAGAATACGCTACGAGACTAAAATAATATAAACTTTGTTTTAAAAAAGAAATTCTAACCTAAGCGAATATTTTGCATGATATCAAGTAGGCTATAATTTACCTGACAGGGGAGAAATTAAACTTTCGAAAACTCTCAAAGAATTGCATTTTATATAGAAAAAACATGCTATGGAAGCAACTGCTGTAAGATAACGACGAAATTGTTCGCTAACAAGATATCTTCGTAATTATGAATTCTGAAAGTTCAACTAATATTTTATTTAAATAAAACTTGCACACTGAGGAAGATCTTGAGATGTTACTTAATAATTCGGATTAGTTACCTGGAAATATATATTGGTTGTCAAAATATAGCACACTTACATTCACCTTTGAAAATCGATATCATATATTTATTTAAAAAAATTTTAGCAAGCTTTCCGTCTCACGGACAGTAGTTGTGAGCTGTTCAAGTGGACAAATTATTTTTGAATAAAAGTTTCCTGAATAATAATGTAAATGATAACTGTAGCCTTAAGATCAACCACATAAGCCAACTTACCGATTCTGTACGTCCTACTAGAGCCTAGATCAAAAAGAGACTCACTCTAGATCTATTAATAAATTTGATCAAAGACATTAAATCATTGAAAAATTCTGTGGCTGATGGATTTGCTTCCAAACCATTTTCTTTCATACAAACACTTTGTTGTAGAAAAATGTCCAGGTGAGATGCTATCCGGGAAAAAATGTTTTTGACTTCTCAGGCTACACTCTACAAAAATGTAAGGCATGAACAATGAGACGGAAAAGGAATGTATCAGAAGATTTTTTAATAATCAAACTTGATGAGGTTAACTTCAATATACGAAACAATTTACTGTATGTTCGTATCAAACATTCATGGTTACAGAACTGAAAAGGAAATATATCCTTGAGCTATGTTCGGTACGAATACTAAGAAGATTTTCGAGAAAACATGATTTTCAGTTATAAAAAAGTGGAGTTTGATAAAGTGGAGAAACGAATACATAACAAAAAATTGGATTTGACAGACATTGTACTGTTCGTAAATTGATAATTGGAAATGTAAAACGGAGGCATGTTATAATTCGTTCTTAAGATTACCACCAGGATATTGGAGCGAACCTTTTCAAATTTTGGGTTAAAGAAAAACTGGTACCAGCACTACATACAAATAGTGTAATCATGTTAAATAACACCTCGTATCATTCAAGACAAATACACAGTTTCCACTTTTTTTGCCGTCATTGATTGGACTATAATCAAAAGCCCATTGTCACTGTATTAGTGTGACTTCTAATGATTAATTGTACAACTTAGAATCCAAACGTTTTCAATTTGAACTTTCATTTGTTTGTAATCTCACATGAAATTCTTTTCTTTCTCACGATCTATCAGTCTAGCTTTTTCTCGAAAATCAATTAAAACCACTCACCCTTATCAACATCACGGATTATCACATTCTTTCACTGCTCTTAGCTACCCCAATCTGGGATATTCATTAAGTTTAGTTGGTCAACACTGTCGAACCAACACATTGTAAGTAACTTTAGTGGAATAGACTTTTAGAGGTGAAATATTGAGTTTTAGTTCTGATTGACATGGTTTTTCTGGAATATAGAAAGCAGACAAGAGAATAATATGGTTGATTCAATCCCAAAAACAGAGTTTTTTATTGAGGTCAGTATCGTTAGATATTCCTATTTTGTTACAATTTAGTTGTATAAATGTTTTGGGGAGATTTTTATTCTGAAACTATTGCTAATAGTTTGAAAATGGAATTTATTGTTCGATAAGAATTAAAAATTTCCTTGTTGCGACCGTCATCGGTCGATGTACTTTTGAAGAGAAGAAATAAAACAGAATACACTAACAAAACTTTAATAAACCCTAACTATTGATCCATATAGATTCTTCATCTACCTGGGCAGGTAACAAAATACATCTAAGAACACTGACACTATAATTTCAAGCAAATTTTGAATCAATATAGAAGACGGAAAAAGATATAAAATAGACAAAACTTAGAAACGAGGATTGTCTGGGCCTCAAACTGAAGATATCAGCACTTAATATGAGATGGCAATATATTCACCCATTCGTTCAAAGATTCTCAGCCATTTTAAACGTTAATTTTCTATTTGACATGCATATTTTCGTGAAAATGGATGAAATACTGAGAAATAAGAATGATTATGGAAAAGCTTCGTGAAAGTAACATCAAATAACCCTAGCACGAGAAGTGGAAATGTATCCCAAAGGATAAAAACCGAAAAATGCAAGATATCATATATTTTCTGTTCAGTTTATTTAGTATAAATCAAAGTAACCCGTCGTATAATTCTTTCTTAAACTCTTATCCGTTTATTTTGTAACTCAACCTGAACAGGTTCTAAATCAGTTTAATATCGATTTTAGAGACACAAGTGTGCTTAACACATTTTATCACTGGACGGATTTCTGTTAATGATTTCAGTTAGTTCGCCATCGAAGGTTTTAAGCTGGAAACGGCATCAACGTCCAAACATTCCGCCGTAGTCGAACCAGGAAAACTTTTAAAAGGATTATTTAGGGATCCTATAACGTTAAAACATTTTTATGGTTCATGAAATTCAATTCCGTGATTTAGGGGTTAGGAGCTGTAGCTGTAAAAGCTATATAGCTGATGCTTATGGTGGATGTTTATTTACCGAGGATTCCGTATTTCCCAACGCAAGGTTGCTTTGATATATTTATGATAATGTTTCTTATGAATTAGTGGTGTACTTCAAATATATAAGAATTAAGATATACAAAAAAATTGTCAGAATGAAATTATTACATATAAATTGATCTGTTTTATAGTTAATTGCATTCTTTTATTCAGTTTTCTTGCTAATATGTTTGTTGATTTTCTAGGAAATACGCAATATGGAGTCACAATTTTGATTTGAATGTTGACGTACTCGAACACCTCAAATGCTTTCCAAATTGAAAACTTTCATTATGGGTGAATGTACTATTAGTATTAGTATTCTGCTCTAATTGAAAAGTTCACTTGAATCACAATAATTGATGATGGGATAGTGCATCTAAACATCTAAATTAATACATTTTCAATTATTAATATGAAAATAAATTTTTAACACTTTTCAGTCGCCTTGTATTATATATAGGAAAAGCTGTGAAAGAAGTACTAGCGTTTATGACAACGAGCTGGAAAATCCAACTGACTTCTGATTCACGCTGTTACAGTATTATTATTCATCTAGGATTCACGAACATGCTCTGCGCTCTCTTTCGATGTTACTTGTACGAAAATCAGTCTTTTCTACGAGTTCAAATCGTTGTTAACTCGACATACTGTTACAAACTTTTGTATTTATTTACTGTATTTTTTGTAACGTGTTTAGATTATGTTCTGAATGTTTTCATAAATACAATTTCTAAGGAGACATTGTATGTGTATAAATTAACCCCAAAATTTTTGACTGAAGAACGTTTTTCAAAGTGAAACAGTTCGAATATTCTTTGAAGACAGTCAAAGTATAGTGGAGACCTCTGATTCTTATTTTTTTTGTGTGGTAATAGTTTCTGCAATCCATTATTTTAGCACAGAAGTCGAAAAAATCGATGAAAATTTGATAAAAACACATTATTTTATTCCCATGTGCAAATCGATATTCTTTGCACAAGTACATACTATTTGATGCTTGATATTAAGCCTTATACATTTATATTATACAATTGATAAATATCATATATTTAGAATTAATTTCAATTAACCACGAAAACAAAACGCAGTAAACTAATACTTTTGATATAAATTGCACAGTTGAGTTGTATATAATTGCGAATTTACTTCATTTAATAGACGTATTAGACGAATGATTAATTTTTTATATTGTATTATTCATCTATCGTTTTTTGGAACATGAAATGTTAAGACTGTTTATCTGTTTTACTTTCAACTTTCAAAAATTCGTTGAATTTGAGTTATTTGTAACAAAAGTGATGAAACAAATAGAGAAAGAATATAAACGGAGATAAGGGAGGTTGGAGCTGTAGTAGTAGTGTGTGCGGTAGCTTTGGTCGGAGAGCATTGCGATTGCTTTGGCAGACAACGAGCCGGAAAATTGGCTGCAGGCCGGCATGGAATCGACATTAACACACAAACGGCATAGACACTCTTTCCCGAGACGAATAGAAATGGTTCGGTGAGATTTTACTGACGGTGTATAGGGGATAAGAGCATATTTTAAAGTAGGTATGTGGTTAGTTGAAACAAAATTCCCATGGAGAATAGCCTCATGCGAAAAATATACCACTCGTGCATTCATAGTTAAGCTAGATGCTACTCAAATATTAACAGAAATAAATTGAAAATTCTCTGAGTTTTAAACGATACATTTCATTGTAAAAATATAGACATTAATAAAATTTGTTGTGGACTTTTGTACTTGAAAACAGCTTGAGTAGTCCAGCATATTTGATGATAAATCAGGTATTTGAAAATCGATAACTTTATAGGATGTATGACATTAGAATCACAGTTATAAATGATACAAAAAACTCAGATAGCTTCACATACAATATCGAGTGTTCTATATAAGTAACAATTATCACACGTCAAACCATGCAGCGAATTCTTATCAAATGTTGAACAGTGTCTCTAGAGTGCTACATCGATCCCGTTTCTTATACACAATTTATTTTGAACCTCAAAGGTACAAATCACAAAACAACCCCTGTCATTAGAACCCCCGCGGCTAATCCAGCGGTTGGGTTGAGACACGTTCAACCCATCACGTACTTTGTTTTGTCAGTGAAATGGGGCGCCGTCATTTCTGTTCCTTTCCAAATAAGAAAATATGAAGTATCAAGATAAGAACCACCATTTACAGCTGCTCTACCAAAAAAATAAATGACAAACTTTTCATTGGAATATGGCATGCAAAATGTTTTATTAGTGTCTACATATCCACATAGGAACAACGTGGATTTATTACTGAAGAAGACATGATACAGAAAAGCTTCACTGTAATAAAGTTATTGTTCGTTAGTTAGTGATGTTGACATTTTAATTATGGTCCTTACAGCCTCAAATAATTAGTGGTAGTCTCGGAAACATTGCGAGCGCATAATAACCTAGAATGGAAACCTCCATGTTCACTTGGGAACATAAAGGTTTTTCCTTTCAATTTTCCATATTTTCTTTGATTTCAATCGTTTCTATTTCAATATATCAAGAACTTTCACAGGAGAAAAGACAATGTTTAGCTTTCATTATGAAGATAAGGTAGACACCACCTATTCAGGCATGTTCTTTACGTTACAGTAAATAACTACACCTTTGAGTGTGTAAACAACTTGGATTTCTCATAACTGAAAACAACAAGACTGCACTGGAGATACATACTGAAACCTGGACAATGAGTGCTGTCAAATTGTGGCGTATTTACGATCCAATCTGAGACTAATAATAATAGGACCTCAGAGAATTAGGCGTCCAAAACTGGCGGAAAAAAGTAAAACATCGCCAAGGCTCTTCAAGAACCGTAGTGTCAATTGGTAAGGTATTTTTGAAAATGGTTTTATAAATGTAGATAAATTATACATATTTTGGCTGTCATAAATATACTATTTTTGATATTATACACATTATATGGAACTATGAGATATTATTATATTTACATTCCGTCCCTGTAAGGCATTACGTCTTAAGTTAACTAGGTAACCAGTAGGGCATAATTTAGTGCTCAATATTAGAGAGTAGAGATGCTCCGAAAATGGGACAGTTTCATTACCTCACTGCTATCGCGAATGATAACTTCGTTATTAACTGTGGAGGCAGATAGATATGTAGACCTCTCAACAAGAAGCTTAGGGCCAAAAAGGGCTCTCTTTCCCACTGATAAGACGCCATTCATTGTGAGCTTTTGAAATTAACTTTATGATTTAGCAATACGACTGACTTTGGTCCCTATTCTGTCCTTTCACCCTTTTGGTTACTTAATTTCTATTTAATCTAATTGATCTATAAGCTGAAAAGGGATTATACACAAACGTTATAAATATTGAAATTAGAATAATACGGAGATTGTTAAGTTAGTTTTATGTTCGTATAAATTTTTGGTATCTTGGATATGAGATCATTAGTTATTTTTCAAACAAAGAATTAAAATATTGCTAATGGCAACTCATAATCTATTGAGTAACATTCTATTATTGAAAATATTTTTTCACCTAAATATATTTACAAAAATTGCTTTCATTGTATACGAATATATTATTGTTTTTTTATACCTTATAATCAGTGATTTTTTTATTTGATTTGATTTTGAAAAAAAACACTAAAAATTTGAAAAAATTTCATGAAATCTTCATTGGAATCGATAGAACGATCAGTATAATTTAATGTTTGAAGTTGATTTCCTGCAAATGTTGGCCACGGCTCCGCTTTATATAACCCATGCGCAAGGTCTAATTTTGGCACACTCTCTCCAACATATTGGCTGGTATTTCACGAATAAATGCTTCAATATTGGCTTTCAGCAGGGTCTGTGCACTGGAATAGGAGAAGTTTAGGACGATTTTCAACGCCATCTCTGTGACTGGCTCACATCTAGAAGCTTACTTTTTGGTGTTTTATTTTTGAATGTTTGTCAATCTCGATTCTGAAACTAAGTTGCAATCATGTATCGAGAAACAACCAAGATTATTGAATGAACAACGTATGCATTCAAAAGTTATTATTTGTTGCGAATTGTGCTGTCGTGTTTACTTACTCAATATGAGTAAACTAGTAAAGGCCTGCTGTGTACCAGGATGCATTCCATTCCATTCCATTTCTACGAATGAAGACGTTTGCAGAATTTGGTTGCAAAGAATAAATGACCCCAAGTTAATCCTTGCAGATACAGTATTATCATCACATAGGATATGTGATATTTGTTTTGAACCAATTTGTAGAAACTCCAATGGCATGTTAAAAGCAGTTTCACTGCCAACTCCACATTTACCTGGTAAGTACTTACATTTACTGTGACAATAAATCTCTTATGAATCATAGTGAGAAGTTATGAAAATTACTATTTTTGTTTGTAGGTTACGAAAAAGGTGGAATGATATTTTTTGGGTACAGGAGCAACCATCTTCATTTTCAACTCCCAAAAAGCTGATAGGTAGGTATGAATTGTAATATATTATTTCCACAAAAATCTAAATGCTAAATTGTTTGAATTATTGTACATTTTGGGATATAAGCATGACTCAACCATTTATGGCAGTTATAAGCAGGTAGTTAATTAAAAACAAAGAGAAATGGATTTATGTGTTTAACATCTGGGGAATAGGCTTCATGTTTTTATTTCATACTAATAACCAAAAGGATTATTCAGTAATATTCAATAATAATTTAAGTGAAAGATAAATGTCATTGTATATTTTCTATAAAGTAGTTGTCCAATTGTTTATCTACATCTCACTGTTGACAGTCCTAAGCCTGATAAAGTGTGAAGGAAAATTTTTTGTTTGTGGATATAGTTATAAAATGTCAAAAACAAAATAAAAATTATAATAATCATCCAGTGTTTCAATATTCCATCTACCTATATCTTCTATAAACCATTTAATGGTGAAATTTAGATGGTCTGACCTAGTTGTCACATAAATTGTAAATGAAACCAAAATATTTTACAGAAAACTGCATTTTAAATTCAGGTATTTATATTTTCTTGTTAACAACAATATTTGAATTTGAAATGCTAGCAAAATGAAAGTAATTTGCATAATACAACTAGCTTCGAGCATTTAAAATTACTCGAGTTATTTTCAAATATTTCCCGCGAATTTGTGAATTAATTTTCAAATATCCCGCGCAAGCCAATTTTTAAAACGTCCGCGCATCTACAGCGTAAGTATGGATATGAACCTTAGATCAAATCTTTGATTATAGGAATCTTTTTTTCTTGTCTAAGGATCAAATGAATAACTGGTACGGAGCCAGTCGGAGAGATGTCGTCAAATTTTTATACAGAGTGACAGATCTATCTGTGTATATAATCTTTGGCTTTCAGTATGTCAATCGTTACTGGTTTATCCCTGTAGACATTAGCCTTAACATGGCTCTACACGAAACAGTCCAAAGGCGTTAAATTTTACGATATAGGAGGCCAATTGACGGGCCTCAAACATGTCAGGCATGTGCAATTCTTCCATATTGGGCAAAAAAAAAAATAGTCAATATTCACAATAACGTTCCGGCCATCTAATATAAACACCTGCATATAAAATAACGTAATCATTTTTTTTTGCTTCGTTGGTTTATCGCAGCTCCAACATAGGCACAGCCTAATATATTCAGCCTCCACTGTTGTGTTTGTGAAGCTTTATATAGTGTCTAACGTAAGATTCATTTCTCTCATCATATTTCGATCAAGCTACGATAAAAAATTAAAGACTGATTAAATAGACTGACAAAGTTCTTTGTTTGAAAACAACGTACGCAAACTTAAGCGATTCGGCAACATTGAAATCTCACCAACTACAAATAATGGTGCGAACAGTTCAACTATGAACAATGTGCGTCGCTAGTTTATACGGTTGAAGGGTTGTTTGATATCATAACAATTAATAGAGATACATCTCCCAAATAATAATTCATTTGTATTATATTGTATAGTTGATATACTCTCAGAGAGTATACAGTTACTAGTATTTCATATATATAGATATTCGTTTCCCTATTTCCATGAGGATATTTGTTTTCATCGTCTTGTCAATTAGAAATTTCACTGTCTATTACACTCCTGTTAGTAACTTAGATTGTTATAATTATTCGAATAACTAATCGAAAATCATATTGTGAGGATATAGACCAATTTTGGTGAAGTTTGTTAAGCTTTAGACTGAGTTTCAGATGAGTTTAATTTTGGTTTTGATGATAAATGAGCTCAACTTTGTTTACCACGTAGAAACCGTCAACTATATATCTTTATTAATCTCAGACTCAGCGATTCTCACGCATGGAAAATTATGATATTTTGTTAACATGGTAGATCAAGTGAATCCAATAAAGTCGTATATGTTTATATTTCAATACCAAAAATGTTATTGTCTTTATTCCAATATTGTGTCTATATCAACATGTTCTCCATCATTTGATATTAGAGTAATCTAAAGTAAAGTTAATATAATTTTGAATATTTTCTAATTATGTAATGACTTTTCTGAATTGTATATCGTCAACCTAATATAAAATATGCATCAGTTCAAGTAGGCTGCTAACTTGGCTTCTCAACCTTCCTCTTTTTTTTGGGCACTAGTCGATCCAGAAGCACTGCATGCAGAGGAAAAGGAAATAAACAATATCCAGAAACTCGTTGAAAAATTATCACCGACAACATTAGAAGACGATAAGCAAGGATTCTAATCAGGAAGATCCTGCGTAGATTTAGTATTTATCCTACGACAACTGGTTGAGACATATAACAAACCAGCATCACTATACTTCATTGATCTCACAAAAACCTTCGATCGAATCAAAGTGGAAGATGTTATTCGTGTATTGTACAATAGAAATTCATACCATACATATTCTCAAACATTCTCGAATTTCTGGTAAACAAACAAAACCCATACCTGTCAATATGGGTATCTGACAATGAAAATGGTGCGACTGATGATTAAATCTCGACTGGGAAAACCATAGCATGACAACATTGAAAAGGAATATCATATACAAATTAGAACAAGAAAGTGAAATAATACAACAGAGAATGAAATACAAGTACCTTGGAATTGACATAACCAGTTATGGTTAGTTAGAGCAAATAAGGTGGGATGTCTTCAGAACTTAGTATTGTGAAAGAAATACCTAAGGCAAGTGACATTTAGAGCTATAATGAGCTATACATTAAAACGGAACAATCCTTGGAGACCACAGAAATGAAAATTCTCAGGCGGATCCCAGGAAAAACACTATTAGACCGAGAAAGAAGCGAAAACATCAGACGATTATGTGATGTGGATAACATTAACGAATGAGTATCACAACGTAAAAACCAACCAAGTCGAATGACACACGATAAAATAGCAAAGGGATGAATCTCCAAGTGGAACTTGGAGTAGTGGTCGACAACGAAACAGGTGGAGTTAAAATCAAGAGCCAGGATAAGGAAAGAAATCGGAGAAGGAACAGGCGTTAAACCTAATCTCTATCACTACATTTTACCAAATATAAAGTGATTAATGAGTTATTAATCACTGCTGTCAGATGCCTTTGCTATAAAAAATCGATTTTTATAATTTAATCATGTAAAACATGATTAAATATTTTATATTTAGTTCTGTACACATAAAAAATTACAATGAGACAATCAAATTTTCCTAGACATAAATTTGAAACTAACCTGACATCATTGTTTATATTTCTCAGTGTTTTAATATTTTATGTTTAATTTTGTTAAAAAATGCTAGAAATGGATATTGAAAATGAGAGTGACTTTTCTTTAAGATCACCAGAAATTAGAGAAACTACTGAAGTTGCCTCATTAAATATTTCCAGAAAAATCGAGGAAATCATATGATATGGCATCACAGAGTTTTCTTATTGTACAGTAAAAGGGTATAGGCAGTATTAAGGGCTTATCTACTTCAAGAAATTTGTGTTCTCTTTCATTTTATCCAATTTTTATCTACTTTCTCGAACCAGCTTAAGTGTTAAACTTCTTCTTTGCTATATTTCGGAATATATTGACCTGAAGTTGTCTTAATCTTATTAATAAAAAGAATTTTATTATTTTACGCTTAAAATTTTTTTTGAAAAGAAAATTTTACTCCACAAGTCCAGCCCTGTAACACAGAGCTTCGTTAAATTTTATGCCAAGAGATCTACGGCAGACTTAAATTTTCATGTAGTTAATGTCGTTATTTCGTTCCATGACAATATGTTTGCAGAGTTCTAAAAACACGAATGACAAGATCGACGCTTCCGATACCGATTCTTAGAAACGCCTCATGACGACGTCGCTTTTTCACTATGAAGGAAGGAAAGATTGTTATTTTCGCTGTTAGAGCTGCTAGCTGAATTTAAAATGAATTTATGGAATTTACATGGTGAAAATATAAAAAAATTATTCACAATTAAAATTAAACGGAGGAGAGAGTATCCATGTATGATAATGTGATTATTTGATTACTACTTAAGAAGTAATTATGAAAATAATGCCTATTTAGAGTTTATTTTTTGGGATCATTATTAAAAAGCATAACATTAAGAACGATATATCAATACAAATCATTCCGTAAATTAATAAACAAAAGGAGTTGACACTTTTTACTAGCAACATGATATCTTCCCCGAGGGAAGTATAGAAAGTTCCTCATGACTCTTCCTGTCGCGATAAAGTTGTTACCTTCTAAAATGTCACTTTATATCGCATCAAATTTTAGGTTATATTATGTTTGCAATTCTTTTCAGTTCTACCGATTAAAGAGTTGGAATTTCTATTGTGATTATCATACTAACATATCGTTTATAACCACCACACAACACTGACAATCACATGATAGGCGATAATTTAATTAATGTCTTCAGAGACCCAAAATAAACTTAAACTTACCTAGTTTGTCTTATATGTACTAAATTTTTCGTGCCAATGCGATTCTTCTCCTGGGAAACAACTCCATCGAGAAAACCCCCGGAAAAATTCCGTATCTCAAGGATAAAATACTAGATTTTCAGAGTGATAATGATTGCATAAAAGTACAAATAGTATATAAAAAGTTTTGCGAAAAAAATGGAATAAAAGAGACAAAAAATACATTTATTGGCCTTCAAAGTAATCTCTCATAAAGCTTCTGGAAACTGTTTCTTTCGGAATCGATCTCTGATGTCACATGTCCGTGAATATCCGACAAGTCTGCTATCCTCGCTCAATCATGTTTGATGCTTGTCGACAACCGAGCTGATCATTGCGCAGCCTCAGTCGCTCCGTTGACTTCGTTATAACGTCGAAAACATATGTTCCAATAACAGCTTCAGTCCAATATACTTTAACTAAGATTTCATGTTTCTTTGTAACCATTTTTCTCAAATTGTTCTTCTTCTTCTTCCTGCTTTGTATAGGCATCATTGCCTTTTTTTCTTCACGTCATTGCCTCTGCTCAGTCACCTGGGAGGTTGTCACTCCATCTTTTCCTAGGTCTTCCAATGCTTTTTTGTCCTGCTGGTGATTTGTCCCTTGATATTTTCACAATTCGTTCTTCCGTCATGCGGTCAATGTGCTCATTCCATTTTATCTTTCTATCCAGTACCCAGTCATTGATATTATCTATCCCGCATGTTCGTCTTATGTTTTCACTCCTTTGTCTATCCAGTAGTGTTCTTCCCGCTATTCTTCGAACTATTTTCATTTCTGTAGTCTCCAATATCCGTTTCGTTTTAGAGGTCTCAGGTCGGGTCTCTGCTGCATAGGATAATATAGGTCTGATTGCGGTCTTGTGAATGCGGGGTTTTGCTTCAGTTCGAATGTATTTATTTCGCCAGATTGTGTCATTTAGGTATGCTGCTGCTCTTGAGACTCTTGTACCTTGGTTTCTTACTTCCGTCTCCACGTCCCCGTGTCCAGATATTTCGATTCCCAGATATTTAAATTTCATTTCCTGGTGTATTATTTTGTTATACACCACAAGCTTACATCTGATCGGTGTCTTGGAAGTTACCATTGATTTTGTCTTTGCCGCTGATATTATCATATTGAATTTTTTTTGCTGTATTGTTAAATTGGTACAGTAGCCTTTGCAGATCGTCCTCGTTCTCCGCCAACAGTACAGCATCGTCTGCATAGCATAGGATTTTGACTTCTTCATTTCCCATTTATTTTTGTTGTTACCAAGCTTTATTATCAATAGCTGCTCCATTGCACGATGACACTAACTCTCTTTGACTACGTTCGACTGTCCATAGTAGGGTTTCCCATAATACCCATGATGTAACAGTTGTTAAACCAGAAGGTTGTTAAAAGATAGTGAGGTTGATAATTGTAGGTTTCGATAAATCAGAAACATAATATAAGACTCTATTAACAACCACGTACCGTTAGATACGCGATATTAAAATTATAACAAACCTTGTGTCTATAACATAATAAATAGTATTATATTGAGTTATATCAAGTTCCCGTTATCATAGAACATTTTTTATGGAATTACTTTTTTTATCCATTGTTGCAATTACATCAACTCCATAGACAATACCAGGTGTAAGCATATTTTTAAAATCGATTCTTACATTGATTTTGACTTAATTTTACACGTTGATATCAATTGGTTGCCAGGACCAAAAATCTTTGGTAAACTCCCGATTGAATGAGTTAAGAATAGTACAATTATATCAAAGCTGTTCATCATTTGAATCAATATTTCCTAATTTCTTTAAATTATCGATTATATCAAAGGGATATTTCTGACATTTATTGATAATCGCTACTATTTCGCAGTTGTTCAAAGAGTTTATTACCATAGTCACCCATTATTATTCTGTGAAAAACATATTAGAAAATTCAAAAGATTTATGATAGATGATTTGATTGATGATATTTTAATACAAGGAGAATTAGACATGGTGGAATACATCGAGGCCGATGTCGATGCCGACGTTGAAACCAGCGCAGCTGTCAGTATAATTTATAGAAAAAACTTCTTTATAAAAAGTGATTTGAATAATTTCTACACGTATTAGAATTTATTGTTTGATTTCGGATATACAAAATTGATATTTCTGTATTTGAAACTAACCTTGAGATTGAACCATCCATATTAGTATTCAATAAACGTGAAGGTAAATACTTAACACGATATTATTATTCATAAAATTTATTATTGTATCTAATCGATGAATTATCTACCCAAGGGATGAAATAATGCTTTGGTTCATATAACTTGACTCTCTTTCGTAGTCAGATATGATATTTATTGCCCAACAGCTGAAAATTGGAAATTCTTTTGAGTTTATATGAGTCATTATATTCTCACTCCTCTTCCACAGTTGGTATTCAAAGCTCCACAATAATATTTTCACATGTCACATGCCATTAAACATTGGCTAAGTTTTTTGTTTCTGTGAGTTAGTTTATTCTATTCATTATAGTCCCTGATGAATTCAGTAAATAGTCACATCTAAAGAGACTTAATCCTAAGATTTTGTTTCGTTAAGACGAATTAAAGATCTTTGTTTCCAAACCTTATACCTATTGTCAATTTCTAATATGAGTAATATTCTGAAAGGAACGCTCAATTCTTAGTCGGCGTGCTGCCATAACAACAAGAACGTTCCCTGGCTGTTCTCGATATTCAAATTTAAAATCAGCGCTGCAATTTAAAACCCAGTAAAGGAGTGTACTCTGTGTTAATCAAAAACCTGAAAATTGATGGAAAAATGTATGAGATCCATAGAAAGAGAAAGATGAATAACGTTTTATCTGGAAATAGGGTATTAAGTGAGTATTGAGGAAAAAGGTCAAGTTAACTGATGAAGTGAAGAATGGATGTCTGAGTATTGTGACTGAAACTTGAACAAGAATAATAGTGGAACTTGTAGTCCAATAAAAGCTAGGCTGCTACAATTTTTGTGCTAGACGGATGTTACCATTAAAGACTTGAAATAAATGAAATAAATAATGTGCAAAGTGCCTAAAAAATCAAAAAACTTCCTGCAGATTACGCGTTTGTTAACCGCCAGAACGCTGCCGGTAAAAAATAGACCAAGTACCAAAAAATATGGTCGTGTTTTTATTGAGATTGAGGCATACTTGAGCATTAGTTCCACTCGCATAAAAGTTTCATGAACGCTCAAAAAAACTCGATTGGTACAAAGGAATTGTAAAAAAATTCGAAAGCTGCGCTTTAAAAAATGTCAGAAGCGACAAGCTAGGGATCTAGGCATATGAAACCGGGACTAAAAAAGAATCAACTCTATGGTTCTTTCAAGAGGAGTCAAATCCAACAAAGTTGTTTGCGCACGAAGCACTTCGATGCAAATCGGTTCATTAGAGCAACGTTGGACGGTCAATTCTAAATGGTGCACCAGCATTTGTTTGACAGAAGTGTCATCCTCTATATAGTACTTCTTTGGCACCTAACGATTTCTTCTCATTCTCGCATATCAAAAAAAGATCGGAATGGAACAATTTTTTTAACAATTGGTTCAAAGGTATGCAATAGTACATTGATCTCAATGGAAAATATTTCGAAAAACAATTATGAAGATTTGTTTTTATTTGTCTATTTTAATATAAAATATAATTAAATATAAAAGTAGCAACCCTCGTATTTTATAATAACATACAATTTTTCCATTATTTTTGAAACACAGTTTGAAATTTTCTAGTTTGATTGTCAAATTAATAACTCATATCATATTTTATAATAGAAGACGATTGCACGTTTAATTAATTTAGTTATTAATCTCCATTACCATTTATGTATCTTTGTTCTTGACTAGAGAAAAAGCGTAGATTATTTTATATGAAGCGTGTGTTTTATGAAAGCCAAAATCAAAAACAAAAATTACAGGCACCAGCCAATCGGATATTATCTTTCACTTTGAAACTCACATAAAAAACAAAGGACAGATCTATTGGTGATAAACAATCAGTTCATCAATCTAAAGCAATCCATAAAACAATCGTTTATCGCTTTAGGAAACAAGAGTCCGATTCCACAACACCGTTGAAACAGATATCAAAGCCAACTTCACAAAAAATCTCATGTCATTGACCGATTTTCTGAGAAAATTATTTCAATTCAATCTCGATGCTGTAATTTCTGCCTTTTCAAAAAAATTTATCTGGAAAAATCATAACTGTTGACTATAGAGAAAACAAATTGATAAATGGATGAAAAAGCTGATGAACTGTAAGGTTCAGATATTGACTATTAGTTCTCTTTTCATTCCTAAATTGTTTAATCGTCAGAAAAAATTTGTAATGAGTTTAAAACAAAATAACAGTTAACCACTGGAATATAACAGAGGATGTAACATAATTGTATCATTTAGGAGATTCGATAGCAATTAGAGAACGCAATCGGTTCAATAAACTTATCCTTTTAAATCTACGAAATCACTTCAAGTTTAGCTGACCGGAAGTTTAAGCGGATTTCAACCGGAAATGTTACTAGATATTGCTGAGTCTGCAGCCTGCAGACAGAGCTGGAAGTATCAATAAAGTTTTTTTAGGTTATGTCCACTCTATTTCAAACAGCGACGAGACTTTAATCGAAATATAAATGATTATGCTTCTTTAATATATCTGGTGAAGTTCTCCAGAATAACAGTATGTGTACTTATAGGACTTTGCTCCAATTTTGCATATTAGGAGCTCAATTATTCTGTTATAACTTGTGAGAAAACTCTCGAGAAGATACTCATAGCGCATATATCGTTGTCTCGTCAGTATTACAACCAAATCGTGACATTTTGCAATATTAAATATTTGAGACATCAAAATCGAAATAAATCAATATCTATCCATGGCAACGCGATACTGTGAAAACAGCAGATGGGATTTGTGTGAGTAAAATGTTGTACTGCTTGGTCAGATGACTTAAAATTAATTGATTTTATAGGATTTGTATGGAGCGTACATTTTCACAGAAAGTGTTTCAAATAATGCTTTATACTTTTTACTCGAGAAAAAAATTTTCATAGTAATTATTTCAAATGATTTTTTTCTTTTTTTTTTGGTATCCTGTAAAATATCAGCTTTAGCAGTTGTGTCATTTTTCTCTAGATATTATAGTGACTAAATACTAGTTTTTGAAATCTGGGAAACTCGAGCTGGAATAGAAAATTTTTCAGCCACCAGAGCTTTGAGAAGATTCGCTTTTAATATAATTATAAGATATTACATCATCATCAATTTTTGATATTTTAAAATGGAAAGTACTTCTAAATAAGTAGAAATTTTTATCATCAGGTTCCTGAGAGATCCGATGTTTCAAATCTCTTAACACTCCAAGTGCTCCAATAATCAATTAATGATTGGCAAATTAGGCTTGGAAATGAGATTTGCTATGGTTCCTTCCCATAATTCATTAAACACGGAGCGATAAATGCTGTAAAAACTAAAGCAATTCTCTCCCGCATTACTATATCGGAACTAGTAAGTTTTCCACTAGCATTTCTGGAAGTCTTGTGAATGTTAAGACGGCACCCTTTTCAGAGTTACTTGGATGTCTTCGATGCATTCTTTTCACATTTTTTTTTTAATTTGGATAGAAGTAAAAGTCATATATAAGGCGAATAGGGTAACTGGAATCTTCCTTATAGCTAAAACTTAACTTTCAGTGACAAGATGCATTATCGAGATGCAGTACCCAATTGTTCAGAATGTCTGGGTGTATTTGGCTGATCCTTTTTCAAAAAGTTACATATGGCGATAGATCCGGGGAATAATGTAACTGAAATCTTCCTTATAGCTAAATAGATTGTCATAAGGGGATGCAGTATCCAATTATACGCGATGTCTGGGTGCATTCTGCTGATGAGTGTCATGCAAAAAAAAGTAAAATTGTCATGAATTTTTAAGAAAAATATTGAAATATTTTATATTTGACATGCTAACAAATGAATGATCTAAACTTCTCGCTGCGCTCGTCGTGCTTGTGACAAAATAGTGTCTTAAAAAACTTGTATAATGTATAACTATTTTTATTGTTAATATATGTTTGTTTTAAAACATACTTTACTCGTAATATTATCAATAATAAGCGTACTTATCGTGTAGAACTAATTCCAATTATTTTGAATATTAATAAATTATAACGCAATAGTAAAAAATGTTTAATCCCAGTAATAGAACATTATAAGCACAACACGCCACTTAGTGTGAATTGATGTATAATGACGTTATTCTGGGGAGGTATCGTTAATAAACTCAACATGGAACAGATGAGGTCGGAAATAAATGCAGTGTAATTTTTCACTTTCCTCAACTCGTCGATTACAATCTATTTTTCTTCTTTCAAATAAAAAAAAAACAGGAATAACGATTGCCGACAGCTAGTGAAATTCCCCCGGGAATCAAAATTTCTGAGCGCACATGAATAGAAAGCAGTTGTATTTTGTGGAAAAAATATGTACGGCTAATGTACAAATTGATGTGTTTTGTAGGGTGTCTCACAAACAATAGGAAATTGTTTTGATCTATCTCCATACACTACCCGACTGAATTGTTGAGGAAAAAATATACATATAGAAATTCGTTTCTCACATTCAGATATTTTTTTACGAAAATTTTGAATGCATTCATAGCGAACGTTAGCGGTACGAATATTTCTCCCTGTTACTATGACGAATGATCTGAATGATTTCAGTTTTCTACTTATAAAAAACGAAAAAGAAAGTAATTTCAAGAAAATTGGTGAAAATGAGGTAAAAATAGTTGAAAATACTAAGGATGATAAAGAATTCTAGATGAAATTTAACTACTGTTCATATTTCTGGAACGGATGACTTGGTTTATTTTGTCACTTAAGCTACACTAAAAAAAACAATATTGGTTAGTAAATGTGGGCATACGTTTTTTTAAGCTTGCCCCTCTTTTCTGAAGTATAGAATCAACTACTTTATCTTATGTTGCTTTGTGTTACCATCGTTTTACTTTTTTATCTTTGTCTATTCTGGGCTCACATACTCTATTCACTGGTCTTGAATTTTATGCTCTCTGTAAATGGTCCCGTCAACTTAAGCTTCTTCGCTCAATGAACTTCATAAGTTCCATAATAGACAGATCTTGCCGTATTTGGACATTTGTTAACCTATCCTTTCTTATCTTTCCAGTCACATGCTCAAGATACTTTCTGTTAATTGTTAATATTGGTTTCTGTATTACTTTATGAACATTTAGCTTTGTCCTTCTTAGGACTTCATTCTACATGGCTTTTCTGATTCTTTCAGTAATATTTGTCTGTCCCTAGTTATTTAAATGTGCTCATCGTTTCAATCCTCTTATTTCTATATTCATAATTTGTTATTTGAGTACCATAATTACCGTCTTTTTCATATTTATTTTCATATAATATAGTGTTAACATTGTTAAGAAGGATATATTGCTTATTTCAATATTCTTTCCTCTATAGCGTAAAAAATGTCATTTTGTTCCACCATAATCCAGTTCATGGTCAAACGTATTCTCTCCGATATTCAGGTGACTTTAAAGACATTTTATTACGACCAAATAGCATAGAAAACCAGGTGATTTGCACTCGGAGAGAAAGAGAGTGACCTTCTATGAATGAGCTAACCGGCCACCGCTAAATTACATCCCATGAATAAATGAAGCCATTGTTCTACCGACAGAACGTTTTATGGAGTTACTTTTATTTTTCATACGGTCCCTTTCGCATGACCTGTTGCCCGCATCGACCTTTTCAGGGGCTTGATGTCATTTTGACGACAAATTGGATGCCAACAATTAACCGCAAGGACAATAAGAAATGTTATAATTGCAATGATGGGATCTATTCACCGAGCGAGCTCAAAATTGCTAGTTGGAGTCAAATGACTGTTCAAGTCTCTATATAAGAGGTGAAAAAACTGAATGGCAAAATGATCACTTTATATGAATTGTGTTCATTATTTATGTGATTATGATTTTCTACTAATGTTAACTTCAAGTATACGATACTGCTATTATTATTGTAGAAATATATATTGGATATAGTAGAATTTGGATAGAATATTCCACGTAAAAAGCTGATAAATACATGCCTATGTGATACTTGAAAACGCAATGACAGTGGATTTCTACAAATGAATCAGTTCGAAGTGAAACGAAGTTGGGTTTATATTCCAAGAAGTCGCTTCAGTGTATTTGGTAGAATATACATGGAATTCTTCATTTTGAAATACTAATACCTGGTTAAACTCTTAGTGCAAATCTTTATTATGAGCAATCTTCTTTTGACAAGTATTCAACTATTAGAAACAAACATATTCTGGATCACGGAAAATGAACACTAGTTAGCAAAATGTTTTTTTAAAACCAAGCTGATTACATCATTGATTAAAAATACAAACTCCTGACGAAACTAATTTAATTTCAGCTTTTTTTGTATCATAAAATCCAGTACATAAAGATATGAAAGGAATATCTGATAGTCGGATCTTCTAAAACGAATTTTTCATTAATCTTATTTGAAATATAATGCAATAAAAATATATTTCCGCCTTCTGCCACATATGCTTTCAAATATTAGCTCTATCGCTTCAAATCGACACTTGGATATGTGATTGAATTATTGTCGTTACAAGATTTTCAGTGTCTCATTGATGATCCATTAAAAAATTTTCCATGATTATACAAATTTCATACAAATCGCATTTGTCGTTACCCAGAAATATACTGAGACTCGCAAAAATGACAAACTGCTTATGAGGAATATTCAACGCGTTTTTATTAATCGCTTCCAATCTTTAACTGGCTTGAATTTTCAACCAACTTGAAAAATTCACACGATAACATCACGATTTTCGCAGAGGCTGCATCCCAATGCGAGGGTTTCAGATTTGTCAGCAAAATTATAATTAGAACAGGATCGTACCACAAAATACAGATTTTTAGGGGAATGGATGGAATATAAATGAAACAGCTTGGACGTGTTCATTTGAAATCCTAACTGATCGTATTGGTTCAACTATTTGGAATTTGTTATAATCATTATTATTAAAAAGAAAATGCAGAATTTTGGAATTCAATTTCTCTATGACTGATGATGAGACAGAGGGGAGCAAATTTCGAGCAGTTTTGGATACACTGCAGCTTACATATTCATGCTTTTGACAGAACTAACTAAATGTATATTCATAACCTTCGTATGAAAAAATAATCTCAGAATTTTGAAATTTAAATCAGTTTTCTCATATGTAAATTCCTCCATTTTCTTCGAACTGGATCTTTAACCAATTTATCAACAAAATTTCTTGACTTAATCTGTATAAGAGTGATGCAAAGAAAATGTTTTTGTTCCACATCGGTTAATTTGTTATGAAAACACGTCAAAGTCAAGTCAAAATTTGAATTGTATATTTTGTAGCATAACATTTTTTGTTAGAAATAAATGTTCTCCAAAAAGCTCACAGAAATTTATCATTAGAAATGTCTCAAAGAGACACCTCCCAAGGGTATTTAACTTTTTTTAATATTCTCCGGAGTCTTAGTACATATTTCGGTGAACATTACTATAAGTATTGATAATGTTTATTATCAAATGTTCAGTTGAGATAGAGTCATTTTCCTGAATCTATCAATAAAAATGACACCTTCCGAATCATTTCAGTAGAGCAATCATTTTTTATGTAGGTGTAGGTGCAGGTGAAATTTGTTGAAGAATTTAATTGTGTTTCATGTTTAGCCAGAAAGTCAAAATTTTTTGTTAACTAATCTAATCGTTTATGGCGAATTGCCTCACGACGACGCCTCAAAATAGCTAAGTATTTTTCCTTATTCCCGTTTGACCCTCTGGAAAGAATTTATGGTGAAGCACACCAGAGTAATTGAAAAAAACGATGAGTACCAACTTGAATTTCGAAAATTTTTTACGGCCCCGTTTTCGAAACGAAGTTAATTTGATTGCTGGCAAGTTTCGACTCATATTAATAAGCGTCTAGTCACCAGTAATGTATTATGTTTTGATAAATGTAGAGTCCTCAAGTAATTTGTTAAGCGACTTTGTTCACCACAAGTTTCAGATATTTTAGTAAGAGTTTAGAATTGGCACGGTTTACACCCAAAACATTAAGAAAATATGTTGAGTCGATCTAGAAGTCTCTGCCGTTTCTTAGCAAGTATCAAGTCAATATATTCACTCAAATGAAGGATGAATTAGTCAGTGTGTATGGAGAGTCTGCACCTACTTCTGAGACTCTAAAATTTTGAGCAGCTGAATTCAAACTTGGCTATATCAAGTGGACTGACGACGATTGTTCGAGGCAGCCAAGATCCACGACAAACAACGATATCATCGAGAGGGTTCCTCAAATGATTGAAGAGATTGAAGAAGAATTATGCCGCCTTTGTTAAGTTTGGACCGAAAGCGCATTCGAATAAACTTTATCCAGGAAGTAGATCATGTCGAATTTTCTGCGTTATTGTATAACTGTCGGTGGAACCTGGATATAACACTACTCTTTTAAAATGAAAAAATAGTCAAGAAAATTGATTTCACAGAACGAACCTGTTGTGAAAAAGGTAAAGAGGGTTTGAAGTGATGACCGTTTTTGGAAACAAATGGAACAATAATAGGAGAATATTACGCATAATTGCTTGATAAGGTAAGGGAAGTAAGTACTTTTCGATTAGATTGAGGCAAATTCCCACACGTCGGTTATCTCCGTGGCTAGAATGCACGAATATTATTTTGAGTTATCAAAAGTGACTTTTTTCTGCTTCCTTACTTGAAAGTTTAAGAAGGTTAGAGCAATGCTGGGAAAAGTGCGAAGAAGACTTAGAAGGAAACAATGTTAAAAATAAACATGATTATGAAAACGAGTGTTGTATTTTTTTGTTAGGCAGGAATTATTTGAGAAAAACCTTGTATAGATTTGAAAATATATGTATAATTCATCCTGCCAGACTACTGCATTGTAATAGAATCCTCGCTTAATAACCACCCCTCAATTTCTCCTTTTAGTAGCGTGTGGAGCTTTTACCTCAAAACAAGTTAAATTTCAATTTCCCAGACAGTCGAATTGATCACCAGACCGAACTATGCGCGAATCATTAATTACAAGGTGGCGTAATTTGCCCTTTTGTGCCCCGAGAAGGGCTGCACATACGCCCCTAATACGTTGTTTATTTAACACCGATAAATGGCTCTGGCTCATTATATAACAAACGGATGATTCACTTCGACTGACCAAACTGTTGACGATATTGCTAGGTACTGCATCGATTTTTAAATTCGAGTCGCTTATGTTAAAACTAATTAATAAACAGTTGGTATCATTTTAATATCCAGTTTGCGAATAATTTGAATATATTTGTGTTCAAGAGACTTTTTCCAATAATGTCCAGCAACTGAAACATGCTCCTAATATTTTTATGTTCGTTCATATATCCTGAATATATATGCATACTGAAGATATTTTTCAAATCAAAATGTGGGATATTTTATTATGATATAGGTATCTCGAAGAAGGTCTTCATATCTTTTGGATGTTTTTATATTGAGCATATAAAATCTAACAGTCATTTCATGTCATATATTTTCCATTTGATTAAAGTTGTCGGGGACAGTGTTATAATTAATTTTTCCAGTCAATTTTTTCTAAATCACTAATTTATCACCTTACTATTGTATATTGTATTGTATGTCAAATGTGTATTACATTTCTCAAAAATAGTTTAACAAGGAATTTATAATTTTTCGTTGTTTATTCTAATTAGATTTCCAACGGTTCTCATCTGTAGGTACCACCGCTTTCGCCATTTTTCATAATTCGGACTATAAATATGTACTATATCCATTGGAGATACTCTATGCCGACAGCTGATCTATTAATCTCACTCCTAACAGAAAGTTCACGATGTAGAATGGCTCTAGATGCCGAAAATATCAATTTTCTATTTTGTACGCCCCGAGAGTCTGCACATTGGATCCTCTGTTAAACCTAGTGTCTACAGGTGTCCATCGAGGCTGGAATTTCCTGACAAGTTTAGTATTCGTAAGCTGTTACCATTTAAATTGATACATTAATAACATCTTCCATGATTACAAATTTCCAGAAATATTTTTTCCTGTCTCATTTTCTCTAGATTTGCCCAGTAAATAATGTTTTTTTAACAACTTCTCTGGAGTTTTCTTTATTTTACTTTAGCTACCGATTTCACAGGAAATTCCAGATACTACGAAGGGTTTATCTGTCCCTACTGAAGCGAGTCTGTCTTTTATTACTTTAGTGTATCCCGGAAACATTTATTTTTTTCCTAGCTATTCCATTTTATCTGATCCACAAAGTAACTGGATTGAAACAAACAAAATAATAATCTCTTCTTGGCGATAACCACATTTCAAGTTGAGCTACACACATTTTTCAATTGCATGAAAATATCTTAATTGGTCAAAATCTAAGAATTTTGGTTCTAGATTTTTTTTAATTCTTATCTTATTTCTATTGATTAGTCTTGTCTTGAATTTGGAGTCGAAAATATCCCTTTAAATTCTAAGAACTATGTATTATTTAATTTTCAAATTTCACTTAAATATTCAGTGAACAAGATAAACCTTCCATGGATCATTGAGAAGTTAATTTTTGTCATTTGTTTGTTCTTTAAGGAATTCTATTCCAAAGATCCATAGATTTCATACAAATTTGAAACATTGTAGACAATGTGATTGATAATACCACTACATGTTCTAGGTTTGTCCCAGATTCAGCAAAAATTCTTAATTATTCATTATTATGTCAACATTGGGTTGCTACTACCAAATTACCAAATCCACTGCATGAAATACACTCAACCAACTTCTCCAATTGAAAGCACGTGACTCCGTTTTATACCACTCAATATCCCTTGCTCAGGATTCTATCGCGTCGATTTAATCCTTAGATTTTGAGTAGCGTTCAAATCGACGTGTTTCGGAGTAAAAACCCACGATTCTGCTGGTATATGAACTGTTTGATCAATGAACTCCTTTTTGAATGTGAATTCTCTACTTATGACATGTTGTCCCTATGCTATCAAACTTTTTTGGATAAAATAGGAGTGAACTTCAATATCTAGAAGATATTCAAAGATCGGGATGATATACATGAATGAAATACACGCTTTAAGATCAAAAATCATTTTGTTTTGTGAGATTATTTCATTATTAAAGTCTCTCTTTGCCAATCCATATTTTCAAGACTGGATACAAGAAATGGTCATCGGATATAAATCCGCAGAATGAAGCTGATAAGTAAACGGTTCGTTGCCTAATCTATCAATGTTGGAAAATTATTCAGTATGATGCCTATGGGAACCATATTATAATTTTATACTCAATCAATACCAAAACGTAACTTTCTCAATTATTTTCAATTTCTTATTCTTAATATTGGCGTGGAATTTTAATGATATATAATGACCGGCCCTCGTATATTTCCAAATCGATTCAAAATGATATCGTTGCAAGAAGTTATTGAACACTAAATTGATTCTAATAGAATTTATATATCGAAATTATTCATTCATCTGACATGAAAATAAACGTTAGGAATCTTTTTGTAGTAAATTTCATTCTAATGCTGTTTATATTGAGTTGAACTCAACAAAACACAATAGCCCAGTTTAGCAATAAACCCACGTATCTACTCTCGGCAACTATTCAAAGAAAACCTATAAATTTTCGTATACCCCCTTTTTACCCCCGGGAATCTTTCATGTACATTTAAAATTGCAGCTCTGAATCATTGGAAATCCCTTCATTTGTGGAAAAAAGCGCGAGAAGTGCTGAACGTGGCGGCACAATATCTTTGGTAGTGACTGCGTGACCGGAATCCGTAATTCTTATATTCATCCTATGGCAAACAAGCTAAGCAATAACACGGTGGTCAACCCAAATCGTAACCGAAACGATATAATGATATCTACGTCGCCAGAGAACGATATAAAATATGCTACTGGTGAAGAATACAAATGGTTCTTTGTATATCATTCAAGAAGTTCGAAAATTGTATTGGTTTGTCCACATTCCATTCCACAGAACTGTATAAATGTAAATATGATAAATAGGTCGTGCTTTTTAAAGAAAATGAGCAATAAGATTGATGATTTGATCATTTTATATAAGCTCACTATAATATTATCACTTCATATTCTTTATCTACGACTGTTGTATAATGTACCCATTATATGTCTGTTCTCTTGACATTAATAATACCAATTATTCACGGTAGTGATCAATGAATCCATTTATAACTGCTGTCAGATACCTCCTTGATTTAGTTGTATCAAATTATTTGGATACACAAATTTCAATCAATTCGGAAAATTTTATCATGTATACTTAATATTGAAAAGACCAGATTCGAATACGGGACCTGGAGGGCACGGAGCATCTTCACTGAGCCATTAGCGACTTGGTATTCTCCAGTTGTATATCTATTTCTTAACATACCATGTTTTCCTGAACAATTTATGAATATGAGCACCTTTTCAAACAAAATAAATTTAATCGAACCTATGAAGATAATTTTTTGGAAGTCTTGTTACGGCCATTACTTGTGTTTTTTTTACATTTATTTTCATGACCAGTTGATCTCCCACTTTGTTGATTAAGGGTTGAAGGGCTTCTGGATTGTCTGCAATGATAACCGTGTCATCTGCATAACGTATGTTGTTTAATGTCCTGCCGTTAATTTTTATCCTATCCATTTCACTACTCGCATATAATGAGCCATTATTCACTCAATGATTCAATTCACTTGCTAATAAACTTCACCTCGAGAATATCAACTAATAAAATACTATTTCGTATCACTTTTTCCAAATTATTTTGTGTGATATATTTATCACATTATTTTCTCGGGAGGAATTCATCAATACTAATATTTCTCATTTATAAATATAATCCCAGCAATGAAAATTATATTTTGTTCAGCCAGTTTATCTGGCAATCGCTTTTCCATGAAAGTAACGTTTTCCGGTAGTGGTGGAGGTTCACATTACATCAGGGTAGATAACAATACGTATAAATCCATAACTGTAACGATCTCGTCCGGCAGATTTCAATGCCCCATTTCCCTCATATTGAATTTTTCACTAAATCTAGCGTCGTTTCATCGTTACTGGTCATTATATTGATGGAAATAACTATCTTACTAATGCGCTCCTTCGGAAAATTTATAGCGTTCGTTGACTAAGTGATAAATTACGACAAACCAATAATTTTGATATTGATTCCAAAATGATTCACAATGGAAAAAATTACCACTGTTTTCTTCAAAATTCATACTAGGACATTGCGAGGGCTGCTACTCATGTTTTGTGATATACAAACAAAAACACATATTGGATATGCCTTTATTGTCACTACGAAGTCAGACTAGAAAAAGAATACCCAGATACCATTGATATCATCACAAAAGTGAGATATGGAGTTGTCCCTCCTTCTGTTCATCATTGCTCTAGAAAAAGCTTTAAAAGCAACTGACGCAATTCCAAGAGGAGCAAATATTGGAGGGAAAATAAATATCTTAGCTTTGCTGATGATGTGCGGACAGTAAGAGTGACGAAGAAGCATCAAAAGTAAGATTGGAGGTAAATGAATATATGAAAGTGGGAAAAGTTGCAAAGCCCAATCATTCAACGCTGGACGTGATGGGATACAGCTTTGAAATTACTGAAGAATTTAAGTACCTAGGATTTACTTTGAAGAGCAACAATAAAATAGAAGAAGAAATACAGAAGAGGGTATACGCAGTAGATGTTTTTGAAGCCTATTGGACATTACGTAAAAGTAAACTGCTGCCAAAAAATTCGAAAATAAGAATATATACAGTCATAATAGAGCCAGTTTTATTGTATGAAGCTGAGATGTATACACTAACAAAACACACCCGGAAGAAGTTAATAACATTAGAAAATAGAATATTAAGGATGATATCTAGGCCAGTTTTCAAAGGAGAAGTATAGAGAATACTGAAAAACAGAGAGAGATCTGTACAGATGACCATGGAAAGCCGCTTGTTTTCATTGAGAAAATATTGGTGAAAAGATTTAATTTCAGAATTGTTCGACGACTCTTCCCAGTCCCTCAAATATGTTGAGCAATTATTCGAGAAAAACAGAAATAAAACAACTCACAAAACCAATTAGCTTTGTTTCTAGAACAGTGACAGAAATAGAGGACTCTAATTTGTCATTAAACCGAAGTGTGAAACAATTTGAGATAGCTTTTAAAAATGTTGCAATTGTGAAATGGGAGGCATTATGTTTCGAAAATTCAGAAATCTAATTATGATTCAAATTTTTAAGAGGGAGAATGTTGAATCCATTCATTTGTATCCTGGAATCATCAACAATTTTCCAAAAGCCTCCACTGCATCAGTTTATATGGAAAGAAGTTTTTCCCTTCATAAAATTATTATAACATTAAGTGGTTTACTGCTTTTATTTCTAACCAATGTTGTGACACAATTTGAAATTTGATTATATATGCAGCAAGTTTAATCAAAATAACAAAATGATGATAGTTTCCTAACTTTCTCGCAGTAATATGCAAGGTTAATGGTTGTTCAAACTTCACAATTAATTTTACTAATACAACAAACAAGAAGTGTTCTTTATCGATACTTATATCTAACTCTTGTTTGATATGTTCGTCAAGTATAATTTTCAACTTGTAGTAATATGTAGTAACTCGATTAATTATTTTGATTGAGCTGTTCAAATACTATAAACTGTCAAATATTTTAAATAAAGTTTATATTCGATAAATTGATTATTCATTTCCCATTCTGATCCCTCTATCATGCAACGATCATTATTAAATATATCTGTCAATGACAGTTGTACGTGAATTCCACCTACTTCTCTAAAAGAAAATCCAGCGTCAATCAAATATGAATTTCAAATTGACCGACAAGTTGGTATCCGGTATTTTCTGACTACCTGTCACCACCAAAAATTTCTACTGAATAAGTGGTTTGTTAATATGTCGATATATTCTAATTGTTTCACGTGCTTCGGTGATATGTTTAGTGTTCATGATAATAGATTTAATTGTTAAACCTGTCATACACATTTTGCGGTTAATTAATTTTCATAATAGGTACAAGTGACGGGAGTTTGATCGATTATTTTTAAAACATCAAAAACGAGTTCAGGTTTTGATAGCACGCTGTTCATTGAACTTATAGAATAAATGGATAACATGGAAGGTAGGTTAATACTTGTTCGAAATATTCCACCTTGTATAATACATTTCAATTTTTGGCGAAAACGAATTAATTTTTCTGTTCAAACATATACATTTTATAAAGACTATTGGTAAAAATGTTTTCTAGTTGAAATGTCATTTCTCTCAATATTTAAAGTTCATTTTGATTTGCAAACATTAATTTTTTTGTTAGCTTATCTTAAGTATAGCTCACAGTTTATCTTGTTTCTAATTATTCAAAAAAAAAGCTCTAGAAATATTTATATATATCATTTCTAGACCATACATGACCCAAAACATAATGATCATTTATCGAATACATAATTCCCACGAATAATATTTTATTCTGAAAAAATCTTCGATAATCTCAATGCTTTATAGTCATTGAGTAAATGATTTAGAGCATAAATATCTCCATTACGATCCCCTCTTACTACCGAAAGGTAATAAGCAGTGAAAAATATAAAAGAAAGTTCTTATTAACTGCATCTTCAAAAAAACATAGCAAATACCAAGCAGTTATAACGTAAAAACAACAAAATATCATCCGAAATAAGCTACTAAAAGTTTTGTTACAGATGCTGGACAAAATCTTGAAATTGGTTTATTGCAAGGAGTCCTAACTTCAACTTATACCTAATCTTGTGAAAACATTTCAATTATTATCAACTCCAGTTACCATTAGTGTTTGAATCAGTGTTTTCCAACGTGGGACCCACGCTCCACAGGGAGGTAATTTGATTATTAAGAGAGGTAATTTGAAAATGGAGTGGACATTAGTACAACCCTTTCGCTCAAGGTCATTTAAATGAAATCCTAGATTTCTGTGCCAAATTTAATTATCAGATATAATCTGGCTTGATGAGATCAAAAAATCAAATGGGTGTTTAGCGTCGTCAAGTAAACGGAAAACCTTGGATTTCTTGTTATGATTTGAGAGTACTTGATTTTATCTCTTTCTCTCGATGACTAGAAAGTTTGTAGTAGCTGCAACTACTACTACATTGAGGGTTAAAATTGCAAAAATGCACATAAATTAGTGAATAGTGTAGTTAAAGTGAGACCCAAAGTTATTGTAATGATATGAAGTGTTTGGTTGAGTGAGAAGAAGTGAGAAGAAAATAAACCATTTCTTATCTATTAACACTTTAGGGTCACTGAAATATTTTTGTTCAATCCGTTTGACATATTCCTAGTGCAAATATGGAATAAATTATACTATAGATTGTTCAGTTTTCCTAAAATTATAACTTTTTATCTGATAATAAATTTTAAACAAAATAATTAGTGGAATAATGATTATTTTAGTTACCATAAAATTGATTTCATTTTTAATTTCGCCGTCAAAGTAAAATCCTATGAATTCACGCGGCTATTAAACGAAGAAGCTGAGTAAACAACGATACCATCAGTCCACAGATTAGAGATATGAATAATTTCCAAACAATTAATGTGAAGCGGTAGTTAGTGAAAGCCCTTCAAGCTCCCTCTAAAAGCTGCTTCGTCGCTGCTATATTGTTTCTACCGCCTCTATTCACAGTTTGCTTCGATATGCATGTGATACACCCTCTCTACTTTTATGCAAATTTGTTCTCATAGATTGCAATCTTTTTTTAGAGCCAAAAACACCGAAAGTTTCTTTTTGTGAGTTAATAAGATACGAGAAAGTACACCTCCTAATTCCAGTGTTTGGTAAAGTCTCTTAGTAGTTGATGCAGAGTTAACAGTGTTATTTTTTCAAACTAACTGTTGAAAAATAAGCATATTATTATATTAGTTTTCAGGCGCTACTTTTCATACAAAGGGGAACAAATTATGCTCATAGAGCGAGTTGTTTATATTTTAGTTTGAAGTTTTTGAGCAGCAAACACGTGTTTACGTTCGTCAGTATTCAACTTACTTGATAGTTATCCTCGTGAAAAACAGATGATATCGAGAGTACCAACTAAACTATCAATTCTGCCATTTCTATCTCACTCCCACATTCTCAGAATAGAATCAAGATCATATGGTATTATATTCGGTTATACAAAATAAGTGTTCAATATCAAATGAAGAATGATTGCTTCATCAAGAGATTATAATCGTTTTCTATAGCGTAGCAGCCATTAGTTAGTTTGGGAATACCTAAACAAGATGATAACATTAGTCTTGTAGGAGCATTACCACTTCACTCTACACCTAAAGACGCTAGGTTTTGTAGAGGATCCACATTCTATTGAAATGCGAGAAACTACGGAACCCAAGTGAGAGTTTGAAATGGAAAATGGAGATTTATGACAGCTGAAGCCATGTCACACCTCGAACTTTTAGAAAATATTGATATTCATAGATAAGGCATCCCAATCCATATTTCTGTTCTTTCTATTGTGTTGAAGGCTGCTCTGATATTAATTAATAATCAATTGTCTTTTCTAAATAAATCTCTCAGTATAAATATACTATCATTGTTTTCTTTTGTAGAATAATTGTTTTTAATAGTAAAGAAAGTGGATAATTTTTATGCACTTTTGGTACTACTTTAGACATTTATCTTGTAAAGATATATCATGCATCACTTTTATTTCAAGATTGTTCAGAAAAAAATTGTTCACTCAATAATCGATTACGGATATTAAATTTTTATACTGAATCATATCCATCCGCATCGGCTTATTGTCAAGTTGTGAATCATGCTAATGAGAATAGTTGAAATGCATTTCAATTATGCAAGCTTATTAGTTTAGCATAAATTCCAGTACGCGATATTCAATTTCGAGTTTGGTTTACCTCATTTATGCATTTATGTTTATTATAAATGCAACTCAGCTGTTGGTAATAATACAGGCAGGATCAGTTCCGTGCCACATAATCAAAATAACGTCTTTTGGTTTACATATAATTGCTATAGTTAATTTGAAAATGCTGTATCACTCAACAGTTGCTCCATTTCAATTGCAAGGTTCAAAATCTGCATGATCCAATTTTTTTAATAACTTGCTAGTGTAGTATTAATTTGATGTAGAAATTGAGTTACGGAAGCGTTCGTAATCACTGGAAGAAGACAAACACTAGCGATAAACGTTTTGTACGTTTTTGAACTCGATAATCTTATGCGTAGGCATTGTGTGGATTCGTACTTTGGAGAGCGGTCAACAATAATTTCGAACAACAGTGTACTATCAAGTTTTGTTCCAGGTGTGTTAGAAACGAAGACTCGAATAGTGAAATTTTGTTCGTTGTTTTCTTCAACATAATGAAAATACAAACGGTAAATCTGGAGTTCTCGAAATATTGTAAACTAGGCTGAGAACACCCTTGCAATGGATAATTTGTCTAGTACAAGCAAATGAGGTACATGATTTCAATATCATGATGGACAGACTAGGGGTCCTAGAGGATTTTCTGGTCTAATAGGCAAACAGCCTGAAAACTGCAAATAAAATAATAATTGAATTGAATTTGCCAGAAATTAATTGGGAAGACTAAAGTGCTGACCAGTAGTAATTATTTGGAATTTGTCAAGGAGTATTTTTCGAAAAATAAACAATAAAAATCAGGAAAGTTGCTTGTTAACGACAGCGAATAGAATTTCATGTTTATATGTCTCGTGTAAAACTCATCTGAGGAAACAAATTAGAGAACTTGTGCTTAGGTGGATAGATCGATATTTAATGAAAGTGTTAGGTGTCTCCAAGCATCTTCGCTCAATTTACATGCATCCGAATACAAAGATATACAATCGGAAATGCTTATTCACAACCCAGAGCTTATAATTGGATATAAAATTGAAAATAAATTGTATGCTTGTATGATATTCAAACTCAAAGAAACTTTATTTCACACTTATGTTGAAAATATAGATGAAATGTCTGATAACTAATTGAATTCTATGAGAAATAGGAAGTTCTATTCTCAATTTTTGTCATTTCCAAATAATAACTTCATAAGAATTTTTTTTAAAAGATTCCATGCACGCCAAAAATGTTCCAGTTTTGAATTCTCTTCAAATAAAGTATAGTTCCTCAAATTATATTTTACATATGAAAAAATTTTTTCTACCAATGCAGAAATAACTTAAAGAGCGTACTCAGATCTTACATCATGTTCTGTATTGAGGACTCCAACATATCATCAGTAAAACATTCTGGTGTGATGATTTGAAATAAAAATTTCCCGTTTAAAAAGTATCATCAACTATTCCATTGTTTATGTTTGCTGTTCCTGAATAAAAGCACATTTTTAAAAACAAGGCTGTCTCGGAACCGCACACATACACACTATACAAACCCCTGAAGTGCCATTTCATTAAAAACACTTCAAGTGCCTCATTTGCGGGTGGCAAGAATCGTAAAAGAGAGGGTATACCGCTATAAAACTTAATGGCAGCCATTGTTTGCTATTTTTTTCTATCAAGATTTTTCTTTATCCGTCTAGATGAATGTTTCCCCTTTAGGCGTTTACCGGCAAAACAAATAGGTGAAACTCCGTGGCATTCACGTCGATATCTCTTTGTATTTCTCCTTTTTTTCCTTAGAGAGTTTGGTGAAAACGGTAGCAATAACTGGATATACAAAAGGACTAGAAATAGCGAATTTAGATAGAGATATTTGCATAGTAACCTTTATATATCTAGATATACTTCCAGATAATAGCTGTTGATGTGAAAATCTGTATGGATAGAATGCTGCACTTTAGTTTAATGGTACTCCAGTGCTCATAAGATTGGTTTTCAAGAAAGATTCAAGTTTTACATTTTTCAAATGAAATATTTTCTGAAATTTCTTAGCTCCGCTTAGCAGGTATTGTCGGTTGTAAATTTCCAGGTAGATGATTATATGATTCATAGAAAAATTTGCCACATTTGATAAGCAATTATATGCTTGCCAAGGTGGTTTGATCTCTTTTTTGGCAGGTCAAATAATGTGTATTACGATATTAACTACATTTTGAAGTTGATCAAAAAGACAGAAAATATCTTAAAATTGTAATTATTTGTTTGGAGTTAACTTCAAGCTTAGAAATAACAGAAGCAATTGGATCTTTAACGCCTTTGTATACAGTGAAATGCGTTTGGAAGCAGTTTTTGGCGGGAATTTGGAACATAACACAATCCCAGAAACATACGTACAGTTGATAAAAAGAAAGCTGCAATCTCTACCAGAGGAAAAAATCCAGTTCCGAAGTAATAAAATCTGTAGTGATTCGCAACATTGTAGGAAGGTTACCGAATTGCTTAAAAAAAGTTCTACTAAATATTGAATACGACATACTTTTCTCCAAAACTTCACAAAGCAGAAAAAGCCCTAGCGTTGCATCCAAATAGTAAATATCAAACGAAGAATGTCAATAAAAGTGTCCAGTGCGTCTGCTACAGAATAGGTTAAGCACAAAAACATTGAATATACAAACAAATCTATTGTGATCCATTGCAAATCGAGATTGAGGAAATTGTCCAATGAGTATTGGGATTAATATGAAGGAGATAAAAACAATCAATTCGAAAATCTGAAGCTAATTTATAAAATTGAAAATAACCAGTAATTTTCCAACGCAATAATAAGTTATGAACATCATCTTATCATCGTTGTAAACATGAGATAAAAAAGTTACCGTGTCTATCTATATAGTTCATCGACAGATAACAATGTAAAATATCATTCATAATGATTGTACCTCCAATTATCATATAATCGTTGGAGCAATCGAAAATGATTGTAAGTTTTCACTCGTAAGTTGACTTAATTCGTATCGCGGGCTACTCGTATTACCTCGAGATGGTTCCGTTACTCATAAAATAATCGATCATTTTCGAAGCCCTTGTCTTATTACATCTAATTATATAATTGATGATTGAACTGCCCAATAGAAATCACGAACTGATGATAGTTATAACGTTTAAATAAGCGTTTCTACGCTTGGTGACGTGGTTTAATCACTTTGATGGGTCCAACAATGTATGTCACTCAGAGAACATTCTAAAATAGCTATGAATCGCTTCGGATTAGCTTCAAGTTCGGAAATAAGCTGAGCAATTGGATTATCTATTATATAATTATTTTATTTTTTTCCACTCGTAATAGAGACTCTCACTCAAGTATTGTGGTTTATCAAAATTCCACTTTTACCTCATTTTAGAATAGAAAATTTTTAACAATGCTAGTAATTTTCCACGAATAACCTTTGGAAAACATTGAATTTAATCCAAAACTGTTAGAATGAACAAAGAGTTAGTGAAAAGTTACACCAAATATTGTGAGAAATAATAATCATATTTTGGAAAAAAAAACGCTTGGCAAACTTTGAAGTATAAGAAAATAGAAGTAAGTGCATATCAAATTGAGAAATTATGAAAAAATTATATTGAAAGCAGAAAAAAGAAAAATCCGTGGAACACCAAGTGGAGTGAATCTAGAAGTTTCAAATTAGTGAAGAGATGTTAGGAAGCTCTCAAGAAGTACTTCTAATAACAGAAGCTCACTCAAGCATGTAATTCTCAAACTTCACAACCAATACAAAGATAACTGATACACCCAAAATCGTGTTAACAGCATCTATGTAATCTCCAAAATCAATCTTAAAGACTTTTCATACACGATGGATATGCCAACGAGCTCTACCATTTTAAAAGTACGTCCATTTTCATATTAGGCCGTTTCTGGAACAGTAACATCACTCAAAGCTTAAGAAATCACCTCGAAATCCAAAAAAATCTCAAGTAAATTCACGAGGAAAGCTATGGATGTACATAATGACATCATACAGAAAAAACATTGATCAAATGTTTCGAAAGATACTAAATTTATGTATAAGATCGATTAATCTCCTCGGTAATAATACAAGAAAGAAGTTATATTCCTGCTAAATAGAATATCCAACTGAATAGAAGAAAAGTAAGTGTTTCTTAAAACAAGCATCAACAACTTTCTTTGCAGGACTTTGAGCATCTTTAAGATGCACTATCAGAGCAATGATCTATCAACAACAATGTAGCACATTTGTGAAGAAAATAATATGAGATATATCTAGAGAAATGTAAATACAAGCCACTTTCACCAACGTAGCTGTAAAAAACCTCACAATGGTAACAACCACGCTTTACATCGCAGTGTTAACCTCACTTTTGCGGTATTAACACTTAATGAACTCCTCCTAAATTTTCTGTCAATCCTCTAATATATTTGATTAAATCTGATATCGTGATTGAAATATTTCAATTATGTCCACATAAATATTACTCATTTCGTTATTATATCGTTTTTATGAAATTCGCAATTAATTTTTCCAAATTTCTGAGCATCGATAAGTGATAATATAAGAAACTAATTTTTGTAGTATTGCTTCTAGCCTAGAAGTTTTTTTACTTACTTTGAACAATCAAAGAGCCTTTTAAAGAGAATAAACTTAATTCTTATTCTCTTTCCTCACCTTTCTAGTTAATCTCTCAACCACTTCGACTATCCTGAAAAATAAACAACCTCAATACAATCCAATTCGTCCGTTGAATGTAGATGAGAGTTCCCAAAAGTTTTTAATGGCTCTTTCCCCCTCCCAAAAAAAACGATAGAAACTTGTTTATAAACTTTTGTAATTCGTGGAAGGAAAGAAACTTCACCTAATCATTGAAGTAACAAAATGTTTGTGATTAAATGGATTTCAGTGAACAGACATTTTCTCATTCAAAAAATACCATTAATATCATGATTTCACAGATAATCTACTAAGCTATCTACTATTTTCCAAATTGGGTTTATGTTGTAAGTAATTTCCAATTTGGCATTGTTGTAGAATCCCATTGCTCTAGCTAGATGACGATCAATGTGCATTTCTGAACATTCATTTTATATCCCATGATTCTACAAAATGAGCAGTCGCTAGTGTTCATCAATTATAACGATTATATTGAACAGTTTTTAGAACACAAAACAGAATAGAAGAAATTGTAAGTATTGAAAATAGTTGTATACAAAAATCGAAGCCAATAGCCATATTTGTAGAAAATGCATCACAATCTGCAGAACATTCTATCATTAAAAATTTTTTTGCAACCGATTGCTAACCAATCAGGTGGAAACATATTCTAATAGAAACAATTTTCAATGCTGCTGATAAATGGATTACTAAAACTGAAGATAATTTTGCAAACTTAATTTAATTTGGATGAAAAAGGAATATGTTTTTAAGCATTACCGAGTATTTAGCGATATCCAAGAATGGCAATCTTAGTGGTTTCAAAAAAAGTTTCTTTATCTTTAACAGTATATTTCTATCATTTGGGATCTTTACTCCTCAATAAATATTATTTTTTAAACTACTCTTTCCAAGCAATCAGCAAAGAATTCATTCGATAGATTGATCGATTTGAAATGAATTCCACCGATCGTTTCAATTAATTACTATACCCTAATAATTCTTAAAGTCATCGTTCACATCGACTTTCAGGAGATTTTGCAAGAAATGTAATAGCTTTCCAATGCTCCATCCAATTTCTATTTTTTACATCGACTACTCGATTTAATCAGAAAGCACGTAGGAAACTCCAAAGGAAAAACATATTTCGTGTAAAAAATCATCACGCAGCGCGATTGTGTTCGGTAATCGAACTAATCTGGCACGAAAACGCACAATCAATCTCTTTTCTTCACTTCAATCCTATCCATAATACTATTGGGGAATCGCCCAGTAAGTTTTGATTAAGAAATGGAGTTTATTTCCTGAATAGGGTCCTCAAATGCCGGAAAATTTCATAAAAAATCGATAAAAAGGTCTTGCTGCTCAATCTTTTCCAAGTTTGAATTGGAATTGATTCGTAATTTACTTCAAGGTGAAGTAATTTATTTTTGACAACTTTTGGGAGAAAATGAATCTATTTTCATTTAACGCCGTTGTTCAATTTGTTGAATGTACTGAAATATTCGATTTCCTGAAATAAATTTGATATTTTCCTCATATTTTTCATCTGAAAATTTAATTTCATCTCATGATTATGGCCTCCGATTTGTCAAGATTCTTCTTATAGTCTAATAAAAACTCAATGAAATTTTGGAACAAAATTGAAATTGGTATTGTTGTATTCCTTCCAGACAACGTGAGTTTATAGATAATTGTTTTTATCTCGAACAAATTTTGATCAATAAAAGGATTTAAATAACAATCACAAGAGTAATTCTATAAAAATGTAAAGTTATTAATTCCCATGTTGAACGGTATGTTCTAATAATCAATTGCAATATGCCCAAAAGTTACTTGTTGTCAACTATTTGAATGAGTGAGACTCCCTTGTACAACCTTTGTTTGCTTTATCCCTTCTCACAGCAAACGACATCATATATTTGGACATAGTATTCATGGAGATTAGGAAAATTTCGGGTGCTTGATCTCGAAATTCCATAAATTAAAAATGAGGAATTGCAAATAGGTTTATGACGATAAATACAAACTTCATATCTCATATCTCCCTATCATTCAAGTTGAACAATGACGAAAGTAATGTTTCATCATGAAGATGAATGTTCACAGAATAAATGACCGAGCGAAAATACACCGAATGGACAAATTGAACAGACACCTACTATTAGTTCAAGCATATTGTGATGTTTTTTTTTTATTTATTTGAATTGTTTTTGAACAGTGGCGTGAATTACTACTTACTGTTGACCAAACTAAACACTAAGGCTTATTACTACATATTTAAACAACATATTAATTCACAAACCGGGATGATATCAGATTATTTACTGACTGATTGCCTTATAATCAAGCACTCATTTATACAAAACGGATTTCTCGATCATTCGGGTCTAGAATGTATCAAACCAATTTTCTGGAAACTGAATCTATAAAAACAGCTACAACATACTGTGAATGAGTAGAGAATATCAAGAAATTGCCGACGTATATAAAAAAGGAAGTTGCCCGACGTATCCACCAATCTTTAGATTCGATTAACATAATAGAACAGGACTGGCTTCAATATCAACAATCTTTCGGAATAGAAGGTCGACAATATAATTTTAAGCAATCTCTGGCTCGAGCCAACATAAAATGTAGGAGAAAATAAGACAGGCTAACTACTATCAAATAATCTTGGTGCGACAGCGGCTCTAACACTACTAAGCGAACATGAAAGGTAAGTTGATATAATTTAATGATGAAATCGAGTACAATGTTGATTTTAAAAACTAGTGCCTTCTGTTAGTAGGTTTAAATGTTTGTTTAACTGTTAAGATAAAATTTTTACTGCTACTAACATCTCATCAGCCTATTGATTCAATTAATGCTTTTTAGCTCATGAATATCGCGTGGATTAAATCACTCAAATTTTATATCAAATAGAATATTTCCTCATATATTAAATTGTCTCACATTTTGATATCAATAAATTGGTAAACAATGCATATTTCACGTTATGAGTACAATTCCTAACGGCTAGTGTCTATCGGTTAGCGTATCCCTGCGCTTCCGCCATGTTTCACACTATTAAACTGAATTTGGTGAATCATTAGCTCGCCATTTTTTTAAATATATCCAGTGCACAAAATGAGATTCTAAACTTCACTTACTTCACCATACCTATTAAGAAATTTCAAATCACAGCGATATGATGTTTGGAATGGAATACACAGTTTTCACCCTAATTTTTTTGTTTTTGTTTTTTTGTATCTATAGATGGAATTTTCTAATCAAATTTTCAAACACATAATTGACAAATCGCATGAATTCTGCATTTATTTCATTCTATAATATAGTCGGAAAGCTGGTGTCGCCACTTCGACTAACAAGGCAATATATTATTTAATATATTTAAAGTAAAAAACATCAACTTCTGGCAGTGTTAGCGCGGTTGCAAAAAAATCCACTGTTTTTTGCATATTTCAAATTTTTTATTTAAAAAAATGTATCTTCACCAATCTGGCATTCGAGTATATCTTTATCTAGATAATTTTGAGTATTAAAAAATTGCCATATGATTACAGTATCTGTAATTGAAGAAAAATAAATATGAAATTACCTGTATCATGATATTTTATTATAAATGCCCAACATTACAAAATATTTTCTTTAGGAATTAGATTTGCGAGATCGTACCAGCCGTCTTAGCAATTTTCGATCCATTTTACAAATACTTGCAACCGAGTAAATCATCTGGCAATTTTTTTTTACTCAAAATTGTCTAATTAAAAATATACTCAAAAGCCAGATTTGTGAAGATACATTTTTTTGATTAAAAAATTTGCAATATGCCAAAAACAGAAAATATTGTTGCAACGGCGCTAATTCTGACAGAAGTAGATTTTTCGACTTTAAATATATTAAATAACATATAGAACAAATTTCAGCCTTATGAAAGTACCTTAGTCGAAGTGGCGACCAGCCCTTAGACTAATAGTATTTTCTATTTATGTACTTTAGTCGTTAAGTATTATTAGAACTGAATATGACTTTTTCTTCTAAACGTTCTCATCAGATCCTTCATTATTGTATTGTATTATTTTCTATCTTTTTGGAGTTAGGGGCAATTCATGGTCAGTCTCACATTATTCATGTTACATTTGGGAGGGTATTCTTTAGATATTATATACAATGATATTTCAATTTGTTTTAGTCGTCTGGATGTTGATGATAATGTATCTATGAATTACGGCAGAATGTTTTAGAAGTAATTTTTTTCACTATTTACTTTAAATGTAGAATAGCCTCGATATCTGAATGTTCCGTGAACCCAGCTCACAATCTTATGGTTGTTAGATCACATTATGTTTGAATTGTGAATACAAAAATTATTTTTTTTTTGAAAAAATTTATAGGTTTCCACTCTAAAACTATTTATAGTTTGTTATGAAAAACGATAGCAAAATTGGAGAGGTATTTTGAGAACATATAGATACAGAAATATGAAATTCGTCATTTACAACTTCTTTAGTAATTAGCTGAAATTTATCATCATAGTTATTAACGTACAAAGTGACGAATATAATATTATGAAGAAGGGGTTGTAACATATAGAGAAATAGATAGATAGATAGAAAGGAACAGTACTATCACAAATCGTAGGCGTTTCAAATTTCGTTTTTCCACAGTACTCGTACTATCTATATACATCTAATGCCCACATCGTATGGTTTCATTATTTTCATTAACACTTCAATCATATTTCCACTTTTACAAGCAAGTTTATATAATTTCCAGATTCAGTGCATTTCACAGTTATTGGAAAGTATTATAGGACTAAGTGTCCTTCACATTTCAGTACCTTTTGTTCACAATATATATGTACTTTTCTAACTTTTCTCATAATTGCATTCACTATTCAAATAGACCTATTGTATCAAAGTTGAAGTTAAAAATAGCTCATCTATCTCACTATTTTGATAAGCTCCTCCAACGGACTGCCATATATAACCTATCAATATAAACCAGAGCTTTTATTGTTAAAGCTAGGAAGAATGAAAAGCTGTTCAATGTGTTCAAGCTGTTTCGGATATATTATTTTGAACACGTTTTGGTCAAGGTGCATTCAATCAAGCGACGTGAAATGTCTCGACGATTTAAGATATTCATATCATGAGTTGAATGGAATTGTTGAATAGGTACTCACTCAATTCTAAGCCTTTCTACGGTTGCGAGTGTAAGTGTGGATTTTAGCTACAATCAAATATCACTTCTCCAAAGTTTCTTCTATCTTTTATATCCATTAATTTCCGTCTTATTCCATTTCATTCAATATTTATTCACACTGACACTTCATTTTCCAAGTTTTACATTTTTTGTTGCTTCTGCTTCTACTTATTTTGTCTTCTCCAATTCTTATAGCATGTTTAAATCTTTTTAGCTGCGCTTCTTCTATTGGTACTCCAAGAGTGGGTATAGAAGAGAATACTTTTTCAAAAATTTATGTTTGTATTCTATCGTTATCTCTTCCTTTATAAGAGAGATATTTTCAATACTTTCGAAGAGTCTTTCTGATGCTCCTGTTTCTTTTTTGTTTTAGTGAATTTTTGGCATCATATGAACTAAATATAGATTAAGGAATGAACTTCAGTCAGTTTAATACAGGTTACATTTATTTATGAACAACTTTTCCTAATACATTTTTTGTATATCTCCAGTGCAAAGTAAAATATATAAAATTGGCTATATTCATCAACAGTTTATGCTAGAATTTCGATTGTTATTGTTGAAAGAAGATATCCATCACTTTGTATGACTCGGTAAAAATTGGAATTTGGATTGCTGCAAATAACAAAAATTTAGCAGTATCTGTATATTTACTCCATTTTTTTCTTTTCATTAATAAGCACATTAAAGATGACATTTATTTGCCAATACATCATATTTTTAGTAAACTTCACATCCCAAATCCTATATAATACCTCGAATTAACAGCCACAATTTCTCTACTGAACACAGGATAGTAAATTATTATTTTCACTCATCACTTTAACGTGTCAAGCAATTTAGTGAGCCCTTCCAAATTGGAGTGTAAATATGTTTGCATACTGTAAATATTTTCGTACAACGTAGTGATTTTCTACTCTAAAACAAAATGCTGAGTGAAACTAAACAATAGAAAGATGATGAAAATAATTGTGTTTTCATGAAATCATCGCGTTATTAAAGATAAAATAGGCGATTTCATAGACAGCATCAAATTATCTGCTTTTGTAGAATTCTTTATGTCTTTCAAGAGCATTTTTCATTTCGTTTTTCACTCTCCTTCCATTTGTTCCTTCCACTCTTAGCCACTTTATTCATATATCGTATTGTTTTACCCTTTCTTCCTTCTTCCTGTGCTGTTTGTTGTACCCAAGTTTACCCAAGTCTTCTCGTCTTCTCATCCTACGTTTCATATCTGTAATTACTTCTGTCCCTTGTCTTATAATAGGTCCACTAGTCGCTTTAACATTTCAGAGAAGTTTGAAGCACGCACTAATGCAACCTTACTAGGAGCTCCATATTGTAGTTCACGCACTTGGTAATAAGGAGGTACAAGTGGTAGCTGCTGTTACAATATGCACTCCTGTTTATTATAACTAGGCGCATTGACGTTTATACACCACGTTGTGCTGTCCACTTTGAATGACCTCTCACAGGTAAACTGAATTGAGTCAAGTAGCGTAATCACAAGCTTCCTATTTTAACTTTGTCTTACCTTTTATTCTAGCGCAAAAACGGATAATCATCGGGAGTTAGTAACGAATAGATTGCACGAAGCCAAGTGATTTGGTTAACCTCGAGCAGCTTCGTGAGCTTTAGGTTTTGTGGTATCTGTACATTTTTTAGCTCTCTTGTTTCCTGGTTGTTGTTGTTCTATAATCTCTTCTCTTGCCCATCTTTGTTTTATTTGCTAGTTGTTCCCTTTCATCATTTCACTTTGTGTCTGTGTGCTGTTTACCCAGGTTCCACTTCCATAATATAATGATGTTGGTAGTGCATTGGAGTTATGTGGCCTATTTTTTTGCCTTGTTTTTCCCCGAATATTGTCCTATTTGAAGAATATTATATTTGATTGACTTGACTTGACTATCTATCTCTCTTTCTTTTCTTAAAAACACTTCCAGAAAATTGAAAGTGATAACCTCATCTCTTCTTTGTCATTATTGGATCTTTCTTTGTTGTTTCACTATAATCTTTTCGCCTTTTTCGATGTTCACTTCCTTTCCTAGATTTGTCTTTTATTTATCCATGTTTCTACTTTTGCTTCCATTTTCTTAAAAGTATTTGCTACTATTAATATATTGTCTGCATGATTAATCTGTCTATTTTCACCTGTCTAGATTTCTGTTGTCATTTGTATCAAGTAAAAAAAATTATATTCATATTCTCATCATGGAATTAGGAGAATTGATAATTATAAATTTAACGTATTCAAGCTTGTTTTAACTGAAAATTACAGCTTGCAAGCTACTTAGAAAGGAAGTTGTTCACTATTGTACATTTCAAAGCTCTTACTGGCCCCCTTTGATATTATGTGACATGCTCTGAAAGTCTATCTCGATTAGGATCAGCTTCATATTGAACATGTTTGATAGTCCAGTCATCACGAGCGAAAAATAAAAATAGATATAAAACGAGAAGGCCAAATGTCTCGTATATCGAGGAAAAGGTTAAAAAAAGCCTATCTTCAAATTATTGATCAAGAATTTCATATATACATTATCCGATATCTTCAAAAATGAATTGTACAATTTGAGCTGTTCAAAATTCCCCCCTATGGTTCATGGTTATCGAGATTATACTCAATTACGTCGAGTATTCACGAAATGTTTGTTTTGTGAGAGAAATGTTGCAAAAACCGAGTTATCCTAAAATCCAAATGGCCTGGACTATAAATAAAAGCTTGTTATTCAATCGGAAGTGCTTTACCAATATCCCCCCATCTGACGCGTTTCTAGGAGTGAGTCTGCTTTGGTGAATATAACAAATACAGTCACAACGCAGTGACGTGCTATTAAAGTAATTGGATTCTGAAATATTTGCCAGATTCACGAGAATCTGTCAAGTTTGATATCCTCAGACGATGCGAAGTTCTCAATTTGTTAACAGTAGGGGTGAAAGAAGTTCGTTTCTTAAAAATGCTACCAGAATTTGAAAACTCAACGGTAAACGCTTGTAAATTATACATTCAGAGAATTCGACGTGTTTTTTAGAAAAAACCACCTTTTAGTATTATTATTCACTAACTTTATGTCTATTGCTTTCCTATTTAACACGTTGGCTGCTAAGACAATTTCCAGAATTTTGGTATAGAAAGACCATATCATTTAATCATATTATATTACCGAAAGCTCTAATTATAGTAGAAAGCTCAAGAAGGATAGAAAATGTGAGTTTCTCGAACTATCTCGTAGTTGAATCAGAGATATACGTCAATATTCATCATTAGTATATCAGATATTGTCAAATGCGTCAGATTCACATCTTCCTTCCGTGTATTGCTTCACAATTATTGTTATTATTAAATTATCAAGATCTCGATATGGATACGAAAATTCGACTCACTCACAATAAAATTAATAACTACGCCAATCTAAGTGATTTATACGTCAGACGTTTAAACCTCCTGAGAATTCAGATTATGGTAATGATAAAGTCGTCTCCAAACCTGAAGATGAAGTTGTTACTTAACCTGATAATAATGGCGATTGTTTCCAAGCAACAACGATGACTGGTGGGTAGAAATTCAACACAATCTTGAATTTTTCAACCAAATGTTGGTGTGTCATTTTTGTTCGACGAAGTTTCTTGTATCATTGGTCAAAAAAACTAATATATATGCAGTGTAGAAAATTGCAAAACGTAGAAAGAAAATTTGAACGCATGTTACAAATGATGCCTTGTTCTTCACTCGCTGCTATAACAGGTGATCATAGCAGCTTGAAAAAATGTTTTCCTAGCAAATAGTTTCTCTGTAGCAAAATTTGAACAAAATAGTTGAAACGATTTAAGCAAGAATCAATGTTGTCAGCGTCTTAATTCGTGAGAAAATTTGAGAATAGTTAGAAAAAAAAACGCGAGAATATAGATCAGCTGTATTTTTGTACAGGACACATATGGGACTTCTAATATTTCACTAAGACAGTTAACAGATGAAGATTCTATAGTAAAATATGTTTGGACCTCAATAATACTGAAAATTGTTTTCAATCATTAGAAATTTTATTATCTTATAACTATCCTTCTCAATGGGCACTTTGAGTTTTGAGAACGAGAAATACAAGATAACTTTAGCAATCGAATAACAATGCCAGTGAATTAGCTCTACACTATCCGACAAGTAACATCTTTCGTTGCATCATCAATTTTTGTCAGATTTTTGTTAAGTTCATTTTGTTTTAATATATGATCTATAACAATCTTCACTTGTACAACAAATTATAACATTTATAATATACAACACGTTGAGCCGCGAATGTCAACGGTCGACATATATTGGCCTTACATCTATTACGGATGATAGTCACCCTATCAGGCTCTTTGGATTCATCTTATGCAGTGAATCACTTCGCTTTGAGTTCTCTTGGCTTACTCTTTAACCTTTTACAGCTTTTTTCTCGCTTTCCTCATCTATATTGTTTCACTCATATCCTCCACGACTCTTCTCCAGTTTCTCACCCTACTGCATTACCTGCTATTTCCAGCGTAATATTGGTAGACCTCTTGGCTGTTCTATGGCTCGATTCTACTCTGTTAGACCTTTGGAATCTATATAACACCCTTTCTCCTCGCTTTTGTTATCGTGGTTCATTGACCATTGATCTCTACAGGTCCCAGTATTTTCCTTAATATTTGTCTCTCTATTATTCGAAGTTCCCCCTCATCCTTTCCCGACAGGCACATGGTCTCATTCTTCTTTTGTATATATTTCACATAATGTCGTATTTATCTCTTCACTTTTTTAGAAACTTCACGCACCTCCAGTACGCTATATTTAACGCTCTGGTTGTTTTAATCTTTGAAATTGATATCCTACCAGAATTGTGTCCCTCCTATAATTTGGCTTTCTCTTAGTCATCAACAGTTTTTTGAACATTCATGTCTTACCCCATTTCACTGGCCTTTTCCACCAACTGCACTATAAGTTTATCTAAGCTTTTCTTATCCCTTGCCATAAGTGTCAAGTCATCAGCATATTCTACTATCTACGTACCGCTTTGAGGCAAAGTTTCTTTCACATGTATCTTATCAACAACTCCGTCTATTGAGGTGTTAAACAGATTCGTTGACAAAGCGTCCTAATACTGAAATCACCTCCGTTAGCCCGTCGTCTGTTGACACTATCAACAGTGCACTAACTGATGTCGACATTCGATACAAAACGAAATATTTTATTTAACGCAAATATTGCGGATTCTTTGGAATAAGCAGCCTGCTTTTTTAATTTGATCGCTTCATTGAGGACACGTCGCAACTCTGATTTTTTACCGAAGCTTGCAAGTAATGAAATTCTCCACTTTTGATGTGGAACTATTATGAGCGCTTCTTTGACACTCGGTCTAGTGTATCAGTAAAAGTAGATGAAGTATACCAGCTACAAATCTTCGTATTGAGGAGTCCAAAATACTGTAATGTGAATGATTGGACATTTGCCAGTACACTTATTGATAATAGTCAACGTTCTGGAAAAGAAATGAATCTTTGGGTTATTTCAGTCATCGTGTTGAATCCCAATAAATCTTTCAGTGGACTTTGAGAACGACGATGTTGTTATTTATATGTTTTAATATATTTATTCTTTTTATTTTTTCCCCTTCTACTCACTATCCAAAATGCTTCTGTAGAAATTTCTGATCTGTCAACAAATTGTCACTCATATATTGGATTAATTCCCTTAGGAGCACTAAAAATGATCACTTCACCTCTTAAAAATATACAGAGCTGAAGTCGTTCTGAAATGAAGTTAACTTTTGTAATGACCCTTGTCGAAAATGTAAGGTCAGAGTGTGGTTTTGGCAGTCGACGCTACTAGATAGTAAAAGATAAATTTCCTGGCTTGTGACCGATGACGAGATGGAAAGAGAAACCAGAGAGTTTTGGAGTATCGAGTCGATTGCCTGAATTAATTGGTTTTACGTCGTTAGCACACCAAGAGGCTGATGGGCAGTCGGCTCTTGGATGTTTGATACATAAATTTTAACTTGTAAATGAATTTTCCCATTGACAAGTATTAGTTGTTTAGGAACTAAGATCGATATTTTGAAATTTGTCAATAAATAAATTCTGGATTTGAACAATGGCTTCCCACGACACGTTCACAGAGCTCCAATAGTTTTTTGGTTGTTAAGTTGAAAAAATTTGAATTGCTCTTTTTATTATCTTTACTTCGTTTTCAAAACAAGTTCAAGACCCTTTTTTTATCTGTTGGTATCTGTTAGAAACACCGAAATGTTCAGTCAACTAAATTAATTTTTTTTGTTGAACATTTTACCAAAAAGAATTTCCATGAAGGCAAAAAGGGGTCGTTTATTATGTTACTTTTTTATATTCAACTCAATATGACCAAAGAAAAGTCAATGTTCTTCTTTTTAATAATATTTTGGATAACATGCGAAACTGGAAATATGTGTACACATAGGGTAACGTTATTTACATAATTTATACACATCGACGATCTGTTGAAGACATTTACCTCAGTTGGCAAACATAAAAGTGATACATAGCGTTCGTGATTTTATAAAGAAAAGTCTTATTGGTTTATCTCATAGAAGTGGTACTCCATTATTCCTTTGAGAAATCAACTGTGTGAAGATGCAAATTTAATGGGGAATATGAATTCTCCATACTTTTCAGTGATAAATAATTGAAATATACACCTTATATGAAGAGTTGCTCAGCCCTACTCACAATGATATACTTCTTAAAAAAATATTAAAACGAAGCATGCTCATGCTTCAGATAATACGTGTTCGTGAATGATTAACCGATATGAGTTTACGCTTCAAGAAAGAGTTTTTTTGTTTCGTCTTACCGATCAACAGTATGGAAGATGTACCAGAAATTCTTAAAAACGGGCTCTGTTGCCGACATGGCGCGTTCTGCGCGTTCTGAACGATCGGAATCTCAAATAACTAACGATAATATGGAAAAAGTGGCGCTGGAGTTAGTTGAGCATCCGGACTAATCTGCAGTAACCTTTTCCGAATTCCTTTCGTAATTTCTTTTATTGATTTCATTTTGAAGTTGCATCTTTCACTTATTGAAACTTTTTGCCAGACTTATGCTGACTTCTTTATACTTACTTTCATGAAAAAATTCAATGTTGCAGTGAAAATTTCACTGAAACAATAACAAGTAATCAAGATCTATACAATTTCTTGCTGATCGCATAGTAACTTTTGAAATATTTTCAGTAATTAGAAATAAATTCTTGTTGTTACAAGATCAACAGGTGTAAATACATATAATTATTATTGGTATTTCAGAGGAAAATTCCACCACTATGAATACCTTCAGCTCTAAAAAAACCTCACTATAGTAATGTAAAGTGAATTTCCACTATTTTCTTTCATCAGAAAAGTACTAAAGCTGAAAAAAATAATTATACACAATCGATTGATTTCAAGCCGTCCCACAACTTTCATCATTAGTTCACCCTGAGTCAACTCTGAAGTATTGAGGAACTCAATATAATTTGAACTGAAACTGTTTTGAAGTTTTCAATATAGAGAAATCGTTAGTAACTACGTCACTGTCAAACGTAATTTCTTTTGTATGCGCTTTAAAACGGCTTCGCCACGTCGTTCCGCAAACATGTAAAGTACCTTCGCTGTGGTCTTTGCCTTTCTTTTGTTCTTTATTTTCTGGCAATTACGTCATGCTAAAAAGCTCCAGTTTGATGAGCGTTTTTTTAAATTAAGACTACGAAGCGTATGAAAAAGTAGGGCTTTTGTTTTACATAATAATGGACGTATGTTCAGGATGAGTCGGTTTTACTCGGCGTTTCACTCTGGAAAAACCCAACGAAATAACTGCAATATGAATGTATGATGGTAGAATGTTATTTACCACATCAGTAATAAGAGAAAAAAAGATTTGACGAAGAAAAGTTGACAAGGTTATTTAATAATATAAATTAGATTATTGAATGATAAAAACACCTTTTATATGATTTTAGTTCCCATCAAAACTTTCCTAATTCTTTCAGAAGTAATGACAAAAATACATTTACAAATTTAAAAGATCATAATTAGTATTACTCCCATTTTTCCTAAATTATTAAGTGGTTTTTGAAATAAAACCAGATCATCCCATATCAGGCAGCATAAGTACAGCAGAGCTCTCCAAAAAATTCTCATTTCAACATTTTAAGAAGAAACTCGACCAGAATAACCACCTATCTCATGATTCAAGCTGTTGCAATTCTTCTAGGAAACATAAGCGTGTTCTGCATGCTCTTTCATGTTCTACGATTTTATAGTGACAGCCCTTTAAATCATTATCATCTTCAACTGGAGAAGTTGGCATGCTACAGTGGATAGATGCCGAGTACATAGTATTTTTCGCTAAGTTTTAAGTTTTATAGTTCTTTAGAACCATTTCAAGTTATTCACAATATACTATAATAAAGTGTGTAATTTTGTCTAGTATGGAAGTTGTTTTCAATCTAATATACAGCGAGATAATTTGTAAATATTCATATGAAAAATAAAAATAAAAACAAAAGGTAGGTACCAAATATTATCAAAGAAAAAACTAGTGTGACTGGAGGAAAAAGATAAGAAAGAAAATTTACTCAAGATAGTAATGCTAAAAATGATTATATTAGTAGATGTGATGGAAAATGCATTATATTGTTTCAAAGATTACTTTTTGGTTACGATTGGGCTTTGACGGAAACGAATAAAGAATATGCGTCTTTGAGTTAACCAATGTTATAACTCAATTAGATTGTGCTTATTGGTTGGAATACATAATATATAAGAGATGTATCACATTTACTAGCGTCATGTGATATGATAATTTAACTTTTTGACATTTCGCTATCACTCCAGAGAATTCGAAATCCTTGAAGCAATGTCTAGTATTAGAGTCATATCTGACAATAAAGATCGAGATTGTTCCAAACGAAATAAACTCTAGAGAAGACGATCAACTATATGAAACTGTGTGGTCACAGTGTCAGTCAGTCAGTCAGTCTTGATTCAACATGTGAGATGTGAAGAAGAAGCGAATGAGAATGAATAAAACTGTATACACTAGACAGTGGTTGTGAAGAAAAAGAAGTTTGGAAGTAAACACTAGTAGTGTGTTTATGTTGGTATCAATGGACGACTAAAATATTATGAGGCTGCTTCAACTTAAATCGATTGATCGTATTAAATTTAGTAACGTATTTGAATTGGCCCTCCTTGGACATGACGATATTTACGTTAATGCCAGTAAATCGTTTTATCACATTCCTTGTGAGTGACATTTTATAGAAATTACATACAAGTTATCAGATTTCATCCAATACAATTGCCTTTGAGTAAATTTGAGTTCTTTGGCTTAAATTAATGGCAATAAAACTCTCCTCTACATTCATTTTGACATGGGCGGAATACAATTTGGATAAAAAGAGAGATGCTCCTGAATATTATACAATTTACTCATGAAATAAGTCGCGTTTCCTTACCATCTGATGGAAATAAATGTCATGTCATGCTCTCAATTTTTCTAACAAAATATTGTATCCGAATATTTTCTTAACTTTACTTACGAATATGTCTGCTAGTAGTGAAACTGATGAAATTATGAATACTCCGTCGGAGATTTTAGAACTAACTCAAGCTGCCACACATAATTTGTTACCGCTAATATTCACGGACAGGTACAGAATTATCTATCAAGGATTCAAGGATTGGTGACACAGGCAAAACGTTAATCTTTTCGGAGAATGCTTTATTCGCGTATTCTAAAATATATCAAAAACTATGAAGCCATTTTCTCTTAGGGCTATATATTCAACGCTAAAAGTTAATGATAATAACTTTAACATCGCAGATTTCACAAAATATTCATTCTAGCAAAACTGAGTCAAGAGTAAGGATTCAGATAGTCTGCAATCAATAATCATAGAAATTAGGTATTTGTTTTCAGGTTATTCGCATTATTGGATTAAGCAGGGTTATCAGAAACAAGAGATATAAAACAGTATACTACGTAAAATTGTTGATAACCTTCAGCTGTCTGAACCTAAGAAAAATTATACTGACCATTGTTCCAGGTCATAGTCAGCCAATATATTTGTTGAACTGGAATGTGGTTCGCTAACATAAATGCGATTGGTAGCTGGTCACCTTCTACAGTGGCGGAAGGCTATGTGAATTACTCTCTTGAAATTATGAATCAAATCACATTACGAATGACAGAGGTGATTAACAATTATCAATCTTCTTCTTTTGATATAGCGTGCCGAAGTACAATTATGGATAACCATCAATCAAAATTAAGTGTGTAATAAGGCACAAACGATTTGTAATAATTTTGTATTTTGTTATTCACAAATATTGAAATCAAGTTTGAATAATTTATTCAATAGAAAAGAGGAGTTCGGTATAGAAAAAGTATAGTATGTCACAAGAGTTGTAAGCCCATTATACATGGAGCGAAAAAATATACGCACTCATTTGTCGCCGGCTATCTGTCTTTTAAAAAGAATTAGCTAAACTTGATAATGTTCATTTTTCTCATTTTGAATTGCATATGGTGATCCTCCAAAACTAATCATTCATGATACGGAAAACCATACATAAAATTTGATAATTTTCACTGAAATCTAACAAAATAAACATGAATTTTGCCAGTTAACTAATTAAAACAAGAAAATTCGAATTTCAGGTCTAGCAGTAAAAGGATCGCAGCAGTTAGCATCTATAAGAGAAGAATACTGCTTCGCTTATGATTTATTGATATCTCAAGCTAAACTTACGTTTCTTATTTCATAAATACAAATTTAATTCAAATTCAAAGACATTTATGTATGATGGTACGACGTTTCTTAAGTGTAAATAGCTTTACGAAGTCCTTTACAGGGGAATCACATTATCCTCCATCTTCATCTTCCTCTCTCCCTTTATGTTGTATCTAACATCAAACTATAAACTAATAATCATTTCTGCTTCACAAATATTGAAGTGAATTTGCTTCTCTAGCATAAACTTTTCCGTCAAATAACGACTGTGTAGTTCAAAGAATTGAATTCAATTCAGATTGTTACTAAAAATTTTGTACACACGGTCTCCTAGACACTAGAGGATGAATGTATTAAGATTTGAAAGAGGTGAAGAGTTGTTTACAAATGAAAAAAACGTTTGTCAATCGCAGTCGATTAATCAGTTGACATTTTTGTTCTGAAAAAACCTTTCCGAAACAAGAGAAAACTTTAAAATGTGATAAATCAGCTGATTTATTTTTTTCATTATACAGCTACTTATTTCGGAAAATATTCCATAAACTTAACAGCGAGGTGGTGATAAAAGGTTTTATAAATCAATTAGTTCATTAAATCAAAATACGTCAACCGAAACACATGACGTCTTACTCATAGCACGCAGTAACTTGAATCATTAATCAATCAAAGACATCGAATACTTGAATTGAATGAGTCTATTCTCCTTCTCGTGAGATTAATTAGTAGATGGGAAATCATTATTTTTTTTATAAAAAGTACATAACATGCTGTTTTGAAGGAAATTGAATTTATGTATATAAAATAAGCTTTTTCTATTTCTATTTCTAAGGAAGCTTTTGTGAATGTAGTTGAACGTTCAATTAACGGTTGCCAATACGAGCTATCGTAGAATAAATTCACAGATGGTTTGTGTTTAGAACAAATGAAAAATGTTTTTTTGACTTTGCAGTTTGGACAAAACACTCACGATAATAAATCGAAAAATTAGTGTCAGACTCAAATTTCAACATTTATATGCAGAAGTGACAGAATATTTGTTAACTACTTTTGTACAAATTGTTATGAAAGTACATTGGTAAATCTAGGGGGTCACTGACCAATCCGTTAACCTTTCACAAAAGTGATAGCAAATTATACCCCGATAGGTGCTCTCCTAGCTCTAATATTTTCATGGAGGTCATTCTATGAAACATGAATCATTGATTTGAAAGCAACTACAAAAAACGCGTGTTTTTAGAAATAACATACATTGCTCAAAATGATCAATGTATTAATACGAAAGTGATTTAAATAACCACAGTGTAATCTATGCCCATCTTTAAGATTCTGGAAACACAAATTCAATAAAAAAAGCATGTCATATTGTTTAACCCATAAAATTCAACTTCATACATATCGGACCTAATCTAATCTGACTGATAAACATTTAATATCATCCGCAATATTCAACTTTATTCTTAAAGGCCCGGTTTATGAAAATTTTATGTCATTCATAATCTAACCAATAAATATTCACCTTAATCCATAACGATCCAATCTAATATTACCTATAAATCTCAATCTAACTTATTTACTTTGATTTTATTCTGTGGATAGATATTATGGGTGTCCCTACGACATACCCTTTCACAAGCTTTCTGACCGTTATAGAGTCCTCTTTAGTGGTTTTTTCAACAATGATTAAATTGCCATCCGTCTCGTTAACCATCCTAGTTAGTCAGTTACTAATAAATGACTTATTTTAGACATTGAAAACCCCACCATTATTGGCCAAATGTCATTTAACCGGTTCATATTCTAACCTAGCTCTATCACATGTCGTACCAGTAAAAGTTAATACATTAATAATCTCAATTAATGAATGTGTAACGTTAAGCGGTTGTTGATTTGAAATGCATATTTTCATGAGTTTCCAACCATAACAACAATATAAATTAGCTGGGAATATCAACATCCCATAGCTCAAGACAAGTAGAGATAGTGTCCACGGTGTTCTTGATGGTAAGCATATTACCTTTTATTTCTAGTCTACTTATTTTATATTTTTTTGTTTCAACTTTGCGTTTCCTCGGTTGAATTCCAAGAAGTAGGCAGACCTTGAAGCAACCAAAAAATAGGTGATTCGTTACGAGAAGTAGACTGATTGAGAACAATCTTACCAAATTTTTCTGGTGACACCAATAACAAAGAACCTTCGTCATAAAAATCACACTTTTGGATTGACAAATAATGTTTTTCTCACGTTAACGCAGAATTTTTCAAAAACTGTAGTAGCAGTTACTAATATTATTTTTATTGTCTTCTTGACGCACCCGGTATAAAATGAAGCTGAATATGTGTAGTGTATTATCATCACTTTGTGAATTTATTGCCTAAGAATAGTGAAAAAGATACGTCTTCGGAATATTCCATTTGAAACGATCTTTGATATCATTTGAAACGCTGCTAGAACTTAGTGTAAGTTGCAAAATTATTCAAGTTAAACTTCGTCGCCGTTTACTTCCCACAAAAACTCATAGATTACTTCATGAATTTTGTATAATATTAATGCTCTTTTCACCCACAAACTTTTGATGTTTATTGACGGTAGAATTTCCTCGAAAGTTTATACAAAAATTGTGTGAAAATAACTTTCTAACATAGTTAATTTTATATGAGAAATCTTGTGTTTTCTTGATTTATACGGTCGTAAAGAAATTACTCTTCAGAACTGAATGAGTAAATATATTTATGAATATTCACCTCTTGAATGAATATACTAAAAGAATACCAAATGAATAATAAACAGAAGGAAATTACATTAGGGACTGTCTACTGTGAAGTAGATTAAATCTTGATTTTACTACTAAATGAGTTGAAATATTTGATTAATCGGATTTTGAGAATTAATGTTATCGCAGAAAATATGCTTATACTGCTTTTGCTGATAAATAATGGTAAAAGTCACGAGGGATGAAATGAACGAAACAGATTTATATTAGGAAAGTGATAAAAATATTTTATATGCGGACAAAAAGGTTGTAACAGATGAAATACATCAGAACAAGAAATATTTGAGACTAGCGAAGCAAGATTGTACGTTAATTTAGATGCGTCACTTTTCGTCATAGTATTGGATTACGAAATATAATATAGCAAATATTATAAAGTAGAGCGGTCGAGAATAAAGATACGAAGGCTATTTGAAAAGTAATAAAGTTTACAGAAGTTCCATTTTCCAAAAGAAAATATACGCCACTCCTACATGCGCAGCCCATTGTGGATAATGCAACTACTTCAATGCAAAGATATTTATTCCATTAGACAGCAGAGCAACCTTTCAAGCACTATTGTAAAATTGAGTGCATTACTTTGAACGAACTAATTGTCTAAAAAAGAAGGAATAAATAGCCCCTGTTACAGAAGTTAACTTGTCCTCATTCTTATTCCTGCAGTTGAAAAATTCCAGATACGAAATACGAATTAATTAGAGTTACTGGTCTGTCTGCTGGACACTGTTCATAATATCTCCTAAAGAAAGTCGGAAAAACTTTTAACAGTTGTTGTACTCACATTTGCTATTCTTAAAACTATAAAATATAAACTACCAGACACTTTGTAAAGACCTGGCTACCTGACTGATGAATAGTCCATGGTACACATTATACCAAAAGGTCTAAGTACTAGCAGCTTTTATACCCTAGCTCATCTAATATAATCTAATTCAGTCAAAGTTGCCTCCAAAATCTTACTTTTCATATGTTGCAAATTATTTGACCTACAAATTTGTGTTAGCCAAGCTTTTTCTGAAACTTTCCATCAACAAAGTAGGAAATTCTTGTGGGAAACAAAGCAAAAGCTCCGTTATTGTGAAAAGGCTTATTTTATGAAAAGTGCATTGGTCCTAGTATGCATTCACTTTTTTTCTGTTCTTATTTTTGAGCTGAAAGCTTTCAAAAACTGTACATCACACACAGTATCACAGATCGCCCCTCATAACTTGGTGCATCGAAAAAGAGGCGATGTAGAAATATTCACGTTGTGATGGCTGGACGTAGTCTAGCAAAAAGGTCAAAGAGAGACGTTCTTAATCTCTAAATAATCTTCGTAAATTAGTTGAGTTGAGATTCCACATAAAGTAGCGAAGTGGTCTTTAACATATATAGAAGTCACAGCCGCTATCATCTCAATCAAAAACAATAAAGCACCAGTTCTACTAGAGATGCTTTATAAAGCCTTGAAAATATGGAACTATGAGATACTACCCGAAAAACTGCTAGAGGGTGTAATCATAGCTCAGCACGAGGAAGGAAACAAAATATAATGCAATAACTAACGATTTATTGCTCTGATAAACGCTGCTTATGAAATATTTGTTAATTAATCGGATACTATAAGAAGGTAAATAGTTCAGCGTGCAGATATCCAATATTTTCATCGACTTCAAATAGGCGTAAAACCGGATCAATCGTAATGAGTGGTTTTGAGCAATGAAACATCAGGAATTTGAACAAAACTTATCAGGTTAATGAGAGAGATACTTGAGGTGCAGAATTGAATTGGAATTCCTGGAAGAATTGTTGATATTCATACTAACACATTACCACTATTACAACACTCATAAATACACTGTCCGATACACGTTTCAATAACCAGTTCACCTTCAGCATCCGAAGACGATATCTTGGTTATCGGAACGTACTTCAGACAGTGTAATTGTGAGTGTTGATGATGTGATAGTGTAAACAGTGCTTCAGTGAGGTGCAGAATAATTGGTAATATTAGCAAATGGTTCAAGTTCAAGTACCTATAGGAATTTGCAGATGTCTTAGACTTCCAGAACTTTCATTGCACTTACGTAGCAATGAAGGAAATTTTCACCAACCGAAAAGCTCAAGTAGCATGAACTTGATTGTTGATCAACAATGATAAGAAAAAGTATAGATTGAAGCTACTAGCAATAGGATTCTTAATCAGAAGAAATTACGATGAACAATAATGGTGGTCATGTGATACGATAATCAATAAGATGTACAATTATATCTGAAACATACTATACTTGAAATGGAACGAATAGTGTTAAATAAATAAACCACTCATCCGTACGGAAAAGACTTATGAGTCTTGGATATTCAAAAAGAGTGATGGAACTCCATCTCTCACTTTCGAACGCAAAGTACTACGTGTCATCCTTGGCGCAAAGTATGAAGTAAAGATATGCAGGTATCGATATAATTTTAAACTGACACGATATTTTGATGAGCAGGGGTGAAAGTGCAAATATTGCTGGAAAAAGGTTTGTGCAAACGGTATCTCGAGACAGAAGTATCCCAGAAGGTTCACAAGCCCCGGCGACGAAGTTCCTACATTGTCTATTTAACAATAATTATTAAGTCACAATCCACATTTCTTAGAGGTTCCTAAAGTTGTTATCTGCAGCAGGCTACTCACCATTGATCACTTTTTCGAGTACACATTTCTTAATTACAGTTGATTTTGATTTAGTTAAAACTTCTATCATAATTTATAACTTCAGTTGTGTACTATTTATAATTTCAATTTCGGTATATAAAAAAACACGGACTTTTAATTTAATTTAAAGCTGATGCCACCTCTATTTTTCGCTGGAATCGGTAATTTTCCTGTTTGAGTTTTTGCGAGCTTTTCTGCGCTAAACGAGAATATAATGGTGGCTAGGTTTTAACTGCCGGCAACGTTGCGTCTCTTATGTGTAACACTCTCAGTCGCTAATGGGATATTTATGACCTGTTATCGGGTAGAAGGAATCCCTAGCGTCACGGCGGACTTCGCGATTATAATATTTATTACGGTTTCCTTTTATTTAGACGGTTCATCGCAGTGATTTGAAAATTTCTTTATCCTTCTCGAGTTTGTTGACGTATCAATTGAAATATTAGAAAACGGAATTAAATCGAGTTCAAATTTTTAGAAACGTTGATGAAATTCATACTGTTTAGTACCATTATACCAACTTTCACAAATACACAAACTGAAGTACGTTTTGGTAATAAAGTTATTGTCTTCATAAATTGAGAAGGCTATACCTCCATGTTTGTTCGGCTTAGGATAACAATAAACATACCATAGTTTAATGATTTCAAGGTCATTAAATCTATTGATCGATATTCCACATATCGGAAATCGATGCTTGCGATTCTATTCATGATCGGATTGGTTGAGTTTCGCTTCAGCTTTATAAACTGTATTCTATAATTAAATTTTGGGAAGCCTATTTTCAGACTCTGTTGTTTGATTTGATGGGAATTGAAATCAGCACAGTGGACGTCGTCTTCATTCAAAATCTGTTTGTTTCAATATATGTGTCTCGTTGATATATTTAAAGACGTATCACACTTTGGTTGTTGCTTCATCTAAAAAGCATCATTGGATATCTATATCAGAGAGGTGGGCATTGGTTATGAGCAGTGAAAACTACAAAACCAAAATTATTGGTATCCGATTAACGTTTTATCGGAAGATGAACTGGATTGAATACAAATTTAAAGATTCATAGTTACAAACAGAATGAATATGAGAATACATAATTATGATAATATGAAGTTCTTTCATCGTTAAATGCTTATATAATCTGAGTAAAATAACTCCTCCCTCCGTCAAAGGGGATGTTCTGTTGGGGTTGTTGGTTGGCTTTCTTCATGATCTTTAGTTTGAAATGTCTCCAAAATACCCAAATTATTATGGTTAGTATTATGAATAGTAGAAGTCCGGGAATATTCCATATTGTGGGGTTTACTGTTTGAGCTTGCATTGAGTTTAATTCAGCTTGAGGTTTCAAATACTTGATTGATTGAAGTCGATTGTTTCTAGTTTAATGGATTGTTTTGTGTGCTTTTCTGTTCCAGCCAATTCCCAATCAAATTTTGGAAGTATCAGCGGTTGTTTCTTGAGTACTACTGAACCTGTATTTTTCGGTATTGACTTGACATCCTGTAGGAATTTTGATTAGAGCATTTCGTTCAATCAATAGTATGCGTAGTTGGAGTCTATTTTGACTGGGTTGGTGGATGATAATGCTGGGTCAAAACTGCTGGGCTTGCTTGACAGGTGGGTTTTTTTCGACTTTCAATAAGAAAATGATGCAGGAGTCTGCACTAATGTCTTCATAATTTTTGCACAAGTAGAGGCTGTTCAGTTTGAAGCACAGGATGCTTTTATGTGAATATGACTGACTGACTTGTGGATGAACCTTCCACTATCCAGTTCAGAGCGAACGAGAGATTTGTACACCTGTTCTAATATTTTTTTCACTAGCTTCCCATTAGAAGTAAGCCAAAAAAACTATTTATCTTCAGTAGTGCACAAAATATATTCAATAAATTTATCAATTTTGGCACTAGCACTTTTATTCATAATTAAAAAATATGGAGTCAACAACTTTTTTCTCAGAAAAGAAGTCAGAAAAGAAGAAGAAATCGAGAATAGGCGGTTAAAACATCAGTATTTGTCAGTAAACTGGTAATCTTCATAATTATCACACTTCTTCAGTCACCAATGAACTTTATTATCTAAAATGTATGACTCCAAAGCAACGGGGCAGAGACAACATATAATTTATAATTATTAATTCAGATATCGAACGAGAGAAAGACAACACTCAATGCACAGAAAGGCCGTTACTACATCGCCACCTTCTGCCACGTTTCAGCCACGGGTGTGATAAGTAACTGTATCGTTAGGAGATAAGTACCTAAAACTTCAATGGAACGTGATAGCCAGCCACAAAGTTTTCCCGATATCCGTGGTAACCATGTGGCAGCCACTGGTAGCGATAAACCAAGTTTTTTCGTTGGTGGCATCCACGTGGTATTAACTGAAAATGTTACTTAGGTAGAAATAAAAAAGTTAAATCATTCCTTGTGTGTCCGACAACTCTACTCGTGTAACTCTATAGTCTCATCTCTAAGCTAGAATGTTATTCCGATCGTTAAATTATATTATCTCTTCTATGGTCTTTCTCATAGTCTCTATTACATACTTATGACGTATTTATGGTGGCATATTGTAACGATGAAGAATCGATTTAGCTCTTCAAGGAGGAGAATCACCTATTTAGTTTTGATATGACAATTATCTCAATAGGAAGCTTTATATATTGTTTTTTATGACTTCAATATCTAATTGGACGTCGATGATTAAAACAGCTGTTATCGAGTCCAAAAATATCGTAGTGCTTTTATAAAAAACTAGTGTTAAGAAAACAGCAAATTTCATCTAGTTCTATATGAAATTATAACATATTCCAATCAATTATCTCCTAGCAATAACATACAAAGTGGAATCGCATTCGTAACATGTTTTATATTGTTACGAACAAGATCGATAAATGGATCCTTATGCCGGCCTTGTCCAGCTACTTTAGAATTTCAAAATTTGGCTAATTCGCCTGGAGCCTCTAATCTGTTAAGAAAGTCTATTTATTTATTTCTTGTGTTTCTTTTTGTTCTGGAATTGGTAGAATTTGTGAGATATAATTAGTTTGTGTTAATGTAGCGCATTAGTTGGTTTTAAGTAAATATTCATAGTGAAAAGAATGAAATAATTAAATTAAGTGTATCGTATAGTGCAGGGGTCTCCAAACTTTGAAGCCTTCGGGCCAGATAATTTTTTTCGGTACATCTCAAGGACCAAAACAATAGTCGGTGAAAAGTCACAATTCCATAAATCTCATTAGTGTTTTTTTGTTTTTCTTCCATTAATTGGGATTAATTTCATATTTGTTGTTTGTTAGTTATAAATATGCTTAAGCTTAGATGTTTTATTTGAGTTTTCTACATCATCAAAGTTCTACCTTGCAATTAAATAAAGTAATTATCACTGTGTTTTCATTCTATTCCATTCAATTTATCACAGTACATACATAGTACATAGTAACACATTAGTCTTAAGCAGTCGCGGGCCGGATTGATTGAACTGGCGGGCCGGATCTGGCCCACGAGCCGTAGTTTAGAGACCCCTGGTATAGTGTGTAAATAAATTAAGAACGTAAGAGACAGTGTTTCACCCCACGAATAGAGAGAGTGTAAATGAAGCCGAAAAATTTTCATTTCTACTATCTCCTATTCTATTTCGCAATTTTTGTTACTTTCATAGTGAACAACTTGACATTTGTTTAAGTAATAGTAGATGGAAAAGTATCTGCACTTGACAGTTCTTTTTGTTCATAAATGGTCGCTTGGTATTCCGAAACTACTTCACCGACTGATGTAAGACCCAATTGTTGTCTCTCTGGGGAAATACTTCATCCAGACTCCCTAGATATCCTAACTACTAGTGCTGATCACAAAGCGATGAAAATAAACATTCCTGAGAAACATTTCAAATAGACAAACGCAATTCGTTCATAACACGAGTTTTCACATTATCAGTAATTTCGAATAGTGTTGCGAGTTGAGGACTCAAAATAAAATTGTTCAATAGTTTTTAAAAATGAAAAACTCTTGGACAATTTTATTTTGCGGCCAAAGCCCGCAACATCATTCGAAATTAAATACTAGGAAGGACAATAATATGAACATTGACATCATCAGTAATTTTCAATAAGACGGCTAAGTTTATTTATGTAATTTTATATTATTCATATTGGTAAGTGGTAGCAAATTATGAGCACTTCTCTCTCGAATAAGCTTAACTAGATTAGTAACCAAGTTTTTTTTTTTTTCAATAATATAAGGTGAAGAGGAAGAAATATTCAGTCGTGTCTGTCTCTGTATATTACAAAATTTCGTATAGTATTTTAGAAATGAATTTTTTACGTATATTCTATATCAATATATAGAATAAACATATAGATTTGTTTGGAACATGTGTTACTAACAATTCGAAGCAAAGTAAAAAAGTATTTTTAAGAAAACTTCAAAGTCGATGTAATAAATTACTTTTACAACAACAACCAGCCGCTTTATATATTTTTTCTCACTGATTGGATATTCTTTGCCGACAGAAAGTATATGGGACTAAAATAAAAACAATAATAAAATGATTCATCTATTATAATAATTGCCACGCAATATTAATATTCTATAAAAAAGTTTCACATTTTATTTTTTTCTCGGATATTCTAAAAACACTTGAGCAATGATAGATATTTGATTGTAGAATATTTTATTGTACAATAAAGTTGAATTTTCTTTATATCAAAAGGGCAACTATTGAATCTGCAATGTATGAAAATCACGTTTTTTGAACTATTCGATACAACAGTCGAATTTCCTTGTATTGATGTACTTGGTCATAAATCCACGTTCTCAACACTGTATCGTGTTTTACCGATACATCAGCATACAATTAAGCGACTATTGATGACTTCTAGCCGTCATGTTCCTTTAGGGTCATCAATTCTTCCCCAGATTCAGCTAAAAATGTAGCTAACCATATTTGGAATTAATGACCCTTTTTATGAGTTACCATTTTCAAATTGAAGGAAATTAGCTTCTGGTTTTTACCCACACATTCGGTAAAAGTCAATATATTTTTCAGTGACTACAAATCTCCTGTTTATATAACTCTTTGGTTCCTTAAGTTTCACAATTAGTAACTTTCCTAATATCAATTTCAATACCATCTAAAGTTATCTGGTTGATTTCCCAAATTCGACAATTCCAAATACAACAATAACAAACTTAACTATTGAATAAATATGGGCAACATTAATTAAAAAATCACTAACTCATAAAAATAATTTTTTTCTACTAATCCCATTGCTGTTAAAAAAATTCTAAATCAGTCATTTCTTACTTTATAATGTTGAAAATACCTCCAAAATCAAATCATAAAATTAAATTGACAGCTTTTTGATTACTTTAAAAGTTTCCTTAGAATCGCAGGTCTAATTATCGCTACAACAAAACCTACTAATTTGAAAACTCAAATTTCAGGTCGATAATTTTCTGACTTGATTATTGTGATTTTATAATTTCTTAATATATTAAATACTCTACTAATTTTAGATTTTAGCTTTCGGTTTTCTGTCTGCGGACACAATCTCAAGCTAAAATCTAGTACTTCTCACTTGTATAATAGATAACCATATATTTATTATATGTATATGACTTTTTTGTCATATACAGAGTTTTTATAACTTCATGCGACAAAATTCAAGAGGTGATTGCTCGTATGAAACAATTCACGTTATATTTTCTAGCAGCCTCTTTTTTGTATTTTTCAAAGATGTTAAATGGGCCACCAAGATCGTGGGATTTGACCCTAATAGATAATTTTATTTGGGGTTATATAAATTTTCTTGTCTACATATCGCTGTATGTGTAGCGATAAATTTGGGAAAAATAGTGTTCCTTGTTCACCCGTGGTAGCAACGTGGTTGAAATCATTGTTGAATATTGTGATAAAATTTCCTTACTATTGATATTGAATCTATTCAACCAATTTCTGAGAAAACTCAATAGCGTTATCTACATATTATAATTTTCATAATACAAATTTTACTATGAATATTTAAAGATAATATAACGTATAATAATTTTCTTCGAACCACATGATATTCCAATCTTCTCATTGTTTTCTGTTTCATGCCACTAAAATTCCAGAAGCAAAACACTTATAATTCCCATCATAGCTTTCATATCATAACTAATGCAACAAGGCAGAAATTCCCATTGTTTTCCTTCGAAATCACGTTTGTTTTATCTCAAAACAAAAAGCTGCTGTGAAAACGGAGCGATTCGTGGGTACCTTGAGTTCGCGGCCGTGAAAAATTTTAATCAGGCATAGCTTTCTCGAGACAACTCAGTATTTTAATATCAGTATTCTCCTTGATACGGTAAATATCCGAGGATAGGTCAATCTGCGCAAAATAATGCTGTCTTGAATCTTATACAAAGGGGTTTTTGAGTATTTCTTTGTTCACTAAAACAGCTACCATACATGCAATTTTATAGATTTGGTGCCATTTTTCTTGCGTGTAAGTTATAATTTCAGAGAGAAATCATCATCAATCCTTTACTAATTTTTCTATGTTTCCTCGTCTAATTCCTAAAAGCTCCTCAAAATCCATTCAATTTTCAGTGAAATCAAAGATAGAACACCAACTTTTGATTGAATAACAAATTTTATGGAATAAATAATATAGTAAGAATGTTGATTTGTTGAACATTATGAAGACGATTCTATGGATTATAAATTCACCGCAGTATTAATAGAAAATAACTAATTATAAAAAACGCCTGTCTTGAGAAACAACATATGTTACAGATGATTGATGAATTGATAAGTAAATGATTCTAGTAACCTCAGTGTAATTTATCGTAATATATAAGGTCGTAACTTAATCTATAAAAAATCAACCAAAAATTTGACATATTTTAATTTCAAGACAAAGATTTCGACAAATATATCCATATATTCTTTGTCATTTTAAAAGTTTTTTCTGTGATTGCAGTTCTGTAATTTTGTAACAGATATTTATTTTACTCTTCAAATTAATTAAAAAGTTTGTAGTTAAAAAAAATTTTTATCCCTTCCATATAATAAAATTTATTTTTACTAATTTACTTTAGTTTCGATCATCATATTTAATTCACTATAGATAGGAGAATACTAAAAAATCGTTACCCTCTCTTGATACTCAATTTATTAGAACGAAGGTACTTATGATAATTTTAATTGAATGATATAGGAAACCAATAAAATCTAGTAGATATATCAATTATCATTTATATCATGCACTTAACACTAAGATTACTTTGATCAAACAGATGAAAAATTGATTTCTTAAAATTTCTGATCCAATATTTTAAAAAAGAACCGTGAAATACTTCACAAATTTTCTTATGAAAACTTCATATCTTATGAAACGAATCAGACCAGATCACCTTTTTTGAAACACCCGTGTATATATATATATATATATATATATATATACAGAGTGAATTTTGTGTTATGGTGGTATCTACATTGTTGTCATATCTTTCCTTTTTCTGGAAAAATAATGAACTTTGTTATTTCAAACGAATCACCCTATATATTTTGTGTTCTTAGAAATCCTTAAGAAATAAATTTGATTCTTTTTTAATATTTTTGTGCTAATACAAGTCTCGTAACAATGTCCAGTGTCAATAAGTTAGTAAATAGTTTAACGAATCTGGCCCAGAAAACCTACAACAACTGAAAATAAATCTTTAAATGTTTTGACATGTTAGAAGTTGATCCACATTTGTGAAGTAGAGAAATTACGACTTTTAGAAAACATACAGTGAAGACGAGTACAGCAGATGCTCAAAATGTTGTCCATTTACTTCATTAAAACAATCCATGCGATTTTTAAAACTTTGCAATACATTTTGCAACATTCCTAATTGTTCAATTCTTCTTATCCTATCTTGGTAGATTTTATTTTATAAACGATGTTTTATAAGTGGCCTCACCGGAAATAGTCTGAAGGACTCATACCGGGTGATCTCGGGGGTCATTCGATAAAACCACGCTCTCCAATCCATCTTCTGGGAAACACATCTTTCGGGATATTGGGTGTGGGATTCCCGCATCTAACGAGGATTGTTACATGACCAGTATTTACAATTAAGTCGATTTATGTTTCCATTAATACAAAAAGTGGCCTCATCGCGAAACATAACATTACTCAAAAAATTTGGATCGGTTTGACTGTAACATTTTTCCACCAAACTCTTCACGTTTTTGTATGGATGGAATTTATTATCACGTCAAATTCTCATTACAGATGCTTGCGAAATATCAAGTTCCCTCGATATTTGTCTAGTACTCAAGTGTGGATCGTCTTCTAACGGGACACAACAAAGATTTGTCTTCAGTTGATTCAATTTTTCAGTCCCTTGATTCGGAAAAATCTTTTCTGAACCAATTTCGTTATGCTTTTACTAATTTACTCACAGTAGATCTTGTTATGGGATTTCGGTTAGGATATGAATTATTAAAGATATAACACGTTTCTTGTTCATTTCTAGCCTATCACCATATCTTAATATCAATTCGTTTTTTTTTTCAGATAAACGATCCATTGTGACTTCCAATAAATTTCAACAATAATAATTTATTGAAATTGAATATTTATTAAAATTTGTTATTGTAGCAGCCTGAATGTAAAATTCTAACTGTGGCGGAAATAACACAAATGTAACTATAACTCCGAAATTATTTCGGTATTTAGGTAAAGGGGACAATAATGTTCCGAGATAATTGAGGCGTTCCATACATCTAACTCACTCTGTATATATAAATATATATATATATATATATATATATATATATATCACATCTTTCACTGTATTATACTGAGAATAAAAGAGTGAAAAATGTTTCCTTGAGAAAATTGCCACCCAATACGTTATAATCCATTAACGTCGGATGAAAAATGCCGGTCGACGTTTGATGAATCCGCGATAAAAATTACATTTAATAGAGGTGTTAAGGGAACAGCTGCGTTCACTCTAATCATCGATCAAAGACGTAAAACGGAGTGACAAAGTGGGACCGAGTAAAGGGGGACCAAAGGCCATTCATCATGAGCTTTATACCCTATGCTGCTGTGAAAACTCCTTACTTTACGCTATTATTTGGAGGATTACTAGCAGTTTTCTATATGGAGATAGTTGGTTCATGGAGGAAATGAAAACTATTGTTTACTTCATCAACATATAATTCGGATTTTTGAGAGACAATATTATGGCAAAGTAACTATTGACAAATAAATTGTTTGAACAATATTCATATACAATTATCTCAATAAATTCATATTTTCCTATGTGTTTTATGGTATTTGTTTCCAATACTGTTGGAACCCTATCTTATAATGATGGCTGTAATCAATATTCTGATCTTCCTCATTTATTGAATTAAGTACAATTCCATCGATCTGAAAATTTTCTAAATAAATTCATTGAATTGATATTATGCAGCAACATCCGTTCCAACAATTCATTTGTTAAGTTATCTGTTCTTGTTTTATATATTAATATCCACCACAAACCTTAATAAGTAATTTCTAAAAATACGCACAATTTGTTCTATTAAAATTATCATGTGAATTTTGAGAGGCATCTATTCAAAAATATCCTTTTGTAGATAAGTTTGTCCACGTGGAATTAAATAAGATCGTACAGGTTTTATACAACAGAGATAAAGAAATCTTGATTATCATATATTCCACAAATAGAAATTCCTACTCTCTGAATCGATGCTTTATTTTAAAAATTTATTTTATATTTCTAGACTAAAACAGAGAAGAAACGTACCATACAAACTTGCCCATGGGAAAGCAGCCCTCAGTCAAATCTAAGTAATCATTACTTTACCCTTGCCCTTGTGACATGATAATTATGATAAATAAGGAAATCCAAATCTTCTAAGGGCATATTTTACTCATTTTGCATATTTTATACTATTCTTAAAGTCTTTCCATATATCGTTAGTAAATAGTATATTGTGCATAATTTAACAAATTTTGAAAGATCTAGAGCTTCGGCACGAGTTTTAATTTCAAGTAGGCTAACACAGGAAAACTACTCATATTGCTAAATTGAGTACGATTAAATCTGGAGACGAGTCACAATCCACATTAACGCAATGCGTCAAACCAACTCCGATATGCTAAATAACAAGAACGTCATTGCTGTATGGATTCTAGAGCCGGTTCTGTCCGATTGTAATGATGTTTGTTTTATATGAATTTTTATTATATTATAGCAATCGATTCATTTACATGTTTCTTTTGGATAATTTCCAGGAAATTTTATTTATCTATTTGTTTTATTTCTTCATTTGCTAGAAGCTTTGAGAATTCTTTTGGGATATTAGGGTTTTGTGGCTTTTCGCTATTCTCTAGTTTCTCAAACAACTCATGCCCCATATTGTTAATAGATCTATTATAGATCTCTTTAGCTTATCAACAATTACTATGGAGTTAGATGTGTATAATGAGGAATTTATGTTTAATCTAAATATTAATTTGGCCAGTTGTTCAACAATAGTTCTGTCTCTACACTTAAAAAAATGAAAATGACTACGTAATATAGGTGAAGATATTACGTTGTAATTTCGATCTGATATTTGGTTGATGATAAGCCCAAGATGTATGTTGATTCAAAATATGCGAATAAGTATTCAATACCATTTCATATCATATAACCATCAGGACATTATCACCATAGTGTTCTAATAGCGTAAGTATTGATTCCTCTGCTCATAATTTCCATATCTATGTCTGTTTCCAAAAATTTCATTGGAATTCATTAATTAATGATTTAAAGAACAACTAAGCGTGGAAGAAAACTTTTATTCTATCTGAATATACTGAACTTGCCTCGAGGGTTGAAACGATGGGTCAAAATTTAGAAAATTTGAATAAGACAATTTCCATTGTGATCATCAATCTTCAAGTAACATGCTTTGAATCATAATGTATAGATAAAAAAAAAAACTAGAACTGAAACATATTTTTATTGGGAAAATATATACATACGTAGTTCCACGTATTATTCTTTGATAAATTGGTCATTTGTTCATATGAACATGACTTTCATAGTTCTCCGTATTCGTTCTTAATAAGGTCAGCGGTTTTTTCAGCCATAGCCCAGATAGCGGCCAATGGATGTCCTCTAACTAGCTTAGGCATCGATCCAGCATCTACTACTCTCAACCCGGATATTCCATGAACCTTCATTGTTTCATCAACTACTGAATCTTCCGTGCTGTTACCCATTTTTGTTGTACCCGAAGGATGATAAAGTGTGGAAGTGAGTGACCTAATAGCACAATACCAGTAATCTTTTTCTGATTCCTCTTTCAAATAATTACAATTGGGGGCTTCTGCTACCAAAGTTGCATTTATTGCTTGAAGAGGCTCTGTATCTAATAATGAGAGAATATATTGTATCGCCTCATATACTACTTGAATATCTTCATCATTGGAGTCTGTATAATAGGCTGGATTAATCAGTGGAAATTCTGCTGGGTTGCTGGAATTTAATTTCAACCAACCACGAGATTTTGGTTCAAGGTTGATACAGTAAACTAGGAAATCTGTCAATGTATTATAGGTAGAGAAAACATCTGTGTAGGTTTCGTTCAAATTGTAAAAAGTAGCTGTGAACGAAAAATATATGAATTAAAACTCTTTCGCTATGTTTATTCTCAATTAATTATTGTTAGGTAACGTATTTTGAACTTACCAGCTGGAACACTCGTAGGTGGATTGATAGTTAAAAATTCCACGTTTGGTGGCTCAACAGACTCATTTTTTGTATTGATAAATCCAATATTATCAGCTGAAAATATAGTAGCGAAAAAACCCAATCCTTTCATCCATTGTTCCAAATTATAGGTAACATTTCCAGCATCAGTAGTTAGATTAGACCTGATATATAATCCAACAAAAACAGGATGATCAGTCAAGTTTTTGCCAACAGGGAGATCTTTAACAACAGTGATATTGAGGTTTTCTAGATCCTCCTGAGGTCCGACACCACTGAGCATGAGTAGTTGTGGACTTCCGATTGGTCCTGCTGATAGAATTACTTCTTTCGACGCATAAGCATTATATAATTTACCTCCTTTGATGAATTGAACACCTGTTGCTGTTTGGGTTCCATTATCGTCAGAGAATATTATCTTAGTTGTGTATGCATTGAGAGTAACATTTAAATTGGTGGTGTTTTTAATTATTGGTGCGATGAAGGCACTCCCTCCTGTTACTTTTTTATTAAAATCTAAAGTCCATTGGAACTTTCCAATACCTATTTGATTTTTTCCGTTATAGTCCACAGTACTCAGACCTGATAGGAGAGTAGCATTTAAAAAGGCATCGTATGTTACTGGATTCGGATATGTATAATTAATGCACAATAAACCATCTGTGCCATGGTATCCCGCATCATAAGAGTTCATATCAATTTTTTCAGTTTTTATGAAATAAGGTAGGATATCGTCATAACTCCAGCCATCTAATCCTAAATCTGACCAAGAATTGAAATCAGCCTTATTTCCTCTAGCATAAACACTATCAGCTATAATGCTGGTACCTCCCAAACCTTTACCGGTCGGATATACACATTTTTGGTCTACCATACCTAGAAATTACAATCGCAGATGTGAAAAATTTTCATCTTAGAAATACCAGAATGTGTTTAAAGTGAACACATACAATCACTGTGAAATAATCTAAATAAATTGCATTTTCGTGCTAGATCATATCTTATTCAATAAAACACATCCTCTAAAAACATATATAAATCGCTGTCATAAAAACAGGCTTGCATGGTATGGCAGAGATATATTATGTTGATTAGCAAAAATGTGTTTTTGAAAATTTAAAAAGCTAACCAAAGGAAATGAATTTAGTATTGATGAAAACTCTCCAAACCAAAATTTGCTAAGCAGAATCAATACAACCAAATCTACTTACCTAAGCAACTTTTATTTTGAGATACCGTTGTAAATCCCCAGTTATATTCAGAGTTTCTCGTATACAAATTCATGAAAGGTATATTGGTGAAATTGTTTCCGTCATTACCAGCTTCCAGCAATAATATTTTCCAACCCGTAACTTCAGTTAATCGCCGTGTGAGAAGTGTACCAGCCGTACCCGCTCCGACGACAATGAAATCAAATGTTCCATAATCTAAAATCGTGGGAGTATCACGACTTCAATAATATTGAAAATTATTGAGTAAATTATTCAATGAGCGATTGATGAATGATGATGATGAATTGCTATTTCTTGAGAATTTCATGTTCCAAATTGTTGTTTTTGAAATCTGTATGAAATAGTATTTTCTCCTTGCCCCTCAAGTACCAGATTACGCTTTAAGCACAAATTGTAGAATTGAGGTTATTTAAATTTTCGTTCGTGTTTTTGTCATGAAATCTTAACCAGGCTGCTTAAAACATTCTCTTACAGTATTATGTACAGAAACAAGTGCAGAATATGAATTATTACTCAAAAAAAGAAGATTATAAAGAGCCTTAGAAGGTAATTGATAGTAAAAAGTATAGTTACGAATGAGTACTTTTGTGGTTTTCGTATTTTGTATTCAATTAATCGAATTTGAAATTTGACACTTGACACAAAGCTCACTGAAGTTTCAATTGAGTGTTGAGTGTTAAGCTCATGAGCCCATGGGTTTCGTGCTTAATAAATTGGTAAGCAACTAGTTTCACTAAGGTAATTAAGAGTTACAGCTGGAGTTTCTCCACGAGACATATTATAAGTAGTAATACATCCTGTTTCAGTTGTACTTGATTCATTAGTGATTGATGCAACAAAATTCAAGCGGAAAACAGTAGTTGGAATCTAAAAACCTAATAAATAGATGTCATCTAAAGAGAGTTAGAAGACCCATTCTGTAAAGGGACATGTGATTCTGATGAAGCGATATTTCGTTCACATCGAATTTTATATCTATATATTGGTCTAAGGAAAATGTCGATTTTGTTATTAATTTTCATAATTACTATCCACTCAAGACGAATGTGTGTGATTAATAGAATAGGATCTTGAGTTCAAGAACGAAATACTACAACAGAAGCGCCAATTGATTGGTGTCGCATGGTACTTATTCACAGATATTTTCTAGTAGATAATGGAAAATGGCTGCAGAAATAAAAATTCTCATATTTCGCGAGTTTTTTTAGAAAATCACAATCTTCTATTAACAAGTTATTTGTTATATATACCAATAAAATTTTACTGTACTTTACTAGCAATTAGGAGTATCTTTAGTATTGGATAATAACAAAAATTTTATTCTCCATATTGGAGACTGCGGGTCGAAATACATGTCAAGTAGTTCGCAGTTGAATACTCAAAAAACCAAATAGAGTCACTGACATGTTTTGACTTTTATTTGGATTGCATTGAGAGAGAGAAGAGAGAAGGTATAAGAATGTTCTGAAGAGATCCAGCTGTATGGAAACTGGTCAGAGGATTATATCTTTCTTACGAAATTTGTCTGGAAAGTCCTGTTTTTATTCTTAGAGAATCATCAGAATGAAAAAATCTGTTGAAAGTGGTGTTTATATTCTGTTTTATTGGACGCACCTGTAATGACGAAATTGAACAAAATAAAAAAATCCTTTTGGTGAACTCGTCCTACATAAAAAATAAACAGTATAATGTATAAAACCAGTGGGGCAATCGAATTGTGAAAAAAATTCAAATTATACATATATCTGCTAAATGGTTCCTGAAAATTGAAATTGCATCTGTTTATTACTTACCGTACGTTTCAGAATCGTTCACATTAACTAAAATCGAATTATTTGTTGGTAGAGTATAGTAAGTGGTGTAATTGATATAATCATTAACATAATCGACAAAATCTGCAAACTCATCTTGAACAAAATTTGCTTTGCAGTGCCATAAAGCAAGTAATAAAATAAGGTTCTGAAAGTACTTCATTTTAATTAAGTTAACGCTACTTCACTTTAATAATTTTCTTTGCTTTGTTACAGAGCTTATTTATACTTTTTGTGTTATCTTTTAAGATAAAAAAAACACTTAACCTATAGTTCTTTTTGTAATAATGATATTTAACAATAAAATTCACTAAAAAATTTGAATACAGATGTACGTGACAAAATTTAAGATATGATCACATTAGAATAAATTTATACGAAACTGTAGAAAATTATGGTTGGATACAATTTGGAAATGAGCTTTTGATGCAACTGCTAAAGGAAGAATTTTAAATAAAATAATCGTAAGAAATCAGAAGTTATAAATTTATATACTGTGTATATTGAAAATATCATTATTAGAGATATAGAAGACTATAAATAACCACAATATTTTGGAAAAAAGAGAAACGAATAGAAATTATAAATTTTAATTTGATCGACAAAGACCAATGACATTATAGTTATATCTAACATTCTTAGGATACATAAAACTCTCAGAAAAAGTTACCTATATAGTGAAACTAAAGATGAAATTGGAAAACAAAATATTTACTGGGGCTGTTTATCTTATACGATGTGGAACAGCCACGAAAACGCTTCGAAATATGGATTTTTATTTTTAAATGCCCATCTTTTTCCATTATATAAAGGTCAATATCAACTTTCTTATTATGAAAGCAGCCCTCTGAAATTATTTCTTGCTTGTATTATATTCTAGACATAATTTATGTACAATATCCTTCACCTATCTTCAACTGTTTCTGAAATGTAGAGCTATTTTATTTCATAAATTTGCTACATTACACTAAAAACCTAATAAGTAATACCGAATATTTCTTAATAATATAAAAAAATGGCGTGACGGATCTAATCGCAAGCGTGATTCGTCTTTTTACGTCATCTATGTTGAGGGGTTCAATTTTGATATATCCCCATAGAAAGATCTAATGGCGTCAGGACAGGAGTGTATGTTGGCTACTCAACTATCTGTGTTTTTCTATTCACAGAATTGTGAAAAATTCTAGGTACTGCCGGACATTGATTTAGATACTGCTTCATCCTGCTGAAACCATATTATATTCGCAGGAACTGGTCAAAGCTGGAGTACAGATTTTATCATAACTGAAAATAACTTTGAATATTATCATTTAGGAAATTCCATAGAAAACCATATAGCCAACACAGTTACAATTCATGAAGAAAAATAGCTTTTTGTCCTCCGTATGCTGCCCATCAAAATATAACATAAGAAATGACGAATATCTTTCGCACATTAGGAAACATTTTATTGTTGCTGGCAACAGACAAACTGGGAGGTCTTTAAATAATCGCTAGAATACCATACTGATCTGAAAATACCATTAAAAACACGAGAACAGATTGAGAACGTAGTATTTCAGCTAATTAATATCATATAAAAGATTGTTGGGAAGCAACACCTAAAACAAAATTGTGATATATAATTAAATTAACCATCCAAACACTTCTAAACTGCTTCAAATTCAACAGTTTATTTGTGGGGAAAACAACTACCAAGCCTGCCTAAAGCTAGTTCACCGATGCCAGAAATAGAATTTTGACTCTGAGATGCAGCAAAACTTCTCAGAGACTTGTACATCAATTAACCCATTAGCTCCGATGTAATACCACCACCAAGCTGAAAAAGACAGTTCTCAGCAATTACAATCCAATTGCTCAAGTCCCAGCCAGTCCAAGATCATAGAGGAAGCAGTTAATCAGCTCAAGATGTCTTGCGGTACCTTGAGCCTGCAACATCATTAGTGACCATCAATACGGCTTTCGTGAACATAAATCAACTGGGGATATCCTGCCCTATGTCACTACCGTATAGACTAAAGCTGTACAGAAATATGGAGAATCTAGAGCAATGGCGTTTTTGTCAAAAAAAGATTCTGTTAATTGGCGGGTTAATTTTTCTAGAAGACGTGTTCTCTTTAATTAGTTGATCTCTTTGCGAAAGAATCAACTTCCTGAATAACCAAAGGCAGATACTTCAAAGAAAGTCGATGGAATATCCAATGCTGTATCATTTTCTGTGACAAAAGAGAGATCTTGTGTGGTATATGTGGTTAAATCGTTCTTAGTCATCAGAAAATTTACAAATGGTTCATTTTCAAATGATTAGAAAATAAAACTTTTACTATTAACCAAGATAAAACATGTGGTTGGCAATAGTTATTGGAAGCTTTGAGGTTTTAGCCATTGGCAGATAATTCGTATAAAAATTTAGAGAAATGACATATCCCATTTCCATAGCAAATTATTCTGAAAAATTAGAAATTCTCTGATTTGAAATAGCTAAAGTAGTTGGCCGGTAAGCCAATTAAATGAGGCATATTTTATTCACAGTTGTTGTTCAACAAAAATTAGTGCCGTTATGCATAATCTTCCTAATAGGATCTTATATAATCGCCGGAAATATAAGAATTACCTCACTGAATCACCAACAAACCAAGCTATAAAAATATGATCACTCAAAATTATTCACCTTCTGAATAGTAACTCAAGAATTTCATATACAATCAACTAAAATTGGTTTAAACTTTCATCTGCAAAACACACACACGCACACACACACACACACACACACACACACACACACATACATACACATACACGCATCTCAAAAAACGATCTTATCTAAAATAAACAACCGTTGTAGGACAGAATAAGCAGTGTCTCAATAATTAGGATGAATATTAAAGTGGCTCATCACTACAGATCGGGTCTAATCTTTTTAGCTCGTTTTCGACTTCAAATTCCCTAGAGTTATTGTCTTTAACAAGCTTCATAAGCTAGTTCATGTAGGACGCGTCCAGAATGTTTTTTGCTCTGGCCACCATACTATACTTTAGGTACCACATTGGTTCCTCAAACTGTTCTTATTTCATCTCTTGTTCTTGTGGAATGCGTATATTAAAAGCGCTCGATTCTGGAAGGATTAAGTCTAAAAAGGAATTAGTTCGAAATATATTTTTATTGGAAAAACATATTATTACATAATATTCACAGTTTCTTGTATTCTCTCTTAATAAGATCAGCTGTTTTTTCGGCCATTGCCCAAATAGCGGCTAATGGATGTCCTCTGACAAGTTTGGGCATCGAACCAGCATCTACTACTCTCAACCCAGATATTCCATGAACCTTCATTGTTTTATCTACTACTGAATCTTTCTCGCTGTTCCCCATCCTAGTTGTACAAGAAGGATGATAAAGTGTAGAAGTGAGTGACCTAATGGCACAATACCAGTAATCTTTTTCAGATTCTTCTTTCAAATAATCACAATTGGGAGTTTGTGTTACCAAAGTTGCATTGATTGCTTGAAGTGGCTTTGTTTCCAATAACGAAATTATATACTTTATCCCTTCATATACTGCTTGAATATCTTCGTCATTGGGGTCTGTGTAATAAGCTGGATTGATGAGAGGAAAGTCTGCTGGATCGCTGGAACTCAATTTCAACCAACCATGAGATTTCGGTTCGATATTGATGCAATATACTAAAAAATCTGTTAAGGTATTGTAAGTTGTAAAAACTTTTGCATATGTTTCATCCAAATTGTAGAAAGAAGCTGAAAATAGAGAAAAAGTGAAGTTTTTTTGTTTCGTTCAGCACTAAGTTCTTTTGTGAAATTTATTTGATCATTTAGCAAATTTGTTATTGATATTACCATAACAAAATTATTTGAGGTTATTTATATCATTCATGCTTCTTCTATGTTTGTTAGAATATTCTTTTCATTATATTTTTTTGTAGAACATACTCTAACTAATAAAAATAATGTTGATCTAGAGATCTGAGTTTAGGGGTTTTATCTTTATTATAGTTTTTGTAAACTAGTGTTGACTACTAGGAGCTGAGATTTTTCTACTATATCTTAAGCATCAAATTCTGTACAACTTATATCTCAGCTATAGCAGAGGGTGAGGATGAGTGAATCAATAGTAACTAATATCTCGTCTATTTAGACTGTATGAAATTTGAAATGCAGCTTCTGTTTGAATTGTCCGATTCACTAACTTGTTACCATAGTAATTGATTATAGATCTATCAGCAATTATTATCAACACTTCAGAGAAAATTCTTCAAACTTTTATCTCACATTCTAATTTAAACTTGACTCTCTCATTTTAAAACTAATTCTAGAATGTTTATGTGGCTCGATTGTTTATGTAGTTTCTGATCAATTTTTCAAAAAATAAATATTCATTAGCTTATTTTAGTTGAAAAAGACTTCATCAACTAGGGGTAGTTATTTCAGAATTAGACAGAAATTTGTGGTTGCCAAACTAAACAGTCATTTATAACATGCCATTAGACTTGTTACATTACAAATATTTTGAATATTCTTTTGTTCACGTATTGTGGCACAGTAGTCATTTCGAATTTGATGGGTCCTTATCTAAAATCAAAATCAGTTCCAGTACCAAGTTATAAAATGAATCATTTGAACGGTAACCTTGATCAAAATATGAAACACTTCCACAAAATTTAAGGAAGGATAAGGACCTATCAAATCCGATGAAGAAGAAGAAGAAGAACTACTGTGCCACAATACGTGACCAAAGATATAATCAAAATGTTTGAAGAAAAACGTAACAAGTCGAATGGCATGTTATATATTCAACATTCATTACCAAGAAAACAAATGTTTCATTTCCAAACCTTAGTTAAAATAGTAAAAGCAAAAACAAAATGTTATTCATTGGCAGCAGTAGCTGTGGAAAGTAAAGAATGTTTCTGTCAGTCTCTGGATAGTAGGAATGAGAAAAAAACGCGGACTTGGAAGATGACATTGTGCAACATAAAACAATGTCTAAATAGACATAAAGCATGTACATTTGATGCTTAAATAATATAGAAATGAATTTGAAATGATCAATACTTCTTCTACAGCTGACCTACTGATCGATTACAACTAAACTGTGACCAATTGATTCAGGGTGTAATAGACTCTAAATGATAGAATAGGGGTGTTGATTATTTCTAGACCACAATGGAGGCTAGAAACATTTATTTTTAGACTTGTTACATAGCTAAGCAATCGTGAACAATTAGATCTGCCTTATAGGAGCTCCAGATTAGAGTAGATTATATGATCTATGTCATAACGCCGCGAATCTAGCACGCTAACACTTTGGACTATTAATCTATTGTGTATCAGAATCTTAAAGTCCAATAAATTGTTTGGTATTACCGACAAAATGTTAATAACTTCTGACCAAGTTTCCCATCGTTAGCTTTTCAATCTTTATCTGCATATGAAATTGGAAAAGGATCAAAACCAGAAGGGTCTATCTAAAGAAATACAAGTTATGGCTGGGATCAGACAAAGAGACAGCCTTAGTCATATACTATTTAATGTTATTATAATGAAATCGCAGCGGCAATATGAATGGAGGATCAATGATTAAAAATGATAGAAAATGAAGATGACCTGCAGATACTATACTATATAAAACGAATGTAATGTGAGCATGCCAACTTATTCAAGAGTTAGAACCAAAGATTCGATTAAATATAAACTAACTATAGACAACAACATAATATAACAATTCATGGAAATAATTCGGTAATCTTGGAGTAACAATATGAATTAAGAGGAATTTAATAGAGGAAACACAAAGTTTAGTGATAAAAACAGGTTCAGAGAATATTTGAGAGAATTAATATTGGAAATCAATATAATGAGTACACAAAGCAGAATGAGAATATACAAAACATGTGTACGACCTGTTTACACTCAAGCAACGGAAACACGAGTCTATAGATCAACAATAACAAAAAGTGACAGGATGACTGGATTTGAAGCGATAAAAACAATTAAGGGAGCTAGCTTCAGAGATAGAATGAGAAATCGTGACATTACAGAAGAACTGGGAAGTTAGGATGTAGTGAAATGGGCTTACGAAACGTAAAGTTGAAGAGGTTATGCTGGAAAAATTCTAGACACAGATAGGTAAAATGAGACAAAAATTCAGAACACTAGTCAGACCACCAAAAAGATGGTATTGAAGCTGGAACTCAACCTTGCAAGGATAGCTGAGGAGAATGCTTAATATTCGGAATTGACAAGAGTAGAAAAGGAAAAAAGCAGATTTCTTCGTTGTTGAAAGCCTTTATTGGACTTTAAAGTTCTATACCAACATTGAATGATTATTGAAATATATTAACCAATTTTGATTATTTGGAATCGATAAAATTTATTTTAATTGAGCTCTGTATAATTAATGTTAGAGGTTGAAATTTTTTGAACATTTCTTTAATATTATCATATGGCTGACCATTTAGATGCGCTCATTGATCATTTATGACTAATCTATCTCAATTTTTTCTCAAATTGAGCCCTAAATAACGATAAAATTTTCAATTAAATTAGGACTTACCTGGTGGAACACTTGTGGGTGGATTTATAGTTAGAAATTCTACGTTTGGTATTTCACTGGTTTTGTTTTTTGTATTGATAAATCCAATATTATCAGCCGAAAATATAGTTGTGTAGTAACCCAATCCTTTGATCCATCGTTCCAAATTATCAGTAACGTTTCCAGGATCAGTTGTGAGATTAGTTCTAATATATAATCCAACAAAAGCAGGATGATCAATCAAATTTTTACCAACAGGAAGATTCTTTATAACTGCAATATTGAGATTTTCGAGATCCTCCTGAGGTCCTACACCACTGAGCAAGAGTAGTTGTGGACTTCCAATTGGACCAGCCGATAAAATTACTTCTTTTGACGCATAAGCATTATATACTCTTCCTCCTTTGATGAATTGAACCCCTGTTGCTATTGGTATACCATTTTTATTTGAAAATATTATTTTGGACGTATATGCATTGAGAGTAACTTTTAAATTCGGAGTATTTTCAATGACTGGTGTGATAAAAGCGTTTCCTCCTGTTACTTTTTTATTAAAATTCAAAGTCCATTGGAACTTTCCAATTCCAATTTGATTCTTCCCATTATAGTCAACACTTTTGAGACCTGACAGAAGATTAGCATCTAAAAATGCATCGTAAGTAACTGGATTGGGGTACGTGTAATTAATGCTCAATAAACCATCTGTGCCATGATATCCTTCATCATAAAAATTGATATCAATTTTTTCGGTTTTTTTGAAATAAGGTAAAAGATCGTCATGACTCCAACCGTCCAATCCTAAATCTGCCCAAGCGTTGAAATCAGCTTTGTTTCCTCTGGCGTAAACACTATCACCTATAATAGCCGATCCTCCCAAACCTTTACCTGTCGGATATACACATTTATGATCCACCATACCTGGAAATTATGATTAAATATTCAGATATATGAGGCCTGCTTGTTAAATTTTGAGATGACAATCAAAAACCAATATTTATAATTGGATATGCCTTTGGAGCATTTTTCCCATTATGATTGAGGTAATTTCAAAACATGTGACTTGAATGCATCAATCACTCTTTAGGTGTAGAAAAACGTTGACCTCGCAATTTATTTTCGATCTACGGAAACAACAAGGAATTATCGTGTGCCAAATAAGGACTGTACGACGGATGACCTATCAAATCGATGTATCGACAGTTCAAAAATGTTTTTGTTTGTATTGATGCGTGATTGCATTATCTCTTTGGATTACGATCCGTTTTCTGCGATTGGTTTCTTTGATTTCTTCGAAGACTTCTGGCAAATAAATGGTGGTGTATCATCCAACATTGACCGTTTTAAATGGTTCTAATAAAACGGTTGTGACTTGTCCAAACACTTAGTTTGCACCACATACGTGAAAGTTTGCTTATTTTTGAAATTAGAATCAATTTACTGTTATTAATCATATAAATACGACTTTTAATATTTATGGTTCACCAGTATTGACATGTAACCATCTCTTTTGAGCAAAAACAGAGCCAATTCAATTCATATTGATCCATAAAATTACCTTCTATCATTTGTATGGTATAGCGTTATTATGATTTAGGAAAAAAAAGTAATAACTCCCATTACTATAGTAAATATAATATAATTGAAAAATTTTATTCGTCTCAATTCTAATTTTATTGAGTTTTATTATTTTGGTTTTAATTTTATTTAGAAATTTGTCACCGTTTTTGTCTTCTCAACCCCGTTCTGATGATTTTTTTTTTTCAGAACAAAAATTTCACTTCAAGAGCTAGTTATATCCATCATTCCAACCAAAGGTAGACTTTAGAGATCAGAAAGAAAATGAAGAAAGTTTGGAGAACGAAGATGAATTACTCTAGACAGCGAAAATTTTTAGATGTATAAGTTGAAGATCGTTTGGATGCAGAAGGTGCATCACAAGCTCCAGAAGTGTCAGATGTCGAAACAATAAAAAACCAATTAAACTTTACAAATTGTACGACAACAAACAGTTCTAGTTGTATCTTGTATGAGTGTTTGTTTATATTTTTTTAAATGTATATGTTGATTTCATACAAGACAATTGTATGAAGATAAATAATAAAAATAACCCAGGAAATTGATTAAAGTTTACATTAATTTTCTATTCTTCTCGACGTTCACAAGTTTCCATCAGCTGATTATTTAGACTGGGCTTTTGGGTATTGCATAATTTCTATAATATTGATCTTCAAACCAACAGGATTCTTCTCTTCTTACTTCTCGTATCCTATGTGAAACTTTATAACTGAAAATAGATATTCATCTCCTGACATGAATAAAAACTTTTCGTATTATATATCAGTGGAATAACAAAGTTTATATTTGATAAAAAACTGATTTTATTCGGAAAAGTATGCTTCCAACAACTTTTAAGCAACTTCAAAATAATATATATCTTCAAAAATACCTTAACGGGTCTTACTTCTTATAAAACATTTTGTTATACTTTATTGTTATGGAAATGCAAGTATAGAACGTTTGTATCTGACTCCAAAGATAGGTATTGAAAAAAATTGATAATAATGATCATGGCGATTGATATTTGACATAACACGGTAAGTACATGGATTAAAAGTTGTGAATTAGTCACCTACTTAGATCAATTGATGAAAAATTTCATCCAAAATCACTCATATGTTAAATCCTTGTCATTAAGATGTTTAATACTATGTATATTTGATCTTCAGCTCAGATATCATGACCATTTTTTGATATTTTCAATTGTTGATGTACATTTGGACTATTCCCAACCCCACCAAAATCTATCATCATCCTTGAAAGGACAAGAAACAGCCAGAAATCCCACTCAGTTTTCACATGCAGTGTAAGAATGAATATAAAGTATGTACTAAAAATATCAAATGCGACAAAAAAAGTATAAGAGTGCTACAAAAACAGTTCAAATTTGACTTCGACGATCACGATAAAACCACCGACCATTCCTCGTATTCTAATGATAATGAGTAAAAATTTATAGTAATCAATATAAAGATCTGATAAGAATACTCCAATGGGTACCATAAGAGTACATACCATTAAATGCCGCATGGTGATAATTGACATCACTTACCTGATCGAAAAACTTTCTTGAGTTGAAGAAAATCGTCCTATGTTGGTTCCAATTATAGCGCAAATTATATTGATGGATCTTCAATATAATGCTACAAGAGATTGTTCAGAATTCCCTCAACCACAAAAAGAATTAATCAATCGATACTGAACGGAATGTATCCACCAGAATATCATCTTTATACATGAAGAAAGTCCTTCAATACTTTGGACAAAATGACAATATAGACAGGTTTATAATGCTAAGAGCAGTACAGGGGAAAATAAGTAGAGGATGGTTTTCTATGAGGTAATTTTATTAGATTGAACAAGCTACAGACCAACCCTATCACATAGCGTTACACCAGGTTGCAAATCGAGAAATATGAGAAAAGGAAAAAGGGTATAGAGATCACGACCCTCTGAGCAAAGAGAGAGAGATTTTTTGAACACTCTAATTTTGTTGATATTCCTTTTTTCGATTGTTCTTGAGCTTTAATGTAAAACACTAAACCAAAGCTATGATTTCTATTCAAGATATTGTCGCGACTTTTGTCCCATTATACATCAACCGTTCTTTCTCAAAAATCATGTTAGTAATCTCCATCAACGCGCCAATTGAACTAATGATTGATACACTTACCCAAACAACTGTTGTTTTGGGGTATTGTTTTGAAGCCCCAGTTATATTCTGAATTTCTCGTGAACAAATTCATGAAGGGAATATCGGTGAAATTATTTCCGTTATTACCAGCTTCGAGCAATAATATATTCCAATCGGTAATTTCGGTTAATCGTCTTGTAAGAAGTGTACCAGCCGTACCCGCTCCGACAATAATGAAGTCAAATGTTCCATAATCTGTAATCGTGGCAATATGTATGTTAAAGTTATCCATAAATCCATTATCAGGTCAATATATAATGAGTTGTATCTACGACTAACTGTAAACTATTTTCACTTAGAGCAATATAAAAAGTATCTAAGAACTCAGACAGCAAAATGTTTAAGGAACGTCTTTGTAGCGGATGTATTTATTCACATTATCGCAAGGCCCACGGGCCAATTAATAGGTGGGAAAAACATAAATAAAAGTTAAAAATTGAGCAATTGAAATTGAATAGTACAAATACCCAGTAGTACATTTAAATGGATGGTTAATAGTCTAATATACAGAAAGAAGCGGAACAAGTGACCATAATAGTTTTGGATAAATTCATGATATCTAAACAGCTTAGAAGGGTACAAAGTTTCTTTGTTGTTGTGAATAGAGTTGCGAAAAATTTCCATTAAATAATTCCTCCATTTTTGGGTGCTTCCTCGTATTGTGAGAGAATGAAGTGGAAGATTTTGTTCATGTATATGATCATATATTATCGCAGTGCTATTGAACTAAATTGGTAACATTCCATATATTAAGTTCTCATTATGAAAAATCCAATTTATAACTAAAATAAAATGATACAATCAATCACTAGATGTCAGAACAAAATCAGTAAAATTTATATTTCATCTGATAGATGGGATGTCTACTAGAATGATGCCGAATTTTTGGTAATGTAAATTTGTAAATTACTCACCATGTATCCTAGAATCATTTACATTAACTAAATAAGAATTATTGGTTGGTAGAGAATAGTGGATAGTGTAATCTATATAATTATTCACATAATCAACAAAATCTTCAAACTCATTTTGAACAGTATTTGCTTTGCAATACAATAGAGCGACTAACAAAATAACACATTGAAAATACGTCATTTTGTTTATTTCATGCGCCAGCTCTCTTAACACTAATGGAAGTTTTGTGTGTAGAACTTTAATATACTTTTTTTTGTTAATAACATTTTATACCGCTCAACCGTAACTTGGAAATTTTGGGTATTAATACATATGAATTTTAACGTTGGAATATTGACTAAATATTGTTTGATTAACAAATATTTTTGTCGACAGACATATTGATAGGTCTATTGTCTATTGTATTGGAGAACAAGAAAAATTATTGGGAATTTAAATACAAAAGAAGGCACTGATTATATGAATTCATCAGAAATAAAATCAATTCTGAACTAGACATATTTAAAAAAAGTATAGGTAGTTTGAAATACACTGGAAATCAAAAGCAATCGTGGACCGTTGGGCAAATAAGCCTTCTGCTAGATACGTATTAAAAGCCAATATCCCTGGAAAACCTAACTAGACAAATTAACTTTTACCTTTTACTATCACGTCACGTTGAAATACCTATCACTAGAAATATTTCACGCTCGTTTAAGCGAAGCAGTTGATTGGTATGAGGAACAGAAAGATTGTGGTCTCGCAAGCACCTTAGCTTGTCTCATGCTAGGTGTTTCGAACCATTCTTGGAGAGACTGTCATGTCAACAGACTTCTGATAAATGTGAAAGCTACACCAAGACTTTAGTGTAGCATCTCAGGTAGTTTTGTTGATCCAAGTTCAGCGAAGGAATCAACATCGTTGTCCGAGTAACTCAAATGAGTTAGTCCTCGTCGTTATCACTCACTATTTTATAGAGAACTTTTTAGCGCATATCTAGAGCACACCAGGTTGTTCTTTATGTCTGGGCAGATTGAAATTATTTTTTTCTATACCATCTATTGAATTTTCCTACATTCTATCACTGAGAATAATCTGGCTTGAAAGACGGTAGATTTTTCCTCAAGCGAGATATATTTAATTTTTATGGTTTGCTTTTGTTGAAAGACAAGATTTCCTTCCTGAAGCCATACCTATAGAAGCTGGCCTCATTATTAAATATTACAGGCCTGGAATCCCACGTCCACTTTTCATTATCAATGATGTGCGCTTTGAAGACAAATAGCTGTATGCCTTGCTCATAGCTTTGCATTTTATTTCCAGAGGTTGGAAAGGACACTTGTCAAGGTCCAGCTCAAGGATGTTCAGTGAAGGGCTCCACTCACACCCATAGGCACTTCTGCATACTCAGAGCACGCCAGTAGTCTTCATTATTTGGTGACCATGCAAAAAAACAGACTGTTAAAGAAAAGTGGGAATTTTTCAGAGGAAGACTCACAAATAGGCATTTCTGGAAAAGTTGTGATTAATAATTGTTGCAAATTTTGGAATAAAATAATTACCGAGCAGGAATCTTTGATAATATTCATACTGAACATACTGATTGCTGCTACCACTACACCAACCCTCATAATCACACTATTTGACGCGCATTTTGATAACCAAGATATCGTCGTCAAAGACTAAAGTAAAACTGAAACTTATTCCATTTTCAATAAATAATGAAAATTTATAATAACTCTCTTCAGAATGTCTTCGGAAGATTTCCTTGGCATGTACAACGATCTAAAAATCTACTTATCTCCTATACCATAAATTTCATCGATTTGAATGAAGAGGTATAAAGGTAATGGATAGCAATTTGAAATTCAGTGGCTTTATCAGCAACGAGCAAACGGAAGAATTTAATATAGGATTAGTAAAAGAAATACAGGAACATGACTATTTAAGAACGAAGCAAAAAATAAACTAACCATTAATAATAATTGTGATACTATAAACAATACAACGACAATTTAGTAATGCTACCAAGGACTAGAGGAGAAATAATAGAAGACAAAACTCTTTGTAAGAAAAAAAAACGCCTCTATATAGAAATCAATTTTACAGTAGCGAAAGTTAGCAGACTTGGGGAATATACATTTCGATAGCCAAAAAAAATATAACAAACAGTAATAAGATCTATGGTACTATAAACATTAATAAATAACTCATGACAACGAAATTGTGATACTAGAAAGGAATTGATGGATAATCGAAAAAGTATATGGACCATTAGATATCTATGGAAAGAAGAAGGTTTCTATCCGTATAAGAACAAGGCAAAATACATGGAAATACTGGAAAAGGAAATTTAGGAGCTCTTCTGAAAACAAACAAATATGTTATCAACTTGTTACAAATATCAATAACAGTCAATGACCAAATAGAAGCAAAGGATGAAAAATATGCATTGTACCAAATAGTGATGGCGTATGCTGACGATTTTATGATGCATTAAAAAGTAAAGCAGAAATCAAAGTATTAAGAAATATCACAACATATCTATGGCAAAAAATGAGACTATGATTCTAGTAACTACAAAGTAAAATATATGATAACGCGATATGTATTTGGAAAACCTAACCTAAAATTCAGAAACTTGTATGACAATATCGTTACAAGACGAACTGAACAAACAAATAGTGAAAAGACTTGCGATATTATAAGAAGCTATAGATCATGGCTGGAAAAGAAAAACATGTGAGAAAGAAAGATAATCAGTTGAAGATATGAAAAATGAGCTTTTGATAATATTTCTAATATAAATTTCTTGGTTTCACTCGTTTATATCGAGACCAGAGATCGCTATAATTGGAAGTTTATTGTCGAGACATTAGCAGCTGTAGTGAACGTCATGCTTCGATCCAAAATATTCGATTTATCCAGTGAATAAATAGAATTTTCTATTAAAATCGTGTAATGATTTATTAGGTCTATATTATGAATTGTAGAATTTGACTCCCAATTATCTATAATAACCGAAATTATTAGATTATTGAATGGAATTTGAGTTATTCGATGAGTTCAACTAAATTAATCACATCATTATTTATCTGTGTTGGTAACTATACGAAATAACCGTAATAAAATGATAATTTATTATAATTTTTAATTTCGATGTTATTTTGTTATTTTTATATGTAACAGGCAATTTAATATGATAGTGTATGTATCAAATTAACCGTTACATAACCGTGATATATACAGTGAAAAAAACTTTTTCTTGAATCAATAGAAAAATACGAGTAAGTGTTGCAAAAACGGCTTGAATTTTCTTATTACAATTTCTTGTTATACATAGGGAGAGAAACTCAAGTACAGTCAACAAGGTGACAACTGAGGAAGGGACATACACTAGCGTTTATCTGCATTATAGAGGCCATGAAGACTCAAATAAACAGCAGCAATGGAAGTCTTTCTAGGCCTAACTCGATTGCACAGTATCGTAGAATAAGATGGAAAACTTTCCCTCTCGATAGTCATTTTCTATAATTTCTAGTGCGAATGATGTGAAAGTTATAGTTCTAAGCTATTTTAGGTTTTTCATTAGATCATTACCTTCATCACATTTTCTCTTTTGCAGCTATATAAAATTGCTTAGCCTCTTTTTCCATAGAATGGGAAACACCCTATTTGTTGCCTTCACCATGGACTTATTTTCAAACCTCAGAATTGGACAATTAGAAGTAAATATGAGAGGAATCAGACATTGTACTTAAAGCGAATATCCAATGAAGCCATATATGAGACAGAAAAAGGTACTCCTACTGCTACTGGATACAGGCTAAACAACATCAAATATGCAGATGATGCCATTACCAATCACAATCAGCAATGAACAACCAGGAAATAAGAATAGGTATCGAAAAGGCAAAATCCACCTTTAATCGGATGAGTGCTTTCTTAAGGAGTCACAATCTTTTTCTTGTAATAAAAATAAGAATGCTGGGATGCTACGTTTTCTCTGTCCTGTTGTTGTGGACGCACCTCATATATATGTATATTTCTTTCGTGTTATTAATCTGTTCGCCGCATATACTGAATTTTGTTACCGTGGCAACAAGCTGTATTGTGGTTTCTATTTTTAGACCTTTTTTTGCTTGTCTAGTCGGCTAACGCTGGGCCGTAAGATAAATAGAGAAAGAAATGTAACACTTGCTTTTTGGCCTTGGTAGCGTGAGTGTGATTATTAGCGCGCTACTATCTTATAATATATTTATATATTATGTATTTTGGTTTATGTCAATTAGCAAGAGTGGACCTTGAACGGAGATATACGGAATGTATTATGAATAGAAAATTCGACTTGTGGCTTTGTAGACGAATACTTAAGATCCTCTGGACCACCTTGGTGACAAATAAAGAAGTCCTTCGAACAAGAAGACATGATAACAATAAAAACTCACAAGCTACAGTACTTAGGCCATATAATGAGAAACGAATACAGATATGCATTGCTTCAAGCAATCCTGGGAAGTAAAATATTTGGAAAAATAAATCCAGGTAGAAGACAAACATCCTGATTTAAGAACCTTGCAGCCTATTTCAATAAAACCCCTTTTGAACTCTCTTAAATTGTTGTTGACAGAATAAAGGTTGCCAAGATGATCGCCAGAAGTCCATACTTTCAACTGATAGTAGATATTATCTTAAAATGTCTTGATACTAGATTGAATATTGAATACGAGAAGCGGCATCAGGTTTTTCTCACATCCCTCTAATATTCCCTCTATTACGAACAGTGGTTGAAAATTGAGAATAATAAAATGATGAAGACACTTGTATTTAGTAATATGGGCCCACAGATCACTCATTAACTGTGAAAGCCGATATTCTCAGAATGTATATACCTGAATTGTAGGACATTCAATAATTGGCATGTCGTTTTCATTGAACCATGGCACGTTGATGTTTCGCCTTTCGCACCCTGTATGACTGAAATTTGAATTAACTCAAATTATACTTAGTTTGAACAAATTATTCATAAATATTTTCATGGTTTGGAATGTTCATATTCACACATTAAATTATCAATTTAAAAATTTATAATCAAAGATTATTATAAAGCTATGCACTAATTAGTTGTTTTTTCCCAAAAATGTGGATATTAAAATACAACCTTCAAGTTAATTGTTTGCAATTTTATATAAAATTGTCTCATTTCAACATTAATGATACAAAATATGTTTTATGTGATAATTTTTAGTACATCCACCAACGCATGTGAATTCCTCATTAGTAATAAATTAGTAATAATTTACCGAGAAACTTGTGGAATTCTATCAAATTAGGAAAATTGATATTGAAGAACTATTCAATTGAGAGTTCAATATGAAATATATGGAAATTAAAGTGAGAAAGTTGAAAATTCAGTATCAGAGACAAGAGAATAGACTTGGAACCAATCGAAATTGGAACCAAAATTGAAACGAATTACTCGTTCAGTAAAAAATTAACAAAATAAATCAGAAGAAAGGAAGAAGAAAAATTACAAATGAAAACGATGTTAAAAATAAATGAGGAAAGTGTCTCTTAGAATATAAAACATAGATGGTAATTATGCAAAACACTAAAATTAGAGAGCTGAAAAAAAATTAAGAGATAGGATGAAATGAAAATATCAAAAACTGAAGCAAGTAATGATGGAATCATAGATGAAGTAATGACTCGATAGAAAAATGTTTAGAGCTGCAATATACTTTATATAAATCTTATAATAACTGAAAAATTCTAAAGAAACAGGAAATAGTAATAATTATACGTAAAGAAAAAAACATAGATTTGAATCGAAAGGAGCATAAATACCTAATTTTTAGGCTAAGCATACAGTAAGAAAAAAGAAAATCATTCCATTAAAAAATCGACCCTTACCATAAAGGTGAAATAGATTGAAAGAAAGAGAGGTAAGTTGTGAGACAATGAGAGATCTTTATACAACAAAGACTAATAATAGCTATGAAATGTGGATTACGCTAAGGTTGGGGCTTGAGTCCAACCCTATTTAATAAGCTTGTGAATAATTTAATTGTGCGTGAAACTAAAAATGAAACGGTTTTTGTAGGATCTAGAAGATTAGAAAGGAATGAGTTTTGAAAGATGTCGTGGAATAAACAGCAGAAAAAGAGAAACAATCAAGAAAATGTTATGTAATATACAGGACGAACCTCTAAATCAGATAAATTTAGTACATTCTAGGCTACGGTTATGGAATTAAATACCTTTATTATCACAAGGAAACAGCATACTATGACTATTCGATTGAAAAACCATATGTATGACAATTTTAGCCCATTGAATTCAAATTAGAACTAGGAAGTCGAAACCTTGGCATAACCAGTTATGGAGACGTAGAAAACGAGGTAAGGAAGCAAGTAGCCATAGCAAATAAGGTTACGGGATGTCTTCAGAATGACCAAACGAAATAAGAAACAAATGCTTTTATTTACAAAGTAAAAATAACACCTGTAATGACCCGTACAATAGAAACATTCAAAACGAAACAACGAGACCGCAGGATTGGAAATTTTCAAGTGGGAAAACTAGACTGTACCGAGAAAGAAGCAAAAACATCAAACGATCATGTGACGTAGATAGCATTCATGATTGTGAAAAATGATGACAGGCAATAGACTGGTAAAAACAGCAGGGAATAAATTGAAACAAGGAGAAGAGGTCGACCACGAAAGAGGTGGAGTGATAACCTAAAGCTTGAATGGGGAAAGATATCGAAGAAGCAACAAACGATAGACCTATAACAGAAGAAAATAAGGAGAAGAATGGAGAATCTATCACTTTTGAATCCTGGTGAAAGCTCTCTCTTCGCTTCTTCTTCTTCATCACTTGATGTTTTATGCATTTTCCTACCATGAAAATAATTTTTTTCTTATGTTTATTGTCCGAAATATTCATAACTTTGATGTAATCTGTATCTTTCATCAATTGTCATCAAATATTCCAGTCCTCAACTTTTCCATACGGAGCTTCGGAAATTTTTTATGAATGTAATGAAACCAATCTCCTCTCTTGTCCAACGCTTCAACAAATTGCTTCATCATTAATAACTCATATATATAACAGTGGAAATTTGATTTTTTCTCTTCTCAGCTAATGCTCATCACACTTCTTTTACGGATAGTTGCAAAATTTAGTCTTATTGACCATTTTTTTTTCAATGAAACTGCTTTTCTCCTTATATACAAGTGAAGCAAAGTTATTCCTGCATCCCTTTGTTCACCAATTAACAAATACATGTTTTGAGTTCCATTAAATGGGCAATTGGAATTGATGCAAATAAATTTCCATTGTGCATATGGACGTATTTCAAACTTCTTCACAACTGTCAATAAAAAGACCACACTTGATACATCACACTCATATTCACTTTCACTGTTAAATTGTACCAATTTTTGTAAATTTGACAACATCATTGTTTCTGAAGTAATGCGCGTTACTGTTAAGACCGGGAGAGATTTTCATTATGTAAAACAGGACATGACATAAAGTCTGGATATCCCCACGTTTGATTTCTTTTGAAACCTTTAGCATCTACTATGCAAAACTAAAAATCATGAAAATATGTTTTTAACTCGATCCAGATGATAGGAATACCAAAGTCTAATTAAGGAAGTTAAAAGACTAAACACAGAACTTGAGGAACCAATTGTTTTTCCAATTTACATTAAAATATTTATCTTAAGACTTTTTTACAAAGTTTTTGATATTTCTGGTATGTTTTTCCTTATATAAACACAACTAATATAATAAAATAAATGTTAACACCTCTGACGATCTCATGCTTTAAAAGACAAAAATACATATAAACCAAACCAAATTCAAAATTGAGTACTTCATAATTGTCAAATAACAGTTGTTCTACAGATGTAGGGGTCTGAATGAAGAGATTACGTGATGTTGATGTGAATAATAAAGATACGGTATCATTTAGTGTTTCCATGAATATATTTTTCTCTGATACATCAGTGTAAATAATATTTTTAGAAAGCTTGTACAGAACTCATTATTAAAATATCTCCAATCCAGATTTTTGTGATAGATCTACGACACTGGTGCACTTTTGGAATGAATATAAATAATCAAGCTATCAAAATGCACCAAATATTCACTTTAGTCTGCTCAAAATTTCATAATCTTGTATTGACCGCATATACACAGTTAGGCACAAAGGACTGACCAAACTATAGTGAAGGTCCAATATTATCTAGTTCAAATATTTTGCATATAAATTGAGCTAAATTGAAATTGGTATCCTTCTGCAAATAATCGATGTAGTTGTTCTCGGTTTTATCCACATTTTCCCCTCATCATTACTATTTTTTAGTTATTTTCTCAATTAGTTGCTAGATAAATTTTACATCAGAAGCGTACTATATTTCCTTTTAGTTTCTTTTGTTAATGTTTGCAAGTCTTCAAAGGAAAATTGTTGTACGTACGTTGAAAGTAATCACCAATTACATTATTGCACTTTTACATCCAATGTTTCCATAACCTACGCCATTACATCTTTGGGAATGTTATAAAAATATACATTGCTCGTTTCTTTATCCACATAAACGTTTCTTTGTGATAAAGAATAACCACAAATCACACATGACGACATCAAGCGAAAGGGGTGGCTGTTCAATGATTGTCAGTTCATTCTCTCGTAAAAATTATCTCAATTATCTACTGTGCAGTGTGCTACCATCGATTATCGTCATGCATCATTAACCCCCAAATATTAACTGACTTATGAACTGCAGGTTGATATTGTGTGGTGAACCAGTTTACTATAGCAGTACGTTCAAGCTCCACCAATCCTGTACCACGAAAAACACGAACGTCAACTTGACTTAACCACAAGCACGAACTCTCCTACTTTCCTGGGATTCCAAAATATATAGAATGGCTCTTGTATTATAGATTCTGCATTGTGATGTATATGATGTATTTTTCTTAAATTCATTTCCACGTGCCTCGATCACGTTCTAATCAAGAACGAAATTCAGATCACAGTTTCCGAACATCGCGTTTCGGTGGAATGTTCAAATTTATAACATGATCTACAAGAACTTCTGATTTCTGTTAATCATTTGTGCGTTAATTCTCCCATGATATTTATTTGTTGTATAATAGATTCTGGATGTTTTATAATTATCAATTTTCAATAATTACGTTCAAATAACCATAAATAAATGAAACACGGTCTACCGTGATCTGGGTTAGTTTCCGAACATTCATGGTAATGAGGGTTAACCCGATCATAGTAGCATAGTTTCTTAGAAACCACTTGAACTCAAGTGATCTTGAATCAGTTAATTTTATAGCGTAAGACCAACTAAATGCCAAACTATTTTCAAAAACATTTTACAAATAATGATACATTACATAGTCGTATATTTTTCAAAGAAATGAGAAAGATTCTTTGGAAATATTCCAGTACTAATATGTTTATCCACTTAAATAAAAATAAATCTAGATGTGCCTTGTCTGCTTGTTCGACCGTCAGTTAGCTAAGCAGATCAGTTCGCAATCCAGTAAAGTTAATAACATAAGTGCCGATGGAATTGGGATAGAGATAATCCAGTTTGGCAAAGAGACGCTGGGGTGTGGAAATGCACTAGTTCCTTCTTTTCTATGTCTCCCGAGAATGGGCGATAGAAACGAGTAAAGATAAGACAAACAACAAGTATTCACAATTGGCGAAACTTAGTTTCATTGAATTTTTCAGTTTGAACTAGTTTATTGTGTTGTTTTCAACCGAATGAAACCATTTAGCATCTCAGTTGTGATTTTAAACTATGGTTAATTTTTAAAATATTTATAGTATTGAATGAGCATATAATAAATGGGTTTTTAAACTTAGACTATATAGACGTATAACTAAAGAAGAACTGGGATTTTAAGTAGTAGTAGTATAGAAATATCATTAGTTGAGGAATTTGTTTGTTCTATAAAATATTGAAAATTCATTCCAATATAAAAAATATGTAAGATGACTGATATAGTGCATTTAATGAATAACATTGACACTATCACTCAACAACAGAAAATATATCAAGATATCTTTCTGGATTTCTCTTTAATCAACATTCGAAAATTATTTTGATGGTCGAAATGAATAGAAAACGTGAAGCTCGGACTCAGAAATACACTGTATTAACCAAGCAGAAGACGATTCAATTCATTCAAAGTCTGGAAAATCTTCTACTGCTATATAAGGCGATTCACCAGATAATAAGCCAAAAATCTCTCTCTATGGAGCTCTGAAATTTTTTTCGAAAGTCTCATCAAATCTGGTGTCCGCATCTTTACATAATTGAAGTCAATGGACAGGAAAATCAGTACATTGCAAATGTCTTTATTCCCATACTTTCTATGATATTTACACTACTAAAAAAACTTTAGAAAAGAATGTTCCAGAAGTTTTGGCAGGAGAAAGTCTATAGTGGGCCCTAGATCTGGCGAAAATAGTGGGTATTTGAGATATTTTCTTTTTTTTCAAATCACTCTTTCTTTCTAATACATTATTTAATAATGATGCGCCATACTCTACTGTTATTATTGCATTTTTTCGATAAACTAATAAAAAATAGATGCCATAACTTTTCCGGCCCATGAAACCGTCTTTGACATCTTCAGAACTGATCCACCGTTTGAAATTCGCTATCTTGACTGTTTTTTTCCTCAGATATTCAGTGACTGATCCAGTTATTGACAAATGCAAAAAATCTGATCATGTTGCTCAAGACGCGTCAATGGTGATTAGAAAGCGGCACCCAACAAGTGTAAAGCTTATGCATAGATAATTCCTTGATCAGTATATCGATACTTGATTCTTCCGGCACCTCTGGGAAGAGCTAAATTTGCATAGTATAGAAAACTTCATTAGCTAATAGGTTAAAGCTTTGAACTATCAATTAGAAATAAGTTGATGATATACAAACAGGTCTTGGAACCTGTTTGAACATACTGTAAGTAACTTTGCATATTAAGTAATATTGAAATATTGAAATAGAAAAATAACAAAACAGGGTATTTATGGATATTGCTATTTCTCCTTGATATATAAGGGGGACTTCCAAAGGGGAATCGGAATGATAGTAAAAGAAAAGCATAGCAAATTGCGTCTAATTAAGTATAACAGTTGATGGAGAAAACTGTTAGTTAATTTCATATCTAAATTGTTGTTGTATTTGAATTTAGAAAAATATTTCAAACAAACACATTGAATTTGTGTATCAGAATTGAGTGATTGTTATTGGTTAAAAGCATAATAAATTTAATATCTGTTTTGGATCCAGATTAACCTACAACTCGGTTAATTCACATCAATTCACATTGATCTTCTGCATAAACTGAATTGATCTGAATGTTTAATGAATAATCAGATCTGTGTCGCTCATAACGCAAGGATTACAACATCAGATATACAGTTGCATATATATATACTTTACAAGAGATATGTGATATAATATATAGCATAAAAAGGGTTGATTTAATCGCAATCAAACATACGTGACATTCGTTTGGAAAAGCAATCAACTTGAAAAGGATGTGATTGAAGATAAAAAACTATCACACGCAAAGACACTCGTTGAAAATAATACGAAAAAATATGAAAATCATAACAAATAATACTTGTAATTGTTTATATATATATATATATATATATATATATATATATATATATGGAAATAAACGTAGTTTCTTACTAATTTAAGCATTTTCCATATAGTTTTCGTGGTATAATTACTTTTCCTATGATATATATAAACTGTGACACATAAATATAATCTAACGCAAATCGATATTCCTTGAAGATAATGTTTTAGTATTTGAGGTAATTGAAATTGAAACTAAAATTGAGAAATACATTGATTGTGGGAAGTTTGAGAGATATTCACAAAACTTACTATGAAAAATTATTCACATTCCCCTAGATAATGAATGTTTGTTATAATACAACTTATTTCTTCTAACAATGGAACGCTACTGAATGCAACATGATAGTCTGTTACTTTTCACTTTCATTCTCAATGTTTGTGGTGTGAATTTTTTCCTTGGTAAACAAATGATAAATTTAATATTTTTGTATCCTACTTCGATATGATTGAAAATGTCAGTTTCCGATTCGATTGGTAATATACAACTAAACGTTCAATATCAATTGAGAATAGATTACATAAACGTGTCCATAAGCACACCTCAAAAATACACGTCGAAAGAAAAATATTATTCAAAACATATTCACAGTAAAGTTGATCCATTTAATGAAAATGAATACTTCAAAAGGGTAAAAATCTCATTTCACAATCTTTCATTTAAGAAGTTAAATAGCTATCTGCAAAACTTTTAGATACTTTTTGAGCAGTAAGGTTATAAATGTCGTCGATATTAGCAGACACACGTTTTAAGGGCATGGAAACGCAAAAAACTACAAGTCCACGGAAGTCATCCAATAAATTACCGAAACTTTTCTGAAAGATGTTCATTATAACTTGTCCAAGCTATTAAAATAATGACTTTGTAATTTGTTATACACTTGCAAGTAAAACTCGACGGAGGTTTCCTTTTTTTATCCTCCCAAAGTTTTCCAATAAGAAAAGAAGTCTGGCTACCTTCAGTTAAATTCAATTAAGGCTTTTAAAGGAGGCTTCGAAGGAAATACCTCAAAAAAGGATCGTAGAAAATTTAACATTATAAAGGAAAGCTTTGTTGGTACCTGAGTTATTTAGCATATCAGGAAATTTTTTTAAGCACATTAGCTTTTATCTCATTTTATAGAACACGGGAATTTTAGCTTTGTTTGGTAAAATTCTATACAAAATTCAGATTACATTATCTAGATTCTCATATTCTTACTATAAACCTGGATACTTTCAAATGTTGTTAATTCTATTTCAATGTATATACTACATTCCAATAACTTATTTGTAACATACATATTTTGTGCTAGAAAATCTACAGAGTCATAGATTATGGATTTAATCAGTCAAAATTGAATTTAAATAATGGTTCCAATTGTTGATTTTAGAATCAGTAACTGAATTACTACTCAAATGAGCTCCATTACGAACTGACATTAAAATATCTACTTAGACAGGAAAGTATCAATATTTTTTTAGATTTAATAAACCTCCAGCTCGAAGTTTATGGTTAAAGCTCTTATAATAAGCATTTACATTGCAAAAAATTAATAAGAGTGTTGTGGCGAGCATTATTACGAAAACGGTACGTATTTTGCGAGCAAATTCACTGTTTACTTTGGACTTTCAACTGTGGAAATATTAGTTATTTATTATACAAGTTCTCTAAGACACCATTTCGTCGCACGTGTTGCTTATAGCAGGAGAGCGTAGCGAGGAGTGCTATGAAGCGACAAGTGAAGTCTACGTGAAACTATTCACTAGTCAGGCAATCGGCGCTGATGACGTGGCTCACCTACCGACCCGCTACAAGGCGAACTAATGTAACGTATTTATTCAAATTTTGATAATTAATTGTGAAGTTACTATGAATGCTAGAGAAATGGAATGAATTCCATTCCATAATAATCCAAATGCCATTTGCAAGCTCATTCTAGACTCTATCAGATTTTTAATTGTTTCTTTCTCAGTGTTACATGCACGCTTCTGTTGTTTCGTCTTCAAGAAAAAATTGTTTCTGTTTCTGAATTTATTTAGTAGCTTCTGAATTCAGCAAAAAATATACTTCTAACGCATATATTTGGAAAATGTTGACCTAAGCGAAAGCGATTTAACATTTTCACCTGACAATATGGAGAAACTCTGTTGTTACTATAGCGATTCCCTGAAAACTTGGCAGTGAATGTTCCTACAACGTTTCGCTTTAGTAGAGAATTCCTGTTGAAAGCACCGTTCACATAACTTGCGGTTCACTTCACCGGTACATTCTAAATTTTCAGAAACGTAGTAGTGATGGAACGCCAGCATCGTCCCTTCCAATCACGGCTCGATTGCCAAATAAATTCGCCGAGCTAGCGCGGCACATATTTATACCACTACCTTTCCTACTTTCTTTAAGAGTTTTTATCCTTGTAGCAAAAACATACAACATACCTTTTAGTTTTTATTTTATTTCATAAAAAAATTACTTCTTATTCTTACTTCTCACAACACATTTATCAACTCAAAAATTTATTAATCACTATTTTAGATGCTTATCAACTCCTGATAAGAATACATGAATGAGCTGAAGGTTTTCCTAATTAGCTAGTCAATTAGTTGTAATTAATCAATCTGATATTTCCAATTTAGGTTTGACCACAGGGATAAAAGGATGAAGGTTCATGTTTTTCGCAAATTGAGGTTAGGAATAATAAATAAGCATGTTTCTAAGAAAAAAATAGAGCTAGTTATAAACATTCGAAATATACTTATGTAGGGAAGAAAGATAATGTTTCTAGTGAGCTGAAAGGAAGGAACTTGTCCTTTTTGTGATCAAAACAGAGTACAAACGGAAGCTCTAAGTTGTCAGATCCCAGCAGCGACGCGATTAAAAAGCTTCATTCAAGAAAATTGAAATCTCAGAATGACTATACTAAGGCTGCTATTGCAATGAATTGCCAGAATTTAAATATTCCAATATATATACAAATGATGCGTACTACAAAAAAAATCCATTCGTCATAATTAATATTCATTAATTAGTTGAATCAGAATATTTTTTTCGCGTATTCACAAACTTTAGGAAAAAAGGACGATGATGAAGTTTGCTCTATGTTGTGGGATTACGTAAGTAATCATTAATCCGCAGATGTAGAAGACTCAATAATATTTTTCAGTTGACAAAACAAAATACCCACAGTCTTTTGTTGTGATAGATGTAATAGACGGTGGTGAAAACAAAATACTATTTTTAGTGTTGGAAATTTTTTTCCTTCTGTCCATTTAGGAGTAGGTCAATACAAAAAATCAAATTTGTGGGAGAAAATCCTTGAATGGTCTTTAGCAGGAGATCGTACAATGACTTTTTCCAACAGATTAGTATTAATTTGCCCATATCAAAGAAAAAGTATGACGAACTGCAGTGGCTTGAGAAATTTGCTATTTCAACGTAGTCCTCAAGAATACTAAGATGATATTACATAGTCGCCTGCACCTTGAGTATTTGGACTCTCATTTTTTTGTTCTGATTCTCTAGTCGTTTCTCTTTTTTGCTAAATTTAGCAGTATCATTGAATTATGAATGTATAATCTCACAATTAGCTGAAAAATTTCTCGTGGACTTGTGATCCTGTTTTGTCTGCTATCATACTTATATGAAGATCGCTTACAAGTCAAGAATCATTGCCATTATGTTGTTCTGAAATCTCCATACGTAATATAAAAATATATTCGTACGAAAACAATTGTTCCAATACAACTTTTTTGCTTATTCATTCTTATTTCAACAATTGCTCGAAGATCTAAACAGTTACTATTTTTTTGCCGTCCAATTGTAGTATCATCGCGTACACAAGCTTTGTAGACAGCATCGCTTCCTATAATTGGATATTATCCCCACGTTTTATAATAATCCCCGTGAAATTGAAACTTACCCCAGTAGTCGCCTGGAAAAGCAACATGGGATATTGTAATTTGATGATATTGTAATCTTGGTATAAAATGAATGAGCAATAATTTCTATGGTATACAAATTTTTCTCATTAACCTCCTTGGGATGGTAGCAGATGAGACAGATAATAGAATTCACGATTCATAAGAATGTTGTAATAGATTTTGAAAACTTGGTTGAATCTATAAATAAAATCAATTCTATAAGTAAATTCATATTATCTGTCTAAAAGTTGTTGGAAATAAAAAAAACAAATCTCGTGCATAAAAAATCATAGAAAAAGCTTCATTCATTTGAAGTAGTTTTTCTAAAATGGTCACCAGTAGTAGTGAACATCTAATCGCATTCGTAATATTTCGTTAAGCGTTCAAATAGTGTTTATGAATTGTTTAGTGACATTGACGGGCGAATTAATTTACTTAATTTACAGAAATACTGGTGTGTCTTGAGAAAGCTGTAATATGATCCATTCCTAAAGATATGACCGACGGCGGATCTTAGTTGCCCACCCGGTACAATAGGCGAATTTCTCAAGACGAATTCTTTCATATCCTGTCAAACAAGACCCGTCGAAGATTTAGAAAATGTGTTTATTACTGAACAAGAAAATTGAATTATGATGGGAATGGGAGAGTTGCTTGGTGGCTGAAATGTTTCAAGAAATACCATTCCTTTAAAAACTACCTGGAGATGAAGATTAAACAAATATACAAAATAAATTCCAGTTCTATGTTATGCCAGTTTAAATTAATGTGAAGTTCCTTTGGAATAAAAGCTAATATAATTAAATAGTATTCTTAATCAACAAATTATGTCGAGTTATTTGTAGAGGACTGAGTTAACAACTAACATAATAACGAAACATGAGGTGCAAATAAACATTTCTTGTATTAATTCAACTTTTCAAAATTTGTATACTTGGAGTTGAAATTTGCTTTTCCACGATCAAATTATATTATCAGATTCGAGAAACTTTTTGAATTGAAAACTTTTTGAATTGGAAACAGTATAATAACACAATTTATAAAGAGAATTTTTGTAATCAACTTCTACCTAATGTATTTTTCCATTTATTCTGCCCTTAATTATGGAAAGTAATCAGAATGACCTTAAATATCTATATAGGTTATTCCCTCTCAACCGAAGAGCGCTACACCTTTTATGAAGAATTCCACTTCTTCTTCTTTGTTTCTTTGTTCATAGATTACCACGCACTATTGACACACAGATCATGGTTTATGGTTGCTGTATACAACCAATATTCTAAAGACTGATTCACAATAATTCTATCAAGTCAATTTCATTTTCTCAACAATGCGTGAACACTTGTACTTCATAGTTTGCATTTCAAAAACTGTGAATACCAGACAATGTACTCACAGTAAAAAAGAATTTCCATCTTACGTAAATTAGCTACGAATTTTATTTTAGTTTATCATCTGGAACAATCCAAATCACACAAAAACCTTTTATTTTTGAAATACTGTTGTTATATCTTCGATAAAAACAAATTTATTGTATTTTTCATGAAAATAAATCAACAAACCGGCAACATCTGTCTCGATTATCCCTATGACTCCCCTGATTCCCTCAGTATTTTGCGACCACTTCCCAGTTTTCTCGAGAACAGTCCTTGAAAAACAAAAACACACATTCAGAAAATAAGACAAAGCAGAATAAGAAAATAAATTATGGCCACCGAGCTGGGGCACTCGACAAGAGAAATGTATCTGGCGGGGTTTTTCTCCTTTCAGGTCCTGGAAAGTTATCGAAATCATTACTCAAACTCTTTCCGTTGACCAATCAAATTAACTTATTCATATAATTGATCAATTTTGATTAATACAAATATGCAAGCTCCCATTTCGGAATTTATTGATAATGAATTGATAGTAGGTATAATGCTTATTCCAATTTGTCATCTATAATTGCGACATGTTGTGTTTTAGTGGAGTCGACTAATATCGCAAATTTCAACTGTCAGCTGAATACTAGTCACAACACCATTAAGAACTCATTATTCAGAAAGCTTCCTTATCTACAGGATGAGATTATTTTGTAGAAAATGTTTGGTGCAATAATTTTGAGGTTTGAAACAACGCAACAAAAATAAGAGGTTGTGAAGGGAAAATTTCATAAACTGACATACTCTTCATAAACTATCGACATTTTCAAGTATATTTTTATTTTCTAAATTCTTTCACATAACAGTAACTAAGTCTTTATAAAGCACAAACCTTCTTAAGGAAATTACTTAAGAATTTAAGAGAACGAACCTAAAATGTGATTGGTTGCACTATATCATTTTGTACGTAGAGGGTGTTCAAAAATGACGAAGTATACAAAAAAATAATTTCCTCTTATTCCAAATGAATATTTTTAGTTTTGGTGTCAAATCAATACACTCCAAATGACCTATAATTGACATATCATGCACTGAGTTCTCTTTTCTTTGAATTTTGAAGCGCTAAATAACTAGTTACAATTAATACAAGATAAATCCTAGTTGATACATCATTGTTCTAAAAGGGCTCGCTGGCTTCATCAGTTCCACCTTCAACCATTATCCTTAACCTCTTCTGTGTGGTTTCATATTTATCACGCATACTCATCTGTTTAGAACAATGAATGTTTACCAACTCTTCTATCCAGTTGTCGGAATAAATCAACTTTCGATTTTTTTATTGCTTGTTCTTGGTTCAGAAAACATTTTCTTCAGTGGACTATAGCTTGAGGAGTTAAAGGCATTTCTAAAAATGATACCTTTTTGATTTCGGTCTTTTCTTCATCATTATTGATCTGTAGCTCAGAAGCCACTTCTAGTTCATTTTACAAACAAACTTAATTGTCACCATGAAGATGTTCTACTCTAGCGGGTATCCTTTTTCAGCTGAAATGTCTTGTATCACAATATAAATTGTGTCCGTTGATAAAAAAAATAAACGTACTGGTTCTTGTTTAAGCAAAACTGGTAAATGTATTTTAGATTGTTCCTGCTTCACCATATGCTTCGGAAAAATTTTTCAATCATGTAGTACAAGCCTGATTATAATATATCGTTGAAGGTACAAAAAACTCACTTATAGTAGTATGCAATTGTGTGCAGTAAACGTGAAGCACGCGAGAATTATGTTTTTCTTTCTGCAAAATATTACAGCTGCTAGGGAGGTGTGACTTGTATGGCCACCAAGAAGAATCATAACTTTACTTTCCAGAGAGAGATTGGCATATTTGCAATATTGCTTCAACCATTTAAGAAACAGTTTTTAGTTCATCCAACCAGACTCTTGATACAAACTTAAACTTCCGGGAGGTTCTCAACAAAAAGTTCATCTTTTCTTGGAGAGATCAAGGCTGGAAGAATATAGTTATTGTCAATATTGAAATAAGGCTTTTATTTATAATTGATTAATGTTATAGGGGAAAAATATTTGTAACTACTTTTTAAACTGCAATTTAAAAGATTGAATTAGTTACTCTTTTATTGTTTGATTTTTGCCCAAGTTGATTATCCCACTTTTTGAAACTTCTAGATTGAGATCCTAGAAAAAAATATTGGACATTGTTATACAAAGAAAAATATAGTCTGAAATTTCTAGGAAGATTTTCTTGGAAATAATTATAACGAAGTATAATATAAAAGATAATGTTATCTAATAACCCCAAATTGCTGGAATTCCGCAGTTTTAATCAATTATACAGAAAATGAGAGACTAAATGAATTGGATACTGGATCCAGGACGTCAAAAACAACCCGCCGAGACTTTCTAGAAAGACTTTATCATTACCATTAATAATTCGTTAGTTAATCGTTTCCACAGTTTTAATGCGATGGGACGTGAATACTAATGTTTGGCAACCATTCGTAAGATAAGAAGAAGGATTTTATGAAGTCAAATAAATAATTTAATTGGATTAGATTACGACTTGATTGAAGGTGAACATTTTATTAGATTGTTTTTATTACAGTGGAAAGGAACATTTGGTTAAATTGGACCATTGTTAGGAGCAGTCATTGTAATTTGAAGATAAACTGAGAAACATAAGAACTTGTGAATAAATTATAGCATGAGAAGTATGATATTTTAGTATTATGAATGTATAAAGTATGACGCACTAGTAGCTATAAACTTTGTTTAGTCAGAAACTATCAGAAATTGTCCGACGCATGGGCACTGGTCTTTTGGCGTACGCAAACCTAAAATTTCTCATTGCTGATAAACAGTCAGGCATTTACAGAACAAAATGTAGTAATTGGAAACCGTTTTTTAACAGTTAGGAAAATCCACAGATTCGTAGGAAATTTTGAGTTGAAGACCTAAGCAGTTGAATAATAATTAGGAAGCTTTTGCTTGATTTGGGATTTAAACTACTTTTAGAATTTTCTAAAACATTCACGAGGCATTGTGATGAAAATACATTTTTTTTAATTTTATAGTATTTTCAAACGAAGCAACGTGTTATATGAGGAATACAGTAAATTGAAAAAATTTCGAAGCGATATTTACATCTTCGTATATCAGTGTTTCCGGTCATAATTGCAACAATTCCGGATCTAAATAATGGAGAAAACTTAAATCCTAATATTTCTTCCAACTATAAGGTGCACCACCACATTATTGTATTATTGTTCAATAAAACAAACTATTTGATGTGCATACACATTTTTTTCATAATTGAATATTAAACGTCTGGGCTTGTTCGATTGAACTGCAATGAACTGAAATTTCTTAGCGAGTAGCTTCTTCAAAATATAATCAAATAATAGGTAGAAACAAGTCCTTGACAAAGCTCCTGTTTATCCAGAATAGATGAAGCTGTACAGCTGAATAGAAAGAAATTTATTGAGGACAATAAGAAAATATAAATATGAAATAAAAGATAATTTATCATTCTGAAAAAAACGGAATTTTTTAAAAAGCGATAAAAATTAAATTATACAAATTGTGGTGACTGATAATAATCTACTAACAAATTGAATAAATAGAAAAAATCACACCATATAAATAAGTTTACTGTAATTGAATAGTATCTCAAAAAGATTTGTAATTAAATATGAAGTTGAAGAATTACTTTTACACTGTAAGATGACACCTAAGGTCGGAAGGATCCACCATTACATGGAATTTCTCATTTTGTTTTCATCAGTTATAAGAGATGAATCCTGGTGTATTGTTGATTTTTTACGATTCACATAATGTGATTTGATTCTAAATCAACAATGAAATTAAGCACAATGCTGCAACTGAGATTTATCTATGAATAAAAAGAATAAATTCATTTTATTCATTTGAACTAAGGAAAATGATAATGAATTCCTGTAACTAACACTTAACTTCTTCCGTTATGGTAACAAATATCTGCACCACGGCCCCCGTGTGTGCTTTGAATGATAAACATATTTGACATGTCCTGCAAAGTGCCTGTCCTGAGCCTTTTCTCCACTCCATCCCTTGCTGCCATTATTACTTCGTGTTTTACAGTAACCCTTTGCTATTTGTGCTCAACGAACCACGTCGATAACAGCAGCAGATAATATAGACGTCAAGCTTAAAGCTAAATTCAAATTCTGTGTTATTCATGAGATAGAGATGATCCCCTCATATCAGTAATTCATTGACCTCTGGATATTTATTATTTTCATAATCAGTAAGCTAATTTAATCGATATAGTGAAAAAAATAATCTCAATAAATAGATTTGAAAGAGCTTAGGGACATTAATGTGCAAAATATATAGGACAAGATTCCTAAATTGAGAAAATTTAGTTTTTTCTATGCATAAGTTAGTCTTGCTATTCCTACCTCCGCGACGGTCTTGTTCCTTCCCTCTTCTCGGCATTACAGCTTGTTTATGCACATTCATTAACAGTTTATTGGTGATAACGATCCTCTGGAGTGCCATAAACAAAGTGAATAATTCTTGAGGGACGAAAGAAAAAATAAAATCAAAACTGTAGAGGAGTTTGCAACAATTGAAATATCAAAATATCCTTTTTATTCCAAATCATTTTAGTCCCTTTCTTCATCATACTCATTATCTCTGTAACATGATGTATTTTATCTTTGTTTTACATACTTTAAATTCTCTTTGCATTTTTTTTCACTCTGTACCATTTATCAACTCTTATAAGAGTTCTCTTATTATTACAGTTTCATGATTTGCAGTTTCTCGTCCGGTATTACTTTACCTCTTCTTATGTTTTTCTTCCATTCATATGTTTTATGTTCTTTCTCAAGCACTTAAATTTTACATGGTCATTTTTATTAGTTGCATCAAACTTAAATCGCTACAAGCCTTAGAGAAAAGTTACCTAATTTGAATTCTCCAGATTTACCAATATTAGATTGGAAAGAGATATTGTGTGATTGAAAATGACACATTCACTCCGGATCTCTGGACATGAAGTATCTCAATGGAAGTAGAATTTCTAGCAATCTGGACAAGCTTGAAGCCATTCTGATTCTGACAAATCTGACGAACCTGCATAGAGAATCCCATACTAACGGATAAAGGAACCTATTAACGTATAGGGAGAAAAAAAGGGTGGCCAAAATACTGTAACTTAGTAAAGGTGATGCAAAAATCATGTGAGTCCAGTTACATTGGAACGAATATGCTGGTGTATATTTGACATTTCCATATTTCGACAAAAAATTTTATCCATTTTTCTTCAATCATTCCGTGGTGGACTTCTTTGCGATGACAGAATTTTGTCAACGTTTGGTTAAATCAGGATATTGCCTAGTACACAGTAATCTTCAAAAATCATTATTTTGGCGTTTTCATGAGAAACGAAAGATTTCCATTACATTTTATCTAGTATAAGAGTTGAAATCTGTGTAGACCCATAAACTTGAAATTTCTGTTCAGTATGTTGTTTGAAAAGACCAATAATCAAACTGTCAGGTCACTTCGATCCCGTTGGTGTCTCGATAAAGTCTGAACAATTCTCAAAACTGTCTTGATCTCTTCCTGTCTCCTTTTTTTGAAACGAGACAAAAAAAGTCTCGCGTTCGTTCGCAATAGTACTCTAGTTTCGATAAAAATTCGTCATATATTATTCATATAGACTGAATTGAGCAGTTCTTAGGATCTGGAAGAATAATTTTTCATTTCCACGTCAATCCTCCTCCAACTTCACTCTCGGTTACTACTATGTCCTTTGTTGTGCATTAGTGACAGCAATCTTAACTTTTAGTCTTTCCGTTTTCTGTTTTCGCAACATATCAAACTTCCTTGTTCCAATTTCTTTGTCCTTTCTATAATGAAAATAAGTCTGTAATAAGTATTTTTACAGTATAGAAACAAAACAGTAGTCTGTCAAAGATGCGATTAAAACAAATTTGATGAAACGAAAATTATACAGCTCCTTATGACAGTTGCTACTAATTGATTTATCGTTTTGGTATAGTGATAGTGATATTCAACGGTTTAAAATTTTGGTCTAGATATGTTCAATGCAATTCATGTCTGTATAACGAGGAGGCTACTCCATTCCGTTAATATCGTGAAGCTCTGAGCATTCTGTGACAATATGTAAAAGTGAAGACGTTCATTGTTTTCAACTAAAATGGAGCTAATAGCACTCGTCAATGAAAAAATAAATAATTCAATTATAATGTCTCTGAAACAGAATTCAATCCTAAACATTTAAATAACCTTTTCCTCATTCTCTTCTGACAGCTTTGTATGAAATTTTTATATTGATAAGATCCTCATTGATTCGAGAAGTACAGTTGGTTAGGTTATATTATAAGTAAATGGTTCTTATTTTAAGTTATGGTACATTGTCGTCTTTCATCATGAAAAAATGCGACTACACCAATCGTGATATGCAATTCCATACATAATACATTAGAAATGTGTAGAATTAAAACGTTGATCAAGTTCACGTTGCGCTAAAACTCTTTAATGTCTTCGAGACAAAACTAGAACAATAAAGTAAAATATCAAATATATATGGATTTGTATGTTGTTCAGTTTTTTTAACGGTTTTTATTTCCATGCCGGAGCTCTTTCTTTTTTTGCCTTATTACAAACTGAGCTAACCCCAAATCTTTAGATTATATTATGTATTTATTGAAGCTCTCATTGTTTCTGTTTCTGGAATCATTTTGTTAAAATTGCTCTCTAGTTTAAAATTCTATTCTATGATATTATTGTTTCAACAAGAATACGTCGAATTCCTTATCGCAACAAAATGCTAAAAAATGAAAAGTTGCCACTAAGATTCACCAAGTCATATTGCCATTTAGGCTGCTAGAACCAAGGCTAGCATATTTGAAACGTAGTAGATCAGAAAGTGTTTTAACATCAACAGTATCTGACGTTATATCTTTATAACAGAACTTAAGTAAGTGATTCCTTGAATTTTTTCGTATTATTGCTTTGAATTCCCCTTAAGAAAAAGGGAGGTCTACCAGAAATCTGATATACGTGGCTAACATCAATTTTTATACAAAAAGTTTGTTATTCTCACCGTATATTTTAGAATAATATACTTAAAGTACTAACTTACTTGTCCATTATAAACGCAATACATACTGAGAACTAACGTTCTGTATTTTACAAGCACAAGTTACTAGCCGTTGCCAACATAAATTACAAAAGTTATTACAACTCCGAGTCAGAGACACTTTAGTTTATTTTATGTACCAGCATCAATTCTCAGAATGTTTTGAATTTGTGATGACCTATTAGACGTGATAAGATGTGGTGAGGCTGAGACGTAGATTTAAATTGTTTCAAGTGAAGACTATACTTATTTTATTGACAAACCGTAAAGATAGTAACAGTTTTGAGTAATATATGATACTCGGTTCAAAAGTACTTTCAATTTTTTTTCATTACATATAAATAAAGTCACTTCTAAAGACAAAAATAACGGGTCATGCTCTAAATATCTTCCAACAAAGCAACAATCGGTAATTGTTGAATGTGGTGATTTTACAGACGCACCTTATAAATTAGTGATAATCATTTTGAAATTGAGCTCGAAAGGAAAGACAATTTCATGTCTTTGTTTAGTTACGGTTCGCGAGTTTCGAACACTTAACAATAAACAATATTATAAGAACCGTTTGGACCCCGAAAAGAAAGTGTGATGAAGAATGATCACGATTTGATCATTAATAAATGTTAGTCCTGAGATTCAATGAAAAAATTTATCTGTAGAAGTTTCTTCACATCTTTTATGCCAAATATGTGCCTGCTAAACTCACTACTATCACAAAAATAACAGAACAATTGTTTTCCTCCATATGTTAACTTTCGATGCGCTGCTTTAGTGGCGTCACTTTTTTCATATGCAGCAATATAGAAGCCAGAAGGAGTTTTTTCACAACCTCCTTCGCTTTGGTAGAACTGGCTGGTAAATTAAGTTTTACTTCTGCCACAGCTTTCCCTAGTGCATGTGGACTGTTGTATCTAGTACAATTTGTTTTTCTTTACGCCACTTTCTAGTTTCCTACATTTATTCTTTGGATCTCATTCTAGCCAATATCTTCGAGTCTACATTTTTCTCCAATTTCACTCTAAGTTCAAAGGGTGAAAGATAACCTCAAAGACTTTCTTATTTATTCGCAAAAAACAACTTATAACCTGATTAAAAAATTATTCTTGGGAATCGTTTCTAGCGGAATCGCCATTAATCATTTTTAAGAGGTTCTTTAAATCATTCATCAATAATTGAGATCCCTCCACCATTGACCCTTAAATTAGAACATACTAATAATGTACCAGATTAATAATGTCATTTTTTAATTTGTTGCACGATATGAAGTAAGCTCATTTCACCAAACAGTTTCTTTAATTACTATTATTATATGTTTGGCTGTTTTCACGTACACAACTGTAAATAAATGTAGATATAAAAGTATAAAACCCACTTTACGTTACGCTATCGTGAACAACAAGTGAATAAAAAGTGGAATAGAAGATGACACGGACCGAATTTATTGGAGCGCAATTCCTTTTCTGCGGCTGATCTTGGTCTTCAAACCATAACCACTTGTTGTTATTCACTCGGTTGAAAACGACAATAAACTTATGAAAACAGAAATCATTATAAGAATTATAATAAGTCGTATCAAAGAATTTATGAACAAAAAAAATCAGAATACATCCGATTATGACGTATATATAGAGCGCTGCTTAATTATTATATAAATTTATTATTTCGTAAGCAATTTATATTAGATGAAAATCCTAAAATTGATGAATTTTTATTAGTGAGTCTTCGAATACCTCATTTGAGAACATTATCTATATCATACTCAACTCACTTATGTTTATACAGGGAAAAGAGAAAACAATTGGAGTTATAAAGAAGATAACTATTTCTAGTATGGTTTTTGAGGTTATAGATGTTCTCCGTTTGGTTTTATCCTTTACTTTTTGGCGCGTCTCTCAGTTCTCGTTTTTTCAAGTTGTTCGATATTTAATCATTCCCCTTTGTTCTAAGTACTCCTCTTGTCCTTTTTTGTTCATTTCTGTTTCTCATATAACACCAACTGTTCTGTATCATTCTCACTATATATCTAAATCATTTCAGCGTTTTTTAATCAATTTTGTGCACAGTCACTACGATTAATTCACATCTAATTGTCGCGTTCTATATCACCTACATAATGAACATCAAAATAAAGAATAGAAATTTGTTCTAATAAGAAAAATTAATTTTTCTTTAGTATTTACATCTCAAATATGTAGTACTAATCAATTAAATTTTTTCTAGTTCCATTAGAATTTATAAAATAGAGATATGAATTTTACTTAAAATATTTTTTTAACATTTATGTTTTAGTTCTTATGAATATGAACCATTTCTAAAAATTTTCTTTTCCGTGTATTAGATTCCGTTCCAAGAATTTTTAAATCTCTATAATTGAATCTATGTTTTCTTGATATTTCATGGTTCGTTACTGCAGTTTTATTTTTTTTATCGTATCGATTAGTGTATTTTCAAAATACTGAGATGTCTGCCCTATGTAGACAGCGTCATAATTAATAGAAGGCACTTCTTTTATTTTTTGGTGTTTTGGATTTTAATGAGGAAAAATTTTTTATGTTTTGATGTTTCATTTCTGTTTTGCTTGGTCCTCCCCAAAAAAGATCAGTTATAATAAGTTTGGTTAATAGATCTATCCAACTATCAGATCATAAATTTAGATGCATTAAAAGAGAATAATTTTCTGGAAATAATTATAAACAACATATTCAAGAAAAGGATTAACAGATACTATAATCAATTAAAAAGCAAAATGGTATTAAAAATATATTGATTAATATTTAATCCTGATTAATCTGATCTTCACTACAGTTCGTAAAGAAAAACTGAAGTAATTATGATTTTTTTTTGATAATTTATGAGATTCTAAGAAAAACGGGACAAATTACGAAATAGCGTGTCTTAATTTGATTATGGTAATTTTAGAACTCCATCGTCGGTGGCGAGAAAACGGTCACAGTAATTTTCCTCTTATCCACGTCCAATCGTTCGTAATCAAATTTCATTTTAAATACTTATTTAATTTAGTATATGTTATGTGAAATTTCTGTTACCAATGATTAGTAAGTAATTTTCATAATTAACAAAATTTGAGACAATTCATTGTTTACAATAATTGGTTTTGACTGAGTATTTGCGATAATTTGAAATTTGGTTGTATATTGAAATTAACTACTGTTTTCAAATAAAGCCGCCGTAACGCTGCGGTTACCGTTCAGCGCATGCGATAAGCTACAGGGGCCATTTCGAAATTCACTTTCCCACTTAATCGGCTATTAGTTATTGTGAGTTCGTTCTGGTTTAAAGACATCAATTAAAAATCCATAACTTTGGCAAATTTCATGGTGTATAGCCTGAATCTAGTAAGCTACTACTTTACTATTGATATAGTAATATAAATAATGCTTAATGAGGAAGTAGTGTGAGATTCAAAAATGCCTGGCGTACTACATAGATTCCATTTTGTTAATAATTTGATAGTAATATGAAATATTTCTTGGTGTATACAGGCTACAGAAATTATTTACGACCAGTCATTCTTTATGATGAAAAAAATAATACCTTTCTATGACCACTTTTTTCAGCCAGATTTGTAGCTAGAAAATATTAGGCAAATATCACATTACGTCTCATCAATATATTATTATATAGAATATCATTCTAAACCATTGCAACACAAAACTTCCTGATCAGTTTTTGGACAGAAATTTTTCCCGAAGTTTGTACTGGAAAGCTCACGAGCAAGTGCAATGTTTACTTGAATCACTTTGCGGTGACGTCGATGGATGTGGGCTTGATCACATCAGGTTCTCTTTCTTTACTTGGAATCTTCCACCGAATATTCACTAGTGACAATGAAAAGGTAGCTGTCTCAAGCTGAGCAAAAAGTTTGAGGTAAATTTCTGCGGGTTTCACGTTTTCACGGACGAGAAACTTTATAATTTTACAGGTTATTCCTCTCACTCATCATAACTGAAGCACTAGACTGATATAATTTTCCTACTTCCGTATCTCCACTTAATAAACTACAAATGCCTTTTACCACTCTCAACCACTAAAAGTTATTTTACTTTTTCATTGACCCTCGTATCTACATTACTACTTTATTGAGATATGTTTGGCCCTATGCCTATCTTTTACTATGAATAACCTAATTTCAGCCTATATGTCACAATACTCATGGATCAAATTTTAAAATATATGATTCGATTGCGATTGCGATTCCTTTATAGTCTGCATCCGTGGAAGCTTTGACTTTTATGCATATATTGTATTTCGGAAGAATACACTCTGAAAACAATAGAAATGATATGCAGATTCAATATCGAGATGAAAAACACGACGTGCACTCTAGGTTCAGGTTATACATTTAGTATTCATCTTATATGCTGCATTGTCCCAATTTCTGGATAAAGAAATATACACAATATGAATATGGAGAAGACAAAAAAACTATTATATCATTTAAATCACGAAGAAAAATAGAGAGAGAAGCCGTTAAAGATCTCAAATAGTATATTATAAGTTCACGAAAATCTTATAGAATTATTGGAAATACAATTACAAAATTGTACATGGATGCTCATTTTCAAATTCAAATAATTAATGAGAAAGATAGAGAAGACATTTTTTTACTTTATTGATTTTCCATAATTGAGTATTCGATTATATTAAATATTAAATGGGGATAAAGTGGGAATTTAAAATTAACTATACATTGCCCAAATATCGAAAAATGTAAAAATATAATCATAATAGTTACAGAACTAACTAATATACCCACTATTTATATGTTTTAGTGGAAGGTCTTTCTGTGATATGCTGCGAAATTTTTTGGTCCCAGAGTTGCAGGAGTTTGCAGGTTTCAACTCAAGAAACGTGGTTCCAGCAAGATGGGTCCACTTGCCATTCCTCGAATGACTCGATGGAAGTTGTGAATGAATTATTCCCTAATAAAGTCATTTCGAGAAGGGGTAACATCAACTGGCCTCCTAGAAGCCCCGAAATTAGCCCGCTTGACTATTTTGTATGGGAATACCTTAAAAGTAAGGTTTATCAAAATAATCCAACGAACCTAACCCATTTGAAGGAAAGCATCAGGTCAGAAATAGCAGCAATATCAAGAGCTTTGTGTCGACGTGTTATCGCCAATCTTCTTTTCCATTTAGAAGAGTGCCAGAAACGTAACGGTCATCATTTGGATAACATCATCATTTCCAAATAATTTTCCAATTCATATGGTATCAAAAAACAATAAAGTTCTTATTGCTTATAAATATTTTTTGTTTACTTGAACTTACAAATACCCGATACCCTTTCTGGACACCTTGTACTTTCCTTTCAATATGATTGCTTCTATTCAGTAATCGTGTGCCGTTACATAGTCAGAAACCCCCCACATTTTTATAATTTTATAGAAATTTGTCCCTTTTGGATTTAGCGACTTAACAAATCCGCCTTCTCTTTTGTGGTCATTGCAATTGATCTATCTTCTCCAGTGAGCAGTGGTATTTTTGACAAAATCCTTGGCTGGCTATTTTTGTTGCACACCAGAAAGACCTTGATTCATTTGGGCAATCGTTAATATTGTTTTTTACTCTCTAATCATTTTTTGCATACATTTGTAGTCTGCTTACAATTATTTTTAAAGACAACAAAGTTTATAGATTTTCGGCACTAGGATTTGATCACCAATTGGGATGAACGTGGATAATAAAGATGGAACTTGTACAAAAAAGAGAAGAAAAATGTGGAGTACAGATCTGAAATTTGTGAGAAAAATATAGAATGGAGCACGATATGACAAAATAAGTAATAAAAATATAAGAGAGAACTTCAACTTATCAAAACTAGAAAATAAAATCGATGAGGAACTGGACGTAAGAAATAAAACCAGCAGAGGAAAACGAGGAATAAGTTGACAGGAAATGGAGAAAATCAACGATAAGGGAACATCGGGACAGTTGTGGGAAAAATAACCCACGTAATGACTTAACTCCAATAGGTGTTATATCTGGAAATATAGAAGGTATTGAGGACGTATATAGTTGGCGCATCTCACACCAGAATAATTTACCAAGTCAGAGGACATCCATTGCAACTACAATAATAGCTCAGTAGGGATTCGAATAAATTTATTGATATATTGCTATGAAGGTATTACAGTTCATTTCAGCGAACGAAGTAAATTATAGTCATGTTATCGGAAAAGTACTGACAAACAAAAATATTTCTCCATATATACAAATTAGTGTAAAAAATGTTTTTATCCGTTCGATGAACGTTGGACCTCGTACTATTGATAATATGAATACATCAATTAAATGTGCCCGGAAAGTCTATTATGAGACATGGATTTATGTGCATATAAATACCTACGTATTTCACTGTTTGTAACAAGTTTAACAATTTAAATCGGTTTTCGATATAGTGCTTAAGTCCCAAGACTAAATATTCAATAGAAAGGATTTGCATCATATTGAAAATATACAGTTGAAATTTGAATAATATATCCTAAATGAAATTTGTTGAGGACGCAAATTAAATTAAAATTTTATGTTATATTGCAAACTCGCAAATTGAAATACCGCTTATTATTGATAGTCAGTTCATGTCGATTCGTTTTAAAAACTATTTATGCATAACAAGTTACTATTTTTAGTCGAAATAATGTTTATTTATCTTTATATTTGTAGCTGTGAACTAAATTCAACATTAAACATTCTGGACTATTTATTAGCAATTAAATCGATTGATATGAATAATGTAGCAGTAAAATATGATGACTGGTGATTTAAGAATCTTTTTATTAAAAAATCAAGGAATCTTAGAGTTGTATTTGCTCTAAATTATGACTAAAATTGGAATTAATATTCTCTCACTGGTAATAACTAGAATATATGAGAGGCTTTTATAGTTTTCTGCTCACCTACACCATATCTGAACCGAGGTAATTACGAAAACGATTTTGGAAATCAATACCTAACATAAATTGTAGATTTTCTTGTAATTGGAGTGACCAACAGGAATGGAGGCATATATATAACCATTATGAAGTAGAACTACCTTTTTTGAGATACATATCCATCAAAACTTCAATATTGATGCAACAACTACACTTCTCTAAGGCAAAGAAGCTTGGCAAAATATTTTCGAAGATTAAAATCTTTTATAAATTAATTCAGCTTGCTATGAAAAAACTCTTTCCAGCTGCTGTCATCTTCAAATTCAGAACTGGACTTGTCAACGTATTCAGGTACAGCCCTATACTTGAAATCTTTTCCCTGGATATTGGACAATAGTTTCTTAGTCCTATCAGAAATTGACCACATCCGTGTTTAATTACGCCCTTCCACATTGAAAAAATGAATACTATGCGTTCTCTTTCTCGCACCACACCATCATTTGCAGATTTTGACGTACCCAAAACTTATTCCGTCTTTTGTGTTTACAAATAATGTCAATATTTAAAACGATCTGATGCCATTCCGTTAGAGAAAAATTACCCTTATTGATTTAGACACTGATGAACTAAACGAACGTATATAAACCATAATATCACTCTGTAGGTTTTACTTTATAAGCCATGTTCTAAATTTGTATAATAATAGACCAGGGGTGGATGAATACTTTTTAGCACGGGTCAAAATGAAATTTTCAAAATGTCTCCTGGGTCGGAGGACTATACCGCGTACGCTATGCACACAAATATTTTGGGTGAAATTTTTTCCCTGTCCAAGATATGTTTCTGATGAAAACAATATAAGTATCATTTTAGTAGTATTTGACAGTTAATAAGAGATAATAGTAATTATAAATTGTCCACGTTTATTCTTTATTAATTATAATTTATTGAAATAATGATTATTTCTAATAATTCATTATATTTGCAAAATAACGAAATGGCGAGTATGCGAGCTGCCTCCTGTCGTCCCTCGAAGACTGAGAGAAGTGCACGTTCAATTCTATGTAATAAGCCGACCACCTGCTTTATGAGAGTATGTTGCATATATTAAAGTAGAGATATAATTACAGTTGTTCGAAGTTATTGTTGATTCTATTGAAATCGCTTATAAGAGATTAAAAAAATTGCATGTAGGATTTTTCAACGACCGGATACAGCAAGCAATAGGACCGGCTTTTGCCCTCCCCTTCAATAGACTAAGAGAACTTGTCCAGCGTAACTTGTTTCTAAAATTGTTATTCCATTACTAAAGAACTTTACCTTAGTGGGGATTCTTAGGTTTATCCGATCTCCAGTATCTATATCATCAAATAATTTCAGTTGATTGATTTCAACAACATTTATAAGTAGGACAAACTGTATGTTTAGCGCTAACGTGACGGAGGTGCCGTATTACAGTTGCGTGCTTCGAATGTAAATATAGGTTGAAGTTGAACATCGCTGCCACTTAAAAAGGCAATAAAACAAGAATAAAAAGCAAAATCACTGTTATCAGCCAACTATGAAATGTGATTGATTATGAGCGTTTCAAAAAAATTGTAGATATTCTTAACGAAATGTAGTTTGCGGTATTGTACATTTTATGTGGAAAATGTAATTGAAACCTACCTCAAAAGCAAGGGATGAATAAAATAAAAACACACATATCAGGGAAAAATTTGATTCAGTCGATGTCAATGTTTACTAATAGAAACCATGAAAATACAATTATGGAGTATCATAAGTCCTAGACGGTAAGGGAACGAGTCATGTGTATATAATCTCAAAATAAATTGCCAATTAGCAATTTCGTAAAGTTGAGCGAATAAAAACATTCCATTAACAAGAATGAGTGTTCCTTTGAGTAAATAACGTGAAAACGTCTTCAAAATGTCGTCATTTGAGAAAAACACTATTTGCTTGCTGGAAGTCTGTGATGGCTTCAATTCAGAACGACGAATTCTTTTTGTATCGTATATAAATCATTTACATAACAATATAAATCAATAAATTCATCATATCAACATGAAATCTCAATCCTCTGCATACTATCATTTTTATAAGCTCTCATGAAGTTTGTAATCCATAGGTGGTAATTTGTAGAGAACAACTATCTCAATATATTCAGTACTTTGTTTGCAATATGGTTGAATTATTCAAGAGTGGCTCATCATCTTCGCATTTACATTCATCATTGTTTTATAAATCCTAATTCTATATTGTGCGATATCATCTTTGCGGAAGTGGGTAAGTCCTTTTGACTGATTAATATACTCGGCTCAGTATAAAATTTGGGTACCTCAAAATCTGTAAATTATGTATGAAACATCTTCGAAATCGGATTTCTATACCTAACCATAGTGTTGATTAATATATTTGTCAATTAAAAACGGATGGGGTAAATTTCTGATAGGTTCAAAAAGTAGTGTCTTAGGTAAAAGGAGGAGAATTATGACTAAAATAAATCCTAGGAAAACCCATGGATTTGACCTCATCACTGGGGAAATACTGAAGCAGCTTCCACGCAATCATTAATGCGTCATTCAGACTGAGATACTTACTTAAGCTATGGAAATTAGAAGAGGTTGAAGTTATTATGATACCTAGGGCAGGCAAACCTTCTCAGGAAGTTATATCCTATCAACATATCTCTTTGTTGTCTGTTATTTCGAAATTCAACGAAAAATGGCCCCTGAAACATATAAAAGATGGGAAAACCATCATTCCATCTCATAATTTGGTTTTCGAAGAAAGCACTCAACCGTCGACCACGTTAATAGAATCACAGACGTAATCGGAAAGTCCTTGGAGGTTAACAACGTGTTCTCTGCTGCTTTCCTAGACTTGGCGCAGGCTTTTGATAAAGTTTGGCATTACAGCCTAAAGCACAAGTTAAGTAAGTTACAACCACGTCAATATTGAGTACGAGTACTACTAAAATCTTATACATTATAATGATAAAGGAGAAAAGAAGAATTTTGTTGTCCCAGATCTGTTTCTTCTCAAATGTTCTGATAAAAATTTCGATACCCTTTTCTCAGTTGCTCTCTTTGGAACTAACTATGAAGGTAATGCTCATGTTTCATGACAGACATTGCAATGACGATATCACTAATCTGAATACAGAAGCAGAACAATATGACAAGACGATATATATAATTTCAACTTATATAGTGTTGCTGTAAATTCATTATCAATATCTCTACTATTGTACGAGATAGTCTGGTGTTAACATGCCCAGCTTCATCCTCTTGTTACTATTAGATGTCTTAAAATCATGGAAGATATCAGAAGCAACGTAAAAGAGTCTTAGGTAATTAAAAAAACTGAAATGAAGCAACTCAATCAAAATAAGTATAAATCATTCAACTCTTAGTCTAGTCTTCGTTGAAAATAACAATAACAAATCATGAAAGTGAGATATTTCTTTTTTGATCTGACAATTAAATGAATCTGCTATAATTCCAAAATGTTACAAAATACAATAATATTTTTCTATTATCTTCTTAACCCATCTTGTTTAATTACAACAATGTGATTAATGTCACTGGGAGAACACGTGTGGTTGATTACATCATTGATGATGTTTGATTAATCTTAAAGAGCTTTCCATAAATCTTTCTAACCTTTGTCTTCAGAAACCCAATCCCTCGCATTAAAGTCCAAAACTCATACAATACCCCACAATTTCAATTCCTAGAAGTTAGAAACTGAACACAAATTACCAGGCAGATTTCACAATTCAGGGGCGTCCGTCCGTCATAGCCGTACACGCAGAATTTCTTAACTTCCGATAGGTTATAAATAAAAGACAAGTTCATATGAAACGATAATTTTATTACCAAAAGGTTGGCACAACTAGTTGTATTTTTAAAGTTTCTGACGGGTTTATAACAGTCTGTCCTTTTTCAATATGTGTCGTTAAAAAAAGAAAAAAACGTAGAAGTTTTGGGTATAGGTCGAGCTCAATCGTGACACTGTTTCACATAATATCTGCATCATTCAATATGCAGGACATACAAAATATCCAACAGTTATCAAAATGTTTATTAATTGTGGGAATCACCTATTTTTAGATATTCCATTCCGAATTTAATCCAATAATGCTGTGAATGTGGGCTCACTTATTCGAAATCCAAGTCGTCGTATGTTTCCAAATAGTTTTTCTTTGTCGATAAATTTCTCGTCTTCGGATAATAATATGTTTCTCTTCGGTTGAGCTTGAGCTCGAGCATGTAGTACGATATCTAGTCACCGTGCCATAAAACTTTTATTTTCTAAAATTTATTGAAAAGATGCCACCTTAGAATTCAAACAAAACTTATGTTTGCATTTGACGTTCGCCACTAATGGAGACTTTAATGTGCTAAGGAGAAACATTTACCTTGAAGTTCACACTAAAAAAACTTTAATGTGCTAAGGAGAAACATTTACCTTGAAGTTCACACTAAAAAAACATTGAGGCTAAATAACAATTATGAAACGTCAGACTCAATTTACTCGAAACTTTGTATTTAAACTTGTTTGAAGTGTATTATGAAACCTAAATATCATCAATCAAAAGAAAAAAGGGAGTAGTGGACTTTTGAGAAGCACTGTATATCCCAGTATTGAATCTCGTGTCGTGTTGTTCATTCATTTATCTTGTTACTCTATGAGTTCGTAGTACATAACATTTATCCTTGTTAAGTTTACTCCAAGACCTACATTTTTACTTTCATTGTTAATAATGGCGCCGTGGAAAGTTTGACGGATATGGCGTACTCCTCCTATGTTGGAATTCTTTATGTATTATCACTCTAGTTACCGTGTATTATACAATTCATCCCCTACCGTCCTATTTGTTCTAGTTTTTAGTCATTATTCTATTTATTTTCAATTTTCTCTTTTGTTGGTTTTGCACTTTTCCTTCGTTGTTTTAAGAGAATAACATCATTTTTAAAATGTACCAAGAAAAACGTCAGTTGAAACTACCAACGAGCTAACTATTTCTCATTACCTCAGTAGGGACAAAAATCCAATTTAAATAATTTGTAGTGACGAAAAAAGCAATTGACGAAAATATTACACAATTTTGTTAAGTTCGAAAAGAGGTAGGCCGTAAAACAACCAAACCAACAATTCGAAGACCTCATTCTGTAACAGCGCCTTTAGTGGAAAATTCAAACGCAGAAGTCATTCGACGTCATCAGTATTTCACTTTCATACACTGAAATACGTATTTTTTGTATGAATGTGATGCTGCCACATTACAATTACTGTCTATTTTGCTGGAGCTACAAGAAGCCTTAGAAAAAATCAAAAAGCTCACGCCTCTGATATATTCTATCCATTAGCTCTTATGGTTTAAAACCGACATAGTTTACAAATTCGAAAGCGGGATTTTCCTAATAACCGAAGTAACAAGTGCCATCTGAACGACGCCCTACACGAAACCGTTACGTATAGATACCTATTTCTTATTCGATAGTTGAAATTCGATAGTCGATAGCTGGCGTAATCGAGCGAAGTCTTGGAATCGCGCCATTGAATTTGAGACGTTGATTTACGTTTATGGGTTTTCTTTGACGATAAGATTAGAATTTGGTTACAGATAGAATGATAAAATTAAATGAGAAGCTATCAAATTATCCACAGTTTATATGGGATTTCACTGTATTGTTAAATTGATATTGCATTGTTGACTGGTGATGTCCTATCAAGTTATCGAAACGCACGTTGAATAATGTAATTATGAGTGTTGATGTAGTGGCAGCAGTAAACAATGTGTGAAGTACAAATAAAACCATCGATTTCAAACATTCCTACTTAATAGTACAATAAATATCCATCGTATTTACCTCTGTCGGCTCAGAAATGGTATGGATAGGGATTAATTTTGAGGTTTGTCCAGAACTAGCATATTTTATTATTCGCTCCATTTATTGAAAAGAATTACATGGATCAATTCAAGCATGATGATGCTAGTTTGCAAAATCTGGTCGAAATCACAATGATTCATATCAAATAATTTTCGTTTATAATGAAGATTCTGAAGATATCATGATAAATTCCTCATAGAAAAACAACGTTTCTCATTTCAAATATTGAATACAGACCTCAAGAAATTTCATAATTATTTGTTGATTTTTGAGCACAATATACTATAAAATTCTAACGTTACTGTGAATGTTTATAATATTTTTTTATTTTGGTGTGATCAAATTCCATCAGTTTAGCTGAATTTGTATTCTCAACATTATCGATTTTCGATTTCTTTTCTACGGTTTACCCCTATTTCACCAATAGCAATTGCACTTAAATAAAAAATAAGGACATCAAATTAGAATTTTATACAAAAAAGAGCTATGCTCGATCTTATTTTCCAAGTTTTATCTAAAAATAAAACATACACTATCAGTCAAATGCTTTTGCCCTATAGTTTTCATCATACACAAAAAGTAAAAACAATACTATATTTATTGCTATTTATATTTTAAAGAATATAAATAGATTACATATGCAAATTATTGATTATGGATGGAATGGACTTTTGCTTTTAATATATCGTTGCACAATTTTCACATTTTCTGTACTCATTTTTACAACTAATTGTCGTCTATTTTTCAGGATATTTCACAGAAGTTGGACATAGCTTTCTGACTTTTCTGTCCGATTTATCTCACAACAACTCAGTCGCATTTTGAGTGGAAAATCATTACTTTCAGTACATCAATTCTTTCCAATGGTTCCAAATTATCTTTGCACAGCTTCAAGGGATCGTTGTTATGCCAATCAGGCATTGGCCAGAGCGTACTTTATTTTCCTTCGATATTTTCATAAACTTTCTTCAAAATTTCTCTAATTTTCACCAGATTTCAGTCGCTCCATTTCTAAATCATCCAAAAACCATCACCGAGACTTCATTGTGTTATTAGTCGGGATCACATATGTATTTAACATCCGTTCTTTTTTGGATCTACGCACAAACATTTTCTTAGAGCCAAAAAACCTCTTATTTTGACTCATCACTCCAAAAATATAGAAAATTCTCTCCTACTCTTCATACTCAGATATTTTGGCTCAAAAAGTATAAATCGCAGCACGTTCATGCGTTAACTATGACACCGTTTCGACCTTCGACAATATGAAAGAGATACTGAAAATGACTGGTAGAGTATATAGGAGACTTCTCATCTACTAAATAATTCAAATTACAAAAAGCTATGTTGATTCTAGAGAAAAGTGAGTAGAAATAGTTTCTTCTAGGTAAAATTATATTTAACAATAGATATTATTTCAAGAAAATGTGAATCCCTGAATAATTGATGAAAGTTACTTACCGAAATTGTAAAAGTTTGAAAAAACTTTGGAACACAGTAGTGAATCGTTCAATTTTTCAGAAAAATGATTTGTTGGGGTAGCTACGGATTAAGATACTACAATTTTAATTAAGTAATTGAGGTTTGCATTGAGATACTGAAATACCTCAAAATTCAAATCAAAATTATGTCGAGACATTGCAGGTTCACTCAAAACGAGCAACGGAAGAAAGTGTAGAAAAAAAAATGATGTATACTGTTGTGATTTTAATTGATTTTATAACAAAATATCAAAATATTATGAATAGATTCATGCTTCATAAAAGTAATGCCTCAAAATACGAATTGGAACTAGTCTATATTCGGAAAACTAGTTAAAACCCGTTTGTTTCTGGATGTGATCAATACGATATTATTGCGCAGTGACATGCATAACGTCGGACTAAACCACCTAACTCACTTTTTCAAAATTTTACTGGAGGCACAAAAAGCAATTTTTGCAATTTCAATTCTGCATACATTTGTTTCAAGTATATAACATTTTCAACAACTGTTTAAATGAAAGTTGAGTTGTGTCTCTGAGTCAAATAAAGTTTTGAGCTTTAGTTAGGTCATTATAAAAAGGTCAAATTAATTTAAGAAAATTTGAGTTTTTGACAGTGAGAGAAATATTTTGAATCTGCAATCAGATTTTTTAACAAAATGATGTCAATATCTCAGGAACAATAATTGAAAATAGCTACATAAAATTAGTCGTTGAAACATTTTTTCAAGGAAAACTGATTATAGGACTGAAAAACAAATAGTTCAATTTAACAACAACAAAAAATTTATAAAAAAATTGGTTTCAAAATATATTGTTTTAAATTATTATTATATATTAAGCTGTCAGAGAGTTAAAATCTTTGGGTATAGTTAGTTCCAGTTCTTGGAGACGGTAGAACTTTTCTCTTGGTATTTCTGATTAAAATCTCAGGAAATCAAATTGTTCTACATTGTTGTTTGCGTTATCCTTCATATTTATTATCTGTCCTCCTTAATTGATGAACTAAGAAAGAAAGCTTTTTATATTGGTAGCTGATAATCTAGCTTATTGATACAGAGATGCCGTTTACAAGAAGTTCAAAAAGGTTATCACTAACAAATTTACCTGCTGCTTTTTACAAACACATCTCATGGACTAATGAAACCTCTAGAAATAGAAGACTTAGAAATAATTTCTCCTCAAAATTAAGTGATTTGAAAGTTTGTTTTTAATCTAAAACCGATTTTTCTTGAGTTACATCCTTCTAAACATAAATGTTTCAATAACAAAACAAAAACGAAAATTTGATATTTTGGAAATCAGGATGGATTTACAATTAGGACTAAGACTAGAGCATCTTCATTGTTAACCATAATTATAACTTATCCATTTCATAAATTTTCACCTCACTCTGATAACAATAATTAAGCCTTCCAAAATGATTCATAACAACAAACATATATTTTATTCACTGAATATGAGTCAAAGGGTTGTACAGAAAATATTCGATTGGATAAGTACATGAAAACATTTCCAAATCATTAAGCTAAACAATGTACACAAACAAATAAATTATAAAAGCATCACCCACTTAATATGTGTCTATTGTGTAGACCGCCGAATAATAAACAAGTTCCAACAGATAGAATACGCCCCATCAAGACCTCCTACAAGACAGGATGTACGTCTGGTGCATATAAAAATCTCACGAAATTAATTGTGCATTCCTGGCCGATACATTAACCTTTGGTAAATTACACAGCGCAGGTAGCAGCTGACAAGAGTCCTTAAGAATGTTGTTGTCATCTTGGTATACGTTAATATTTATCAGAGAAACTTTATTTCTAATGTGAAAAAAATTAATAATATCAATAAGCATTAGTTATCATACTTTTTTGTACTATTCACATTTATTCTTTTCTAATAACTTCAATTCTCGAAGTCTTCTTCTGTTTATTCAAATTCCTATGAAACACACTACTCGATAGCCAACTAGCTTGCGATGTTAAACTACTCCTCATATTTTATTACAATTTATTCTATTCTTTGAATTATTCTATCTAATATGAAGTATAATACACTTACACTCGTTGTAACCTATTAAATAAATCGTACGATTCATGTCGTCCAACTCTACATTGGGCTTCTGGTTGTACCATGAGGTTATATGTCAGTCCGTTTTGATGATATAATATATTTTCATAGCTTATGGATAAATTTTTATTCCGTCTGTGGCTGATTTTACTTCAAGGTCACGTGGTACAACAAAATTTGTTACAAACCATGTAGCATCTACTGCATTTCGATGCGCTTTCGATTGGACTCCAGAATTTCAATATTGGAATTGGCTGTTGATCCCCACAGTGGAATACCGTCCAAATGGGCTCTGTAGATCAGTACCTTGAGATTGAGATTTTCTTCTTATAAGCAATTATGATATTCTTAGTTTGAAAACCAGTTGTTAGCGCTTGGTAAAGAGGTATTACCTTCTGCTAAGGCACTGATATAGGTACATGTTTAGATATTTAACGTCGCGTTGTGGTGGAGTTTGATTAGAGTAACTGAAAATTTACATTTAAGGAATCGTAATTGGTATTTGGTAGATCAACCAGGGAGGGTTGTTAAAATAATTGTGCCTTATCTCCCCCACCCCCTTGCCTTGAGAACATCTGGAATTTATTTTGAAAAGTGGTTTTGATCATCAAGGTTTTGAACTATAAAATAACGATCTTTGAGGTAGGAATGATGGATTGAATAATTGATTGGTAAGGATTTTTTGAATTTTAAATAAAAGTCCATCATGCAAAACCATGTCAAATGCCTATGTGTTGTCTATACAGGAACTATCCAGCAGAATATATTGATGTGTGTGCCAACAACTGTTTTGGTTGGTCAATAATTGGTTACATTATTTCGATAAGTAGCTTACTGATTATAATAAGCACATTGATAGGTCTATATGACTTCAGATTTTCTGGTGGAAGTAGTATAATTTCTGCCACCAATTCTTGTAATATTCCAGTTCATAACAAGATAAGATCATACCTTGGGGTTTTATGAAGTTTAGCTTCGTCTTGATAGAATTAGTAACTTGCTCTGCTTCAAATTTCACAAATAAAAGCTTTAGCTGAAAAGGTGATTGTGAGATTCAATAATTCCATCATTGTTTTCAACAAGATCCATTGGAAATGGCTGGGAAACTGTCTTCACAAATAGTACACCTTTTTTGCAAATAGTTTTAGCCCATTCTGTCAGAAATTGGTCGTTACAGAGTTGTGGTTGATTTCTTTTTCAATTCCCTTCCATATTAAATAATCCGTAGCTTCCGTTGACGTTGAGTTAGTCAAGTATCTTTGTATCCCAGCACATTTCTGTCAACTTATCATTCTTTTTAGCTCTCATTGTATGTAATCTATTTAGTTCCAATTTATCTCAAGGATAAATAAAAAAATGGAAAGATTGTAAGATAAAATAGAAGAGGATGAAAGTTTCTAATGCTTGGGACCATTAAAATAGAGCCCAGGGCATAAATTTTGAGGTTATGTAAAAAAAGTATGAGAACAAAAGTTTTATAACTCTTATTAAATACAACTTCGCTATTTGAGGTTTATCCAGATGATAATATAATAATCACTCTAAACAGATGCCCTTAGGCTAAAATAACAGAAATACATTTTTCATTCACCCTGGGTTTCTTCCAACAGTCTAAATCCCTGTTATCTATATGAACCTTAACAATCTCGAAACAAATTCTGCTCAAACGAGATTCGCTTTAAAAGTACCTTTAAAGTAATTTTACCATATAACAAGTAACTGAATCCAAGTCTCACGAAACACATTTATCCTAAACCGACGTAGTAATACTAAATTTAAATAAGAAACCGACCCACTGTGATAGCACTCACAGAAAATTACTATTAAAGTTGAAGTGTTTCGAATAGATGGGAAGAGAAAGGATTCCAGAATGCTAATTCATTCATAACAGAGATTATTCTCCTAATAATGCTTACTCCTAGTTTCATATTGTAGTGAAAGAGAATTTAGACATGGTATTAATATGATTTTGGAAATAAGGAGCTCGAAGTTTTTTTAAGACTATTTTAGGTGCTTAAAAATTACCATTTTACTCCAATCTTATGTGTGAATCTAATTTAGATATGATGAAGAAACGAGATTTTTTCATTTTACTTTTTAAGCATTGTGAATCATTTTTTATGTGAGTCATGCAATCTCAGGAAAAGTTCCTCTTCAAACTGAAACATTTTTTTAAAATTTGATTGATCGGAGTTTGGTATTTCACAATGTTTGATACATCTTTTCTCAGATAGTTACATATTACAAAAGGATTTTGTTTAGAAAAATAAAATTATTGAACACAGAAAAATTGACAGCAAATAAGGGTAGGTAGAAAGAAAGCAACATAACTCTCAAAATAGGATTGGAAAGGTTGAAAAGACGTTGGTATTAAAATGGTAGAGCAACTAAATATAAATAAGACATCGGAGGATAGTTCAAATTTTTTTTCTCAAATTATCTCAAATATTTTGTAAATTAATCAATATTTTAAAATTTGATAGTACACGAATATTAAATTTCAGAATAATAAAATTCAAAACTGCATCCAACGATTTTTTTGGTTTTTCCCCTCATTATTGTACCCCCTTTTCCTGTTTCAATAAATCTTTTTGGCAAATTTATTTCTCAGTATCCTTTTACTATGCCTCAGCCATCTTACTCGTTGTATCTTGTTATTGCTGGGTATTTATACAAATTCGTCATTTCTTCGTTTGTTCCTCTTCTTCAAAGTCCTTCATTTGTTTTTATTCTTTTAACAGTTTTCCTCGACACCTCACTTTTCCATATATCCAGTTTTGTTTAATGAGCCTTTGTTAAAACCCATATTTTACTTTCGATTGTAACCATTGGTCGTATTTTTTATTGTTCGGTACATCATAATTTTGGCTACTCTAGATAATTACTTTGATCTTATCAATTTACCTAATGTGACTACGGCTTCATTTCCTTTGGCTATTCTATCAATTTCAGTCCGCTCTTCATTCTTATTTCACAGTGTTGCTCCCAGGTTCCCATCTTTCCAGTCTTTTCTCGCTCCAATCTCTTTATATTCATTTCTACCACTAACTTCTGTCTTAGCACCATATACTTTGTTTTCTCTTGGTTTACTCTTGAACCATAATTTTTGAAGCCTCTTCTCATTCATTTCTAATTCCATTTCTTTCTTTTTACTTGTTATTTAAGCTAAATCGTCTGCATACGGAATAATTTGCGGAATAATGGTGATAAATGAGCTCTGTTGTTTGTATCTTGCTATGTCGTAAAATTTTTCCAACGCCACGGTCCATATTGGATCTCCTTTTTTAATTCCATTCCAACCCTTAATTTCTCTTATACAAGTCCGTTACTCGTTACTCTACTGTGTAAGTTATCTGATGTCATCTTCACTGTTTTCTTTTCGAGTGCAGTAGATTAGAGGCAACATACACTTTATTTCTATCATAAAGCTGCTTAAAATCTATAAACATAACATTCTTGAAACTTTCTTGGTATTCTCCGACTATACTTTCTTGGTACTCGTTGAGTATATTTCTTACTCGAGCCATAATTTTTCCATTTACTTTCATCTCTCTTCTTGAATACTAGACATATTATTCCATCTTTCGGGCAAGTTTTCGGTCTTTTATTCGTCTTTACTAGGTTTAGGTAGTGTATCCTTAGTCTTCTATTCTAGGGTGTTTATAGAAACTTTGAAAGGGCCGTGTAAACTTTAGCAGTATATATTGACTTGTTTCAAGTCATCCACAGACAAACATTTATGTAAAAGTGTTGATTTTATACAGTAGTACTAGTTAGTAGTACAGCTCTAACAAAAGGAAAACTTCAAATAGAAAATCATTTCAAAGAATGGAGCCTTAGAGAGAAAGTTTAGAAAAGAAATTTCGACAGTAGACAAATTCCTCATGGTTCCAGATGATATGGATTACCCTGAACTGAGTCGAATCTCACTGTGGAAACTTTTAAAAGTAATACAGTTTTGTTTCATTTGGATGAAACATGGATCCAAGAGGGACATGAACCAAAGAATTTTCGGCAAGATGAAACTGTAATAAGTCGAAGACAAGCTTTTTCAATTCAACAGAAAAGAGGCGCAGACTGATGATAGTTCACATCGGCAGTTCAACTGGTTTTGTTGAACGTGGTTTATTGACTTTTGAATCTACTCGTTCAGATGACTACCATGCTGATGTTTTTAAAAAGAGGTTAGAAAAAATTATAGATGTACCTCAGATCTTTATAACTCGGTTCTGTGAGAATAAAAGAACTGTATTCTTCTTGTTCCCTTTATGAAGAGAAATTCAGAAATCTGAAATCAATAAAATTGCCGGAAATTGTCGAATGATGTTAGCTAGATTTTTACCATATCATTCCGAAATAAGTCCGATTGAAATGGTAATTGCAATGATAAAGGGGGAAGTTTCGAAAAACTATAGTCTTGAAATGTGTGATCTAAAACAGTTTTTTAGGAAGCTGTGAATAATATTAAGCCAGGGAAAAGGCGGTTAGTCATACGATTAAAGAAGTAGAAAAGGTTGGACAGGTAAACATTGACGAGATGAAAATGCGACTCATTGTAAATAATTGTTGCAACAGTTCACATTCTGATTCTTGTTCTGATTTGGAAGAAGTAGCTATACTGGAGAGTTTTTATATTGAAATTATTCTTTACGAATGTAATGTTGTTTGAAAATCAAAGTTCAAACCCTCATACCCTGTTATTTGGTAGTTACAATCAGCTTACTTAGGTGAAAATAGAAGTGAATAAACTTATACAAATGGTAGTTATCATTAGTAGCCAATCTATAAGTTGAATAAATATCGAAAAGTCATCAGAAGCTATATATTATGTAACTGATTTTAATTAGATGTCTTCGTATGATATTAACCTAATTTGTGCTCATTTAACGTACATTCCACAAGTTAAGAATCCAATTTGTGCCTTACTAAGTGCTCCTTTCACGGTTTTCTTTGAATATCTACTTTAATTAGATATTGTCAAAGTCTCTCATAATTGAGTCATTTTGTTCTTGATAGATTTTAAGTGTATGAACTCTATTTCATTCTCTTCATCAATATTAAAATTAAATAGTTATAATATAGGAAAGCATCACATCGTTACGGTAATTGGAAAATAATATTTTATTTTTGTTCCATAAATTTAGTGAAATTTAAGCGGATTCGTCACTTTCATAGCTGACCCACAGTTTATTTTCAAACTTCTACGTCGTTCTACAGTTTTTCACATCGTTTTTGTACTTTTTTAACATCGTTTTTGTACCTTTTAACGTCGTTTGATGCCAATGCGCTCTATTGATCACTGTTGATTCATATTCATCCCGGACGAGTCCCCCAAAATGTGAGGATTTCTTGGTTGTCTAGGGTTCTTAAAACGCCGGTTAGAAAGGGAACAATTTTATTACAGAATTTAAACAATGAAAACACTTTACTTATATACAATGAAAATAAGAGAACTAAGGTTGATAGTAAAAATATTCGTGTATGTGGTTTATACGCTAAATGAGCGGAAAAACGTCTTGATCAAGCGGGAAGCCGTCTTAGTTGCGTGATCTTTACCGTCTACGTTTTACTCCCGACTGACTTGAATGTTATTCTTGATCCTACATATATATATTCCATATTTTTTTGTGGAAAACATAAATTAATACATTATTCTAATGCATATTTCCAAGCGACATAATTAATGGAACCAATTAAATTTATATTGATTGATTATCGATTTCAGATTGTTTTACTCATTAGTTTCAGCCTGGAAAATGATCTTTCTCCATAAGCACCGCTTACCGAAATTGTTACTTTATCATAAGCCGATGATATTTCGAACAATTGAAACCGATTTTCAAAAAATTTTTAAAGAAAAATAGTTTTTGAAGCTTTCATTTCTTCAACTATTATTTTCCGTCCATATTCATATTCGGTATAAAATTTTCTTAGAATCTCTTAGAGAAATTTTTAATTCAACTGCATATTTTGAAATAATATCATTATGATTTTCTTGTTTTCAATAGACATCATCGCATCCATAATTGAAATGTTTTTTGATTTACTGAATTATTTTATTTCAAAATGAGTTTTTGCGTGAACTAAAGCTTGTTCGAATATTTCTGAAGTTGTTCAAGCATTTCAAAACATTTTCAAATGAAGAAAGTGCAATGTATACGTCTACCAATTCACTTCAAAGTACCTTGCTAATCTAACTAAATCACACCAAAAAACCAGTGGTACCAAAATTTCTGATATTTCAAAAAGAGCATCATAAAATTCAGATGTTTGATATCTCACTGCTTTTACGCGTTGATTTCGATATTTCAACCTTGTTTTACAAAACAGCTCCATAGTAAGTCCTTTAACATATTTAAGAGGTACTAACTTTCTTTTTGAAGATGCCGAAAACAAAACATATAGGCGCTGGAGAATACCAAAGAACGTTAAAGCTTCTGAGAAGATTTTTACCACATTTCTCAATACTAGGTTTGTGACAAACGCATGAAGTAAAAAATGCCCGAAGATTTTTCTAAAAGTCTTGTTTGCACTCCAGGTCTTCACCTTTCATATTCGCTTTGATTGTTTTTTCAACACAAGAAAATATTTTCTTCTCTGCTGCTTTCTACATGTATAAATTTGATGAATTGTTCATACATAATGAAATTTTACGCTGGTAATGTCCCAATAGAAGCATCTGATGGTAAGACACATTTGTTGATGACTAGCATCTGAAATACAATTCAGAATCACGGCAAAATAATTTCCATGTTCTATTATATCAATAATTTTATTTTATTCGTTAGTTGCATATTAAGTTTACTATTTCATTTTTTATTGTTTTGCTCAAATAACTTTGGTATATTTGTTTTGTGGAAATTTCTTGTATATGATCCTGCGATACAAATTCAAGTATATCAAAAAATTTTCAATTCGTGCCTAAGTTTCTGTTAAAAACATAAAATAATATTTCAAACATTTTATACAAACGAACTTTTTCTTGGTTCAACAACTTCTGTTTATTATTTATTGTTACGCGGGCCCCATTCAAATGCAGAGCCGGATCGAGCCCAATCGCTTCAATTGCCCTTTATCCGGCCCTAGTCATGCCAAAATTGGATGGAATGCTAGAAATGATAATGTAATAATGAAGAAGTCAAAATATACCTTCATAGAGAATTAGGACAAGTTATTTTTATGACGGGATCACTATCATAATTATATATTGAGTTCTTTGCACTTTTTGGGCAATTGCAAGTTGTTTTCTCATAATGGACTACAGGAAACGAATTTCAACTATTGTTTTATGAAATAAGAGTTTATTTTATAATAAATAACTCATTTTATTCATGATTAAACAATTTCAAAAGAGAATTTCAATTGCAGCTATGTGTGATAGGATCACCTCTATTCTATCAAGTGAAGAGAGAGTTATTCCTGGCGAAAATTCCCATTCAAATTGTTTTTCATCTGAAAATAACTCTCACCGACTGTATTTCTAAATGAAAATACAAGTTGTTCCATAATAAATAAAAGTGTGATACACGTATTCCATAACAACAAACACTCGGGGGGATGCTTATCTTACTTTATGAGTGAGTGACTTCCTTTAGAAATGTTAATGCGGAAGTTTGTAAATCGTTACAGGGATGAACTTATGAAAACATTTCACAAAATAACTTCGAGTTATCTTACTCAAAAGAATCATAGCATTTTGGGTTTTGAATAAAATCGTTCCTATAATGACCGCAAGCATATTGAAAACGGTTAAAAGTATAAATAGGTAGCAGAAATGTTATATTTCGATACAAGGAACATTTGTTTAGAATTGAAGTTGAAGAACCTCAATGCAGGGTTAGTTCAACGCAAATGATAAACGCTTGGAAATTAAACTGAATGGTATTAACTCACAATAATTACATTATATAAATACATCAACATTCCAACATTTACTAAGGCTATATTGGTTTTGTCAAGAGTTTACCTAACATGAACTAGAACACAATACTCATTATGAACATTGGTGACAAATAACAACTACTTTCCGTCGTATTTAGTTTTGCTGACGTCAGTCTTAAGTGTCAAACTTTGATGATATATGGAATGGAATGGAATATGGGAAGCAACACAAAACCTAAATTTATGTAGCTCCAGGTCTAATATGCATAATATTTCTCGCGGCTTCGTGACCTTTAGACATCACCATTTGTGCTTATATTTTTCCCAAAGAATGGTACGCAATGGTATAATGATCAAATCATTAAGACCCTATGCCTGTGCCTGAGTATCTGATATCGAATCTTTACTTCATGGATATCCATAGCTATTCACCTGAACACATTTTGAAAGATTACACAGTAAGAAGAATTGTTGTGGTGGGTGAGAGATGTTCTAAAATATGGAAGATGAGGAATAAGCGACAATGCTGTCATTAGAAGACAACCCTCACACAACTACAAAGAAAATTGACTTACAACAAAATTTTACTTGATATCTGGACAGGAATCGTCAGGGGAAGATTTACTATTACTTATTTTCTTCGCAGAAATTCATCAGAGGAGTGTTATTTGTAACATCTTCTTATAAAAGTGACTCTAATGCGGCATTTTCGGATCCAAATGATGGGGACAACTAATTTTTCTTGAGCTTTTCTGGTTGACTGGAGCGGCTTCAGTCCCTACAGAAACTAAATTTGCTTCTTAATCGAATAGACATTACAGACTCTATCACTAGGCCACAGTGTTTGATAAAGAGTTAAAATAAAGTTATATTTGAAATATGCTTTAATTCCATAACCGTGAAGTTAGGAATACAATATAATTGAATCCATCATGTTTCCAGTTGGTGTTTCGGTGTTTATCTACAAGATATCTCGATTACTCACTTGTTTCAAGTACCCTAAATCTGACACAGCGAATAGAGCCACACATTTGATTGCTGTTTAGTAAGATTATGCTGGATTTAACAAAAAACTGTGATAAAAATCTCGTTCTGTATTGGGGTATACAATTACTTAGCTGAATGGTTTCCCTTGGATGTTACATAACGGTCTTGTTTAATCAATACAATCGCAGCATCCGTGATTCCAAACACTGCACATGTTGGATATATTCAGTCAGATTTGATCCTTCATCAGCCAGAACTCAACTCTTTTAATAATGTTGTAAGTTGAGGATTTCTGCTATTGAACCTATCACATTGATGTTATCCTTTATGACTGTGTCAACTCCATTTTCTACTTGGAACAACTTTCTTTTAATAAAAAATATTGTAGTTCCGGTTGTGTTTAGTAACTTGAAGTTTACAAAAAGAGTAGTGATAGAAATAGTTTTCTAATGAATTACATTTCGTTCCGTTGTTACTATTTCCAATGACTAATAACTATTCATTCCCATTCCACGCTGTTATTCTTCTCACTACTTTTAGTTTACCCATATTAAAATGGAGATAAAATATTCCCTAAGGAAGAAACATGCTATGTGTTCAATATCCTCAAATTCATTGTTTCTTTTTCCAAAGCTGTAACTTGCCGAAGAAATATTCAGATCTGACCTTAAGAATACAATGAAATTCTTGTTTCGGTCCTGAACTATTATCAGTGATATTGTCATTGATCAAGAAAGGGAGTTTATTCGCTTTAAGTGAAACTATTTGAAAGCACCTGATATAAATGTATCATATAAGAGTCGGCCTGTGGCATTCGGGTGCATCGCTAATCCAATTAGTGTAAGGATGTGGATGTGTGAGCTCTCAAGGACGTACAGAGAATATATTGTTAGGGAATTAATCCGCGCGAACACATACATATAAAATATTTGATGGCTACCTCCAAATTTTAATGAAAGTATTCCTATATTTTCGCCTCGAAACATTTGAATGCTTCCTTATAAACGACCTACCAAGAAATATTTCTAATTTATAGAATGTTGCATCAAACGAAAAAAAAAAAGGTTTTGAAGGTCTACTAGAATTCTGACTTTACTCTGAACTATATTACATCAATTCACTAATTTATATTAACTACATATTAAACTTGAATTACTTCTTATTTTTTACATACTTAATGTGATGTTGATATTTTTTCCTAACTATAATGTAACTATCAATTGCTAGTAATATACGACAATGTGGATTTACGACAATGTGGATTTTCTCACGAAAACCTCAGCATAATTCAATGGCAACAATGACAAAATTATTAGAGTGTCAACAAAAAACTTTGACTCCATCGCATGTCTAATTCAATGGCTCAGTCAAAATAATTTATACGTTTTTGTAAACGTCGATTCACTTTCATACTATAATGACGTGTAGTTGGAGGAATATTCTATCCTTGTTGGAATACAAGATAATAATGAAGTATATATGAGCTAATATTTGTATATAACAAACACATTAGATATTTGTTCAAGGAAATACGGAAACTCCGAAGAGACATTTTCTTCATAAACATTTTTTCGGTCGATGAAATCTTCTTTACTTCGCTCTTTGACTGTTTTTCTGTTTCAGAAATGTAGAGTGGATACAATACTACAGCAATGAATCGACACAAAAAAAAACTGACTCATACTGCTCAAACCGCCTCACTAAGTCCTGGTAAAGGTTTATTCAAATGCGCTTTGGGTCCGAAGTGAGCGAACGTAGCACCAAACACGTGGATAGCTCACGTATGCCTAATTTCTTGTCAGTATATGGCAAATGCATTCTTTTCATAGACAGATACCCTCATCAATGTCTCTAGCGGTAATAAACCGATCATCCATACATTTGGTGAACTTATTCGATGATATATTTGGTTGTAGCAGCCTGGTTTTGGCTAACCTAAATGCTAATCGTTAATCAGGCTGGAACAAGCATGTTTGAATTCAGTTGCCAAAAATTTTACAGTTGTAAACGATGGTACAGAGATTCCGTAGGCAGTGTCTAGCTTCTGTTTCATTTACGTAGGCTTAATGGCTTTTAAAAGCAAATATTCAATAACAACTGGATACTCCAACAGAAAGTGAGCGTCGAGAATGTATGAAATTTTAGTGAGAATCTCCTAACGCAAAATTTCAGGTCTCAGGTCTCAATTATCTAATTCCTGATTTAGACATTTCCAAAACAAATACGCAACTGCTACAGTTGTGGGGCAGGCAGTCTATGCTAGCCGGAAAATGACTACTGTCATTAAATAAAGTTGCTTTTCCTTTGTAGTACCTACAGAGTGGCGACTATTTATTTACTGTTCGAACACAAGTATAAAGATAGGTTTGTTGTATAATGGAAACAAACGACCATCAGTTCCTGTTGGTTATGCTGCAAATATGAAATGAGCTTACCAGAACATAAGCATATTACTCCAAAGCAAAAAGTACGATGATCCCATGGTTAATACATTGCACATAAGATTGGCTTATAGAATGTTGTTGGTTTTCTTGTGAATGGAGCAGCAAAGGCTGTAAAAGCTGTAAACGCGAATAAGTGAAGCAAAACTTGAAGAAGGAACGTTCAGGGGACCTAAAATACGAGGAAGTCTTAAGAGCCCCAAATTTGAAACTATAATTCCAAGAATGGAGAGAACAGCAATAGCAATATGTCACTTAGACTACAATGTATTTTCTTCGCTCCCATAGGAATTTTTTCCCGACAGCTGGAGTACAGTTTCAGTAAAATGTTGTTTTTTTCCTTTACATGAGATTTTCACATTTTATATTGTTCCTTGGCTTAAAAACACTTGTGGATGATAGAGAAAAACCCGCTACGTATTAGAATTCAGTATATCACAATAGATGCAAATAACCCGAAAGTTTCGGAGAGCGACGATGAATTTAAAAATGCGGAATAGTCTTATAAACATCTTTGCATAGCAGGTTACTTTTAATAGAAATTTGGTATTGCCTCTTCCGTTCTGTCAACACTTAAGATTCATATCCAAATGTTAGAATTGGTCCTCTGAATATTCTTATTCTGGATATTTATCTTTTTTATTCATAAATTTAGTGTTCATGGCGAAATATAGTTTATTGGTTTTTGTAATTCTGCATCTTTTGTCCCGTTTTCGCCTATTTTAGTTTCAAGGTATTGGTAGTGTTTAACATGTTCCATTATTTTTATATCGATTCTTATATTTATCTTGTTCTCTTCTTCCCCAATCATCATTACTGATGTTTTTTTCACAACTCAATGATATCTTGTAACTTCTTTTCTTTCTTTGCTATTAGTATCGTTTGCAGTGATGTTGATTTTTTGTAGTTGCAAATGTCTCATATATATTTTTATACTTAAAATAGTGCATCCCTTAATAATCTTTCCAATGATTATTATTTATAGTAATGGACTGTTTTTTTCCATAATTTTCATGTTTACTCCTCTTTCGACCAGTATCTTCCATATTTTCTCTCTAGGTACTCTATTAAATGATTTTTCTAAGTTTAAAAAGGCCAGGTACAATTTCTTGTTTATTTTTATAGCTTTTTCTGTTATCTGTTTTGTAGTGTATAGTGCATTTTGTCATTGGAAATTCACTACGAGATTCTTCGAATGTGTTTTCTACTGTTGAACTAGTACTTCACCCTAATATGCTGTATGTTATCCGTTGGTAGTTCTTGCAGTTTTTTACATCACATTATTTGAAACTTGGTATCATGAATGCCTTCTGTGAGTCTGTTGCAAGTATCTTATCTTTCATAGCTTTCTCTAAAATAACTCCAAATACCTTCGAAGAATGCATAATGGTATCCTTGGAGGCATACTAAAATTAGATGGTTTTTTCGTTAAATTCAGTTTATTTTTATTTGAGCGTCCTAACTCTTAATATAATTCATATTATTATCATTAATCTTTGATTCATTCCAGTCAACAAAATAAATGTACGACTATGAGCCATCCTGTCTTCTCGTCGAGTCTTCTCCGCGGTGTTTCGCACTTTGTAATTTTCCCACCTCATTATCAAAATGTACTTAATACACGTTAGACGATATACGAAATTACTTCCTCATAAAAGCTCAAACTCGTACAAGTACTTTATCTACAATTAATTTAAAAAGTATTAAAATGGTAATAAAGCATATCGTTTCAAACGTATGAAATTTATTAATTAGGTTTTTGAAAAATATAACAGTTTATAACTATCAGTGCACGAGAAAGTTGTATTGACGTGGCAATAAGATGAGTATTTTAACAAGAAAAATAAAAAAAATATTTGAAATGTATAGAATATTGTCTGAGGGTTGTAAGAGTCATGATGAAAAGTGAAATTAGGAAGATATTTCGTGGAACGGAGCTGGAAAAACAGGAAAAAAGATGAAAGCTTGATCTGCCAAATATTTTTCTACCAGAAGTACAGAAATATTAGGTACCCAAAAAAGGCAATTATCATTCTAAAACTATTCTAAATGTTTGGCGAATTGTTAACACCTCCGTCACAAAATTCTTTGGGTTCTGCTCTTTCATGAAACCTTTAAAAAAATTTACGAATCTTCCGTTTCCATCCACTTTTCTCCAAAATGAAATGTCTGCAGTCTTACAAAGTCTCCTATTTTCTTTTGATTTCCTGCGACTGCCTTCTGAATATCCACCATTTCCATCTGAGCTACTTGTTCCAAACGCTTAAAAATTGATTTTGTCTCTCCTACGTTAACTTTCATTATATCTTCACTCCTTTCTGCTTTGATTCTTCCAGCTGTTGAAGATTTTAGATGCCAAAATTGAACATCTTTTAAGCAGTCACTTACAATTTCTTTTCAGCCTTTTTCTCTACAATTTGCCACTTTGGTCACGGTTCTCCATTAAACAACAATGTAGGATTTTTTTGTATTCATTTTCTGACACCAAAAAAAGCGATTAGATGGTAAAAAACGTCCTCTATTAAGAAACATCATTTCAATTTTTTTCATATTCGTTCTCTTAACAAGAAACCATTTTCGAATTCCTATTTTGTCTTAACAGCGTTCGGTACATAATCTTATCTTACTATAAGTAAACAAATTAATAAGACTCGTTAGGCTATGAAAAGCTGCTGTGGCAACTTCGTTTGAGCTTTGAGTAAAATTTATGTTCTATTCAGATGTAGATATTATAATATATTATTTCATTGAAGTTGGTTTTCTGAGAAACCTTTCACTCTAGTTGAAAGATAAAACAATCATTTCTAGTTTTTTTCAATTCGAAGCTGACTAAGTTTATCATGATCCTTTCTTGTTTTATTTTTTCAATCTCTGAAATGCAACGCGAACCAATATCAAAGCAGACGAAACAAAATCGAAGTCATCAACAAAAATTATTTGGTACTTCTCATAAAATAAAGAATGCAACTTCTTGATAGATAAATTAAAACTGTTTGCTACTTCTCTACAATTGTGTACATCAGGACATTTAACAATGAACATTTTGACAGACCTTTCGTAAACATATATCAACCAAGTATCTCCTGGCCTATGTCACCAACGTATGGATTAAAGCTATATACAGGGAATTCCGACCAGTCACACTGGATATGTCGAGAACTTTTGACAGGGTTTGGCATATCAATCTTCTAAATAAATTGAAATGGTACAGTATGTCATTCTTACTTATCTGCTGGCTTAGTAGCTTCTTCAAAGACCGATTTGAAGACCATGTTGCTAATCCTAGTGATGCATCTTATTATCGACTCTCTTCCTTTTCAAATCATCGGAAATTTTACTTATATCTATTTTCCATTATTCGTAAATTTTCGTCATCATTACGGACCTTGTATACTAATAAGGGTGAAATTAACAAGCTTTATTGCTAATTGATGTTTAACTGCTTAGTCGATTCGTGTAGACTTTTTCCCTAATGGTTCATTTACAGGTTTCATTATCAAACTTTTTTTTTCTGTGATTCGAAATGTTTGAAAAAATCCTCTCTTCATTATCTCTTATATTGGCAAATTTTAAAATATCCAAATCATATTATTATCAAAAGAAGAGAAGGTTATGGAGACTAGAACCTCATTTATATTCCTTTCATTCTCGTAAAATCGCTTCTCACGCTTAACGAATGGACTATTTAGTTCTTCTCAAGAACTCCGAATATTTTGAAAGTGTTCTTCTCCATACAGTAATTGATTGACTTGGCTCTTGTTTTTCACTTGTAACCTTTATGGATTTGGGTCGATACATCCTTTCAAGGATATATAGTGCAATAATGATAAAATCCGATGAGATACAACGTATTAGTACGTACCTTAACAATACAGTTATTCTACCTATGCTCCTTCAAAATTAATGTGTATGTCGATATCCCACATAAAAATCTCAGCATTCATTGTCTTCACGCCTTAAAAAAATTCTTTCCGCTCCAAAGATACAAAGAAAAAGTTCCAGTTGATTAACAACATCCTGTTTTGTTTCAACCGCTCGCTGGTAGTGGGTTTGGAATTATAATGAATGACAGTAAATTTGAAATGGTTGAAACTGGTTCAGGTAAGATTTTGTTAATATTTTTATCAAACTATTTAAAAGATAATGGAATTGTAGGCATTAGTTTCCTTAGTTCTTTTTAATTTCAATTTGGAAAAATTAAAAGAAAACAGATAACATTCCAAGTAGTTAGTTTATTAATGAAACATTTAACTCCAAGAAACATAATTTTGTATTATATTCATAATTACTTTGAACTTCTAATTATATGAAAAATAGTACACGAAACATTATATTGGTCCTATAATGTATAGCGTGAGAATGTAATTCAATGTACTGGGTATCCTTAAAGTATATAAATACGTCATACTACGTGGCGACAGAAAAATGACAACCAGAACTAGTAATTTTTCAATACTGTGTGTCCTCACAAATAGAGTACAATAAATAAACATTCATTGAAGTGAATAAAAAATTAACTGCAATGAAGTTCAGGAAGGTTATGCAAACTAGACAGTCTCCTCCACATCACATTTTCCAGGACAGGAAATTTACAGCAAAACATCAACGCCAATCGTAAGAAGTAGAACTCAACAAATATTGTCATCATTCACATATATGATTCTTATTTAATGACATGCTTCACCATTTCTCTCAATCACTGCTTCTTGCATCACATTCGAGGACTGCTACCTAAGTTAAGAGATGGACAAGTGAAAACAAATATTTATAATTGGATACGGCTCCAAAATCTGTAAAGACTTCGCAATTTCTTTCCAATTTGCTGTAACAATGAGGAACTGTTCGGTGCCAAATAAAGACGACCTATCAATTCTATGGTTTGACTTTTCAAAAACATTTTTCTTTGAACTAATGTGTGAGAACTCCAATTGTCGTGGTGGCGAATGATTCGTTGTCTGCGATTAGTTTCCTTGATCTGTTCGAACACTTCTGGCAAACAAATTGATCGATCTATGTTATTCTGATGAAAAGATGCGACATGCCTAGTTATTCCGAAGAACAGGCGACCATTTGCTTTGAAGTGCTTCGTACGTTTGTTAGATTTGGCTCGTCTTGAAAGACCCATACGGTCGATGGCTGTTTAGTTTCGGGTACATATGCATAGATCCAAAATTATTCGCCTGTCACGATCTAGATAGATACACTTCTTTTGAGGCACCACGATTGAATTACTTTGCACCACTCGACACCATTCACCAGACACCGTATTTTACCGATTGTTGGAGTATGCAGTATACAAGGCGAACAAATATTCTTAACAGCCAAATATTCATGCAAAATTAGATGTATGTGAGTGGAATTTATGCATTAATCTCATAGTATAGCATAATCTGATCTTGCCATATCAATCAACGCAAAGCAACGATGTTTTCTGGCGTTAATTTTGAACCTTGGACCTTCGCGAAATTCATCTAGTAGCGAACTGCGACCAGGATTTAACTCGGAAAACCTGCGAAGTACGGCCGTTTGAGGTGAAGTCGAAGCGAGTTGATCGGCATACTGCTGCTACATTAATAGGAGGGCGGAAGAAGCACATAAAATTGCCACATCATGTACAACATACATTTTAAATTTCGATTTTAATGCGTCAGTAGAAAATGTTTTGGTTATTCCAAAGCATTATTCTCGACAATATCCTATTCTAATTTCTTTGAGTAAAATATGAAATTTCAAATTTTATCCGATGTAACAAAAAATATTTAGATAAGAAGATTCATTTGAAGAACTATTTTTTTTTTAGTTTAGCATCAATCATGCAGTGCTTCGCGACTTGGTGATTATGACAAATTAGTAATTCTCTTTAGATATTACTAGTTAATTTGAAATCTTTAAGAAAAATTATACGGTTCTCTTGGATTTCTTGTAGTAGCTTCTTCTATGAATGTGGTAGTTTCATATTCAACTCATTATTGCACATATTGCTCAGTGATATTTTCCATTTAGTAAGTAGTCATTTGCGACACGAATATGACCGATTTGTGGACGAGAAAGGATTACTTGCTGGCTTCCTCTTTTTTTATTGATTAGTTCTACCTGCTTCGTTGATGGTGTTGATAGTGTTTGCTGCTTCTTTCCATTTTTCTTGGATTTTGCTATTATATGCTTTGGAATCATGTTGCTATTTCTTCAGGTGTTTCTTGATAACAATGAGTATAGATTGATTGAAGCATAGTTCGGAAAGTTAGTGTTAGTGAAGTTTGGTTAGGTTATGATGGGGACATTTCTATAGATAATTTTCTAAATTTTCTCCTAAAATGGCAAATATTTTAGCAGAATGGAAAGATGTGAAAGTGGGGAGTACGAAGGATTTTGATAAAATAAAAGGCGACGCCAAGTTCGTCTTGGTTTTTTATACATCTTTGTATACCTATTATGTTTATTTGAGGTTGATTTCTCTGATTTATTTAGATAAGAAGATCCAAGTCTTAGGTAGAGAAGCTGTTGTCCATTGATGAGATATCATCACATGGGAATTGAAAATTTATATTGGCTGCATATGAGTTGAATCTGAGATAGAAAGGAGAATTAATAGAGTTGGTTGAACATTTTCTTTAAAGAAAGTAGTAGCCTTTCCATATGAACTAGAATTCGAAGAATTTGGACCAAAAAAGATGTGTAGAAGAACACGCTTCAAATCGAAACGATTCACAAATAGTAAATACGAAAGTATGAGTAGTAGTTTGACAATTTTTTTTATTGCTACTGATTTATAAATATGTCACGTGTGTATCAAAAATTATAGATATAAGTTAAATGAGAGAAACGTCAACTCTTGATTTCATTCACAATTTTTTCAAAGAATAATTTATGATACAAGCTTACTAATGAGCTTTTTAAACAAACTACTTTTTAAATTTGCGAATTTGTCTTGCTGATTTAATACAAATATATACTTGTGTCAATCGATGTTGTTAAATATTTCTATACCACGACTGTCTTAAATGGAAACCAGAAGGAAAACTGACCCAGCTTAACGTAATTTCATTAGATATAGGTAATATTCAATATTCAATACAAACTAAATTGAATACTAAACTTTGTAATGAATTTTATAGTTATATAAGATGGGTCTGTCGAAAAAATGTATATCTTAAGTGTGAAAGCTACCGATTCGATATCATGATGAAAATTTTTTCATTTGAACACTTTAATAGCCATAAAAACATTTCTATTAGAATATAAATACTTGCTAACAACATCATTAAGCTAATCCTTTAATGACTTTAATCGCTTTAAGCCGCCTTCGTATCACTCGGGAGATAATTTGACCCTAGATGGGAGACAATTCGATTTTCTTAAAATCCACCTAGAGAAGGCCGGAGACAATGGATTCGCCGCTTTCCACAGTATTGGCCGAAGCAACTTTGAGACGTGAATGGACTAAGCTGTATTTCCTATTGTTTAGACGTTTCTCGAGATATTCTAAAAACCCACATTGAACATTTGTTGTAATAATTCACTCACGAACGCCATTGTTTCATCTTATTCCAAGCAATTTTCTCAAACGTATGGTATATTTACTAAAAGACAACTTTCTAATACTTTCAAATTACATGTACACCCTCAATTTTTTTTAAATTTGAAGTATGGACTTTGGTCTATCATCTAAAAGATTTTATCATTTTCTACTCGAAAATGTTAGTATTCTGCGTGCTCCTTCCATTACTACGATTACTCACGTTACTTACTACGTAATTAACTGGAGAAGATAAGTCCAGAATAATGCTTGATACGGTAATTAGATAGCATTTTCTCGCGACTTTCTGTACTGGCTAGTACTTTAGGACGATATAACCTGGATAAGAATATACAGTAATAGGGTATTTGTTATATCATGCAGTATGAAAATTGCTTTCAACTTAATAAATATGAAGATATTTTGTAAATATGCATAAAAAGCAATTGTAATTAAAAACTAAAAGTAGGCCACAAAAAAATGTTATTATAGAAAAAAGCTCCACAAAGAATTTCATCGCTCTAATTAACTATTACTAACAACTAACCTAATTCATGTCTTTATACCAAGTTTGGAGTATTTTATGAATACAACAAGATCAAAGAAAATAAATTGTATATACAAAAGAAACATGACAAATTCATTTTTCTTACACTTCCTGTATTGAATGAATGACGGGCAGGTAAGTAGAAATCCCTCTTTGAGGCAGGTATCTTTTAGACTTGTTCGCGTTCGTACAAAGTTTCATTGTAAATTCAGTTTCCGACATCTTATTGTTAGTTCGTGGAAAGTTGGGTATAATCTTTGTGGTTCTGGGGGGAGATATACTGCTAACACTACAATCATAATTATATATTCGTATAAGCTCACTACAGGGTGGCATATTTGAAACAACTACATTAATAAAAATTTTAGTAGACTTCTCACTACAATGTAAGATATGTGTCGTGAGGCTAATCAGTTGAAAATATCTAATGGATTTGGAATAATGAGAACAGAATCTATTTAATAGTGTAACAGTTGTGAAACTAAAAGTTGCAATATTTGTTTCTTTGCAATCCCTGGTATTGGTGAAAATATCGGATCTATCAGAATATTGGTATGTGGTTTTTGTGTCTCACATTAAAACTATTTTCCCTATCATTGTCAATGATGTTATAAAAACCAAATATCTCGCACAGTATGAAATTTTATGTATTCAAATATTCGTAAACTGCTATATGACACTTACTCGTATAAAATATTGAAAAGATAGGAAAGAAAAAGGAGATGCCAATAAAAAGAGCTTGTCGTTCGTTCTATGAGAAAATATTTTCACAGGGGGCGCGAGCCGAAGCAGTTTAAGAGGCCCTAACGACCGCGGCTGCTGTCTAAAATGAATCAGATAAAAAAATAGTTTGGATCATTTCCTTAACGACCGAGACACTTTCCTGTTAGTGTGGGGAGTGCTATGGTCTTTGTGTTTGAGTGGGTTGGGCATGCAACAATTCATGACACATAGGCGTACTATGCTATGTTTAAGAAAAAGGAAACATTTATGAAGAACTTTAAATCAATGTAATAATTTGTGATTCAAACAAGCACTGTGGATGGTGAAAATCAATTTTCAATAATAAAATTATATAATAGAAATGGAATGGATATTAAAATATATAAAATGATTGGAGTTCGTTTATTAAGAAATTTCCATGTTGATAATAACATACAAGAAAAAATTTCAACACAAAAAGTTTTCAGTAATTTTGACACGCATCATCCAATCTTACTTTTCTTTTTCATTTAAAACCATTGCCAAAATCTGGAGAAAGTAGAAAAATGGGGCAGAAACAAGAAAATGAAAAGAAAGAGTGAAAGATCTTGAAATTGATGGCCAGATAGGGCTGATATATATTAGTTAAACTCATTTGGTTTTTATTTTACTTTTATCAAAAACCCATATTATGTAAAACTTTTTCTATTACCTTCATACTTTGAGTGATCTTACATTTCTTGGATACCTCCAAGAGAAGGTTCTTATTTTTATTGCATATATCAGTTATTTTTTTACATTTGTTTTATTAAATGACGAAATTTCATTCATTTAGACTTAATGGGTACTACGTTCGACGAAGTCTGATGTGGATATTTCCAATATTTTTGTCAAAGAAGTTAAAACCTCACCACGTAGTAAGTGCAGTACACGAAATTTCTAAACATTTATTTATTTCGCACATTTATGTAGTCAATATGTAAAATATGAAATTCTGTCAGCCACCGTATCATTATCATTTGTTATCAGCACCGATATCTTAAGGCGTAGATAATATTTAGCAAGTCATTTGTCTATTCCAATTTCATCAATTGGTTATTTTCACTTTATCTGATAATTTTTCTTTTTTCTCTACGCTTGTGCCTAAAAACCGACCACAAAATCCCGCCTGCGTAGGCATTCCATTGAGAAATGTAATAAATAAATTTATATAACCTGTCTTCTTCGAAAATACTACACAATATCGAAAAAGGTGTTGGGATAGTAACCTTCGGCTATTGTCCGGTGGCTCTGCTTGGCACAGCGGGTTCTTTGTCACTCTTAATACTATTCGATCAACTCAATAAGAGGATTACGAAATACGTTTCTGATACAAAGTTTTGTGTACTTTTAGTTTTTGTTTGGTTTTACTTCAATTTTTTGTTGTTGTTGCTTTCTACGGGGAAACTACCTGCCAAACTAAGAGAGCTCTCACGTATTACGGACGTGATGAGGAAACTATGGTTAGGATTTCTAGTTGAAAGATGCGTGATTTTTTATTATGTTTTTGTTGTTGGTTCACCATTTTCAACACGCTTCTATTTAATCGACATGTAATATCTTATTATCTTCTCCCACGATATCATTTACATTAGAAATTTCTATTTTTAGAACATCATTCGTAGGATAATCAATTAGATACATTATAGCTCTAATATTCTATTTAGATTCGAGAAATTATGACAAGTCAAATCAGTATATTATCCAGAAATATATTCAGGTTAAAAAAAATAATAAGAGACGGAACATTATTTTAAACAGCATTTTAGGTTTCCAAATAATTATGGATCTAAAAAAATTGTATGTCAACAATATGGTGGACAATGAATTTGAGGTTGAAAAAACACATCTCCAAGGTATCTGAGAAATCTAACGAAGCACTATATTTTACATTTGTGGACCCAGTTATGTCCGTATAAGGAATATTTAGACCAGTATAAACGACGAATTATGCCTTTAATACTCTTTGAAAATACTATTTAGAAGTAAGATTAAGTTATATCTTTTTACTATGGTACAGAGTACCAGGCACTATACTGTCGGTGGTTTGCCATTGGCATTTTTCCTTTATACTTTGATTATCTCAATTCATTTCTATTCACAGTACTTTATGACTTTAAGCCTCATGACCTACCTATTTTTCTTGGTCTTCTACCGTTTTCTCAATTCTTCTCTTCAAGCTAGAATTCTGCACTCAAGCACTTCAATTCATTTATACCTCCCTTCTAGTATCTCCACTCCTTTCTTAAATAACTTTTTGTAAATCAACTCTGAAGCGTCCTTTAAGTAAGCCCCAGCTACTCAACTGATAATTTAGAGCAAATACAGTTTGAATGGATACACAGTTGTTGGTTCTTAGTAAGTTTAATACATCTGTATATTCGTACAATTTTATTACAAGCAGCACTTCAAGATATTTTCTGAGAGGAAACAACAAAACTGTCACTTTAATTTTCTCTCCATTTGCTGTAAATAGAGAGAACATGCTATGTTCATAATCACCATTCAAATGAAGGCTCCTCGTTTCACACCAAATGTTAGAGAAACATAAAACTCACTCACTCACCTCGTTTTTGTCGATTTTGAAAAGGCCTATTTCATGGTCCCGTTGAAGATGCTGTTTGATATATTGACAAAACTTGACCTTAGAAATGTTTTGTTTCGAACTATTCAGAACATATACAAAAATTCAAAAAGGTAGTCAACTCGGAAGTAATATATCGAAACCATTCTCGCATGTTTGAGACAAGGGTTCAGTTTATCACCAACTTCAATTAAAATATACATTCAGGAAGCTTCAAGTGGCTGGATAAATAAAATTGTCAAAAACAAAATATCTGCTGGTAGGTTAGACGATGTAGATAATTCAAATACCTAGGAAGCATAATTTCGGAAGATGGAACAATGGAAGAAGATATAAGAAATAGAGTAGTGCAAGAAGGGAAAAAAGGTTCGGAGCTCATTGCTTTGGTCAGAAAAATTAACCTAAAAAATGACAAAATACAAAGTCATAGTCGAGCCCATTTTACTATGGATGCGAGTGCTTGCAAATGCCGAATAGACCAAAGAAAATAATGAAGGCTGTTGAAATAAAACACTTGAGAAGATCGTGCAGGACATTCAGAACACAGCATATACGACGTAAAGAAGATATACGACGAAGACCAGGTCGATTATATACGACTTCAGACAGAATACAGACTAAACAACTGCTCTGGTACGGACATGTGATGAGTATGGAGCAGAACAAGTGGCCAAAGAAGCAATTAATGTATCAACTGTAAAATAAAAAACCGTCAAGATCCTGGAAGGAAGGGATTGAATAGAAAATGAAAGGCAGAACTATCCAGGGAAACTAGTGTATGGATAGAAAAGTGTAACCCACTATAGTACATCCTAAAAGTTGTATATCAACTGAGTGCATTTTAATTACTGATATCATGTAATTTCAAATCTCAACCAAACCCTGTCATGTAAAATGTTCAATCGATAAATTATATATATAGTTATTATATAGTTTGAATTGGGAATTGGTATCGTCATGCGGTCTTATAATAACATGATAAACATGAAATATTTGAATAAAAATACCAAATAAATAAGACGACTGCAATATTGTTCCTGTTATGCTGGGGGCGAGTTATGTCTGCCTCGAACATTTTTATCCAAATCAGAGGAGAATAAGAACATTCTTCAAGAATAAAAGACGACGTTTCGTCCTATCACTCATTCTCTTCCTCTTTCAGATATGTCTCGCCGGAAAAACGAAGTTATTTATGACTTTTATACGATAGCAGCAATAAAAATGTTCACAAACTGAGGTTGTTTCTGTAAGATTCCAAATTTATAGCGGAAGTTTTTATTTGTTGTTTGAAGTATATGTCGTATTTAAACTGATAAAATGTCTAGTTGGTTAATAAAAATTTAATAGTTTTAATCTCGGATGGGAATCCAGTAATTGTTTTCTGTTCGCTATTTAATTCAATTTATGGAAATCTTGAAATGAAACAAGATAAGAACGGATATTACTAGATATTTCAATTTATCAAAATGTTACTCTAACAATAGTAGTTCTCTACATTAAATACTGGGAAAATATTATAATGAGTCCATTGCTTGGGATTGGACATCAAGAACTCATTTGATCAGTCAGAATAATACATTATTTTTAAGGGATTGCAGAAAGACGATTACAAAAAAAAATTCTTCAACGGTTTATGTACTATATCAGCTAGCGCATAAACGCTACAGTGCTAGAGAGTTTTCAAAATGATTAAGACATGATTTGAATGATAAAAATCTAAACTTAGACTACCGGTCAAAAGTTTTTGCCCACTCTATAGTACAATCAATTTCAAAATAATATAATTTCAACTAATTTCTCTTTCATGTTGTCATGCTAAGGTCGAAACGGTGTCTTACAAACCAAAAATAGGAACGTTCTTTATTTGTTTACTTTATACAAGCGCATCTTAATATTTTGTCGGACTACTGTTAAGACGTCAACATAAAATTAAGAGATTGCAGTAAGGTCAAGAACATGAAAACTGAACGCATGAAGTGTGGGAGAGAGTTTTATGGAATGATGAGTCACAGTTTGAGGTTTTTGTGTCTAAGAGAAGAGTAAATGTGCACAGGTCAAAGGAAAAACGGATGCTAGAACCATATGTAATCCGGACTGTAAATTACGGCGTTGACTCGGTGATGGCTTTGGAATGTTTTGGAGGCAGGGTAACTGAAGATATGGTAGAAATTGGAGGTATTTTGAAGGAAGAAGTAGTATTTTCTAGTTAGCGACTGAACGGCAGAAAATTTATCTTCCAGGATGAAAGTAGTCCCAAACGTTCCTCGAAGCTGTGCAAAGAATATTTGGGAGAATTAGAAAACAAGAATGTAATAGAAGTAAAGATTTGGCCGTCACAGTCATCCGACCTCAACCCGATTAAGTTGAAATTAACAACAAAACATGTAAAAAGGGTCTTTCAACTGGATCAGAAATGCTCTATAAGTATACATTTTGGGCTTTTCGACCTTTATTCTTAGAAGGAGCTCTAAGGCTTACTTTGTTGTGAAGTAGCTAATTTGTTTGAAGAAATATGAGGTTCTTCTAGAAACTATTCTCAGCTTGTTTCTGTTTGTTCTAAGCATTTTAAAGTCCAAACACCGCATGCATATATATATAGTACAACGCTGTTATACAGATATTCCTTGAGTTGAGCCATTATATACTCACTTTTAATTTATATTTCTAGAAATGGGTCATTGTAAGAGTCTCGCTTTTTGTTCTAGTTGTTTTAGATTTTAAAAAAAATTAATATTCCATACCAAATATTTATAGATATTCGAGAGCTTTATAATGGCTTCATTATAACGAAATTGCGGATGTCCACCCATATTACCATTTCTTCGGAAAACCATATATTAGTTTTACTGGGATTTTTTATGGCTCAAATTTGTTCACAGAAGGATTCTAAAATATTAAGATTTCTTTCCAGTTCTAACTGAAAATATGCAAATATCAAATTTACTCCTTTATCACCATTATTTTTAAAGTAGGCTTCTGAGTCTGACATGGAGTGAGAATAACAAAGGACTCAGGGTATCTCCTTGAAGAACACCTTTAGTTATTTTAGTATTTTCGTAGACTCGATCATCTTGCTAAATGAATTATGAGGCCGACTCGTAGATAATTTTTGGAATTCTAATAATTTTTGTACTCACTCCAACATATGAAATATTCAATATACAAGGTGTTAACTTAGAAATTACCACTCTATATATTTTTATTCGCATGGAGAATTTTAAATCAAATCAAAGCAGTCTGGAATGTTTCAATATATTGTATATTTGTTAATTCACCTTTATTTTGAAAATAAGTTCTTTGGAGGGATTCAGTAAACGGTGAATTATATATTACGTGTCTAATTTCTCAAAGCAACTCTGCCTAAAGGAATTTTCTTTTGTTTTCAAATATTCCTTTTTGAGGCTGTCGATGTGAAAATTCCAATGCCTGTTCAAATATTATTGTGTATTATGCGTTTTTATCAAAATTAACTAACGAAAATAATCGGAAAATTGACTAAATAAAAAAATAATACTTATAAAACTATGGGATTAAATTCAACAATACAGAATTCGATCCAATAACTATTATTTACAATTAAGGTTTGGTTGATGTTGTATGCTTCAATTCACTCTTTGAAAATTATAGATTTCGGTGTACATAAAGATCTCAACTATGAAAATTCTAACAATAGAATAAAAGCTAAAAGAGGGTTACTGACGGGTGGTTTCCCTAATAATTTCTATGCATTATATCTCCATGATTAGTTTACTGAGTACTTTTGTGCTAACATCCGGTTATTAGTAACAGTAAGAAGGCGAAAATACTTAGTTGGATTAAAATACTTCGGTTACAAAACCGGATTACAATTGAACAATTGTGTGGTATAATTTGAGCCCTTCCTCTTGTATTTTCTAATATAAGGCACAAGTATATTTAGTTTAAAACTATATAACTATGAATATCATAAACACCATAAGGAATTCGAACCACAAAAGACCATTTTGGACGCAATAAGTTACTTCAATCAATAAATATAAACATATTAACTTAACTATAGAATTTCGCAACAAGTTACATGGACTATTTTAAGCCAGAAAGTTATCGCTAATATATCAGCATAAGTCAGGCAACAAATTTGCATTATGAGAAAAAAGTGCAAAGTGAAAATGATTTTATTAGAAGAAATTACAAAAGGGATTCAAAAAAAGTTTACTGTAAGTAGCTCATCTCAATCAATGCACTTCTCAACGGAGAGGCAGGTCGAAGCATGTCAAGCAGTCCGCGAAGAGTTTCAAATTCTTCTTCAACTGCAGTTCGGAGGTCGATAAGGGTCGGTGGTTTTCTTGCAATAATGGAGTCCTTGAGAAGAATCCACAGGAAGACATCATATATTGAAAATAAACATTAAGGTACTCCCGCACACATAACCCCTAGTGCGAGGAAGCTCCATCATGTTCGCTAGTATTGGATAGTTGTTCAAACATTTCCATAAAACTTTGGCCCGTCATGTGACCCTCAAAAAAATAAGGACCCACGAAACCTCCCGCATGAATACCTGGCCTCACACACACCCCAAGCAGGCTGAATTCTCTTTTATTGAAAACGTGAGGATTAACACTCCGATGATGTTGAACGTTCTGGGCGTCCAATTTAGATGGTTACTCCAGAAAACATCAAATTGGTTATATCTAATCGTAAATTTAAAATTGCGTGAGATAGCTAAGGCTGTGAAGATATAAGAAGGCAGTTTGTTTAAAATTATACATTTGACCATGAGAAAGCTTTTTTCAATGTGGGTGCCGCGTTGACTGACAGTCGATCAAAAACAAGAACTTGTTGATTATTCAGAGCAGTGTTTGGACATGTTTACACGTGATAAATCAGATTTTTCACATTAATATGTGACAATGGATGAAACATGGATCCATCACTTCACTCCGGAATCAAAACGATCATCATCTGAGTGGACTGCAGCCGGTAAAGCACGTCCGAAGCGTCCAAAGGCAGCTGGGAAGGTTATGGTTCCAGTATTTTTGGATAGAATCTCATTTATCGACTTTCTCCAAAAGGGGAAGACAATAAATAGCAAATACTACTAGTTGTTGGATTTGAATGAAAAAATCAAGAAAAAACTACGTCATATTTCAAAGAAAAAACCATTGTTTCACAAAAACAATGCATCGATTCATAATTCGATGGATCAAATTGAACGAATTACTCTTCGAATTGCTTCTTCATTCACCGTGTAGTCCAGATTTGGCCCCCTGTGACCACTGGCTATTCACTGATTTCCGATCAAATGAAGAAGCAAGTACTGAAACTGAAGCCTATTTTGAGGTAGAAGACTAGTCCTTTGGAATGATTATATTACTCTTGAAGCAATTACATTTATGAATAGAATCGATTTTTGGCAAAAAAGTGTTTTTCTTAGTTAGTCACACGACTTATTGCGTGTTAACTTGAAAGTCAAAATGTCAAAACAATTTGATAATTTTATTTTCATGCTCATTTCATGTATAATTTTCATGAATTCTCATATCATAGGTAAAAAATATTTGAATTTTCGTCTTCTCAATATATCATAACTGATATTATTGTTGTCATTATACAGTGCTTTTCAGATAAAAGTATCCACCTTTAATAGCTTTTGTAATACTGGTATTTGGAAAAAATCCAAAAACACGTCAATTTATGTTGGGGCAAGCATTATGGCTTATTTAAACTTACTGGAAAAGCCACCCCCTCACCCCTAGCAGCATCCCCTTTATTTTTTAAAATTACTTTTTATATTTTTTATGTAATATTTGGATACTCCTCTTTGAGCTGATTTCAAAAATGTATAATAATTGTAGGTTAAAGTGGTTAGTTTATGAGATAAACAATTTTTCTTTTAAGAGCACAAATTTTACTTATTATTTACTTTCACCTTATTTGCCTGTACTAAAATGGGTTGTACAACAGTTCAAACTCTTTAATCTTTTTAACTGTGCTATTTATTCTACTTAAAAAATCCAAACAACAAAAAACTCTACTTTTTATTAAAGTTTGACATTGTCAACTAGAATTTGTAGTCACTATTGATAGTGTAATTTGATACATTATTTATTTTGTTTCTCTGAAATGGTTTACTCTTTGCAAGAAAGAATTGAAATTGTAGGTTTATACTACCAAAATAATAATTGTGCAAGAGCTGCTGCTAGAATATTTAACGAATTACATGACGGAAGACATGCAACTCATAAGTATGTAATTCAACTGATGGAGAAATTTACCACAACAGGGTCTGTTTGCAATAAAGTGCATAAGCGAGAGGGACTCGAAAATAACGAAGCAATCCAAGTGGCAATTTTAGGGCAAGTCAGCTTAGAGGCTCAACAACCCCAATCGTTGTCAACAATAAGTAGAGCGATCGGTGTTTCATCTTCTACAGTTTTCCGAGTTCTACATAAATTCAAGTACCACCCTTACAAAGTTAAGTTGGTGCACGAGTTGAATGAAGATGATTTTGATCGTCGTCTAGAGTTTTGCGAATCAATGACGCAAATTATCAATAACAATCCACAATTGTTAAACAATATTTGCTTTTCTGATGAATGCTCATGGTCATTAAATGGCTTAGTGAGTAGGCATAATTGTAGATATTGGGCTGAAAGTGATCCACATATTATGCGTGAATTCCATACACAACATCCCCAAAAGTTAAACGTTTGGTGTGGTATCCTAGGTGACCACATTGTCGGACCTTTCTTCATCAACAGAAATTTAAATGGTTGAGTTGAGTTACTCAGGGAAGGGGTTGACCCACGTATTACAACAATAATAGAAAATGATGATAACCTTTCCGAAGATTTACTGGCATTTCAACAAGACGGAGCTCCCCCACACTATGCTATGCCTGTCCGACAATTTTTAAACGAAACATTCCCCGCTCGTTAGATAGGTAGAAGGGGGCAGATGATGGGCTGGCCACCTAGGTCACCGGATTTAACACCCTTAGACTTCTTTTTATGGGGGTATTTAAAAACAAAAGTTTATGCTACCCAACCAGAATCTCTGGATGATTTACGAGAGAGGATAGAAAATGAATGTCGACAATTAAATTCAGCCGTATTAAGCAATGTCAGAGAGGCATTTCAAAACAGATTATACCATTGTATGGAAGTGAATGGTACTCATTTTGAACACTTATTGTAACTTCATAATAAATAGCACAGTTAAAAATATTAAAGAGTTTGAACTGTTGTACAACCCATTTTAGTACAGGCAAATAAGGTGAAAGTAAATAATAAGTAAAATTTGTGCTCTTAAAAGAAAAATTGTTTATCTCATAAACTAACCACTTTAACCTACAAGTATTATACATTTTTGAAATCAGCTCAAAGAGGAGTATCCAAATTTTACATAAAAAATATGAAAAGTAATTTAAAAAAATAAAGGTGATGCCGCTAGGGGTGAGGGGGTGGCTTTTCCAGTAAGTTTAAATAAGCCATAATGCTTGCCCCTTCCAACATAAATTGAGGTGTTTTTGGATTTTTTCTAAATACCAGTATTACAAAAGTTATTAAAGGTGGATACTTTTATCTGAAAAGCACTGTATAGATAATAAGCAAAAACGATAATGCTAATGAGGAGAATGATTATTTCAATGTTGCTAGTAAATTTATCTTGATAGTTGTAGATAAAGTATATTCAATTCAAGAATTCAATTTGCAGTAATGATGAATTACCACCTCTGCGTTTGCGTGAGTTATGATCTACATTTCGGCTCGTAAGTATTAATATTATTTCATCACCAGAAATCAAATTATGAATTGCTGCTTGAACTTAAATACTCACTATATTAAAGTGGATTATGATGAAATGTGAGATAGGTTTCCATTTATAACCTCTGCCAAGAGTTTTTATATTTTCTTATCTTAAAAATTGCACGTGCCGCACAATCAGCGTCTCTATATAATACACCATTCATTCACTACAATGTAACTTGGTCCATTCCCCGAAGAAGCTTTATAAAAGACGGATAAAACAGAAGGATTCTCTTGTCTTGATGAAGATGGAACTTCCTGCTGTTCCTTTCGTATATAATTTTGAAAACGTTTTAGATTCTCACAAAATATTATAACGACGCAGAAGGTAACTACAGTTAATACAGGGACTGTTCAGAATTTCAAAAGTTGCATTTTTCATTTAATTTACGATTTTATTTATTCCCGTTTAACTGAGAAGTCAACAAGATTTTTCAAACGTTCCTCAAACAATATATTTTCACGAATAGTTGGTGTATTATTTGGTTGGTGTCGGAAAAATGTCATTATAATGAGAGGGAGTTGGCCTCAATCAATGTATTTTAGATGGAAATTATAAGTTCATTATTTATCTTCCAGTAATATTCAGAATTTTGACAATTAGGACTAAGGATTTATGTCAAATTTAGGATAAATAAATGATGAGAAAACATCGACTTTGATTTTGTGTGGGTGTAAATAATGTAAAACTTTTATAGTTATTTTAGTGTTTCAAATACTTGCTACTTTGGAATTTAGTTTTTTGGAAATGTCTATATTGATAATACTAGTTTATGAAAGTGACTTTTTCTTTCCAAATACTCCAAAACAAATAGGTGAACCTACCTACCTTAAACTTTAAAATGTTGGCAGAACTAATTTAATATAATTTTTTTATTTCAAAAAATCATCTTTTAAACTATCCTACGTATTGTATATTTTGATATTTCCTTTCCGTTATTTAGTCAATTTTACATTCAAAAGATCTTCCATATCTAATTTGTCCTAATAATTTCAATCAAAATATATAAGATTATAATGAAAATGGTGTTGAAGTTGAATCTAATTCTAGGGATTCGGACGATATATCTATTCACGGTTATACTCCACATTTAATTAATCAAGACGAGTTAAATGATATTATAACAGGTTATCAATTATCAAGATCTAGAATAGAATCGCTGAGATCTTGCTCATCAAAGTGGAATTTGTTGACACCAGAAACAAATGTTATCTTGTCGAGAAACAGAGATAAGGTTAACGCATCGATTTTTCGAAATACAGTCTGAAAACTGTTTATTGCAAAACATCTATATCAAAAGGACACGCTAATGAAATTAATAAAGTATGAAGAACATCTATTTTTCAACACATTTTGTTGGAAGAATAGGCACCTTTTGTATACAATTTTTTAAAATAATCAAATTTTGACGGAATAAAATTGAGAGAAACCATTTTGGGTTCTTATAGAACTTGAAAATGTATTGCGAGCAAAGTGACTAGAGCGTTTTCTAACTATACTGAACACAATTGATTGAAAAAATAGTGTTCAAATAAAAAAAAACAGATTTTGCACTAACTGAACTCTTTCTGCACAATTTATTGGAATCAATTATTTTCTGGCTGAATATTTTTAAATTGTATGAAGCTGTATTTGATTGGGAGAAGTAAGTTTTTTATCAAAATCAAGCAAAAAAACTTTTGGTAAACTGAACTCGCATTTGGTTTTGTTTGTTTAAAAAATGCAGTTTTTTTAAATTGATTGGAAGCATTTATCATTTTTTAAACTAGGCGAGTGTAGCACGCACATATGATTAAAAAAATAGTTTTTTGATCGAAACCAACCGAAACAAACAAATTTTGACAAGACTTAACTCGGTGAAGGCACTGTTTTCACACAATTCCATAGAAACAACAATTGAACCTTTTTTGGTCATAATTAATTAAAAAGTGACAATTTTTGACCGAAACAACTGAAAGCATACTTTTTCTAGCCGGATCCAACTCAGAGAAGCTTTTTATAGGGATAAGATATATAAAAGTATTTTTTGATAAAAATAAAATATGAAAAACGAATTTTTGGCCAAAGTGAATTTAAAGAAGCCACATTTTTTGCACATTGTATTCGAAACTACTACTTTTCAACGATTCAGACAATCCATTGTTAGTTTATAATAATTTTTTTTAAAAGTAATGTAAAGCATATATTTTTAATCTAAATTAAAAAAGAAGAGCTACCTTTTTACGGATTTCATTGAAAAAAATAGATTTTTTGATTAAAAGAAATCAAGAAAAATTGACTCTTGTCTAGATTGAATTTGGAGAAGCTTATTATGTACAAAATTATATTACATAATGATTCCGTCTTCATAGACTTTCTACTCCATGTTGAAAGTTCACTGAAGATGAATAATGAAAACTAGATAATTTCTTTGGTTCTTTGACCTCAGAGAAACTATTTGTTGTATATAGTGAATTAAAAAGTGATACTTATTGACCAAAAGAACTGAAATTATATTTTTTCTAACTGTATCCAACAAAGAGAATTTCTTATACCGATCTGATATAAAAAAGATTTTTGATAAAAACAAAATGTGAAAAACCAATTTTTAACCGAGGTGAATCCCTGTTTTTACACAATATATTTGAAATCGCCACTTTTCAACAAATTTCAACAAAACCTCTGAGAAACTACTTTTAGTTAATAATAAATTTGATAATAGTAATAATAATCAAGAAAAACAGATTTTTGTTCTAATTAAATTTGGAGAAGCTTTTTTTGTGTACACAATTATTTTAAAGAATCAGTTCGTCCTCATAGACTTCCTATTCTATGTTAAAACTTCCTTTCCGTGTTAAATAAACAATCAACATAAATATAGGCTATATAATTTCTTTGAAATTACATCTGAGAAAATTAGGAAAACATATATCCAAGAGAGCAAAAACAAATATTTCTCAGTGTACTATTAACAGAACAAATATTTTGCACACGTTCATATAATATTTGTTAGAAAAAAATAAATATTTGAACCAATTTATTTACTAGAATATTTCTGAGTATTACTACTATGAATATGTATACAATTTCATTTAGCTTGTAATAGAATAAAAAAGAACAGTAAACACCCAAACAAAACTCAACCATGCACCCGAAAATAATTCATTTATACTAAGAATGCAATAATAAAAGAGGGTCGAAGTAAAAATCAGTACGTTCATGCGGCTCTTAGCGCTCCCCACTGCGCAAAACCAGTAAGAAGAGAGACCAACGAGGCCAAACCGAAGAGAAGAAGCCCTCAGTCTACGTCAAACATAATTCGTGCATGTATGTAACAAAACGCGCCGTCTCCGTCGATGTAATAATAATGCCGTCGCTACGTATAGTGCAGTGGCTGTGGCTACATTTTTTCCTTTCGAGTGTCGTGCCGGAGTTTAGTGCTATGGGAGGTATTTGCCCAACTGCGTGCACGTGTAAGTGGAAAGGTGGTAAACAGACCGTGGAATGTATGGAACGAGGACTTATAGCTATACCGGACAGCATCGATACCGAAACACAAGTTTTGGATTTATCGGGAAATAATCTTCAAATTTTACATAGAGAAGCGTTCAATAGAACTGGTTTAATAAATCTTCAAAGAGTATTTTTAAGAAGCTGTCGTATCGGTCAAATAGACAATCTAGCGTTTAGAGGACTTACCAATTTAATCGAATTAGATATATCACATAATCTTCTTACTAGCGTTCCCTCGGGAACGTTCAAAGATATCCCATTTTTACGTGATTTGATTATTTCTAATAATCCGATTCAAAAAATCGAATCTCATGCTTTCCAATCTATACACGGTTTAGTGAAATTGGATTTGTCCAATTGCGAAATTCAAAATGTTGCTCCGAAAGCGTTCGAAGGCATAGAAATGCTCGAATCCCTCAAAATAAATGGAAATCGACTTTCTGAGCTACGGTTACGAACGGTCGAAACTCTAACGCGACTCCATGGAGTAGAACTACATGAAAATCCTTGGCACTGCGATTGCAGATTACGTTCTGTGAAAGAATGGTTACTAAGAAACAATATTCCTTATCCAGAAAATCCTGTTTGTAGTGGAGGACCTGAACGAGTTATACACAAAACTTTCGCCGAATTACATATCGATGATTTCGCTTGTAAGCCGGAAATATTACCAGTTAGCAGATTCATAGAAGCTGTTGTTGGTGAAAACGCTACTATCACTTGTAGAATCAATGCTGTACCAGCCGCTCAAGTTAAATGGTACTGGAACGGAAAACAACTTCTTAATAATACAGTTTTCTCTCCGCATCAAATTATTAATATATATGAAGATGGTAAACAAGAGAAAATAAGCAATTTAGTATTAACGAATGTCCAAGAAGGAGACGCCACTGAATTCTACTGCGTAGCAGAAAATAGAGCGGGTAGCTCCGAAGCAAATTTCACTTTAAGGGTGTCATTAAGACCGTTAGGAATAACTTCTTTAGGAAATGGTCAAATCGCAGGACTAAGCGCTGCTTTAGTATTTCTCATTTTATTCATATTAGTCATCATATCGATTTTATTAATTAAACTCAGAAGAATACCTTTCACTGAAAGTAAAACACCAGGTCACGTAGAAGTAGTTACTGTCGTCAATAGTGGTAACATTCCCAATGGAAAATCTGTTTCACCTATCAATACTCCCGAGGAAACTTCCTCTTTCACCGAAAGAAAACCACCAGGAGAATTAACTTTCTGCAATCCTATTCAAAAACCTCCTCGATTAAATGACGTTCCTTACTCCACAGTTCATTACAATGGAAACGGGAGTATAATAACCAGTATAGTGTCTCCATCTTCAGGATCAGTCAATAACCCAGATTTGATAAATGACACCAAAAGCGGAGAATTACCTGCTTCAACCGAGTCGCTCGATAGACCAATGAGTGGAGAATACAGCAGAAATCCGGATTCGTTGTATCCATCTGGATTATGGAGTGGCGAAACGATTCCTGCTATTCTTTCAAGTTTTCAATATAACGATAAAACGCCTATTATGCATGACGGAACAAGCACTGGAGGTTCCGTTGAAGAACTCAATTTTCGTTTAGCTCAAGGAACTAATCGTTTAGCTTCCTATCCCTCGGATTACGGTCTTCCTATAGTAGAAAACAAAACAGAAAACGTTTCAATACCGGCATCTCAAGTTAATTTACCAGTAAACGCAAAGACGTTAAGAGTGTGGCAAAAAGGGGCGGTACCAGTATTACCTCCGGTAACTGCTTTAAAAAGAGTATTGACTAATAATAGGAATTCACCCGATGAAGGATATCAAGAAGGCTGCGGTACCGATGTTTAAATTGGTTAAAACGTTCCTAAAAAAGTATGGACTGTATTATTTAGGTTGCTCAAAATGGCAACTTTTCTAGTGCTGTGAACGAAAAAAAAACCTTGTATATATTTATTTCCCTGTGTGATATTTGGCTCTTAGTCAAGATATTTATATATAAATGTGAATATTGTGAATAATGATTGTAGTTAATGTTGAATAATATTGGAGTATACATGGTCAAAAGACTGATTTAGATAGAGTTTGTAAAAGAATATGTTTCTCTGTATTATTAAATTGGGGTACGTATTTCTATATATTAAAATAAAATATAAGCGTTACTTCAAAACAACTTATTTAATCTATCTGTCGAAGATTGTTTAAATGTTATATCTGGTCATAGATAATATAGATTTTTACTGTTACTTTATATAATTATTTTTATTTATTAACCCGATAAACTTGAATTCACAAGAAATTATATTCATCAAAAATTGTATGGTTGAAAAGTAAATAGTACATCATACTGATTTTTTTAATAAGTAGACAACGTTTGTTGGTAAGAGATGGCTTTGCCTGTAAATTAATTTATTTATCACTTTCTCAATAATGTTTTTAAATGTTGTTTTCAATTTTTATTAATACTATACCAAATGGATGATGATAAGTCCAACATGAATAAATATTGGGAATAAATTTATTCTAAAATTGATTCTCGTTTATTATACTTTCTTATCTACAAGTCTATATTTTTGTATTTTAATTCATTTCATGATACTTTTTTGAGGCATTTATGGTTAACGATTCCATTTAAAGGAGGTAAATAATTTGAAACTAGTTGAAAACAGATTTTTTAAGCTTAACTAAGATATGCAAAATGTGGAAATTGGAATTTATGAAAAATAATATATTTTTTGTATATATTGATTTTAGATGTATTTCAATTTTTTTTGTTATAAAAAAGGATGTTTCATGACGTAATAAAATCATTAAGTCATATTGAAACAATTACTGGACATTAACAGATCGTTCAGTAGATCAGTTAACACATAATCATCAAAATAAAATTTTTTCCGTTATAATTTGTGATGATAAGTTTTTTTATAAAACCAGTTTAAAATTACGTATAAAAGTTGACGTTTCAACCTATTTTTACCAAAAATAATTCGACACCGACAATTTGTGTAATTATATTAATCAATAGGACATCTACAACATGAATATCAAAATCTAAATCTGTTCTAGCAAAGAAAAAATTTTTAGTTTTTAACAATATGTAACAGCCATCAATAAAACTTTTCGTAGTTGCATTAAAATTTACTTGAATTATTCAGGTTTTCTTATCAACAGCTTTCTCGATCCTATGTATGTGAACCAATTCTAAAAATACTCTTTCCCTTATATTTGATCTGGTTTTAAAAATTTTAAAATCGTTATAATTGAATGTAGTTCTATTTGATATGTACTCTTTCGTTAATGCAGTTTCGTTTTTTTTTTGTTTTGATGACCTTTTAGTCTATGTTCTAAATATTGCAGGGCACTGTTTTATGATCATTTTCTATTTTGTTTCTCAATTTATTATAGTTTCCATCTATACTTTTCTATATTATGTCATTTATAATTTTTCCGGATAATTATTTCCTTTCAATGCAGGTTTTGCTTTCTGAATAGCTAGACATCTAAATTGTTTTTCTTTCTAAAAACTTACAACTATTTTTTAAATATTTTTTATTTAAATATTTTTTAATTAAAAACTTTTCTGTTCATATTTGCCAAAATTCTATTTTCAGTTTTAATCAGTTGGATTGGTCATTCATATCTACCTATAACCAACATTTCTAAAAACTCTTTTCAACACGCTTTCATTAGTTTTACCTGTATGTTTGTATATATGTAACTGATTTTTTAACCTCGATTTCGTCCTACTTTCAGTGATGAGATTTGATTTAAGTCTAGAAAATTGTCAAAGACTGATGACACTGCAATAAATCAAATCAAAATATCTGATTATCCTGATCAGTTGGGCAAGGATTCGTGTGATTCCTTTTTGTATCCTTTACATAAGAGTAAGTAAGATAGAACTAGTCGGAGAACTACGGAATGCGAAGTCCCAGACCTATAAAATCGAGATACAATTATTAACACATATGCAAGAAGGGCTTGAAATATCCAATTAATCTCACTTGGAATGAAAATATTAAAAAATTGATGGCACTATCAAAAACGCGTTTTCTATGACATTTTTAAATTAATTTTGTGTTTCGAAATAAAGATAATGAAAAATTATAACGAGTGAAATTGAGTCTTAAATTTCGATATCACGAAAATGGAATAAGATAGAAAGGGAAGACCTACTTAGTGAGTGATTTCGAACTATATATCATGAGATGTTAACATTGTCATCGATTTTGGAAGCATTTCGACCTTCTAAGAGCAAATGAATGATTACTATTTTGTTAAAAACAACTGTACCAAGTTTAACAATAACATTATTGATTTGAAAACGTTAAATGTCAAAATATGCTTCTTAACAATGTCAAGTATTATTATGGGTTTCATGAAGTCTACATTTACTTCATGGAAACTGATAAACAAACTTCAACTACAATTTGAAAATTCCTTTTAAAATGAATTCATAAATATCATGTTGTAAGGTGTTGACCAACTCTCACTGAAACAGGACTGTTACGAGATTTGCTACTTATGTTTTGAGATAGACAAATAAAAACAAATATTTATAGTTGGTTACAGCTTTATTGTTTTTCAAAATATTCTCCATTGACATCAATATACTTTTGCATACGTTTAAACCAATTATCGAAGCATTTTTTCCATTCCGATTGCGGTACCTCCAAAACATGTAATTGAAACGAATCAACCGCTTATACAAGTGTAGCAAAACGTTGACCTCGTAATTTATTTTTAATCTGCGCGAATAAGAACAAATAATTGTTCTGTCATTGTTCAAAATAGTACAGGAAGTCTTTTTTGTCGGTTCCTCCAAGACACACTCCCATTTTTTTTAACAACTCTAACGGACTTGTTCCTTTTAACGCAAATTTTATCTTAGGAAAGAAGTGGTAGTCGCAAGGTACAAGATCCAGCGAATTCGGGATGTTTTTCTTAGTTAGAAACCTCTTGAGGGACACTTTTTCTGTAAAATTTTCAGCACACATTCATCAAATATTCATTGCCAAACACTAATGTTTTGATGAATTATGTTTCAATTCCAGTTTTTTCAAATTCCATGAGAATTTTCACAACAATTCGTTGCTCTATGTTTACTTCGATAATTCTTACGGTGAAATAAAAAAAACAGCCTCTATACAAACGAATACAATGGCTATACTTCAGGCTCAACACCCGAAAGTCGTTAACAATTAGCACATAACTACTTTTTCTATATCAGTGCTAGTCTCGTTATATATAATATAATTATTTAATATATATATATAATTATATATAATTATTCAATTCGTGTAGATATTATAGAATGATAATATTAAATCTAATTATTTCAAAAATAGGTTGCACCATTTCTATGGTATTTGTTTTCAGAATGTATAATGAAAATACATCATTTCAAATATATTTTTTGTTTTCATAACTTGATTTGGAATACTTCATTCATTCAATTATTCTCCAAATACTATAATTATTTAGCGATACATTACACGATCATAAAACAAACATTTTTCAATTTTATTAAAAATTGGTTGAACTTCAATTGTGGTTGAAATAAAATTTGAAAAAAATAAATTAGAATCTTTTTCGAGATAATGATTTGAGTATGAACTATTTTCTTTGTAAACAAGAAAGAACTAGAGAGATTTAATGTGTAATCAGCAGTTTTTGTCATCATTGATTAATTTGTAACTCACTGATACCATTAATTCAATTGATAATGAAATGAATGAATAAATCTTATTTCTGTTTATAGATACAATACGTCGTATAATACAAAGAAAGACAACAGACTTGAACCACTTACAGAAACTAAAAATATTGTTTGTATTTCCAGTACATATTTAATTGAGTTTTACAACTGATATTTTGTGTCAGTAATCAATAAATTCTCTCCTATATTTAGCAATAACTTTCTTAATGGAGTTTGCCTGTAGTTCCAAATTTCGTTAACATTAACTCTATCGAGTTGGGTTCACTGTAAGGGAAAGCATAGCGAAACGCATCAATTTAATATGATTTTGCAATCTCATCACTTGCGTATTAATAGAATCGAGGGTAATAGTCAACATTGAATAGATTTTAAATAGATCGAGTTTTTTTCAAGAATATTCATCGCTGGAATAATTCACATCGAAGTCGACCAATTTATAATTTTTCATCAATTTCTTACTCCTTGGATCTTTTTCATATTGTTTTGATTCTTTTTTTAATTTTTTTTTATTTCAGTTTAACGTGCCTCGACAACGCTAGACATTGGCACACAAAAACAATCATATGATACATAAGGTATATTTTCTTATACAACTTGGTGGCTTTAAGAAACTCTAGGATTTTCTTCATTTCTGTCGGGCAGTTAAGTGTTAAGTTGGTTTTCATATCAAACTGCTGATATGCGATAAAATATTCTCTGCATCCGGTGAGGATGTGCTTAACAGACACATGAACGTGGTAACTTTGGCAGAGAGGACGACTTTCTCACGACATCAAATAGCCGTGAGTAACTTTTGTGTGGTTGATGCGGAGCCTTCTTAATGCCACAGCTTCTCTTCTACTCAAAAACTTTAGGGGGAGGTGAGAAGGTGGATAGGTAGGTTATTTATGCTTCATATATCGCGCCAAGATTTGTGAAAGAGGTTTTTGAAGTTAGTCTTCAGATCATTGTCAAGCTGAACTGTGATTTTCGGATGTTTCTTTGCGACTTCTTTGACAAGGCGATCTGCAGATTCGTTTTCAACGATTCCAGTGTGGGATGGAAGCCAGATGAGAGAGACTGTTATATCAAGAGCAATGAGAGTTTGGTAGATGTCGTGAATGTTTTAAACTATTGGATAGTCGGTGAATACGGTTTTAATTGACTGTATGAATGAAAGAGAGTCGGTACATATGGCGATGTTCATGGGAAGGAGAGTTAAATTTGAAAGCTTGAAGGATACTGTATAAACACTACACGTCGAAGGTAATCGGAAATAACTTATGAGTTCGTGGTTTGTAGTGACTGCGCAAACGAGACCGGATACAGCTTTGGAGGCATCCGTATAGAGAATGAGGTCGAAGGATTTTTTATGCATAATTGTCGTTTAATTGAATTCTTTTTTGAAAACAGATCAAACCTCGACGTTTCCACCTATTGCGGTCTTTCTCAACTCGCCTTCTGTCCAATTCCTTATTTTTTAGATCCTTCTATACAAGGTGAGTCGTCAGAAACTCACAATTTTTCACTGTGTGTAGAAAGCCTCAGATATGATATAAGGATACTGAAAAGTATCGATTCATCTTTGTTGAATCACAGATTGATTTGTAAAATTGACCATAAATTTCATAATATTTACGCAGCTTATTTGATTTTTAAATTTTTTTTCATAATGCAGTATGCTACTATCGAATGGTATTAGCTAAACTTAGAAATTCCAAGACCGACTTTGGAAAAATCAACATAAATAACCAATAAAAACGAAATATGCGACAATGTAGGCCTACTTTCACTCAATATTCAGTGAACGATCCAATTTACCATAAATATAATAATCATAATGATGTATCACATAATAAGGTACTAATTCAAACAAATTTCATAAATTTTGAGTATTTTAACTGTAACGAGTATGTACAACATAATCTGATATGTATGTTTGCAGGTTAGTTTTTCTATTTTGTATTTCTGGACAAAAATCGCTTTGGGACATTAGTTTCGATAAATAATAAATTAAATTGTTTGGAAAGTCAAACCTCATGTATGTGTGTCAAGATTGACGTTGACCAAACATATATTTTTTTAAATAAGCTTACAAAATAATGAATGAAAAATACTATTGTAAAAAAGCGTCGGGCGCTCGTTGTACGAGACATATGGAACAAAGCGCTTCACGCTTTTTTTACAGCGTTAACGGGGTATGAACCAACGACCGTCGAATCCGGAGGATGATGCCTTAGCCGACTAACGAACGCAATTGAAGTGATGGGATATACTAACAGTAATAAGTCACAAACCATTTCACTAACAAACAAAATCACCCACAGGTGGAGCTAATATAAGCGAATTAAAAATAACGAGCTACTCTAAAAAGTTTTAAAATCAAGATCCGCTTTAACCGTTTGACGTTTCTTGGTATTTTATACCCATTGTCATTATCTACGTATACATCTTTTTTTTCTGTGTGTATCTACATTACGTAACTACTATTGCGTTACTTTAGCTGTTCGTCAAAAATGCCACATCAGTTTTCGACCACCGACTCAATTTTTGTTTATGGGTTCTGTAATGTGTAATGATGATGGTAGAACTGCTTTTATAGAATATCACGGGATATTTCTTAATCGCCATCCAATATTTGGATCAATTTTATTATTTGCGATAAAATGTCACCTTTTCTATTAGAATAAGAGAACGACATGTAGAAGGAGCGCAGAAATATGACATTATTGACGCTGTTACTATGAACCCTACAATGAGTAATTGACAAATACCTCGAGAAATTGATCTTAGTCAATCAAAAGTAACTGGAGTCATCTGTACCATATTATATTCAAATGATTCATCCTGGAGATGAAATCTATAGGTTGGAATTTTGTAGATGGATTAACAATCATCGACCAACTCTATACAGGACAATATTTGCAGATGTAGCCCAATTCACAAGAGGCGGGATAAATAATTTCCGTAATTGACATGTGAGGGCAGAAAAAAACCCCATGCTATTCGAGAATGTCGTTCGCAGTTAAGTTTTTCCGTTAACGTAGGGGTTGGTGCCTTAAACGACCAATTAGTAGGTCCAAAAAGACAGGTCTGTTTCCACCTTCTACAAAATATTTTGCGAATTTTCTTGACAACGCAAATGTTTTCCTCGTGCGGAAAATACTATATAGTGAATAGGGTATTTAAAAAGCAAATTAAAGCACAATATAGTTATTTCTAACAATGAAGAGAAGCAACTTTAAACCTGAATTTGATTTACGTTGGATGTTTAGATATGTCCTCTATTTTTTGGGGAGCTAATTTCAATGTTTTAATTAATATATTCAGCAATAAACAATCAAATACTTAGCCTTAATGATCTTACGTCACTTATTAATTTTTGGCAAACGCTTTAAAAAATTCGAAAAAGTAAGTTGCTTGTTTGGTTTTGGTCTTGTCTAAGCATTGCACTGTTTGGTCTTAGTTTTGCGAATCTCAAGCTAGTCTTAGTCTTTAGTCATCCTTTTTTGCATGACCAAGCACATCACTATTTCGATACTCTATAGCCAATTATCCAATGAACTCATTATTTACAACGTTATTATTTTCGTGATGAGGAAATATATGGTAATATTTTTGTATATTATTTCTTCTCATTTTATCATCAACTGGATAGAAACAAGTTTCAAGGGTATACGGTAGAATTAATATTATTTCTCGTTTTAGTATATTGTTTATTAAATACATGTGAAGATTATGTAAATAACTTGTAGCTAGAACATAATCACATATTGATTACTTTGTTTCATTATATACACCAAGACTCCCCAAGGGATTGTGTGTGTCGAGTTTGTTGCAGTCACGGTTTTGGTGTAAATAAAATCTCCGACAAAATTACTACCTGAAAGATAAAGTCGACAGAAATAAAACCGTTCAAGATTGCTCAGGGTTAATATTTCTACAAATCTAATGTTTTTTACAGATTCTTCATCAATATAGACAACTATTTGAAATTACGTGCTTTTCGTAAACGTCAATCGGAGAAATAGCTTAAAAGGCGAAACTTTAGGCCAAAATAGCTCTATAATTCTATAAACGAAGTTTTTGATGAGAAATATCTAGCGGCAAAGGAAGTAGATCTCTCAATTCTCATTTTTATCACCTTGCCAATAACATAATTTTTTTTTATTCGCTTTTATAAACAGCATTATGGATGCTTGTCATTCTAGAATAACGACGGACGGTTTGACAGTTATTCGTTGCCAAACTCACCTATTATGGTTCCGATTCCCCCCGAGTTATCAAATATTTTGTCTCATATTTCATATCCAGTCTATTCTATATCATCAACGTGACAAAATCATATATTGTTTGAACAACGCGAAGTTGTCATAGGATTGCAATTGGGATTGATTGATTAACCGTGGCACCTATCTTGCTCAAAGTTTTCCCATTTCTAAGTGATCAATCAAAATTAAAACATCGGGTCGTATGTGGCCATTTCTTCTATTGTTTGTAGTTACCTAAATTCAGCGCACAGAACTTTCTTGACATTACGTCTATAATGAAATTCAATCACATTTTGGTTTGAGTAATTTTCCCCCTCACAAAAATAATCTTCGTGCTTCTCTTTCGCCGACTTTGTTTATTTTTGTCTCTTATCAATAGCTTCAACACAAAGTACAGACGAAGCATATTCAAATTTTGACAGAAGTAATATGACAAATACCTGTGGACAGGAGAGGTCTCACTCTCAAATATATTTGAAACCTATTCACATGAATAGAATTCACATAAGCCGAATCTGTACGAAATCTTAATGAATCGATTTTTTATTAATCGATTAGAAGTAAGTCGAGTAATTGTAAGTAGAATGTACAAAAATCACATAGAAGGAAATCGACTATGTAAGAATTGAATCTAAATAAATCGAACTGATGAAATGAATACATAAGATATGTATTGAATATATTTGAAACTAAGTTATATGAAACGATTCTATATCAAAGCTATATCAATTCATATAAATTAAATGGATGTGAGTCGATTACACGAAAATCTATAAGAAGGAAATATATAAGAATTGAATCTAAATGGATTGAATTATTGATATTGATATTGATAAATTATAAGGAACGATTCTATATGAATCGAAACTATATAAATCGAATGGATTTGAGTCAAATCCATATAAATCGAGTTAATGTGTATCGAATTCATATGAAAATCTAGTTAAATGGAATGTCAATCAAATCTATATGAATAGAATAAATATAGGTAGAGCAGATTCATTTGAATCCGATTTATATCAATTCGATTCTACTTCCTTCAACTTTTTGATATTACTTTGATCTTGAACCATCCCCACATCCTGGATCCTACCATAGCATTGACATGGCTGATGTCTTCTCTCCACAAATGCCCTACCTTATTATTTGCTATTTTATTCAAGTAACCACACCTCTCTATTCAAGTTCTTCTCTTATACCATGATTAATACGTTGTCTGTATTCATTTTCATCCATCTTAGTCGATCTTAATATTGTTCTCATTATGTTTTTCCAAGATTCCAGCAGCTATTTTTCTGATTGTTAGTATTTCTGCGCCATACATTCTTATAATAAATATTTATTTTATTCTTATTATTCGGTAATTTGCCTTACTACATATCAATTGATATGCTCTATCAATTGTCAATACTATTTCATCTTTTTTTTTTATTGTCATTTCTCGTAAGTTTCAATCGTCATTTTTAGACATTTGAAGCTTTGTACTTCTTCATATTCATAATCTCGTACTTTCATAGCTCTCTTTGTTAACTGCTCGTTATACTTCATAATTTCTGTTTTATTACTATTTATTCTCAACCCCATGTCTTCTCCATTTGTTGTCAGTTTCTTTAACATACTTTCCATCATGTTTCTTCTATTTGTAATTCAAACTATGTCTTCTGTTTATGATATGATTTCTTTCCCGCTGTTTTTTAAATTTCATTTACTCATATTTTTTGCTACCATGCTTTAGCGGTTTTAAATCAACATACAGCTCTGATTAATCTATTCTTCGATTTTTTTTCAAATTTTAATCCAAGTAACCCTTACAATTTATCTTCTGTTAAGAAACAGCTGTGGATACTTTTGATATGCCAAATAAAGAGGATACAAAATTATATTCTCAAAAGGTAATCCCCAAACCATCATTCAGAATGATGCGAATATTGAAATATTCATTACTTCAAACGATTGATTAGTTTATGGAAGTTTGACTCATTTGAAGACATAGTGATTTTTATGTTTGTTGTGTTGGTGTCACAAATAAAATGAATTAACAGTCGGTTTACGTAACGTAACGTTAAGCATCATAAATTATTATTGATTTTCTTGTGGGAGGATTAATGTTATTTCAAAATAACTCCGAATTCTATCGCTAGAGTGATTATGTTTCGAGGCATAAGAGCTGCTATTGAAATTTTCCAAGTATTTCTCGGAATATATCTTTCATTGTGACGTCGCCGTCGCTAGTAATCATGATTCGACAAAATCGAAGCGAGAAATGCGTTCACCTCAAATATTTTTGTTTATGATCCATTTGGCAAAGATAAAAGTGATAAATTTTGATTTGATGTATGAAACTTCAGACAAATTTATCCATAATATTACTCATCATTATTATCTGCGCATCTAATCCTATTTACGATATCTGATAGTCAAATAAATTTGAAATAATTTTCATTCCAAATATCTTATCGTTCTCTCTTAACTAATACCAACTTTATTCAAAATACCTATCGATTTTATTAATGACGAGCATTCAATTCTCATCGTTGTTAAATAATTTTCATAGAAATATTTATTGTAAAGCCCAGTGAAAATTTGTAGAAATATCATGGACATGTCATTGCTTGATCTAGAGCAATCGAAAATATTGTATCATCAACCAATAAAACAACGTAATAAAGATAAATCAATTCCTTTCGTTGTTTTTCCCATTGGCAGCTCCTGCTAAACAGCAATAGTTGGTCTTTCCGCTAGTGTTCTCAGGAGTAGCTCGCCTAGACCCTACTCCCCTTTTTTCTTTCTTCATTATTTCGTCCTTGAGCTCACCAACTGTTTTTATAGCTGCAGATAAGCCGTTCTTATCTGGACGGCATTATTTTTATTCCAACATAGTCCAACAAATGGTTATTGAAACTAAGGCTGCAAAAATGATATTCATCGTTTACTTTTAAAAATCGATACTTTATTCATTCCCTATTAACCTGTATTCAAGTGAAGGTAGCGGCGCTAGAACACGGAAAATGGCCTCGTACTAAATATGGTTACAATGAATGAAAGCTTTCAAAAGCCCATAATTTTTTCACATGAAAAATTTCCATTCAACAGATTTCATATACGGTTGCGTATATTATTTACGCGTATTGTCGAATAGGGCACTATAAATAAATTTTATCTTTTGTGTTGTAGGATTTCCACATTGGTGGTCCGAAATCACATTGTATATAACTGAGTGTGAATCCTCTTAGTCGAATTAGTAAACAGCAACGAGTAATCTCCTTTCAGGGAGTTAATTTTTTCGATGTTCGGAAAAAAATCATGACTGGAAATATATTGTATTGGTAACCTTAATTTTTTCCAGTTACTGATGAAATAATGTTTACATAACTGTGTATGGAATTTAAATTAACTGTATAAAAATTACAGTAAGGGTTCATCGATAAAATTGTACAAATTAATTCAACACTTCAAAATTTATTCCACTCCAATTATGACCCTAATTACAACACTACTTTAATAACTATCACTCCACTTTATATATGACTCTTTACATTTTGGATTGTCATCTATCGCTTTCCATGTAATATCAATTTAGTATATGGAGCAAAGGCAAAAAATAATCAGAAGTATAGAAAGTATTTTTCACGCTAGCGGGTCTCCTACTATGGTCATTGGTAGTGGGAAAAATCCTCACTAAACTTAGCAGCGCTGGTCATACAGTTCTAGGCTACGGGGATGATATTGTAGAGGTAGTAAGGGGTGAGCATGAAAATAGGCAGTTCCATTTACAAGGAGAATGAAGGCAAATATGAGTGCACCCCTCCTTGATAGAATTAAATATAGTTATTTTCCTAACAAGTGCGCATGTGTTAGGAACATTATTTTTTCTACGACCGTATATACAAAAAAGTAAACCAACCCATTTTTCAAAAATTATTTTATTCCAACAAACATATAAAAAACTGTAAGTAAAAACTACTAATTATTATAAATATTAATATTGAAAACACAATTTGTTGCATTCTGTAGACTAGTAAGAATTGCCGGTCCAGTGGAGTTATTTAGTTTCAAATGGAGGGTAGATGACGTCGATGAGGATGGATGGCATCGGTTACAGGTCGCATAAAGATGACGATGACGGTGACGGCAACGGTTTTAAGGCATTTGGCAAGTAACAGCTCGGAATTAGTTTATTTGCAGCCTTCAAAATGGCTACGGGAAGTTCTTCCTCAGTTGAGTCCATTAATATTATCTGTATTATTTTATATTTTCAAAAAATTAAAAATGCTACAAAAAGCTAGAAAAGGTTTAAATTTTATTTGATGGACTATTTCGTAAATATTTATTTACCTGTAGTAACAATAGTTATAATCTCAGAAGTAAAAAATATCTGGGAGTCATGCTACATAAAACACTTACATGGAACAATTACCTCGATAAGGTAATTTTGAAAGCCACTGCGGCTATTTGGAATTGTCGCAAGCTTGTTGGTTAGTATGGGGACCTAAAATGGTATTTTGGATAGATCAAACCCGTAATCAGATATGCAGTGTTTGTTTGGTGGTCGAAAAATGAACCAAAAAAGCTCAGAAAAAAATAAGCAGCATTCAAAGACTAATCTGTCCAAGTATTACAAGGGCTCTACTGCAGCCTTAGAGGCGCTACTGAACCTGCCTCCCTTTCAACTTATAGTGAATAAAGAAGCATTTAGCAACGCACAGAGGCTAATCCGGACAGTAAAACTGAAGCCAGGAAATCTAATAGGTCACATGAGGGCTCTAGAGCTAATAAAGCTAGAAAGCCGTGCAAAACCAATGGACCAGTCAATGTTGGACAAAGATACTCCATTCGAGGTGGTGATCAATGATCGCCAATCATTGGTGAACAGAAATTTTCCACAAGCTCGAAATGTATCACTCTGGTAGACAGACGGATTGAAGATAGCCCAAGGAGATAGACTGGGCATTTGCGGACCAAATGTAAACTCTTCATACCTTTAGGAACATCAGTCACCATTTTTCAGGTACAGTTGCTAATAATAAACAAATGTGCTCTGGAGTGTTTGGATAGAAGCCTCTTTAAGAAGCAGATCTACACCATCTCAGATAGCCAAGCAACCTTGGAGGTCCTGAAAGCTATTGAGTACACGTACATGGACTTTGAGAAAAAATTAAATTTACCGAAAAAGAGGAGGAAGAAGTTAAAAAATTTTGCTTTTAAAATAAGAAAATCTATTTTTTTATTATACTTATGCACAAAAAATTATTCTTATGATATAAAAATTGATCAAATTTACTATAAAAATGATTTTCTGCCTTTTTCGACTGCAATTAGGCGTTTTTTCGCAAAACGCGATCAGAAGCCTTCTTATTTTCCTATTACTGAACGATAGTTGCAGTACTGGAAAATTTTGTGGAAAGTTATCGTAAATACAAACATCGAAGTATATGGTTTTTTCCGAGACCTTCTTCTCCAATAAAAATTTCGGAATGCCACCATTGAACTGATTTTTCCTTAGCTTGAAATGAGGGAGAGAAGGGGACCGAAAAAGAGGTCCAACATAATTCCGTTCATCCTGTATCCTGTTAATCTTCTGAGATAATATCTGTACTTTTGGACAATGTCTTTAGAATTTTGAGGATACACCTCGGAACAAAATATTTCGAATTATTTTTGAAGGAGTTTTTTGAAATCCTAGCTATTACTTTTTCATTTACTCGTATAATCACGCTTAGAATTTCTTCAGCACTAAGGTTTGTAAGTGTTTTATAACATAATAATATGTTAGTTCCAAATTTGGACTTATTTCAGCTTAATTTGATATATCAACAACGTTTTTAATAGTTATGGTACTTCTCAGCATCTAGTACTTGTCTCGATGTACTTGGCAGCAAATTATTACTGATATCAGATGCTTCTTATACAATATCTTGAGGTGTGTTTTCGAATTCCGAAACTTCGTATTCTAATATAACCAATACTCATCACACGTGAAAAATTCTTCAATTTGAATCTATGGAAACGTTGAGGAAAGTACGAACATTTCATAACATCGGTAGAATCATTAAATTGGATGAATAAATGGTTGATAAATACGAAAATCACGAATAAACGTCAAAATATAGATTCGTCACATTGTATTCAACAGAGATATGCCACAAAATTGAATATAGATGAACGAGAAGACCCTCTAGAGATATTAAAGCTGCTTGAGGCCCAATTATACTGTTAGCAAACGAGAATATGATGGAACATTTAATCTAATTTGCAATTCACATACTGTTTTGTTGAAATTATCATTAACATGTCAAATAACATTCACAAATGAGGACTGATTTACGGAAAGACATGTCTTGACGGTCGATAGAAATCTAAATCTCTATAATTTATACAGACCCCTTAATGTGAGAAAATACAATTACTGATTGAAAATGGCTCTCGAGAGCTGATTTTTTATCAGTCTACAATAAGGTTCGGATGGTATATTGTAACAAAAGAGGCACGATGATCTGCACTTATTAGCATCGATATGAAAACTGTCTTCAACTCAACAAGACAGTCTTGTGTACTATCTAATGAACTCTGTGACAGTTCTTCACACAGTGGGAACTTCTTTAATGATTTTTATGGACAATCTAACAATTCTGGTTAGAACAAGAAGAAAGAACGAGTTGATGAAAAAGCGGACTAAAACTCACTTTGGAAGAAGCAGTCAGTCATATTCAGCGATCGACGAAATGGAAGGGATATGAGATATCTGGGTAAGAAAATGAGAAAACTCTACATGGTCGTGCAATCTATTTTGGTGAACGATATGAGGCATCAAAAAATTTAAACGAATAGCCGAAGAGCTCGAAGAGCAGACTCAAATCGAAAAGACCGACCCCACAGGACAATCTCCTGCAAGACAAACAACACTGATCACGTGGTAACCAAGGTGCCGTCTATACATAAATATTGTAAACAGAGAAAATCATCATGGGTTACTTTAACGTAAAGACTGGATTTATATCATGAAAATTAAGACATAATTGGAAAACTTAGTGACTATAGCCCGTTAATATATTCTATCATTATGTAATTATTGTTTTTAATATTGAAACTTCCATTTTGTTATATTAATCAACAGAAAATACTTCACAAACGTTTATAATATCTCGAACAGCACTATAATAACATACGCAATTGATGTGTACTTACTCTATTCTCTTTTTCTAGGAAATATGAATATTTGATTGGAAAGTGGCGTGCTTCATATAAGAAGGCTTTAATCGATACTTGAACTCAAGTTTAGTAATGCGTCTTTTGTGAATGTTTTGTAAAAGTGTACGTCTTCTCAAAACAAACGATATAATAGAATGGCTCAATTGATTATTCGGCTAGAAATATGAAACGTATGTTTATAAAAAAAGGAATCTTTTTCTCCTTTTTATATTTTCATTCTATATAGACTAGTCATGTTGAGTTATCCTCAATTTTTTTGGATATTTCTTTTGTCACTTCTTGTGGTCAGTAGTCAGTTCTGTTTTAATTACAACATTCTAAAACGTAATTCATCCACATTCTAGAACGTCTAATTAAAGATAAAATAAACATATATTTTTGTGAATTTGTGGTGTAACCATTCCAAGGAACCAATCGGTGCACCACTACATCAATTTGAAACACATGGTTACAGCCATCCCGGTCTCTATAGATAAGTTCCAGTTCCAGTTTATAGAGTTATTGTTGATTCTAGGTCGAAATTGGATTTATGTTTCTACCTAAAGAACATACTAAATACGTTAACTACAAGCAATTTAAAAGTAATCGATCAATATACTTTCTAAAAGTTTCCGAATATTCCCAACACAACAGAGATTACAAACTGTATTGATTGTAAAATAGCTCTTAGAAACTTCATTCCCATCAATAATCAACAGCCCTGCTCATAAATTCCGAACAATTTGTAGTCTATTGACTTCGTAATATTTTGATTCAGAATGATAAATCACTGATCTATCTTCACGAAAATACTACTACTTCCTGGTATACAATTAGTGAGACTATCAATATCAATGTCACAAGTTTTCATTTGAAGATGAATGTCGTAGCTATTAGACACAATTAATTTTCAGTAACATTCCAGTAAATGCTCGATTCGCAATACTGGGTGTAGCAATTTCTATCACTTATTTCGTTAGAATCTTACTGGATATTTTCGTTGCTAATATCATCAATTTCATTTTGTCAATTTTTATCAATTAACGTACTAATACTTCACTAGTTTACTGAGAATTTTTCCTTTATTGACATTCTACAAATTACTATAATTAATTTCCAAATATTGTGACTGTTATTTCACTTATAGAATACGATTTTTACAATCTTTGGCATTTGATTTAATTGAAAAATATGATTACAAGAATTTATATTTATTATTTCATCAAAAATTGATGTTTCAGGACCAGACATATTCTGATTAAGATTAACATTGTATATTAATATATCAAGCTTGAATTGGGCTTAATTCCATAGCAATTATTCACAAATAGTGATACTCCTAACACAGAGTATATCGATGAAAGGTAATAGTAGGTATAAGCTACCGCATAGAAACTTGAATCTCTAATACTGTTACTCAATTCGGCATAATCACAGATAAAATAAAACCAATCAATTGGGATTAGATTACAATCTATATATTTATATTTTTCTGTGTTTTTTCCACCTTTTTTTTGAAAAATAAGTGAATTACTGGGCGTTTCACTATGATTTGACCTTCGTATACAAGACACAAGAAATCTTCTCACAAATGAATTCCAGAGTCTGAGAAATTGAAATCGATATACGAGGTGTGGTTATTAACTAACGAGACTAGAGCTGAAACAGAAATAGTACGTATGTTCCAAAGATAAGCGACAATCAGCTGTTTAAACCCGAAGCCTACTCTTTCGAATGCGATGTTTGTAGACAAACCAGTATAGCCGTCGCAGTTGTATAGCCATGAAAATGATCGACTATGAATAGAGGAACGGATTGTTTTGAAATTTCACAAGAAATTATATAAATAATCTGTTAGAATAAAGTTTTGTGCATTCGCTTATGAGAATGACACACTTTGCTTTAGGTGTTAAGTCTGGTAAATGAAAAAAATTAACAATGAAATTTTTTTCTAAGCTCCATCTGTTCGTACTTCAGTACATTCACTACTTTCGAAACCTTTGTTCACCACGACGCAAAATTCACGGGAATTTTTGTCCGAAGCCAAAAAAACGACACTGCTCGGGACCGCGGGACGACTCCCCGTGCGGTTGCCAAAAAACTCTTTGGCCGTTCGGTGATTAATTTTCTTATTTCTCGCTGAGTTTAAACATATAACATCCTCAACAGTTTGATATGATTTTTTTGATCTTATATCTTATATCTACCATTGTTGTCAGTAAGTCTAATGTTGATTGAACTTATAGAAGTGTATCAAACATTTGCAGATACTATCTTTAAAGTTTTCTACGGGTGAAATTATTTTATAGATACAGGGCGCTTTATACGTATGATAGATCATTATTTATTTCTCTTTTTCTCTTCTTAATTTGTTATAAGTCCGTGTTTATTAGATACCGGCATATTCATGTACAATATATGTAATGCGTTTCCTTGATATCTCTAGTATCTCAATCAGCTCCACTTTATGTTGATAAGAAATAATTCTGTGGGTTTTTTAATATTTTCGTCCTAGGTGCTCATTTTGACTCGTTTAAATTTTACAACACTCAACAGTTGATTTTTCTGGAATAGAATCCGAATAATCTCCATCAAGCCAATACTAGGCTTAATTAGTATTTCTCTTTATACATTTTTTCAAATTATAAAAGCTGCTTCAGGACACAAACCAGTTCGACAGATATTAAATTTTATACGTGTCAGTTGAAGTCTATGAAAATCATATGCATCTAAAATTTGTAGCGCTATCTATGAATCAGCCTTCGAACTTTTCAGTTAGCCTGATATTTAGTGTTGATGATTAATAAACTTATTGAAAATGTTATCAAAATAGAAATGATTATATGGTGTGTGTGTATAATTATACGATAACCGAAGAACAAAAACGGTAATCAACATTACTATTATCATTAGTATTTCGATCATAATATCAATACAAAAATTGAATTATTTACCATGTAGATTGTGGTGCAGTAAATTATTGCTTTGTGGCCTCAGATAATTAGCAGTTTGGTGTACATCACGCAACACTCGAAAAATTATTATTGTGATTACTGGGTGTTAATCATAGTAACTAATTAAATACACCAATAATATAACGGGGAGTGTCTGAAATTGTGCATAACAATGACATAAGTGTTTGTGTAATTATTCCTTGATAGGTATTTTGAAGCCGTTGATAAATGATACATGTTTCGGTTCCACAAAATACATTTATGCCACGTTAAAGCTACGTTAATTTTTCACAAGCGGAACTAAATCGAAGAACTGATCAAGATCCAGGATTTCTCAATTATTGTTTCTCATTGTCACAATCAATGAATGTTATAAGATCGTTTGTCCACAAATACTGAATCGATATTCGGTATCAGTTGATTCAAACTTGCTATTCCGACTTCGATCGTGAGCAGTAAAGACAGAAAACGAGGTTTCAATTGTCCTACTATCAAAAGCTTTGCATAACACCTTCCCCGCCGCTTATAAAGTAGCGTTTGTTATTGCTGGAAAAGGCTTATCCGTTCAAATTTGATGTTATGTGGCATGTAATCCATTATCATTCCACGACTGATGATTTGTGGTAAACATACTGTCGAGAACAGAACAACATTAAAATCGGTCACATTATCTTATGAGCTCTTCGATTCACAGTGCTAGCGCCGTCTGCTCTTGTTGGATATTTAGGCTCACTATCAGCTTTCCGCTTGGGACATTGACAAATCCAATGGTCCTTAGAGCTACAGTACTTGAGTTTATATCGGTTAGTTTTATCTTCTTCTGCAGTTCGGCATTGCTTGGAGCACTCAGAACATCACCAGGTTTCGAATCTAGCGCAACATTACGCTCATCCAAAATCAAAGCAGACGAGAAATTATCTACCGACTTCTCTTCGCTTGCTTTCATCAATAGGTAACTCGACTTGAATGATCAAAAATGTCTAAGTGAAATTTGTAATATCTTGGGATCTTTGGTATTATCCCATTTCATACTGAAAACATCAAGGTATTGACGAAACAACTGATCTGGGTGACAGCTTGCCTACTCTTCGCTGGTGAAGATCGTCGCTGATGCATTGAGAAATTATCATTTTAGCTTTTGAAGTCCCTACTTGTACGTTTCGTGTTCTGCCTCACTCGACATTTCGGATGAAAACCTATTTTTGGTACTTTCAACGATTTCGATGGAATCATACAACTCCAGCACGTCTATAACACGATATTTCAACGTCGGCCAATCTTCTGCACCACTCAGTCATTTGATACTTTTCACGCAATCCATTTTTGAGCTCGAAATAGCAAATTTCTAGGATTAAGCCTAGTTTGCTTAGATCTCAGTACACACCGCAACATAGTTATTCGAACTGGCACCCATAACCTAAGCTCACTTCACGTGTTCCGATCCGCTTGTATTTTGAATTCATACTTTAAAGTAATCAAAATGTGATCCGTTACATTATTTCAGAATTTCTCGAACTTCATTCAATTCAAATCCATACCATTATAACTAACACCATGGCCAAGGGTGCGACGTTTTGCTAGTACTTCACACAAAGACTCTTTGAGGGCAAATTTCCTTTTTCACACGGGTATGTTGTTTGTTCCTTTCGTGTTAAAGTTGTTTGCAATACAGAACTTTTGGTAGTAATAATTTTAAATTGGATTGTATTAATGTAAATCGTTCCATAAAACTTCATTTCTTAATTCTCTTTTACATCAAAAGACAAAAATCCATTAACAAATCAATAGAGTATCTAATCATTTGAGAGCCAACCTTTCCGTTTGAAATAATTATACAATTGAAGGATTTACTTCTTAAAGAGCACCCAGCGCTCTCGCCAAAATTCATAAATCAAAGGAAAAGTAATATTTTTACGTTTACATTGTTCAACAAATGCTTTATGCTTGATTTCACTCCAATTCTCGATTTATTAACAGAGAATTCTCAATTATAAATAAGCTTTTGTATTTATGTGTAACATCTGCCTCTTCAAAAAGCAGAACTTGCTGTTAACGCTCTTTCATCGTTTACGTCGGGAGACCTAAATTGACAATTAGCAGCCTCTAACGAACTCGAATCAACGGTACAAGGTATATTACCGAATTGTGCAGAAGTCTGAGATTATCATCATTAAATGCATCCTCACTTTTCAAAAGAGTATTATTTCTGGAATAAAATGCAATAGACAACGTAATGATGTTTGGAACTGACTGAGTAAGATTATCTCAAAATACTTTTGAAATTTATTTTAAAGTGATGATTGGATAATAGTTTTCGGAATAATGATAAATATTCATCTTGTTCTTGACCTCTAACACTTAAGTTACATGATAATATTCCATTTGCACCAAATATTCCAGTGAATATATTTGAGAAGATGATTGAAGGTGTGGTGAAAATTGTGGGAGATTCTTAGAGAATACAGAACTAGCTATAGATAAATAGGGCAGATATTAGATAGAATTGAAAAGTGTACCAATTAATCTGAGGTATATAAAGGATAAGACTTAATATGAAGAAGACCAACTTGAGTGAATGCAATACAAAAAAGGAATATAAATTTATGAATATATACGTGGTCCTACAATCCAGCAACAACTTTTTTGCTTTTATAATCGTCCTGCATAATTTGAAGATCCTGCAGTATCTACACATATTTTTCGTAGATGCTTGCGACCATTAGCACTTTCTCAGCTGTGTGTTAAAGGTGTCATCATAGAAATGAAGTACGATTGTTGTCCTATAATATATTAAATTTCAATGTAGAGGACGGTTTTTTTTAAATCAACCATCACTTTGAGAACAACTGCACATTTTTCAATTATGTCAGATAAAAACACAAAATATTTCTAACAAAACATCACGCTCAAAAAGATACAACTGGATATAAACCAGTGAGAGAAAATGTTCCTTAGATCCGAAAGCTTGCAATATAAACATTGATGAAATAATAGAAGCGATGTATTATATAATTTTGATGTTAACTGTATCAAGAACTTTTTATGCAGATTTATATCTGGCTTAGACTGATATCAACTTCTCTGCTTATTGACGAGAATTGCCTCTCTTGGAGTAGCTTACACTTTGGTTTAAATCCAATTGCAGCTAAATGAATAAGTAATTTCTAAAATTCATGATATTTAGAATTTGATAATAGATATATTCGGAAGAATTGACTTATCCAAATTTCTTGTAAAAATTCTTTCAGAAAGGTAGATTCCTCTTATGGACATGATCGTTATATTAATGTTTATTAGTAAGATACTTAGAACGATCGGTTTTTTCGGACTCGCACTTTAAAGACTCGCCTGCGGCTCGCTCTAGAATCTTGTCTACTCATCCGAAAAAATATTCCGGACTTGAAATGATACAATGTAATATGTATTATACATTTTAAATCTGATCTTCGTTTAGAACATATGAAAACAAGGTATTCATGAGGAAATAACATATTTCATTCTCATAGGATTTATGCTCGGGAAAAATATGTAATTTTTCCCACTTGTGAAATATACTATGAGCTACACATGATGATGTTTTTCAACTTAACTCACTGTTTTAATACAATAACTTATATTTTGTACTTAACAATGGTATTCATATTAATGTATATTTCTTAATCTCAATAAAAAATACGTACATGATTTCATCCTTGCTGTGAGAAAATTGCGAATTTCCGTGATATAATGAACAAAATATAGCAGAAATCGTCTAAATGACCGGAAATGAAGCTCAGTTGACGGGTATGTAGCTTATAAACAGCTTGTTCAAGTAGAGACATGAATATGAAAACGAGTTAAAAATTCTCTTGTTCAAATATATCCAGAAAGTTTCCACTTTTGAGCTGGGTTACGGGTTGAACAATTTTATGATTGAAATTTTTAAATTAAACATAGATAATTTTCGACTATTTAAAGAGGTGATATTTATATATTCAAATGAAGTAAATAAGTCCTGATTATCAAAACTATTGAAATATTATTTAGTTATGTTTCAATAACTTGACCATACAATTTTAACATGCAAAATTATCTGAAAAGCTATTGTACTATTTATCTACTTTGTGTAATTTTATTTAATTGGAAGTAGAGTGTTGAAAAAATGCGAGTTGATACAGTTATATAATAAGCCAAGACCTGAATCTGAAGGGTTAAAGAACATATATTAATAAAAAAAAAATGTGCGAATATGAGAAAATATATAAAATAAATATATAATCCTTAGTTCCCGGACATTCATTTTAATTTTAATTTTTTAAATTTTTGTATAGTTGTCTAGCTTATTAGTTGATGCATGATTTAAGCATCAAATGAAAGCTAGAACTGTCTGGTTATAGAAAAAAAAGTTTCCTGACATGTGACTGGTAGAAATTTTGGCACACCATTTTGAAGAAGGGCAACCCGAGTGTACACTCTATAATACTGCAGAAGAAACTCTGTAAGAACTTAAAATTTCAATTTATGAATATCCCATCAAATTTCACCAACTTATGTTATATATTTCATATATTCAAGAAATATATGATTGAATTAATTGTTTTTGCGATCAATTTATTTTTTTTAATTATCACGTACATAATTGAAACATAGTCAAAACAAATAAAATATAACTGAAACATCGAAAATGATTTCTAGAAAAATATATTGCACTAGAATAATGTTTCAGTTATATTTTAACGAATGGTAATTTGTGTTCATGAAGGTGAGAAGGGTTAAAATTAATTAAAATGGAAATTGAATATCCTGGTCATTATTTCTTCGCAGTCCTCCTCCACAACAAAGATATACTGTGAGTTGTGTTGTGGAAATAATATCACCATGTTTTCTGAATTTGGAAAATAGTTTGCTTAGATTTAAAGGAATAATCATCAATTGAAATACAACATTCTTACAGAGTTTCCTATAGAGTAATCTCATAGTGTACACTCGGGTTGCATGTGTTCAAAGTGGGCCGTCGAAATTTCTCTTTGTCGGAAGCAACCATTTTTTTCTATAACTAATGAGTTGAAGCTTTCATTTGATGCTAAAATTATGCTTAAGCTAACAAGCTAAACAATAAAAAAAACCAAAAATTGGTTGCTATTCAAGTAATTATATTATATAATGTTTGAATACTCCTTTTTGGAAAAATATATTTCCACATATATACCATTTTCAACGGCTGGCTCTCGGATTATTATTACTTTGTTTCTTTAAAATCAACCCAATTCAAAATAATTACCAATTGCAATTGTAGCAAGTATCATATAAAGAATAATTTCTGCACATAGAAAGACCATTTCAAGTGAAGCTGCGAAAAAAAATTTATTGTGGCTTTGCAAAAGTCTTTAAATTATTTTCAAACTTGGATATCTTCTGCTAAAAAACGTTAATCGAATAGCCAAATTTCACAATAACAACTTTATGATGGGGTATTTGAAAAACAATGAAACATTTATTCGAAAAGTCAGGGTACATTCTATTTTACGAAATTTACTCTATCCATTCAAATAAAGTGTAGAGGAGAGTGGGAATTTTATTATAAAATTTTTTTCCTAATTTATTCCTCATGGAAAACATCCTTTTTTCACCAGAATATTAATAATTTCTATTCGTTCTAATATGTATCATACAAGCTAAAGAAGTGTGATTTTTGATTCTATGGAAAACGTTCAATAGTATTATGATTATATCTAAAATGCTATATAGTAATATTTTACTAAAGAATCAATAAAAAGCGAAATTACTTTTCACTTCGTCTCTCATAATAATCAGAAATAAACGCAATAATAGAGCGAAACTTACTACTAATTAACAAATTTTGAGTGGTATTTTCAATGAAACAGAATACTGAAAATCCCATTGAATTTCCAGTACAAATGCATTTCTGTGAATTTGAAGAGAGTAACAGCGCAAACTAATAGTCGATAATGTTTACAAATATGATGTCACTACCATGTTTTCACCTCTTACATGTTGTATCATTAACCTGGTTTCACTGTCGATAATTATTAAATATTCTACGGATATTGGGGATAGTGGTATTAATTGCTGTATCAACTCCATAATGAAAGTAATTAGATGAATTTTGGTTCTCGAATTAAGCCTAGATATAACAATTTATTGTCAGTATTCTCAATGTTACCAAATTGTATATAAATGTGAACTATTACTTACATAGGAGTAATTTTTGTTAATAAACATTTTAAATAAGCATGTGTGTTTTAATAAAAACCAATTCTTCCCTATCGCATCCAACTACTTAAAAGGTCTGCAGTATTCGGGGATTTTTGTGTTATATTCGATAGTAAAATAAAATTTGTTGAACATATTGATATTATCCTTAGCGGAGCCGAGGTTAGAACCGTTTTTCCAATTTTTAGTAAATTGTTTTCTCTAAATTTGTTTATGCTTAATAAATACTGTCCCTTACATTCTTTAAATTCATTTAAATACTATACACTACACTCAATTTACTCATAATAATTCACTTATTCACTTAGATAATTTATTTGAACTCTTCGACTACTTTGCTAATTAGATGTGTTCACTACGACTACTTATTATAAACTGCGCTACATATACTCCTTATATATTCAAAAATAATTCCAATCCAAATATCTAAGAAAATAAAGAATAATAACAAATAAATAGATCGATCTTCCTAGAAAATATCCAGAATAAACAATGTGAATAAACCGCTTGCAATAAAAACGGATATGGGAGAAAAACAACAAAGGGGCTCCGTGGTTTATAAACAGTGAATCAAATTCATCTCGTACGCATTAGCCGAATTTCAGAATTTCAATACATCTAGGTAGGACCAGCTCTAGGGCGGAGACACGTTCACAATATAGGCCATGTTTATGTCACTTTTATTCACAATACCCCACACCAATGAAATGTTTTTTATTTATTTATATGATTTCAATACGTAGGGTTAATTATTGTACACATTGTATCTTATGTTCTTAATTTATTCAAATACTACACAATACACTTAACTAACCTATAATTATTCACTTATCACCATCACTCAACTAATTTGAATCCTTCGATTACTTTGATAGTTGGTCCTGTTCACTACGACTATTCATTGAAACTGAACTAAACTGCGTTACATAAATTCCTTATGTATCCAAAACTAATTCTCCAAACAGACCTTCCTAGAAATGATCTAAGCGAAACAATGTATATAAACTGCTTGTTATGAAAACAGGCATAAAAAATATATCAAACGGGTTCCGCGGTTTATAAAAAGTAAATTAAAGGCGCCGCGCGCGCCTTCGCCGAATTTTAGAATGTTAATACGTCTAGGCAGGGCCTGCTCTAGGACAGAGATACGTTCGTAACAATATGTTTGATCGCGTGTAAGCAAACTCGACAACTCTCTTGCAAACAGCCTTCATGTGTACAAATCTCCAGCTCAAATGCATCCTATCCTACAATATGTTTGTATCGAGTCGTCAATTAACTCGGTCAGTATATGTTTTGCTCAACTTGGTAGTTCGTACGTGTTTCAACCACTGGAAAGCATTTATGGAAGCCATGCCAATCGTCATTATCTTGATACAACAAGTCTTCTGATTCTGAATTTTTTATATCTGATGATTGTTCAAACGACACTTATCGCTACAATAAATTTTTTGGTTTTAAACGAATTTTTAATCTAGAGCTTATATGGGAAAGAGAAGAAAATTAGGGAAGCTCACACCTATATTATTATTTTCGGTTTTTACTTGGAATAGAATGATAACATTAATTGATATAATAAAAAAAATTGAGTAATGTGATTGTGTGATGAATGAACTTGTCCAATTAATAAAATTATATTGTTCCCACTTTATACTTTAAACATAAGCCACAAATCCGTTTACTGATTGTCCATTGGATGAAACACTATGCTCATAGTGATTTTCTGATGTATCTTTGAACCATAATTATGGTCGAAATGTTTGTTTCCTTCATTATAGTTAATTACTTGATTTCTGAGTATATTGTTTCCGACATTTCCGTCGATGTTAGAATCCTAACGCCAAAGATACAACTGGAATCAGAAATGAATCGGACGCTTCTCTTCTCAAACAAAAAGTGAGGCTACATCAATATATAGGAATTAAAATTCTAGAATGTTGAAATAAAAGTACTTTTTACAAATTTTTTTTCAAATGAATGATGGGGGTAATATAAACTATTACTTATTTCTACTTCTGATAACTGCTATAATTCATTCGAAAAGTTTTGAATCATTAAATTTTCTAAAAAAAAAGCATTTAAAAACCATAAGCGTAGTCGAGTTTATGTGTAAAAATAATATTTGAAATTATTTAGCTGCTTAAAATTAATGATGCAATAATTTAGTAATGCGGTGCAAAAGACTGTATGTAATCCCAGTTTAGATTCGCTGCGCTGATTTTATAGGAATTCTAGGATCATGATAATAATTAATTTTCTCATATAACATTCTTTCTGTTCCACATGCTGTCTCCCCTTTTTTCTTTAATAACACAAATAAAGTGCATTGGACATAGCTCACAATGATAAGATGGCAAACAGGAAAGTGAAAGAGAGTTAGTGCGAAGACATCGATTGCGTATTTGACAAATTCTACTGACATCTTCAATGAAAATAAAATTGATACAGTCCAAGAGTCTACGAGCCTTAGGTATGGACTCTCAACATTTCAATTTCCCAGAATGTACGCTTCAAAACAAAATAATGAAAAAATTATTAAAAGAATTAAAGGTTTGGACTCACCGTGCCGAAAATCTTTGAAACAAAAGTTGTTGGAGATAATCTTTGTTAATTTGATTTGGTTTGAAAACCACTGAGCTGGAATGTTTCAAGTTCAGCCCGAAAATAATGGCTGACTGCTATTAGATGGTTTTCTAAATCCAACATGGTTCTCAATTCCAACGCAAGTTAAGAGTGTGTCGATCTCCCCGGCAGCATCAAACTGATAAGTTGAGCTATCTGATGCTATTTCAGGTATGTCTCCTTAGTAAATTGAATAGAATCGAACTAAACTGAGGAATGAACAAATTAATTTATTTGAGATTCTCCAAGTGACCAGATAAAACTGCCTTACGTCATAATTACCATCGGTGTAGATTATATGCGGCGTTTATCCAGATTGATTACACTTTCTTAGATTCGTCGGACCAACGGTAGACCTATCCTACTACTATTGAGATATATAATTGGAAGATGTTTGAGTTTTCCAAATGTCCCCGTGTTAATTTTAGATCTTACCTTAGTCGATTTGGAGTATAAAATTTAGTGATAAGCCTCTTCTTATAACCAAGATATAAATTCCGTTTTTGTGGTGTTCATGTAACTGTTTTCGTTGCATTTTGTAGTCTTCGCAGCATCTCCTCAACTCTCATAGCGTTTATGTTTATGTCCATTTCTTCGAAACATCTTCTTTTAGACATTATTCTCACTATGGTGATGAATCATCTCCTGTAGTAATCTTCGTTGATGCAAAAGTCTTAAGTCAATTATAGTCAATAGTCAATTATAAATAGCTGAATGTGGTTTATACAAAAAAACGTCAATCTCAATCATTCCATCCTCCCACATATACATCCCATATCACCGAGTATACATAGTCTGTGAAGTCACACTTGACGGGAGGTTAATTAAATTATTAACGAATATAGTAGAGAGGAACATAAATTTGATTTTAGTTAATTTCTGTCTTTGAATTAATAATTTTTCGTCTGTTTTAGATTGAATTGATCACATTCCAATTAGCAGACCAATTTTCTTCATAAATTAGGCTGACATAGACAATTCTCACAATATTCTGGAATGTATTTCATTTTCTACTTAAGTTGGAGGTTTATGTATGTGAGCGCTCAATTTTTAAACATTTAACCAAAGTATTTGATTGATATTATCCATGTTTCCTATCAACTTATCTCAACGTCTCAATTTTTGTCCTTTATAGAAAATCAGAATAATATTAGAAACTGTTCACAGGTTTTACCAGATTTAAAAAAGGTTAGAATGAGGTATAGTTCTTCTTCTTTTTATTTTGTCCGTCCTTGCTTAAGAGTAGATGCACAAACTAATGCCATTTAAAAATAAATGTGACTTGGCTGAGTTTATTAGCTTGTAGGCTGACACATAGATATTTGTGCTAATGGTATTAAATCCATATGATTTTCAGTTCAACCTAACCTTCAAGAGACACGTGTATAGATAGGACAGCTGTCTTACTATTTGTTAAATTGTAAAAAATGAACAGAAATTTGTATGTTAATACTGAATAGAAAATATTTGATAATGATGAAACGCTAGCTCACTTTAGAAAATCGAAGAAATATCTGAATATATCTTCAAGTAAGTTAAGTTTGGGTGATGATTATACATCATAAATAAAAATACATTCGAGCAATGCACTGTATAGCCTAACAACTTTATAACAAAAGTTATAGAAATTACGGAAGGTCAATCTGCGTAAAGAACAAAACGAAAATAATTCATGATATGGCAATCTTTAGATAAATTATAGCAATTCATGAAATGTCAATTTATGAAAGAAACTGATAACAACAGTTTGTGAAAATATTTGGGTAATGGAAGGCTATGTTCAAAGTGGATGCAGGGAAAGCTCACAATTCACCAAAACCAACAACGAATCTATAATTTTGTGCAGTGTTTGAAGCTGCTTAATAGTAATTTTTCCATCGATATGTAACAATGTATAAAGCATGGCTCTATTATTTCACACCTGAATCCAATCGACAGTCAACGGAGTGAACTTCACGTGATAAACCGAATCCAAAGCATGGAAATGAGCGAAATTCGGCTGGCAAGGTCTTACTATTAGTATGTAGGGATATTCATCGACTATCTATTAAGAAAAAACCGATAAATATCGATTATTATGAAGTGTTATTGGAGGACGAAATCGTGGTAAAACGACCTTATTTGAAGAAGTACTGTTTCATCAATAATATGCACAGTGTCGCGAATCCACAAAAATGATAATAAAATTGTATGAATTGAGCTTTGAATTGCTTACACATCCACCGTATTCTCCAGATTTGGTCACAGAGCATTTTTTCCTCCAACCTCAAGACGATGCTTACTGCTCAGAAATTTGATATAAAACGGTATAGACAAATTGTAAGTATAATATCGGTTCTCAAAAAAAAAGAGTTTTTTCTTATCTAACCTACGAACTTTTCAGCCTACCTCCTATTTCAGAATTATTTATAAGGTCCGCAATATGGAGGTTAGTGTAGTGTTTCAAATTTCACACCTTGGAGAAGTTGATGATTTCTTAGAGACTGGTAATGAAGCAATATTCAATTGTTTTATATCCGCAGTAAATAATACTGTGAATAGAAATTTGAATATTATTTATTTTTAACAATTGTTTATGCTTGTATTGGATCCCGTTCATTTTTCTATCTCGTCTTGCATCTATTCTGTATTATTTTGATCAGTTTTCTGTCAAATTTATTGTTAAATATTTTCTGATTACTCCATTGCTGTATCGAATAACTTCCATATATTCCCTTATACGATGTGTGAATATTTGTCTGCTCCATATTCCCCTTATAACTATCTAATTATCTTTTGAAATTTAGTGGTTCAACAAAAACGGAACACATAAAAATTAACTACATTCTGTATTATTAAACTGTAATCTGTGGTCATTAAAAAGCCGAAAGGCGACCTTCAAAGGGCCTAGCCGGTTTATCCAGAAAAAAAGAAAGGCATTAAAGTGCACTCAAATTCGCGAAAGGGTTGTTTTAATTGTTTTTAGTGTTAAGTGGCCCATAAATTTAATTCGGAACTTTTGCATAACGAGGGTAAACCGCCAGAGAGGCTTTCGTGCACATGCTGCTCAAACTTGTTCGGGAGTTTGACCAACGAATGCGGCACAACGGATGGTCTAACTCACCGACAGAACGTCTACTGGCGAGGGGTATGACGACGTGATTTTAATGACAAACACTTGAGGTCCACTTGAAGGAGCGGAAATTTAGTACCATTAATATTCAGATCAAAATCCACGAAAAACTGGAAACAGCATTTCACTTACTCCACAACGATTTAATTCGTAGTAAAAAGTTTTTTGATGTGAGTTGGAAAAATAGTTTGATATGAAAGTTTAAATGCGATAAATATCCGGATGAATTAGTTCAAATTAGTTTGAAAAAAAAATTGAACTTGTTGACTTATATATTAATATCAAAATGAGCTCTTCAATTTCTTATTTCTTAGACATTCTGATATGTTTATGTTCTGAACCGTCTTGATTTTGGGTCTCTTCTGATTCAAAATTAGTTTTTTTATAATTGTTTTGAGACAGATAATAATTTGACGTTTCGACTTGTTGTGGTCTTTATCAGTTACAATTCGTGTTTTGATATAAATCAATAGATCACGTCATGAATATCAAAACAAAAATATAATCAAAATAGAAATCTGTTTTAATATGAAAAATTAATTACTCCTTAGTTTTTAAATCTTAAAAATATGTAGCTGCTATGACGACGTATTCACGTCTATTTTATCATTGATAGCTTTCCCGTTCTTATTAATGTGAAAAATTCCTAGAAATTCTCCCTATATATGAATCCGTTTCAAAATATTTTTAAATAAAAGGTTGATATTATTACGAACTTGTCCACTGACGTGGACCGTGGAGCCAGTCCTGTTCTATTATATTAATAAAATTTATATTGCTCTTATAACTCATTAACTGTATAATGTGATCGTTTTTATAGAATAAATTTCGTAGAAGGCTTTCTTATTTGTTCACGGCAAATTTCAGCTCTCGAACATTCTGAATATGATTAAAGTGTATATAAAATAGTATCTAACAACCGTAGTAGTCAGTAAATAACCGGATCTCATAGTGAACGTATCGAAATAGTTGAGAGTAAACGTTAAATCCATATAAATTAAATAAGTGTTTAGTAATAAGTGTAAAGTCAGTGAATAGTTCAGTGTAATAATTGTTAATGTGTTATTAAACAGTCGGTAACTTCGGTATAGATTCTTGTTTCAACATGTTGATATAGGTATTTTTTTTTTCATGTCGGAGATACAAGCGACTGAAGATATTTCCTCTGAGGTCCTACCACTTATATCTATATGACGTCTTAAAAATTTAAAATTTTATTTCTTCGTGTGTTTGTTGGCAACCTTAGGTTCCCGCTAGCTTATAGTGAGGATGCATTCTTTTGTAGATTATTTCTTCAGTCATCTGAAATATTCTTAATATTTTCCTTCTCAAAACTTATTAACATATAAAATCCAATTTCAACGTCTTCTCTCGTAATTCCAACATCATAATTGATATTTTTTATTTATGATTCTCCCCTAAGGATAAAGACAAAATAATTAAGCAAGAATGTGGTACATAAATTCTTAATACATCAGAAATGGAACGAGGCAGTTAAGTAGCATACAGCGTTTTAATGTCATTTTGAATACAAGTTATATTTCTTAGGTATCAGAACTTTCTTATCTTTATCTCGCATTCACTTTAAAGCGATAACACAACATTCCCTGGAAATTATGAACTCCTCCAAGCGTAATCAACTTAATACCGTGTATAATAATTCGCAGAAATGATGTCTACTTTTGTAACGTTTCGAAACCGCCGGAAGTTTTAGCAGGTTCGTCTTCGAGAAGGAACTGGAACCTACAAATTATAATACGAGAAATTTAGGGAACTGATGACAAATAAATAATATTGAATATGATGATCTGAAAATGGAACGTCCATAAACCACGCAAGTCGGCCAAGAGAGGGGGGTGGAGATAAGTTCAAATACTAAGCTGAGCCTCGAAAAATTTTGTTGAAGGAAATGATTTTATTTGGTACCGAAATGCTTATTTTTCAGGAAGAAACATGAATAGATTGTTTAAAAAATAATGGACGTATTTCTTACTTTTTTCTTGAAGTTTCTATCAAATGTAATTCATTTTTTTTTCAGGAATGCCTCAAAAAAATAACATTCATTTCATGACCGTGGTACCAAATCTAATCATATACAACGTGCTATAAGAGAATAATAAAAAAGAGAGAAGGAAGTACTCTGTGATATAGACACACCTGAGACGACTTTTGAGTAGTTTGATGAGGAAGATATCCACCATCATCACTAAAATTGATAATTTACAAGAGTGGTTGAAGCTACCATTTTAGTCAGACTGTTTATAAACACGACAATCAAATATATTATAAAATATGAAACAAAAACAAATATTATTCAATCACAGAAATTTTTTGTCTTGATAAAAATGTAATAGAAAACGTAGAATATTGTTAAACAAAAAAACGTAGCATCGAGCATTGAAAGGCTACATTAGTCTACGTTCAGGGAGGGAGTGGTCCCAAAAGGACTATAATATGACCACGTGGCTTAAGGACACTCCCAAATCATTGTCAACGAATTACTGATTCATAGAAAAATGATATGTAAAGAGTGTACAGAGACTTGACTCCTTCATAATTTCAAAACTTTTTCGACATTGTTTGGTACTTCTTTAAGTCAATTTATTGACAAAATTACTTGAAGTAATAAAAGAAAAACCTTCGGGGAAGTTAAGTAGAGGTATTCATTCACAATTCCATCATTGCAAGCCGCAAAAGCTCAAACAGGTTTCGGGATAATTGAGATTGTATTTACCAGATTTGGATCTATCGGGTATCAGCTCTTACAAATCTTGAGGAGAACTTGAACCGTCAAAGTTTTTTTGCCCTCGTTTGTAGTGATATGCTGAGTAATAATAACAATACCATAAACAATAATTTCATCTTCAACTAGTAGTTGGATTCCTTACTTCCTTATATTTAAAATACATCTAAATTTTCACGAAAGTTAGTTATCATTGGATGGTTTTGAGCTTCTTCCTTTGTTAAATATGAGTTGCATGAAAATAATAAAATAGTACGTACATTAACAATAATTATCCATTGCAGGTTTCGGGAAGAAATTTAAATTCATAGGTCTCAAATATGTTATTCGCGAATCCAGAAAAAAATACAAACAAATTTAGGAATACGATTTTATCTTGGTTCTCTTTCCTTTGTTTTTTCGTTGGTGATAAAAAATTGATATAATCAATTGAATTGAATCAATCTTCTTACTAACTGTTTCCTTTGGAATCTTCATTTTGACCCTTTTGTTTTATTTGATAATCTCTAGCTCTTCTATTTTAGAAAACAGTATTTGCCAAATATTTGAATCCAGAGCTGTTCTATTTATATTTAATTTGGATCTCACTTAATTTTTTTTGTAATTTTCGAAGCTGCAGAATTGATTTACATAAAACGCCCGGTGAAACTCATTTAAAAAACAAATCAATTGAGATTATTCATGAACAAGCCTTCTCCAATTGTTTATTTGTTTTGGAAATAATGATGATACTTGGTTCATCAGCTAGAATAATAATGAGGATAATTCACATTCAGGAGTCTCATTCATTTGTTCTAGAAATATCCACTGGAATTTATTTGTAGAAGTATAGATAACGATTTTAGACAATTATTTTCATGGAAAGATAAATCGTGTTTCGTATATTGATAAATCATAGAGATATGCCACATCGACTATAAAAATAAAGCCGGACATCGATTGAATAAATTTGAATTTATATGACGAAATAAATTGAAAGGTTATCTCCTTGTGGATATTATTTCTATTTGTATGGATCATATCGCATCTAAATGCATGAAAATTGAGATCAATGGACTTTTTTCGAAATATCTGTGTTTTCATTTCAATGAAAAATTAAAAAAGACGCAAATAACGCTTCCATATAATCAAAATAATATGAATAACATATTCAGCCATCCGTTGGTTGTTAGTTTTTTCATGTTTTGTATTTTATTTTATTCTTTTATCATAAAAAATAGTACTCAGTAAAACTTTTTATTATTCTTATTTTATTAAAAACTTGGAACATCTACATTATTCTCGAATTATTATGTCATCTTCTCCTTCTTTTTTTAATCCAATATCTAACCCATTAATCTCACTGCTAAGCTAATTACTAAGGTGGGACTATCAGCAAATCCATGAAAATCGAATCTCAGGTATTAGTACAGAAAATAAAGACATAAAAATATCCAGAAGTGTAAAAGGTGTTGCAGCTCGCTGAAAATTTGGCACATAATTTTTTAATAAGCTGTATTTTGAAGATAGAATCGTTTACCTAGAAAGGAAGCAAAATGCGAAAACAATTGTGCTTAAAATAATGTTCATATTTCGGATACAGAAACACTTAAAAATAGACTGTTCCTATAGAAAGTTTATTAAGTTTCCCACAAAAATTATTCCTAGCTCTAATTTCGTACAATTAGTAGCTTTCCCATGGAAATATCTACATGGAAAAGGAAGATGAATCCATGTACTTTCGTACAATATTTCGGAATTTTATTTTTATCTTCATTTTGATTACTTTCTTTGCCATCATCTTAAAAACTTCAGATTCATTATACAAATTTGAAGAATTCTTTGAAAAAACCAAAATCACGCAGCATTACAAAAAGGACTTATATGTCCAAAGGAGTTATCAGCACTCTAGCTACCTCACATGACCCAGTTGTGCATAATTTAATTATTGGAATGCATAATTAGTGTTCCAATTTGCTCAGAAACCTTGAGTGAAATAACGTGTTTTCGCGTTTCATGTGAGTAAAACGGGAGCTTTTATTTTATCTGAAGCAAATTTTAATTTAGCTCCAAAGTAAATAGTGTGATAATGTTCCTTTCATTACATATTTGCATCTGAAAGGTCAACAATTTATAACTCACAGCTATTTTCAGTTACAGTAAAAAATATTAATAAATATTTTTTGGTTGAATTTATCTTAGCTTATTATTTGTGGAAATTTCTATTGTTATTGAACAAGAGACTAAAAATTATAGAATATTTTTATGTATATCAATTGTTGCGATCTTCTACAGAGACCTGCGAAATGGAAGGAAACAGAATTTGTGACTTTTTGTATATTTCGTATACTAATAATTCAATTTCAAGTACTAATATTGATATTTTCGCCCATTTGCTTCGACGTTATTGTGGCTACGGCTTCACTTCCTTCCTCCGCTTGAACTGCCCCAGGACAATTATTCAGTTGGAGACCAGTTTCATCCATATTAAAGATGCGTAGTAAACAAATAGTTAACCTTCAGACGATTGATTCATACCTTCATATATATTTATTTATATATATATATATATATATATATATATATATATATATATAATATATCTTGATTTCTTTTTCAAAATCTAGTCATAAAATCATATCCACCTTTTGTTTTTCTGTATTGAATTTATGTTTTAAATTCAACAGCTATAAAAGTTTAAATACGATTGTCCACAGATTGATCCTGGTGAAGGAAAATCCCAAAGACTGCTTTTTTTTCTTTTTTCATTTTCGAAGCCGAATGTAGTACCTAGGCCCAAATGTCTTTTTCTACGATTATTTTTCTTCAAACGCTGTGAAAGTGAAAAGTTATTTCAGCCCCATAGACTGACATGTTCTCTTTTGAATGACATTCACTGCATTTGATAGCTGTTCTTGTGTCCAGTTACCACAGTTCGATATTCGTGTGTAATTTGAATCTGAAAACAAAAACTCAATTGGTTGATAGAGTAAATAAACACTTGCCTTTTTAATTCGGCATAACAAACTGCACTATGTGCGATTTCTCACGAATGTCGAGCGTGCACTGATGATAAACGAGCTTTTGATTAGCAGTAAGCAATCGCGTCACCAACTTTCCTGATATCTTTTTCAAATTCAACGCCACATGCAAATTATCTGCTTGGTTGAAATATTAACTCTATTAGCAATCTAATGTGTTTCCATTTGACGATCGCTAAATAGAATCAACAATTATTGCAGTGGTTACGATAATGATGGGATAGAACGATCAGTATTAAACGTGTTCAAGCAGCAGAAAACTACTTACTAATCATTCCATTAAACGGAGTACTTTCAGGATAATATTAAGATAACTTTTTCTTGGTTTCTTCTATCAATTTTCTGCAAAACATAAAATAAATAAAAATAAAAAAGCGAAGACGTTTTGAGTATTGAGGCTACTTTCTATGTCATATTTATAACAAATTTTGGCAGGGTACATCAGAAAATAATAATATAGTCAATTTAACAAGAGTGTCAATTTCTGAAAAGTTTCTTTATTTAATATACATATTCATTTCCCAAATTAGTTCAAGAAGAAAGTGAAAAACGACCAATGTATGATAATTTATATGGTTTCGTCACATTTTGTTCACAAATACTCATTATTAACAAATTTCTTTCTGCGTATTCTGATATTTACTGTGGACGTAATTTTTTAATTACAAAAATTAATTATGCTTTCAATATTTAGATTCAACCCCGTTGAGATTCATTTTTATGTTCGTGTCCATCACATTTTTTAGTCGACCTTATCAATTCCATCATGTAGGGCGAAAAAAACGCGAAAAAAGCAACAAAAATCCTTGATATTCCATGCGAAATGCACGTTCTTTCACTATCGGGCATCGTGATCCGGTAAAATTTTGATTTGTGGTGACGTCTCCCAGGTCAATAACAGCACAAGCTACCATACTGGCCGAAATGGAAACTTGGCGCGAGGAGAATCTGGCCGTGACTGGAATACCTATCATGGACGTTACCGATTTCATCCTAGCCCGGTTGCTTAACGCCGATCTATCTATCAAAACTTTATCCTGTGTGTTCGATAATGTAATTTCCAGGCTGGTACAAAAAGTAGCAAAGCGTGATGTCTCTTTATTATCATTTTGCAGCGAAAGAATAAAGAAACGCTATTTTATCAGATCGCTTTTAAACACGAGATAAAATATATTTCTCTATAGTTCGAAAGACAAGTTTCCGTGAAGAAATGAAGAAATATATCATCTTACACACACTTTCATTTACTCATTTTTATCATTACAAAATTTCATAAATTTTATAACACATGTTTTTATATATTATAATAAAAATCTGTTATGCACCAAAAATTATATAGTGTTTGTTTTATATATAAGAGCTTAGTAAGGTTAGGTTGTTATTAATGTTATCCATTATGAAGAATTATAATCTAATCCAAACCAAGCTAATCTCATCTAATCCAACCTAAGTTAAAAACCCGTTAAAAAATGATGTCGCATGCCATATTTTCACATCCAGGTTAACTTCAAATATTGAACCAGTGTGTAGCATGCTCCGAATTAAATATTATTATTAGAATGGAAGTCGTTTATAGAGTATAGGGCACTTTTCAGTAAATTTGCCAAATTATTGCGAATTGCGACAAAATATGCTATGATTTTCAATTGGCAAATGATTGTACATTTTTTTTCTTTGTATTAGTGAGCCTTAAAGGTCGTGCTTCGCGTTCCTAGGTGTATAGCTGTACAATGATCTTTATAAAATTGGAGAAGAGTGCTTACGAATTAGGCAAATGGATTCAAAGATGAATAAATAAGGAAGAGTGAATCTCACATACCTTAGTAAAGAAGGGCATATCGAAGATGCGATTCAATACAAGCATATCGAACTATTATGGAGGTGAATGAGTTTAGTTCATGGGAAACTGATCTTCGCTTAGTAACACAGACAGAACCTAATTTTTTACATAAACCGGTAATATGTATTTCCATTACAAAAAATTGTCCACTTCAAGCCCTAAGAATGTTACAGACGTGATGGACAAGAGACTATATTAATATATTTTCATATGATTAAACTTCAGTTTAAGTGACGTTGAGATACAGAATTAGGTCGCTAGATATGGTCACATGGTCAGAACATTCCCTACTACTACACTCCACATTCTATTGCCTTGCAAGAAAACAACTTAGTGCCCCTGAAATCATATTACTTCAATCTTCATCCCATAGGTTTTTTCTCTCATCTGGTTCGCTGATATTTGACAGTGTTTACCTTCCGTCTTGTTAATTTCTAGTAGTATTTATGACATTTTTATAGTTCCAGTCTCCATTTTTCATTATAGTACATAATATCAATTATTTATTCTGGTTAATATGTTCCTATTTTTGTAGCTTCAGCTTTTGGGCGTTCTTATTTTTGTTCTCATAAACTGTACCGTTACTTTCGTATTCTATTTGTTTCTTTCTGACTCGTCATCTTATTTTTTTTTAATATTGCTTCTTTTTACCTTTTTACAAAGAGCAAAAAAAAGTTTCATAGAAAACGCTAAGAATAGATATGGAAAATAGTGGTGTTAACTTCATGGAAAATTATTTTTTTCTGTCAGTCATGTCCTTTAAGACAAATTTCTGAATCTCGTTGAACCAAAACGTCATTCTAAGTATAAAAATCTATTGATTCGCGCTTGAAAAAGTAATCCGAAAGCAAAATTATTCCTTCAGAGCAAAAAACATATTCTTTTTCGATAATCAAACTCTAACTGAGTTTTGAGGTGAAGTACTGGATTGGCATCACTCTTGAACCTCTTATTCTGATTCAAGATCATGAAGATAAACTCAAGTCTCATTTAAAGTACTGAAAATACCAATTCAAAAAGACTATGGAATTTTGTTGTGACACTCATTATTCACAGATGTTTTTGTGAACCAAAATATTTGCTCGATTTTCATTATTTGGAAAAGCTATCCAATCTCACAAGGAAAACCACTACAGAAAAATTTTTTAAATATATGTTGATTTAAATCCATCAATATACGATGGACGCTCCTATTAGAACCATAATCCAAACAATTTTCTCATTTTCTTATTACACATTTCTATAAAATGGAAATTTTCGGCTCACACAGGAATTATAAAAATATAGTGTCGCAAGCGATTTTTCTTTCTAGTCGAATTTAACAAAAACTGCTTGCACTTTATATAACTCGTAACGTCATATTCTTACTAAGAACGTTTTGTTGTTGTTTACATTTTCTGCAATAAATAACCGTAAATAATCTACAGAATTATTTGAAATGAAAAATTCTTGAACTCATCCCTGGCCGTCGAAACGTTTCAGACACATTTTTTGTTTTCAGAGGATGAATGAAAGCAATCTGTTCTTCTTACATCCGACGAACCTGCATCATTAGACCCCTTTTTAGGTCTCAGAAGAATATGTCAGTTATATACGGGCTGTTACGAAATACTACGATAAAAAACAGCTCAAAATATTTCTGGTTTTAGAGATGTAAAGCGTATATATCAAACCAAATGAGGAATTTATTATATAGTGAAACTTTTTTTAATCCCTACAAGTGTTTCAAAGTTTTATTTCTAATCAACAGTAGGATTGTTTAATGCAATATTTGGAACTGTGAAGGATTCTTATCAACAATTATGTAGAGTATATACTGTTAAAGTCAAAATGGAAGAAGTTGAGGTTATAAATTTGGTAATCAAAATTGTTAATTAAATCTTATGAAAAGAAATCTACCATCGTCATTTTAGATAATTATTGAATGAAATGGAAACTCAGTATTTCGACCTCCTTCTCCATAATAAAGTGCGATGGATTTCCAAAAGTGAAGTATTGAAACATTTTGCTTTGTGCTTGAATGAAATGGATATATTCCTGAATGAAAGGCATTGATAATCCAGAGTTGAAGAGCGACGAATGGTAGCAAAAATTTCACTTTATGATGGGTATTACAGCAAAATTAAACGGCCAAATATAACATTAAAAGGGAAGGGAATCTCAGCCTATGTTTTGGCAGAAGAGTTGGTTTGATTCGAAGATATTTAGAACGGTGAATAAAACCAGTTCAACGAATTATTTCAGCACACGTATGAAAAAAATTGAAGATAAACTTGCTGATTGAACAATTCAAAACCACTCTAGCATTCATAAATCCTCTCGACATAGATAGTAACGAAAAATCAAGTTTGAAGAGCTGGAGATCCAGAAATGTAGGTACGTAACACGATAAAAGTGGACAGCTCTGAAAAAAAAGTCGCGAGTTGAGGCTCGGATCGACATATTCGTGTGAGCAAGCGTTCTCTTACATGAATATAATTTTGAACTATTATGTTTGAAACATGTTATGTGCCAAATTTATCAAAACTATCCAAAATCATGCGAAGCCAACGCTTCCATTGAATTTGTCTCTTTTTGAAGTATAAGTATTTGTTTTTATTTTTTTTTCACTCAAATGATAGGTAATTATGTGAATAATCCATATAAATATGTTTGTATATTATCTAAAAATATTACAAATGTATCAAGAAATAGATATTTGTTTCTTATGAATAAACGTTTATTATTTTCCTACCAAGAAACTCAATTTATGCGGATACAGTCTACTATCGGTAATATAAAATTTTGGCGCTTCTTAAAAACTTTGAAATTTTATGAATTGTAATTTCTGCCTCCCCTGGCTCAAAAGGTTGCCGACCCCTGTACTAGAATCATGGGGATGCAGCCTCAGCAAATATTATTTCATTAATTGTTAATTCCGACTTTCTTTTCTTCAAATTGAAAGTTAGGAGATGGTAGCGACCCCTAGCATGGAGTCTAGTTCACAGAACTGATCAAAATGACAGAGTAGCTCGAAGAAAAGTAAAGAAAAAAATCTCTACCATATTTAAAGGACTTCCCTGATGTGTATAGTAGTAAACTTTTTATTTGCTTTTTATACGTCGATACAGAAACAATTTTTCTATTTACAATCTAGTAGATTTATAATTAGAATGATCTATAAATATATTATCGTTGTGGATAGTAGCACCCTTATGAACAAACAATCACTATATCTCTAATAGTTTTTCAAAGTAGCTATTGGAAGTTCAAGAGATATTCAACAAAACTCTCAATGTTTCCATGTTGAGAACTTAAATCATATTAAATTTAGTTGGAATTGAAGTTAAAGTCTTATTTCTCGTTTCTTACTCTACATAATCCTCAGCCAATAATGCAATTTCCGGTTGATACAAGTGGATGGATGTGCTTCGACAGTATAGCGACGGCGTTTAATAAAAAAAGATGCGGGACTGACAGTTATTGCTCCATTCACTGTCAACTCCACGTGTACAAAGAATAAAGCATTTTTATCGCTCCGTCATCTATTGACTCCATCATTTTCCTTTAAATTCTCGAACAAGTTCGTTGGATGACAATAATATAATTTGTCGAAGGAAAAAATCGTGATTGATAGATATATGGATAAATAATTTTTATTGGTCAGAAGAAAACAAACAATAATATCGCAGTGAAGAGACAAAATGAGAAAATATATTTGTTTACAATACAATAGTTTTTTATGAGTTTAACAGATTTGGATTGAATCTGAACATTTCAGTAAAACAATAGTTGGAACATTGGAAAAACCGAAAGCTAAAATGGAGTATTTACCCTGTGTATAATACACAATATTTGTGTCGAAAAGTATGATGATTCGATATTGAAAAATTATATTATTACAATATTCGAGTCAGAAAATAATGAATGTGGAATTTTAATTTTGAAATTAATAGGCTGTGCTGTATTGATAGCGACAGTTAGATATGCGTTTCTGAATTTAATTCTGTGATTTGATTTGAAAATGTCTAAGTTTCCTTCAGCTTTACCGGAACTAATAAAATTAGCCAAAGTAACGCTTCAAAAATTATTGCCAGCTAAATCGAGGAAAATTTACGAAACCGCATATTCAAAATTATGAGATGGAAAATATGAAAAACGTGTAGTTTTTTCTCAGAGACGATGTTATTAGCTATTTTTGGAAACTGGCACAATGAAAGCCATCAACAATTACATTTTTGAGACAAAATGAAGAAGATTACAATCTCAAGTAAGCTACTAACACATAAATTATTGATTTCTTGAATAATGCTCCCGATGAAGTTTATTTAATGGTCAGGGTTGTTGTTGTATTTGGGAATGCAGGGGTTTGTTGAATTTTCGAAATCACAAAATAATATTATTATATTACATTCGGGAACGTTATGGATGTAGGTGAAAACCAGTTACATAAGCTTCACGAAAAGTAGCTAATTTTCTCCAAATTGAAACTGCTAGTTCATTCATTTCGACGATGCTGCGATATTTTCAGTTCAATCTAAGGGAAGTCATCAACGGTTGATGAAAGGTATGATGGCGAGTCGGTAGCATACAGGATTGAAGTAGCTGATAGAGTGTTTAAAACGTGTGATAGTGTCGAATTATCACCGGATTTGCAACCAAGTACATCAACGAGAGTAGTAATAGGGTAAAATATACAATTATTTGATACTTGAGGGTATGTGATTATCTAATAATTGGTAAAAAGAGTTATGAAATGGTGAAACTTCTTGACATATGATTTTCACCATCTTGAAAACACTTAACAATAAAGCGCCCACTATCTTCCAAATTGTCTAAGCTTTGCATAAAACGCTTTCGGATATTATAGCTAAATAATTGACTCCATAACGTGGAAGAATTCATATTGTTGCCTTTTTCGAAAAAATTAAACTAGAAGAATACCATCTTTTACAGTTTTAACTTTGTTGAGATCCCCCCATTCAATGAAAAGTTGATACCTCTACCTATAATTCCCTGGTAACAAATCAGAGCTAGTTCTGATGTTTATAGAAATATCTTCCTACTAAATAAATATAATGAAAATCATTGTTAATCATACGTCCAGAAGTAGATTTTTCCGTGCTTACATGTATTCCTGTGTAAGACGAAGCCTGTATTTGTTATGCGCGCACGGAAAAATCCTAAAATCCTGGCTCCCAATGAAATATATTAATTTATGAACAGAATAACAAAACAAAATCATGTTTTTTTGTGAGCGGTTCATAGGAATGTACCATACAAAACGTTTATCTTAGAACTTTTCTCCGACCCAAAGTACACATTATAAACAAGATTATTTTACAATTTTTAATGTTTTCTTGTCCCTTGAAAGTCACTTTTTAGTCACTTTTTAATGTTTTTAATTGAGGTTAAATGTATCCGAACTAATCTATCTGTCATATATATATATATATATATATATATATATATATATATATATATATTTGACATATGTAATCAGATATATGGCGAAAACTCAAAATATAATCGTAGTGCGTATATTGTCAACGTCTAAATAGTTATTTTTCTAAGAAGTGCGGAAAGCGATAGTTTCCCGCACGAGACTGCAGTTCGGGCAAGCGGTCAAGTGCGGTAAGACACTTAACGCATAAGTTAGGAACATTATTTTTTCTACGACCGTATGTACAAAAAAGTATTTTTCAAAAATTATTTTATGTTAGCAAACATAATAATATACAGAACTTTAAATAAAAACTACTAATTATTATAAATATTAACATTGAAAACACAATTTGTTTTGCATTCTGTAAGTAAGAATTGCCGGCCCAGTGGAGTTATTTGGTTTCAGCTGGAAGGTAGATGACGTCGATGAGGATGGTATCGGTTGCAAGTCGCATAAAGATGACGGTGACGGCAACGGTTTTAAATCATTTGTAGTACAGAGAATTTTATTTGATATTTTTTTTCTGATTCTCGGAGTCCTCCAAATAGTCCTCAGCGACAGTAGTAGACTTCCAGCTACCGAGGCGCTTTAGGTTGGTTATTTCTTCACCGGAGCTAGGAACGTTGCCGAAGAACGTCTGAATCTGTGTCCTGTATAACGTTCCGGATTAGGTAGGCGTAAATATGCAGCAATCTCTGTTGGTATCTTACCAAAAGTGTTTACGCCAATGCATTGAACTGAGCATTTTCCATTCTTATACCTAATGAATAAAAAATCGGCGGTGTGGAGTGGTAGGTGGTCGTAAATTTGCGTACTTTCTGTACAGCGTCAAATAGGTTCCATCATTTATTTCTTCAGATAAAACAAATGATCTTGACGAATGATTTTTGGAATCAGAAATTTTCACAACAAATAGGTTGCCTTTATCTTGGATGTCGTCGACAGTGATATTTACAAGCTCGGATTTGCGGAGAGCGCCAGCTAGTGCAAAAGTGGTACTCACTTTAATCATCAGGTATACCTCTAGCTAGCATAACCCTGGATATATCTTCTTTGGTAAAAACTTGCGCTTTCAGTGCTCAAAAACCAATATTTTTTTGCTTAAGAAACTTTTTATTATCGAATACCGGGACCATAATGTATTAGATTTCAAAACCTTACTTAGTGCTGAAAAATACGCCAGAAATATCTCTTTTTTTTAGCCCCTTTCTCCTTACACCATGTAACAAAATGGTCGTATTGCTTCTCATACCTTAGTCTGGATTTGGCAGGTAACAGCTCGGAATTAGCTTCATTTGTAGCCTTCAAAATGGCTTTCGGAAGTTCTTCGTCGGATGAATCCATTTAATATTATTGTATAGGATTCGGTGTAATGTGGTTTAATTCAGAAGAAGATCTTCTTCCAAGATGTTTTGAACAACTTTGACGTTTTAGTAACAATTACACGCCTGGGTTGTCATAGCAACTGATATCAAACCCGGGTGGTTTGATAGTTGTTTTAAGACATACCTTTAAAAAATGTACATGGTTATATAAATAATATTTTTATTATTTTATATTTTAAAAAAATTAAAAATGCTACAAAAAGCTAGAAAAGGTTCAAATTTTATTTGATGGACTATTTCGTAAATATTTATTTACCTATAGTAACAATAGTTATAACCTCCGAAGTAAAAAACTATCTAATGAGGTCAAAATTTGCATAATTTTACACTTTCAAAACTAAAATGCGTGTCGGAAAGTTGGTTAAAACGCACGATCGTAGTTAAAAGTTATTTCACACTGTAGGTACGATCCCTTATTCATTTTAGGAGTTCAAGAAAATCACTAGAAGCTTTTTCATTTGTCGTATGAAATTATAGCTCATTCAAAGTCTGTTTTAATTCACTCTTCCTCTTCCATTTTAATGGCCGTGGCAGGGCAATAGATCAGCCTTTGCATTTAACTTTGTCTAGATAGTAGGGTTTTCTTTGCTCTCTTTATAAACGACACTCTCGCGAAAGGACAGAAATCAACATAATGGAAACGTAGCAATTGTGGTCTGATGAATGGTAATAGGAGGCTGTGATGGATAGGAAGATAACTAACACACTACGAAATTCCGCACCGAACTTCGTAGAGATATTCGACCGTTTTCAGTTACTAAGAAAACGAGAATCTGAGATGGAGAGAGAGAGAGAGGAAGTTCCATTTGCATAGACGTCTCTCTACGTTTCACAATTGTAGAGTTTAATACAATAATGTGGATTTATGCGCACTTTGGTCAGATTTACTAGAATTATTTCGGATCATTGGGATATAAAGTGAATTTCAGAAGTTCCAGATTATCCGCTATTATCATTTCTTCAGTAAAGTATGACTTCCAAAATCGTTATATAGCTTCCACTCAACTCGTTTGATAATTTATGATACGACATTCTTGAATATATGGATTGAGGTAATCATTATTCTTATCACGATTATCACTACACATTCAGTTTTCTATACAGCGTATAGTAGAAATTAATAATGATTAGTCCATTCTCAATACAATATAACTTCGTTAGAGAAGAATTAAATCTTTTGGTATAAGTAATTGTAGTTTTTGAATAAGTTGAGAAACTCAAGAATTTGATGTCGAATTCAATTCACAATTTATATTGTGGTGTTAGTATTTCTTTTCAGTTAAAATAAATTCTGAAAATTTCATTTTAAAAAACGAAAATATAATTGGCGAAGTCAGTAGGATAGAGACCGTTCAATAAAATATTCTGATTAAACGGCTTCGAAGTTCAATATTCAGATTATTATACATATCTTGCAGAGAGGACAAAACTTGGGTTTTTTGCAATTTATTAATGTTCTTCTATTTTTTTAACACCCCATGGCAAAATATATTTATATCATCAGTACAGCAATTTGAAGAGAATCCCTTAAAAATATTGAGGGGGAATAGTTTTCGGTACCATGCGCCGATTCCTTTTGGACTATTCGCATATATTGAAAATGATATGTAAAGAAAAGTTTACAATTGAATCTAAACTAAATAGAATCGTCATTAAGTAAAAATTTGTATGAGAGAAAATGTTATAAGATAAAATTTATTTAACCAGAAATATATAGTAGAAATTCATAATAACTGAAAGAACTCTTCAAGAAAGCAATTCTCGCTTCACTTATATACAAAAAGCTATTAATGGTTCAAAAACGAAAAAATGTACGAAATTATCATACAAAAATAACAAAAAACGAAGAAAATCTATAACATAGACCAAAGAAATCCCATGTAATATTAGAGTTAAATTTCAGTGGAGTAAATTGTTGTAAAAACCAGTTAGAGAAACGATTAAAGAGAAGAAATAATGAAATTGTTATATATAGAAAAACTTAATGGCTTGAAAATCATTTGTTGAAACAATAACGTTGGGACAATCAACTGTTGCATGCGATGAGGTAAGATGAATTGGAATAGTTGGTCAAAGATTTATGTTAAATTTAAAAAGTATGTTTTTAATCTCATGTAGTTACACTGTTCATATAACTCAAGATATTGGTTGGACCGTCATGTTCCTCTATAATGACGTACAGTACACTGAGGTATTATTTTTATTTCATGGATATTATGATAATCCCACCTATCTTTCACTGTACTTTGTCATTTGTGATACTGGAATCGTCTTTTCGTAAAAGCTCTATTTTATATCTTTCATAGCCTCTTAAATCTCGAGAAAGTAAAAGCAAAACGGTAGTGACTTTATAGATCTCTCGACAGCAATTTTAGGATAAAAAAGGTAAGAAAGAAACAAGACAAGATAATCCAAAACGATCTTGAATGAAACATTGTAAATGTCAACAAAGGATTGAGGTATAAAAAGACATTTTAAAAAATGTTTTATTACCGACTTCATACAAAAACTTGCGTGGATTAGTATATTCAATAAGACAGTCGCATTCCCTTGAATTTCATGTTTTCTTTCAAAAATACTTACTACTAGATCCTTCTCTTTCGCTTCCTTTTTTGATTTTCTTCTATTGCCTTCCACATTTCAATGGTCTTCTTGTTTTGCTTTCGAAACTTTCTATTCTCGTCATTTTCCCATTCTTAAACGTAAATGTACTCAATGCAGAATTCAGAGAATTACATTATTTTGTAATTTTTTTTTTCCATTTTTTCATTTAATCTCCATTGTGTTTCATGAAATTAACTATTAGTAAAAATATTAATCTTTGTCACCTTTTCCCTTGTCTGGTGAATTTGCTAGAAAGGGGTGCCGAAAATGATAGATGGGGTTTATGGAAAACACGTGAATATGAGTGATTCAGCGCATTAAAAAATGATCAAGTTGTAGTGGGAGATTTTCACCGTTACAGCGACCCTTTCAACTGAAGTGAAGTGTAAAAAATATTGAGTGATAATCGTCATTTGAATTCATGGAAGATAGAGATGAAGTCGTCGATAATGAGGCGGTGGAAATAGAAGTAATATGTAAAAATTATGTTTATCCTAAAATAACGAACTCATCGGAATACCAGATTAGTGAGAAGAATGATGAGAATTCTTGAACTCTTCATTGAAATAACGCACTATTTCCCAATTTAATTAAAAATCACCGTATTTCATCGCAAAATAAATTACCACTTTGAATTACCTAATCCATAGAATGTATCAAAAAAATTTAGATTAAAGCCATGCAAAAAGTATCAAATAATTCCGATAGCAAAATATACCAATTTTCAACACCCCTTCGATGAATCAAAGTAGTAAATCTCACTAGTTTTCACATTCTTGATAACTCTGGTGTGGCCAAAGACGTGCTTCTAGAAGTCTTCATTGTTACCACCTCGCCTAATGATGTAGACCATGAAGCTGGTCCTGATTTTATAAGTTAATAGAAGATAACATTTGGTGAATGCACTGATTATTTGTTGTTTGGAAGGTCTGTTCAATTTTTTGACCCATTTTCAAGTTTATGTTTTTGTGACATGTTTTTAAAAAGGCAATGTATGTTTACGGCAAATTAAATATTTCCAGAAAATCGAAAAGCCTTGAATATGATGATAATGTATATTAAATGAGTCTCTAGAACCTAGATGGAGTCAGTAAACAATTTGCTGTTATAGGACATTTAAGTGAATAATTTAGTGATTAGTGTTAATTGATAGTGATAAGTATTTATTCCAATTTATACCCACTTAACACAAAATGTTCAGAATGAATATTGTTAATAGTTGCAGAATGAGCCTGCGCATGTCTATTTTTTCAATAATTTTTTTCTTTAGTTAACAATATTTCAAATTTATCTTCATACTGTTGTCACTATCAACGGTATCATGACACGAGATCCATTTTAATTTTAAAATTGATGTATCTTTTCCATTAAACGATATCTTGAGTTTGTTCTTTCTTTCGCGTTATCATTTTTTTCTTCAAATTGACCCAATGATTCGTCTTACTCTAATTGAAAATTTCAAAAGTTATTTCAACTTTTACAACAAATTATAGCTATATGTAATCCTTATTTAACCTATAATAGTCATATATATACGTTTCGAGAGAAACAACTAATTCTTTAGTGGTAACATGTGTTACATAACATTTCTAGTTGGCATTCGAACAGTGAAAATGGTCGCTGTTTGCGAGAATTATTTCTCATTTCTTTTTACTGAATTGTGAACGCCAAATGTTCGGAATTGTCATTTAACACCCACGTACATACAATTTTATGGCTTAAAATACCAGACATTGTAAAAACCTTTTTTGTTTCAAACATTTTATTCTAGATAACTGTCAAACAGTTAATTTATAATTTCAATTTGATAATGAATCTTTTTCTGTATAAGACTGGATTCAATTCTTAAGCGATTTTTGGTAATTTTCTGTATTAGGTTGGTGCCACTTGCACAAAGTAAATGTAGTCATGAAATATGGACAAAACTCACAAACCCATAGTGAAAAAATTTATTGGAAAGATCTGATTTTGAAATAAATTGATGATTTGATATATTGAAATTATTATGTGTGTCCTTCTCTGAAGAGGTGATGTAATTCTCTTGGATAGTTTTTGATATAGGAAAAAGCTTTGTAGGGTCCTTCTTCTCAATTTGTATCATTCTTTGTAATAATTCAGAAGACCGTTGCAATGAGGCCAACTAAACAAAACGAAGAATCATTGGAGTGATGTTTTCTTGATAATTCAAAACAATATCCCGTAGAATTCTTTATGGTAGTAAAGGCCACGTTGCGCGATTCTGGTGGTGTAGATTGAAGTTCTTCATCTGGCATTCCACTTACAGTTTTTTCCTGATTCAGGATGCAGGATGCAGAGGTGGCTTGGTACCTAATGCATTGCTATTGTAGCCTATATATATAGTAAAAGGACAAAATATAAAACGAATATACTATTTTACAGTCTACACCTTCAGTACTTATCCAACAACGATTAAACAACAGAATATTATGACAATTCCAATCAGGTAAAAGGTTATGGAATTAGCTTCAGATAGGTATCTTAACCCCACGTAACTAACATTTCTCAAGCACTCCATTATACTAAATCGTAAAAGCGTAATCCAACTTTATTTAAATGTCTGTGAAAACAGAATTTTCTAATGAAATTTTCATTCATATTTAATCAACTTATCGACGTGAAACTCAGCAGACTTTCTCGCTTATGATGACAATGAATGATTCTTTGAAAGAATTTGCGCAATATACAATTGAAGTTCGGGTGAAGGCAACAGCGCTCTCACCATAGTTTGCAATTTCTCTTAATACGTTTAGCGCCACAGCGTTCTGAAAGGATCATTGGTTAACCTAGCTGTAAAGCCTCTGCATATTGTGGCCAACGAACAGTTCATTTTTGGGATTATTCTACTTCAGAAGCAACGCTTGGTCTCTAAAAGTGTATAATATATAAAGGTCTGAATAATGTTAGATTTTATCGCGAGCAAATACTTGCACGCCAAAAATTTGAAAAATATAATTCGATATTGATTTTTATTTCAAGGGTGAGGCTTAGGTTTTCTTGGGCGTAAGCGTGAGAGATTCTGCACTCACAGTTAGTGTACCTGTACATAGTGAAAAACAAAGTTTGATAAATGATTCTATGAAAGAATTTGTGCAATATACAATAAAGGAACCGTTCGGGCGAAGGCAACGGTGGTCTCACCATAGTTTGCAATTTCTCTTAATACGTTTAGCGCCACAGCGTTCTGAAAGGATCATTGGTTAACCTAGCTGTAAAGCCTCTGCATATTGTGGCCAACGAACAGTTCATTTTTGGGATTATTCTACTTCAGAAGCAACGCTTGGTCTCTAAAAGTATATGATATATAAAGGTCTGAATAATGGTTTCAATATTATAGTTCATCGTGAGCAAATATCTTCCACACCAACGATTTGAAAACAAAAATTTAAAAAATATAGTTCGACATTGATTTTTATTTTAAGGGTGAGGCTTAGGCTTTCTTTTGGGCGCAACCGTGAGAAATTTTGCACTTGCGATTAGTGTACCTGTACATAGTGAAAAACAAAGTTTGATAAATTATTCTATGGAACAATTTGTGCAATATACAAAGGAACCGTTTGGACGAAGGCAACGGCGCTCTCACCATGGTTTGAAGTTTCTTTTTCTGCCCCCATAATGTATAATATACATATAAAGGTATGAATAATGACTTCAATGTTAGATATTATTCGACATTGATTTTTATTCTAAAGGTGAGGATAACGTTTTTATCGCAAGAGATTTTGCACTCACAACAAGTGATCTCGTGAACAGTGGAAAGTTTAATTCGATGTGTTATGGCTGAATAAATATAAATAATTTGAACTTAGCTTTCCTCCTTACACTTCACTTAAATTCTAATATTTATTCTAGCAGGATGATCTTTAATAATACTAACAAAATATCCACGCTTACTTGAGGGTTATTTCAGTACTCAGAGAAGGTGTATTGAATTTCTAGAAACTCCCAAATTGAAGTCTAATGTTATGATAACATACGCCAAAGTTAAGATTAAACAAATCGCTCTCTCGAGTATCATAAAATTGGATTTAATCTGAAAATGTTACGTAATAATTTATAATGTGAAAGGTCACGACGATATAACGGCATTTTTGAAGTCATGTTCAAAGCTTATATAATTCCCACGTTAAAGTGTTATGTCAAATATATGTCTAAAGTTTTTTGTCGAACTGGAAGATTCTTTGTTATTAAATTGATGCAAGAACCATCAATTTCAATGATTGTTGAAAGCTCGAAGAAAATCTTGTTCTATCAAAGTGAAGTTTTCAATAGGAGAATAGGTAACAAAATGTTGTACAACAAAATATGAAAAAGCCCCGGCGACAAAATCCACACAACACGATAGATAAAACACACATTTATAACAATTCCTGAGGGAAAAGAGAAATAATACGTGTGAAGGGCAGAGGAGACGCAGAAAAGAAATAACTAAGATTAATTGCAGGAAAAGTAGTCAAAATTATTTGGAATAGATTATGAAGATGGCGCTAAAATATTCATGTTAACCGCAGCCGAACAGCAATCCAAACAGAGGTGAAGGAATGAAATAATATGAAGAGACTTAGGTATATGCAAAAGTGAAAACTGGGATATCATGATTAGCATACAAATTCAGTACGAAAAAACGATGCCTTGAATAACATCATTAACTAGAAATGGAGATTCCATATTATGATTTGACTGAAATAATTTTGCCCCTACGTGTAAGTTTTAGGGAAAATATGTGAACATGAATTTTATACTGCACAAGTCAAATTGATAGGGACTAATATGAAAAACGAATTCAATCTAAAACTCATCATTTACTATTAGAAAATTTCCTTATAAGTGAAAATTATGGCTTCCTTAATACATTTTGGTATTGACTTCACTAGCATGTTCTTCGAACAACCACACTTGTTCGGCAACTTTACAGTTTCTCTTTTGAATTGTAATCCATCTTAAGAATGACATTAGTTTTCATCGTTTTCCTGTTTTCCTGGAATTCCTAGATTTCTAGGAGTCTAGATTAATTTCGAATTATGTCAAGGGAACAAATCCTGTTGAATTATAACATCGAATTTTTCCATAAAAAGAACAATCATACAGTGTCAAAGTATTTGACAAAATTTATCATGTCTTCTATAGAAACCTTTCTGCGGTATTTGTTGTAGAAAATATCTGTTTAGAAGGGCGTTTAATAGTCTGTTGGTATAATACCATCGCGAAAATTTCCTTTCACTTCGTCTAGAAACACTTGATTGATGTCCCTGTACACGTTTTCTGGCAATCTTCAGAGCTATGAGAAGTACCCCACAAACATCCCCAGTAAAGAGAAAACAACTTTTAAAGGCAAAATAAATATGTACTTACGAATATCCTGCAGGAAATAGATATTGTAGAAGAAAAAGCAAAGAGTTAATCTTTACAAAAGCAAAAAATAGAAAAAGAGCAAGTATGTTTGGAAGGAACTTAATATCCAGAAGTCTCCGAACTGAGAGCTGTATATAAGTTGAATATTGAATCAAGTAGATACAACAACAGGTTTACAGGCAGCTTCAAAAACAATAGTTACAAAATGCGATGTACCTAATCTCCTGGATTCGTTATACCAATGTAAGCCTATGCTGAATATCTGGTCATGATAAAGTGAGGAATCCAAAGTAGACGTACAAACGTAGGATGGTGTGACACGATGTCTTGGACAGTTATAGTGCTAATACTAATCAACATATGACAAGAAGCAAACAAAAAAAGATTATAAGATTCACGCACCACCCAATACAGAAGACCATTTTACTAATTACTGGACATGCACAAGGCTGCAGAAATTCGGAGTCTCAAAGAATAACTATTGTGTCACGAAGAAGAAGAGATGATAGAGTAGCCGATTTGACAATGCTCTACCTTAGCATAATTGAAAATATAGGAAAAAACCTTATTATGGACTCGAAATGATTGGGTAGTTATCTAAGTTTACAAATTGAGTCTGACACCACCCGACTGGCCCGGAATGTGGCAAAAGTAAACACCAAAATGTACTAACTCTGATTTATTCCGACCTTTCGAATATTTATATATTCATCGTCTGGGAAATGATCAGATTTACGGCGGTTTTAAATTGTATTGTTTCTTTAAAAAAACAATAAATTTATGGATTTCAAAAATCAATATTCAAATTGACGCTTGATAGAAATATTGAGGTCTCAATTGAATGTAAAAGGCTTCATATGAAGCGCTAAAAGTATGTATTTGTACATCAAATATTCACTTTCTCGGAAACTAAAGTGCTTATTTGAATTATTTATTGTTGAGCAATTCAGAATAGAATATAAGAAATTAAAAATGAATGTGAATTAATTATTATGAGGTAGATTTAGTGAGTTTCGTGAAAAATAATACTTAGTAGTGTATTGAATGTGATAAAAACTGTTATGTTATGAAATTCGTATTCCATTTATTCAGGAGGAAAGGCGTTCAAAGGAACGCGACAGAATTTCAAGAAATAAGGAAAATCCAGGAGTCATAATTTTTCAGTGATTGCCACACTCCCTCTGTCTCTCTCTTCCTTCACTTGAATTAATCTTAACAAACGGTCTTCAGTAATTAGGCGAAACACTCAGGAATAATTAATTCTTTTTTATCATCTGGACAAGTTAATTCTTCGTCAGGATCTGAATTCTAATTGCAAGGACAACGAAGAGAAATCGTCATCTTGGGTCTCACTTCGCATCGCACTGATATCAAAGGATAATTATGTAAAAATTTATTCAAAGCATAATTTTCCTTCCTTGTTTTCCTTAGGGTATGCTACAATTGATTTAGTACGTAGACTGTAAATTTTCATCTTAATTTGAGGTATAGAGAAAAAATTAATTACTATTTCTGAATATTATTCGAATTTTAAAATATATAGTGAATAAATAAACAGTTATCTTGATAGATCTTATTGACTGACAATACCGTGTATTGATATATGGTTTTTTGGTTGGAAAATTAGGGTAGAAAAATTAAAATCAGAACGCAGCTTGCAACTCCAGCGTAGACCTGTTTCATATTAGGCCTAGGTTAATACTGAACGTAATCTTTCAGATGCAGGCGCTTTACTCTTTTCTCTCGGGGCATGAAAAATGTTTGGTTCGGTCAACGAGCCCTAGCGTGGGTACGCTACCTAATAGATGTCCTACCAATAAATAATAAAGATTTCGAATTGGGATAGCTTTAACAAATGGATCCACTCCTTCCGTCGTGAAAGGACGTCGAAGAATTTTCTTCAATCATCCATAAGTTCTGATTTAGATTGTATAAAACAAATAAATACAGAATTCGACCTAAATTTACTTTCGAATTGTCCACCCGTTTAATTAGTGATCGCAGTCATTGGAAATTTACATTTTATCACTTTCCCAAGTTTAGAACAACGCACACAACTTTAAATTGATCGATAGCTTCACAATGTGTATTGTTATTTATTGATGATACTCAACTGAGTTTTATTTCTAGATTCATGCTCAAAAGTTTTGGTTTTCCTTCGTATTCTAGAGGAAGTTTTTAAAGGTATCTATTGATTTTTTGTACGATAGCCGCTTTATTCAATACGCAATCAAGTTTTTCGCCCCTTGTGTGAGTTTGGCGAACTGAATTAGCATTCTGCATACTCATTCAATGTGTTCTTGATTAAAATGAGAAAAAACGCAAAATCTAAATTTTCGTATGAATCAGAAATATTCAAAACAATCTATTTTAAGGCTAGCATTGTTATATCTATTATTATAACTATTACTAGAAGGTGTATTCCGAAATGGTTGCTATTTGATCTGTAGTTGTCTTCTCAATATACAAAATGGTATCAAAATATTTCTTTTTTTTTACCCTCCATTTACGGTAAATTAAGTAAGTTAGTGGTTAGGAATAGACATTCAGCTGCTAAAAGTTTACGAATAAAGTCCTGATAAATTGACGTTCTGAACGTTTGGAGGCGAACTTGGTGTGAGCAGTGAACAATACTTCAGAGGTGGACGAATCTAGGCCTTGTTAAGGATTAGAAAATGTTGCTGAGTATATAGATTTTTGGTCTTAAAGAGTGCTCCATGGATTTGTGAAGCTGCCCAATCTAAACACCCACCAAATGAATTTGCAATGATGGTTCATTAAAGTCAATTATATTGCTTTCGACCCACTCCAGAATGTTTTAAAACTCGATATTGATTATGGTGATCTGTACCTGCCTACAGATTTAGTTGTTAGCCTAGTTTATTGAAGTGGCTGATTTGAACGACGACGTAGGAGACAGGTGACAAGATGCATACATGGGGAATAACAGCGTCAATCCCAAACCTCTCTGAGGAATATCCATTGATAGCGAACTTGGATGGATAGGTCTTTGAGAAAGCAAATAACATTGTCGGTGAGTAAGGACGACAAACCGTACGATTTAGAAGGTTGACATGCCAAACCCTGTCATGGCATTTAATATATCAAGTACTCAATTCCCCATATTCCTCTATAACTTCAGTCCATGCGTTGGTGACTTAGGGAATGAAATCATAGCTGGAACTGAAGCAATCGGACGGTAGTTGTTGGGAACCAAATATTTTCCTTTTATTGTTATGGGTTGAGCCCGAGTAAGCTTCCAATTTACAGGGAAGAGACATATTTTATATGATACTATAGTAGGAAACTGATTGCCTTAATACATCAGAGTATGGGACTTTTCGGAAAGTATAACTATAAGGGTTCAGGTAGATCATGTATCAGTGCGAGTCCTCTCTCAGAACGAGATCACAGTTTCCGAACGTCACGTTCAATTTTCGGTAAAAATTTTAACTTTAATAGATGATATTTTTTTCATACCTCGTATACGCCCTTCGCAGTATCTAGTAACAAGGAGACTATGCAACCCTTCAAAATCTAATTTCCGTCGATAATTTTCTCGTTTAGGATAAATTCCCCTTATAGTTCTCTCGAGAGAAAACCATGTGTAACTTTTTCCAGAACATTGTTCGATTGATACCAAAAATGAAAGGAGGGATGCACGACAAACATGAATCATATCCATAAATCCCTCGATGACGAATATGGCGGGTTGCTACTACCATAAATATTTCTGGGGATGAAATAGTGCTTAAGCTTGATTTATATGGGGGTGGAAAGAGCGGTCGACTGACTCCCCGCTTGTGTGGCACCCCTTCGGCGACGATTTTTGAAAATTACTTTAAGGATTGCTTCTTCCAGTATTTGATAAATGTCATGTTGTGATTGGTATGTATAAGCGACGCTACGGAATGAGGTGAAAAATTTTTATTCGAATTTATTAGGGTGGTATTGATTTTTCGAATAGGGCTCAGTCAAAATGATTCAGGGATGATTTTAGACTAATACCACTGTAATAATTGTCAACAGATTTATTTATTCTGTGAACAATTTTAATTTCAAGGTGGGCAAAACCACATATTAAAAAACAGCATCCCAATCTCCATTATTAGATTAATCATTCAATTGCAATAGAATATTCATCGTTTAAAACAATATTTATAACCGCTAATTTACAAACTACCCCTCTATTTAAGCGACGCGAATTATTCAATTTTTCACGAAAATAGACTTCCTTATAGTTTATTATTCAATATCATAATTCAAATGATAATGCTGTTGAAATAACATTGCATGACTTGATAAAAAAAAGTATAAAAGTTCAAACTAATATGTCAAATACAACCCTGCTTTTCCTGTTCCGCATTCCATACTGGCACAATCTAGAACTTGAATATACCATTCATGCTGAAAAGTTTATCTGGCGAATCTCGTTAAAACATATTTCTGGCAAAAGAAAGGCATGTGTTGGTGAGGTCGAGGGGTTAGGAATACGAAGAAGGGGGTTAGTTGTTTTTAGGTATCGTATCGTTTCGCGGCACACTGCTATTGATTTTCAGGGTATATCGCGTGAATTTAATTGTTTCCACTTAGGAATTTCAACATGCATTGTACAAAATTATACAGGGTGTAAACATCCAGAAAATGAGAAAGAATTTTGATTATCAGTTTTCAACTCAACGTCGTCTGCAATCAATATTCAACAAATTTCCGATTGAATACGAGGTATATCCAAAACGTAAGCTCCATTTCTATTTCTATCCACGGCAGCGCTGCGATCGCTATTTCGAGCATGCGCGGGAGCTATTCTGACCCAAACAGATAAAATATACGACATTTTCCGATCTCTACTGCCAACGTCTTATTTGTAGTGCTTCCTTATTATATCAGTCTTAATTAAACAGGCCGCAAGAGTGGTTTCATCGCTTTATGCAAAGAAATAACTAATTAACTATTCGGAAGTCGGAGGGTCAGGAATTGATGGTATGAAGAAGAATAAAATTGCACAATTCTATAATATTTTTGAAATAGTAGTAGATAACAACAATTTAAGAGGAAGATTTCTCTTATTTTCCACATTTTCCAGGCATCACCTCTCTAGACGCATATATTTGGGTATAGTTGAAACCGTCGTTTTTGAACGGGCACCACGAACCATGAATTGAAAACAGCCGTTGGAACTTTCTTTGTAAACTTGAGACAGTTATCATTGCACAACTTGAACATCGGGTATGAAGTCTGTTTTGAGCGAGAAGGAGCATGTAATCAAGTGTCGATAATATGTATTTCCCAAGACAATAAACTAGTTATGAGTACAGTACTATTAATTTTGTGCTCTACTTCAAGAATACTTGAAGATGATGTATTTAATTTTTCAATTCACACCCGTCATCTTTCAAATAATCAAAACATAATCTTTCTGTAGATAATTCAACACGCTGTAGATAAAGTATAGTGTTCTAATCGCTAGTAATGGTTATCGCTTATTGAAATGAGGTACACTACTCGCAATATACATCAATATTCGCTTATTGATCAATATATAATTACGTAATCATCTTCATCTGACTCATGACGAGTTTACGTAACGACAAAATATTTATATTCAATGTGTATTCGCAGAAATGCCCAGTATGATTCAAAAGATCAATAATTAATTTAGTTCATTCATGTTATAGCTTCACCGAACTTTTCACGGTGATTTCACACTTAATATTGTTCTTTACAGTGCTCCAGCTGACTCGAATTGCGAATATGGTAGAAAAATTAATTCATATTTTATATGAAAATAAGTATTTCTATGATAATTTGTGACAATTTTTTTGTCTCTATTTATACAATCCAACCAACTACCCAGTTTTTAATTAATCTCCTCAACCGCACCTAATTCATTATCCTAAATAAATAAAATTCATTAAACATTACCAAACGATCCCCTCGACTAAATTTAATTCCACCAACAGCGACGCGAAATGTTTTCGAAAATTCAACGACTTTTAATTCGAAAATGTCAGTTCAATCTTCACAAAAGCAAATGAGTTTTGTCGAAAGGATGTAAATAAAATTTCTGATTTTTATATTCGCACAGTTTTAAGTAGCGATGTTTCGAATAGAAACGATATCGCAAGTAATATAAAACGGAATTTTCACAGATTGAAAATGGAATCAACAACGGAAGCAATTAGAATTCAATCAGTTTAGAGAGTCACAGGCGGTTACATCAGAAATCACGGAGGTTGAATACCTATGTTATCATGTTTCACCTTGTATTCATAACTTGGTATGCTGCTACTTCCCTTACTAAATTCCGTATTCTGATACTTCGCATTCTATTCTACTTTTTGTTTTTAGCTACAAATTCATCCTGAATTGTCTCCGACCGGAAATCCGATTTAGGAACTTTTTCAACATAGGAAAGGAATTGTTGTTAATTGACTCGTATCTCGCATATCTTGGAGTGTTCTGAGTGAGAAATTCAAGAAGAGTTAAATTATCTTGACGTCTATCGTGCATATTATACAGGTTTAATGGGACTCTCATCTCAAATTCTACGTATTCTCATGGAAAACATGACAATGAATGATACAATACATTTATTTTAATTAAAATTGACGTCAACATATTCGTGAGCTATTTCATTTGAGAATAATTATATAGATGAGAAATATTCGAAGATACTATATCTCAATTAATTACTCGTATAACCAAATTCGAAAATTACCATTTTTTAGGTAATATTGAGGAATGCGCAAAAATATTCCGTCACGTCCGGTTCTTGAAATTCTAGAAAAACAGAACACTTCCTTCACTAAGTAGAAATGATAACAAAATTTCTAAAAATGACAAATTCTGCCTTTTTTCTATAGCTTTTCTCATTTTGTTATTCTCGAACATATTTTCATTCCTAAATCCTTGATTACGTTCGTAAAAAAACTCAAATATTGATGAAAACTTTTGTTTGGTTCATTTCATATTCCTTGCTCTAGCCAGGTTGAAAATTCAAATGTTAGTACAGCAAATGAGTTTCCAATGACATGTTCACCCTAATCTGTTGAAAACTTCTGCCTTTGCCTCATAATTTCTCCTTATTTTATTTCAAAATCTTCTCGACAATACTTTTCAATGGTTCCCGAGTAGCTTTTTCATTCACAGATAAGAAACATTCGAATTGCTGATCTTCTATAACTTTACGGATCTGTGGGTTGAAAATATTCACTATAAGTAGAAAATGACGTAGTGCTTTCGGCTAAAAAAATTCAAAGAAACAGTCGGATCTCAAAACTTACTTTGAAGAAGAAGGAAAAATGCTGGGAGGAGCTGGAGGAATTTTATTATGGAAACAAAAACTTTCATGTTTTCGATAAATCCAAATTTGAAAACTTTTTATTTCCTTGGCGTGACAATATTAATAATTTCTTCATCATCATCGTCGAGTTTATTAAATATAAAGTGCGAACTTTCAATTATTTCACCAGAATCCTTGATAATATTGTAAAAATGTGCACCATAAGGAAAAGTTGGGTTTGGATTCTCCGTTTCATATTAAACTGATACTCAAACTATTCCCTGTCCGCCGGTAACGTTTAAACCGAAGTTTGTCGGTAAACGCCATCTATAAAACGTAACTTCACATGTAAAATTGGGCCGAGGGACTCGCATGTGATGTTAATTTTATCCGGAGTGTACTCGTTTTCCAAGGGCCAAGGCACTCTGTCCCTTCTACGCACAGAGAAAGTATTTATAAACCTATGACTTTGAGGTCGCTGTACATTGATTCATATCTGTTTTATCAATTTCCTGCTTGTCTTTTTTACAAATACTTTTGCTTTTACATTGACTTTCTTAGAATCCATGAATAATCAGCAACCTGTTCTATTAAAGTTTTGATTGATTGCTTCAAAAAGTTTTGGGATTTTAGTACAATAATATTATCCCTCTTTCGAAAAATTTCCAGTACAGCTTACTCTTGTTTCTGAACAAGGTAACTTTCTTATATAATATTAACAAATTTCAATGCTGTGAGCTTGACTAATCACAAGTAGATTGGATATATATATCGTCCTAATAACTACAAGTAGTTCAGATTCATATCTGATATATTTGGACCGAAATCACATACACATATATGTTATAAAAAATCTTTCAAATGTACCATTTGGCTGGATTATCTTCATAATATCGGTGACTCAAATGGAAGGTATGAGTTGTCTCCAGCTGACCATTTTATAGAAACATTCCTACATCTTTCACAACTCTCACTTTTTATCTTGGTTCATAATAAGAAATCCAAAATAATGAAGTCACACCGTTTCCAAAGTGTCTTCGATGGCTTTTCTCTTCTTTAAAAATGTAAACCGATCATAAATATAACAATAACGACCAGATTTTCTTTTGCTATTGTTACTTGTCATTTTCATCAATAATTCAAGTTATTGAACGTTGAGTGAGAATTGACTAATGAGACAAATGAGAGTCACTATGTGAGGTAGTTATAAAAACAATTTGATCGGAGACAAAACAATGTACCGTGATAGAGTATTTCTACTAATATTTTTACGTTCAAGGAAGTATTCAATATGATCAAAATATGTTAACAACTGTAAATCAGTACCAACAGCTAATTTTAATTGAGTCCTTGAATCAATTTTTCTTTAAATAGTCAGTAATATTATGTACATTGGATATTGAGAATATTTAGAATCCATACAAAAATGTTGTCTAATAATCTTTGTCAAGTATTAGAATTCAAGGACCAAGCCAACGAAAAACTTGATTCTTATGGTGAAACCATATAAGTTTAGTTAAAGATCACCGCTGATATTCGAACGCCACCGTTTTTCCGTTTCATTCACAATTGCCACTCTCTAGAAACTTAGCACTCAAGTTACGAAGTCGATTACACTTTGAACTTCGATCGAGTTTAAAATACCGTCTTCTTTGTACAATCCTCTGAATTGATATGTTTCTAATATTTTATGGTTTCACCACTTACTTCCATAAAATGATACAATCCACCAGATAATCGTTATCGCCCCTCCAAAAACATTATTTCTGTGTTAATATACGTGGGTTGATCTATTTTCTCGATTTCTCCTTATCAAATTATGAATCAAAACAATTCTTTATCATCGTGTCATTTTGTGTAAACTCATCTAGAAATGTCTGAAATCTTTGATGTGTGCTTATAGTAAAAAAACAAGTTCGCCAGTCATATTTACGTACATCGAAATGGATCTGTACTTAGTTCAGCTAGCAAATTCTTGGAGTAATCTTCCCCTGACCATATTTATTTATAATTAAATATAAATATAATATTCGTTTACTTTTCAGTAGATACACTTTGTGTTTCTATTTGAACTTTTCTTTTTTATTTTTCCTCATATACTTATATACACTTTTCATTGAAACATTCTTTTTTCTTGTAGGTCTTTGTTCCTACGAAATTGCTGGTTGCAGTTTGTAAAATCTTCTTTATATTGTTGTATGGAGTTTGTCCATTCTATTTATGCCAGTTCTTTCTTTATTTTTTTTTCTTATTCAAACAATAGCCAAGAAGTGATCTGTATTAATTATTATTATATTACAAATTATTATTTCAATTCAATATGTTTCGACTGTTAATTCAATAAAAGAATATACTATTACTTTTTCTAAAAATTAGTGGAAACTGAGCATAGTTACCAAGGAAGTAATTAAAATTTCAAACTCCTTCGAGGCATGATAAAGATCCCAATTTATTCATGAACTATTTAATTTTGTGCGTATAATTAGGCATGGGTGAAAATCATAGTATCAAAATAACAACAAAACTAATGTTTAATAAATATCACCCACGGTTAGGTGAATATAATACGGAAAATTTAAATTTATACATTCAGGGTATTAAGTAACAGTGGCCTTTTTTAACTTAATTTGCCTTCAGTTAGATACAAATTAAAAAGTTTATTTAGGTTTATATAATGTTCTGTTATAATTTGTCAAAGAATCGAAATAATTTGTCTTGAATGTGTTGAAATCATAATGAACATAGTAGAAAGAACAATATTGAATGATTGAGAGATAGCTAAGAGGAGAATAAAATTAATATTGTTACTAAGCTATAAATATTTCTGATCTACTTCTTCAAAATGATTCATATACCGAAACGGAACAATCTATTATCCTCCAATTATAGATATCTTCGGCTTAATTCATAACCAGCGTAACTCCATACTCCCAAATTTCACAGTAGACTTAACGAGGAAATAAATTGAATGAAGACACAACCTTCTTTTGATAGAGGATAGAAACGGTCACCAGGTATCAAATTTCAAGAGAATAATTCTAGAAAAACAATACAAATAAGTTATATTTGATACGATAAAAACATGCACAATTTACCCATCATATTTCCCAGACTTTCAGAAAAAAGATTTTCAAATATATAGAAAATAAATAGTTTATAACTTTTGGCAGCCAGGCGATTCAAAGCCAAATAAAATTCATTAGTTAACTGTATTTATATCCTTCACTATCTTCATTAATAGCCTTCACGAAGATATATATCAGGGATGGGGAAACTACGGCCCGCGGGCCATCTCCGGCCCGCAAAGAGTTGAAATCTGGCCAGCGACCAGCAAACAAAAGTTAAGTACAATTTTCTTTTTATCAGAAATTACATTCTCATGAATTGGCAGTACAGGCAGTACAAGTCGGGCATAAAACCCGTAAGTCCGACTGTCGTCGAACGCACTACCCATTTGAACACATTTTGAACACCAGCAAATTGGAATTTCATAAGTCCTTATCTCGGACACAATACCCAAATATAGTTTTCCATGCCCAGAAAATAATGACTATGTTTGGTACAAGCTATTTGTGCGAACAAACGTTATCATTGATGAAAAAATTGTCTTCTCAATAGGCTTTCAGATGACCTCCTTTTTTCATTCTTAAAAATTTCAGTATCACAAATGGACCGGCCTATGGTGGAGTCATGCAGAAACAAAAACAGTTCCACATGTCACATTTTCCCACAAAGACCAGCGCCCCTCAAACTTCTACTTCGCAGCTAATTAAAGTTCAATTAATTAAATGTTATTAAAAATGAGGCACATTTTAAGATCCCTGGTAGACATTCAGACATTTTTAGTCAAATTCACTCCACATAGTGTTTATTTATTGCATAACTTTTTCACAAATAAAGAAAATACCAATACCCACTAAAATCGCGGTATCTTTTTTCGTAGGCTATTTTCATAGTCAAGAACTCTTTTTGAACAATAAAATGTGCTAATTCAGAAGCGCCATCGATATTGGTAAGTGAGGACCAGGTTTCATGGCAAATTGCAAATTGGTATTGGATCTTAATCTTCTGTGTTGTAATTACTGTAATAATTGTGGTGTAATAAAGTTTATAGTGTCAAATCGACTAGTACAATTTTATCCACGTACCTTGCAACTGAAACGTTACAATTATATTGTATTTTTTCTTTTTTCATTATACCCTGTGATTGAAATTTCATTTCATTTCAAGTCTACTTCCCATTTTCTCTCAAGTCAATAATAGACCTCGGTTTGTTCGGTCTATTCGATGGACAGATATCGGAATTCCTTATATCTATTGTTAATTCCAAACGGATTGATTGAAAAGTCATATTCACTGCACAATTCACATTCATGGGGCTCAAATAAAATGAATACAGTTTTTTTTGTAGCCAAAATATCCACTTGTCTCATTTTAAAGAGATTAATTTAATAAATTTTATATTAAATATCGTTTTTTGGATCACCAACATTAAAATATAACAGTATTATAAATAATGTTGGTTGAAATTTCAAATTACATAAGGTCTTTCTCACAGAAAACCGTCTACAGCTCCTCTTTATCGTTAGTGTTTAATTGTCGGGAATGGAAAAGTTTAATTGTTCGCCGAAAGCATCTTCTTGGTACCTGGACATTAATCTAGAGGAGTTTTTCTCTCTCGGAGATTCAAGTGGCGGCACATTACGAATCCTCGTCATGGAATTATTCACCGCAGTCTCTCATAATATTTTAGAATCCATTTATTTTTTTGGGATCATTGCTTTGTGATCAAATTAGACGTTCAGTTAGTTGAAATACTTAGAAGTATTACTATTATTATTAGACACAAATAAAGGGACATTGAACATAATCAATCTTTCGGTATTTTACTCTTCTTTCAAATGCTACATTGATTATTATTGTGGTTAGATCGTATTTCAGATACGAATTTATAACCTATCTTGATATCAATATTGGGTTTCCATTGGAGGAATTTTATTTCAATTATTTACCTGTGAGTGAGAAAACTCGAACACATGCTGTAGTTTTGCCTTTAAGCTCGCGTTTATAAGAGATTTACTTCATTTCCGAACATCGTATTTTGAAACCGAGTTCAGCTGATTGAATTTTAGTGAGAAATTCAAAATACTCACATTTACGGCATCTTATTATTGAAACCTTATTAAAACAAATTTGAAAATCTACTATTCTGTGGCAATTACATTGCATTTCTCACTTGTCTCTGTAATCTTGAAGCAGATAGTCAAACGAAGAAAATGTATAGACCTTCTAAATCTGGAATAAGTCGTTTTAAATCCTTAACCAGTACCAAGTTGGTACGACTACGTTTGTATTCAGATCCCGAAAATTTGACGATCGCAGATTATGGTACAAAGCCCCCGTACACAGTGTTTGCGGAGGCATATCGTCTCACAAAATCAAATATCAAATGTCAGCCTCGATACTTTCCATTTTCTCAATCTCGTCAAATTAGCGATCAACTACCTACCTCACTTCTTTATTGTTGGAAACTCTTTGATCACGGAGCCATTTTTTCGAGTCTGTCTGAGAACAGAAAATAATTCTTTGTGGCTAAATCTGGTGGATAGTGTGCTTGAGGTAGCAATTGAAATTTTAATTCAATAATTTTGGCAATTACAATAACGGTTGTGTGAGCTGGTGTATTATCTTGATGGAACAACTTTCTTCTTAGCCAAATGCGGCCGTTTTTGCTTGATTTTTTCGCTCCAACGCAAAATCAACGTCATGATCTTGCCTCTTATTCAAAAAAAATCAATAGGGTAGCTTTGACTTTTGAAATCAAAATTGGAAATAGAAAGAAAAAAACGAAAAAAAGTAGCAGGCAGTAAAAAAAGGAGAGATGGGGAAATGTACGTTAGTAGAAACACCGGTCTGACAGTCGGACAGGAAATCAGTAGTGAAAACAGGGTAAGTTAAAGTAAAGGGAATTCTTGCCTGCTTTGATAGAGTCCGGTGAAAGACAGGAAAGATCCGGTATCGATAAAGAGTAGAGCTAAACTGACGCAAATACAAAACTCTACCTCTTTATTCGCTCTCTAGCGTGATGTAGTTTCAAATCTATAAAATATATCCGCCTAACAGATCAATGTTCTGTTCGAAAGGTTCGAACTATTAAAAAACACAAAAGTTCAAAAATCATTTAAAACTTTGTTTCTAAAACACTAACACAAACAAAAGAATCTAATTTGATAGTAACCCGAAGTGTGAAACTAATAAAACTACATATATAAAATTTTAAAAAATTTACAAAGCTGAAAAATATTGTAGATTCCAATTTCCCAGGCAAAAATGAGAAGTTATTAAAACACTCCTATAAATGTTTCTCTTTAGACAAAAGGTAGAATTTTTTCATGTTCTCTATGCATATTGAATTGAATATTGAATGCATATTATTATTAGTACATATGTGAAAGTATTAGAAGGTTTGTTCATTTCAAAGTGAATCATAATGTTTATTTATAAGAAATTTTTTCGCATATTACAGATCTTTGTGCATATTTTTGGATTTCCTCATATATCGCCCAGGTTTTTCCTTATTTCCTGTATTTTGAGGCGTAAAGTCATTATTGCGAATTTTACAAAAAGTTAGGGTAAACATGGAATGTGATAATCATTTCAGAAAGTTATCGCGTAAGATTCAATTTGTCGTTTAATATTCTTTTTATTCCCTAAAGGCTGGATATGACAAAAAATGAGCCTTATGCTTCCGTTGTTTCAGACATGTTAATTATAATTCAACTTCACGAAGAAAAAAAAACTCAAGTGGTAATTTCTTCCATTCACCCCAAGTTTATGAGTGAGATATAAGAGGTATAAGTTGTTTTTACATCAATTACAAAGTTAAATCTTTTATACAGGTATAATACTCAAAAGGTGAAGATACTCAATAACCTTAGAAAATTCGATATTTAGAAGAATAAAGTGGTATTTAAGATTTCTAGATCTCACACCTCTAAATTTTTTTAATGGGGTTACGATCCACTGAAAATGATGAACGAAAATTAAAAATCACTAGCAGATTACAAAATTTAAAAAAAGGAATGAAATAAGTTGGAAGATTATATAAATATATGACAAAGGCTAAGCGCCAGAGAAGGTAAAATGTATCAAACATATTCGAAACAATAAAAGCAGTGAAGCAAATATATATACTAAGCTCATAATTTCCACCATAGTGTTAGTTAAAACAGCAAAAAGAACAAAAATACTAATAAAAGAGTATGAAGTCGGACATTTAAATTTCAGGAATACTGAGAAAATCTTTAACTCGAATTTAAACGTAGATATACAATGTAAGTCCAAAGAAAGGAATATGTGGATAAACGAAAAGTGACAAAGATGATCATATTAAGCCGAAAGGAGCAGGCATATGACTAGGAAAGTCAAAGAAAGAGCAGGTCAAAAGTGTTTAATACCTTTGCATGACACTAGCACAAGATGAATGGTTGGAGCAAGAGATGAACAAGAGAACTGGTGCAATTAGATGACGACCAAAGCAAAAATAATCAGAAATAAATAAAAAACCATACTCAAGTTCTAATATGGATTAAAAATATTGGTAACCACACAGAAACGCAAGACCAGAATACATACAGACTTACAAATAAGAGGAATAGTGATAAAATGAGATACAACAAAATGAGGAATGATATTTGAACTTGAAACCAATCTAAAAGTAAATCAAGAAAGGACAACTAAGAGGGTTTGACCACATGATGAGAATGGGAGAAGAAAGATTAATCTGGCAGATATATAAATTTACGAAAACAAGCAAGTAAAAACTAGACAAAGGAAATGCCACATGATATGAAAAAATAGATATATCTGTAAAAATAGGATACTAGCAATAACTCCAACAAGCTTTATATCTGAAAAAGTAAAAAGTAAATAGTAAGTTAGTAGGTCTACAATTCTCGTCGTGTTTGTGATAGCATAGCATCTCTAACCACCATATTATTTCTGAAAGAAGATAATTTCACATCAATTTTTTTTAGATAATTGATTAAAAGTGAATGTAATTGTGAAGAAAATGTTGAACTGCATACATGTCTTATTCGCTTAAGTATATCAAACATTTGGTAATAAATGAAATTATTTTTGTTGATAAATTACCTTGTGTTCACATCTTTTTTAAGGAAAACTTGGATTTTAAAGCGATAAAATTATATTTATCGAAATATATTGCTAAAGACTGTAATAAGTCAGAGCATTGAGATTTTTCTCCAAAACCAATTTTTAATTGAAACAAAGTAAAAGATTGAAGAAATTTAAAATGCTTCTAGAAAACTTCCGATGAAATTCCACATATTATTTCCACTCAACTTTTCCCTGTATAATATTATGTCATATTTTCAAATATTTCATCATTTCATATGTGAAAAACAGAAATGAATCACGTGTGTGATTAGATATCATGTTACAAATATTCATGTTCTTCTATGTATGTAAAATTTGCGTTAAAAATATTGTGGAGTAGTCTCTAACAAATTGTAGTTTATTGTGACTTGAAAATATGAATTAATTTGAATATTAAGCTAGAGATATCGAAATAAATGTATACATTTATAATGTATGGATACTGAAAATCATAAAGAAAAGCCGAACATTGGAAGGATAAGCCAATGCTGATACTTTGAGTACATTCACATTGTCCGTAGCACATCCATAAAACATTCCTCATGTATGTTTGAACTCGTAAATAGCAGAATTTTCCAACATTCAACCCCATTCATTCCATTCAGCGCATAAAGTATGCTGCTTTTCACATTTTGCATTCATCTTTAGTTCTATGTTTCGATTCCAGCAGTATTTTTCAGTTTTTTGTTACAGCACATTCTTTGAACGGTAAATTAGTGTCAATGGAATATTTGTGGGAAATTTAATGGACTATGTAATAAGAATTTGCGTATTCTGCTGAATATTCTTCGCACCTTATATATGAAATTTGAGATTTATCTATCATTGGAACTAGTGTAACAAACTAAAAATCAAATTATTTGGTTACATAAAAATCTTAGAATTTGATAGCCAGCAGCGAAAGGCAATAAGTATATATTGTATTATTCATACGAGGGTTGCTACTTAAGTTTTGAAATATGTCATCACTGATGTGAATATGTCATATCAGACATCGCCATCATTGAGTTTGATATATCTAATGGTGAACGTACTCAGCACCATCTTGACCCACCGAGTTTCGCTGGTTTTCCGAATTCAATCATTGTTCGTCAAAAATCGGCTGATGTGATTAAACTGATATAGCAAGATCTTCATCTGACATACTGTTCCATTAGAGCAACGTAGAACGGTCAATTCTGAATAGCACTCCATCATTTGATTGCCAGAAGTGTTCGAAAAAATTAAGGAAACCAATCGCAGATGTTTCATTTTCCTGCACGACAATGCGAGATCTCACACATAAATTTGAACAAAAACATTGATTGGCATCTAATAATTCATTCTTATTCTCGCAAATCAAAAATAAATTACCATGTAAACGTTTCAACGTTTTTCTACAGCTGAAGAAGTTGTTGCGTTAAAACACATGTTTTGGAGGTAATAAGAAAGAAATGCTTCGACAATTGATTCAAACCTATGCATGCATCTTAATGGAGAATATTTTGCGAAATAATAAAGACATACCTAATCATATATATTAGTTTTTGTTTGTCCATCTCAAAATTCAATCGTCCTATGAACACTTCGAAACTATAACTTTACTTTCATGCTCTCAAAAACTATAGAGAACTACAGTGAACGAATTGAGACGTGATATAAGCTGGCCGTAAAGAAAATTAACGTTTGGGTCACCTTTCCACCTCAAAAAGGGGAGAAAATATCGAAAAAGTCGGTAATTTTGATCGATCTGACCATGAGCTAATTATTGGTGGTATTGCTGAATCCATCGTAATTAACAAAGAATGTGTGTGGCAAATTAAACATTAAAGTAACATTTAATCGAATCAATACCTCATCATAGGATGAGTCATTATTGTTGTTCTATTTTTGATAAGATTTGATCGTTCCATGAAGATTGAAAATGCGACAACTTTGTCGTATATGTAGTTTGAAATTCACCTATTGCTTTTAGAAAAAAAAAAATATTCAATACGAATTCCTAAATTGACTTTTCCAAAGCCTGTCCTGGAATTTCTAGGTTTAGATTATACCAGTCGAATACTTGATAGTAAGTGTACTACATTATGAAAAAAATTGAGAATTCAAAACACTAGGTATAACAAATTAAACTTTTCAGTCAATTTCATATTCTAGAATCCGAATTACCGAAAAATCTGTTCAGTATAAATAGGCACTTATTAAACAGCAAAAAGTGCGATGTCATCCCGAGCACATCGGTATAAGCAACTAAACATTGTGACTAAATTATATAGTGTATATTTTCCTGAATAATAAATAGTTCAGTGTACTTAGTGTAAGTGTACGAATATATTGAGTAAGTGAAATAGTTCATTTAAAAATACAATATACAATACAAATAAATATGAAAAACAATACTGAATTGTTTATTCAATAATTATTAAACCATTAAAATAAAACAGATCCAATATTTCAAATTAATATTAATAATTCGAACCCCCCACAAGCTGACTATTTCATTTTTAGTTTGTTAAGTAGTGACTATCAACTAGGACATAAATTCAATAACAATTTGAACCGACGGACTATTTAAGTATTTCACTCATGTAACAAAAGATATTTTTTTTATTTTTCTGTATTTAGAGGAGATTTTTATCAGTTTATTCTATATACTATATATAGTCGAATTATGCTACTGCCGTTCTTCAATATTATTTCGCAAAAGGCGATGTAACATTAAAATTTCAAATTCGAACGATCATTGCTTCGCTTTGTACTAATGAGTAACAGCCGTTCTTTGCCACATTGTGAGTTTCTTGAACTCGTTTTTCTACTTTTCACCACTACTGTGCAATCAGAGTATACAACTCCGCCGTATCAAAGAACGTACAACACGCTTTAATGCACAAAATGGCGTCATATTTCACCACAATGTGTTTGCCCTTATTATTTGTACCGTTCAGGCACTCCAACTAACAGCTCAAAACATTTTTTAAACTAACACAACAATTTCATTGTGATAATTTTCAACCGTCATATGTCCCATTCACAATGTAGCGGAAATAGCTGTTGTCAAATTGTATGTCACATTTCAGTGATGTACAATTTTTTTATTCCTTTTTTTTATCATGGTGAGTAATAATGCTACAGGTTGAGAGGAATTTTTTTTGAAATAATGCATTATACCAGTTTTCCGTTCTCTCTTTCCGTATATATTTGTATGATGCCAACGTTTCTCTATTCATCAAAGTTTTGCGCATTTATTGTTACGGTGGAATTTCTGAAAAGATAATGAGACATTTCAATATGGAATTTGAAATATTGTTCGGTTTGTAATAATAAATAACATCATACAATTCGATATCAAACCAGAGTAACATTTTTTTGCTTTGCAACAAGTTCCTTGTTAGTTTACTTTAGTTATATATTTGGAAAATTACGCAGATTTTTCACATCTTCCTCTATCGAATAAACTTTAATACGTTTTTTTGCTCAAATGTCCTCAAAATGTATATTGTTCATTGTTTTGAATTTCTGAAATTTTTTGCACTTTGTCAACTGAGATTCTCTATAAAGATTGGAGGATGCGCGAGCACTATGCCCAGAAGGACCATTTACATTATGTCTTTTTTATCTATATGGCAGCAATTTCTTTATATTGCTTTTATAAGCAGCTTACAGTATGTTGTGGTCGTTTTTAAAGAGTCAATTTCCAAGAAGACATTTATATTTCTTAACGGCAAATTAAAGATTTCGAGCATTGTGGATTATTGATTATAGTATTATATAATTGAGTCTACAGCGGCCGAAGCAGTCAATAAATAATCCGATGTTATAGTAAAAACATAGAAAATAGTTTGATGAAATGAATTAGTATGCCAGGAAAAAGATAAATGTTTAATAATAAGTCTTAGTGCATAGTTTAGTGAATAGTGACTAATTTGATGTTTTCAGTAAGTGAGGACGTTAAAAATTGCTAAGATATATAAGAAAAGTATTACAATATTTATAGTACCGCTGACTCCTTTGTTATAGTACCGCAGGCTCTTTTAAGGGTTCAAAAACAATCACAATCCTTTTTCATATCTTATTATTCTACTTCTACATCATACAACATAACTTGCAACCATTTTTTCTTTGGGTTCCCTTCTCTACTACCTCCTTTGTCTTTATGCTTCTCTATATACCGACATTTTTTTATTATGCCAATACAATCTCATTATATGAACTTTTATCAAACTTTGTATCAATCGGTAATCTTGCATATTCTTCAGTTTTTGGTTAGTTCTTTTCGTTCAAAGTTCTTCATTTGGCTACAATATTTTGAGACTATTAGGGTCTTTTTCCGATTGAATTTGAGGAATCGAATGAAATCCTGAATATGCCATTTTACTCTTATTTACTAAGGCAGTTACGTCAAAAAAAATGCAGCAAAATCATCCGGGATATGCGCTTGCTTCATGACAATACTGCTGTCCGCTCTGCTTCGGTTTCCGAGGCTACTGTCCACGAAAGTGGCTTAAGATATATTGAACACCCACCATATAACCCTGATCTGACCACCTCTACCTATCTTTTGATCGGAAAGCTAACAGCCGCACTAAATAGTAAAATATTTAACAGTGACTAAGAAATTACACAGTTCTATGTTAGGATAAGAACTTATGGAACATTTTGAGTGGTTCAACAATCATAGTACTGATCAATTGGGTACTTCTTCATGACTGGAGTTTCATAAAGATCAAAACTGATAAAAGTTAACTAAAGTTGGTAAACAAAATATGGTGCCAATCAAAATTAACAAGCCATTTACAAATCGAACCATTGCTGCGATACTTCCAAAGTATCAAGTTGTTTTATATATGTTTTTTCAAAAGCGACGACAGTTTCGTTTCACATTAACCATGAACAATAATAAATTCTCATACAATATTTTAAGAAAGAAGGAGAAATTATGCGATATGCAACTATCGTCCTAATTACGCTTATTTAAAAAAATGCTAATGTTAGATAGCTCAATATAATTATCTCAATAATAATCATAGATAACGATAATAAAATAAGCCAAAGTAATATCTGTGTATATCACATTTTTTCTAATTAAAAACAGAATCACAAATCATGTTTCCTAAAACTTAAACTCATGATGTATTTTCATCTTGGTTGGACCGATCGAATGTACATTTTATTTTGTTATAAAAATTCTTATTTCCTGAGAAAACATTTATTTTACTCCTACAAATCCACGAAAAGATAAATACATTGTTATTTTATAATTGCTTCTCATATTCTTGCTTGCGGTTGCTCGTTTGTCGGAATTCAGGGATCGGAATACTAACAAATCGTTCTAATTAGTACCAGTTACGCTTTCAAGCTGAAGATATTCTGTTTTTGTAAAATACGTTATGCCAGTATGAATAGTTTTAGCAAAATGTTTAAGGAAATTTCTAATTTTATTTCAGATCTTATTATTAATGATCAAAAAAAGTGTATTGAATAGATCGATACTTAATTTCCTTAATTCCAACAAGTTCACTCCACTACACTGCACTAAGCGGTGATGGATTTTTGTTGGGGCTGAGAATATGCTCTTTGAAATTATAAAATATAGATGAATAATGACTTTTTTTGGTGGAAAGTTTCTCGGAAAATTTCAATCAATCTCATATTTTCTCAACTAAATCACTTTATTTCGAATAATACATAAAATTTACAATCAACGAAAATAAAAAATATAGACGACAGTTTGACACTAACGGAAATGAAAAATTCCTGATATAACAGAAAATGAAAGGTGAACCGTGATGAAAATCAGAGTAGCTAATCATTTTGGATAAGATTAAAATGAGAGAAACATCATATTTTAAAAATGTAGTGATGTCAAGTAGTTATAAACGTGGTTGATTTGATCATAAAAAGCAGGTAGTTTTGATTTTACTAGTTTCACAGTCCATGGCTTAATTTCAAATTTCATTGTCTTCAAATCTTGGTTTACAACATCTAAGCTTTCTATTTTTCATCTAGGAATGAACGCTGCTGTTTTTTCTCCATTCACTAACTTCAGGTATCCGAACCACTATATTCATCCAGTTTTCATTACGTTTAATATGTGAAGTTCACTCAACTTTAACTCACTTCCAATTCTACGGATGCCTTCATCTTTGATACATATATTTTTCTCAGAATTTTCCTTTGGATCAGCATTTCTTGCTAGTACTGAGTAGCATTCTAAATTTAAACTACGTGAGTGACAATAATTCTAATTATTTTACTTTCAGCTTAGTGAGAAGGCATTGAGTGAGAGAGAGACAAATGCTGTCAAAGAATTTTCACAATTTGTAAACAACAGCTCGTAATAACTGAAAAACAAACATAAAAATAACTAAATAATAATATAAATAAGATAAAATTTCGATATACAGAAAACCATAATGAGTAACAAAATTATAAGTAATAGTAATAGGTAATAATTAGTCATATATAGTAAAAATTTAATCAACAATACAGCAAATTTAAATATTATTATTAGAATAGAAGGCACTTTCCAGAAAATATGACCTCAAATTATTGCGAAATGCGGGAAACGGTGATATCAATTTGATTTCAATTGGCAAGTGATTGTGCATTATTTGCATTGTAAAATATTGAGCATTCAACTAATTCTGAACGCGGAGTAGGTACGTAAAGGTCGTGCTCCGCGTTCCTAAGTGGATAGCCGTGCTGATATTGGAGAAGCGTACTTATGACTTAAGCAAACAGATTCAAAGATGAATTAGGAAGAAAGAATCAGAATTTTTAATCTTCTAGAGAAGTCCCTGCAGTGAGCCCTGCTCTTTAGTCTTAGTAAATATCTGACAGCTCTCTTTTGTAGTTTGAAGATTCGCTCAAATTGAGTCGCACCACACGTACCCCAGAAGTAATTCACTTCTTAGAAGATGGCATCACTTGCTGTGGTCCGCACTAACTTCCATGTCCGAATTTAATTTATCTCTTTCAGTGATTTCAGGTAAGTTTACATGTTTCCTCTGTCCACCACAATAAATATTCCAGATTTTTTTCTTTTCATTTAATCAATCCGTACCTCTTCTTCTAAATTCTGGCAGCTTTTACTCAAGCACTTTTTAGCCCTTAACATCAGGTGGGCAACTAAGAACGGCTGTCGGCCATATCTCAGGAACGGTTTGTATTACAGCTTCGGAGATTAAAAAATTATGACGAAAGTGGCCTCGAGAAAGACGTAGAAATTATTTTCAGAATTGTTGGTCCATAACTAGAGGGCGTCATTGAAAATATTGAATTAAAAAAACAAAATTTTATATACTATATACTCAAAAAACTCTGCGCATTTTCCATTTCTATCTCTTAAAATAACAGGTGGGGTAAAAAGGCAACAATTTTCCGGTTACGCTTAGTCAAGTTTCATGAATTTTATATTGTTCGAAAGACCTTTCACTTAGCAATACAAAATATCTGAACTCTAAGCACAATAAGTAACGTGATTGATAGAGGGCGCTGTTCTATAAATTTAAGATATTATGGGCTATTGAAATAGTGAAAACGGCATCTTTTTTCTGCCCTGAGATATCTCAGTAAATATTCGAAAGGCGAGATGGCACCTATATCATATGGCCCTACCCCGGAGTCTAAAGGTTCTAGATTTTGATATCAAGTTGCATTATTGCAACTGGCTCTTAAATATGATACACGATGATCTTAAAATACTTTAAGTAATTTTTTGGACAGATAAGTCTACGTTTTATACTAATGGTACAGTTCATGGCCTAATATACACTACTGATCTGAAAAGAATCCCCGTTGGATGAAGGGGATCCAACATCAGAATCGTTGGTTTGTAAATGTGTAGTTCAGGATTCTAGGCGTACAAATAATTGCCCCATTTTTTTCTAATGAGTCACTTAATAGATAAAGATAATTAGACTTATTTAAGAAACAAATTGCCATTTCTTTTCAAGACAAATCCTTCGCCATTCGTCGTGACATATTTTTAGAACATGATAATTGCTCGGAACATTATTTCATATATGTTCGACATTTTTTGGATCAAACATACCTTTATAGGACGTGGAAGTTTATTTGTTTGGCCCCCCAGCTCTCCACACTTAACTTGCTTAGATTTTTATTAGTGGGGCCGTCAAAAAGACTTACGATGAGATATGATTGTAAGAATACAATAGGCAACAAGAAGTATTTTAATGACAGAAATTAAAACTGCTCTCACACACACTCGCCAAGATTTCAAGAATAGAAAATGATGGACGACATGGTTGGATTTGCTCATGATTCATTTAATGATTTGTTCTAATTGTTAGTAATATATATATATATATATATATATATATATATATATATATATATATATATATATAATAAAAAATATCGATATACAGTTTTCCACATTTTAATGTGAATTTATTTTTCTTTGGCTTTCTTGATTTCATATTTTCAAATACATCAACTGGTTAATTCAGCATAAGCAATGTTTTGATAGCTTACGTGATGATTTATCTTAAACAGTTACAAAATTTCAACGGAATTTTTAGTGAGAGGTCAGCACCAGTGAAGAAAATGGATCTTTCACAACCAACTCCCCTATCGAAAGTACAGAGACTTCTAAATCTCCCACCTCTCCACATAGTACTGAAAAGCGTGGCAGATGAAACGTTATTTAGAAAATTGAGAGACGGAAGTACCAAAGAAAAACAGTCCCTAAATAATGGCGCAGAATTAAATCACCATACAAAAAATGAGCGGAAATGCTATTAAATGTTATACAGACCCAGATCTAAAACAACAGATAGAGCTGAGGAGAATTTTTCAAGCAGAAATTGAATGTAGACAGGCAAAGACTCTCCTGGGGAACTATAACCATAGTAGATCTGCTGATTGTATAACCAAAGTAAAAACAATATACGAATACTAACAGGAGTCCTGTCGGGCCACTGTCGCCTTAATAGGCGTAGCAGCTAGTGCAGCAAGCAGATTTTGTTGCAGAGAAACCTTTACCCATATTCTCTCAAAGTGCGGAACACTACGGGTCTCCAGAACATCACACCTAAGAGCGTATCTGTGGTAGCTAAAAAAAGTGAGATTAACAGATCAGCTGTAAACACTGGGTTCCCCAGTATCGCAGCAAGATTGGAAGACACAAAAGATCCTTTGGGACACAGTGTATATGATACTTCAATGTTTACATTATACATATAGCTTCATTCAAACTAATTGAGCACCATCCTGATCTTAAATTTCTCTGCATGTTTATGATACGTGAAAAACCATAAAGCAGTGTATTTATTCTGAAATTTTACCGATTCTCAAACTCAACAAAACTTTCAATAAAATTTAGCTTCAATGTGAAACGTGCTTTTAGGCCGAATTGGACTATTAGTGTTCGACATAACGCCACCAACACCATCTTCTGTAGCAATCGAGAAATACTTAATTCATACTCTTTCATTCAAAATAATTATTTTGATGTTAATATCACGATAATAATGGCTTTAAAAAAAACACTATAAACTCTTGCAAACACACGCCGTGTAAATTAAGGAACGAATTCATTTACATATTTGATTAAAAGTTGCAACTTTAATTGTATTCGTTCGTGTCGTAATATTTTCATGGAACTAAATGCAACAGTGCAAATTTTCTACCGTCAAATTTGAATTTCCAAACACCGAGATAAATTTGAAACGCGTATTGTATTAATCTCTTTTTTTCAGTTTTTTTGCTTCACTCAGGAATCACATTCAAAAAAGCATGAAATTTCACGAAAGTAAAAAGTTTCCGACCAACGTTCCCTCAACTTATCAGATTACATTTATCTTTATACAACTTTAGTAAGAGTTTCAATATCGTACGAAATAAAACCTCAACTTTCAATTACGGAAAAGGCTCCATCTCTGCTGAAACTTCAGCGAGACACCTGGCTACACATGAAAGACTCCAACAATGTGGACTTGGTGGATGTGATATAGCGAGGATTCGTTGCAATACATAGTCCCTCACAATCAACTGCAGAAAATTACAGCTTTATATATTTATTAATTGAATCTGCATTAATAAATTTCATATTTGTTGGCATACTTTTTAAAATATGGATGAAACAATAAAATTTTGAATTTTTTTTACATTGTATAGGGTATTGAACTGATCACGATTTTTATTCAAAATTAGTGATAGCTTTTCAAATACCTTTTAAAACATATCATAACAACATATTATTGTAATGAGGAAGTCAAAGTGACTCCTTTTTCAGTTTTATATCTATCCTAGAGACGGTATCACCTTTTTTGGAGCACCCTGTATGTAATCAGAATTTAATAAAATATAGGGTTTCATGTAGCTTTCATATGCGTTCTGGAACATCACGTAAGATTATAATTAACTTTAAAATGTGAAGACTGATGATGGCTTTGACCTCTTAAACTTTCCAATTGATATCTGAAAGGACAAAGGCATAACTCATTAAAGTGAATTTTTTTCATTCATATATTACTTTAGATGAAACTTGGGTGCACCATTATACCCCAAACATATGGAAATATTCTTTTAGTAATTCCCTGATTATGTGATAGTACTGAATACACTGTTTACACCAACACTACACCAAGATAATTACACTGTCTGACGCACGTTTCGATAACCAAGTTATCGTCTTCATAGATTGAAGTCTCTGAAGACGATAAGTTGGTGTAAATAGTGTATTATGTTTGATTATCACAAACGATTTCAGAAATTCCAACTTTGTTATGTGATAGTTTGTTTGAATTGGTCAACTTATGCGGGAATATTGAATACTACACAATATTTTTATTGTATGATGTACTCTCAAAAATTATGAGAAGGTATACGAAATTTTTAATTCATAAGCTTGGTTAAACTCTATTAAAAATTTGATTGGAAGATTCAACCTAAGAATTCGAAGTAACAGATTAAGTCAAATAATATTTAAAACATATTATGGATATTAAGTTCAAGAGAGATTGAGAATAAACAGTTAATATTCTTGAAGCTGTCTCAAATAATAGCATTCGTCAATGCTCTGAGACTATACTAAGAACTGCAGCATACGTCCTGCCCCGATCTAGCTAGAGGGAACTCAAAAGATCTTTGCAGTTTGCGGTGCACCGACAAACTCTCTATCTTAGTGTAAATGTCTGAATTATGAATAACATAATAGAAGACTAAGACTCAGTTCAAAATGAAAACCTTAACAACCTAGGTTAACAAGAGAATGAGATCATTTGTTCATTATCATTGAAGGAATTGAATAGGAAAGAAATAAACTTGTTTTTAGGATTATTATGAATCATTTCTATTTTCCACATACAATTCCATGACAGAAGTGCATTATGAGAAAATTGTGTTTGATTCTATGGTTGTACTATTCACCTATTTTCTTCGTTTTGCAGCATTACCTAATAAAGATACAAAATAGCTTATACATATTTCGATTAAATCCGAAAAATGTTTTAAAGCTACTAGTTCGATAGACGTTAACTTATTTTTTTCTGTAATTTATACAAATTATAGAAAAGAAAAAATATTCGGTATTCATTACAAATTATGAATGAAATTGAAAATTTCCGTAAGTGATGTCAGTTACCTAATTAAGGAGCAAATTACAAATAGGCATTCGTTTTAGTGAATAACTTCGACCGTAACTCCGAGCCAGAAATTCATTCAAAATTAATTAGGAACGTAACGATGGTAGAGACTGAAGAAGGAAATGGTCTATACCTCGAAACTTTCCCTTCTTGCGATAAACTCCTGCCGTTTCACAAAAAGTTCAGCACTCTCAGTTGCCTTCGACAGAAGTATTTCTCGCTTTTCAATAAAACTTTACTTTATAATTTTAGAATTGAGTGTCTCTACAACGACAAATTTTCATTAATTTTTCTCATTCATATTTGAATGGAAGTTCAAACTTTTCTATAGAATCTATATATTCAGGAAAATATCTACTTTTGCAATTTATTTTTTAGGAGAATTTCTCGAAATTCCATATCTAAAAGCTTTGATTTAATATTAAAATCGAATTCAATTTTTTATTCCAGCTAATAATCTGATTATTGAGTTTTTCTTAAGGGTAGGCTTATCTACAATTTCACAAAAAACAAGAAAATTTAGAAATATACTTCAGTCTTTCCAATATTGATGCTATGTGGATAATCGTTACAGTGGATTTATTATGAATATCATGAATTACCTCACCTAATTAACCTGCTTACAACTTCCGATGGTATAATAATATTTATACAAGCATAAGGGCTTGAACTTAACAAAGTTATCATCTTCAAAGACTGTAAGTGAATCTATTTACTTGACGTTCACTTTCACAATATTATTATTATTTCATGAATATGACTGACAGCGACTTTTCGTCACAATATCTACGGCTAATTTCATATATACCACTATTTTCTAAATTTGGTACTTTATCCTTAGGATTATTTAACAATAGTTTTAATGTATTGTTGGATTTATATACTAATTTAAGACCCATCTTGATGGAAACTCTTTCCCTGTCTATGAACAGGATTGAAATGAACCAGAGCAAATAATTTTGTGAATTACACGATGTACCAGGAAAGGGAGATTGACTATCTTATGTTGAATACAATGAAAGCAATCAGCCGGGATGTATCAGTACGTTGCGGTGTTTTTCCTAAATTCATAAAGCTAATTACTACTCTCAATTACTGAAGTATCTGGAAATGTCAATTATTTTGTTTTCATGAGTGAACTTTGTGGATGGATATTACCACTTTCGTATTGAAAATAGCGAAAATATCATCCACATACCTATACCATACCCTGAAACTCTCGACTGATTCACTTCTAGAAAACACTCATGAATAGTTTACGCATGTCCAAAGCGTCAAAGAAATTTGGTTCAAAAAGTTCTGAACGAAATATATTAAATAAGTATCGTATTTCAAATGTTTTATTCAAATTATAACTAGTTCTTTTCGAGATATTAAAAAAATTTTGGGAATTCTCAAGTTCTGACATTGTATTTATTACGTTTTGCGATGGTTACTTAGGATAGTTGCATCCGAGCTTGTATCCTTGTATGACCTGACCTGAATGGTAAGAAGAACCAAAGGCAATCAGACCAAATTGGTCGGGGTCGGCAAGTATATACTCTACGGCCACAAAACTTCAAGTCGAAATGACACAATACGCGCTGAAATTTCTACGATCTCCAACCACCCAGCAGGTACGCGTAATTTCCCCTTCTTTCCGCAATATGTGTAGTCAAGCACATTTACTTTCATGCCATTAACGCTCCGCTGCCCTCTCCACTGACCGCCTTATGTGGCTGACACACTTTTGGTTTCTGAAAAGTCTTATCACACAATTCCTCCTCTAAAGAATGGAATTGAAATGTTGCTCTCATATTAAATTGAAATTAAATTTGAAACTCACACACTTTCGTGACAATTTATAATAGAGAAGGAATTAATTTTTTTCACCCATTCAGGTTTTCCAGTTATATGGAAATTTATTTTTCATCCGGGTATAATAATTTTGAATCGAGTCATATATTTCTGATTTAGAGATATTAGAGTGAGTATCAAGTTTTTCATTCTGAAATTAATGGTTACCAAAAATGCCAGAAAATCTCAAGAATGCGCGGAATGGAACTACGAACTCTCAAGTGGATCTTTTATCACGACATTGTTTCCAGAGACTGCGAGATTATCTTAGACGTTCGCCCAAAAATGAAAACTCGATTGTCCTGTCTAGAAGAATTTACGAAATCCGTATATTCCATATATTTAATACAAGAATCATATAGTAGGAAGATTTGTGATTTTTCACAATTCGAGGGTATAAACGTAGATTGAGAATAATATTTATGGAATATGCTCAAAAAATTAATAGATTTCTCAGAATGAACTTGATTCACTATAAATAATCAAGTTTTTTTTATTCTAATTAACGTGTCTCGACAATTAAGATCATTGACACATGGTACAATTATGATACAATTATCAGCTGTAACTTCGACGCCTTAACGTTAACATTAACAAACTGTTTGGACCGCATACATTATAAATTTATATTTTACCATATAGACCGATGTCTTTCAAATATTGGATCGGGCGTGATAACACATTATTTAAACTTTCTTGTAACGAACTCACTAGCTGGTGGCTACGGCGCTTTTCGGAGTATTGTTGACAAGTTGTTGATATGTGGTGGATTGTCTGTAGTATTTTGTAGTGCTTACATTTGGGAGGACCAGAAGTGGCCATTGAATATCCGTGAATCAGCCCAGTATATTCGATCCGTACAACAACTGAGTCTCTACGACTCATGGGAGGTAGGTTTCTGAAGTCGATGGACCATTGAATTTCATGTAGCTTAGTATTGCAGTTTTTCCGGTGGTTTGCCTATCGGTCTTATGCTAGCTAAGACATCATTGTGAATTTGAATCGAGTAAACAGTCAATTATGAGATACGGTTTTCAACAAAAAATGTACCAAAATGATGAATTAAATTCAAGAAATCTATGGATCATTCAGCCTCTAGTCAAGCAGACGCCTCGTGACAGTGACAGTGGATATTATAATATATAATGCTTCAGCAATTAAGAATATTTTGTTCACTTTTTCAGAAACATCAACTTCTGTCTTTACATCGATTAAACCTACTCGACCGCTCTCACAAGCTGAAACTTGAACAGCTTTATTTGAAAACTCACAAATTTCAAAGAAACGATTCACAGGAGGAAAATAATGGCAGATAAATATGTGAGGGATAATATGGTGCGTTATATTGCTGAAGAAAAAAAAAGCTCGTCTGAAATGCTAACTACACCATTGTTATTGTGTACACAAGAACTTTTTGATCGTAATGGTGGTTTAGCATATACCTACTCAATCAAACAAAGTATATCATCGCAGATTATCCATTAACGACTCAATCATTTTCCTCTGAACAACTGATTCAATAAAAAATAGTTACTTATCGAGGAAGACATTGATGAAGCATATTTATTCATAGAATGTTACTATTACTGAACCATCAGTTGCTTTGGATCTATTTGGCATAACTATGTCAAACAACTTCTTTGAATTTACCACGAAGAGATAGATGATAAAAATACTTATATTGGAAGGGAAAGCAAAGATTTTGCTCCAATACGATATATCAAGCTTCAGAAACATTCTAAACTTACATGTTATTCTGTATGTGTAGTGCTTCAATTTCTTTGGACCTGGATGAAAAAGAGTGGAACAGAGAATAATTAAAATCTAAAAAGTATATCCTAGAGTCAACCCAAATAATTCATGGAACTAATAATGTATGTCAATGTCTAGCAATTCCAATTTTGGAAGGAAATCATTGTGATGTCATTAGTGGTAAATAAATCATAAACACTAATAAGCTGGTACATAGGGGTGAATTACAAGATAACGATTCTGCCAGTGATAAATAATTATTACATGAGGAGAAAAATTGGGTTTTCCCAGTATATGATTTGTGAATGTAAAAGTGAATAAAAAACTGTAAATACAACACGAGTTTATGCACAATATGGAACCGATAGTTCAAATATTCAAATCAATATTAATCCATCTAAGGAAAATACCGACCCTACATTTTTGCTTAAGAACTCAGTTTTCGATTTTTAGTATATGCAATTATCTAGTGACGCTGTATGTATTCCAATTTTTATAAATTCTGTTGTTAATTTGCATGGAAAAACATCAATATTATTCGTTGATTGTAATCTATTACAAATTGATATCCTAATCGATAAACTAGGGTAATGCAATGACCTAGTGTAAATATTGCTATATAATATATATTTGGAGTGCCAGAGAGAGAGAGAGTAGGTATCAAAAAAAAACATATAAAATTAATGTAAACATTGATTTTGCTTCCACAATTTATATTTTCGAACAGCTAGTATTGGTCTATGATTACAGTATGTTAAAAATATTGACAATTGCTAAGTGGATATTACCAGGAACATCAAAATAGTTATCATCATTACACACATTACTGTAATTAGAAAGTAATTCATAACTCAAGAAGAATCTTTGACAAGTGGAAGGCGTAAATCAGATCACTATCATTGGATGAATTGAAATATACCATTTCAAAATAACTTATTGAAAGTTCTATTGAGAAATATTGAAAAAAATGTTTGAAGTGTATGTTGTAGATGCAATGGCATATCGATACTTGGACTGTCCCTGAACTATGGTCATTGCTCGCACGAAATTAAGATAAGTCTGTTCTATAACGGACTCATAGGAAAGACTCATCTAATTTCATAGGAGCAATCACCTTCTGAATTTTGTCGCATGAATTTAAAAACATCATATAGTCACCGATTTACCGTTTTTTCTGTTAAAACTCCGGTCCATAGCGACTAAACTCCCAAAAGCCAGGCTACAGGCTTGCGCCCCTCAGTAGCTGCGTTCAGGCAATAAGCAATACAAAGGTGAACTTACGCGAGGGTTGAATAAAGCACACGCTTTCTCATGAAGTATATAACCGTAGTCTACCATCATTAGAGTTTACATCCTTTTCTATCTGTTACGAATACGTCTCCGCCCTGGAGCCGGTCCTTCATAGATGCGCGGCACCTTTGACAAATATTCTAAAAACAGCGGAATCCGTTTGATGTTTGTTTTATATAAGATTTTATTATAGTCGGTGGTTTATTTACATTGTTTCTTTTGACTGATTCTTTGTAAGGTCTATTTATTTATTTGTTTTGTTTGTTTATTTTGTAGAAGTTTCTGGAATATATTTAACTGAATTGAACTGAACTGTACTACTGAACTGAACTAAGTTCATAATAAATAGTCGTGAACAGACCGAAATAGAAAGTAATCTAAGAATTGAATTATATGTGAATAACTTCTCAAATTTTAGAAAAATTATGAGCACATCGAGGAAAGAAGGTCTCAAAGAACTATATTGGAATAATATATCGACTGAAAAGATTAAAAATATTACAATCAGACTTACAATAATTATCGGTCTTATCAATGTTATAAAAAGTTTTCATAATATGTGGCTACTTGCTTGCTGTAATTTGTAACATTATTAAATTGAATTGTGCGGATTTAATGGAAGTAGACAATTCTACTCCTTGTAGAAAAGTCCTTAAAACCAAATACTATGAACGCTTATCTCATTGAATACCTAAGTGATGAAAATTCATCTTCGTGATTTTTCGGATTATTTATCTTTTCTTTTAAATTTCGAAATACATGCTACTAGGACCAACATATAAAATCAGTCTCTTTGAATTCTATTGCAGTATTTTGAGAAAATCCGTTAAACTATAATATCTATATATATTAGGAATCCCGTGACTTCTTATGAAATATGGAACTACTATTAAATTCCAGTCCACTTCATCTTATGATGATAGACATTGAATACCAAGACAGGTTCCACAGTGATAATATTTGAGCTTCTCAAATATCTTTTATTCTGATGCATTTTACATCCCAATTCTGTAATTATTATTGTGATGGTATATGTATCGCTAGCTTATTTTATTTGAATCAAAGTTAATTCCACACATGTATACTGTCCAAAGCTTTGAACGTATATATTTTCATGACAGTACAAATATATTTCGAAAATTTAGGTTGATAGCTGAAATCTATAATATTGGGCATCGGACATTATCTCGAAAACAATATTTCTTTTCTCTGTTAAAGGTTTCTTCAAAACAATTAATTCCAATACAGTCCACGTAGGTAGTAAAAACAATTCGAATCAATAAGAACGAGGCCGGCAAGCAATTTGTCTTGATCTGAAGCTGAACGAAACGTTTCGTTCGACGTTCGACGCAGCATCAGATGACCAGTAAATAATGTTCCTGAATTTAATCAGGAAAAAGAACTCTCGAAGGCGTACTAAGCACCAAGATAAATGTGTGTAATTTAATGGAAAATGTCAATGCTTCTAATGGAGAAATATTAAAAAATGGTGTTTATTTTTGATGTTTATTCTCTCACTAAACAAAAATATTAGAAGTTATATCTATTTAATATCTATATAGTTAATAAATAACTCAATATACATAGGGAGAAAAGAAAATTTAAAACAATAGTTTTCGTTAAGAAGAACTAAACAAAAATATTAGAAGTTATATCTATTTAATATCTATATAGTTAAAAAATAACTCAATATACATAGGGAGGAGAGAAAAAATAGTTTTCGTTAAGATTCAGATTTAGACTGAAAGAAAAAAATATTGTTAACTTGACATACATAACGTATTAGCAGATTTCTGGAAAAAAATGGTGGATAATTCTTCTCCTGAAATAAGGAAGTTCATATGAGAGTCACTCTGTATATTTTGAGATGACAGGAAAATAATTTTGACTTTTTGTCACTCCATTTCCTAACCATTATCCTCAGGGTTAATAGTAGAGAAAGACGAGTCATAAACTGAAATTGCATACAAAGAAACATATTGTATACCAACAAATGTTTATTTAGAAGAGAGATCAGAAAATGACGAATTATTTCTTGAAAATATTATTGTCCAATTGACCGCCGCTAGTATTTCTGATATGTGGCAGATACTTTTACGAAAATTCTTAGGAATATAGAGCAAATATTAATCTCAAAAAACACATTATAAATTAGCAGAAGTGAGATCTGGGCGAAATGAATCTCCTTCATGAGATCAATTTGCTTGGGAACATTTTTTCCCAAGCTCTTCTTGATTGTATGATAGCTTACACCATAGTGTCGAATCAATTTTCCATTGTTGTAGTCACCAAAATTATGGAATTGTGTTTGGAAGAAATCTCGTACTGTTTTCACATATTTTGCAGAGTTAACAGTTTCCGAGTCGCCGAGATTCCTAGCTAATCTAACCATCACTACTTTTATGATAAATGTTTCAGCTGATCCCTCATTTTGTATTTCTGAAAGCTCCTCTTAAATACTGCATTTTTGATATATTAGACAAATCCACTAACATTGGCTGTATTATCCATGTCAAGAAATCAATTTGTTCTAAATCCGAAAATCTTTCTTTTGAATGGGCCGATATAAAGATAAGTGACAATAACAAACAAATCGATATCAATTACTCCACATTATTGGAGCTAATGAAAATGAGAAGATTTTGTTATTAATACGTTTCTGACATAAATCAAAAATTTGATTGAAACTTAATACCTTTCGTTTTGCTTTGAGAGACATTTTCTTTGAAAGTGTCTATGTATTCTAATCTATTCTAAAAGATATCCACCAAATAATGTATTTTTCTCATCTGTTATTGGTACAAGATGTTTTATATTGGTATACAACTGACATGTAACTAGGCTTTAAGCTCATTACATACGAGGAAAATTACTGAGCCTACTATAGAACCAAACAAAATTTCAATGTCAAAATATTTTATTACTCAACATATTCTTCTCTTAATTGGATACATTTATTACAGCGAACCTGCAACGTATCTAGACCTTTCAAAAAAAATGTTCCTTCTTGCTCTGCAAACCACACCTCCACAACTTTGATTACCTCCTCGTTGTAAGAAAATTTACGACATTTTTTGATGATGATAGTCGGGCGGAGTCAAATCTGGTGAATAAGGGGGGTGTTCTAGTAATTCAAACCCTAAATCACGAATTTTTTGCATGGCAACATGAGATTTGTGTACAGGAGCATTGTCCTGAAAAAATAAAACAACTTTGGATAGCCTTCCGCGTCTTTTCTCTTTAATTTTTTTCCGTAAAGTGGTCAGTAATGTCAAATAGTAATCTCCAGTTATTGTTCCACCCTTATACAAAAAATAAATCATGATTACTCGATGGTAATCGCAAAAAAATGAAGCAAGAACTTTTCCAGCATATTTTTGGACACGATTTTTGCTTTATTTGTGAATCGTAGAAATGTACCCAAGTCTCATCCATAGCAACAATTCGGTTTAAGAAGTCTACATCGTTTTCATATCGAGCACAGATATGCTTCTACCCTTGCAATTTTTCTCATGTCCAAATTGACGTGAACTATATGATAAACGCGTTCGTATGAAATATTCAGTGCTTCAGATATCCGTTTTAGCCTAATTCCACGGTCTGATAAAATCATGTCATGAACTGCATCGATATTTTCGGGGACTGACACAGAAACTGCCCTTCTCGATCGGTTATCATCTTCAATGGAAAATTTGCCTCTTTTGAAGCTTCCAGTCCAATTTTTCAGGATCGCATACGAAGGACATTGATCACCAAGGGTATTAAGCATATCTTCGTAAATCTGCTTACCTATTAACCCTTTTAAATACTTGATGATGGCTCGATACTCCAATTTTTCGATTGTCACAATTTCGGTGGACATCTTTTTTCTTTTAATTTATTGCGTAACTCTGGTTTACTTTTTTGACGTCAAACCTTACACTGACACTTCTACTAAGTTTTTATTCGTTGCTATGATAACGCAATATTTTGTTTAAGCATGGAACTGGTCTAGGCTAACTAGATATCAATACATCCTCGTATATATCAAGGAAAGTGGTCCTTTTTGATCGTTCACAATATTTACGTTACAAAATGCTCTTTATCAATAATATATCTGATGTAAGTTATCACTACTGCTTCTCTGTCTTGATTTATCTATTTGCATTAAGAAATTTCTTGTTTTCATTTGATTGTTTTTCAATATTTTTACCTGTTTTGTCTATTTTTTTGCTAGCAGTATTGTTTCTAAGTTGCATAGCTTCTACATCTTTGACAGGAGTCGTTTCAATGACGGTTTTAATAAATTCTCTCCTATACTATCATTTTTTCGTGCCGTTTGCGGTAGGGAAGTTCATTTGACGACGTCAAACATCCAATCGATCTTTTGGTCTCAAGCCTCAAGCCAAATTATTTATAATAATCAAATTTGGCATGGGAATATAGCATTGGATATAAATAGCCCGAAGAGAAAGACGTTTTCGATTTGAAACCCTTAACAACCACATTCCCCCTCTGTTGAGTATAGGCCCCATATTAGGAAAAATTGCTCTAATCCTTATTTGTAATCGAGCTATTTAGATCAATATAACTTCAACTTTCTCTCTTTCTACTCACAAAATTCATAACTAATCATCATGAACTATATAAAGCAACAAAAAACTAATATTAATTGAGAAAGTTTGCGACTTCTTTATTGGAAGAACTCCAACGGCATTGGAGTGTATGTTCTTGTAATACGCTTCTTCAGAACAAAGTTTTATCTGCGTTGTGAAACAATAAATTCAATCAAAGTTTTGGAATTGAACAAGAACATCACACCTTTAATCAATACTCAACATAAACAATATACCTAAATAAGAAATATTCAAATTTATTTTCTTTTGAAATATCATCCCAGGCAGATGAATTAAGTTCGAAAACTTTATAATTGACCAAATTTCATTAAGAAACTCTGTAAGAATATAAGACAATAAGTTTGGAGTTTAACATTTAAATAAGTGAAGTTCCATCATTAAAGGATTGTGGAAGTTTCGCTACTTCCAAAGCAATTTAGGTTGCCATAGAGACAGTAGCGTGATTGAACTTCGAGAAGCTATGCTCAGTTTAACCACAACAGTAACTGTTTCAAATCGAATTATCTCACATATTTGGCAGCCAATTTCTTACTATAGGTACGAGGATTGTCTGAAAAGTTCCCGTCATCTACCTGAAGCACTTATTAATATAATTTGATAAATATGCGTACGCATGCATTGAGAGATTCTCACAAAAACTGGATGCTCAGTTTCTGTTTGACAATCATATAAGTGAATCGTTCTCGTAGAATAATCATATTCAGAGAAGAGACCCATATCACTCATCCAGAAATCAGTAAGAATCCAAGGAAAACTGATTGAGAAACGTACAACAACAATCTACAGTTCAACTTAACGCGAATTTAGACCAGGACATCTAAATACCAACTGTATCTGGAGTAAGATCTCAATGAAGTGAGTAAGGCTATACACGACCAGTATGAATCGAATTGCCTCATATCAAAAAAGGCAGGAATGTTCCCAGGTGGAATGATTATCTGTCCAAGTTAATATCTGACTCATTTTAATTGTTTCGGGGACTGGCAGAGCTACACCAAGAAACTCTCTGCCTGTAATAAAAATTCATAAATGCAAAGCAACAAAGTTCTACACTATTACTTCATTCCAAATCCAAAATTTATACTTTTTTTTAATAAATTGAATGGAAAACAGTGATGACTTAAAATAAAATAGTTTCATAATAAATGCTATAGATAACCACCTTTACCATACTTATATGAAACAAGGATTTTAAGTTTTAATTTTATATCATTAAACTTCATCTTTATTTCAATATGAAATAAAGTAAGGGTTGGTAATTACACCCCCGTATAGAGTGCACGAAAATTACCGAATTTTGAGTTTCTATAAACGTCTAGCTTTAGCCATGTTTATATATGACAATTTTTGTTAACCTAGAACCACTTCCAAAGAATTTCAAGAGACGCAGTATTTTCAAAATGATATTGACGTAACTTTTTCTTATATTGTTTCTATCACGATATTAATATTAAAACTAAGATTTTGATCAGATTTATTGCATTTTATTGCACTTATAACATTATTTTTTTCATTCGAATCACCAACAGTTTTTTGAGAATTTCTTGACTATTTTCACCGTGGACAAGTATGATCCATAGAAATGGAATATTAGTGCCATAATTGGTATACAAATTAGGAAATCCAGCTTTTTCTTTTTTAGTGATTTACAAGTAAATGAATGTCAAATTCGCATGACAAAGATGTTGGAACAATTAAAAACTTTGAGAAACTGCGAGCCAAACTTGATCATCAGCCTTTATTGTTAGTTTGATTCATATCAAAATTTGTTTTGGTTATTTGAACAATACTGACTCTTGCAACCACTCCATGTGCCCTAGCATTTAAAAATACAAATTACAGGTACATGTTTCTCCGAAAAACTTCCTTCTATAAGCCTGCAAATAATTCAATCCCTGTTACACGTTTTAGGAAAAACCAATATACTCTCGGGACAGCGAAGCGAGAAGATCTCGAACGCATATGTGACTTAACTTAATTTTACGTTTTGTATATATTCCTGTGTATATAGTTTGGTTTATGTATAATTGGTAAGTTTGAAAATTGTTTATTGTGCTACCTTTTCATCATCCTCGACTAGAGCCCATATGAGAATTGTTATTGAGCCAGTCGTTTTTTATGGCCCCTCCTTCGCACCTATATAAAGTTTTGTAGCAGCCGTGTTCAACTTGCTTCTTCAGTATTCAGACAATTTAGCTGTCTTGAAATATTTCTGCTTCTGAATGTATACTTCAGAGTACCTGTGTTTACTCCTTTTAACAACCCGTCCATTCGTTTTCAGACTAATTCCTTCCCTCAGAGGTCAATTCGTTCACAAATTTCATTTATTGAGAAATTTTTGAAGGAGTTATTACAATTTACAACCGTTTATAGAGATAATATGTTAGAAAAAACAGGTATGCCAATGGAAAATTCAAAATATACGCATAAATATGCAAATCATTGAGTCAAAATATGCACATAAATATTAGAATATACAGAAAAAATTCACACCAAATGTTCCCAATTGAAAAATTGTTTCTCCTATCCGAATAAAGAAATTTATGAATTGGAAAACTTCTTTTCACATCAGCTAATGTGTGCCTTTTTAAAATTACTGATTATCGTAAGAACTAAATCAATGAATTCGGTAAATTCTCCTTTTTAAATATTAGCTACTTGGCAAAAAATTGGAATCCACCATTTGTCTAAATCATTTTTATTGCAAAATGTTTTACACTTCGGGTTAATAGCAAATTAGATTCCTTATTGGTTTTTATAATCAACAGTTGTGTTTTGTGTTTTCGAATAATTGCTTAACATTAGTAGGGGATTGGAAAGATTCGTCAGAAAATTCTGAAACTAAATCTAAGCTAATTCCAGCCAAATGTCCCATCTTCCGATTAGATCTGAAATTGAATTATTCGCAAGAGGAATGTTTTTTTAATCTCTTAAGCAATCTTTTATAAATTATAGGCAAGACATGTCACTACATGTAACATGTGTTGTTGGTGGGGTGAAATATTTTCAAATTTTGCCCAGCTTTTTTCTAACAATGCCCATAAATTTTCGTATACAAATTGTTTCTGTTTTGAAGCGCCTGTCAAAGCTCTACATATTTCAAAATTTATTCAAATACGCAAAATATGCTATTTACTTATGATATATTTTTAAAATATTCAATAAATGCTTATAATATGCAAAATATAAAAATACGCGCTTTGTTTTTCTCAATAATATGCATCCAAATTTTATGAAAACATATTCAACAGTGCCCATTTGAATATAAGAAGGAATCATGAAGGAATTGAAACAATAAGAAGGAAATTATATCAAGTACTAAAATTGGTCCTTATAGACAAAAATGTCTGTAACTTATTTTGAATACATGAAAGAGATCTGGTTTTCATTATATCTACAATAATAGTTATTTCACCACAGATGTATCAATAAATCTCCAGTAATAATCAATCATCTTTGTATCTTTTATATTTTGAGAGCCTTAACAATAATCGAATTTTGCAGGGTCAGATATATATCGATGTTGAGTAATGACCTAGAAAGAGCAAAACTTTCCAAAACAATGATCATCATTGGTAGCCAGAGACGGAAACGATCCATCAAATATATCAAAAAAGTTTCACCTTCTACTAGTACATTTTTCACATTTGTTTTTATTCTCTCTACGTGTCAGAGATGAAAAATACCGAATTATTTTCATCTGTATTTATATTTTCGTCGTTGTGATAAATTTGCCGACTATGGCTACGAAGAAAACAAAGATTAATGTGAGCTCTAACAAGTGACATTATTTGTCTAAAATGATAAATCGGCTGCTGCAGGCCTCCAACTTTTATTTACACTTTCATTATGCCATGTGTGAAACTCAAATTATCCACTCAGTCCTGTACGCTGGACTACTGGCAGCTTTTTTGTTAAAACGTTACTCTCGCTCAGCATGTTATTATACATAACTTATTCGAACACGATGAATTCGTTTTTTTAATCTTTCCATTATTTAAAAAGATATCATAATAGCAATTTATCCATGTATAATATGAACAAAACACGATATTCTAATAGTTCGTTGTGGCACTTCAGCACAGAATTTAGGGCTTCCCCATTTCAATTTATTCATTTGATTCTTGTTTCACAATTTCTTCCGCAGAATATAAATTAGTTAATACAATCACGAATGCAAGAAACTCCTCCGAATTCTACCTGTTAAATTTGACGTTTCCAATTTCACAAAAATATCTTTTTGGAAAACAAATAATTACGATTATCTTTCTTACATGAACTGAATTATCAGTGGAATTTTCAGAGTTGAGCTACAAACTCACTAAAGACGTAAAGGTGATGCACTCGAAAATATCTCAGATACTATTGATAATATTGACTCTGTTTCAGCTTTGAAAAAGCAACAGGTCTCAACGTGACTGTTTTCAAATTAACTAGTAGATGGCTTCCGCGAAACCCAAAATATTCTACTGTGATAAGAAATTTTATTAATATAATATGAATGAATGAAATTGGCTTCTTAAACAAGATGTATGAACATTTTCGTGACAGTCAACGTGTTAACAAGAAGCTGTTTAAGTTCAATTATATAGTTATAATTCTTATAATTATATAGCTGATGAATATATCACCCTATTTCAATTCCCTATTTCTCATGGAGGGATCTTTCAGATCCACAAATGCCATAATTGAAATCGAAAGAAGCTTAGATTATACAATAGAGAGTTTCAAGTTGTGAAAGAGTCTTTTTTGTGATCTTTGGAATGGAATCGTCTAATTCAAATTAAATTCGACAGCAATAGGAGATAATGAGGATGCTTTCTCCAATCCTTCTTCCAGGATTCGCAATTGTTACACATGAGGGCACTATGACAAAGTCACAAGTAAGCTATAAATCGAAACTGGGGGTACAAAAGCTCACAACCCCGTGAAATTGAAGCTAGTAAGAATGCCATACGCGACAACTAATCCCCTATTTCTTTCTCTAATTTTGCAAAGCCTGGGTCGAAGCCTCCAAAGTCTGGCTTTGCATATAAAACATCCGCGATTTCAATTTCGTTAGAATAACACTTTCCAAGTGTTTCATTCGGGTAGAGGTATGGCTTTATGAGAGAGAATTATTTAATAATACCCATTTAAATCAACATTATACCTTAAAGATAATGAAGTATTCCTAATCAATTTTGAAAATGTTGATGAAAACGTTCAGTTTTAGTAATTGATATAAAGTAGAAGTGAATCAAACTTCGCATCAATCTTTTATGGTGTAGAATATTATGGATAGTAATTAAGAAAATTTTAATGATCCAAACTGAACCAAATTATTATTATGAGTAATAATTAGTATACTCATAATACAAAGAACTTTTTCAAATAAATTAAAAACAAATTATTTCTTATATTATTTGAAGTAACAGGCGATAGGTATAAAGTCAATTCTGGTAATGATGTAACTGTTTAAACTGTCTTCAAAGACTTCAGTTTTCAAGTTAGCATAGATATATTATAAAATGATGCACCAAATTTATAAAACATTGACAGTTCAATTTTGAGAAACGTTGCGAAAATACGCCCCATAAGGAAAAACGAGCTCGATTTGGAATTTATGAGAAAGCTACATAATTAAAAAAAATTAAACCTCAAAGTTACCGGAAGAACATATGTTTTTATTAATTTCTCCACATGTTCTGATAAAACAACTCTTTTTCTGTGTCAATCTTATAATTAGCTTCATAACAATTTGATTATCACAGCTACTTTGACCGAAAAGGAAAATATAGACATTCTAATGATCATGGATTATGATTTTCATGAAAAATCATATGCTTTATTCAATAAAATATATTTTGAAAGATTACTAGAACCCTAAGAAGCAGGATTGTTGCAGAATTTAATGAAACAGGAAGCGTGAGGAATGATTCAAATAACTAAAACAGAATTGTCTTACAACTAAATGTTTGTAGTGAAGTTTCTATAAAAAGAAAAGCTGCACCCATACAAAGTTCAACTGTTTCATGAAATCTTAAGAGACGACACCGACAGACGTTAGGAATTAAGTGATATATTCATGAATCAAGTGATGTTAATCCAAATTTTGAGTATTATCTGACAGAAATTTTAGCTCTACTTCGAACTACTAGGCTCGAAAAAACCCCCACTGGAGTTAGACAAAATACACCCAGCGCCTCTAAAAACATTATTTTTGGGAGAGAATCATCAGGAAAAGTTTTATTGGTCTTATTTCTTCCTCTATTATCTTAATGTTAGAAGATTTCTGGATAATTTTATCAAAGAAACCAACCAAACAATTTGGAAGATTTGGTGGAACGTATTAGATATGAAATTACTTCGCAGAATATCGAAAACTATATAAATCACTTATTTCATCATCGACTTGGCCTTTATCGGATAATAAAGGAAATAATTCTTGTAAGAAATAGTTTTTTCGAATTTATCCCTTCGGATAAATGGATATTAGACATCAAGACTTTAAATGCGAACACCTAAAACAAAATATCTACTTAATAATAACATGAATACATAGAAATATATATTCAGTTTCTGACATACCCATACTCTAGCCAAAACTTGTTTTTTCTGTGCGTTTCAACCCACTTTCCTGCACACATTTTAGTTTTGAAAGTGTCACTTTCCCGCACGAAATAGTCCATCAAATAAAATTTAAACCTTTTCTAGCTTTTTGTAGCATTTTTAATTTTTTAAAAATATAAAATAATACAGATATTTTTTATATAACCATGTACATTCTTCAAAGGAGTGTCACAAAACAACTATCAAACCACCCGGGTTTGATATCAGTTGCTATGACAACCCAGGCGTGTAATTGTTACTAAAACGTCCAAGTTGTTCAAAACGTCTTGGAAGTGACCGAATAAGTGCAATCTTCTTCTAAATTAAACCACATTAAACCGAATCCGATACAATAATATTAATGGATTCATCCGATGAAGAACTTCCCGAAGCCATTTTGAAGGCTACAAATGAAACTAATTCCGAGCTGTTATCTGCCAAATGACTTAAAACCGTTGCCGTAACCGTCATAGCCATGCGACCTGCAACCGATGTCATCCTCATCGACGTCATCTACCTTCCAGATGAAACCAAATAACTCCACTGGACCAGCAATTCTTACTTGTCTACAGAATACAACAAATTGTGTTTTCAATATCAATATTAATAATATTTAGTAATTTTTAGTTAAAGTTTTGTATATTATTATGTTTGTTGGAATAAAATAATTTTTGAAAAATTGGTTGGTATACTTTTTTGTATATACGGTCGTAGAAAAAATAGTGTTCCTAACTCATGCGTTAAGTGTCTTTCCCGCACTTGACCGCTTGCCCCAACTGCGGTCGCGTGCGGGAAAGTATCATTTTTCGTTAGGAAAATAACTATTCCCACAGGATTTATATGTACCACCCCATGTACTTTATTTTCCTTTAAAACTGTTCCTTCCTTTACACATTTTTTTCATCTTTTTCTGCCAATTTGTAACATTATTTTTATTAACACTCGCCATGCTTACTAATCATCCAGACCGGGACAATGGTGCTTTTTGCGGGAATTCAGTTGGACTATGGCTGTTTTGTAGAACTACTTGATCTTTTGGCATCTGTAAATTCGTACTATGGTTCTTTTTGTAGAATCTGACTTTCCCGGTAAAACACGTGGTCCCTGATTTATAAGTGTCAATTTAAGCCGCGAAATCCGAATTTTAGGACTATAGTCGTTTTTTTTCTCCTTATATAAACTGTAAATTGTCCTACCTATAAAATCTTTGTCAACTGATTCATGATTACTCGATAAATAGAAAATTTATTTACTCTAGTTAATTCAATATTTCACAATAACTTATATTCATATTTTCCCAAATATATATAAATTAGTCATTATTTATAACTCACTAATGATTTGGAAATATTTTGATAAATTTGAACCAAATAAATTATTATATTAAATCGGATTATTCGAAATATTCAAATATAGATATTTTTTTGATTGAGTTTCTGTTCGTGGACCTTTAATTGTCAAAATTATCAACGAAGTACACGGCGTTAACATTTTAAAATGGTTTCCGTCGTATTTTTTGTCAATCAGGCGACCGACGCTGTGACGACTTACCTTTTTATGTCCCAATTTAGTCCAAACACGGTGCGTTCTTAGGCATACAAACGTTGGGTCCTGACGTTAGGTCGTTTCACCACAAGGACTCTCCCACACACAATTCAGCAAACTGAAAGATTGTCAAAATCAGCTGATGCCTATTTAAAAGTACCCAACCTGGAGTGAACTAATGTTTTTGTCGTAAGTTTTTGTGTGATTTGGAACTTATTATTCCCAGTTTTGAAATTGTTTTTTAAAACCATTTGGAAATTTAACTTTGGCTATGCTATTTATAGATGGATGTTTTACTGTCATTTTTAGTGTACACAAGTGGTGAATATAGTCTGAATCGCAAGTATATTTAACATTTGTAGAAAATTAGCAAATTTAGGCTAGAGCTCTTTTCATCTAATGAGAGAAGAACTTCTCCTGAAGCTATAAGTTTGTCCTTGTATCTTCCAGATTCCACTGGGTTATCACTTTGCAATCTACTCATGTTTGAGAAACTTGAACGTAGCATTGGAAATTTATTTCTGGAAAACCGTAATTCATGCCGAAAATGAATACAAATGCTTCAAATTGTGTAAATTGATTGAAAGCTTACTCGCAAATCGACTGAACTGAAACAGATTCACAAAGTAACTATGACATAATAATTATCATCAACGGAAAAGCCAACAAGAACTAACATCGGTACATACAAATTGTTCACCACACGGCCACCAGTTTAACGTAGATCAGCTCTTTTCTTAGATGGCCTAAATGGACGATCTATTTCACTACCAATATGTGTCAAACGTCACAAATGTATACAAACCACATAATAATAAATAATGAGGACGCTTTCATGTGAACCTCACTAAGTGATTGAAATATGAGTATCATATTGAGTTTCTGAAAAACTATAAGCTAAACATGATAAACGGACCCAAAAAAATTATGCGGACCAAAAAATCAGCTCAAAAGATTGTCAATGTCATCCAGTATTTCATCATACCATGAATAAGTATTATTCACATATAATCATATTAAAAACGTTACCAGTTTTCTCTGCACTCTTCTAATCACTTATTCAATTTCAAGAAATAGTTATTTTCAAAGTTATAAAAGAAATGTACACGCTATTGGCCGAATTAAAAATATTTCTCTTCACACTGAAACGGACTATACTAATTTATTTTCTCATATGATGTATGTTGGCAATAAAATGATCAATTGTCAAATTTCTACCATATTGGAGTATGAGAAGAATAAATGTGAGTTTTTTTTTGTATATTTTCTCGAGGCTAGCGTCAATATCATATTTATCCATCAGTTACATATCCTATTCGGTTTTTGAGAAATCTAAAAAAACTTTATCTTTTTTTTTCAGATATTGATGGCATTTACTGGATGATACCACAACGTCCCTTAAAGGCAAGCAATTGTTACACTATAGTTACGTATTCTTTTGGAATCATCACCGTTCGACAATGTAGTAAAACTCCCAAATATGCCCGACAAAAGGGAACTTATCAGTCGCGATTCTGACTTCACGCGTTCTTTTGTCATCAAATCTAAGAAATCTTTTTATATTCTCAAAGTGATTTATAGCCATAATAGCCGGTCCGACGTTTTATCTTGAAATAACTCTCTCACATCTGTGTCCCAGTTCTTTACAACGCTAGCTGACAAAAGTAACTAAAAAAAGCATTCATTTCATCTTGCTCGATTGTTGGCCAAATTATACCTTTCTTCTCAAATTCCCGCATGGCACAACAATTCCGTCGCCTATTATTGCGGTTATAAATATATCCCGTGTATTTTCTTATTGATCAATAATCACTCCGTTTTTTAAAAATTATCTTAAAATAAATGATTTCATCCAACGTACGAATCATAACATGTCCTAAAGAACTTTCGACTGTGCAAAACGAAATATTTCTAATAATAAAAGGAAGATTAAGAGAATTAGTAGACAATAAAATGGAAGAAGAACTAGAAGCATTCCAAAAAGGAAGACAAACGATAGATGGTATTGCGGAAATATAACAGAAAGACGTTACCTAAAAGGAAAAACACTACACTTCACATACATATGCCTGAGATAAGCATTTGACTCAATTTAAAGGAACAACGTGTGGAATATAATAAACAAACTAGAATTACCAAAAAAATAATAACTAAGAGTAAAAGGGGGAGTATAAAAGAATGGAAAGACATCAGAAGGCTTTATGGTGTAGGAAGAGATAAAATAAGCCTACTACTCTTACTAACAGTATTAAAAAAATAGTTTACCTATAAATGAACATAGGAGACCTCAACAAGATTCCGATGAACTGGGAAGGTTTACTTTATGCAGACGACATCGTAATTATGGCAGAACATCACAGAAGGATGAAAGTATTACCAAAAATGTTGACAGAAGAGATGGAAAAACTGCAAATTGAAAATGAACATAGAAGAAACAATGACAATAAACGAGAAAAATGGAAAATATGAAATGAATATCGTGGAACAGAGCAATATGTTCAATAAGAAGGAGATATCAGAGAAAGTAAAGCTTAGCATATACAATGCAACAACCAACAATAAAATAGATAGTAAATTAAACGTAATCGAGATAAAGTACTTACGAAAAATAGAGGGAAAAACTAGGAGGGATAGAATGAGAAATTAAATAATAAGAAACAAGTTACAACAAGGAACAATAAAAAAATAAAAGAATCTTAGAATGGTTCAAACTATTAACAAGGATGAAACAAGATAGATTACTAAAAAAATATGGAAAGCAAGAGTTATAGGAAGAAGGAGAAAAAAGACTCGAAAAACATGAAACGAATAATAAGCAGATACATGAGAACGACAGCGATAGACAATAAATCGATTGACGATAAATGAATTACCGATGTCCTACAGAGGTGAGAAGAAGAGGATGAGATGTCTGCAATAATGAACAACTCGGAAGACTGCTTACAAGTGATAAGACTGATTTATATCTATAAGGATACAAGATTCAATACCATGCGACTTCTAGCTCTTCTTGAAAATGAAGATATTTTGAAACCAACCAGCCTTTCCGAACAAAACATTCGAAAAACTCATATTCACAATAATATGTACTGACAGGAAACGCAAATTTCCTATTTGAGAAAAGATATACAATTCATCAATCTCTGTATTTTTTTATGTTCCCTAAGGTCCATTGAAGGCATTCATAGATCAGCTTATTATCAACAAAATCAAACTTCTATTCATTTTATTTTGAGAATCAAGTCTTTTTAATCCCAGAGTCACATCTTTATTCAAATGAGTATTACTTATGATTATACTACCACAAAATAAAAAATAAACAGCAATATCACGAGTCAAGAGACAAGATTTGAGAATGATTCTGCGTTGTAGTTATTTATCTACAGGTTGAAGAAGCTGTCAAATTGAATTTGAACGTGTGCCATTGAATATTTTGAAGATATTTATTATTCAAATGAAGAGATTTCTAGTATGTTTAATATATATTTTGTTATCGCTGTAAGTGAGAGTATTCTAGGAGACTTTCTTCTAATAATAGTAAAAGGAAATTAGAAGGAATCGTTGATGTTCAGCCTGAAGTATAAAGAGGGTATTGTAAGGTATTATTATATTGTAGAAATCCGTAGAGAGAATTATGAGAGATCCGGGAATAAAAGCAGCAGAAATTTAAGTAATAGAGATCCTAAGAATCATAATGAAAAGAATATTTGACCCGAGGGAAGTGCCAGAAGGCTGTTAAGAGGAAATAATTACACCAATATACAAAAAAGGAACCACAAGATATTGGTTCAAAAATAGAGAAAGCACCCCGCCAACAAATCAGCAAAATATAAACAAGAAGAAAAAACGGACTAAGAGCTGAGCTAGAAAAAACTATAATTTTACAACTAAGATTTAGGGCAAACAGAGGAACAACAGATGCAAACTTCATAATTGAACAAATAACTAAAGAAGGAATAAGAGAGCACGGGAAGATACACATTTTATATATCTTGGAAAAGCATTCGACAGAGTCTATGGAGATGATATGTGAAGAATTCTATGATAAAGAGAAACAGAACCAAAATAGTGAACAGAGTGAGGGCTTTTTATCAATAGATTTAAAGATATATAAAAGTTGGGCGAGAGGTATTAAATTTGTTCGAAGCAACAAGGCGAAGATATAATAATGGTAATTATAGCAGAAATTTGAAAAGCTTGGACTCAAATCTTAAAAGTTACGATGGCAGTCTGCAGAGAATGAATAAAAAATGCAGCAAGTCAAATTTTTAAAAACCTTGACATTAAATCAACACAACATATAAGACTCGAACAAGAGATAAGAAATAAGGAAGGATGACCAATGACCATTCGAATAGAGGAAATAAACATCGCAGGAGTAAAAGAAGAAATATAACAGCAGAAAACAAAAGACATAGTATAAAAACAGCTGTGGAAGAAGAAGCCTACTCAATGACAGAACTCTAACAAGCCTTACACAAGAAAGGATAGAAAGTAATCAGTATTAAGTAAGTGAAATATTATATTTTCATCAATTTCTACTCAAAACCGAATAGTTTTATCAAGAAAAATTTCATAAGTCATATAAAGTTTTCTCTAAATTGCTTCCCTCATATTTGCTTTGAATAAAAATACAAAGAGAGATAGAGGATTACCCATTAAAAGTACCTAATATGTTTGCATTAGAACTGAAATGTGCGGCTCAAGTCATAAAAACCACCGTATAATTCTTCTATTTACAAAAGACTCTAATGATCAATCTTGTGTGAAAATCAAGTATACACCGAAAGAAACAAGTTGAGTCGTTAACCACCGAATGGCTTAGCAACCTATAAACCCTTCAGCAGTTAATTCTCCTTCCTAAAACGGATACAGAGGCCAACTCGTTCTTCGGTCAAGGATTGTTTCGTCTACAAACAAAGAATCCAATCCTTCTAACTAAATCCCTAAAATCCCGCCTTATATGGTGGTTGAATAGGAACTGATTCACAAAGTTGAGAAAGTTAAGTTACATATTCAGATATTATGTCACTAACTGCGAAATTAAACTGAATATTATTTCAATAGCAACATAAAAGTTTTCGCGTTGGACATTTGAGTTTATTCCTTAAAACGCCAGCATTCGTTAAAAAGACGTTTATTAATGATGGATATTGCAGATAATATTTGAAACTTATTCCATATTAGCACAAAAATCATTTCGAAAGCCATAATTCTCTATATGCTGCAAAAAATTGGCACATAACTTAAGAATTTGAGGAATTGAGCTCTTCAATGTGATATAGTGTGAATAATTGCTTGAGCTTGATCTGCTCTAACACACAACATTTGTGAGAACAAAATATAGTGCATAAAAACCATTATAACAAATGGTTTTCAAATCATAAACTGGATCAATCAAATACAAAAAAAGCTTTCGTAAGAACAAAATTCACGTCACAAGAAACAACTACATTTCCACTTTATATTTTTCTACCATAACTTACTTTTTTGTCAAAGTTATGGTAATTTTCTCAATCCGTTCTCGTGGAATAAAGCTGAACGGATAGCTTGATGGATGGTATCAAATCGTTTGCCTCAAAATTCCTCTTGGAGAATTATGAATATAGGAAAACTTCATAATGGTAAGTCTTGTGATCTGTACGTGGGGCTTGGCGTTGTCATGGACAAAACTTCTTCCTTGTGACCTAGGTAGCAGTAGTAGGTTGCGTCGATGATATGACAGCACTGTATTTATAAACATTGACGTTTGTTATTGCAAAGCCAGTAGCAATTTAGAAATTGACTGTTTATGTTGTTGACAATGAATGTTGAAAAGAACCAAGTATGTGAATATGTGAATCACCCTTGCGTAAGAAGATTGTTTATAATTTAAAAAAAAAACTTAACTCCACACCAATCATAGAATCGGTTCGTGCAGCTATTGGTAATGAGGCCTCATCAAAGAAGATTGTTTACAAACGGTTAAGGGAGTATAGTTAAAAAAAAAGATATCTCATAATGACGTTTACTTGTTTCTCATTGTTAAACAGAAGTTGCGTGGCCAGCGATTTTATAACCTCGAGAACCTGTTGGAGACTTTCAAAACCATGTTTCTATATTAGTTTGAGAGTAGAAATTTTTTTTCCAGAATTGGATAGACCTATTACACATTTAGTAAATGTTTAAAAGGGCAGCCCTCGTATAACCAAAAGGGTCATTATTAGGTCATGTTCCTCATTTTGTGTATTCAATTAGTCATGCATATTTTTTATCTGGTTCTAATTCAAATTTTCGGCTCTGGTATTATAAAGTTTTTCATTTTTCATGGTATGATTCTATAATTTGAAAGTATTGAAATTTTATTATTACAATGATAGTTTTTAATGTTGTCTAAGCGTTTCCAAGCATTTTCGCAAACAAAAAATTTTGCTTGTCACAGCTTGAAATAAAACTTTTCACATAAATGAAAATATTGATTTTGGAAGGTACAAATTTTCATCTCAAATGAAGACTCGTAATGAAATAATTTTTTAAATGTAAAATTTGAATAAGTCATCGCATTAATTGTGACTAACCCTTCAAAGATAAAGTTTCTATTGAAACGAAAACTTCTATTTTTCTTTACTTAGAAAAGATCTCCTCCTAAAAGGTTTTAAGCCTTTACTGACTCAACGGTTGGTGTCTTTGTTGACTTTATTCTTTATGAACTTTAAGGGGCGTCGCTCGATACGGTCGGCGTATCCAATTAGAATATGGTAGTATAATTTAATATTAATTTGAAAGTGAAGGCATGAATATAAAAAGATTATTACCTATAATAATGTCTAAAGTATAACTAAAACTATACAGACAATAAGATTTTTTCCAAGTCATATTAAACAAGTTCATTTGTGTATTTTTTTCTTGCATTTTCTTTGTGCAACCTTGTACATGAGATTATGTTTGAGATGAATAAAATAGAGAGCTAGGACTCAGGCAAATGAGAGTACACTAAATCCCCATCTCGTCTTGTTATCCTTTCCGATCGCTAGCCAGGAAAATTTTATTTCCGGTAACACCACGACCAAAATAAATTCCGTTTTATCTCTGTTATTTGTTGATGGTGATATATATTCGTTATATCTCAGACTCGGATGATTGATTACCCATATATTCTCGATTTACTATTTGTAGATTGAGCTTGAAATAAAATTGTAATACAGGATGGATAACAGAAAATACAACTATGTAAGGAGCACATCGGAAATCGGATGACTACATATTAATAATGTTTTTTCCAAAATATACTCAGTAACATACATCCAGGAAGTATAATTTTTTCACTTGAATGTTTTCGCAGGTTGATGACAATGAAACGATAGCAATGACGACATTAAAGGAAACTGTTTACAAAAGCAGAATACTAGTAATACTTGTGAGTTTGTAATAATCATGGCGAAATGCCTTGAATGTCGAAATAATCAAAATATCAGCACTATCAAGATAGTGATGCGTAATCATTTGGCTACTATACTCCAAATCGTTGTGAGAGAAAGGTACACTTATTATTCGTAACGCTATATTGGCACCTCTGAACATCTGTTCTCTTTTCATACCGTCCTCAATTAGTGCTTATTTTGAGAGCGTGAACATTTGAGCTGGTACACAGAATGGCAGCTCTGAAATGTAGAATGGCACTTATCGTAAACAGCGATTTTGTTCATATTATCACCATAGATGAATAAGATGCTGTCATTGAGAACAGCTTGAGAACAGAAATTCAATTAGTATCCCAGTAGAAAAATGTTTAATAATTTATTGCTACTTTTGTTGAAACTTACACAGACTTACATACCTTTCCAGTTCAATTTTTTCTGATTTTTCTGAAAAAACAGCTATTTATTGCGAGATATTAAATAATATCCGATTAGGCATATAGCCTGGAAAATGGTAGTAGTAGAAATGTATTGTAGATGATTTGAAGAGTGTCTAAGCTTCAAGCTATACTGAAGCTTCTCCTATAAAGATTTTTGTGTATGACTTTGCATCTCATAGCTTTGCAACAAAAATATCACAAAGAGCCTATTTTTCTAGAAATTTTTTGTCCCACTTTCCAAGGTTTTAACACTACTCCTGAGCCTGTTTCTGAAATTAGTACGATACTAATAGTGTGAAGGCTCAGCTGTCATTGTGGATGGCTCACTGAAGCTATCGTCTTTAGGTGGTATTTAACAGGCGGTGACCTTAAGTTTGGTATCGAAAAATCCCTTAGACTTCTTTGCCAATATAGAAAAAAATCTTCGTCTTCAATCAATAGTGTTTTTCCAGTGAGCTGCCATCTGATCTTTTCAGTTCGGTGTTGATGTGACATGAGGCTACAGTAGGGCTTTGGTCCTCAATATGGAGTAACAGAGCGTTTTGGCAAGGTTGTATGCTTCCTCATTGCCTGCTATAACCTGGTATCCTTGAAGCCACATTAGGGTTACTCAATTTTTGTTAGCTAGTGTTTCCTAAGTTTCTTCACAATCCCACGCTAGCTAGAACGTTCACTCAATAGCTTTTAGGGCCTTCGCAACCGCTTGAATATCGGAGAGAACATAAATGGGTTCTCCAACGCACTTTATATCTAAACTCTCATCAGCAGATATGTTTATTACTTGTAAATTTACCCGGAAAATACTGAAATAGTCAAAAAATACTCTATTCAGCTCATAACTCCATCTGTATACCACAGAGTGATAATATTTTCAAATATATAGATTGAAACGGCTACATATTACACTATGAAAATTCTTCAAGCAGCTGACGTCAATGTTTTACCAGTCTGCAGAATTAGACTATATCGAATATTTGTGAGATATGAAGGAGAAGATAGAATTTCTGACCATCTAGTACAGTAAATCCACGTTTGGTTCTAACGAAATGCCATTAGCAGAAATAGAGTACCTCTTTTGGTCGATGACCATACTTATACAGAATTGTATTTAGACAAGTTTGTCAAATATATCAATTATTCATTCATACTTTTCCTGAGGAAATTCGGATATAACTAATAATATAATTAATATCTACAGAAGTTGAACGATTTTATTTGTATAGTTTTGATTTAAATGTACTCCAATTTATTTCTATAGGATTAAACACACAATGATACGAAATCCATCTCAATAGGCATGTCTACGAATCACACATTTCATTTTTGATAAATATAAATTCATGCTTGATTAATTAGTAATTCTGGTTGAAAAAGTTCCAATGTCACTAAGGGTACTAAACACATACGAACAAGAATAAGAAATCTTCATATTCATGAAATCATGTTTTAACGTTTTCATAAATGAAATATTCCTTGGAGCAAGGCATCATTCATTTTAAGTCATGAATGAAGCGTTGATCAGTTTGGTCAAATTTGGACATTTTTATGTGAGATTAGAAATATTTTGGGAATGACCCTGATATAAGGAAAATCTGAGATTGAAGTGATTTTTGGGATGGTGTCTTTTTGTGTGGGACTCACTGACCGTGTAAATGTCCTTCTAATATAGATATAGCGCGAGGGACTAAATTTGGAATTTAAAATTATAATAATTACGACTCAAATAGCTTCTGAAGTATGTAGTGGGCGAGGACGGTTACAGTATGCAACTGTAGTCCCTATCGTTAGCCATTTGAATGATGAGCAGGTTCACCAGGTTACAATATGTACAATATAGATGTCCCTGCTTAATATTTGAGTGATCATATGAACTTCTGATATTTCAACCAAAATATTCCTTTTAAAAATTCATTAACCCCCAATATAGCTACGTAGAAAGCATGTAACTAGAGTTTGAGTATTATAACAAATCCGTGCTTGAAATTGTAAACAAACAACCCAGGAAAGGAAAATGGCTCCCTTTAGGGACACGTACGTTTTTTCACCTCTTTAGTTACCATCAAAATGACCTCGAAGAAGTTTCCACTCTAAAGCGCCCTTGAGGGTGTATTGAGATCCTAACTCGATTCTAACTTCGGCTTTCTGAAATTTTCTGGAAAGTTACTACCCTTGTCGCTACCTCCAATTGGAAACTAGAGTGTAACAGCAAAATATTGGTTTGAAACTTCACCATTGTTGAAATATATTCGTTTATCGATATTCACATGAATTAGGCCAGGGACTGCTTCGAGAATATAAGTTTGATGACATTAAGAAATGTTTGTTAAACTACAACTACAAAGTAAGTAAAATATAAAAACCGACACACCAAGTATTGTATGTAACATGACAATCTTGCAATATCAGTTTATACAAAACATCGAAGTTTTCTGGCACAACAGCCGATTAGAAAATCATTGCTTGAGAATGTTCGCTATTTAATTCCATTTTTTGACCAAGGTGAATATTGCAAATATCTGTAAACAACTGAAATAGCACTGGTATGACAACACGCTCTGACAGAATTGACATATTCACATCAGAGTTTCCATATCTCAAAACTTAAGTAGCTACCCTCGTATCAAATCAGTTCAAAAAATGGAGACCAATTTAAAAAAAAAAGTTCTTTTTTCTGTATTTGTATATGTGAAACTGCAGAACTGCTGAGGAAAATTAGGAAGGTAACGGAGATGCGGTTGAAAACTTCTAAAGAGAAAAGAAGTAGATAGAATGGATCTGGATAAAAAGGAGCTCATGCTCTAACATACAGAGTACTCCAGGTTTTACTACAAAAATTCGGAAGTGAGTAGATGTCGTGAAAATAATGCTGAATGAAGAATTTTCTGAAAAGAACCCTCGTTTCTGAGTTATCCGCATTCAAAGCTGTTCGGAATTATACATTTGAATATTATGAATTATTAATGGATAATTACGTATGTCTATGTAGTGTTTTTGACGAATAAATAATTCTACATTACTATCTGAATGCCAAAGGCGGCTCATGCCCAATTGTTAACGAACCGTAACTTTTAAAGGGATAACCTGTACAATCTAAAGATAGCAAGAATAAATTTTTTGAACGATTTCTCAACAAAAAGGTACTCTACGTTTAACTCGATAAAATTTACGGTTCAGGAGATTTGTAGATTTTTAGATCGTTGTAAATACCAAGAAAACCGTTTGCCATAAAGATAAATTCTAAACAAAATTATCATAAATTGTTATTATTCAATGAAAATACTTGAAACACAAGAAAACTCTTCTTGAAGAACTAATGAATGAATAAGTATGAATAAATTTCGTACTACATACTTTCGAATATCATATTACTGCTATAAGAAGACTTTGTGTTAATGTTTGGGCAGGAATAAATGTTATGTGATATTCCTCTAAGCAATCGCAAAGAAATGCGGTTCATGGACGATGAAGCCCTACCCCTCATCTCAAATATTGTAAAAAATCATAAAAATTAAATACAATGGATCTAGTTTTTTGAGAATATCTTAAAAGCTTTGTTTACGCATTGTAAGATTAATTTCCTGCACTCAGACACGAATTTTTATTCAACCACAAACCAAATGATGAATGGCAGAAATATTTCCATCAAGATTTGAAGATTTTTTAAGAACGTCATCAGGGATTCCGCGACGAAAATATGTTTATTGTTTTCATAATAAGAGGAACTCAAATAAAAAAATTATTGAAAGAATGGCAGAATTTTTTCAAGTGATTTGATTATTGTTAATATATAAGTAATAAATATTTCTATAAGCAGAAGTTTAGTTAGAAGAATGTTAAATAAGTTTATTTTTTTTGTTATTCTTTTCCACATTTTTTTTACAACAAAGCAAAATTCCAAGTTGAAGTTGTGTTGCTTTCGAATTGTTTCCTTTTCCTATATACCTCTATGAAACTATCACAATACGACAACGTTTAGGAAACTTTTTCAATTTCTTGGGTATTTCACAGTCAAACGCACATTATTATTTGAAAAATATTTTTCAAGGCGACACGACATGATGTAAAGTATTTTTAATATTGTCGGGAATAACTGTATTGGAAATCCATTTTATGTAAACTACATGTTTCAATATTTTAAACCAGGGAAATGGGAAAATGTTTAACATATAAATATATGTCGAAAGAGTTATATCCAATGAATATCACCATGTTTACACACTGCAATAGTAACAATCTAGTAAAACTTTAGCTACAATATTTGTTTAATCAAACCTATATTTGTGGAGTAAATTTATTAATACGTACGTCACCAAGTTTGATTTATGTCAATCTTAATATTGTTTTACCCTCTCACTATTTAAAATTTTAGAAATTTCTACTAAAAATTCAATCAAACTGCCATTAGTCTATTTCCAATCTAATGAAATATTCTTAGACAATGATATCATCAATAATTTCGATCTATTGATGAAATAAGCTTCTTTATTACGCAAGCTGTTCATTTCTCAGATAGTTTCAACTTTTAATATCTGTTCAACACGTTTTCATCTAGAAAGTTTCGGATCCAACAAAGAAACAAGAACTTTGTTTCTCCATAACCATTTCAATTTTCTTTCAACCCATTATAGCCCAGTGATGCCGTTTGGTATCGCTTAACTATTCACATTTCGCAATTTTAAAAAAGTTTGTTTTCTATAATTACAAGGTATTTGACAGAAATTGAGTAGCTGCTTTTTGCAGACGTGGTTTCTTCCTTCAGGATGCACTAGAAAGGGTTCTAGATTCAACAGAAATTGACAATGTGCCCGTCACAATTTATATGGAGCTATCATCCCGTGCTGTTTTGGTTGATGAAATGGAAATAAGAAAGATGCCAGTGATTTATCATTTAATGGGTAATCAGCTATTAGCACCTGATAATTAGTTATCAGAAGTACCAGTATTGAAAAAAATTCAACGCAAGAAGTTAATAATAATTCAGTGATAAATGAAGATCCTAGTGACGATGAGTTACAAATTTGGTGTAAAGTTGGAAAAAAAGAAACAAATAAAAGATATTATCTTTGTGCAAATTTTATACAAAGAGATATTAATAAAAATTAAAAACAGTTATAAGTTGATAATTATTACAAATTTCAAAGATCCACTAATGATGTTTTTGAGCAGTTTTTTACAAAAATATCTGAAAATTAATTACAGACAAAACAAACGAATACATTCAGTTCTAAAATGGTACTGGAATTTCTAATATAACTTAATAATATATAAGAGAAAATCAAATGTTTTCATAGTATTTTAAATGTTATTTCGTACCATTTTCAGAAGAAACCTTACAACGACTTAAACTGATTGTAAAACAGAAGCTAACCGTCAAAAATGGCCAAAATTTCAAAGACAATATTTGAACACATCTGCAAATATATTTTACAATTCATAGTAATGGGTTAGGTTAAGTCGATAAACAGTGTATTAAGTATGAATATAACCAACGGTTACAAAAATTCCAGCTTAATAATTCATATTCCTTCAATATTTGAAGGCTTTTGGTGATTAAAAAAAGTGGGACACATTAAATCAATATAATATATTCAATTGAATCTCTCTATTTTAATTCATATTAATATACCTCACAATTCATTCAAAATATACTACAATTCGGAATGATAATCCTTTGCACAATTCTCCATCGATTTTATGTATTGGCATTCGCGGTATTTGACAAGGGTTTGTGGTATGCCGTTGGGTGCCTATACAAGATAAGTTATTCAAGTAGAACTGAAGGGTTGGGAAGGAGAGAATTTTTGAGAAAATTCTTTTCATCTTCCAATGAATTAGAGTCTTTATCGAGTATTTCTGTAATGAATATATTCGATTTATATCTATCAAATCAACGAATTCTGATAAATAGAAAAATAAGAATTCTCGATGTATGAACCATAAAATTTATAATATATATATATATATATATATATATATATATATATAATCATATATATACAGTCATAAAATTGATCTTAAATCATTTTTAAAGAGATAGATTAAAGGAACTCTTTTATTTTCCTACCAATTTGATTCAGGGCCAAATAAAAAGAGATAAGTGCGTGAGGGAATGTGACCATTCCGTTTTAACCAAAAAACGATTGATCCGGAACAGTTGTGTGTGCAAGTGGAGGACCCAGTCTTCTGAAATAGGATTTTTTAAACGAACACTGTGGCACAAAAGAATTACTCGAGACAACTAGATAAGAATACTCCATAGGGTATTGGAACGCTTTTGGAAACGATGAAGTGTTAATTTAGGATTGCGGAAGGCGGAGTGCAGGCGAAAAGCGAATCACCTAGATCAAAAGCACCAAAGGAAGACCCGTCACTTGGTAACGAATACCTACGGTTTGTTACAGCATTATATAATAATAACTTTTAGGAGATATCGATAGTCTATTAGTTCAGTGGTGGGATATAATAACAGTAACAAGCCACTTGTTCTTAGTCCAGTTACAAGTAAACTCACAATAAAATTAAAACAATCTGAAGCAGCTTTTTAGAATGTTAAACAATAGCTTAGATAAAGAATTGTTTGATTTTGATTCTGCAATAATCAGCAATTATTTAGACGCTCCTAACACATTAGTTGACGTAGAAAGAAGTTTTTGCATTTATTAATCTCAACATTTTTTTAATCGAGAATTTCGAAAAACATTTGGGGGCTTAGTGGTTTCATAACTATCGAATATTTGCAAATCTAGGTTTAGTTTATTACCTATGTGAAACAATTAAGATGTTTAGTTTAAAGTGAATCAATAAATTGTTGTATGAGAATATTTTCCACATTTTTTGCGTCTTTTGACTGAATTATTCACATATTTAAGCGCTCATTTTGAGTTTTCCATTTGCATGTCAGATTTTCCTATACACGGCGCGTGTGTGGGGAGCTTTTGCAGCTTCATATATGTGCTGGGGCTGGAATCATCCTACGAGTAAAAAAAATCATATTTTGCGATTTTTCTCATCAGGCTCTGCTATAAATTTAATTAGTTATATTTTAAACTTATACATACGGAATAGAACAAAATTTCAACTATTAGGTTTTTTTATATCTTCCTTCTTGTTTTCCCATCTTGATGAAATGAGCTATTTCCATTCTCGCCTCTGTGATGGTTTCTACTCCATCTTCTTGCTTAGACTCAGATTAATGTGGACTGTAGTATACAAAGTCTTGCTTTTCAGAATCACTGAATCCAACAGTTTCTTAATCACTTTGTAACCCATCTCACGAAGCTTTTTTTGCTTATTTTAGTAGCTGTACATAGTAGTAGTATAGTAATGATCATATAAAAATCGCTAGAAATGAAAATGATGGTAAATGATTAACTAAAAGTCGAATAACTTTGTTAAAAACCGAATCTATACTCAGTGTGGTGGGGTGACAATGATCCAAGTGATTCTAAAATTATAACTCAAGAAATGTGCTTGGACTATTATTACCAACGTAGATCTTTTATTGCACGTTACCAAGATACACTCTCCCTGCCACAGCAACTGTCGTCTCAGTCTACTGAGATCACTCACTAACTAAGAAATGTGAAAGAGCTACGAACGAAGGACGGATTACTAAATGGTTATACTTGTTATAAAACAAAGTATGAAACACTTGTTTTTCACGTATATTGCATATCCCCCAACTCAAGACATCCTTTATATTACAACAAGATCCATCAAAGCTGGACAAAATAAGAAACAAAATTAAAATGATTAACGATTCTATATTTATAACTTGAAAGATCCATTATTATAAAACGAATATTAATAGAGCTGAGTTCGCATCAAATTATATAACTTTTTGCGAAGGGGAAAGGAAACGTTGCCGGTTGGTTGGCGTTCTAACACGAATTCGCAATCAATTCATTTGCTGACCGATTCGCAATTGGTGATTAAACATAAAGACAAACGACTGTAGTTGTGGTTGGGGCGATCGCGTGGTATCATAATTAGAGATAACCCGAGGTTTTGCGTATTCATTTTACAGTCTCCTCCATTAACCTTCGAATAATATTTGATCTACACTAATAGCAAAGAAATAATGACAAATATATTGATAATCTATGGGGTATTTTGCCCCGCGAAATTTGAAATCAAAAAGTCTTTTCTTTTATTGAAAAAATATTCATTTTTCTTGAAAGAAAGTTCCTTCTATGTAACATATGACTGGCATGATATTGTTTTTGGAGACTCTTGTAACCTTGATAGCAGAATATTTGACTGAGACTGACAAATACCAACTTTCTTTAAGTTTATTTGAAGTAGGAGCTGACTTTAATCCAATGGTTAATAACGTGGGATGGTATTGAATTCTTGTTTAACATGTTTATTTACTTACGTTATCCATACATGTTATATAAGGTATTTCGTACTACCATTTTGGTTCCCTCTCATAGACACTATTCTCCTTCCTTTTTTTGAAAGAACATACAGTTTTTACTAAAATTTTTAGCGCAGTTGCCACTCTCAAAGTGTTGACTGTTGACTATTACAAGAATAATCAGGCACGCAATTTTGGAATTTCTACACGAATTGTACAAAATATATTTTTTGATTATTTTATAAGATATGAAATAAAATATTCGATTAAAAGTTGGAAAAGAGCTGAATATTTAATGGAAAACAATCGTAAGAATTTCAAATTTCTAGATTCTTAAGAAAACGATTGTCATTGGTTTTAAGTTGTGACGTCTGCTTGATGATCACGAGGTTATCGTTGCCGGCAACATAGCGTGTACTGTTATAATACATTACGCTTATTTCAGAATAACCGAGAGAATAACTGTAATATTCACTTCGTATCATATGTTCAGTGTTTATTTTATACCTATGACGTCACGAAATCTTCCGGCCTGTTTAGCATATCTTATTAACCTAGATATTTTCAAAATTGTCAGTTGTTTATCAACGGTCTTACCCCTAATTGACTCTTATGGTAAAAATCTGCGTAGTATTTAATTTTAGATGGCCCAAATATACATCAGAATAACAGAACGTGGGAGAACCTGGAACACCGACGTCATTAAACGAGCAATTGAAGCTAGTAATAAAAAAAGTATCACCAAGTCGCAGTTTGGGCATACAACCTACATTAATTAAAAACAGGAACAAAAATTGTGGGATCGTGCTGCGAAATTAGCAATTTTTTTATGGGGTTACTACTTTGGTTCTTAGGAAAATTTTCTATGATTTTGCAGGGAAGAATAACATTAACCATAATTTCAAAACTGATAAAAAGATGGCTGGTAATTATGTTTCGTAAATTTGGAAAAAGTCTACTCCATATATCATTTTGCTCCAAGCAGGCATCACAATGTTCCAAACAAAAGTACTAAAATTCGAATGAACGTGGAAAAAATTTTACAGTAACTATATACTACAAATGTTTGGTTTCGATCAATTTTGCGTCGGTATGCCATAAAGCCCTTTCTTGTTTTCCAAATGAGAATTTGAAAACTGTCATGTCATTGCAAATAGGTTGAATACTACATTTTGTGAAATAATTTTGAGAAAACTTATTCAATTCCATTCAATTTTTTGATAAAATATTTCCAATCATATATTTTTCGAATAAAGAATGTCCAGCAGTGGCACGGCGGCAAATTTTTTAGAGTGTCAACATTTTGAAACTGAAAAAACATTTTCTTAGTATTATCAAGATTGCTCAATGTAATTGATTAATTCTATTAATTCATAATTTTTTGTTCAATTGATGATTCAAGAAATTCATTTCATCCATTAATGGTTAATTCAATCAATTTATTTCCTTGGGAGATTCACAATAATAATCGATTTTTCATTATCTGGAATTGAAGAAATTCAATTGATATTTTTTTTAAATTGAAAAAATTTCGTAAATATTTCTTGCATTTTTCAAAACATAAACTTTAATCAATCAAGAATCTTTAAGAAAACGTTATAATTTATCGATTGCACCAATTTCAACTTAAACGAAAAATCTTATAATTTGAATTCAACAAACTTCAAACAGGGCATATAATATATAAACTATAAGTTAAAGTCAAATTCCAGTGTTGGTGCGGATTTTTTTCTGGTCCCCATTAGCAGCATTAAGTTTAAATCGGGCCCTGGTTATTTGATAGTCAAAAATTTGGTTATTAACAATGATAGAACTATGTGCCTTCATATAATGAATATTCATGCATATGCCAACGATTTCAAGGAATTTATTCGGGTTTTAATGTAAAATATAGTCTCAAAATCTGTAAGTACTGATCTCGGATTTCTATAATAATACAAATTAATACTATTCTCCACTTTATGTCCCATTGAATTCATTTCATTTCTTAGCAAAAAAACTCTCGTTATATAATGCATCAAGGAACAGGAGTAGCGGAAAGAACAACCATTAATTTTTGGAAAAATTATGTCAGTAGTTCTTGATAGCACCATCTAAGTTGTCGTGTGAGCACACGCTGTGCACGAATTGTGACAAACGGCTTTAAGAGAAACAGCTTGTAATTCTCAACTTTTCGAGTGGGAGGCTGCTGTTATTAACTGAAAGGCGTTCAAGGGAGGGTTGAGAGGACTTTGGATCTGTCCGATTAGGAGAAAATGTCAGTTTTAATCAGCTAAACGTAACAATATCATAAAGGAATCTGATAGTAGAAGTAGAAGATTTTCTCATTTGATTTATATGGAATATTTTCAGAAATTGGAAATGATATTATTCAAATAAAGTTTCATGGTAATGTAACCTCACATATTTCCAATTCCTTCTAGACCTTTATCTCTTATGACATATATATTTCTTGTTTATATTAATGTATATCTTACGTTTTTAGAAGTGTATATAGTTTTCATTCGATCAACATTTTCATCATATTTTCTCATTCCAATCTTACATGTTTCTCCACCATTCGGAGTCAGTTGTTGATGTAGAAACAAATAACTTTTAAACATGGATGTAATAAAAACAATTAAAATCAACATCGAGAAAAATATGAGTGGTACGTTAATTTTGTTCCAGGAGTTCATTACTGATTGCTAACAATAATCGTGTGGACTTTTTTATTTGTTATCGTTTTATTCGTATAAGGAGCTATCCCAGTTTTCACCTGAAAATCTACTCTTTCAGTTCAATTGTTTGTAGCTTTCTAGTTTCATTCATATTTCATTGATTATTTTTTTGTTGGTATTATATTTTTCATGTGAACTCTCACTTTAAATTTATTATACTGAAGTACAGTTTTTATCTTAGGGTAGATCTACATTTTACATTTACATGAAAAAGTAAACATGAAATTAGAGTTTGGACAAAAATCAGATTGTACCCCTTAGTAAATTCTTTCAAAACATAATATTTATGCAAACCACATTCGTATTCACAAAAAAATGTTCATTTATGAAGCTATAGATGAGCCTTTCAATACCGCTGAAAATAGATTCAGAATTGATTTTTTATCACAATGGTTGACGCCGTTATACACATAATTTACTACACTTACTGAATATTACAATTTTTGATTCTTGTACGACATGAATCATTTAAAATCTTTACTAAACATCGAGATTCTGAAGCACTGCAATGATTTAGGTCTAATACTACAAGATGAAGAAAGCAAAGGCGAAGAATCTTATGAGCATGACGGATAACTATAGCTTTCAGTGCCTAATCTATCAAAGTCCATTAAAAAAGCCAGTTAGATGATTCAATAGATAATTACAAAGGAAGTGGAAGATATTTACCATGAAGTTTCGTTGCCATTAGAATGATATTCACTATGCCTGTAGGTGCAGCTTTCACGGAAATAAGTTTTTCTGAAACAATATGAAGCAGAACCAACTGTATGGCTTAGCAATACTCTCAATCGAAGCTGATTTAGCAGCAAAAATAATTACAAGTTCTTATCAGATGTTATTAGAGTTTAAAAATAAAATATTTTTTCCACTACTCATTCAAATATTTCCACTATCAAGAGTAGGCATGTAGTATCAAAGCGTGATGGTAAGATAAATGTATTATGCAGATCTTGGGAACGAAAGAAGAAAGGTCTCGCTGATTCGACTTTGCCCACTTCTATAATACTCCACGCTACGCTACTGTTTTGGGGAAAGAGTATAAAAATTAATGGACAATTTTTTAGTCAAATTTGTTTTTTGTGTTTACTTCTAATTTCAAAAGTTTGTTTTCGTTTTTTTGTGTCCAAATATGAAAATAAACAGTTGTAAGATAAGAAGAAAATAAAATACAGAGCTATCTGACAATCAATCAATTTGTAAATAATTTCAAGAATCTTCTCCGATTTATTTAAGTTATTATAACTCTTGTTATTTCCTCGTAGATTTATATTAATTGCTTAAGACCAGTTAAACAGTGATTTGATATAATTATAATTAGATAGCAGTAGATGAAATCGTTCATCTTTAAAAGTTATGTCAATAATACATTTAGCTGCGGAGACGTGTACTCTTCATAAACTTGAATTGTTTCCCTTTATATTTCCCATTGATATTAACTTTACCATCTCAAACGTCTTGGATGAGTTCATTTCCAATCGTATAAAACGTGATGAGACACCCTTGAAAGGCCTATGAGGCTTTAATGCTATCGTTACAATGCCGACAGCCACAAATACGTGACCAGGAGGGCGCAAGTAGACCTACGGGGGCTACCCAACTAATTAAACTTTGAATGTGAAGTGAAATGTAACGTCGATTTGCAGAAGGAAGTTTAAGCGGGTAAGATATGGAGTCGTTATTATACAAGACCTAATAGTGAGACACATACGGGGAATAGATATTTGCAAATGGATTCTGAATTTGTTTCTTGTGAATTCTATAAAATCCAACAGATCACAATAAAGAAGATTCGGAAACCAATTGCGATGAAATTTAGCGACTATAAATAAAAATAGAACATCAGAATAGAAATAGAATATCAGCGCAAAAAGCACATTGTTATAACCTGATAACAAGAAAATTCTTCTACATCTACCAAGAAAAGTAATAGATTCGTTTATTAATTCCATGCAACCTTTAGATTGATACATATGCCTACTATCTTAAATGTAAATGAAAGCAGCATCCATAAGCATGTGGTACGGTACATAAACCTAGGGAACCACTTAATAATGATTTTCCCACATGACTATGGCATTAAACAACTAGAAAAAGCTCTGAAAGAGAAGAAGATATGTTCCTTGGTATTCCCAGATGTTGCAAAAGCACCAACGTGAGATAGTGACACCAAACACTGATATATTCGAAAAACTTGATGAGGAAGTTTCGATTGAATTTTTTAACATTAATGGACAAACTGTAAGGATCGCCCATGTGTTTAAAACTCGCTCGTGTGAGTATTGGGCATTTATTGATGACGTAGTTTGCTATATCTTCATGTTTTATACACCACCAGCTTTCCGGATTGACCTCACCAGTCATATGTTGCGCCTCCATAGTTTCTTAGAAATTACGACCTCTATGGAGTCCTGTAGGAAACATAAATAACTAAAAGAATATCAAAGCAATATATATAGAATTGTTCACTCAGCAAATCTGTCTATCGTTTTTGATAATAAAATAATATATTTGGGAACATTTATAAATGAATCTCAATTTCTAAATAAAATTCTGAACTTCTTAACTCGAATTTATCAAAGTTTACGTTAGACGATTTTCAATATCATTTAAAGAAACGTAAATAGTTTATAAGCGTATACTGAGACCAGTTTTTTTATGAGACGAATTTATATTTTGTCTTTCCTGTTTAACAGCATGACAGTTGTAAACATTCCAAAGCAAATCATAGTTGCTTACGTGTGATTTCGGGGTAATAGAAGTTTAGAAGTTGAACTTTATCGATCTTCTAAATTTCATAACCCACCTTACCTTTAAGTTATACTTTTCTTCGAAATAACGGTCCAATATGTCTAAATTATAGTCAACATCTTCCGTTCGATCAATGGTATATTCAATCAACGCAAAACAAAAGCAAATCATCACAAAAATTATTTCCTATCCGTTTTTTTTTTTGATGGCTCCATGTTTCAGAAGTTTCAAGTTATAAAATGAAGTTGAACTAACAGGTTCGTTATCTGTTATTTTGTGTAACATGAAACTACCCTCAAAAGGATGGTTGATTCTACAACATTTACGTTTGGTCGTTAGCGTGTCGAGTATCGCCTAGAAAGCATCTCCAACCCTCCACAAAACTAGACATTTACAACGATAAGGAAATATACGAGGTAACGTACACGAAATGATTTTATTAGTTTTCCAAGGAGTAACAATATGGGAAAATATATTGTGATGATAAAAAGTTGATTGTTGGTCTTCATTTAAATTTTTGTTGTTGGGGTTGAATTAACATAGGCATTTTATTTTATCAGGTGCATTACATGTTAAGGCTATATATTTTTCATAAAAATTCATATTAGAATATATATGACGTACTGGATGGACAAAAATATTTTTTATTCGTTGTTTATTACTCTTAACTAAACCTTCGGGGAGATGTTGCCCCAATTCTCACCTCTAGGACATCAATTATCTTATACTTGTTGATACAGACTGTGACAATACAAAAAGAAGTGTTGTACAACCAAATATGTTCGGCCAGGATCATGATAAAGCTCGTTAGTTTATTGTTTCCGAGGTCGTAGAATCTATAAAAAAACATCTACATTTTCTGTATGTAGTAGGTAGAATTGGCCATTCACACCTCCTGTCTCTTTCAAAATAAATAGATAACAAAAATGCAGATATTCCTCCAAGTGAACTTAGGAATAGCGAAAATGACGCATGATTTTATGAACTTGGTGGCAAATGATTCGATGGTGGCAAATTTAATTTTTGTTTCTGAGCCAAATAATACAAGAAGAGTGAAAAAAAGATAACTGACAAAAAAGTGGATGTGAGGAATAGAAAATGTGGAATCAAAGGTATTCAACTGGTTTGTGATTATAAAAATGGGACTTATTTCGATACTGTTATTTGTCTCCAAACATCAGATCACCAGAATATAGCAGCAAAGTTAACAAAACTATTGATGCCGAAAATCGAAAAGGACTCAAGTATCTGAGACTTAAAGACGTAAACGCTAAGTCGTCGAAATAATGCTGACCCGTGGAAGATAATAGGGGAGAGCTCTGGATCGAGCACATGGAACAAAAGAACTATTACGATGGTTCACCCACTTTTGTGAGAAGAGGCGGTGATATAATGAAAGGTTAAAGATGAACAAGTATATTACTTTCAAGTCGAAAATAATTAGGTAACACCTAATATACTCTTGAAAGGATTGATGATAGACCCGGACAACGATAGACTAGGGATGTTTATAGATACGTAAGCGACATGATTGTAAAATTGGTGGGAATCAAAGATATGAATGATAGTAGTGAATGGTAAAGAGAAAGAAATAATGAAAGAGTCCAGGAATGAAGTATCGCCTTAATGTCCAGCCAAGAGCTATGGTTAGGAAACGGTTGAGGTGATAAGGTTTTAGCTGGTAGGCGCTCAGTTCGTGACCTCATTGAGGTGGAGTGACACTTCAGGCGTAACCAGAAAGAGACGCAACAGCACTGGGTGAATCCGCAACTATGGACAACAACATTTCCCCTTTCCCGAAGAAATGTTATATCAGGTTAGGTTACGTTACGTTAGGTGGTTAAGTAACCTTATATCAGGTTGGTTTAGGCTGGATTACGATAGATTAGGTAAAGTTAGTCCAAGTAGGTTTTCGCAGAAATATCAACTTATATTATCTTAATGAGTTTGAAAGTGTTTTTTGTACTATTCATAATTAATCAAACTAGAAACAGATTTTGGAGGAAGTTGCAGATTGTATTCATTTTTTAAATTATTGTATTATTTTTATTGTGTTTATCTAATTAGTGACCAGTCGAAATATTTTCTCCAAAGTTCCAACACAAGTTACATTTTGCTCAATGGGTATTTTTTTATTTTCGATAATATATTTCCATTATTAAGAAAAGATAAAAGATTTGGCGAAGGCGTCTGTGATATCCCATGAAAATACTTGGTATTCTAAATTTCGGTGGGCACGCCTCCTTTGATGTTTGTTTTTAAACAATTTTTTTGTAGCGAGAGGTTTATTTACATTGTTTTTTCGAATAATTTCTAGGAAGGTCTATTTGTTTTGTTTCTTTATTTTTCTAAATGTAGAGAATTCTTTCGAGATAGGTATATAAATAAGTTTATGTAGCGCAGTGAGTTCAGCTTATAATAAATAGTCGTAGTGAACAGAACAAATTAGAAAAGTACTCGAAGGAATTGAATGAATTATTTAAGTTATTGTAGTGTATAGTTTTTAAATAAATTAATGCCGTAAGAGACAGTGTTTATGAATTAACCACACGAATAGAAATCGTACAAGTAAATAAGAAAAACATCACGTTATATTTGTCACTTAAATATGAAACAGGATGGAAATAAGAAGGTTTCTCCTTATTTCTCCTTATTCTTTTCCAATAATAGCAAAGTTTTGTTCTTTTAAATATAATTAGATCTTCAACACCTGATTAATATAAGAACCATTGGATTCTAATTAATATTTTTTTTTATTTTTCTTGGATTGAACAGTTTCAAATAATTATCAATTCAAAATAAAACTGATCTATATGAATTGTCGCTTTAAACAGTATCTTTACCGATACTATATCCGGATCCTACAATAAGTAAATGATTTTCTGATTGTAGACGAAATAAGTGTCGAGCTTAGAATGATACTAAATAAATATAGGTAATGATCAAATACAATTGATTGTTATTTTGTTATTTAATCTCATTCATCGAGATACATCCAACATCAATATATTCTTGGCACAAGACTCTGTCTAGATTAGTCATACGCAATTCCGATTAATCAACTTGTTAATTGATTACTAGCTGTCGTATTCAATATAAAACCCGGTAATACAATCACCCTACCACATTGTGGACTAACCACTGTGGTATTCCGATGGGCAGCCTTTCAACTAGACCGTATTCAATGCAATTTATATTGAGATACATTTAGATTATCAATAAACTATTGACAGACCGTGACATTCCGTTATATTGAGCACAAAATATTCTATTAGTCATCAACAGATATGCTCAGAACCGTCAAAAACTAGATTTCAATTCAAATTCTGAGAAAAAATAACTAAGATATTGAAATTTTCGAATTCAAAACCAAACAAACGGAGTATACGAGGTCCGATAATGCTTCTATGAGTCGTAGACAAGTCTTTTGTTGGCATTAATGGTTCAAGACCCTCTTGGTAGGCATCTACACGAGCACGATTAGGCGCCTAATCTGCCAAGATAGACGATTAACATTTAAATTGATAGTGAATAAACTAAATATTAGTCACAATACAAATTATAACTCAATATTCTTCTATAAAAAAGTTTTGTGCGAATATATATTGATGGAGAACTTTCTGGATAACAAACAACAAAAACAACGTCGGATGTCAATCGCAGCGGACTATTTCACCCTGACACCACGGCACTTAATCGGACCACTTCTTACGACCAAGTAACTAAACTCTTCAACCTTTATAATAGTTTATTATCCCTTTTTCAAGTCGCCGATATGCCCTTCTCTTCTGAGGTACGTGTTGTGTGACTTAATTTGAGGAGCTGTTAGATATTCACTCAGACTAAACAATAGGACTGCCGTGACTTCTCTAAAAGATAGGAAATGTTGACCTTTTTGGAAAAGTCATTCCTCAGCTATACACTGAGGAACGCGGAGCACGATCTTCATTTACCTACTCAACGTTCAGAATTAGTTACGAGCTCAATATTGTAGAATGCAATAAAATGCACAATCATTTGCCAATTTAAATCAAATCTATAACATCTTTTTCCGCATTTCGCAAGAGTTTGAAGCATATTCACTGGAAAGTACATTCCATGCTGTAAACGACTTGTATTCTAATACTAATATTGAATTCTGAGCATTCTACATATTGATTTTATATTAATATAGAATTATCACATATTTTAGGATTATCGTAAATTCAGTTTTATTATCTGGTTTAATCACATTTATAACTATTTTCTTCTTCTTCTCCTTCTTCTTCTTCTGAACTTGCCAATAGTGTTCGCCCAGATTTCGCTAACAATGCACTCAGCTACTGCCTATTCAGAGTAACGCAATTCTTGCTACTACTACTTCGTCCTAAAAATTAAAGTCGTTATACATAAGCAACTGTGATAGAGGTTTTCAGTCAAAGATTACCAGAATTGCTTCAAAACCTGAAAGAATCCCCGGTGGCGGTCTATTAGGACGGAAAGGAAATACTTTGAAGGAGATCAAGTTGTCGTCCAATGGCCTCATTAAAATACTTCCCATTAATGGGTGAAAATAATTTGAACGATCAGAAAATATCAGGAGTTGTTATTATACGAACACAGCTGGGTTATACAGATAGTAGTGATAATACCTTATTTGATAATAACTATCCAGTATACAATATATCTAAATGGTGGAAAACAGGTATACATGTCAGGAATATTTGAATCTTTGTCACAAGTCCTTTGAGTCCTTTAATACACTGCTTGGAAAAGGGCGATGAAAGTGAATATGCGGCCGACTCGATGATAGTCCCTTACTCCTACCCGCATTCTCTCCCGCGGGAACCTCTGAGAACTTGTAGCGGATGTGAAGTTTCGCTATTCCAAATTTGCATAATACTTCCAAGAAATTAGATATTCAAATTAGAATTTTAGTAATAAAAAAAAGCAGCTGGTTAAGCATGTGAGAGAATATAATGTGACTAATCAAATGATATTTCAGCGAATTCTTTTTGAATGCTTAGAGAATGAACATAACCATATAAGCTCTTCATTCCATGATTTTTGTGTATCTTATATTTGAATCAAGGCACGGCTGGTTACTATACTTTATAGGCGCATTCCATTAAGCAACCATCCAGACAATCACGTTCACGACCACGATCTTTCCCATTCCACTTAGTTCAGAGCGTTATAATCGTGAACCTCAGTGAAATGGATTACGAGGCGTTCTGAGCATTGAGATAAATATTAAAGAATGGCAAAGAATACAGCGAAAGATTCGAGACGGTATGTGAATAATTGTGAATTATTGAACTTTTTAGTGGAGTGCTAAACTGATTAATATTGAAGTAACATTAAAATATTTTCTGATGCGAAAGTAAAATATTTGGTGTGATGTGACACAAAAACGCTTCAAAAGTACTTTTAATAACCTATACCGCATCAAATAATGAGATAGATTCTCATTGTTCCAATCTGTGACGCTTAAATTTTGAAAATTTCGCTAATTCTTTCAACGCTTACTTCGACACATCTCTTGACAAGGGTTTTCGTGTTAATTGTGTCGTTATGAGGGACGTTCTAGCCGCGACCGCAATGATCGTAGTCCCTATGGAACTCAGTGAACGCTTAGTGGAATGCACCCCATAGGACATATCAATGTGCTGTCAAAATAAAAACAATATGGCTGCTGGGAGACAAACAAAGAATATTGTGATGTCAGTCCTGTATGGTTTTGTTACTTGTCACATTTTTTTTAGATGAATTAATTCAATAGTTTTATAATAGTAATTACTTTTAAGCTTAAGTATACCTTTTAGGATGCCTCCGAGGTTGCCTTTGTTAATTAATGAGAATGGAAAATAATTCTAACCTAGTAGATCTGATAGTAAATGTTGTTAAACAGATATTACGATGGGAAATTTTACCTTTGTATAATTAGAGTGAACAAAGAATCTAAAATTCTTTTGTTCACTATTGTGGCACAGTAGTCACTTCTGATTTATATATTCTAATATTCGACTTTTTGAATAAATTAATTTGTTATCGACCTCCCACTTCAATCAAGAAATTCAATAAAACCTCGGAAAGTGTTCGAATTCTTCCTCTACGTATCTACACTTTGATTCAAAGTAAATTTTAGTAAATTTGTGGTGATTTTATTCTTTATATTCAGTGGTGAGGATTTCTTTGCTTTTTTGTGCTCATAAAAAATTTTGTTCAGTCTTTATGGATTTCCTTTTATTTTGAGGAAACCTTGTATGATATTTTTCATATAAGTTCGTATTTTCTATTTATTTGGCAAACAAAACCAATATAATAGAACAGATTCCTGTTTAGTTGTATTTTGAAAAATATAAGCTTTTTTATATCTGTTGCTTCTACTCGCTTCTTCTTCAATAATTTCCTTTCCATTCTATTTTTCTCCCGGAAACTTAACAAAACACTGTTTTGTCACAAAGTAACCCAGTATTACTTGGAACATTATAAGATTATGAAGATTTGGAATTTGTTTCAAATATTCTTATATAATATTCGTTAGATACATTGTACATATAGATACGTTTAAAAACCACTATGTCATCTGCACTTAAGGAATCTTTCCATGGAAATAATTCGGTGATATTCGACTAATAAATTAGGACTAAGAGATCTGGAAATTTATTTACCGCAACCCAATCTTAATCCAATCATAAACATAGCCAAACTGTTAAGTATTTGACAGGAATAACACCTCAAGGGTTGAACTATTACATTAGTGAAGGATTGAGAGGTAGATTGGACAACTTTTCCAACAACTATGATATATCCATTTATTACCATGCCCCACAATTGTGTACAAAGCCTGCATCAAAATATTTGTAAGAATTCAAATTTTCGAATGGTCTCAATCATTTACTGATATAATACTCCTCCATTAAACTAGAAACTGAACTACACACGATAGACAAATAAATATATGAAAGATACAACTAAAAACTATTTTAGCAAAAAAACTATTAAGGAACATGATAAACACAATCCAAACAATGTTTGGCTCCCAACAGCCATATTGGAATCATAAATATCCAAGTTTTGAAATTCTCTATTCGTAAAGTACTAGGAAAAAATAGAAGAAACGAAGCCAAGATTATTGTATGCAGAATAATATCTTTGTGTCTATAATCAAATTGAGAAAAGCGATCAAGGTTATAATAAAATTATTCGGTTTATGAGTACATTTGGTACATTGACCTGTACTTTTTGAAGTTCCATCCAACGTTCTATGTCTTTTCCACATATTAACATATAAAGAAATAAGTGGAGAATTGTCATCCTCCTTCTGTAAGTAGCCTCAGTTATTTCAATTAGTTCCCTAATAGATTTCTAGTCGCTAACCATCAGATTATTCTTAAAATGCAAAAACTATCCATCAATTCACTGGCTAATAAAAGGATTGAACAATTCCTCTTATCGCGTACGTATTGAATAATTTGCAAAAATAAACATCTGATGACAGTCTCCGGAAAATCTGACGATTTAATAGTTGAACAACATGCAATATATTTTAATGTGGAATCTCTAAATGAATGAGTTATTTGCATGCAATGTTTTACAATAAATCAGTGAAATATCACCTCAAAACTTATTCTAGTAATTTAGAGTACTTCCGAACTCCTTCTTTTTTAGAAACTCTCCTATAGGATTATTTCCCTACACTACAGAAAAGCTTGAAACAATGCAAAGTGTTGAAGCTTCTATCCCAGGAAATGTTGTAACTTCTTACATGCCTTTAAATTGACATTCCCTTGTAATGACATATATATAGCTGCAAACACTCATTTAAAATATATTAAGTATTTGGAATTCAGATCTCATTCGTATCGATTAGATCTTTGAACGCAGAATATCACTAGGTCCTAATATTGTTATGATAATAACTGAGTAGGTGATGCAGAGTATAAAACATCACCTGATACCAATAGAAATGATGCTATTGATGATTTAGACAAATCACAAAATGGTTTTTATTTTGAAATTGGTATTCCTCAAAAACGAAATCATTCTTCAAAAGTAGGTATAAATAGAACATAAAAAAACTTGCTTAAAACGCTTAAAGGTAGTCATGAAATCCTTATATTGAGAGTGTCTCAAAGGATTGTTCTCCAGTCCAAGCAACTCAACTCGATCGAAAAAATTTAGAACAACTGCGCGATTGGAGAAGATGAATAGGTTACTGGGTTTCCTTAGTAAATGAGAATGACAGTAACAGAACTAGGTCAATATGTTAGTTACAAAACAGACCTAATAAAAAAGCTAATTAATCAATACTATGCTTGATCATTTCAGCTATCAAAAGTCACGTAATGTATTGATCTATTTAAAGGGTTAAAAGGATGAACTAATTTTATATTTGATTGAAAAATATTTCTTGATTCCTTCAAAGATTTTAGGATTAATTTAAATTAGATTCAAATAACATAATGATTCCTTGGGGATCTTTTTTGAATTCTGATTGATTTTGGTATAGAAAATATGGTGAAACTTTTGTTTGTTATAAGATTTCATCGTGATTTATTTCACTAATAATAAATTATTTGGCAAAAGTAATTGGTTTTCATGAAATTGTCCTCAACTTTGGGCAGAAATCGCACGGAACTTAGTGAACAACTCAGTTGAAAGCTTGCCAAGACGATGTGCTGCTGTGATACGTAATTTTTTATTTTTAAATTGAATTCAACCAACAACTTTTGATAAGCCATTTATCACGTAACATTTGAATTTGATTGAAATCTCTAGATTTATTATAGTTCTTGCCATCTTAAAACAGACAAAACATATGATTGTGATATGCTCTGTTACACATACGAAACCAAAATGATAGTTGGTAGTTTTCAACAAATGAAAACTCCACTGGAATTAGGAATCAATCGTATCCTTGAAAATATCCCCCTTGGTTTCCAAATACATTTTTTGCTGGTCCTAGATTTGGTCCGAAACTTTTTACAAAACTTTCGAACATACGTTTTTTTTGTTGAGTTTCCCATACTTGCGTCTTTACATCCAAGTCGTTGTTCGGCTTATATTTATAGCAAAACTTTTAATAAGACATAAAAAGTTTATATTCCATAAATATTTCAATCTGGCATTCCCTTAAGGCGAGTGTTTCAATCAATCATCGCGGAAATCTGGAGCAATCTAAGTTTAAAATGAAATTTCTGAATTGGAGTACGTTTCGTTCGCCGGAAATGTATTGCCATGTTCCAATTACTCTCGTATAAAGGCCTGATGACTGTTGTTACTTTCAAAAATTGAGCTGAACGCTGGGAAATAACTTTGACGCTGAGAATAAGTCGTCAATATCGAGGAACAATCAATTTCCAGGGAAGTTCATTAGAAAATATATTGTTGTTTCCAATGAATTCAGTTTCTAACGTACAAGCATCTATTTTCTTGAATTCCAAATGATAATTTATAATTTGAAGTGCATTACAGTTGGATTATTATATCAAAGATAATGGAATTGACAATATTATGCTTTGATGATATTGGATCTAGATAATTGAGAAACTACAAGAAATGTTTACAGAAAATCGTGAAACAGATCAATCTAATAGCTTTTCTGTTATCCGCACTTGGTCAAGAAAAAGATTAGTGCATGCAATTCATTACGGATAAATCAATTGCCATTTAGTATAATACCATATATACTCCTATGTGGTTGTATTCTACTGCTGCAATTGGCACTTCTATCTTCAGTTATACCTATCAATTGTAAGTGAAATAAATTGAAATCAAATCACCTTAATATATCAATCTTTGAAGAAATCAACAAATATTTTTTCAATTAAAATTAAAATTAGCTCATGCTACCTACACTCTACAGAGATCAATATATAACGTAGCTTTTGGTAGTTGAAATTGAGCAGGCATCACATCTTTATATTCCTTAAATAGAATCTCAGAAAAAGTAATGCATACTTCATTTTCAAGTTTGATCATCAGCTTAAAACACAAATATGCAGACACTGAAGTCGGAAGAAATATTAATAAATTTTCTCCAAACTGTAACCTCTGATAATCTTTCCATACTGTTTCGTATTTAGTACAAAAGTAACTATGGAAACATTTGACATAACGTAGCTTTTGGTAGTTGGAATTGAGCAGCCATCACATCTTTAGATTGCTTAAATAGAATCTCAGAAATCAAAGTAACGCATATTAAGTTTTCAAATTTACTTCTAACCCTGAACGTTGATAAATTTGCTCCAAATTGCATCCTGTTGATTTAAAAAGATTCGTTTTTTGTCTGATAATATTGGACAATTCGTTTTTTTTTTCGATTTCATTGGCGACAATCATTTTATATTGTTTTGTATTTGTTCTTAAACATTTCACATCTCAGCATTCTTGTCCAATTTCGCAGTTGCTCTTCATTCTTTCAATCAAGAGAAAAATTTCTTTTCTAAAAAGTGGGTCTTCCATCTAGGAACAAAACGAAATTATTGTCTGCCAATTGTTAAAACTTGAAAGTATCATCAGCTGTGCATGTATTGGCATCAGAGCGACAAAGTACTTCAATGAATAATTGAAAAACTTAATTATGAGGTCAAAATGAGATTCCTCAAAATGTACGGGATAATTAATCAATAAGTATGAAGCCGCTTTTTCAATGATATTTTGTAGGAACTTGTAGCTGTCAAGCATTTTAAAGAGCCTTAAATTCTCCACAAATATTACAAAACTTGTCAGGAGAATTTTGCAGCTGCCTGACTTACCATTTTTGTTCTTAGTACAGAGAACAATTAACCCAAAAAGTGAAAGTCAATTAAAATAAGAAAATACACTTACTACATAAAATCTTTCGGTATATGAATCTAGGATAATTTAATAAGACTAAATTTTCGAAACAATCTTAGGGTGAAAAACAGTTGTGACCGAAAAACTGTTTGATTTGTGTGTAATGAATTCAAAATGACTAAAATCTCTTGTCAGTAAGTATATTGATTCACAATTCCATGGAGTTAACTGATCACAACATATTTTAAGAGAGAATACTGAAGATGTTCCATAAATTTCAATTTCAATTCAATTACGTTGAGATACATTAGTGCTAAGAACACATAGTCTATTCTGATTATTTTCTTCTTCCAAATAATATCAATATTTACTTCTTTAACTTCAGGGGACAATTCCCGAGACGATAATCAGGGAAAAAATCACTTTCACTTTAGAATTACAATGCGTATTATAAATGTGGCATCGGAATTGACTCACTCTAGCATGTCTTCCGAGACGCTATTCCGATAAATTTCAGATATTCCAACTCTAGTCGAGCTGCAGCTTGTTTCATGCTCAAATAATAATCATTCAAAATGATACGAATTGATTCGTGGGATATATATTTCAGGGATTCAATTCCCGCCTTCGGGTTGCTCGAATATTTTCTACTTTTTCTACTTCGTGTTTATCAAATATCGTTACATTATATTGTACAGTCAAAAATTCAAATATAATTTATCTGTCTATTTTCTTACAAAAGTTATATTTGAAAATAGGATGGATATACTGGAAAAATCCATCTGAGATGCAACACCCGGGATTTTTGACGTCAGTTACATTGAAATGATTTCAAAAGATAGTTTGATGTTCTGTCCTATGTCCATATTATTTTTCTTTTGTCATTTTTCTTACTCACGCTATATTGGTTATTCTTTGATGTAGTGATGTATATATTAGCGCACCAAATATTCAAGAATTTCAATAGCTTGTTCTCTTCTAGTTTTTTTTTTGTGTTAAAGTTGAAACAGGAATTATTTTACAGCTGCAAATTGTTCGGAAAGTTCACGGGTGAAATCTAGTCGGAATTTTGAAAATTCTCGAAGTTTTGACTCTCATTTCGAACCCATTATCAAGAGAAGTCGGTTATCCGCTAATTAGAAAGGTATGATCCGACTCCGTGGACTCAATCAGCCTACTCCACGTAACGAATCACCCCTTTTTTTGATTGATTCCAAGGCCACAATCTGCCTACTCCTTGAAATTTCACCATGAAATTGAAAATCTAGGACAAAAAAATATGGAATATTTAAAATAGTAATGAAAGGTAATATACTTACCATCTAGAACACCCTGGACACTAACACTATACTGCCTGGTTGCAGCCAGCTGGTAAGCCAGCAGCTTGGACCTTGTAATTATAAGGGACCTATTGGCGGGCTCTTCTATTTGGCGGCATGGGAAATATATTATTGGTGGCAGGAGTAGTCAATGTGTGAAGTTCGGCTTCTCGGGAGGTTTTGGATGAAATGTTATTATTGAAACTAGAGTAGGAAGGAGCGAAATAGTTTTCATTCTATTGAAATAGATTGCGAGTCCAATACACAAAGTTATAGAAGGGTGGGGATGATATCAGACAGATTAGTGACAGACAACAAGTATTCCTTTGCCCTGACAGAAATACGTCGATTTGTCTGGCCAATGTTGGTTCACGGTATAATCTAATTTTGTTATCTTCAGATAACTTACTCAATGAATCCACGGCTTTACTTCCTCTTGCTATTATTTTATAAGCACTTATATCATCTTGAGTAGTTTTACAATTTTTCTCTGGATTCCTACTAGATTGGAGGCAGCATAGTTTTCATTTCTATCTACTGTATCATAAACCTGCTTAAAATCAATAAACATAACATGAAGGCGTGGATTTCACTCATAGCTTTTATCCATAATCGTCTTAAGGGTGAATATATGATCAGTTATTCTTCTTCCTTTCTTGAAATCTGCTTGGTATTCTTCCAATATTCTCTCTTAGACTTCGTTAAGTCTGTTACTCACATCTCTAGCCAAAACTTTGTACACCACATATAGAAGTGATATCCCTCTATAATTTTCACATCTACTCTTATCTTTCTTCTTGGTATTGGACTAAGAAACCGAGACAAGAGAAATATAAGTTCGACTCCAGTAATTCTTTCCAAGTTATTATTGGTTCTTCTTAGTAGTTTGGTTTATTTCCCGCAAGAAAATAGTTGAAAGTCGTGAATTCAATCAAGTTAATCATAATTCACATAAAGCATAATGAGCGCTATTAAATTCTCATGATCGTTTTATTCATACTGACCAATATGATCTTTATCCAACCCTAGGAGAATAATTCATTCTTGTATACTTACATATGAACAATTTCCTGCAAAATTAATCTTGCAGTCAACTCTGAACTCCGATTGTATAATTTATTTCGCAAAAATTATATTTAAAATGAAGAGAGCTTTCGTGGAATGAACAACTTCAAAGTTTCCGAAGGTAACTGTAGAATGTTCTTCAAAGTTTGTCTTTTCATGAAATCATAATCAGAAAATGTAACTAAAAAGAGTTTTGTGGTTATAAGTGAGATAGAACGATATAGTTGCAATTTTCATTTAAGATTGATGTTTTAATTTCGAGTTAATTTGGTTTTCGTATTTTATTTTTTAACAAAATGTTAAAGCAGAGTAAAATAGACTTACAAACACCCATTTAAGAAAAAATAGCCTCATCCTCGACTTTGATATCATGGGTTGCGTAGAAATGTTCAGAATAGAGCAAAAGCCGGTTAAATTTTAGCTGGTGTCGGCTTGCGGCATCCGTAGACAAGCTGCTGGTCCCGCCAAAATGAAATTGGCTTTGTCTTGAGAATGAGATTTATGTTCGAAGCCGGATGGAAACTTCGTATTTTAAGTGGGTCAGTCAATCTTGCCCCTGCTGAACATGGCAATAACTTCACATTGAAATATTCTGGGTTGTTGTGGTTGAACCTTAATCCTGCTTAAGTATACAATACAAGGTAGTTACGTAGAACAGAAGCTCAATGAGAGTGTTCAACTTGTTCAAGTATTTTCTTTTCAGTGCACTGTAGACTTTAGAATTTTGGAAAACCAGTACAATCAAGTCGATTTTCTTCGTAAAAACCATGAATATATCACAATTGATATACACAGGATTTTAACTAAATCTAAAATTTAGTGATTGATTGATATGAAGTATTAATATGGTTGAATAGTATAATTATGTATACAGGAAATTTTTTCTTTGAGAAGTGACCCTTTGTTACCTGTGCACACCTGTATTCTAATTATTTGTATAACTTTTAAATGAATTAAAGTACAAAATCAATATTTCTACAAAAGTTACTTCTAAACTTTTGAGCTACAGCTTTGATTTGAAATTTGTTAGAAACCTTCATTTTTTGTGAAGGTTAAGCAAATTTTTTTAGTATATCAATCGTAAAAGTGTATAGGTCCCTTTCCCACCAGTATTTTTCCAAAATAAGTCTTAAATATTTAGTTATATTTCTCAGGCATTTTAACACATACTATAATCATTCGAATTAATTAATTATAAATCGCCTTCATTTGAGTACACCCAGAACGAATTCTTCCAAATAAATCTTGATATTGTACACTTTTTAAGTTTCTTAAGTAATTTATTCTAGTTTTTGCTACCGTATTTTTTTGTTAATTATATATCTTTTAGGAAAAAATATAATAGTTCAATTCATAAGATATTATAGAAAGAACTGAAAAAAAAATTCTGAAAAATTGATGTATAAATGGATAAGACTTTATTCTTGAATTGAGAAAAAAAATTTTAAATTCTTTCAATAAACTTATGTCTACATAATTTCAAATACTACAGAGTTTTATTTACAGGGGTCAATTTAATAATTATAACCACATCATCTGTATCTTCTAAGATAATTATAATAATAGTAATAAGTATGCAATTGATTGTGTTAAATGTTTAGAGGTTAAGCATATGTACGATATGCAGCAACTAAGCCTCACGCTCTAATTATTTGTAACCACTACTAGAAATATTCGTTTGTAGGCTCCGAAAGTTTCGATCGTGCATGTATTATTGGCGAAGAACTATCTATATTTTATTATAATAGGTCACATTTTTACACCTGTGCACAAAAAAATGTGTCTGAATCTCATAGCACAATTCAAAAGTATACTGGAGCATTTTCAATTGAATTTTTAAAGTGATTAAACAATCCAGAAATACCGGGATTGCAACGGAATTTGAGTAATGAAAATCTTACCAAACCTTTATAAAAATGTTATAATTAGAAAATGTAGGTTTTCTTTAATAAAAAATAGTCAGTACCATAATTTTCTATAAAGCAATACTATCTGATATTGATGATACTGTCGGCTATTATGATATCAAGAGAACTTCAAGAAGCTGCATATAACCACAAAATAATGAAATGAGAACTTTTAGGTAATGAAGACACAGGTTCAAATGCACTAAACCTTTTGAACTTAAGGGAAACGTGATAGTTAAAATACACATAAGTAAATTGTGGCCATATTAGTGAAGTTAATATAAACATGGGAATGTCAAGGACAGTAACACTGGGCAACAAAAAATTAATTAATTTCAGTTACGTCGTATTCTTGTGAGAAATGAATCATGTTTATTTTTAATAAATGCTGATAGTATATTCAACGAAACATAAAATATGAGATTTATGCTTAAAACTACCTGCATTTATGGTGTTTTGGAAAAAACTTCCCTCTAAAGGTATTTGCAGTGCATTTAGAACTCAGCGAAAGTCTCTTCATTTTCTGTATTATGATGTGGTAACGTATGTCAAAAAATATGTGAATTATATATTTTATGACCCTTTATATAAAAATTTTAAGATTCATCTATGTTTATACATTTTCAAAGAAACGAGGTGTTAGAACTATGATCTTGTAAATTTTGAACAAATACTTTTGCTCGCCTAAGTAAAATAATTTAATTGAAAGTTGAATCACTGGCTACGTTTTCCTACCAACTCAGACCACGAAAGCTTTGAATAAATAATTGACCAGTAATTTTCTCAAAAACTCTTCACAGCGTAATCTTGTTTGTATTCTATCACAATATTTTTTGATGAAATGAATTTACCTCAACGTAAAATATGGAAAAAAAAATTCGATTTATAAATGTTATTTGTATCAGTTTATATCTCAATTCTTGGGAAATCGTGTTTCCATGACAGGTACAGCTCGCTAAATAAATGAAAACATACCTTTTGAGGTATAATTCACCCCGAATGTATCCTTTATAATGTTCGAAAGCCTCCAAAGCAAAATGTTTCATGCAATCATTACAACAGAAAAGCTAATTAAAAAGTTAATTAATTTCTGAAACCATAATCACGAGATAACCAGAGTTTAGTATCGAGAAGAGTGAGTTGTTTTGAACACAGATCTAAATTTCTGCATCTGACTTACTGAATATTGATAAATGATAATTTGTTCCTAATTCACTGTAGTGTCATCTGGTGAGATTGAATCCAGTCAATTTGAATATTAAACTCTGAATATAACATTATTTATTTACTTCCTCATTCAGAATTATTTGAGACACATATGATCATATTCTATATAGTTAAGAGTTTACAATAAGAGGGTCATCTATATTATACGTTATTCTGGACTATTACCAGAAAAACTATTCAACTATATAGACAAAGAACAATAATTTATGAACTAAATACTCGTACTTCCTCAATAGCCGTAGAAATGAGCTAGGAAATAACATTAACCGGGTACTTCTTAACAAAATCATGAACGGGCTTCCCCATAGTTTCCAAGTAACGGCTTCACAGTTTAACATCAGTCTATTAACACAAAAGAAACAATACATGAAAGAACAAACAAAAATGTCCCTGCATTGCCTCAGAAAAAGAAGGCGGAAGTTTTCGTGGGTCCATAAATACAAATTTTGATTGAAGACGCAAATTTTGAGAACAAAAAGAATAAGAGAGAAAAATTAGTTTGGATAAGCTTCAAAAAAGTTGTGCACGGTTTCCTAGACAACAATAAAGATCCCGAATAGGAAAACCTAGTAGGTACAATGTTGCGCTATTGGATGCAATATGAGCATTCTCACCTTGACTATTTCCCTGAGAACCTAGGGGATCACAGTGATAAACGAGGTGAACCGTGCCAGAAAGACATTAACGAAATGGAAAAATGCTACCAAGCTAGGTGGAATGAAAATATGATAACTGACTACTGCTGGAATCTCGAAAGGTATTGTCAAGATACTCAAGAGAGCAGCAAATTATCAAAAAAACGAAAGTTAGAAAGGCTAAAATAAAATACTTTCACATTACTATTCTATCTAATTTCACATACTTTGAAATGCCTTCATGATTTTGTTCAAATAAATAAAAAATTCATCCTTTGTCAACTATTTATTTTCATTCATACATCTTTGTGCGCGTAAACTGATATTGCGAAGAAAATTCGTGTTTTTGATGTGTGAGAAAAAGTGTTTTTCTTCATAAAACACTTAGTGGAGTGGAATTACATTATGATCAAATCTATAGCAACATAATTCTCATTTCCGCGGATGTGAGTGTATATGTGTCTGTAATATATCACAAACAACTAGCCGAAATTTGTAGGGAAGCTGTGATTTCATTAATTTTAAATTCAACGACATCCAGAAAACAAAGACGTCGTACGTTGATCACCATGTAACAATAATTTATCATATATATTATATTACGAACGCTACAAACTTCAAATACGAAGCTACAAGAAATGACTCTGACTGCTCATCCCGCAATCTCATTAATAATTTCTCGTCGAGAGCTGAATTTGTGAATTTGTGAATTTATGAATTTAACTCCAGTGAAATTCTCTGGCTAGAAACTGTGATGAATAACGTACAACGGAGACATACAGCCCAATGTATACATATTCAACGACCGTTTTCAGTATATGGATGATGTGTTGCACGTTCTAGACCGACGATGTATTTTCCTCTTCTTATTTTGGAAAATATTAAAATGTTTATCATCATTTATTTACATAATTAAATTCATCTTTGAAATTTTATTCTATTTCCTTCGCTTGAAACTACTATCCGTGATATTTATTTCAACAAAATTTTTAATATTCCAATCCTTTCACGAAAATTTCAACTAGAATATTTATCTTCCACATTAAGATGTATTTTTATACTAAGATATGGTAAAATATTTTATTTATCACTTAAAACTACTTGAATAAATTTCAGATAATACTCGTGAATGAAAATTTGCACCTTGCAGAATCTATTACTCACTCAAACCTTGACTCTACAGTCCATCGAGGAACTTTGTCTTTTAAATCACACAGTTCCACTTCCGACGATCCTTAGCCTCGTCTTTTCATTTTGAATTTCCATTCTCTATAGCTCTTGTCCAACCTTATTTAACCACTTTTTCCTGTGTCGTCCAATTCTTCTTTTCTATTCTACTCTTCCTCTTTATAAAACTCTTTTGTTGCCGTTCTTCATTCATTCACTCCATATGTCCGAGCCCCAGAATTCGTTTCGTTAAACTAATTTAGCTTCAAATCATTCTTTATTTTCTTTTCCTTCCGAAAGTAATAAGCATTTTTGTCCATTTTTCATGTGTCTAGTTTAGATCATAGAACTGGTCTGAACACCACGAGGAACAATATGTTCTTCATATAGTATTGGAAAGCGCGGCGGGAAAAACTTCACTCAGAGAATAAAAAGTATACGAATGGATTGAAGATAGCACACATAACTGGAATAGGAGTGTATACGTCCAAAGCAAACCATCTCTCAAGAAGAATTATATGCAATTGAAACATAGAAAGGAATTATCGTAAACAGAAGATAATTATTTTGTTCGATAATCAAACAGTACAAGCGAAATTAGCTAGATAAGAAAAATAAATTTATTCTCCGATGGATTTCGCGACACATGGGAGTGGCACAGGATACACCATTCGTAGGAACTGAACCCTATTGGGGTAGGTATCAACCATGGAATAATACAGAAAACACTGAAAAAGAAGGTAGATGAGGACGAAACCAGTTACTAGGATTGAGATAGGCGAAACTACTTCTGGTGAACTAATAGCAGAGAAGATATGTTGAATGTATAAACCTAGGCAAGAACAAGACGAAGGCTTAGCAAAGAGTGCAAAATTCAGATTGTATTACGTTGAGAACGAAACCTCTATCGACACATTCTCTCGAAGTGTGAGAGGTTGCAGATCATTACACTTGGGAACAGATCAAATAGAATACATAGATCTCTGGTAGCTAGAGTAATCTCATATACTGAATTTTCTGATAGGAGTGGAACTAACAGATCAGCTCTAAGCAATGAGAATTCCCAATACCGCAGCAAGAAAAGCGACCATAATAGATTCCTTGAGTCGCAGTGTACTCGTCAGCCTGGGATTGTTACTTGCCGAAAAAGTGGTACATCTAGGAGGAGTAACGTTAAAATGATGAATGACTCCAAACGAATCAAAAAGCGTCTCCAAGGCTTTTATAGCTCAAAAATCACTATTGATATTTTAACATTTTATATAATTAAAAAAATTGTATTGCTTATGAAGAATCTTAAATAATTCATATTTTTTTAAACCAATTGACATCGTTCATCAATACCTGATAAAAATATAATCACGAAAATTATCTTGTTAAGGTACAAAAGTGAGGTTTCCTCGGCATTTTTTAAAGAAGAGTACTGTTTTTGCTCGATATCCCTGGACTTTTTAAAGAAGTGAGTCAGAATAAATTATAAAACAAAATGATATTATTTTATTGTACAATTGAAAACCTACTTTACCAATAAGACACGCAGTAAATTATAGAAATCAATAACATCAAATTCATGGATTGTTATTGAATTTTCCAAATATTCTTGATGCCTTTGTCTGTGGAAAAGTGGGGCCAGAGAGAATCATTATATGAGGAAAGACTGGTCTATGAGAAAAGAGTTCACTTCGGGCAAAATGAATATCATATAAAAGTCGTTGATAGGTCTAAAAATATTATTCTACACACTTCAGATAGACAATAACCAGAGTAGTGATGCATCCAAATATTACAGAAGGAAAACTGCTGAAGAGGGAAATTATTTGTTGACCCAAAGATCCGTAAAATTATAAAAGATCCTTAATTTGGAAGTTCTTCATGTATCAATAAAAAATCTACTGATAGGTCATTCAAAAACCTTGTCGAATAGTTTTTGGGATGGCAAAGTGAAAATTATCAAGTTGTTGTGGATGATTTATTGAAAAGTTCACAATAGACAAGAGTGAATATGTCATTGAAAAATCATTTCCTGCGCTTACATTAGAAGATTTTCCATGCCAACTGAGGAACTATTATCGAAAATTACCTTTGGAGGATATCTGTGGGTCCGTAATAAACTGAAGAGGCATTAATTAAAGTGTCATTATTATTGTTTTTCTGTATATCAATACGATCGTAATTCCATTTATGATAAATCTCAACTTTCCCTCTTTTGAGCGATTGCTGTAATAAACTACTTCGAAGATCTTGAATAAAAAAATTGTTTTCATAAATTCCTAGCACTGGATTTTAAGAATACATATCAATTGACGTACTGATACCATGATGAGAATATACTAATGAATTCTTCTACTCAGTCTAGCGGAAACTTTATCGTTTTCAAGAAACTCTTAACGCAAACCACCACGTGTGGAAGGAAATTTAATTGAAATATTCAATTACGTAGTTTGATAGCGGCAAGGACACGAACACGGCAAAATGAGATCTATAATAGAGCATATTTGAGATTTCATAACGCATTTCGCTGGAGATAGGAATGTGCGTGCGTTCAAATGAGGAATTTCTCTCATGTGCTGTAATAATGTACCCACTGGGGAATTAAGTGAGACCACGATATCGCACTGAGACACGAGATTCTTCCTTTTTGTCATGATAATAAACAGTTACGTTCGTTGAGGAAGTATTTCTCTTTTTCACATATAAAAGTTGGTTGGAATTGGAATACTGACGTTTTTCCTTGGTAAAGTGGGTTATGTCACTATCATGACAGTTGTGTAATTGATTAATTACATAAGCATACGAAAAAGATTAGATTTCTCAACATGTAAAAAATGTGTTTTGATCTATTTCTGTTTTTATCAAAAGTCCAAAGTGATCTGGTTTACAGGTGATAAATATTGGAATTATTTTTTGTTACAGATACGCAAACTGAGGATGAAATCAAGCCAAAAGATATACCCGATTCTACTGCTGAAAATGATGTCTACCAATTAATCAACCAAGTATAAAAAAATTGAATTTTGAGTATTTTCAAATTATTTTCTTATAAATACAAGTATTTTATTTAGAAGTAACTCTTTTATTTTCTTGCCATATCCATGCACATTATATTAAATGCCGCGATTAAATTTTTTTTTGTTTATCATTTTCAATCCTTACATTCGTCCACTCGCACCGTGCAAAAGATCAGATTATACATTCCTTCACTATTGAACATACTTAGGAATATGCCAATAATGTTTTAGCAGTGTAGAAGTTGAGCAAAGCCACAAAGAACATGGTAACTCCTTAAAGTTTGTGCCTCAAGGGTACTTATATTTAGCATACGTGCCTGACACTGGTAAACGACACCCCTGAAAGCTAAGAAGCAAATTTCTGCGATCATTTTAATTTTACACACCTCACCGGTCGTTAATATCAAATTGATATGAACGACAACGTATAAAGTGCTGTTCCAGTGCTGCACTAAACAAACTCTTTATTGCTGATTGTAAACGTTCAACAGCAACCGATGTGAAGAAAGCGTTGGTTAATTTTAAATGCAGATTACAGCGTCTTAATTTAACTATGTTTACTTTGAAGTATGAGCAGGAAGACATTAGAGTTATAGAGCGTTTAGTGCTCTTATTTTATACGCCCGCTCATGCAACTTCATTACCAAGATAATTACAAGAGGTATTTAATTATATATATATATATATATATATATATATATATATATATATATATATGTGCTACCACATAGGATTACAGTTATATTGGTTCTTACGCTCAGTCAATTTAAAAATAAAAGATGTATTAAAATAGATTATATTGAGAAAAGATACTGGTATATCTGAATTTATATCATTATTCATTCCTATTTTGAGATGAGATATATATAAATCTAATCAGTAGAATATAATTTTGTCGAATAATAACATTTCAATAAAAAAATGATAGATAATAAACTTAGAACAGAAATGTTTTGGTTTATCAGTCGACATCCAGTAATCATAGCGAGATTTCCTATATTCAAATTTAAAATATAGAATGAGTCGGGGTAATGGGGGCCCACTAAGCTTATTCGCTATTACGACCCTCAATTCTTCTCAATAAATTTTTCTAAAGATACAGTAGACGCAGGAAAATATACTCTTTAATATACTATATCAATATTCCAAATAACAACTCTTGTGGCTTCTGTTGGGGTAATGGGGGCATTATTTTCTCTGTATTTTTGTTTAAATGCAATAATCACATTCAAAACTCTTTTTTTTCCACCTCCGCGCAAGCTTTATGTGCCCTATTCCCACAAAAGATACATCTTAACCAGATTTCATAATTTTTCTTGAATTCATCAGAAACTAGGCAGATATCTTGGCCAATTACATTTGCAACCCTCTCTTCATCATCTTCCTCACTCATATCTTTACCCGCACTTCTGTAGAATCCCCACGCTGTCCTGATGTTGAACGTCGTGGTAACTTTACTCTCTTTCCAAACGCTCCATCATCGTTAGAAAAAATATCTTTCTTAGCAGCCTCCGCCTTTCTCTTGGTTTCCCTCTTTGCAATTTTTTTATTTGCCTTTTCGATTAAACAGTCCTTGTTCGGTGTAGAAGTTATTATTACAGATGTTTGTTTCTTTGATTGCCTTTTAGTTGCCTCTTTCCTAGGCTTCGACGGTCCCGACAAATGCAAAAGTTCTTGGAAAGTTGCTTCAAGAACCACATTGGTTGTTGCTTGGCTGGTTGCGTATGTTGAAGATTCTGAGTTTGTTCTGGCTTGTTTCGAGGAATTACTTGCTGTTGTGGTTCATTGAGATCCGCAGTTGTGTATAGATTGAATTTTGCTTAGTCCTCCACGGAAAATATTTCAGGATTATAAGGCCAGATACAAGTTGGAATCCCTTGGCCACATTTTTCATAGTAGCAGTTTTCATGTAAACGATATTAAAAATCTCAGCTTTTTCAAAGGAGGTTATTTTTTCATGCGCATGAGTTTTCAAATATTCATAACATATTTATATACCTAAGCTACAATTAAAATTTCTGGATGTAGTAGTATGGTTTATAATACATTTGTTTAACAAAAAAATCTATTAGAAAATATTTGTAATATTTTTATACTTCGATGGAGTATTTAACAGCGTAAATTTTCCAAAAAAATATATTGAAGAGGCTACGTTTATTCAAAATGGAGTAATAACGACTTAAAATTATTTGAGGAGAATTTACACATTTTATAAGGATGAGAAATTTGAAGAAGATGAGTGTTGGGAGACAGAACAATATATGATAGAAATAGAGGAATACCAATGAAGACTTAAATGAAAGAAATTAAGTAACTAGGAACACAGGGAAGAAACTACATAAAAAGGTGGCAATGAAATTCTAAGTAGAATGATCAATCTCAATTAAAAAAGTTAAATAATGAACATTAAAACATCCGTGTGCGAATGAAAACGATAATTTTTGGAGTAACTAAATCTATTGTGTAATGGGCCGTCACTGAGTGAAACGAGGCAGTTCATTTTCTATGAAGTAGAAACATAAACGACATGATTATCCTGATCACTACTTGAACCTTCATGAAAATTTTAAATTCATGTTCAGCTCTTAGTATACCAATTCTAAAACAACAAAATGGTATTTTCCACCTAATATTTCTATATTTCGATTTCCAAATAATGAAAAACTTTTGTTCATGCTACACAATGAAAATCAAAGTTTGTAATAAAAAACGTAATGACTACACGCAGATAACACATGAAATTGTTGTTCATTTTTTTGTTTTTTATCCGTTTTGTTTGGATATACATGCTAAACGATGCAGCTGTATATTTGCAACAAAATATTCCATATGTCATTCAAAGACTGGTCAAATGAAACATTGATTTAAAATAAAATATCATTAAAGTAGGAAGTGGCACTCAACCACCGAAAAAACAAAAAATTGATTATCAACTGAAAATATGATGGAAATATAATATACTTTGCTTTTATTCTATTGAAATTAATGTTTTCAGGAACTAAACCTTATGTCTACTTCAGTGGGATTCAAGTAAAAAAGTTTCCCTATAATATAAATAGAAAAAGTTTTCTAGAAACTCCTTTATTAGCCAAAACAACAAAAACAGACTGTAAAACTTTTTTGGTAATATTGAAAACTGAAACAACTCGCAATAGGTCAAAATCTGTTTATTTTCATTTTGTTTGTTTAAGGAAGAAATATAGTTTTTCCATCACACACTATAATTTTTTTGTTTTCGAGTGTTCTTATTATAAATACAGTACAGTTATGTTCAATAGAACTACGTTTTTCTTCAACGCTCTTTATCATGAACATGGATGGCGTTACGAATTTACTGAGCAAACCAAACCCCAATTATTTTTCGGTTTTCTATCTATCCTAGAGACGGGTCACATTTTTTGAAACACCCTGTATATTCCTTGGTTCCTATAGATCAAATCGACTTATAAGAAATAAGCACACAAAGATAGCGCCGCAAGTTTTTGACACTTTCCATCCATGACGTAGCAAGTTGGTAACTTAGACAAATCATGAAATTATAAAGGTTGAGGTCTTTTTTCACTTCCAAAAAAATACATTGTCCCATTGCCTTACGTTTCTGATGCACGATATGTTATTATATAATTGATCGAAAGTGTCAACCCGTTACAGTTTATAATTATTACGAGTTTTTGCTAATTTTGGACATTTTTTGCCCCTTCGCGCATTATGAATCGTAGTGATACAGTTTTATTAACTTTTGAGAAAAAAAAACGCAACTAGTGTTTAGATCTTATCGAAACAAAACATTGATGAATGGATTCCTCGTTCTTTTGCCACAAACATTTCTAATAAGATTTCTTCTAAATGTCTCTTAGAGTCTCAACGATTGTCAATTTATATGGATCTTACAAGCTTTTCAAAAATTATTGAAAAAACTAATTTTCAAACAAAAGAGATCTGAAATAAAGAATATTAAGATGCATTAATATATAAAAAGGTCTAAGAAATAAGAAATAAAAAAAATTTATACCAGCATGGATGAAATAACAGCTACCTACCATAACATTGAACTTACGTATGGAACTGAAACTAAACAGAATCTAAAAAGTACGAAAATACTCTCCACAAAATTGCAAAACAGAAAAATCGAAGAATTTTTCTACTCAAATGCAAGTTGATACCTACATTTCTGAATTTAAACTTATCCCATATAAAATTTTCCAATAGTCGCCTGCAGCATGTTTCATCTAAGTTTATTTTCCAAATCATACAACTATCTATTACCGAATCAACTACTCTAATAAGAAAATTTGAAAATGACTTAAAAAACATAACAATTAAAATAAGTAAAATAGTTCCTATCAATATTTTCAAAAAATTTGAGGTAAAATTTCGAGAAAGAACTAAATCATTTTTTTATAAATGCAAAAAGGAAAATATTAAAAAAAATTGTTATTCTAATATTAAAACAACAATTTATTTTTTTATTTATTATTGCAAAAAAAAACAAATGAAATAAAATCAAAATGGATCGAAAATTTAACTGATACTGTCATACCATATCAAAGTAAACCGATTGTATATTGAAATTAGTACAATGAACACTTTTCATCAACTATTCTACATAACAATCAGTTGGTTTATGTTGAACCTCTCTTGAACAATATCCAACTTTTCTTATACTAAATTATAACCGGAAACGTTTATTTTCTCCTTTCCGAACCTTACCCCTAATTAAAAAGTTTTTCCCAAACCTCTCATATTTCTACAAGTTACATGAAAATAGTATCAGTTGTTTAGCTAGAGTGGTAGTTAAAAAAATATTAGTGAATGAGCCGATGAAAACAATTCGTTCAAAGTAAGAAACTTTGGATTCATAATAGAACCAGCAGTTTATAGACCTCCGTTTACTTATAGGCACAGTCAAGTTTATTGTTCAGTACACTCTTTCCCAGTTTGGGTATTTTTGTGTATACCAACTCCAGTTATTTAATTCTTTTCTATTCTCAAATTATTTGAATGAAAATAACGATCGTGATAGTTGAGCTATCAAGAACAAGTAGTATACCGTTAACCTATTTTAGTGTAGGAAATCCGTTATTTTACTACACTCGCAATCCTAACACGTACAACGTATCAGCGGATTACCGTCATTAGGACGAAAGTATCCCGATTGGAAAGTCTTCGCTGCTTCAGTTTGTATTTTCTAACCGTTTAGATAAAGAGACAATATTGTTAGTGCATACAAATTGCTAACAGAAGCAATCGAACGTTTTAGATGAGAAAGTGATGATCAAATCGAGATGGAAGTTTGTGTCCAAGTCAGAGTAGTATATTGGTTGACCAGCGTAGCCAAATAAAGACATATAAATGATCTCGTTGAAAATCTATAGATGTCACATTATTGTCGAAATTTAAATTCTGCATATAATCGTCTCTAATATTTAATTGTCTCTAATCGCTTCAGTAAGATTGTTTTCATAAAAACTCACATAAAAAACAAATAAAAGTTGATTACACTTTCAGCTTAGTCGCGTTCCAGAAATTTTGTATATCTAGCAATTCCCCTTTTTCTTATATCAATTGAAAGTAGTTTTAAAATACAACGAAACGATTTTGAAGGAAGAGAGTTACTATACTTCTGTAGAATACAAATTTATCCCTGCCATCATCTCTCCATTCAGCTAAAATCGCTTTCCATCAAACCACTCTCTTATTTTTATAGTAATCAAAGACAGCAATATTAGGTGAATATAGCCGACGAGGCGTTAAATCGTAATGCATTTTGGCTAATTGACCATCCTGAACCTTCAGGATTACTCACAATTTATTCCAGAAGACGGAGCTGTTAAAGGATAATATTCACGTACCTTTTCCTCAGTTTCATTAATTGATTCTCAGCGTAAAAGATGATGTTCAAACGACATTCAATATTCTTGTTTCTCTATATTGATTGAGCAACAGCTAATTTATATCAGTATTAAAAATAATTAACCTTTTGCGACCCAAAGGAACTATATAGCAGGGGTTAATTGGTTTTGTTGATTGGTATGTTTAAGAGAAGTCTATTAGCTCCAATTCGTGAAGGTAGAAAAACTAAAACAACTACGTTAATTTATACTAAAACTATTTATATAGATACATTAGCCTCGTTAGATTCTTATAGTTCACAATCTAGTTGTTTGGGATAACGAGAGATGAATCGGATTACTACAAAAAAAGTTTGTTAATCGTGTAGATAAATATTTAAGGCAGTCGTTTTATGAATAATTAAACAAAAAATAAAAGCTTGTACAAGGCTGGAATGAATATGATCCTAAAGTACATAGCCTTAGCGCATGCTATGCAAAACAGCAAACAATTTTCGCAAATGGATGATCCATCTCTTTGTTATAGGAAGGATTGAAAGATCCTTCAAATTTATCGATAATATTATTCCATCAATTGTGAATATCAATTCTATCAGAAATAGGAAAGGCAATTAGAATTAAAAAGAAGGTGTGGGAAATATACTTGGTAAAGGAATACAGAAGAATATAAAGAACAGATAACAAATATCGAGAAGCTAATAAAGCAGTCTAAGAAAGTGTCATTAAGGGAATTTGGACGGAAAATGTTGTAGTTAAAAGCTATTTTGAAAAACAATGAAGAAACTGATGGAAAACAATTAATTTATATTAAAACAAGTGAAGGGCCAAATAACAAAACAGTAACAGATAACCAGGAGGTGATGTAACGGTGGGAGGACTACATCTACGGACTTATTGAACAATCAACAATACACACAAGAAGATAGAGAAGAAGAAGTAGAATTCACAGAGCATACAAGAACTAATAATAATGGAGAATATCAAAGGAAGTAGTATAGTATATAATAAGATGAATGAAATTAGTTGATCTTCTCCAATTTAGAGGAACGCTACTGAGTTCAATTAAGAATCGTGTGGCATACAGAAAAACTAGGAATTCGTAGTATTAAATGTTAAATATCCGGATCGGCTGATAATTGAAGAGGTTTTAATTAGTCTTAATTGGAAAATGGTCGATTAAATTAAGAACTAGATTTGAAAGACTGTTTAATTTCATTCCAAAGTAAAATTTCTCAACAAGCATTCGTATCGTATCTATTGTTTCTTTTCATGAATGAAACTCAAACAATGGAGGTTTATAGATTTTGTAATCACATTTCAAGATATTTGGATAAAACTGATAATAGTTACTTTTAAAAAGAGATTTCTCAAGAATATATCTGCTCGAATAAATATTTTTTTGAATTAAAATAATGTATACTAACTGATTCAAACGATTTGGGAACTACTCTTGCTCTTGAAATATTTCCTTGGAAGTTTTCATATAATTTACATGGTTTTTGAAGAAAATAAAGTCGGATCAAATCTTGTAGATGATTGAGTAGATATTTTTAAATCGATTTTGAACACACTGCCGTATTCTGAATTTCTTGGTTATACACGGTGAGTCATGAGGAAATGTACACACTTATATAGGGGTTTATATTCAATATTTCACCCTATATAATGATTTTTTAAATACAATAAGTGATTCTCAAGCTACATAAATAACCAATGATAACGACATATACAACAATGTTGTTGCATTTTTATTCAATTTTTAGTGAACGATCAAATTTTACCAAACAAAGATTAACCGTTCTATCGAAAAACTCTAATGACTATTTACTATCGATTTAATTCAAACTTGGTGGCAGCTACAATTAGATTTGAATGGCACGACGATCACCAGAGATGTCAGTAACCCGAGTGCAAAGCAAAATTGTAAGTGTCCTATGACAAATGCAATGTTGCATTATGATTTAACAAGAACAGAAAGTGTCTTAGACGTTTTCACAATGAAAATATTCAATCTTTTTTATGCCACTGTATGGCACCTTGCCGCTCATAAATTGATTCGATAATTGTTTTGTTGTTTTAGTTCCCTACAACGCAAATTGTGCCATGTTTGGCACATATAATAACGTCAACAGTTTTCACACAATAAAACGAAAATTTTTTCGGAGTCCATGAGTACCTAATAAGCGATATATAAGAAATTTTTTTAAAAAAATTGGCTCGTCAAGAGGTTGAAGAAGAAATATCTTACCGCTCCTATAAGTATTATCACCGCACTGGAAATTATTCCAACGCAGAGACTCAACTTTTAATAACACATTCCACCCCAAAGTACAGGATGCTACAAATTACACGATATCACCTCACTTTATAGTAAAATGAATACAAAATACATAATAATAAATAATGTGGTTTCTTTCATATAAACCTCAATTTATGAGGTGATTGAAATGTGAGTAGCTTCTAAAGTTTTGAAAAGATTGTGAGCATAAGATGAGAAACAGACTCAAAACATCAAGCAATTTATCAACTCAAGAGATTAAAGAAATATTGTGAGAATAATAGCGAAAACTGAGAAGACATCTTCCGAATGATCTGCCTGATATATTTTAGTGAACGTGTTGTCACTCACTCCCTATATTATTTTTAAGTTGAGGGAAATTTTCCTTGAGAAAGTTTTCTACAAGGTAATTCGTATATTGCTACGAGAGCTGCTACTTAAGTTTTGAGATAGATAAATAAAAAAAATCTTGATAATTGGATGTGGTTCAATTGTTAATCAAAATATTCCATGAACTCTACGGTGACACAATAACAAGCCAACCCACAGAACAGAAACAAGAAAATATATCTGGGGAAGGAGAAGACATCCAACAACAATTGATATCAAAAGACAAAATTGAAGCAACAATGCGCAAGATGAAAAACAGGAAATCACCAGGGCTGGATAAAATTAATAACGAGCTTCTGGTGGCAATGATTAATAGACCAAATGCATGTCATGTTCAACAAGATATACGACCAGAGAAAAGTACCAGAGGAATGGAAAGTAAGCATAACGATCCCCGTCTTTAAAAAAGGAGAAAAGAAAGATCCAAATAATTATAGAGGGATCAGCCTCCTAAGCACGACTTCAAAATTACTAACAAAAATTATTGCAGAAGAAATCTCAAGTAGAGGCATGAGCGAAGAACAACAGGGATTTAGACAAAATAGATCAACCATAGACGCTATATTCATCTTAAGACAGATTGCCGAAAAGGCAATAGAGTACAATAAAACCGCGTTTATGTGCTTCATAGACTTAACAAAAGCATTTGACAGAGTGAGATTACATGACACCATTGAGCTACTAAAAGAACGAGGCGTAAACCAAAGGACAATAGACATCATTCGGGACATGAGCAACGGAAATAGCACATATGTAAGAGCAAACAACGAACTCTCCAGTAAAATGCCAGTATCAACAGGGATCAGACAAGGAGATAGTCTCAGCCCAATACTCTTCAACATTATAATGGACGAAAACATGAGTTTAAGATAGTTTGCTATGCTGATGACGCGGTTGTGATATCCGAAGATGAGGATAATCTGTAAAAACTGCTACACAGATTTGAAACAGTTGCAGGAAAATTCAATATGATCATATCGACACAAAAGACACAATCCTTGACAATAGCGAGAGAACCAAGAAGATGCAAACTGGCAATTTATAATAAAAGTGTAGAGCAGGTAAGTCAAAACGCAAACAACAGCAGCATCTCGGATATCAGGATTTCTTCGAACCGTGATATGGAGGAATACATTTTTAAGTATCGAAAGCAAAACACGGATATATAAAACTTGTGTCAGACCAGTAATGACATACGCCATAGAAACGAGGGCGGAGACTGCAACTACTAAGCGGATTCTTAGAACGACTGAGATGAAGATATTACGCTCAATCACAGGGAAAACACTAAGAGACAGAATAAGGAGCAATGAAATCAGAAGAATGTGTGACGTTTCGGATATAGTGAGATGGGCCAGAACTAGAAGAAGAGCATGGAGAGATCATGTCAATAGAATGGACGACGATCGACTGGCGAAAATCGGAAGGAAGAGAGACCCAATACAAGTAGACCGCCTGGAAGACCACCAAAGCGCTGGTATGAGAGCTGGTCCTCGGAGTCACAACTTAGGCTGCCTCTTTGAAAACACAAGACATAGTCTTAAAATAAGAAGAAGAAGAAAATATTCTCGATGGAAATTCAAACACTTTTGCATCTCACGAAAATGTTAGCATTTAATTCCATTTCTTGAGCAGCATGAATTTTTCAAATATCTGTATAAACTCAATTCGTACTCGTATAACAACACGTTCTGCGTACGTCCACCATTGAAAATGTCGAAATTTATGCTGGCAATGTCAGATTCAACATATTCAAATCAGTGTTATCATATCTCAAAACTTAAGTAGCAACCCTCGCATCAACCATTTTCTCATGATAAATTATACAGATTGCTGATAAAAATCTAAGGTGACATATTAATTAGTTTCAATACTTCAATCAATAAGCCTACAATTAGTTGTCTTACGACATTTAAATTGGGAACTACCTACATAGTCTTCAATTGCTCAAAAAAAAAACAATGACATAGAGCATATTAATTGGGTAAATGTCAGAAAATCCCCCTAATTGATTATATTTATTATTAATCTTAATAGAAATAATATAAATTCATTGTAGGAATTCATTTTTATAGGTTCATCCTTATAAGTGCGATTATTATTTATTATTATACATACTTTCCAAATAGACTATACCAACATGTGCTACATATTCCCTAAAATATATTTCGTTGGTGATAAAGCTTAACAGACTATAAGAGACAAATATAACTACACTGCAATAAAGTCATAATAATAATCATATACTCGTTAATTCTATTTGAGAATTTTGATGTCGACAGAATCTTATTAGCCCGTAAGCTATAAATTTTGAGTTTCGTGATCGCAATTTGAAAAATTATCAACGAAAATGGGTAATTTACATTTAAACGAATGCGGAGAGCTGGAGTAGTATGCGCAATAGTTACCGTAGCTTCTAAGACCTCATAAAAAGATATATTAAATTTGGTGCATGAGTTAAATCACATCACCCTTTTAACAGAGAAATTATTTATACTATCACACTTTCCAATTAGGTATGCATGACTCGTGTGGATGTTTGTAAAAGTTTGCATCAAATTAACTTATTGATCGAGTGATGACGTTGCGCATAAATAGTAGGGGTGGTCAACTTTTATGCATACGAAACCTATTTTTTGTCTTAGAACTGTACCTCGAACGAATTTTTTGGGGTAGATGCACAACATGTCTACTATATTAATTAAATAAGCGTACCCAGCTATTTTTTTATTTTCTCTCATTTATAATTTTTCCACAATGATTGAATTCGTAAATAAATCTTAATACTTCCGAATTTACATGATAAAAATTATTTTCTTCATTACTTCAATGCATGTCTAATCTAACTAAAATAATGACGTTTCAATTTGGATTTCGAATTTTAATAAACTATAATTATTCAATTCTTATTGATTTCACTAACACACAAATTAATTTTTAATATATTTAACAAATGTTTTCTTGAATATTTTCTTCAATTCTCACAATGTATACGAGTTTTGAGGGAAAATATGGGGGACCTTTTACGAACTAGTGATTACTCAGGAATTGACACACTACGGTGATCACATGAGGATTGCTACTTATGTTTTGAGATATGGCAACACCGATGAGAATATGTCAAATCTGATAAAGTCAAAGTCATTAGTACCATTCTTCGTCAATCTAAAGTTTATTATTTCGGTTTACTACTCACTTGCACGGCTGTTGTGTGTGCTAGAGAGCATAGAAATATATTAATAAAGAAAAAGTATTAAATGATATATTTTCCGTGCATATTCAAGTCCCTGGTATACGCCAAACATTTTAAGCGGTGGACTATCCACCAAAATATACATCGCGGTCGAATTATTGGCTACTACTAACAAAAACGCATACATAATTGATTTTGATTTTTCTATAATAAAATTCCCCGTAACTAATCTCATGGTATTCGTGTAAATGTAAACTGTTCATTTTCGCGACTCTGGGGAGTCCAGGATTGATGGCTCCTCGCCTACGTTAAACTGCGTATTTGACAATAGGTTAATGAAGTTTTGTCTATGAACAAAGATCGATTGTGTTATGTAATAATGAAGTTGAAGAGGTACTTAACCTATCTTTTAGCAAAAGGGATCGTTTTAATTACTTATTATTATATTTGAATCGATATTGGCAAAGAAAATGTCTAAGTGATAGGAAAACACAGGGAGAGGATCTTTCACGTCAATTTCCTTGGAATCATAATGTTATTTCGATGTGAGAGACAATTTTCCTTTGTACCTATAGATCGCCTAGGTAATTTGATAAGGAAAAGTAACGTTGAATATAAACGTTAATACGAGCAACTCGATTTCAAGACGCTCCACTTTTGTTAAGGTTCATATATCAAATACGGTTACGTCAGTTGTGAATCTAATATACCATTAAGAGTATGTGGAATTAGAATCCACATTGTTCTTTCAATTCACACGTAGAATGATAATTATATGTCTATAACTGCTCTCCATTCTGTACACCGTTTTTTTCAACAAAAAAAAATATGATCTGTGGAAACCGCTATACTATAACTTGGAATAAAATGAATCATTGTAAGCTATATTAGCAAAATATTCATTCTAAACGAGGCTTTGATTAAAACACGCAAAAATTAACTTGAGACCTTAGCGTAGTCGGGCGCTCAGATCTCACGTTGAGTCTAGCTCTTTCATTCAAAATAATTTTATTTTAATTTAAAAACTAATGTGAACGATGAATTTGATGCTGTTTAATAAGTTTGTTGATATCAGGTTCTAATTTACTTAAGAACATTAACGTTCGATAACATACAAACGATTTCTCTATTCAGTAAGCAGCGTTGCCACAGCACAGCATTCACACAAATACGACAATTTGGAATTTTATCATGAATCGATTTTTATAACTAAAATTCTTGTTCGTTCTCAATTCTCTAAGTTCTTCGTCTAGCTGAGGTGATATTGCTGTGTTGACATTTAAAAACGGATCCAACTCCCAAGGTAGTATTTCCAATTTCAAAGTGTCCTGGTATTGTTTGGAGAGTCAATGTGAAGGTTTTTCAAATGTTGGCAGTAGGCAAATAAGTCGTCGTTACTCTAGGACATTGATACAATCGGAAAATTATGAAACTCACGTCTATCGATATTCTTTTTGTGCAGAAGCAGTTTGGCTGTGGAAACGGCAACGACATTTTTTTTAATTGAATTTAGTTCATCGCCTTGCAATTGGAGATTCATGTCGTTGAACAATTTATACAGATCTGTCATATAACCTGTATAATTCTTTGATGTAGTGAGATTTTTACGCAATTCTGTATCTTTGGTTTCATATTTGGTTTCAGAACTCTATCAAAGAGTCACAATCAGTGAAATTAAGGCAGACAATTGCTTCTTCATAACCAACGAACTTCAGTATGAACTTCAGCAAACTGTTGAAATCATCGTCATCAGTGAAAAAAAGTAATCAAAGCATTCACCTTTCAATGAGCTATTACGGATTTCATTGACTGTTTTAATGACAGTGCAGTGATTAAAAGAATCGTTCACTCAAATTTCTAGCAAAAAAATGTCGAAGATTAACGCAATGTAAATCAAGGGCATCTGGAACTTTATGAAGCCCTTGCTGCACCCTGTCATAGCCAGACCGCCATCCGTAACTATTGATATAAAATACTTCAAGGGAATTTCTTCCTCAACACAAAATTTTCCCAATATATTGGATATGATTGTCCTTTGTACCGATCTCCAAATATCTAGCAAATAACAGTTCTTCACATATTTTCTTATGTGAAAGAGAACCTCACGTAAGACATCGGTTTGAATTTTGATGAATAAAATTTAAGCTTACAGCACCCACTTTAAGAAAAACTGCCTTAAAGCATAAAAGTGAGTGCCATGTCCATTTAATAAATGAAAGAGGTTGAAATGTTACAGACTATGAAATTACTAAATATCAAAAGACATTGAGCGTCATTACTAAAGTTATGCACGTATCAAAACTTTACTTCAAGTTTTCCACATTTATGCTTCAAGTTATCGTTATATTTCTTCCTCGGCGAATATTTAGAATGTCTCCAGTTAAACTGTGAAATAATGATGGCGACTAGAATTTTTATTTGTGATAATTTATGTTTATTGCGCATCTTGTGTTATTGTAATGAGTTTTTTGTATTTTTGTCATATCATTATCGCAATGTCTCGTTCGAAATATTAATTATAAAATATTCACCATCCAGGAAACTAACTAAAATTTTCATCAAATATTGAGTGCAAATATAAACGAAAAACAGAGTACGAATTAAAATAAAATATTTATCGACTCTCTGAAGTTTGATATCAACTATTATATTTGCCTTTAACAAATAACAAAATTATGACTATACATTTAGAATAATCACAGTTAACTGCCAGATATTTATTCTGTTTTTTGGAAATGAAAAACGCAATTAACCGAATTTTTTTCGATTTATGACTGTATAGAATGAACTATTCATTCAATTTATGCATTTATGTTTATTTCAGAAAGATATAGAGTAATAAAACCTCTTAGGTATGCAAAGAGACCACGGAATGACCCAACGAATATTTAAGCCATAATTTAGCATTGATTTCATTGTAGAATTCTTTCTTTTTATCAAATGCAGGTAGTACCACTCGGGTTGGGTTCAATATATGGGTTCAATCTATCCATTCACAAACACTGAAAGTAGTGTGCCGAAGGCGTGCCCATAGGATAATCGTAAAAAGAAAGAATTTTATTTCAACAGAATAAAAATTAGGCATTATGAACATAGTACTAGGTACACTTATTTTTTGTTGAACATTATACAAAAAAAAACATTATACAGAAATTAAATTATAGTTGGAATTAGGCAGAGGCACTAATAGAAGATTAAAAGGTACCTGTTAAACGCAAAACGTAACTATGTATTCCACTACCTAAGTAATCCCTACACAATATTTCGATATTGACACTTATGGCCGACATCGAAATTGAGCGGAACTAGACGGAATTTCCCATTTTATTACTCTATACCTTTCTGAGACTATAACTGATAACAGCATTTTGCGAGTTCCTCTTGATAATGCATTTTTGATATGTTAGACAACTCCACTAACATTAGCTGCAACGTCGATGTTGGAAAATCAATTTGTTTTAAATCATAAATGTTTCTTTTAAATGAATGAGTAGAAGAAATAAAATTTTTACGAATGAAATATTCGGAAGTAAATGAATTTGGCGGTTATATCAAAAAAAGCTGGAGTCAAAAATAATAAAATATCACCAGCTTAAATTGAAAGCAGAATCTTAATAAATTGATGTTCCTTGATTCAAATGCGAACAACTGCATTGTTTAGCGAGATTTTAGAGCGTCCACCTTCTCTTTATACTGGAATTTTTTCATTTCATGAGTTAAAACAGTTCTCAGATAAAAAAAAAGCGAAGAAATTTGGTTTATGCTGACTGGAAGGTTGAAAATATGCGTGTCTATTATCTATATCCATAAATTACCTTAAGAAGACATAAAGGTAAACTTCTGCTCATATTCTGTAAAGATAGACGGAGTTAATAAAAATGCAAGGAGGAGCTCCAGTCTATTCGTGGTCTTCGAAACTATAATAAGCTAATACACATTATTTGTAAACAGATTCGCGAGATAAATGCGATTCTAAAAAGTGAGAAATGTGGTAAACGTATTCACCGTAAGAACCGATTACCTGAGGAAACAATGAAGAGTGTGCATGATCATATTAAAGCATTACCCAAGTAACTACAATTGGAAATCGAATCCCAATCGTGTCAACATTGGTGATGATCTGTCTATCGCTTCCCAATTTTATATTCAATGTTGTAGAAAACAAGGTATTTCACCAGGTAAAGTAAAAGCCTATCGAAATATTTTCTGTGGTCAATGAAACATTGGGTTTAAACCGCCAAAGAGCAATACGTGTGAAACTTTACTTGAGTCAAGTCAAAACGACGATTTCAGAAATCATCCTGTAAATTGATAAAGAAGAGGAGTTGACACTTTTTAGTAGCCACATGATATCCTACCAGAGAGACTCTACATATGGTAGAAGTATGTTTAGTTCATCATAACTCACCTTCTATAATTATCATATTAATAATAAAAAAGCAGAATGATATGGAATAATGTGCCTTGAAAATGTTCCCTAGAGGATAGAATAAGTTTAGAAAAACTGAAAAAATATAAAGAAAAAGCTGTTTCTCAGTTTATGAGTTAGAAAGTGAATTTATGAGAGTTTTTTATGGTCTAGTTTTTTGCGCTGAGAGATCATATTTTCTGCACAAAATTACAAAAAAAAAACACCTAAAAGACCAGTCATTTTGTACATTTATTAGAAACTTGATTTTTTTAGTACTCATAACAATAATTTGTTGTAGTATATGAGAAGTGGAAGATCGTGGATAAAAGGAAAAAAGAACAATTCCTTGGTCCTTCTTTATTTATCTTGTTAGAGATGTAAAACGTTGTAAAAGTGATCAGTGAAACTGTTATTTGGTTGATGTATAACAATCCTCATTGATTATATCAATGATTTTTTTATGAATGAATCTTGAATTTGAGCTTCGTGATTAATTGCAAAATGATTGATAAGAGCAAATTGTCCCCATACGAGAGAATTTGATTGACTATCCGACTTCATATACTCAAATCTTTTATCAAAATTCCACATAGCAATAACTACAAATTAACCTAATTTATTGTGTACTACATTTCTTGCTACCTGATCAATTAAACAAACACAAATCGTCGAGCAGCTTTAAAGCTGATGATTCTAGATTATTCGTTTATCCAACTGAAGCTTTTGTAATTACAGTAACGTAGAAATGATGACAGAGAATATAAACGTATGTCGTATTTGTTCCTCTTTGCGTTGTTGTGGATATTACGTTTTCGAATACAATGGAAAGTATAAAGTACACACGACAGAACACGTTACCGTGGCGTTGTGGTATATGCAGTTGCTGGTTTTGACCTGTCACACATGTTTCACAAATGTCCTGATTGCTGTTCTCCAAACGATTTATAGTCATATCGGAATTAAAAACAATCAAATGTTATTATTTATTCGAAAGGGCGTCTATATTTTTTTCTTGGAATTACGAAATAGTTTTGCAGTTTAATTTTATTTCCGATCATACTTCAAGATAATTACATTTGATAATGTGGGAAATAACAACTGCGCCTTAGTATTATCGAAATGTGGTAAAAACAATAAAATCACGCGAGAGTCAAATTATTCATAAACGACGTTATTATAATATATACACGTTTTTCCATGCTTTTATTCATAGTTTCAGCGATGTTTAAAATGATTTGTTCACAAATACTTACCGGATTTAAAGAAAAGAAAAATGACTTTTTAACACTATTTCTATTAGGACCGGTTTTTAAATTTTTCTTTATATACAATAATCTCAGAATCGAGGATGGCTGACAGTACTGACACAATAATCAAAGCTCGATTAACTACCTAAATATCCTTTATCAAAGAAATATGATTGGAATTACTAAGAGGTACCTTAAAACTTAGTTGAATTCCCCCGCAAATGCTCAACCTCTAGAAACAGCGTGCTCGGCTAGAGTCGAGTTGATTTTGTCTTAAAAAATATAATATCTAAGGCTTTAAAGAAACATGACTGCATTTTTGATGTTCATGAAATAACTGAGATAATTTTGCAAAACTCATCACGGCTTAATAAGTTGACTGTTTATGTTTATGTTTATTTTTACAAAAAATCGTTTATATCACAAGAAACAAAAGGAAAAAACACAGATAAGAAGGATGAAATGTACTTTTCGATTAGTATTCTTTTCGTTTATGAATCTAATTTAAAAGGAAGGCTAAGACAAAAGCAGATACTCTCTCCCCACCTTCGCTTAAGGCTCACCAAGGTCGAGTGTCAATAAAAACTGTAAAGATGGAAGATATTTAAAAACTGAGATCCTAATTCCAGACGAGGATCGGGGATTTTTCGAAGAAATTTGTGACTGGTCAACTGATAACAGATCTCAAGAGATTACCAGAGATTTCGAGGTTGAAGAAACCAACGATGACCCAAAAATAAGAAATATGACCTCAAATCTACATCTTTGATTTTTTTTCCTCTTTTAAACTCATTTAAGTAATTTTATTTTATTTTTAGTGAATTGTCTCACAATAAAAATAACAGATTTTACTTGAAATTTAATGGATTTCTATCTCCTTGCATTCGATGTTTTTAAAAGGGTGATATAATCGCATTTTTAGAGCTATATAATTAAATCTTATTGTAAATTGAATTTCTTCACATGTTAACATTTTTTTTAAAATAATTTAAGTAAAATATTTTGATTTAAACAGTTTTTTTTTATTTTTCCGAAAGTTTACTTTCTTATACTTACGCCCGTTTAAAAAAACCGATTCAAATATGGAATCACTTATGTGCGAAAGAAGAACTAAATGGATTTTTGGTCTGTATCTATCTTTTTTTATATAATAAGAAGTATGTTTATAAAAAATGATTGGGATTTCCATATTTTATATTCTCCCTTCTTTTTTAACTTGTGGTTGACAGTGAGAAACCGAGAACGTACATATTTGAATTTAGTACAGACGCCAAAAACATGTTTTTAAGTTTAGAATTGTGGAAAAAAATAATTGTGGTATATTTCAGGATTCATAAATTATATGATGAATTAAATACAATTCTAAGTGAATCATGAAGCATATCTTAGTTTAGTGAACAGTCTGCCAGTTTTGTCATTTTTGAAAGTTGAAAAATTGCGGAAAATAAGAGTGAAATATAGGTAAAGCCGAAAAGAAGTGGTGATTCCTATTTTTTTGGGTGGCAACATCATGCTAGCACGAATGGCAATCAAATCGAAGAAAATTTGACACAGATCATAAACATTTAACAAAATTCTTCACCACGACTCATCACTGCTGTAAAATGAAAGCAGCAACGAGAGCGTTTATCCATTGATTCATTATCCATGTGAGTGAACAGTGAACAAAATAGAAGACTCAAACTGAATTATTTTATTAAAAGAAACTTTTTATGAATGATAAATATTAAATATTGTGCGCCTTATCCAAAATTTGACCAGAACGATGGAAGTTCTGCACATCTAACTACTTAAAGCATTGATTCTTCATTTGAAAACTCAATTAAAAAAAATCTATATTCACACCATCGACCGTGATGGTGGTTTGATTAAATTTCGAGATATCCAAGATAGTTATTGTAAACATTTGTATGGTTATAAAAATAGATTTTCGTTATTGCTTTTGTGTTCGTACACGGATAATCCGGGTTTCATTCGAAGCTCTGCAGGCACACTCACAAATACCGCACGTGAAATTATTATTTCGAGCTATAAAGTAAATAAATAGGAACGTATAGCTAGTTAAATCTGTGTTTTGTTGATATTGCCATAGGATTTATTGATAAATTACGAATGTTTACAAATTTTGATTTGAACTCTGTAATGAGAAATTCTGATTATAACTACAATGGGGCACTTGCATTTTTTGAAAAGTATTTATTTTTGTTTATTTCATAAGTTCATAAGTAGAATATTTTATTAAAAGTGGAAAAATTTCAAATTTTCAACTACATAAGAAAACGATTCTCATTGATTTTTAACTGTGACGTCATCACGAGGTTATCGTTGCCGGCAACGTAGCGTGTTCTATTATAATACAGTTTTTATTTAATAGTAAAGTATAAATAAAACATCTTTTTATATATATATAAGAATAAAGTTAATCAACAAGTTCTTCCAATATTACATAATCACGTTAAAAATTAGAAGCAGAATGAATTTATCTACTATAAATATTGAAATAACTTGATTGATTTGAATCTTACTTACATTAAAATGTTTAGAATAACCACGTTTCAGGCGAGAGAATCACAATTAGAGTTTCCATGTAGATGAAAAATAATTTCCATTTTGAACTGTCCCAGGGAATCAGAATTTTTCTTGGAAATTGTGAATCTTTTAAACAAAAATCCAGTTTTATCAGATATAATAAATTATGCTGTCTCCTCTCGTTGCCATATTTCTTTTCAAGTAACGAGCAGGCAAATCACGTATTTAATCAATAAATGTGCTAAATAAATACGAGAAACAAACGACAATCATTCAAAGCGTCAAAACCAATATTAACTGCCAACTCTGATTTTTGTTTGTTCTCGGCTTCTCTCAGACGAATTAATCCAATCGGAATGGAGAGAAAAAGAGTATCGACAGGTTTGGATTGAGAAAGTTTCACTGCTCACTTTCACTACATAATTCTTGAATACTGTTACAATGAAAAGTTAAAACTGTTTAGAGCTTAAATTGAATGGTTTTTTTGCTGCCTCTGATAAGAATAATAAGAAGAAATAGATAGTTTGATATCACAATCTAGTGTCATGATGTCTTCATCACTAATTTGTGAATAATTTAATCTTAAGTGGAAGAAAATAGGTTTTCCAGTACTTTGGAGGTTATGTCACATTTTAAATACTTTCTTGAAATGAAATCTGTCATTACTGCGTTTTGGATAAAGACATAAGATGCTGAGGATGAGAAACTTTTTGATATAATGATTTTCTTCAATACATGGAAATGAATCTATTGTATTCTAGTTTTTACTCATATGATATTCCATTAGTTTCTAACGAAAAAAGCTTATTCCTATCATACTTTGAATAAAACAATTTTTTTTGTTATCAGAAAATAATATGGTCTCATGAACATTTCACAAACAGTGCTTGATTCATATAATACTTTTTGACTTGGGGTTAAAAGTTAATATGCAGTTATCAGTTTTTGTTATACGTTATTACGTAATAATTTCTGGTCAATGTCAGGAGAAAACTATATGTATTATGCCTTTTAGATACAGTTATCACCATAATAATGTTACTGTAGTCTCAAGCTACTCCTACACTTATACCAAGATTAGTTCATTGTCATACAGCAAAAAGATACTTTTTGAACTGGCTTATTCTCTTTTTTGAACCAACCAAAACTTTCAAACAATAAACCTCAGCTCAAAGTACTCACAAAGAACGTGTATGATTTCATCATCGTTTTTACAACTCTTATAAGAGTCGTTAGCTAAACAAACCTAACCAAGGAGCGCGTATTTCCCATAGACAGTATCCTGTAAGTGCCTGTAAGTGCCCTATTGAAGCCTATCGGGGTGTATGATTATGTATTAAAAATGCCAAATTAGTTTCACAGTCCTACATGTGGTAAGGTATTCCCATAGCGCTTGCACAAAATTATGTTATAGGTTGACATTGGTGTACCAATAAAGCTCTCATGCAAAAATGTATTGATCTACTACTGATCTGCTACATCGCCATCCTCAATTTTACTATGATCTAGAATCCAAGTAAGGAAGGTCCTTGAATTTTTGGGTGTTTCGATGATCTGCAGATTTAAAACATAATATCAATGTTTCTTTTAAATATAATTAGATTTAGATCTGACGATCATTTCAAAATTAAGCCGTCAGAACTATACCACAATACACAAAGGTTACATTTTGGAAGATCTTTCCGATTTTATTTGGTATAACAGTAGAAAAGAACATGAAAATGTTGAATATGAACGCATACATGCAGATAACTTTGATATATTTTATTAGGTTGATCTATTTATCATGAATTAGTTTCAAACTCATAATTCTCTCACTGTTTTCTTCATGTCTACCTCAATATTTATTTTTCCTTTGCCAAGTCTACAACTGGTTCGCATTCTAGTATATCCTCTCAACTTATCCAGAAATGTGTCGGCAGCATTGTTTCCTTCCACACTTTCAAGATGCATAGTTTATTTCATTCATTTGTACATTTGTTATTTTAGCTTCATAGGTTAACACTGAACGTATATTTTTTTGCTCGCTTATTTTTTATTTTTTCATTTCTTCATTTTTAGAGTATTTAAAGAAAGCGCTATATCATAATTGTACCGCTCGATCAATTTTTGAAGTTCCATCGATATCTCATTTAAAGAAAAACCCAAAGACTTATCACTAGTTCCTATTCGATTTCCATTCAATTTTTTTCTGATTGAACTCTATTTATACAATACAATAATTGTTTCTCTTTTACCTTCAGCGTTCTATGTTCTATTATTTTGGTTTCCTTTGAGCTAGAAACCCTGATTCGATATTACGCACTACTCTTGCCGCCGAAAGTTTATAATATCCATTATTCTCCTCATCTCATTATTTTTTTCGAGCGTTTCTCTGCAAATACTATATAAAGCCTGTTTAAAGTATATAAATAATATATTTTGATCAATATTACATCAGTACCTTTTCCAATTATTGGCGCCATTATGTGAATTGGGTCCAAAGTTGACTTCTCCTTCCAAAATCGCCAAGATTTCCGTATATTTTGTCTCTCAAACTTTTTAAAATTATCAAGAAAACTTGTAATGGTGAATGGATAGAAATTACTTCTGCGTGGTTGATAAATTTAAACAGGTTTTCTTTTTTATGAATTAAAATGTCTACTTGTGTTTTTAATTCATTCGGGACCTATTTTTTCACATTTTTTGCACTGATTACCTTCAGTTTGGTTTCTCTTTTCGTAATATATTCTTAATAGATTCCATATGGTCCCTTCGCTTCATTCTCTTAACTTCATCTGCGTTTTCATCCTCAAATTTCATTTCTGTTTGTTGGGGTTTTTATGATGAGTTTCACATTTTTCTACTACTATTTTTGCCACGTAATTCGATATTGTTTTTTGCGTATAGTTTGAAAGTATCTATTTTGCTCAATTTGTTGCATTTTTCTCTTTTTTTCTGTGCTTCATTAACTTTACGGCGTATTTATTCAATTGTTCGTAGTCTTGGTTGCATTTTGTTTTTCTATATATTGGCGTATTTAGTGTTGTATCAATTTTATTGCTTATTCCCTCAATTATTTGCATTCTTCACAGTTTTGGTTCAATTTTTTGATTTATTTCCATCTCTATATGATTTTTCTTGTTTTATTAACATTCACTACTCATTTTCTTAAGTCTCTGTATATTTTATTTTCTTGGTTGCCCTTTTACCTCCTTTCGTCATCGAAACGTTCTTCTAAATCGATAGTATTTCTTGTCTGAGAGAACTAAACTGTTAACAGAGTCCATCATATTTTAATAACATTGTGGAAAGTGCTAATTATACATTTCAAATTTGATACGGGCTATGAATTTTCTACAAATATCGAATCATTTCATGAAGTTTTCACTTGTTCGCCTTAGGAATATATGAATAAATTGTAAGGAGTGGATTGATTGAAAAATTGATAAATAGTTAGTCTAATACATAAGAAAATGATTAATAATGAATCCTGAATCGACCGGTTGATTCCAATTTTTCAGTTCCTATGGTAGACAAGAGAAATGAAAACTAAATCTAAAAACATTAGCTGTTCAATATGATGCTTAAAATTATGGACATTTTCATGTATTCCATAAGATAATAATTCAACGCCGTTTATTAAACCTATAATGAATTATTTAGTGGAACAGGAATAAATTTTTCCTAAGATTCTAAAATGGAGAAACATGTTTATGAGGATAGGCATGATATATGGCTATTATTCAATACGTTCTTAGACAAAGAAATATGCATAATGTATATAAATTCGACAGTATTTATATCATAATATGATACAAGGCGTCTCGTTAGTCTTTTGGAAAACTATCAATACAAGGAGGGAAAAAATTGATTTTTCATCTATCTACTTTATCTATTATATTTTAAAAGTACAAGAAAACTATTCTAACCCCTAATGGTTTTATAAATACGTTTCATCCTAAAACAGCCTACTGAATACACTGTTCACACTACAATTACACTGTCTGACTCGCGTTTCGATAACCAAGTTATCGTCTTCAGAGACGAAAGTAAACGTTTACCTTCAGTGTATTCAGTATGAATCTCACCAATAGTTCCAGAAATTCCAGCTTAGCTAAAATAATTAATGATAAAAGTGACTGTTTTTTATAGCTGCAGTCATGGATTTAGCTTGATACCACTTTTTGTATGATTTGAATAATATTAAACCGGTCCTGATAACTGATGGAGAGTTGAAAGAAAAGGGAAGACGTTAAGATTGCTCCAGTGTCGCTTTTAAATAATGAGTTTAAAATGCTACGGAAACAAAGATAGAGTATCGTTTTTAACCTCGTTAGACACTTTGGAGTTCGTTAGTGATAAAGGGGCGTCGTACAATGGGAGGAATTGGAGGGGAATGCAAAGTGTTCCAAGGGTAGGGATATTCATTGTGACAGCTTCCAGCCTGATTACACTTTTGTTTTCGGAAATGAAGATCACAATCGTTTCCATTCAAAACGATCTTTGTTGTTTGTCTATTTATCACTTTGTAAATTGTAAATTGTGAATTGTAGATAGGAAAAATTATTGTACCTGCTTATAAAATGATGAAAATGATTCCGATAGGAATTACATTCTGGTAACCAAATCACGGTGTTATTTTTTACCGTTTCAAGAGATTATCTATTCTTATGAATTTGATTTTGAGTACTAGAATGACTTTATTGGACTGAGCAGTATAACTGAATTGAAAAATTGAACATACTAACGAGCTGCTAGTTTCCAATCAGCATTCAAGATGTTTTCTTAAGCTGAAGCTGATTGTCGTCATTCGACAGTTTACATATTCCTCTCAATTGACATGAACTGATTTTTCTTCAGAGCTCTTTATTCTTTTTCGCTTACTATATCGTTTGCATATGTTAATCCGTCTATTTTTACCGGTTCTAGGTAGTCAATTATTGTTTCCAGTTTATAGTTCTTCTCTTTTTTTGTTTTTATTATTCTATCAATGACAAGTATATTATAGAAGAGAACTATAACTATCTTTTTGATCTATTAACATCTTGATTCTAAATTCCGTCCGTCTTCTTCCGTTTATTGGACTTTCCCTCTGATGGTTTCATATATTCTTTCTAGGGATTCCTATATTCTTCGCACCAACGCATCCTCTATTAAGTGGAATATATCTTTGAAATCCCTGAATGTGACTTTTCTCTCTGTTGATCTCCTTAATATTTATTTGTTATCTATAATTTGTTTACCTTTTCTATATACTCTTTGCTTCAGCTCAATTTCCTCCTCAATGTATTTCCTTATTTTTGTCTCCATGATTTTCGTATATATTTCCAAGCCAACTGATGATAAGCATATTGCTGTGTAGTTTTCGCACATTATGTCGTTTCTTTTTTTATATAATGATATCAATTGGTTTTCTTTTCAGTATCTGGGTATTTTATTCGTCCATACTAAATTGATTATCTTCAATATGCATACCTTTCATATTTCTCCTAAATATTTCATCAATTCCGCTTCAATGTTATCTACTCTACACGCATTGCCTATTTTTGTTTTCCCTATCTGTCCTACTTTCTCTTCTGTAATTTTCTCTCTTATCTCTCTTTCATCATATAATTTCCCTTCATTCTCGAATTCTTCTTCTCTTATCAAGTTTCTACCTCTACAACCAAATTTTTTCCCGACATACTCATTTCATGTCTCTTCGGTGTTTATTTTTTCATTGTTTCCTTTATCTTCTTACAAATATCTTGATTGATAGTTCAAGGTAGCCTTTTTTCTGTCACAGAGGATCTGACGGCCTTCCAGGCACCTTTAATGGGTAGTGCTGGATTCTCACCGACTAACATCCCTATGGGCCCCTAACCACTTTACGGCGGACTCCGCTATCATATTTCCTCGCTATCTATTTCCTTATTATCAATCATAACCCTGAGCACTGTGTGTGCATTTTCCCATCATATTTACCTCATACTAGACTTGGGCCTGTATTTTTCTCTCGCATATGCTTGAACATTGGAGCTTTCCTTTGTAGCATCCTTCCCGTGTTTTAGCAATAAATTCTCCTATTATGACTTAAATGACTTTTTATGAGGTAGTTTTATTTGTGTTTGTAATGTGGATGTTCATACGCATCTCTTGTCTCTTTAGAGTGCCATACAGATGCCGCTTATAAAATTTTGAACTACACAACTGATGCGAGTACTAATTTTCTGCTTTCTTTGGGCCCTCCGACGTTTGGCAATATTTTAATTAAGGTAGAAACTGTTTTATCAGCTTTTATCATTGTCTTGTTCACTAAATCTTTGAATAAATTATTCCTATTTTACTATGCTGCTTATTTAATTGCTCCACCTTGTTCAATCCTAGTGCCCATTAATCGAAAGGCGCTCTCTCGGTTTCTAGCAGTAGTAATATTTCTGTCATTTCTTTGAGCTTATTTATCATCCAGTTTACCAATATTTGTGCGTATCGTTGGCTTAGTTTGTCAACACCGTCTCTCTACTTGCCACTAACATTAGGGCAATATAATTCACAAAACCTATTATTGTTGCACACGTAACAACAGTGTTGATCAAAATACTGTCTCCTGTGAGGCCCCAACATTCACTTGTTTATCCTACTCGTTCAGCTTCAAGTATTATTTCTCGGTATGCGGGATACAGAATTCTAATTATACCATCGTCCATTCTTCTTCAAATTCTTTGAGTATGGTCTGCCCTAATGCGCTGTTGAAAGTGCTATTTACATTCAGTGCGGCTCTCATCATCTTCTGTGTTCTGTGGAGCAGACTGTAATTGTGGTTTTGATTCTGAGGACTTATTTTCTAAACCTTCAATGATTGTTTGTTTTTGTGAAATCCAAATTGTCTGATAGCCTTGAGCCTACCTAGATGTAGGTGTTGGTATAAATTTCCTTCTACATCTATATATTCTGGACATCTTCAAAGATATCGTGGTGTTTTTACTCACATAAAGACCTTCAAACACTTATCATTGTCAGTTTTAGTCTTTTCTTGCTTGAATCAATTTCTATCCAGTGGGTAATAGTCTCATGGTTAAAGGTATCATAAAATCACTGTTATAAACATCATTTATCTAAACTGAATAGATTCATCAGAACTTCTAAGCCAACACTTTATTTTTGTGATAAAATGTGATTCGTTTTATAGAAAGAATATTTGATTTGTGTGACGATATCTGGGGCATACTGTATGACTACACATATGTGTAAATACATGTGATTTACCCTGTATGCTGGACGTTATACTAGATTCTATACAAATTAATTCAACATTTTTTTTCTCGTTTAATATGCTAAGTATCTGCCTCAATTTAACGCAAATAACGCTACTGCGTTTAGATTTGTGAGTCAATCAGAAATCGTCTATTCTATTGTGCGTTTTCTCCGAACAAGAAACGTGGGTGGTGTTGTGTTGAAGACAGGGGCTCTTCCGCTTTACATACCACTATGGCTGACATTAGAAATGTGATTTTAACATTAAATACGATTCATATTACATTTCTCGTAACTGCGCTGCAGTACGAGCGATTACATTGCGTTGTTAAAGTTGATGCTTGACGTCGTCGGTTAGGAAATGACAGATCGTCAATGTAAGCAGATGTTCGAATTCGAACAGTTTGCTTAAGGGTTAGTACGATCACGTCAGTTCAATATACGTTATGAGTGAATTTGGTAGAATGGATTTGCCGTTTCCAGTTGGAAAAAGCCGAAGTGTCAAAAACATATTTTTATGGAAAAAAGAGCTTTAGGAAATATATCCGTTGCAATATGAGTATAAATGAGTATGAATATAACTGAAATATAATTCCAATCAGGTTTCAATTATTCATTACTCATATCACAAAATTCCGTTTCTTTGATTGAAAAGAATTAAGACACAACATAGTAGTGGAAAACGGAGGCAGTATAGATGCTGCAAATATAAAATGCTCCCATCTGGTAATAGTCACAAAGACCACAGAAAGCAACGACTGATTTACAACTTGGAATACCCACATTAACTTAAAGAAGACAATATTCTTAAGAATAAGAGAACCAGAGGACAACGTGAATATTGCGAGAGAAATAATTACCTAGACCACTATCTACAAATAACCGAGAGTGAACTACACAAAAAAATACCTAGTGAACAAGCCAGGAAAGGCAAGAGATTGACTGAACCAATAAGATGACAATCTTCTTTTTCTTATTCTTCTTACGTTAGGATTAGGTCCTGCATTTTCATCAAGGGTTTGCCAGGAGTAGTTGGGATGCTGAGGATCCGCTTTCATACCACCTTATAGGTGGTCTTCCAGGAGGTCGAGTTGTGTCTGGTTTCTTTTCCTTTGCAATTTTTACTAACCGTTCTTTTGGCATTCTGTCAACATGATCTCTCCATTCTCTTCTGCGGCTCCTTGCCCATCTTACTACATCCTGAATATCACACATGTACCTTATTTCTTCATTTCTCTTCCGATCGAGTAACGTATGTCCTGTTATTGATGTCAGAGTTCGGAGTTCAGATGACAATCGATAGCTGTAATTGTAAAGCGAGGCATACTACATCAGAAATATCCTTATATAGTGTGGGAATACATCAATGAGATCCATCGTCAGAAACTCGAAACTCCTCAAAATATACGTAATGACGGTGTACATCAGAACTCAGCAGATCTACTGTCATTATGACCAGAAGATCTAAGAGACTATGGAAGACACCGCCAGGAGAAGATTTGGAGGATTTGGGACTAACACAACTAAAGAAACTAACGTATTACACCAGATAATACTGCAATAGACTTCAACACCGAGACAACATGACTAGCTATGAAGTCACTAGAAAGAATAAAAAATAAAAATTCTTCTCGTAATGGATAGTTTTTTGGAAAGTGCATTCTCGAAATGACAGAATTAAATACATACTCTCATTCAAGATTTTCCCAGATTTTCTATAATATTCTAGAGAAAATCAACTATGATCTGTCAGGTAAGTAGATTTTAGATCTATTATCATATAAAATATAATGGATTTCTACCTCTGGGGCATGATGGAAATAGACAATCTATTCGAAATGGTAATCAATGAACTCCAATCATAGGTCAATAAATATTTTCGCAAGCTCGAAATTTATCTTTCTGGTATACAGGGGCTTCGAAGTTAGCACGAAAAGATAGATTGAGCATTTTTAGACCAAAATATTGGCCCTAAATACTATTAGGAAAATCTCCTACCAATTTTCATGTCGCTAGTAATAAACAAATGCTCTCAGGAGTTTTGGATAGAAACCTCTATAGAAAGATCATCAACCTTTTCTCCGATTTTCAAGCGGTTTTCGAAGCCCTGAAGGCTAGTGAATGCACGTCCTCGCTAGTATGGATATGAAAAGGAAACAAATAAAAGCAGTAGGTAACAGAAACAAAGTAAAAGGGCACCAGGGTATATCAGGCAATGGGGATGTAGACAGGCTTGCCGAAAATCGGGCAACGACTCTATCCTTAGAACCAGAGCCCTACATCAATAACGCGCTAAACGAATGGCTGAAAATCGGATAGAGTCTCTCTGGAGAAAGACTGCAGGCCAAAATATTTATAACAACTAAGTCTCAGGAACTTCTTATGATGATCATAGACGACATTAAACCGGTAGTTGGTGTTCTGACAGGTCACTACCCGTCAAATACTACCTCATGACGATAAGCTTGGCAGAGAAAGACAACTGCAGATTCTGTTAGTAAGCTATGGAAATAGCAAAGCATCTACTCATCAAATTTTCTGCCTATTCAATCAAAAAGTACCTCGAAAAGAAGTATTAATACTTTGGGAAGAGGGCACAAAAATCCCAGAAAAATTGCCTCTTTTGGGAGGATATTTTGGAAGCAGAATATTGAGGTATAAAGTATTGTGAAAAGTATCTTCTTGGTATAGGTGAAGAATGGCTGAAAATTCAATAAGACCGTCCAAACCATCTACAATCTATCAAAACCTAGCAGCAAAAACTTTATTTTCCTTTACCTACTACAAAATTCGGCACAATTATCACTCTGTATACAGTGCTTTTCAGATAAAAGTATCCACCTTTAATAAATTTTGTAATACTGGTATTTAGAAAAAATCAAAAACACGTCAATTTATGTTGGAAGGGGCAAGCATTATGGCTTATTTAAACTTACTGGAAAAGCCATCCCCTCACCCCTAGCAGCATCCACTTTATTTTTTTAAATTACTTTTCATATTTTTTATGCAAAATTTGGATACTCCTCTTTGAGCTGACTTCAAAAATGTATAATACTTGTAGGTTAAAGTGGTTAGTTTATGAGATAAACAATTTTTCTTTTAAGAGCACAAATTTTACTTATTATTTACTTTCACCTTATTTGCCTGTACTAAAATGGGTTGTACAACAGTTCAAACTCTTTAATATTTTTAACTGTGCTATTTATTATGAAGTTACAATAAGTGTTCAAAATGAGTACCATTCACTTCCATACAATGGTATAATCTATTTTGAAATGCCTCTCTCGTAAATCATCCAGAGATTCTGGTTGGGTAGCATAAACTTTTGTTTTTAAATACCCCCATAAAAAGAAGTCTAGGGGTGTTAAATCCGGCGACCTAGGTGGCCAATCCATCATCTGCCCCCTTCTACCTATCCAACGAGCGGGGAATGTTTCGTTTAAAAATTGTCGGACAGGCATAGCATAGTGTGGGGGAGCTCCGTCTTGTTGAAATACCAGTAAATCTTCGGAAAGGTTATCATCATTTTCTATTATTCTTGTAATACGTGGGTCAACCCCTTCCCTGAGTAACTCAAGATATGATTCACCATTTAAATTTCCGTTGATGAAGAAAGGTCCGACAATGTGGTCACCTAGGATACCACACCAAACGTTTAACTTTTGGGGATGTTGTGTATGGAATTCACGCATAATATGTGGATCACTTTCAGCCCAATATCTACAATTATGCCTACTTACTAAACCATTTAATGACCATGAGCATTCATCAGAAAAGCAAATATTGTTTAACAACTGTGGATTGTTATTGATAATTTGCGTCATTGTTTCGCAAAACTCTAGACGACGATCAAAATCATCTTCATTCAACTCGTGCACCAACTTAACTTTGTATGGGTGGTACTTGAATTTATGTAGAACTCAGAAAACTGTAGAAGATGAAACACCGATCGCTCTACTTATTGTTGACAACGATTGGGGTTGTTGAGCCTCTAAGCTGACTTGCCCTAAAATTGCCACTTGGATTGCTTCGTTATTTACGAGTCCCTCTCGCTTATGCACTTTATTGCAAACAGACCCTGTTGTGGTAAATTTCTCCATCAGTTGAATTACATACTTATGAGTTGCATGTCTTCCGTCATGTAATTCGTTAAATATTCTAGCAGCAGCTCTTGCACAATTATTATTTTGGTAGTATAAACCTACAATTTCAATTCTTTCTTGCAAAGAGTAAACCATTTCAGAGAAACAAAATAAATAATGTATCAAATTACACTATCAATAGTGACTACAAATTCTAGTTGACAATGTCAAACTTTAATAAAAAGTAGAGTTTTTTGTTGTTTGGATTTTTTAAGTAGAATAAATAGCACAGTTAAAAAGATTAAAGAGTTTGAACTGTTGTACAACCCATTTTAGTACAGGCAAATAAGGTGAAAGTAAATAATAAGTAAAATTTGTGCTCTTAAAAGAAAAATTGTTTATCTCATAAACTAACCACTTTAACCTACAAGTATTATACATTTTTGAAATCAGCTCAAAGAGGAGTATCCAAATTTTACATAAAAAATATGAAAAGTAATTTAAAAAAATAAAGGGGATGCTGCTAGCGGTGAGGGGGTGGCTTTTCCAGTAAGTTTAAATAAGCCATAATGCTTGCCCCTTCCAACATAAATTGACGTGTTTTTGGATTTTTTCTAAATACCAGTATTACAAAAGTTATTAAAGGTGGATACTTTTATCTGAAAATCACTATATAAACTAAAATGTGAAACATTGCATCGTTCCTACCATTGGCTTCAGATCAATGTCTTTATTTGTAGATATTATGGAACACAAATTTTGCATTTTGTTTATTAGGAAATATTATTGGATTGGGTTTTTCTAAAATGAGCTCAAGTTCATTCAATTAATGTAGGCATTAGACTGATAATGACTTCTCTCGACTTTCCCAATTTTTAAGTAAATTTGCTCCCTATCTACAATATTTTAAGTTCTCAAATCGAAAACAAACCACGATAACACAAATACAACCAAATAACAATAATTATCAAGTACAATAGAAGATAAAAGAACCACGTAACAATTATTTTATCCATTGACGCGTGGACAAATACGTGAAAAAACATGTGATATTGCAAATTTCGGGTATAATCAAAGCTTACGTTTTATGTACAATTTTATTATAAGAGATAATTCTTTGCTGTTACTTCATTCGATTTATCTTTTATTTGTCTTTGATGTTGCATTTTGAGCAGAAGATATTAGTGTTCATTTCATATTAACCGATGGAGTTGCGATTGAGACTTCTTTGCTTTCACTTCTAAAATCCTGGTGACTTTTGCATTTTTACATGCAATTTTAATGCCCTTTTACGAAGCTTTTCTGTCAATAGGGACTCTCTTTTTGTTATTGATATACAGCACTTTAACAATGCACTCTATAAGCAGAGTGGTAAATGAATAGTCTATAAGTCATTTAAGTAGGTCAGGACCCATTGAAGGTACTCTGATAGTATTTATTATGGGAGATCTTCTGGCCATATTCTCTCCAATCTTCTATATGCTAGTGGTAGTGGAATAGATGATTTATTAATTCATTCTTGTGGTCATTGGATCGATTTTTGTATCTTATGGAATAGTCATTTATCATATCTTTGATAGTGGGATATTTGTTTGGCTAAAAACGTGCCATTGGGCTTTACTTAACATACAGAGTGCTTCGGATTGAAATGGTTGGCTTCGTATTTGAATGTTCGCTGCCGCCCCATAGTTCTATTGCATACTACCAAATTGGTATGAATATAGTTTTGTTTATTAGCAATTTATTCTCAAGTCTTAGTTGAGACAAGCAGATTTTCTTGTTATAAATCTTATTTGCAGTGATTTACTCGCATGGATGTTAATTTTTCACTGGTAGAGCCAGTATTGAGAAAAATTTAGAAGATTCTGTACTTTTTTTCAGCTAAGCTGGATCTATATCTGTTGATGTGATTGTTAATCGAAGTTTGATTCCAGTGCACCCTGGATGTCACCTATTCCTTTTAGTCTAAGAAATCGCTAGTTGCCGTTGATTAGATTAGTTCAGGTTATTTTGTTGCACAATATATTATAATTTATGGTGAATTTATGGTCAATCTTCCAAATTTAATTATCAATATAGCTCAATCAGTGATTCATAAGAAAGCTTGTTTTCAATTGATTTCTACTAGAAAATCATAGAAAAATATTCTTAGTAAGAGAATACGTAGTAACTACGAATTGTGAAGACACTGATTCAATTTTTCTTATACAATGACATTTAATTAAAAATTCTACCAACGCTGTAACTTTATTAAATACTCAGTGGATGGAAATTCTCTCGGTTTATACGTCAATAAGGTAAAATGCTTTGTATCCATTGCTGAAACCGCAGTTATGCGCGAATCATTATTCGTCTCTCGCAAAATTCACTGAACAATAAGTTATGTCTCAAAAAGCCTTCCGTATTTTCATCTCATCTTTTCCTTGTAGACATCGTAGCATTTATTAAAAAGTCTTAACGACGCTGGAAGCAATCGATGGTAACTGAAATAGTTTGGAGAATATCTCTTTCCAGAATGTATGCTGTATACAATACAAAGGAAATAAACAGGGTGCACCAATGGATAATTTAAATAAAATGTTCGTTATCTCCAATAAATATATTTAAGTGAAAATCTAAATAAATATGATTTATTAGCGAATCATACCATCACACATATCCATACACAAGTTTCTATTTTTAGCATATCATTATAATTATTCGGCTGGAAAGTGGGTAGGCCAGCATGGCCATGATCTTGATTTTAAAAGAATATAATTTCGTAACTTTTATATGGTACTATTTGTCTTTGGTCTCATAGCAGACTTCCAGCAATAACCTCTCAATCTGAGCAAAATTTCTATCGAGCAAGCATCTTCTTGAAGTCTGAGAACAGTAAAAAGTCTCTGGTGCTAGATCTGGAGAATATGGTGAATAAGGAATCAATGCGAAGCCCAATTTATACAAATTTGCTATCGGTTCACTGATTTGATTTGTGACACATACCATTATATTGATGAAATATCAGTTTTTTCTCTCTCAAACAGTGTCTTTTCTCCTGATTTCATCCTTCACACGCGCTAATAACGCTACGTTATATTCGTCGTTTGCAGTTTTTCCGTTTTCAAAATAGTTGATGGATGTTATACCATGCGCAACCCAAAATACTGCTACCACTGCCACGCCGGCTGATTTTTGCATCATTCTATGTTACGAAACAGGTTCATCACGTGTAGTTCACTCGTATGTCTGTCGATTGGTGTGAAATAATACAGCCATGCTTTGACTTTTGTCACATATCCACGCAAAAATTCGGGTTTTTTGTGATTGAACAGCTTCAGACCTCACACTAACAGATCTTTGGCATACCCAAATATTCTCTCATTTTGTGTATAAGGTCTTAGCTATCTCAATCAGCTCTAGTTTACGAATATTCGATTATTATTTTGTAAACTTTTTAACATCGGTGATACCTTCTTTGGAACGTCTACATTTGCAGGTGTTCATTTCACCTTTTTTATGATTATTAAACCCCTTCTAACTTAATTTTCTTGATTTTCCAAATAATGTTCCCCAGCTAAACCTTGACTTCAATAGTTGTTTTGCCAGAAAGCAATCCTTCAGTAACATACGAAATCCCTTTGACTCAAACTGTCAAATTTATACATGTGTCTTCTAAAGATTAAGGCTAGGACCAAGAATCGTATGGATTCAATACTAGTATCGTCATCTATACGGTAACTTACGAACTTTCCAGCTCACTTAAAACAAACAGCCAATTTTTTTTTGAATTAGGAATATACCGGGTGTCGCCATACGTCTCTCGGCCATTTGTCGGCCACCCAATAACCGGAATAGAATTGCGGTTCACCCATGCATTTACCATGATATGTTATATAGCACGAATCATTATTAGTTCAGTGCCATATATAACATCGAGGTAACTTTTTCTGTTAGTTTACAGTAATCTTTTGCCAGTATTAATTTGTTCTTATTTCGTTTAAGTCAACAAAGTGCAGCTCTTACTTTATGTAAAAATGCTGATGAAACTGCCTCATAAAGATAACGATTCAAAGCACTCACAGGGTAAGAGTGGTTTGCATGTTTTTAAGATAGCAACATGTCGATAGATGACAAACCTCATTGCGGACACCCATCAACCTTCTGAATCAACGAAAAATCCGAGATCTTGTTGTTATCAACCTCTAAAAATTATTAGGTCATCTTGAGACTCTATGTGGAAGATTTTACTGGAAAATTTAAAAGTGTAAAAGATACTCCGCTGTAATTATCAACCATACCTTGTACTCGCAATGAACAAATGGGTTTGAATGGTCAGGATTTACCCGAGTCGATTGGACTGAAATGGTTGAATTAACTGATAACTTAATATTGATAAACGTGGCAACACATGTCAAGTTAATTAACATAACAAAAAATATTGCAAAGATCTCTCCCAAGACTTGTTTATTCCAATTAACCGATGTGTACATTTCAAGTATAGCTTAAAATCAATTACCTCTTATAAGAAATACTACTATTCGTTAAGCAAAACGTCATACTATTTAAACAGTTTCAATGTCACTAACAAAACCTTCTTAATATAGAGGTCATTATCGTTATGCCCAATGCAAGTCACGTTTTTAGGCTTGAATAAAGTTCAATATAGCTTATACAATGCAGCAATATTACAGTCGTAGCTTCCAAGTTTAATAAAAATGCTGACCAATATTTACGGAAATGTGATAAAAGGAATTAAGGAAAAGCGAAGACAGAAAAATATCAGTTATAATTTTTGATATCTATGATAGGTATTAAGCAAATTCATTTCATACTAATGTAAATGTCTTTTTCCACTCCTGCCATCGCAAATATTGATTATTCAAATGCTGTTACGCTAATTACAGTATCTACAAACAAACATGAATTATGATAGCACCCCATCGGATTGGGTTAGCCTATGGATATAAATATATGAAAATTTTAGATAGAATTTTTGTTAACGTCGATGGAATAATCATAACCCATATACCTTCTTATCATTAACCACACAGTTCATAACTAAAATTGCCAAAAGAGTTTAGTTATATAGGAGTTTGCGTTCACAGGCTAGTCCTGCGCAACCATATACTTTGAGTAATTTTGAGCAGAAATCAATTTGAAAGTGTATGGATTAATGAAAAAATATATTATAGATATATAGATATCGATAATATATAACACATACAAAAGAAAAAAATACCACAAAACACAGAAAACACTCCTTTCTTTGTGCAAGTAGTCAGCTATTAAAGTACGTCTTTCCCGAACACTACAACCTAGAGAAGTTTAAGATATCCAGAGATAATCCCACACACTTTTGTGCTTACTTTTTATATTAAAAAGAGGGAAACTGAGTAAACAATAACCCATCAGAAAAAAACGTTTATCCTTCTATATATATCTCCTAGAAACACGGAACATTTTCTAATAAGATTTTTATGACTTAATTTTTACTTTTTATAGTAAATTCTACATTGGAGGAAACAATCTAATACGTGAACTTCAACGTTACAAAATGTAGAAGACTTATCCCGTGTTAATTTCTTTTTACTTTCTATGCAAAGGTTGATACTTAAGTTTTGAGATAAATAAAAACATATATTTACAATTAAATTTGGCTTAATTGTTTTTCAAAATATCCTCCTTTAAGATCAATACACTTTTGCATACATTTGAACCAGTTTCCGATTGAGGTAACTTCAAAACATGTGATTTGAACGCATTAACCGCTTCTTCAGGTATAGGAAAACGATGACCTCGCAACTTATTTTTATCTGCGGAAATGAGAAGAATTCATTGAGTGCCAAACAAGAACTGTACGGCAGATGACCCATCAATTCGATGTTTTGTCTGTTGAAAAACGTTCAACGCGAGTTGATTGGTACACTGCTGTTGGTTAAATTCACGTCGAAAGTCATAGAAAATCACTACACGAAAATGTTCGCGATCTAAATCCATTTTTCGAACAAGATGAATGTTTCAAGTATATGTAAACAACTCAAATAGCACTCATTGTTGTTGTCATATCACAGAACTTAAGTAGCCACCCTCGTATCAACCAAAAGCTACTTATATGATTTAGTGATAGTAACAACACTTTTTCATTACATATATTTTATAAAAGTGATATTTATCAATCCTGTATCACCGAAAACACAATCAATAAAGTTAATAAAATTAAAAATTTCGGATGTATCCGAAAGAAATAATTATTACAGGTATCTTATATTTAAATATATATTTTGGTAAAACCTTTTCACTCCACGTTATCATATAATGAACGTTAATAAAACAAAAAGTTATAACGAACGATGAAGGAAATTATTCAGACACTAAATTCAAAATAAATTGGAATGCTTTGAATAACCCGTTCTCATTTTCTCTTAAGGATTCGCCAAAGCGCCACATTTTCCTGTGACATAACAAATCTAAAATGGATTCTTGATGCCAAATTTCTTCCTGGCTGACTGCCACGCGTGATCTCACATCTCTCGTTTACCTTGTTTCACTTTAATTGAAAATAAATCTTTTAGATGTCTGACACAGTGTAATTCTCAGCGAAATTTCCTCATTACGTTTGGTGCACACTATCCTACAAGTAGATGTTTTTGTTTGTATGTGCATTACAATCTGGATGATTTATTGTGTCCCATCATGTATGCTATAGCTCTTTGTATGGTGTCAGAGCATTGATGAATGCTATTATTCACATTCAATCTCGGTCAAACCGAATACCCAGACATTACTAAAAGTACTTACAGATCAATTAATCTCAAAAATATCAGTTACACATCATTTAGAACTATTTATGTTTTTCATACATAATCTGTCCAATGAATTGAGTGACTTCCCGGATATTATAATAAAATATATTTCGTTAATATGAATAGTATAATTCTGAAAAAGGTGAATCTATTTGATATTTGAGATAGAAAACTAATACGTTTTACTACAAACTACAGAATTGGATCGAACTGTTTAAAATGAATTAAAAAACAGCTTTATGGCCATGAGAAACTAATCACAAGTGATACTGTGAAGTATTTTTATCAATATTATTAGTTGTTAAACTAAAAAGTAATATAATTAAAGCGTATTAAATTTGCTACTCCTACGATCTCTCCAAAAGGAATGATGTGGTCATTGTTCAAAATTTTAATATAAAAGCTTTTAATCAAATTTGAGGTATGTACGCATGTGCTCCCTTCTTTTGTTGTGGCACTGTTCAGTGTTTAGATCTGATTTATTGCTACAACGCATTTCAGAAATTGTGGGAAGACTCTAGTTGCCACTTTGTAAAGTATCACACTTCAAAGGATGTGAATAAAAGTTTCGTTCTCTACGTAGCAGGATCCGCTTTTTACATTCTCTTCTAAACATAGCTTCATCAGATGTTGATACATTAAATAGATTTTCTTTGGTGATGGTTGCCCAATTATAGCTGGCCGTCATAGAATTCTCTTACTTCAGTAAACGACTTCATGGAATGACTTAGGTCCTATTAACGGATAACTGTATTCCTCCTACTTAGCTGATTTGACTTGATGATTATCATGTTTCCTTTCGCATTTCGAATGTCAAGAAGTAGTAGTAGTAATAGTATTCATGTCTCAAACATTTTGATACTCTATGGTGAGCAGTCTTTTGGGCGGAGAGCTATAGAGTTGTGTCCAGTCATAAGCAGAAATTGATTACATGTCAACCATCATCTTACGTAAGTTATGAACTGGAATTCTCCTATAATAAGCAATTTCACCGTTTATTTGTAGGGGATGGTAGATCTGTTATATCAGCAATACAATGTTTCATTATCGTTAATTGTGTTGAATTTAGAGAAAATAACTTCAATGTAGTAACATCAAAATTCGTGTAAATAGAACTAAATGAGAGATTCCAGGAAACAAAACTGTTAATTAAAAAAACTATATCGATAGGATAAAGCCGAAAAGGACACATATTTCGATTTAAAAAAATAATAAAAAATTGAACTTTTATGACAATCATTATAATATAGTAAATCGCATTTTATAACTTGGAACTCATGAATCCGTTAGGAATATTCACACTATCATCACAATCAACGCTAGAAATTCGTCGTGTATTAATTCGCTAATTGAGAACATCGAACTAAATGATCTCATTTAATTTCCCTCGTTTGTTCTTGCAAGCAACTCGTTCATAATTTGATCATCGACTTACAAACTAACGTCATGAATAAGTGTATTAGACAGAAGTCAGTTCTGATAGGCCAGGAATGTGATACGATATATTAGTTGCACGAGTTAGACATCCTGGAGGTGATTGCTTTGGCCAGTTTTTCTTACCAATTCGTGTCATCTAACATATCTACGCTTAAACTTCATCATTACATCTATAATTCACTATATTACTAGATCACTAACAAATGTTTTAGCGTCTGAAATATCTTTATCTGTATCCCAGAGTGTTTTAACCAGTTATTCAAACAAACGCGTTTACTTATTATTCATATTCTGTTGACGGTTTTGATGATGTCACTAACGAACTATGTCAAAAACTGTACGAAGGAATTGAATCATACCGTTATAATAGTTGGTCGCTTACAATCCCATGTTTTTATTGTTTTTTCGTTTTAAAAGTATAGTGGTGAATAAAGGTGGTTTCAGCTATAGTTATGAAGGGATTCAAAATCTTCGACTCATTTGACTTGAAAACCGACAATAAGGCAGTATATAGCATATGCTCCCTCTCACCTCACGCACAGAAGAATTTCCCAACTTATATACATGCGCTGACATTCTTAGATTGAAGACGGAGAACATGTCAGACAACCAGGGTACTTCTTTCTGGAAACATATTTCTAATACTAAACTGAAGATTACCATCCAAATTTAGGTCTATAGATATTTTTATTATTTGAAATGTTTATTTTAATCTAACAATGTTACTAATGCCTCTATGGTTGAATATATCCACCAGTGGCTTGATTTTGGAAAAGATCAAAAATTTGAGATCACCTAAAAACCACATGTATAACTTTAATTAATTTGAAATTATTTTTTCTCTCAAATCTTGACAATAACATTGTAATCAATTTCATAATCTTGATTACAAACATCAAAAAACCACAAAAATAACAAACTGAAATTACAAAGAAAAATCTCGGAGCGTATCCAGATCCAGATTTGAAGAAATATAACTCAGATAACACGTCCAAGATATGAAAAGTGACCGAATGGAAAAGTTTTTCAATTAAATTCTCAGAATTTGGAGGAACGCGCACAGGTCCGTACTTGATTTTAGATGAAAATATTGAATTCTTGAAACTGATTGTCTTCCAATATCAGATTTGATTTCCTAGTGAAGCTAAAATAATAACATGTCTATGAAATGTCAAAATGAAATCTAATGAATTACACCTAATCACAAAATCTTGTTGAATATTTTCAATTGACAAGTAAATCTTGATAAAAGTAGTTTCCAAATGTTAGGTTCATTTTTTCTGCTACTTTCAAGCTCGAAATATGAATACGTAGATAGGTATTTCAAAAAAATTCTTAAATATACGGTTTTCTATTTATTTCTTCAGTTAAGTTAAGTTAAGTTTTCAGAAAATTCATTTTCCATTTATATTATAAACTCATTTTGACATAATTCAAATTATAGGATAATGAGAACAGAAAGGTGACCAGAATTTTATTAACAGGTAGATTTAGACTTTCCAGAAAATCTGCTCATTTGTTAAAATAGGAAAGTGCATCAACTTAATCTCAAGTTTGATGAATATACATGACAAAAACTTGAGAATGTAGTTGAAAAAATGTTTAAATAGATTGTTCTCAATTTTCTAATACTCCTTTCTATTTGAGTTGACTTTTCTCATTCATCTCACAAACAGAAAGATCTTTGAGAATTTTGAAGGATGTAAACTCGGCCAATTTAATCACCTGACCTACGGTTTCACAAAGGTCGTTTTAAATTTACTGGTAAATTCGACCAAAAAATGTAACAGGTACCAGAGCACAGAAAGCAGATATTATCTGAAAAGGAAAGGGACAGTGATTTTCAATCTAATTCATATTTTAATATAGAGTTAGTTGGGTTGGGTTGGGTTATTTTGTTGCAATTGTATGAATTTTGACATTTTTAAAACTATATAACTATAAAACTTCACATATACCTATCTGACTGTTGTATATTTCAATTTCCTTAACTCAATTTAAATATTTTTTTTGTTTATAAAAAACTCCTAATATTTGGCTGAATTTGCATGTACAAGTATCACTTCCCGCATCTCTCTTGCCAAATTTACCAAACCATCTATCTACTACCTGGCCAAATTAAGTACCCTCAAAGAATTTATTTAAAATGGGTTCTTTCTCATTTTATTCACACTTTTATGCTTAAAATATGAATTTTCATCACATTAGTACAAAATTTATGAACGTATTTACAAAAATTGCCAAATAGATTGTTTCAGTTTTTTAAGGTATATTTTAAAAGTGAATTTTATTCATATAAATCATATAATTCAAATAATAGTATAATGAGACCTGAAGGCAGTTAGGTTTCTTCTAAAAATGTGCAGTTTGTTCCAATTTTTAGACCCCATATTTATTGTTTGTTCTTTAAATATGAAAAAACATCATTCAATGACGCTGATTTGAATAAACCTCCATTTACTGACATGATATGACAAAATTTGTTCTCATTTTAAACTCTTCTTCTCCGTTTTATATGGAGACTTAATCGAAAGGATGAACTAAAACTTGCCTTTATGAAAATCCTGTTTTACATATAGAAATCAGAACGGGATATGCACTGCAAACTGTGTTATCCCTCGGTCAGTGTAATATAAAGGGAGTTTTCGGAAAAAATGGATATACGAATCGAGTTTTATTGAAGACTAGTGAGTGAATTAAGTAAACAGGTTTGGTTATAAAAGCTTTATTTCACTATTTGGTTATGTATCGACTCGGATTTTGTTATAAACAATCCGATTGCATTTATATCCGGTTCGTGGGTATGATATGATCATATTAAGTGAAAATTCGATCTTGAATGTTTGAATCTTGACTTATGAAGTTCAACAAAATAATATATCTTGTGGTTTGATATCCAAGGAACATTTCTAGACTAAAGTAGTTTACCCTAATTTTTTTCTGTTAATCGAATTCGATGCCTAATCTTAGAACATTAAAGATTGTAAACATTAAAATATGTATGTTAATTTCTAGCACAAATTATGGAGGCAAGTGAAAGTATTGTTACGATCTTGTCCCCGACACGGACCGTGAAGACGGTCCTGTTCGGTTATGGTGAAAGAGCCTAAAGTTTGACGGATGCGGCGGTTCTCGGAAACCTTTGATATTACAGCGGCAATTTGCTTATATTGTTTTCATAGAACCAATTTCCAGAAAGACTTTTTGATTTATGTGTTTGTTTACTTTCTAGAATCAAATTATTCAAGAATTTTTTTTATAAATACTAGCTTGTTTATCAACAGTATATGATTGAATGTGACAGTGAACGGATGAAAATAGTGGCAAATAACCTGTGAATTTAAATCAATTATATAAGTTAGTGAATAGTTAAGTCATCATCATATTTATGACGTTCAATCTCTTGGATTGTGATTGTGCGACTTGTGCGCCTACAAATTCCTTTATTGGGGTGAATGATTCTCCTTGTCTTCTTCTTATCTATAGTTTTTTGTTAGTTCTGGCTTCATTTGTCGTCTTCCTTCATTTTCTTGGTCTATCTCTTGTTGATACCTTATTATATTTTCTTCTTCCAGTTCTTCTTCTATTTCTTTATTTCACATCAATCTTCGATCTCCATATTACGGTGTGAAAAATAATTCATCTTTGTCTTTCTAATATAGGTCTTGATCTACATTGAACTGGTTATTCCAGCATGTAGATACAGAATTTTTCAGAAACATCGATCTTCAGAAACATTATCACTATGAAATATGTTAATATATCAATTGCTTGAACAAAACTGAAACATTGGGTTCATTGTTATTAAACAAATTCCGTACGCATCTCGAGAACTGCACTTGTGATCAGCCATGGTTCTTATATTTGATAGTATCTGTATATTTGGACTTATGACTGAAGTTTACAGGATTCCATTTATACAACAACTTCTCAAAAATATGTTATTCAGTTACGTGTAGGACAAGATTTTGAGTGTTTTTGAGGTCCTACAAATAAATCAAAATCTATCCTATCAAATAATATTCATCAAACATGATGTACTTATATAGTAAATTTATTACATGATGATTCTGGCACAATTTAAGAATTGAAATCAAATATTTCCACATCAAACCTTCACTATCCAATAAGGAAACAGCTTTGAAATAATTATTTTTTGATATACAACAAAAATGAAATGAATAAACGCAAAAACTGAATACAATCCTGAGAAAACATGATCCTATTTAACGAAGAGGTAATGCAAAAGGCAAAGATTCATTTTTTAGAACTAACATAAACTTATTCAATTTAACGCAGAGAAACTTAATAACCATAATAAACAGTCTAAGTGGCGAAATTTGATTTTTTACAAACCAAAAAATTGAAGAGGGTAAAACTTTATATTTCTCGCTCTAGCACTAATAAAAATTAAAGACTTTCAAAACTTGATGAGAAATTTTAGATCTACGTTTCTGATTACTCCATCCTCCTCACTAATTCAGTGAATAATTAATGAACGTTAACAATTCACACAAAGAAGTGAGAAATATTGAGAACTATTACTTCCACTATAAAAATAACAGACAAGAGAAAAATCAATCAAGACACTGTGATAATATTAAATTTATAACTTTAAGAATACTTTGAAGATAGATTCAAAATATTTCTTATTATATTTTCAAAAACCGTTATTACAGTGTCATATTCAAAGTGTGCTAGCTCATTTAAAGAGATCTTTTAAACAAATATAGAATAGGTTGAAAGAAAATATCTAGAAAATCATCTAAATGTGACTGGTTTTTATGAAATATTGGAATATCTACTTCTCAGAATAATTTCCACACTCTCTTAAACATTCCTCTTTCTCTTTATAATTTTGAGATACCGGACAAGGTCGTCTTCCAATTTACGAGATTCGTCCTGTTATCTGTACATTAATTACCAAATAACTGTTCACCTATCTTCACTATCAACCAGTCTTACATAATTTATTATTCTAATTACCTGTTTCCTAACGGAACCTGGAAGTTACGTAATACGATATATGAATTATTTTGCGAATTACTTAAATGTAAAGAGTGCTCTGGTAACGTGTATCATCAATTCCTCAATCAATAAACAATAAAATTATTGATGATGAAATGAAAATAATATTAGGACACATGACTGGACAAACATAAGAATATCATAACAGTGATATGTACAGAGAAACTATGACCAAATATAATAGAATGCACCTAAGACCCTTTTTCAACTACATCTGTATATAGATCGTAAATAAATAGTTTCTTCCTGATTCATAAATTAAATTAGGTACAATCAATAAAAGTTTTGCGTATCATAACTGACTATGTACTTCAAAGAAAGCATTCCAAGTTAACACCAATTGGAGTACTCAGTAAATCAAAGTGTAGAGCTGGTCACTAGCCGATGTCATAGTGAGCTACAAAAAGAAAAGCACAACAAGGATCAGAATCAAAAACCGTGATTAACGTAATTCTAAATACAAGATGGAAAACCTCCCATTCAAATTAAAACCATCAAATACAAATAAAAAATACAAACGTAGCTCCAGGCGATCAATTCTTAAAACTGGTTAAAATTTCCAAAATCTTTGGTGATGTTCATACTGAACATACTCAGGACTAAAATGAATATGATAAATTAATTATTAAAACCCGCAATAGACATTAGATCGTTCTATTAAGTATTGGTGGATTCTTAGTGAACACTATAATTAGTGAATATATCTATAGAATACTTATTGTATGGAGCAGCAGAGAAGTTGGTAGAAAAGCACCTTCTTCTCTCTTCTATTTCTTTCCCGTTCCTCTCTCTATCCTTTACATTTTCTCGCTATCTCACCCTTTATATCTTCCTCATCCTCTCTCCTCACTCTCTATCCTCAAACCGTCTCGTCAGCGATTTAAATAGTGCGTTGTGTGACTTTATTTGAATCTTAACCAGTGCATCTGGTAACGTCAGGAAGGAATTTTATTAAGTTACTGTTTGACGCTTAGAATACGTCTTTACTCACACCATGTTACTTTTTACAAGACTAATTATATATACTGTGTTTACGACTACTCGTCGTTTGGAATGAGTCTCTTGGATTAACTCTAACGAGAATCGACAAATGACAAGGTGAAAGCGCACAAGTACGACTTTCGACGCTGACAAGCGACTTATTGCAGAACCAACCTTATGGACGAAGAACGATGGTCGGCAAACCTGAAGGCTGGCTTAGATTCATAACATGGATCCACCACTATACTACTGAAACGTAGTAGAGTCAAGACAATGAATTGCAACGGGCGAACATTCCCTGAAAAAGGCCGGAAAAGTAATGACAACCATTTTTCAGGATATTAAAAGAAGGCATTACAGTATAGTGACTGAATTTGGAAGAAAAAACTATTTTTCCATCAAGACAACGCACCTTCTCACACTCTAGTAATCGCTATGGCTAATATTGATTGACTACCAACCGTATTTACCACATCTGGCACCCAGTGACATTCTCCTATGTCCTAACCCTGAAGTTTTACTTGCATTAAAGAGATTTTAGCATATTTTGTGAAGCAAAACGGCAACTTTTATTTGGAATGTTTAAAAGAGATTAAAGTCTGGAAAAAGTATATAGACTATGACTTATAAAGAGACCATGTTGTTTGTTTGTTATATCGTATATGCTTGATGATAAAATAAAATATATTGTTCATTTAATGACCGACTAGGACGTTTGAATAGTGTCCCTACTATTTGTTACTGAATCACATGTAACATTTATACTTATTGAACTACAGTGCATTTGAAATATGGTTATTTTTTTCTCTATCTAGTTTGAAATTAATACACCGTCTCTGGACGAAGTGAAACTGAAAGAGAGAAATAGAGAGGATTAACTGTCTACCTAGTTAATTGCACCATTGCAAAACAGTTCCAGTAGCATTAATATCTCTGCCAATCTAATGTGCCTCTGCCGTTCTAATTAAACAGCAAAGGTAAATAATTTCGTTCGATTTACTCGTCGCTTTTTAGTGGAATCGACAAACTGGCAAGTATTGCATTTACCATTTCAAGCCATTAATTTCGTACTTCGTTCGAACACTTATTTCAAAAATTTAGTGATAATTGAAAAAATAATTTTTTTCTATGGACTCGATGAAATGAATAAAATCAAATTTCACGCTCTGTGAAATACTCGCCATTATAGTGAGAAAATAAGCCATATCAACCATGAATTGCTACAATGTCAAATCGGGACGGTATGTTTCTCATGTTAAAGACGCAACGCCGACGATTATCTTGCAGCATCCAAAAAAACTACGCAACTTTCATTGCTATCATCTTTCTGAACGAAAATAATATATTATGCAATAAGCATTTAATGTTAACTATTGAGATACGATAAATGAAATGAATACAAGTGTCTTCATAGCCATTAAATGCGAGTTGCATACACAATGTTTCCTACGACCAATCATAACAATATAAAACAATCACTCTATTTTCAATTATGATTAAACTTATAATGAAATTATAAGTTATGATTTAAGAATTATCTATGTAAACTATGCAAGTTTATGATATTTGATGTAGCTAAATTCACTTTCACTATCGTATATTTTCACAGATTTTCTGTTCAAAAGCACAAATCAATTTAATCTTTTCCTAGTATATAGGTCCCTGGACCAGGAGATATTCCTGCCGAGCTAATTTAAGCAGGAGCAGAGACACTATACAAACATATTGAAAAAATATTCCAGAATTCTATAAACGGAGTGGACCTACCAAGGGAATGGAAAATCTCCATAATATCGACAATCAACTAGAAAGACACCCGACACCAATGCAAAAAGGGCATCGCAGATGGCAAAATTCCAGACAATATCGAAATAGAGGATTTTGATGAGGGAGAACAGTCTGGCTTGTGTCACACAAATGATCAAAAAAAGGCAAGAAATCCATCCAATGTCGATCTGCAGAAGGCATATGACAGCGTAATTCTTGGCAAAGTGTTTACAACGCTAGAACAAATAAACATCCTAAATAGTTGAATAAGGATAGTCCAACGAAAATAGTATACCAAAAATTGAAGCAAAATCTGGAATTTATGTGATGGCGAAAGGTTTCAAACAAAAGTGTTGCCTCTCACTAACACTATTCAAGATCTAACAGCACTCAAGATCTGGAAGCGGAAATGAAGAAAGATGAAGATACTTCTCAGTAACAAAACTACAATTTACATCCTTTGATCATGATGATTTAAGCTACATGACGCAAAAATTCATACAAGAGTACAAGAAATGGAGTCTCGGAGTAAATGTGAAAAAACTGATTGTATGTGCATCGGAACAACAGCACAAAACATCGATTTGGAAGATGATATAGAGGTACATACTATATGCAATGAATACTAATACCTAGGAATGGGAATAACACAAGATGGAGCACCCGACTCGTGTCACATATGTCGATCTCATTGGTTATCTATGTAGTTGAAAAATCACGTATTGCTTTTAATAAAACATATACCGGGTTCAATAAATTGAATTTTTCAAAGCTTGTTTTGGAATTTATGAGTTCAACTAATACATGTTGTGTGAATATTATAGTCAATTAGAGTCTATGATCACAAATCACCTTGTAAATTAATAAAGAAGAGTTGACACTTTTTAGTAGCCTCATGATATCCTCTACATATGGTATAAGTCTGTTTTTCACTCAACCTGTATAAACTGCTGCTACAATTTGTCAAGATTGATAAATTTCATATTTGTCAGGTGGTCATGGCAATAGATAATAGATGTCCAAATATTATCGAATGCTGCATTTCGATTGGATATAAATTTCTACCTTGCTGGATATCAGTAAAGTGGTAGTAGTACATAGTTGCATCATTAATCAAAGTATGGAAATAGAACATAGTTCTATTCTTGTATCATGAAATATGATCATTCATAGTTTGAAAATAGACCTTCAGATATTGTGGCCAAGTACATAAACGTAAATTTTAAAAATAGATTCCTAAATCTTCTAAAAAATGCAACTAGTATGTTGGATAATAACAATGACCAGATTTGGCTGATTGTTTGCTATTAGTCAATCGGTGAAACATTGCTCAAATAATACTTTCGAAATGCTTTCCTGGTAATGATAATCAGCACGGAATTGACGAATGTTCTAAGCAGATGATTACTTGCCAGAAAACAATATTCCAGTTTTATGTTGGCATTCAGTAGTCCAGATCCTCCACCGATTGATACATTACGGCATAACATGAAGAAAAAGCTAAAAGCAAATCCAGAATCGCGAAGCTCGTCTTGAGTTTTTTACCACATAACTACCACACTTTATTTGTGTACCAAATAAAAGCAGTAATGGTGATTAAATTTTTATTCCATGGATTGTTTAGTAATTTATCATCAGATTCATTATCAGAAATACAAGATAATTTTCAATTCATGTTTGTTAATAGGTTAATTCATTTCGTAATGGGATGAATTTCCCTGAGACAGGGTTCGTATCCCATCCATCAAAAAATTACTAACGTCCGGGGGCACGAAGATTTGCAGAATTACATGATAATTTCGAATTCATGTTCGTTAAAGGGTTACTTTGTTTTAAAAACTTGGCTTTCATAATGGGGTCAATTGAACCGGGAAATGACTCGTATTCCGTTTATCAAAAAAATAACTAACGTCCAGGGATACGGGCATCTTCGACTGATATTATTTTCTAACAAACATTGATACATATAGAAAAGTTGTTTGTGAAAAAAACATACAGAACAATTATCTCATTTCTAATAGAATTCTGTCATAAAAAAAAATAAATTAATCTCATCATAATATTTTCCGTTTGCTTAACTTCATTAAAAGGATGAGAGAACTCACTGATACTTTTAAATGTAAGCAGAATTCAATTTATTTTTTAACAAGCTATTCTGTTACTTTTTTGTTGCATATCGTCTTTTTAAACTAGTTGCTCTGGTTGATAACTTCAATTACTTTTTGCGCATTACGAATTTTCTCGTTTATATTGAATTTAGAAAACAATTTCACAGGGTTAATTTTATTAAAATTTCGATTTAAACGAGCGGCAGGTCCTACGCTTCAGACATCGTTTTTTTATTTTATACCAACTTGGCTCCCGCTGACGCTTTACAAATATTTATAACGGTGTTCATACTTATTTTCCTTTTACTTTTTATATCCAGCTTTTGTTAAAATTAATGAAAACTTTTATGATGAATTTTGAGATTCGATGTGTTCAACATTTTTTTTGTGTTTACTAATTCATTTTTCAGAAAAAGTCCCCAATGTTTCTTCTTTTCTACATTTAAACTGCTATTTTGTGTTTAAATCATCCAATCAAATCCATTAGACCGCGCAATATTAATTAATTTCATGATTGTAAAAAAATTTGTTTTACTAAGATCACAATTTTATTGCAGATTTTATCACTTAGAACAAAGGTTTTCCACTAATTTAATGTTTCCTGGAATGATTATCGTCACAGCACATGGGTCAACAAATTTCCAATTTTCAATTGATATTGATGATTGTTAATCCTTCTTTAGATAAAAACTTCACTAAAATGGAACTTTGAGTAAGGCTTGGTGAGACTAGTTACTGGCGCAAACACAGAGATTTTTGCAAACACGCTATTTTCTATATGAGGCCAAAACATCGTGGATCATGCTACGTAAGTTAGATACAAATATTAGTTTTGGGCGTTTATCAAGTGACATCTCAATCTTCCATTAAGAAAACATGAGGCCAGCAATTTGGCAAATATGGTGGAATCCTACCAATAACAAGAAAAGCTGTATTGAGTCATTAAGGGACAAAAAGAAAATTTTTTAACCTGGATAAGATGGGAGTTTACAATATCTCTACGTGTTTTTCAAGAATACTTAATTTTCCTCAGACAAAAGTCATAACAATACAAAAATAGTTAAGAAAAAAGGGAAACACCAGTTTGACTGAGCAACAACGTGAAAGAGAAGAGCTTGACATTATTTACAGAGCACAATCTGCATCACAGCCATTATAGATTTTTTCGAGACACTTATTTAATGAATAAATATTGAAGCAAACCAGTGTTTGGTCGGTTTGAGTTTTTTTTTCTAATGAGCTAGTGAATAAGAATGCAGTTATCCTCCAATATATTCCAGAATACATTGGAGTGGAGGGAAAGATGATATCAAAACAGCAGATGAAATTGATAAGAGGATTTATTGAAAGTATAAAAATCTATCCACATTCTCTCCAAGTACGAGAGTCTACATTGCTGCAGAACAATACACAGGAAGCGTATGAAATAGAGCATGAAAATCTTTTGCAATTGAAGATAATTTACATCATGAACTTTATGAATAAAGTGGGATTAATACATTAACTTTAACCACTATAACCAGTGCCACAGCTAAGAAATGGGATGCATCAGATCTTTTAGATGATAGTGCATATAAGTCTATTCCAATAAAGGCCTAGCTTCAGTGTTACTTATGAATCTTGAGAAAGCGGCTTCGATTTAGATCTACATGTTAATAATCTGAAAGTATGGAATAGTTTGGTGATGGAAGCATTGATATCAAAAGTGATGAAAATAGAGTAGACATTTCAAAATCTTCTAGCAATCATGCATTTGTATACCCTGAAATTATCGCCTATTCCCGATAGATCTAGCAGAATCAAGAGATAAAGGACAATGATAAATAGTAACTCCTATTCCAGAAAAAAATAGAACTAGAAGGATAGTATAAAAAAGGTTAAATTAAAGAGAACTAAATAGCAAAATACATCTGATGATAACCTAGAAGTTCCGATTTAAAATATTTCTGTCTATGAAAAAAGTAGCATTGGAAATTTTGGGGCTAAAGTCTCTCAAAAATCAAATTTTTAAGACGTCATGTGATCCCAAACGGCGATTAATGATAAAAAAAAGATTTTGAGTCATTAGATTTTCAAGATATTCTCAAGCTTTCTCGTTTTATTAAAGAAACAGTAAGTTTGAAGTTTGATTTATGTTGACTTATTTAGTTTACACTGAATGAGAGTTCATTCCGTTGTACCTGTTAGGGACATGTTTTCAGTAAACTATCAGAAGCAATCATAATAGTTTAATTTTGTTAATGTAGAGTTTAATACAAATTTATTTTGTTAAAAGTCACTGCCAACCACAGAATTACTTCAAATAACGTGAATATTGAGAGCAGCAATTAAGAAATATAAAGAGTGTTCCTCACTTCTGTTTATTTTTTCTTCAGAACTTATTCCAGCAACTTTCTGAATCTCTCATCATTTTCTTATACTTTCGTATGTCTCTTAGAGCTTCTAATATGCTTCATCATACTTTCTCCACAAATTTTCCTTCTATTCTTATCTTTGCTCTTATTTCAAATATTTCTCTGATTTTCACTTCCTGCTTCAAGATCAAGATTTATAATTCAATATTTTCTCATTCCTGGATCAAAATTCCAAATTCTCTCTTCTCGAATATTTCTTCCAAATTATCGAATTCCAAACTTCTTTCTTATATTTTTCTTCACTTTCCTATTTTTTGCTAATTACCAGTGTATTGATTTTATTATTTAATACCGATGAGACCTTGATAACCTAATCGTTTAGCAGTAATTCTTTGAAATCCATTTCCAGCGCCTTTTTCGTAATTATATAACGATTATTTTCCTATTTTTTCATCGTCATTATTATTATATCCGTCTTGTAAATCGAAAACTGAAACTAAGCAAAGAATTTGTATCACTCTGTTCATGTTTCTAGTTTCCTTCATCAAAAATTCCAACTGAATTAAAAACAGAGACCCAAGACCTGAAATGTTTATATTCTTTATTCACTGAACTCGTAATCTGATTAAGGTCAAACCCCTAGAGTCTGGCTTCCATTATTCTGAATTACATGGGTTATGCACAGGTGTTTCCTTTTTAACAGACCCTAGTTTGTTCTATTTTTCATCACTTTTTCTCCATATGGAGGTGACTAAAAGTACACTCGTTATACCTGATTTCCATTTTCACTCAGATAAATCGCATAATAGCCCGGTTCTTATGGCAACGGTCTATACAGGATGGGTATTTATAAGGTCTCTAGGTCTCTAGTGAAATCTTTCACGTAGCCATATAAACACTAAAAACAACTACTATCTAAATACATTTCCAGCCGCACAGAATGTTTCAAAAGTCATTACATTCCGAATTAGCTTATCAACAACTACAATCACCACATTTTCTTAATCTCAAAGTTTCACTTGCAGGAAAGAAACGGAAACGATTATTTTGATGAGAAAGGCGGCATTTATTATTTGAAAAGGGTGAAAAGGATAGAGCCTTGCCGGAGAAATCATATGAACTTAAAAGAAACTGTATTTGAAAATAAAAATAATTGGAAACAGAATATTCTTGTTCCTTTGTTGGTCGGTAACATTTTAAACAACCCCCGTAACGTAACTTCAGCTTGATGATCCAGCTAACGTTAAATATTCATGTACCTAATTTGTTTATCCCCTCAAAGGCTTTAAGCTCTAATTTCAATATTTAATAGTGAAACTAGATACTTACAAAAATAAAGAAAGACGTTCCGTTTCTCACGAGGAAATAAACTATTCCTAATGCACAGTCAGGCTCTTTGGTGTGACAAAGCATGTTTCCTTAACTTTATGAGCAATTTTCGTACGACACAAACTTGAGTAAAAATAACGAATACAGACAAGGATGTCGGTTAAAGGAAACTGAGCCATTTATACAGCTTCTTTAGTGAAATTAGAATTGTCCTTCTCTCGTACATACATCAACTTATATTTGTATGTAGAACATAGAACAAAGAAAAACAAACAATTGTAACTTATTCATAAAAGTATGGCTTTCAATTTCCAAGCAAATTATTTATATTCAAAAAGGGGAAGCGAGGGACAGAATTGCTCGACATTTATGACAATGAGTGCCTTTTCAAAGAGAAAGTTGGTTCCCTGTTATGGAAATATATTATTTCTCAACATATTCTCCTTTCACCTCACTTAGTCCAGCAGCTATGCAACAATCATATTTCGAATTTTTTTGCGGAATACATGTTTACTTTATCAAAATCGCTCTCCACCAATCTATTTTCTTGGTTTGGAGCAAAAATATTATTAAGCATTAAGCGTTATGACAGATGAGGCAAGAAATCGTAACGCAGCTCGGCTACAGTAGCAAGCAAGTGAACAATCATATAGTTGAAATGATATAAAACTTTTTTTATATTCGATCTAGCATCAAAAGGTTCCAGCAAGCTAGTTATCACTTCAAGTTTTTCCTACCTATAAATGAAAATTACATCTTTGGAATCCCCAAATACTTACTTAGTACTTTAGATTCACACTTTAGACAGACTTTCGAGTGCGTAAAGAAAAGTATTATTAAGGTCTCCGTATTGGCTAAAGTACAAGACCCACATGCGGAAGGTCCCAGGATCAAATCGCACTCATTCTTCTAGTAATAATTATTTTTAGGTGGCATTTATACAAGTCGAAGAGAAGAGTTGACAAGTAAAATAACTGTACAAAGTGCACTTTTAATATTAGTAGCATTACTAGTCGAATTTATCTATTGTTTTGTAATAATTTTTATTAAAATATTAATAAACATATAATATATGTTATAAAGGATCAATAAAAGCGTTATAGTTTCTTCTAACAAAAAATTGAACTTAGACTTCGGTATTTCGATAAAATTGTCGCTACTGGAAAAAATATTGAGTGTAATTCGTGTGTAAAGGCCTTTTTTCGTCTCATTTGATTGTCGCATGAGTCGAAAAAAGCTTGTCTACATACTTGTTACGTAAATAACTATTTTTCTTCTGTGAAAGCACGTTTCTCAGATGAAATCGATTATATCGACTACTTTTTTATTTCAGGGGTTCAATGGTGAACCCAAATTCAATATACTATGACATACTGTTTCTTGTAGTTTCATTCGAGCACCTAAAAGTACAAGGGCATGGTAAATGACGGATCTATACATTAAGCATCATTCGTGTTCATAAGACCATTTCTCTAGATCTTACTTAATGCTCCAAATCTTTTCTTTACCATATTTTTACGAAAAAGAAATAGTTCCCTTTATATCAGAAACATTGTGGAAACTGAAATAGTCATTGTTCTAAGACTCTTCATATTTTTCAGTTATTTATCTCGATGGATATTTCGAAATTTCTTCCTCGCTGATGATTTTTTCCTTTTTTTGAACACTAAAATCTTTCACGTAATATATACTATTAAAAGTGTTTGATGAGCTGTGCACAAGTGTTTTGTTGCCGTAAATCATTCTTCTTCTTCTTCTTTCTAATATGGATGATCGTATTAGTAGGCTACTGCCTGTTCATTGCCAGAAAGCCTTCCCTGGAAAGACCAAGTCCAGCATTCTTGCCATCGTTTAAATGATCTTCCCTGTGGGTTTTTCCCTTCTGAGTTATTCATTTTTGCTCGTCCTCAACAAGTCCACTATCTTTTTATATGTTTATTCCAGAATTTTCGTCTCTGTTTATCCACTTTTCTACGGCCTGTACTCCACTTTACTAATTAATATCTTCTATAATTATGATTTAGTTTTTCCATTTTTTTATTCTCTTTCGACCGCCACTGAACACGTTGATGTTGAGAAAACTTCCGGGAATTGTCAGCTTCTGTAAATCCGCTTTAGGAAATGCCTATCCCTGCTCTTGAATCCATATTAAGAATAAGAGAAGTTTATATTTTCGAGCAAATTGCATTTGAAAAAAGTTTAAACGTAGATGGTGACGGTAATTTCAATATTATTCTCTCTTTTGCTGTTGCTCGTGTCAGAGTTTTTCTTTTTAAAGTTAATTTTCAACATTGTCGTATAATTGAAAAAGCTTCTATGGACGGTAATTGTGAAGTTAACTTTTTTCATTTCGAATATTTGAGTATTAATTGGAGTGAAAGTGAGATAAATTGAAGGAATATATAGTGTGAAATCGCAATTTTCGACATATCCATTAAAATATTGTACAGATGGTTGATTAGATGATTTATTATTTAATTATTTTTTCTTATTCACAATTCGAAGTCAGTTATCGAATGCTTTCTATATATTCCAAATAGGAACTTATATTCTGTAAATTTACTAATAAATTTAAAAATGAGCAAGCTGCTAAACCTGAAAATAACTCAACTTGTTTTCTCACTTTTCTTCCATCGAACTTAAAAAATAGAAAGGTAAAAAACTCATAATTTGCAATTATTGAAAAATAGAATATTTCGATTACATGTTTGAAAATGACTAAATAACGAAAATAAACCTGCAAATATGAATCAATAACTTAATTAACATTTAGGACTCGAAAACTATGCTTACTAGAAACTATTTCTCAGCTTGAAACCAATTTACGACATATGAAACCAACTTACGACAACTGAAAATAATCCTCATACACATAATATATCATAATGAATCAGTTTTAAGTTGAAATATACTTGAAATTAGAGTTTCAGTAAACTTGGTTTAACTCGTATAACATGATATTTTATTTATTTTACGCATCAGTATTTTTGGTTTGTGATTGGTTTATCGAGTATATTCAAAAATCGGGATTTCGACTAACAATAAAGTGGTGATTTGTATAAAATCTGTTTCGAGCGGCCGCCCCTTACAATCGGCCGCCTGCATGATGGACAGGCAACACCCCACCGCTAGGAACGGCCCTGATTATAAGTACATAACAAATTATTCACACAACATTAAACAAAGGAACCGATTTCGCCAACTGAAATTCAGATAGTTCATTATTTTTAAGCTCGTTGATCTTAGGTAGTAAAATTCTTTGCTTTTTGACATTTTTCGTGTAATATTTAAATTATCAAATTTCATATATATTTTAGAGTTTGAATATTTTGAGGTAAATCAAGAAAATAAAAAATGTGTGAATTAATACAATGAAAAGAACTCGCATACTTTTTGGCTTTTATTTAGTTCTGCTGAGGTTTGTGCCGACATATTGAAAAAAATAATGAATCTTGATAAATAATATCAATAATTATCATCAAAGTATGATAATTATAGTATAATAATTATGATATATAAATAATAAAATCAACTTAAAATATGCCTATATATCAATAACAGGATATGTGGTTTGAAATATAAGAACTGAAAGTAAATCGGATTATTCCAAAAGTAACATGGAATCGTCAAGAAGGATTATCAAGAGAAATCAGTAAGCTAATTGTGACTAAACAAAAAAAATTTCAAGAGCAGTTTCTCACAGAGCGACCAAACCTCAAACTTAAAACCTTTTTGGTGTGATTGTTACTTGAATCAATATTTCATAGTTGAAAGAGCACTCAAATTATGAACTGCGAACCAATGGAATCCCATTATTCGCGAGTCGTGAAAAAAATTTCTATCTATTACTTTGATGAGTTATAGATGAGAAGTAGAAAAAGAAATTTTTAACAATTACTTCCTTATAAAGAAAACTCAGTTTGTAACAGTTTCACACCACACGAGTGCCCTATCTTAGTTGATAGTGTGCTGAGATGAATAAAAATAGTAATAAGAAGATGTATTACAAAGGTGAGGTACGTTTATCATATAATATCAGAAATACATGATAGTTTCAAATTCATGTCCGTTAATAAATAAATTTCGTTCATTGTTGGCTTTCAGAGAAACAGGGCTCGTATATAATAATTTTACAAGTCGTTTAAATTCTCCATGTTCTGTTAGTCTCAAACGAACCCTTGTTAATCGTCTTTCAGCATCCTGACTGTTATGTCCGACAATTCAAGTAACTTCGACAGTATTTCACAAGGGACTTGGTTTCATCGTCTGGCGCTGGAGTGAAATTCGATTGTTTCCCTCAAACCTCAGACTTAAAGATTATTGTTTCATGAAAGATGACTTTGGAAAATTGGAAAATAATTTATTAACCTAAACGGGACTATTTATTGAACAAATCGATCATCTGCTGTCGTAGTCTTTTGTGAAATTAATGTATTGATAAAAATATGGACAACAATGTCTTAACATTATATCATTATGAAAAGAGGGATAGGAATCTACAGAGAATTAGAAAGATAACTAAAAAATGGAAAATATCCCAAGAAAAAAAATAATTTCGGATTATCACATACTATTGAAGACAAATACACCGCAAAGAAATGTCAACAAAATACAGAACAACTGGAATTTGTAGATTTTTTTGAGCATATAATCAGAAAGAACAAACAACATGATAGAACATGGCTGAAATTACCAATGGTGAAAGTATAAGATTGCTTCAAGAGAGAAAAATGCACAGAAAACAATGGAAACTAGTCAAAAATTTAGTAGTTGATACCATAGAAATTAAGTGGAATAAGTAGAAAATAGAAAAATCAGAATAGATTTTTTTAGAAAAACAAAGGCAATGAATCCAATGGGTAAAACTATAGTACAAAGGTATGGAAAGATTTGTTAATATGGACACCTGGTCAAAATTGAGATTCTTGTGCATTAGGAAAAATGCTCAGCTATAATGAAACAAAGAAGGTGAAACGTTGAGGTCTTCCAATGTTACCACCCAACAAAGCTACTCAATGAATACATCGAAACAAATTGTATTGGTTCACACTAGAACAGCGGTTGTTTTCGGTAAAATTTCAGAAAAGACCCCGGCAATGATTTGGCGGATAGAACCGTTTCCATTACTGGAAGCATTAATATAGCTTTCCACGACTTGTTATATCACAGACTGTATCATGAGTGAGTGACTTTTTAAAAGATTCATAATAAAACTTAAAACTATAGAATAGAAGTGATACTTATATGAATGATAAAACACTAGATAATAGAACAAATTTTTGAAATATTTGACAATAAATAATTGAAAGGGAGAACAAATTTGTTAGTAAAATGACGTCCTAAATCCATATATAACTGTAGTTTCCTATCATCATCTTCCATTCCCACACTTCTATTTTTACCACTTTTTGATAATAAGACTGGACATAGATTTAATTTGATGGGGTAAAAGAACTATTTTAGCTCGAAACAATTATAAATAATAAATATATATATATATATACTATTTTTTGGTACTTTCTTTTCTTATGTACCCTGAGGTACAGCTGTGCCATCCAAAAAACTAGCAGTACTATGTCAACATGCTTGCATTCCACTTATTATCTATCTTAGCGTTGTCTTGATGGAACCGTTACCCGTATTCATCAGAAGGTGCTTCTAAATTTTCTGTAAAAAAGTCCTGGTGCGAGTGCAATTCCTCGACGTGAGTGACAAGCAAGACAAGCACGTTTTGTTTCTTGAACTAAGTATCCAATAAACGTCGAATCTTGGAAAACATTTCTAATTTTGGGACCCACAAAAACTCAATCCTTGATTTTAGCTTCACTAAGACGAGAAAATTCAGTTTCAAAAATTAAAATGCGTTACCTGTCTTGTCCATTACTTTCACAAACTGCTTGATCAATCCAAGCTTGATATGCAAAGGTGGCAAGTAAATATTTTCCTCGGGACCAAAGGATCGTGAGCAACGCTTTACCGACCAGAGATAAAATTTTATGGCAGAGGCCAGTCCCGTATGGTGTGATGTTTATCTTGGGCTGTCACATTTGAAGCACATTGCAGACCCGACTAGAGCAACAAAAAATTAACGTAAAGTTTCTATTTATAATCATAATAATTAATTTTTTCCAGGATTCGGCTGATATTTTCGTACGTTTCCTTCGTGTTTATAGAGTATGCAACTGAAATTGATGGTAAGTCATGTGAATATTCCTAATTATAAAAAAATATATAAATTATAAAAAAGCGTACCATTCATAAATTATCGGTAATATGGATGGAATTAAAATTCTCATATCATTTCATTTTAATTTAAAATCTAATAATTACCATTTTTGAATTATTCATAATTATTTATGAAGATATTTTTGTTTCTATTGTTCACTAAGCTTTAAAGAGGAACATTAAATATTTCCAATCCCCGAGGCATTAAAATGGGCCAAAGGCTACGTCTCTTCTTCTTTACATGTTTACTTTAGAACTAAAGTGTAATCTAGTTTTAGCTTCGCATATGCTTGAACATGCCGACGTCAACTTCTGGATATTTCTAAATTAATGGAACGGTTGAGGGTTTGCCTTGTTTTACTTTGTTCCTGAATTAAATATCACTTAGCAACTTCAGCTTGCTCGCCAATTTACATAATCAAATTGATTATAAATTTAAGTTTTTATTCACATTTTGCTAATTTCCAACGGCTTAGAGCTTTTAAATTATGCATGTTGATTTTCATAATATTACATTCTGTAAGCTCACCTCTTTGATATTAATTCTAACTCTACAGGGTTAGTCTCTTATATTTAAACGAGAGAACGGCTATCATCTAAAATAATTCCCCCTTTCAATCACATTTTACCTGGAAAGTAACGTTCAATATACTTAGGTTTGGTGGTATTCCATATTTTGCCAAAACGAAGTAGTTTAATCTCGATAAATCTATTCAATTTAGACACGTTTATAACAGTGACTTGAGATACCTTTAGCTTTCAATCGTGATATTTGTTGATCCATCATTTCATAACAGGGTTTTCAAATATTGAAGGTCACTCAATTTATTACTGAATATGGTACACCCCATATATTTTCAATGCTTTGATTAGCAATCTTTTTTTCTTTTAAAGACCATATGATTTTCCTATAGCTATACGTGCCTCTAATCGTTCTGAAGTTATAAGAACTTTATTAAAAGTAAAGTCTCATAAAAGACTCTTATGTCAATCTTAGTCCCATCAGGTATACTTGAATTACTCAATCAACCAAAGAAATAAGTGGCATATATGACGCAGTTCATCAATTTATGTGTGATAAGAAAGAAAATAGTTACTAATTTAATAATTTATAAAAATAAAAGAATATATTAGTTATGAAAAATATTATCAGTTTATTATAGTTGTTATCCTGAAATAGGTCTCTAAATGTGTTAGATAACTCACAGTTTTTTCTTCTAGTATGATACTTTGAATATTCTGTAAAGATATGTTCTACTTCTATAGTCACATTACATACTGGGCTTACTTCATGTTTTATAAACTATGTTGGGTATAGTATGGCAAATTCAAATGATTTTGCTGTCCACTTTGGAAATACATTATGATCCCGAAGGTCAAATAATTTTTTAATAAAATAGAAAAAACTAATAATCTATAGACAAATAAAACATTTCAGTGGGCCACACATAGAATTATATTAGTTTATACTATAAAACAGCTATTCACATCAGTAGCATTCAAATTTCTGTGCCAAATTTCTCAAATTCGAAAATAATACAATTTGCTATCAGTTGGTATCTACTCGTATAATATGTTTTTGCGTTGTGCGAAACAGAATATTATACTGGTACAAAAATTTTTTTTGAAAATGTTTGAATATCTTGAGGACTGCTTACAGTGTAGTCCACCATTCCTGCCCTAGCCTAAGACGTGAAATAATCACTTGGTGTTGTCTGTTATTTCTTCTTTACTTTTTATATAAAGGTTTTAATAAATCATTTGAAAAATTAACAAAAAAATGGATCTGTTGCTAGAATTCAGCACAATTTTCCGCAATACAAAGTCAAAACCTGCGCTCAAATGATGGTCCAAAATCTCTTGAAATGTCACATATAACTGCAGCAAATTTTCATATAATATGTTTCACCATAAAATATAAAATCCTTTAAAGTCATATCTAGGGATCTGACTCTCTGTAGTAGTTATATGCTACTCCATATAACCTTTTCTCTGATTTTTAAAGGGTTATGCTCCTGAAGATCCCATATAGATTGGGTATTTTCATCTATTCATGTGAAAATTGACGGCACCTATCACCTGAATATTCACAACTGCCCCAAACAGACCACAATATGGCGAAAATTATGACTATTCACTAGACCATCAGTTCCTAATGGAGGGTAGCGATCCAGCACTGGACTAAAAAGAAATTCAGCGTCTTTGCAGAAGTTTTGAAAAGAAAAAAACTGTAAAAAATTTTTCTCTAATTTCAATTTTCCGTAACTTCAGGTTACCCTTTACCACCGTTTTGGTCCCGGTCCCGTTTAAATTCGTATGTTATGATTGGCTGATATCGATTCGTCATTCAGTGCCTTTTCTGGTACATGCGCAGTAAAATTTTGGATTTCTGTCTATTTTATTTAACAATAGCTTTTATTACCTTGTATCAATAGTAACTTCATATTAGTAAGTAATGGAAATACTTCTTCTTGAGCATGAGCGAAGCTAAACATCATGATCGTAAAAAAAATGTACCTGAAGCACCTAAAGCTGATATATTTAGCACCAGAATAACAAGCGAAAAAGCTGCTTGCCGCTATGTGCTATTTGCAAAGAGCAGCTTATAAATTTTCAATACGAAAATGATTTGTTTACTACACAAAAAAAAAGAAAAAGATACTTTCAACTCACAAGTTAAATGGAAAATAAACTTTCATATGTTTAGAAATCTCTACATTAATAACTGAAACTAGGTATCCTTATAATCCTGAAGAAAAACTCATACTTTGTAAATAGTGATAGTGATAGTTTATTTAAACCTGAAGAAGAAATTGCTACCACTATAAAATATGAAAAACAAAGACAGTTATGTGATATAACAATGTCATAGTCTCTGTTCGATACAGAGGTTCCACTTTTTTCTTTTGAAACTTCTAAAAAATGTACTCGAAATTCAATCTTAATCATATTTTCTGAGTTTTAAAGAAGTTATCATAACAAGAGTGAAGTCATTAAATGCTAATTGGTGTTTTCTGTCATTTCTAATTCGTAATTATTGTAATTGTATTGTGGCCCTCCTTCTCTATTATTTGTTAATCTTGAAATTCTTACAAATACTTTCTATGCAACTTTATAAAAATTCACATTACTGTTAAAAACTAATTTAACTAATATTCTATTCCCATTAAAAATGCTGAAATTAATGTTGAGGATTCGTTATTCAGTCTTCGCTCGTTTATAAGCTCTTTTCTCTGTAAGTAAAACCGACAGCATCCCATCGTCACAAAGTTTCGTAATTACCGTCGATTTCCACTTTGAGAGGTGGATTTTTAGTCGATGGTGTCAAAGGATGTCGGCATTGAGCACCCCACCAACAAAGGCATTCAATTGGCTCCACTTCAACACTCAGCCCTATGAAATTCTATTGGTTTTAGATGCTCTCCGGTCACCACCACCGACGAAATGCGACGTAGATGTAGGAAATGCAAAAGCGCATCGATTACAAACAATTTGAATAGAATAGTTCCAAATTGCAATTTTAACGTTCAAAAAATGTGAAATAGTTTGAAATTCTCAGAAGGATTTGAAATTTATTTCTTGTGAATAACTCAACTATTATCAGACAACTGCTTTATGATAAGGGGTGGTATCTTTATCAAAAGTTATAAATGATAACCAAAAAAAATTGTTAATGAGGAAATTCATACGAAAAGTTAGATAATTTCAATGGATAGTTCAGTAAAAATTTGCAATACCCTAGAAATTAAATAATAGGTAGATACAGGGTAAAGGGATACGAACATTAGAAAGATATAGATCCTCCACCAACTCATAATACGCAGTGTGTCATATACAATGCGACGCAAAGGATCTCGAGCAGCTGAGTTTTAAAGAACATTTCAAGTTTGACAATGGTTTAACACAGGTTTGATATAAAACATAACCTTAATTTAACTAAAAATAAAACGTTTGCTATTAAGAGTATTAAGTATAAGTTTTAAATATTTCAAAAGACATTCAAATGTCTTTTAAAATTGTGCAAACTAAAGAGCTGGGGCACAAGTTGCAATCTTTAACAATTGTACCTGCAGCTTGAGAAAAGGATGGCACTCTTTTCTGGCCCCCTGTCCAAAAGAAAATACTTATTCCCAAATTAATATGTGACGGCAATTCGAGGCCCCAATCAGATTGGGTGCCTCAGCCCTGTATCAGAAAAAGGAATTTCAGTAATATTGAATAAAATGGGCCAAAATTCGTCCCTTGAACTTTTGTAAATTGTCAAACCATCCATACTTGGTTGATTGAAATATCTGAAAAAGTCTGAGAACACTGTTTGGTTAAACAATATTCAAGACCTTGATGCCAGTAGTAACCATCGCCCACTGGTTGTAGTAGAATATTTGTAGGAGTCTCCAGTAATGTTCTCGGATACACCGGTAAAATGTTTGGTAAACGATTATTAATTATTCTTATCACTTCCTTCAAAGCCCGATGTGTTATGCTAAATTCGCAACCCCATTTTTTTAAATCATATCTTAACTGTTCATTTGTTGTCCATTCTAAATCCTCCTCGGAGAGAGGCGACAAATCATCATCCTCAGCAAGTTCTGTCAACCACTTATCAAGTCTGCATTCGGCGGTATAGTGCAGTCATTCAAAGGCCGAAGATCATTTTCTGCCGTCATTGGCGTTGGACTGCTATCATTTTGTTCTGTAATTTGAGGAAAAAAATTCATTATTTATCTGTCTAACAGTAGCAGTTACCGGTATACAATCTACGATTCGTTTAAAATTTTTTGTCACTTTCCGCTGTGCTTTATTTTTTTCCAATTTCGTAACATAGCGATATTTTACAATAATAAATTAATGTTTATTACACTGCTGCTGCTCACTGCTCACAAACAACTGGTGTTAGTACTGTTAGTATTAACATTAAATCTTAATAATATATTCTTATTCGACAATCGACACCGGCAACCATTTTGTCAATCGTCATCTGTAATAAGTTTATATATATAAGGGCAATTAATTTTACTTAAGGTAACCGATGTATATAAAAGAAATGGTTGTCCCTAACTTGGTTACCAAAAGTTTTTTAATAGGATATACAAATACTAATAATCCCCAATTTTTTTAATTGTGTTTAGAAACACTATTATATAACTCAGAGCCTATACAGTTATATAATTTAGGTAACGGAAAACCTTGTTATAAACACATTGGTAACAGTTACTACATGTTTTATTAAATGGTGATGGAAACAGTTATACCACTTCTTTATATACCCACAAGTTACAGAAATTTTATAAAACCGTAATATAACTGTGTTACTAAAAGGTGATCTTACAAAACTTCGTAACCTTTTTATATAATTTCATTACCTTTATATAGTCTTTATATAACTAGGAATCACCATAACTTACAGAAAATGTTTATTGGGCTATTGAATCTTTTTTTATTACCCTAGCACTATGTGTATACAGTTATATTAATTCCACTCCTTTCATAGAAAGATTTAGAACGGATGAAAGTCAAACAAAGATATTTTCTCTGTCCAAGACGTAGAGATCAGGAATGAGCAATTCTTTTCTCCTCATTTCCCAAGTGCACCCCTGTTGAGCTTGTACACTAAAAAATAGGTTGGTCTTACCAGAATTAAATAATTTAAGGGAACCCTAGAAACGCAAATACCGTATCTAAACTAAATAAATGAGAATTCTCGTCATTCTCTAGCTTGCGTGGAATTAATTTTATGCAAACTAGTATGTTTGGAATAATAATTGAAAAAAGATAATTATATTAATTTACCTGGGTATCCATATAATGGAATGTCCTATATGAATATGGCTTTAAAATTATATCCATTGTAATTCATGTATACTTAGTAAGACATAAATTCTTAATAAGTGAGATAGGATTAAGGTCAATGATTTCTAGAGCACAAACAAGAAATTCCGGCGGCTTTCCCTGGAGTATACAAAAGAGAGATAAGACGTGTATTTTCTCGGTTAAATTTTTTATGTTCCTTCCGGCTGAATATTTATGCAGTGTATCTCAGAGAATTCGGTACAAATTAAAGTTATCCAGAATAATAACGGTAATTAGACTGGGATGCTTTCGAATCTACCGATGAGTCTGAGGAATCATTAAGAGTCTGAAAACTTTTCTGTTTTGCTGCCCCTTTGGTCCTACAACTTTTCACTGACATTCGGTAGGGTTTTCTCACGGTCAAGTTAAAAACTGTTCACATAAGATGGTAAAAAAAACAGACATTTGTTAGTTTAGTAAGTTAGGGGGTATTAAAAATTAACTGAAATTATTAAATTCCAATGGGTCTCAATACGATGGTGAGTTTACATTTTCAAATGATTGAGCACGCCGTATCATATATTTTGCAATTCACTTCACGTATTTAGCACTCACAATAGCGATAAAATGAATTTTTTAAAATGTAATATTTTTACTCCGCCCTCATTTCTTCTTGCAACGCGCCGATTGCTTGCTTACGTCACTAGCGCCGATAGAGTTTTAATCGACAAGCTACAGCAGCATACACACTACGTTGTTTTGCTTTATTTAAAAGGATATGTAAGTTGATTGACACATTTTGCTAGTTAGCAGACATTACCTAAATTGAATCAATAAAATCTAGGAACCTAGTTTTTAGAAAACGATAGTATTTCTCTATTTCATCTTAACTATTTTGTGATGAAAATCAAACACTTTTTCACTCCAACAAAATCAAAAATGCTTCAATTTAAATGTAATATATTTGTTTCAGCTCCAACACATCCCAAAATCGAAAGGTTCCGCGCACACAATATACTTGTTTTTAGTCCATGAATTTCTCATTCCATCGATCCGGTTCATGCCGCAGTCATAAAATCGTTATAGTGAATTTATTTGGGATAAGTTGTCTGAAGAGTCGCGAAAAAACCTCTACTCCATTTTTATCAATAAATCAACTTTTTGTTGACAATTTTTGTTGTCAAAATAGCGACAAGTCAGTCTAGCCAATAGCTTTATGTCAAATAGACCGGCCACTCTCCTACACAATCGGCGTTTTTCATGCCCATTTTTCACAAAAAAATATCATCCCTTCCAAAATATTCTCATCTGCTCATCTGTAAAGATGCGAGTGGAACTTCCAGAACATCACATCATTTCTTGAAAGAATGGCTATGAGGTTCTCCTAAATGTCATTACCGACGACGCTTATTGTTTCTTTTCATCGATTTCGGTCCGTAAATGAGCAAAATGTGCGCTTCTGGGATGACATGAATCGTCGATAATTGTATTCAGGATTTTTTATTTACCTAGAGTCATAGTCTTCAGCGGCCATTATTTGATTACAACAAGACGAAACAACGACACAATTCGGCCCCATATTCCGATTCGTCCAATTTTTTTCCGCGAGGTTTTTTGAAATCCCTTCCAGATTTGAAGAAAATTATCCACGAAGAATTATAAAGCGTAACATGCTTGAAAGAGTTTTTACTAACTCCAGAAACCAGTAAATCTACTCGATGTGTCTTGTACCGTCATCCACATGATTTGCCTTTTCAAAACTGTATAAAACAAAGATCAAGTTTGTATTGTGAAAACCGAAATAAAATTGATTCATACAATCCGTATTAATAACTTCTGTAAAAAATAACTCAATGAATAAAAAGTGTTTCGTAAACTGATGCTGACAACTCATTAAATATTACGGTTACCATATCAATTTCCCAAACACAGTTTAACTACCATTTGAACCAAATAACCTTCCGTTACAACCCTACAATTCCGGAAACAATTTATGAAGTTAACTGTATATATAGAGTTGTCGGAGAATAGAGTGGCCAACAAACAGTCAAGATAAGGCTAGTAACGCAAGAAGGACAAAGCTCGCTTGGATTGTGCTTCATTGAGTTTTCATACGTGTCTTGGGACAATTTGCTCAAGTTTTATCTACCTTTGGGATTAGAGTGTAAAACTGTGTGTAGCAACCATTAGTTACTATTTCAGATATCGATCCCACTCTATTTATACAATTTCAGAGACGTATTATTTTATTTAAATGAATGTTTGAAAATAATATCAATTTGTCATTCACCAAATTGTGAGGTTTTCAATTTTCCATATGCGACAAATTCTCAACTGAGCTGACCGACATTTTTTTGAATATTCGAATAAATTAGACTAATTTCAACTTGCGATGGAGTCTGTTATAACGTAATTTCGATGGGATACAACATTTAGACAATAAACAATGCTACATTTGACCGTCGTTGCACAGACCTATACATCAGTACTCGATGCGTCAAGCATTGATCGAAACACATTGGAAAATGCTCTACGGTTCCATGTGTGATTCAATGTATTTCCAAAGCCCGCATTTTTTACAAAAAAAAATGCTTTATTGCTGGAATTTTGTACATCCGTCCAACTTCAGCAGCGATATCTACTCACTGGAAGCATGCTCGGGATTTTTTAAGTAATTCCTGTATGGCTATAGATGTGCCGAAATGAAAAAAAATTAGACCTTAAACTGTCATCGAGTGCCCACTTACATATTAACAGATTAACGTTATCTTCAAACTGGCATTTTTTCCAATAACCTCACAAATCTTCTTTGACAGATCTTCTTCAGAATTATACGTTGCAAATACAACTGGCCTTATCATTTGAAAACTGGTTGGTTAACGAACCAAATAAGCAAAAAACTTTTTCAGACAAAGCAAACCTTAATTGACAATCAAACCGCGGTCGATTTGCATTCACTTCTTCTTATTAATTCAACAAATGCAAATTCAACGGAAGATTTTAGCTGTAGACCTTCGACTCTTCTCTTTTTAGGTTCTCAATACGCTTCCTCGAAATATATATGACGCATTTTCAAGATTGGAGAATGGCTCTCATTAGGAACGGGGGATTTCTTATTCAGAAATATCCTTGCCCGCTCTGTTGGCTCAAACAAATCATGACATAATCATATATTATAGCGACTTTCCAGATTTTATCGCTGAAGAGCTCACGATTGCCAATGATTCTTTAGATTGCTCAACCTTATAAATTATATTTGGAAAAGATCGCAAAATGTATTTTACTACCGCAAGAAATTGAACGTACATTACTACACATAACTTTTTCAGTCACGATGTTTTATGCCACTTGTTCAATGGAACTGCTTCTGACATTTCATCCTCAGCTTTAGATTCGTTCATCATCGATACTAAGATCATTGGAGCAAAGAAAGTTGCCGATTATAATCTGGTCTAACTAGCAGATGAAGTGTGACTAAGAACACAGTTCCTTTTGACGCGAAGCTGAAAAATCGAGAGTTCCGATATAACTAAAGAGACCAGATCAAAATCAAAGCCTGATAAAAGTGTTTTACTGGACCATTTATTTTTGGTTGGATTTTCCAGAAAGAATTTCCAAATCTACGACTCTATAAGGCTTGTTAGAGTCGTAAGAGATCCTACTTTAGTGGTTCTAAGAATAAAAAAATATTACAATAGAGAGTTCTGTACAAAAATTGATATTTATAGGGAATACATTCCACTCCCTAGACGTCGGAAATATCAACTATTGATTGAAAAACTCTAAATCTATACCCACAGGAACTGAAAAACTGAAAAGTATCCTCACATCTTGTTAACACTATTTCTATAACCAAATACCTTATGAAAACGCAGACTGAATATCATTTTAGTATAAAAGAAATTCTACTCAGTTCGATTTTCAATATATTTTTGTTAATCTTTTAGTTGTTTTTATTTTTGATAAAACCCCGTAAGTACCTCAAAACGCAAAAATCTCTTCAAGTTTTATGTTAAAATAAGAAAAAATTAATACAATCTCAAAATTGATGGTCAGGTGTTATGGTTTCTTGTCGACGACTGAAATTATGAAAATTTAGATTTTCAGCACAAAGCTTCATAAAGATTTCATTATTTGCAAATATCTGTCTGAATCATCTCCTGAGAGATCGTATATAAGTTAAACTTTCTATGTGTGCAGTTTTTCTTTCTATATAAACTTTACTACTAAGGACAGATTAACATTTTGTTTAAGACAATTTCTGTTGTAGTTGGTTAGTGTTGCCTTCTAATGACAGCAAAATATTTAACTTTGCATTGTCGCTTATTCCTGGTATTTCCAATTTTAGAACAGTCTTCGCGATTTTCGTTTCATCAAATATTGCTACAAATCTCCTTACAGTTCCTCTAGCAATTGAAGGTGTTTTTCATTGAATAAATCACATACTTCTTCTTGACTTCGAAGTCTATGTCCGTAACCTGCTCTCTTTCGGTTTAAGGAGACATATTAATACAACTGGTTTGACGCTGATGAATAGTTACTTCCTTAAAATAATTGAAAACAAAATGAAAACAGATGTTCGTGCTAAGTTTTAACTCTTTTTCTATAAATTCAAACTCAAGTTTACTGTGTTTTTTATTAATTTTTTCATTGCATTTTTTTAATTAATAATAATAATTTCATGAATGTTGTGCATTACAACTCATATACCTTCATCAACACTATTTACTACGATAATCGGAAAATTTCTTTCATATAACCTATTATTCAGAGCGAAGAAGTTCAATCAACAGTGCCTGAACCAGATATGGAAGCCCCAAAATCTCAATGATGTTAAAGATAAAATCAATAGCCCTACATGAGAACATGAAAACCGTCTTCATTCATCCAAACATTCACAATATCGTGGGTTGAGGTAATATGGTATTATGAGTAAAAGCAAAAAAATTTCCAAAAGTTACTTGTGAAAAAAAATTAAGTTACTAATTACTTGCAATATAAATGTGGAAGTAAAAGAAATATTCTTTCCAAATTTTGTTATTCTTACTTCAAAGTATTTTGGAAGCACAAATATTGTAAGGTATTAAATTAAGCTTCGAATTCAGCGAAGACTATATATTTAAACTCCTATTCCATTAATGAAAGGTAAATAGATACATTGTTTTGTTTCGGCTAGAGAAAATCATTTTTGTTTTCAAATAATTAAATTCAATTTTTGGTTAAATCTCCTCATATTTCTAGCAATATATTTTCATAACATGGCTGAAGGACAATACGAAAGGGATACATAATCCATGTCCAGAGGCGCGTGTAAGGCAATGTTAATATTTTATCTTCTAAACCAGAATCTCACTTCATTATAATTGACATAATGGAGTATCTTAGGTGCATAATGAAATATTAGATATATGTTGATTTTATTCCATAAAAAATATGCTAAAGTAAAAATTACGATGCATCACACATAATTATAATAATAAGTGTCGAAAAAGTGTAGATGGATTTTAACTTTTTACTTCTTAGACCTTTTTCGTGATGATTCTCAATCTCTATTGATGAAAAATCGATCTTGATCATAAGTGGTTACATAACAAGTAATTTTTTATTCGAATTTATTGTATCCCAAACAATCTAAACCTCTCATGGTATAAGATATTTCCGTTATTTGATAACATTTTTGAAATTTTTGAAAATTAATATATTCTGTTTTCTACTTCTCTTTGTGGTTTGTTTACTTGTGAGTGAATAACGCAATATCGTAACACAATTCTGATTTAAATTTTGGAGTACTCAATAACCTCAAATATGCACCATAATTTAACGTGAAAATTAATATATTTTGCACAAAAGCGGGTAATAAGCCTTCAACATTTGACACCCAATATTATATGGTCCGGACTAAATTTACTTATACACCTCTATTTCTATTGAGTTTAATTAATTTTTTGTAGACTACGAAAACGAAACGAAGAGAACTGATAATTACATTCTTTACTTCACTTAGCTGCGTTGCTTGTTTGTTTCTGATTGGATCAGCAATCTCCTGAAAGAATTTTGAAGTAATGGAACACACCTCAAATTATTTTTCAGAATTAAAACACTAACTTCAGATATATGTATTTTTGTTTATTATATTCTATTTTGATTGGAAAATGTAACTAAAACACAATAATTAATTGAAACAAGTACTCTAATTTTCACATGGAAATAGATTTTTGGCACACCTACGAGGGTTGCAACTAACGTTTTGAGGTATACAAATGAAAACAATTATTTGTAATACGATATGGCCTCATTCTTAGTCAAAATAGTCGTACTTCTTCAAATGTAGAAAAAGGTTGATTTTTGATCTGCGGAAATAAGAAGAAGTCATCGAGTGACAAACAACGGCGGATAAACCATCAATTCTATGTTTTGACTGTTCCAATACGTTTTAGTTTGAACTGAAGTGTGAGAGTTCGCATTGTTGTGGTGGAGAATGATTCGTCTTCTTCGATTGGTTACCTTGATTTTTCCGAACACTTCTGGTAAACAAATGCTGTTTTACCATTCATTATTAACCATTCCACTCTCATGAAACGGTGGCAATATGTACAGTTATTCCAAAAAAGCACGCGTTGCTGCTCGTCTTGAAACAACCATAAACAACCGCGTAGCGTCTGCACGGAGCGATCGAAGGTTAAAAAAAAACAGCCCTCGTATATGTCAAAAATAATAATGAATGAGACAGCATTAGCTTACAACTCAAGATTGGAATAGTCATTATCGAAGGAGGAAATACTAGAAATAATACAGACCTTAAAAAAAGACAAATCCCTGGGAGAAAACAAAGTAGAATCAGAATTCGGTGGAGACATTGAAAACGAGTGGGCATCACTATCTTCATGATTAAATCGAACAAATTGGAAATTTCAAATATTTGTATACACTTTGTATAAGATGGTATGTCCCCAGGATATGATAAGCTACGCAAATTTGAAATTTGGAAGTTGCTGAAGTGAAACTTGAAACTACATAATGTACTGGAAGCTCCAATCTTTGGATGTACGATATAAAATCGACGAAAATAGTGTGTACCTACCTCAAATTTCACTAACTATGTAATATCAGTTAATTATGGCAGTCTTGACAAGTATTTAAATAAGGGGGAAGAAATGAAAACATTACCAGTCATTTCCAAAACTGACTTATCATCTTTTCATTTATATAACATGAACGGTATGCGAGCCGTTATCAAGATCTGGCATGCAATAATACAATTTCAAAAGTCCTTCTGCTACAGCAAAGCCAGACGATGAAAATGTTGATAAAAATACTTTTTATAACGTTATCACAGTAGAAAGAGATTTCTAATTTTTGGAAAAAAAAATGGGTGATGAGCGTACGATGGTTGAGCGAAAGTAGTATTGGGTATTTTCAAACCAACAAACATATTAATAATATAAATAATATCAAGAATTCAAGGAATTGAAAGATTGTGAAAACTCAAATATTCATATTATTCAGGACTCCAATTCCCAATTTTACAGAAAGTAGGTAATTTCTTGACTGGGAAGTGAAATACGTTGTTCTAATTGTTCGACGATTGTTAGTTCAGTTTCGAGTTTTGGCAAATCTAGCATTATCATAATAAAGTTTGACATTTTTAATGGTGAACGTACTTCTATGACTTTCAACGTGAACCAACAACAGTATACCGTCAACTCACTTCGACGTTTGATGATGAAGCAACATCTCGCATACATTCAATATTGCATGAACATTTAGCTCTCAGAAAGATTTGTTCTCGTTGGATACCGCATAATTCGAAAATCGCTCAAAATATAGCTTGTGTCGATTGGTGCAAAGAAATGCTAAAACAGTGCTTCAAAGGGTATCTATAAGATCATGACAAACGTCGAACTATGGATAATACGGGTCTGTCAATAATGGAGGTAAAACAGCATTTTTTTACCAGAAGTGTTGGGAAAAATTAAGGTTACTCAAACGTAGAAGACGAATCATTCTCCACCCACAACAAAACAAGCTCTCACAAATCAGTTCAATAAAAACGTCTTTGAACAGTCAAAACATCGAATTGTAGAGTCATCGGTCGTACAATCCTTGTTTGATACCCAATGTATCTAATTATTACCCTAGATATAAAATAAATTGCCAGGTCAACGTTTTTATACACCTGAAGAAGCGGTTGATGCCTTCGAATCACATGTTTGGGAGATATATCATAGCTTCGTCAATTGGTTAGAGAGTATTTTAAGAAACCAATAAAGCCACATCCAATTATAAATGTTTGTTTTTATTTGTCTCAAAACTTAAGTAGCAATCCTCGTATATACCTAGGAACAACATACCAACCAAACATTGAGCTCTTTTTTTTATCAAAGTTTGAATAGTTGTTCGATGCAATTATTACAATAAATAATGGAAAACGGCCGTGAAAGCGAGCCTGACGAAATTACTAATACAGCAGCTGCTGCTACAACACAATTACCACCCAAAAAAATTGAAATTAAGTTATGAAAGTACGAAATGGATTGATCTAGAGAATTGCAGAACTATTATGGAAGACGTAATTTTGGGTTATTTGGCACAGAAATAAGATATTCTTCTCAATGGAGCCTGGAGCCGCATACTCGATGCTGAAAAATACCACTTTAGTCAAAGAGGAAGAGCATAAAGCAGAAAAGCTAAAAATTTTCAGCAAAAAACAATTCAACAAATTAGTAACAATTATTGTTATGTGTAGGGATCACAAACCTATATATGTTCTGCAGGCATAGAGGAAGTGGTTGTGCGATAGCCAGTAGCCATCAGTTGATGAGAGTCGTGCGAGTTAAAACTTACCCATGTTGAACAGCGTGCTTGGTTCAAAATAACCGTCCTCCTAAGAAAAAGTACAAACAAATTCCACAATAGATTAGTGGAAGCTCCTGGGAATGACTTTCAGCAAAGGCGTTTGTCAACCAATAATGAGCAATGTTCTGAACAACGTGGCACGAGCCGTTACCAAACAGCTCATGGATAAAAACAGGCTGTTGACGCTACTAGAGTTAAAGAAAACTAGTAGTATCGATAAATGCACTATCCACAAGAACAATGAGCTGCGGTATATTAAAACATTATTTCTAGGGGTTTTAACTAATTCACTATGACCTGCCATTGCATTTCTTCACGGGATGGCGACGATTTTGTTGCTAGCGCACTCCAAAGCGAACTGTTTCTCTGCAAACACACTATTCTAAGGCTTCCACACACATTTACATTTATGGTCTGTTCATATATCTACATGGAAAAAAAAAATAGTTGCGATGATTTATTTCCTATCCCTCGTATAGACGATAACGATATCGGAGAATCTGATATATATGAAGTAGATACCCCATAATAAGTAGTAATTAAGAGTCATAAATTTACTGAAATAAGTGTATCATGCAGTAGTTATTAAAAACAGTATAAAAAAGCACTAAATTTCGAAAAATTTACAAGCGTACGCGATTCCATGAGATCAGATCATTCAACTTAATACTTCAATGAACCTCACCTCACCTTACCTATAAAAAAAGTAATATCCCAATAGCCTTAATCAATAATTTCCTTACAAAATTATAATTCTCACGAGCAGCTGTTTGTTTATGTTATCGTTTATAATTCAATGAGCCTTTAAGGTTAACAATATGTTTGTTGGGAGAACAAGCATTGGAACACAAAGAAGGTCGACAGAATTGGAGATGCAGGTTGACGGGATTCGTCCATCTAAAAGACCAAGGGTTGCGGTTTTATAAGGAGAAGGTCAACGAAGGTGTGATATGTAAATTGGATTTCTCCCTAATGCACTGTGAAATTGTTGCCCTTCAAATTACGCCGCTTAAAGCCAGTAATATAAATACCTTTCACGTATATGTGGAGATTTTTAGTTAAAGTATTTTTCTATATTCAATTGAATTTAAAAATTCTATTTAAACAAAAAATTAATTGTAGTTGAGTGAATCATTCAAACTTGATTCTTCTTGATATTGATTATGACAGCAATGCCGTGAAGCTCATTATTCACGTCAATAAACACATAAAATAGGCAATGTTTAGTCTTCAGAAAAAGCTTCGATGTTGGGAATTTTTGGAAAAGGATTATTGTAATTAACACCATTTTCTAGAAGAGCGTAAGACGATGGAGCTCCATATCATTACACCGGAAAACGTATTAAATAGAAATGGAGATTTTTGGTAGCACGTCTTGTACTTTCTGGAAAAGAAGAACAGAAATTAGTAAATCAGAAATAACCATTCACAATACCCCAGTTCCATAGCAAGAAAAGGTGAGGTAACTGATGCCAATACGAGGGTAGCTACTTAAGTTTGAAGATATGGCAACACTGACGTAAATATATCAAATCTGACATTGCTATCATAAAGTTATTTTCATACGAGCTATTGAAGATATTGTCGTATGCATGATTATGGCCGTGGCCATATTAGTAACCTGTATACTAAAACTATTTTTCACGGCCGCTAAACAGGAGATTAGTGGATAATGGCTCCAATCTCCTCACTTCTTGGCAGGATTCATAATTCATGCTAGAGTTAATTTCAATCATGGGTTAAAGGAAAAAAAGTAATACGGCAAATAGTGTAATAGTACAGTAACGTGGTCATATCATTGACCATATTAACTGCGAATATGCTGTGAAAAAGCAACTGTAAAATTTGACATTATATGATAAAATCGTGCAAAAATGAACACACTATCCGTTAAAGTATTGAACAAGATACACACGAGAACATAAGACGAAGAAAATGCTCTTAATATTGCTGGTTAAGAAAAAAAATACACCTGTATACATTCATTGAGGTGGACAAGAACTGCATGTACTGCTCTGCTCTAGGAGATGCTAAAAAGTGAATTGTACTGCTACCCGTCGGGAAGAACAATAACTATAATGATTCCTGCTCTTCGTATAGATTCTTTTAAACTATTTTTTCAGAGAGCTTCCTTATCGCTAAAGCATCGTTGAAATTTTCATGAAAAATTCTCTATTCATTGTTTGATCAGACCACCGAATCGCCTGATTTTGCACAAAACTTAATAGCGACGAATTGCTCCAGATTAAGCTTCTCAATTTCTTTGACGACCATCACTTCGGTCGGTCCCGCGACCAGGGAGAATTCTTTCAGCGACCTACAGTGAGACGCTCCTGCGATACCAGAAGAAGTCCGTTTTTCCAAGAAAATAGTGCGTTCTTCGGGCGCATGTAGGATTTATTTTTTTTCTGCTTTTGAATTAGGCCCATTTAGTTTTTTTAGTAAATCATTATACATCTGAATACTTCTGCATTTGTGAACGGATATTCCTGAAATAGTATCTATGTTCACATATTCTGTTACGACTATTAGAAACTAATTTAGAGCAAGAATTTAATATTGAATGTTTTCGCCCAGTACTACCCGTATATTTATATATTTTCTGTAAATCTATTGAATAAATAATCCAGATCAAGAATTGAAAAATAAAATGTATACAATAGGGACGAGGTAATGTTTATATATAATTGTTTCATGACTTTTTTTCCAAAAGTACATTCCAAGAGTACATTTTATAATCAAATAATAAAGCTTAAAATATAGAAAATTCTGATTATTGGACAAATAATTGCAATCTGAGCTGCTATTTTTCACTTCCAAAGTAAAAAGTGACTTAGCTTAGCGATAAATTTAATTCATGTCTTTGTAAATAATACAGGGAGGTACCTTTGTACTCAAAGGAAGATTCCAAAATTCGATTCGGCTCAGATAATCATCAAAAATAATCGGAATTATTTTTTAAATGTCATATATTTACAAATATTTACAAAACAACCTCATTCCCTGCAAAATACTCTCCATTACAAGTAATACATTTGTCCCAGCGGTGCTTCCACTATTCGAAACATTGTTTGCACCCATCTTTAGAGATGGCTGCAAGCTCCTGTCTCGTTATTTCCTTTATATCTTCAATGTTTTCAAATCGCCGTCCTTTCATGTTCCTTTTCATGCGTGGAAACCAGAAAAAGTCGCACGGAACCAGGTCAGGCGAGTAAGGTAAGTGGGGCAGCAGAACCATGTTATTTTTAACCAAAAACTACATAACAATGATGGCTGAGTGTGCAGGTGCGTTGTCATGGTGGAAGAACCAGTCATCTGTTTGCTGAACCGAGCTCCAAGATATTCCACTGATTTCAGACAGTTGCTCAATTATCTTTCGACGGTCTGTGCGCACAAGCTATCGAATTCTTTGTCATCAATCGACTTAACGCTATTTTTTAATCGAGAAAACCACTCATATACTTGAGTTTTCCTCATAGCATCATCTTTGTAAGCAGTTTTCAGCATTAAAACAGTTCCAGCAGCGTTTTTACCGAATAGACAACAAAATTTAACAGCGGTACGTAGTTCACTTAAATTTATGAACATAAAAAAACGAAGGAGCAGTGAAACAGCAATAGCAAAAACGGTCACTAGTGACGGAACAGAACGTGGCAGGTCAACGGCCCGCGCGGCACTGAACTGGCGGCAGAAATCAGTATTACAAAAGCTCCACCCATGGCAATGCCATTCCGGTTACTTTTGGGTACCTTCTCGTATATTTGTTGGTCTCTGTTTCTTTTTCTATTTTCAATTAAATAGGCTCAATTATCATTTATTTATTGTTGTATCGTTGTATTATCGTTAGACCTATTGTTTCGGTATTCACCCTCCCGAATCTCCACTCCATTCTAGGTGTACTAATCGGCCCAGTTACCAAGGTTAAGGTAGAAAACTTCGTCAATGAACCAGAAAAAGCATCTAACCCATGCGTTTGTGAGCTCTGGCAACCCGTAACGTTTTCGTTACGAGCGTGGTAACTCCCTAACGATTTTCCTTCCACTCGGGCTAACGGTCTACCTTCTACTAAAAGGGTAACAGATAAGTCCCTTACCCTTGTGCTCTTTCGGCAGCTGCTCTCCTATACAGGAAGGATTTGATTTTATTCCTATACAGGAGGAAATAAAAAATTATAATGGTGACAAATTGTGACACTGGTGACAACGAACTCAGTTTATTACAAGTGGAATATGATTTATCACAATACAGTTAAGAAAGAACTGAAGATCACTTTCGTTGTTCTAGGGTTACCACTAGCGTGGCAAGAACATCAGACTCATCATTTAATTATTTTACCTCGTTTATCATCATTAACATTCACACAATTGCAATTGTTATAAATGGTTTTCCGATCGTAAATTGATTTAGAGTCTTTAATCCTAACTTACACATTTGGATCAGATAATATATAATTAAATAATACATATGCGGTGTCGTAAAAATCAGTTAACTTGTAATACATTTGAAGTATATTTTGTGACTTATCAACCGATACCTCTTTTGAAATTATAACTTGTAAATATATGTTATGAATATTTGTAAATCACACACGTCTAGATTTTTTGATATTGTCTTCAGCAAAGAATCTATGTTATAAATTAACAATTGATCAATACGCACTGATAATAATTAATTTCCAAGAATTTATGACTGTGTAAAACAATTCTGAAGTTATTCGATCTTTTTTCCAACATAATGTGATTCCATTATAGAAAAATATCAATACAGCGTATAAAAAAGTCTTAAAGCCTACTGGATCATGGATCACACCTAAATCTGTAAAATACACCCTTATTTTGCAAATAAATTTGAAATCCTCATACAATACAACCATGGATATAGTATTGGAAATCCGTGCCTTAATGTCTATTCCACTGTCCGGGAATATCCGCTTTATAAGGAAATAAAAACACCGCAACAACTCCCAAATGTCTCGAATGGATTTCCAATAAATTTTATGGAGTTGACTGGAAAGACACTGTAAAAATCGGGACAAAAAACGTACATTTACGTGATGCAAGTAATCTCAAATTATATCTTATACTTATCTCAATTTGATTAATATTCAATCTCAAAGTGACATTTCTTCAAACCGATAACATCATACGCTTCTAGTAGAGCATAGCTTTCTATAAGCATTTCTTTTATGTATCCCATGTAAAGGAAAATCGCAAAATTGGAAAGGAAGTTGTGTTATCAAAAAAAATATTTCCAATGTCGTAACATAAATCTTGTGTAACGGTTCATTCTTTCGTGATATTGTTTATTCAGTTAAGCTTCCCTTGAATATTAACTATATGAGGTTTTCCTGAAAATATTTCGATCTAATAAAGTAACAGACATTTTTCTTTACCGTTTTCTCAGCTAAACTTCAACCATTTGTACCCTTCTAAAAAATAGTTACCGTCTTTCACCTCAAAATGCAAACCTCATTCCTTTCAGTGAAACTTTGAGGTTAAGAAACAGGAAAAAGTCGCAGGGGGCATATCTGGTTAAAACGGTGAGAGGTCAACAAATTCAAAGTGCATTTCATGAATTTTTCACATGGCAATCACGAAAATGTGAGAAGGTGCGTTGGACTTATGAAAAAACGGTGGCTTTTTGTGATTTCGTCTTCAGCCTTTTGCATGCATGGTACTCTCTTGTTATTGTTTTATCACAAAAAAGATCGACATCACTGTTCCGACCGTTGAAACCGTCCCTGCCATTTTCGGAGCAGATTCACTCTTTTCATTCCACTGTCTTTACTGTTTTCGTTGCAGGAGTTTAGTGGTGGATCTAGGTTTCATCTACAGTTATAAGAATCCAACTCGTGGGGTGCTTGGTTCCATATTTCACGTACATTGAGCGCCCGACACCTTCTTCACAATTATACTAGTATTGTTTTTACATTATTGTTTGAAACTTATTTTAAACATCATTTTTTGCAACTTTTTAATTCGATCTGCTTTGAAAGCGTGTTTTTCAGTTTTTCTAAACTATCTTTATTTGTATGCTTCATATTTTAATTCCTGAATATTTTAGGCTGTTTTTTGGTCTTTAGATTATTACATATTTATTACCTTTATATTCACTTGTAAATGAAGTTATACCTTATAATTGACAATAAACAACCTTATAAAATCCTTCGTCCTGGTAATCAAACGCCAACAGTCGTTATCAAAGTACTACATTGCTCTATGTTTTCAATTTTGGAAACAAATGTAATCTCAAATAATAATCTTCCTTAGTGATCAGATTTACAAAGGTTCTCTTGATTCATTCCATTATCTCTTCCAATTCATGTACCTCACCGACGATTTGATCTAATCGAGTGAAGCTCACATTTATGGTGGTCTATAAATAGTTTATGGTTACCCAGCTTTTATTTGACAATTTTGAGCAACAAAATATTTGAAACTTGCGACAAACCCAGTTACTGAATAATATGAGCCGTACTTCAAAAATAAGAAATTTTTAATCAATTTACTTCACCCACGATTTTGTATATTTACGAGTACGAATCGAAGAAGGGGGACGCTGATACCCCTTACCAAACTACAGGCTTCACTTAGCGCCTATAAGCTCATTTATGCGCGTTCTCTACCTTTTCTATTTTCATGATTTCGATTTAATTGTGTAATGCTTTCGCAGCCGTCGTCCATTGCATGAATATTTTTGGCACTTAGCCTACCTTCGAAAATAACTATTACTACTTGACGTTTTAGAAATCACCTAACTGCTGGAACAGTTTCTGAATGAGTTCTGTATGTGGTTGGAATACTGGGTATTTTAGAAGAAGGTGACTCCGTCACTAGAATGAGAAAACTTAAACATATTCAACATAAAAGACGTTAAAAGAAATGTATACCCATTTTTTTATGATTTTGCTGAAACTACGAACATTGCAATTACATTTTATACAAATATGTTTTGGAAGCTGATACATCTCGTTGATTTATTTCTATCTAAGTTTCATAGAGGACTGTTGCAACGTGTTGAGTTGGCAGGATTTTTTGAACACATCAATATTCACAATTATTGTCTCCAAAAAGAAAAAAAATTGTGGTCTTGAACAGAAAAAAACTCCAAGAATTGATAAAATTTTGGTAATAAACCGCAAACTATATCCAAGAAAGAAAACACATACTTTAAAAGACATTTTCTGTATTATGGTGTTGAAATACTGTACACATGAGGCTTTTGGAAGTTGATCGAAAATCAAGAGCTGAAGATAAAGCAATTTTTAAGTCTGGAAATGATTAATGACGCATATCACTTGAAAATATCGATTATGAACTGAAATAGGTTATTTTTAAACAAATTTAGTTGTACATGGATATCAATCAATTGTTGTTATGTGAAATGAAGGTCTGTGACGAGATCATAATAATCAAACCCTCCTAAACTGATGTTTTGGGTTTGTTTAACAACAAATGGAATTGTGAGCTTCGTTTCTATAGGAGACATGATAAATTCGGTCAAACACATTGATGTATTGCGACGTAGAATTGTTCCATTCATGGAATATCTATGACTTGTCACAATTTGAAATTTGTCCAGACTTTTATCTGGAAAAATTAATTAGAAGTGCTTGTTTAGCCTGGTTATTTCACCAGACCTGTATCTAATTGAGAACATTTGACGTTTGCTCAGGAAACGTGTAGATATAATGCATTATAAAACAAAAATATTCAAGTCAAGAACATGAGATCTAAAGTAGTTGATTGAAAGCAGTGTAGTGATTCATAGAAACAATGTTCTCAATAAAGAAGCTCGCTATCAATTAGATATTTGAGTGTAAATATTATTTAATATGTTTGTTAATGTATGTAACCTTTTAGAAGCAAATTGTGTCTTTTCGTCTTTTCTGTACTTATTTCATTTCCGATATTTCACCCACAGAGCGAAATGTGTCCTTTGATGTACGTTTTCCAACGAAATAGAAGTAACGTCGCATGTACTAGTGTATATATATAAAAAGAAACATGGCACGAAATTTACTGACATTAAAAATTTATATTTTCCAGTACAAAAAAAATGCGAGCTGGAATTGTTTGTTGTTTACATGCCTGTTATGAGTCTTTGCCAAAAGGTAATTGAGTATCAGATTAAATATAATTTGCAAAGTAATACGTTAATAAATGACGATAAGGAATCTTGTAGCTTGGAGAATCTGAACGTTTCCCTGGAAACGAGAATAATAGCAACTAGTTTATTATACTTGGATTATTTTCATTAATATGAATAATGAAATTTTATAATTGTCTATTCTTAATAAATATATTCTTATGAATTCGCCCACAGAAATGAAGTCGGGTCTGTTCTAAGTCGAAGTATCTAGAATGTTATTTTAATGTATTAAGCAGCCGTAAGTCGGTCAACAATTCGATAGCATATTAAATTTATGTTTTAGGACAGTGTATTCAAATAAATTGAATGTTGAGTGCTAGTGAATAGTACAACGTGTATTATCGAATAGTTAGCGTTAAAGAAATAAATTATATGAGTAAGATACCCAGTTTATATAAATTTATTCCGCCTGTTAAGTGATTAACAACTACTTATTCAGGGTGAGACATGAGGAGCTCTACATACTTCTATCGTATGTAGAGGCCCTCAAGTAGAATATCAGGGGGCTACTAAAAACTGCATCTCCTCTTCACCATTAATTTAAAGGATGATTTGTGAAATTCACATAGATCATGTAACCAATTAGTAGGTACTCACTTTCTCAATGGTGGATTTTAGTGTTTCAGAATCTGCTTACCAACGCGTACGTAGTTATCCAAGGGATGTATTGTCAAAATTAATGGGGCTTTCCACCACTACTTTTCACTGGCAGTGAAACAACATCTAAATAATGTTCATGACAACAGATGGATAGGACATGAAGGTCTTATTTAATGGTTTTCAAGATCCTTCTGATTTTAATCCCGTTCAATAATAATAACCGACAAAGAGAATGAAATTTTCTATCGAATTCACTTTAGGCAAACCATTCCATATCATGAGAAAGAAACATTTATCGATTTTTTTAATAATTGATTTTTATAAACATTTATCCAGTTTGGCCAATCCACGTAAACCTCGCGTTTTTAATTCCTATAGTTTTGAACTATGAATTTTCTTAAATTTTTTTTTCACAGCTCCTGGACTATTAGTATTATGTCAATGCTTGAGGGTAAAATTTAACTAATTATATCTTATGTTGAGTTAAATTTAGAAAAATAATAACATTCATCTTTTTATTAGCATTACCAACATCTTATGAGATGATGTTAAGGATCCTTTTGGTTTGTGAGTTTATCACAATATGCGCTTAATCTGCTTTTGATTAAGTTGTTTATCTTTTTTGGCATAATTATCTCTTCTTAACCTAGTTTTTGTGTTTCCCACTGCTGTAAAATACTAAATTCAGGAAATGAATAGGAACAGCGAACTGCTCATTTCTATTATTATTGGCCATTTTGTAGAAGTAATCCATTTTTTCATATTCCACAACTGTGCATATGAAATATAGATTCACACTATCAACGATCTGGAAATAATGGATCAGATGTGAGCCATTAGACATGATAAGTTCCCGAAGTAAATTTATTTGTTTGTGCAAAATAGATTTTCCTCGAAAACACGCTCGAAAGAATTTGATATCCGTGCTCTGAGAAACAATAGAAAATACATATGAGTCAATTTCTTTATGTATTCCAGTACTTTCCTAAGTCAATTCACGAATTTAGTTTTTCGTTTAATCTGAATTAATGCTTCCTCACAATTTATTATATTCCTTTTTATATTATAATTCAATTTCGTAGAAACATCTAATGAATGATATAAAAGATGCACCCCAAGGTGGGAAGACATATAAGAATATTAAGAACAAGCCGTAAATAAATAAACTAGAAAGTTGCAGAGTTCGAATATAAAGCGACACAATTTCCAGCTAAATGTCTCTACTTTCAGCTGTTTTATTGTCCTTATAAAGCCCTGTCTGCCCAGATTTCGGAATAACATTGGATTTTCTCTTCTCGGTGTTTATTTTGCATATTTTATTAATGGTGAAGATGGTAATGGTGCGTAACCAATCCTGTCGCTATATATGCTGAAAATAACACTTTCACAAATGGAATTTTCAACTTTTGTGTAGAAAATATGCAGATGATACAATATCAGATAATATAGCAGCAATTTGCGAGATATAATGGGATCATACCATTAACTGAACCTGTTTTCAAGTGAAAAGTAAATGTCAACTTGTTTAGTGATCATAAATGCGTATGGCATGTTTAAATAACATACTTCAGTGGAATTTAGACTTGAAAGCCATAACAATCAATTTACAATTGCAAAGAGTGTTCATATATCAAAAATGTCATAGAATTTTTTTATGTGAAAAGAAATACAAATATGACGAACTCCTAGATATAGTATTCACAAACATATCATTAATTGAATCTACAGGGTTGGCAAAATGGACGGAACACGGAATTTGTAAATCAATTATGACTACTACGAATAATTGTCTCAAATTTTTTCCTATACTTTTTATACTATATAATTGTTTGTTGCATCGGTTGTATATTCAAGTGAATTGGCATCTACTTTTGTCAGATATTGACAGTTGACATTGCCAGTCTATTGAAGTCGATTGTCACTTCATGTTGGTTGATGTCTTCTGATGTCTATTGACGTCAAATGAAGTCGAATCACATCAATTCTTGTATGTTCGGTTGAATTGGCGTCGACTTTTGTCAGGTATTGTCAATTAACAGTCCATTGAGATCGATTGTTGTCTTCTGATGTCTATTGGGGTCGAATCACATCAATTCTTGGATATTCAGGTGAATTGGCGTCAACTTTTTGTTTTCCCATATTTCTATCGGACACTTTTTGTTTTGTACTCATTGTGGAATGAGCGCCGCCAACGCCTGTCTGATTACACACAAAACCATGGCTTACCATTTGGCTATCTCTGTTATATAAGACAATATGTATAATATTAAATCAGTTTCAACCAAGTGTCGCACAAAATTGCAACTTATAAAGTGAATATCCAAAATAATCTTCCTGAAACTTCTTGCTTAACGACACCAACTGCAAAATTAACAATGACGTACATTATACAGTTTAATTTAATGCAAGTAGAAGCAATTACAATAGAGAGAAACTTTGCGAGGATATGTGGACTTATTAATAAACACGCGGTAGCGTCATGAAGGTTAGAGGCTGCGGATCGCACCCCCTACTCGCACGCATACTTTAAACGTTTCGCTATATACGAGAATATATTGATATCTAGTTAGCCTAGACCAGTTCCATGCATAAACAAAATATTGCGTTACCATAGCAAGTAATAATAACTTATTAGAAGTGTCAGTGTTAAAGTTTGACGTCAAAAAGGTAAAACAGAGTGACGCAATAAATTAAAAGAAAAAAATGTCCACCGAAATTGTGAAAATCGAAAAATTGGAGTATCGAGCCATCATCAAGCACCTGTATTTAAAAGGGTTAAGAGGTAAGCAGATTTACGAAAATATGCTTAATACCCTTGGTGATCAATGTCCTTCGTATGCGACCGTGAAAAATTGGACTGCAAGCTTCATAAGAGCTAAATTCTCCATTGAAGATGATGACCGATCGGGAAGACCAGTTTCAGTGTCAGTCCCTGAAAATATCGATGCAGTTCATGACATGATTTTATCAGACCATCGAATTGGGCTAAAACGGATATCTGAAACACTGAATATTTCATACGAACGCGTTAATCAATTTTGGACGTGAGAAAAATTACTGCAAAATGGATCCCCAAATGTTTGAATTTTGACCAAAAGCATGCAAGGGTAGAAACATCGCGTTGGATCTGTTCTCGATTTGAAAACGATGTAGACTTCTTAAACCGAATTGTTATTATGGATAAGACTTAAGTACATTTCTACGATCCAAAAAAAAAGCAAAAATCGATGGAATAGAGACACTCTGGTTCTCCAAGACCTAAGAAGTTTCGTGTTCAAAAATCTGCTGGAAAAGTTCTTTCAGTTTTTTAGGATTGCCATGGAGTAATCATGATTGATTTTTTGGATAAGTGGAGAACAATAACTGGAGATTACTATTCGACATTACCGACCATTCTACGGGAAAAAATTAAAGAGAAAAGACGCAGAAGGCTATCAGTACAATATAAAAGTATAACTATATTAAAAATAATTTATATTAATTGGTTGATGATTGTGGCGTGCTGAAATTTTTCTCTCGTTTAACGAAATTAATAGATTCATACGTTTTTAAAATCAATATTCAAATTAATTCGTGATATAAATTTTGAATATATTGATTCTACTTACTATTCAAATTTGGGTGCAATTTTATTGGTAAAATTATGAATGGCATTGAATTTTTATAAGTTAGATTAGGTTAGATCGTTATGAATGAATCTGAATATTAATTGGTTATATTATGAATGACATTAAATTTTGATGGATTGGAATAGGTTAGGACGTTATGAGTGAAGTTGAATTTTATAGGCTAGAAGCAATTTGCTTCTCAATATAATTTCAACCAAATCGATTTTAAATACCTCTTATCCCCATTTTGGATACCTTCATTACATACATTTCTTTTCTCAAAGCAATTTTCGAAATCTGTCGTCATATTTTCGAGTCTATTTGGATTCACATGGATGATTTAATGGAAATATTCAGCGAGAAAAACATTCTAATGAGGCAACTGAAACCCTTACGAAAAAAATCCCATCCAAATACTTTGTATAATCGAAGCGAAGAAGAAAACTTGATAAAAAAGCAATACGAAACGCAAATGGAAAATACTTCCAATAAATACAAGTTTTATATATATTTGTATCGGATTCTTCATATTTTCCGCTTCTTGACGGTCCTTTTCGTCGACTCAAAATTCAATTTGAGAAACTACCAGTTGCAACTAAAAGCTTCTATCAACGGTCACCAATCAGTTGCGTAACAACATTTTTTTCATACAAAATTTATGATGTTGAATAATACTTATTATATTCGAATGATTTTATCTAGCTCCTCCAGTCACTCGGAAAAAGCCAATTACAATGGTAGAAACAAAAAAAATATTCTTGCTGTAACAAGCTGGACACCTAAATAACATACTGTAATGTTTTTCGTTATAACAGTTTTTCATACTGCGGTTTTGTTTTATATGCTATAAAACTTTTGTTTTGTTTTTTTTATCCATATTTTCCACTCTTTAGTTCGATTTATTGTCATTTCTTACAATTAGTATTGCATATCTTCAACAGAAGGTGCACGGAATTTTTAACAAAAATTTGGTAGAAAAACGAATTTTACAGCGATTTGAACCCACGACCGGCGAATCCGGAGGCTGACGCCTTAGCACGCTAGGCTAACGAACGCAATGGAAGTAGTGGGATATACTAACAGTAATAAGCCACTTGCTCTTAGTCCAAACAAAGTCACAAATTCATCAACCCACAAAGCATGTTAAAATGATTTTTTTTCTTCAATGTTGAGTTCTGTCATAAATCTGAAAACACTAAACACTATACAATAATACACAGAAGGCTGCATTTGAAATAAGACAGTTAGTATTGGATACTGTCACATGATACACTCTGTGCGTAATTTAGAGTGCGTAAACTTCACTTCACGGAGTAGTGCATGAAAAAACATAGTTTAAGCAGCAGTGCCTAAGTATTATTTGTGGTGTAGTGGCTAGAGTACGAGTGTCACATGCGGGAGGTCCCAGGTTCAAGTCACGCTGTTGCCATTTTTTATATTTTTTTATCAATGGTATATTCAGTGGGTGTGGATATTTCACGTATTATTTGCTCTTTTAAAGGAAATAAAGGTTTCGGCAGTACAATTTATTCTAAGAAATTCTTAATTAATAAAACACCAAATAAGTGAGAATACAAAATTTCCGGTAAAGAATAGATATCTACTCACCTTAGATTTCATCCGGTTAATTAAAATGTTTTCAGAGAACTCTTTTCAACACAATCAAGAAACGAAGAAAAGGAAAATGTACACCAGCGCATATAAGTACTTTCAAGTTTTTCACCAGAGTTCTATGAGCTGAATTCTGTTCCAAAAATTGTTCACACTCGTCAAAAGATATAATATGAAGTGAAACTATAATAAACGCGAGCATAAAGGCAACCGTGGTAACAAAAACTTGTTTTTTGAGTTGTCTACCTCGAAAAACAATTATTGAAATCATGATTCTTCTTATGGAAATCCAGCAATAGGTATGAAAATGATTGTTTTGAATTGTTTTCCAAAAATCAGGTCGGTCAGTATAATTCTCAAAACTGTCCAATAATGATGGTAGGAGTATACAGGTCCGGTTTATCAATTGCAATGTTTATGGTGTAGTTAAGTATCCCTTAGATAATTTTAATCTGCAGATAAAGTTTCATTTGGTTTTTTTTTCTATATTTTTCTCCACAATGTTAGCAACTGACGGATAAGGAATGTTGGCAATAGTGATAGATAAATATAACCGACTAGATTAGCTGTGTATTTTTTCCATAGACCAATAAACATATTGTACGCTATGAAAATTTGCTTAAACTCTAATTCACTAATTAATAAAAGATATTATCATTCAATTTTTATTCTGATATGATGGATTTTGTTGATAATTTATTAGATATTGATGAGGATATGGATCCTATGGAATTCCTTCAACACGAAATAAAGCTTTACGTACATACATTTTGAATTCGATCAGTTCTTATTTTCTATTATATTTTTCTGTTTGTTAGCAAGTGTTAACAGTAAGCAATAGCAATAGGGTAGAAATAGCAAGTGTTTTAAGAAATACCTCACAAAGTATTCTAGGATTCAAATCTAGAAATAAAAAACAAACATGGATGACCGATGAAAGTTTGCTCTTAATGCATGAGCGTAGAAAACTAAAACAGGACATAAATAAGTATAGAGACTTACAGAGACTCATAAGATCAAAAATTAGAGTTGCAAAAATGAATGGCTCAAAAACGAGTGCAATGAAATAGAACAACTGCAACGAAGACACGATGATTTCAACCTCCATAAAAGATTAAAGGAAGCCGCTGATATATTTAAAAAACGAAATCTAGGTATAATAACTAACCAGGACAACCAGATAGTTATGGAAGGTCATGAGAAATACAGAATATGGAAGACTATGTAGAAAAACTTTTTGACGACAATAGACCAGACCAGACCAGAGAACTCGATGCAGAAGAATGTCTAGCTGGACCTTCTATTACCAAAGAAGATGTAGAAAAGGCTGTACTAGTCGCTAAAAACAATAAAGTAGCTGGTCCAGATGAAATACCATCAGAAATTCTGAAACTGCTGGACGAAAGGGGCATTAGAGTGCTTCACAAGCTGTTCAACAAGATATATGATACTGGTCATTACCCTGAACAGTGGCTATCTTCAGTTTTTATTCCTATCCCAAAAAAATCGAACGCAAGAAAGTGTGAAGATCATAGGCTAATTAGCCTTATGAACCACTCCCTAAAAATATTCCTAAGAATAATAGACCAGAGATTATATAGAAAATGTGGTAATAATATAAGCGACTCGCAATTTGGATTTAGACAGGGGTTAGGTACAAGAGAGGCAATAGTCGCAACACAGGTCCTTGTACAGAACTGCTATGACCAAAGAAAAAATGTTCTATGCTTCATAGACTACGAAAAAGCTTTCGATAAAGTTCAACATCAAAAACTTATGCAGCTCCTCAAAAAATTGGATTTGGACGAAAAGGACATTCGTTGTATTGAAAATCTGTATTGGCACCAAAAAGCGCAAGTCAAAGTGAATCATGGTCTAACTGAGCAAGTTCGGATTCGCAGAGGAGTACGTCAAGGTTGTATATTGTCGCTGCTCCTGTTTAATATATACTCTGAAGCCATCTTTCGGGAGTCACTTGAAGATAGAGACATTGGAATCAAAGTCAATATAGTCTGGGTCAACAACATACGTTACGCCGATGACACAGTGCTGATTACAGATAATGACCTACAACAACTAATTAATATAGTAGGCGGACATAGCCAAAACGTGGGATTGAACATCAACATCAAAAAAACTAAATTCATGATTATCACTAGGGAAGCGAATACGTTTGGAAAATCTAGAGTAACATATAATGGAAAACCTATAGAACAGGTATAGAACATGGCTCTATGAAGAATGGTCGTCGGACGGTGAAATAAAATGCCGAATTGAACAAGCTCGAAGTACATTTGGTCAGTGCTTCTTTACGGGATCGAGGGTTGGACCCTTAAGGTGAAAAACATCAACAAACTAGAGGCTTTCGAAATGTGGGTATATCGTAGAATCCTGATGATACCATGGACTGCCAAAGTGAGGAATGAGGATATTCTCAGGCGTATCAATAAAGACCGTGAACTCTTTAACATCGTGAAGAAACGAAATATTGCATATCTTGGCCATATAATGCGAGGCAATAAATATCAATACCTTCAGCTGATAGTCGAGGGCAAGATTGAAGGTAAGAGAGGATTGGAACGGAAGAGGATGTCATGGTTGCGGAACGTGAGGCAGTGGACGGGTATACAAGATATTCAGACATTGATCCATACCGCTAGAGATAGAGAAGCCATGAAAAAAATTTCTCTCATCGGAAATAAAATTGCTGCCTCGCTTCTTAGTGTATTTATATGTGTATATATAGTATTTTTCATTTCTTCACAAGAAACAAGTTAAAAGTGTCAAAGCTCATACATACCGGAAACGAAATACATTCCACATCACAATATTTATACGCAGATGCCAATCCTCAAATTGCTGGCTTATCTGACAGTTGGAAGTAAGCATCCCAAAATTGAACCAACAAACTTATTTTAACGTTGTTTCTTGTAGGCGTACTTTTCTTTGTTTTCGTGTACGAAGTAAATCAAATGTTTCCATAAAAGACGGTAGGAGGTAGTAACTAAATGAATTATAATAAAGTTTCATAAAACAGAGATAAATAATAATATATGTGAGCCCGACGAGAAAGTTTTTGTTCCCCAACGCAATTCTTAAAACATTACAAAAATAATTACTTGTAAATCCTCCCGTTCACTTCTTTCAGCATCACAATCTAAAATTATGTCCCTTATTATGTGACTGGAGGCATAATTTAAACTATAAATCTGGAAAACGAGCTGGCTGGAAGAGAAAGAGTGTGCCAGAGCCGACCTATAACTCAAGGAAAATATTTACGGTAATGTCCCCATCCACTCGAAAACTACGTTTTAAAAGTTTGCGTTTGACTTCCCTTCTTTCACGATGTCGGTAGTCAGCGTACGACAGCGAATGCCTTAAAATGTAATAGGTAGCGGCATAACCATATCTCGAAGGCATCTGTTTTAAGTTCCGAAACGTTAAGTGCTAAATTAAGTCTGCCAAATTTTTTCTTTTTACACGAGTGAATTTCGACGAATCATTTTTATTTCTGTTGTTTTCCCTCTGGCATTTCAAACTTTCTGAACAGAGATAATCACTATGATGAATTGGGATCATATTTCTTGACAGTGTTCTCGTGGTCTCAAACCTCTAAAATTTCTCTTTTGGAATGAAGTTCATATGTTTCTCGTAAATTTGAAAACTCGCTCGACGACTGTGTGCAATTTATTAGTAACAAAACTTTTAACAGAAAATCAGAATTGAATGATAAACTTTTATTAACATTGAAAGAAAATGCATACAAAAAACTTGTCTTACACTAAAATTTATACATCGTAATATTGCGTAATTATAGACTGCAATTGACAAACCCTGTGGTGACCTTCACATGGAGTAGCTTCATATAAGAAAAAAAAATCTAGAGAATACTTTATATAGATAAACAAAGGTCACACCTTCTCAAGAAGGTGAAAAATTTCCCCAATTGGTACATTTTTCACAGAGAGTTACTACTTGAGTTTTGAGATGATCGCAACTCTGACATGAATATGTCAAATCTGACAGTATAACTTTTGGTGTGGATTAAACCAACAGCATGAATTTCATGAAGGTAATCCAAAATGAGCTGGTGTGCCAGAAAACATCGTTGCTGTGCATACATTGATATCGCAACATCGTCATGTGACATAACGCGAGATTAAGACATACTTGGGCATTTGTTTTACTCGCATTCATTCAATATTGCATGAACATTTAGCTGTTAAAAATATTTGTTAGCGTTGGATACCGTATAATTTGTTAATCGCTCAAAAAAGCTCGTGTTGATTGGTGCAACGAAATGCTGGACAAATTCAAACTTGGTGCTTCACAAAACGTCTATAATATCATCACAGGCGACGTCATGGAAACTAAATAACAATCGACTGTATCGGTCTTTCAAGACGAGCTAAATCCAAAAAAAGTTCTTCGCACACGAAGCATTTTGAAACAAATGTTTTTTAGGAATTACTGGACCTGCCATCACCGTTCCACTAGAGTAATGGTCAATTATGAATGGTACATCAGCAATTAGTTGCCATAAAAAATAGGGAAACCAACGTTATTCTGAGTCAACGTTTAATCTCTCATGTTCTGGAGGTACCTCAATCGAAATGGAAAAATGCTTCCACAATTGGCTCCAATGCATGCAAGAGTATATCAATATTTTGAAATATTTTGAAAAACAATAGGGCCATATCCAATTATAAATATTTGTTTTTATTTGTCTCTAAACTCAAGTAGCAATCTTCGTATAAAGCAAATATTTCAGACACGACCTAATTCTTTGTAAAAGCCAAAGGGAATACTTTATGACTTTGGCTTGATGAAAAGTCACAAATCACGTTAAATTTGACTTTGTACAACGTTAGAATGCCTTCAACCCCCTGCAACCACCAATTTTTCAAATGGGAAGTATAGGCTTGTGATATATATTATTTTCATTCTCTATTCGTTATCGTTTTCGAAGTAATCGCAGTAATTGTATGTATAATATACTCAACTTTTCAGAGGGTTTCCTTTAAAAATACTTACGAGTTCCCGTGACAACGTTAATTTGTTTAAAACAGCTCAGCAAATTATAATTTTGGTTTATCAATTCTAGAAAATTGTTAGATTAGCAGAAAAGCATAAAACAACAGATTTAGGAACAATTGGTACCGAAATATGTAGTTTAGAGGTAAGGAAAACCATCTCAGTGTCCATAGAAAAGAAGAAAATTGAAGTGTCGCTTTACTAGTAACTGGAAAGTCTTTAAGAACGGTGCCAGAAATTATTAGAGAAAGACAGTAAATTAAATTGTCATTTGAAAGTTGCAGAGTTTGGCCGTAAGTCTTATTGGGTATTGGAAAAGTAACTGACTCTTTCTCCTATCAATTCTATTCACTTTGTCTAGCTCTTGTTGTGATATGATCTAAATGGTATACATATATCTAGATTTTCTGTGAGAGTGGATGAAGGACTATTTCCTGCTACATCCATAGAAGCTGTTCGTGCTTTGATAACGGTTGATATATCTTTTTATGTGTAAAAAATATGTCCTCTCACTTCTGACGTGCGCACCTCCAACCTATGGGCAACTCGAACAACGCGGATTAGTGCTGGAAAAAGAAAGAAACTGTAGACCATAATAGTGGTGAGTGCTGGGAAAGTATGGAAATCTGCCTCTTTTACTTTTCAAATACTTGAACATGCCTCACAGTTTGCCTAGTGACATCCAAAGGTTCAAGTTGAAGAGCCTCATTGGCTTTTTCTAGGGCATTAATATTAAAGTGAGCCTATTAGAAGCTTTATGTCTTGAATGGACCTTGATCACCCTCAACAATCAAATTATGAGCTATGAACTTGCCTCAATTGTTTTGGAGGTTTTTATATGACAAAATTCTCTCAAGCTTCAACCTAATTTTATTTTTTGGTTAAATATTTAATAGGTGTGAAGAAATGTCGTCGAACGGTAGATTTTCATGTTGATTTTTCGTACGTTTATACGTTTCCCTAGAAATTATTATATTATATTCACAGTTTACTAAAATTCTGAAGAGTGAAGAAATCTCTGTAATTTTCTACTGTACATAATTAGGAATTCATAAAATATGTTTCCCTTTTGCTTATAACTTCAAGGTGATGCGAAATTACATTAATTGAATTAAGAAAAACTCAGTAATTTCCAATTTTCATCTCTCTTATTATATGCATTTGCATTCCAACAGCGAATTTCATTTATTTTATATTAGTTTGTTGAGTCTAACAATGCTAAAAATATGCAGTTTACATTCTCATCATATTCTCTCTAGTTTTCCAATTTTATGGAATCCAATCAAGAAATCGATAGACTTTGGGAAAACGTAGAATGTCACCGATACTATTAAATTAGTTTTTGATTGGCCACTTATATCTACTTAATTTTGCACATTTGAATTCAACGTCAAGTCGCAAGCGACAGGAAGATAATTGGATTCTGATTCTTATTGCCTATTTGCTGATGCCAGAACTGTCAAGACACTTTTATGAATGGATTCTGAGATCCCTCATCCAAACACTTCATACATATAAAGGTATCATCGATTGGATGCTAGTATTAATATAGACGTAATTTATAAGGATTATGCCTGATTTAATTAGAGTTGTGAGGAAAACCATCCATTCATCAATAATTACATACATTTCCCTGATAATTGGAATGATAATATTTTTTAATAGAAGTCGAAACTCTAGTACAACAAACTTGAATTTGACTATCTACTAGCGGAATGAATATTATTATCGATGATAATGTACTTCGTTATAAAATTAACGTTTAGAAATTACACTCGTATTTAATTTTGTGAGCCCAACAATATGTGTTTCCAAGTCAGAAAACGTCTTAAAATCGTAATGAATCTCTTCGGAACAACCTTCAGTTCAAAATGATAATAATCAATTGGATCTTTAACGCTCTTCAGCACATTCAAAATGTATCACAGCATTTTATGAGGAGCGAAAATATGAATTTTTAGGAGGACCTTCGAACAAAGACATGGCAAATTCCGTTGAAGATAATTTCACCGATCATAAACAAGGAGCTGTGTAAATGATTTTCACAATGGTTCTGTAGGGACTGACTAAAGATCTATTTTGAAGATTACAATTGAAAAAAGACCATATTTTAAGAATATACAAACTATACAGCTACAATCCATAGCACAGGAAAGTGAATCCATCTCTTAGAACTTATAATTTGGAAGTAAAATTGTGGAAAACTATCATGAAAACTCATCGAATTGCTCACAAGAAATTCTACCAAATATTTGCCATCGAACTAGCGTGGCAACTAAGCAACCTTATGCCTGGAACAAATTTTCAAAAAGACATTTGATATTTATGGTAAATGTACACGTGATTTTCAAAACCCAATACCATATTCTCCAGAACTACATAGGGCGAGAAAATCCTATCACTGCATCTAAATGCTTAACTTCTACCAAATAATATCAATATGAGTGGATAGTGTGTCTACTATAGTCTAGTCTAGTCTACTTTGTCTCAGTCTACAGTCAACTTACGAAAAATTATTCAAATCACTGGTCATTCAGCTGAGTATCCCACGCTATCCATAGAGCTAAGAAAAGGACATCATCATAACATTGTTGAAAGAAGGAAAGAAACAAAGTAGCCGTATAGGTACTACCAACATGCATACAGGTAACAACATTTCGGAAATTTCGAAAAATACATACAAAAAATATGAATCATTATTATTTATTTTCTTCTAGTTTTGTGAGTTAATACTCTTTGATGAATAATTCTTTTTTTTTCACGTGATCTAAAAACAACATTGATACTTTACATGCCGGAAATTTGTACAAGTCAGCAACAGCAGCCATATTGGAACCATAGTCTTAGAAGTACAATTCCAAACTCAAATATCAAACATAAGGTTATATATTCTCATGGGAATTGTAGCTGAAGCTTTCTGATTAATATAAAACATCATTTATTTTCCTACTTTCCATTTTCTCCTATCCGTTTTCGAGTTTTTTTGAAATAATCGCCTAATATTTCCTTTCTTTGAGTATTTCAGTTCTATATTTTCATTAATCGTAAATCAATTGTTCACAAAACTTTGAGTATTTCTCATTTTCAAACCCAAATGTAATCGAGATCTTTTTGGGTCTTGATATATTTCTTGAAACTTTTCTGAAGTCTTTGTTTTATTTGTTCAACGTATTGCTCAAATTGCCTATGTAGCTAGTGTTTTAATGATAAGGTAAATTAATTTCCATCAAATAGTAGTATTTATATTAACCAAAAAAAACCAAACATTCCTCATATCCTCGAACGACTACTTTCAACAAAAGTTTGCAATTTCTTAAGTAAGTTATTTTTGTATTGAAATTTATTAATTGTTCCACAATCTGAATTCTCGATAACTAACCCTTAAGATGAAAATAGTGAAAAAAATATTGATAAAAAAGATACCTTCAGTCCAACTTTTTCAATCTCTCTATTTCGATGATATATCTCTCCTTTGAGCATTTTATAACACTACTTCTTTGAAAAGTAGCCAATAAAATCAAGGTGGAAGATCAGGTAGATATGGTAGATGCTGAAGAAGTTCGAAGTTTGACCTGTGATAAGGTGGATTCTCTACATATAGGAGCGGTTTCTCTTCAATTCGTCCAGTTAACATAATATCAATTATTTCAATTTTTCCTCAAATATCCACGTACACCCCAAAATATAAAGACATATTATTGCTAACCGATTATTAAGCTTTTGGTAACTGTTAAGTATGTTTTGGAAAAAATAGGTTTCATCTTTGATCTAATGTGAAATAAAAAAATCTTCCAATTTGCCTAAATCTTTTGGATTGTTGATTGTTTTATGTTCAATGTTACTTACAACAATTATTTTCCTGGGGACAACAACAATTTTTTCAAGTCAAGCCTCTATATCGACGAAATTTTTTTTGTTAAGCACATTGCTCAACAAACAAACGTCAAAGAAGCTCAGAGGTTTTCACTTTTAATAATTAACAAATATTTGAAGGAAATAAGTTGAAACTTTGACTCGTCGTCGTTTGAAATAGGTTACTTAAAAGGATTCGCATTATACAACTAGTTATTATAAAAATTTGCCAATTAATTGGAAGACAATTAATGAAATTATGCTGCTACTACCAAAAGCAACCTTTTGTAAGAAAATGTCAAAAATTCTCCGTAGCTTTTCATCTTCTTATTGTTCTCGAATAATTCATGCAACTATTCGATTTTTGATATAAAGCGACACCTTCTTCAAATTGCTCGATTCGGTTACCTGATTTTTTATAAGAAGTGGAAACGCATCTCATGGGATTCCGTGAACGCAGCGACTGGTTTTCCCGATCGTGACTCAATTACATCAACCATCTGTCGTTATTAAAAACGGTAATTGAGTTTAGTAGCTTGTTAGGGTCGTGTATAAAGGGAGGCATGCGGTTTGACCAAAAACTAAGACGATTATCTGTGAGTTTGATTTATTGGGGTGGAAAATTAGATATTGAAATTTCAATCAGATGTCGTTTTTATGAGATTACATCCAATCTCTCCAAATTTATAAAACTCTTCAAATATAATTGGAGTGTAGTAGAATCAAATCATTCACGAATGAATATGTATGCAAATATAGAGAGGGGACAAATAATTTCATGTTTGTACCACGGTAAAATGTTTCATCAAAGAAATTTGGAAACATGTTAAATTTGGAGGGATGGAACACGTTCTATTCATGCTGTGAACCTTTGAGTAGAAACTTGTATGTTCTCTCTCTAACACATTTGAGACTCATGAGTGATTTACTCATTTCGTCCGTCGTACAATTTTGATGTCATTTCATAGCATTTCCAATTTTGAAATCATTTCATAGCATTTCCAATTTTGAAATTTCATTTATCATTTTATAATGGGACTAATAAGTTCTAGGGAAATGCGACTAATGACTGATAAGCGATATCTGGAATCTGATGCAATAAGCCCCATGTTGAAAAGTGCCATAAAGTTTTCTTTTGATTGAAAATTAGTTTTTTGAAAAAGTAATGGAGTTTTTACCTATCTTTTTTTTTCATGAAAATATGATTTGTCATATATAACTTGGATAATTATATTAATCAATACATAATCATCTACAACCATGTTTCACAACGCGGGGCCCACGTCCCATGGGGGCGCAATTTGTTTGTAAGAGAGGGCAATTCGAAAATGGACTCGATACGAGTTTAACCATTTTGTTCTGGGCCATTTAAGTACTAGATTTAGATACCCAATTGGAAAATAAATAAATTCCTAAATAATTGCAGCCATTTAATATTATAAATTTGTTTGACGAGACCAAAATATCAACTGGGTTTTTGGCAACATCAAGTTAACCTCCATGCGGCAGACTCGATGTGGACCCCTGGAGGCTAAACAACGCAGCTGTTCGTATCTGAATCGAATAACTTCAATTTCTGAAGAAGATAAGCTGAGGCGATTCGTGAAGAATCTGTGGTCCTATAATGCCTAGCGAAAAAAGAAGCCCGCCAACTAGGAAACAGTTGACTCCAACAAGTGGCGCTGTAAGTCAAGTTTAGTTCCAAATGTCACGAATCAGCTGACCGACGCCAACTAATATTGAGAAGAATTTCTTTTCTTCACAGCCACGTGTTTATTGAATCATAGATTTCGTATTAATTTAGATTTTTTTCAAAATAATGTTAGTTTACGGAATTGGAAACAGAAGATTCTGCTTTTAATTTAAATCTTAATTAAAATTATTCTGACTTTGAGTTTTTCATTATATGTTTTGAAAATTCACTTTCTGTTTTTCGTTAATAATTTTCTAGCGATTTCTTCTTAAAACCTATCATTTAAGTTTCTAAAGTTATTAATCCAGCTTTTTAATATTAAAAATTATATATGTTACTTAGGGGGGCCTGGATGGGTGGAGTGGATTGGAGTGGATTGTCTTGTTTATTTGTTAGTATCAGTATCTCAGCAGGTCTTATCAGTGCTCCATATATTTTTGTGTTCTACTTAGTTTCTGATGTTCTGTGGTTGTCTCTTCTTATAAAGACAGCTAAATACATGAAACATTTTACTACTTCCTATTAGTTTCCTCTAATTACAATTTTTCTTCTTTCCATATATATATAATTCGTGTCTACTTTGTTATTATTGTTTCCTTTCAAACCACTAGCTCAATTAATTCGATCTAAAGCAATATTCAAAAGGATTACCGACAGTATATCTTGTTATCTAACGCCGCTTATAAATTCTTTTATTGGTCTTTCTTCTGTCATCACTTTTACTGTCAATTACTCCATATAATATGAGGTAAAAATGGAACAAATATTTTGATAAATTATTATCCTCATCCCGTTCGAAATTTCAAAATATTCTTCCCGTAGATATTTTTCCTCTCTAGCTTTTTTTTTAAATGAACATTTAAATCTGTACATATATCAGCAGAAGCATAAATCCTACATTGACCTTTCTATCCTCATTTCCCGTTCTCTAGAGTTTCCAACTTCATAAAATACGAAAAGAAGTCGACTTACATTTATGTGGACGGTTTTTAAGTTTACGAGACCGTTTGCACGTGCCGCATTCTACTTTCAACATTCGTAAATAATGCAGTGGGACTGTTTACACGTACTAACTCACCTTGGTTGCTACTCTGGACTGCGATGGACATGACAAAGTTAAAAAGCTCCTGTTTGTTAATTAAACATAACGTAATGTTTTTTCCGAGTTGTATTCAACATCAGTCGTATGACTTTTAATCACACAAAGTGAATAATCGCAGAGGTGGATTTCTTATAATTCTGGTAATTTTAAAAGCAACAAAAAACATCATATTATTGCAAATTTTCCAATATTTCACTTTTATAAATGAGCGTTTGATAAAATGATTAGTAATCCATAGGCGTATCAGTTCTTTTAGTATGAAAGAACATTTTAATTTAAATATTATGAATATATCGTGTGTACACTTATATTTTCACCTAATTAACATGCTTATTACGAGAGTTGCTACTTAAATTTTAAAATATTGCAACGCAGATGTGAATATGTTAAATCTGACATTGCTATCATGAAGTTTGACATTTTTAATGGTGAACGTGAACAGCACCATCTCGAGTCACCATGTTTCGCTGGTTTTCCGAATTCCATCGAAAATCGGCAGCATATCGTGATATTTTATAACTTCTCGAAGTAAATCAACAATTTTGTATAGATTTTCTAAGCATCTGTGTATACCTTTTGAATGTTACAATATTTACAAAATTCTCGACAATTATTATTTGTTTAAGTTTCTAATTCAGTAGATATATTCTGAACTTATCTGTTGAACCAGATTACGAAAATATTCTCATTGGATTAAAGCTTGTTAAAAGTACAACTGGATAAAACGTTTAGCAAATTAAATTACGGTCAGCACTTAAAGTTTCTTCAGAACACAGCAAATTAATCATATAATTCAATTGGCAACACCGCTAACAATTTATTTATTCTCCGGAGGCATCTCAACACTTTTGCAGCTCTTAAGAAACCGAATGCGGTTGAAGTTCCTGAGTTTTTGCTTTTACTTTTATTTTTTTTCTCTACTCTAAATGGATTTTTTCCTAATGGCGAGTCGTTAGAGAAACCGATGAAACCATCAATATTAAATGGCCAACTTTTTTCCGCACTATTGCTCACTTGCCATCTCGGTTACTCCTTTCTCAATTGCCTTTTTTGTACAAATGGGATTAAATACTGTTAGCCTACGGTTGTGTAGACACTAGGCTATCAAATTGCAAGAATAGAGTCTTCTTACTATAATCGATAAAGAAAATGTAAGGGTACGAATTTTCCTTTATAATAAAATTATTAAACGATAATTTGACAATGAAAATAAAAATACTACGAGGACTGCTACTTAAGTTTTCAGATACATATGAAAACATTGAATATGACTTTATGGTTTTTCAAAATATTAATCTTTAAAAACAATGCAAACATTTGAATCAGTTGTCGAAGCATTTTTCCATTGATTTGAACTCATCCACCGCGTAGAAAAACGTTATCCTTGCAATTTATTTTTTATCAGCGGGAATAAGAAGGAATGATTGGTTGCCAAACAAGGACTGTACGGCGGATGAACCATCAATTCGATGTTTTGAATGTTTGAGAGTTTGAACCGATGCCGATGTATGAGAAGTCGCTTTGTCGTGGTGGAGAAAGATTCGTCTTCTGCGATTGGTTTCCCTGACTTTTTCGAATATTTCTGGCAAACAACCATCGACCATCTTACGTTGCTTTAATGGATGACATGTCCAGTTATTTCAAAAAAACGGGCGATTATTTGCTTCGAAGAGCTTCGTGCGTGAACAATTTTTGTTTGATTCGGCTCGACTCGGAAGCAGTTCTTTGCATCAATGGACACGAGCTTTTTTGAGTGATTTTCAATTTATGCGAACAAATCTTTTTGACAACCAAATGTTCATGCAAGATTGAGAGCAACAGCCGATTTTGGACGACTTTCACTAATAGAAATCGAGTGAATTCGGAAAACCAGTCGAGGCGAGTTAATCGGGTCACTGTTGTAGGTTTATTTCACGTCGAAAGTCATAGAAAATTAACGCACGCTGTTCAATTCCATTTTTTGATCAAGATGACAGCATGTTCCAAATGGGTTCACATAAAAATGTCAAACTTCATTATGGCAATGTCAGATTTGACATATTCACATCAGTTTTGACAGTTATAATTCAGTTCTTTTTTAGCATCTAGTCGATTATATAATTTATTTCCGATTGGTAAAACAGAAATAGATTTCTATTTAAATAAAATGAATATCAAGAAACGAAATATTTCATTAAGCTCTTCCTTATATTAAAATTAAATACCTTGCTTTGATGTTGAATTTCATTGTTTTTCAATATAGTAAATATCAAGTACAAAGGTAATCCTCGCTTTTAGACGACAAAGGCGAGACGAGTGAGCAAAACCAATAAAAACATTTGAAACGCTATATCTCGAGACAGCCTCAAAATTCACTCCTCAGTCCTTTCACACATTTCACCTAGTTTATTATTAAATAAACCTGCCAAAGGATAAAGTCGACTCCTTGAATCATCATGGAACAGTAGGAAAATGCAGGATTTCACGATTTTCTCATAATCGAAGTTTCGCTGGTGTGTTACTATTGTAGAAGTCTACGTTTATTTGTCGAAGCGCGAAAAGGCTGACGAATGGTTCAGTTCGTGAATTTTGAGGTTACTCGCTAGAGAACAGTGCAGAGCCGGCACGTTCTATTGTACTCCAACAGCTATTTTTTTAAAGGAACCTACTTTTTACCGAAAATGAATTAAAAACATTCATGTTATGTTAAAATATGATACATTTATTCAATTATAATGTGATATACTAATACAGAATAGTCGATTAAATTGTAGAAGTTAATTTCACATTAAAACTTCATTACACAACTTACTTATTACTTAGTAATTACAACACTACAATGCCGATCATTATTATCACAGATGTTCTCACTTTGTAAAACCATAATCGGCTAACAAACGAAGATAAAGAACCCATCATTGAGAATTGTACAGAGCTGTACTTCATATACACGAAAATATTTCAGTCAAATTAGATACAAGATAAATTTGGTGTTTTATAAGTAACTTGAAAATTAGAGTAAATGTCACATAGCACTTTTTGATGAGACTTACTCATAGAGATAAACAATTTTTGACAGAAAAAGTTATTAAGAACATAATGTAGATATATATGGTGAATATTTAATAACAGCGAAATCGTACTGGAAAATAATTTTTTAACTTCATAGCTATGACAATTTACATAAAAATTCTAAAAGTACCAATAACTTATCTAGTTTTTGCCCTAAGGTCTTCATTTATAATACATATACTACAATACAATGCTTACAACTAACATTACATCGTCCTCCAAAGAATTTCTCTATTCTTTTATTAATAGTTCCAGAACAGGGAAGGAATTTTGGATGGAGTTCTTATTTGTATTTTTAGTTTGGACCATATTAATTCGATTGGATTTAGAACACAGTAATACCGTCCGCTTGACTATTTCGTCTACAGTATATTCTTAACAATTATTTTTGTTTCTACAACCTCTATGAATTGTTTTTTTGTATAATATTCTTCGAAATATGTTGTTCAAAAAGAAAGTTACCTGAAAGAACATTTAATTGGAATTTTACGAATTTGTCTTGAATGATACAAGACATTATCTCACACAATTACACTGTTTGCATGTAGTGTTGGTATCAGTTTATCTCTAAACCAAGACTTGAAAAGGGTCCTTTCAATATCTTGGTAGTAATCTAAAGAGCTATCCTTAACATACTTCAAACTTCATAAAATGCACATCATTCATTCAACCTTGCTCCAAACCACATTGTAATATACATATGCGTTTACCTCTGAAATGGGGTGCTTTCGTTTTACATTTCCAATTATAATTTGTCCAGGGCTTACGAACAGTATCATGGCTGTCAAACCATGTTTCATCCAAGTAATAGATTTGTCTCCCTTCATTACGATACTCCCGAATTTCTTACAGTTTTCGAAGAAATTAATTTATTATCGACCTCCCACTCCATTCGAAGAATTCAATAAAACTCCGGTTTCGTTGCTAAATCGTCCTCTATCTATATACACTCTAGGAAGGGTTTTCTGTACCAAACCGCCATCCTACAGTATTATATGTTACATAAATATGTTTAGCTTGAAATGATATAAAGAGAAAAAATAACTCTGATGTTTCAATAACTATAGGAAGGGAACACCCCGAATCATCAAAGACCAATTTAGACCTTCAGTCATTAAGGCAACCATCTTATTTTGGGATTCATTGCTATTGTACGAATTTCAATAGACAAGGTGAAATGATCCGATGAAAACGGTAGAGCATGTTGACTAAAGGTAACAAATATACGTCAAACCACCTCCATATTTTGTGTCCATTGTTGTAACCCTCGTAAATAAATAAGGCCTGGTCTGGAACCGCTGTATATGAAATAATGACCAAGCGATGAAAAAGTATTTACACAATATAAATACATGACGTATTACTTTCAAATGGAAGTGATACTTCCGAAAATACCCTTTTCATTATTCTTTCAGCATAAACATGTTCTCCCGTCGCTGAGTCGGTTTTCGTTCTTTTCTGATCTTTGTCTTGCGCGTGGTTTTTGTTTTTGCATGACTTTTTCCCATTCGAGTGCTTATACCTAATCTGAAAATTGTTTATAGGCCAGATAAGCGCTGTTGGACTTTTTTAATAATGGAAAATTGTGTGAGACTTATCATACATACTCCTATTAAATTATGCATTATTCTGATTATTTGTAGAAATAAGGAACAATAGAAATAACGTGATCAGATTCGTTAAATTTTCTATCCTCAAAATGTAATGTTATGTTTTTCGTATTTATTTACACTCTTTCTGTTCGTGGGGTGAATTAATAAACACAGTCTCTTACGTTCTACATTTATTTACACATTTATAACTATACTAAACTTATAATAATTCACTTTTCACTATCACTTAAGTAATTTATTTAAACTCTAACTCTAACTATTTTAATAAACCGCCTACTACTAAAAAAATTATATAGAAATAAACATCAAAGGAGTTTCGCTCTTTATGAAAAGTGTGAAATACTCTGAAAGAAAGCGCCGCGCGAATTCGTCGAATTTTAAAAATTCTGTAGTAGCTGGACAGGGCCGGCATAGAGATCCATTTTGCGAACTTGTTCGTAACAGTAATATAATCTATTTGTGAATCACGAGAAATAATAGAAGAACAAATTTAGAAACAGATGGAGTATAACATTTTCTAATATTGTCTAATTAAGAACGACGCGTTTGAAGAAACAGAATAACAGGTAAGGGAGTGGATGAGGTTTGGTAGGTAGGTTGGATTGGAGATGAGGGCTCAAAAAAGGGGTGTAATTATGAAAAAGTAAGTTTATAGCTGTGATGGTAGAAAGACTAATCGATGGCGTATAAATTGATAAGAAATTGCTTGGAAAGTTTTAAACGACTCCTAGAATGAGCCAAACCTAACCTGACTCACTTTCTTATTATTTACAGTCTTGCAATTTATACAAGTCTATAATTCCATATAACATGACTATTTCATTTTTCGTGCACTAACTTCGTCTATAAAAATTTTCACGCATATGTCGCCATGATTCTTCTTGGCTTCTTTGAAATTGAATCAGAAATTACGCAATGTCAAGCATTTTTATACATATAAGAGCACATATTATTTGTATTAAATGATTTGAAAAGCCCTGAATAATAATGGAAAGATCATAATGGCATAGCTCCGCCACCAGTTGTTTCTGGAATTTTAGTCTGCACCTCCACCCCATATTACATACGAAACCTCACTGTTTCCCGCATGATACGAAAAATCTCGCCGGAAAATGATGAAATTATTTAGTCCACATGTTCATTTGATTCCTCGAAATGTACCTAGTGGTATTTAAACTTCCGGCTAGTACCGTTCTAGTGTTTTATATATTGAATTACCTTTGGAGTGATTCCTTACCGTAAAGATAAAAAAGGCTTATTTCTCTTTTGAAAAAGCTGTTTTAAATATTTTCAATTCAACTCAAGAAGACGATAATAGGAAATAACACCGAATGTGAGAAATGTGTTGCGAAACCTTTTGGTAAGTTCTCATTAAGTCACATATTTGCTTCACATTCACATAAAAAAATTACATTTTTTCTTTATATGAACATTTAGCGGTTTGTGTGAAAATTGGAAGAAATGAAAGACGATGGATCACTTAATTCCCCAATAGACATTTCTGGTTACCAGCTATTGGAGTTTTCCTGTGGAATAAGCAGTTTACTATGTGGAATCATATACAGTTTTAATTTCTCTAAAATGATTTTACTTTTCATTTGTATTACACAAGTTATAACTGACCAAACATCAATTTTTTTATCTAATTTATATATATATAGTCCTTAAAACTAAGTTATCTTCTATTGGTTCACCCAGTTCGCTGTGTACTTGCACTTATCATTGTACTGTGCTTTTAAACATCCAATCAGTATTTACACTGGATCTGAAAGTTTCGATTTCTTCAGTCTTCTCTTTAGGTCGTGTTGATCGAGTAGCAGTAGCATCTGCATGTTAACATGATTATCTTTTCGTACTTTTGGGTATATCTTTTGATTTTATTCTTAATTTTTGCTACGTTTCTAAACAGTGCCATGTTGATTGATCTGGTCAAATAGGTTTTAAAAATTTGATTGTATATGAGCTAGTGATTATATGTTGACATTTGGGACTTTCTGCCTATAAATCAATATATTTATTTTCCGCCTTTTGGTCGTTTCGTTGAATTAATTGGCAGGTCTTGTAGCTTTTTTATAACTTTTTCCAAATTTGTTGCCAATGTGGATATTTTTGTTATTCATAACTTGTTTTGCAAATACCTTAACCGTATTGGATATTTTTCGTGCTATTGCAATTCAAAAAAACTGAATGATTACAAAAAATCATATTTTCTTGTATAGTTTCTACATGTCCACGTCTTTGTCTTGTTTGAGATTAATATTTTAGGCAACTTAACGATCGGTAATATTCGACACAATCGACAAGATATCAAAATCCAAGTCCAAAGACTTGCCTATTTTGAAACTCCTCGATTGTCAGCATTGTATGGGAATTTTATTTGCAGTACACTCACTTCCTCTAGAAAAATGTAGGGAGCAAACGTAGCAAATGTTGATTTTATAATGGTGAACTGCCAACAAAAGAGCTCAATTTACTTCATGCGTAGTTTATCTCAAAGCATTACAAATAATTGAATTGTCTACTTAGTCAAAAGTACGGTAATTATTTATTACATTTAATGAAAACTAATTCCACGAGTAATGATATTTAAATATTTAATATATTACTAGATAGAAGAACCGAATGAACATAGGAACGTTTATATTGTAATAAAAATAGTACCTACTTACTTTACTTAAAATGCATCATGTATATACGTATATACAACCAAATAGAATGAATTTGATAATAATTAAATGAGGCCGTGTTCTTCTTTCATCCAGTGAGTATTCTTTTCAGACCAATAGCGTCAGTTTTGACGATTAACATGAGTGTAAATGTGCTCTCTTCTAATTGGTTCACATTGTTGTTTGACATTGCCGTCATTTGTTCATAAAATACGATTTTCTATCGAAATCATTTTCCATAAACTCCTGAGTTGCTATCAATTTATTTTCTTCCAATATTCTAAAAATTGATGTGTGGCTAACGACCAGAATTATGTGGATTTATTTGAAACTCAAGTTATGATATTGTATCCAAGAAATATCTTTTTGAAAACAAAATTTATTTTATGTAAAATGAATGATTATGATGAAAATGGATGACAATAATATAAAATTCTTTTATAGTTAAAGGCTGATAGATATTTTCACGCAAATCAACTCTACGAAATTAGAATAATATTTAATTTCATATCGTATCTCTTACTGCATTAGCAGCTAGTATTTTTAACTGCTTCACATGACCAAGCTCGCGAAGCTACTTTTCTATTTTGCTAATTGTTCTTTGGGATAAATTGGAAATCGATTCTAAACCGTTTTGCGATGTAACTTAAATTGCTATATCACTAAAAATCAATTTTATGCGAATAAGTATCACGAGAACCATAATGGTAGATACATTTAACAAAACTGAAATGACAAAAGCACGAACAATAATCATTACTGTGATGCATGAGATCAACAAGTTGCTAATGCTATGAGTTTTAAACTTTTTTGTATTTTTTTTATTCATATCAGTGAAAAAGGACACTGGAATGGTTTTTTTAATGTTAATTTTTGTAATAAATCTGAAAACAGGTGATTAAATTTAAAAAAGATAGTTCATATTGACCACGGCCACACTATATAATTATTATTTTTTTTTAAATGCCAAAAATTAAAATAACCCTATAATGGATTTAATTCATAGGACCCGAACCCTTCTGTGGTATCAGCTACAGAGCAATGGGAAAAGTACTGGAAAAGAAGGTAGATAGGAGCAAAACTAATTATTGGGATAGCCTACAAGTGCTGAGACAGGCAAAGACTCTTCTGGGAAGCTATAACCAGAGTAGAACTGCTGAATGTATCAACCTAAGTAAGAACAATCTACGAATACTAACAGGAGGCACTGTCGCCTCAACAAACACCTGAAGACGCTAGACCTGGCAGATAATGCTACGTGAAGGTTTTGTTGCACAGAGGACGAAGCCTCTGTCCACAATCTTTCGAAGTGTGAAACACTAAGGAACTCCAGAACACTACACTTGGGAGCGTATGAAATAGAAGACGAATATCTCTGGCAATTAAAGCCATTCCACATTCTAGAGTTTTTAAAAGAAGTGGGATTAATGGATCAGCTGTGAACACTAGGTTCTCCAGTATCCCAGCAGGAAAGAGGGACACAATAGATCCTTTGGATCGCAGTGCTACTAGACCCCAAATCCATTCATACATACATACAATTGCTTGTTCCTCGCCGCTTTCGCGTATATGTGTTTTGTTAATAGAAATATCTATAGTTTCAGTTTTCTTCCAAAGAAATGCTAGTTTTGATCTTAGAAGGAGAAATAAGTAGCCAGACATCATGCAAATCGGTGAAAATGGCAAAATGTATCAGTTTGATTCGTAATTGTTATTAGCGAAGAATTATACGAGTGTTATCTGAAAGTGTTCAATTTATAACCTGAATTTGTCATAGCTTATAAAGAGAGATACATAGGGAGACTTATTCTGTCTCACGTTTCTCGTTTCCTCCAGATTATATTTTTGATGAACCTCATTTTTTTGTATCCAACCATCTCTTATATAATTGTTTCTTTCTGTCAACCAGTTTTACCGTTTACGCATTTCATCAATATTTCTCACTTTGTAAATTTTCTTTATACCTAGGGCAGGTGTTTTAATGCTGTATACTATATTATTATAAATTTCCTGCGGTGTGTGATTGACGTTATTTATTAGATAATGATCTAATCTTTGTTTGGTAAAATTATTCACCACTCTCATCTTGTAAATTGTCTAAGTTATACTTTTCGACTGTAATATTTGTAGTGTGATTATCCATATTTGGGACTGCTTCTTTGAATAAAAATAATATTTGATTGAGTAATTTGATATATTATAAAATTTACTGCTATATTCAACTACAAAATTGATTTAGCAACGCAGCTGGCGACGAGGATATAAAGTAGTAATTACACTCTCTTTACGTTAGACTTTTTTTCTATATTTCCTTTATCTATTTCCCAACATTTGATCTTTTTTCTCACATAGGTACATATATTGTTTCTTCCTTTTTCTGTATTTTCTAGACAAATACGAGTATTTCTGTTTTTTTCCGTAGCTTATGTCTGTGTCTAGATATATTTGTAATATTATTCAACAAATTTGTGAAATATTTCCTGGGAAAGTCATCTTATAGTTTATTTTCATTGTAATTTAATCTCCAATCTTCTTCCCTATACCAACCTTATTGTCAAATTTTGATCTAAGTTATTTATATGCTTCCTGATACCCATTTCTATCTGTTTTTCATTTTATTATACTGTATTGAAATCATCACTTCTCAATTTTATTCCTTATCAAATCGTCATCTTCCAATTGGTATTAATTTTTTATTCATATTCTTCTTTTTAACAGAAACCTTTTAGCTAATTTGCTTTCCTTAAAAAATGTCATTTCTTCAGACCTCCCACTTTATATTCACATTAAATTTTCTTATCCAATATTAATTATATTCGTGTACCCATTTTAATAATAAGACAATTTTTCCTTTTTATATTAATGTTCACTGTATGTTTTCCATTCCATCTACAAACAATCTGACTTACGTATTCTTTAAATATATAAAAATTCTCAAAAACTGAGGACTTTTCAGTATTCACAGTCTTCATACATTGCGTAAAATAAAGTTTTTCAACTCAACGATAAAAATATCTGAATCAAAATAAATTCGACCATACTTTACATCTCCCTCGCATGTCTTAATTCTTTCTATTTTCTATATATGAAATTATTGTCAACAATTATCACTCTACCATTCACTGTTGGGCTCTAACTGAAAGCGACACCTCAAAAATACTTTAGAGCAACAATACCTGTTCTACGAGGTTTGCTACTTAAGTTTTGAGATAGAAAAAAATTTATAATTGGATATGGTTTTCAAAAATATTCTCCATTAAGATCAATACACTTTTGCAGATGTTTAAACCAATTGTCCTTTTCGATTGAGGTGATTTGAACGCATCAAACGCTTCTTCAGGTGTATGAAAACATTGACCTCGTAATTTATTTTGGATCTGCGGGAATCAGAAAGAATCATTTTGTTTCAAAGAATACGGTGAATGACCTATCAATTCGATGTTTTGATTTCGCATTGTCGTGCAGTTATTCAAAAAAACAGGAGACCATTTGCTTCGAAGTGCTTAGTTCACGAACAGATTTTGTTGGATTTGGCTCGTCTTCAAAGACCCAAACCGTTGTGTAGATTCATATGCTGCATCTTGAATTTTTTCAGCCTTTCTTGACACCAATCGACACAAGCTTTTTTTGAACGACTGTCAAATTATGCGGTATCCAACACGAATCGATCTTTTTGACAGCCAAATGTTTATGCAATATTAAATGTATGCGAGTGAAACTAACGCCAAAGTAGGCCTCAATCTGACGGTATGTCACATGACGATCTTGCAATATCAGTTTACGCACAGCATCGATGTTAGCTACTCTTATTTCCCAAAATTATTATTGATAATATCAGCAACGTAATCTTATTAGTGTAAAAAACATATTTTAATTAAAAAAAAATGGAAAATCGTGATTATAGTGGTTGATAGTACCAATAAATGTATTCGTATTTCGCTTTTAAAACGAATAACCATCATCAAATTGTATACGACCGACCCAGGCCAGTTGATATATGGTAATAAATTGGAGGCATCCTCGGTATGTCTATCTTCTTGGTTTATAGGTCATTTTTCTCTACTCTAACAGCTTTAGAAATAAACCTTGACATCGTGGATAACAGGAAAATCAATTTAGAGCCCAGTGAAATGGGAAAAGCAAGGGATGTGTACGCGTGGAGTAGATGGAACGACATTAGTGAAATAAAAGTGTAGAAACACTCACACACAGGAATATTTATCTCTGCTAGTTTTGCGTAAGACTGTGATGTATTGCATCGTGAATTGGATGTCTAGTAGAAACGTCGTTGTTGCCATATTTCTCTTTCCGCTCTATATATTCCGGTATTTCCCAATGTTTTCAGCAACGTTGCAATCGAATTTTCATTTAATTAATTCCAATTAAAAATTATCAAAAGTTTTCTTCAAGATGATATTTTGTATGCATAAATCGCAAGTATTGGAACAGAAACCTTTAGATTCGAAATTATCTGCATACCAGCAACATAAGCGTAGGAATATATTTGCCTCAAAACAGCAAACTGGTTTTAATTAGTTCATGAATTCGCGTGTACGTTTCTTAGACGTTGTCAAAGTCAATCTTAGACGTCAACTTACGAGCTTGCTTTGATTTGCTTTAAAATCGCGCTTAATTTAATTAGAAGCACACCTTGTATATGCTAAAAGACCGCTCCATAATATCGTTTAGTCACAATGCCATCAAACATTTTTTCAGATGTTAAGGAGAACTTGTTTACCTCCAATCCATTGACTGTAACCTTGTTCCATGAGTGTCACCCACGTCAAAGATTTAATACTAATACAAAAATGTCGTGGGTGGACTTTCCGATTATAAAATGGCCGCCTAGCACAAGCGCATACAATTTCAGTTACTGAAAAAATCATCTCCTTTTCTATATTAATATTAATTCAATGCCCACATCTCATAACCTAACCTAATGAATAATTATGTCTGTTGTTAGCACTGCTTCCATTTTTTCACCGTTATTTTGCTATTTTTGGCACCCTTCTTGCATAAAATTCCAGATAGTTCCTCTTTCTTTGACAATTTCAAATAGAAGAATCTGAAAAAGTAAGCCAAACCTTTAATATTCTTAATGAGTGATCAGATCAGTTTTAAAGCTCGATTGTCTACTCTTATTTTCTAAGTTATGTTGGTTCGGCCATTTTCAACCTTTACAGTATAAAATTCCTTTACATCTCAGGTCACTTGTACAATCAAAATACTTGTAGAAGTGTTAGCTACTGTGCAAGATTTTCGTTCAAGTTTATAATTACAGTCGGCTTTTAATATTCACTGGCGTTATTAGGAAATTTAATTCAGTTTCAGATTTGTGACCTACGAGAAAGCTAATGCGTACACCTATGACACGAGATACACTTTCGGTTTTCAGTGTTAGCACCAAGTCAATCAAAACTTACTCAATTTGTTCATAATCTGTTTTCTGGAATGGTATTTCATTGCCTATTCAAAAAGCGAAATCTCTTTATTAAAAGATGTTTCGTTCGCGCCTTTCGACGGTAAAGGAAACCTTAACAATACGTAGGATATTTATACTCTAATCTCTTATATGGTATTAATAACTTGCTTATTGAATCTAACTTTCCTCACTTAGGGTCTGAACAAATTTAGCAAACAAGCTTTTATTAGACGTTCATTTCTATACCATTCAAAGCATGTTTTAGAGTACTCATTCAGTGAATATAATAGCATAAATATTTTCTGAAATAGTCTAGACTCAATGGATATTTCAATAATGTGTTCTAATTTTTTTCATCTAATTTATATACGAATTTTTAAACGGGTTGATATACACTATTTACATTACTCAATTTATTTATATTCTCGCACTAAGTACGCTCTAATTATATATAATTATGCACTAAGACTCATTTTGTTACAAACCACTTATCTTGTTCTTAACATCTCAATCCATTCAAAGCACCGTGTACTTGTCTATCCCGATGGGTTCGGGATCACATCAAATTATTTACTGACTTTCTCTCTGATAAACAAGCGCCTATTTAGACAAATGCATTTCTCGATAATTCGGTTCTAGAATGTAAAAAAAACAATAGGAATTGATTATATAAAAAACGACAATAACAAACTAGAAATAAGCTATAAAAACAAATCAAAGATTTATTTCTTGGAAATTTGTAGCCGGCGGTTCCACCAAATTTTTGATTCTATTGAAATAATCGAACAGGTCCATGACATTCACGAGTTCGTAACAGTACTGAGAGGGTTCATTCTATATACGTGATTTACTATGAATAGATGCTGATATTTTTCAACGTTTCCATGAGTTGTTATTAAGTATTTATATCATATACTGTATAGAAATTATGAAATTTCAAATTGTAAAAATTAGTTCGGGCCTCAGTTACATTATATATACAAGGGTTGCTACTTGAGTTTTTTTGCATTTGGCTTTATTATTTTTTAAAATATTCTCCATTAACCAATTGTCGAATGTCGATTTTCTTTCCAATTGAAGTACCTCCTCCATTTGAACGCATCAACTGTTTCTTCGGGTGTAGAAAAACGTTGACCTCGTAATTTATTTTTGATCTGTGGGAATAAGAAGAAATAATTGGGTACCAAACAAGGACCTAATTTTTTTGAACACTTCTGGCAAACAAATCCATTCAGAGTTGGATTTGGCTCGTCTTGAAAGACCCATGCAGTCGACTACGCTAGATTTCGTAAACGTTAGGAAATGTAAAGTAATAACTTAAGTTAAGTTAAGTTAAGTAATATTTTTTCTTAGATAACACCATCTAAATGATGATAATCTACGATGGCGCTCCTCTGCACGCGAACGGAAATTATCGAAAACTTTACCACGAATGTTTTCCTTAAGCTGGCAGATGTATCTATGATTATTATTGTAAAGTTTGTATTTGAGGTATAATCCACAAAAAAAGTTGAAAGCGTCAAATATGGACCACAAAGGGGCTATGTCATATCCCCTATTATCGAAATTAGTTTCACATCCACCATGAAGTTATTTAACGTGATACTGGTAGCTTTATCTTGTTGAAACCAAGTCCTAAAATTCACTGTTCTTGAAATTCCAAGTTCTGAAAAAATGCTCATCCTGTCACTTTAGGAGTATGCACTGGTTTCTAGTGCTTGAGTTTGGGACTCTAACTGTTCCAGTAAGGACAATTTTGAAGGTTGGCAAACCCATTGATATTGTCAAAATTGGAGAATCCATTGAGCATTTCATCCGCAAATTCGATCAATGTCCCTCAAGTCGCAATCTTTAATTTTTCTTGTTAACTTCAGCTTGTATGGAAGCATTTTAGGATCAAAGTTTGAAACTCTCGTACAGATTACATAACACTCTTAATAACGTCTTTGGTCCTATATGTTCTAGGAAATCCTTTTGTTTGTGTTTTAAACCTTAAACCAGTTCCTTCAAATCGCTTAACCCATATTTTAACTAATGTAGCACTTGAAGCTTCAATAATTCGTCGTAGTTCATATTCAGATCAGTATAATCACCTAGTAACAATGTACAAACGCATATGCAAAATGTCTCCTCCCGCCCGCGCGCTTTCTACTCCTTTTTACAAATCAATGTGCACGTTCTACTGCGTCACCCTATAAATTGAAAATACTGCATCAATGAACCATATTATAAATATGTATCTAAAATATTCCATTGAATAGATTGAGAAGAAAGCATTTGGTAATACCAGGTTTTTTCCGGCCCTTATGTTTTTTCTTTGCGTATACATCTTGTTCTGTCGTACGGTGTTTTTTTAAAAGAAAATGAATAGCTCTCGACTCGTGTTTTAACGTGAAAAATGTTTCTTGTCGTTTATTTCCCAGTTTCTTTTTTCCTACGGACCACAAGCGAGTTATTTTCTCTCATGTAATAAGTATTAAAAAAAAGGTTCTCCCGCGAAACCAACTGGATCCATCGTACGTACTCTAATTGGAATTAAATGAAAGAACAAAACAGCTCTATTATTTAAAAGTATTGAAAGCAGGGACGGCTATTTAATCTCGGTTATTTACTGTAATGATAATTAAAATATGAAACATTTCAAACTTAATGGAATTATTAAAATCTTTTAAATGAGAATTGTAATTCCGCCGGTTTTGAGAATATTTCAATTTAATAACTTTGAGCTTCAATGCTTGCTTTTATGTCATTTTGAATACGAAACAAATCTCTGAAATGGTGAATTAATAAACTTATCCCGTCAGAGATTCTGACTCTGAAGGTTTTCAGAAATTCAAATCGAAGAATCTATATTAATTGCTTGATATGTATGGTGTCTCAAAGAGTATAGTACTCGGATCAACTTGATGTATAGGATGTCTTAATGAGTATAACTTTCGACCATATATCAGAAACCGTTTATTGAACAGCTGCAGGTAAAAAAATACGACAAAAATGGCCACGAGAAAGTTTTCGAAATTATTTTTATATTTGTTTATTTACCGCTGGGAGGCGAATTGAATTAAGAAATTTAAAAATCAAATTTTACAAAATCAGTCTAAGATAATACAAACAATCATCTTATTTTAAGTTGCACTCTATATACTCCTCGATGGGCTGGGGGCCAGTGGGAAATTTATTACAAAAAAATGCTCACAATTCCGGTTCTACTTAACCGATTTTTCTAAACGTGGTCTTCACCTATATAATACTAGTAATTTCACCTTCACCTAATGAGTACTCCGCGAGATATATTTTGGAAGTGTAGAATTGAAATCGGGTACTTGTATGCTTTGAGAAATAAACAGTTTTGGATAGTTGTTATATAATTTTTTATTATATATTTTCTAATTCTTTGATCAATATTTATATAGAAAAAATTGTTGAAAATTCATAAATTTTATAGGTAGTTTAAACATTTCAGTAAGGCCACCATATTGCGTGATGTCAACACCGAACATATGATACAAAGTAAATACGACAGTTATTCTATCGATTATTCTAAAATAAGCATTATTATTAAACTTCTATTAATCTGAAAAATGGCTCTATAGACGCATCCTGAAGATACCCTGGACTAACAGAATCGCCAACGACGAAGTACTAAGACGCCTTGGACGCAAAAGAAAGCTTAGCTAGAAAATATTCTCCATTAACATCAATACTCTTTTGCATACGTTTGAATCAAGTGTCGAAGCATTCTGATTGGGGTACCTCCACAACATCAACCGCTTCGTCAGGTGTAGAAAAACGTTGACATTTATTTTTGATTTGCGCATATATGTAATACTCCTATATGGACAGTTCGTATGGGAAAAAACGTCCCTACGTTACGGTGCTGACAATATTCATTTTCTCGCTCGTTTGAGACACTTTATCTATACTGCGCATGCTTGAGAATGCGCAGAACCGAGCTGAAGCCTCGTAGGATAGAGAAATCGTCATCATTGGATTTCAATAAAGGACTATACGCGAATGAACTGTCAAATCAATGTTTTAACTGTTCAAAAACGTTTTTCTTTGAACTCATGTGAACAGCTCGCATTTTAGTGCTGAAAAATGATTCGTCTTTTGCGATTGTTTTTCCCAATTGCTTCGAGATGCTTTGAAAGTTTATATCCATAATTCGTCGCCTGTCACGATCTTGAGGACGTTTTTTGAAGCACCACGATTGAATTTTCTCAGCATTTTTTGGTACCAACCGACACGAGCGATTGTCAAATTATGCGATATCCAAAGGAAACAAATCTTTTTGACAGCCAAATGTTCACGCAATATCGAAACTAATGCCCAAGAATCGTACTTTTCTTTATATAATAATTGAAGTTGGTTGCGATGCGACATTGCGCTGTTGACAACTTTTTCAGATCCGATTGTGCAGAATAAGATTTTTTTTATCGCATAATTTGGTATAGCGTCATAACTAATTTTATAGCTCCATTACTTTTTTTCTACGTGTTTCCTCATTTTCACTTCTCTCTCAAAATATTCTGGTATTTTAAGTGTTATCGTGTTTAAAAATCGATATCTTGTAAGTCTATAATCACTTGCTAACCACCTCTTCTATATACGGGGAGTATGGCTTCCATTTTCTCAAGGGAAAACTCAAGTTGTTGTTTCTTCAACTAGTTTGTTATTGCCACCAACATTCTTTGTGTTATGATTATTTGTTACAATATCTTTATTTCAGTTCATCATTCTATTTCCTCACGAATCGATGATTTTTCTGGGCACTTTCCTATTCCAAGTTTTACTATCATAAAAAATATAAAATAGACTTATTTGAATTTGGTAAATAATTTATTTGTATATACATATTACAAATACAGCATTTATATAATTTGCAAACTATAAAAATACACAAAAACATATCTGAATGTTATTCAAGAAGCTATATCGATATTTACCAAATAATTCAAGTTAATATGCTAAAATATAATTATAAAAAGTCATGTTTTAATTAAAAGTCTCATAAATATAATATCACAATTTCAGGAAATATATTTTCGAGTGAAAATATATGTATCAAATGGAAATAAATGATTTTTTTTCTGAAAAATCAATGAATTCAATACCAAAAGCAAATTAATTCATGCAAATTATTCTTTATTACATAATAAGCACACTACATTGACATTTTCGGGGAAGAAATAAAAATCAATGTTACAGAACAAATTACCAAAGCTGCGTCATAACTAGGTTTCTCTATATAAGTTTTTCATCCCAAAATTGTATTGCCTGATCTCCACAAAGTAGGAGTACCCTAAACGTGCAAATTCAAACTTTTACTGATATTTCAAATGTACCAGATTATTGAATTCTTTTTCTTTACCCCTAATGCGATGGTCGCAATATCAAATTTGCGAAATTAATATTATCCCAATGTCAAAAATGCATGCAAATTCTTATAATGATAGTAAAGAAAAAGAGCCAGCCGTTTTTCCACGTACTCTTGAGATAATCAAAAATTTGCATTGATTGATGGATTCAACCCAATTTTATATTACCAATAATGGGGAGGCCTTGTCGTTCCTGATTGTCTATGTAATCCCTTCGCATTTCCTTTGGACGCTCTCATTCAACTATAGAGGCTCTTCAAAATTGGGGAATCTTCGGGCCGTTGATGGCTTGGAAACATAAAACAATGAGAGCTTGACGGTTGCAGAGACTGTATCATAGTTTCCTCATCTATTCCAAAGACGCGATAGTCCGAATCAATTGCTCCTCCTGCCTGTATTCCACAAATATGGAAATTTAAGTTTTTCATTGGGTCGTTGATGACTTGGAAACAAAGCTCTTCCACTAGGTCGAATCCTAGGATGTTTAAAAATGTGTTAACAAGAGCTTGGCGGTTACAGAGACTGTATCGTAGTTTCCTCATCTATTCCACAGAAGCGACAGTCCTAATTCCACAAATATGGAAATTTGCTCTTTTCGTTGATTAAAGAACATAACCCAATTGTATATTACCAAGGATAGGGAGGCCTTGTTGTTCCTGATAGTTTGTGTAATCTCTTTGCATCCTATGAAGGCTTTTCACAATAAAAAAATCTTAGGGGCGTTAATGGCTTGGAAACAAGGCTCTTCCAGTAGGTCAAATCCTAGGATTTTTCAAAATGTGTTAACGAGAACTCGATGATTACAGAGAATATTTCATAGTTTCCTCATCTACTGCACATCACCACCAGACCTGCAATATCTACTTGCCTCTATTTAGCTGTAGTACCTTAGGACTACCCAAGCTTGAATTTCCATCGACCGATACAATGAAATTTCAAATATTCATTTAGTTACAAAATTTCAATTGAATTCCCTTAAAATTACATCTTAATCACAAAATATTATTATCACAGAAAGAGTCTTATCTAAAAACTAATCTACAAATCAGTATATTTTTGATGTTTCTTATTATGTACAGTTAGATCGGATGATGTCGTGAATTTTTTGTCGCAAGTATTACAAGAATATGGTTTCTCCCCTGTGTGTATACGAAGATGAACCTTGAGACTAGAAGATTGTGTAAATTTGTTACCGCACACGAAACAAGGATACGGTTTCTCTCCTGTGTGAGTTCGCATGTGTTTTTCTAAATATTGTGACCTAGAAAATAATTACTAACTTCAATTACTAGAAATAATTTATAACTAGTGAAAATATAATACAGTAGGATCTCATTAATACATCACTATATATGGATTCTTTTATTCGTGATGATTTATATTTCAAAGATAAATATAATATATTCTTTTTTGATAATTGTTTCATCCAAAATTTTAAGTCATACATTTTTTAGTTCTACTTTTCTCTAACCCTTTCAAACGAAGTATGCCACGACTTGCCTTGCTATTTAAAAAGTCTGTACTTGTCAAGGGTAGGAGGTAAGAGAGATGATGTTTTTTTTTGTATGTTATAAAATACCTCGATTAAAATAAAAATTAGACGGTTTCGAGGATTTTTCATCTTTATCTGAAATAACGGTGGGTAAGATTTAATATCCTCGCCGTATATTTAATAATAGATAATAGATTTTACCTAGTGAACTGTCTATCGCAAACAGTACACGTCGACAAATTCTCTCCGGTGTGCGTACGAGTATGTTCCGCCAGGTAAGCTGCCGACGTAAACTTTTTATCACAAGTAACACACGTGAATTTTTCCCCGGTATGTTTCATCATATGCGACTGTAATTCTGAAGCGTAATTGCAAACTTTATGACATACTGTACATTTATACGGCTGTCGACCTGTGTGTTCTCGCATATGGACTGTCAGTTGAGAGGAATGAGTAAACTTTGAGTTGCAAATCTGAAAACAAAAACAAAAAATGTACGCCACTGGTCACCTATATTTATGTAGTCATCATTATTGGTAAAAATGTCATGGGAAGCAAAATAAAACAGTTTACATCTGTGTCAAGTGTCAACTCTAATAAAGTTGTAATGGATCACAAACACAGCCTCGCTGGAGTCTAAAGCACTGTATTTGTCTCTATCTCGAAAAATATCAATTCTTTTTACCTTCACTTTCGTTATTCAGCCGATTTATTTAGTTTATCTCTAGTTCTTTTTGTTTACTCTATCTGACTCTATTCCTACTAAATATCCATACCAATTGAACTTATTCTATTATTTGTTCCTTTTTTGATATTTTTCCAATTTCTTTGTTCAATATTTAATAGAAATAAAAAAGTGTCCAAGAGTTAAAAGCATATTATTGAAACTTACTTTGCAATTAAATTTCTCTCCTGTATGTTTTTTTATGTGCACATTTAGATGTGAAGATTGAGTAAAAGTTTTATCGCAAATAGTACACGAGTACGGTCTTTCTCCAGTATGCGTTTTAATATGAGAATTCAATATGTACGTGCTTGCAAATTTTTTGCCACACATTGTACACGAATATGGTTTTTCGCCTGTATGAGTTCGCATATGAACCTGAAAAAACAAATCAAGTATGTAAAATATAATAAAGAAATCATTATCCTTATACCATTTAACAAAATGGAACATACAATTACGAGATGTGTAGGAAAGTAGGTATATTCAGAAATTTTTTTTTCTAATAATTGCATATACAGGAGTAACATTCTACCTCATCAACATTACAAGAAAGTTTCTCGCCAGTGAAACTCAACAACCATTTCTTGAATTTTCCAGACCATCCTTTACTTTTTTTTATCTATATGCTTTTCAATAATCTTCCACCACAGATTATTAATGTTCCACTTTTATTTTTTGTTATGTAAAAGTATATATTAGGAATTGTCTCTGGTTATAGATTCCAGCAGTCCTATTAATAATTATTATACGTTTTGTTACATAAACAAACAAACCTTCAAATCAGCCGATGTTAAGCAACGTCTATCACAACAAGTACAAGCATAAGGTTTTTCACCCGTATGGGACTTCATGTGCATAGTAAGTTCTCCCTTAATTGTAAATCGCTTATTACATACTGCACACTGAAATGGTTTTTCGCCTGTGTGGCGACGAATATGCTCTCGAAGATGCGAAGAGTGATAAAACCTGGAAATATATCAGATTGTAATGATTCTTAATATTCTTTTGCTCTTTAACCATGTGTAAAATTAACTATCTCCAATTATTTAATCACTCGGTACCAATTTAAATGTTAAACCTCTTTTGATTGAAAATTTCGAAAATAGGTAAAAAATTAATGTCAAAATATTTTGATAAATACTGAGATATATTGAAACGTGAACTTTTTACCTCTTTTAAAAGTTATTTTCAATCAGAAGAGACCTAAAATAAAGACTATATAGTAACACAAACATATCTAGTATAAAAAATAAGAAATTAAAGAAAAATATACTACTAATTACTACTTTTTTTTTGGGTAGGTAGGTAGCAAAAATATAAGAAGAAAAATTAATTCATTAAAAATTCACTTTTATATTCCTTAAAAATCCTACCTACCTCTTTATACAATATTTGCATTCAAAAGGTTTTTCTCCTGTATGAGTTCTAAGATGAATTCTTAAATTTGATTTTTTTTTATAGGATTTGCCACATTCCTTGCATGTGAATCCTGTAGATCCATTTACATCTGTGTCGTCTTGCTTGGGTGTAGGTGGCCTTACTTGAACTCCTTGAATAAATAATAATCAATGATATATCTTTAACTACTACTATACTGTAAAACAAATATCATACAATACATGTATAATAACACCTACTATTGAACAACCATATAATGTTTCATTATAAGCTGCCCAGCATAAACTTCCAACAGGTATTTGAACCTGCTCAACCCATAATATTTAGTATAATGTGCAAATTATTAAATATTTAATCTATTAAAAAGAAATTGAACGTTTGTATGAAAATATCCTTCAGAACATAATTTTACTATTCAATTTAACTAAAACATATTAAAAAATGATTTTTTCCCACATCCACTGCAGGTTACTCATTTTTCCTAAATTCTCCCTTGCCTTTCGGCCACTAAGGCAGCCATAAATGGCACAAAACTTTTCCATTTTTTAGTAAAAATAATTCTAACAAAATGAATTAATATTAAAACCTCCTGAATCGCGCAGCCATTGACAAAAACGGTATTATGATCTGAGTATCTGAGTTAATTGTGTACATAAATACTGTGAAAAATTCTAAACTGTTCAGACTCGTGGTATCTATACTTCGTTGTACACAACTAACAGTTGTTTGAAGCTCTGTAGTAATGATAAATGAGACATACCTGTATTTCTTTTAATAATTTGTCGAATAGGAACAGCTATGAAATTTGTGGAATTTGAAATGGGTTGGTGAACATTTGGCAAAGATCCTAGAACAATTGTATGTAGATCGTTATGATGTTGCATTTGAGTTGTTTCAATTTCTGTATTATGCGACTGTTGATCTATTTGTTCCTGTTGGGGCACATCTTGCATCTGTGATTCAATAAAAAATATAAAAACATTAATCTTCAAACTTTTTATACCGGGAAAATATTTGTTTATGCAGATGAAATTCCAATTGCATGGATCTCTTCCAATGACCTTATCAACTATAATTTAAAGCTTTTATAATATCAAATTATATGATATTATGCAAGGCTTAGATAAAGGAGGTTAGAGAAATAACAGGACAAAAAGAAAAAGTGTGTATGCAAAGCAGAAATAATAAAAGAAAACAAATAATAACTTATGAATTAATATCATCTACAGAAATCACGAATCATCAAGGTTAGATTAGATGCATAGTTTTATAAACATTTTTCCTAGCAATCAAACTGGGAGCACTAAGCACCAAATTCCAAATTTTTAAAAAATATAAATAAACTGGGCCGCTATATGAGCTTATAATATTTTTCTTTAAAAATTATTTAATTTGTAATGCAAAATTATATAACAGATAACACCACAAAATACTGTAAAACTAGCATGGCAAAAGACAAAAAAAAACTAACATTCTGACAGCAGCAGAGGAAGCACTTGGCAGAAGAAAAGTCAATATGTCGATCACAAAAAATGAAAAGCCCTGGTTTACCAATGAAATAAAACTCCTTGGTGTAGAAAAAGAAAACCCTATCTGAATATCAAAGCCTAAAAACAGAAGAAGATATATTATAGTACGAAACAGATATCTGATATGATAAGAAGCAGAGCGAGTGGACGAATCACATTAGAAACCTATATTCAGGTGACCAGGATGATACTCCTTATAAACTGAAACTGATATTTTTGAATTCAACGAGAGGGAGGTTGAAACGGCGATCCTAAAGTTGGAAAATAGAAGTTCTCCAGGACTGGACAATATAAGCGACAAAATGAATTGAATGTAGTGAGAACTCAATAAAAAATATGATAGTATTATGTAACTTGATGACGACTGAATGGGGAAAGGTCGGCAGGCAAAACAAGCATTTAAGAAGTCAACTACCAGATGTATAAGCAGGCAGATCTCCAAGTAGATAGGCCAAATCATGGATACACCACAATGATACAAGGCAATCCCTAAAATAAGTGGATAAGAATAATTAGATGGTATTGATATCCAGATAGGTAATATAGACCCCACATTTTTGAATTATTGGCATTTAAAAGAAAAAGTAATCAGTTCATCATATAGATACTAGCACAGAAAACTGTTTCATTAGATTTAGACCACCAATTTTAATAATCCATTGACATTATTAAAATATTTATTACTGATTTTCATTACCTGCAGATGATGAGGTTCTTGAGATTGGTATTGTAGATGTGTCTGACTTTGACATGATTGTTCTTGTAATATAGACTGTTGTTTATCATGTACACTATCTTGAATTAACGAATTTGCTTTTACATATTCTGATTCACTCATAAATTCTAAAAAATAATTTAACTATGTCAAAGAAGTTTTTTCTACAAAGTCCTCACAAGCAGCTCCAATTTTGATATATTTTTTTCATATTATTTACAATTAGAATCCTTTTGGAACTGATTTAGGCATATTATTTAAACTAGATTGGTAATATTAGTGTATTAAAATAGAAAATAAGGAAAGAAAAAGTGGAAGCAATTAAAATATTAATTTTAAGGAAAGCAACACAAAGAGACAAGAGACTTCTGAAATGATGAAATATAAGTATAGTAAGGATATAAATAAATTATCCTAATTACACTGTGATAATGATGATGGTACACCACATGCAAAAATGCAAATCTAAATGGTTATTATGTCGAAAGCTAGAGAGAATTCTAAGCTTTCCAAGATCTTAATCTTAATCGCTATATTTTGGGCTCCTCTATGCACCTCTGCTCTGTTAGTTCTTTTTAATATTCTTAAGGTAACATGAGAAAATCACTCAAAACCATCAATAATTTTATGAATTATAAGCATATGTCTGAAATTAATCTCATATCAAGTGTTACACCCCAACTAATAACCAAAAGTAACTATTTTCCATAATAAACTGAAACATTGAAATTTTTATAAAAAAATACTCAAAACAAAATTAATTTTATCTAATATTTTGCATATTATTTAAACAATAAAGAATTGGAGCTTACTTTTTAAGACTTCTGAAGATTGCCTATTTTATTTATTCATCAACATAAATAATTGTAATGGTACCTAATTGTGTAACGGTTAAATAACTCACCTATTCTTGATTCATTTTCTTCAGAACTAGAACTTCTTTCCACATCACATGCATTGCCTACTAAATCATCTTGTTTAGCCAGTTCTTCATCATTATCTAAAAAATGTTTCAAGTGAATATATTCAGAGTTTTGTGGATCTTCATTGATCAAAGTTGAATCTTGACTGTTGGTTGCAGAAGTCAATGCAAAATCAAATTTTGTAGGTGTTGTTAACGTACGATTTTGTAGATTTATGTCCAACTTTGATATGTATCTAAAACGAAGAGTTTAAGTATCAAAACATGCTTAGACTCAAAAACTTATTCGATCCAAAGTAAACCCACCTATTTAATGTTTGATCAGATTCAAGACAAACAATACGAAAGTCATAGGCCACACGTAAGCGATCAATGCATGTTGAACAAATTAAAGGCAGGCTATCCTTCACCCAAGACTGAAATACAAGTACCTTAGTAAATTCAGTATTCAACTTCAACATATCTATCTTTACGTATAGCATTTGATATTTACCACTTCAGATACGCAAGCGACAAGTTTATCAAAAAATTTTATAGAATCAGAATCTTGAACCTCGGTAGAAGTAAGAGCACAATCTACTCTTAAACAAGTTCTACAACACTCTGTAACGTTAAGAGCATTATCCATTGTTTACATAGATGTGTGTTTTTAGTTTATTCCATTTTTATTTGTAATTTAACAAAAATGTTAAGATAAAGATGATAAACATAGAACTTAACACTATGACAAACCATAGATATATAATCCATAGATTATTGTCATTTTCTATAATCTACCAAAAATATAATCGGGCAAACCCGATCAAAACTGAATGTTCGGAAAGGGTAAATTCCACTTATCACTCACGACAATCACGTTCATGACCACGATCTTTCTCGTTTCACTTAGTCCATACTTAGTCATGTGCAATGCATCAAAAGTAATACGAATCACGTAGACTACCTGAAGCTTTTAGGCAATATAAGAAAATATCTATATTAAATCAAAATGACGATCGTAACGACAATCGACTTTCTTGATGCGCCCATAGTTTCTACAGTTTCCGAACGACATTTAACGCGATCCTAATTACTTTCCCACCATATATATTATAATCATTCAAAACAGGTTTTTTGATTATATAGAGACTTCATATTAAAAATAGAGAGACCAAGTCCAAGGTATGAACAGCTGATAGAGAGATAAAGAGCAAGGATGATCTACTTAACCAAATATGTCAGTCTGTCTTCTGACGTCAAAAATTACACAAAATTAGTTTATAGTAAAAAGAAAATGAGCAACATAACAAAAACTAATTTGGCTTCTTTCATGCAAACCTTGCTTTATTAGGTGAATAAAATGTGAGTAGGTGATACCGCCATTGTTCTTAATATTATAACCAAGATGAAATATTTCACATGATGACTGCACGCTTGCTGTAATATGTGACATCACAAAATTGGATTGTATTGGATTAACGAAAGTAGACCGTCCTATACCCTGTGGAAGAGTCTTTGCAACGGTATACTACTTTTTAGTTCTCTACTCTAGTCTCTCTTCCAATAGTAGGATTCCACTTAGAGGCTCTCTCTATTTCTAATATCAACTTTATGGTCTATAATCCAGTCTGTAGTTTTCTGAATTCTGTGTTAAATTTGACATTTAAATGTCAATTGTCATTTGATTGATGAAAATGATAGATTTAATATTATATCCTATGCGTTCGCGTTTTATAGAATTATTGTGTGATTGCTTTTCGTGAATGTGCGGTGTTTAACGGCTATCATATTAATATCGTTTCCTCAAAATTTTCAACACTCTCCCATTCTTGGATATAAATAAAAATGTCAATGATTGTGGAAGGAGATCGCGAAGAGGGTGAAATCGTCGATGACGAGTTTGAGGAAATTTCGGATAATTCAATAATATTTTCATTTAATGAAACGGGTAAGTCTCTTAATTATACAGAACAATTACCAGTTATTTCTTTGAGCAGTGTCAGCGAGTATGAAGACGAAAACGAACACATAAAAGTAAGAAGTATGAGGAAATTCCATGAAAAGTATCGACATCATCGCCATCACCGTCATAAATTGAAAAAGAGAATGAGGGGTAAATATTTCAGGAAGCTACACAGGATGAAAAAGTGGAAAAGGCTTGTAACACATAGTACTAGTTCCAGTTTTGACTCAGATGAAAGTCTTGATGAAGATTTGGATAGTGAACTTCAGACTCAATTGAAAGCTGCCATTAAAGTAGAAAAGACTGACAATCACACAAATAGCCTAAGAAATAGACTTAAAGCTATGGTTAAAGTGGATATTGAAAAAAAGGAAAAAACAAGCGATAATCCTAAATCAGATAGTGATGATAAAATAAGTGAACAAAAAACACAGTTAAGTGAACCAACTGATGAAGTAGATAATGAATTAATGCAGTTACGAGTCGAGGCTTTAAGATCTGCTGTTCTGAATAAATTGGCACATAGGAAAAAAAGGAAGAAAGAGGACACTGAAATAAATGAAGATGTTAATTTTGATACCAACAAAGAAAACAATAATAATAAAAATCTAGGTAACAAAAAACCATGTTTGAATGTTGAAGTACAAGAAGAGAATAATACTCCACCAGATGAAGATGAGGATATCCTTAGAGCTGTATTATTAGCATCTCTTTCAAAAAAACATTCCAATGGTGAAATAAAAAAGACAAAGTTACCTCCAATTGATTCAAAATGTAATGAAACAAATGTGAATATTAAAAAAACGGTAGTACCACTAAGACATCACATACCTCATAACATAAAGCCTATAATAATAAATGTTAGTAGTGATTCAGAATCAGAGGCTGATACAAATGGAACCAATAATAAAAACACAAACATTAATCAGGAAATTGAAAATACTGTAGAACATTTTTTGAGAGAGCAAAGAGCACGTGTTGAGGCTCAAATGAAACAGAAACAAATTTCACGTCATAAACTTATTGTAAAAAATAATATTCCTAAGCAGATCCAACGCCAAAATTCTGACGAATCTGTGCTTCTAGAAAAATCTTCTGTTAGGTTATTACCGAAAACAAAACAATTAGAATATCAAAGACTGGTACAAAAATTAAAAAATGCTCAAAAGAAATCTAGGATCAGGAAACCTTTGATTAGGGGGTGTGAAGGAGCCACTTCTCAAAGAAAAAATTTTCATCAAAAGATTAATGGACCAGAACCAAATAAAATATTCGATTTTAAACAGGAAGCAAGAACATTACACAACATTTTGAAGGGAATGCAGAAACAGCAAAATGGAAGGTACATATTACAGATTTTGTTTATTGAATTATTATTTATTATAATTTTATTAAAGTTGAAATGCTGGAAAAGGTTATATTTTTCATAGATACATGTGATGAATATCAATTGGATACAGGTGCAATTACTATATTAGTTTCACAATAATATAGAAATGATTTTAGGGTTTTGCTTTATATGAATAGTTCATTCCAAGATATTTCACCCTGACTTACCTGCAAGCCAATAAAAACTTCTTTAATTTGTGTAGGCATTCCCAAACCAGTTTGGATTTTTAGTCGAATTTTTCAAGGAAAAATTAGACTATTACGGTAGGCATGACTAGAAGAAAAATGGGGGGCACATCATTTTTCCCATGTTTTGAGACCTCCTAAACACAATTATGATGGTTTATCTTTGCTTACCTCTGCAGGTCAAACGAAAAGCGACTGAAAAATGAAATTTCACATGTAGGTTCAATTAGTTGCGAGATGATTTTCTGTGTAAGGTCGAAACTTTCCATCTCCATCCCTCTCCATTTTATGGTAATTTTTGTTATATTTTCTTATTTTTTGGCCAGAAAAAGTTTAACTAGAGGGTTCGAACTTCGCATGCAACTAGAGGTGATGTTGAAGAATTGTCTTTCTCAAGTTCAAAGTTTTCTTCTTCAGTTCTTCTAGCACAAAACGCCCGAAATCATTTTGATCGTTGTAATTGTTGAACTGGACCGCCTCCTATTTAATGAATAATACAAGTATGATCGTTGCTAGGGTGATTTTTTTTTATTTCCCATTTTCGAAATTTCTTGTCATTATGACAATTTTTTCTTTGTTGTCAATTGGAATTGAAAAGAGGGTTCGAGACCACCGGGTCTATTGAAATTATGAATTTTCATTCGAGAGAGAGAGAGAGAGAGAGTTAACTTGTGAAATGAAAAGTTATTTAGGAATAGCAAATTTTCCATATAAAAAAATAAGATTGAGAATTGATATCATTTCCAAGAAATTCATTTGTTGTTGCCCAGTCTTTTAGAGTGTTTGGTTATGGGCCCATACACTCCTACTCAGTTCTGTCTGCTGCTTTAGAGCCGCCGATGTATTATTTCATAGCATTTCTGTTCATTTCTTGAATGGTGTTTTGATTCCACTGACTTCTGCACCTTAGTATTGAGGTACATTTTTTCCTCAAAGCTAAACTTTTTTAGTATTTCATCCTGAGGCAGGTCCCAGGAACATTCTGAGTGATGTTTTTCCAGTACTATGTGGAGAATTGTAAGATATAGAATCACTTCTAGTGCAGATGTTGGGCATGCTTTCATGGCCTCTGTTGCATATATGCCAGACCGTCTTTGTACTTTCAGGAGATTGTATGGTTAGAAGTAGTAGTTATAATAGGCTTGTAATTGGTTATGGTGATTATGTAGTATGTAAGATGCCTCCACAGGACCTCCATGTCTTGTTAGGATGGCATATAACAATTTAAATTTAATCGTACAATTAAAAATTTGATAAAAACAATTGTATTATTTTATTGTTACTGTAATAGTTTGGAATTAACAACTACCTATTCCGATATTAATACTGCTAATTACCTGATGTTTATGAAGTCAAGATAAATATCTTGGAAGGAACTATGTGAATTAAATGATACCTGATTACGTTTCATATGTTGTAACCAAATATTAATATCAAGGTGTGGCTATTAAATCATGAGACTCGTTCACACATAATTCACAACTACATAAATCAAAACACATGCAGTACTTCCAAATTTCATACTCATTTTCTCAAAATAGCTGATAATAAATAACTCAATAGTCTCAATCCTGAATTAGATGATGCAACACATTTTTCCTTTTTATGTTTGCTCAAGATAATTTACTTACAGAGTATGGTTGAAATGTAAACATTTGCAGATATTCTTCATAGTATATGTTACTTATTGCTTAGTTATAAAACCCGTTTCTTGTTGAAAAGGTATGTTATGTGTTTGCAATAACACTAAACCTAACTTAACCCTTTTACTGACTATGTATTGATAACAGTTCAAAAACTAAATAATTATTAAGATTAGGGCTTTCTAATAATTATATAAAAAAGTGGATCTGTTGTCATGTCATCGTTTTCTAAGAAATATTGAATTCACAATGAAATTTGAATATTTCACAAAGCAGAGGTTAACACTCTTATAATAAGTGCCCTCTAGGACTGTAGCTCAGTGATGCAACATTTTTATATCATCTACAGCAAGTATAGTTATTGTATAGCCACAACTTGTCTTTGTATAAAATCTATTACAAATGATTTGAAAATTATTAAGCAGACAAAATATGAATAAATGTATCAGTACAAAATAATGTTCGAAAAGGTTTGTTAAGTACATGTAATACAAGTATAAGATTAATTACAATTGAATGTACTGATTGCAATGAATTGAATTAAATAAAGATGTTAGTGTTGTAAATAGGATGTAAAAATTTGACTTAGGTAGAAAAAATTTGAATATATATATTTAATAATTAATACATTAGTGAATTATGTACAAACATAGGCATGCTAAACAAAATAAGTGAAACTAGAAATTCTAATATAATTAATTTTAATTTAGTATGTTTTCAAGAATTTTGTCCAGGCATATCAATAACTTGTTATAATTGAGACATAACCACACCTGAAATTCATATTCATTCTTTGATAATGAATTGTTTTTTATCGACGAAAATGCGTCATATTTTTTCATTATTTTCAATAATTCTCAAAAGTAATTGCAGTATATCTTTAAACCAGAAATGAAAAAGTAAGATAACTAACAATACATGCAAATTATTATTTATTCCTATTGTTTCAAAGTAGAACATAAAGTACACTATAGTATTTTTAATATCTATATGGCATAACCTCAAACTTTTTTCAATTTTTTTTCCAAGACGATTAATAACAATGAAAATAAATGCGAAAATTTTAATATATCGGTGACACCTATAGATAATTGTTAATTACCTGTTGAGCCTGTAAACTTACAGAAACCTGTGTTTTCATGAGTAACGTCTGCAAAAAATTGTAACCGTCACTTACCTTTGACTGTGTAATTTTGCAGCAATCAGTATTCATCGATAGTGGTAGAGGCTATAGAAACTTGCAACTTTCACTCGCATATTGACTATGTTAGTTTGCAGCAATCTTCCAAATCGCCATTAATATCTAACCGAGACTTGCCTATTAACTGTTTAAGCTTTCAACAACCATAAGGGCTCATCAGCAGTGGTAGCGTCTATAGAAAACTTAGGAACCTTCGATCATGACTTACTATTGAGTTTGTTAGCTTACAGAAACCGTTGTGTTCATTGGCAGTGGCTGCCATAAACTATGATAATGACTTGCCTTAGACTCTTGTCTGTTGAATTTGTAACTTCACAGCAACTTTTTGTCTGTAAAAAAAATTGTGCATGTCACTTTCCTTTGACTGTAGTGTGCAGAAACTATCAGTGTTCTTCAACAGGGTTAGCGACTATAGAAGCATGTTAATTTTATTTTTGTACATAGATATTAAAAATACTATTTCAATTTGAAAGTGCGTTGGTTTCTCAACAATTAAAAATTATGTACCTATATGAGTAAATTGATAAAAATTGTCCATGATAATTTTTGATTTGATAAAGATCTACTGAATTTATTATTACATAACTAATGCATCTATTGGTTATGGACATCTTAAAAAACGAAATGGAACCAAAGATTACAGATAGAAGAAAAATATGTTATTCTCACTCCGATCATCAGAAAAATAAATGAAACAACAACTGAGAGAAAGAAGTATGATCAAGAAGTCAAACGATTGGTAGCAGAATTAGCAGAAACTAGAAGAAAATTACAGGAAACCCATAAGAATTTCTCGGAATGTGTTAAGGAGTTATTCGTTAAAAAAAATGAAATTGATAAAAGGTTAGTTCTTAACACAACCATTCAAAAATCTCCATTTCAACATGTTTCATTCTTATATCTATTATTTGTACATTATGAAAAATTATATTTTCCATTCGAATTATTGTTTTAGTACATCAGTACCAAATGAAAAAGGATCAAAAATACCTGTTACATCTACACCAAACAAATCTGAACTCCCTTTGGTACCATTAGATATAACTGTCGACGGTACTCCCAATGTTTCTAAAACCCCTAATCTAAAAGCTAACGAAATCTGTCAGGACTTGAATACTTTTAAGGCAGCAGAAATTGAAGGTGACGCTATTGATGATACAAAATTAACAATTCAAGCTACTAAAGAGAAACATATAGTTTTTAAAATTGATGGAGTGGAAGTTGAAAACAATGTAGATGCGAAGATTAACAAATTTAGTAAAGTTGAAAATGACATTGAATCAGGAGATCCCAATGATGTTAACAATAAATTCGAAACCTTCCCTAATTATGTATCTCCGTTGGATAATGTACACAGGTATAATTTTAATAAATAATAACTGCAGATAAAATTGATGAATTTTTAAATTTTTGCATAACTTGAGTGTTATATAACACATCATTCAATAAGTCATGTGACTAACTAAGAAATCTCCTTCAAGACCAATACAATCATTCCAACGCTTCTCTAACTTCTCAATGCCATACTTGTAGAAGGATTTGTCTTTTGCTTCAAAATTGGATTTAGCTTCAGCAATTGCTTCTTCATTTGAGCTGAATTTCTTAATGAAATCAGCGAGTAGCCAGTAGTTACAGATCTGTACTATAAAGTGAATGAAAAAGCAATTCGAAGTGTAATTTGTTCAATTCAACAATCGTTGCCATAGAGTTTAAATGGCAGACAGTATTTCCTATATTCGGTTTCTTCTAGTTCTTACAGTACATACACCCTGTATAAACTTGCTGGAAACTTATTGTCTTTTTTAATATTTACTGAAAATTTGTTTTTATTTATTATGAATTTATAATCTGGCGCATGTTTTTATATATTTAATTTAATTTTGCAGAAAAAATAACTACGATCCGTTTGTGATAATGTGTCCCTATGACATTAATGGAAACTGTCGTGATCCAGAGTGCACTTACACCCATTATTCCAGATAAGTGTACATCAATTTTTTTATAAATGATTTTCAAAGAGAACTTTTTAATTTTTTTTTTATAATTATTGGTTATTTATATTTACTTACCTCATATTTTAAAATTTAATTCTCTTTAGTATTTTTTTTTTAAGTACAAACTTATACGTTGCCATTTTCGTAATTGTGCGGAAAGATAAACATTTCTTTTTACCAAATATTTTCATCGATCGTATATATATTATCTTTATATTTGTTATTTTCTCGTTATTTTTGTATCTTATATGATTAAATAAACAAAATTTTCATCATATTTTGTTTTATTGCCCTTTAATAACCTTGCAATATCGATTATAGCAGAAGTTCTTTATATTGCATTTATTTTTAATATGACCCAATTAAGGATAGCGATTCTTTCAAAAAAAGATCGATGTTTAAATCGATTCGAATCGTAAACTGATGAATCGATTAATAAAAAAATCTATTTTTTCAAGTATGTATTTACGATGCAAACATGTCCCAAGTAGGAATGGCGATGCTTTCCAAAAAAGATCAATTTTTAAATCGATTCATAAAAAAATCGAGGTCTAAAAAATCTTATGCTTATACGACACCAGCAGTCGCGGATCCACGATAGTTGTCCAACTTTTAAATCAGAAGCAAATCGATAAAGCTTTTTGACTTTTTAGTAGCAACTAACGAGTTGACAGTATTTGCGCTTTAATATATTCTTTTGAACATATAATACACAACAAAACAGTTGTTCAACTAAAACTTGTATGTATGCGCTAGCCCTTAATAACGAGTAACGGTCAAAACGTCCTTCCATCACAATTGTGCTAAAAAGGTAACGTTTTGACACTTCCCAAGACATTGAGAATACCATGACATATTAGATGAAAGTGATTATAAAAAACTTATCCAGAAATACTTCCAATCATAGATTCGGCGTTGGATAGCAAAGGACAGTACTTCGAAGAAGATTTATTGAAATATTTAATTTGCTTTAAACAAAAATCACACCTCATATGCATCGTATTTGTTCTGATATGTCAACATGAAGTAGTCAAAATAAAGATAATAATTTGCCAACAATACACATTCCTATTGTTGATTCCATAGTTGATAAAATAGGTAGAGTGTGAACAACAAACATCTTTAAAATTGTTTATATTTATTTGATCAATACCAATTTATAATTAACTCTATATAATAAACATATGTAACATTTTAAATAGTTCTGACTGATAACTGCAATAGTGATATTAAACCTTAATCTAATATTTGGTGTGCATTTCAAGCAGATTTAATCATCATTTTTACAGATTTAACTCTTTCTTGCAAATATACAGTTTTGATTATTGTTTTGTTATGCAACAAAATCTGATCATTTTCCCATTGTGGAATCTTGAAAAACCATTCAAGTTTCTCAGATTAGATTGATACAACTCTGGAGTAAATGATTTATTATATGCACATAATGATTAATAATGCAAACACTAGTTTATGGCGGATAATTATCAGTTTTCGCAGTTCATATGGGCTTCTCGTTAGATTTAAAAAACTGTAATACTATATCATAATTGTAATTCTGTAAAAGTTGCTTCAATTTATCTTCGTTTTTCATATTCACGCCTTTAAATTTGTAATAGTCCAGATAAAGATTGCACAAAATTCCTAAACAAAAAAAAATTGTGAAAGAATAGACATTTTATTTACAAATCACACTAGTATATCGGAAGCGACAAGTTATTCTAAAAATATTAGGTTAGGCTTCAATCTTCATTTAGTTTTTATCTTTCCACTCAGTGTTGCCACAATTTAAAAGCTGAATGTAAAAATTGAGCTAGAAAATGTACTAGATTGTACCAACTTCAAACAAATTTAATAAAATTATAAAAAGATGTATAAACATAAGTTTAAATTAAATTTTTTTTCCAAAAATGTTATAGACTGTGTCAATTATTATTTTAAGGATGAAAAATTTATACTAAGTTTACCGATAAAATTAGCAATGCAGTACAAAAATCTCACGATCTAAATATAAATCAACTTAGCTCTGTTTCCTAATTATTGTTACAATCTAGTACAATTTCTAGTTTATTTTATTAAACGAAAATATAAAATAACTTTATATTTGCAGAAATAATAATAATATTTATTATTATCAATAATAATAATTCCTATCTGTATAAAAAAATCCCGCCTCTGGTATAGTACATGCTCCCAGTGGGAGAAATTGGAAGAAAACGAACGCAGGGAAAATGTATTAGAAAAAAGGAAAAATGTATTAGCGTATAAAATGCACTAAAATGTACTAAAATTGTACAATTGTACTAGCTCTGGCAACACTGTTTCCACTACTGACATTTTAGAGAATTTTTAAGCATGCGCAGTATAGAACGAGAGAGAAAATGAATACTGTCGGCACCGTAGTGTAGTGACGTTCTTTCCCATAAGAACTGTACATAGATGTATTACATATATGATTTCTAGAGTGAGACACAGAACTATGATGACTGTACTTACAGTGTAGCCAAATTTACAAACAATATAATTTTATCGAGCCAAAATAAAATAAAATGGGCCAATTTAGAATCATTGGCAATTAATAAATAGAAAATATTTATTTTTATTTATTTATTATTTATTTTTATACCAAATTGGTTAATATTGAAACTGAACTGCCAATTATAAAATAATTTCATTTTATAAATTACTCGTATGAGATTCCTATACTAAGGTAAAAAGAAACATGACAACATCGTTTGCAATTTTACGCTAGGTGGTGACTGGATATGCGATATTGAATGAATTTATTTCTTGCGACGTTGCTTTCTTGAAACTGTGCAACCTATATAATTATTTTATAAATTATTTGCCTCTTTTAGTATATATCTCATCTTTTTTCTTAAATCAATTTTCAAACAACTATAGTTTGTGGAAAATAGATCTATTTCCAGATTGAACTTCACAAGTAAAAGTGGTTATGTTTGTCGCTTCTTTGGTTATTACGTAGTACTTAAAATATTTACCATACAATTTCTCGAGGCAGCCGACACCATTTTGAGAAGTTTTTTTGATTTCTTTTTCTCTTTGTAATAAATCTTTATACTTATCGGATAAATATTTAACGGTTTCTTCTTCGGATATTTCTAATTCATGTAAAGCGTTTAACAATTTTACTTCATTAGCACATTTTTGGTGTTTTACTATTTCCTGTTCTGCTGCTTTTATTACAAAATTTATTGATTCGTCGCTTAAAGCTACAAAACAATAACAATATATAAAATCCTTGATTTGAATACAGGAAAATGAAATAATTTAGTGAAACTTACATGTACTGATATCAAGTTTGATTTTCTTCTTAGTAGCTTCATAAGAGAGATTTTCTTTTAGTATAGAAATTGTTGAAATATTGTCTGATATGAATTCTGCTTCTCCTTTCCTAAAAATGTGTAAATAGAGTTCTTGGAGCCGAAAATTTAAATTGACATATCAAAAATATCACAATGTAAAAATACATAATAAAGGAAATTTGAAATATTGTGGAAATCTGTTGCTGCGAACGTTTATCAACATATTCAACTATAGAAATCATTGTTAGGCTGAATCAGAATAAATTAGTAGAATCTGAAGGACGCAGAAGCGAAAACCTTTCGAAGAGTTAACGGCTTTGCCACAAAGAGAACATTCTAGTTATTGTTTATAACGTAAAAACTTCAATATCCGAATTTTATGAAAATTGTGATGCTCGTATAATAGAACGGTCATTCAAAAACGAGGCTACCGACTTAGTCCACTCAAATTAGACGAAAAATCGCTGTTTCGTAGAAATTTTTTCCACAGTAAAGAGAGTCAATTCCGATGTATTTTGGCCACCTGAAACCGAATTCGAGTTACTGCAGTCTCGAAAATGGAAGGGGGCGGAGATATTGACATATATACCAAAAAATCGCTTATTTCGCACTTATTTCACTATTTTTCGAGAAAAGTATGCGTCTCATCGAAAAACTTAACCCAGACGAGTTGTAGATAATTAAATTTCCTCCAACTTTGCCATTGAACATTTTGTCTTACATTACATAGTTCAGCCGCTAAAGGGCGCGCAGGAGATTTTCAAACTCATTTCTTGCATTTTCTAGAAAACTATGCTTTTCCTGAGAAAATAGTAAATAGCAAAGTTGTAGCATACAAAATTCCCGACAATTTTTCTCCCAACCTTTTTTCTGAATATTTTCGCCGCTAAGGATCGCGAAAAATTTTTAAAAATCAGTTTTTCCTATTTTTCCGGAAAACTATGCGTCCTCGGGAAAAAGTTGAATGGCAGCCTTATGGAACATTAAATTTCTCACAACGTTTGTCCAAAATATTTTTTTCAATTCTGGTCTTGTCTTGTTGCTGTGGGGAAAATGTCTAATTTGAATGGATGTGAGTGGTTACGAATCACAGATGAAGCGCTGGCCCTCAACCTTGTGTATTTGACGAGATATTTAATGGGTAAAGTACCGTGGACTATAACTTTCAGCCACTTAAACTTACAACAAATTACTTAGAGATCAATAAAAGTAAATACTCGATGTTCACTAAAAACAAGACCAAATATCCTGGAACAAACGAATCTAACAGCACTTGGACCATATTACAAGATAGTACCTTCCAGTCCAAAAGTATATTTAATTTTTGTAAATTTGATATTTTATCTTTTTTCTTCATGAGTATTTCATATAAACTTACTGATATGTGCATTGCAAAACACTATCCAGCAAACACAATTTAAATGCTAAAATTGTTTTTTCAGTAACTTGAGGTTTTTCGGGAACTTCTGGTAAACATTGATTGATCCATGAATGTATTTCACCAAGACTAAATGATCCTTTTATTGTAAGAGTATTGAAAGGTCTAAAAACATAAAATATTTCTTGAATCAAACTAGCTCCAAATAAATTGCCAAAAAACCAGTATTCTTACAGCATACACAACAAAATTGAATGCTGGGCTGAACATGGGCTGAACATTTTTTAGAGGACGCAATTTTATCTATGGATCATTAAGGGGGGGTCAATACAAGCTTAACCTTAAGTTTGTGGAGCTGCCGTTCTTTTCGCGATATATCTGAAACTATAAATCTTACAAAAAAATTTATAGACATATTTTGTAGCAAATTGCTTTGCCTACAATTATGTCCATGTGACTTTATGTCAAAAATTCAAAATTTAAAAAGTAATGAGCAAAAAAGTGGAAAAATTTCATCAAAAATTTCATATTTTGCGTAATAATTTTTTTCTATTGATTTTACCAAAATATTATGTCAGAAATATTTTGTAGAGAATCACTTAAATTTCATTCGTTTGAAAATCTGTTACAGCTCTTAAAAGTTGACTGGGTTCGTCAATGCTCATGACAACCCGGCCAAAACACGTTTACCTTACTTTTATGTCTTTTTTTTTTATTTTAAATCTATTTTCAAAAATGTTTTTTCAATCCGTACAATTTCACTTATTTATTATTGACTTTTTTCCTTAGTACAGAATAATTATTGTTTTTTACAATATTTTCTAAGAAGAGTGTACATTTTTAAAATGTTAAGCAGGTAGAAAAGGTGCGAGTTACCGTTTGGGGACAAATGAACCTCTACCTTCTACGACTATTATTATTATTTTACGTACAAACATCAACCGCCTATAATATGGGCAAACTAAAATTCGTAAAAATTCCGGAAAAAAATCCTGAGATAACTCAAATTGTAACACACAAACGGTGGCGAGCGAGCACGGGTTTATTAAAATTACATGGAATTTCGTACGGGAGATGCCAAAAACAAGGCAAGTAAACGAAGTCAGTGGATATTTGATTTGAAAATCAGAACGTTGATTGATTTCGATAAATAAAATTATACTGTTACAAGGAAAAACAGTAACTGCGTTCTATCTTTACAAACAGTATAGCATACATTTATGTAACTCTACTGTGTTCACTTTTTATGTAAATCATATTTTTTGTGGATTTCGAATGAATACACATACAAAAGCTGATTAATGCAAACATGGAACACTGAATTATAATTTTGTAAAGGAATGTTGAGAGCAGAAACTGTATTCCATCTTTATTTAACAAAAAAATTATAGTTGTAAGATTTCGTACCTATTCTTATCCATCTGATATAACCTGGAATGAAGAGATAAAGCCTTTATCTCATACTTTATAACTCTGCTACACTTTGGTTGCACCAATGGAGAAACATATATTTGTAAAATACCTTTTTTGCCTTCGAAGGTACGAATTTTCAAATCTATACGATTTGTATTGATTTGGCATCGATAAGTTGCTAGCAGATAATTTTCATCCTGGAAAACCAGATGTACTCGTACTTTCTTGAATTTGATTCAATAAAAAAACGACAAACTTGTTTATGAAATTTCGACAACAAAGATATATAAACACATTTCATAATTAACCATTCTCGTATTTTTAGATTAATGGAAATGAAATGCTTCCAACAAAAAATGACTTGAGGACAATTGTTTTTTATTCACTTCATTTTACAGTAGAACTAAAAAGTTGGCAAAGTTGATGTGAAAACAAAAATAAAACAAGGTTGTCAGATATATTTTCTAAATTTACAGCTTACTAAGCTGTAAAACACGTATCAGTTTCGAAATAGAGGAAGAGAATTGTTATAATTTGAAATTATATAAATAAAGTTTTAAAAATAATAAATTAGAACTAATAAATTAATAGTTGAGATAGAGAGGTTATAATTCTATACCTTACGTTGTCAAGGCAATGAGAATAGTGCAAATCATACGAGTAGGAACTAAGTATTTCATGCGAGTTATACACTATACTTTTTCTACGGCTTCACTAGATAATAGCGAAATGATGAATAACAAATAACATAAACTAGTACAATAAAAATATCGAATATACATTGAATAACAAAGAAGAGGTATATTCATTGTTTTTAGAAAGTTTGAAACAAATATTTAATTATTCACAATATTGACAGTTATATCGTTACAGAGATGAAACGTGACGTTTGGCAACTCTTGGCACGGTAATGACATATTTGTATTTTCTTTTTTATTTTTCAAAGTATTTGATCTTGAAGTAGATAGTAGGTTTTCAGAATTAACAATAAAATGATAAGTAAATAGAGCTGTCATTGCTTGAAATTCGACATTCCATAGGAGACCTGATTTATTATTTTATAAATTTATTTATTATTATATTATAAAAACTACAGCTGCACTAAGGAAATCAAATTGAAGAGATGAAAAGCAAAACTTGACTGTGCTTGCTTACCTTAAAAAACCTCAAAAAACGAACAATACAAGACATCAACAATGTGGGTAATTTATTCAGCATTGCAATGTTGAGAACAAAAGAGTCGACATAAAATCATTTGTGAAAGTTAATGCATTCATGAAGGCAATTAGCAAGAATGACGTAGTCAACAAGGCATATAGTATTTTTGAAGGTGGTAGCCATTTGTGGTATTTTTGGCTCTTTCAGAAGACTTGAATTATTACTATTCAACCATCTAAGACAGTAAAAATACGAAGTTCAACGGTTTTTGGTAGTGAAAGGATTAGTTATGTGCATTTGGTAAAGTAATATTTACCCCTCAAAAATGTAAGCAAATACCGAGAAAATCCCATTATTTTAAATTATTGGATCCTATTATTATTATTGTAAACAGTGGAATGACAATCGATCAGTTCCAGCAATAGGCGGGATGAAAATCGGCAACTATGGTTACGTTGAAGAGAGTGTCAGTAATAAGAAAAATATTATGTCGCACATTTCACATTCATTTGAAAAATTTATATTAGAATATTGAATATATAGTATATAATATAGTAATAACAGAAAATTTTCACAGCACCTTCATCACAGTTGTTTGGATGCCCTCAACCGATTCAAAATGCGTTCCTGTCAGAACATAGTTGATTTTAGTAAAGAAAAAGGATTTGTGGTGGACAGATCCGACGAACAGAATTGATGTGGTGATACTGGAATCTTTCTGGAAGCTAAAAACCGCATCTGGCAGGCTCTATTGTAATGCTGCAGAATTCAATTGTTATCTTTAGTCTTGTATCATTTGTTAATACCCAGTGTTGATTCTGGAGGTACGTTTTGAAATCGTACTGAAAGTTCGTTGCTTTCGCTTTTCTGAACAGAGTTTCGTGCTACAAAATTTTGAATTAAAGTCTGCTTGACGTTTTCCCGGGAGATATGGATTTCGTCTGTTATCATTAGAACAATCAACCGTCTATCTTGTTGGATTAGGGCACGTGCGCGTTCTTGTCAGTGGTGTTCTGGGCTCACTATAACTTTTTGCGTTCACGTAATCAGATGTGTCTTGATTTGTTGAAGCCTCTGCATTGAATCTTCATTTTTATGTATGCCGAAGAGAATAGATGTTATTATTTTCGCTGTGTCATCGTCCCAGTTATCAACTAATATACATGTATAAAACACACAGCATAGAGAAAACTCATGATCGCGCGCAAGTACTAAAATATGTATGGATATATTACCATGTTATGCAGTGGAAGTATCTTAGTTTCAGGGTTATTAACAAAAGAATCCGTATACTTAATTTATTTTCAGATGTCTTTTATCGCACTACAAATTACCTGTTTGTCAGAAATGCTGTGACTTACTACGGCAGAATTTCTATCCACATCCATTAGATCAATTTCAGTATTACATTGTAAGAGAATGTTATCTATGGCCGTAGGTACTTCTATTGATAAATTGTAAATTCCAGTGTTTTTATCTAAAACAAACTTAACAAAACACATCCAATATTGTTCGAACTAATTAGTATTATTTCATAAATTAGAAAAATACTGTTAAATTGTAAAGAAACATCCTCACTCCAGTCAATTGTGGTCGAGAGATAAAACAATGAATTTGGAAGTTTTTTTTTTTAAATTCTCAGTTCTTTGAACTCTAATTTTGATACCGATTGATCTTGATACTAATAAAATTACAGCAAAGAAAAGTACTCAACAATAGGAGTGGGAAATACACTACTAGATTTAAATTAAGTTGATTAATGATTTCATATTAATATATTGTGCTGAAAAAACTCTACACTATATTTAAATGCAACTAAGAAATAACCTACAGCATCTTTGACCATGAGTAGAGGAATAGCAGAGACTTCATTAAAATAGATATGTGTTGATGATAACTGATACTTTTCTCGTTCTTTTTGGATTTTTCTTCTAATATCTTCAATATCGGCTCTAAAAAAACAGTTATTTTAATACAATTTTAATATAAAAAAGTAACACGGAATTCCGATCTTTCCTGGAGCGAGGTTTTAGAAGAGCGCTTATAATACTCATTTGTACGACAAAAGTATAGAATTTTACTATTTTATGCATTCTTAGTTTCATAAAGACGTATGCTATTTTGAGACATTAAAATTGAGCACCTAATAACGATCTCTTGTTGGCAGCCAGTTTTCCCGTTGAAAAAAAAACTTGATTACTCCTTAAAATGTTTTATAATGAAATATGAAGCTCAATACTTCCTTCTGTTTCAGTTTTCCCCGTCTTTTATTCAATAAAAATTGAAATATATTTGGAGTTATAAGTGTCAAATGCCATTAGGCCTCATGGCATGTTACATAAGAATGCAGTTGTGTTAATCTTACTTTTTTGATGGAATCCAATTGTATAACAATTGTTCCAGCTTCTATCACTCTTTATTTAACATACTTTGTTGGTTCGATTGTTTGACAGTTTCTATCGAATTTCTATAGACTATTTTTACTTTAGTAGTACATGATTCAATTGAAAACAATTATCTAAAATCCAATAATATTGCGTAAAATAGCTCAAGAGTTATACTATAAAGTTTTGGTGTTTAATGTATATATATATATATATATATATATATATATATATATATATACGAGAGGTACTTGGTCTGACCTATAAGTGGCGGTTGTTGGAAGGCCTTAGCTTAACGAATATAAAAAATGGACTAGATTCTGTTCTGGGTAAAACTACTCCTTCGTTATTAACAGTAAAATATTGGGTAGCAGAGTTTAGACGAAGCCGTACTGCCTGCGAAGACCAGCATCGCAGTGGTCGACCAAATAAGGGTGACAACTCCAGAAATATTGAAGAAAATCTACAAAGCGGTATTGGATGATAGTCGACTGAAGGCTGTGCTCACAATGGAACAAAAATAACGTCGTGAAGATGTTTCCATCAAGTGTTCGGCAGTGTTTCATATAAATAAAACCGAAACAAAAGAGCAATCAAATTATGTGAACTTATTGTCGAAGTTTGAGCGAAGAAATCAAGCAAAAACTGCTAAGAATAAAGTGTTGTTTCATCAACGCAATGCACCAGCTCACACATCCTATATTGTAATGGCCAAAATTAGTGAATTAAAGTTTGAATTGCTATCTCGTGCACTCTATTTGCAAAATTTAGCCCCCTGGATTATTTTCTGTTCCCAGACCTGAAAGGATTTCCCAAAAATGGAGAGGTGATGTCGGTAATAATAATTTTGCGACGCTTGACGATTTTCATTATAAAAATGGTATGGAACTTATTGAACGTCGCTGAGAAAAGTGTATGGAGCTATAAGGAGATTTCGTTGAAAAATCAATATATTTTTTTTTTCAAAATTCTCGTGTTTTCCTTGTTGGGCCAATCACTTCTGGGACTATCCTCGTATAGTGAGTTCAGAAATAGTCCAAAACACCTACACTTTATGCTATTATCAAGTTCATTTATTCTAACTAAATTTATTCATAGTAACCATTTTCTAATGATTTCAACTTTATCACATAGTAAATTAGTATCAATGATGATAAATCTCAATTTTATTCATTAGCGGATTTGTCAGCATTTATGTACGTACATGTATACAATATCTTTTTCATCATTAGCACCTATTATTTAAATTATTCTTAGACCAATGATAATGAGATATACGCAAAAAAAAATTCTTTTCCACTGAATTTGAATAAATTGTGATTCTAACCAGTTTATTTAATTTTTTCGAGTTACGGCTGCTCTGAACAAGAAGAAAATAAAATTTTTCTTGATTGTTACTTTCCGGTTTTTCATAACGACAGTATGAAGAAGGATGTTTGTAAAAGCAAAATACAGGGATAAATAGTGATTTTACTTTGATACACGATATCTTACTTCAATTTAAAAATTTTTTGGCACGTATCAGCAGATGCTATGTATCCAGCTGTAGAATTATCAAAGCTGGCTTCAATGACTTGTGTGGTAAGTCCAAAAATTCGTCCGGAATAGGTGACAACTAAAATTTCATCATATCCAGCTGTTGCAATCACTCCACATTGTAATGAGCTGACGCTTTCATTACAGTTCTACAAATATCAATCATTTTATAGTCAGTAGAAAAATTGTATAAAATTTTATAGACGGTATTATCAGTTTGGATATTGAAATTCTAATGTTTTTGTGAATAGAGCTGGAAGTACACATTATTAACAGAGAACTGACGACTTCAAGCCTACATGGATAGCTACAGGATAAATAGCTTGGCCATAGCAGACTTCTGTAGAGAAAGTTCTAAAATAGCAAATTTTTCTCACTTTGTGAGAGTAGTCCCTGTGATGGAATATGGCTGGGCGCTAGTCAGTCGACACCATAAATTCACAGTAATTTCAATCGGCTCAAACACCAGAACTGCTTTATAAACCTTAAAGACTTGACCCGTGTACTCTAAACTTGTGCTGGAGTAGATACACCTAGAATAAGACAAGCTAAGTCGCACATAGAAGGATCTTTCTCGCCATTCTACTGCTTTATTTAAACCTGCAACTTGAACCTGATCTTTTAACGGGACATCTAAAATGCCATCTCTATGATACAAGGTTACAAAGGCGATCCGGTGTTTGGAAGATGAAAAAATTGCAGACCACGTTATCATGAGTAAGTGCTCAGCACTTAAACGTGTCATGTTTATACTCAGAAGCAATATACAGTTAACCTAGTGATGTTAAAAGTTTTCAGCCAAGATGCCTGATAAGCTTTTCCAAGAACATTGGCCTTTGGTCATTGTAAGTGGGGACGCGGAACTATAAATTTGAATTGAATTAATATGTAAACTTGCCATTTTATCATAAGCAGTTTGTTCAGAAAACGGCAGGAATAGTCTTCAAATAATTCCCCCAAACTTAGTGAACTATGTTGAACACATAACCTTCAAACAAGTCATCTACTCTTGGACAATCGCTGGAGATTAGTCAACAAATGCTCAAGATTCCTACTCAAACCAAAATCTTGGAGCCACGATTTCAGACTCTCTGTATCGAGATGTGTTACATTTTAATGGAGAATGGAAAGAGCTATATTTGAAATCGAAGTTAAATGATAATAATCATCGGAGTGAAGTAAACGAGATCTTCATTGATTACACAATCTTATGAGTTGATACCCTACAGTTTGCTTTCTACTATTTATTGATTTCGAACGCAAATAAACAATCCACAATAAAAATATCTTACGTATTTATAAATGATTTTCGGTACTTCTAATGGATCCTCAACGTTAACTTGATAAACTTCAATGGAGCCATCTTGTCTACCGATAATTAATTGCTTGATGCCTTCTCCATTTAAATCGTAACTATCCATAGCACATACAGTACTATCGTTTTCAGAATTTGTCATCAACCAGCGTTGAAATCCTTGTAAACTAAAAATAACAATATCTTGCTTTTAACCTGTAAAATTTTAGTAATGCTGGATTTCAATCTAACTATAAAAATCAAGTACTTATATACAATCTCTGATAAAGTAAGGTATAACATCAACGTATCAAATATGATTAAAAGTAACCACACTGGTCTTCAATATAGTCGTGTGCCATAACTATACCTCGCTGAGATCTGATGTAATTGTTCTGGAAACATAAGAAAAAGTTTTGAAGCATCATCTCTTTTTTGTCAGTGAAATTCTGTGCTTACTAGGATTGTAAACGTTTAAAAAGTTTCGTATACATTGGAACATCCAAAGAAAATTATTCGTTTTCTCTGACTTATTCCATGCAGGTGAAGGTCATTAAATACTTCAAGGCTCCATTTTAGGATGATACCTGAGACAACTCGACTCATTGTTAGTAACAATACAAGTCAAGAAATTTGGTGTCATCGCATTCGCTGCTTCGACATAGTTTCGTGAGGTTTAAACACGTTTTCTTCGACGATTTTCAACTACAGGAATTGTCCAAAACGAGCGAACAATTCAATATACATACGAAGGTCACTCTGTATATTTTGAGATATCTACGAAACTAGAGAAGCTAAAGCTGAACATTGCATTTTCAAATGCTACTATCCTTAAGTTCTATGTTGAGAACGAGTAATTTTACAGGTTGACATCATGAATATGAATCAAAAATGAATAGGACGTAGATTTCTGACAGGATTTTGCTTTAATTATAAGCATGACATACCAAAAAATTTGGCAAACCTTCAGCAGGCCAAGGCTGTATTTTGACAACAGTTCAGGAGTTTAAGAAATTTTCAAAAATGAGTGAGGCGATTGAAGCTGAACCACGTGATTTCTTGTTTATCCATGAAAAAGTGGAGATACCGATAGAATCCATAAAAATACGCACTATCTATTTAACAGTATTCTCTTAACTTTTACCCATCAAATATCTTGATGAGTGAATATCAGATAAGAAAACATCACGAAAATTTATTCTTTAAACTTAATTGAAATAAAAAATTTCTCACTTCAAAGGTTTTTTTATAAAAAATCATCACGATTATTTATATAGGTTTGGACATTTTAGTAATTCGGTTTTTACGTTTGCCAATATTAAATCTATATTGTATAGTAAGAAGATAGACTTGGAATGGTGTTAACTTGGCCTTTGTCTACTTCGTACGTTTCTGATTTTTTTTAACATTACAGAAATATCTTGACATTTTTTTGAACACCAGGAATTGTAAAAAAGCGCAGTTATCTTTCACAGTACAGGATTGATGAAAGTAATTAATCTTGAAGATCAACGTATGGGTACAAAGCGATTTGGTACACCCCAAAATGTTGGCAGTCGAAATAGAAACGCGGGGCGACGTCGAGTTCTCAGACAACAAATAGTGTAGTGTTAGTGCTCAATCAAAAAGCAATGGACCTAGATGATGAGTATGTAATGTAACTTTGGTTGTTTCACTGCAAGCGAATGAGGGTCTTACCTACGAATAATTAAGATAAGAAAAATAAAGAAAATAATTGAAAAGTATGCAAAACTAACGAGCTTATCCTTTAGGTTTTTGATTCTGTTTTGACTCCGTCTATGATCAGTTCAAGAACATGGAATTATGTATCGACGCCGCTCCCAATTTCGATTGGGAGTAGCGGAAAAATCATGTGTTGAATCGACTTCAAGCGACAAGACGCCGCATCGAGTATTGGTGTATTTCATTATATATTAATGATTTGGACCATACCTCGACTCGACGGTCGAATCGACAAAATTCGTTCCGTCTCTTTTCAGCCTTAGATATCGTCCGACCGTGGTACTTAATGGAGAGTCCTTGACTTTCATAAACACGCATCATCCTGTTCTAGAATTAGAGCTCAGGACTTAAGCAAGCATTTTACTGAATAACCAAGCAGTTTATCAATGCAACTGCAAGAATCATTTCAAAAATCTTGTCATTTGGGCCGTAAATTGATTTACCAAATTCTATTGTCAGAAGTTTGTGCAACAACAAAAAGCACCTATAGAAGTAAGAGTTTGTTTATTTTTACTAAGAACTGTTTCAAGATTAATCTCCAAGAAACAATATTGATGCTTAAATTATAATAAACGATGTAAGATATCAAACTAAATAAAGGTAGGTATCTAATAGTATTTAAATCAAAGTTACAGGATTGTTAATAGAAGAATAAACCGAGCAAAGCTAGGGAAATACTCATACCGAGACAAGATATAACTAGAAGAGGTTTTCTACCGATATGATCAACCAACAACTACCCTATAAATCTAGATAGTAATAAAACAACACCAGCTATTAAAGCAGCTTCATCTTCTGACATATTAGAACCAGCTGATTCAAATATAAGTTCTAAATGATACAGAATAGAGCAATAACCACCGAGATCTTGAGTAGCTAGTAAAAAATAACAAATTATTAAACATTTCCTTAATACTGTATCATTCGTACTATTTTCAACGAAATTTTTAACTTTAGTCATTTCATCTTCTATCTTCATTTCTTTTTTATTACTTATTAAATAGTAAGGAATTAAATTAAACGTGGACAAAGAATATTTTTTTTACAGAAAAACCTTCAGTTCTAATAATCTTCTTTAAAAATACAATTAAGTTTTCAATCAATATTATATCAGCACAACACAATGAGTACTGATAATTTTACATACGTTTCAACATCTAGAACTCCAATACGACCATCAGTTGTTCCAAATAAAACGACAGCGTTTTCTTTGCCTTGATAAATGTGAAGTACCGTTGGAGAGCTCTCCACTTCCATGCTAAAAGTTACTCTTGCATGTTCCAACGCTCTGATCATTCTACCTTCACATGCTATTAATGAAATTAATCGTCGATTCTGAAATATACAGACATCTGAATTTATACGGTCGTTAATGGGCGAACGTTGAATTTTTTTTCTCATTGCCATAATAATACCAATTAAGGTTACCATAAAGATGTTCAGAAAGTAGTTAAACAAATCAAACAGAACATTTTTTAAAGGTAATTCTATATTCGATCATGTTTTAGAGCTGTAGAACTTTGAATAAGGTTTCATATACCTGGGATTTGATCGTCATCGTTAATCTATCCCTACAGGGCTGCCACTAATTTTGAGATTAAAAAATAAAAACAAATATCTATAATTAGTTATGGATTTATTGTTTTTTAAAATATTCTCCATAAAGATCAATATTTCCATTCCGATTTTGAACAGTTGAAACATAAATTCGATGTTTTGTCTGTTGAAAAACGCTTTTGTTTGAATAGATGTGTAAAAGCACGAATTTTCGTGGTGGAGAATGATTCGTCTTCTGCGAATGTTTTCACTGATTTTGTCCAACACTTTTGGCTAAAAAATGCAAGAACACCATTCATATTTGACAGTTTTATCTGGATCTGAACATTTGCGACCACGTCCAGTTAATTCAAAAAACTTTTTGTTGGAATTGGGTCGACTTGAAAAACCCATATTATCGATTGTTTTTTAGGATCGGATTCATATGCATAGATCCATGATTTTGGATAGAACTGAAACCCAATCTCACTGTATGTCTCATGACGATTTGTAGCGAAGTGCGACAACGATTGTATCATTATATGTGGAAAACCGGGTGGTCCGAGATGATGCTCCATTACCAAAAGTCGAAGCGAGTTGATCGGCACACTGCTGTTCGTTTAATCCAAATCGAAAGTCATAGAAAATTATCGAATGAAAATGTTTTCCCTTTTTTGGCCAAGATGAATGTTTCAAGTATCTGTAAACAACTCAAATGGTATTCGTTTGACAATACGTTCTGAGTGTGTTCATCATGAGGAGAATGCGTGCGAAAATCAATAAATTTCATTGAGTTGTATGCTCATGCTAAAATTTCAGTGCAATACCAAAAGATTACAGTGACTCACATTTTGATTATAAAAAGCGATTACGTCAACAATTTTATCCCCACAAAGATACGAGCCGTTGTCCTTACAATCTTTAAAATGTGTATAAACATGTTTACCACATAGAAATAAATCGTTACCCAGAACAAACCTAAAAAAAAATAATAAATTCAATGCAAAAATATTTTCTTCATGCAGGAACTCACATTGTACTTATAGATTCAGTCATACCAGAGTCGAAGGTTAAAAATAATTTTCCTTTTTTTGTGTAACCTTTCACTTCTATACCAGACGCGATGAAAATTTTATCATTTGCTGTACCTAAATAAAAGAAAGTTATAAGAGAAATACGTTTCGTACCGTTTGTAGATAGAAATCTAGGAATAAAGCAAAATGAATTCCGTAAATGAATCTGAAAATTTTTTCTTTATTTTATCTACATCGTAATTTTAAACCTTATAAATATCCAGTATACCAGAAAAACTCTTTTTTGTAAGTCATCATGTGTAATTAATCGAAAATAATAATAAAACTTCATTCATACCGAGCATTTTTATTTATTTTAACAAAAAAGGAATCCTGTTGTTTGTTTTAAGTTTATTTTATACAAAAGTTTAGGTCTTTTATTTATTTTAGTTGTGTGTTTGCTGTTTAGTTATTTACAAGCTTTTGTCTATAAATTGTAAACAATTTTTTGACATTAACTCCACAATGCAACACAATCAGGACACAGGAAAATACTTATAATAATTGATACTCTACATTCTAAAACTGAAACATCAACAGAACTGTTTTTGTTTGACAATGACCAACTACATCGTTATCAAGCAATAAGGAATTATTATTAAGAACTATTAAAATGAAATTTGTATAAATACGATTTTCTTTAATTAATAGAAGAAAAAGCGTAAGCTCAAAAAATTATGGTAAATTAAACGTAGATAACTCTGGTTACTCAATATGCTATTTATTTTATGGAATAAATTTTCTAATTATTCGTGAAATTATCTCAATGTTCGGTTTGAAAATTAACAGTAATTATCGTTATCTGGACACTATCACTACACCAAAGTCTCTTGCAACTGATCATTCTACTAACTAAATAGTAACAAGTATAAGAGTCCAATAACCTGTTGCTCCAGCTACTTTCACTGAAACTATTGGCGGTCCTGGAAGAGTTTTGAAATGTATTTGAATATCTTCTTTTTTCACAGAAAACACCTGCAGAATTCCATCGACATCCGCAACTGCAACCTAAAATATCCAATTAGAAACGATGTCCTTTTAGATAATTAATCACGATTAAATGTTTTCTATCCAAAGCCAAGAAATAATCAGAAATACTCAGACCAGGAATGACAGATCTGGAAACTAGAGAAAACGAAACACAAATGGTACAAGAAGCTGCACGCTCTGCACATGATCTTGCGAAAGTAATTTCTGGTTTATTAATTAGCAAAACATAAACAGACAACCTGGTTTGTAGATTATCCCAACAATGTATATATAGTTTATAAATAAATGATCTTCTTAGTAAATGAAAGTTTCTGGTAAAAGTTTAGGGTGTCAAGGTCAAAAGAATTTGAAAGTAACACAAAAAAAAGTGAATAAAAACATATATACTGTATATTATGAACTACGAATTAAACGATATATCAAGAAATGAAAATAGTAAAAATAAGATGCACCAAGAAAGAAGGATGTGGAACAACAAGAATAGTCGATACTACCACAAGACAATAAATTTGTGGTCGAAGATTATGATAGACTTAATAACTGAAGAACATTTATATTGTGTTGTGGCCAGGTCGCAGAGGGAACTTACCAAAACCATATCTTTAAAATCACATTGCTGATTCTTATAAATATACAAAATATTATGTTGTGAGCTACAAGATGAATGTTATAGTGTTATAGATACAAAGTTTGTTTTAATTTTAATATCGCGTATCTAACGGTACGTGTTTATTGTTAGGGTCGAATTAACACGTTTATTGATTTATCGTGGTCTAAAATTAACTATTTTCTAATGACCTTCTGGTTCAACAGCCGTCTACAAGACTACGAAAAAGGAACAAAAGAAGTTGCAGGATTAGTTGAGGAACAAAAACAGTTATGGCGAGACTTTAGGGAGAAAATAACAAACGCCTACAAGGAAAATCGAAAACTATTGATGAAATTCGTTTTACAGATTTCGAAAACTCAATCAACAGGGTCAATAGAAATGACATATCATTATTTACCATAATTTAGATTAAGGAATAAATAGAAAGAAAAGACGAATAAAACTATATTGTATGCAGATGGTATGATGATAATGGCAGAGCGTGAATTCAATTACAATCTTCAGATAATGAATATGAAAATAAACGAACATAAGAATAAGAAAGTGATAATAAGCAAGCCGAAAGAAGAAGACACATAATATAAAACAAGAATAATCAAAAATAGGTCAGGTCAAAATTTTAAATCCCTTGGCATGACATTGACAAAAGATAAAAGACTGGAACACGAGATGAACGAGAGGACAGTGGAAGGTTATTCAATGCAATTAAGACAGAGTTTCGGTCCAAAAAGGATTTACCAAAACAAATAAAGCCAGATATACGTCAAAAAAAGTATCATATTACATATGATGATTGTACAGAAACTAGATTTCTAAAAAGAAATAGGAATAACATCATGGAATTCAAAACCAATTCAAAACAAAGACGAGGAGAGAGCTAATAAGCATGAAATTAAAAAAAAAAACAGTCCTTAGATTACAAGAGAAAAACAAGAAATAGAATGGCAAGAAATGAAATAATAGACAAAAGAGTTCGGTATTTTCTAACTTACCAACATATTTAAACTAACCACCTTACTTTGAGAATGTATATATTTGTGCAGAAACTCTCTTTTCACTGTATCGCTTACATCAAATGATCGCCAAGAAGCCATCGCTCTTAATGAATTTAAATAGTTAATAATAATAATAGAACAAAGCACGTGAATACAAGAATAACAAGTTAAACTATGATCCAAAAAACACTTCAAATCAATTATAATATGTTTTGAATACGACTCTGTGAATCGCCACAGTCAGCAGTCGAAACCAAACTAGATCTTTTACTTAATTGAAATATTGAGTTGTTTTGATTTTTTATTGAGCTTACTAAGATTAGTAAACTAGCGAAATTCACTAGTTTCTGCCGAGGGAATAGGTTCAAGTAAGAATACAGTATACAATCACATCAACATTCACAGGAGCTGTACAAAGAACATGGAGACCTCTAGATCAGTGAAACAGTATTCCCAGACTTCCAAAGAAGCTAGCTAAATAGCTCTAATAAGAGGTGTTATTTTGATATTCAAAGAAAAATGCCATTTTTTGAGATAAATGATCGGATGTTTATTTCATTATAAAGAGGAAGGTATGCCGTTAATAATGGAACACAACATCGGCCAAATGGCCGCCACGACTGCGCTTACAGGACCATATCCTTTTCATGAAATTTTCCGTAACCAAATTGTCTAGCGGTTGCCCTATGTCCTCGATAGCCTCACGAATTCCATCTTTGAGGTCTTGAATCGATTCTGGCATAGACCTTATCTTTCACGTGGCCCCAAAGGAAAAAGTCGCAAGGTGTTAAATCACAAGATCTTGGTGGCCAATTGTGATCACTTCTCCGAGAGATAACACGGTCCGGAAAATTTTCCCGTAAAAGATCGATGGTTTCGTTGCTTGTGTGGCACGTAGCACGGTCTTGTTGAAAGTAAACGGGGTCCAAATCAATACCATCCAATTCGGCCATAAAAAATCATTAATCATCTCTCGATAGCGCAATCCATTCACCGTAACTGTTGCTCCAGTCTCATTTTCGAAAAAGTAAGGTCCAATGACACCGCCACACCATAAACCGCACCAAACGGTCACGCGTTGAGGATGGAGAGGATTTTCAACAATAACTCTTGAGTTTTACGAGTCCCAGATTCGACAATTTTGTTTATTGACGTAACCACCAAGGTGGAAATGAGCCTCATTAGTTGATGATTTTTCGATGAAATACCGGATCATTTTCATTTCAAGGACCCAATCAGTAAAGACACGACGTTGTTGATGATCGGCCGGCTTGAGTTCTTGTGTTAACTGAACTTTATAGGCATTAAGACCCAAGTCTTTATGCAAAATACGGTGTAATGACGTTTGTGGAATGGCTAATTCCAAAGTACGACGAGGAATGGACAAACCTGGGTTTTCTTCAACACTTTGGGCTACAGCAGCAATATTCTCAGTTGTTCTTGAGCGACGTGCACGGGTTTTATTCTTCACATCACTAACTTGTCCCAACAGCTCAAATTTTTCCACCAATTTCTGTATTGCGGTCCGAGAAGGTGCTTCACGTCGACCCAAAAATGTTTTAGTTTTATCCAGTCTCTGCCAAACTTTCACCATTTTTATAGTGAATTTTAATAATTTCAATGCGTTGTTGAAGCGTGTATCGTTCCATTTTCATTAATGGCGTAGTTTCTACTTGTCAAATGTCAAAAAATTACAGCTTCAAAAGTGACATTTACCGAAATAGCGGGCTGTTCAAAATAACACTCTTATTGGAAAACCCTTATAATCACATTATTGAAATTATCGCGTTAAGGTAAGGATGAGTGATAAGGTGGTACAAGCACTTTCAGTAGCAAATGTAAAGATTCACTATTACGATATCAATCATCATAATTCGTCAAAACATTCTACCGCAAACAGAAAAAAAAAGTGTGGTTATGTCAATGAATGAATAACAGAAATAATTCCTTACTCGTTGACATTCTTTTTCAACTGTCCCAGGAATCACTTGCAAACAATTTGGATTAGTTACACCAACAATAGTATAATCCACTCTTGTTAACTCTAGATTATACATTCTGTCAAAATTAATGAAAATAAATCTTATTTCATAATAAGGGCCACAATATAGAAATCGATTATAGTGCTATAGCAACCGACAATGCAAACAATACTCCTTCCAGTGCCATATAAGTACATTTTTAGACAAAGTCTAAGAAAGGAAGTATAAAATTACCTTTAAGTACGAAGTATTTCCATGATATTCCAATTATGTTTAAAAATTAAACTTGAAAATGCTTACTTAAAGATGAGCCAGTGTGTTCATCGCAATAGTTTATGAAAAAGCCAAATAATTAGGGCAAAAAAAACTTTTTTCAGTATTTTTAAAATATCTCGTTAATGGTGACCTCAGTAAAAAAATGGTGGCAAAAAAATGTAACGAAAAAATGTTATAAAACATGTAAAAGAAAGTCAAGATCAGTCAGAAAAGCGAAAAAATTCAATAAAGAAAAAAGAAGCATCGGTAAAGCGGATCACGGAAGTCAATTTTCGAAAATTGTGCAGAAAATTCGGAATAAATAAGAATTATGTGTGAGCAAAAGTAAAAGAGTTCACCTTGGTGGCGATATCATCTCATGGTCATTCTTCGGCATACATTAGTCGTTCTAGAATCTGGAATCTAGATTAATGCAGTTCATAATGCATTCTGAAAAAAAATTTGTGTTTTGACCAGATATAGCAACTGCTCATTATGCAAAATACGTCGTGGGAGCTTTTGCAGCACGATCGTAGCTAGGATTTAGATTTGGGAGGGGGATTGAAGTAAATAAAACTACAAAAATATACTTACATCAAATTTAATATCTATATATTCATCGGAAAAATTACGACATAGGTATTCATAAAGTTCTTAACTTTAAATGAAATGATTAAATTAATTTCGTTCCTCTGCTCTAAATCTAAAACCATTAAAGAAGAAATTTTCGGCTTTTTCTTTTAAATATATCCACTACTTCATCTGCATGAATTTCTCTTCCATAGTGAATGTTTATGAAGGTCAAACCATTAGGCCTGTTTTCACTTGTAGTGTTTCAGTCTCCTTGGGCTCGAGAAAGACCTTTCTGGGGTAGCAGTGGATACAGGAATGGTAATCAAGATTTGTAGTAATGTGTAAATATTAGGATAAAGGTTTTTATCGCACATACCTAAGCATTCCAATCTAGATTTTGAGGTAGGCCAGATACTTGTCATCACTGTTTTCCATATTTCAAGCTCTGCTTCAACCAATGATATGTTATATGATACTGGCAGTAAAATTTTAAGGTAACACATCAGATAATGCTGATACTATTTTATGATGTTGGCTAAACCTTTCAACCAATTGATGAATTGTATAATCAAAAAATGGAATGAACAAATTAATTTTGTAAACGTGCATACATCCAATGCAGGAATCTCTTCCGACTACGCGGTGCATTCGCAGTTTAACAACATTTTCTTTCAGTAAAACCTTTGCCTTCATAAAGATGAAGATATTCAACGTCACTGTTGTTTCTCAGGAGTTTTAAGACATTAATAACATCATCTACATGTTTGAATGCCGTGATGAGATCGATGTCAATTGTTTGTAATTGTTTACATACCGACCATGTATAGTTCATAACTTATTGAAGAATCACTAAACACATCAGAAAATCCGAAGATCGAAGCGTATTTAGCAATTGGGCGGCTTATTGCGATGTTTTCTTATTGTGATTAAATTGGAGTTCTCCGAGAGCATTCACAATCGCTGAATAAATTTCCCTGAATCTTATAATAGCTTCATGTTTGTGGACCCACCGTGTTCCACACATTAGAGCAATCTTTTTTGGTTACCGATAGGTAGTAGCCTTCAAGCTGTTGAATTTTTTCTTTCAACAAAGCAGTGCGTTGAAGAGAATGTCGAAAGTAGGAAACAATATACTGAACAATTCCAATGCAATTTCGGACATTTGCTAATGAAAATGAATCATCAATAGCAAGGTTGAAAGAGTGTGCACTATTGTGTACATAAACAACAAGAGGACATTCTTGGAGAAAATAAGCTCGGATACCGTGCAAATACCTACCCACTCATAGCTTCAGCCCCATCGTAACCTTAACCAACCACATGAGAACATTCAAGTCTATGTTTTTTCTGAGCTATAATAATATTTGCGAGACCGGATCCTAAAACATCGACAGTTGGAATGTATTCAAGGAACATCTTTTTAAGTCTATGGTGTTTATTATATCAACATATATTTCGTCAGCCAGAATCGCCTACTTCTCCAATTATTTTATGTTGAATTAATTCACCACAAATGTCAATTATTTCGTTTTGGATCTGAGGGCTTGTGTACAGGACATTCTTCTGTGAAGTATTCAAATGCTCAGCCAGATCTTTATCTCCAGACTCAGCCGCGAACCGCAACAGGGCTTTAAAATTACCATCATTGTGCAGTGGTTGTTCAGGTTCTGGTGTAATTTGTATGAGCCCCAAATCGATTTTGAGCAAAATTCGGCAAACGCCAGTTCTAGTATTCCATAGTTTAATACAACATTTAATAATAAAAATTACGACATCAGCGAGCCCAATGAGTGCTAATTCAATTATATAAAATGTTTGTTTTCGTAGTTTAGTCAGCATTGTTTCATAAAGTAATATAGAATCAATGAAAAATTATAAATTACCTAAAATTTCCTTAAAAAAACTTTAACTATCTCTTATTAAATAATTAAAAATAAATTAGTTCGAGGAATTTTTTAATCAGTTAAATGATAACGAGATGAGTAACCAATGACATATTTTTCCCGTAAAAGATCGATGGTTTCGTTGCTTGTGTGGCACGTAGCACGGTCTTGTTGAAAGTAAACGGGGTCCAAATCAATACCATCCAATTCGGCCATAAAAAATCATTAATCATCTCTCGATAGCGCAATCCATTCACCGTAACTGTTGCTCCAGTCTCATTTTCGAAAAAGTAAGGTCCAATGACACCGCCACACCATAAACCGCACCAAACGGTCACGCGTTGAGGATGGAGAGGATTTTCAACAATAACTCTTGAGTTTTACGAGTCCCAGATTCGACAATTTTGTTTATTGACGTAACCACCAAGGTGGAAATGAGCCTCATTAGTTGATGATTTTTCGATGAAATACCGGATCATTTTCATTTCAAGGACCCAATCAGTAAAGACACGACGTTGTTGATGATCGGCCGGCTTGAGTTCTTGTGTTAACTGAACTTTATAGGCATTAAGACCCAAGTCTTTATGCAAAATACGGTGTAATGACGTTTGTGGAATGGCTAATTCCAAAGTACGACGAGGAATGGACAAACCTGGGTTTTCTTCAACACTTTGGGCTACAGCAGCAATATTCTCAGTTGTTCTTGAGCGACGTGCACGGGTTTTATTCTTCACATCACTAACTTGTCCCAACAGCTCAAATTTTTCCACCAATTTCTGTATTGCGGTCCGAGAAGGTGCTTCACGTCGACCCAAAAATGTTTTAGTTTTATCCAGTCTCTGCCAAACTTTCACCATTTTTATAGTGAATTTTAATAATTTCAATGCGTTGTTGAAGCGTGTATCGTTCCATTTTCATTAATGGCGTAGTTTCTACTTGTCAAATGTCAAAAAATTACAGCTTCAAAAGTGACATTTACCGAAATAGCGGGCTGTTCAAAATAACACTCTTATTGGAAAACCCTTATAATCACATTATTGAAATTATCGCGTTAAGGTAAGGATGAGTGATAAGGTGGTACAAGCACTTTCAGTAGCAAATGTAAAGATTCACTATTACGATATCAATCATCATAATTCGTCAAAACATTCTACCGCAAACAGAAAAAAAAAGTGTGGTTATGTCAATGAATGAATAACAGAAATAATTCCTTACTCGTTGACATTCTTTTTCAACTGTCCCAGGAATCACTTGCAAACAATTTGGATTAGTTACACCAACAATAGTATAATCCACTCTTGTTAACTCTAGATTATACATTCTGTCAAAATTAATGAAAATAAATCTTATTTCATAATAAGGGCCACAATATAGAAATCGATTATAGTGCTATAGCAACCGACAATGCAAACAATACTCCTTCCAGTGCCATATAAGTACATTTTTAGACAAAGTCTAAGAAAGGAAGTATAAAATTACCTTTAAGTACGAAGTATTTCCATGATATTCCAATTATGTTTAAAAATTAAACTTGAAAATGCTTACTTAAAGATGAGCCAGTGTGTTCATCGCAATAGTTTATGAAAAAGCCAAATAATTAGGGCAAAAAAAACTTTTTTCAGTATTTTTAAAATATCTCGTTAATGGTGACCTCAGTAAAAAAATGGTGGCAAAAAAATGTAACGAAAAAATGTTATAAAACATGTAAAAGAAAGTCAAGATCAGTCAGAAAAGCGAAAAAATTCAATAAAGAAAAAAGAAGCATCGGTAAAGCGGATCACGGAAGTCAATTTTCGAAAATTGTGCAGAAAATTCGGAATAAATAAGAATTATGTGTGAGCAAAAGTAAAAGAGTTCACCTTGGTGGCGATATCATCTCATGGTCATTCTTCGGCATACATTAGTCGTTCTAGAATCTGGAATCTAGATTAATGCAGTTCATAATGCATTCTGAAAAAAAATTTGTGTTTTGACCAGATATAGCAACTGCTCATTATGCAAAATACGTCGTGGGAGCTTTTGCAGCACGATCGTAGCTAGGATTTAGATTTGGGAGGGGGATTGAAGTAAATAAAACTACAAAAATATACTTACATCAAATTTAATATCTATATATTCATCGGAAAAATTACGACATAGGTATTCATAAAGTTCTTAACTTTAAATGAAATGATTAAATTAATTTCGTTCCTCTGCTCTAAATCTAAAACCATTAAAGAAGAAATTTTCGGCTTTTTCTTTTAAATATATCCACTACTTCATCTGCATGAATTTCTCTTCCATAGTGAATGTTTATGAAGGTCAAACCATTAGGCCTGTTTTCACTTGTAGTGTTTCAGTCTCCTTGGGCTCGAGAAAGACCTTTCTGGGGTAGCAGTGGATACAGGAATGGTAATCAAGATTTGTAGTAATGTGTAAATATTAGGATAAAGGTTTTTATCGCACATACCTAAGCATTCCAATCTAGATTTTGAGGTAGGCCAGATACTTGTCATCACTGTTTTCCATATTTCAAGCTCTGCTTCAACCAATGATATGTTATATGATACTGGCAGTAAAATTTTAAGGTAACACATCAGATAATGCTGATACTATTTTATGATGTTGGCTAAACCTTTCAACCAATTGATGAATTGTATAATCAAAAAATGGAATGAACAAATTAATTTTGTAAACGTGCATACATCCAATGCAGGAATCTCTTCCGACTACGCGGTGCATTCGCAGTTTAACAACATTTTCTTTCAGTAAAACCTTTGCCTTCATAAAGATGAAGATATTCAACGTCACTGTTGTTTCTCAGGAGTTTTAAGACATTAATAACATCATCTACATGTTTGAATGCCGTGATGAGATCGATGTCAATTGTTTGTAATTGTTTACATACCGACCATGTATAGTTCATAACTTATTGAAGAATCACTAAACACATCAGAAAATCCGAAGATCGAAGCGTATTTAGCAATTGGGCGGCTTATTGCGATGTTTTCTTATTGTGATTAAATTGGAGTTCTCCGAGAGCATTCACAATCGCTGAATAAATTTCCCTGAATCTTATAATAGCTTCATGTTTGTGGACCCACCGTGTTCCACACATTAGAGCAATCTTTTTTGGTTACCGATAGGTAGTAGCCTTCAAGCTGTTGAATTTTTTCTTTCAACAAAGCAGTGCGTTGAAGAGAATGTCGAAAGTAGGAAACAATATACTGAACAATTCCAATGCAATTTCGGACATTTGCTAATGAAAATGAATCATCAATAGCAAGGTTGAAAGAGTGTGCACTATTGTGTACATAAACAACAAGAGGACATTCTTGGAGAAAATAAGCTCGGATACCGTGCAAATACCTACCCACTCATAGCTTCAGCCCCATCGTAACCTTAACCAACCACATGAGAACATTCAAGTCTATGTTTTTTCTGAGCTATAATAATATTTGCGAGACCGGATCCTAAAACATCGACAGTTGGAATGTATTCAAGGAACATCTTTTTAAGTCTATGGTGTTTATTATATCAACATATATTTCGTCAGCCAGAATCGCCTACTTCTCCAATTATTTTATGTTGAATTAATTCACCACAAATGTCAATTATTTCGTTTTGGATCTGAGGGCTTGTGTACAGGACATTCTTCTGTGAAGTATTCAAATGCTCAGCCAGATCTTTATCTCCAGACTCAGCCGCGAACCGCAACAGGGCTTTAAAATTACCATCATTGTGCAGTGGTTGTTCAGGTTCTGGTGTAATTTGTATGAGCCCCAAATCGATTTTGAGCAAAATTCGGCAAACGCCAGTTCTAGTATTCCATAGTTTAATACAACATTTAATAATAAAAATTACGACATCAGCGAGCCCAATGAGTGCTAATTCAATTATATAAAATGTTTGTTTTCGTAGTTTAGTCAGCATTGTTTCATAAAGTAATATAGAATCAATGAAAAATTATAAATTACCTAAAATTTCCTTAAAAAAACTTTAACTATCTCTTATTAAATAATTAAAAATAAATTAGTTCGAGGAATTTTTTAATCAGTTAAATGATAACGAGATGAGTAACCAATGACATATTTTGGACGTCTAGAAAAATTGGAAGTCATCCCGGAATAATTTGACTAATTAGGAATATTACCTTTCATTGCTTAATACATCAAGCTGTCGAATAATGAAAATTTTTAATTAATGGAAAATTTATTAGAATTAGAAATGAATTTGTATTAATTTGTTAACGTAGATATTTTTTCTAAAAGCCACTTGGCCGAATTAAGAGTTTATCCAGCTACAAGAGAACCTCAAGAGATAACTGCCTGAGGTAAACCTGTACTATATTACATCCTTGGAAAGAACCAATGATGATAATGCATAAATAGGTAATCAACAACAGTAATCGATCAGTTCAAGCAAAAGTTCAATAGATTATCAGTATAGCAATTTCTTGTATTATGGAAAATTGCCGGAAAATAACTCATCATCACATCTAGTCGACAAACATTTTTACAAAATTGAACCATTTGAAAATCGACGAACGTGGATGTAAGGGAACAGTAATATAGCTGATTGTCAAATATGTGGGGAAACACTAGAAGGAGTAACAGTCTAAGAACTACAGAACATCCATATAGATTTTCGATGTCAGGGCCCTCGATGGTACGTGGCAGAACTAATTTATTTTCGCGGTTCATTTAAATTTACGGCACAGAATATCTACTGCATTCTATATTATTCATTTCCACCCAGCTGTTGGATAGATATTCAAAACTTTAATAGTAAAATAACTAAACTATAGTTGAAATAAAAGATTGTAGATACTTTTTTTGTATATAGAAATAGCAAAAGTTTTATCCTGTATAGTCCATCATTTTGCTGTACCTTGTCTATACATTTAAATGTTCCAATTTCAATCTTCTTCAATGTCGTTAACTGCTTTTTGTTATTCTTCAGACTGTTTTTCAATTTTAATATTTTGGCCACTGTATTCCGATGAACTTGATACATTACCATTTTCCTAGGTGTTAAATTGTTCTTGATAATTCCAGCTACAGTAAAAAACCCGATTTTCATTTGTTAAAACTACTAATTTCCTCTGTAACAATGGAATCTGAAAATTAAAATTAAACTTATAAACTCCAAAGGCTCTTCTATGGGTAAATTACGGACTATCAACTTGATGCTCTTCGACGATCATATCAATATCTACTATATCTGTTTTTACATCTTATGCAGGGCCGGATTAAGCTAGGGGCTTGGGGGGGGGGCTATAGCCCCGGGCCCAAGGTCCAAGAGGGCCCCATCATTTGGAAATCTTCTGTATTTTTTGATGTGTTGATACCACAAATCTAACGTATTGATATTATTTTGTGAATTTTTCCGGGTTTTCGAATTCCTTAAGGGGGCCCCGTCATTATTTTAGCCCCGGGCCTTATAAATCTTAATCCGGCCCTGATCTTATGAATGTTCTTGGTTTACTATACAGTCATGAACTTTGACATAACTGTGATCTTCATAAATGAAAGTAGATAATGAAGGCAAATTACAGGTAAAAATAGATGGGATAGCTTTATACTTCAAATGTTTTCTATTGAAATTTGTAATCACTAATCCGAAAATGACTTTCACACAAGCGATAATTTGTGTTGAGCATTGTATTTTACAAGATTCTTTCCATTTAGAACACACATCAGGAAATCGTTTGGGAAATTGAAACAAATTTTTATTTATTTTGATAATTGACAATTAACAGTAATGCAAAGATTTTGTTATACTAGCACCACAATTGATTAGTGGCAGAACTAAATTTGCCAATACACGAAATGGCTTTCACCAGTCGTCGACAGTAAAGATAAACTCACTTGAGATATTATTGAGGTTTTAAACTCTTGCGTATACGAAATGTTTTCAGTAATCCATAATCTTATCAAAATCTCGTCCACATTTTCGGGTATTTCCTGCACATAATAGACTACAAACTATTTTGAACTCAAGATTCAAAAGTATGGATTGTTCTGGACGATGTTTTCCATTTATTTACCGTTTCGACAGGTCTATTACAAATTTACTTTCAGTTACTGTGGATACGACAGAGCTTTTTAAAATTGTAAAAAAACACGTTTGATGATCCCTGAACGCTCTTCGTCCACAGAACAAAGACAAGACCAAGAAATAAATATTGGAAAAGTAATCGAAAATTTTGTAAAATCTGATGCAAGACGACTTGAATTTGTTTTGTAATTTCTAATACATACCAAATTCGGGTTTCGAATTTTAAATAAACTAAAAATTTTAAATAAATTTAAATAAAACCGCGTATGTCAAGCCCATTGTTAAAAGTGAGGAATTAATAAAAGCGACTTTGACATTTTCCAAAAGACAATAATCGTTAATAATGGAAATATTTTGTTAACTACTATAATTTAATTTATTAACAAATTTGGAAACAAGTCTTTAATTAAATCATATTTTTTTCAATACTTATGCATGAGCGTATCATGACAAACATTTTGTTGAAGAAAAATTTCAATACATATTTTAGAAGTAGTACATCACTCAGTCTAGACCCTTCAAACTTTTTTTTAATAGAAATCTTAGGACTTAGTGACCAAATTATAATTTTCTATCTTTAAAAAGTGGATTGTGTACTAAATTCCAGGTAATAGTCTTTATGAATCCGTCACGTATTATGTACTCGGACTACCTTTTCGTTTACCTGAAATATCTCTGCCCCAAATTGGCGCATCCTTATGGCATACCCAAAGTTTTATATGAACGAATGGCTGACGGCTTATGAAGAAAATGATGATTCCATGGTAACATGAAAAATAATAAAAGCTTTTAATGTTCAATCTTTGAGAATTACAGTTCCATATTGTTGAAGATATCTTTCCGAACCTCGGTAGAAACCTGCCGGAAAAACACTTTTTATTTAGTTTATTATAAATTAAATTTTTCTGTTAGTCGAGTTTTAAATTGCGACATTTATCCGTCTATAGGAAAAAATAATTGTGCTGAAACTTTGTAAGGATTATATGGAAATCTACTAGATGGAAAATTTGATAGTGCTAAGTACATTTACTTCTTGTTCAGCTCAACATAAGGTTGTGAACATCTTTTCTATAAAATTTTATAAAATCGAATTACTAAATTTTCTGAAACCGAACATTTTGGAGAAATTTTCGTCAAACAAAATACAAAAAGAATTAATAATAAATAAATAAAATAAACACCCCCTCGAAAGAGACTTTATTCTAATATTCTTTCAATACAATTCAATTAAATATTCAAAATGATCACCATTCATTTTTGACGAATAACCGAGACGATTTTGGAATCCTCATACAACATTTTGTTTGACCTCATTGGTTATTTTGATAATTTCTTCTATTGTTTGTTTAAAATCAGCCATATTGGCAGGAAAAAGTTTTTGTAATGTAGGTACTGGGAAGTTAAAAAAATCTTGAAAAACCTCACCATCAACTGTGCCCTCAAAAAAATAAGGGCCAATAATTTTATTGTTAATGATACCAGCCCAAACGTTCCCTTTTTTTAGGATATTGAGTGTGAGCCTCACACATCCAGTGAGGATTTTCTCTGCTCCAATATCTACAGTTAGGTTTGTTAACGTTTCCGTTTAAATGAAACTTCACTTCATCAGAAAAAACTATTTTGTCTATGAACTGCAAATCTGCGTTCATTCTTTCCATCATCAATTCACAGAATTCTTTCCATTTATCAGGATCATCTTCATTCACCTCCTGAACCAACTGAACTTTGTAGGGGTGGTATTTTTCTTTATGTAAAACTTTCAAAATAGATGATTTACCTACATCATTGTCGGTGGCAAGTTTTCGAGTTGTCTTATGGGGATTTTCTCTCTAGAAGTACATCTACATCTGTAAATTGAATATTTCTACTTGGTTTTTCAATATTTTTGACATGTCACCAAACTTATTTTCAATTTTGCTAACTGTAGACTGCCAAACGTGTTGTCCAGAGTATTTATTATTAAAAATTTCACAAATCTTCTTTTGAGTTCTTGTTGTCTTTGAGTCTCGGACAAAGAAGCCATAAATTTAATACGCGCACAAATATAAAGAAGTCTTCTAGTAATTTTCAATACCTAACTGTCAGCAGCCTATTATATTCATATCAATTGTTTATTTGGCTTTTTACAAGAACAAATAAAAAAATACCTGATTATTTCTAAAGTATATTTTAATAGACCAGAGAATATTGCTGATTTAAAAGTTAGGATAACGGAAGAAATTAACAAAACCAGTCAAAAAATATTTTTATTTTTTAAAACAAAATTAAAAATTTAATTTATTACCTAAACCGCCGCCAATGTTAATTCCCTCTACTGACTAAATATTAAATTAATTTGGATATTATATTTCCATTTATATAAATTATGAGCTGATCCAGTAGCTTTAGTTATAATCAATAAAGTGACAGAAAATACAAAAAACGTTACAAAAATGTATTTGTACTTATTGTTTTTGTTGACAATAATTTTACAATCCCATTGTGATTCCATGACACCATATTACTTATTCCGAAAAGATATAGTAAACACGCTATTAACTCCAACTTTAGGTGCAAAAAATAGTTTATGTTATAATCATAGTAAATTCTATTGGGAAGAATTGGGTAAATGGAAATTGTGGGCTACAGAAAGTAAGTAAAAATAACATTTTTATATTATTTCTTCCTCTTCGCTTCGTTATTTGTTTGAGAGTGATGCAGCTTTGATTTGGATGTTGACGTACTGAAACCCCACGAACTGAATACTCACCTAATATGAATGTATTTCTGTTTCTTATGTGCTGATTAAAAAAACTCACTTAAGTCGCAATAAATGACTAAAATAAGTAAAGTACGAATCAACTAAGAAAACGCCACAGACGTCATTATCTTATAGAAATGGCAACTGTTTATTGCATAGAGGTTTGGTGTATGCATGGTATGTTTATAATAAACGCAGTTTTTGCACGTGTTGAGTGTAATATTTTATCCATGTCGTTAATTAAAAAAAACATTATTCGCTTCAGAAACTAGAGACGAACATCCTAGTTCATCCTCTAATGAACTATCAGTATCCTCGCTCTTTTTGTCTTCATTAAGTGATCTAGAGTCTGGTCTAAGATGTTCTCTTTTTGTATAAGGTCATTCTCATATTTTTTAACATGTTGGCAAATATTATACCACTCTTGTTCCGATACCTCCTCAAATTTTTGCCTAGCGAGTGCCTCCGTATCGGACATTTTAAATGTTGTATTGTGCGCAGATACCCAATTTTTTACTACTGCCCAGATTTTTTCGATCGGCTTTAGTTCTGGATGATAAGGAGGTAAACGTAGTACACGGTGCCCATGTTGTTGTAACAATTCGACTAGTTTGTACTTTATGGGGAAGCGAAATTTATTTTCTTGAAAAATGCGATATAGTTCCGGTTTTGTTAGTTTGGGGTCTGCTGGTAATCCATTTTCTGTTAGCCAGTTTAATATTTCTTCTTTCTTAGAAGTCGTCGTAATATTTTTTTATTGGTAAATTATGGTGTGCTGCGTTGTCTATAACGAGGACGGACCTTTCAGGCAGATTCGGCAACAATTGCTTTTGAGCCCATGTCATGAAATTTTGATTATTCATGTCTTTATGGTAATCATCAGTTTTTGTACCTGCAAAAACAAACAAGTATATATAGTAAGTAAATTATAATTCTATTGGTATATGACAAGTAGGTGGAAAGTGCTATGGTTTATCGCAATTTAAATGCAATTGTACAAAAAAATATTTTTTCTATTCTGGCTAAGTCTGGTCGACACTGGAATCTGAATATAGATATTGACATTAATATTCATAATTTTCGGTATACGATATGCCGAAATATCGATATTTTAGCCATCACTAATTCTATTTTAAAAAATACAAGTATTCAAACTTGCCTGATTTAAATACAGTGCTTTTCAGATAAAAGTATCCCCCTTTAATAACTTTTGTAATACTGGTATTTAGAAAAAATCCAAAAACACGTCAATTTATGTTGGAAGGGGCAAGCATTATGGCTTATTTAAACTTACTGGAAAAGCCACCCACTCACCCCTAGCAGCATCCCCTTTATTTTTTTAAATTACTTTCCATATTTTTTATGTAAAATTTGGATACTCCTCTTTGAGCTGATTTCAAAAATGTATAATACTTGTAGGTTAAAGTGGTTAGTTTATGAGATAAACAATTTTTCTTTTAAGAGCACAAATTTTACTTATTATTTACTTTCACCTTATTTGCCTGTACTAAAATGGGTTGTACAACAGTTCAAACTCTTTAATCTTTTTAACTGTGCTATTTATTATGAAGTTACAATAAGTGTTCAAAATGAGTACCATTCACTTCCATACAATGGTATAATCTATTTTGAAATGCCTCTCTCGTAAATCATCCAGAGATTCTGGTTGGGTAGCATAAACTTTTGTTTTTAAATACCCCCATAAAAAGAAGTCTAGGGGTGTTAAATCCGGTGACCTAGGTGGCCACTCCATCATCTGCCCCCTTCTACCTCCAACGAGCGGGGAATGTTTCGTTTAAAAATTGTCGGACAGGCATAGCATAGTGTGGGGGAGCTCCGTCTTGTTGAAATACCAGTAAATCTTCGGAAAGGTTATCATTTTCTATTATTGTTGTAATACGTGGGTCAACCCCTTCTCTGAGTAGCTCAAGATATGATTCACCATTTAAATTTCCGTTGATGAAGAAAGGTCCGACAATGTGGTCACCTAGGATACCACACCAAACGTTTAACTTTTGGGGATGTTGTGTATGGAATTCACGCATAATATGTGGATCACTTTCAGCCCAATATCTACAATTATGCCTACTTACTAAGCCATTTAATGACCATGAGCATTCATCAGAAAAGCAAATATTGTTTAACAATTGTGGATTGTTATTGATAATTTGCGTCATTGATTCGCAAAACTCTAGACGACGATCAAAATCATCTTCATTCAACTCGTGCACCAACTTAACTTTGTATGGGTGGTACTTGAATTTATGTAGAACTCGGAAAACTGTAGAAGATGAAACACCGATCGCTCTACTTATTGTTGACAACGATTGGGGTTGTTGAGCCTCTAAGCTGACTTGCCCTAAAATTGCCACTTGGATTGCTTCGTTATTTACGAGTCCCTCTCGCTTATGCACTTTATTGCAAACAGACCCTGTTGTGGTAAATTTCTTCATCAGTTGAATTACATACTTATGAGTTGCATATCTTCCGTCATGTAATTCGTTAAATATTCTAGCAGCAGCTCTTGCACAATTATTATTTTGGTAGTATAAACCTACAATTTCAATTCTTTCTTGCAAAGAGTAAACCATTTCAGAGAAACAAAATAAATAATGTATCAAATTACACTATCAATAGTGACTACAAATTCTAGTTGACAATGTCAAACTTTAATAAAAAGTAGAGTTTTTTGTTGTTTGGATTTTTTAAGTAGAATAAATAGCACAGTTAAAAAGATTAAAGAGTTTGAACTGTTGTACAACCCATTTTAGTACAGGCAAATAAGGTGAAAGTAAATAATAAGTAAAATTTGTGCTCTTAAAAGAAAAATTGTTTATCTCATAAACTAACCACTTTAACCTACAAGTATTATACATTTTTGAAATCAGCTCAAAGAGGAGTATCCAAATTTTACATAAAAAATATGACAAGTAATTTAAAAAAATAAAGGGGATGCTGCTAGGGGTGAGGGGGTGGCTTTTCCAGTAAGTTTAAATAAGCCATAATGCTTGCCCCTTCCAACATAAATTGACGTGTTTTTGGATTTTTTCTAAATACCAGTATTACAAAAGTTATTAAAGGTGGATACTTTTATCTGAAAAGCACTGTATAAGTAATCCGGTTTTTACGAATCCTTTATGTAAGTTTCATCAGTATAACACATATTGCGGTCTCTGGCGAGATACGATCCAGCTTTCTTTTTTGTGTTACGTATTTTTTTCGGCGATTGAAAAGATGTGCTTGGCTCTCCCCATTCAACTTTTTGAGCTTCTTTTGATACCTTCTGAAAAGTAGACCTTGACACCCCAGTAGCAGCTAGTACTCTTTCCCTGAAATATCAAAATATGTTAATATTCTAATTTAAAATATGACACTCAATAAGTAGGTGCCTGTATAAAAATATGGAAACTCCGCATTTCTTCAACCTACTTCTCGAATTAAATCTTGCTACATACCTATAATTTTTCAAAGGAATAGTAACTTCTTCATCTGCCTCTTTTTTCATCAAATTAATAATATTGCTTATGATTTCTCGTCCTTGGCTGCGTTTAGTAAGACCTTGCTTTCCAACTTTTTTTTGCGGACATTATTTAAAACGATTTTGCCCCTTATGTTCAAAAACAGCGATATCTGTAGAATAAACTATGGCACAGACTAAAAATAACACCGAACACAATAAATTACACTATCTACTGAACAACGAACAATATTAAATGCTGAATGTCCGATGTTCGGTCGGTTATGCATCTGACCATAAGCGCAAATTATTTATAATATTACCGTACTTTCTCCTTCGTAAGTAAAGGCTTGGCAACATCGAAGATGGACTCGCAATGGTAATAGATCCATGGTTACGCGACGACTTCCCTTCGAATTCTGATTTGGACCATGCGGCAGTCGTGCAGCGTTGCCAGTCTTTTGAATACTTGCAAAATACCGAACAATCGTAAAAAAACGCCACTGTCACATAAATGGGATGGGCCTAAGAGAGAAGGAAATTATTGCGGACTTTGTCAGTTATGACGCGTCTGGCCTTTTCTTAGCTGATTTGTACTTTACACAATATATCCACAAATACGTATTCTGTGGCTTGGTATTAATTTATTATAAGTTCAGGTTTACTTTGAAGCGAATTCATTCATTTAACTGACGTAAAGAAAGGAAAGAATGCTTTTTCTATTCAAATACTTATCAGTTATTCCAGGAATATTTCTTATTATAAATTTGTCTTTTTTTACTTTTTCTAGTTCCATATTTTATCCTTCATCTACTAACAATATCTCGTTATATTGAAATAGATATCTATGGAATGATTCAATGAAATTGGTTATTTGGAATAATTGATTGACGAATAAGTCATTCAATAAAATTCCAAATAAGAAATATTTCTCGAATTTTTCAGTGTACGACGCTTCCGCCAAATTTCCTAGTGGTATATTATATGGATCTCCGTACGCTTTGGGAAATTTTGATCAATGTCTGGAAATTAAAGTCCCTCGCCAGAATGAATTATTTGTAGGAAAATACTGCATGGCCAAAATAACGATAATCCCAAACACTAAATTTAAACTAAAAGAAAAAATCGATTATGAACTCTCGGATTACACTAAGTTTTACAACATTTCGGCTTGGAGTAAAATGTTGGTAAGTCTTCTAAAATACCCATTCGTTAGTTGTCATTTGTACTATGAAAATATTTTCGAAAAAAGTATTATTTCAAGTTTACACTGATAATAATCGAGTATGCTAAACTTGTTTGGTCATCATAACAAAGTATTAATAAGGCCTATTCTATATTTAAGCTACGATTGCTCTACTTCTTTTTCCTTTTTACCTTTTCAGGTATCGGAGGAAGATTTAGGTGTTTCATTTCAATAGTGTACATCTAGGCTTCATCCTTCTTCCTCAATGTTGAATTTTTACTTGTATATGTTACTATTGGTGACGTTAGTGTATTCTAGATCTTTTTCATTTCCATGTCAATATCTCTATGTCCCAGTTTGTAGTAAAGTCTCGTTGAATAATTCTCCCTATTCGTTATTTGTATCTTTCTATTCTTATTTAATTTGTGTTTTGATCCTGTCTATTACAATTTATGATCATCACTTTATGTATTCACTTCCTTTTTCATGTTTTCTATTTGTTTAGTCTATATATTATATAGTGAACACACTGTTCATACTACCACTACACCAACACTCACATTTACACTGCCTGACGGGTGCTTGTATAACCAAGTTATCGTCTTCAGATACTGAAAGTAAACTGAATGTTACTTGTTTACAGTTATCTACAGATAACTCGGTTATCGAAATGCTAGTCAGACAGTGTAAGTGTGAGTGGTGGTGTAAACAGTGTGTTCAGTATGAATATCACCAACTGGTACAAAATTCAAACTTAGTCTATATATTCACAAGCTTCTACATCTTATTTCTGATATCAATACCATATCTTCTGTATATAGTAGTGAATTTATTTGGGATTCAGATTTTCAATAGTACAGTTTTGTCTTTTATTCGTTCAGTTATCTTATCCGTGACTGATACAATTATAGACTTAAGTTATCCCTTTCTTCATTAAGATCTCTTTTAATTTCATTCCTAATAATTGTATTTTCACTTCCTCGTGATGTTTAATTTTCTCAAAACTTCACTTCGCGATTTTTCATCACGCTGTCTAGTACTTTGTTATATGTAACTACTTCTACTGTACACCCAAATAACGTCTAAACTCCCAATTCTAGTCAATGATGGTTGATTTCCTTGGAGAAGAATCATCATAATACTTTCCAAGTCAAGCCTTATCTCAATGTTTTACGGTTGTTTAAACCAAAAATTTGTTCACTTTTATTGTTTATAACAAACTATTGGAGGGAATGAATTAACATTTTAGTAGGTGTTGATTGATCGATGGTTTAAAAATTGACAGGAGCTTTTGTGATAAAGGCGATGAAAAAATACAGAATTAAAACGATGTTATTTATTGTAGGCTTATAAAAATGAAATTTCAAAAGCTTCAAGGAACGAAATTTATTTTTCTATTTGTATGCCATCATCTTGCACTAGTGAAGACCTCAAAGAGCGTCTATTATATTTATCCAAAACTATAAACAGTACAAATAACGAATTTGATATAACCATTGATGTAGACGAAAGAAATTGTCAAATTAAAAAAGAATACAAACCTTCGACTGGTGATATAGTTTTTATGTAAGTACAGCCAATTCAATTAAACGTTCAATCCAAAACCAAACAAAAATACTAGAAATTACATATTCCAAAATTGCTTGTGTAATCGTGTAATATTCATTATAATTTTTTTTCATGTTCAAGCAGCCAGCTGAGATATAATCCACTATGTTATGATCAGCTGACTTTTTTTCCTTCAAAATATTAGGCAAACTATAAACTAACAAATTTTCAAACGGGAGAAATAAGTCTCTAATGCATTTTACGAAGTTTCGCGCTCAAGAAAAAATAATTGACCGAAACTGTACCTGGCTCCTGGACTGTATGTTTTACTTTCAGTCTCTGAGTTTAGCAGTTTAGTTTATCATTTCTTGATTTGCTGAAGCTGTTTCTAGTATAGAAGAATAATTTATAAATTTGCAAAACCTTAACCAGACAGAAATGAGGAATTCTATTAAATACTCAATTTTGATTGATTGAAAAAAGACTTCAGTCTGTAAACTTATCGTTTAATAAATTAAATCTGGAGGTTATTGAATGAGAAGAGAATCAGTTTTACACATATTTATTTATTTTTTTCTTGTTTCTAGAGCTGTAGTCGCATTCTTTATTTTATTGGTGCTTGTGTGTTCAATTTATGACGTATTTTCAAGATCAGAAGATAGTTCTTTACTAAGATTTCGAGGTGAGCATAATTTTTTTTTCAGGCAAGAATCGTATTTCAGCAATCTAATACAGTGGAAACTCGATTAACTGGACTAATTATTGTTGTTAGGGATTCGGATAATCGAGTATATGAAGAAAAGCGGGTTTTGTTAAATAAGTTTAATAATAATAATAATATTCAAAGTTTATCAAACTATTTGAGACCTATTTCCAGAGCCTGAAGTGCTTCATCATGAGATGGCTTTACATCATTTTCCACGTCTAGATTTTCTTCTGTTTCATCTTCTTGCATTTCCTGCTGTTCAATTATCTGCAATATGTTTTTTACGATTTCGTCATCCGACAAAATCTGAAAGCCTTAATCATTATTGTTACAAGTGACCCACATTTTGATATCTTACATTTTGTAACTTATATCTCAATACTACTTAATTATTTAATTGGTCGCAGTTGATAGTCCGGATAATCGCGAATCCGTATAACTGAGGGGCCGGATAATCGAGTTTCTACTGTAACTCATAAATAATAACTTAAATTAATCACTAATAATTGTAGGTAATTGGCACACCATTTTTTTATGCTTTTCATTTCCATATAATTTGAAGAAATTAGCGACGAAAACAGAAAACGACGATGGCTTAGACTGTTTGTCTGGTATTAAAGTGATCTCACTATTTCTTATTATTTTTGGACATCGTTGCATGTTTACGTTTGGTGGTCCTCTATACAACGCCCCTTTTATAGAGAAGGTACGATTTAAATCCTTTTAACCCGTCAAGATTGAACTTCGTCTCTTAAGGCCGCTTGACATAATGCAATACAACGTGCAAGAAATTGCATGCAAGTCTCTGTAAACAGTAAAAGTAAATAAATTCCTAACCTCAAATTTTATTTGATATTTTGTACCTAGTTTATTAATGAAAATACCAAAGCTAAGTTTTATGAAAGTAAGCTGATCTTTTAAGCCAAAAGTTACTAGCAATAAAAATGCTACAAAACCAAAATCAAGATCTTGCATGAAACAATCAGATGAAGTTTATCAGCGCATGCTTTTGATCAAGAAATATTGCGTCTTGAATTGCATTGCACGTTGTATTGCATCATGTTAAGCAGCCTTTAACGTTAGAAATTAACAAGTTAACGTGAGAAAACTCATTATACAGGGTGTATAAATTTTGAATTATTATTACAAATAAGTAAATATTGTTGACAAAACTTAAAAAGTGATTTCAATTATTTATATAACGCCAATTTAACATGGTAAATTATTAGAATTTCTTAATATTAGCATCACATATAAAACTCTTAAATTTTCGATTTAAACTTCTTGCTAAAACGCCCATTATCAATATGGCGATACACTGACATCAATCAGAGCATGTTAACAGTTAACAGCATTCTTCAGTTTTTATTTGCTGTTAAAATATAAAATATTTTTTAAGACTTTTGAGGGTTGTTTACTATTTATACACGTGCCTAGAGCAACAAAGGAATGAAGAAAGTAGTTGTTGTTCGAAGAGATACTTTAAAGTTTAGTATAAATTTTTAAATTTGTATTTTTGACTTTACAATGAATATTTAGTGCCCAAAATGTGAGAAAAGATGGCATTTTTGAGTTGTAGCTGAAAATATATATAATTTAAATTATATATATAAAGTATCATTTGAATTATTTTTATCGTAAGTATATTAATTACGATAAAAATTACATAGAACAAAAATTCAAATTGAATATTGTTGTACAACAACTAAAGTAGAACAGTGCATAGTAATTTAATTAATCAATCGATACGTTTAATGAATTTATTGAAACAAGAAGAAGAAGAGAAAGATATTATGTTAAATTCAAAAAATCCTTTTTTTGTTTCTAAACGCGAATTGAAGAATAAACATTATGTAATTGTAATATCACAAATCATAATTATTCCTAAAATAATAAAATGGTAGCCCAATCAATTCAAATATCACAACTTTAATGCACTTAAATAAAAAAAGAATGAGGCATCAAGTGAATGGTTGATGCTCATATTGAAATTTTAGCATTTCTAAATCCAGCAGTACAGACATCATTATTGGTTACAAAGAATCCTATCACCATGATTCGCTTTCCATTGTAAATGTTTTTAATTCAAAATAAAAATACACAAATCAAAACTTAATTCAGATATAAATTCGTGAATTCATCTGTGAACCACAATAAAATGGAATTACTGGTGCATCGAACGTTCACTATATAGTGACGTCACTCAGCTGATTGGTACACCGTCTATTTCTGATAACGTGACAAAATATTCCAATTTTTTATTAATATTATAATGATTTTAACAAAAAATATTGTTCGTTTTATAAATTTTTGCGACTTTTAACGTGAATAAAGATCAATATGAATTTATTTTATACCACTATCAAAAACCCTACTCAAAGATAATTCATTACTCCCTCACGTGAGGAAACATTGTATCCGTTATAGTTTAACATATGTTTCATATTTTTAGGTATATTCAAAAGCCGAAGCAGCTACTATTTTGAATGGTCCAATAATAGTTGATACATTTTTCCTTATAGCCGGTTTTCTATCGAGCTACTTTATTTTAACAAGATTGGAACATTCCATAAAATTGGTTAATATACTTCTAATCTTTGTCCATCGATTGATAAGGTAAGTTATAAATATTGTTGATGATAATGGTTTCAATCTGGATAAAGCAGAGAATAAAATAAATGAAGCAGCTAAAATAAACTAGAAAGGGCAACGCTTGGTACAAGTAAACTAAGAGCAAACTTGTCTGTAGGTAATTTCCATATTCAGCCGATCTAATTTGGTTTTAAAATGCTCAATCCAAACAATCTATCTCTACCCAACTTCTTCTTGAAGGTCCTCCAGTAAAGCTATCGTCTGAATGTTAGCAACTGACTGAGAGTCCACGAAGTTCTACTTGTAGTTGACTGTAAAGTGATCTAAATATTTCTAGCTTATGTTAGGTTTACTGTAGCTAGTTATTCAGAATTTTTAGGGCTTGAAACTTCGCTATCAAGGATTTACACCGTTAAATTGAAATTTCTGGAACCGTTGGCGATATACATACTGAATTCACTGTTTACACCAACACTCACAATTACACTGTCTGACGCGCGTTTCTATAACCAAGTTATCGTCTTCAGAAACTCAAGGTAAACAGTTTACCTTCAGTCTCTGAAGAGGATAACCTGGTTATCAAAACGCGCCTCGGACAGTGTAATTGTGAATGTTGGTGTAAACAGTGTATTCAGTATTTTACACCGTATCTATTTGTATAGCGATTTTTTGGAAAATGTTAATATGAAAGTGTTTTGCAGGATGGTACCAGTTTATGGAATAGTATTAGCATTTTATTGTACCATTTACTATAAAATAGGGAGTGGACCTTTTTGGGAGGAACGGATAGGTGTTGAACGTGAACGTTGTTTGGAAAGTTGGTGGACAAATATATTATACATAAACAATTACGTCAATGTGGAAAAACTGGTACGTATGAGACCGATAATAGAATACTTAGTTCTTCAGGAATAAAAGTGATACAAAATCACATAACTATACCTCGTAGAGAAAGTTTTTTCAAAATTAAATTCACAAGCTGTTGATTTTATAAATGTGAACATTTGACAAATAAGCGTAAATAAGGAGAAAGGTGTAAAATTAGAAAAGTAAAAAAATATTCAATTTTTTAGAATGATCTAATGAAGAGAAAATTAAAAATTTTACAATATAGTTAAACTACTCAACAATGTTATCCATACTAAATACTGTATCATTTCTTTCTGCATCTTCAAATCCTCTTCCTTTGATTTCTTCATTATTTCCAATCATCCAGCTTCTCCTTTCCTGTCTTTTATGTCCTGGTTTCTACATGATGACTTGCTTAGGTAGTCTCAATTTCTTCATTCTCCACACATGTCCAAACCAGATCAGTTGTCCACCTCTACCTACGAACTTCAAAGGATGAATAAGAATATTCATGGATTGAGTCCTATATAAAAGACAAAAGCTCAAAGAAGACAATATAAAATTGAACTGAATAACTGGACTGACTTTTTTAATTTTGATTATAAAGTCGATTCTCATAATTCGAATCTCAATGGACAGCTCGCCGCGACGTCCAGCAGTGGCGGCCAGCCATACCGGTCACATGCTTTTGTTGAAACGTCTACATCTGAATTTTGGCAGTCGTATTTTTGAAATTGATGTGAAAATAAAGATAAGCAGTCTGTACACATAACAGTTATTTACATAACAGCACACTTATACGAAACAGAAACTAAGCATCCAAAATGACTGAAATTTCAGTGAGAATATTTTAACGCATGCACAAATATGTTTTCCAGCTTACATTGATAAGTACTAATATCTTCAGGTTGAGATCTGATATTCCTCGCTTCATTACAATATATATTTATCAGTTAGTTAATAAAATCCCTAGCTCGTAATGGGTAATGTGATAAAAGTCCCTAACTTTACGAAAATTCGTTCAGTTTGTGCAACTGCTTGGTACGTGACACCACCACGTGCTTTCAGAAGTAGTTTTTTCGCTATCCTTTCGTAAAAAATAAAACATTGATTAATGTGTGCTTGAGCGTTTTAATTCCAAATTACTTAATATTATGGATACCAGGAAAACAAATAATAATTAGGTTAGGTTAGGTTAGATTAGGTAGTACTCAAAAACAAACCTGCACTTTATTCTACTGGCCCAATAAGCAAAGTTCGATGATTTGAATCTGATGTTATATCTGATCATCCATCAATGTTGAAAATGATGTTTTACTTATAAAAGGCGTAGCTTTTGGCATAAAATTTACTACAATTATATTTTATATTTGAGATCTTTATTACTTTTACTGATATAAAGTAAAGATTAACTCTAAATGTGAGAAAATCTAATTTAAATTAAAAAAATCACAAATACTACCAATAAGCTATGATATTTATCACATTCCCTATTACGAGTTGGGTATTTTATAAACTATCCAGTAAATTTGAACATATATAATTCTAATAAACATGTGATTTGTGTTTCAGTGTATGTTTCAATCGTGGTATTTAACGTGTGACATGCATTACTTCCTTCTCATACCCATATTAGTTATTCTATTGAAATGGAAGGTAATGTTAGGTATAGGAACAATTCTGGTATTGTTAGTATGCTCAGCTATAATTGTTACAACTTCGGTCTACATCTATAAAGAAGAACCAATTTTATTACTATATACAAAGTGAGTAAGATAAATTGATAATATATTTTTTTCTTGATAATAAAACCAAGACGATTTATTAATAAAAACATTTAAAACGTGTAAAAATAGATCAAGTAAATCAACCTATCATTCACGGCATCGTCGGATGTCAACAAGATCCTGGATCAGATAAATCACCAACTAGCTAATTTTTTATTCTCCTTTCATCCATTTTTTCAACTCTTTTCCATTCTTTGCTACTTAATTTTTTATTAAGCTTGGTTGTGCTTTTCTCTCTTTATGTCCGTACCAGTTCCGACATCTTTCAAAGATCCTATCCTGTCCATCCACTTTTTCTATGTTAATTTCGTTAATTGTTTCAAGTGTGTCTTCTTTTTTCGTTAGTCAGGATTTATTTTCATATATTGAGCTGTTCTATACCTTAATTTTTATGTCTTCGCCTATTTCTTTTTTCATGAGTATTGTCTCATTTAGAGGATTCTAATAATCGGGAAAAGATCTTCAATTGCATCGAAATTTTGCATTTTGGAAATTGAATTCTGTATATATTAATTAATTTTTTCAGATTATTAAAAGATCCCGTTTACAATACGACGTTTCGGGATATATATATTCCTTCACACATGAGATCTAGTCCATATTTCTTAGGGGTGCTAACTGGTTACATTAAATACAGAATGAAGAATTCAGCTTACAAACTACCTAAATGGATGAATAGGACCGGATGGTGTATCGCTCCACTTATTACAATTGCTACTATCCATATTGGATTCTTATTTTATTTGCCCCAGTTTGCAGAAAATTCAGTAATTTCTGCAGTATACGGTGGTTTCCATCATGTAACTTTTGTGCTTGGCATCGCATGGGTGATTATTAGTATTTCTTCCGGAAGAGGGCGTAAGTAAATCTCTCTTATTTTCCTATTTAATAATATAATCAGAGACAAAATGTACTTTATATGTATATATATATATATATATATATATATATATATATATATTCTCTAAATTCTCTCGATCCTATCAAAAAATATATCAGAGGGTGCTTTGGCGGAAGAATGACTTTTTAATGAAGACGTTTTATTGTTAAAAAAATATTATATTTTATACGATAATGTCCTTCTAATTCCACATAGTTCGTGTATATCTAGCTGCATTTTATGCAATGCATGCAATCTATCTGTGTGTGAAATTTTGAGAGAAGCACTTATTTAGTGATTAGCTTTCGAAGTTGATTCAAATTGCTCCCAACTTTTGGTTGCCTAATCCCTTTACCTGCACTTTGTAGCGCAACTTTCGCTACTCGAGGCGGTCTCGTGTTAGCAAAGATTTTCCACGAGAGAAAAGGTCGAGCCAGTTTTGCTCAAGATCGCCATGAGGCCGCACGTATGGGAAGCTATTGCTACCACGGCCTTTAAAAAAAGTAGAAGGAACTTGAAAGTTTTTTAATGTAAAAATTATATCCAAAGTAGACTTTTTTCCAAGTCAGATAATGGAATGTTCATTTTATGGTTTGTTGATATTACTCTTCTCTTAGTCCTCTATTAGTATAATCGGACATTGCGCGTCATAAAGGTGTCTATATTCACTATATAATTGTATTCATTTGAGACATGTTTGCGCTAGCAGTCCACGAACAAGCGAGACGAAATGCAGCCTTGAGTAGACGCGACAAACGTACTGGGGCGCCTTTGAGCATAAACAAAAACCGAAAAAGTTCGTCTAGGGTCGTGGTACCATCCCGGAGGCCGTGTCTTAAGCGAGTCTTGTATTGACTGGTCGAGGATTTGCCTTCCGAGGCAGCTCGCTTGTTGCGAATCGCTTCAAGCAAAATTTAATTCTTCCTTCTTCCCAATACATCCCTCCATATAAGTCAAAAGAATGTCAAATTGAAATTAATGTAGAAACACAAAGTTTTGATGATATTACCAATAACCTAATCTAGCTATTTCTTCTTCTATCTATTACATATCGGATTAGTGGAACAGGTAAACATTCCAACTTAATAAAGTCCATTTCACGCGAATAAAATTGCTAATTACTTCAAACCACCGTTTTACATACAGGTCTGGATTGAGTGTTTGAAATAGCCACAGAACGGCGCTACTATTTAGAGATGCTATAGATGAACATGGAAAGGACACGGTTCCATGTAAGATCGGGGGGTAGGACAGAGATGGATATTTTGACTCCAATAATATCATATGTAAACATTTCGATCATATTTAAGTATGCACATTTAAAATTCCTCGTGCCTAGCTGACTCCAAAGTGTGTACTTGAGGTCCAATGAAAATATCATATTTGGTTAAAGCTTCATCCTGATTAAGTTTTTCGTCGGCATCAGAATCTGCTACGTATCTTGCCATCATTGTTTTCATCAATATCTTTTGAAGTTTCTACTACAAATCACTCATATATTGGATATAGAAAAGAAGCAAATTCTTCCTTGATTGAACTGTCATCACCATCTTTATCTGCAGTTTGCCAACGCCTTCTGTCTTTGATAATCAATTTCTTGTATGAAAATCCTGTTACATTTTTTCAATTTCAGATGGATCCATGTTTTCCAGAAAGCCGTAAATCATTTCTTGTGGAATTGCTGTTGTCTATATCTTCAGTGGTATATCTTTTGTTTGTGAATCGAATCTAATCTTTCAATTCTCCTCTATTAATCAGTCCATCTTTATTGACATCAATTTTATCTACAATTATACCCAGTCTCCTTTCACTTACTTTAGGAGGTAATTGATCGAACGTTTTTGCCTCTTCTGCAATCCAAAATACTCCGTGGCCATATTCTGAGTTATGATGGCGATCACACAATAACGTAATTTAGCGCTAGTGAAATTAACCCACTCCGCTACCACCATTTACAGACTAGTATATAAGACCGTACTTCAAACACTGTACCTTTATTACAACGAATGACATCAAAAACAAAAAATCACCATAGAGAAAGTGTCTGAAAGGCCACTCTTGCATTCGCTCTCACATTGTAATAGTAGATCGAAAAATATCACATTTATTTTTTTTAATTTTAGCTTGGATAGAACCAATATTATCTTGGAGACCATTTATTATTCTCAGCCGCATTAGCTACACAACATTTCTTTGTCATGGTGCTATCCAATTGTACACAGCTGCTGTATTGCGTCAACCTAGTTACACCTCTGTCTTCAGTACAGTAAGTGTCAAAATCTTTATATTTAACTGCCTTTGGTAAACTTTATTATTTCTAATATTACCAAAAGAGTTATTATTTATGAAAATTTCTTTATGGTGTCAAACCTAAAAGGCAACTATTCGATATTAAAATTTTTCAATAGTATTGAAACTTTTTTGTATTTATTTACAGTCTTTATATTCGTGGGGTGAATTAACAAACACTGTCTGTTCCGATTTTGCTTTATTTGCACACTATACAATACTCTTAACTCATAATAATTTACCTAAAAATATCAGTTAAATAGTTTTCATTGATTCGTTCTTTTCAGTTCGATTATTTTTATTTAAAACTGACTCATTATAATAAAATTTTCGTGAAGTATACATCAAATTATTTGTCTTTTTATTCGTTAAATCAAAAGACGAGGCGATTTTTGGACGTCTATATAAAAATTATGACAATTGATGGTCAATATTTCTAAATGAGAAATGGATTTATTAAGTTATCGAACTAATCGATCTTTTGTTCCAGTTTTATGAGGCGTTTGGAGATATCGTTATGTCCTTCAGTTTTGGATTTTTACTCAGTATGGTATTTGAATCGCCCATCATAGGAATTGAACGGCTCATATTTAGTAAAAACACAAAGAAACCGCAACATAATACTACTATCCAAAAAGATAAACACATAAAACAAGAAGTGGTGAATATAGATGATGGAAATTGTAACATTCCACGTGCAAATAATGTGTAAGATGAAATAATGCACAAAGACAACTTCTACAAGTTTTCCATTGGAATAGCAACGATGAAAACAGTTTCTGCACAGTTATATCAATAATATTTTTTATCCTCGCTCAATTTGTGGCTGCTGTTTGAGAATGCAAATTTTTTAGCTCTATTACTTTTTAACTGTATATGACGCTTCTATTCATCATTTATCCATAGGAAGACATATCCTGTGATATGTGATTATTATAGAAAAATGAAACTTTTATATTTTTTTCGAATGAATAAATAATTTTTTTGCAGTTATTTCATTCGTATATCCTGTTTTCCAATGAAATGTCTTCAGAAACATCATTAAATCAGTCGGTATAATGTTTCAACTTGAAATAAAAACAGTTTATTACAACAAAAGGAAAAGGATAAAGCTGTCATATTTGTCTCCTTGGATTACTCTACTCGTGCGGAAAGCTAGGTACCCCAGTCTGTTTAATTCGGTCACGCGTGGCCACTGCTCCTTATCTTCGTCTATATCTTCGTAACGCAGCTTAAACGGGTCACAACCACACTCCTAAACTTTCTTCTGATAGCGCTAACGGTGATGACGAGTCAATTTCTCACAATATCCCCTCAAAAAAGCCATACTTCATCAAACAATAATCACTAGCAATGATCCGGTATGTCCTCTCTCCTCGAAACGCATCAACAACATTATCGACGCCTTGTTGTCATGACTATTCAATAGATAACGCTCCCGTCGCGTCACCCTGCCGGGACCTCGTGCACCCCAAGAAAAACACCAAGTGAACAGATGAAAGAAGTTGAAAAGGTTTGCCGTTGTTTTTTCCACCTTACCTAACCTAACCAAATTTATAACAAACTCATGTGCTCGTAAATTAAGCTGTTTTCCAGCTATTTTCTGAAAATAATCCTTGGTTAATATACCGTTACAAGTATAATCACACTTATTTGTCGCAATTTTGAAAATTCTGCAGAAATTTATGAATTGTACAAAGTTATAAACACTATTCACCAATAACATAAGCATTTTAATCTTCACGTTATACGGCATTTTAGGTATCATAAAATGTCAAAGTTGATTATGTATTCGGTTTGCTCTTGGTAGCTGCACTGAACTGTATCAGTGCAGGGCAGATCATGAGTGTTTAGAATTAGTTCGATCGGATGCAAAGAACGATATAGTGCAAGTTGTGCAGAGAGTAATGGAGCATTTGTTGATTGTTGTATTTCATGTTATTTGATGTGATTCAGGCCTTGTAATATTAACAATAATGGAAAACGATTTAGTATTTTTTGATTGCACTGTCTTACACTTCACTGGCTGAACTTACTCTAGACCCAGTGCAAGCTGTACAGTTAATTGGGTGAACTAGCTCTCTGCCCTGTACTAAGAAAGATTTAGAATACCCTTCTAGAACTAGTTCTGCCAGTGCAACTACCAAAAACAAACCTATTATATTTGTAATTCCCATTGTAAAATTAATTAAAAAGTCGAATTAGTTTTTAAAAGAACTGATATTTAACAAAATAACACGTTCAATCTATAAATTCGCTAAAAACACCACAGTAAGCAAACTCGTCAAATTCAACTTTTGGTAAAGTACGAATCAAATAAGAAAAACACAGGCACGTAATACCTGACAACAACCCGCACTTGTTGGTTAATTTTAAAGTTAAGTGTACCATAAACTAAAATATCATGTATCAGAGTTGAAAGAATGGTTATTGTTGCTTTGAAGTTCCAACATTTTTTCTTCGCAGTTTAGTTTGTTTTTGATTATATTTTCGATTTAATAAATTAGAAAATGACTTGTAACACATTTTTTCACTGTATAGATCAGATTGATATGCTTTTTTATCTAAGGAAACTTCATCTCTATGGATTTATTTAACAAAGATACTAATCTAACGAATCACCTTATAAAATTCTTTTGGTTATTTCAATTTTATCAGAGGCATTAACCTTTTTTTTGGTGCTAAGTTATATGCAGAGAGAATGACAGAGTTGATTATAGGGATCATTTGTTTTCAAGTATTTAGTTTAATATATGTTGAAATAATTAAACATACTAACAAAACATTTTTATTGAATTCTATATCTACCATCTATTATTTAAACCTATACAGTAAACCATCCAGGCATATTTTGTCTATCTTTGTTTTTATTTAAAAATTCTTGATAACCTTCTTTGGCTTGCTTCAAAGCTTTCTCATGATCTTCATGTTCCTTGTTTTCAATATTTTCAAACAAATCTGGAAATTGGAATTCTTCACCTTTCATCTAAAAATAATTTACTGATGGAGCATAAAAGTTGATTTATACAGTATACATTGTGGAACAGTCAAATGGAGTAAATTGGTTGACAGGTCATTACATAAGTATATAATTAACACACTAAAAAAGGTTATATTTTTCTTTTCTTGTTAAAGGAAAGCTTTTGATTGTGTCTGTATGATATTATCAGTTCCAGCTTAAAGTCTTCCCATGTATTTTTCTTTTCTTCCTTAATCATTTTTTTGTGTGTGTTTTACAGCCATAAGAGTAGATAGACATAAAGATAGAGTAAATAGAAGTGTTAAAATTGTTTGGGTATTTACATTTTGTAAATTTGAATAAGTGAATGATCAATAGATTCATATTGAATTTGGAAAAACATATGTATATGATTATGTTTGTTATGAAAGAGATAGGCATTACATCTGACTTACCAATGTTATATATGCATATTTAATATCGTCATCCTTAATAACATATCCTTGAGTAGGTTCTCTTCGCGTTTTTGGCATATGAATTCTAGTTCGTACATCTGCACACTTTACATTGTAAATTTTTTCCATATAGTTTTTAATATCATATTTAGTCATTTCCATTGAACATGAAAATACTACAACATTAGAAGGTTGGGCATGCGGAGGCCTCACAAGTTTCATCCAGAAATTTGGTAAAAAAACTCGTAATTGAGGTCCTCCTTTCTGATACAAAGGATACCTTAAATGAATAATAATTTAAAACTTTTTAACAACACAGTCTTCTAATACATATATGTATGATTTAAGTATTTTTCACAAAAAGAGACGTATACATGTAGCCATCCATCATTTGGAAGTGCAAATTACTTACCAACGAGTAGACATGTTTAAGTAAAATTAAATAGGGTGCACTTTTATTACATGAATTATAGATTCATGTTTTTTGGCTATATTCTTCTTCTTTTTTAACGGTTTAATAATATCGAGAGACTTAGACTATACAGTTACTGTTCTACTACTCTTCCTATTCTCACCAGCAAAGCATCTATTAGAACTGACAACCAGTGGGAGTTTTCAATTCGCTTTCTTAAAAACGACAGCAATTTTTTGAAAATCGATTCTAATTATCGCGTTTCTATACTCTTCGCATATCATTTATCAAAAGGAAAGATAAATATTACTTTCTGATATTTACATGAATCGATCTCGATTCCTTGGAAAGAAAAAGAATCATTTCTTGTCCTTTCTTAACAATTAAAATTATTTTTAATTCTCTTAAAACAATTGAAAACTATTAAGAGAATACAGAATCGTGTATAGTCCTTTAAGATCGTTTTGACGTGCTTGTGAAGCTCCTGGGAGACAAATAGTTTAAAATTTTTATATTATGTTTAGGACGTTCCGACTAAGTAAAACCAAACAAAATTCACTTAAATTATCTTCCGATAAGTATGTTAGAATATAATTTAAGTAATAATTTTAATGTGATAATCATAAACTTTATCAAAATGTCGTAAAAGATAAAGACGATGTAATCAAATTAGTTGTTTTACTGAAAAAATCTGCGGTAAACCAGAAGAATAATTTTAATTTTACTTAGGGTTTGGTAAAAAAGTTCGTTATATTTTTTTGTTTGTCCGCTTTTTGTCGTTTTCAAGTCCGACAAATATCCTCAGAAGTAAAAGCTCCGTAGATGTTTCCTCCAGCTGCTCTGCATACTGTAACGCTATTTCTAGAACTTTGTGTCCTTCGCTGTGTAAAACTACGTAAGCACTGAGAGTGAGGACTAGTGTCGGGTAGCTAGCGGATGTGATGGGATTGACGGCGGGGTGGAATGCAGTGCTCAGAAACAAAGAGAAAGTCCGGTCGCCGTCCTGTCGCCTGGCACGCGAATACTGTGCGTACAGTCAAGAAAAGAATGGAAGAAGCTGCTTCGTGCACAGCCTACTATTGAAAATCATATTATTCTACTGTAAATGACATTTGACTTTTGAAGCATTTTTGTAACGCACCACCAAATATTTTACTAACGCCGCAGAATATGGTCTTTCTCTTTCTTGTAGCCTTGGAGCTCCCTTCAACTTCATAATATTATAACCCAGCAGAGGATTACTCCAGTGTCAGGAATCCAGGAGAATCTCTCGCGTCAGCTCAATACCAGTTTTGATTACGTCGTTTTTTGATTTGGTATTCATATATTGATAAATAAATGGAAATCAATATGAAATTTATTAAATTTATGGGTTGAATCTCAACGTTTCCGGCTCCTTTTTGAAGTTATTGTCAATAACAAGGCTTCAATCTGGTCACTTCGTATGTCACCGTATTATGAATTGCTTGGACCTAATCTAACTGTTTCATGATCTGAATAAACTATTTGATAAGATGCCATAGTTGTTGATTAGCACTCTTGACCGAACCTAACTCGTCCAAGACGCAATCCGTAAAGAACTTCCATCACCCCTCCCCACCACCATGTCCAACGAGGTCGGTAGTCTTTTCACTGACTTTTCTACTTTTCTATTTTATTCAAAGTAGTCCTACACATTAAAATTCAATTTTTTTCTGTTAGACTGTCTCAGTAGGGCTTGAAAATTGGTTGTGCGGTATATTTATATCTTCTTCAGTGGCGGAGTGTTGCGTCTTCAATGAATGCCATATATATATAACAAATTATATACAATGATTAACATGTATGAATATTATATAATTTCGAAACTAAAATTTTTAGAAATTAAATGTAGTAAATTGATTAATTAGCGGAGTAAATGCTTGAATTTCAAATAAATTTCCCAGATTAAAGCTATCTATGATCTAGTAAATTCACCTATTAATCTCATAGAACATGTGCTTTTGACAAATGACAGAAAATAATTATTTTGATCTTAGACAGATATATTTGTTGTGTGTAGTTTTGTTGAGCAAAAATGGCAGAGCCCGAATTAAATGTAGACAGTTTAATACAAAGGTTATTAGAAGGTAATTATTTCGATCCCAATGCTTAATATCTCATCATAAATCTATAAATGACAATATCCATTCGCCTTGCATGATTTTTTAATAAGACGCTGTTACAAGAACTCAGCATTGAACTGTCATTTCCATATTTTGCACTCAATCTCTCAAAATACCCCAACTGTGAATAATTTCAATTCGTATTTAACTATTTTACTCATTTAAGTTTATTCTTTAGACGTTATTCTAGAATTTCATGTTGAATATTCGTAGGGGTATTTTATATTTAGATTACTAACATTTTTCTGATGGTTTAGGAGTAAAGGGGGTATACTAGGAGAATTATCATTACGTTGAGAATAAACTAAAAATGAAAAAATTATTCTCATCAATCGAGCATAAAAATGCCGATTTATTTATTCATAATACTTGAAGTTCTTTATAATGTTTAATTATGAAAAATAATGTTTGAATTTGTACATTATTTAACTCTATTTCTTGACCATTTATTTTCCTTAAATAAGTTAATAGACAACCACATGACAATAATTACAAATACAGTTGAATTTAAGGTAAGTATAACATACATAGAGAATATTTTTTCACTGTTAATGACAAGTAATCTAGGTAATTAACAAATATTAAAGTACAATTAATCATTCCTTTGTCATATTTAGGATTATTTATTTATAATTTTTTTATGCGGTGTAGTCGAATTTTTTCTTCACATCAGTTAATAAAAAAATTGTGTGACCTTTTTAAATCCATTTATGCATGGAAAAATAATAAACTACTTGATATAATTGTCAGGAAGTTGTTATTGATTCAATATACACTATGATAAAAGCTATATTATTGTGGAAGATTACATACAGCATATGTTCATTTTACGAAATTACTTTTAATTAATGTTGAAACTATTTCAATTGAAATTCTCAAATGAGATCATTTTTTTAAATAGCACATTCTGTTTCTTAAATAGTGAAATATTCTTATCTCGGCCCCGATAACTAACATTACATTCAAAATTCTGCGCAGCAATTTTATATTAATGCCATACTACTTTAGCTTTCTAGAATTTTACGGTGATTAGACAAAGTTAATTACAGTTAAAGTGGTAGAACCAATGATGAACTCATTGAATTATTTCTTTTTATGTTTTATTCAACATTAGTTAAAATTTTATATTATGGTTAGTTAGTCCCACTATTATAATGTTCTAAAATCATCTTTAGTAAAATTAGACATATATTCGATTATATTCATTATTGTTGTATTATCTCATATGTCACTTGTTGGCCATCCATAAAGTACATCACACGTTAATGGGGAGGGAGGGTATGACCGAAGTGTGACAAGGGGCATGGGGGGTCAATAGTTTTGTGACGTCACATGTTAAAATTTAAAATACTAAAACGCAAAGTTTGGATGTGAATACAAAATTTAAAAAATTTTGTGAAATATTGGCCTTTATGTTGATTTTATTAGATTAGTATTTAATAAAAATAAGTAAAAAATGAAAATAGCTGTTTTCTCTCGATTATTTTCAATTACATACATAAATTTAAAAAATGTGTGACGTCACATCAGGAGGAGGGGGGGTTATAAAAATGTGACAACCTGTGACAAGCAGGGTGGGAGGGGCTCAAAAGTCCTAAAATTCGTGTATCGTCTTTATGGATGGCCCCTTACTAGGGATCATATATTTTTAATCATTATGATGAATAGGATTATTTACTAGAATCAGTTTATCTCTTATCTCGTTAATTAGGAATAGTCACAAATCATGATATATCTCTAATAATTACCAAACAAGATTTAAAAAAATATTAATGTAAAGAGTTCATACTTTTTTAAAATATAAAGTAGTAGTGATGAGCACACGCGGACGTGAATAAGTTCGGCTTGCTAAATATATACCTCTGGATAAATCCACGGATGGGGACATTTCACCACTCCCAGTCATTCAGACTGGTTAGGCTCATGTTAGTTAGCGTTGCGGCTGTAGACTCCTTCCTCTCCCCTAAGTTCTTTGGGAGATTCTGAAAGGTCTTCTTTTCTTGTTAAGGGTAATGTGAGTGTTTTCGTTGCCTTGGATATACCCTTTCCAACCTTTTTCGACAAGAAAAGATCTAATTAGAGCGCTTCTTTGCCATCTTTACAGCTGTCCCCGATGTATAACTTTGTATTGGCTTATGAAGTCCGAAGTTACTGTGTCGAGGGTTGACTCGGAAACCAAGGATCTTTTATCTTAATAATAGTTTTTAATAATTTCTTATTTTATAACCTTGACATACTAATCAGCCCCACTTTAGGGCTACTTTAGTTAGAATACAATTCACAAATGAGAGTTTATTTCCTCTTACAAAAGGTTTTTATGTATCTTGATAGATGTAGTTCAAAAATAATTGTGATAAAAAAATGCCATCCTAAACAATTCTATAAATCTTTTAACAATGCATATAGCAGCAAATTTGAGTATATTTAAAATTATTCCAAATCACAAGGATTCTATGTAATGAATACTGGTTTTATGCCAGATTTATTTAATAATATATCTATTTTGTAGTAAGGGGAATGCGCCCGGGAAAATCGGTGCATATGACTGAATCAGAAGTACGTGGTTTATGCTTGAAATCTCGAGAAATATTCTTGCAGCAACCCATTTTGCTTGAGCTAGAAGCGCCACTCAAGATTTGTGGAGATATCCACGGTCAATATACAGATTTATTGCGACTCTTTGAATATGGCGGATTTCCACCTGAAGCCAACTATCTATTTCTCGGGGATTATGTCGATCGCGGAAAGCAGTCCTTGGAAACCATTTGCTTGCTGCTCGCCTACAAGATTAAGTATCCAGAGAATTTCTTTTTGCTCAGGGGCAACCATGAATGTGCATCTATCAACAGGATTTATGGGTTCTATGATGAATGTAAGTTCTATTATATTAACAAATATTTCAGTTTTATTCTATAGTATGTATGGGATTTTAATTTTATTATTAACTAATTCCTTTGTATGTGGATCAAATATCCTAATATATATATATATATATATATATATATATATATATATATATATATATATATATATATATATATATATATTATATTTTCCAAATAAAACAAGTGTAATTTTACTCTACTAATAATACTTTCAGGTAAAAGAAGATTCAACATAAAATTATGGAAAACTTTTACCGATTGTTTCAATTGCTTGCCCATATCAGCTATTATTGACGAAAAGATATTTTGCTGCCATGGGGGATTAAGTCCTGACTTGCAAGGAATGGAACAGATCAGAAGAATAATGAGACCTACAGATGTACCTGACACAGGTAACAAAATTTTTGGAGTGTCTAATATCTATATAGACTTGATTGATTCTATACAAACTTGCTTGGCTGAGATGGATGGAGATACATGGCATGAGACAAGCAAACGCTCTTATAGATGGAACTTGTGTGTCTCACACCAAACTAAACAGGCGCAAAACCTGACTAGTGACTGAACTTTTAACCGGTTACTGCCATCTAAGACCTTATTTCCATGCCATGGGCATAAGGATTATCTGGAGTGCCGTTGGTGCACGGTGGAGGATGAAATTGCATACCATGTCATTCACTCACATGAGAGCGTCTTAAACTATTGGGCAATCCTCACAGATTACCTAATGGTATCAAAGGGATCAAGCCAAAGCGTCTGATGGGCTTCTCAAAGGACATCAGCGTTTGGTAGAGTCAAGTGGGGCACAACGAGCCTATCTGAAGGCCTATGTGCTCAACGGCCGATTAGCCGCCCACAATGTAACTATGAACAATCTATACAAACTTTCATATTCCATATAATAGACATAATTTTACATGTATTTATAGAGATTTTTATCGTAATTTACTTTTTGTCCCCTTTCGTTGTGACATAATTCAACAAAATATGCTCCACAGCAATGAATTTTATTAAAAAAAAAAAAATAAAAATAAAAAACTACAACCAATAAACGTCCCCTACTATTTATATAAAATATGATATTTGTTTTTGTTTTTAAGGACTTTTATGCGATCTTCTATGGTCTGATCCGGATAAGGACGTCCAAGGTTGGGGCGAAAACGATCGAGGCGTTTCTTTCACTTTTGGCGCTGACGTAGTAAGCAAATTCCTGAACAGACACGATTTAGATCTGATTTGTCGAGCCCATCAAGTCGTCGAAGACGGTTATGAATTTTTCGCCAAAAGGCAACTAGTCACATTATTTTCAGCTCCTAATTATTGCGGTGAATTCGATAATGCAGGAGGAATGATGAGTGTCGATGAGACTCTTATGTGTTCGTTCCAAGTAAGTAAATGATATTATTCCATCCATGCCAATATAATTTTCTTTAACTTTTTAGTAAATGATAATTCTAACTATTATATAAACATGTTGTATATGAACATATTGATAGGTATCGAGACAACCAGCTAATGCCTCCATCTATTAAAAGACTTTATTAATAGCGTTTTGTACGCGTGAGTAACTATATCTCACAAATTGAGTCGATTTCACAAAAATCGCCGTTTCGATAATTCTCTGTTGTTTTCAAAAAGACTGCCAGAATCGCTAGATTCACATTTCGAATCACTTGTCCTCTGATTAACTAAAAATTTAAAATTGTTTAAATAAATGTCTAACTTCAGTTTAGAACATCACAAAGGTCAGGGTTGAATAGAGCTATTCTAGAATAACTAAGGGGCCTAATTTTCTATTAATGTTTTTAAATATAAATAAAAAATGTTGAGTTATGTGTCAATTTTTTAAAAACATGTGTATTTCATATATATATATATATATATATATATATTTTTTTTATTGTAGATTCTCAAACCATCTGAGAAAAAAGCTAAATACCAGTACCAAGGAATAAATTCCGGCCGTCCGTCGACACCTCAACGAAATCCCCCACCAAATAAGAAGAAGTAGAGTTTAAATACACTAATAAATTATTTTTACTCTACATAATTTACCCTCTCCTTTTCCATACACTATTTTTTTAATAATTTAATCTGTAGATGCATTTGTAAAGATTAATTTCTCAATTGATTGCTCCCACAGTACAGAAATAGAAAAATGGTCTAATGGAGTCAGGAATATTGTATATTATTTAATGTTATTATAATTTATATTGTATGACTGATTTTCTTTTCACTTAGCGGACTGAATTGCTTTGTATTATTTTTGTTATTTCGTTTTTTTTATTTTCTGTTGTCATACATCAGATATGAAACAAAATTACTTCAAAATTAATTGAAATGTCAAAATTGAGAATATCTGATGTCTGACAATATTATGTACATAAATGTTTGCTGTACCAATGATGATGAATTATGACCATGAGGGTCAATATTTAATTGAGGATTTCTATACAAGATTTCTTGAAATTTTAACATTATTTTTGTATCCAGTGTGAAAATTGAAGCAATATTTTAATTAGAAGCTTATCAAATTGGTGTGAATAGTGCAATAAATCAATTAAATTCAAGATATCTTGTATATAATCTAACGTTTGGAGTTGCATTTTTTAAAAAATTTTGCCCTCTATAATTAACAGTATTGTATAAAATTTCATAGTTTGGTATAACTTAAGGTTGGTATATATGCATTTTGTCTGTTGTTGATCATAACTTTTTGCTTTTCAATCAAATCTCCATTCGATAGTATATTAGAGCTTCAAAAGTTTTAGGCGTCAAGTAGGTTTTTCCTTTTCAATTTATTATATTACAGGAAATGGTACAAATGAAAAAAGTTTAATGAATAAATGATGCTTTAGAAATTCTTGTTAATTTTTAAAAATGTATTTTACTTAATTTTCAAATTACAATGATCATTGGGTGAGTACAATTTTGGTTCACCATTTAATGAAGCAATATTAAAGTCTTGTGTATTTAACAATTGAATCGATTAATTAAGGATCGGAACAAGTTACAATATCTTCAGTTTTGCGGACACACAAAAAATTTGTATGTTGTGATTAGACTGTCATGTTCAATGAGACCTATTTTCTTGTTGTATCACTTTGATACACAGTGCTTACCGCTGATCTATAAATCCCAAACCTTTTCATTAATTCAGAATATGAGATGGCTCTAGCTGCCAGAGATCTTAATCTTCTCTTTCATACACTTCCAGGTATAATGCTCTCTAGTTCCAAGAGAATGTAGATACAGAATTGGTCCTCTGCATAACAAAATCTGCTGAAACTAGTGTCTTTAGATATCCATTGAGGAGACAATGTCCCGGAACTTTTAGTATGCGTATATTGTTTTTGCCTAGGTTAATCCCTTCTACAAATCTATAATTTCCCAGGATTATCCTTGCCTGCCTCAACCCCAGTAGGGTTTATCTGCCACTCCAATGTGCTTTGGAACCCATTGGAGGGATTAAAATACATAATCCATCTTATTTTCGGCAGTAATAATAATGGTTTTATAATTATTTTGAAATCATTGACTTGTTTCCTTCTTTACTCAATTAGATCGAGGATAGGATCTACTTTATTCATAGTAATTAATATTAATTTCGTTCTTTAAGATTACTTTTTTCATTGCCTTCTAATCAGATCAAACAGACACTCGAAATTGATGGCTATGCAACCATGAATGCTGTCTTCTCTCTAGTCCCCTCTTACTATACACTATTTGTCATGTCTTAGTATGTGGCCAAAATACTCCAATTTCCGTTTTTTTACGGTAAAGATGACTTCTTTCCCTTTCCCTAGTCTCTGCATAACTTCCATGTTGGAGATGTGCTCCGTCCAGGATATTTCCATAATACGCCGATATATCTACATTTCGAAAGATCCAGTATTTTTATAGTAGTCTCAGTTGTGGTCCAACCTTCTACGCCATAGAATAAAATAGAAAATATGTAGCATCTGATTAGTCTTGATTTTAGTTGTAAAGAAATATCTTTGCTGGTAAATAGTTTCTTCATGTTATTAAACGCAGCTCGAGCTCTTTCTACCCGTTGATCATATTTCTGCTGGTCCCATTTCGTATTTACTATGGATCCTAGATATGCATAGTGCATACGTTTCAACACGATCTATGTCTTGACCATTTTTCGTTATTAGACGCACTGGAAGATATTCACTTTTGCTAATAATATGTTTTGTTGTTGATGCTATTTGGCACCCCTTATTGTGTCGACGGCATATCTAATGTTCATTTTGATGCAATCTGATAGTTCTGCCAGTGCTTTTCCTCGTATCTTCAATATTAAATTCTTTCTCGTTAAGAAAATAGGGATGGCAAGTAAAAACTTTGGTCTCATTTGTTAAGAACACCCCAAAGAACGTTCTAGTTGTTATTGCAAGTTGTAAATATAACTTAAGCGTTTTATCATTTTAAGAAGGCGTCTGGAAAACCACGGAAAGGTGAGTTAAAACTAATAAAAAACCAATTATATGGTAGGGTTTCCAAAAAACTTGTCACTCACTTTTTGATAAACAATTTTTTCCTTCAAATTCTTATTATCATGAACATTACAACAGTTTTTGTCAAACAATTTTATTTGTTAATAATATAACAGCTTCACAAAGCATCGGTAACCTAACTATTGTATAATGTTTTTATGGTTATTTTTTGTTATTACTCTTTCAGTTCTTCAATCAAATTGGCCATTGCAATAACAGATGTGTGAGCTGTTACATTGTTTTGATGAAACACTTTCTTCTTAGCCGTTTTTGCTTGATTTTTTCGCTTAAACGTTGCAATAAGTTCGCATAATACTCGCCGTTGATGGTTTTTTCATTTGACAAGATGGTAAATGGAAATGATCCCAACGACCCAAACCGACGCCATGACCTGCCTGCAGATGGAACGGTCTTTTCCTTCTTTGGAGCCAGCTCTCCTTTTTTTAGTCCATTGTGACTTTTGTTTCGGGTGTGAAGTGATGGATCCACATTTCATACATGGTTACTGCCATCTCTAGGTCACGCCAGGTACTTATGGGACCATCCTCATACTTCAAAAATTATTTGATACAAACACATATGTACTGTACCAAAACTGGGCGAATAATGTTGGTGTCAAGCATAGAAAACGTCACTGTTTATCTTATAATGTGAAATCTCAATCAGTAGCATGGATCAAGCATGGAAAAGTCCGGGCGACCCTAACCTAACCTCCAAACTTACGTGCATGTAAAATACTTGGGATGAATCATTCCTTGACCATTACTAGAAGCATGATATTGTGCAGTACACAGTGATTATCTTCACCTCATCATCCTCATCTTTTACTGGAAGTCAATCATTAAGCGCAGTCAATCATAATTAAAAAAGTTGAGCGTCTAAATAACAATCTATATATTCTGCATGAATGGAAATTTCAAATCGACAATTTTGTTTTAGAATTTTTCTTCACATGGGAATGAGTTTTTTGTTCTTTTCGCGTACAAATATTTTAAATTTAATATTTTACTATATAGAGTATAAGAGTAGATTTAATATAAGAAATATATATTATCTATATTAATAAAGCGCTGTTTTTCTTTCCTGTTACTGCACCTCAAACTATAATGTCATGAAAGTTTCATATAGTGTATTTCAAAAAAGGTGACATAAGGAATCTAAAAACTGGGGTTTAATTACAAAAAATTTCCTCAACGCCTTCCGCATTTAATATAAAAAGTGTTGTAACATGCCATCAAATATTTTAATATTTCTTAGTTTAGCTCTTTTTGATTTATTTATTCTAATGTTCAAGTTTTTGAAGATAATTAATTTGTTATTGAACTCCCAATCCATTCGAAGAATTCAATAAAACCTCATTGTCGTTTCTAAAACGTCCTCTATCCATATTTTACTGTGATTGCATGAGATGTCGTATTCAACAACGAACTGACCGTATGGATAAAGGAAGAGATAGACTCTTACTGGAAAAATGCTCCACATCTAAGACAATCTAAAATATTCATAACCATATCAGTTAGGAAGTCTGAGAAACTCGAGATGTCCAGCTACGAAAATAAACCAGTGGTTGACAACTGCAGATTCTGCGAAAAAACCATAGAAACAGGAAAGCGTCCAATCTGCGAAAGTCCTGCTTATAGTGGTAATATCTTGGGAATTGGGATAAACAATCTCCAGAAAAATAGTATCCTTTTAGAAGATTCTATATATTTTGGAGGCAGAATGCACACAAAATATCTTTTTATGTGTGGGTACAGAAGGGTTTGGAAGTCAAAACTACACCACAAACAATCTACAATCTAATTTATAACCAAAGAAATTTGAGGACTTCAGAAATTCATATAAGGAGAAATAAAATTAGGAATTAAATGCTATTTTAAGGCACATTTTATTTAATATAAATAAAATATACCATAAGGAATTTACATATCTTTGAATTCTCCAGTCTTATTAAGCAATAAAATGTCGGGATTTTCTTTCTCAAATTCACTTGGCTCTCTGTCTCTGTCTTCTTGACCCCATTCACCAACGGAGCTTAGTACATTAGGCTGTTTCTTTTTTTCAAATTCTTCTCTCTGCAATATTTTTTTATGTATAGTAATGTCTAAAATGTAGTTTCACTTTTATACCCAAATATTTCCATCAAATTATTTATATAAAATACATTGAATATTTTTTTCCATAATTATTTTACCTACTGAAAGGCAAGGGAATATTGCCTAGTGACCAACGAGAAAAATATAAAAGTAAAGGTAATCAAAGACTATGAGAAAATTGTGAGCTTCTAAACTCTTGTAATTCTTCATAGATTCTTTGGTCGTGAAGTTCGTGTAGAAAACTAGGTACTCCAGTCTACCTAATTTGGTCACGGGTGGCTACTGTTCTTTCCTGAAATTTCTCAGTCAATTTCTCAAAGTCATGTCCTCTCTCCTCGAAACGCATCAACAACATGGCCGACTCCTTGTCATAATTGCTTAATAGATGGCGCTCATGTTGCCGCGGTTTCGTGCATCCCAAGGATTGTAACACATACTCATGTAAATTTTCGAAGTAAATCCATTTCATTATGTGTTTCGAAAAGTTTTTCTAATCATATATTATTATTTCATTATTAATTGTTTAAACTATTAACTTTATGAGTTATTCTCAATATTTTTATGAAAGTTTAGAGTTTTAAGTGTTTTGTCTTGTTGTTTTAACAATATTCACAGTTATTATTTGAGTGATTATAATCCAGAAAACCAGAAGACAGTTAATATTAGTAACACTAGTTTACAGTACATCTGTTACCAAAGGAATTTCAGTTGTTACTGATGCTATTTTCAAAAATATATCTGCGTACATAGAAGTAAACTTTTGACTTTAACTATTTTTTTTCAATCATTCATCAAATAAAAATATATGCTGTTTGGAAAACAATTTAATATGCTTTAATGTGAGTATAAATTTATGAAAACTTATTTCGCATTCCTATGTTTAACATTGACAATTTAAAACTTAACAAGTTATTTCTTAATAATATGTTTGACTTCCTCTTGTCCCAATAACATCCCTTATAAGATTACTCATAGATCTAATCAGTTAGCTACTGTTTCTTGTGGGATGTTAAGCCACTCTTCTTCTACTGCAACAATAAACACTGAGATCGAGTTTGGTGCAAGAAGTCTTTCTCGGATTCTTTTTTTTAGCTCATCTCATAAATGTTCTATTGCATTTAGGTCAGGACTGTATGCTGGCCACTCTATAACCCGAAAATCGACTTCTGCAATGTAATCTTTCACTATTCTCCAATGTAGTCGACGTAGGGTACCACATGAATTCTAACATCTCCTAAATATATCTGTCAGACATTAAACCTCTTCTTCCGTAAACACAGTCGCTCCCAAAGAAACTGCACCCCTCCATAAGCACTCCGCTCTTCAAAACAGCAATATGCAAATCGCTCTCTTGGTTTTCAGTACACTTTCCTTCTTTGGTTGCTACCACAGAGGCATATTCTGATCTCATCTGAGTTTACATATTTATTAAGATATTTCGAGGCAGGAAAAAAATATCGATGGTTTTTGCTATTTTAATGTTAATTTAGTTTACTTTTAAAAAATCTACTTAAACTTTTATGCTTCTATTTATAATTGCCAAATCATATATAAGATATATGAAACAACACTCTCTAGCATTCACGTTGCTAATTAAATTGCTTAGGATTTATATATTTTGTATTGCTGAACAAAAATTCTTTCAAACAAGATAAAATTTATCAAAATCTTCTAAGCAGAACCGCACAGGGATTTTTTTCTTAACAAGGATTCCACTCTCCCCCGGCTCTTATTTGAAGAGAGAGACTAAAACTTGTGCAATAAAAAATGCACAAAATTTATTGAAAAATTCAATGATCACTTAATCGAGGAAATTTAACAAAATTTGCTTCTTTAATTTCATATTTTCAACTATGTTCTCAATCTATGATCTAAAAATAATTTCCACGTGTTTTTCAAGGCCACTTTTATTATAATTTTTTTGACCCGAAGATGCAATATAATCCGTTCTTACTTGACCACTGGAAATAAATATTTAAATTGTTCATAATATTCACTCAATTTATCATCTAGTTTGTAGTATATACTATGGGGCATTTGTCATACTGTGTATTAATTTTGAAAGTACTCTCTTTGACCTAACTTCTGTTTTGTAAATCCCATATTGCTTATTGAATAAAATGTACATCTTCAATACTTTTTCTCTGATATCCAATCTGTTACACCTGGAATTTATCTATGTATAATAACTTATATGCAACATAAAATTTGCAAATGAAACTCAATGAATAAGTAGATTAAATTTATTTGAAAAACTGTCGATAAAATAATTAAAATGAAAAAAAAAATTAGTTAGTTTTCACCTGTGTATCCATTTTGGCAAACTTATCAAACATGTTAGCGTAAATCCTCTTTTCTTTTTGTAATATTGCCTTTATTGCATTTGAACAAATAGCTAGTTGGTTCTTTGCAGCTGTATTATTTGGATCTATTTCTAAACATCTGTAAAATTAAACAATCAAAAAATTACAAATACGGCAATACAGATTTATTTTTTCAACTATCCATGGTGATAAAACTTTTCCCCTCGATAGATAATTGAAAGTAAACTGAATCATCATGAAATATTTACCTGGTAAAGTCTTTGTTTGCTAATTCAGGTTCTCCCAATTGCAGTAAAGCTTGTCCACGTCTGAAAAGGGCTTTTTCATTATTGGGGTCTATTTTTAAAGCGGAAGTAGCGGCAGATCGAGCGTCGAAGTATTCCTTCAGCTTTAATTGACACAGAGCTATGTTTAAATGGGAAGCTAATAGAAGAGCGTCTCTTTCTTCTTTTGCATCAGTATCTGAAAAAGTATAACCTCTTAATATGTCTAAAATGTGATTATATATTTTTAATAAATTTCCTCGATTTTCTAGGCTACTCATATTATGGTTGGTAACAAATTAATTTTAGTTTTAGATAAAATACAACTTTTTTGTTAACAAAGAATAATTTTTAATCAATTATATATTTTCCATTTTGCTCAATGACCTTTTGCCATCTTTCTTCCAGATTCATGATTCAGTGCTCATAAAATTTCTGGTCCTTATCAGCAAAAAACTGAACCAGGTAGGATTGAAGGTCATAGTCATTTATGAAAGTTTGACCATTCAAAGAATTCTACAAACTTCGAAATACATGGTAAACAGATGGTGCCATATCAGAACTGTTTGGGGGATGTGGCATCACTTGCATTATCATAAATTATCACTAAATCTTTCTGATTTGACAATTCTGGTCGTTTTTCTTTGATTTCTTCATTAATTGTTGACGGTAAAAATCAGAATTGATCATTTGGATCTTTGAAATTAGCTCAAACAACACAACACTTTGGTAATCTCACCAAACTGACAGCATAAGCTTTTTGTGTTCCTTTTCAGCTCGATGTGGTTTAAAATTATTTAGGAAACAGCTGTATTAGAGAATAAAAATGTTTATTAAGAAAATTATGATTTAAACAAACTCAGATCTGATTAAAATAGAATTTATTGTTGAAAGATATTCCTCCTCCCCACATAAATCCAAATTATCTTTCAGTTTCTCTTTTGAAAAATAATATGCTTACCGGTCTCGTTCTCCAGATAGGATTGAATTCTTTTGTAAAGTTTAATCGCCAAATCGTATTTTCCAGCTTTGAAATAATATGTTCCTTTTTCCTTGCACATTTTTGATTGTTCAATTTTTTCTTGACCGTCCATGGACCAAGTTTCTTTCAATTTTTCAAATTTTTTTAAAGTAACTGTGTAATCTACCGTAGCATTTGGAGGAACGTTATATTCCTAAAGCAACAAAAAATTATTTGTTCAAGCAAATATTCAAAGAAAATAATTATTAAACATACAATAATCCCCCTTATAACCCAATACTCTTATAATGCATTTTCATATTATGTGGAGATGTCCAGTATTATATTCTTGTACTGCGAAATTTCTAATTATTTGTACAATTCAAGCATTTTAAAAATTTTATCCTTGCAGCTGACCAAAGTTTGATTTATCAATATAACTATGGATTACAAACATAACATACTTTGGATCCTTCCTGGCCAAATGCATACTTTGGTTTAATAATTAATCTAGAAGTTTCATTTTTCTTAAACTTCTGGATAGCTATGTCAATTCCTGAGATTATGTTTGCTTCAGAACCTTCGCATACTGTAAATGTCACATCTCTCTCATCAAATATTCTATTTTCATACTTTCCAACAATATGTACTAAAAAAATGAACAAAATATATTAGAATGAATCTACATATGAATAAATTTTATGGAATATATGGATATCAATGAAAAAACTTTAACAAACTTAATTACAATCTACCAATGTAGTATTTAGAGCTGAAACAACAGGGGTACAATCAGATTACTAACATCACTAAATAATTTTTTTCAATATCTAAAATGTTTGAGATAGCTTTGGAAGAGCTACAAATGTTAACCCATCTGTGGTAGAGTTACAGCTCAATTAGCTGGGTGTTTCATTTTTATTTTTTTAATTATCAAGTTTATTTTTGAAATTTCTCTTTAGACCTAACCTTTAGAGACCTAATAACTGTTTCAAGTTAATTTTTTTATTGTTTAAAAATTTTAATACTGATGGATTCTCTCATAGAAATCTACAATATTTCAACTTTTTCATATCTTGAAGTGTGGGAATTATAGAATCTTTGGACCTTCAATATCTTTGAGCATAGAGGTGCTGGAATTTTTTTATTATATTTCCCATACTATCAGAAACCAAGGTCAAATTCATGGACCACAAAAATCATAATCATGCCAAACAAGTACTATAGTGGGATAAGTATATAGGTGAAAAATTAGTATTTAACTTACATTCAACTTGAGCACCTTCATTGGGTGTTGAATACCCCTCACCAGGACTTATTTGAACCCTCTCAATAGTACCATCCATATTAGGGCTTAAATCCTCGCATTTCCAATTTAATACTTCAACCTTAATGAAATGAAGACAATATTTTCACGATCATTTTATATTCTTCTCATGACGAATTATCTTGATTTCAGGTTTCTTTTAATAAAAAATGCTCAAAATAACAGTTAAAAGTTTTAACCTATTTAGGTCTTTGACAAAATTATTCAATAAAGAGTAAAATAGGTCAAAGCATTAAATTTTTACCTGTTACTTTAAACTGATTTTATATAAAAAGATTTAAAATCAAGATAAATCATCACAAAAAAATATAAAAACGTCGAAGGATTAAAAAGTTGGAGCAAAACATACTTACATCAAACTTAAGTGTGGCATTTGGGGGTATGGTTGGTGGACTTCCATTAGCCCCATATGCATATTCTGGTGCACATGTTAAAATAGACCTTTCCCCTTTTTTCATAGTTGCAACTCCAATATCCCAAGCTTTAATGACATTACCTTAAATATAAATGTTAGTAATCAAAAAAAGTCTTTTATGATTTTTGTTATACCTTTTCCTAAATCGAATGTAAACGGTTCATTTCTGTCTCTACTAGAATCAAATTTGGTACCATCAGTCAAAGTACCCGTATAATGTACAGATACTTTACATCCCGGAGGTGGATATTCATCTCCTGTACCTTCCTGAATAACTTCCTTTAAGACTCCACTATCTTTATTCGGAGATATATCCATTGGTACAGCCATATCAGCTTGTTCTTGCTAAACACTGGTCAAACCTAATGATTGTTCTAGAAAATTAAGTTAGGTTATGTATCAAATTGGATGTTCAACTACATTTTTGAATAAAAAACTTACCTAATTTGATCAAATAATTCAAGGAGATTTTTCTTTAAATATTAATAGAAAACCACTAATTAGTTTGGTTAAAACGTTTAGTATTATCAACGGTTTAATAAAAACCTGGAAGAAATTCCCGCTAAACAATCAATAAATTCTAGACGTATATAATGTTTATCTATGTTCTAGACAATTCTCTTCTGACATTTACATTTGCCGGAAGTTACTTCGACGACAATATAAAATACAGCTTAAACCGAGGAAGATAAATGGTGGAAGTGGAAATCCACCTATAACTTTTAATAACATTAGTAATATTAAGGCCAACTATTAATTTTCAGTGATTTTAGTTGTGAATTTGAAATTGTAATTGATTTAATTAAATTAAAAAATATTTTAACAAGTAATTCGATTACTGACTATATGTTTTATGACTTTCTTTTGAACCATTTTATTGAAGTGCAAAAAATGCTTTGGTGTGTTTAGCTTTAGTATTATCTACAAATAATTTTTCAAGGAAATATCTTTGGTCGTAAAATTTAAAAAACCCGCCTTTGATCCAAGAACGTTCGCCATCTATGACCTTGTAGATGTTTTAATGTCAACTTATTGACAAGTAACAAATTTAAACAAAATATGAAATACATTTTATTTGCTAGAAAATTAAATTAAAATATATTTATATATTATAATGGAACGAATTGATTCAAAACGTAAAATATGTCGCTTATGTTTATCGGAAACTATTGTATATTATTCATTACTTGATGAAGATAAAGCGATTTACTTGGAAGCTCTTACTTCAATAAAGGTAATAATCTTGAAATTATTTTAATATAAATTCATTCATTAAATATTTATTTTAAATTCAATTAGATATAAAAACGTGTTCACAATTACAACCCATATGTCTTTTCTGGCTACCTTTTTTTTCTGTATAGGTAAACACAACATTCATAATTTTTTTTATAGATAGATGAAGATGAACCATTCTCGACAAATGCTTGCGTCCAATGTTGCCTTAGTTTGAAATATGCATTCCAAATTCAACAAAACATTCTGGAAGTGGATAGAAAACTGCGTACAGTTGATGAATTAGAATTAGAAGAGGAATCTGCAGAAACAGCCCAGGAAGAAATTAAAAGTGTTCAAGATAATGCTGAAGAAGAACCAAAACATACTCTTGACCATGATTATGAAGGTAAAAAACGTTGGTACAAAGTAAGACTAAATTTAAAAATAAGTGATACAGCATTGACCATTTTTCACTAGGTTTTATTTCAATTTTTTGAATGTTTTATTTAAAATGCAGCTGTTTTCAACTATCTTTCGTTTAGGTCAATATTAGAGGAATGTCGTCGATATACAATGTTTATTACCACAACATCAACTCTCACCTTACACCATTTAATGTAAATTTCATCTCAGAAGATTGTAACTGGGTTATTTAATAAAACGTATGGCAGTGTGATTGTGAGTATTGGTGTAGTGATAGTGTAAACAGTATGTTTTGTATGAAAATCATAAATGGTTCGAGAAATTCCAACTTAAATAAGAGAAATAAAAATAATAAAATATTGTCAGAACCCTTAGTTGAAGTTGTTGAGCTGAAAGTAGCTTTCTCTGTATAGTCTGTAGATACTAAATTGCTCATTTTAAATATTTAATTTTATAAATAATTTTGGCGAGGTTTTTGAGAAGAAAAATTGGTTTGTATCTTTCTAAAATATTACAAGATGTGTTAAGTCTTTGGTGACTCTCTATATTGCTTTGCAGTTTGTTTGGTTTGGCAAGGTTTATTTTTATGCATTTGAGCACATCATATTCAGATTAAATGTTTTTTTGCATAATTTATTGGTTCGTAATTTATAAAGACATTACAACATTTGTATGGTAACTATGTACTTGACTCTACAATTGTGAATTAAATTTTCCTATATTTTATTTCAAACATGTAAGATGTATGTTCTTTGACTATCTAGAAGTGCTTATAACAAATGCGGATTATGAGACAAAATAGCTAGAAAAATTTGGTTATCAAATTTTTGTAGAACAATGTGATCTCTAAATAATATTCATAGAGCAAAAATTGCCAAAATAGCACAGATACAATTTTACAAAACAATGATTAGGTCCACTGTAATGTATGAATGTGAGTCCTGGGCTCCAACTCAGAAAATTTCTGAAAAAATATAAATGTAGGAGAGGAAACTGCTCCAAAAAATATTTGAGGGCGTGAAAATGAACAACCGAACATAGAGAAGAACGAATGCTGAGCTGAAAGAAATATATAATGAGCCTAATATTACACAAGTAGTCAGGTGGCTCAGGCATATGTACAGAATTAATGCAAACAGAATAGCCATAAGAGCATAAATGGAGGTAGAGGGATTCGGAAGTAGAAGAGGCAGGCTGAAGAAGAAATGGATAGGTGAGGTAACTAAGATTTGAGAATAGTGGGTATACCTGAGTGAAGAGAAAGAACAGAGGACAGAAATGGATGGAGAGGTATAGTAAAGAGAGTAGAGGCAGAACAATAAAACAGAGCGATTATAGAATACGAACAATGGTTATACACTGCAGTTGTATATAACCATTGTTTATTTTTAACCAAAAAAGTTAAGGAATGTACACCAAAGTGCTGTAATATATATGTACATTAGGGTATGTATCTTAATTATACATTTCAGGTCATTCCATCAACATATTTGTGGATGATGAGGAAAATTATGTCGAATATGAGCAGGTAAAAATTGAACCCTATTCAGAGGAAAACTCTTTAGATGAAGTTACAGTGCAATCAGCGTCAGATGAGTTGACTACAGAACAAAATTTCGTTATCCCAGAACTTAACCGTGTCGGTTACAATAAAGTACCTTGTAAAATATGTGGCTTAGAAGTTGTAGAAAAAGAATTATTGCAACATACCCAATTCCATTATTTCTCTACTGTGAAATGTGATGAATGCAATTTGTCTTGTGATAATATACATTCATATAGAAAACATCTTGCTGAAGAACACAAAGACTATCCTTCTAATAAAAGCTGGAGCTGCAAAAATTGTAACACTTCTTTTTTATATAAACCATTATATATCATTCATTTTAAAAGGTAAGCACAATAATAATGAAATATTAAAATTATATTATTTTGGAATAGGGTAGATATAATTAAGAATAAAAAACAGGACAGGATCATTTCGGTAAATACAAAAAAATGTAGAGTTTATTTGAAATAATCTCGCCTATCCTTTTGCACGATTTTATAATGGTATTACAAGTACTGAACCATTTTGGTGTAGGTTAATTAGACTGGACTTTTTAATTTTCAACAATTCTAAGTTGATCTTAGATTTTATAGGAAAAAGGTTTGAGACAGTCGTTTTATTTATTATTTTCCCTTATTTTATTAAAAGTGCATCTCTTCATTCCTTAACAACCCTTATACAGGTTGATTGATTTCTTTGAATAAGTTGTTCTTGAATGTCATGAGATGGCGGTAATTCTTCTTAACAACGCCTAAATGCACTAAGTAGACTATAATATAATTATTCTGAACAAACCCCCGTACAGATTCATTCTGTGAAATCTAATTTATTTGGATAAATAAATTTCTGAGATTGATTTAAGTGAGAATTCAATAATTCTTCTATTTGTTCTATTCATTTGTGGATCCTGAATGCCATGAGATGGTGGTAATTCTTCTGAATCAATCCTCGTGCAGGTGGATACTGAGAGATCTATTTGTTTTATAAATACATGTCTAGAGATGAATCAGGGGAAGAATAAATAAGCTTTGAGCATGTTTTCTATTTCTTTTATTCAATCATTTGGTCCTGAATGTTATAAGATGGTGGTAATTCATCCGAAACAACCCTTGTGCAGGTGGATACTGAGATATTTTATTTTTTTCATGAATGAATGTCTGAGAATGATTCAGGGGAAAATAACTAAGCTTCAAGGATACTTTCTTTTTTTTTATTCAATAAGTAGTTCCTGAATGTTATAAGATGGTGATAATTCTTTTCAAACAACCCCTGAACTGGTTGATTCAGGGAAAGAATCAATGAGCTTGTAGGATGCCTTCTATTTGTTTTGTTGAATAAATTAATAAAAGTGATCATGAGAATTTAGTCGAAATTTGTAATATCATTCGATATTGTCCAATCAGCATTATTTTAATAAAAAAATTTGATTACATATTACATTACATATGGAATTATAGTTATTAGATTATTTTGAAAACAAATTTTGATCAGGGCCTTGTTTTAAACCTGTGGTTTTAACATTTTACTGATTTTTATGGCCTCTAATTTCAGCTGGATTTACTAAATCACTTGTATACTTTTCTCTTTGCTTTTTTTAATTCCAAAAAATTATCAACATTTTTTCTTATTAAAAATTTTACAACCCCCATGTTTTTAATTATTATATAGACAGGTCGTTATTGCTTTGAAAGAATTACTATTTTGTTTAGAAATTTTATAATTTTGTACTTTTCAGCGCTCATCCACCTAAAGCACCTGAAGAACAAGAACCTGGTACTTATCAATGTTTTTATTGCAAGAAAAAATTCTATAGCGAAAGGCGACGGGACACTCATGCTGCCACTCATAAGAAAAAACAATGCGACATTTGTAGTGTTTACATTACTCCTTCCAACTTTCCTGCCCACAGAAGATCTCATTTTGAAGATGAAGTAGAATGTCCGATATGTAGTAGAAAATACAAGAATACAATATCACTAAAAGGCCACATCCATTATACTCATTCTACAAGAAGTTATTTATGTGAATTTTGCGATAAATCATTCAAGAAATCTTATGCTTTGTTGTTGCATATTAAGAGAGAGCATACTGGTGGGTATTCAATTTTGAAACATATTTTAACACACATAAGCGTTGATCTTCCTAATTTTCAAAATTTTGAATCTTTGGTAAATAATGTAACCAATGTAAATCTTTCATATATTTCATTTTTTTTTTGGAAAGCAGAAGGTTTCCAGTTCATTCAGAACTGCTTGATAGCAACCTTTTAGGGGCGTCTGTCAACTTGGGAACAATTTAGCAAAAAAAATTGAAATATAATTTCAACTCAAAACCTACAAATAAAATCGAAATTACAAAAAAATAAAAAATCTTAAAAAAAACAAAGCTTCTGGTATAGAGAAAGTAAAACCTGTAAGAATAAAAAATATTTTTGGTGATTGGAAACACATTAAAAACAATTCATTTAAAGCACGAGTTGTTTCAAAAAAACTAAAAATTGCCACAATAAAACTGCTACTGCTTGGAAGACGGTAGCACTTTTCCCAAGTGAGAAAAATTCATTTATTTTGAGGTGTCCACCCCAGAAGCTTGCTCCGGCCAAACCATTCATCCAGGAGTCATCCGTGTACCAAGTGGCTCCATTATTTAGTATTGCGGGATAATATTCTCTGTTAGTGATTTGCGCCTCTATTCTACATTATTCAGTTTTAAAAAAGTTTACGTAAATAAAAACTTTTTGTACATACTATGAGCTCTAGAATTTAACGTACAAAGTTTTGTATGACCCTGTATGATAATCAATTTATTATTGTTATTGACTTATATATTTATTTTTAAGGAGAAAGATCTCATGTATGCGACTTGTGCGGAAAAAGTTTTCTAACGTTCTACAATCTTAGTAAACATAAGAAAATGACCCACCAAAAACTGAGACCTTTCAAATGTAATTATTGCCATAAGAAATTTTCCTCTAAATTTGCCGTCCGCACTCACGAGCGTCAACACACTCTCGATGCGCCATTTCAATGCGACATATGCGGTCAAAGTTTTCGTCAGAAGGTATCACTCAAAGGACATCGAAAATCAATTCACAATATCGAAGAACCCCTTACGTGCGCTTGTGAAGTGTGCGGTAAAAAATTTAGTAATAAGTTTGCCGTTATGAGTCATATGAGATTGCATTGAGTTTATATTTATTCATTTCAATTTGTGATAAAAAAATGTTTCGTTAAATAAAATTGTTTTTTACAAATTTATTCTTTATTTTCTTAATGAAAATAAAGCAGCTTTCCTTCATTTTTAGTGTTTTTTATAGAGGTGCGGAAAATATTTTTTATACCTCTGTCGAAAGTACATACTTTCGTCCCTAGTAGCAGGGGCGAAGATAGAAGTTTTGTTTTCTATACAGCAGAATTTGCAAGTTGAATTATCTTTTGAACCAAACATCTTCAGGTTTCATTGAGAAACTTTATCTAAACTCCTATTTGTACGTTTTGCTGTTTTTTTCCTATCCAACTCCACTCCACTTCTAGTGTTTTTTCTATTATTCTGTAGCCGATTCCACAGACGGGCTCAGATGCTAAGAAAATTGTATTTACAGTCATTGTAGAACTACTTGTTCTAACCAAGCCAATCAAGCAATCATTCGTTCTGTCACTGTCATATTGTTGTTAGGAACAAGCTGGCGAAATGGATCTGCTATTTCACTATCCTCCATCTTAGTGTATTTCTGAACCCATTGGAGGGAAACGTAATTGGAGTTATGGAATTTTAGGAATTGGAATAAAAATACTTATAGAACAATGACCGTTTTTTTATTAAATCAAACGTCTAATATATTTACATACAATCATAAATATTGGAGGGTATAACAGTTCATTCATTAACACAAAAATAAATCTGTAAATAGTCCGGTCAAATTAAACTAAACATTAAGAGTAAAGCTACATAAATTTTCACCAAGAAGAAAATATGATTAAATATGAAATTTGAATTGAATGAAAAAATTTTATTCAAGGTCAAAGGTCAAAAAAAATTAGTTTTTCATGATTCAAACGGTAAGTTATATCATAAAAATACCTCAAATTTTCCAAGTCTCAAATTATGCTAGCTTACCCGAATAGAAAATGGAGATATTAAACATCAAGATCTATTTTGATTTTTTGAAAACGAAGTAGTTTTCCAAGAGTTAGAGCAGTTTCTATGTGCGGTTGGAACGTAAATTGGCTTGAATTCGCACTGGCGGGAATTCGCGAGCAGATGCTCTTGAAGGATATTTATCAAAAATAGTGGCTCCAATGAAAAAATGACTGGAGACCTTTTTTTGTAGAAAATTATGCGTCAGCCCATAATGGAATGCCATAAGTGAGTACAAAGGTTACAACAGATGAAAGTAGTTTCTTCTTTTTCTGTTTTAAACCTCCTACGTTGGGCATTAGTGGTGCTAAGACTGTTCTGACCATCTCCGCTTTGTCGCTAACGCGTGCTGTGACTTGTTTGAAGTTAAGCCGAGCGTTTGGTGTGGTTATATCTTATAAAGCTCAGAGTGTCTTATACAATGATCTAGTGTGTCCCCTTCTTTTGCTGCAGTATTGGATATGCTCAGTGTTTACAGCTGATCTATTACCAAGTTCAAGTGTGGCTTGGTTATCAGCTAGATCCTACAGACTGGGGTTGGAAGTTGGTCAACAATACATTGGAAGCGGTTCAAACTTTAATTCCACCTACGTGAACACAATTTTTTCAACTGCAAAAAGTTATGCAGTGCTAAATGTGGTTGCAAAAAGTTCTGTTCTCTGGCATGTACACCCTGTCAAGACCGATCGTGCTCTAATATTGCATCACCAACAGTTGAGGATCCGGTTGATTCCAAAGAATGCGACATGCGATACATCGCTATGTACGCAATTTCCATGCATATAGGTGAAGAAGAAGAAGAATCTGACGGATGACTCGGATGATTTAATTCGACAACTTTTTTTAATTTAAATCGCTTGCATCTCTGCCAATTTCCATTGTTTTGCAATAGTTTCAAATTAAACATTATCACAACAGACCCGTAGAATAGGCCTACCGAGGAAACCACGTTAAAAAAAAACGCGGTAAGTACACTACCTCATAGGTGGAGCGGAAACATTTGCATTTATGACGTTTACAACTTTTTGAAGCATTATATATCAGAAACGGTGACTCGTAGGAAAAAAATATTGATACGATTTTTGTAGATGATTTTATGATCTACAATTTTTGTTAAAGGTATTTTTATAATAAAATCACGAAAAACTTATTTTTTTACCATTGACTTTGAATAAAATTTTTTCCCTACACGGGAACGATGTGGAACTTTCAAATTTTATTTTTAATCATATTTGAAACTATTTTACTGATTTTTAGCTTGTTGGGAATTTATGTAACTTCGAATGTCTAAATTGACCGGACTAAAATATATACATTATTTTATCTATCTTTAAAGGCACTTATTTGGTATAGATAAAACACTATGTACATTATTTAGAAACAAAAAACACATCAAAAAAATGAAATCTAAGAAATTAAGTTATACACAAAGAGGTATTCCACTTCATACTTTTGGTATACCTCCTTTCCAAAATTATAATCTGGCTTCAGAAGATTTAAATATTTTCAGATCTATATTTTTATGCGGATGTATCGATAGAAGGGGAAATTGGAGATAATTGTTGGTAATAAATTATATATTCTGTTACACAACTCACAATTTCTGTTGAATAATTTTTTTGTTGTCTCTGCTTTTTTGATATTAAACTGATAATTTGTTGAAAAAGAACACAACTACCACCAATTTCCTGTTTGTCTGAACATCAACTTGAAAGGTCTGTCAAGTAAGAGTTCCGGGATCACAGAAAAATACTTCCCATCACTGTGCTGTAATGTTTTTACCTTAAAAAGAAGTTCTTTGTACTTTTCAAGCAAAGTACAACTCTTTTCAAGGTTTCAGAAAATCACGTTTTATAGTGAGGATGCGAGAATGATAATTCTGAAGACTGTGCCGTGTAGGAATCAATTCAGTTTAGTGTCTAAACTAACCTAACCTCACATAGGTTAGTTGAGGTTAGGTTAGGCGATTAGTTTTACTAATGAGACTGTTAGCATTCTGGCAGCACTACATCACACCAGAACTGAACACTACTCGAGTCTTCAGAACTTTCTTTCTTGCACTTTCACCATAAAATGTGATTTTCCACTTCTCATTTTAAGGCAATGAATATGAGCTTTTAAAGAGAGCATTTGGATTAAAAAGTACAAAGAACTTCTTTATACGGTAAAAAAATTACATCACAGTGATGGGAACTATTGACTTAATGCATTTATTTGAATTGAAACTCGGTAACTTTTTGTTCGTACAGAGATTTTTAGGAGTACTAGAAATTACTCAAAGAATATTTTCTATCTTACTTACAAAAGAAGTTATGAATATTTTTGGCAAAATGAGAAATAACTTAATATCTAGTATTATTATTTTTACTTTAGGTATTTGGAGTATTCCAAAAAGCGGCGGCTTTTTTGAAGCTGTCACTTTTTGGTTTATCTTTCGTATTCAACGCGGGTGATTTCGGTAGGGAAATAGATTGATCAAGCTCAATTTTTCCATGTTTACCAACATAGTAATCGTTATTTTGTTCTTTAGCTATAATAGCCTGTGTTTTCTTCAATACGGCTGGTGAAGGGCTTCTATAGCGTACTGTTGGTAAACCGGTCGATAAATTGTTAACTTTGTCGTTGTTAGTGAATTTTTCTTTCATTTGTTCTACTCTAGATCTACGAGGGGTATGACTTTTATCTGAAAATTTAACTGCGATTCCGTTGTCATAGGTAGAGGCTGATGGAACATTGTCGGTCGTATCGGGTTGATCGAATTTTTTTATCGTACCCGCTACGGTTCTAGAGGTATATATTGGAAGTCGTTTTAAGCTGCTCGACGCATTTTGGGTTTTGGCTGTAAAATTAAAAAAAGTAAAAATTAATAAAACACTCTAAATCATCAAAAAATTAAAAATAAGAGGATATTCATTGCCCGATGATACATTTTGAAAAATTTGTTTTCATAATAACTTACTAATAGCAATAACAAATTTATACAGCGTGTTCATAAAGTAATATTTCGATTTCTATTAGGTTTACAAAAAAAAGTAGATAAATGTTTTTCCACACGATTCAAAAAGTCATTAACATGAAAATAGAATTGAACCTACTATGAACATAGTTTCTGATAATAAAACTAAATGTCTTTAAATTGAACGTCTATTGAAAAAAATAAATAGGCTACAGTAGTAAAAATTGCATTTTTAATAAACTCTGTATTGAAAAGTTAAATATTCATATTAGGGACTAAATTGATCTAACAGGTGGCCTGAGAAGTACGTAGGCTCCCATTTTTTTCGTGTGAATAAGATTACGTGATTCATAATTCTATAGAAAAAATAAATAAGAAAGGTGAAAAAAATTAAGCCATGTTACCCCTTTGAAATATTGAATTTTGTTTCAAAAGTTCAAATTCAATGTTTTATTACTCGCCTTGTATAGTTAGGATTAGAACGACTAGGAACCAACTGGATGTGGAGCAAAATCTCAAAAAAGTATGTGAGAACAAACTCGATGTGTACTAATCGTATTGCCCCATACGAAAAAGCAAAAAAAGCAGCGATACTCCTTGATGGAATGACAATCTGTTCAAGTTAAGATCTGAGACATGACACCCCTTCAATAGAGAAAAGTGTTTCGGAGATTGGCAGAGCTATACTAGGAAAATCGCTGCTTACAACAAAGAAATTAGGAAAACAAAGCGGCAAAGATTTTCAAAATTTTTGCGAGGGTACTGACCAGCTGCTGCAACACTTCGCAGTATATTAGTGAATGGTAAAATCAATACAACTATGGCACTAAGAAAACATAGGAAAGCTACGAGAGAAAATGCGGCAATGGCTAAGCACCTGTGTAGCAATGAACTTTTCTGGAACAAACATGAGAAGAAGATAACCACTAAAGCCACGAAAGTCCTTACGGTATGCAGAAATTTCGCAGGCAGGAATTGGGGTTATCACTCAAAAATCCTACTGTGGATTTACACGACAATAGTGAGACCGAAGGTACAAAGACTGAGTCATGAGAGTCTTCATATAGTATTGGAAAGCGTGGCGAAAATAACGTCACTCAGAATGTTCAGAGACGGAATTAACAAGGAAAAACAATTCTCAAACAATTATCAACTCTGGGATATGCTTCAGAGATAATCTTGAAAAAGTTTAACTTTGGAAAAAATCTACCTCGCATCAAAACTGTAGAAGCAAATGGGATCGAAAACCACACAAGAAATGAACAAACATGTCTTCAAATGATATTCGAATGACTCCAAAACAGCAGGCTGATCTGGAATAGAGGTTTACAGGCCTAGATCCAATCACTATGAAAGCCTGGGCAATACATCAAGTATTTATTAGGGAGAAATATATGCAATTGAAAAATGTGTGCAGTTGAATATTGAAAGGAATTAACGCAAACTGGAAATAATCAACTTGTTGGATACCCAGCAGCCATTAGAGCTCTAAGTTCCAAAGACGGCTTTATCGGCCGGAAAAATGATGGCAATTGTTTTTTGGGATAATCATGGGATTATGTTCATCTAGCGACCGCATTTTAGGAAAAAGAAAGTGCTTTTCTATAAGGATAACGAATTGCACTTTGAACCGGCTGATCATCCACAGTATTTACCAGATTTGCTTCATTACCTTGAAATTACATTTGCAAAAGAAACGTTAGAGCATCGCTGGACTAATTGAACAAAATGATTATAGAAAAAAATTCTTGTAGTATGTTTTAAGCTGAGTTCCGTTTTAAAAAAATTGAACTTCCAATCTTTTTAACCAGGAATAAAACTAAAAGTTTGCTTATGAATTGTTTTAGTCCTTTAATTTATTGTTATACGTTGGAAAAGAAATAAGTAATAAAAATCGATATAGAAAATTAATAGATTGTATCCAAGAGTAAATCCAAAGTTCCTCTCTGATTTGTTGGTATACAACAAAAAAGAAATAATAGAAATTGAAAAACAAAATCAATAGAGTTAAACTCAAGTAACAATACTCAGCTGCAAAGCTTCGAAAATCTGACTTACCTTTAATCGATGTCTGGTTAGTTAAATTCTCAATTTTCTTATTCAATCTAAAACTTGTAATCGGTTTTTTAATCTCTGAATCACTTCCTTCTTTATCACAATCGTCTGTTTCTCTTATACTTTCGACTTTCTCATTATCGAATTTATTTTTGTAATTTTTAATAATTAACATTTTCGATGAACTATAAACTTGTTCATCGGTGTCACTTTCATTTTCTTCGTTTATGCAAAGTTTTTTACTTAAACGTGGCGTAGAACTAGAACTAGTAAGAAAACTCGAACAATCACTTATACCACTATCACTTCGATCACTACATGATCTCGATTTTACAGCCTTACTACTTTCGTTTTTAAGATCTTCGATTGTCTTCAAAGGTAAACATATATCCTTCGAAAACTCTATATTTCCTTCGATAGTCTCCTGATTATCTATTGAAATTTTATCAGTAATTTCTATTAATTCGTTTTCATGACAATTCTCCTCTTTACTTTCTTCTCGGATTAACTGATTAATTTTCGTTAGATAATCCTCAGCTTCACTTCCGATAGTATTTTTTTCGATATTATTAATATTGTTATCTTCTTCGTTTACGCTTGACATTCGAGGTATGGAATTTCCCGAAATTGATGATCTGGGGGTGTTAGGCGTAGAGTTAGCAGAATTCCTTCTACTAGCGGATAGAGTTGCCATTCTGCCAAGAGCTCTGATAGCATTGCCAGTCTTCTAAGCAAAAAAAAAACGAAAACCATGCAACAAATACACACAAAATTGCAAAAATAAAACTGCATGCAAACAAACTGAATTGTCAATAAAATATTCTTATTTAAAACTATAATTGGTATCGCCTGTTTTGTTTTATCCATTATCTCGTATGTTTATATAATAAATAGTTCGAAAAATATGAAATTTGTGTATTATCAAGACATTGAAAAAAAAAGGAAAGAGCAGCCATGGAGAACAAGGAAAATATGTGAAATTGAAATGGAAGACACAGTTAATCAACGACGGCACAGACACCAGTTGGTTTAATCGCTTTAATAGTGGAGATTTAACGCTTGAAGATCGTTCACGTTCAGTTTATTCACCTGCGTGGGAAATTGAGGTTGGCTTGGAGTAGTAGAAAACCAAGCTAGTATCAAAACTCGCTGATTTCGAACTTCCTTGGACCTTTTAAAGATACCATAAATCGCCAATTAACCTTTTCGGCCTTTACAGTCATAATTTAGCAAAGTAAGCAAATGTGTACATCAGGTCATTGGAAGAGACTGGAATCGTACTTAACCTTTGACCGACAAGGAGTTGTATTGGGAAATTTAAAATGTCTTTCAGGAGCTAGAGAGTGGAGATAAATCTTGATAAATATTCTGAAAGTGAAGATTAATTAGATTTATAGGAACGTTACACTAGGTCACAAGAAAATCAAGGCAATATGGAAGATCCCAATACAGAAGAACATAATTTGGACGCAGATCAAGAGTATTACATAGATGCAGATGCAGATTTTGAAGTTATGGTACAAGAACGGAAAGCAGAACTGAAAAAAAAACGATAAAGACGTAGGGAAGATGGCAAAGAAAGTCAGTAACTATGAAAGGAAAGCAGCTTATTTTACCTGTCCACCTACTGAAGTATAAGATGTGATAAACGAAATAGATGAGCCTGCTAACTTACCGGATCCATATTTACTTTTCATGAAATATATATAAGACGATATTTCTGAACTAATTGCAGGAAGTACAAATCTATTTTCCATGAAAGAAAATGGAATTAGCGTCAACCCCACTGCTAACGAAATAACGTTATGTTTATGGGAATATTGAAGTTTCCTAGGTCGCGTCTTTACTGGAATTCCCGCACAGGTATATCATCTATATATGACACTACGTCTAGAAGTAGAATCGAAAAATTTGGGAATAATCTGCATTTAATAACCAAGAAATTTAATAACTATGATAGATTGTGGAAAGTACATCCACTCTTGTATGTAGTTCGTGATAGTTGTAGGGCTTCGCATCGCCTTTAAAGAAGATTCCTTTCGAAATGATACAGATACGTCAACGTGTCATAATTTTCGATTGCAGCCAGAACGACTAGGATAGTTTATCTAACAATAAAATATGGCGATATGCGACAAAGCTTGAAATATCTTTAATAATGTATATCCTAACCGAATAGCAATTGTTGTTAAGAGCATACATATGACTTCCAACGGTAATTACCGCGGGATAATTGGGGTTATACAAAAAATTTGAATATTTTATTGTCATAGATCTAGTAAACAATAAATAATTTTAGTTCAATACTAATTTTGTGTCATTAATAGTTTTATCTTTCTAAATACTACAATTCAAGAAGTGGATACAGAAAATCATTTCCCTACCCTCATTACCCAACAAGAGATATTAAGATAATTAAATGGGAATTTTTAAACGAGTTCAGGATATAAGATTAACTAATGAACTTGTTTTTTACTACGACGTAGTTCTTGACGTCAAAATTTACTAACAGACATCTAATAAGCGTAAGTTAAAATTACAGAACGTATCTTAATTTTTTTTCTAAATTAAGATGTGCTATAGGAAACATTACAGTTTACAAATAAGAGAGGCAATAATTTCAGGTTGAGGGTTACTTTTTTTGTTAATTCTTTTGTAAACTAGTTTATATGCAAATTAATAGTTTATTGAACGAACACAGAGTTTAAAGCAACATCAGTGATCGCCAGAACTAATCTTAAAATCAACAATTAATCGCCAGTTAATAAACTTCATATTAAGTAACACAGAACCGAAACTTCCACAGAACCCTGTCTATATAATATTTATCTTCTACCTACTAAACACACTTAGAATGTTCAGAGCTGGAATCGCCAAAGAAAAATCGTTTCTAAATAATGACTAATCCTGGGACATGCCTCAGGACGATGCATCGAAATGCATACCTCTGAGAAAAATTTTTCTCCAGTTCTAAGCTGTAGAAGTAAGTGGAATCAAAACACCATACAAGAAATGACCGGAAATGTCATTAAATGGTGTACGGACAGATCTAAAGCGGCAGACGGAACTGGAATAGAAATGTAAGGGCCCAGAACCAAACACTCTGAAAGGCTGGACAACATACCAAGCATTTTTCAAGCAGAAATTGATGCAATTAAAAAATGTGTCCAGTTCATTGTAGAGAGGATCTATCGCAAACAAGAAATCATCATCCTGACCGTTAGCCAAGCAGCCATTAGAGCTCTAAGCTCCAATATCATAAAAGATTCTCCTGAGAAATTATAACCAAGATCTGCTGAATGTATCAACCTAAGTAAGAACATAGTACGAATACTAACAGGAGCCCTATCGGGGCACTCTCGCCTCGATGCACACCTGAAGACACTTAGCAGATAATGCGGTGTGCAGATTTTGTTGCACGGAGGGCGAAACCTCTATCCACATTCATTACTGAACTTCAGAGCACTACACCTGGGAGCGTATGAAATGGAAGACGAAGATCTCTGACTCGATTGAATTAAAGTTGTGGATCAATCTATAAAAATGTATCTACTCATAATGTATCAGTTAGTAATCAATAAATAAAACAAAATCAGTATTGAACTTAATATAATAACATAACAGAACAAAAAGGAAACTGTGTACTTACTTGCCATTTACGACGAATTATGAATTTCTTTAGCTTGTCTGTACACAAAATGACAGTCTGTTGATGTGTTTCCGGATCGAGCCATATATGTTTTAAGCATTGTTCGGCAGACAAGCGATCTCTGTAATATAACACTAATAATTAGAAACTATGAATGGTTTTGATGCCATGTTTACTTTAACTTTTGTTTTCGATAATAACTAAACAGTTAAGGAATTTCATACAACTGGCAACGCTGTCGAAAACGATTGAAACGAAGCATGTTCGTGCTTCAGATAGTTGTGTCTGTTTCATAAAAACACGTGCTCGTCGAGTAGAAGCGTTTTCAGAATCAATAACCGGTACAAGTTCACGCTTCAAGAGTTAAGTCGTATCTACGTACGAATTATGTTTACAGAATTTCAACAATAATTTACGAACTCGTCGTTATCAAATCGTTCAACAGTGTAGAAGACGTACCAGAAATTCTTAAAAACGGGCTCCGTTGTCGACGAGTAGAACCTCGGATGCAGTCAAATAAAGCAACTTTCAAGCTGAATGGTGCGGTCAATCGGCACAAATGCGTGTACTGGAACAACTAGAATCCTCACGTCTTTATTAAAGAAGAATTAAACCTGTTTGCATGGGACAATTATCGAGCACTCGCGATCATCCGTCATTTCATGCAGGACCTGCCTCTCCGTTGACAAATCTTGTCGTAAATGCATTGATTAAGTTGGACATCTATTTGAACACTTGCAGTAACCTTTTTTCGAATCCCTTTCGTACTTTCTTTTAATAAATTCATTTTGACGCTGCATTTTTCCTTTTAACACAAATTTGTTGCCTGATTTATGGCGACCTTCTGCGACGTCAATAATTAAACAAAGACAAATTGATAAGGAGAGAGCAAAGCAATTTTACTTTTGTACGACATGTTTAAATTGAGGGGTAGGAATTTTCACATATGAAAATCGATTTGACATTACCTATGAGACTCTTTCTATAACTCATGATTCCATTATAAAGATCGCACACAAATTAAATCCGTTGCAAAATCATTTAATAAAACGTTTTTTTTAATAAGTTTTATAATATTAGTATCTATAGAACCCGAGATAGGTCTCAATGATTATGTATCATTCTGGTCGGGCTTCAAAATAGCTAATAGTCATTATTCTTAAAAGTATTGTTAGAAATTAATCTTTATAATATATGTACTTACTCTTTTCTTTTCACTAATAAAGCTCCAATAAAATCCCTCGCATTTTGAGATACCGTATTGAAAGCTTCGTCTTCGAAATCATAGTCGGCACGTGTGATATTTGTAAACGTTTCAGAGTCGTTGTCACCCATAAACGGGGAAAGTCCCGATAATCTATGAAAAACAAAGATGAAGCTAATCGAAATTTTTTAAACAAAAGAAAGTATAATAATTAAATATCCTCAAATGAAAATTTCTTCTTCTACTACATGCATTTCTTCAAAAATGGTTTCAAATTTTCCTAAAGTACCATACATTGTTCTTTTAAGAGCAGTTTATGGTTCTATTTATTTAGAGGGTGTACTCAGAGTGTCTTCTTTCAAAGCAATCAAAGGAAAAGTGCGTTTTTAACAAGAAAAGTTTTGTACAATAATACTAATAGAAAAAGTCGATACTTACAGTACATAACATATTACTCCAATAGACCACATGTCAGATTCAACTCCTATTGGTTCGTAACCGATTATTTCGGGTGGTATGAATTCCGGCGTGCCGAATAATACCCTTATTGGTTGCTTAGGATCGATTTTCTGAGCTAATCCAAAATCAATTATCTTTATCTCATGAGAAGTTCTTGTATGACACATAATATTTTCGGGTTTCAGATCTAAATGAACGATGTTTTGCGAATGCATATAGGCTACACCTTCGCATATTTGTCTCATAAATAAAATGCAGTCTTTTTCTGTAAGCGTGAAGTCGTCCGCCACCACTCTCTCAAAAAGCTCACCACCGGATATGCTAGAAAAAAAAATAAGCATTTTAAGAGTGTTTACTAATTTTGGTAGTTGGAAAATGAATTTATTTACAATTGAGTGGTTTTCAAACATTCACCTTGCGTTTATATTAAAGCTAATATTCGATAAAAAACATTTAGATTGAAACTTTGTCTTTTTGAATTCCAGACGGTTGCCAATATTATAAAAAGCTTTTTCCTTAGAAGAGAAAAAGAGAAAGTAAATTTTTAGGCAATCATATCCTAGGCATTTGTTAACCAAACAGAAATCTATTCTTAGTCTTGACACTTTCACTGATCAAGAAAATCTTAGCAACCAATCACAAACCTCTTCTCAGTATTCGCACTTATTCACTGAGCTCAGGATCAATAAAGCAAACATTAGTAACCAAATAAAATCTTTTCCTAGTATTCGAACTAATTCTTTGAACTCATGAATCATTTAAGTAAACCTTAGCCATTCAACAAAAACCTCTTTTTAGTCTTTAGAATTATTTTTCTGAGGTCAGGCATCATTGAAGCAAACATTAGAAGCCCAAGACGAATCTCTTGTTAGTCTTCCAATTATTTCTCAGGACTCGGGCATCATTCAAGAAAACTTTAGTTACAAAATACAAACCTCTTCTTAGTTTTCGAACTAGTTAAGTTCAGAACGGAAATTCTTAAAATAACATATCTCAATTTAGAGATTGCCAAAAAAGGCAAAAAATTTCCACTATGGTTGGACTTGGGCACTGATCGAACAAGCCTTGATGAACCAAAATACAAAACTAATTGTCTCCATTCAAGAACTATTAAACTAAATAGAACTCGACTTTCAGGTTCAACAGTTCTGAATTAAGATGAGATGTGTGTTCAATTGACAGAAAAGTTATTTTTCTCAATACATATTTAATTGAAATGATTGAAGTTCATTGATTTGTCTAAGTATACATTTCGCATCTTTCTTGGTTTCATTTTCAATTGAAAATATAGTCGGCTTACTAGGTCAAATTGTTGTTTTAAATCTTACTGATTCTTTAGTTCTCATCTTTCAAATATTGTGTAAGCCTCTAACCCTATATTTCTATTTTAATACAACTAAAAATGGGGAAGTCTTGTTGGTTCTAATTTCATCGGTAGTACTTTGCAGTCCCTTTGGTTGTAATTGTTCTAGCCCATGCAGAAGTGGAGAATCCACCAGGCGGGGCGTGTAGTAATACCTAATAGAATTATTTCTTTATTATCAAAATGTCAAAATAATTATCTAATTGGTTATTTTTCTTTTTTTAAGTAAACATCTGTTTTCTTCCTTTTTCCCAAATCAATCAATTAGTTCTATTCCGAAGTAAGTATTAGTTTTTTTCCTCTACTTTTTGTGACTATATTATGATAACGAAGTATATATACTTCGTGGTATGATTTAGAGAATGAGAGCTGGTGTGTATTCAAGGTAACTGATCATCCATAACTTCCATAGATTAAAATCTGGATGTGACATCCTGCAAAAGGAAATTTGCTAAATAGAGAATGCTGTTAGACTCTTAAAGGAAAGTGGTGGAGTGAACAGGAAAATAATAATCTACACAAATAGCCAGGTAGCTTTAAAAGCATTAATCAAAAACAACAAAATAATAAGAAGTATGAGCTGACGCAAAGTACTCTCTTGGATTTGTGACACTAAAGTAAGCCTTTGCTGATTACACCTCTACACTATGATCATTGAAGATGATACAGAAAAATAATGAGATTCACAAAACACACAGTCCACAAGACCAGTGGTCATTGGCCCAAGTAAGCAATAAAACGGAAAAAAGTGGACGGATTGTAATGTATTTGATTAAATTTGTAAGAATAATCTCATAATACGCCTACTTAAAAAATTATCACTTACTATTCCATGACCATTATCATGTCCCGGGGATTTTCGAAAGCGGCAGCTAATTGTAAAAGTTTTTGGTGTCTGAGGAGATTCATTATATCAATTTCGTCCTGTACCTTATCTCTATCTTTGGAAGTTCTACATTTAATAAATTTAGCGGCCAGTTTTTGATTTGTTTCTTTGTCAATAACTTTATGTACAACTCCATATCGTCCTTTTCCTAATTCTTCCAAGACTTCGTAACGAGTCTTAAATTCAGGACCTGGTTCTACCGACACTATTCTAGGTTTGAAATAACTACACTCATCTGAAACAAAAACAGGATATTAGATCAAATTTAATTTAATTTGTGTACTCGCTTGGGTGGGAGAAATTTTTTTATTTGCAATAGATAATTCGAAACTTACTGTGCTCTTCTAATTGTACTATATCCGATTCAAGACTAGGTCGACTGTATCCATGTACGTTAATAGCTCGTATCCTGAAAACATACCGTCCTCCTGGCTGTAATCCTCTGACAACATAGCTAAGAGAATGACATTCTTCGACGGCAGTCGTCCAAATATCACTGCCCACCATTGAATATTCTACAGCATATCCATTAACTATTTTACCGCCATCATATGGGGAGCTACTCCAGGTTAAGGTAACGTTATCCGATGATGTTGTTATACAAGGGGTGCCACTTGGAGGATCCGGTGGTCCTGCAATTTAACATAATCATTTTTATGCCAACGGTGGTAATCTTTCAGTTTATGAATAGAAAAAATTGTTCTGAAAGACTGATTAGCTAATCATTTAAACCATCGAAACGAAAAATACACCAAATTAGAGAGTAATAGCGGTTACTTTAGTACCAATTCTTCTAGAAGTTTTTAGATAATAGGACGTGTCCAAAGGAACTAGGATCCTCACTTAGTTTTAAGTGTAAATTGAGAATGGTTCTAATTAATATTCATTCTATACTTGTATTTGTTTTTGGAGTACTTCTCGGCTTTAATAAATTATTGTTTTTTACAAGTAGAAAATACATTTGAGTTTTCCATAATTCACAACAAAAGTATCGATTTATATTTATAATATGTATTTATAGATGTCTTCAATTGAATATTCATTATTTTTTCGAGGACCTTCTGAATTTACCCCAATCTCTGCATACTATGTGCAGAAGAGTTCTATGTGGTGATTTTAGCATTGTCTTTACTAATGATTGTGCTACTCGAGAGAGTCTAGTAAATGTTTTTTACCCATTTTAGCTAAATATGCATGTGGATTTACCAACTCGAATCAATAAAACAACTTCCTCAATTCTAGATTACATAGCTTTCGACTTCCTACCCCATGATATGAATCAGTAATTAATTCCGGTCTATGTGAGTATAAAGCAGTTTTCGCCGAATTTGTCAGAAACATACTCAGTTGGTGAGGTTTTTCTCAAAACAAAACTTTACCAAATTTGATAACTTATGTTTAGTGAATGATTGGAAATTCTCCTGCATCTAGTGATGTACGCTTAGCGGACTCGAAAATCGAGACTTTTGAAATCTTATGATCTATGATAAGTAGATTTGAAAAAAATTTTAAGTTTAAGTTTAATCAAAATAAAAAAATTAAATTGAAAATTGAAAATGTTCTTCTCTTCCAATTTTGAAACTTCAAGGAGGCGTCCATGTAAACTGACTTTTTTTTACATGTTTTTTAACGGTTAAACTAATTTCTTTTAGTTTCTTCAAGATTTTCCGTTGAAAAATTGATAACTTCTGTTTACCATTCGATTTTAAACGTTTACAATATCCGGTACATCTGGCCTTTGCGATGACCATAAATAAATCGCAAGGCGAGCCGTTGGACGTTTGCAGAATAAACTTGGAGTGTCCCTGTTTCGCGCATGGACAATTATACGTCGCGTGTTCGCGCGTCGGAAAACCGTCATCTTTGTTTATTTATGAACCACAAAACAAAACAAAAAATATAGTTTATCAGAAAGCTTTAAATTGATTAACAGACTATAATAATTGTGTGTGTCTGTCAATATCAAATTGAAACCTTATAAATAGCCAGTATTTCAGGACAACTCTGTTTTGTAAGTAAGCAACATCATGTGTAATTAATCGAAAATAATAATAAAACTTCTTTCATGACGAGAATTTTTTTTCATAAAAAAAAAGATTCCTTTTGTTTGTTCTTATTTAAACAAAAGTTTAGGTCATTTATTTATCGATTGAGGCAGTACGAAGTCTGCCGGGTTAGCTAAGTCATAAATATTTCGTCTTTGTATCTTTGTACTGACAGAGCTTTTAATTTTTTTGAATATCCTACGTTCCACACACAAATAAAATCAACGCCTTTAGATACAGTAATCGTAGAAACATAATTTATATTGATATAGTTTTCAGTGTAGCAATTGATGGAAATTTTATAATATAAAAATAATTTGAATTCAATTACCTTCGACTGCAACAGAAGCATAGTTGGAATCCTTTCCATGTACATTTGTGACAGACACATCATATTTTCCACTGTCGTCAGCTGTGATGTTCTGTAACAGCAAACAGGAAACACCGTCACCGGATGTTATGCTCGTACATTCGTCATTTTTTAGCTCTCGGCCCTGGAATAAAAATATAGAAACAATTAGTTCATTGTAACGAATAATCAATTTATTTAATAAAAAGTGTAAATATCTGGGATGAGTACAAGAAATCTTGGATTTTGTATCATGATTACGAACCGTCTCGTAAGACAATCACTGTGATTGGATTCCTCTACAAAAATAAAATCATATAGTTATCATATTCTAATTAAAGATTAGGGTTTCTGAAAGCTGTGCCGGGTCTTGATTACGCTTTTTTCTAGTGTTTTATTTTATTCTGTCTGTCTTTTGACAAGGGCCAGGTTAATTAAACCTGAAGGCTGAGTTGAGTTAAAAGAAAGAATTTGCGTATTTAGAAAAGTTATGAGAAGGAACATGTGCAGTTGATATGAAAATTGAAAGTTTCAAGAGGGTCGGATGTATAAATTGTTACCAACTCAATAGTTAGGGTCTCAAGTAAGATTGTAATCACCTCATATGGTTCCTCGTGTTTTGTTTAATGAATTTTTTTCCAAATGGAATAATACAATTTTTATTTGATTTCCTATGACTTGATATATTAGAAGTTCTCTGTATTGAAAAATTTTAATCGTTAAAAACGTTAATAACAGTGGGAAAATAATTATTGAGAAAGAAAATATCTGGCTATAAGAAAACCTTTCGAAAAAAACCAAATAAACCTTGCGATATTTGTTTTAAATTGAGAATATAATAAGGTCATCCTTTGAAACCGAAGAAATAATCGCTATTTCAAAAAAAGGATTTCTTTTGTTAAGCAGATATTAGAATTCCAAAACACTTTGGATATGACCTTATTGGCGCTTTTTACTGACTTGGGGGTACATTCCCTAGATGAAGTAAATTTTTTCGATTGTACTTTTAATTCTCGTGTATAAACATCGAAACATGCATTACAATTTTTGCAAGCAATTTTCAACATTATCACTCTGCATATAGCTTTTTCATACCCATTTATCTATTCTGTTGAAATATTTCTGAAGTAGATTATAGATTGTTTCAAGAGTTCTTTTGTCCTTTCAGCCATTTAACAAATATACCTAGAAGATATTTGGTACAAGACTTTACATATCATTGTTCTGCTCTCAAAATACGCAATATCTTCTCAATACAGAGGGTTTCCCAAGATTTGAATAATACTCCCAAGCCTTTTAATGAAATGGTCACGCTAATCGCTGAATAGATGATTTGCTGTTTCCATGGTTTGCTCTCCGAAGCTTAAACTGTCGTCCTCTGCAATTCTTAGGATAGTATTTGGAAGCACTGTGACCAGTACTATTTCTGGAAGAGTTCAAGTAAATATCGGGATCAGACGTTCATCATCATCTGGTTCTAAAAGCATAGCTCAGGACGGAATACTTTCAGGATAACATTTACGTAACTTTTCCTCGGTTTCTCTAATTGTTTTTACACATAAAAATGATGTACTTAAGGTAGTTTAATCAATGACAAAACTACTTCTATATTACATAACATCAAAGTCACTACTTTGAATCCTGACCTGTTACCAATATAAAGTTTTTTCACTCAGAGAATGGCGGTCCAATTTGAACGTTGAGATAAAATTTGTTTTTCGAGAATGGAATCGCAAAAAACAGTCATCGCAACCGCAACGAATGTCGAACTAGTTTTGAAAACATCTTTTTAAAATCATCGAATAAAACTTGTTTTACAACCTTAAAATCCTTGCGTTTTCAGTGATGTCTATTAACTTTTTACCACATTTTATTTTACTTTGTTACTGTGTTTTTATTCAGATGGACTTTTCTAGAGAAATTTTCACTATTTTTTAATCAACCTATAGACTTGAAACTTTCTCTCTCTTAATGGCATTATATGATTCAATAAATAAATTGGTGGATTGGTGAAATTAATTTAATTTTAATATGAAACAGAATGATTTTTCATTTCATAATCATTTTTATACTACTGTTTTCTCAAATTAGGTTTAAAATGTAAAATATCTTCGATAACTCAATGGTTTGTAAACCCAGCTTGCAATCTTATGGTTGGTAGATCGAATTTCAATGAAGAAGTGAATAAAAAAGTTAATTTTTTATGTCAGAACTGAATTTCTACTCTACTATTGGTGGTCTTGTATATATAAAAAATTGAGTGAAAATTTTTTTAAACCATATGCACTAAAAAATAGAATTTATAGCATGAATATAGCTAGAAGTGATCTCAAATAATGATTTGAATAAAAGATGCTGATGATGACAAAGATTAAAAGTTATATTGTGTATGGTGAACATATTGCAAATATACTACATATGATTTTCTAATAATTTTCTGGAAAATCCATTTTCAAGTAAAGTAAAAGCTCACACTAAATAACTTAATTCACAATATTGAAAAACTATTTATTAACATAAAATATAAATAAAGTGGTTTCAATAAACTGACTAATGTTCTCGTGGGATGTTAAGACTATATAGAAAAATCTATGCTAGTCTATGTTCTCTTAAATACAAATTCTATTGTATACAAAATCTATAATTAATTATATGTATGGTTGCCACGTCACATCAATAAGGAGAAGTAATTTGTTAATTTAATGGAACTTCAAGTGTCTAAGGGACATATGGAAACGCTTAAGTAAGACGTTGAGGACGATCAGTTTACAATAAATCTTAACAAATACAATAGTAAGTACAGGATAAATAGGTAGATGTATGATTCTTTATTGTCACATTAATATAAGACAGAAATTAGGTAATCCGAGACGATATGGTTAACAGATCTTAAATGTCCCCATCAGTAGTGGCGAGACAATTCCTTCGTCATCTATATGTTAAAAAAATCTAATGGCAGTCCGTTTGGACGTTCTAACCAGCCGATTTCCTTTATTTCTTTTTGACTGCACGATATTTATGGCTAGATTTGCCATCAAGCATTCAGTCACTCAAACATGATTCTTTTCCCGTTCATTTCCGATGTTTTCATATGTTTCTTTTTTGATATTTCGAGTTCTAATTGATCTAAGTTGTTCGTTTTGATATAAGAGATCAGGAATTCAAGCGCATTTATTTGAGATTTAATATGAGTGAATTGGTTAAGTCTGAGGAGAGTATTCAACTTCACTTTCAAATTTTTTTATGGTTTTTCCACTTAATGTTGCATATCATAAGTTCTAGCTGAGGTTAAGTTATTCTTTTGATCAAAAAACACTCAGTAAATCAAGGTATGAAGAAAAAAATGTGTGGGGCGCTTTGTTCAATATTTTTCGTACATCGAGCGCCCGACGCTGTTTTCCACAAAATTATTTTCAACTTTTTAGTTTGTGTTTTTTCAGTTTTTTTTTAACTAAATGTACTTTTTAGTTGCACATGCTATGAAAATGTGTTTTTCCGTTGTTTTAAATTTATGTTATGTCGAAAATATAAATGAAAAAATTTATTTACGCGTCCTTACAAAAATATTTATTAATGGAACAAAAATTGTCTAATGAATTTTAAAACTGCGTGTCTAGTATTTTTTTACGATCACGGTGGTACCCGAACTGTTTATTATTGGATTTAATTATTACTAATCACGTAGTAGCCTTGACTGTGAATCTAAATTATATGAATAAATGTACTGACATTGTCTAGTACGTGATAATTATTATCCATTGCATTAAACGTTTTAGAATTGAATATCATCGACATGCTATAAATATTGTTTTGATACTGTCTCGTTTCGACTTTTCGAATAATTATCTAATCAGGACGAACATTTCCATGCAACTTCCATGCAAATTTTTTCAGTTGTTCGTTTTCTAACGTTTTCTAGTTTAAAAAGAATCGAGAAAAAAATCTAGAACATTCTCAAAATTGATACGCAAAAAGATCATATTTTGTAAACATGTGTCAGTATTTATTTTAATATAAAATAGGATTGTTGAAAAGACTTTTCAATGAATGTTATTAAGTTCATTCATTTGTATAATTGTAATATTTTAATTTGTGTTTTTTTATGTTAATAAAATTTTTAAAAAATTTAAAATATAATTCGAGAGATTTTTTTTAGTAAACCACACCCACAATACCTTTTAGTTGTATTACGTATTAAGATATATAATGTATATATACTGAGCTCTAAAATAAATTTAGATAAATAAATAATCGAATAATAATAATAAATTGTATCCAGACAATTGATATTTTCATGATATCTAATTAATATATTTCATCATTCAATACAATTTAAAATATTCCTATTATTGGTACCAATAAAATGATTAATTTTACCTTGTCTTTTTTATCGGCAACAACTTCAGCATTACTGTTCATGGTAGAAAAACTATTTCCACAGACACTAATAAGGGAAAATGGTTATTTATTGGTATTTGTCAATAAATTTATGTACTACGTTCAAGCTACCATTAACTTTCAAAACGAGTTTTGACTGAAATCTTTTTGTGAAGTGTCATTTAAAAAGAAAACTAATAATGGTGTTTTAATGTACATACTCACAATATAAGTACACAAGCGTAGGAATAAACGGAAAAATTTGTAATATATACAGTGAATGAAATATAAGTAGCGTGTTTCGATAATGAGATATCGTCTTCAGGAAACAAAGGTAATATTTCGGTGTTTATTAATGTATCTTCGGGCTAACCAATAATGATTCACCATATTCGTTATGTTAAATCATCAAAACTACTTCGAAATAAACTATTTATTAAATAATAAAATAAGTAGTTAAACGCGGTTTCAATAATACAATGACCATAATCGAACGAACGCTAGAATATTAAGACATCTAACTGTTTAGAAACTCTTAAATAATGAAAAATGCTATTGTATAAGAGGGTATAATTATTTATGGTCGTTCGGTCACAATGATAAAAATAAAGTACGTAATTTCATACTTTAATGGAACTCTAAGTGTCCAAGGGACACCCGGAATCGATCATCTATGATGTGGGTCCCCATTAAGATCGTATACCTTAAATATAAATGAATACAATAAACCTTGAATTTAAGTAGCTAAATTTATAATTCTTCACAGTCACATTAATATAAGACCGAAATTTGGTAATCCGATAGGATACGCTAATGGAGGGTAAAAATAACTAATGTATCCTTCAACTAAATGAGTAATAGATCCCAATGGTTCGCACCGGGGGTTAAATTACACATGAGAGATTGTATCTCTGTCTGGGATACATTTGTACAATGTTTTTAATTCAAATAATTTTAAATGGGAAATTATTATGTCAAAGCAGCACTTGTATATTGGTTTTTCAGTAGAATTGAGGGAGGGACGTTTAAACCAGTTGTTGTTATCCACGACCATGTTTTATTTCAAATATCCACTTTGTGTTCACTAGATGTCTCATCAATAAAACTTCCGTCCTGTACTTTTTTCATTATCATATTAATATACGTGTAGGAATTACTAGATCAGCACCATTTTTTACAACAAATTATAGAAAAATCTCCAGTTGATGGTTAAGATATACAAAACCAAGCAAAAATTGCAGAGAGAAATAAGCTAGCTGGCTGGATTTTTATTAGTTCAACTCCTCGATAGAATATTATGGTAAATTATATTCTTTTTCTTCTCTAGAACTGAGTGTGCCCATTCGAATGTCAGAGTATTCGGTTATTGTTTTTTTCCGGTCGTTTGCTAATTAATTTATTCGTCGTTATTTACCTTACTCCTCCTTCCTGTGACACTTGTTCTAACCAAATTTTCCGGGGTCTTCTTTAGCTTCTTCTCTTATGTCTTTTGCTTTGTCCACTCTTTTTATTAGGCTTTGTGGTGCTCTTTTCTTTATATATCCGTACCAGTTTTTTCGTTTTATGTTTCCTATTGATTCCTGTTTGATATTTTCTAATATATGTTCGTTAATTGTTTCATTTCTGCTGTTGTTATTTTACTGTCTTTTTGTTCATTACCCAGGTTTCATTTCTAGGTAGGTAAGTACTGTTATCGAGTGGTATATCTTCATTTTTTCCTGAATATTGTCTTATTCAGAACAAAGTATATCATCTTCATAAAATGCTATCAACTTTTCTCAATATTCTTCTCAAAGACATCTCACTGTTAGCGTTATTATCTTCGTTTGTGACTGTTCTGTTTTGTCCACGACCAGAAATATTTTTTATACTGCTAGTTTCATGAAATTTACTCAAATTTCGAGATAATATTGATTATTTTTGGAAATCCAGTAACTATAATGAACATTCTGGATATTAGTAATCACCAAAATCCTATATTACTTTATAGAAAACCTTAACGTAAATATTATTTTGATTGATTCAAAATTGAACGTTTATCTAAAGGCAAAATAATAAATTTGTTTAATAATTTTATTGCGCTCTGTATATTCGTGAAAAATAGGCTAAAAACATGAAGAATAGCGCTAGACAAATAGTGCTCTGTTGACAATTAAGGTGAAAATATAGATAAGAGAGAGTAGGATTTTCAAATTTTTCCCACCCTTGAAAAAATTCAAGATGCGTGTCTGGTCTTCAGCAACAATAAAATTAAATTTATAAAAGTTTAAAGATGACATCATCACATGAAATATTGAATATTATCCGTTCGTGCACATTGAAAAATCTGGATGTCACGGCTTACAATGGTGTTAATAAGTAGGACAATAACAAACCTTGTACAGAACATGAGGCTAATAACCGTGGAAGTTGATACCGAAGATACCTGATGAAAAATTCTTTTTGAGGGCTTGAAATCAATTAATAACGAGTCACTCGTATATTTATTCCCAAAAGAGGATCTTAATGTATATTGTAATCACATCTTTATTAAAATCAATAAACGTAAGTGATATATTGCAACTATAAAGCTTTCTTTACGTTTATTTTTATATCCTTGAAATTATTATCTGGCTCATCTTACACAAACGAAACGAACATATGGTTTTTGTTTTTAAGTTTGAGAAATTAAATGATATCGTGCAGATCCGGATTCTTGGAAATTTTACATGAATTACAAGTTATTTGGTTGACCTCGTTTCATTAAAAATTACCAATAAAGATTTAATTATTATTATTTATAATTTATAACGATACTTAATATTTTAAGTTATTTCCGAATGTTTGTTTCAGGTAGGTTGGAAAGGGGGAGAAGTGAGTTGTAAGTTCTATGCAAAAAAGTTGAACAGCTTAAAAGAACAATTTTGTTTTAACATAACCTCAAAATTGATGTGAAACATTGAAAGTTTTTTTTTATTTTTATCTTCTACAAAAACCATTTTCTTTTTCACAAAAATTGGTGAAAACTTACTTTCATATGTTCCAAATACATTGTAATTTATTTGGATCCAAATATTTATTTTTTCACCTTATTTTGACTCAATATTGAAAAAACACCCTAATTTTCACTCGAAAATGCTCCCGTCAAAACATCAGCTTCTTTTAAAAAGTCGGAGAGTTTTTTGTTCGTTGAGATTTCTAGTTTCTGATAGTGTAAAAAATATTATCATCCTAAATTCATAAATTTTCTCAGAAAAGGCAAAAAAACAGGATCCAAAATTTTTTTTTAATCATTTGAACAATTTTTAGTTAGAAAGTAGAGATTTTGAAGTAATGCGAGAAAAGTGTGAATACTTTTTATTACCTACAACTTTGCCATCTGACTTTTTTCCATAAGACTTTTAGTAGTGTTGCTATAAATCGAGAAAAACCATTTTGTACACATAAAAAATCACTTTCTTCCCCTTCCCGACCTCAGATCGCCATAAATTATTTTACCTTCCATTTTTATTATATTCTCCTCCTTTTCCAATGGGTTTCATCCTACTTTTATTTTTTTTGGTTTCAAAAATTTAACGACCCTGGTCTACGTTCATATAATTCGTTTTTTTAAATAATATATATAACAAAATTAGAACAAAATATATAACTGAATAAAAAATTCAGTTGTAATGAAAGCAAATCGGATGAAAAGCGGCAATGTAAAAGTTATGTCATGACTAGCAAAAAGTATCGACAGCCAATTGAAACAGTGTAAGGCTACATAGTTAAAATAATATAACAAACATTCCAAGCCTCCAAATCACCATCAGATTTGGAAAGTGATTGCAAATAGTTGAGCAGCATTTGTGCATTCCTATAACATCAGACGTTTAATTATGTCAATATCTTCATTGGAATGTAATGTAGCACTAAATTGCGCGATAATAAATAACTAATGAAATATTAACTTATCGTTTTAATTTTATGTATTTCTGTTATTTTAATACAGACCGTTATTAGGTCGAAACATCAAAAGCATTGTATATACAAAATTCATTTTTGATTTATAGAAACCTGAAATTGAGACCTATAATCCCCGCACAGAATTTAGAAACTAGAGAAACTTATTATAGCAAAATTTTCCACTAACGTAAAATAGAATTGCATCATCGTTATCAAAAATATCAGTACAGATTTAGCGGACGTCCATTTCCCTACGGCTTTTCCCAGTTTTCTTATCAACTTTAAACGTTCACTCATTTGTCAGAACCCCACTGGTTTTTTTCTTTTCTTATAACGCATACAAAATAACTAACGTACCTATTCCGTATATTGATTACTCAAAACGTCATCATATAATTGGTGTGAAAAGTGGAAATTCCCTTTTCATCATTACTATTAATTTTACCCGGAACCATACCAGACGTATAGGTGAAGGGTACGTTGATTCGTGTAGTTGAACTCTGCAGACGCTATCTGGCGCCATCCTTACCTCTTACTGCGAATCACTAGTCAGGTAAAAATCGTGCATAGTCGCCGATAATGTAGATTACATTTTGATGGTATGCGATGTAACAAAATATATGATTTCCACTATTTACTTCTAAAACTATTGTTTTTAGCTTCAAAATGGGCTTAAGTTTTGACAATAATCTCTTAAACAGCGCAAAATGTCTGTAGAGAAAAGTCTAGGTGTTAGATCTGAAAGACACGGTGAATGCGACAGCAATTCGAAGCCCAATTCATTCAATTTTGCCAGAATTTTCATTGATTCGAGGCACGGTGTATTTTTCTTCTTCAAATGGTGTCGTTTTTCAGCAATTTCTTCCATCAAACACTTCAATTTTCTTATGTAATAGTCGATGTTTATGGTTTTTTCAAGATAGTCGATGAATATTATACCAAGCGCATACCAAAGTACTTATGTCATAACCTTGTTTTTATTTCTTTCTACGCTTTGGAGTCGGTTTATCACGTGTAGTCTATTCGTTCGACTATCGATGTGAACTAACCATGTTTAATTCACTGTCAGATAATAACGCAAAAATTCGGGTTTATCCGATTTTAGAGCTCCAAACACCTTTGAGAATCTTCAATTCTTTGTTATTTTTGGTCTTGCGGTACCTACTTTGAACAGAGCTTTCACGTGCTCAAATATTTATTCACGATACGTCCATCACGCTCCTTACACATCTGTTAATTGAAATAATATGATGTAGCGCATTCAAAAATAGAGGCCTGATAAGTAAGTATTTACATATTTAGTCACTCTAATGAGCTGTTCTTAGGGTGCTCTTGACTTAGCAAGATTTTATACACCACTTGATCAATTTTAGTAATGATTTTATTTGTAATTGAACTAAGTCCTATTCTTTTCACAGATTGTTTGATCCATTTACTAATCTCATCTACTCCCAATAAGATTACAATCCAGAATTGGTTGTATTCAATTCTTCCATTAGGATTTGAGAAAGTGTCTTTCGCATCTTACTACTTCTTCCCGATTTACCAATCTCATTTGCCCCCCTTAGGATTACTATCTAGAATTGGTTGTATTCAATTTATCTACTATTCAGTTATTTTCCTTCTTTGAAAAGTGTGCTTTCCGTCCTATTGCTTCTCCTCCTATACAATGTATAAGTTTTCAGCACACAAATAGAATATGATTTGCAGCTACTAAATCGTAAACTTTTTTCTTTTAACTTGTTTCCGTTTAAGAAAATAAAAAATACAATATGAATTAAAAGCATAATAATAGACTTTCCCTATCTGTCTTTCCTATTCCTTTAAATCTGGTTCAAATTTACAAACTACCCGTAGACCGAAACAAGTCAACGCCTATGGTTCGTGATATTTTTAAACGACTTGGTACATACGTAAGGAGACACGTTTCGTTTCAAAACAAAATTCCTTGCAGTCACTCACCTGAAAGCAACTTACTCCTTGAAAGTAAGATTATATTATGTTATAATCTGATATACAATATGGGATTTAGATTAAGTGTATATTTTTATAACTTCAGTTAAATTCATGATTGTTGCGTGGTAGTTAATTTGAGCTTTAAAAAAAGATTATCTCCAATAGTGATATTTATTTTAGGTAAATCTGACGTTTGTAGATGATAAAATCATGAGCGTCCGTGAGTATGATGACACAGGGAAAGAAAATAGATTGGAGACAGATATGGAATTCAAATTTATGAGCATCGTACAGAGGTCGACATAAGTCAGGTAACAAGGTGTTCGCGAATTGCATTTCGGAGGCTGGGAAGGGTGCGTGGTCTTCTTGCAAAAACGCGATCCTTGACAAGGCCCCACAGGAAGAAATCACAGGGTGTCAAGTAACATAACCGTCCAGCAAATCCTCGTCTGCTTATACATTCTTCAAAATGAACATTGAGGTACGCAGTTATGTTGATTGACCGTACCGTTCAGCTTGAAGGTTGCTTCATCCGACCACAAAATGGAATTTTCTTGTATGTACACTAAGAAAACAGGTTCAATAAAGTTACCTTCTACATTTTTCATTTTACATGCCGACAGGAAATTGGTATACGCAGTGTCGTACTGCTGAGCTGAATTTTTAAGGTAGGGGTTCCATAGCTGCTCTACTTGTAGACGTAGGAAGTCTGGATCGGGCTTAAGAAAAGTAATATGAGAAAGGAAGGAAGAAATTGACAGTGAGGAAGAATAAAAAGAAAGTGAACAATGGAAAATATCAATTTAGTCTTGGAATATTAAACCTGAATTTATGAAGAGGATTAAATGATTTGATACAGGTACATCAGTTAATGAAAGTCCCGATATGAATTTAAGCTATCTAGATGTTGCTAATTACTATGTATCGATATGATATATCAGACTTCACGTTATCAATTAACAGTTAAACCGTTTTCGATGTTTGCAAAAAGGACTTAATTATTTTGGAAATTTGAAACCAGAATTGAATCGCAATCAAAATTCAATAAGTCATGATAAACGTTGTTTGATATACTCACAACGCAACTAAATGTTAGTCAGATCAGCTGATTGAGTGGAGCACTTTGTTAAAATAATGTTCTCTTTTTTGATTCGTGGCTAACATTTATTTTTTTTTTCAAAATATCTTGACTATTCAAAAGTGTTTTTCTTTCAACGGAGATGTAAGAACTCGCATTGTCACGGTGGAGAATGATTCGCCGTCTGTGATTGGTTTCCTTGAGTTTTTCGATTAGTTCTGGCAAATAAATGGCGATGTACGATTTAGAATTGAACGTTCTACGTTACTCTAAGGGAACGGCGGTGACATGTCCAGTACCTCCGACCATCTACTTCAATGTGGTTCGCGCTCCAATCTCACGCTACATCACAAGACGATCTTGCAATATTACTTTATGCACAGCATCGACGTCTTCTGGTACCACAACCGATTTTGAACGACCTTCACGAAATTCATCCTGTAGCGAAGTACGACCACGATTGAACTTGGAAAACCAGTTATACACGGTGGCTCGAGATAGTGCTTCATCACCAAAAACAAGTTGATGGGCACATTGATGTTGGTCTAACCCACGTCGAAAGTCATAGAAAATCACGAAAATGTTTGCGATGATTTGACCATGATGAATTTTCCAAGTATCTGTGAACAACTCAAATAGCGCTCGTAGGACAACAATATCACATTTGACATATTCACATCAGTGTTGCCATATCTCAAACCTTAAGTAGTAATCCTCGTAGAATGGCCTTGCAAATAAGCTTATCCTAAGGCCAAAACCTTCAGATGAGTAAAATCCCTCAAACAGTACGTGGCAAATACTACAGCTAAATACAAGGGAGGCAAAAACTATGGTAGTTCTAAACACAGTGCACGTGAAAGATGGATTTCATAGATGCAACACAAGGAGGGAGGAGAGATTAGGATTGCCGATTCTGTAGAATGAAAAGGACACTACATACATATCATATGTAAATGTCAAGTTATTATTAATAGCTCTAGAGACGTCGGAGGTTTCTTTAGGCATCGCGAGAGCGTTCATAGGATGATCAAATGGACTTTAAACGGATTACCAGAGCATTTATAATCGACAAGGCCTACCCATTCTTAGTTATAGTGATAAAACCATACTAAAAGTAAGTAGCACAAGTTGCAAGAGTTAGCTTTGGAAAGTGGCAGCCAGGATGCAATAGCTACCGACTTTTATATTCAATATTTAGACCTTTACATACAATTTCTTATCCATTGCTTTAATTAACGACTTTCAAATTATTAATTACAAAATATTCTCCAAAAACTTTTAATCAGAGAAAAATAATTTCAATTACATTACATTCAATTTGTATTATCTGCTTGAAACAGAACGAGAATGGTGAGTTTAATAATAATTTATATGTTCATTTTATTGACTTTGAGTCTTCCAATGGGTGAATCTACACGCCTCTTGAGAGGGCTACATATCTATATATTAATTTTATGTAGATAAATTTCAACTTCATAGAAGCCACAAATCATCAATTTCTGTGGTATTTATTGATATAATGCCTCCACTCGTAAATACAGCTCTGATAGTTATATCGTAGAGGAGTTTCTTCTTGGCAGGTTTTGCAGATATAACATTTCATCATATACTTTAATACAAGAAGAAAAAATGTGTGTCACTTTTTGTTAAAAAAAAATAATACTGTGGATCCCAAATGGTATTCTATTCTGCTTTAAAGGGGTTCGTATTACGAGAATGTATAGATATCTAGTTAGCCTAGACCAGTTCCATGCATAAACATAATGTTGTGTTACCATAGCAACGAACAATAACTTATTTGAAGTGTCAGGGTAATGTTTGACTTCAAAAAAGTAAACCAATACGTTAAAAGAAAAAAGATGTCCATCAAAATTGTGAATCATCAAGTACCTGTATTTAAAAGGGTTAAGAGATAAGCAGATTTACGAAAATATGCTTAATACCCTTCTGTGATTAATGTCCTTCGTATGCGACCGTGAAAAATTGGACTGCAAGCTTCGAAAGAGGTAAATTTTCCTGATGACCGATTGGGAAGGCCAGTTTCTGTGCCAGTCCCTGAAAATATCGATGCAGTTCATGACATGATTTTATCAGACCGTCGAATTGGGCTATAACGGATATTTGAAGCACTGAATATTTCATACCAACGCGTTCATCATATAGTTTACGTCAATTTGTACATGGGAAAAATTGCTGCAAAATGGATCCCCAAATGTTTGAATGTTGACCAAAAGCGTGCCAGGGTAGAAGCATCGCGTTCGATCTGTGCTCGATTTGAAAACGATGTAGACTTCTTAAACCAAATTGTTACTATGGATAAGACTTGGGTACATTTCTACGATCCAGAAACAAAGCAACAATCGATGGAATGGCGACACTCTGGTTCTCCAAGTTTCGTGTCCAAAAATCTACTGGAAAAGTTCTTGCTTCAGTTTTTTGGGATTGCCATGGAGTAATCATGATTGATTTTTTGGATAAGGGTAGAACAATAACACTCTACACCACTCTACGGGAAAAAATTAAAGAGAAAAGACGCGGTAAGCTATCCAAAGGTGTTTTGTTTTTGCAGGACAACGCCACTGCACACAAATTTCATGTTGCCATGCAAAAAAATCGTGATTTAGGGTTTGAATTACTAGAACACCCCCCTTATTCACCAGATTTGGCGCCGTCAGACTATCATCTCTTTCCTCAACCGAAGAAAAGTTTGAAAGGTCGTAAATTGTCTTGCAACGAGGAGGTAACGAAAGCTGTGGAGGTCTGGTTTGCAGAGCAAGAAGAAAAATTTTTTTTTGAAATATCTAGAGACGTTGCGGGTTCGCTGTAATAAATGTATCCAATTAAGAGGGGAATATGTTGAGTAATAAAATATTTTGACAATGAAATTTTGTTTGGTTCTATAGTAGGCTAAGAATTTTTCAATATATCCTCGTATACATTATAAATCTTTTTACATCTTATTCTTAAATATTAAATAAGAAATTCAATGTGTGTTAATATTAGAAAAGGAACATTCAGATTGTGCTAATTGGGACAAAAATTGAACAACGTACTTTAAATTATAGTTGTATGGACTGGTTTATGTTCTCCGGTAAAAACCAACATTTTTTTAGTACCGTATTGTATTAATTCCACCTCTTCCTAAAAAAGCTTTCCTCATAGCCTCCCTACCAGTAAGTGTAAAGGATGTTGCTAGGGGGTGAGGCTTCCTACAGGGTGCTTACAATCTGAAACGGGACTACAAAGTATAATTGTGAATCCTTATCATTATTTCCTATACTTGAATCCGATATATCGAGAAAAATCATTTTTTAAATTTATTTGCAATAAACTATCAACAAATTTCATGTTTGTGTGAGATCACTTCCACAATGAAACTAAACAATATTTTCTATCAAAGGTCATAGGTATTTATTATTTTTGATATGTTTCACTTATGTAAATATTGTAAATATCTATTTTAGTTTTAACGGAGAGATAAGATAACAGTAAATGTTTTATTATATACTCATATAAGAGAAATATCAAACTGAAAATCAACTATCTATATTAGAATTATTACCTTTTGTCGGAAATTACAAAGTGTGTATAGATATTGTACATTATTTAATGAATTGAATATATCGTAGAATGCAGGAAAGAACTGATCGTTACAGTCAATCAATTTTGTTTGTTTGTTTTCGTTCATAATATCGCGATCATTGTGGCACCTCGAGGAATTCAATGAAGCTGATATGAGAATTGACACATATTACGAATTCAGACAGTGCTAATCAAAAGTTTCCTTTTCAATTTTTATCTTTAGAAGGATTATACATAAACTATTGAAATTTATAAAATGGATATGAAAAAATATGAAGTTCCACACTAATGATGATAGATAATAGATGACGTATTCATTAAAATCTATTCAAAAAGACACCTAGTCGTTTTGTTTGGTAGTTTTGTCTCTTTATTCGTATGACCTTAAAGTTAACTTTCGTTTGCCTAACAATGTCTATTTTCAAATTATGTCAATATTCCTAGTGCCCAAGGAGCATTCATTATGTTTCTTAGTAATTTGTTATGAAACGCTCACATTATTTGAAAATATATCTCTTTGGAATGGTGTCTTTTACAAGATTAAAAAGATAACATTGTAAGGTCATTAACTAGTCTGTAGTTTATACTAGAAGAATCTATAGTTCTCAGGTAACAAGTAACACTCGCTAAAATAACTAGATTGAACTTAACATGAATGTATAACCACAAAATTGAGGGACTCGTTGCGATATGAGTTAAAATATAATCAAAAAATATAAAATATCCTTCATTAATTATTAAAAATGAATCAAACAATAAGAGATTATTGTGAACATAATCAGTTAATAATAAAAGCCAAATGCTGTCTATTTATTTATTGATATAATTATTATACATTCACATACATTTACAGATATGAGCGTTAATTGTCAGGTCAATGATTTTATTCAGTTCAATGTTGGCTTAATTTAAATAATTAATCTTTTGCTCTGAGTTTTTACAGTTACTATTTAATTCAAATTTCCAATTACTATTTATATCTCAGATATATATTTCAATGTTACAGTTAAAGACAAGACTCTTTTTTAATTACTTGTGTCGTGCATATTAGACGGGAAGCTGGCTACAAAGTCGATAAGGTGCACGCCATTTTAGCTTGTAAACTGGCGGCCCCGACTTAGTACATCACCAAACGCCAATTCTTAAGGTCAGCACAGGTCGGATATGAAAATGCCGTCCGGTTTTCCAGAACGGAAAAATTTGCTGAAAAACCTCATAACGTGCACGTGTGAAACCTTTTGTAACGTGGCACTTAAAACAGTTTTGAACAAAATTGATAATCGGCGCAGTAAATGATTTTAAAAAAAATTAGAAGCCCGTTTTTTGCGTTGTCGGCGGCGACTAGAGTAGGTGGACGCGCGCACGTTATGAGGTTTTTCAGATGAGTTTTCCGGCACTTTCGATCACTTCTTACGAGGGTTTTTCGGCCTACAAAAATTCTTGCGCTATAACACCGTTCTTATTTGAGGTTTAAGCCCCACGTTACAAAAGGTTTCACGCGGCATTTTCATAACTGACCTATGATGACCTTAAGAAGTGGCGTTTGGTGATGTACTTAGTTGGGACCGCCAGTTTACAAGATGAAATGGCGTGCACTTTATCGACCCTGTTTTTTTTAGCCAGCTCTGGGACTATATCGTGAAGGAAGAATAAGGAAGAATTATATTAATTGATAAATACATGATTTAATAATAATTTAAATGAGTCCGTACGTTATTAATGTATTATATTATGAGCTCCAAGGTCAAGATTCAGTAAATTCAAATAATTATGGAAAAAAAAACTTTTCTGATCTCAATCTCCACAAAAAACAATGATCGATTTTGAAGTTAGAGGCAAATTTGTTCAAGGTTTCAACCCATGAGCCTTATTAGTATAGTTTCTCATTCAGTCCCTAATTTAAATTGTGCACACTGTAGAATTCCTGAGCTTGTGATTTATAGTCAGATGTTTCATCTTCTGGATCAGAATAGTCTCTGATTATAGAGATCATGATTCCTTTTCTTTGAAGAAGTTTGTTTCGATAATAAATCAGACCAGTCATTTTTTCGACGAAGATGTAATTTAATATCATCCGCGACATGCAACCAGGAAAGTACTGGAAAAAATTTAGAACTTTGTTTAATATTAAACATCTAGAGATATTGGTTTAATCTACAAATCATATCCTGCTCGTTATAATGGCTCCAGGTAATATGAAAGACTAAGTTTCATAGTTCAAAAAATATCTGAATGAAATCTATACTGGAAACTGGACTTTCTGAGCAATTATCGTCACTTATGATAACTTTCAGATATTTTTTTAGCATGAGGTATTAAATTTGTTCTGAGCACTTGTGAATCTTTGGAATAATAAAGTTTCGTAAGATTTGTTTCGTTATGTTGTTTAATTTTATTTATTTGTTTTAAATTTACACCACGTCACAATGCATATTAATAGGTGGGAAAAATAAACATACATAAAAATTAACATTTCGTTTTTAAAAAAAAAATAGTAGAAATGTGATAATTAAGATGGGTTGGGTTCATATATTCCGGTGGAAGATAAGCTCTTACATTTGAAAATGTGAAGCTTGTATTTGTTTGCAATCAGTCAATGATTGTATCTATATTATTTTAATGAAAAAGGCAATCGCTTTTTAAGCATAGAACAATATAATTTGGAATCATTTGCATGAAGAAGACTATTACAATTTAGGATGCAAAATAATAACTGAACGCTGCGACTGAAGTTGTTACAGTAAGAAGAAGCTAACAAAAAAAGAGAAATAAAAAATTGGTTATAGCTGTAGCTATCGTTGGGTAGAGGAAACATTTTTCTTTTAAAAAATGTCAGTTCATGATTCAAATATTTAAATCTCACGGTGTTTTATAATTATATGCGTTCTACTGTTATAATTTGTGATTTATATGGAAAAACCTAGTAAGAATATAAAATTCCTTGTGAAAATGATTAGTTTCTAATTTCAATCAGTTGGTTGCGAATGTATAGACATTTTCAAAAGCCATTCAATTATGTGTAATATAATTAATTCAAGTATTAACACGTTCGAGAGACACATGTTTCATAAAAATAAATACGAAGAGTTAGCCCTGAGTTTCCAGAGATTGTTTTTCTAAAACCAAATGATAGTTTTTGATTGAACACCACAGTTTCTGAAGAAGATGGTTTCTAAAGATGAATTACCGTTTGTTTTTGAAGAAACGGTTTAATTTTTGCAAACGACCGTTTCCAAAGATAAACGATTGTTTGCTTTGGAAAAAATGGACCATTTGTATTTGGAAATGAGAACGATAATTGTCAAGTACATTTGCTCCTAATAGACATTTTCCAAAGACAAATTATAGTTTTTTTGGAAAATGCAGTTTCCAAAGGAGATGGTGGTTTCATGGTGAAATTTCAATAATATCATAATAGTTTTTAAAGATACTTGATTATGTTTTAGTTATAGTTCCGTTAGATATGACATAAAAATTTTGATTCATTCAATGCATTGTTGGACAGCTTCATTAGACGCAGAATGGACACTTTCTAAAGACAAATGGTGATTTGCTTTTGGAAAATACAATTTCCAGAGACAAATTACAGTTTACATTTGAAAAAGACTGTTCTCAAAGGTAAAGGAAGTATTGTTTTTGAAAAGGAAAGTTTGCAAAGACAAATGACGATTGTTTTAAGAAAAAGACAATTTCCAAAATTTGATTTTGTAGAAGACAGTTCTCAAAGACAAATGAGGGTGTTTTTGCAAAGGAGAGACAAAGGAAAATGTCGGTTTGTTTTTGTGAAGGACAGCTTTTAAAAATAAATGAAAGTTTGTTTACTTTTTATCAGTTATCCCAGTTAAAACCTAGATCAGTTAAGCCCTCGTTGGACAGTTTCAAGATGAATAACATAATCCAAACGATCAAAAGCTTTGATATAATCTGTTATTTATATGTTGCAATATATTGTATTAAACAAGTAGATTTACCAGGATACAGTTCATGCTGTTCATTGCATAGGAATCGGAAGATACTTCAAGAAGCAAATACTGAAATTTTTCTAAAAGTTTTCAGTTTTTACTAGCACAAATTATAAACTCCGTGTTCAATATTATGGAAATTATTCTAATAATTATGAAGTCATAGCTCTTATCTCATAACAAACGTTATAAAATACAATAGTTCGTAAGATTAATATTTCTTCAAAACTTTTAATGGAATTTATAAAAGATTAAGTGACTCACTAAGCGAAAGAATTTTTTCTGTCTATCAATAAATTCGCAATGAGCTTCTTGAAAGAATCTCGCAGTTCTAGGCAGATAATAAATCGGAATGCTTTATTCAACGATATAAATTAGAATTTAAAAAAAAAATAATTCCTATAAAAGTACTTACCGCTTTAGTCCACTTTACTATGGGTTCCGGATATCCCGTGTAAGTTGCCTTAAGGAGTACTCGATCTCCTACAAGTGCTGTAGTATCCTGAGGTCCTCTAAGAAGTACCGGCGGCGTTCCTTCGATTTGCACAGTTTCCTCCATAGAGCCTACTCCACTATCACTACCGCACTCTCGACCGAAACTCGCGAGATTTTTGGTACGCCGCGCTATCGCAATCGACGGTACTGCGGGTTGTGATGAAACACTTTCGATACTGCTGCTAAATTGCGAAGAATTGCTCGGACTTGCATCTGATCTCGTCGCCCCCACGACGTGAAAAATGTTCGCGTCACCGTCTTCCTCTACCTGAACACAGAAATTGAATCAGTGGCGTAAGCTTCGAAAGGTTCAAAATTATTTGAAAAACCTTATTTTGTTTAATTCGAAATTTGAACGAGAGTTGTGATGATCCAAGATTTTGTACATTTCATAATTTGTTTATTATGGACCCAATTTTCGACTGTTTGATAGCTTTAGGTGAAATTCTTTCACATTTGATATGTCATACTATTATGTGTGCCCTAAGAAAGCGAAATTATATTTGCTTCAGGTGATACAGTAGTTGCGAAATTTATAGTTGGTGAGACAAAATATTCATGTTACACCACGCAAGGTTTTGAGATCGTCCTGTGCAAAAGCAATTTGTGTTAATCACGCAGTTACTTTCTATCAAAATAAAAACAACCGGTCAAAAGTTTTGCCCACCCTATAGTTTGCGTGATACACAGCAAATAAAAACAATACGCTCAATTTTTATATTTATATTTTAGAGAAGCTATATAGATATGGTTATAGTAATAATAACTCAATCAGGTTCAAGTCGGGGGTTTGTGTCGGCCAAATCACTACTTTCAGAACATTCTTAATTTCCAATTTTTTCAAATATAGCTGCGAGGAATGCTTGGGATCATTGTCATGGTAGAAGATTAATTTTTTGCCTATCAGGCGCTGGCCAGAACGTACTTCATTTTATATTCTTTTACAACATTCCTTCAATTTTTACCAGCTCTTCAGTCACCCTACTTCCAAAACATCCTCAAATCATCATCGAAGCTCCCCGTGTTTACTTTCATACTTTTTTCTTATACCTACTCATCACTCCCTAAAAATCTTCTTCTTTCACTCTCCTTTTCCTTATCGAAGTGCTCAAAGACGACAGATTCCTAGATTCATTGATATGAGCTGTTATCTCTGGGACCGTGAGTCGTTGATCACGTTCACTAATTAACACAATACGTTTATCTTCAGCGGTTGTACTTTTTCGAGGTCACCCGGTACGTTTTCTATCGCAAAAGCTTCTGGAGGATGCATATTTTTTCACATTGTAGTCCACGGTAAGCCCAGGTATTTTTAATTAGTAAGCAATCGTACGGATGCGTTCTTCCGTCTCACAGGGCTAATTAGGACTAAACTGTAATCATAAACACCGAAGAAATAACTCACTCACTAAAGTATAATGAACAAATCAGTCGGTTCATATATTATTATAAACAGCGCTCGTATGAAGTAAAAAAATAACGGACATTATTATTTTTCTTTTATAAGACACCGTTTCGACTTTCGACATGTATCTTGGTAACTAGGACTACGAAAAACATGGATTGAAATTGTGGAAGAAGTAACGAAGACAATGGGGATTAATTGGTAAAAATAAAAGATCAAATGAAAGAAAGAAACCCATGAAGAAAAATGTCTTTGTAATAGCCCCGAATCAAACAGCCAGTTAGGAATGAATAAATAAAAATAGAAGTGAATAAATAATCAGAAACAAGAGAAATATCAATGAGGTTTTTTACTTAACAGTTTTTCTAGTTCAATTATAATCATTCCAAAGATAAAAAAGTATTTTGAATAGCATTGTATAGTAAGAGCAAAATTTCAAATTTCAGTTGAATATAATTGAGCAAGTAAATTAAAATTATTTACATACTAGCGATTTATATCCCTCCTGTTTTTTCTGTTACGTTAAGCTACTGACTTTCATTTGCTACATTCAAGATATACATTTCTCACAGTTAAAACTGTTTTTTTTTCATAGATTAGTTGTAGATGGTTTTATTGTGATTAAAATAGTACGTCGATGTCGGGAAACAACCTTCTCGATTTAGTTAAAAATCATAAGGAAATCAGAGGTCATATTAATAAATACTTTCCGCTACCAATGTTATTACACATCTTTACAAGTGTGCGTGGAAACTTATAGTGTAAGTCGTATCTGGTTAGAAGGATATTTTCAAAAAAACATAACGAAAACAGATGCGCGCTTAAAACTACTTGTATACTCAGAAACTGAGAACATATTTTTTTTTTTAATTTTTCTTCGCCCAAGATTTTGTTTCCTAGTTAGAATTAGTTTCTACTTGCTCAAAATTGGATATTGGGTAAAATTCTAATTTATTAGAAAGTACACAATTTATACAGCATATGTTTTAAATCTCAAGACGCCACGTTGTGTAGTATTTGTTTGGCAGCCATCAATAGTGAACGTTTTCATTGATTTGTAAACATTGGTCATCGTTATGTGATACAATACTTTTATTTAAAGGGCCTTCGCCCAACCAAAATAAAAACTGAACTAGATTCTATTCTGGGTGAGACTGCTACTACATTATCATCAGTAAAATATTGGGTAGCGGTGTTTAAACGAGCCGGTGGGACCTACGAAGACCAGCATCGCAGTGGCCAACTAAATGAGATGACGACTCAGAAAGCTGTAGTGAATGATCGTCGATTGAAAGTGTGTGAGCTAGAAAACATAGCAGGCATTGCAGAAAGTGCGGTACATCGCATATTAACTGGAAATTTGGATTTAAGAAAGCTGTGCGTGAGTTGTATCATCAAGACAATGCACCAGCTCACACATCCGTTATTGCAATGGTCAACATTAATGAATTAAAGTTTGAATTGCACCTTATTCGCCAGATTTAGCCTCCTCGGATTATTTTCGGTTCTCAGATTTGAAAAAATGGCTCGGTGGTCAAAGATTTTTCAACATTGAAGAGGTGTTAATGACTATTCTGAGGAGCTTGACGATTCTTATCATGAAAATGGTATCGGACTTATTGAACGTCGCTGGGAAAATTGTATGGAGATAAAAGCAGATTACGTTGAAAAATGAATATATGTTTTTCCAGAATGTTTGTGTTTTCTTTGTTGGCCCAGGTACTTATGAGACTATCCTCGTATTTCACCTACATTAGAGACCCACCGAAAAACACTACCGTCCATCTTACCGTAGAGAGCCATTACGAGTTTATTGAGAAAATGGAGAAAGAAAGGAAGTGTAAAGTTTTAGCAAACGGAAAAATAATTCGGATTGGAAATCAGACACAGATCTATTGGTTACAAAATGCAGAGATAGGAATGACATGTCTCCCCATGATTTTATAATAATAATTTTCTCATCATTGATTTTATTCTTCTCACAAGAATTTAAATCTAGTTAGAGGCCTGTTTTTTCAGTTTTTGTCAATTTAGAATTTATCATTGTGTCTCTCAGTTTATTATAATCAATGTAGCTCTTAAACTCAATCTAGGTCAAAATTTTCTTCACTTTTTATTGAATTTCGTAAAACTCATCTCCATTTTATGTCGAAGATTTCATCCCAACAATATTAAAATTTGTATCATTTGCGTCAGACAACGATGTTTATAGAATAAATTATATCGTTTACTGTTGTAAATAAAAGTTAAATTGAATACGAAATCAATATCGCATAAAAACGCTACATGGTATAAATAAATTTATATCAACGTTTTAATATTTCGACCCACAATATACACAATTTGTTTATACTTTAACATAAATAATTCGCCAGGGTACTGCATAAACATTACATTATTACTATTTTTGTCACAGCCTTGCTTGACTTTTATGGCCAATCTCATGTCTAAATAAGAAAGCGATCCTTATAAAAAACTACGAGTTTTAGTTCGTCACGTCATTTATAATTTATGTTAAGTATATGACGCTAATCACCAGTGCCGGACTATTAGTTAATATGTAAGGACTTATAGATAATTAAAATATACACAGAAAGTGTTGATTTTTTAAAAAAATTTAACGACTTTGATGTTCATTAATAGTATATTACATAACGAGTTTGGAAAGTGATACATCCCCCAAAAAACGTATTTAATCAAATTATATCAGACATGTGTTGAAAAGTATATAAACACGTGTGCTGCAAAAGTTTCATTCAACTACTTTATACATTACCCAGTAATAGTAAAAACACTTAATTTTAACGTTTAAATTATCTTTCAGACACTATTATGTATTTGAACACAAATCACAACAAACTTTCAATTTCTATTATAAACATTAGTATGACCTCAAAAAATCATATTGTCTACTTCTTCAGTTTTCTTAAATTTGGCCTTTTGCCTGTCGGCATCCAGCCAGATTCATAATGTATTCGCCTATTCCCTCTATCGTTCGAGACCATAATAACATAAGAAAAATAAACATTTCAATACATGTATGTTATTTTTGGGTATATGTGTGAAATAAGATACTTTCTTAGGTAAAAATTAGTGTGCAATCTATCATTTTCATAAGTGGTCGTAGGAAAACATGTAAAACAGAAAACGCAAGTATTCAATCATCTTGCTGTTCGATACGATCCATTTTGATACTTATTCTTTAATACCGGTTCTACGGTACGTGATGATAAATAATATTTTTCTGATTGTTTAAACATCATCAAGTGAGTATGAGTATGAAGATTCCGTTTTCTACTTAGGAGTATATACATAAAAGACAGCTTACGAAAACGTTACTAAAATAATGGGGCTCAAAGATGTCGTTCCTTTTGAAAGACTGTGATATATTTGAATCGAAACTAAATTATCTTTTTTAATCATGCAAATCTCAAAAACGGTCATAAGTTGAAATTATTTCTAACTGACCAAAATTGGCATAACTTACCTTAAATTTGTTTGGTTCGGATGTTAGTGTTCCTCTAACGGGGAAAATACATGACGGTTGTATATGAACAGATTTTTTTGAACATCTATCTGTAAGATAAATAATACAGTTCCAGATACCACAGTTGTGACTAATGTTGAAGTGAAAACTCAATTTGCTTAGGATAGAGGGGGGTCGAATAGGTTTTACATCAACGAATTCTCTTTTACTTGAAGAGTTGTAAGCCCTGCGGCTCTGGATTTAGTCCTGTCTGGACATAAAATATCACACAAATTCGCTTGTTGGGTGTTGAGTTTTGGCATAGTTACGTGGCCGAATTAACTAAGGCAGCTTCACGAAACTTGGAGCTCTGTAAGAACAAAAACCTATGTATTTCGCAACAGTTTTCAATCCTCTACAAGACCTAGATTCGTTCATTTCTTGAGTATTTCTCGTATTTTTGGAACTCGGATCCCAATCATACCCTGATAATGCTCGACGGGGCAATTTAGAGTTGTCTAGATCAATATTTGCAGGCATCTACATGCGGCAGGCACCACTTGAACTACTCGAATTTAATAAGGTGCATGCGAACTGAATACATTGGCTGTGATCTGAATCTTTTACGTCAGCTTTGGTCCACTACTACCTCCTCGTTCCTCGCAGAAGCATATAAACTGGTACTAGTTCGTGCAATTTCAAACCTGGTCCGAATACAATTTATTTTCAGTGCTCATAATAGAAGGATTTATGTATGTATAAGTAGAATAACTGTTCTAAATTATTAATGGGAAATTGAGTTACCATTATAAAAAAAATATTTCAATTTTTAGGAAAATAGTAGTGCCATGGCACGTTGGCCCTTATTGATTGGTTGCCACTGATAAAACAGTGGTAACGAGTGTACATAGTCAGAAGTTGTTAAATAAAATGAGGAGTGCTGACTAGTATACTTGGAATATATATTATATCTCAGTAAATAGGGTCGAGGGTTAATCAATTTTATTAGCCGAAGATACAAATTCCGCCTTGATTCAGTAGAGTGGTGTTTTTTCCGCTTAATAAGAAGATCCGAGTTAACACCTAAGTCTACATTCAAAAACAATGAGACGCCAAGTATACTTAAACTGTAGGTTTTTTCTGAGAATAGAACAAAACAAAAGGTCACCATGTTTTTGTGGATATTTAGGTGTGAACACACATATTTTTCCAGTGCTTTTTATAATTCTATAAGCATTTCAAGTTACGCTTCTTGAATTAGTCCCAGTCAGCAGTTGTTCTTTCAATTCAAATGTAAGATGATGTCATTATGCACTGGCAAACTAATAGTCCATAGCTGATCTCGTTCGAATTTTTCTTTGAAGCCTTCTAAAAGCGATTAAAATAACAAAAATATCGTAGGATGTAGGACTCAAAAGTTATTGTCTACAGAGATCTAAAATTATATCATGTTTTCATGAAATAACGCGATAATATTTCGAAATAATATATTTAATAAGATCTGGAAATTGTTTTCCTTCTTCTATTTAATTGTATCAAAGTCTATTATAAAAAGTTTGTATGGGATTACGCAAATGCTCAGTTATCGAGTATATCTATGCTCCTCCCAATCATCAGTTTTTTGTCTTTTAGATAATGCTTTTTTAGATATTCAGATACATTTTCCATCAAGAGTTCCGGTTTGTAGACGACAAGATATTTTTCAATTGAACTCATATCTTCTAGAATTTTCACAATCCTCCATTGGAATTTTGGTAATTTAGTTTTGATTTGGATAATCTTAGTTTTGGGCATCTCCGATTCAGTTGGTCAGATATCTTTCTAAAATCGTCCGTTCATCGCGTCGGTGGTTGTATGCTGTTTGTGTGCCCTTCATTCCTGAGGTACCATTCTAGTATGCTTATCGTCCATCTATAATCTGACAGCCTTGGAACATGGCCCGCCATTTCCATTTTAAATGTGTGACTTTGTCAATTGTATATGTAACTTTTGTTCTTTGATTTGGATCATTAAATGAGCTTATCACAAGAATTGTTATTGTTTCTTTTTTGGTGCACATAGTTAAAATTTGTAAGCATTTTATAAATAAAGAGAATCAATGAGATTTAAAGACAGTAAGAAAAAAACGTACTAGTGATTTGACTTGAACTTGAACATTTATTAAATAATAATTTTAATTTTAAAATTGTAATTATTGGAAGTAGACTAATTGCGATGTTAATAGTGATATTTGTAATTGCAGATTGTATTATTAAAAACTGAATAGTTATAACCGAGTCACTCCTAATCGACTTATGCTGATGGTGTGCCTTCTTTGAAAAAACTTTTATGTAACATTTGTTTTTGAAAATCTAACAAAAATCGAAAAATTGAGTTGATTGAGTTTTCACCTCTATTTGAAATAATCCAAAAAATTATTATTAATAAGAGATTTTTTAAATAAACGGTCATACCTTCTACTATTAAATGGCACGTTGAAAATGCATCTCCATACAAATTATAAATTTCACACCTATAATTTCCATCATCATGCATATTAACGTTAGGTAAGACGAGTTTTATCCTTCCATTTTCATTTATTTGCTGAAAATCAGAGCAATTTGGCAAAATACAGCCATCTTTCATCCAAACCACATCTAAAGGCTCAGCTCCAATTATATCTAGCTCTAAAACAGCTTGCCCACTTTGGGAAATGTATAAATTCTTCGGAAGGCTCTTCAAAATTTCCGGTCGCATATAGTCGTCGTTTTCTCCATTACGAACTAAATTTTTTTCTCTCGACATATTCGATTCTATATCATTATTATTAATTAAGCTCTCACAATCATTCGTTTCCAAATTGTCCAATATTTCGTATTTATATTTTCTTAAATTGCACAATGAAGATTTATAGTCGGAATGTAACGAAGTTTTGCTACTCGCTCTTGTAAAACTCTTTGAATAATAGGGAGCGGGTTTTGGTGACAAACTTCTAGCTCTTATACCTCTTAATGATTGAATTCGATGACCAATAACATCTAGTTTTGCTGATGTTTCTACACGGCCTAAATCGTTCTCCAAAATTATTTTGTAAATACCCGAATCGCTTGGAATAACATCTGTAATTTCCAAAGTTCTTAGATCATCTCTTTCTGTAATTCTCAGTCTTGTAGAAGGTACTATCGGTACTCCGTCTTTTTCCCATGTTACCCATGGATCGGGATATCCAGCAACTGCGCTTTGAAATCTGAAATTGATTAAAATGAATTTGAAAATTCCAATCATATAAATAATGACAATTGAAATAATTAATGATGTTAATCAGTTCTTTTACAACAGGTCCCTAGGGTCTTACTTAATTATTTTTTGTTGTTAGAGTATTTCATCATTCTTATGGTTTGATTACTAGCTCTCTCTCATTAAGTACATTTTGCGAAGGTATTTCTTTTCTGCAGCTTATAATTTATCAAATTTGCTAGGATAGAAGCACTAGGTTAAGAACTGTTTGTGGTAGAGCGGTAAACATTGACCTTTATCAATTTGTTAACTTTTTACTAGGATATAAATCCTCTATTTCTGATATGTTTTTCTGGTAGCGCTCCATATCTCCCCTGTACCCTTTCTCATATATAAACAATGACAGATTATAAGAGTGGCCGGAAATGGTGAGGAATACGGTTGCTTCGACGTATTGCAATAAGAAGGACTTCCAAGACAGTAATTACGACATTAGAGGGGAGTTCGAATAATTTTGTTCGTCATGGAAATTTCCCCCCCCCCTGGCCGAAAAACGAATTTCGATTTTTTATAAATTGTTAACCACATTTCTTCTCATCATGTCTTTATTCCATTGATAGGAAGATTGCAGATTAACAGAAAGTGGAGATATGAGGTGCTGAGGTATTATTGATATTGAAAAGGGAGTTCTGAGAGGAATCCCTCATGAAATGGGTCAAGGCCCGTTATGCTATACTTGAAACTATCCAATGCTGATGTCTTTGGAAAAGCTAATTAGGCTAAGCTTAAACCTTCTAACATCTTTAAGCAAATGTGCACATGTGCGATTAGTGGGAACTTAATACTGACACTTAACATCAATTTGTGATTTAATTTTAGCGACGCTTTCACATCAATCAAGCATGTCTGTGATTTTTACCTTACTGTTTCTCCTTGTTCAGCTACTCTGTTATGCGGATACGCATAAAATTTGGGGGGTATTGCCCGTATTCTGCTGGATCTACAGTCTGTTACACGTCTTTCTCTATAAAGAGGTGAAGTTGTTATTGGTCTGGTATATGTTGAATTTGAAGACGACTTTGAAGTTGATACGTCAGAGAAGCCTGTAGGGCGCTTCAATTGTTGACTGACGAGGTTTTCCTTTTCTTCAGGTACTGAAATATAAAACTGCAATTTACGATCAAATTTGGCAAAAGAACCACGTTTCCACTATTAGATAGATAGCGCCACAAGAATAAAAAAACCTAATTTTACTAAAAGATGGTTACACTAATTGCAAATGATATTTATTAAGAAAATGAAAGCAATTGAATGAATGGTTATATTAACAGTATAAGATTCAGGTTTTACCCAAAAAACATCTAAACTTTTTAAACCACTTTAATTTCTTCCAACTACTGGCTACATATCTGAGAAGTTTTGAATGACACTACTACTACTGAACTCTCCACAATTGAAGATTTTTTTGAGTTCCAGAAAAGGTGACCCTGCCTGTCTGTTATAACTGTTATAACCGATTTCCACGTATTCTTTGATTGATCTTCCAGAATCATTGACTTCCTTTCACTTTACTAAGTATTTTCGCCGTCATGTCTGACTACTTATAAAGTTTTTGGCTTTTTTGAAGCTAGATAACAGGATACATAATTGTTTTCTCCCTCCCTCACAGCTTGAGATAAACTTTAAGAAGCCCTTTGCAGGTTCGAATCCTGTCAGCGGTTGAATAGCTCCAAGTTTGGTCAGTTTTTAGAAAATATCTCCAGCTAGCTTCGTATAAATCAGAATCAGCATTGATTCTGTGGTCATGCTTTAGTCCATTTAGGCTATTAGTATATTAGTACTTGTCTCTGCAAATGTGCACCCTGAAGTGGTTGAACGATATATTCCAAAAATATACGAGTAGAATATACGATAAATCACTTAAATATTTTAACAAATTCTACTCACAATCAACAATCAAACACGCCGACGTAGAAGCTTTTCCTAATTCATTATAAACTACACAGGTATATTCTCCTTCATCTTCGGGATATACTCGCTTTATTACCAATCTTGCAGTTTCTCCATCGAATTCGGCCAGAAAATCACCTCCTAAATGCAGCAACTGTGAAAAAATCCAATCTTATTATAGAAAGTATAGGAATTCTGAGATTTATTTGATAATTTAAGGGTAGCTTATGATAGGAAATTATCTTAATTACTTTCATTTCAATCTTTATAATTTCTGTAGACGTAGATATAAAAGCTTCTATCAAATCTTACCTTTCCACTTCTCTCCCAACGAATATCAGGTAAGGGGGTAGCGAATACTTGACATTCAAGAGTAGCTGAGTCACCGTCACAACATCGAATACTACTTAAGTCTTTAACAATTTTCGGGAACGTTTGAATATCGCTGAAAATGAAAATATTTAGTATTATAGGATTTTGGGAGAGGAATTAGACAATCTCACGAAAATATGCAAAAAACATATCATTGAGAGCGTGTAGATATCATTTGTATCAGAACATTCCAAAAACTATATTTTTAGCACCGGTTCTTTCGAGTGCTTATCTCTGATAAAACGCCAACACCGATTTGCAACAAGTACTCAGCAATTTTATCGATAAAGATTCGTTAAAATTGTTCTCATGTATTTGCTCTGTTTGTAGAGGAGGAAATTATGAAAATCATTAGTTATTGAGTTGTTCTAGCTACAATATCAGAAAGAGCTCAGATTTTGTTCTTGACTACCGTCTGTAATAGCTGCCCTTACTGCAGTTTCGTCATTAGTTAATTCTTCAACTTTGGCAACAACCGGAATTTATATATTAACTCATTTCAATTTTGGTTTAAGTAATCAGTTGATAATAGTTTTATTAACCATTTTATCTACAATAATATTCATTACAGAGATATGGAATGTTGAGTTTGATATAAAAAAATTCATTTTATTACCAACATTAAGTAAATTAGGGTTAGAATATCATCTTTATCTTTGAGAGGATTTGAATAATTTCACTCATTTCATTAACAAATTCACTTTTCACTTCTTTATTTTTATCTATATTTTTAATAAAACTATTCACTATAATTGTAATTATTATGGAGATTGGTTAGGGTATAAATTATCTAAGCTGTCAATAAATTACTCAGATTGATACATTTGAAGTTTATTTATTTATAGTGTGGCGACCACGTCATATACTCTCACATCTAAAAATACATAATACAGGTACACTTATTTACATTTTTCGTGTTTCGAGTGTTTCCCCGAACAACTTCCTCAATAAAACAAATTCTTGGAGCCCTACTTAAGCCAGGGAACTCCAAGTTACCTTCTTCTGAAAATTCCAGCTTCTATTTCTCACATATACGAACCAAGACCTTAAACGCCTAGATTTCAACAGATCTACGTTCTCCTCGAGATGCGGCAAACGCGGCTTAATTTTAGGGTTTTAATATATTTATGTGTGTATTGTTTTTTTAGGTATATATAGATATAACAAGAGACAAAATACTCACCGACAAAATATAAATACGCGCTCGTATAAAGTAAACAAATAACAGACACAATTATTTTTGGTTTAGAAGAAACGCTTGAAAATATGAGAGAAAAATTTGTTAATAATTATTTTGAAAATCAATTAATGGATTATGGGGTGGGAAAAAACTTTTTACCGGTAGTGTTCATGTTCTTTTTTATCTCAATTTCCTTCAAACTTCTCAATCAAACTGAAGAAACTATTAACTAGGACCAACAATTACATGTGAGACTTGCATTTCACCTTTTATTTATAATCTTCTTAATGTCCTAATACCATTCTATTAACTTAATCCTCTGCGATATACCTGGTAGCACATTTTATGAAAAACCAACACGTCTTTCTATCTTCCACATTGATTCATGACACCCCCTTCTATTCCTTACTTACACGAATCAAGGCTAGACGTTGGATCAAACTGTTAAGGACATTCTTCTTCAGGACAGCGAATCGAGCAGATCTCGAGAACTTAGATGTCAAAGGAGCTACGCTCTCGTAGTTATTAATCATATTGACCAAACGAATCATTAGCACCGAAAATTACATGTGAGAAATGCATTTCGATAAACAAGTATTCTTTAAAATCTAGTTTCTTCCAATATTATACATACATGACAAATCAACTAAACAAGAGGGTGAGACTTTTAGTTCAAACTTTTATTTGGTGGGTCAAAAGCTATTGAGAAATCTACATTTAAATTACATCCCATACGAACGTCAATATTTCATATCCATTCAAATGAAGGAAAGAAAAACTCAAACACCAACATTTTTGATCGCATTTTCATAAATAAACTCTAGGTGCCCACAGGGTAACATCAATTTTGTTTTTATCGACTGTAAATGGAGGTAGTTCAAGCTTTGGAAAAAGGAAAGAGAAAAGTAGAAATATATTGAGGTAATAGGGCGTTTATTCGATAAGGTTTTTGAAGTTTTGGGTTACAAATTCGTTCATGATAACACTCTTAAGAATGCTGAATTACAGTGATGCAAAATCAAAGAGTTTTTAAATGGTTTAACTTTTTTTGCTTTTGTAATCCTCAGTATCTTCTTTAATTAATAACTTATCTATTCGATAAAATAAAAGATTATCAACAACATCTATTCTTGTATTGGATTAATTATTATATTATGAAGGAATTAATTTTGTATATTCTTTAATACTTACGCAATTTTTGTGTTTCCTTTTCCTTTTTCAGGAGGTTTTGAGTCTAAAATAAATAGATAGCTATATTATGAGGTGATTGTTTATTAACATTTAAAAGTTATGTAAATCTTGGGGTGGTTATCAAGGACGACGATGACGAGGGAGGAAATCTAGAAGTAAGGTTGCTGTGAATTTAATGTCATTCATAATCTAACCAATGAAAATTAACAATCATAATCAATAACCTTAATATTTCTATCAAGCATCAATTTAAATATTGCTTTTTGAATTTGATGAATTTAATGTTGTTGAGAAGAATCAACGAAATATTTTATAAATTTTTTATACTTCACTTGACCATAGTTCCATCCCCAGATGAAAATACATAAGTATTCGAAAGCTCGGAAATATATTAGAGTTAGTACACTTTGGTGTTTAATTTTGACACATCCCACTACGAAAACTCTCATAATCTAGCTGTCAAAGACTTCGTTGCAATTCACATTTATATATACCTATTTATGAAAATATGCAATACTTCTCTTGCTAAATGGATTTAATTTTAAGACTGTTTTGATAAAAAATTCAAAATAAACTTAAAAATAAAGACTAATTGTTAAGAATAGTGTATAAAATGGACGAAGGAGTGAAAAATTAAGGAAATATGTATTATGAGATATTCTATACATGATTATATATTAATTAGACCAACTATCTTGGTTGAAAATAACATACCTTTCACTTTTATTTGTAATGATATAATTGCTTTGGCATCTCCATGACAATTTTTGGCGTAAATGGTATAAGTTCCTGTATAGTCTATTTTTGCATTTGGTATCTCGAGCCTATATTCAGGTGTGTTCTCTATTCGATAGAAATGGGCGGCATCTCGATAATAATCAGGCTGGAAATATTAAAAAGATTTCTTTTTTTTTTTATTCAAACATTATGACATTTTGTTTTTGATGTTCGGTTTAATAAACTAGTATTTTAGTTCGTTGGACTAACTTCTCAAAATATTATAAAAACATGAATGAATAAGTGAAAGTGTTTATCAAGAAATCATATTTTATATTTAAAGTGTACCATAAAATGAAATTAAAATTGTTCTGCAAGAATCATTTAAATAATATAAGATGATAACGACAAAGTTGTGTATATTGTGAAAATATAACGTGGCTTCTCAAAAGTCTTTCCTCCCCTATTTTGTTATGAACGGTGATTCTTAGCCTCATTAAATTTGGAGGGTGAAAATAAACTATCTGTTGTCTACTAGTCTGATGATGGCAAAATATTGGGTACTTGCTTTCCTTTTATACCCCGAGGTACAGTTGTCGCGTCTTAAAAACCAGCAATATTGCACCAGCATGTTTGCATTCCACTTCTCTGAAAATCTCTTCTCCATCTTAATGATGTCTTGATGGAACCGTTCCCCGTGTTCATTGTAGACTGCTCCTAAATTCTCTTCGCTAAGACAAGGACTTTAGTTTTCGAAAATTGAAATGCGTTACATGTCTTATCCATTACTTTCACAAATTGCTTGATTAATACAAGTTTGATGTGGCAAATAAATATTTTCCTTCGGGACTGAATGATAACAATAATTCTCATTGTACACTTGTGACAATAATCGGTTCTGGAACTTTCTGAAAATGCCTCTTTTTGAACGGATATCACACGTCCTTGGATAACACACACGTTCACAAAACGTGTCCTTTTAAGGACCTCTTTCATGCGGGAAAAAATCCGCAGACGCTAGGTAACCTCGTAGAATGCGATGTTCGCGATTTGGCTCACAGGAAAGAATCTTAAACAAACTAGTAACACCAGTGACCCCTGTGACAACTTCGCAGGAAGAATGTATCCCGATCATACATGGTTTCCATCCGTTTGTATTTTTGATCGTTTAAACAGAAATCGGATTTATTTTTTTCATGACAATGGCTCATTCTCCTTCTCATTTGAACCAGGCGTAGATACATTTCCTTGTGAAGACTTCCGTCATATATATAGAATTGCACGGTGACTCTCACACTGACTACGTTCGACTGCCCGTAGTGTGTTTTTCTATGATAATCATGAGGATTCCTGCTAGATGGCGCTTATTGACTTCTGTCTGGATCGTCATGTGCAAGCGCGTTGGTGAGGCACATTTTGCTGTTGATATGTCGGACCAATCACTAAACTATTTAGACACACTTCGAATGTCGAAAGAATTCAATGTACTAAGAACTGAAGCGACTTATATTACATTCATATACATATTTTGGTGTAGCATAATGCAAATAAATTAATTCCGAACAGAGAAATCCACAAGATTTCAGCAATTTTTCAGCCAAGCTCACAAAAGATGGGGTTTTACTGTAGAATTCTAGAAAATAGTGGAAGAATCAAAACATGCATACGTTCATATTTCTTTTTAATTATGTAAATAATATTATGTAAAACTTCACAACCTCTAACATAGATTTATCGATAGATAATTGATCTCAACAATAGCGAATTAATATTTATTAACTCGAATAGAAAGTGCATTAATAATAAATTGTTGTTCCATTGCAAGGAGATTCCGTTGGTAAAAAAAAACAAGTGACTCACCATGTCCAGTAATTCGTCCTTCAAACAATTTATCTTAAGAATAAATTTATTGTGAGCAACTTTCTTAACATCGCGATTGTTCGATATACGAGGTGTGATCAATTAATTACGCTTCATTTACTAGTATGTGTTGGAGTAAGTTTAATGCTACCAAATCCGCTTTAGAGAGATTGTGTTTATCGTGAAACTTGTATCTAGAATAATGCCTTAACATTAAGAAGCTCGCGAAGTATTAAAACTGTGTATGTGATAATATAATTTCCAAGACTGTTTACAAGTAGTATCAGAGATTTAAAAATGAAAATGAGTCAGTGAAGAACAAAAAATATCCTTAAAAGCAGACCAAAGCATGCAAAAATTTGATAAACTTTTTCAAAATATGCGATTGATTATTTGAAAGTTTTTTGATAGCTTAAAATCTCGTACGTGTCTATGCAAAGCATTTTAACAACAAATTAGATGAGTGATGGTAGTATTTGATTGACGAACAAATCGTGTTTCAATTTCATGAAATTGGAAGATTGTCTTTGTGCAGATACAGATTTCTTTGCTAAAAACGTAACTGGAAATGGTTTGGGTCTATGGTTACATACGCGACAAAAATTCAGAGTTTTTAATAGAAAAAATACTGATTCATCTTGCCATAAAAAGCTCGGCGATTAAACTCGAACATACAGTTCATCGTTTTCTTTTGATTTGTAAATTTTTGTACAATAATCTTTAAACATCCATCTTAGTGATTGGATTGACCTCTTGCTTTTCGAGTTGTTTCATTCAAATATTGTTTTTTTTTATCAAATCTCGTATCAATACGATCGCTATTGTTACTTTCAAATTTAATTCGTCATAAGCGTGAAAGATTTGATTCAATAAATTTCCAATTAACTGTTATGTTTGAGATGTAGATCAATGCCAACAGAATTTAATATTGAAATTTAAATAGAAGATGTAGAATAGATTAGATATCAGTAATTAATAAGAGTAGTAGAGCGGCAATGAAAAATGTTTTGAATAGAAACAATTCTTTACATTATCATATAAAAGCAAGCATCTCATAAAAATGAAAAATTGAAATTATAGCGTGCTACTGAATTTTTACTCGTAAACAATTCACTCATTTCCATTATATCTATAGTAACGATATAAAGAAATAAATGTTTCCTTTTATTCAGTAAAATGTTAGTTCGTGATGTTCTTGGTAATACTAGGAAATATTTAATATTTACGAGAGTTGATTGGAAAAATTCCGACCTAAGAAAAAACAATGAATCGTTATTTCTATATATATTTATGCTCAAACTTTTTAGAAAAATGCACAATCGCTGGAGGCTAGATCTGATGGATACGGTGGGTGATTAACCAATTGGAAGTGCAATTCGTGGATTTCCATCATAACGAACACCGATTTGATTTTTTCAAATACAGTCACTATTTTTTTTTGTCTTTTTTCACCTTGTCAAGCAATGAGGCGTAATAACACTTTTTTCGGCCAATGGAACCGTCTTCTGGTACAAAATGAGCAAAAGCGGCAGCCAATGCGTGAATAACGTACGCATGCATAATTGTTCACTCTTCCAGTAACATTTGGTGAAATTTTTTGCTAATATCGCTGGTTTTAGAAGTTTTGAGCCGTTCCAGACGCTCTTTGTCAATTGAACTAATAGTGCCACGTTTGAATTCAGTTATCCAAAATTTCACGAACACGTGTTGCTTTCTAAAAATCAATATTTAATAACTTTTGTTCCATTATCAGAAAAAACGTCACAGTGACTCGCTACGATTATCAAAGAGAAGCGTCCTAAATTTTAGTAAGTTCATTTCAACGTATGTGTAAATATATTTTCTAACCTATATTGATAAGTGCTGGCATCTTCTGGTCGAGGTCGTGGGCTTGTTATACAATCCTCGAAAATACAGATTATGTAGTGTAAATGCTTTTAAAATTGACTACATAATAATTTGAAGAGTGGCCATTCACAAGTCGGGTACTGATGTAGAAAAAGAAACAAACTGGCCCAACTAAATATTCTGTATTGTTAGTTACTTATATGTACGTCTGTAGTATTGAAATTATTAACGACATTTTTTTCTCATCAGTTTCATCGTAACTTTTGTTTGAATAGTTAAACTTCATTGATTAATATGCACTTTTGGGACCCATTTTGAGATTATTCTCCATCGAAATATTTCGATTCAGCATTGCAGTGAAAGAAATGGACAATAAATGATACTAATGTTACATGTTCATCATAAGCGCGTTGTTTTGAATTTATATATTAACATGCTTAAAAGCGAAAAGCAGAATGATATCAAAAATGTTATTCAATGGAATATTGTTAATTGACTGTGAATTTATATATAATATCCTTTCAAATATTCACATCTAGTCTATCCGTTTCCGTATTAATCCGCCAAAATACGCGTTTTTCTCTGTTAACACTTACTAAGTTGAAATTTCTGGAACCGTTGGTAGTATTCATACTGAACACACTGTTTACACTACCACTACAACAACTCTCACACTTACACAAGGTAAACAAGTTTACCTTCAATATCTGAAGAAGATAACTTGGTAAAAGAAACGCGTATCAGACAAGGTAATTGTGAGTTTTGGTGTAGTGGTAGTGTATACAGTGGTTCAGTCTGTTAACACTTCTTCATGTGTCTATAATTACTTTCAAGATAATTTCCGGGCAATTTTTCCGTGGCTTTTTAAATTGTTTCTTTTTTTAAATTTTGACAAATGTTATCAGAAACAAGGTGAAATTTAATAATAACATCTTCGCAGCCAAAGACATTCTTCCTTAATTCGTTTTTCATTAAAATTATGTACGTTTGGAAACTCGTCACGCGGTTCTCTTCAGCAGTGTTCGCAATATCAGAAATTTCGGTAGTTGCTACAGCAGTATATAGTTTGAGATACAAGGAAACTACAACTGTTTTTAAGGAAATTATTTTATTTATATTTAAAGTGGAGACAAATGTGATTAGAGACAATTTTTGTAGCAATCTTGTGTTTTTCTCACGAATTTTCCAAATGGAGAGAATGATAAAACGTTAATTAGCAAGAGCAGCTTGTATATTGCATCCTAAACATGCCACTACTGTTTCCGCTAATCCATTTTCAATCCACTCCAACTCGATTCCAAATGAGGGTCACTCCAATTTCCAGAAAATAGAAGACAGTTTAAATAATGAAAGTGGAATGACGACGGTTTTACCACAGATTGGCTATCAAGGGAATGGGTGTAATTATAAATGAACATAATAGATATGCAGATAATCAAATGAAGATGCAGCGAAAGAAATTGGATTCAATATTATTGATAAAAGAATGATTCAATTTTATAACCCATAACCGATCATAATCAGATAAGAGATAAGGAGTTAACTAACAGTAATATAGCGAATTGATTATGACACATAGTAAAGCGACGAGATTAATTTTATACAATTATAATTGAATCGATAGCATATAGTGGAATGATGTAAATTGAGGGACGAAGCTGGATAATTTTATTTGTTTAACGCGTCAAATACGGACAAGTCCAGTTTTTTGACGATGTATGTTGTCAGGGCCGGATTGACATTTACAAGGCCCGGTGCTAAAATAATGATGGTGCCCAAATTTGTATGAAAAAATAAAAAAAATAATATCAATACGTTAGATTTGTGGTATCAACACATCAAAAAATATAGAATGATTTCCAAATGATGGGGCCCTCTTGGACCTGGGGCCCGTGGCTATAGCCCTCTCAAGCCCCTAGCTTAATCCGGCCCTGTATGTTGTCATCACAATACAGTACAAACCAAAATTAATGAGTGTAAAACGTATGCTGATGACAATTTCTAGCACGTGTTCATGACAAAATATTCAACTTCATTTTCCTAAACATTTTGATCATTTCAGATAGCACGTCACTGCTGATTGCTAATAACCACATTCGATAATATTGAGCTGGCGCCTTTAGAAATTGGTAATACAGTTAATTGGATATTTTTACCAAATATGTACGAGATTTTATAACTATTTATAAAATAATTCATACTATTTAACTAGCAATGAAGCAGTAGTATGTAAGCAGTAGTTGGACGCTCGATATATGTACTAGAAATATGGAACAAAGCGCCTCACGTTGTTTTCACAATAATATTGTATTTTTCATTCATTACTGTTTTAAGGTTGTTTTAAAAATTATTTTTAACTTTTTGGTTTGATGTGCTTCAAAAGCGTGTTTTTCAGTTTTTTAAACTATAATCAATTTCCACTTTTTAGCTCGATTTATTGTCAAAAATAAAATATTTTCTCAAGATCTAGTCATTAGTATTGTAAATGTAAAATTCCTCTCGAAATTTAAGATATTGAATTCTAAAGTGATAATGATGCAAGTAGTACACTAAATCTTCAACAGAGAGCGGACAGTTGTAAAATTTGTTTCGATGTAAAGAGAAAATATGCAGTGATAAACAAAATTACCGAAAAAACAAAGTTTTGTACAGTGAGAACCAGATTAGTCCACTCTTCTAACGAATGCAATTGAAGTGGTGGGATATACTAACAGTAATTAACCACTTGCTCTTATTCCAAGGGAGAGTTACAAACAAATATACCCGCATACAGGTGAAGCTAATATAAGCGCGATAAAACATAATGATTTTGAGACGAATAAGAAGTATAGACTGGAATTTTCAAAAAAGCATCAGCATTAGATGATTGATCATTGGAAGAAAGTGCTATTTTCGGACGAAACCAAAAGTAATTTTTTCGGAAATGATGGTACAAGATAAATTCGAAGACCAGAATATGTTGATATGAAGCACCAAATGTAAAACACATTTGAGGTAACATTATGATCTGAGAAACACTTTGTAGAACCTTGCCCGGAATTAAATATTATTATTAGAATAGAAGTCGTTTACAGAAGGCACTTTATAGTAAATATGCCCTCAAATTATTGCGAAATGCAGAAAAAGATTTCAAATGGCAAGTGATAATGCATTTTTTTTTGCATTGTAAAATATTGAGCCTTTAACTAATTCCGAACGCGGAGTAGCGAAAAATTTAAATCTAGAGAGAGATGTTGGAAATGAAGAGCGTAAATTGTTTGTATCTAATCCCTAATAATGATTTCTCTACAGTCTTGAAGATCTTGCTAAACGTTAGCGCTATACTTACAAATATTCAGGCTTTATTTATTATTATTATGAGATACACTAATATCATTACTATATATACTACAAATTTCTTGAATAAAATGGCAATCAGAACAGTAAGCAAAGTGATATTTATGAAAAAGGAAAGATATATTGGATATATTACCGAAGTATACAACAGATAAAGTTTTTAAAATGTTTCCTGAAATCAATCATAAGCTTCAAAAGACATGTAATTATTAGAGTTGTAATGAACAGCGTATTATTATGATTGATTAAATTTTCTAGTTCATTATTTTGTGCTTACCAAATATTATTATCGAATCAAAATAAACACAAATGTCGAATTAATTAAATAATACCGGCGCGAAACGAAACTTAACAGCACTTTTCGATTCTAGTTTATTTAAAAGGTACTAGTAGACGCAATCGATACGTGATCAGTACTGATTGTATGGAGATGGAGGTCGTACCCTCTTCTAGAAAAAGTCTTGAGACCTCAATACTGACAGTATGTGTTATAAATGGAATAGATGTTACAAAATCAAATTTCCCTTTCTAAATTTATAATTGTTTTACCTAAAAACGTTTGAGAACACTACATTTAATATTATTATGAATGGATATTGAATACAGAGTGTGTATCGAAAACATTGTGCTCACTAAATAACAATTTATAAATGAAGTGTGGTTCCCATATAATGATAATTAGGGTAATCATACTGTTCATTAGTTACTAATTACTAAATAAGTTTCATAAGTACTTCCTTTTATTACTTATTAGAAGATCTCTAGTATTAATCGTCATTTTGCTCTAACCGCTTCCGCAATCGTAAATCTTATTCCCTTTAGTGACGATTCGACCTTAAGAAAATAAAAAGACAGATGCATCACGGTGATGCTATAATTCAAAAGAAACGTTTTCACAGATAAAACATAGTGAGCTGATACATTAAGATGGTGAAGGATCCAATAATTGGTTTTCCACAAATAAACTCACGCTTGATATGTATAAGATATCAACTCTAAATGTATTGAGAACTTATTATACCACCTCCAAAGTATCTAAGTATCTCCTCACAACTTTAAACACTAATGTCAACGAGTAATTCATCAAAAACCAAGTAGCTGCCAGTGTTAATATCAATGTTAGAAAGAGAAAAAATTCAGTTGGAATCACATCGCGCTATACAATAACACAGTCAACGCTTTGACTAGATATTTGAATATAACATACATTGTGAATATTATTTTTGAACTATGAATAATTTATGAGGATAAAAAATGCTATCAGTTGTTTCCTTCCGACTTTACAAACGACTTTTCTTATACAAGCGATACTCAAATATCAATGATCAACCCAGCATAAATAAAAAAAGTATGTCAGATCTTCTCAGTGCTTCCCTTCATATATTCAAGATTCCAATACCTTTGAGAAATGTGAAATTAAAATTCAGCAACACAATTTTTAATATGAGACGATCGAATCTCTATTTTTTTAGAAAGAAGTGGAATAGTTTTTTTTTAATAAAAAGGGGACCGGAAAGTATTGTTGCTTTCTTAAATTTAATTTGAATTAATAAGTTTTTATTTAGTGTAATAACTTTAAAATGCAAATATCGGCTAAGGGTGGAATAATATGTTGGACATTGTCTTAAACTTTTTTGGCCAATGAGAAAATGTAGCCATCGAAATAAATGGAAATCCCAGAGATCCCAGAGTGCGATATCGAGCGAGTATGGTATGTGAGACAATACCTTCCACTCCAATTCATTAAATATTTTCAAGCTTCGTCTTGCACAGAATGTTTTTGCATTGTTGTTCAAAATAACGCCTACTCTATTCAAAATCAATATCTACATTAACAGTTTCAGCACTTTAAAGAGAACGATTTCGCCTATATTCCACTAAACCCAAAGAAGCGACGTTTTGGGATGTCAACCCAGCTTCACAGTACTTCGTTGTGATGTCTTCAGTGAACTAGAGATAAAAATTGTTGTGTATAGAGGTATTTACACAATACGTTCCATATCATGGATTGATGACACACCATATAGAGACACCCTCAACTTAGTTTGAGTACTGTTTATTTTGGGCAATATTGTAAAATCTCAAAAAGTCGATTTTTTATATTTCTTACTGAGTATATAAGATTCGAAGATTTCTACATTTAGCAATTCGTGTGCTTTTCAAAATAGGGCTAAAGTTGATGTTTCTCCTCTTTTATTCAATATGCAAATAAATTTTCTCAATTTATAAACAGATCATTCATTAAACTGACGGTACACGGAAGGAATATATTTTCCTTTTGAATTTTAGTAGTTACTCGATTGATTTCGCAGGTAAAATAAGAATTAATTTTATTTGAATAGACTTGAATTGAATGTTGTTACTTTTAAGTAATTCTTTTGGAAAACGACGGATCATTGGAGACGGTTCATTCACTCCACACTCATTAACTGAAATTGCTCATTTCTCATCCACAATTCATTAGAAGAAGTCCGTTAAACGGTGGTGTCACTAAACTTTCCCTGTTCACCGACAAATTTTCGGATCCTGTTGACATTCTCATTGATTATTACAGTTGAAAACATTTTGCTTCGTGGTTTACCTTCCTTTGACTTCTTGTCGTTCTGAAAAAGTTTACAAAAACCTAATTTCTGGGTTCTTGACAAAATAATCTCTCGTCAGGCCTGTTGAAGTTTTGCAATAGTTTTTGTTGTAGTTTGCTCAAGTCTGAAGCAAAATCTGATTGCACACTGTTAATCGAAATTAACGTTACGTACTCATTTTTAGAACGCACTCATACGTACCCTAGCAACCTTCTAAAAATATTTTCCGTTAAGTGACTTTTGTAATATATAATTTTTACTGTAAGTTCTTACAACGGATAGTTTCCTACATAGAGTTCTTAGCATTTTTATCTGTCCACCAGGTACAGTATTACGGCAATCGCAATATTTCATCATTATAACATTTCCATATACGTTTTAACAGAAATGTGGTTCACACAACATAAGGCACGACTTGATTCATTATTGAGTTGACGTCTGTCCGCCGATTCAAGCGTACAATAGACAGAACTCCCACTAACATGAGCGTAACATTAGATTAGTAGAAAGGTATCTACTAAATTATCAGTGATAATTAATAATCTTACTTTTAAGAAATCTCTAAGCCACATCACATCTGGTTTAGGATCACCAATTACTTCACACATAATGATAATATTGTCCCCTTCATGTGCTTCTGTAGATCGAGGTTTCTTCAAAAATCTTGGTTCTTTTGAGTATCTGCAATGGAAAGTAACAGATAAAATGTATAAAAATATGAGAAATGACAATATTTTGTGATTTGAATATATACTTTGTCTTTGTTATTGCGATGAGAATAACAAATACTGAAGGTGATAATGACGCAAATATAAAAATATTTTCCATCCTCACTCTGTAGGGAGAACACGGCAATGAAGAAGCCGATCATCTAAATGAAAAAAGCAGGAAAATTCCTTTCATAGGATCACAAGCTTTCATAGGTTTCCAAAAAAGCCATCAAGTCACGGTTATCAAAAAGTAGGAAAACGAGAAGAAACCGGAAACATGGATAATACCCCAGGTCTAAAATAGTTGAATATATTTCTTTCCTATTTCACCAGTTGGTCTCAAGAAGACTTTCCATTGAACAAAGACGATCTAAGGAGAGTTACTAGTATGCTCCTTGGACACGGTCCTGTGAAATTCCATCTGAACACCGAAAAAACTTTTGTCGTTTCTGCAAGGAACTGAAGGAAAAACCTCTTTTGTGATTGCGAGATAATCCACAAACAACGCCTACGGTTCTTACATTCAAGCTTCTTAAAGCCAGAAGAGGTAAGCCGTATCGCACCCAGACAGGTAGCTCACTTTGCAAAGTCGTTTCTACCTGACTGGTGAACAGTTCGGGGTACAAAATAGCTCAATAGGTTAATAGATACAGTTCGCTCATATTTTATATGGATTACTCGTAAAAGTTTAATTAAGTAATGTCTTTTATGTTTGGATTTTACCAAATTTTATTTTAAATTGATTGTGTTTACCCATTTTTAACCCATTTGTCATATATGGTTTGCGATACTTAAGTAGTTGCTAAAAATGTAGGGTTCTACTCCAAACATCATTTATTATAGCGCTCGTATAAATCGATGATTGAGGGATTTCAAGGAACTGTTTCGTATTTGTTAAGAATTTGAGATGTACCAGTATCGCAATTTTCAAATCAAAATTGCGTCGTGAGATTGCGGATTCAGTCACAAATTATGTAAAATGAAGAGAAGAATGTAATAAAGTTGGCAATACGGTTGATATAGTACACGACAGGCAGCTTAGTATCTCCAATCGTAGAAACAGATCCTGTGAGAAGCGAGATAACTTCGTCCCTATTATACAGAATCACAAACAACGGAAATTCAAAGTTTTCATCCCTCCGACGACTTTAATTTGCGTTTATTTTGACCTTGTACTCCTTTTATTTAAATTTTAATATTTACATATGAATGATATGAGTTCGATTCCTGATGAAGTAAGAGATATATAATGATTCAAAATCAGTAACTACATGATTAATTGATTAATTTCTCTCATTTAATCGTTCTAAAATTCTCTTTTCCTATTATTAGTTTCATGCGTTAATTTATTAATTAAAATCTAATTATGCGAAATACTCACGGAAATTCAGAGTGAATAGACTCAGGTTTGGCTTGTATCTCTAGCGATTTATCTAAGACTTCAATTCTCGCCGAAGATTGAGCCCTACCAACTTCATTACTACAAACACAGGTGTAAAGCCCAGAATCCTTCTTTGAAATGCTTCCAATTGATAATAAAACGGTACCATCGTAAGATAGAGTTACCACAAATCGTCTTGATGGTCTCAACCGAATCTGTGAAAAATAAATTGATACATTTCTGTGAATAATTCAATTTGTTTATAATAGACTCACTCCGTCTTTATACCAAGTTAATCCCACTCCAGGATAAGCCTCTACTCGACCAGATAATCTGAATTCGTCACCTTCTTTTACTTTGCCTTCTGATGGTTCTAAATGGTTGATAAAAACGGGAGAGATATATCCCTTTATACCCGTGTCGACCACTAAATTACAGTGGCACGAAACTGAACCATGAATGTTTTGTGCTGATATGCTGTAGGTTCCGGAATCATCAGCATGGGTTTTAATAATTTCCAGAGTATAAAAATTATCATCAACGGAAAATGTGTGGCGATCTGGAAAAATATGGGATATATACACATAGAATTATTTTTTCAGGACAGAAATTTATGTAATAAGTGTTAATAATTGTAATTTTAGTTATTCAAATAACCAGCTTTATGGATAATCATGCACCGTATATTCTGCTATATTATATAAATATATTTTTTGTTTCATAAACCGATTCTCATATCTGCAAAAAACACTCTAACGGATCATGAATACAATGAGTAGTTGAATAGAGAAATGGATAAAGTATAGAGATTTGGTTTCAAGTAAAATTGAAGTACTATTCTTTACTAGCAATGGACTTATTCCATCGTTAAATACATGACTGGAGGTAAATCTGGAAGGCTTGTTTTGAAATGGCATTCACATCTGTGTAAAGTCAAGAATCGTGTCAAAATGTTTTGTAAAGCATATTTTTCTTATTTTTGGAAAGAAACAGACGTCGTATGGAACGGAATGTTGAGTAAGGAGTATGTCGATAGACATTTTTTATGAGTGAAAAATCGCGAATCCGTACAGGATTCCAAGTTCTTCACAAAGTTCTCGAATGGTCAATCGCCTTTTTGAATGTACAGATTTGCTCACTTCTGTGCATTTACATTTGTTTTAAGGTTGAAGTAGATCCTCATCCTACTCATTCCTACTTGATAATGAACTATTCATATCTCTTGTAAACAGTCACTACAAATTTCAACACTTCGTCAGGTTGAACTTAAAACTAAGGCGCTGTACAAGATCCATGTTAGATGGCAGACATTACAAACTAGATCTGCGTGCTTTGTAAGAATTAGGAGATGACAATGTAAGTCATAATAGTTTTGAAACAAAATTTAGGAGTTTAAAAATAGTTTGCAATAATAAATTTTTGAACAAAAAATTGTTTCTTTCTCAGCATTAGTTGAACAAATCGTTTTTTATATTAGTATAAGTTGAAAATATGAAACAGCAGTCATAATTTCTTTGAACAGATCCCTGAGGTTGATATAGTTCGCATTTTTCATAACGAAAATGCTATAACTGAATGTGAAGAGAAAATAGTGAAAAACCGGAGATGTCTTGAATATACCTCAAACCAATTAGCACGGATTCCAATATCGTCTATCATACATTTTGAGTTATTGTTATATACGATGAAAAATACCTCACCCTTGCCAATTCTGATATCAATGTGAACGATGGTTTTTTGACGTATAATACAGAGAAGTGCCCTAACAATTTGTAATATAATGAAAAAGCAAAATCGCTGATGAATTCTGCTCTGGTGTGCGATTCCAATAAAACGGATATCCAAACCTTATATGGGTTAATTTGAGAGGAAAGCTGTAGATTCTTCATCATGTTGGAAACAATATAATTTTGTAGGGACTTAGCGTCATGATATTATACAAGGGCAACTTAAAATTGGCTACATCAAAATTTTGGGTACTTTTATCTAGCAAAGTGGATGATTGACGGTGGCAAGCCGAAAATAACGAACAATGACGAAGTAGAATTTTTAGAAAAATACGTGAAATAGATGTTCAATTTATCCAAGACTCAATTAAAGATATCCGCGGAAAATTACTTCTAGTGAGGAACATGGGCCCCTCTATTTAGTTTGTTATTTATTAAGCTGTTAATTTTGGCAAATAAGAAAAGTTCCATTACACATAATTTTTACAAAAATATATCCATATCTAATGAACGAAAAGTCAACTGTATCTAATTCAAACGTTTATATCAAATAGACATGAAGATGATCCTTTGAATGTTTTCTTTCAGTTCTACCAAAAGAAAATGTGTGAGGTGTCATATTGACACTGTAAACCAAATTTTCTTTCTATATCTCTAAATGTGGTGATTGTTGATGTTTCTACAAAATCCTGTTTAGTGGAATAAAATTAAAAATTTGCTGATAAATAATCCGAAAAATTTGTGATACTTGAATAACTATGATTTCTGATATCGGAGTCTGTCGTTTCGACTTTTTTACTTTTACGTAAAGAAAAATGTTTACTCACCATTTTCAACTATTTCCGAACTATCTTTAAACCATTTAATGCTTGGAGTTGGACGTCCCATAATTTGACAAGTTAGTCTAACGGGATAAGTCATTTCCACACGTCGATCTCTTAATCTCATGGTAAACTGTGGTGGTATTGGGTCTGTACTGTTGAAGTTGCTGATACCCCTAAAAAGTATTGCCAATAGAAATATATTGTTTAAATCTGAACCATATGTATTATTTCAGAAATTTTGTCGTAAACAGGGTTTAGGATACTTTTAACACGATTTTTGAAGATTTTCCTGTGTGATTGAGAAAATTCATTGAGGATAAAAATTATATCCGAGCTATATAGATTTGACGGCGACATTTGATATGTAAAATAGAGAAAATATTTGGGAAGTATAGAAATACTAAAAGTACTGGTAAAAGGATTTTCATTAAATAAAGGCATAAAACGAGACAGGAGTTCAAGACATTTGCTATGTATTTTAATGAAAGAAAAAATTTGAATCCCTATATACATATTGTTGACTTTTCATCTTACCTACTGATTACAAACTTGAGTAATAAATGAAAAAATGCGGGATAAAGACGAATTGAAATATAAATGTTAAATATATTATAATAGAATAAAAATCGAAGAAAAGGAATGAACAGTATCGGAATACATATTTGTATCAAGGCATAAGAACCATAGAAGAAGACATTATACATGGATTACATTTCGGAATAATACACTTTAACAGATTTTTCTCTCATATTGTCAAGGGAAGGTTGAAACGGTGTCTTGCAAACCAAAAATAATAGTGTCCCTTTTTATGACTGTAGTTTAGTCCCAGTTCTTTCAGAGAGACGTAATAACGACCTGCGATTCATACGTTTACACCAAGACATCTTTTTGTGAAGTTCGCAAACGAATTGTTTTCGTACTAGCAAATTCAGACTTGTAAGTTTTAAAATGAGTAAAACCAAGGAACAATCGCGGTTAAAACTCGTGCATTCATCGCAAGTCTTTACAGCCCAAGTCAAAGTAACCGTACCATTGCCACCGAATTAAAAATCTCTCGATGAACCATGGACCACAACGTGAAAAAATATTCATCCTCCACCAGGAGCTTTGGCAATAGAAAACGTTTAGGGTGTCCTAGAAAACCCAAAACTATTGAAGATAAACGTATTGTATTGATTGGTATTGGTATTGGCTTAGAAGAAGCCTCTTTCAAAACGTCAAAATAAAATTAAGAGGTTGTAGTGGGCTAAAGAACATAAAAATTGGGAAAGTGGGAGACAGTTTTTTGGAGTGATGAGTCAAAGTATTTGAGGTTTTTGCGTCTAAGAGGGGAGGGTTTGTGCGCAGATCAAAGAAAGAAACGGATGTTGGACTCCTTCAATATGTATCTTGATACATTTGAGAGCAAACTAACTAGAAAAGCGACGTAGTACTAACGAATAAAGCGAATAAAACAACAAGAATTAACGAAATTAGAAGAAAATGAATACAGAAGGGAAATGATGAGTTAAACATCATTCATTGATAAGATAATAAGATAATAAGAGATAGTGGCTAGTATACTTATGGAACTGAATCAAATGAGAATCAAGGACGTGAATGATTAACTAGATTAATAAAATAAACGAAAATCATAGGAAGACTCTGGAAGATAACTAGTCACCAATTAAATACATGGAAAATTGATAAAAGAGGACACAGACTCTCCACTCTGATAGGAAAAAGACAAGAAACAAAAAGAAAAGTTTTATAATATGGCAGATTTTATAATTTACAATCGTATTATCTGTTTCAAGGATATTTGCAGAGATTTGCGGACTTGCCGTATTTTTGTATTTGTTTTGGGATTCCTAAGGAGTTCATCTATTATCTGTCATATTAACGTACATAGTTTTGTCTGATAAAACACATTTGAATATTATCACGGGTCAAGTGAACTTTTTTGCTATATTCAAATTTCGTATGATCGAATTTCATTTTATAGTTTTCATTTTTTTTACTCACAATCTTAATCCAGTTTCGGCGGATAATATTTTCGGATCTTCAACAACATATAATCGTGCGAAAGTTGATACTCTTCCAACTTTATTATTCGATTCACAAATGAAACGTCCACTGTCATTTTCTTGGAGATTTGATATAGTTAATCGACATACGTTGTTCTCTTGTGAAATCTTGTATCGTTGATCTTCATCAGGGAATATCTCTTGGGAATCTTTTAACCATCGAACTGTCGGAATCGGTTCTCCTTCGACCTACAGTAGACAAATGTATGCTTCCATTAATTAAAAAAAAAAAAACGATTATCAGAAGATAATACAATGAAGAGTAGTGAAATTTTACTGGGTGTAGTGCCTGATTGAGGAGCTTGCGTATAAAACTGTATTAAGCAAACGAATATTATGTACAGGATGTTACGTGATTTAATGAAAACAATTCGGGGGTGAGTAGATCTCGTGAAAATAATACTGTGACAAAAAATTTTCATACGATCTCTCGTTTCTGAGTTATAGGCTTTAAAAGCTGCGATTTCAGACATTATATTTAAGTATATTTTCTAAATTATACATTCGAATATTATGAATTATAAATGGACTATTACGTATATCCATATAGTATGTTTGACAAAATAAATAACTCTACTCTACTATCTGAAGACCAGGGGTGTCTCATGCGTAATGGTGAACCTAAAATAGCAAAATAAATTTCTTAATCGATTTTTTAACAAAAATATACTCTTTGTTTAAAATGATAAAATTTATGATTTAGGAGATCGGTTTACATGTCCACAAAGAGACATTATTATTATTATTATATCATAAATTATTTATTGAAAATACTTACAGGTATTAAAACACAATTACAGAAAATTGGAATGTAGAAAAAATAACATACGTAATTTTACATAAAAATTCATAATGTTCGAATGTACAATTTAGAAAATATCCTTAAATATAAGTTCTGATTTCACAAGTTCAAAGATCCATGACTCGGAAACGATTGATCGTATGAAAATTTTTTATGTCACAGTATTATTTTCAACTCCCGAACTTTTTCATCGAGTCCTGGAGCACCCGGTATATTAATTTGTTTTTCAATTGCTAGCAATTCAATTTAAAATTTAATTCTAAACTAAAGACATAAGTTATTTTATTCCATAGCTGGATTTCACATTGTATATCGCAGTAGAAAAATTTTGTACTCTATAAGCAAATCGAACATTTTCAGATCTATCCTCCAGCTCCGCAAAGTATACGTTGAATTAATAGAATTGTATGGAAGACGTGACAATGACCATCACTATCTTATCATTTACCTCACATTCCAAAGTAACTTGGGTTCCTATCAAAGCTTTCAATTGGCTGGGTAATATTTTCGTGAATTCAGGCAAACTAGTAGGTTTACCTAAAGTTATAACTCCGCTCTGGACGCTCTCTCCCCAACCATACCTTTAAAAAAGCAAATAAGTCTCATTAAAGTCTCATTATTCATATTTATGTAATATGCGGTGGTACTTTGGAATAAATCGAAAGGTTCAAATAATATTTAGTATTGAGACATTAAGGTATAAAACAAAACTCAATGATGATGAGGTATTCATATTGATGACATTACAGGCACAATATACTTTTTATTCGTTTCAAAGATTCCAAGCTGATTTCTGAAAATCAAAATCCAAGTTTGACCTTAATAAGCACCCTAAAATGCAAAACAGGCTTTGCCAAATGAATTTTTAAATCTATTATTGTACAAGCAATGGATTGTGGTTCAGCAGTATTCACATCCGGCCAAGCTTACATGGCACTTTCGAGAGTTCACATTACTCATTTTCCCTTCATACTTTTGATATCTCCTTTAATATCTTTATATCTCCACTCATCTTTTTATTCTGATTCATCATATCTTCCTTCCTATCTTTTATATCACCGCTCATATTTACATTTATCCTGTCTATCTTTTCATTCATATCGTCATGCAGAACATGTATTTATTTATCGTTTTTAAGAATTAATTTTTAATTAATTTATTAACAATTATTTATGTGCATATAAAAAATCATACAGGAAGTTGAAACATGATAATATGAGTACACAAGATGATGTGTTAATGAGACGCTGCTCTAGTTTATTGACCTTAGTCGACTTAATGAATGTGATGAAGATAATTATTGTTTTCTATTTAAAATCTAATTAACATAAATTGGAACATAACTTGAGTAAGTTAACAATTTTAGTTAACTATTTCTAAATTAGACGAGCCGATGATGCTTATCAATGAAATTTATACTTCATAAATGGAAAATATTGATGTATTTGAATAATTAAAGAAAATTGTGAATTGGTAGTAACTTCATCTTTTCCTCAGCGGTCATAGAATTTTCTAGCGTTATGTTGTATATTCATTGCCATCTGTCACCAAAAAGTTATGGAAAAATTTATTTCCTATAATATTTATAACAGATTTAAACAACATTAAAACCTTGGACACGACAGTTACTTTAGCACCTTGATTAATTTGAAAAACGGACATGAAATTTTATGATACTTGATACAATAATATCACGATTTCAGTGATAATAATATTGTTCATGTCATACCGCAGTCGATGCTCTGAAAATGTTGTGAAGTGGGAAAAATAGTAGTACGATGGAACCAATTGGAAAAGGAAGAGAAAATAACTAAGGTCGGTAAGTGGGAAGGGGTGAGTTTTTAAGCGTAAGTAACGAGCTATCTAGAATTCCGGCAAAGCTACAAGTCTTATGGGGAAAAGTTAGTCCGCGAAGCTGTAGGTCATAGAAAGATCTGCAACTTTTATATATACACTTTTTTCACATAACTCCAACTTCTATATGAAAAATTCAAATAAAGAACTTTTTGATTCTCTATTTTTAAATTTTTCCCTCGAATTTCTCTGACAACTCACCTTCGTTTTTATGTTCCAAACACACTGTAATTTTTATGATTTGAAGTACCCCAATTTTAAATCAAAAATTCTGCAAAGATATCTGCTTTTTTAAAAAAGTCGGTGTTTGTTGAAATTTGTACTTTCTAATGGCGTAAACAATATATATTACTATCATCTTCACAGAAAATGCAAAAAATTTTTGGTCATTATGTGAAATTTTTAGCTATTTATTGAAATTTTACACTTTAATTAATAATAAATTAATAAGATTTCATGTTAATATTTACTCAGACAAGATTTGGAGGAAGTTGTAGAATCTTGTTAGAATTATTTGCGTGAATGCTTATTTGACATTGACACTTTTTTCAAAAAATGCCTCCAGGAGAAATGTTAAATCTCAACTCTCATTGAATGCGGATGGACGAACGCATTCTAACAACATTACAACTCATCCCCTCCTACTTCTGATCTTAGATGACTTGTAAATTATTTCTTCTTTCATAATTGTTATATGCTCTTTCTTCTCCGATAGAATTTATCCTACTACTACTATTTTCTTTTCTATATTCGACCTACAACGCTCTACCACACAGAGATCTCATTACATGATTCATTTTGATATATGAGGGTCTAGTTACTGAGATATAGGCTGTTCAAAATTTTAAATCAAAATCAAAAATTTGGCATAAATCACGAACGCCTTTAAATTGTTTTAAATTTGGTGAACAATATGCTCCTTAATAAGGTAATATTTTAACACAAACAAACTATGGAAAAATTTAACCAATGGCGCGCTGTCAGGGTTAATTATCACTTTTATCCCCCTATTTTTTACGCCACTGGAGCAAATACTTCGTTTAATTTTGTTTTAAACTGTCTGATTATTTTTAGTTAAAAAAATAATAATAAAAATTATTCATAATTTCAATTGTTCAAACTGTTGGCCGCTTTCGTCAATACACTTATAATACCGTTTTGTCATTGAAAAACGTGTCTTTAAGAATAAATCTGGATGGGATTGAATGATTTCTGCCGCAGCAGACTTCATATAGCCCCTTATAAAAAAATCGATAGGATTTAAATCAGGTGGTCTTGGAGGCCATTGGGTCCACTCCATTTTGAGATCTCCCTGTGATAGAGCGTTGTCGGTCGAATAAAGAAACACCCTGTACATTATCTCAAAATAGATTACTTTATGCGTGGGTATTACGATACAAAAAGCAGTCTAAAGCAGTTTATCAACTATTCTCATTAAGAAAATTTAAATCTACTTTTATATTTTATTTGGTTGTATTTACATAAAATTGGCAATTCTAGAATATTCCGCTGATAGCTATATAAGAATAAACTAATAAAAAACTGTTTTACTACAAACCAAGGACTTATTTTCATTTGTCTCAAAAGTGAGATGTTATAGTGGTGACTTTTTGAAAACAGTTATAATATTATGAAGATTTCTGTACACTGATCTTTAAATTGATACAAGTTATAAGAAAGAAATGCTGTTTGTAACTCGATACACGGATGTTTTCTAAATATTCAGTAACTGTGGCACTCTTTCCATCCATCTTAACGTTTCAGCTTCTGTTTAAAGAGTTACCGACGTTCGATGTAAAATTTGACCAGTGTTTTCTTCGGCGTTCTTCTAACTTGAATAGCTGGCAATAATACTGGAAATTTACCCAAATGTATCCAACAATCCAACAGTTTCTTTAGCTGTAGGTTGAAAATAGTATTTTTTCTGTGAAAGCTAAAAAATATGACCACTTTTCACAACTGTTCGATCCATTTTCATAGATAATAGAAGAAATTTGTTTTAGTCAGTTTTGGCTGCCAATTAAAATCGGGTACATATAATGTTTGCTCATTTTGAATCGATACAAAGACTTTTCAGGATTACAAATTTTTATTGTAAACTGATTTAATACCTTAATCATTTATCTGTCTCAATACAATAAATAAAATACCTCATATTCGTTCAGATTCACGTACTTACCTGTTTCTTGGAGTAATTCGGAACTGGTATTCTACTTCAGGTTTCAAATTGAACACGTCATAAGAAGTTAGCGGCGTTATTCCAGCTTCTGTCCATCTGGCTCCTTCTTCTCCTCTTGTCCACATTTCAACGCGATACGCTAATACGGGTATATGTGACTGCTGAGGCTTTTCCCAAGATAAACATAGCCAATTTCTTCCACATTCCATAACCGTCGGTGGGTGAGGAATTGGATTTGGTACATCTAATGTGAATAAAAAATTTTTATGATTTATGAATATTTACAAATAAAATCAATACGGTGCTTTCATACAGAAGATTTCGTTGAGGTTAATAACGGATTTGAGGAATTTTAAATGACGTTTTAATTGACATACTGAAGAATTAATTCTTACATATGTTATTCAGTATGAATGATTAACCACGAGTAGTGAAAAACTGGATAATCATGATACTATCGGTTGGTAAGTAGAGCAAAAAAATTGAAATACGAGAATTTTCTGAAAAGTTGCAGGTTTCAACATAAAGATGCGACAATTTATCAATATAAGTGATCTTCCATTAAATATTTGTAAAATGGCACTGAATAACCATTGGATTTGAGCTTGAGATTGATTCGTTTTATACTGACTAAATAATTATGCTGTTCGCGCGTTGGGTGCTCTGTTTGATCACTTTGGACCTAAAGTTAATTCTAATGAACGTTTTTCAGGCATTATCGATGCGTGTCAAGCAAAATGAGTCAGTTGACTGTAAAAGAAAACTGGCCCCTAAAGATTATTTATGTTTCCTAACCTTAAAATTCCTCTTACAAGAGGAATATTTTCATCAGACAAAGATGTTGTCGCATGTTTTAAGGAGCAAGACAAGACAAGTCTAAGAAATGGAAATGAAAATGGAAAAAAGTATTTTTTCTTTTTTAGGCCGAAAATTGTTGAAGCAACCCTCCTATAACAAGAAGAAGAAGTAAGTAAACTCCGTGGTATGCTCGCCAAATGAATGGATATTCCTTATTAATATCAATTTCGTTTTTCTCAGGATTGTGTGTAATGTGTAACATGAGAAACTCACTACATAACTGAATGTAATGAACAAATTAAATGGAATTGCGTCGTCTAGCAAATACTGTGTTATGCTATCCAAAAATGTGCAATAGATGTTCAAGTTGTTCTCCATTGACCGCTAAAAAGTAACAAAACATGGCGTTAAATGTTTCTATAACATTCTATAGAATAGCTGGTGTTGTATTTTGCACTTTTTGTGAAATTCGATGTTTAGCTAACGGTTAGTTGCAGATTTATCGATACAGACTCTAGATTTTGGATAAGCCCGTTAAAAGAAATTTAATAGGCTTGGATTTGTTTCCGCTCTTTTTTACCTTTTTCAAAACCATGCACAGTTACAGCAAAATGTAGCGGTGCACCTCGGTGTACATAACATCCAATTGAAACCAACTTCTGCGTTAACAACTAACAACTTTTTCCTGTTCTCAGACCACCAGAGCATGTGTGCTAGTCAGACATTTTGGCGTTAATGAAGAGTTTATCGCCAAAAATCGAAGTCTATTTTTATGCTAAAGACAAATCGTCCTATATCGTTCTCGAAGGCTACTATCTGCAGTAATAGAATTAAATTATAAAAAAAGATAAATAAATTGTGTCTAAGCTAGTCCACCTGCCTAGGTGTTGTTAAGAAATATTTTTTTATGAATATGAGCATCAACCAGTAAATTGAACAAGTTTTATAATGTAATGAATGTTTGATTCCAATTAAGTCGACATTCGTGATTCGTGAACATTAAATTTCTAGCAAAATTTAAACTTATTTGAAGATGTAAGCAGTTTCTGAATAATTTGTGATATGTCACTATTATCAAACAATTAATTACCTTGATAACTGACGAGATAGTGAAGATAATCAGAAATTACGCATATACGTGAACACCATTTCTTTCTGAGTTTCGTCAAAGTCAAATCGAACAAACTCGAACGGGTATCTTCAACCGTATAGAAGTATTTGTTTATTCCCATCATACATACATAATATTTAACTTACAAATTTCATTTATTAATTAATTCAATTGTTTTGGGAGTTAAGATATACTAACAGCTAGAACTGCAACTTCTAAAATTAATTTTGTATATTATTCTTGGCAGGTTTGCAAATATTTGAAATAAACTAAAAGTTGTTGACTCTTGTTAACTTCAGTTTTCAAAATTCCAACTGGGACCAAGTGCGGTTTTGATAATTGGCAAACTTTACTACGAATTGAGACAACGACAGGAAAATTTAATGAGTTTATAATACGAGGCATGGCTATTAAATAAGTAGAATAACATTTACGGAAAACTTGGCAACTGACTGTTGTTCGCGTAAAATATTATGTTACGAATACAAGCTCTCTCGTTACTTTGAGGTTAGGAAACAGAAAAAAGTCGCTGGGGGCTTGATCGGGCGAATATGATAGATGCTCAAACTATCTCAAGTGCAATCCGTGAATTTTATCGATCACAAACGTGTTAGAGGGTGCGTTCCTATGATTGAAAAGCACTTCTTTTTTATAGCTATAACTTTCCTGTCCAATAAAACCGTCTTTGGCATTTTTGGAGCAGTTTTGCCCTTTGGAATCCACTGTTTTTATTGCTTTTTTGATTTTAGGAGTGTAGTGATGGTTCTAGGTTTAATGTACAGTTATGAATCGATATAAAATTCTGACTCATTTTGCTTAACCCTTGGGTCTTTCGGACTATTGCGAAGATTCGTAAATTATTTGTAAATAAACACGCGTACGACCTAGTCACGCCATGTAATCCTGTTTAGTGATTGCACAGCTTCCTCATTCTGCTACTACTATCTAATGAAATTTAGACGGATAATCGAAATTAAAATCAGTGTATCTTGGTCTGTCGGACGCCATCATTCTGTAAGTGTGAGTTTTTTAACATTATTAATAATGGCTGGATCGTCAAAAAGGGTGTGTTTCGATGATAAAAACTTTTATGCAGTGCTTTGATGAAGCCGAAGATGACTCAAGTGATATAGAAGATAAGTATTTGCAATTCGAACACGACAGTGCCTCTGAAGGTTCAGAAAACGAGGAATAGGACATTACTAGTGGAAACTGGGCCTTGCAAAATTTGGAATAGGAAAATACGGAATGTAAGGAAGAAAACACAGTTAGCATAGTTATGAAGAAACCTGCTATGTACGTGTACGGCAGTAACAGGCTTAAATTGTGCCAAACGGGAGTACTAGAAAACATAATATTGTAATGAAAATTCCAATTCTCAAAGGTAAAGCTCGTGATCTTGGCGAAAAAGTCCCGCCGCTTTCTGAGGAGATGTTGCATGACAAGCTCACTCAAATAAGCCTCGGGTATGAAAAGGATACGAATAATGTAAGAGAATTTGATATGGTAGAACTAGAAGCTTTTCTAAGGTTGTTTTAAAATTAAATCATAAAAATATAGAGACTGATATTTTTCTAGCAGTGATGAGACAAAAACGATTTTCCGTTCTTTAACACTCTTTAACTAAAAATGTAGTTATTTGTCTAGCACCAAACAACAGTAGTCTCTCAAACGCTCAATACTCTATACTCAATACTCTATCCGGTGGAGTATTAGAAATCTCACCTCTCCGGTTAAGGGTTGAATCGCGTCAGTAAAGCCTAGAAATTAATCTTCGAAAGCGCTTTTGAGCAAACGCGCTAATCAACGCGTGAGATGCTTACGCACGCACAATTCTTCAATCAGTATATGACAAATACGTTCTTTTGATATGCCGATATTCTCTTTTATCTTTAACCTCTCTTTAGCCTTCATCCAATAGTTGTTTAGTATAATTTGATAAACTTTTTTGAGAATATCGCTTGTCGCAGTTTATGGCCATCATGAACGCTCGTTGTCAGGCAAGCTGATATGGTCACTTCTCATAATTCTACAGCCATAACTGGTGCTGAAGACTCTCTGTATAACAACTTTTCTAAATATTCTAAATATTTATTTGTTCGACAGAAAGTAAGCATACAAGATTCTCGAAATTTCCGTTAAAATCTTTCAACGCATACGCATATATATATATATATATATATATATATATATATATATTTCCGAACTGGAGCATTGATAAATGCTGATATCTTCAGATTTGAAACAATCCTCTTAAACAAAATAAGGAAAGTTTGTCCACTGATTGATACTTTTTTAATCTCAAATCACTCTCTTAAAATAAAGCTTAATCGTTTATAACAATTATTATTTTATAAACCGTATATCATGAGAATGTTCGATCAAAAATTTTCCCAGTTTCAAAACATTTTGATTTCGGTTCAGTTTAAAAATACTTTTTAGTAAAGTTGAAGGTATCAATGGAAAAAAGCAACGCTGTAATTGTTAAATTTAAACAATAAAATAAATTCAGTCTAAAAAGTAGTAATTTTAATTTTTTTAGAGAAACAACTATAACTCTGGAAAATACAGAACAATACAAGAATTTAAGAATTAAACTTGAGCGTTCAAAATGCATACTTTTGAGTGAATCAAAACTTAAATGGAGCATTGGATAGTTTTAATTAGTTATTAGGTATTATTTTCCATATCAAAACATATAATTTATTTTCGACTCTTGGAAGAAACCTTTGAACTTTCGCATTATCTAATTTCGTCTTTTGAAATATTAAGTTCCATCATAATATTCAATTTTATTTTCGTTAAATCACATTAAATGTGTAAAGTGTAAAGTGAAAAATTGTTCATGCTAATTTTATAGAATCATAAAATTTGTATATGAATCTCTGTCAAATATTTTGAATAAACCAAACAACACCTCAATCTCACATGCCGTTATTGTCTCATTAATCCCAAAGTACATTTTGAGACATGTGTTTTCATCCTACTTACCAGTTTCTTTATACATTTCATGATACGATTGAAATTCTGACAAAAATTGATTTCTTATCGGAGTTAAGGATCTTGCTCGGTCTCTTAGTCTAACGGTAAAGAAAGCTCTATCGCAACCATATCGATTTTTCGCAAGAATGCAGTATGTTCCAGCATCTTCCGCAGTTATTCTTTTCAAAGTCAATCTCATATAATCGTCTGATTGCTCTTTATAAGATCTCATACTCGTAGTAATATCTTTGAGACCTTTCATCCAAGCAACTGAAAATATTTGATTGTAAGTATAAAATACGTGGGAGTAATTTTAGTGTTATACAAGTTTAGTATCAAATTTGTGAACAGATTGGATGCGACAATATTTTCAAATTAAGAATTAAGAATAACAGGGAGCGAGCACTATATCCCAATGAACGTTAATGAATTTTCATATGCTTTTATGCAGTTTCTATACTTTTGCTTGAAACAGAGATATATATTGAATTCAAATCAAAGTCAGAATTTTTGTATAAATGGTTAGAACGTTGAATAAATTGATAAACTTATCAGATTTAGAAGAACAAGGGTGAAATAGATAGAAAAACGAATACCGAACAATATAATGAAACACTTATGAACAGAGACAAATCAAAGAATTCGAAGAAGATTCAATTCAATTGAATATGAAAGTCCTAGTAGAAACATTGAAGAAATAATAAGAAAGATACCGTTTCATAAGAATATTTTCATGGTGAAGATAAAAACGAAGGTGATAAGAAAAAGTGCTATTAATTATAGCCAGGTGATTACATTTTCTACTTTAATAAATCTAACCTATTGTGAAAGTAAAAAAACCTTATTACCTGTAGGTCTAGGCTCTCCGGATATTCTAAAAGACACGACGATATCATCCCCTTCTCGAAGACTCAATATTTTATCTGGCCTTGACAGAAATAGGGGCGGTTTTCCATGGGCTAAAGTTTTTTTCACAACTTGTACATATGCGGAAGTGTCTATTGTTCTTTCAGGATATATAGCTCTGCACGTATATTTCCCGCTTTCATATTCCTTCACGTCGGGAATTAATACTGTGTGAATGTTACGTTCAGTAAAGATTTTGTGTCTTTTCGAAAAATTCGTTAATCTCAAATCCTCTTTATACCAAGATACGTTTAAAGGACTGCCTCTTACCTCTACTTGAAAAGCCATAGTTCCTCCATCAGAAACATAAGTATCAGTCATAATATTTGCAAAATATGACGTAGTAGAGCTGCTATCACGACTTGGTAGTTCTCTTCTTCGTAAATTTCTCCTATCGAATTTGTAATCGTAAGATAATTGATCAGACCACAAATTCGTTTCCAATCTACAAGAATAACGCCCGTTGTCGGTAATATCAGGTTTATTGATAGATAATCTACAAATACCACCTGGTGAATAACTTTGGGAGTATTTTGTTCCTAATGTTAATTCTTCTTCATCTTTATACCATTTTATACGTGGTTCTGTTAGACTTTTTACTTTACATTGCAAAATAACTTCGTCATCAGTTTTTCTGTAATTGTCTGTAATATTAGATATAAAAGTGGGATGTAGATACTGAGTATCGTCTTCCTCTTCACATACTTTAATGTGTGCGTATGTAACACTTTCTCCATGCTCATTTTTAGCTACACAGCAATATTCACCAGCATCATCCAAATTAGCGCAGTGAACATCTAATGTTGCTATGTTACTAGAAAAGTTTATATGACAATTAGAAGTGTTTTGTATTAACGTGTTATTTTTCAGCCAAGTAATCGATAGATTTTCATCGGGTACTAAACTACAGCTTAAATTTATTTCAGACCCAATTTTTGTAGAACAATTTTTCAAATTCGATGTAAAGAACGGCTTTCTTCCGGCGTATACAATTCTTTGGTGCGTTGAAGGTTTACATGAATCTAAATTATCCGTGAATATTTTAGTTTGATCAGTTACTCTAGATATTCTCTTCGTTTCGTGATTATCATATTGTTGTTCTGCTTTATTACAAATTTCATTTTCATCGTTAGAAAATTTATCATTTTTATCTTGTTTGCTTAATTTTTTTCTAATATCCACATCTGCTTCTCTTTCCATTTTTTGTTTAATCATTTTCTTATCTGCTCCCTCTTTGTGATTCTTAACATTTTCCTTTATTTTTAATGAACTTGGTGTATCTGCTTCGATCTTAGATGCTTTTCCAAATGCATCGATTTGTATATTCTTTTCATTGTATTTAATGGTTTTCTCTTGTTCTATAGTTCTAATATCTTCATTTATCTGCCCTTTCAGTAATAGTGATTCTTCTGATTCTTTGTCTTCATCTCGTTCATCCATATTATTCTTCTTCTTCTCTTTGAACTCCACTTTCTCTTTCAAAGAAACTTTTTGTTTACTTTCCTTTAAATTAGCTTGTTGTACAACCTTATCAGTTCTTTCCTTTTCTTTAGTTTCCGTTTCTGGTAAGTATACTTTTTCTTCGATAGTTGTTTTATCTTTATCAATAACTTTTTCTGCCTCGTTATAATGTTTTTTCATATTTAGTTTTTCTACTTCTTCTTTATGTTTATTAAACTTGTCTTGTTCCTCTACTTCAAAGTTATCATCACATTTTTGCTTGTGATAATTTTGATCACTGCCTATACTAACACTTTCCTTATCTTCTTCTTGTACTTTTATAATATTTTCTTCCTCTTTCTCCAGCTTAGATTTACTACCTCTGTTTTTCTTCTTTTTTGTTGGATTTTGATCCTTCTTATGCTCACCTATATCTAAATTATTATTACCTACTTTACTCTCTAATACATCGTTTTCCTCTTTTTTATTGTGTTCAGTTTTTTCTCCGACCTCATTTTCGATTAAAGTTTGCTTCTCTATTTTATCTTCTTCTACTATTTCCTTATTGTTAATTTTTATATCTTTCAAATCTTTATGTGAAATCTCTTCGGTATTTATTAATTTTTGCTTAGACTTTTCGTCATCTGTTGCTTGAAGTTTTGTTGCCTCTGTTTCTAATATAAATTGATCATTTTTTTTATGTTCTTCTAGTCTCTCTACAATATCTTCTTGTTCTGAAGGTGCAACACTGTTTATTAAGCTACATACATCTTCATATAGAATCCCCAGAGCTAAATTAATGGATTTGAATAGTTCTAAGTTTTTCGTAACTGCTATTGTATTATTAATGCTGATCTTCAATTGTTCTATATTATAAAGAACTTCCTTAGACTTAGAGGAAATATTTGTTTGACAATTAGTTATCATTTTTGGAAGATTTATAGCGTTTAAAATAGCATTTGATATATCATTTTCAGTTTCCGTAATTATTTTTTGTTGATCGTTTATGGCTTCTTGCAAAATATTCAAGCTATCTGACAATTTTTTTAGATTTGAATTTGGTTCGTTATTTATAGACAACTTCAATTGAGATATCGATTTTTTCATTTCTCTAAATAAAGTTACGTCATTTCTGCGTTCGAAAACGTATTTCTGAATTGTGTTTTGGGTTTGAATAATATAGTTATTGAACATATTCAGCGATTGTGAAACAATTTCCATTTTCTCATTAAGGGTTAACTCGCTACATGTTTGTTCCAAAGCATATTTCAGATTATCTAGAGCTAGTATAATTTCCTTTTCGGGTTTGTCGAAATTTTCATATATCTCACTGATATCATTTAGAATTAAAGTTAAAGCTACTATTTTATTACTTATATTATTTAATTTTTCGGTATATTCTTTAGAAAAATCTTTGGTATTACATCCTATATCTTGCGCTAAAGATATGTTATACCTAAATTGCTCGATATGTTCAAGTAATTCACTAATAATTAGAAGTACTTCACTTTTAGAACTTTCTTTAATTTTACTCAATACATCTGCTAATTTACAAAGTGAATTATTGAGAGTGTGTAAACTCATATAGTCTTGCCTCATAGTGATAGTTTCTTGTAAAACATCTGCTAAAATTTTATTTATGCTTTTAAAATCATTATAAAGTCCTAGCTTTTCAATAACATCATCAACATCCTGTGAGCTTGTTACATCTAAAATATTTTTTAAACTTTCAGATATAACTGGAAATTCAAGTTTCAATATATCTTGATCTGTCATTACAATATTAACATTTGTAACTATATTTGAAAGTTGTTTGTACGGTCGGCTTATTAATTTTTCCATTGATTGTAAATGTTCTTCAAGTTTCGGTTTGAATTCTGTATTTTGTAAATATTCTATTATTTTATTAATCGGTTTATCTACTAGCACTAATTGTGAAATGGCTTTACAGGGATATGGAAGAAATTTTAAATCTTTTTTCAATATATCCACTTCCTTCTTAACAACTAAAAATGGTTCCAAATATTGATGTTTTCGATCAGAAGCCATTTCTGAATTAATTTTTAATGCAAATCCAAGCACGCATTCTGATAAATCCTTTAGAGAATCAATTAGAATATTTGGAAGAGAAAAAATAGATGTTATTTGGTCGATACGGTTATTAACCGCAGTTAATACTGTTTTTAAGTTACTATATTCTATTTGTACATGTTTATCGAGCTGAGAATTACATTTGACAAATTCTATGAGAAGATCTTCTAGATAAGGTGCTAGATCTTCTAGAGCAGATAATAAAGATTCGTCCATGTTTGGTATTTCCAGTAAGCTTGTTTTTTCTATTTTGAGTATACTTTCGTTAACTTTATTTACAGTTTTTCTCAAATGTTTCAAATTATCTATATAATTTACACTTTTGGATAATTTTTTATTCATTATATTGAGCTCTTCTAATAACTGACTTATTGGTAGTTTTAATTTTTTGATAGTATCAATATCTAGCCTTTTATTGCATGTCTTTTTCACACTTTCATAATAGTCATTGATTGCTATAGACAATTTTCTTACATAATTTTTCAAATCAATTATGCTTAGTTCACTCATACTGTTTTCGATTTTTTCTACTGACTTTTCCAAGATATGCAGCAATTCCTTCTCATAATTTGGGGGTGGAATGAATTTTCCATCGACAGTTTTATAGGAATCCAGCATATTAGTAAATTCTTGTAAATAATTTATGATTGTCTCCAAAACTAGTCTATTATTTGAATCTATCTCAAAATTATTAATAATTTCGATAATACCAAATAAATCCTCATGTATTCTACTGAAATTTTGAATGTCCTTGTTCTTCACATATTTATCCAAACATATTTCTTTATAAAAGTCATATAATCTGCAAAGCGGCACTTTCATAGTTTTAAGCTTACCAATAACAGTTTTAATATCAAATAATTTCTCCGAAAAATGATCAATCTTCTCACATACAAACTCTACGGGAGAAGTTATTTCACATGGTAGACATGGTTTTAATTTATCTGTAATATCACCAAAATGAGCGACCAATAACTTGGTCTGTTCACAAATTTCATCAACATGAGATGTGATATTTGAAATTTGGGTGCCACCCAGAAATTTATTCAATTTATGGAATGATTCGGTGAGATTAGTCAACAGATCAATTACTATGGAGTTTCGCATTGCTTTTGGTAATTGATGTGTGAATTTACTCTCTAAAACGTTAACCGTATTAGAAATTGAAACTAGTTCTGAAAGAGCAGATCTAAATAGAAATGGAATGCAAGGAATCTTTCCATCTAGAACATTTAAAACATGTATTGTTCTTTTCAAAGAATTCCCTAGATTTTCTGTAACTGATTTGAAGATTTTATCACGTTCAAATTCAGAAATGTCTTCTAAAATCCTTTCCAGTTTACTACTGAGAGGCTTGAATGCATTTTCAGCTACTGAGAGATTTTGTGATTTCGGCAATACGTTATTCAAAATTATATCAACTTCATTCTTCACCAACATCATATTGCTCGTTAATCGATTTTTGTCCACAATCCATTCAGGTTTATGAGCGTTTTGATTTATTTCCACGACAGTGTTAATAAGTTTAGCAAAATCAGACTTTGCCCTTTCTGATATAGATAACATATCAGTAGATATATCGGGTAAATTTTTATCCAAGACATCCTTTTGGTTCTTGAGTATATCCACAAGTTCATTTACAGGTGTGGTGATGTCTCTTATGAGAAAAACATCTGGACAAGAAGCTCTAATTAGATCTGACTTAGATTCAAATATTGCCATTTCATTTGCGAACTCTTGTAAAGTCGGTAGAATTTCTTCAACAAATTTCATGTCGTTCCTATCTGGTGTAGATCCTGATAGTATTTCTACAATTTTTTCAAATTCAGTTCTAAGTGCTTTAAGAGGTGCCTCTGATGCACCTAATGTGTGTGCTGTGGGTAATATTTGAGCTAACATAATATCTATTTGGTAATTAACGGAAAAAACTGTGTTTTTCAGCTCGGGTTTTAGCATGTTAATAACCGTCGGTTCTTGTAAATTTTCACAGATCTTCACCAAGAGTGTTGCGAAGTTATTAAGCGCATTTTTTATATCTACAGATTTCGTCAGAGACTCACGTGACATATCGGTGACTGTGGAATCTTTATAATTCTCAGAAATTTTGAGAGAATCTGCAAAGTCGTTTATATAGGCTGCAGTATCTGCTAAACAACATAGACTTGGATCAGGATTTATTAATGAGGCGAGTGTTGATTTTAATGTTGTAATCTCTTTTGAAAGATACAGTACAGGCTGCATTATCTCTTTAATGAACTTGATGTCATTTCTGTCCTGTGAAATGTCTGATAACTTCTCATCGATTATTGCCAACTGCACACTTAGTGCTTTAAGAGTAACTTTAATCTTTTGAAGTAATGGAATTTCACCCAATAATTGCATGTATTGATCAATACTTTGTTTCGACGAATGAATTATGTTTTTCAAATCCAGTTTTTGCGCTTCGAAAATTTTGGGTTTTTTCAAATTTGTCTTAATCTTGATCACTTGCGAGGTTAAATTCTCGAAATTCTCCTTCAAATCTGAAGATTTATTCAGCAAATCCAATGATATATCATCTAAATTAGAGTCTATTGATAAATCGGTCGTTTTGAGGGTCCCAAGTAAGTCATTTATAGGGACAGCCGCATCGGTAAGAGCAAGAATTCCCACTTCTCGATTTTTAACTACCTTCATTTTCGATTTCAATGAGGTAAGTTCTGATGCAAGATTCTGTACTGTTTCCAGTAACAATTTTATTAATTTAGTGTAATTCGACCCTCTTGGTATCTCTGACAAACTCGCAAGCATTTGCCGTAACTTTTCACTCAGTGCTATTAAAAGTAATTTGGACATTTGCAATTTTTGTATTTCGGGTAAAGACAGTTGCAAATTATCGATTTTGTGTATAACAGATGTAATAGCGTTATTAAGCTCTGATTTATGAGACTCCAGGAAATTAGGTTTTTCCAAATTTTCATTAATATTAACCACTTGTATAGTCAATGTGTCCAAGCCTTTTTTAAATTCGACGGCTTTTTCTAGGAGTTCCTCTGAAATAACATCGACAGTAGAGTCTATTGATATGTCAGTCATTTCAAGGAAATCAACAAATTCGTTAATACACGTGGCAGCATCAGCCAGAGCGAGAATACATTTTTCTGGATTTTTGACTACCTCTATTTTCGCTTTTAATGTTGTGATTTCTAATGCAAGATTTTGTGTTGGCAGCAATATCTCTTTCACAAATCTGGTGTCGTTCCTTTCTTTAGGAATTTGTGATAGACTTTCGATGATTTCTTCAAGCTTTCCATTGACTGCTTTCATAGGCAATTCGGAGAGTTGCAATTTCTGTATTTCAGGTAACGATTGTTGCAAATTATCGATTTGGTGTTTAACAGAGAGAATAGCGTGTTGAAGTTCTGGTTTCTGAGCTTCGAATGATCCGGGTTTCTCCAAATTCTCATTAATCTTCACCACTTCTATAGTTAGTTTGTCCAGGTGTTTCTTAAATTCGTCGGCTTTCTCTAGGAATTCCTCTGATATATCAACGACAGTAGAGTCTGCTGATTTGTCAGTCAATTCGAGGGACTCAACAAATTCGTTTATACAGGTGTCAGCATCTGCCAGAGCAAGAATAGCTTTTTCTGGATTTTTGACTACCTCTGTCTTCGCTTTTAATGTTGTGATTTCTAATGCAAGATTCTGTATGGGCTGCAATATCTCTTTCACAAATCTGGTGTCTTTCCTTTCTGCCGGAATTTCTGACAGACTTTCGATGATTTCTTCAAGCTTTCCATTGACTGCTTTCAAAGGCAATTCGGAGAGTTGCAATTTCTGTACTTCAGGTAACGATTGTTGCAAATTATCGATTTGTTGTTTAACAGAGAGAATAGCGTGTTGAAGTTCTGGTTTCTGAGCTTCGAATGATCCGGGTTTCTCCAAATTCTCATTAATCTTCACCACTTCTATAGTTAGTTTGTCCAGGTGTTTCTTAAATTCGTCGGCTTTCTCTAGGAATTCCTCTGATATATCAACGACAGTAGAGTCTGCTGATTTGTCAGTCAATTCGAGGGACTCAACAAATTCCTTTATACAGGTGGCAGCGTCTGCCAGAGCGAGAATAGCTTTTTCTGGATTTTTGACTACCTCTGTCTTCGCTTTTAATGTTTCAACTTGTAATGCGAGATTCTGTATGGGCTGCAATATCTCTTTCACAAATCTGGTGTCTTTCCTTTCTGCCGCAATTTCTGACAGACTTTCGATGATTTCTTCAAGCTTTCCATTGACTGCTTTCAAAGGCAATTCGGAGAGTTGCAATTTCTGTACTTCAGGTAACGATTGTTGCAAATTATCGATTTGGTGTTTAACAGAGAGAATAGCGTATTGAAGTTCTGGTTTCTGAGCTTCGAATGATCCAGGTTTCTCCAAATTCTCATTAATCTTCACCACTTCTATAGTTAGTTTGTCCAGGTGTTTCTTAAATTCGTCGGCTTTCTCTAGGAATTCCTTTGATATATCAACGACAGTAGAGTCTGCTGATTTGTCAGTCAATTCGAGGGACTCAACAAATTCATTTATACAGGTGGCAGCATCTGCCAGAGCGAGAATACCTTTATCTGGATTCTTGACTACCTCTGTTTTCGCTTTTAATATTGTGATTTCTAATGCAAGATTCTGTATGGGCTGCAATATCTCTTTCACAAATCTGGTGTCTTTCCTTTCTGCAGGAATTTCTGACAGACTTTCGATGATTTCTTCAAGATTTCCATGTACTGCTTTCAAAGCCAATTCGTAGAGTTGCAATTTCTGTACTTCAGGTAACGATTGTTGCAAATTATCGATTTGGTGTTTAACAGAGAGAATAGCGTGTTGAAGTTCTGGTTTCTGAGCCTCGAATGATCCAGGTTTCTCCAAATTCTCATTAATCTTCACCACTTCTATAGTTAGTTTGTCCAGGTGTTTCTTAAATTCGTCGGCTTTCTCTAGGAATTCCTCTGATATATCAACGACAGTAGAGTCTGCTGATTTGTCAGTCAATTCGAGGGACTCAACAAATTCATTTATACAGGTGACAGCATCTGCCAGAGCGAGAATACCTTTATCTGGATTCTTGACTACCTCTGTTTTCGCTTTTAATGTTGTGATTTCTAATGCAAGATTCTGTATGGGCTGCAATATCTCTTTCACAAATCTGGTGTCTTTCCTTTCTGCAGGAATTTCTGACAGACTTTCGATGATTTCTTCAAGCTTTCCATTGACTGCTTTCACAGCCAATTCGTAGAGTTGCAATTTCTGTACTTCAGGTAACGATTGTTGCAAATTATCGATTTGGTGTTTAACAGAGAGAATAGCGTGTTGAAGTTCTGGTTTCTGAGCCTCGAATGATCCAGGTTTCTCCAAATTCTCATTAATCTTCACCACTTCTATAGTTAGTTTGTCCAGGTGTTTCTTAAATTCGTCGGCTTTCTCTAGGAATTCCTCTGATATATCAACGACAGTAGAGTCTGCTGATTTGTCAGTCAATTCGAGGGACTCAACAAATTCATTTATACAGGTGGCAGCATCTGCCAGAGCGAGAATACCTTTATCTGGATTCTTGACTACCTCTGTTTTCGCTTTTAATGTTGTGATTTCTAATGCAAGATTCTGTATGGGCTGCAATATCTCTTTCACAAATCTGGTGTCTTTCCTTTCTGCAGGAATTTCTGACAGACTTTCGATGATTTCTTCAAGCTTTCCATTCACTGCTTTCAAAGGCAATTCGTAGAGTTGCAATTTCTGTACTTCAGGTAACGATTGTTGCAAATTATCGATTTGGTGTTTAACAGAGAGAATAGCGTGTTGAAGTTCTGGTTTCTGAGCCTCGAATGATCCAGGTTTCTCCAAATTCTCATTAATCTTCACCACTTCTATAGTTAGTTTGTCCAGGTTTTTCTTAAATTCGACGGCTTTCTCCAGGAATTTCTCTGATATATCAACAACAGTAGAGTCTGCTGATTTGTCAGTCAATTCGAGGGACTCAACAAATTCGTTTATACAGGTGGCAGCGTCTGCCAGAGCGAGAATAGCTTTTTCTGGATTTTTGACTACCTCTGTCTTCGCTTTTAATGTTTCAACTTGTAATGCAAGATTCTGTATGGGCTGCAATATCTCTTTCACAAATCTGGTATCTTTCCTTCCTTCAGGAATTTGTGATAGACTTTCTATGATTTCTTCAAGCTTTCCATTGACTGCTTTCAAAGGCAATTCGGAGAGTTGCAATTTCTGTACTTCAGGTAACGATTGTTGCAAATTATTGATTTGGTGTTTAACAGAGAGAATAGCGTGTTGAAGTTCTGGTTTCTGAGCTTCGAATGATCCAGGTTTCTCCAAATTCTCATTAATCTTCACCACTTCTATAGTTAGTTTGTCTAGGTGTTTCTTAAATTCGTCGGCTTTCTCTAGGAATTCCTCTGACATATCAACGACAGTAGAGTCTGCTGATTTGTCAGTCAATTCGAGGGACTCAACAAATTCGTTTATACAGGTGGCAGCATCTGCCAGAGCGAGAATACCTTTATCTGGATTCTTGACTACCTCTGTTTTCGCTTTTAATGTTGTGATTTCTAATGCAAGATTCTGTATGGGCTGCAATATCTCTTTCACAAATCTGGTGTCTTTCCTTTCTGCAGGAATTTCTGACAGACTTTCGATGATTTCTTCAAGCTTTCCATTGACTGCTTTCAAAGGCAATTCGTAGAGTTGCAATTTCTGTACTTCAGGTAACGATTGTTGCAAATTATCGATTTGGTGTTTAACAGAGAGAATAGCGTGTTGAAGTTCTGGTTTCTGAGCTTCGAATGATCCGGGTTTCTCCAAATTCTCATTAATCTTCACCACTTCTATAGTTAGTTTGTCCAGGTGTTTCTTAAATTCGTCGGCTTTCTCTAGGAATTCCTCTGATATATCAACGACAGTAGAGTCTGCTGATTTGTCAGTCAATTCGAGGGACTCAACAAATTCATTTATACAGGTGGCAGCATCTGCCAGAGCGAGAATACCTTTATCTGGATTCTTGACTACCTCTGTTTTCGCTTTTAATGTTGTGATTTCTAATGCAAGATTCTGTATGGGCTGCAATATCTCTTTCACAAATCTGGTGTCTTTCCTTTCTGCAGGAATTTCTGACAGACTTTCGATGATTTCTTCAAGCTTTCCATTCACTGCTTTCAAAGGCAATTCGTAGAGTTGCAATTTCTGTACTTCAGGTAACGATTGTTGCAAATTATCGATTTGGTGTTTAACAGAGAGAATAGCGTGTTGAAGTTCTGGTTTCTGAGCCTCGAATGATCCAGGTTTCTCCAAATTCTCATTAATCTTCACCACTTCTATAGTTAGTTTGTCCAGGTTTTTCTCAAATTCGACGGCTTTCTCCAGGAATTTCTCTGATATATCAACAACAGAAGAGTCTGCTGATTTGTCAGTCAATTCGAGGGACTCAACAAATTCGTTTATACAGGTGGCAGCGTCTGCCAGAGCGAGAATAGCTTTTTCTGGATTTTTGACTACCTCTGTCTTCGCTTTTAATGTTTCAACTTGTAATGCAAGATTCTGTATGGGCTGCAATATCTCTTTCACAAATCTGGTATCTTTCCTTCCTTCAGGAATTTGTGATAGACTTTCTATGATTTCTTCAAGCTTTCCATTGACTGCTTTCAAAGGCAATTCGGAGAGTTGCAATTTCTGTACTTCAGGTAACGATTGTTGCAAATTATTGATTTGGTGTTTAACAGAGAGAATAGCGTGTTGAAGTTCTGGTTTCTGAGCTTCGAATGATCCAGGTTTCTCCAAATTCTCATTAATCTTCACCACTTCTATAGTTAGTTTGTCTAGGTGTTTCTTAAATTCGTCGGCTTTCTCTAGGAATTCCTCTGACATATCAACGACAGTAGAGTCTGCTGATTTGTCAGTCAATTCGAGGGACTCAACAAATTCGTTTATACAGGTGGCAGCGTCTGCCAGAGCGAGAATAGCTTTTTCTGGATTTTTGACTACCTCTGTCTTCGCTTTTAATGTTGTGATTTCTAATGCAAGATTCTGTATGGGCTGCAATATCTCTTTCACAAATCTGGTGTCTTTCCTTTCTGCCGGAATTTCTGACAGACTTTCGATGATTTCTTCAAGCTTTCCATTGACTGCTCTCAAAGGCAATTCGGAGAGTTGCAATTTCTGTACTTCAGGTAACGATTGTTGCAAATTATCGATTTGGTGTTTAACAGAGAGAATAGCGTGTTGAAGTTCTGGTATCTGAGCTTCGAATGATCCAGGATTATCCAAATTCTCATTAATCTTCACCACTTCTATAGTTAGTTTGTCCAGGTGTTTCTTAAATTCGTCGGCTTTCTCTAGGAATTCCTCTGATATATCAACGACAGTAGAGTCTGCTGATTTGTCAGTCATTTCGAGGGACTCAACAAATTCGTTTATACAGGTGGCAGCGTCTGCCAGAGCGAGAATAGCTTTTTCTGGATTTTTGACTACCTCTGTCTTCGCTTTTAATGTTTCAACTTGTAATGCAAGATTCTGTATGGGCTGCAATATCTCTTTCACAAATCTGGTATCTTTCCTTCCTTCAGAAATTTGTGATAGACTTTCTATGATTTCTTCAAGCTTTCCATTGACTGCTTTCAAAGGCAATTCGGAGAGTTGCAATTTCTGTACTTCAGGTAACGATTGTTGCAAATTATTGATTTGGTGTTTAACAGAGAGAATAGCGTGTTGAAGTTCTGGTTTCTGAGCTTCGAATGATCCAGGTTTCTCCAAATTCTCATTAATCTTCACCACTTCTATAGTTAGTTTGTCTAGGTGTTTCTTAAATTCGTCGGCTTTCTCTAGGAATTCCTCTGACATATCAACGACAGTAGAGTCTGCTGATTTGTCAGTCAATTCGAGGGACTCAACAAATTCGTTTATACAGGTGGCAGCGTCTGCCAGAGCGAGAATAGCTTTTTCTGGATTTTTGACTACCTCTGTCTTCGCTTTTAATGTTTCAACTTGTAATGCAAGATTCTGTATGGGCTGCAGTATCTCTTTCACAAATCTGGTGTCTTTCCTTTCTGCCGGAATTTCTGACAGACTTTCGATGATTTCTTCAAGCTTTCCATTGACTGCTTTCAAAGGCAATTCGGAGAGTTGCAATTTCTGTACTTCAGGTAACGATTGTTGCAAATTATCGATTTGGTGTTTAACAGAGAGAATAGCGTGTTGAAGTTCTGGTTTCTGAGCTTCGAATGATCCAGGATTATCCAAATTCTCATTAATCTTCACCACTTCTATAGTTAGTTTGTCCAGGTGTTTCTTAAATTCGTCGGCTTTCTCTAGGAATTCCTCTGATATATCAACGACAGTAGAGTCTGCTGATTTGTCAGTCAATTCGAGGGACTCAACAAATTCGTTTATACAGGTGGCAGCGTCTGCCAGAGCGAGAATAGCTTTTTCTGGATTTTTGACTACCTCTGTATTCCCTTTTAATGTTGTGATTTCTAATGCAAGATTCTGTATGGGCTGCAATATCTCTTTCACAAATCTGGTGTCTTTCCTTTCTGCCGGAATTTCTGACAGACTTTCGATGATTTCTTCAAGCTTTCCATTGACTGCTTTCAAAGGCAATTCGGAGAGTTGCAATTTCTGTACTTCAGGTAACGATTGTTGCAAATTATCGATTTGGTGTTTAACAGAGAGAATAGCGTGTTGAAGTTCTGGTTTCTGAGCTTCGAATGATCCGGGTTTCTCCAAATTCTCATTAATCTTCACCACTTCTATAGTTAGTTTGTCCAGGTGTTTCTTAAATTCGTCGGCTTTCTCTAGGAATTCCTCTGATATATCAACGACAGTAGAGTCTGCTGATTTGTCAGTCAATTCGAGGGACTCAACAAATTCCTTTATACAGGTGTCAGCGTCTGCCAGAGCGAGAATAGCTTTTTCTGGATTTTTGACTACCTCTGTCTTCGCTTTTAATGTTTCAACTTGTAATGCGAGATTCTGTATGGGCTGCAATATCTCTTTCACAAATCTGGTGTCTTTCCTTTCTGCCGCAATTTCTGACAGACTTTCGATGATTTCTTCAAGCTTTCCATTGACTGCTTTCAAAGGCAATTCGGAGAGTTGCAATTCCTGTACTTCAGGTAACGATTGTTGCAAATTATCGATTTGGTGTTTGACAGAGAGAATAGCGTGTTGAAGTTCTGGTTTCTGAGCTTCGAATGATCCGGGTTTCTCCAAATTCTCATTAATCTTCACCACTTCTATAGTTAGTTTGTCCAGGTGTTTCTTAAATTCGTCGGCTTTCTCTAGGAATTCCTCTGATATATCAACGACAGTAGAGTCTGCTGATTTGTCAGTCAATTCGAGGGACTCAACAAATTCCTTTATACAGGTGGCAGCGTCTGCCAGAGCGAGAATAGCTTTTTCTGGATTTTTGACTACCTCTGTCTTCGCTTTTAATGTTTCAACTTGTAATGCAAGATTCTGTATGGGCTGCAGTATCTCTTTCACAAATCTGGTGTCTTTCCTTTCTGCCGGAATTTCTGACAGACTTTCGATGATTTCTTCAAGCTTTCCATTGACTGCTTTCAAAGGCAATTCGGAGAGTTGCAATTTCTGTACTTCAGGTAACGATTGTTGCAAATTATCGATTTGGTGTTTAACAGAGAGAATAGCGTGTTGAAGTTCTGGTTTCTGAGCTTCGAATGATCCGGGTTTCTCCAAATTCTCATTAATCTTCACCACTTCTATAGTTAGTTTGTCCAGGTGTTTCTTAAATTCGTCGGCTTTCTCTAGGAATTCCTCTGATATATCAACGACAGTAGAGTCTGCTGATTTGTCAGTCAATTCGAGGGACTCAACAAATTCGTTTATACAGGTGGCAGCGTCTACCAGAGCGAGAATAGCTTTTTCTGGATTTTTGACTACCTCTGTCTTCGCTTTTAATGTTGTGATTTCTAATGCAAGATTCTGTATGGGCTGCAATATCTCTTTCACAAATCTGGTGTCTTTCCTTTCTGCCGGAATTTCTGACAGACTTTCGATGATTTCTTCAAGCTTTCCATTGACTGCTTTCAAAGGCAATTCGGAGAGTTGCAATTTCTGTACTTCAGGTAACGATTGTTGCAAATTATCGATTTGGTGTTTAACAGAGAGAATAGCGTGTTGAAGTTCTGGTATGTGAGCTTCGAATGATCCAGGATTATCCAAATTCTCATTAATCTTCACCACTTCTATAGTTAGTTTGTCCAGGTGTTTCTTAAATTCGTCGGCTTTCTCTAGGAATTCCTCTGATATATCAACGACAGTAGAGTCTGCTGATTTGTCAGTCAATTCGAGGGACTCAACAAATTCGTTTATACAGGTGGCAGCGTCTGCCAGAGCGAGAATAGCTTTTTCTGGATTTTTGACTACCTCTGTCTTCGCTTTTAATGTTGTGATTTCTAATGCAAGATTCTGTATGGGCTGCAATATCTCTTTCACAAATCTGGTGTCTTTCCTTTCTGCCGGAATTTCTGACAGACTTTCGATGATTTCTTCAAGCTTTCCATTGACTGCTTTCAAAGGCAATTCGGAGAGTTGCAATTCCTGTACTTCAGGTAACGATTGTTGCAAATTATCGATTTGGTGTTTGACAGAGAGAATAGCGTGTTGAAGTTCTGGTTTCTGAGCTTCGAATGATCCGGGTTTCTCCAAATTCTCATTAATCTTCACCACTTCTATAGTTAGTTTGTCCAGGTGTTTCTTAAATTCGTCGGCTTTCTCTAGGAATTCCTCTGATATATCAACGACAGTAGAGTCTGCTGATTTGTCAGTCAATTCGAGGGACTCAACAAATTCGTTTATACAGGTGGCAGCGTCTGCCAGAGCGAGAATAGCTTTTTCTGGATTTTTGACTACCTCTGTCTTCGCTTTTAATGTTGTGATTTCTAATGCAAGATTCTGTATGGGCTGCAATATCTCTTTCACAAATCTGGTGTCTTTCCTTTCTGCCGGAATTTCTGACAGACTTTCGATGATTTCTTCAAGCTTTCCATTGACTGCTTTCAAAGGCAATTCGGAGAGTTGCAATTTCTGTACTTCAGGTAACGATTGTTGCAAATTATCGATTTGGTGTTTAACAGAGAGAATAGCGTGTTGAAGTTCTGGTTTCTGAGCTTCGAATGATCCGGGTTTCTCCAAATTCTCATTAATCTTCACCACTTCTATAGTTAGTTTGTCCAGGTGTTTCTTAAATTCGTCGGCTTTCTCTAGGAATTCCTCTGATATATCAACGACAGTAGAGTCTGCTGATTTGTCAGTCAATTCGAGGGACTCAACAAATTCGTTTATACAGGTGGCAGCGTCTGCCAGAGCGAGAATAGCTTTTTCTGGATTTTTGACTACCTCTGTCTTCGCTTTTAATGTTGTGATTTCTAATGCAAGATTCTGTATGGGCTGCAATATCTCTTTCACAAATCTGGTGTCTTTCCTTTCTGCCGGAATTTCTGACAGACTTTCGATGATTTCTTCAAGCTTTCCATTGACTGCTTTCAAAGGCAATTCGGAGAGTTGCAATTTCTGTACTTCAGGTAACGATTGTTGCAAATTATCGATTTGGTGTTTAACAGAGAGAATAGCGTGTTGAAGTTCTGGTATGTGAGCTTCGAATGATCCAGGATTATCCAAATTCTCATTAATCTTCACCACTTCTATAGTTAGTTTGTCCAGGTGTTTCTTAAATTCGTCGGCTTTCTCTAGGAATTCCTCTGATATATCAACGACAGTAGAGTCTGCTGATTTGTCAGTCATTTCGAGGGACTCAACAAATTCATTTATACAGGTGGCAGCGTCTGCCAGAGCGAGAATAGCTTTTTCTGGATTTTTGACTACCTCTGTCTTCGCTTTTAATGTTTCAACTTGTAATGCAAGATTCTGTATGGGCTGCAATATCTCTTTCACAAATCTGGTATCTTTCCTTCCTTCAGGAATTTGTGATAGACTTTCTATGATTTCTTCAAGCTTTCCATTGACTGCTTTCAAAGGCAATTCGGAGAGTTGCAATTTCTGTACTTCAGGTAACGATTGTTGCAAATTATTGATTTGGTGTTTAACAGAGAGAATAGCGTGTTGAAGTTCTGGTTTCTGAGCTTCGAATGATCCAGGTTTCTCCAAATTCTCATTAATCTTCACCACTTCTATAGTTAGTTTGTCTAGGTGTTTCTTAAATTCGTCGGCTTTCTCTAGGAATTCCTCTGACATATCAACGACAGTAGAGTCTGCTGATTTGTCAGTCAATTCGAGGGACTCAACAAATTCGTTTATACAGGTGGCAGCGTCTGCCAGAGCGAGAATAGCTTTTTCTGGATTTTTGACTACCTCTGTCTTCGCTTTTAATGTTGTGATTTCTAATGCAAGATTCTGTATGGGCTGCAATATCTCTTTCACAAATCTGGTGTCTTTCCTTTCTGCCGGAATTTCTGACAGACTTTCGATGATTTCTTCAAGCTTTCCATTGACTGCTTTCAAAGGCAATTCGGAGAGTTGCAATTTCTGTACTTCAGGTAACGATTGTTGCAAATTATCGATTTGGTGTTTAACAGAGAGAATAGCGTGTTGAAGTTCTGGTTTCTGAGCCTCGAATGATCCAGGTTTCTCCAAATTCTCATTAATCTTCACCACTTCTATAGTTAGTTTGTCCAGGTGTTTCTTAAATTCGTCGGATTTCTCTAGGAATTCCTCTGATATATCAACGACAGTAGAGTCTGCTGATTTGTCAGTCAATTCGAGGGACTCAACAAATTCATTTATACAGGTGGCAGCATCTGCCAGAGCGAGAATACCTTTATCTGGATTCTTGACTACCTCTGTTTTCGCTTTTAATATTGTGATTTCTAATGCAAGATTCTGTATGGGCTGCAATATCTCTTTCACAAATCTGGTGTCTTTCCTTTCTGCCGGAATTTCTGACAGACTTTCGATGATTTCTTCAAGCTTTCCATTGACTGCTTTCAAAGCCAATTCGTAGAGTTGCAATTTCTGTACTTCAGGTAACGATTGTTGCAAATTATCGATTTTGTGTTTAACAGAGAGAATAGCGTGTTGAAGTTCTGGTTTCTGAGCCTCGAATGATCCAGGTTTCTCCAAATTCTCATTAATCTTCACCACTTCTATAGTTAGTTTGTCCAGGTGTTTCTTAAATTCGTCGGATTTCTCTAGGAATTCCTCTGATATATCAACGACAGTAGAGTCTGCTGATTTGTCAGTCAATTCGAGGGACTCAACAAATTCATTTATACAGGTGGCAGCATCTGCCAGAGCGAGAATACCTTTATCTGGATTCTTGACTACCTCTGTTTTCGCTTTTAATGTTGTGATTTCTAATGCAAGATTCTGTATGGGCTGCAATATCTCTTTCACAAATCTGGTGTCTTTCCTTTCTGCAGGAATTTCTGACAGACTTTCGATGATTTCTTCAAGCTTTCCATTGACTGCTTTCAAAGGCAATTCGGAGAGTTGCAATTTCTGTACTTCAGGTAACGATTGTTGCAAATTATCGATTTGGTGTTTAACAGAGAGAATAGCGTGTTGAAGTTCTGGTTTCTGAGCTTCGAATGATCCGGGTTTCTCCAAATTCTCATTAATCTTCACCACTTCTATAGTTAGTTTGTCCAGGTGTTTCTTAAATTCGTCGGCTTTCTCTAGGAATTCCTCTGATATATCAACGACAGTAGAGTCTGCTGATTTGTCAGTCAATTCGAGGGACTCAACAAATTCGTTTATACAGGTGGCAGCGTCTGCCAGAGCGAGAATAGCTTTTTCTGGATTTTTGACTACCTCTGTCTTCGCTTTTAATGTTGTGATTTCTAATGCAAGATTCTGTATGGGCTGCAATATCTCTTTCACAAATCTGGTGTCTTTCCTTTCTGCCGGAATTTCTGACAGACTTTCGATGATTTCTTCAAGCTTTCCATTGACTGCTTTCAAAGGCAATTCGGAGAGTTGCAATTTCTGTACTTCATGTAACGATTGTTGCAAATTATCGATTTGGTGTTTAACAGAGAGAATAGCGTGTTGAAGTTCTGGTATCTGAGCTTCGAATGATCCAGGATTATCCAAATTCTCATTAATCTTCACCACTTCTATAGTTAGTTTGTCCAGGTGTTTCTTAAATTCGTCGGCTTTCTCTAGGAATTCCTCTGATATATCAACGACAGTAGAGTCTGCTGATTTGTCAGTCAATTCGAGGGACTCAACAAATTCGTTTATACAGGTGTCAGCATCTGCCAGAGCGAGAATAGCTTTTTCTGGATTTTTGGCTACCTCTGTCTTCGCTTTTAATGTTGTGATTTCTAATGCAAGATTCTGTATGGGCTGCAATATCTCTTTCACAAATCTGGTGTCTTTCCTTTCTGCCGGAATTTCTGACAGACTTTCGATGATTTCTTCAAGCTTTCCATTGACTGCTTTCAAAGGCAATTCGGAGAGTTGCAATTTCTGTACTTCAGGTAACGATTGTTGCAAATTATCGATTTGGTGTTTAACAGAGAGAATAGCGTGTTGAAGTTCTGGTTTCTGAGCTGCGAATGATCCGGGTTTCTCCAAATTCTCATTAATCTTCACCACTTCTATAGTTAGTTTGTCCAGGTGTTTCTTAAATTCGTCGGATTTCTCTAGGAATTCCTCTGATATATCAACGACAGTAGAGTCTGCTGATTTGTCAGTCAATTCGAGGGACTCAACAAATTCCTTTATACAGGTGGCAGCGTCTGCCAGAGCGAGAATAGCTTTTTCTGGATTTTTGACTACCTCTGTCTTCGCTTTTAATGTTTCAACTTGTAATGCGAGATTCTGTATGGGCTGCAATATCTCTTTCACAAATCTGGTATCTTTCCTTCCTTCAGGAATTTCTGACAGACTCTCGATGATTTCTTCAAGCTTTCCATTGACTGCTTTCAAAGGCAATTCGGAGAGTTGCAATTTCTGTACTTCAGGTAACGATTGTTGCAAATTATCGATTTGGTGTTTAACAGAGAGAATAGCGTGTTGAAGTTCTGGTTTCTGAGCTTCGAATGATCCAGGTTTATCCAAACTCTCATTAATCTTCACCACTTCTATAGTTAGTTTGTCCAGGTTTTTCTTAAATTCGTCGGCTTTCTCCAGGAATTTTTCTGATATATCAACAACAGTACAGTCTGCTGTTTTGTCAGTTAATTCGAGGGACTCAACAAATTCATTTATACAGGTGGCAGCATCCGCCAGAGAGAGAATACCTTTCTCTGGATTTTTGACTAACTCTGTCTTCGCTTTTAATGTTTCAACTTGTAGTGCAAGATTCTGTATGGGCTGCAATATCTCTTTCACAAATCTGGTGTCTTTCCTTTCTGCCACAATTTCTGACAGACTTTCTATGATTTCTTCAAGCTTTCCATTGACTGCTTTCAAAGGCAATTCGGAGAGTTGCAATTTCTGTACTTCAGGTAACGATTGTTGCAAATTATTGATTTGGTGTTTAACAGAGAGAATAGCGTGTTGAAGTTCTGGTTTCTGAGCTTCGAATGATCCAGGTTTCTCCAAATTCTCATTAATCTTCACCACTTCTATAGTTAGTTTGTCCAGGTGTTTCTTAAATTCGTCGGCTTTCTCTAGGAATTCCTCTGATATATCAACGACAGTAGAGTCTGCTGATTTGTCAGTCAATTCGAGGGACTCAACAAATTCGTTTATACAGGTGGCAGCGTCTGCCAGAGCGAGAATGGCTTTTTCTGGATTTTTGACTACCTCTGTCTTCGCTTTTAATGTTTCAACTTGTAATGCAAGATTCTGTATGGGCTGCAATATCTCTTTCACAAATCTGGTATCTTTCCTTCCTTCAGGAATTTGTGATAGACTTTCTATGATTTCTTCAAGCTTTCCATTGACTGCTTTCAAAGGCAATTCGGAGAGTTGCAATTTCTGTACTTCAGGTAACGATTGTTGCAAATTATCGATTTGGAGTTTAACACAGAGAATAGCGTGTTGAAGTTCTGGTTTCTGACCTTCGAATGATCCAGGTTTCTCCAAATTCTCATTAATCTTCACTACTTCTATAGTTAGTTTGTCCAGGTTTTCCTTAAATTTTACGGCTCCATCTAAGAGTTCCTCTGAAATATCATCGACAGTACAGTCTGCTGTTTTGTCAGTCAATTCGAGGGACTCAACAAATTCATTTATACAGGTGGCAGCGTCTGCCAGAGCGAGAATACCTTTTTCTGGATCTTTGACTACCTCTATTTTCGATTTTAATGTTGTGATTTCTAATGCAAGATTTTGAGTTGGCTGCAATATCTCTTTCACAAATCTGATGTCTTTCCTTTCTTCCGGAATTTCTGTCAGACTTTCGATGATTTCTTCAAGCTTTCCATTGACTGCTCTCAAAGGCAATTCGGAGAGTTGCAATTTCTGTACTTCAGGTAACGATTGTTGCAAATTATCGATTTGGAGTTTAACAGAGAGAATAGCGTGTTGAAGTTCTGGTTTCTGAGCTTCGAATGATCCAGGTTTCTCCAAGTTCTCATTAATCTTCACCACTTCTATAGTTAATTTGTCCAGGCTCTCCTTAAATTCGACGGCTTTTTCTAGGAATTCCTCTGATATATAAATGAGAGTAGAGTCTGCTGAATTGTCTGTCAATTCGAGGGACTCAACAAATTCGTTCAAGCAGGTCGCAGCATCTGCCAGAGCGAGAATTCCTTTTACTGGATTTCTGACTTTCTCTATTGTTCCTCTTAATGTTGTAACTTCTAGTGCTAGTGTCCTCATTGGTTCCAATATAGCTCTCACAAATCCCCCGTTTCCTTGCTTTTCCGATATTTTCTCAGCGATCTCTTCCAATTTTATGGCAAGTCTTCTCAGTGGATATTCAATTATTGGTATAGTATATAAATGAGATAGCAATTGATCCATTGTTCGTTTCGTAGATATAAGCACACTAATTATCTCTCTCTCCTTGATTGTTAAATCAGATGTATTCTCAATCAATTCTTCCGCTATAGCGGCAAGTTTCTTCAATTTTCTAATCAACTCTTTTGTTTCATCAATCATCTCATGATGTACTTCTCCTTCAGAGTTAAACGTAATTTCTTCGCTATTCTCGATTGATTCAACTAAGTTTTTCAAACATCCTATTGCGTCCACCAGATAATATATTTTCAATTTGGATATTTCGGATAATTCTGAGTTTCTTCGTATAATCACCAGTTGATTCAAAAGTCCCCTTAGTGATGGTAAAATTCTTCTGAAAATTTTGTCAGCATCAGTTTCATCATATTTTGAATTACGTTTATCGTTACTTCGGATTTCATCTTGAATAAGTTGAAGCTGAGTGTGTATTGTTTTAAAAATTGGAATAAAATCTGATTCTATTTTCAAAACTTTCTCCAATGTAATGGAAAGCCCTCTTATATGTACTTTCATTTCTAGAATATCTTCTGTTGTCTCTTCAGATACACTTATTTTCTCATTTGTTGATTTAATTGAACTCCGAAGTTTTTGAAAGATATTAGCAATTTCTTCTAAATTATGTTGGAATATAGGACAGATTCCTTGTTGTTGCTCCACTATTCCAATTTGTGTCGACAGATCTAGTGAAGGATCGATTAATTCAGTCAATAGTATCAAAATTTTGAAGTTATCGTCGTTTTTGTTCTGTAAATGTGCCTTCAAAATTTTCAGTTCAATTATAAATGATTTGGTTGCGCTTAACAATTCATGGAGATAAATTGGTTCATTAGAAAAACTAATGTTCTGCAGCAGATTCAGAATTGTTATGGTTAGAAGTTTATTAGGTTCGCATAAGCATTCTAAGACTTGTTCTTTTTGAAATACTTCTGCAATTATCTTAGAGTTTTCCTGTAGTTGTATCAAACTATGAACTAAATTTGTATCTCGATCTATAGCGTCAAATGTAGATGCCAACTCTAAAAGTATCTTATTTTGTTCTGTTAATAATGGATGTTTTGTTTGTTCTGCAGGGTCACAGTCAATTTTTAAAAGCTGGTCAATACTGTCGTATAAAAATTCTATGGGTAATTCCAAAGCTGAAGCTATTGTAGAGATGTGACTGTCAGTTTCAGAAGCAATATTTGTTAATTTTTGTTTAAGTATTTTAACGGTTTCCAAATTATTTGCTAGTGGACCATGCTTTGCTATTAATAATTGTTCTATATTTTCAGTTAAACTAGAAATAGCAACCAAAGGAGCTTGTAGCAGAGTTCTAATGCAAGATTGTGGACTGCTATCTAGTGCTGCTAGTACTTCTCCTCCTTTTATCTTCACAGAGCGTAAATTTTCTAACATAGGTTTCGTTAAAGGTGCTTTTGATGTTACGATTACTGTGTTCAATTTTTCCAAAATAAATTCAATTGCTGACACACACTGAAGCTCTTGTGAATCCATGGATAATTCCTCTAATATTTCACTCATTTCTTCTAAATGTTGCAAAGGTTCGTACAAATCGAGGATGGGAATTAAAAGTTGACTTGGTTGTACTCGTTGTTCAATTATATCACTTTGTAATTGTAATAATTCTTCTTGTACTTTGTTAATGTTATCAGTAATAGTTAGTTTGTCATCTGAAACTTCTACTAATGACTCAGTCAAACATTTAAGAGAATTTTCGAATGATGAAATGTGAATAACGGTTATTTCTGTTTTCGGTACAGCTAATATTTGTTTTAATTTATTGTTCAATTCTAGCAGGACACTTTTGATAGTAGATTCTTTCAAAATTTTATCAATATCCAATAAGGTTTTATGTATTTTGTGAATGTGAGGTTCAATAATTTCAAAAAATTCTGAATAATTTGTTAATTGTACATTTGTATCGAGCGCATGGTGTAAATCTAGCAGTGGTAATTTTAAATGTGTTAAAGCAGCTATGTCTTCATCAGAGTGTTTTTTAGCTACGTATTCACCTAAAATTATTGACTTATCTTTAATATTATTTTTTGTTTTATTGATATTTTTAATTATTGATAATTCATTCTGGATTTTTATTATTGCTTTACAGATCTGCTCTAATGGATGAAAAATGCTTTGTAACAATTTGTTTTCATGGTCGCTGTTCGTGATTAGAACTGCTCGCATGAAAAAACTTATCAATTTGTTTTGTAAGCTTTGAAATTCATCGCAATAATCATATATTTGAGTGTTTTCGATATCTTTGGTATAAAGTTGCTTAAAACAATTTTCCAGCTTTTGCAAAATATCAATTTCTTCCAATGACGGATCGACATGTTTACATTTACTCAACTCGATTTTCAAATTTTCTGTAGGTTTTTCAAGAATCGAAAATAAAGTTATATTTCCTATACCTATGTACTTGGCTTTAACTATGAATTGGAGGAACTGAGTTAAGCATGAATTCATACCTTGAATTGAGCCAGAAGTATCTGAGGTGTGGATTAATAGATATGCGACGTCAATTGTATCCAATAAATTATTTAGTTTCGCTTCAAACTGACCGATTGCATCGTGTTCGTAGTCTTGACTTTTTAGAGCAACAATTTCATGTTCAAAATGTTTGATGTCTTCTATTAAATCCTCATTAATATTTTCAAAAAGCGATGTGACGCTATCGGCTAAAGAAATTATAATTTTTGTTTCATTCAATGACATATTGTCAATAGAAGTATCTTCAATTGACTGTTGGAATGTTTCTAACGGATCATATAATTTTTCAAATAAAAGTGACTTCAAATTTGTAGGAATTTCATTGCTTATTAATGTACTTATCTTAGATATAACTTGCTTCAACCGATCTCTGGAATTAGCAATTTTATCTTTGATTTCTCTGTTAGTTGTATTAATTTTATTTATTAACTTTTCGAAGCTCCTCAGAATATCATTCAATGGATCTGAAAAATCTTTCAATTGAGAATCTTGATTTATACTATCAGAAAATGTTCTAAGTTTGTCTGAATATCTTTGCAATGTATTACTTTGTTCATAAGTAACTGGAAAGTCAACGTCCTCAATTATTTTGATAAGATCATCTATTAAATGATTTGCCATTACCAAGAGTTGAATATCCACTGGCGATAAATTTAATTTTTTGTCTTCTAAAATAGTAACACCTATGAAATTAAGGGTAGATAAAGGACGTCGTAATTCAGAGAAAAACTGTTGGTAATAATCTTTTCCCATTTCTGCCAAAATCACTAAATCTTGTAATTTTTGTACAGATTCTTGGAATTCACCCAAAGGCTTGCAAACAACTATTTTATTTGAATAGCTCAGTTTGAAAATGTTTTCTCCAATATTTGTAATTTTTGTAGCGAAAACTATAACTCCGTCATCTTTTGATGCATTTTTTATTTGATCATTCAATTGCTGTATTATTTCTTTCGCAGCATTTAGAATATCCTCACTAACCGGCTGATCATATCTATTTTCATATTCCAATAGCTCGATAAACTTATTTAAACACTCATTGATAATAACAAGAATATGTTTTTCCGTCTCATGTACCAGCACCAAATTACTAATACACATTTCACTGGAATTCAACAGATTTTCAGTTTTCCCTATTAAAGAAACACTCTCCTCATTGGATTCCGTTTTCCGTATTTCCAATACATCTTTCAATCTTTCAAGGGAGCAAAGTATTTTCAGTTGTTCTTCTGTTCTCAGGGGAATATTTTCAACAAGATTTATAACATTTTTCACAGTTTCTTCTAAATGTTCCATCGTGGTTTTCAAATCTGAGCTTGCAGGTATAACAACCACGGCCAATCTCAAAACTTCTATTGCGGATTTTACGTTTTCGGGTGACAAAGGTTCTGTACAAGTTTCATTTTTCTGGTTTGATATAATGTAGTTATTCAAAACGTTTAAAGTATTGTTAGCTTCTTCGAAAGCCGTTTTTTCCACTTCTGTTCGGGTCACAGACAACTTGATGGTTTCTTTAAGTGCTTTGACCGATTTTTGTAGATCGTTTATAGCCATCTTCTTCAATTCTGGGACAGATTGGGCTTCGAGTTCTAACAGTATGTTGTTAAGATTACTCAACGAATGCAAAACTAAATTAACGTTGGGAGCAACATCTAATTGCGGAGAATCCAGCAAGTTAGTACTGTCTGTACCAGCCACACAATTATCCTCTAATTTTTGTATGCTGACTTCATCTTGTAGTCCTTCTATTTTATTTTCAGTAATTGTGGGATGTACTGATTCGGGTTGTTGTAATGTATCGGCGCTTAATTCATCTGTAATAAATAGTTCTGGTTTATCTGTCAATAATACTTCGGAAGTACTTTCTATATTTGAAGTCTGTTCTATATTCGCATCTTGTGGTATATTGGGCTCTAAAATAAAAACTGCTTCTACAGGTATAGTAAACTCTTCTTGTGAATTTGCTATAATCAGTCCGGTATCTTCATGAATACCCACTGTATGTGATATTTCTTGTGTCTTGTGAGATTCCATTCGTACAGGATCTGAATCATCTACAATAAGAATGTCGTCAGTTGGTACTGACTCTTCTCGCTGCATACTCACAATCTGTTCTATTTTAGGTTTAAATTCATCTGCAACAAGTATTTCTGAAGAAGACAAGGCCTTTGTTTGTGAAGTATCTTCTTGTTGCAAGTTTATTAATTGTAATATTTCACATTCTGATGAAGCTGCAGTGAGCAATTCTGACGCGGCCACTGCAGTAGTATCTTGCTGGATATCAGAAGTTTGTTGCGGTACTTCAGATTTCAATCTATCCGCAATAGAAACATCATTGGTAGACACAGCCTCATTCTGTTGCAGAATAACAGCATGTTCTATTTTGGGTTCTGATTCATCTGCAACCTGAATTACTGAAGATGCTGTCTCTATTGTTACAGTATCCTCTTTCAGTATATTTTTATCTTGTGGTAATACAGATTCAGTTGTTTCAATTATTGCTGTTGTAGCTATTACCTCCGTTGATGCAGAGTCATCTTGTTGTAGATTTGTAGTTTGCAGCAGTACGTCAGAATTCAATCTATTCACAATAGAAACGTCATCGGTAGACGCTGCATCATTTTGTGACAGAATAACAGTATGTTTTTTTTGGGGTTCGGATTCACTTGCCACAAGTATTTCTGAACTTACTGTTTCTACTTTTATAGTGTCTCCTTCTAGTACATTTCCGGTTTCTGGTAATACAAGGTCAGTTGTATATATTTCTGGACTAGTAACTACCTCCATCGGCGCAGTAACATTTTGTTGGATATTTGTAGTTTGCTGTAGGTCTAATCTATCTTCAATAGAAACGTCGTTAATAGGTGCTGCCTCTTTTTGTTGCAGAATAACAGCATGTTCCATTTTGGGTTCTGATTCATTTGCAACAAGTATTTCTGTAGACACTGCTTCTTTGTTGACATTTTCTCCAAGTATATTTTTTTCTTGTGGTAATATACATTCATTTGTTTGAAGTATTTCTGGACTCACTATCTCCATCTGTACATAAGTGTCTTGTTGGTATTTTGTGATTATCTGTAGTTCTTCAGGTTCTGATTCGACTTTAATAAAATCATCACCAGCATCTGTTATTTTCAGTTGTTGTGGACCAATATCTTCTGATTCATTTCCAGCAAGTAACTCTGCAGAAGAGACTTCCTCTATTTTCCTGGTCTCTTGCTCTGATGAAGCTGCAATGAGTTTTTTTGCGGTATTTACTACCTCTATTGGTACAGTAGGATCTTGTTGGATATTTACAGTTTGCTGTGGTACTTCGGGATATGATTCATGTTTATTAACAGAATCATCGCTGGGTGTTGCCACAGTTGGTTGAAGAATAACAATTTGTTCTGTTTCAGGTGCAGATTCATTTGCAACAAATGTATTGGAAGAAATTGTATCTGTTACTGCAGTTTTTTCTATAAATACATTTTCGCTTTGTGGTAGTTCAGATTCAGTTGCAATAACTATTGCTGAAGTAGACTCTACAGGGGTTGTAGTATCTTCTTGCATTTTTGTAATTTTTTGTAAATCTCTAGATTCTGATTCATTTGGAAGAAGAGCATTGTCTCTAGGATTTATTTCTGTTTGTTGTAGAGCTACAGCTTGTTCTATTTTGGACTCTGATTCATCTACAACAAGTATTTCTTTAGGAACAATTGCCTTTGCTGTCGCAGTATCTTTTGGTTGTACATTTTCAACTTGTGATATGTCAGATTGTGATTCAGTTGCTATAGGTATGTCTGAAGTCATCATTATCTGCAATAAATTAGTAGAATCCTGAATATCTACAGTTAAAACATTTTGAGTAGATGCTATTTCATCGAGTTGTCCATTTGCAGCTTTTTCCACTTTAGGTGCTGTTTCATTAGCAACAAATATTTTTGTGGAAGAAACTTTATCTGCAATTGTAGTAACTTCATGTTCTACACCTTTAACTTGTGGTAATTCAGACTCTGATTTAGTTGCAATAGTTATTTCTGAAATATTAATTGTCTCCTGTGGAGACTCTTGTTGGACATTTACGATCTCTTGTAATATTTCAGATTCATCTGCAGTACGATCATAATCAGTAGTTGCTATCTTTTCCCGTTGTAAATTAACAGTTCGCTCTATTTCTAATGAAGCTGAATTGAGTACTTCTGAAATAGTCTCTTTCAACGATGCAGTAACATTTTGTTGGACAATTGCAGTTTCCTGTTGTACTTCAGACCCTGGTACATTTTCAGTTAGAGCAACAAAATTTTGTACAATTGGTTCTGATTCATGTTCACTATGCACAGGAGATGCTGCAACTCTTGTTGCATTAATTTCTTGCTCCATATCTGGTTTTTGTGGTAATGGAATTTCAGATTCGGTTGAAAAGCATTCTGTCTCCGTAACTTCAGTAACCTCTTGTTGTATATTATTAATTTTTTGGAGTACCTCAGACTCTAAAGTATCTGCTTTACGGGCATCATCAATAGGTGTAGTTTTTTCCTGTTGTAGATTATTAGCTTGTTCTATTTTAGGCTCCAATTCTTCTGCAACTAGTAGTTTTGTAGATGATATTTCATTTCTTGTTGTAGTATTTTCTTGTGGTACATTTACAATTTGAGGTAACTCAGATTCTGATTCAGGAGCATTCAGTTTTGCTGAAGTGGATAGTGTTTCCCTTGGAGCAGTTATATTTTGTTCATTAGAACGTTCTTGATCAACTTTTATTTCTGATGCATTTGAATTAAGACTATCTGAACATAGTGCTGTATCTTTTTGTTCCACATTTGCCACTTGTGATAGCTCAGTTGCCGTAAGTATTTTCGATGTAGTCACTGCCTCTATAGGTTCATTGATCTCTTGTATATTTCTCTCTCTAGAGTATGATTCATCTGCAATGAGAGCACCTGCACTAGTTTCTGCTTCATCTCCCATTTCGTTATCTTTCACATGTTCAGCTTGTGATATTTTAGATTCTGATTCAATTGCAACAAGTATTTTTGAAGCAGTGTCTTTCTCTTGCTCTATGTTTGCAATTTGTTGTAACGTTACAATCTCCATTCCATCGGTATTATGTATTTCTACACTGGATAATATAGATTTGGTTTCAGAATCTTGTTGTGGTATTTGAGGTTCTGCTTCAGTTGTTACTAAAGATGACACTGTTTTCACAGGTGCTGGTGTTTCTATATTCGTATCTTGTAGTAGTTTAAAGTCATCTACAATATGTATTTGTGCAGTATCTTGCTTATTGGATAGTTGTATTTCTGAGCTAGGTATTTTCTCTTCAGGTTCATTTATATCTGATATGTTTGTATTTAGATGTACCTTGAGGTTTGATTCATCTACTGCTTCTATAGTAGTATTTTCATTTGTTTCTAGATTTATATTGGTTTTTAATGATATATCTTGTATTTCTGTAGTTGGTACTTGCTCTTCGATTATTTTTTGTTCCATTGCAGCTGTTGTATCTGGTTTCTTATGGGATTCATTTTGTATCGATTCAATAACGTTGAAAATATGGACAAGCAATGATGAAACTGGTGATTCGATATGAACTATACTCGCTTTCAAAGTGGCATTTTTCAATTGGAAATCACCTTGAATGTCTTTTATATATTTTTTTGATTCGAGTAACAATCTTTTTTCTTCTTCTGTTAAAGTAAACGAACAGAATTCTGCGAAATTATCCAAAGTATCGTATAAAGTTGATAACCCATCTGGACTTGCTATTTCGTTCAATGGAATGATTATTTCTTTGATTATTTTATCGGCACAGTACTTTTTAACTTCATCCGCATGTGCTTTTTCTAATTGCTTCAGAATATTTGGCAATAGATCAACAAAATCATTTAGTAAAGGTGATAAACTCATGATTGCAGAATTTTGATCTATACTCTTTGATGCTTCTTTCAAAATATTTATGAATATTGATATTTGATTGAATCGAACTTGTGCACTAGTGTCAGTAATTAATTTTTCGTTGATGAAAGTATCAATCTCGCCGAATATTTTGCTCATATTTTCCAAAAATTTATTGTCATTTTCATTCAAAGGCTTCTCTATCAAATCGTGAATATTTGTTTGCAATGCATAGGAACATTTATGCAATTCAATTATTTTATCTTTATCAACTGATTTGTATTTTATTGCCGCAATATTTTTTGTCAAATTCTGCATCGAATCAGTTGCTAATTGTATATTCTCCATTTTAGTTTTTTGGTTTTGTTTTTCGATTTCACGAATATCTTTGAGAATAAACAGACTTTTGCTTATCAAAAGCTGCAATGTTTTTATGAAAGGGACTGTAGTATTTAGCTTATTATGTTCTAAGAACTTAGATATTATCCTAATATATTCTTCAGTTATGTTATATTGCTCAGATATAATAAAATCGTTCAATGTTTCAATCATAATAATACAATTTTCGATAAACGCAACTTCGTTTTCATTCACAATATTCACTTTCGGTATATCTTCTAAAATAAGTGGTATTGTGTAAGATAAACTGTCGGGTAAGATATTTTTATGACATTTTTTTATCTTATACCTCTCACAAACGTCTTGTAAGTTATTAAGTTGTTTCGTAAGTATATTTTTTATTGCAATATAACGTTTAGTTTCTAAATTTGCTATAGTTATACTAATCAAATTATTTATACATGAAGATAGTTGTGGAAGATTTTTTATGCTTTCCTTAATTTCAGTTAATTTAGATTTACATTGTGAATAATCGAATGTTTCCTCATTCAATAATAACTTTATAAGCAAATTTAAATGATCTAACATCTTATTAACGTTTTTGTTTAGATAATCATCTTCTGGAACTGTTTCCGCAATTTGTATAACCCTTTCTACGGCTTGCTTAAGTTCAATATTGAGTTTTGTTTCGATGTCATCAAATAACTTCATGGTTTCAAGCAACTGCTCCATTTGTGGTGATTTCATTGTATCGGAAGATTGTTTTGGTATTATATTCTTTATAGAAGTATCAATATTTTGAATAAGTTCGAAAATTTCTTTTCCCATGTATTTATTTTTAAGTTGCTCCTCTAATCGATCAATTAAAACAAAATTCTCTTGATTGGATATATCTAGAAGTATTTGGTTTAAGGTTCCTGAATATTTTTCTAATGTATAAACTTGTTCACAATCCAATTTCTCTAAGTGTTCTGCTAGCTTCTTTATTTTATCAGAAAAATCATCTCTGATTTGTATATTTTCTATTTTTTTGATATTAATTAAAATATCATTGAAATCAGCTTTACTTCGATTAATAGATTTAATTTTATTAATCTCTGCCTTTAATGACTCTACATTAACTGTTACTGCAGCTTTTTTATTTTCCGGAAAATCAGTACGACCTAATATTAAATTTATTTTTTCTATGCTTAGCTTAAATTCATCTAACGAATTTGGATCGTCCCTAAGTAATACCTCTTCTAAGGAGGAGTTTATGCTGTTTAATAATTCACGTATAGCTTTGGAACATTCACTTTTTTCTATGTCATGAACTATATTAGTTATATTATTTATCAAACTCTCAGTATGCTGAATTAAATTACTATAAATTTGATAACCTCTTACTTTAGGTAATAACAACAATTCTTTTATTAAATTTAAATACTCGAGATTCAATTGTTGTTCGACCAGTTCTTCATTCAATTTTTTCAATAGTTTAACCAAGTTTTGTAATCTTCCAATCGTATCTTCTTCGGCAAATGGTGAGTTTCTAAACATTTCATCTAAATATTCAGTATCTAGTACTGTAACTATATTATTTTCTAAATTATCTCGAGAATGTTCAACCAGGTCTTCTAATTGTTCAATTATTAGTAGAGCGAATTCCATTCCTTCCCCATTATTATAACCTCCAATTCCTTCGAGTATATTCAACAGATCTTCGTATGCAGTTTGAATAATGGCTTTTTGGATAGGGCCCACTAATAACTTTTGTATGTTTGTTAATTTCAATTCCAAATGTCTAAGTTTTGATATTATCGTCATTTTTTTCTGTTCTATTGTTAGTAAAGTTAATACATTTTTTAGAGCTTCCCAAAGCTCTGTAGGAACATCATGTCCAATCATAAATTCATTTTCCAGTAATAACAGATTGTCTTCCAATAACCCTTCTTCTGAATTTAACAAACCACGTAAAATATTATTTGTAATGTCAATTATGTGATGAGATTTCTCTATTTGCAACTTTCCTGGGCCCAATGAAGAGCATCCGTTACTTATTATTTGTAAAGCATTTAGTAAAGGCGTTTTGATAGTGGATGAGTAAGTTTCTGAAAATGTTTTGATATTATCTTCTAGACATTGTAACTTGTCTGTTATCTCTTTTTCTGGGGCAGGTTCTAATAAAGTATTGGGGTCTTGAATATTTTCTTTCATATAATTTGATAAATTTAGAACAACACTTCGTATTGATTCAGCAAACAGAATGTCCGTATCGGAAGTGATCACGAAGTTATCAGTAGATTCTTTCAATGATTCTAATGTACTGAAATCTGATAGCAAAAATTCATTATTTGAAATATTTTCTATTACTGTATCTAATTGTTCTAAAATATTCTCAGCCTCTATAAGCAGAACACTTTCTTTCATATATTTTGAAAATAGAAGTTGACTCACTTCCACCATACCTTGCAATTCTTTCCAAATATTTTCTGGTATTCTAGATCTCATTAAGTTAATTTTGGTTTTCAACGTCTGTAAATGTTCATTCTGATCATTGTCTTCATCGCGTATATGATCATGTAGCTCCAATATAGCACCAACAAAATCAACTAAAGAATTCACGATTTGTTTAAGTCTATCGTTTTCAATTTGTTTTAACACAGTTAGAAGTTCCATAGCGTTTGGAATTATTTCTTCAATGATTGTAGATAATGCATTAAGATCACTGCTGGAAGGTATTGAAAATGTTAGGGTATGTAATGATTCTGAAATACGTAACAAATCTGGGAAATCGCTGGTTTGTATATCGTAGTTAAATAATTCTAAAGAAATTATCTCTATACAATTTCTCAAAGGGCTGTATAATGTAAACAATTTTATTTTCATTTCATCTGGAATCATTTCTAAAATGTGATTAATGGATATAAGAGGATCTCGAATGGACGCAAACGTTTCTTTTCTGTTCATTTGAGTTTTTTGGATGTGTTCTAAATTCTTTTCAAGTATATCAAGTGGTTCAGATAACTTATTCACTACATCGAAATGCTCTTCAACCAAAACTTTGTTGCTTTCGAATATAGGACTAGATTTAATACATTCTATTTGATCCAGAATTTGTGATGTAGTTTCGTATACGTCACATGGTATTTGTTCATTTTGTTCAGACATACTAACTTCATAGAATATAGCTAAAGTTTTTTCTAGCTCACTTATATTTTCTTTCACTTCAACTCTATTTTCATCTGATAGTTGTTCCGTTATAAGTAAAAATTTTCTCATACTTATAATTTTCTGTCGCAATTCCTCAATATTTTGTTCACCGTATTGTACCAACATTTCCAAATGTTGAGTTTCATCTAATATCTGTTGATGCATGACAGCAACATTATATTGTAGGTGTTGAAATGTTTGAAATAGTTGTCGTTGCACATCATTATCAGCCTGATCAGCTAATAAATCTAAAGAACCTATTATTAAGTTTTCTATAATTTCTAGAGGAATAACATGTTTCTGAAGTGATGTTCTATCGTTTATTGTTAATTCTGTTTTTAATTTACAGAGGAGGTTATCATCAACTATTATATTAAGATCATTTATTCTTGACAAAAATGGTTCAAGCATAGATAAATATGGCTCCAAGCAACATTCGTTTACTTGAACTAGAGCTCTTTTAGTGTCTTCGAGTAAAGAATTTGGAACAACTGTTGAAGAAGATTCCTCAAGTACAATAACCATATCATTTTCTTCTGTACTTTCTATTTCTTCGTTGACATGGTCTGGGCTAGTCACAGGTTCTATTAATGTGTTGATTTTTTCTCTAATTTCATAAATTTTACTCCTTAAAACGGTAAATAAGACGCATAAATCCATACTTTGTAACACAGTATCGTCTATTATAACAGAGTCTTCTAGTACATCGAGTAAATTAACACTGTCTTCTAAAATATATCTTCCTGAAGTCGGAGTAATACTTCTTATCAAACTGTTGAGTAAATGTATTGGTTCGTTCAAATTTTCCAAAGCTGTAATAGTAGCATGAGTCTGATACTTACTAGCTTCTTTTACTGTGTTCTCGAGATCATTTTGCAAGGTAGCAAAGTGCGCCAAGCTATTCAAAATAGTTGTATCAGAAACATTTTTCCTCGCGGTTTCGATACTATTTAACAATTCTTCGATAGCTTGAGATATATTACTGAAAACAAGTTTTGTCACTTTATCTAGTACTTCAGTGAAAACTTCCTCGTTTGAATTTGAGTTGTCTGTTTCTTGTTTAACGGATGCTTTGATTCTATTCAGTGAAGTAATTATTGCTTCGGAGGGAGCAGGTAAAGATTCTAGGATATTCATATTGATTACCGCAGAATGTTTGTCATTTGGATCCTGAACTTTTATTACATTCAAACTTTTTGAAATATCATCAACTGGGGTACTTATATGATCTAAAAGAGCACGTCGAACTTCTTGTTGCAAAGACTTTTCAGTAGTATGCCTCATTGCTTCTTTTTGAATGATTTTTATCTCTCTAATCAAAATCTCTACGGGATCTTGTAATTTCTCTAGCATAATTGAACCCAAAGAAATACGTTGCTGTTCTGAGGAATTACTGGTAACCATTTTCTGTATATCTATAACTGTTTCTTGAATATTTTCAGCAGCTTCCATCAATTTATCTAGTACATCTATATCTGTGCTGGAATGTCTTCTAGATCTATGTGAGAGACTTTGCGGTTTTTCTGCCAATAATAAATTCATTTTATCCAATTTGACTTGCATTTCCTTAATGGTAATACATACTTCTTGTATTATTTTGGAAGGTGTCATTCTTCCCGTGGCCTGCGTTATGTTCAGTTCTTTTTCCAAAACTGCGATGTTTTCTACTTGCTTTAAGGTATTCTGAATTTTACTCCCTGTTTTCAATAATATATTCGAACAAGTTTTCTGTATCAAAGTATGCTCCTTCCTTTTGACGTTTATACAATTTTCAACCACTATGAGACATTTTTGTAAATCAAAAATTGGCGGTGCCACTAATTCGACAACATATATTTCGGGTCGTATTTCTTTTTGTTGAAATGTTTCGAAAATCGTTTTAAGATCTTTTATTGGTTGGGTGATAGTTTCAAGTATTTCAGTACTGACAGCAGTGTTCAAAGACTTCTCAATAGAGATGTTATCTTGGACTATAGCTAGATCTAAAAGTATTTCTTCTAAAGTCAAGTGTAAATTTTTCATTATCATATTCGCTTCATCTAAAAGCTCTGTTATTCTATTAGCTGTCAACTTAGGATCTATCACCAATCCATCTCCCTCTTCACCTTGAAGATCTCTTTGTAATGCTTCTGATATTTCCAGACTAATGGCTTTTTTAACATTTTCTCCACCTCTTCTAAAACCGTCTTTGGACATTTCATCCGAGCTTTGAGATGATTGTCGTCTCCTTTGTTTCATTTCTTGGCTTTCACTTCGATTTACTCTTAAATCGGACCCTATTTCGTGGGCTGTATGAGGTGTTAGAGGTCTTCTATCGTCATCTCCTGGTAAACTTGTTGTTTCCGTGATAGCAGCTACTTTGAATGCATTTTCTTCGAAAATTTGATTTTTATCTGAACTTATGGCGCTTTCATACTCTCCATAGGATTCGGTATCTAATTCAGCAGCACCTGCTAAGCTTTCATCGCCTTTTTCCGAATCTATGGATAAATTTTGTGTTAAACTATAGTACGAATTACTTCTTAGAGAATCAGATTTACGGGGTGGTCTTTTAGGAAACTCTCCGCTAGAAGTTAATTCTATTTTCAATTTCTCAGATGTAAACGTAGCTTCATTAGTAGTAGACAAAATTTCATCTACGTCCGCCTCTGTTCTTAAGTCCTCTTCCGCTGTATGGAAATAATCTTCGGAAACGTCTACGAGAACTGCCTCCATTAGAAGGTTCCCAGATTGAGAAGACTCCTTCACGAATCTAAGAGGTGGTAATTCGATGACGTTATGTTCTGAAAATAAGCAGACAAACTTAATAGTCTAAATGAACATAATTTCGATTTTTATCTCTGCATTTACCCCACAGCATCGATAAAAAATAAGTCCAACAGTAGAATACCCAACAAGACAATGAGTTAAATTGGGCTGAACCAATAATAGAAAGAAAAAAGATAAATTTTTATTTTGAGCTATTTCCTCAACAACGTATTTTTGTGTTATTTGATGATCAGTCGTTTGTTGAATTAAAAATATTCATTTTCAAAAACTGAACTCCGCCTGGTGTGTTTCAGTGTGGTGGATTGAGTAGCCCACTGGACACAACTGCCGGTCCCAAGCCCGGGTAAAGGAGGAGGGTCAAGTCGATAGGCCAGCCCCCTATCACTTGGAAAAAACTTCTTTTGGCTAAAAATCCGAAAACTAGGCCTCGGAATATGGATGATCAAAATGGAAAACGACAATGGCAACGAAAACGGACTATGATTTGTGGAACATGGAATATACAGGGAATTAGAACGAAGGTAGATGACATTTTACAAGAAATTAAAAAACATAAACTGGACTTTATTGCTCTCTCTGAAACAAAGAAAAAAGGACAAGGTACACAAACACTCGGGGAATATATCCACATATACAGCGGCGTTAACAAAGAAGAACATGCAAAAAGGGGTATATCGCTCCTTATACATGAGAAGTATAAGAAGAACGTCTCCAGCTGGGAAGCAATAAGCGATAGAACAATAAAAGTTAATGTCAATTTAAAAGGCTGCAAAATAACAATAATTGCTACTTATGGACCTAATGAAGACGCACGGGTAGATGAAAAAGAAAAGTATTATGAAACGCTAAATGAGCTAATATCTCAGACAGGTAACGATCGAGAAATCATAATACTGGGAGACCTAAATGCTAGAACTGGCAAAGAAACGAAGCATGAGATAATAGGGCCCTACGGTGAAAATACCAGGAATGATAATGGCTCCAGGTTGATAGATGTCTGTCAACATAACTTACTAAGAATAATGAATGGGTATTTTAAACATAAGGAAATACACACATATACATGGACGCAAATAACTAGAAATCTAAGATCAATAATCGACTATCTTATAATGAAACAAAAAACGAAGATAAAAGTGCACAATGTCAGAGTATATCGATCCGCAGAATGTGGAAGTGACCATCATCTGATAAAAGCTAAGTTAATAATGCCAATAATCAAAGACAACAAACAAAAGAATCAACTGCAAAACAGTAAAGATTTAACAGATATAGATATACCAAACTATAATATAGAAAGCCTTATGAACGAGAGCACAAAATTATTATACCAACAAAGACTGGACCAAAACCTCCCACAGAAGTACGAACAAGAACCAACAGACAATCTTACCAAAGTAGTAATTGACAGCATACACAAAGCAGCCAAAGAAGCCTTAGGATATAAAGAAATGAAAAAGAGAACACGAAATTATTGGTGGACTGAACAACTGCAAAATTTAAAAGAACAAAAACAACGATTGTATCATACCTGGCTAAGCACTAAAAAAGCAGAACATAAGGAACAATATAGTGAAGCTGTATCAAAATTTAAAACCGCTGCGATAGAGGCCAAAAACCTCAGCTGGGAAAATAAATGCAAGGAATTGGATACCTATTTAGGAGGACGCCAATCCAGGGAATCGTGGAGATTTATAGATAATGTTAGATCTGGCAGAAAAGAAAATATCCCAATAGGCACCATATCACCAAATAAATGGCAAGACTATTACCGCTCATTACTCAGAGAACAGAGATCTGAATATAGTAACATGCCGGCTGAAGACATACGGATTACAGGTGAACCAATAAAAATCAACGTAGAAAAAACAAAGAAAGCTATAACACTACTTAAAAATGGGCGCGCACCTGGTCCAGAGGGAATACCTGCAGAATTAATAAAAGCAGGAACAAATAGGCTGTTTAATATCCTAACAGAAATTATCAATAGACATCTAAATGGGGAACCAATACCGCAAACGTGGAAAGAAGGATGGATCACGTCCATATACAAGAAAGGAAATAAGGAAGACTGCAATAATTATAGGGGCATTACAGTGACTAGTACGCTCAGTAGGTTATACGGAAAAATAATAAAGGAGATCATTTGTGAAGAATATCACCCATACGAATCCGAGGAACAAAACGGCTTCAGAGCAGGTCGATCGACGATAGATAGTATTTTCTGTCTATCACAAATAATCGAAAAGAGAACCGTAAGATCACAAGAAGTGCACCTACTATTGGTAGACTTGCAGAAAGCGTATGACACAGTACCTGTCTCAAAATTATGGGAGGTTCTGGAAAGAACGAGCATAAATACCACTCTAATAAAGGCTATAAAAGAACTATACAGAGACACAACAGCAAAAATAAAAATAGGTAACATGGTGACAGACGGCTTCAAAACAACCAAAGGCTTGCGACAAGGGTGTTGTTTATCCCCAACTCTGTTCAACATATACATAGATGAAGCCCTAAGAGTTTGGAAAAAAAAAATGTAAAGGAATGGGACTAACTATTGGGGAGAGCACCTTGTATACACTGCACTATGCCGATGACCAGGTAGTGGTAGCACAGGAAAAAGAAGATCTGGAGTACATGTCTAGAAAACTTATAGAAGAATACCAAAAATGGGGTCTACAGGTTAGCACGGAGAAGACACAATACATATGTATAGGATCAGAAGATTCACCTGGGAATTTAGATCTAGAGGGAAAAATAATAAAAAACTGTAAGGAATGCATATACCTAGGTGTAAAACTAACAACAACAGGACGAAACGAGGAAACAATTAGGGACAGAATAACCAAAGGAAGAAAAGTAATAAGAGCCCTGAACTCAGTGCTGTGGCAAAAGAATATTAGACCAGAAACAAAAAAGAGAATATACAACGCCATTTTACAACCAATAATTACATATAGCTCCGAGGTTTGGCAACTTACAGAAAAGCAAAAAAATAACTTAAATGCAGTGGAAATGGATTTTTGGAGGAGAGCAGCAAGAATATCTATAACGGAACATATAAGAAACGAGGAAATAAGAAGACAATTGAAAGTAGAAAGAACTTTAGTAGAAGATATAGAAAAGAAACAGTTGATTTGGTACGGACACGTTAAGAGAATGGGAAGAGAACGACTACCAAGAATAATATTAGAATGGACCCCCACAGAAAAAAGAAAGAGGGGAAGACCACCTAGAACATGGCTACAAGGAATCACTAGAGCAATGTCCGAAAGGAACCTAGCAGTCGACGACTGGCAAGATAGACAGGCCTGGAGATTAGGAACCCAAAGGCGTATAACGCTATAAAAGGGGATATATATATATATTTTCAAAAACTGGAGAAGGAAAAAAATCGGGGGTTGATAAAATTTTATTCTGACTAATTCTACACTATCACTATTGAGTGATCCATTGAAATTGAACATATCTGTCTAGAGAAAGCCAACAAAAATTTAAGAGATACACGGAATAGAATATGTTTTTGACATAAAAAATAGGAATATCGCTTAATGATGAACCCCGAAATAATTACCGACTCTGAAGTGAAAAACCTTTGAAATAAATTGAAATCTGAATGATTTACCATTGGAATACACAGCAAAAACTAGAAATTGCTTCATTTTTAGAAACTTCAAAATCAACTGTTGGACTGAGTTCATTTAGACTACAAGTGAATGAAAAGAACTTACCTGAAAAATGTTCAGAAAGTTGCTCAGCGTACATTTCCACTACCTGAATCGCTTCCTCCTCTGTCAAATCCGGAGTTTCGTATAAAGAAACTGATACCTCCTTACCGTCAAATGAGAAAGATACTTCTCCATGATCGGCTAAAGTGATAGAGTGATCCCCAGCGGTATCATACATTTGTGAAGTTCTCTCTTCCTGAATGGTCGATAGAGATAGTTGGCGTTCCAATTCAGCGTGTTGATTTCTTGGTTTTTGGTCCTCGAATCCTAATAATGAAGCCGAACTAGCTACAGTTCCCATACAGTTTCTGGCTTCGCACGTATATGTTCCCAAGCAACACGTACCATCCTATATTTAATTATTATACAACATGATTCTACTACAATATGTAACAAGTGATACTTTTATATGGTAGTGAATCGGAAATATCAAATTCACTCTTTACTTCATATAAACTGACATGTTCTTCCTCTTATTCAGGAAAGAGAGTGAAGAAACAAAATATTCGTATGAATTTTGTTGGAAGCCTTTCAACCTAACAGCTAATATGCCCAAAGAAACAAATGCCAAGGTATTAAATAACATTTCCTGTAGATTGAAAACTTGTTCGGGTTCAACCTATACCAAAAACAAACAATTACGGTTTCCAACAACAACCGTTGGATTGCGCTACTTCCAGCCATTGTCAAGGTCAAGGAGAAAGTCGCAAATATTGGGATATCTTGAGTGTCCTAAAATCATCAGCGAAGGATTTTTACCGGATTTGGCATACCAAAACCACAAACTCGCTTATTGGGTGTAGAGGTTGGGAGCAATATGACCTGGCATCGTCACGAGGCCGAATTAGCTTGGGTAGGTTTACAAAAACTTGGAGCCCTCTTTAAGACTCAAAAGCTCTGTACTCTGCATGAACTTTTTAACCGCTTCAAGACCCGGTATTGTCCAGCTTTGGAATATTGCTCCCATATTTGGAGCCCAGTTCCCAAGCATACCTTTAGGATGCTCGTCTCTATATAAAAGAGAGCAATTTGGCTTATAGGTAATCCAGAGTTAACCAGAAACTTGGATAGCATAGAGTATAGATGAAAGGTCGGTGACTTGGCTCTATTTTACCGATAACACCATGTTTTTCCGAGCTGTCCAGCATAATCCCATCTAGAGCAGAATCTGCAAGACCTACTCGATAGGCAGACGTGGCTTATAAACACCTGCAGACGCGCAAAAACAGCAATTTATCGTGACTTCTTTCTTCGGAGAAGTGCAAGCCTGGGGAATCGGCTACCAAGGCATATCTTTCCCGAACACCTTCGGAAGTTCAAGATTAATATCTATAAGTACCTCCACATTGCAGGCATCACTCAAACCCTCTGCTGCTTGTTTTTCATAAAAAAAAATATAAAAAAACTTATTGAGTATTATTTATAACTCACAATTAATTCTCCTAGAAGCTATTGAGCAAAGTGATTTGACTCAAACCCTCTTCTCTTTTTGATTCGGAAGCTTTATTATTCAAATCATATACAGCAGAAGACGATCTAAGTTGTTTGAGATATTTGCTTCCTACTGATAATAGGGACAAATTTGGAAGATGTTTTTGACCCATAGATGATTTTTCATCAGTTATAATTCAGAAAAACTCAGCTGTTGCAGTTGTAACCGGAAGAAATAGAAAGCATGCTGTTATTAATTCTGATTCATTAAGAAAATATCGTTGTATCGCGCATGCTTTATGAACTTTCCTTGCTTTCGAATCGAAAACTGGGCTCTCTCTATCTCAATAATTGGGGAACTAGGTTATATTTGGCATTATAATAACTAGAGCAACCTAAATTGTGCCACATAAATTCAATATGAAAATTGTCAATCATATCTCCTAATTACTCACCTGTCCTGATGTTATTCTATGTATATCACCTGGTTTAAGCTCGATTCCGTCTTTGTACCACTTCAAAACCGGTTGTGGTACTCCTATAACCTTACATTCTAAATTAACGGCACCTTCTTCTGACAACACCGCGCGTAAACATTCCAGAAATTTTGGTTTCCTAAAATGTTTTGGAATGCTTATTTTCAAAAAGCACGATGTAACCGAATGGCCGAAATCATTCGTAGCTACACATTTCCATTCTGCTTGATCGTTGAGTTCTACGGGTCGCAAATCGAGATGGCACACACCGAGATTTTCGCGGAAAACTATATATTTTTCTGGTTCGTTCGTTATCGGCTGATCATCTCTGTACCATGATATGTATGGTAGAGGTGTAGTTACACTCACTAGAATATAAAAATATTTTAAAACAAAAATGCAGTTTCATAAAATAATAGGGTTCTTTTGGATTTTCAGTTACCTTGAACGGTGAATCTAAACGGCTCATTTATTTTGGTTTCAGTGCTTTTCAAGCCTTGAATGAATTTAGGAGCTTGGCTTTTGGTAATAAGTTGTTCTCTTTCTTCGTCATTTAGTTGATTTTCGATATCCTCAACGGTTAACTCAGCTGAGCTCCTAGCTTCTCCCATGCAATTTTTCGCAATGCAGCAGTAAGAACCCAAGGAATTGGTACCTATGGATTGAATAATTTATGATAGTAATAATTCCAGTAAAACAGAATTGATTACTCAATCAAATAATAATCAATTTTTAGAATTTAAGATGAGAAATTTGAGGTGACTGTGACTAGAAATAACAATCACCTCATTATTGTTGGCCCAATGTGAAACATATGATGGTTAGTTGTTACAGCTTCATGATTAGTGATTCACATAAAGTTATGAGGTATCTTCGAAAACAAATGAAGGGAATTTTCAATTCTGTAACACTTTACCTGTTAATTGATATACGTCGCCCGGCTTAAGCTCTTGTCCATCCTTGAACCACCTCAGTAGCGGTGTTGGAGATCCTACTACTTTGCATTCAAATGACACCAATCCTTCTTCAGTTAATACTGCTTTCAATGTGTCCATAAATTTTGGTTTTCTAAAGTGCTTTGGTACTGAAAAAATAATAATTCATACTATTTATAAAAAAATTCCTAAGATTTCTGATAAAGTAGTAAGGAGAGGTAAAGTAAGGAAAAGTAAGGGAGAGAGAGATTGGGGACAGAACGAGAGAACGAAAAATAGATAAATTATTTAAAAAAACTAGAATACATGCTTTTGTGATTAATAAAAACTAAAAAAAAATCAAACCTAAAGATTTCCCATGCTGGCAGAATCTTTCGTCTAAATTCCAAACTAGTTGTGGATTATTAAAATGTCAGGTATTATACTATAATAGTGCGGCAGTGTACAATGGGTTCCTAATAAATAGCCATCAATTTCGGCACTCGAATTTTATAGATATTAGATTGTGAAAAACGCTAAACCTGATCGTGTGTGTGAGTAAAACAAACATCTAGTCAAAAGATTCTGTTACATGAGCTCCTGGTGACACTAATGGTACGAATTTATGAAATTATTTTATTGTCATTAAAAATTTATGTGTAGAATATTTGAAATTTGAAGTGTTTGAAAATGAAGTTCAATGATTTATACATATATAAAGCATATTAAATTTGGTAAGGAAGATAGACTAGATAATATCAAAAAACGTGTGTACGTGAATAGAAGAAAATAAGTAAACAGTAAGTGGAATACCTACATTTAATGATATATACAAATTTCAATGCATAGTAAGAACAAAAAGAATTGAAATTGAAACTTGAAAGACTATATGTACCAAACAATGCGAAATGTAGTAGGTATGCTGTTGAAGGGACAATCAATTGGTTGTTTTAAAGACAAAATTTCTTAATATGATCAGACTGTACAGTTTGAAGACATCATTATAATATCACAATAGAGTAAAGTTAATGGACGTCCCGAATAGTTTAAATATATTTGAGAGTTTGAAATAAACTTACTTATCATATTAATATTACATGTTGAAATGGAAACGACGCCAGTTTCACTAGTCGCGACGCATTTCCATTCACCTTGGTCAGCTGCTTCGGTCGGTTTCACTTCAAGCATATACCCTCCAATACCATCTGCCATTTGCTTGTACCTACTCCCCGGCATTTGATCATCAATTTTTCCTTCTGAGTTATACCAATGGATCGATTTTGGCCAAGGAGGTACAGACACTATAAATTAGTAACGTGAGTAACAATACTACAAATTGGAATAAAAATTTTGTTGACATCGCTATAACAGAGAAATTTCATCTATTTTTTGCTTTTAATTTTATAGTTTGAATACCTAGATGAAAAATCTTTCTTACTTATAAAATGAGTAGAAAAGTATACAGTTTACTATGTATGAGTACATCACTTACCTTGGCATGTTAATAATATTGAATCGCCTATTTTTATCGTTTCGTCTTGTAAATCTCGTGTAAATTTGGGTGGAGGTCCGGTCGGCAAACTGAAGATAAAATAAATGAATTTTTGTAGGATTCAATAAAAACTTGATGAGATTCATCCTTTTTGATGGTTGGATTATACGAGGAATGATAACATAGTTACGACTCAAATTGGAAAACTTATATTTTCAGTAGACAGCAAATATGAAAGAGGCATACTTCATCTCTTCTCGATATGATCCATTAGTCTGCTGACACAACAATTTCTGCATTACTTCCACATTATAATCTTGTGAAAGTAGCACAATAACAAGCTGCTTTAACGGTTTGGCCATGCTTGAAACCACGGCCGGCTTGGACTAAAGACAAGGCCATGGGTATTGGCAATTATTCCACAAGCTCATGGGACAAAAAAGCATGAAAACTCTCATATTAAAGTGCAGGATGAGAAATTTTTTACTCGAAAAGGCAAAGCCACAATTTTCAACTGCAGCATACAAATTATGTTTACTCCAACTGATACCCTAATGTTCCTAAAAGACTTTACAACAGAAACACAATTTCTAATCCAATATAAAACCCGTGTCCCCACAGAATTACCAACCTGAATGAGAGCATATCTGCAGCATCGAAGTCGTTCAATCGGATTGCCAAGCTTGGAGAAACTCGGCTCTCAGACAGGACTGAATCTTCAGGCAGGCATAAAAAACCTTCCTTATTCAACGCCTGCTCCCCAGGCCAGCCGAGATCCTGCCTTAATATTACTACCCCACCCCTAATCACCATCCTGACTTAAATCTATCCCGATTTTATCGAATGACATCAGACTTTTATCTAATAAAAATTATTTATACCAAAAAGAGTTTCTCGAATAATTCTATTTTAGAAAGTGAATTACTAGAAAATGGTTCTAAAAAAACAATATAAACATGTAAAAAACAATATGAAAAGTTTCTGTTCGTCAAACTTTAGAATCTTCCATTATAACCGAACAAGACCGGCTTCACGGTCCATGTGGTGAACGAGTTGGTAACAATATGTGATCACCGCCTTAATTAAATTCACCGTAACATATGTAAAAAAAACCAAATATGGAATAGAAATAGTAAACTTAGAACATAAAAACTGGAGACAAAGAAATTAAGTAAAATGGAAATCACGATTGTATTATCGTTACTATCGTTAATATCATCAAATAGTTACCTTTCTGTTGGTTTAAGTGATGCATCTTTATTATCGATTACGTGTACTTTGGAACTGGAAATAGCTTTCCCCATACAATTAACAGCTTCGCACGTGTATACTCCAAGAGATGTCAAATCGTTGGGATCGGCAGTTAATGCAAATACATCTCCAGCGTGAATTTCATTACCATCCTTGAACCAGCGGAGTGTGGGTGTTGGTACCCCTACGACCTTGCACTCCAATGAGACAGTACCTTGTTCGGTGAGAAGAGCACGAAGTTCTTCCAGGAACTCTGGTGCTTTGTATGTCTTTGGTACTGGAAAATATTATTTTCAAGCAAATATTTTTTAACATCTAACAAAATGATAATGATATATTGAGAATCATTTATTTATAACTACCTAGAACGTTGAGATGACATGAACTGGATGCTTGTCCACATTTGTTCTTCGCTGTACAGGTCCATCGGCCCATATCTTTAATCGTAACAGGGGCGACATCTACACAGTGAAACCCTCCTTCGTTAACCAATCTATACCTCTCTCCTTCATTGATTCTTAGTTCGTTTTTTAACCATTCTACCTAGAATAGGAACAAATTATTGGTACGATTGGATTGGATCATTAGATTCTGATACTATTAGAAATATCGTACAATGCATCATCAAAGTAAAAAAATCTTATTCTGTATTGAGGTATTCAACATTTGATTAGTAAGGTACATTCACAAAGAAGACTTTGAAGGTCTGTGTTGAGAAGCTGTATTATGAAGAATATATTCGATGGTTACTTTGGCACTTCAAATTCATATTTTTATTAATCCAACCCTTTTTGTTATCAAATAGTATTGGATCAAATAGATCGCTATAATTTTTGACCATTATATTGATCATTTTATACTATATTATACTTCAAGCTAAAATGTATAATATAATGATGTAGAAGCAATATTTGAGCTTAAGTATACTTACTACCAAATCACTATTGCTCCTTATTTCCACCAAAAATCTAGTTCTAGTTCCAACTTTGACGGACAAATTATTAAGTCGTCTAAGGAACGCCGGAGGTTCATCACCGTCTTTATCGCAAGCACCAACCCTTAGTTCGACATCTCTAGAAGCAGAGCCTAGAGGTGACCTCGCTGTTATTGTGTAAAGGCCAGCGTCATCTTTATGAACGTTATCCAATGCCAGTTGGATAGTGTTATTATTGATTCTGAGTTGTCTTCTTCTTTCTGGTACGATGGGCGCGCCTCCATCTTTTGACCTGAAAAAAATGATAAGTTTTGGTTATACATGCACACGAGGGCTGCTACTTAGTTTGAGATGGACAAATAAAAATAAATATTTATTATCGGATATGGCTTTATTGTTTCTCTATATTTTCCCCATTAAGATAATAGAAATACATTTTTTCATTCGTTTGAACTAATTGTCGTTTGAGGTACCTTCAAAACATGTGATTTGAACACATCAACCTCTTCTCCAGGAGTAGAAAAACGTTGACTTCGCAATTTATTTTTAATCTGCGGAAATAAGAAAAAATAATTGGGTACCAATCAAGGACTGTACGGTGGATGATCCATTAAGTCGATGTTTTGATCGTTCAAAAACGTTTTTGTTTGAACTGATGTATGTGATCTCGTTATCGTTGTGGAGTATAAATAATTTGTTTTCTACTATTGGTCTTTCTGATTTTTTCGAACACTTCTGGCAATCAAATGCTGGTTTACCATTCGGAATTGGCCGTTTTACGTTTCTATAATAGAACGTTGGCGATATGTGCAGTTATTCCAAAAAAACAGGCGACCAATCGCTTCGAAGTGCTTCATGGGTGAACAACTTTTGTTGGATTTGGCTCGCTTTGAAAGACTCATATAGTAGATTGTTGTTTAGTTTCAGGTTCATATATATATAATTTCAAGATTCATCGCCTGTCACAATCTTATACACGTTTTTTGAAGCGCCACGATTGAATTTTCTCATCATTTCTTTGCACCAATCGGCATGCGCTTGTTTTTGAGCAATTGTCACATCATGCGTTAGTCAACGTAAACAAATGTCTCCGGTAGCCAAATGTTCATGCAATATTGAATGTATACTAGTAGAAGTATTCTCCAATTACGCCTCAAGCTTACGGTATGTCACTTTATGATCTTGAAATATCAGTTTACGCACAACATCGATGTTTTCTGGCACAACTGCCGATTTTCGATGACCTTCACTAAATTCATCCTATAGCGAAGTGCGACCAATTTTATGTCAATGTCAGATTTGACATATTCATATCAGTGTTGCCATATCTTAAAACTTAACTAGCAACCATCGTACAACCTATGCTGACAGGTTTTCTATTCTTATCGTGGCTTTAGAGCGAATGGTTTTTAGTATTTTTTTGTCAACCATTTTATTATGTTCGTCGGTCCATATTGTTTTTTTTTTTGAGAGAGAATAATGTATAGAATATGATGCATAAGAGAAAACTGTGTTCTACTGAATAAATCAGAAATTTTAGTTTATCAAATAAAAATTTCATTATTATTTCTGACATTGGCATATATTGCTCTGGATTATTCTGACTTAAATTCAATACTTCTGATTCTAAACGCTAGACTAAATAAATAGAGCATTCTTAAGATAAACATTGGTATTGCGACAAACCCAAAATAAATTAATTACATGTATATGAACTCGACTGAATAGTTTTACCCATTATCATCACTAACTATAGACTGGATACCAGCCAAAACCGTTCCGATTCTTATAATGTGATTTGTATTATAATAATTCTCATTTCTAGAACTAAATTTGAAAGTTGTTAGTATTACTAATTTTATCTTAGAAAATAGAGAAATATTTTTCCTCTAAATCGGCAGAAAAGTGAAACATCAATGCCGATTGGTCGATAGATTTCAGTACCTAGGCACTGGAGTAACTTGTTAAATTAACTTAATGTTTGACGGCAATTTGACATTTTTAATAGTAATCGTACTCAGAACGTCTTTTCATACGAGTGCTATTTGAATTGTTTACAGATACTTTCGTGCGATGATTTTCTATTATTTTGGATGTGGATTAAACCAACAACAGCGTGCCTATCAACTCGCTTCGACTTTAGGTCATGAAGCACCATCTTGAACCACCTCGCTTCGCTGGTTTTCCGAATTCAATTGTGGTCGTACTTCGCTACAGGATGAATTCCTGAAAGTCGTCTATCGCCTGTTTATTCGGAAAAACTGGATATGTTCCTACCGTTTCATTGGATCAACCAAAACCAACAATACTGAATGGTACACCAGCACTTGTATTCCAGAAATATTCGAAAAAAATCAGGGAAACCATTCGAATGGAAAAAATGCTTCGACAATTTGTTCAAACGCATGCAAAAGTGAAATGATCTTAATGAGAAATATTTTGAAAGGGAATAGGGCATTATCCAATTATAAATATTTGTCTTTCTCAGAACTTAAGTAAACACGACAAGCAGCTTACAATCTTATGAAGTTACGAATTATTATACTTCAATATAAATAAATGGAAAGAAATAAGGTTCACATGCCGATTTTCTAAAATTATTCGGCTGTGTAGTTAAACGGGGCACTATTCCGCTCGCTTCAATTTTTAATATTTGTGAGACTGAACGATTTTGAAAAAAATATAATGTGGAACGCAGTCCTAAAGTTTCTTTTTGTATGACTTCAGTGCCTTGATACATAAGTAACTATTTTTCATAAAAAAACTTTTCTTTCCGGTCCATCTATTTTTCCAAATAGTTCGAAGAAGACAAACAAATGATTGTTACTCTAAAGAAATGGATGAAAAGACTAATTATAATATTATTTACTTTGAATTTTCAATTACTTATTTTCTTTTCTTGGCTTAATTCGTATATAACTTTTAATGAAATAAATTTCTACTCAAAATTTTTATGTGAAAAGAATACAGTTGTCTCAATTTTTTAATAATGCAGACAGTTAAAATGTAGGAGCGGCATATGAGAAAACAAAAATAATCCGTATCAAACTCATAATTCTTTCGGGGTGACTTTAATTACTGGACTGAAACTACACGATATTGCTTTTTCTCGTTGGATTTTATATCAATGTCACCCTAAAGCTTTTTTTATTTTATTTCAATGTCATCCTACAACTTCTTTTTAAAATTTTTCTCTTGAGTGTGCATTTTAACGATAATTAAAAATTATACACCAACCAAAGATATCCCAATTTAAAATTTTCTTGTATTTTCACCGAATAAATATTTTTATATACCATGCAAAAACGTAAAAAAATGTAAGTTATCAGTGGACTTCATTAAGTAAAAGTTTTTCTTCGAACCAAATAAATAAAAACTGCCACATGCAAATTTAAATATACACTTGAAAATTTCTTGCATGACTACCGAAGGTAAACAGTTTATAGTTCAAATACATCAACATAATTGGGGAAAATTTGTACGTTATTCGTAGATATGATGGCTTTGGGAATACAGCGATAATGTCATCATTATCAACTTTGAATTTATTGTCTTTTAATAATTTACTCTCAGATATTTTTACTGACTTATAAGTTGGCGATTTGTATACGTTTCGAATTAGCGAATGTTAGTAATTGCGTCGGATTTTGTCAGATTAGAATATTGCAGAATCCAATATTTCCAATGCTTCGAAAATAATCGATTAAATTAAATTACAGCCTATCTTGTGGTTTTTTTATCACGATTACGACAAGTGGTATTCGTTTATGCAACAAGTGAGTAAAGTAATACTTTTTTTCACGAGTTTTATTTGTTTGTTTTTTATTGAGTTGTCTACGTAACCCTCCGCAACTGTGTTGGATTTTCACCCACCGAGACTCTTTAATTGAATTTTATCACCACCGGAATCCACTAATAGGGATTAGGTAAATTCAAATATGTTGCGATAAGGGAATTTTTGAAACGGTATTGATTCCTAATATTATAAAATTATCGGAGAAATGAATTGACATATAAAAGAAAGGGTTCCCAAGCCCACTATTGAATGAATAAAAAAACGTGAATATTATAACGGACGTAGAAAAAATTAATTTTTGCTTCTTACAGAATATAGAAAACTGTTTAAAGTGAATTTCTACGTTTTCGGCGTGTTAAGAGGCGTTTTAGTTTAAACGGATTCGCTTAGTTCTAAAGTTGAAGCTATTCCGATGCGATTCATCATCATATTTAAAGGTTATCAAATTTCTTGAGCAATTTCAAAAGATTGTTATTATCGTAACACACGTTATAGTACTTCAAAAAATTACGTCGCCAAACGTATAATTGCTTATCCATACGTCATAACTATGATTTTCAATTTATTCTAACTAATTTTTTCATGAATATATAACACATAAATACTGATTTATTCATGATGTGAGTGATGTTTTTTTTAGTGAGTGAAAAAGTTGCAAAAACAAAAAGGAAATCAGTTTTAACACAAATGTCATGCAATGTTTTTGTATAACTGCCCCACTTTGAAAATAAAATAGGCAAATTTAGAATGACATTAAACTTGGAAATTCAAATAATCATAAGGATGTTTTGAATGGCAAACGTTGCCAATCAACAAAATGCTTGTTTACAATTAAAAAAGACGTTGTCATTTAAATTTAAAGTGCGCTCTTGTTCAATTTTTGTCTTTGGTTCGTGACCGCCTAATATGTTTGTCGGTAGTGGAATAATTGATTAAAGTGTTGATTCTATCTTCTACAAACATCAAGAAAACGGAAATCGAACAATAGAAAATAAAAAAAAAAACTAAAAGAGATATATAATGTGTTTGTACAGTTTTTTAGTAGTTGTACACAAAGTGCTGTTTAGATTCTTCTAATCTATTATGATGTTTTGTTTTATTGTCAGTTGGCATCGAGCCACAAGCAGGTGTGTCGAGACGTAAGGTATACATAAGTACCTACTTTCCTAATTCACTTTGTACCGCTGACCGACAGAAAGTTCATTGCTGGTTAATATTAACTTAAGTCAAAGCTCGTGTCTAAGTGGTGAATTTATTTCCATGGACTCAATAAATTGAACAAATAGAAAATTCGGAGGAAGAAATATTTTATTAAAGGCATTCCTTATTCATATATTATACAAATAATTTGTTTCGGAATGAGAGAATTTCCGTTTTTTATGTATAACAAAACGTATAATCAGAATCATTTTCCCTACTATTTGGTTTTTTATCAACAATTTTAGAGATTTTATGCTTGAATGTATATTTTTGCTACTACAAAAGAAACAATTCTCATCAATTCAAAATAGATGCATCTCAAAATTTATAAAACAGTTGAAATTTTTGCTAGAATTGCTCATTTGAATAATTTCTATAAATTCTCTTTCCTTTATTTAATACTTTGTTTTGATGTCTTTATTATTGAACGTGTTTTTTGTCTTATCATGATTTGTTAATGCTGTTTTTTTGGTCATATTGATGATTTTGTAAGCTATTTTTCAAATAGTGAAAAATTTTATGTAAATACTAAATATTATTATCATTTTGAATTATTTGAAAGGTCCTTCCACATATGTTGAATGTATTCAATATATGTTCTATTATTTGTTAAATACGTTATATATCCTTTTTTTTGATATAAATATTTCATCTTTTTGTACGTTTTGTTTCTCCAATATCTATGAATCTAGATTTAGAATCTGACATAGTTAGCTTAGCATAAAAATAAGATTAGAACTGAATTAGTAATCGTAATTTCCATGACTTCTATTGATAAAATGGACAGTTCTGATTAGATAGGATGTCGACCGCTCGGATGATATCAAAGATATAAAAACCGGTCGCGGAATCACGTTTTTCTCCAGTTATAGAATCGGTAATCGAGAATTCGAATACTTGTAACCGAAAAAGTTGTTTCTAGGATTATTAGAAAGCACATATACCATCTGTATCAGTTGATAATGTCAAGTTTTTTTCTAAAGACGAAAGCATTTTTTTATGTATAAAGCAAGCACAATGGGATAAATCTTATTGCAAAGAGATGCCTGAGGATATTGATCATGAACATCTGTATGTTGTACTGTTCGGGAAAGACGTGTACTTCTTCTAAGAAAGTCCCAATAAATTGACGTTATGGACGTCTGCAGGCAAACTAGGGGTTCATTAGCCTCTCGAGTGGGTCTTGCAGATTCTGCTCTAGATAGAATTATGTTAGACAGCTCGGAAAAGTATCTGCCATTGTAGTATCATTACAACAGAGTCAAGTCAGTGACTTTTCATCTATGCTCTATACTGTCCAAGTTTCTGGTCAACTCTGGCCTGACTATAAGTGGAATTGCTCTCTTCTGTATAGAGTAAAGCATCCTCAAGGTATGCTTGGGAGCCGAGTTTCAAATGTGCGAGCAATACTCAAAGATTAAAGAAACTGGGGCCTTGGAAAGGATTAGACGCTGCAGCTAAAAGTATACATTTCTAGTGGTGGTGATATTTTATGTCCAGACGAGACTAAATCCCGAGCAGAAAGCCGACTTACTTTGAAAAAACAGCAGCCTAGTTCCTATCTGCATTAAACTCAATTATATTGCTCCTACACCACTTCTGAATGTTTTCAAGATTGCTGGTGGTGATCTGTTACTACCTTCGGATTTGGGTATCAGCTGACTTTATTGGGGCAGTTGATTTGAACGACGACACCAGTGACTATCGTCAGAAAAACTAGAGATCGCGCTTAAAATTTTCTCGAATTGTTGATGTATACGAAAAATAGATTAGTTGACAACATGTGACCAACGATAGCCAGCTGGATAAATCGGTCTTTGAGGAAGCTACCAAGCCTATCGATAAGTGAGAATAACTAAACCGAACGTCTCAATTTATTTGGATTGCTTTTGATTTCCCATATATCTTTATAGCTTCAGTCAATACGTTGGTAACATAGACCAGGAGATCCCCAGTTGATCTATGTGTAAGAAAGCCGTATTGATGGTCGTTGATTTTTTTTTTTGCAGAATCAAAATATCACAAGATTTGATGGTTAACGACTTCTTCCATATTCTTGTTAATGGCTGGGACTAAGGCAATTGGACTGTAGTTGTTGAAAACCGTCTTAACCATAAATTCAAATCATTGAATTTCAAAATAATAGGTTAATAGTAAGTATTCTATATCTTGATATATCTCGTACAGCACCTTCAATTTCTTATTTAGTAGACCTCTATTTTATAGTTTTTTTGATAAATTATTTTGATTATAGGTCTCCATCAATCAAAGTTTCGTTTAAAAGCATATAACATTGACGTTTCGACTAGTTTCCGCCTTCTTCTTTTAATGTTATCAAAACGCCAATATTTTATGCTTTTAAACGAAATTTTAATTGATGGAGACCTACTACATTCAACATAATTGATCACCAAAACTATATATATATATATATATATATATATATATATATATAGCGATCTCTATTTTTATTTTGAAGCAGATACAAACACATACAATCCGTAGGCACACTGCCAAAAAAACCAACGTATGTAGGTAAGTCCAGCTTCCCAAAAAATAAAGTTTAGGTCACGAATAAATCAGTAAATCGATGAAAACATATTTCAAAATACGGGTACACTAATAAACTAATCTAATAACAACATGATCACATAGTCATTACAATATTTTTTTTTTAAATTATAACATAACCTATATAATATAAACCATCAATAATTGAATCGTTTTCTAAAGTTACGAAATACATGTTAACAGTCAAAACAGTGAGAAAATAAAATTCTATGCAAGTTTGAATGAATGAAAGCTTTAAACGTGAATTCTGGCAGGATCTCAAAATTCAATATCACCATAGGTTTTTTGTGTTCAATGTCTAAATGTTCTTAGGCATATAATGCCACTCATATACACAATGGATATTTCCCTTAATAGAATATTTGATGAAGTACAGAATGGGATAAGGGTTGGAGAAGAGAAAAAAATGTCTAGTTCTCTTGAAAACACAAAGACATAAAATTATAGAGCTTGCGACAATATTTATAGAAAAAATTACAGAATAAAGTTAATTAAGATAGTTAATCAGTTCGAGAAATTTTTCTTTGAACTATGATGTATACGAGTGTAAGTGAGAAATTACTCACACTTTCTTTTCTACAACTACTAAGTAAAGTGTACAATAGATACTTCTTTGAGCGGTCCAAAGAAATGAAAGTTTGAAATTGTGAGATCTGGGTGCTTCGGTATAGTGTATTTTTCTTCACAAAAGGAGAGCTTGGTGTATCTACTTGAAGGAAAGGCGAGGAAAGCCATAAGGAACACAAGCTAAAGAAAAAAGAAAATCAGAGAAAGAAATAAGCTCCATAAATGTCGATATTTTTAATAAATCAACTTCAAACGTAAAATATTTGGTTTAGGAATATAGATATCAGCTCAATAATATCATCATAATGAAAACCGAAATATTTCCCAAAGACTGGCAATTAGAAATTATATCACCAATAGCCAAGAATGTAGTTATTACAGAGCCATTACTTTATTGAATTATGGAGCGAAAACATTTGCCAGATGCATAGGAATGAGAAAATCTTGAAACAACCCTAGAAAAAACTCAGTTTGGAATCTGACCCAATAGACGAACACAAGACGCTATATTCATACTGAGACAAACAGCGGAGGAAACCAAACAGATTCAGACATAGTAGTCTATTAAATCCACTGTTATTTACAATAATCTTTGATAAGGCTATAAAAAAAATAGATATAAATGACATGGTCATATTTGCAAAAGACCAAGGAACATGAATCAAAATCTTGAATTGTACAAGCAAAACGATTATAAAATACAGTATGAACCTAGATAAAACCAAGACGAAGATCATAAGAACATAAACAAAAGACACACGACGTTAAAATAGAAAATAGTCAAATAGAACAAATAAAATTATTTAACGCAATCAAAACTTCTTTTCTTGGAAACAATACGAAATAAGTGTGAAAATTCATGAATCTATACCCATACTAACATATGATTCCGAAAGATGGACAACGGCCGAAAGTCACAGGAAAAATGTGAACAAGACTGGATTAGACCACATCAAAAACGAAACATACAGCAGATATTAAATACAACAATACATAGAAGAAAATCAACTAAGATAGCTCGGACATGTGAATAATAATTGTCGAATATTTTCATGCTTGCTTGGTTATTTAACCAATGAATAATCTTTGACCAATGAATCTTTGTAATGTAAATACGAGTACAATGTAAAATAAAGTTGGTTGTCTACGTAGTATGTGTTAAGAAATTTTGTGCAGTCTCACCCACTAGAAATAGATCCGTAACACCCTTGAGCATGTTTTCCAGTAGAACACGAACAACAGCTACTGATATTTTGGCCCATATCACATTAATCACAAAAGTACCAAAATATCATCATTGAACAACGACATTACGTCTCCAAATAATAAACAAAAATTCAAACGCATCCATAAGTCGTCTCTCGATTAACTAAAATTTCACGCTCGAGAAAAACATAGATACCGAAATAGATTTGGTTTATTATTATGTCAAGGAATTTATATCGAAAGCGACACAAACGCTTTTCAGTTTTTTCCGATGTCGAAGAAAAAAAAAGGAACTAACTACTGGCGTTTACGCAGCCACCTCAACGACTGTATAAAAAGTTGGAAAATAGTTTTCTATATGCCAAGGAGATGAGCGTATTCGGTTGTCCTTATGATTATTTTTACCGAATGCCATGAATGTGAACCTGGTTTGTTAATGTTAGTTGAAAATATTAATGGTTCATTTTATACCAAATGACATGTTTTCCATTCATTATTGCAAGTTTGTTTTCAAACTTCACATCACTGATTAAAATAAGCAATTATATAGTTCTACAGGGTGTTTCCAAAAAGGTGATCCCGTTTCTAGGATAGTTAGAAAACTGAAAAAAATTAGAGTTTGCTCAGTACCACATTTTCGTAACGTATTCAAGATGAGGGGCGCTGAAGAAAAAAAGTACAACTTAACCAAATACACATTTTTTACAATTTTGCCGCAACTACTGGTAACAATGTACTGAAATTTTATACGAATATGTTTTGGAAGTTGATACATCCAAAGAATTTATGTTTATTTCTGACTATCATAGAGGGCGCTAGTTACACGGCTTGTACCAAGTACTAATGAACTTTTTCAATACTAGATTTATTAAGCAAAGTGAGCCTGAACGTCATTTACTTTCACACCAAAAAGGTACGCTTCATAAAACTCGATATTATGATATTGCATACAGTGGATTTATGCAATCCCGTCCGAAGAAATCAAAAATTCTCACAAGAGACCAAATCGATACGAAGACAAACGTCCAGCGTAGTTTTTGCATCTTTCCAAACTACGTGAAATATTACCGCAAATATGCAGCATTACGCTCTCCCAGCACTTATCATCGACACTTTTTTGTGAAGTTCGTTAACAATAAATGTACTATTTAACCAGGTGGAATAAAAATGGCCAATAATTATACTTATTTAAAATTATCCAATCCGAAGTTCTTTACTGGTCACTGCGTTCGAAGACCATAAGCGTCTTTACCTGCAAATTCAGGAGCGGATAAAACGACACGGAGGTTGGAGGTCTTCAACGGTTGCTGAGGGGTATATTGAGGACTCCATAAGAAATAAGAATGATGGCAGCATTCTTCCTATTTCCAATCTGTGTGACGAGCTTCCTGTTGCATCAGCAGCTGCAATAACTTCAAATAGCGATGAACAGCACTTTGAAGTAGTGCCTTTTTCAAGTAGCAGCAATACATGTCAAGATGCTTTAAGAAATTCATTATCTTGCAAGGAGTCTGCAACAGCAACTGTTGTAGTGGCAGTGTTGATATTACTATATACAAATGAAATAATGTCAATGTTAAATGTGCAGACTTTCCTAATTATGCTTCAGAAATTAACTTTGGTCACTATAAATGAATGAATAATTCCAAAACATTTTAATTTTTTTAAAATTATTCCTACTTTCAGTTTTTTTTAACTAGTGTTAAATGTATTTATACGAATGCTTTGTTTTAAATGTTTTTAATCATGTCAGCTTGCATTAAGAACGTCTTTTTTAACGTAAATTGTATGAAAAAGTTTTTTTATAATTAGTTTTTCAGCATTAATAAATTTCTCACTTGAAGAAGCCAAAAATTTGACGGAACAAAAAAATAACGAAGCATTTTGCCTCAGCGGCGTCTTATTGTTAAATAAAGTTTTTTTACGATAGACATTAATCTTATTATAGAATTTTTGAATCAATATCGGTTTTATTTAGATTACTAAAGCTTTTAAACAATTACATGGAAAATTAGGAAAAAATTGTCGCTGTGGTCTTACAGTAGCAATCCTTATAGCAGTAGCTGCAGTGAGTGTATGACTTTTTAGTTATCAATATCGATGAAAAACTATATGAATAGAGGAAATATATATATATATATATATATATATATATATATATATATATATATATATATATATATATATATAGCCATAACAAATTTTTTTTCGGACACCCCCATAACTTATGAATTAATTTTAAATTCCAACTTTTATTCGACTATTTTTGCCTTCTCCCGTCTACTTAGTTCTCCCTTATAACTAAATCAATGTTCACATTTTGGTCCATATTTTTTATGTGTAATACAGATTCGCATTTGAAAAATAGAAATTGATGGCGAGCATAATAAAAGCAATGTTGAATTTGAGATAGTATTCTCTGTTTCATGCTTCTCCATCCAGATCTATATTTTATACACTTTAGGGAAAAAAGTAGCTTTCAATCCCTGTTTTTAGGGTCTTTTTTCCCCTTGGCACTAAATTTTTACTTCAATTCCCTCAGATTAAATTTACTAGTAATAATATATTTTACAACGTCGCATATACAGGGTTTGTTTTCTCATGTTCAACATCGATTCAGTCTTCCACTAAACGTTCATTTCATACAAAGGTCTTTTTCATCTTTGACAGATTTTTCGTTCCTACGTATGTCAACCATTCAAATGAGTGTCTTTTTCTTGTATTAATATTGATTTTTGAGTTTATATAATTGAATGTATGTTTTTGAGATATTTCATAGTTTATTAATGAATGTTTTTGTCGTATTGTTGATCATTTAATCTATTTTATAAATACTGTGATGTCTATCCCATGTAAACAGTATCACAATTATTACAAGGCAGTTGACTTAATATACATAAATTCAAGAGTTGTAACAAATGTTATCTGTTTGAATATGTTTTATGAAAAATTTATTCCTTGATAAGAAGATGTCTCTTATAGTAGGTTCATTGCATCTTAGACTTCTTCTTTTGAATGTATGAATCTAGGTGTCAATAATAACTTAATTTCTACGTAAGCTTGTTGTATTGTTGATATTACATTCGAAACATACGATTTTAAGGGCATTATCAAATCGTTGTTCTGGTTATTAGTATAAATTGCTAGAATTAATTCCCCTCTCAACGGCTTAATACCGACCCACATAAATCTGTCTACCTTCGTTCATGTGATGAATTTACTCAGCTCGAACTTCCTCTAAAATGCACATCGCAAAAATAGCTGTTGGCGTCATTTTAAACCTATTTTTGTACCGAGAAAAGTTGGAAACGCTAAACATTTTACATTTCACTGACAATTAAGAAAAAACGATAAATTTAAACGTTCATAATAATAAATGACAAGAATTTTAAAAAGTTTATTCGGGACATGAAAAAACTGAAGAAAAAATTAAAGCTCAAATTAAAGATCTCCTAATTACGGTTCAACAGAGTACATCATAATTTATTATTATTGTTGCTATGATAGTTTGTACGGAACCACCCATATCGATAGCTCAGTTCCATTCATTTGTCATAGAAAATGCTCACTAACGTAAAACCATCAATATTATCATCGACAAACTGATGCTTGATACATTATCTTCTTTTTCTGGTCCAGTCCATTCTCATTGCTTTGTGCAACTGTACTTTTACTTTTCAGTTATTGATTCCTTTGCTCCTTAAAGTTATTTCATTTGAATTTTACTTTTTTGGTGTCTTATTTGTCTAGGTTTCAAAATTTTTCTTGCTCTGATATTCTATAAATGAAAAGTCTTATAAACAATTATTTACTACCAATGTTTAATTTTTTAACAGTATTTACTCGATTTTGATATCTATATCGTCTCTACTCTCGTACTCTTTTAACTTTACTAATCATCACTCACATGTATAATTGAAATTTCAAGTTCGTACTTTCCTGTTCCAAGGTAAATTTTCGTGTTATTGTCTTCTTTTTCCCTATATTCATCTTCTGTTTTACCTCTATTCACACTCAAACCTAATCTTCATGCTTTCATATCTAGTGTATCTTTATCTTTTACGAATTGATAATTTGTATTTGCTAATATCATAATATATTTCTCATTTGTTATACTGACTCACCATTACAATTTGCCCTTCCCAGTATGTTTTCTGTCACTAAAGTTTATTCACATAAACTTTCTAAAAGGTGCGACTGCATGTTTATTTGTTTTATATTCTCTGTCCAGTATTTTTGCAGTATTTATTTCAAGGTTTGTCTGTATACTGTATTAATTTCACGACTTAATAAGTTCGGGTTCTAAAATTTTCCTAGCATGTGCTTTAGATGTTTATTGATTGAATTGACAAAGATTTTGTATGTTATATGTAATAATATCATCAGTATATAATTCTAAGACTTTTCTTTGCCACTTTTCTGTAATCTTATTATATCAGCATGCCAATCTCCTATTATCTCTATTCGTATTTAGATATCTTTGACTCCATAATTTTTTCAAGGAAATATTCTTCTCCACATATCAACGATGCTGCTTCTGTTCCATCTGTGAATAAATGATCATCCATCTTAAACATGGCTTAGTTGGATGTAGGTGATCTTCTTCAATTGTCTGAGCGTCTGTCTATCCAATCACTGACATCGTCTCGATTTTTTCATACGACAATTGACAATCTTTGGTCACCAGTTTTCTCACAGATTCAGTGTTTTCTGGGATAAGTGCAGTGGATAAATGGTTACGTTGATTTCTGCATCTGCATACCAATTAAACACTGTTAATCGTAAAGTAGAAGACTGTATTAACACATTTCAACAAAGATTGATGAATTTCTTGTTTTATTCCAAATCATGATAAATACTAGTCATGCCGATAGATTTAAGCACAAAATTATATAGAATCCATTAATTTGGGCTTAGGCTTAAGCTCACAAAGACCTAACCCTGGATATAAACAACGAATACCAAGCATTGCACCAATAAGTAGGAGATTGTCATGTGTTTCAAAATTTACCGTCACATTATAATGGAATCAACATGATCTTGAGTGCTAGCTTCTATATCTTGTACCAATTGGTGGTTTTTTGTAAGTATTATGTGGATAGGAAAGTTCTTAGGTTGACATATAGATAACGAAAGTTACTTGAGCCGTCGTAACATAAATTGCTGATCCACAATTCAAAAAATATTTCAATGAACTGTTGATCTTGTTATATCAAATATTTTTAGATTATGATTGCATTAATTTGTATATAAAACCCATCTCTAATATATTCATTTCACCAATAGTGTCGTTTTGCTGTTTTATTCAAGTGAAAAGTGACTTTTGTGTTAGTACCTCTCAATTGGCGCAGTCAGTAGGATAGTGGTGAAGCCCTTAGTGATCGTCTTCGTCATTTAACGTTTGACCACTAAAAAGAAAAGTGTTAAGGAGAATCAAGAAATTTAATTTTCTAGGATTCTAGACACATTTTATAGTTGATACAAATTCGTGCTATAAAATAATTATAGGAGATTTGCACTGTGTTGTTTTGTTATGTATTAATTTGGATTAACCAGGGAAGAAAATCCTCTTCGGGATTAACAGGATCACAAAGTGCTTTTGAAATTCTTGTTAATTTGGATTTGCTCCGGTCTATAATGAGATAATATGCGTTCGATAAACCAAACTAAATCGGGATTATGCAATTTAGCACTTACATTTGGAAATCAAAACTCAATTGATCATAATATGTGGAAATAGTGAAATCTATTATCAGTATCCACATCAGAAACGAGAACATATTAAAGTAATAGAAGTAATTTCATTTAGATATGGAACAGATTTTATTTTTTAAGAATCATAAATTGGGACATATATTCACCACAAAACATCAAATGCCCAGTACCAATACCAATAGTATTTATTTTTGGAATGCGTGGGTAGATATGTACATTTCCTTGCTTATTTTACAGCATACCTTAATGTTATTTACATAAAACTAATAGACCGTGTTTAAAAATATTGATTTGCTATTTCCAGAACCATTTTTCTGTACTAGATTATATAATGAAATCCTAATTTAAATTAGGACAATTACATCGATCTTTCACTATAAACGGGTCATTTAAACAAGCCGTATTTAAGCTTAAGAAAGATTACTTTTGACATTATAAGATAATGCATTTCCTAACAATTAGGTTTATATGAAAGTTTTTTTTATTGTTTTTGACCATAATAAAGAATTGCTGATACATTATGTGAACTTGGAGGTTTCACTATGGCAGCATCAAAAAAGGTATTTAATGTTTTAATCGTACACTAGTTACTAGTCCCATATTATGCCGACATGTTTTCATTGTTATAAGGTGACATCAGTCAGTCGAATACGTGGATGAGTTTCAACTTTCAATTACAAACAACTAAACTTTTTTTATAAGGGAACATAATAAAATGAACTAAATACATGGTAGAAAATGGATTTGAACAGAAAGGAAAATGGAAAAATTTCAATAGGCGGTAGCTCAGCAGTGCCGCGCCAAGCCGAGCAAAAAAAGCGATCATCCTCTTCTCGAAGCAGTTCAGGACATTTTCGATCCCCTATAACCTCGTTGATTAAATTATAAGTCTGTATTCCTAGCAACCAAACAAGCCTTGTATAACCACGGTATATTTCAAATTTCATTAAATTTGAACCAGTAGCTTAAGAATTATAACTAATCTTAATTTTGTCACTCAATGATTCACCGATATTCAAAGCTTCAAGGCACTTCTAGAAGACAGAGGAGCTTCAAATTTTGAATACAATTAGTGTTTAGTGTATAAATCACGGAAAATTTCAGTCCAGTAGATGTAATTGGCCGGTATGACTATAGGTATTGGGAAATGAATGAGTGGGAGAAAGACAGACATCGAAATCAATGAGAGAGAGAAATACTGTGACGTCACAGTGACGTCACGTGACGTAAGATCTCGTGACGTCACAGGAGGCCTATTACATCTACTCAGTCCAGGTCTCTAGATATACAAACTGCATAAATAGCTTTGTAATCCCATCTTATATATTAAAAAAATTGATGATTTCCATTCCGAGTCCGTTCAGGCGTTCTACCCAACCGATTTGCTTAATTTTTTTTTTCAATGAAAGGTATTGATGCACAGATCAGCCATCAACCATCGGATTTCATCTAATTTTCACTATTCTCAAGTTATACTCAAATGCGATTTCCCCCTGTACATTACTTATGGGAGTAATGAGACTTCGTTTTGGTTTAAGAACACTCGCTGAAACACCTTCTTTCTTTTGAGTTTTTGAACACTTAAATCGGTTAAGTTGGAGAGGAGCTAGACGCGGACATTCAAAGATCTATATCTCAGGTTCTAATATAGCTACAGAGTTCGTTCTTTTTTAAAATAATGATTTCTGATACTTATTTAATGGATTCGATGCGAGCGGAGCCGCAGGTAAAAGCTAGTATGCTATTATATATAAAAAAAATTAAATAAATGTTAATGGTTATATCGGTGTGGTGCAAAAAGTGAAGGTTGATCTGGAAAATACAGATATAGTTAGGAAAATACATTACATTTAATAAAGAACATGTTTATGAGCTTGATCCGGTCAAAACTGAATTTGAAACTATTAATAGAGCTCATGTTTATCACGAACAGCTTCCCATAGGTAAAGCATATACTATAACTATAACAAAAGCTAGGGCCTAAGTCTCAATAATGCGCTGATAGATATCGGTTCTGTAGTTCTGGTTAAGGCGGGTTAGTAATTGATGTTGACTTTGGAAGTATTAAAGCGCAAAAACCCTCAATTCGTGAATACAAAAAACTAAGAAGCATTTACCGACCTGACATGTAAAAAATTGTAACATCAAAGCCTCCGAGAAAAACCCATAGGGGAGACAGGGCTTTGAGAAAATATGTAGCTGTTAAATTGATTTTCAGCGTTCCCCACCAGTTCATAAACTAGTGGGTAAAAAATACCAGAAAAACTTTGTTTGCAGGTTATTATTATAAGATTGATACATAGCTACGAGATAATATTCTACTCACCATAATATTTCGGTGTCGTCCGTTAATTCATATAATTGAACAGAAAGAATTGCGCACGCATTTTCCGGTACTGACACACACTGAGAAGGATCGTCACGAAATCTTGGAGGGTGACTTACATCAGAGGCTGAATATTCTAGAATACGATAAAATATATATATTACATTAGAATTAAAAGTATTGCTTGCTCTAAATATAGCTACCTAGAATTAACTACAGTTTTAAACAAAACAGGATGAACCAAAATTTTAGGAGGCTGAGACCATACATATTTCTTATTTAATAATAAAACTGACTCAATACTTTCTCAGTTAAAGGAAAGTTTGATAAAAGCGTGAGTTTTCAGAGGTTAACAACACTCTCACCAACGTGAATATATTGTTAGATTTCGCCAGGTTCCTTCTGATGATATTGGTCGCATTCAGCGGACAAAATCTTTGAACAACTGATGTAAAACTCTATCAGAATCTTTCTGTAGCACATGGGCTGCAAACTCAACACGTTTGAAGTAATGTTTCGAAACGCTTTTTGTTCTATAAAGGAGTCGTGGTTGGCGAGATGCTGACAGGAACTATCTAGCTACTTGGACGGATGATGAAGTCTTTTTATTTTTGCATTCCGAAGTCACACAGGGTATATTGTTCATTGACAAATGGAAGAATTAGAGGTGATTTTAGTGTTACAAGAGACCAAAAAATACCGAAACTTGGATAGAGACAATAGGCTAGAGTGACAGTTATACGTAAAATTTACTATAAGATAAAAGTGATAAAACGATAAAATACAGAGGTTCTGGAGGTTCTGGACGTAAGATATTTCCGAAAGGAAGTTTGAGAATATTGAGTTATAAATAAATCATTTTTCATCACGGCTCAATTTTTACAATGACTACATCAAAAGAATGGACAAACTCCAATGAAACATTACCGATCGATTCAGACATATTAACAATATACCTGAATAGAGATAACAATGATCACCTAGAAACACCGTGTAAAGAAGGGAACGCAACGATACTACCGATTTTAAATATAAATTCACAGTTGCGTTGTTTTTCAACGTGAACATTTTATTTTTCGAGTATTTCCAAGAAAATACCCCAGTTCAAATGTAATATGCAGTTTTCCATGAAACTATTATCCACAAGGGCTGTATTCTCTACCGCGCTCCGGAACTTTGGTAACCGAAGACGGCGTTCAACCTTTTAGATCGTTAGAGAAAAGCAAATACCAACAGTAATAAAAGAAATGGTATCGAGTCTAGAGGGAGAGTTGAACGGCCGTACTCATGAAAGCAAAAAGTTTACCAACAAATAACATTATTATAAGTAGATCTATGTTTGTAAATCTTCGCAGATCTAGCGTATTGGTGGGAAGAGAATATAATAAGCAGTCTTAATATTTTGAAGCTCAATAGCAGCTCTTAAAGAGCCAGCAGCCCATTTACTCCGCAGACTACAGCAAAGATTCGGACCGTTTGAGCTAAGTTGGGAGAAACCCAGACTCTGTATCTGGGAAGCTGATTCGTAAGGCAAGTAACAACGGAAATGATGTTACAGTCGACACTACAAATTCGACTTTTTTCCAACTATTTCCAACACAAAAGGCGAAAGAGGATATTAGACAGACATCATCAAATATCATCCATATACGACAGCGGTACATGAAAAATATATAAACAATACTTTGAAAGATGGACGTTTTCCAATAGATACATTTAATATTTAATAAATAAAAGAAAATGAGAATGCTTTATGTAAGTGATATCCTACATTACTGTTTCCTATACAACCGGAAGACAAAACAATGCCGACAAAAATGTTTTGTCAGGAATATAATACACAAATTACTAATTACTTCACTAATACGAAACGTATTATATAAAACATGTTTACAATTTATTTTTGTACTTTCCACGAGTCTATTTTTGTTCTGTTATTCTGATCTCTTTATTCAATAATACATTTGTAATTCTGAGTAAACTAATGTAGCAATGCAGTTTTTTATAGTGCTGTAAATAGATTATTGAAAATTATTACGTTTTAATTGAATAAATAACAAGTTTTATTTATTATTATCATGAATATGTAGTAAATTTGAAATTGTCAGTTGTTGCGTCATAATATCGGAACTGGCAAATTGACAAACTGTAGAAGAATCGAAAACTTAAAAGAAAAAAATATTTGAGAGAGTATATCTGGAAATTTGTCTGAATAGAATTTAAAAATGTGGAGTGGAAGGAATAAATAAAATAGCTGAATTTGAAAAAGATAGAATGGATGATATAATAATGGTGAAGAGTTTAACCCAAATATTTTAGAGAAAAGTTTTATGAATATAACGAGCGAACAATTACAAGCTCCTGGATGATTGAGAAAAAAGTACATCAGTATGAAAATTCTGTCAAAATACAACGATAACGATGATTAGAGTTGTTCATAGAGGGGGTTTCAAAGAAAGGTGACCCGTCCTCAGTAGGGAACAGAAAAATAATTGGAACTTTGTTAAATTTGTTAAAAAAAAATTAGTAATGCCATCCATATTTAAGACAAATAGCTTTTAAGCCTAAAGAAAGGGCAACTTCTTAATTTTTTAAAGACAGATAAAAATGTTTATACATACACACTTTTTCGTACATAATTGGAGCAATATTAAAGACAGACAAAAAATAAAGAAAAATAAAAATAGTATATGAATTAAAATAACATAGAAAATGCAGAAAATACAAAGATTTTTCAATAAACAAACAATACGCTACACTTTAAATTATGCAATAATATTTTACAGGAAGTAGCACGGACAAATCGACAAATTTTAATCAGAGCAAGAACTGGAAATTTGAAGCAAGGGATAAGAAAAAATAGAAGCAAATAAAATATAGAAACTTATAAAACTACTCATTTACATTGTATCACTATTTTGAGGAAATGTTTTATTTTCCTAATGGGATAGATAAGAATTCATGTGATTTTGATATTGAGATTTCCATTCGTTGTTAATGTCTCTAATGCTGTGAATATTTCTAAAACTAGTTCAAACAAAATCTATAAACTCGCAGAAATATTATACACTTGACGGTATAATATAGTAAAATCCAAGAAAGCAAACTTTTTGTTTGAACTAAGAAAACATCTTAGTGAATGAATTATGTTAAGCTTCTGAAAGCTTTACCGGTTTCTTCAAGTTGAATTAAATTCAAGAAACTTACAAATTATTTCACGAGAAACTCGGAGTGCATTTTTAAAAACTTTTATTTCAAAGAAACTCAACTACGTTCTTGTTTGGAATTACATTCAGAGCTAAATCTTAGTCGTAAGAAAACTAAATTATGAACATTATAAAATGCAAATTGCAACGTTTATAGTTGTTGCAAAACCTTGTAAACATTCGCAGCTCTTATCTTCCATATACACGTGCAGCGTGAGATAATGGAACTCTGCCCCTAGAGCGAAATTCTTGAGATACCTTGAGGATTTCTGGAGCGTCTGATGGAGTCTATTTACGATATTGCTTTTTTAATACATATACCAAACTAAAGTTAAACTATATAATAAGAGATATTCGTAAATTCAAAACAGGGTGAAATGTGTTGAGGGAAATAATTGCGTGAATCATACATTATTGCAATACAATTTTATTTTATTGTAAAGATGTAGCAAATATATGGCTGTCATAGTTGTTAGAAGTTTTCTCGCAAGACAGTCTCTACGGATATGTATGGAAGCTAAGGGATACATAGCCTTCTGCCAGTTTTACCACTTACATAGACACCAAATACGACTGGTACTGGTCTTTTAACCGAAAGTGGTTATCAAGATGCCTCTACGCTATAGGCATCAAAGACGATCCGGAATTCCCATGGTACATAGAGAAGGAAGGAAGCTTCAAGCCAAAGTAGTATTACTATAAACATCGACCTTTGTTAGTTACTAGTGGGACACGAGGGGCGTATCGGCTAGATTAATAGTATTGATTGTTTTATTAATAGTTTGATTTCAACTACACTTGTGAAATTATAAAGAATTTGTGATCAATATATTTGAACAGAGATAAAAACCCGTAGCTATTCGTGTTGAACGTTTTTGATTGCCAAAATTTTAGTACATTGTATTGATACAAAAATAATGTATCACAAGCTAAAAGTTCGCTTCCTGGTAATTTAATAACTGTTTCCGGGAGTTGAACTAGTTATTTCTGGAAATAAGTTCCCTGAATTTTATGATGAAATAAATGATGAAATATCCGATTCGATTGAAGGGGAATTTTCCGCCCATTCCTTCAATGAAAAGTATAGTTATTATATATCAAAGTTTTAAAATGTTTATTTGATATACATTGTACTTCTTCTCCGTATGCGTGGTTTTTTTATGCTCAAAACAAAACAACTCACTTTTTCATTTTACTTTGAATTGTAATTAATGTTTTGGACGAAGGAAGCCATAGCCTCCAAAGGAAAACGATATCTTCCAATGGTATAATGTTTTTAAATTTTTTGGCAAATAACTTTGGAGTGGGTTCAAACTAAAAATGTTTAGCACCTTAAATTCAACATATATATCCAATGAACCCCACATGTGGTTTAATTTTGAGTCAAACAAATTCTTTATTTTTATTTCAACATTTAAGAGAAGTAAGTTGAAGAAAAATTAAAGGAATTTCATTGCGGAGTGGTTGAAAGATTTAAATGATGATAATCACCATGAATTTTTTCAAGCTGTTTTTTCCTCAAATCAATATTCGCAGAATTTTTTACTAACTGTCCTGAACAACTAGAGAGCTCTGAAAATCGAAAAGAGAGTTATTTACTTGGAACCTAACGTATTCCGTTGGACTGAGTGCAGCTAACATCTTCAGTTATATCACTGAACTCTTTTAGATAGCCGATACTATGATTTAGATCAACTAAGTCATGGAAAAAGTGTGCAGAACACGTTTGTGTACCACTGGTAAATAATAATACTACAATAGCGTGGATACAAAGATAAATGTATTACTCAACCAGTCAACTTGGCTGAGTTCAAGGTCCCAAATTTTCTCCTGAATAATAGAAAATGTTGTATTACTTATCAGATTATCATTATTCAATTTTTTTTGTTCTTAATTTTTATTTTGCATTGGACTATGCATTAGATGTTCCTGGTATATTCTTTTAGAAAATTTGGGGTTTCATAAATTGGAAGTTTGATATTTTAAATCCACAGTTCGAGAGATTTAGATAAAAAAAATGTTCTAAAAATTGGCAGAAATAGACAAACCACTTATCATTGAATATTATTTTTCTTTTCCAGAAATGCATATAAAAATAAACTTAAGTATTCATTGAAAATAAATCATGGAAAACGTATATAAACAGTCTCATTAATTCAACAAATTTTCTTAATATAACAAATAAATAATTTGAAATTATATCACTATTAAAAGGACGAATCTCCAACAAAATATAACTAAGTAACTTCTCCTAAAATATCTTCTCGTTGAATTTGTACGCACAAATCCAAGGGCGTAGTAAGCAAAGGGACAAAAGGCCAACAAACACAAATAAAATAACACATCAACAAATCATCTCAGTTATTTTTTGTTCGAACAGCACTGACCTTTGTGAAATTTCATAATGTGAGGTCGACTTGCAATGTTGCCATCAGATCCTTCGCACCTGCACCGCACGAAACGAGCTACTGGAGGTCCCGTCGACGATGGCGTCGCGGTGCTAAAACAGGAACGACCTAAGCGTCAGCACTCTAGGCGTCCCGTTCCGTTCGTCGCATATTATGCCTCCACCATTTTGCATGCCAGACTTATTGCAAAAAAGAGAGCGGCACAGTTACGTAATGTATATAAAATATACGCAGGGTGTACAAAGTTTTGAGATCCGTTCTAAAATTTATTTGAAAAGTATTAGTGGATGAATTAATTAGTAAATTCAAACATTTGAGCAATTAGAGCTTGAATCTTTTAACATTTTTTTTTATTTTATTTTGTATTGAAGGAAGCAATTGCAATAGAGAAGTGTGAGCTAAATGGCAATTCATTGACAAGTGGATAGAAATAGTTTCAAGGAATCCTTCAAATCTATTAGTCTTTTCCATCTGCATTTTCTATTGGTAAATTATAAAAAATTGTTATTTTGAGTCTTTTCCAGGTTATGTATATACTGGGCATGTATGTACTGGGCATCCAATTTAATGCCATAGTCTTCAAAATTTCTTTTTTCGGAAATATCTAAGAAGTCTAGGCTCCAAAATTGTCTATCACACCACTCAAGGATTCAACAAGAATCAATAAATAGGATCATCGTTCTGGATATCAACAAAGATGTCTACCGTGTCTGGCACGAAGGACTGATATTCAAAAGAAGCCACATACTCCTTGATGAAAAGTCTGCGAAACTACCTAAAAAGATAAAAGTAGCAGTACTACAATAAATTCTATAAAATTTCATGACATATATCCTAAGATGGATAACACTCTGACAGCTATGAGCAAACAGCCGACGAGAGTAACTCAAAAATTTGAGGAAACCATGGAAAGACTCGATGATTGGTGTACGATTTGAAAACATTAACGTGGAAAAGACGCAAGACCCAAATAAATTCTTCGAATAGAAAAAGAAAATAACGTTGATACCAAGGGATATCAAATCACATCAATCAACAATGGAAAATACCTGGGATTCATCTTGGACTAAAGACTGACGCTCAAGAATCATACCAACTATTTAGCGGAGAAGACAAGAAAGGTGAAAGGACGACTAGCAGAACAGCTCCAGGTTCAATACATGAATGAATTTTGATTTGTATTGGATGTGACATTGCACTTTGAAATGCATTTTAATCAAGAATTTGCACAGTAGACCACATTACATTTAACTTCGTCGCGTTTGTTTGTGAATTTACTTCTATTATCTCTTCATTCTTTTTCATTTATTCTCATTATTGTTTCTTGCATTAGCATAATTCCAATGTCTTTTTCATGTAAAATTCATATGGAAGAATCCAATTTTTTGCCGCACCTCAAATTTTCTTCAAATGGCAAATATGGTCGAGTAACATATCATTTCTTTACATAATATTGCAATTAGTGAGTCGAAGTCATTTCGATTATTTTTTCAGTTTGATTAAATTCGGTGTTTTCTCCCTTTTTCCCGGTATTCAAAATTCAATAGAATTGAACATTTTGCAATGTGGTATAGATGAATTAATCATTTTTCTAATATTGTGTGACTTGATTATAAGTTGATTTAATAAAATAGGACTTGATATCGGGCTGGAGAGCTCTAGGTTTCGTTGGAATATCATGAAAGATAAAATCAGAAATATGAAATCAAATATTGCAGCATTTAGCAGAAAATTAGAGATATAATCATGAAATGAATATACCATGCTAAGAAATAACTACACAATAGTGATTCCGACACTGCTTCATGCTAATGTAAATTGAATAGGCCTAATGAAATGAGAAATTCATGAATAGTGATAAATTACGAACCTGGCAGTATGAAGCTAAGCTGGTTAAATTACGTTCCGTAAAGAATTTCTGAATGCTGGCAAATTATGAGAAAAATTATCAGCAGAGTGTGAAAAAAGTGGTAGTTAAGTGTAACGCATTACACCCTAAGTGAGATAACTGTAAATAATCAACGATAAATAAAATTTAACAACACTACGTATTTGGAGCTATATTTATAAACAGCTTAAAGCATAACAAATTGGGAACATGGTCAGTTTGAAATGCTTCTCGCAGACTATTGAGATAACAATAAACCAGTGCTGGCACTCGAGATATCTTTGCAAAAAATTAATTGAAATATGAAATCAATCTATTTTATTAAAAATTGTAAAGAGAAATAATTATCAACTGGGAAAAGAAGTGTTATTACGAAACGATAATAAAGTGAATATGATTGTTGAGGACAAAGGTGTGAATGTAATTTTGAACATCATATGTAAATCAATGGATGTACATAAAAATAGAATTAAGCGATATGGTAATTAATCTAGATAAGATTTTCAGTCTTAGTAAATGATAAGAGAAGGTAAGTATTTCATAAAAGGTGGTTGACAATGAGTTCAGGTGAAATAAACCATATTTGTAGACTAACCAATTTCAATAGTGAAAAGTAGTAATTGATAAAGATTAGTGAGAGTTTAAAATTCAACGTGTGTGCTTGATTTGAGCAGGGTCATGAAGGATGAAGTTGGGAGTATGAATTTTGAAAAAATGGGGGAAAAAATCTAGATAGAAACATATGAAAAATACTGAAATAGTACGGATTGCTAGGATTAGACTACTAGCTACTTTTATGAAGCTATTTAACATATATGTAATAAATACAAAAAGAAACGATAAACTTCATTCCCATGTAATTATTTAACTGGTTGTTTGACCGTTAATTTTACCGACAATTGCATTTAACATGTTATTAGTATTTATAAGTATTTGTCAAGATTTGTAAAAGTTCTCTCGTTGTATTTATTGTTATAGTCTCAGATAAAGTATAGTATTTATCTTGTGGTGATGGTCATAACTTACTTGAAGAGTGCCTCCAGCTCCTACTGCAAACTTTGTGTGTGTTATGACCTACGTTGCCGCTCGTTAAATAAAATACTATTTTGTAACATTTGTTTCTAGATGGAACAGTTTATTTTAAAATAATTGAACATTAAAAAATATGATATAGGAGAGAGAACCAAAACCTGTATACGTGAGAAATCCATTAGCTCTATCGACGACATTTCGATTGCTACCTAAAAGGGGTTACACGGCCCGTGTAACTAGATGAATTGGTTTTTAAAGCTTAAAATATTCCTTTTCAATTAGAATTTTTGTCATTGTACATATACAGTATGATCATAAAGTGAAGTAACTTGTTGGTTTTTCAATTTCGGACTAATTTACAAGATAATGTTTTTGTAAATGTTTCCAAATTTTCAGAATCTATTGAATTAGATTTACAACGATCAGATATCCACATTTAGTATCTCCGAGTAGTTTGTTTTAAATATAACTATTTTAACCGAAGCAATAGGTTTTCTCATAATAAAGGATTATTTATTGATGCGTATTCAAACCACAAATTATGAGAATTGCAATTTGGAGACTTATGGAGCATTTTGAAGGAGTTAGTTCAACTACTAACACCCTAAAACTGGGGAACCAACGATATAATATGATCCTAAGGATCTATCGTGATCCCTTTTTATGCTGCGGCACTGGGGATACTTAGTGTTTACAGCTATCTATGATTCACATTTCTTTCAAATTAAAAGTATGAGAGGGCTCAATCCGACAGAGATTTTCGTGTCCCATTTTAAACACTTTCAGTTGTAATGCTCTCGAGTTTCTCAAACTTCGAGAGAATGTGGATAGAAGTTTCGTCCTCTACGTAACATATTCTGCACGTTGGGCTTTCTACTAAACTTAACATATTTAGGTGTCTGTTGAGGCAGCAGTAGACACTTTGATATGGAGTATTTTATGATGTTGTCCTACCAAAGGCTGGTGGAATCCGACTTTCAAATGGATATGTCTGTAATTTGTTTCAAAAAACTGGTGAGCCAGTCTTCTTTACAGTCTGGGAGAATGAGAATGTCAAATTTCGCAAAAATTTAAAAGGAAGGTTAGACTTATAGGCAGAACTAATACATATTAAAAGTACAGAAAATATTTGATAGTTTTGAACATTTATAATTGAAAACGTATTACATTTGATTATAATGGATGAAATGTTGTTGTTTACAGTTATTTCCCTTTTTGGTCGCAAATTGAACAAAGCACGTGTAACTTATTCGATTGACGTGTCGCTACTAAGGATGATAAGGATCACAAGTCTCTTTTCTGCGACTCTTACTTCCCACTATTTGCATGAGGTGTATACTTTTCGAGATATTTAGATCAATTATGAATATTATCAACTAGCCGCCTCCTACCATGATTCATGAAAGCTCTGTATGAAAAATACGTTTTTCATTGAATATAACCTAGTTTCAAGAGAAAATATTGTAGGAATTTTGTTGAAAAACTAAACTGAAATTAAATTATTTAAATATATAAATTCATTTTAGTCAATATACATACAAAATAATGCAATTAATAACGGGATGAAAACATCATTTTACTAGAAATCGGTACATTTTATATAGATACATAAAATTTTTACGAATTTTATGAGCTTTATATAAAAAACTTGATATACACACTGTTTGGTTGAGTGCACAAAAATTATATTTATGGCGTCATATGGTCATACATACTTGAAACCTTTTTCAACAAAATTAACTTTAAAAAGTATAGTATTATTATATTATACACAATGTTATCAAATTGTTCTAAACTGACCAAAAAAAACCAATATTTTCACTTATTTTAATACACATCTTTATCGTCCCCAGAATTGGCTCTTGCCAATACAAACATTCCAGCGCTCAATCCTTTTCAAGTTCTTGATGTATGCCTTGGCTGGAATGGCCCTCAGTCTCTAAAGTGAGTTCCTATTTATAGTTTTAACGGACTCTTGACTCATTTTCCAATCATATTTTCGAAAGGAGCTAAAAGTAACGGAGAGTCAAATCTGGTTGATACGGCGACAGAGAGATTATTCTCGTTTTGGCTTTGGTCAAAAAATTGGTCACAATCATGCCGAGATGTCACATTATCGTTGTGAAAAATCCATGAATTGTCCATCCACAAAAATGAATTTGCTTCACGTAGATGCATCCAAACTATCAAGTAGTACTCTTCACTGACTGTTTGACCCCGTGAAATCAATCCATGGTAAACTATACCAAGACAACGATGATCAACTTGATGTACGACTGAATTCTTTTTTTGTCTCTAATAATTTTTGATTCGCCATTCGTTAAATTGTTGAATAGTTTTGTCGTCATATTCATAATCCCATGTCTCTCATCGCTAATAGTAATGAAGCGTCCGATGTTTGAAGGGCCCTCAGCTACGTCGTTAAGTATCTTTTTTGCAAACTATTCGACGTTGCTTTTGCAAGAAGATTCAAGTCTTTTGGTAATAGTCTAGCATTGACTAGCTCATACCCACAACATTAAACAAAATTTGTTGAGTGGTTTCATTAGAGATATTAATACGATGATTTTTGAGTACCATTTCCTCAACTTTTCATCGTCGTTAACAGAAATATCGTGCTCATACCTTATTCTATTTATGCGCGCAGTATTAATGCACTAGTTGGAATCAGATCATGTATATGGATATAATATGGATATTCCAAATCGAAATATTTCAACATAGTACATCGAAAAATTTAGAAAACATTCTTGGATTATTAATAATAACATTTCACAACATTTACGTCTCGACTCTGTCAAAAAATACTATAATTAATGATGACGCAGTTCCCCTCAATACCATTAATTTCTTAAGATCTGTATTCAGTGGTTTTTCAAAGGACTTTGTGAGAATTTTTCCAGACTCCCAATGTCGCACAAAAATATTTTTCTCGCGATTCTATAAAAAATATATCAAGAACGTTCTCCCTGTTCCCCTAGCGCGAGAAATGTGCCACAGTTATTTATAACGTAAAGACGTAAAGATTTCTAAAGCTCAGGACAGAGTTAAGGAGTATAATTCAGATGGACACTTTTATTAATCAAAAAAATTGCGAGAGAAAAATCTTTCACTGTATAAATTATCCATCATAAAATATTATTATCAATTTTATCTGCTGTGTCTATTAAGAAAACTTTCTTGGAGTTGATAATTCGAATTTTTGAGATAAAACCTCATTCGTTAAAGCGCTATAACAAAAATACGGTGTTATTCAACAAAGTTTTGGCCAAAATTTCCCTCCAAATAATAATCACTCCATTTGTAAGTATATCAACTGCTCATTATCATTATCCATATATTCATCCGGCTTACCCCAGAATAACTTTTTGCATTGATAAAAACTTTGAATACATTTTTTAACATTAGAAGAATCAATTTAATTATCACAACTCCAACGTACTCCAATTGAAAAAATTTTGTTTTGTTGCTTCGCTTTTTCGTATGATAAATGGATGGAAATATATCTTTGAAGATTTGTTATAAATCTTGCAGACATTCATGGAAATCTTGTTGTGAAAAAACTTAAGCTTTGAATATTCTCTCCGACTCTCCGTGAATGTGAAATTTGAATATGTTTATTGAATTCTTAATTCGAATTTCATTTCAGTTTCGAGAAAATTCAGGATGTGCTTCATATGTTGCCTATTCATTTTCTCAAGTATATATTTCAGCTTGAGAGAACGTAAAAATGATCCAGTATGTAGAATTTTTATAGAACCAGAAATAATTGATAAGTTTTCCTTCAACTCTTTTCATATAAGCGGCGAACCTTTGATAAAAAAATGGTAAATTAATAAAATGCAAACTTCTGTTTATACTTTGAGTCAAAGTAATTGCTTCAAGGATTGGTTTCAATAGTTGTCATTTTGAGGCTGGAAGCTGGTAGTTATATGATTGAGCGGTCCAATAGATCTTATATGTCGCACTGTAAAATTCCCTACTAAACAGAATCTAAATCTATCTAATCTAATCTAAATGGAAGGAAGGAAAATATATTGATCTACTACTTCAGAAACGGTTAATACATAGTCACCATAGTACTACAGAGCTATCAAAAAATTAAGAATCATGAGAATCACACAATTGAGATAATTATAATCTGGAATAATATATTATCTAAAACTTATGCAAAAAATAATTGTCGCTGTTTCGAAATCGCCCAACAATACCTTTATTCACCTGGAATAACCGAGCTTGTTCTGTGCGCTTTTTCTACTATCTACGATGATGCATGTTATGGAGTCGGCGGTCTAAACTATGGCTTGAATCAACTGGAGAAGTTTGCCGCATTCAAGTAACACGTAATACGTTGGTTAAGTGTCGAGCCAAGAAATATGGTAACTATAGACATAGTATTTCAACTAAAAATAAACAATCTTCTGTGGCTTGGCATGAGAAAAAAACTTAACTAATACCTTTTCATTGCCCTTCACTAAAGGTCCTAATGAGGTAGGAAATGGAACCAAGAACTGGTATTTTCTCCTGTCGCATTCCGAATATGATATTACAGATCTTGGAATCTTCTTTGGCGGTTTTACAAGTGTTTCACTAAATAAGTTATGTATGCGCCTGAGAGATTCTCTTAGAGATCCGTGTATTGTGTCCGTGGTTTCTCAAGTGGTCTTCAATTCAATCAATTTAAAAATCATGAACAAACTTTTTTTTATCGATAGTTTCCCACGATAAAATGCCGTTATTGAGCTTATATAGAATCATGTCTTTGAATCCTACAGCGTTTGGTATCTGAGGTACTGTAGCTACATAAAGATTTTTGCATCATAAATTTTATTCAACCCCCGTGGTTTACAAAAGATGACTTGTACATTATTAGGAGTATATGAATCGATTCTTCGCGGACATGATAAAACAAATAATTTCGATAGTCGTGGCATATGTCATATGACAATTTTTTGGTTGAATTAGATGCAACTCGAAGTGAAATGTTATGACATTCTTCAAAATTAAAAGATTATCACCATTAAAGTATACTGAAGACCTCACTAATACGTGGTAACTCATATTTTTCTTGTGTGGTAACCGTAAATTTTTTTTGTAAACATTGCTGCACTATGATTTTCTAGTGCAAGGCGCCACTATAATACATAGAAGTCAATCATTTTGATTTTAGGAGATTGAGAAGTAGCAATTGATTAATTCCAAATCATCAAACAATTGTTCTTTTGCTGATCAAAACTTGATCAGCAGTTGTATTCCTTTAAAATTTTAATCCTGGGTAATAAGAATAGGAAATTTCATTGAGTCGTTATGTTATAAATGAACTATGAATCGTGAAAAATATTACAAAGGAATTGATTGAGTAGTATAATTCAAAAATAATTTTTGTACCAAGATTTTTGCCTTGATTTTGACTCACTTTCTAGAATTTTTGTGTACAATTCACATAAAATGTATTCTTCAATGATGTATCAATTGACAAATTTATCAAAAAAATTGGTATCGTTAGAGAATTCTTGATATCTCTGAAATTTTGAAGTAAGTTGCGAAGACGAATTCAAATACGTTTCTCATTTGATGCAAAATATGCAGCAATTAAGATTTCTCAGGATACTGTTAGTAAGATTCGAAGAACATGTTACAGTTGAGGACTTATTCAAAGTGGTCAGCATCATATTTTGGATGAGGATGAAAAAGGAATAACCATTTATTTCAACAGCTTCATTAGTATAATACTATAAAGCATTGGCAGATTTTTGGAAATAGAAAATTACTACCCACAAACGTTTATTCATTTTTGTAGCTAAGAAAAATCCCATTGTATACGAGGGTTGTTTTTTCTAACCTCAGATCGGCTGAATATTGAGGTACATTTCTCTACGTAATCACCTTGACGATTGAGGTATTTGTCATATTTGTGATGTACCCGTCAGTGTTAGTGTCACGAACGAAGAAGCTCTTAAAGAACATACTGAAAAGTAGGTAATAAATATTTTTCCTATCATATAGTAGCTAATGAATATAATTGTTTGTTACAAAAATCACATAGATTAGTGTAGATAATAATGAAATAGGTTATGTTTTTGCTAATCGACCAGTTAGAAAGGGATTTCTGTATTATAATTCCGAAAAAGCCGCAGTAATTGTGGATAATCTGATTTATCTCAATTTTCAATGATACTCTTCTAATACTTGGACATTTTTGTGTACTTAAACAATTGAATACAACGAATATATATTTATGTACGAACAAGACCTTGCCTATAATGTCGACCTTGCAAATTTATAATCGAGGCAAGCAAGCGGAAAAGACAGTAGACAGTTTTTCGTCGTGGTACATATCATATTTTGTCATCGAATTTTACATACCTTTAAGAAAGTAATCACTCACTCTTCGAATTGAAGAGTAGATTATAATTTTAATAAATTCGAACATTTTGCATCGTAATATGGGATGAAATAAGGTCCTATTTCAATTAGAGTACAAAATCAAATTGATCTCGAAGATGAATATTAAACGTTTGTGCAATTATTAATACCTATTGATTATTGCTGTCGTGTTTGTGTACTTGTTGATGTAGGTGCTCCAATTTCTTTTCTCAAAAGGCTTGGCTTGTATAAATTTTTTTTATTCGGTGATTATATGAAATCGTCAGCGAGAATTTCTATTCCCCGTACTGTAATAACAGATAAGGTTGATAAGATGTCTCGAAGTGTTTTCCTATCTTCTGAAATGTATTAATACGAAAAAGTTCGCGAAATGCGTCCGTAGGCCAGCTCTGTACAGCTACAATATTTTAAAATTTGGCGAAGGCGCATATGGCGGGATTCGTTTGATGTTTCAGTGTAAATAATTTTCTATTGCAAATGGTTTATTTACATTGTTTCTTTTGAATAAATACCAGAAAGGTCTATTTATTTATTTGTTTTGTTTCTTTTTGTTCTAAGTTCCGAAAATTCTTTTGGGATAAGTATATAAGTATATAATGTAACACAGTTAGTTATTTTTAAATAAATAGTCATAGTTGAAAAACGAATTAGTGAAAGTTGTCGCAGAAATTATTATAAACTGATATTTATAAGTAAATTATTATAAGTTATATGTTTTGTGTAGAGTGTGAATAAATTAAGAACGTGAGAGAGTGTTCATTCATTCATTCCACGAATAGAAATAGTGTAAATAAATAAGTAAAACGTAAAAGTATGCACTTATTCATACAACTCCAAAATTTATTCTGAATTTTGTTCATGTTATTTCACAAATTTTGATAATTATTAGTTCTGTATTCAACGATGCCGATCCTGGATTATTGAGCAGGCATAGTGTGTACGAAAATGGAATTCTCTAAGATTAGGCAGTTTCGTACGAGTGTTGGAGTTATAAATTGCTGTCACTACTTGCCCGACGAGAGTCAAGATAGACTTTTTCCTTAAAAAATCATTTTAGGAATGAAATATTGCTCCTGCTTAAAAATGACTACGTCAAATCTCTGACGTAAATGTCGTAATTTATGGATAAACTTAAAAAGTTTTCAACTAAACATGTAATGGAGATGCTTAAGCTAGCGATTTTTCCAACTGTGTCATTATATTGAAATTAGTTTTCGTTTCCAATTCCTTCACATAATGAGTTTATTATTTCACATAATTTTCCAATCTCACTTTTAATACGCTTGTACTGTCAAAATTCAAAACGATTATTCTATTATATTATTATTTAATATTGAATATGCCAATCACCAATTATAGTGGGGCGCCTTTAGTGTCAAATTCATAAAAATATCGGATTTAAATCACAAACAACGATTAATTTGAAAAACGGAATTTTCAGCTGATAATATATACAGGGTGAGTCATGAGTATGTATGTAGAGTCTAGTAGTTGGCTACTAAACAGTGTAAACTTCTCTATTAATTAACAGAATGATTTGTGAAATTGGCCATACATTTTAATTGGCTATAGTGTTTACACAGCTCATTTGATTTTTTGAATTGATTTTAGTTGAATCATTCGAAATTTATAGAATTTGTTCAAGTTAATACCTCATTATGTGATAAGTCATTATACGAGTAGTTGTTCTATGTTTGTATGTTCACGTTCACTACAAATTGTCGCATATGTCATTTCAATTTCTTATTTATGTAGTTTGAAAATCGCTCGTTGCATTTGAAAGAATATATAACTATTTCTTTTTGTTCATGATTGTGGGTTAGCCTTGTAAGACTCAAGAATGTGCTATGAGTTATACTTTTTAGACCAAGACAACTTTTTGTGAAGTTTGTATACGAATTGTTTTCATTCTCGCAAATTCACACTTGTGAGTTTTAAAGCTGGTAAATCCAAGAAATTATCCGTGGAAATTCATGCATTAATCGCAAGTCTTCATAGTTTAAGCAAAAGTAACCGTATCATTGTGACCTCACCGAATTAAAAACATCTCTATATACCGTGGACTACAACGTGAGAAAAATATGCATCCGCCAGGAGCTTTGGCGATAGAAAACTGTTAAGAATCTAGGGATCTACTTTTTAGTACTTCTACATGAGAAGGAGATTGAGGAAAGCTGGTTTTTTTAGAAGGGGAATGAAGAAACCTCTTTTAGGATGTTAAAATTAAATTAGATTGCAGTGGATTGGAAAACATAAAAATTCGACGACTAGAGAAAGATATATAGTTTTTTGAAGTGAGAAGTCAAGTTTCTGGGACTGTGAAACTTGGGAGAGGCTCAGTGAGGGTTTGGCGATGTTTTGGAGGTAAGGTGACTGAAGACCTGGTACAACAGAAGGAATTTTGAAGATAGAGAGATATATAATCTCTATTGTTATAAGAAAAATTCACTATTTTATAGACAATATGACACAATTTAATGTTAGGTAATATAAAATATCAATTTGGATTGATAATAAATTCAATACAATATTAATATCTTACTTTATACTAAATTAAATTAGGCCAGTCTATAGTAGATTGTAGAATTCACTCACCGAATAATAAAATCAAATCAGAAGTGCGTATTTTTAAGTAAATGTCCAAAGTTTTTCTTCTGTGAATGGGCCTTTCAGTTTGGTTGTGGAAGAGTTTGCGAACCAAACATAGGAATTTAAAATGAAAACTTTTGTGTTTCTTAAAATAGAATTTGCAATGCGCTCTACTACTTTGCCCACATAATTAACTAACAGTTTGTTTTTTGTTTTAGGAATTTGATAGTTTTTGTAATTTGAAGATAGATTAAAAGAGGTGCAAACTACAAGAGGCCTAGAAAAAGAAACCGTAGCGAAGATGCGATTCCAACGACGGCTTTCTACCCCTTGTTAAAATAGTACGAGAATCGCCAGTCTCTACATGTACATGACACTTGATCAAATTTGAAGATCCTATTGAGTCATTGCTGAGCTTTGAAGGTTGTTATACTCCTTTGTAGGATAAAACTAAAGTTATATCAGTATTTGAACAGAGTCCGTAGTGTCAGAACAAGACTCATTAGTACAGTGGGGTCATCAGTTAATAAAGTGAATTTACCAATCTGTTACATCATTAATGGATACCAAAAAAATTGGATCTAAAACTAAACCCTGAGGTACACCACTGTCAAATGGTAAATTACTCGAAAATTTATCATTAGCTCGTACCAGTACATAATACTCTAGTTTCATGATCAATTTAATCGAAGGCATTAGCAAAGTCATAAAAACCCGAAGCCGTATAGAATTTATTATTAAGCGAGGTATATATTTCATTAAAAACAGAAAACATAGCGTCATGAGTGTATTTAATAGGTAGGAAGCCAAATTGATGAGCTTCCGAGATTTTGTTTAAAAAGAAAAGGCACTAGACCGTTTTTCTCCCAATTATCTTCGATAAGATTGGAATAATACAAAATAATACAGATAAGTCTATAAAAACTATTAAAGAGAAATGTAGTACGTTCTGGCCAGCACCAGATCGGCAAAAAACTTATCTTCAAGTATAACAACGATCCCAAGTATTCCTCGAATATTTTCAAAAACTGGAAAGGAAGAATATACTAAAAGTAATGATTTGACCATCACAGTCGCTCGATCTCAACCCGAATTGTTGTGGAACAGGAAAGTCATGAAGCAATGTCATTCTTCCATTTCATATCTTTGATATATCCTGAAAAACGAATGGAAACAAATGGACAACGATTATTTGTCGAAATTTTTGCAGAGAATGCCAAAATTGTTCAACGAAATTATAAAAGTAGACGATGGATTAAAAATTTAAATATGTCTTAATTAAGTCTGTAGTTTTCATTATATATATTGAATATAAATATTAAAATCTATTATATTGTTTTTATTTGTTATGTTCCACAGAATCTATGGGTGTCCAAAAACTTTTAACCTCCCATGTATTTGTTACATTTAAAAATATTCGATTTATTCAATCTATTATCATACAGGTTACACATTTAAAAATTTAACCTATTGTTCAATATATTATTTAAGCACGCCTACATCTCATTTTTTTTATGAACAGTGCACTTCTAATTTTTCTAGATTTTTGTTTATAACTAAATTTCATAATAAGAAATTGTGGCAAAGCAATGATAATGGGAAAATTTACATGAATATGCAAAATATTCAACTAATTACAATGACTAATGGTCAAAGTTAATTCCAAGTCTTTTTCACTACTTCTTTCCAACAGTAAAATGTATTTTCTTAAATTATGAACCGGAATAAATTATTTAGCTGGAAGCAGACTCAAGAACAATGTAAATGATTAATTGCTCATAATGTTTGGTTGTATGAATGGTTGTATTTAAGCAAGTTTGTGTTATAATACTTTTTGAAAATAAGAACTTGGAAAACTGATTATCAGTGGTATATAGTTTAGAACATTGAAGAATCGTGATATATTAGGATAAAGAATTCAAATAATGATTGAGGATTACACAATTAAAACTCTTAGTTCTTAGAGTTTATATGTAGAGAAGTAGATTAGAAGAATCTGTTGAGACTATAAGGCAACTGAATTAAGAGTTCAATTACTGAATTATAATTTACGAGCAAATTTAAAAAAATTAAATTACGCTAGTTAGAAAAGTAAAAACTGATTTTTTGTTTTTGAATAGAATGACTGATTTGAGAATTAATCTCTTGAAGTCGTTGGTATTGAATATGCCTTCTCCAGTATGGTGCTGAAAAAAAAGTCAAGCAGCTCTGAAAACGAAGAAATTGAATTAGAATTCACTGCTCCTGTGAGACTTCAAGCATCGCATTTGATTAACCAATTGGAGTTTGATGATCTCATTAGAAATTTGGATTTCCCCAAAGAAAAAATTGTGTACCGTAAAAGTTCATATGTTGATTTGTCTAAAGAGAACAACATAGTGTACTGTAATGATATTGAGGGTTTTAGGTCTAAAAACTATAAACTGGGTTATGAACATAGGTCAGAAGAATGTAGATCCTTCATTAACTCGTTTAAGTCAAGTCTAAAGGCGGCACTGCTTTAAAACGGAAATAAATTTCTATCACCACCTTTAGCTTACCGAGCTCATTTAGAAGAAAAATACAACATCATAAAACTAAAATTAGTATTAGAAAAGATAGAATACAGCGAACCACAATGGTTGATCTGTGCAGATCTGAAAGTTGTTGCAATGGTTCTAGGAGTACAGCCTGGCTACTGTTCAGATTCCCGGGCAGAAAAATGTGAAAAAAGAACCTTTAGTTAACCCCAAAAAGATATATTACCACCCTTGCACATCAAATTAGGGCTACTCAAAAATTTTGTAACAGCAATGGACAAAGAAGCAATTCCAAATTTATAAAACTAAATTTCCTCATGTGAGTGACGCTAAAATAGAGGAAGGTGTAATTGTTGGACCAGACATCAAAAAATTATTCGAAGATCTGGCATTGATTATCAACTTAAATAAGAAAGAAAGAGAAACTTAGATGACGTTTATCATGAAAAATTTTTGGGTAACCAAATATCAATATTCTGACTTATTTAAAAAAATGAGGAAGCATATGATAAAATTGAAAATACACTTTTTCACATCTCCACCAAAGGAGGTTTTTTTTTTTAATTTGGGCGAGCATGGAGAGCGCTTATTAAGATATGTATCTATTAGCAGACTACTGTCTTCAATTAGAGACACCCCGAATATGAAAGACATGTGAAATGGTTTAAAAAACCTTTCAGTTTTATAAATACTTGAAATTTTTCATAACATTAAATTTAATTCTCAAAAAAAAGTGACGTGATTCAAATTTTTCTCAATCTTTCTTTTTTATGGTATAAGAATTACGCATCACATATTGTTATCCATAAGGAAAAAATTAATAATTTTTTGTTGCCTAGTATAACTGTTAAATATTCCTTAACAAACGATGATCCTACTGTATCTAATCAAATCCAAACAGAATAAATGGAATCGTCCTCTTGGAAGCCTCTAGCTTATATTCTAACAAGCTTACATAAAACTAAGTAAATACTAAATAGGGTAGAGAATAATAGTCCTCAGAAACAAATGGCCCAGAACAATGTAGGATATAACCGTCGCCCTCTTGTTACTTGAACAAGTATCTGTCTATTCTTTTTATATTTATTTAAGACTATCGTGATCCCCGGGACCATTTTCTTTTTTCGTCGTGCAATTTCTGCAGTTAATTGGAATCTGTGACTTCAAATTTCTGCTCACCAACATAAATAATCTCATTGCTCAAGAATAAATACTATATAATCAGTTGCAATAAATTATAGATGATGTTTTGATGAAGAATCCAAAGCAATCCTGCTTATTTTGTAATTACAAAGGGGGACCGAAAACTATTATCGCTTTTCAGAATAAAGTTCAAACGATAAATTTTCAATATTTTTTTATCAATACCATCCTCGCTACTTTTAATACACTTTTTGTATTGTTTTCAGTAAGAAGGGCAGCTTCTGGTATATGTTTCCGTAAATCTTCGGGAAGCAAAGGTAAATTACCAAACACCTTCTTGTATAAGTTTGTCATTCTCTTCGAAAATTTGACGAAACTTTTTTTTCGCTAATGCCATCAAAGCATATACCTAAATATTGAATATGTGAAATAATTAGAAAGATTCGTTTTTCATCAGGGGATCTTTTGAAATTTTCTATACTAAACGCATAAACCGTCACTTCTTTTATTCCCAGTAAAGGCATTCTGCCAATTTTTAGAATCCTTTGAAGTGGCCTACTGCTTTTTGTATATCCTTTTTTTAGCGTATTTTCTGTCATTTTGTATGAAAAGTTTGAATATTGCGCGATATAAATAATTAGTTTTATCATAAAATATTTCGAGATGGGAGCTTAGACACGATCCAAAATTTTTTTAATATTAAGAAAACGTTGTAGCGAATGAAATGAACGATAATTCGAGGGCGTGATATTGGGAGGATATATTAGGTGAGTCAGTACCTCCCACACCAATTAATTAATTCTTTTCAAGGTGTGTCTCGCACAGTACGGTCCAGCATTTTTGTTTTGAAGAATAACGCCTTTCTGTTAGCAGCCGCCGTGGAATTGTTCAACGCAAACCACAGAAAAGAGATCTACACTAACTAATTAGGTTTCAAAAGTTCAAAATTAACACTTCCCGTATACTTCACAGAACAGAAGGGCCTTCTTGGGATCTCAACACGGCATTGCAGTTTTTGGTGGTGATTCATTTGAAAAGAGCATGCCTTTCGCGTTTCGGCTTATCACATGAATGTCGAGTATGAATCGGTTGGACTTGCTCTATTCAGGCTTATTACGAGAGACCCACCTACTCTGCATATTATTTCAATCTATTGTTGGCTGATCGACTAAGGTTAGTTAACGGTGGTTGATAGTTTCCCGTTTTTCTTACATGGATTTCCTCGCACTCGCCATTAACATATTTTGTATAATGTTGATTTTTCCGATTAATGAGAGTTGGAGAGATTCAAATTCCCGAATATGAGCTTATAGAACCATTTATGGCAATATAGGTTTGCGCGTAGACTCCCTCCGCTCCATTGAGTTCTATGGAAGATTCTGGGAAGTCTTGTTATTTTAGTTAGAGTTAGCATATTGTCTATACACTCTTGTGTGTATAGCCAATACCTCCTACGACAAGGAAAGATCTAATCCTAGTGGTTCTTCGTCTTTTTCATAGATCCTCTCGATGTATAACTCAGCACTTACGAAGTGTCGAGTAACCATGTCCAGGGATGTCCTATGGGACTCGGAAAACCTAGGATTTTGTTTTTTTGTGTTTTTATATACTTTTTATTTTTTATGCTTAGTTTTGTGTTTAATGTTTTTTGTACTTTTGTTATTTTTATAAAAACCTAACTTAATCTACTTAACCTATCAATTCAGTTGTACGTGATGATTTCCCTTAATTCCTCGTTAGGTTCGTTGCCAGTACCTGCTTCGAATAGCTTTCTGCCTTGTTGTCTTTGATGTCCAATACTTTTTGCGGTCCCGTTCCTCCGTATAGTTGCTAGCTTCTTGTTGTCTAGTGGACGTATAGGGTTATATTTTGTTGGGCCTTTTCTCCTGTTCGATTTGTATTATTATACTCCTAATAAATCTGAGTTTTGTTTCCATCTCTTGCTTGCTTTTTGTCCCCATTACTCCATATAGTCTTGCTCTCGCTTGTCTCAATTTGTCCGCAGAGTTTTTAACGTGTTCGTTGAGAGAAGTGAGAACCTGATCCAACGTTACGCCTAGTTGTTTACAACGGTTTGACTTTTCTCGTAGTTCATTTCTATTTGACATGTTTTGCACTATTCGTCTATCTCGATTGCAGCGTTTTGGAGTTTTTGCGTCATTTTTTTCACGCACCTCGTTGCTATTTAGTTCGTATATAGCGCTGTCGTAGTGTTATTGCAACCTTCAACTGAAATTTTCTGTCATGCTCAGAATTTTATGATCGGTTTGGTATATCTCCTAAAGCAAGCCCACGAACCACACTTAATCGAAAGCTTTGCTTATATTCAATAAGATTACGCCTGTAGATTCTTTCTTATTGAGTAGTATATTCTACTCGTCTCAAGATTTGCTATTCGCTGCTCTTGTTCTTCGTATTGTGGTCAAATTATCACTTTCTGTGCGATTTTACTCATAACAAGCAAACTAGCAATCTTATCGGTCTAGAGTTTTGCGGGAAAGTGTGATCTTTTCCGGATTTTCTCAATCTGGTCTAGCGCTTCCAATACCATATTTTCATTCGTTTAAACGAAGAGGTGACTAGCGCCATCACAACGACGATGATTTCAAAATGGTTATTTGATACCGACGGCAAAAATATTTAAAGACGGAAATAAAAATCTGACTGAATGATTTGTCTTAGTTTTGCTAGAAATTACTTTTTTTTTAATTTAAAAATTGAAATACTAAGAAAAATATGTTTGTTCTAATTTCAAAACGCTCCGTATCTTTGATGACTAACTGATGAACGTAGTCGTTAAAGCACTTGAAATATGTGAGAGAAAATGTATCAACAAGTTAACTGATATTATAATTATTCCTAACTAAATCGTTTTTTGTTCTAGAAAATGAATAATTATCATAAATTAGTGATAATTATGTATTTCAGAATACGTGGCTACAATCCATAACAATTTGAAATGTGGTTTTCATCGATTTTAATGTCGAACTGTTTTAATCAAACGAACAAAGCGCGTTGCTCAAACGTTTCAATAAATTCAATTCAAGAACTTTAGAAATGATCAAACTTGTTGTTATTTTTAGGTATTACCTCGAGCTATATTCGATAGGGCTGGTTGGTTGGGAAGTTAGGTAAATAAAGAGAGTTGTGTCAATGACCAATCAATCTATCGATGTTGCATCACATTTCAATATACGAACATTTCAACCTGCTGGAATAAATGAACTCTCACCAATGATAGATCTGTGAAGCGTGACTTGAATTAATATAGATGGAATTTTACACACCAAATAGAATAATATTTGGAAAAGCGATATGGAAATTAGTTATTTGTGGTACTGAGATGACATTTTATATCTAAAAGTTATTATGCCTAATATCATATTATATTGTAGAACTTGTCATAGATATGATTCTGAAGAAAGTACCATGAAATCAATTAATACAAGGTCCATTCGAGAATATGATTGAAGCATATCATCAAATATATTTTATTAGTACTAGATTTATATCGACAGTTAAGCAATTATCAGAGCACTCACCTACATATATTCGATTCCAAATTGATATGGAAGTGCTGAAGAAAGCTTTATGAGATAATGAAGAATAGCCTCTTTAAACAGACTGAAAAGAGAATATACTTACCAGAAAAGTAACTGAAATTTCTTTTATCAACCCAGAGCTTTTCTATTGTGTAAGGGAATGCTCCCATAAGATTTACCGAAACCTACGCACTCTGGCGGTAACTTCCAATGGTAAATCAATTACAAAAGTTCCTGTCTTACTTTGATACCGATAGATCCAGAAAGTTTGGATCAAAATGAAATGCTTGGTCCTAACTGGCTTCCTCAGAGGGTAGCACCTCATTGGATTATGCCTAACAGCAACTGAAAAGTGTAGTTTTTGTGGGAACAAGGATGAAGCAGATTTTTCTAGAATACATCGCCATTGAACTCAACGCTAAAATTTCTTTGGGCAAAAAATCAATAGCTTGCCCATTTAACTTGTTCGGCTTGAGGTTAATTCTTTTTTCTCAGTGAAGGTGATTCGGTAGGTCTTGTTCGGGTTGACATTTAGGCAAACCCTATTATACAGTTGAGCTCTCTTTGAACCATGTCACAGAGTGTATTCTGAAAAATTCTCCTCACGTAAATGACTATGTCGTGGGCATATCCCAGAGAAGGTATGCCAAGGTCAGTCAGTTCGCATAAGAGTTCGTATACTATCAGGTTCGACATAAGTGGAAATATTTTCTATTTTCAGTGGTAGAAATGATGTCTCGCCTTATTTTCATTTTCGTTGTAGCTAGACTTTGCGACATCTATTAGGAGGTTGTCCCATCTATTCCTCTCACGTCTGATGCTCTTATGACAGTCTGATGTGGAGTTGTCTCCTTTTTCTAAAAATGCGCATACTATATAAAAGCAGTTTGAAATATATCAAAATCTAAGAACGAGAATAATCTGCACCAAAGGCGCCCATACGGGATGTTGATTGTGGATTTTTGGAATTGTAGGCAATTGATTTTTCATAAAATAGAAATAATTTTTAATTTGAATTGGAATCATTTTCATTCATGGTGGAATATATCTGAAATATATGATGAAATTAGTTTCAGATTTATTATTAGAAATAATAGGTATTCACCATTTTTCAAAAAATTACGCTGAAGTTCCACTAGCTATTTTGCTTTAAATGCTGGAGGTATTTTTAATGTACTGAATTGATTATTCGGAAAGGTTCATTCAAAATTTTATCCATTTGTGGAAAAATAAGGTTTTTTTTTTCGTATTTTTGTTCCAAACTACATACATTACGATACAAACAATATACCTTGTATTTTACATAGTTTGACTATTCTAATAATTTTTTATGCTTTACCAGAAAACAGTATCGACATAACTGGGTACAAATTAAAAAAAAACGCAATCCAACATTGATATAAATATGTAAAGTTTGAAAATAGAAATAAGAAAAATAAAACAAGATAATAAAATAGACGTGAACAGATGATTTCATTTCTAATGCCCAGATATATGATTACTTAACTACCCCCTATAAATGAACCAGCAAACCTTTCATTTTAAATCGGTTTACAATAAGATAACAAGGCACAATTATTTTATTATTATGTAATAAGGAAATGTTATGAGTAGAATAATTTATTTAAAAAACAAATTTTCAATTGAATTAGCTACACTTATTTAAAATTCGAATTGCGTTCAAGTTAATTTAAGGTGAATATACTCATTTTGTAGAAATTAATTTGATCATTGAATAGATGAAAAAAAGCATGACTACAAGAGTCTTGGTCTTGATCTTGGTCTTGCATGAATCTTGCTGCACAATTCAGTATTAGTCTTGGTCTTGGTATTGCAGGCCTGTAGTGGGACCGCAAGACTAAGTCAAGTCTTGCGGTCACTAGAAATTAATACATTGGATCTTGAAATTCTACTGGATTAAAATTTTGGGGGAATGGATTCCCACTTTTCTGTATAATAAATATATTAACAAAGGTATCACTTCCTTCTAGATCTAGATTTATCAAAAGTGTACAATAAATTACTCGTAAGGTGGTGGAATGAAGCCTGAAATTGAATGTTTTCAAAAATGTTCTATATAATTTTAAGCTTACTTATTGAATTTGTGACGAACCACTTCCTTTTGTCTAATTTTTAGTGAATTTCATATCATGTTATCTAACAAATAATCATTCAGCAAGATAAGTTATAAAAAAACTCGGAAAATAGATTAATAATACAAATTCAAGTCCTCAAATTACATTCAACGCGCTTCTTTCTCAATTTCTCTTGATGATTGAAGTATATAATTTATTAAATATAAAAATTCATGGAAACTTTCTAAAGAAACTCTAGAGACATTTTTATCTCCAGTTATAATACATTATCGTACAATCCAGATTAACTAAACTCTATGGAATTCAATGAATCGATTGAACATTATATGGTTTTACTGTAGTGTTATTTATTCTAGATAACACTTCAAAATGAAAATTATGTGCATTCCATTTCAAAATACGATAAAAATATAGAAAAGATGAATATATGAAAATTGTTTGATATATTGAAGTTGAAGATATAAAGTAAAAGGAAATAACCGACTAAAACCACTTTTCCCTGTGATGTTCTTCTTTGGTCTGTGAAGTGGGTTTTTCGAGGGTAGAAAGAATGACCTGTTGGATGGATTTCCTTTGTACGAACACATACATACGAATGCCATATCTCAAGTGATTTCAATATATTTGGGATAGTTCGTTTGCGAAAATATTGGATTTTATCACACAAAATATTATTGATTCATAAAAAATTGAATTTATATCTAACTCAAAATATGAGAATGATTTTGCTATTGAAAAGAGATCATTATTATTTGTATAGTAATAAGGGACAATTTATGTCTGTTTTCATTTCAGTTTGCTCCTGATCTTTTTCATCTAGTTTCTCTATTAATTGTTCTTTTACTATTAGTTAGAGTTTAATTTCAATTTTTATGTGTACATTGTGTAGTTTCCTAAAATTTTGTGAATAAAATGGATTTTGTTCGAAGATATCCAATAAAATAACTATTATTTGTTGTCAAGCGTAGAACGACCAGGAAGACCACTACTTTCAATGAACTTGAGGACCAAATGATCGTTAACTAAATCGCCCTCAAACCATAGTTCTTACCATTTTCCACAGAAAACAAAAGAGAATTTAGAAAAACGCCGAATGAAAAGTAAACAAATATAACACATAACCTCAAACATTATTAAACTTTCATATTAAACGTACAAAATTGAGCGTTTAAGTTAAACGTCGTCCACAACCGTTTACTTACGTTGCAAAAGGAATAAACGAAGTAAACTACGTTTATCGTAAAACGACGTGTACAACCAATTGGTGCAAGTCCTTATAAATGTTTCTATTCAAATACGTTTGTCTCGAGGTACTTAAAAAAATTTGGAACATTTTTTTTTAATTATTATAATTTCGTGATACATAATCTGAAGTGAGCTTTACTCAATATTGGTACAACTTAATGGGGAAAACTGGAATTTATGGTATTCCTTGTGCTACATAAATTAATAAACGGTATTTTTCATAGCTATACTTCAATTACTCTATAGATTAATGCGGTATTTCGAAGCAGAAACTCTGTTTAAGCAACCGTGGATAAACAAACATCAGACACTTCATTTCTCGATGTAGAAATTGAAGATATTACTTCGAATGAGTAATTGCGTGGGTGAATTATTGTAATTTCCCGTGTAAGTGAGCTAAAAATAACTTATGGAGTGTTTACAACTACTATCCAATTATTACTGAACAAACAGAATATTAATTTTGTTTATTTTTCAGTTTTATAGTCAAAAGTGGTTTGTCAACGGTTTATCTCAGTATTCACCATTCGGAAGAAAATAAAGATAAAAATGCACAGTTGTTGATTTTCCGCTTTATGCTTCCAGATCAAATTTCGTTTTGGAACAAAATTTATTTGAATTTCCACTGATATTTGCATACATTTGCGAGTGGATGAATTGCGGTTGATTGCAAGTAAAACTTTTAAGAACTGCCAAATAAATTTTAGATTAAGCATTCACGCGTATATATTTGATATATGACATTGGAAACAAACAAAAAGAGACCAAGCTGAAAACTGAATGATGCAAATGTTTACATTAATGATGACTACTTTATAAAAGTAAAAATAGAAAGAAAAATGTTAATGTCACAAAGCGATTAGGGATCGAAGACACAAGGCAAAGCTGAAAGAAAATGACAATAAGAAACGTGAAGCAGAAATTATCACAAACTAGTAATAGAAGGAAAGTAGACAGATAAAACGAAATTATATAAAATAATGGATGATAACTGAGGATGAAGACAACAAAAACACACGGAAGAGTCTTGGGAGAATGTCAAGACAATGAGAAAAAAGGAGAATATAAAAGAAATGTTGGAATACAAAATAAATATATTGACAACAAAATCGATGGACGGAAGAAGAGCAAATAAATCTAGTAAATATGCGTAGTTCTAACATAAAGTTTTAGAACGAAGAATATCAAAACTGTGTTTGAAAATATTATAGCAAATATGAAAATAATTAATATTTATGCACCCATAGAGAAAGTGAAGGATGAAGACAACCAATGACTTATATTGTACTAGGGACCACTACGAGAAATCATAAAGATCATGTTTCAATAACATAGAGAAAATTGAAGATATCAGATCATAAAGAGGAAGAGGAATTGAGACTGATCATTATGGTAAATGTGGTGAGAAAAACGATGATATGCAGAAAATTGAACATATAGAAACTGGAAAACAGATAGAACTAATAAAGGTAGAAGATAGGAGAGTAGCTACCATAATTATATTAATAAGCAATGAAAAGAGATTGTGAAAAGCAATATAACTTGATTAAAGTAGCGAATAATTATGAAGCAAGCTGATTATGAGGACTATTAGGAGATAAAAAATAGTAGGCACAGCTAAAAAACAAATGAGAATAAGAGAAGAAATCAGAATGAGAATAATGTGAAATTACATAAATTTATAAAGAATCCGAATACATAATTTATTGAAGGAAGAAGATATCGATAGTCTCAATTTTAAAGGATATCTATTATTGAACTGAGATAAACGTAGATTAATTCTAGAGAAAAAATGATAATATAACAAGACTATCCTAATTTGAAATCAATGTTAGGGTATGGAAGGATGATAGATTCTCAGCGGTTTTGTCTAACATTGTAGTGGTTGTCTATCAAGTCCAATAGCGAGGTATCGAAAAGTCTGGATAATACATTAGAAAAAATTAAAAGAAACTGAATCAAAAATAAATCAGGAGTCTACAAGAAGCCGATAGTTATTTACGCAGAGAAAACTATGAGAATATCAAATAGGGACTAAGAACAGCTGAAGATATATGAATGAAAAATAATTGGGAAGATTCATGGACCAGTTAGAGTAGAAAATGATACGTATCAAGGGAAATGAACCATGAAATTAAGATTATATTAGAAAATGAGGATATAGTAAGCACAATTTAATCAAGTATATTACTGCTTTGAATTCGTAGATCGTGAAGCCCGTCCTAGTTCTATTATGTTAGTAGACTCTAAAGTTTGGCGGATGCGAAGGATAACTCCCTTTTTATATATGTCGCCAATTTTCAATTTAGTTTTTTATAACTCATTTTCTTTATGTTGTGGCCATTATCATAGATCTAGAGCCCGAATTATCGAGAAATCCGTCTTACATAAATAGGCGTTTGTTTACTGCGAGTAAGTCAACAACTAATATGATGTAATGTAAACACATCTGGATAGACAAATAAACAGTGTGTCTAAATAAATTAATACGTTAAAAATTGGAGAAGTGTTTAGTATTTAGTATTAGTGTATAGTTTAGTGAATAGTATTAAGTTTATTGTACTAATTATAAGTGTATAAATAAAATTAGTAAGTAAGGACAGATAAAAAGAATGGTGAAACGACAAGAAAAAAAAAGATAATTACAGACGGGAGACCGAACCAGAAGAATAAAAAGTAGTTGGAAACTTTGGATTGTAGAAGATATGAAACGTCTTGTGATACTTGACTTAGACAGACAGATGCAGATGACTTGCTAGGAAATGTGGGCTGACATCTTAATTAAAGGCTCAAAACAATTAAATCCGATCAGCTATGATTCGAAAGACAAAGTATCATAAAACAGGCTTAGAAAAAATGTTTTATGTATGGCCAAGAACCAAAACATATTTTGCACTACATCTACCAAACTACAACTTCATCTTATTGATACTCTATTCGCTACCAATTCCCATGCTAGTGATAACTTCAAATACGTAAGGAAAAGAAATATTGATTTTTTGCTCAACTCAATAATATTTTTAAAAAATATCGCCTCATACACACCATATCTCTGTAATTCAATCTAAAAACATTTACTCCGCTCTATCTATATATCTACAGTTCCATTCTCTTCACATGTCTGTGAAATTTTATATCTGTTGTCTTCATTACAGCGTTTCATCGATTTTCCGTTGCTTTACGCCATTCTCTTTCTACTGTTCTGAATTATAGTTTCAGCTTACAGGTCCGTATCTAGAACCAAACTTAGTGGATATAAATAATCAACAGATTCAAGTTGTTACACTTTTAAATACTAAAAAACAAGTTAACAATTAGCATATCTGTAGTAGTAGATTAAGAAGAACAGTCCATCAAATTTAAGCTCAACAATTTTTATAGATTATGTACACAATTTTTTCAAACATCTCTTCAATGTTTGACTTTTATTGGATGAGATATGTACTCGTAATTAGTTTTTCACTGAAAATACAGGATTTCTATCTTAGGGTCATATTCATAAATCCAACTTTTATCCCGAATATCCCTATAATGACAAACTATGGATATCCACGAAAACGATCCCATTAGATGTAAAGTTGAAAACGATTTTCTTTTTCTTTATAAGTCAAAAGTCTTTACATCAATATCTAGTGTCAGTTTGAAATGAAGGGTAGAAATTTCATTTAATTCGACTGGATTATTCTGTTGCCTCATCCGAAATTAGGTTAAGTATGCCCAACTTCAGCCGTACCCAGAAGTGATACAACGCATTAACTAACGAAATAACAATACACCCAATTATTTTGTAAGAATTCCATGTATTTCCCAGTCTGTCCAAAATTTTCATGAACCTAACCTAAAAATTCTCTATCTAAGAGATTGTAGTTTGGCTAGGAGAATAAGTGGATGAGAATATAATGCAACCTGCTAATGTAAGTGTATTTAAAGGACTCAAAAGTGAGTGGAAAAGAAGAAGTTTGCAATCTAAACCAGAAAGTGTTAACTGTGTATTAACGAAGACACCATTTTCCGCTTTATTGAAAGAACTACTTGAAAGCAGAGTTGTATCCATTTAATCCTGACGCTGTTGTATACAAACTGTGTGAAAAAACGAATCGAAGATTTGAATACGGCAGAAATTGTAATAACCGAAAAAGTATTAGTTAAACTGAGAAAAAAACATTGAAGATTTAGTGTCAGGGAATTAATTGTGAAACTATTCACCCGTTAGTTTTTCTTGGTTGAACACTGGAACACTCGTGGTATATATAGATTTTCAAAAACTGACTACTAGAAATTTCTCCAATGGTAAGTTTGACAATTTAACCTACTAAAATGGATGGTCTTTGAGTTTTGCTCCATTTTTTTTCGAAAATACTAATATGCAGAGAAGCCTTACATGGTTGAGCACTGGCGCAGTCACTTGTTGTCGTCGAAAAGACACTTTTTGGTATTTCGTTATTTCTTCTTTGCGTCTCGATGCGAAATTCTCAATTTTATCAATAGTAACTACGTTGATCGCCTTGTTCGGAGCCTTGCCCCTGCCTAGTTTATACATCATAATGAATCGTATTTTTGTTCATAATCACAATTAGATTTCAAATAGCTGTAACCCATAAAAGGGATGAAAATGTATCTGAGCTGATATGTGAAAGATAGATATTATACTGTATCCATAACTACATTTGTTTGTCCAAAAGATAAAAATGGAACCAAGTTTGTTATGATAACGTTATTCATACATACCAATATTATATTATTCAATGCGTAACTGATGAAGGCCGCGTAGATTATAGATTATTATGACAAGCTTTAGAGCTACTCTGCACCTATTGCTAGAAGATATTTTGTACTCTATATTTCATTGTTCTGCTTCCAAAATACATAGACTCCTCCAACAGAAGGCTATTATTTGGGATTGTTTCAATCCACTTTTCTAGGTATCAGTGCGACTGCTTTCGTAGAGGACAGAGCTCTTCTGTTTCCATGGTCTGGTCGCAGAATTTGCAGTTGTCTTCCTTTGCCATGCCCTTAGTCTTAAAGTAGTATATGATGGGGTAGTGACCTGTCAGAAAACCATCAGTTTCATATCTTTTCTGGTCATCAAGAGAAGTTTTTCTCATCTTAGAATCTCTTATCTTTTAGATTATCTTAATGTGATTGGTATTACTTGCGAATAGAGTACTATAGTTCATCTACAATTAACAGAGTTCGTTCAAGTATTAAGTTTCGCAATTGTTGAAAAATTTTCACCCTTCCGCCACCTCATGTAACGCGCCGTTACGTTTTTCTGTGCCCCGTTTTATAAATAAAAATAAATCATTCAACAGTTGTGGAGAAAATGTATGATTATGACGATCAAAAAATTTTTTATGTGGTGTTGAGCTGAGTCCAACACTTCTCTCAATTTTGTTCCATAATTTTTCCAGAATTTTTCTGAACATTTCCTCTCTGTGTCATTCCCATGTCTGTTTTTACTGTGGAGTTGCCATCAACGTGTTAAATAATTGACTTTCATTTAGCATGAAAATTAAAACTGCATAATTTTCTGACATAAAATCGTTAGTATTAAAACTGCTGATGTCGAATTTCTCTCGAGCATTTGGAAAATTGGTTTTCTGTGTTTGAGGGTGTCTGTTGAATATATTAGATACGTCAAAGATAAATTCCTGTCTATGGTTGTTATATGTATTCTGTCCGTACACGAAAATACACTTGATTCAATTACAATTACGGATTATCTGTAGAATAACGAAAATATCTCAGGGGACCGGCGAGGCATAGAGGACTTTTCCTATGAATCATACCAAACTCATCAAAATTAATCCATCGAATATTTCACAAACAGGTTTTGAATTCATAAATAAGGAATCATTTTTTATATTTTGCTTGATTCAAATCTATTTTTTACATGACAAATCATCCATACAGTACTTTATCTTGGTTATGTAGCCATAAAACGATTAGCAAATGAAGAGAGAATATGAATTCAATAGCTCTATCTCAATCTCGTTTTTAACAGAAACAGAATAAAATACATGTGAAAAATTCATTCTTAAATGAGTGCGATGACATTAATAAATCTGAAAAGTTTTTATTGAGACGTGATAGTTCGATTATGTCTTTTATGAAATTGATAAAACGAGAAGTGGACCCTTTGTCCCTCCCTGATCTATTTATAAAACAATTTATCGTGCGTAGACTTATGCTAGGAGCTGTTGAGCCTGAACCTGCTCAAGCGTGCCTACACTAGAAGCATTAATTCTGTAGAGTCGCATTTAAATATCAAAATGGATCATGTAGAGCAATGCACGTTGATTGAATAGACGTCAATTCAGGAAGATTCTCTGATCTATTATGAAATTTTATTTGCTACAGATAAAAATGAAAAAATCAAAGATGATATGAATAATAATGAGTCTATCAAGCAGAGGTATGAATAAAAGAAGCAACTATGTGCTTTAGATCAAAGTAACAATTATTAATGTATTAATGCACAATAATTCCCATCAAGTATCAAATTTACCGGGTGGGTATCTAAGGACAGCTGTCGGCCATATCTCAGGAACAGATTATATTACAGATTTGGGAAATAAAAATAAGAAGGAAGAAAACACAGAACTGCCCCCTAGTAACACGTGTTAATTATTTTTTGACACTACAGGGCGTATTATGAGTATTTTCAAAAGTTGCCCACTTAAGTGGCATTTTAACTACTATAATCAAATTTTTCTACAAATTTTGCGCATTTTTCATCTCCAAATAAGAGGTTGTAAAGTGATTTCTTAAAAAATGTGTAAGCGGCGAGAATATTTTCTCAAACGCCTATTGGAGTGCTTCAAACATATTGAAATATAAAATTTATTGCGGATGGAAAGTTCTTACATTGTCATACTTGCAGTTATTTCAATTGGTCTCACAATAATCTTATTATTACCGCTAGATGACGTTATCTGAATGTGAAGCTAATATAACTAACAACGAGAACAAATCTTCAATAAACCATATAAAAAATCTAACATTTAACTAAGAGGCGCTCTAGTTGTGGAATCAGCGAACGGGTGAAATCCTATTGCCTATCGTATTATTTCAATCATTTCATGTCTTATCTTGGATCTATTGGTGTGAACGAGATCTTTTATTCTGCTCCACAAATGAAAATCTGAGCAAGCTAGATCTCGAGGTCAGGATGGCCAAATAAATAAATTTTCACGTCCTTTCCACCTATCAACGAATGTTTGATTAAAGAAATGCCGAATATGGAATAATAATGGACAACCATGATATTTTAATATTTAACGAATGGCTAAAAAAAGTGGCAATTCCTTCCTTAAGAATTTTGAATATATTTTTTCATTGTCATTTCAAAAATGGCTCAATTATTTTTTCCTCAAGAATAGACTCTCTAGTGGTGGACCTAAAATTCTGAAAATAATTTCCACGTGTTTTTCAGGGCTTTTCCTTAAAGCTGTAATATAATCCGTTCCTGAGATAAGGTCGACGGCCGTTTTTACTTGCTCACTCGGTATGTACCCCTAACCTTTCGTTTTTGTAATAAAAATAGCCAAATATAAATAATTCTATATTACTGCACATTAATTCATTGTTTCTCATTTTTCTCTCGAAAATTTCAAAACAGGTGATATTTCCAAATCCTGATAATTCCTAACATTTTTAAGCCCTTTTATTTCGAATTAACGAGAATCCAGTATATGTCTGATAACTCTTAATACGTTTTAAAAGTTTGGGATTATATTCCGATTAATTCTGATTTATGATAATTATTGAAAACAGCTATTATTCTCATGAACATACAGATTGGTCCTACACAGAAACGTTCCGTAGCATTTGTCGAAGATCTAATCTGGTGTATTTTTTTGTTATAAATATTGTGAAGAAGCATGAGCAATTATACTGTCTTTCTTAAATGCATCTCATAGGGTTGTAGCTGCGTGAGATTCAATTTTAATTTCAATCATAGCTTACAAACCACCCTGTATAGATGATTTTCCTTAATCTCCAATTATTTCAAACAACTCTCTTGTTAATAATATTTTACCCTGTGATAAAACAACATGGAGGTTATGGTTTCCATCAAAATGCAACCACCCGGAAATTGTTCGACATTAATTTAATTAAATTTACATCAATCTATCACTTTGATCAAAAATTGTGTTATTTAGAGTATCGTATAGGCATTGGAAATTCTAAAATTTCATTACTGCGAATACTTGAAGTTCTATACAGTATAAATATATAGGTGACACTATATATTTTCATTAATGTTCAAAGTAATCATAACCTACATCAAAGTACTTTTGTAATCAAGGTTTCCACATTTAAAATCTCATATTTTAAAATTGATAAATACATTTATCTACAGCATCCTCCTTTGTTACATGGAACACGTAAATGTTTCATCAGGTCAAAGAATAACTAGGGATCACATATGGCCAAATCAGGCGAAGAGGGTGGATGTTACATTATTTTCACTTAAAAATTGAAATCTTGCAGTGTGTGACGATTTATTCTCATGATACAACAATAACCGGTTAATTTTTTGATGACTCAAGTACTGAGGTAGGTTTAGAGAATATGCCCACGTTAAGAAGATCCCTCCATAAAACACAAAAAAAATTGACTTATTCTGCTTGATACAAAGTATACTTCAATTGCTCTATAGAAATATGTTCTTGAGAAAAGAGTGAAATATCTATTTTTTTTTTTGATTTTTTGTGATTTTAACAATTATGCATATTCTCAGTTAAGTTCATAATATGCTCATAGTATGTTGTTACTATGCTAATCAATAATTCTTATGATATAAAGCAATTAAATGAAGTATGCTTCATTTTTCATTCTCATTAAATAAAATAATTATTCTCCAGTCTATATAACAGAACTGAACATTTTTTTCTAAGGACAGTCCGGACAAAGAGAATTAATTTTTCTATGACGGTTCTTTCCAGCTTCTCTATTTTGTTGCTTAAATTATCAGTATCATTTGAAATGCTGCACACTTATTGAGAACCAAATATACCATAATTTTCATAGATTCGTGCCATGTTACTTATCAGATTCACTAGATATAGCGATTTATTATAGATGCGATTTCTGCTAATGTTTTGTACGAACTATCAAGGGAAGGGCCGAGACATGTGCTTTGCTTGATTTATTAATTGAAGACAAACTTGGTATTTTCAGAATTTCTTGAAAATGAGCTTCAAAATCACTTATCACATGAAAGGAAGGCAGCAAGTACCCAATTAACTCACAACCAAAAATATTTACATCAATGGACATTAAGCCCCCCCTGCTTTCTATATTGAATTATATTTTCATTAATTACTCTTCTCTCACTTGCAGAAAAAATTAATTTGGTGTTCTGTCGAAGCATTCTATTTAGTCTTATGTGTTATTATTTTTATTTTCGTTATTTTAGCACCTTAAGCACATCTCCTTTCTTCCCAGAGTTAATAAGAATTGTCAAGTTAATTCGTGTAGACTCGATGATTCCTCAATTTCTTAACAATAATAGGTATCAATCAATTTTTTTTTTCTAAACATCAGGTGGCATTTGCCTAATCCATTCCAAATACAAATTGAGTAATTTCTGTTAGCGAGTAGCTGAATTTATAACTTCCAACTTTGTAGCAAAAATTACTTTGTCGTAAAAATTCCAATCACTAGCAGTAGAGAATGTTTTCATAATGATGGTAATAAATTTAACAGACATGATTATACTTAAAGAAGAGAATAATGAGCACCGTTAAAGTCGAATTGTCTCTATACGAATTACAATGACAGAATGAGGTACTAAAAGACTGTTTTCTCTACATCTACAAATTATTATAGTATTAAAAAAAAATAATTTTAGACCACAATGAAAAATGAATGATTATGTTGTATTTTCCATCTTCACTATATGTATATACTGTTACTATTCATACAAAAATGGTTTAAGTTGTATAATTGGAATGATATCAGTACATTATGATTTAATTCTTATGAGGATGGAATATGTGAAACGCAAATATTGGTTCGAAAAATCTCAACATTATACATAATTTTGTAAAACAGTAGTTTAATCGCCTTATAACAACTACCTTCCAAAGGTACTCGTTCCAATGTTATCTCAAATTAATGCAAACAATCCCTAGCGTTTAAAATGCAACTGCTGGGACTAGAACACCGCAGGCCTTATTTGCGTGAATTTTCGAGAGTCTGCTTTCAAGTGAAATAACCTATTTAGTTCTAAAACTTCCATTTCTCCCTTTCGCTTTGTTTAGATAGGATCCCACAGATATCCTGGATAATAGCCAGAAAACGCCGTATATAGTTGGGATCTAATTTGAAATAACGGCATGTACAAAGCAAGAGAAAATCTTTGCATTGTTCTTTTATATAGTGACTAACAATAAATATATCTTTATCTAATGAAATAATTGGCTAATAATAATACTCAATACAACGAAATAAATTGTTATACAAATACTTTAAAGTACGAAAATATATTTTGAGATATGGCAACACTGATGTCAATATGTCAAATCTGACAGTGCCATAATAAATTTTGACATTTTTAATGGTCAACGTACTTAGAACATGTTGTCATAAGAGTGTCATTTGAGTTGTTTACAGATACTAGATACATTCATTTTGGTCACAAAATGAAGTTAAATCGAAACGATTACTTTCGCGCGACGAGTTGATATTATGATATCATAACATTTTTACTTTGCGTTTGGTGCACTATGACACACGATAACGTTTGTATAATCAAATAAAAAGAATGCTCATTCTCCCCAATCTCTCGAAATTTGAGATTCCACAAGTTTAGTTTATGTAATAAATGAAAGAAGGTGCGGCTTTGTAAAAGTATGCAACAAGTTAATTTTGAAGTTTCGCGCAGTTTGTTTTAAAGAAAGTTGGTTGTAGTAAATTATCACTAATTTGTGTAGAGAGTATATGGAAGAAGTTCTCCAATTATGGGAAGGAGAAAATACTTTCGAGATTTAAAGTAATTGTAACAGTTAGATGTTCCTTTCACGAAGTTATCTTCAAGCGATCGTATTACAATGAATTACCTTACTTTAGACTGATAAATTAATTCAATGCTACAATACTATCGATTGAGTATCCAATCGAAACAAGCGTGGTTTCATTCCATTCCAATGATTGGAAAATAGTTCATTATGTATCATGTAATAGATGCAATACTTTTCCTTTGGGTAGAGGAAAACTGGCATTTGAATTCTAAAATGTTGCTATACTATTAAATAGACAATTATGAGTTCTAGGTATGCTGATTACAACGTACTGTTGCAAAAGCCATCTTGGATTTATAGTCCAATAAACTTAGGGTAAAATATGAATACGCTTACAAACGTTTTATGGATTATTGCCAAAAAGAATATACACGATCTTCCTATCTGAAAAGCTCATTATGGCATACTTTTTTCGATATTTCCATAAAGCTATAGGTATCTTATCATTTTATGTAAAGAACTAAACTGAGTACAAAACAAGATGATATTGCTGTTATAATATATTCGGAGAGTTTTATTGAAATGTGATCGATGTCAATCAAAGATATTTATCAAAAGCTTTGACGATTAGAATAGAGAAATTAGCAAATAGAGGAATTTCATTCAGAAATTTGTTCAATATTTTCAAAAATTCTTGTATAAAAATTTTTAGAAAATTTCTTTTTCTAATACATAATATCAGATGAATCTAATGCAATTTGTGTGGCGATACGTACTCTATTAATTTACAGGGAATTTGAAAAATTGATCGTAAATTTTGATGTGCTATCTTGTTTACAGAGTTCAGAATTTGGTAACTTGCATCGGAGTTCTATTAAAAATGAGAAAATATGTGAAAATTTCGAGATCTGGCTATTAATTAACGAAACTGCGCGCCTAGGGGCGCTCTAGACGGGTAGGGTAAAAAATGAGTAGTACGTTGGGTATGTAGATATCTTATCTATGCACGTCCCAAAACACGTTTACGTCACTATTACAGTATTTGTGCAGTAGTGAAACGAACGTTTTTTGCACGTGCCAAAAACTATATATAACTAAATACAGGAGCAACGTATCAATCTCAAATTTCTCGTTAAATTGAAAAAAAAAACTCCGATTGAGTGGTATAAATTGTTGCAAGAGACCTATGGGGACAATTCTCTATCTCGTTCGCGTGTTTTTGAGTGGTGTAAGTGCTTTGGCGAGGGTCGAGTGAGCACTGAAGATGACTAGCGCCCAGGTCACCCTGTGATTGCTTCAGCTCCGGAAACAGTGCATCCGGATGATTGCTGAGGCTATCAACGCCGATAAAGAAACGATCAGAAAAATTTTATACGAAGAATTACAAATGTCAGAGGTCTGCCAAAAAATCTGACTCAAGATCAAAAGCTCTTGCGTCAACGGGTCTGCTCAGGTTTCCTTAAAAGGTTAGAAAAAAATCTGCTTTGAAAGGGACCCGATTTGAGTCGATGAAAGCGGTAAAGCAAAAAACGGCAGAGCTCCTAAAGGCACTCACCAAAGAAGGTTTCCAGCGCTGCTTGGATCAATGGAAAAAACGTATGGAAAGGTGTGTACCGAGGGGAAGGGAGTATATTGAAGGGGAGCATTCGAATATGGAATAATTTTTATAATCAAACCGTTTTTCGTAACCAGTCTCGTTATTTAATATATTAATTAATACGACTATATTAGACCTATATCCAGCAAATCTAGAAAAACTTCTAGCCATAGGTTCATACTTTGAAGGAGATAATTTGGAATTCAGTTTATTTTTAATAGAATTATTAAATGTAGTTTCCATCACACTTCGTACAAATTGAACTTTATTTACAAAGTACCATAATAATTAGAATATATTGAATCGGTCCATCATAAGTACGATCCTGTACTCATATTTTCCAATAATCTGTATTCGTGAACATACAAACTCAGTTGAATTTTCGGAATATTTCTCAAGACTCATCAAGTAGATTTCACTCCAAGCAAAATAATAAAAACAGAAACTCTCTGATACCATTTGTTCACTTCAAAAACTTTCATAAATCATAACTTTGGCGAAAAGTGAATAGGTAGATTCAATTTTTCATGTTCTCCCAATTACGAAAAGTAATTCCAAAAAAACTTTATATAGATTCTTGTTTTAGTAAAGAGGATCTTCGATGGTTTAAAATGGACTGTAATAAATTTTTGGTGTTTATACGGTTTCTATAAACCAGCTGAGTGTTATTAATTATTGTTTATTTCAGTAATAGTGAACCAGAAAGAAAAGCGTACTGTTATGTCACGTCCGGTCTTGGAAATATTTCATTACTTCCAAATTTGATAACCTTAGTATGAACAATAACAAAATAATAAAAAATTACGAATTTTGGCCTTATACTTTTACTTATACTATAAATATGAACTTATACTATAAATATATAATAATTCACTCATGTCTTCAGCAGCCTTTCTGAATGAATTCCAAGATTTTTCATTGATAAATAAGAGACTTGCAAACTGAGGATCTTTTGTAACTTTTGTTGGCAATAAATCGTCGTTGTTCTGACAAAAGTCACTAAGTCCAAAAATCAGCAATTCCATATAATCGATTTAAAATTATCCGATCTATACATAGTGTTTGCGAACTTGATACAAAAAATTTGGGTGTCAGTATATGATGTAAAAATAATGCTGTGGCATGAAAAAAATTGTCTAATACGACCCCTCTCTCTGAGTTATAGGCATTTGAAATTGCGAAATCAGAAGTTATATTTAAATATATGTTCTAAATTAGACATTCAAAAAATTAAGAATTTTTAAAGGATTATTACGTATGTCCATGTGGTGTCTTTGACGGGATCAATAATTCAACACTAGTATCTGAAGGCCAGTGGCAGTCTCATGTATTAATCCGTAACTTTTACAGGGGCAACCCGTATAACCCAAATATAGCAAAAATGAATTTTTCAATCGATTTTTCAACAGAAACGTACTCCCTCTTCAACTCGATATAATTTATTGCCCAAGAGATATGTATATTTTTAAATCGTTGTACATTCCAAGCAAAGCGTTCGCCATAAAGAAACATTTTGGAAAATATTATCATAAATTGGCATAAAAAAATGGAGTTTTCTAATCGACAAAATACGATGAGGAATTAAGTTATTTTAACAATAATTTCTAATAAATTTCTAAGATTGCTCAAGCTCTACAAATCACTTGCATTTGCAGAGCTTTTCTGAGCAGAAAGCAGACCTGTGACTGGTGCAATATTTTGATGCACCTTTGCTCGGTACCATCATGTAAATTTGGAACTAATTTGACATGATAAGTACATTTAATATTACGCTATGAGCATCCCATAGTATGGTTAGCATGACATGACTGATTTGATTGATTTATGACTCTCCTAGTGGAAGAAGATTGCAGACGACTACAAATAGTTTTTCGTTTTGGCTTATCTGTATTTGTTAGTATTCGCTGTATTTATGGTGGAGACAATTTTTTCATGTTGAGTTCGGGAATAAGTATATTTAACTATATGTTTGATAGCAACATGTCGTAAATGTCGGAATCATACAATACATGACTTCTCACCACATTCAGATCCCCAATACCACATATATATTATTCATATACCGGTTAAAAGTTTCTGCCCACTTAATAATTCATTCATTGAATTCCAAAATAATACACCTAGTTAGCCCCGTGAGACGCAAGAACGTGATGTTATTTATACTAAACCAGGACATGTTTTTGTGAAGTTCGTATACGAATTGTATTCGTTCTAGCTAATTCATACGTACAGGTTGAAGGAAGAACGCATGCTAGATCCATGTGTGATCTCGACTGTAAAACACGGCGGAGGCTCGGTGAAAATTTTGGGGATGATAAATTGAAATTCAGGACGTTCTGGCCAGCACCCGATCGGTAAAAAAATTATATTCCAAAATAACGATTCCAAGCAAACCTAGAAGCTGTGCCAAAGTATTTGAAAGAATTGAATAGAAATAATGTACTAAAGGTAATGTTTTGATCCGACTTCAACCCGATTTAGTTGTTGTGGGACAAATTAGACAGGGAAGTCAGAAAGCTGCGTCCTACGTCCACTTTACATCTTTGGAATATTCTTAAAAACGAATTGAACCAAATAGACGACGTTTCTTAAGCTACTCCATTAATGGCAGGTTAGAATATGATGATAAATAATTGCTGTGATTCTTAAATGGGTCAGATGGGTAGTCTAAGAATCAACCCTCGTATATTGTACACATCCAAATATCTTTACCACCAAATTCAATAACAAAAATCTCATGAATTTTATTTTCAACTGAAGTTTTAAAAAGTAAAACAAAGTTTCTTTCAGGTAGTGAGTTGATGGAAGATTCCAAATTGCTTTTCCATAGAAAATCATGCATTTACTATCACTCTCTCTCGCTCTAAAGGGAGATATCAATCGAAGTGAAATTCACATTTGCTGAAAATGATTTAGAAGCAAATGTAGCGAAAGACAGGAAGTTACCAATGTATGAAATGGAGTAATATTTTCGAAGCGACACTTGATTACGATACCATATCGTGAATCTGTATTACTAAGAGCAAAATCATTTCGCATACTAAGAAATGAAATAAATTCTTATATATTGAAATATTGATATGGTTAGAGCACTCATAATGAAAAGTACATTTAATATTAACTATCATCGGTCATAAGGCCGCTGCAAGAATTGAATATTTCATTTTATGATTTGTTGTTTTGAAGAAAAGTTCATATCACTAATACGAAAATTTAGTGACCTAAAAGGAGCATGGCAAATGAACTAATTTATCTTCATTCAAAAGTGGGAGCTATAATTGAGTGTCAAAGAACCAAATTTTAAATTGTGCATATTTGAATTGATGAGTGAGAACATGCACAAGAAAGACTTTCAGACCATTATGCTTATTGCAGCTGGGGGAAAAACCAAAAAACAAGATTTTATCTTTTTATTGTAATAACTACATGTGTTTGAGGCATATTGTCCTCATAAGCAGATTATGCCAGGCATATATTTCAGAAGCTAAGGTTTAACTATCTGAATCAAGAATTGTTCAATTAAAAAATGCACATTTTCAAATCCGATACGAGTCAAGTTGTTTTTCTTTTGTATTCGGGATCTGTATTGTTGCCTAAAAAAAATGGCCCACAACTTTTTAAAAGATCCCAGCTAGTTTTTTTTTATTTCTGATTCATGCGAAAGTAGCAAGAAATCTAGGAGTAGGCGATTAGAACGAAAAGTGAATGTGGAGAGCAAAAACAGCGAACTTATAATGAAGAATGTCGAAGAAGAAAAAGAGGATTGAATATATATGGAATCATAAATCTGTAAAATATAATTTTACTCCTAAAATGATTAACCATAAACAAATTTCAAGTATAATTCACTTGTGTATGTGGTGTATGTGAATCTGCCTCTTAATATTGATCAAAACCGAAGTGCTATTACATCAGCTTTTCCAACACATAACCGAGAACTTAGGTAAACGAGGAGTTTTTGGTATCAATTATTCTTCTGTAGTGATTATTTTTAAGTTCTTTTCTTTCCTTAATTCCGTTATCCATATGAAACTGGGCAATAAAATAAAATTATTTAATTCGTGTGTTGTTTTTTGAGGAATGTAAAATTATAAATATATTAGATGGTTCAAAGTGAATAAAAAGGAAAAATTGGAAAGATTCCTTCTATTTAATAGATTTTGAATTTCTTTGATCGCTTAGACTGAATCAAATATATAGAGTCCAAAATTTTGTCACATGTGATACTTAATGATTCTCGAAATAATAATTGTATTAATTCATAAATTTTATTGTCTATAATTCATTTAGTTTGTAAAATTTTAAATTATTTTGTCGCTTTGTGGTATTCGTATATTGAGATAAACTAGAAGCTCTATGGAATATTCTACTTGAATTGACAAATCTGATGTCATTTTCCAGTTTAACTCGAAAATTGCTGAGACTATTCATATTTGATGTAAAATAATAATTCTGTCATACACAACTCCCCAATGTTTAACAAACGTACATTCGTTTATGGTCATAGAAAGTCCTTTATATAAGAGTCTAGTCATGTAGGCTGATGATATAATTAATAGCTGAGTTTTTATCTTATTTTAATTTTGGACAGGTGAATATGACATGCTTTATCATCGATTTCTGTTGAGAATCAATATCATACATACTTCTCAGACTAAATTCTAAATAACAAGCAAGAAATCTTATTATATTTTACCCATTTCTTGTCTACTATACCAAAAATTAGGTGTTCTTTTTATTCATTTTATCTCTATCTATACCTTGTTACCTAAACCTATTGTTGCCTGGAATGTACATTGAGTTCACTAATACCAGCTTATTAACAAACGCGATGGAACGTTTAAATTACATGGGAGCAAATAATCAGATTCCACAAAGAGCAGATAATTATTGCAGTTGCACCCTGGGTAAAATTAGTTCTGTATCGGAGACAATTACGGTCCAGTCATTGATAATAACGTCTATCAGATGAACTATGCAGCAATTAGTGTGTAGCTTCATTATTTACGTTTAAAGGACGTGCTCATCATTTTAAGGCGGTGATGAAATATTCAAAGAGTTAATTAGTGTACAGTTTGATAAACATGATATTCCTGGAAGACCAAACATCAATATTTTTTAACTAAATATCTCAAAATTTCATTTGTACTATATGGCTGAATAAATGGAAAATAATTGATTAATATAATCCATGTTTAGCATATAACTTTTATATTAAAATTTGCAACTAGAGTGTAAAATTAAATCCAGTTTACATTTTTACACGAAAAACTAGAAATCTTTGTTCTTTTGTCAATATGAAATAAAATATTTTCAAATTAACTCTAATGACAGCTAATCAATCTTTATCTTTTGTATGGTCGGATAACCTCAAAAATCTCTCTTTGTCTTCTTTTGCTCGGAAATTATTGTAGCTTCGTTAGACATCTAATCTACTAGATAAGCTGGTGGTGGACCACATTGTGTTTCTTCTTTAATTTATTTTTCGATTCTTGAGTTACAAAAACTGAATATTCAATAAATTTAGTTTGATTTTTAGCATGGCAGTAGTTTGTTATTTGAGGGTGGTCATTTTTATACTTTCTGTGGCTTCTGTCACCCTATACAGACTTTCACTATCGTTCCGGAGGCATTCAGATGTTTTTTTTTTTTATAGAATTTCTCAGCTTGTTTAGTAACCATTCGCACACGAAGGATTCTAACTTTACATTGCTTTTGAATCGCAGTCCGCCAAATGCCTCTTTCAGTGAACCTATTAAATAATAGTTGCTGGCGACCCAAACCATTTCATAAGCCGAGTTGTGTGCGATCTGGCGTTGTCTTGCAGCAATATTGCATTAGGGATTGTTTGGAATATAGCTTCGGTTTGATCTGTGGGCAGGTTTCACCTTGTTTATTAGATGGTTACCATAATACTAAGCGTTTTTCAGTGAAAAAATCAACCATAATTACTCCTCTCATGTCGCAAAATATAAAGTACACAACGTATTTTCTGCTTACAGTGTGACCTCAGCTTTAATTGGCGTTAGAGCTCTAGAAGGCAAAGCAAAACTGAATAATGCTACAACTGAAAAAGGAAAATCGTGATATCAATGAGCATAAGTTGGTTGAAGAACGACAATCAACAAAATCAAATATATTCACAGAATAATTGGCAGATACTATTACAGCTAATGGAAGAAAAGAAAGAACAAAAGAAATATCCACAATGATCAAAGGAAATATCAACTCGAAGGAAACACGTGGTTTTGACTTATTCGAGAGGGAAAAACAATTACCAAAGAAAACTTTAGTCACGTGAACAAATATTGTTAATACAGCTTGTACCTATCTTATGGAAATTAGCTGAAGTCATAATATATCCCAATAAAAGGAAACCACCAAAAGTAGTAACTTCATTTTGGCCCATATCATTATTAATACTGATACTAATGAAAAGTACTCTATTTCCAGTACTATTTGAGTTGTTTACGGAAGCTTGAAACATTCATCTTGGTTAAAAAATAGAATTCAATCGTAAACATTTCCGTGTGATGATTTCTATACTGAATAACTCTACATTTCTCCACCGTTCTCTTGTGGCATCGGAGAGCGGTCAATTCTGAATAGTATACAGCATTTGTTTACTAGAAATATTCTCAATAATCAAGAACACGAATCGTAGAAGACGAATCATTCTCCACTATGCAAGCTTTCACACATCAATACCAACAAAAACGTTTTTGAATAATCAAAATATGGAAATGATAGGATGGCCTATCATTACAGTCGTATAGTCCTTGTTTGGAGCCCAATGATTTCTTTTTATTCCCGCAAACATAAATTGCAAGGTCAACGTTTTTCTACACCAGAGGAAGCGGTTGATGCATTCAAATCACATAGCTGCCTCTATCGGAAGGGAAAAAATTCTTTGACATTTGATTCAAGCGCATGTAAAAATAACTCCAGAGGACGAAGATTTTTGAGATAGTAACCTAAGTTCTTAGTATAAAAACATTACATTCAGATAAATCTTTTTTTATTGTAATATACACACCTACTCATAGCTGCCGTGTTAATTATTTTTGTAGCATGAGATATTTCAGGAGAAATTTGTTTTCCCCTCTACTGATTTCTCTTATTATAACGTAAAAACGAAAATCTCATGCTGAGATCTTCTAATGATCTACGTCAACATTAAGCTCTTCACTTTTTCATAAAAAATATATAAATATATCCTTGTCACCACGTCCTTTCACCGTTATCGTATCCCATTTTCCCCTACTAAGTGCTATCCATTACGGACGGCTTCCCATTTCAGGTTGTTGTGCCCTGGGGTTAGTAATTGAATAACTTTAATTCAGAGATATTTATCAGTTGGTTAAAATGTTAACAGCTTACTATTTCCCAGTTTTTTACTGAGATAATGATAATTCGTAATGTTCTTTTTTTTCCCTAAAACTATTTACATATTGTTATATCGATTGTTACAATTTTATGGTCTGGGGATATTTTAATTAAATTGATTCGTTTATCAATATATTATACATACAATGGACATAAACTCCACCTCTCAATGCCATGGTTCAAATTATTGGAAAAAAATCTTATAAATAATGAAAATTTGTGTTAATAGAGTGTTTCATATCAATGCTTTAAATAAGTTTCCTTAAAGTGGAAACAGTGCAAGGATATCATGACACAGATAGTGTAATTAAACGATATTTGTGTTTTTAAGCATCAACAACTTCAAAAGACAGTTTTTAAATAATATAATCGCGAAGAAAAGTAACTATCACATCTAAATTTTGTGTTCAATTCCTTTCAATCAGTGTCCAATATATGCAATGTGTATCTCTATTCACATACTAGAAGACCTCTTTATCACTTGGCAATCGCGCAGCAAGATGATATTGAGCTTAGAGCTATCACTAGAACTCGTTTTTCATACTTAGTTCATAAACTTGATTGATCATCCTACTAAATTAGTCAACTGTAGATGAAAGTCTCTTTTGTAGCTCCACAAATGATAATATCAAATTTTTTCTTTAATCCACGAATTAGAATTAAACTGAAATAAAATTAAAAACTAGCGGACAATTCGACTATACTTTAACTTTGATTCATATAGATGTTGTTGATGTTCAGGTCAACCCACACTCTCACAAATTGAATATACACGTTTTTGAAATATTTAAATCTAAAGTAGAGGTCAACGGTATTGTTTACAAAACAATCACGTCTGCACAGAGTTCAGGAGGTGATACAGTGATAGCAAGGGGAGTAATCAGCCGGGCTGAGGAACTCATCTTTGTTTAATGTATAATATTACAAGACAATGTACTTTCTCATGTTGCAAGAAGTTTTTTTTTTTCAAATGAACCAATTCACAGACCTCAATCCACTTGAACATGTCTGGTATATGCTATAAAGAAGTGTTTTTGTAACAGTTCTTTTTCTAATAGCTTTCGTAGCAATTGCGAAACTCTTTATAAAATTGAAATTGATTTTTAATATGGAAAAAAATCTATAACGCTAGAGGGGGTCATCAAATATTTAAACGTTGCCTTTTACCATTTTTTCACAACAAAACTCATGTTAATGTGTGTATTTATATGTTATTGGAGTGGTTGAAAAATTGAAAATAAAATCCTGGTGATATTTCAATTTTTAATACAGAGGTCGGCATAAGTCCGGCAACGATGTCGAAAAAGATTAAAAGAAAGTATGTTCGTACTTTAGACAGTTGTGTCTGTGTCATGATAACACTTGCTAGTCTAGTAGACGCGTTTTCAGAATGAATAGTTAATACAAGTCCATGCTTAAAGAAATTGGTTTTTTGTTACGTCGTATCTACGTACGAACACGGATTAGGAAACTACGTTTATCGAATTTCAAAAACAATTTTCGAACTCGCCGCTACCACATCCCTCAACAGTGTGGAAGATTTATCAGAAATTTTTAAAAACGGGCTCTGTTGTCGACGCGCGGCATTCTGGACGACCAGTATCTGTAACTGCTAACAAAAATATGGAAACTTTGACGATTTCAAGTGACACTAATGCGTTTTTACAAGAGGATTATGCACCCTTCCCGATCTCCAAGCTGCAATTGGGTAAGAATTTGAAACTCTTCGCGGATAGCTTGACTTGCTTCGTCTATCCGTTGAGAAACGTTGCCCTTAATGCTTCAATCAAGATAGGCATCAATTTGAACACTCACAGTAAATTTGTGGTTTATTGGGTATTTTAAAATTAATATTAACTATGGGAGAACATGTAAACAGAAATTTAAATTTAACAAGGAAACAAATTTTAGTCAGAGTTATGTTGCCAGATATCGAGAGACCGGAGGGTATGGAAGGTCAAAGGTACCGCAGAAAAAAGATTTTCGAAGCTGCAAGCTCTACGAAGGAGACATGTATCGGAAAACTTTAACACGAGTTAGCCTAAGCTCAAATTTTAAAGATTTGGATAATGAACTTTCTACGAACGAGTCCAGATTTTTTTATTTCCTTCAGATCGGAGAATACCTGTTTATTGAACATGGTGAAAGGTATTTTCCTTGCAACATAAGACCTTGAACAAATATGATTTAGTGTATATATATATATATATATATATATATATATATGCATTGTTGTGAAATCGTGATTTCTTAATGTATTTTCAAAATTTCAAAACTTGAAATTGTCACCATTATTTGTTTAGAGTTTTGATAAACTCATTTCCGTTACTCTACTAGATCAAACGTTGTGTGAATAAAATGCATTATTACGTCCTTTAGAGAAATCAAATCCTCTGATGTTTATACATTTACTCCCTTCGTTGAAAATGATCAAACAAAAAGTATGACAAAAGCTATCCAACTCAACCTTATTTCGATTCTTGTGTATAGAAAAGTAAATAGAGCCATTCACAATGGAAATTTCTATCGGATTTCCTTTGTGCAACTGAACAGTGAACCAAGATAATATAAACATAATAGAATTTTGATATTTGGAAAGTTTAGCATTAAACTTTCGAAAATGGCGAATATATAAAAATTTAATAAAACTCGAACAACTTTTGAAATAACATGTGCTCAAAAGTTGAATCGTTATTTTTAATGTTTGGTATAACTCATATCATAGTGTTCACGTGAAAGGTGTTTTGAATCCAGAGATTTATGAATGCGTTATAAATAACTTCACAGATGTTCCAAATTGAATGTGATATAATAGTATATTATTGAACGAGTATATAATGGGAGCCATTTTTCACGAAGATGAAAATTACAACACGAGCCGCAGGCGAGTGTTGTAAATCATCTCAGTAATAATAGCCATTATATGCGAAAAGAAAACCAACTTTGTCCATGACTCAAAAATAAATCTATTTAGAAATTACTTAATGGAAATATTGACATCACTTTTAATTAATATCTGATAAAAATTAGTAAATAATATTATTTAAAACATCAGTTTTTTCATTCAACAATTCAAATTTGTTTTTAATGGAATGATTATTTGAAAATTGGATATTAAATGGAATATAGTATAACATTATCGTCTAGTTCATTTACATAATAATTATGAATAATGGCACATGTACGAGGGTTGCCTAAAAAGTTGTCCTAACAAAGAAACACAAGACATTTGACTTACATAATCAACAACAACTTTCTAAAGCATCTTTCGAATGTGTTGCTCATAATATTATAATCAACAAATTGCAATACTACGCTTTAAGTTTGTAAGGGTTGATACAACGATGTTTTTTCACAAGCCTATAAACTGTGGAGTGCCTCAAGTGCCCTATTTTGTTTCTTTTGTTTATAAACATCGCCTATATAGACATCAGTGGTCAAATATATCTATTTGCAGACGATACTAGTTTCTCTTAGAGCAACCCTGATCTCACGGCATTTCATAGGACCATATCTAGTGACCTAAGCACCCTTAAATCATGGTGCAATTCTAATCTCGTCTGTCTCAACGTTTTTAAAACTACATTTTTATCATATAAAAATAAATTGCTACCTTTTTTATTAAATAAAACTACCAATGACGTCGTTGAATCTGTAAAATTCTTATGGCTTATTGTGGACAATTCCATTAAATGGAAGTTACATATTGCCGCTTTATCTAAAAAATTAAGTTGTTCTTGCTTTGCGCTGAGATCAGTTTCAAAAGAACTAAACTTATCCACCCTCTCAATAGTCCATTATGCCCATATTGAGTCGCATCTCCGATTATAATTCTGTTCCTGAGTTATGGCCGACGGCGGTTCTTAGTTTTCTCTCGTGATACAGAAAACGTACAGTTACAGCAAACTGGTAGACCACAAAATGTTCACCTGTACCTTATGAGTCAGTAAAAATTTGCGGGTGAATGCTGAATAAAGATAGGTGAAGCAATTCATCAATTTTTTGAGAGTATTCCAGAAAATCACTGGTCCAATGCTTCATTTACAAAAACGCATTGATATAGGTAATTACTATGATATAAAATAAAGTCATTTTCCTAAAAATTGTATATTCCAAGTAATATAAATATATATTTTTGTAAAAAAGTGTATGGTTATGAAGTGTATAGTCTAGATAAATTTTAATCTTAATGCCAATACTTAAAAGTGATACCATCAATATATTGACTTGCTGCAAAATTTATACGCTACCAATGAACATGTTCTTTTTGGCGCTACATTTGTTAAATCTGATAGGGGAGGGTGGGGCAAGTTGACGATCTTAAGGGAAATGACGTATAAATAATTGGTAAAATTATACTATTTATTTTAATTAGGGGAATTTAAACACCTTAATGTGTTAAGAATTAAACATATATTTCAAAAATTAAATCAAAATGCGCATATAAAATTGTAGAACATGACAAAAAAAAGTATAATTTCTTACAACTTGCCCCATAGTGGGGTAACATGACGAACATATAGGGGCAAGACAACTAATTATTACAGGAGTCACAAATAAATTCAATTTCCCCATCAAATTGACTACATAACTCATGCCACCACTTTTTACATTTACTACAAATTATCCAGTCGTCAATAGGGGGATCTTTATTGTTCCATACATCCAGGTCAGAAAATCTCAAACTCTGGTTCTACCGTTTTTGATGTTTTCGCACTATCCATAAAAACCGAACGCTTAACTTGTTTCTTTCCTATAATATTTTTGACCAATTGTTGTCTGTAGTTTTTTTCGAGCTCCTCTTTATTGGGAGTGGACGTTAAAATTATCGCCTTCTGACGACGTCTTTGGTTATAGTTGATTGGACGTTGGTAGACTGGAGTCAGAGACTTATTAGTATTAGAACATTCTGGCTCAGAAGTTATGTTGTCTTGTATCTTTTGTGTCAAAATACCACTTTTTCTTTCTCTGGGCACATCGAATTGATATCCGGTTTTATGTTTATTTCTACAAGCAATATCTCGTAATGTCTAGAAGTTGCTTGGTACAGTTGGTACCGCGTCGATATCTAGATTTGTACCATAGTTGGGTCACCTGTTTCGAATTATCGATTATTCTCAATTTTCTCATTCTCTTATACTCTTTTAAACTAATGTATTGAATGTTTTTCGTCATCATTGTATAAAAAATTTTATCTTGTGAAAATTTTCTCTTACAATCTCTTTTTTCATTCAAGTCACGCGTTTCTACATATAACCATCAATTTAATCTAAATCAAACTTTTTATTGGTGAATATTATATCAGATGACCCAAAGAAGAAAAATATTTTAATGAGGAGAATTTCCTTTCTTATTATTTCCAATTCGCTTACTACAGAAAACGGAAAAAGCTGCGAAACGAAGCAGAAAAGAAATGTATCAAAATATATTCTTATAGCATCTAAGATAAGGAAGATTCTTTTGTTCTATGAATTCCCATTTAATAAACCCGCGGGAACAAAAGAACATCGAATTTCCATCATTAAATTATCATGAAGTACTCTCAAAGCATTTCAGTAATGGATCGTTTGAGCACATATTTGCAATTCAGATCGAGACTTTTGACAAAGAAAAAATGTTTTTTCTTTAAATTACCACAGAGTAAAATGATAGACATCAAGCAAAACAGCTGTAACGCAACCTCGGAGTATTCAGCTGCCTTTACATAATTTTATAAGGAGGCTCTTTTTATGAGCATTCGATTTTTTATTATGATACACATATGTCGTAAATTTTATATATTGGATTTTGTTTCGCATATAGAATCATACATAACAAAATTACCAACAAATCTGTAAATAAATAGAGGAAACTCAGAACAAAATAATCGTAACATATAATTTTATAAAATGAACTTCTTCTCAGAATCATTGGTTAGGTTAGGTTAGGTTAGGGTCAATTGAAGGGTAATGGTGTCTAATTCTCAATAGCAGCAATCAAGATTTGACAAACATTTGTCAAACTGAACATTTATGATAATAACACGTATAATATAAAAATTAAATTGAAACGTATGAAAGGTGAATATCGCAAATGGTTCCAGAAGTTGCAAATTAGCATAAACAATAATGAAGCCTGCGGGATAAGCAAGTGCTTCGTGGTATTTCACTGGATGTTGATCGTAATCGAAATGACAGCTAGTACATCACTCAATAAGTTGTGTGACAGAGACATAGATGGCGCTACAATTGTCAAACCCATATAACATATATGAAGTACCAACTTTTAAGAGATGATGTGTAAAATTTTGATTAATCAGAAAGTGACAGCCATTTAAGTGAAGCTACCTCTGCAATTTTCAAAACAAAGTATTCAAAAGTATTATTCGAACTCTGCTCCATTGAAAACAATGATTTGTTATTGACTTGCTGAATTTAAACGTAGTCGTACAGACACCGATGATGATGAATGGAATGGTCGTCCAAATGAGGTCGTTACTCTAAAATTTCGCGAGATAGCTAAGGCTATAAAATTATCAGAAGGTAGTGTGTTTACAATTAAGCATGAATAATTGACCGCGAGAAAGCTTTTTTCAAAGTGTGATGCGCGTTGATGATTCAGAGCAGTGTTTGGCCATGTTTTCACGTGATAAATCAGATTTTTGCGTCGATATGTGAAAATAGATGAAACGTGGATCCATCACTTCAACGTGGATCCATCACTTCACTCCAATATCAAAACTATCATCATCTGTGTGGACTGTAGCCGGTGAACCACGCTCGAAGCGTCCAAAGGCACAATAGTCAGCTGGGAAAGTTATGGATTCAGTATTTTGGGATACGATGGAATATTGTTTATCGACTTGTCTTTAGAAGAAAGAGACTGGAAAAACAGCCTCATTGGTCGAAGAAAAAACCATTGTTTTATCAAGACAATGCACTATTCACAAGTCGATAGCAACTATGGTTAAATCGAACGAATAATAATAATAATAGTTAACTGATCAGATTTTCACAAAATTCTTGAGAAAACATGTGAGTAGAAAGTCAAATAAAATAAACAGAATCAATAATTCATCAAAATGACGATGAAAAATCACAATTTTAGTTTTCTTATTGGTTCACACATAAATTATAGACAATGGTCCCGGTCTACCTTCATGTTTTTTAAGCGTCAACCAAATCAGAACTAATTATTAAATAGTCTCTACTAAAAAGTTGACGAAAAACTCTCTCGCATGAAAAACAATATTTATCTCTAGGCAGTTATTGGAATAGTATCAAAAACGACAAGATCAAAAGTGATAATAACTTGTCGTGAGAAATCTCCTGGATTTATGCCACTCGAGTGAGCCTTCGACGGGTGGCTGAATAGAATGAAGTGGAAAGAACTCAGAGTCAAACTTCAAGATATCGAGACATATAGAAGCAATTCCACGACATTAGGAGTAATTTGGCCAAGAATCGATAGAGAGAAAACAGAAAAGATAATTTAAGATTTACGAGACACTCAATTCAGAAGACCAAGAAAGGTAGGAAGATGATTACGTGGTTAATTGTTGGAAATAAAAGGTAAAGCAATGGGCATCAGGCCTCGGATTGATCCACGACTAATATAGATCGAAGTCACCCCCAACTAACCTAACCTAACCAACTTAGCCCACAGCTGGAAAGTCTCCACTTCACCCCTTCAAGAACCTTGTCACGTGCTCAGAGCATATCTCTTAACTCAAATAAAGCAATAAATGTCTGGTAGTGTCTCTTATGATCAGATCTAGTAGAGTCATAGGTGAGTTTCCGCCATTTTTCGTCAGCTCTCTCTGAAATGGCTTTCATAGTATTTAGTTTGCCAAGCTTTCTCAGTATCACCTTGAGGACTTGCCTTGGCTATAAACTTTTCTGGTTATCCGTAGAAAATGATGAAAAAAGTAAAAATATTAACACGTTTTACTTTGCATACATCAATTTTCCATAACCATATCAATTTAACTCAATCGTGGTAGTGCTCCAATCGTTGGCTCTATTTAGCAAGGTCATCAAGGTTCTAATGAGGCCACTGCTCCTGATGTTTGGCTTATCAATGGGGTTCCATTCAGAACTTCATATGAGTACGTCATTTTCGAATAGGAAATATTACTGTGAGTAACAGTATGAAGTATGGAGATAACCAAGTCACAGTCATTATGAATGAATATGTGAAATATATTAGTTAATGTTGTGTTGAATGTTAGTTAGTCTACTTTTGGGCAGCTCTCTCATTCTCATAATATGTATCTCTAATACTCCACACTTGTATAAATTTTATCAAAAATGCTTCCCACTTTTAGTTAAACCCACCCTTATACAAATAATTTCAGGTAGTTTTCAGCTTCGAATACGATTGACTCCAATTCGAAAAATTATAACAAGATTTATTTGGAACATCATTTATTCTGTGCAAAATCCTAGCTGGCACCTGGAATTGGATAAGTCTTTGTTCTTGACGATCTTTTATGGTTGTCAAAGAGAAAATGCCGATCCTATTATATCACATAGCTGGGCTGATTAATATCTGTAAAACATCACTTTGGATTCATCTGTAAAGCTCTTTAGAAGGTATAAAGTTAAAATAAGAATATCTAATATATAATTTAATTTTTCCGTTATTATCAACTGGAAATATTACGAATTGATAACCAAATAATAACGAGCTATTTTTTATTTTTTTTATTTTAACGTAATTTTCTTCGTAGGGTTCTTTATAACATTAAATTTATTTTCCTTTCCATTTCTTCATATTTTTTATCATTTTAAGTTTCCTTATTTCGTTTAATATTTTTAATGTTATATTGTTATAATTTTTTTACAGACATCTTCTAATTCTTTATTTTTTTTTTGTTTTTTTTTTTGGTGTTTCGTACTTATTCATTCAAAATCCTCTTATTTTACCTAAAAATATTCTGTTTTGTGAAACTCGGAGATTAGTTGATGAATGTATCACTCAATTCATCAATATAATTTTAATGTGCAGAGTTTCTTTAGAAACACTTCACGACAATCTTTAACTTTATTATCGACTGATAGATGAGAGAAAAATTGAGTTTAAGAAAAGTATCCCCTTACAGGATTAGACGACTGAGAAACCAGTCATTCAGAAATCTCTTGAGAAGTGTTAAGAGAAGTCGTAGAAGTTACAAAAAAGATTAAGGAAAAATTTTGAAGAAAACACTTGAGAAACTAATTTCGTATTGTGTATATTGTTAGAATAAATACTGAGTGCGTAAATTTCCATTCCATTTCTCATGAATTAATTTCAGTAACCAATAGAAATTTAGTATTGAGATTCACCACGTTCAGTACTGGTCCAATCATTATATATTTGAGAGGTAGTGAGTGATTATTTTACAGATTCAATGTTTCTGGTATACAAATGAATATTTGTTTAATTTATAATCTTAACATTTGACTTACTATATTCTTAGAATTTTTGGAAAGCAAACTATCCCTCAAAAGTATCACTTTTCCTTTGATTTCGAAAAAGATACTTTCATGATTAGACAATAAAATATCTAGTGATATAAGTTGAAGTTTCTGGAACCGCTAGTGCATTTTATTCATACCATATAGTCTGTTTACTGCAAGGTAACGTTCAGTTTCTTAAATTTGTTTCCAAAATCTTTAGCTCCTAATAACCTTGTATACAAACAGTTAAATCTCATCATGACACACTGTATATTTATAAAAATATTCCATCAAGTTTAGAACTCTCTACCTTTTATGCTTCGTAATTTCAGAGATTAAAAGTAACAATGTCCATTCCCATTTCCTTCAGAAGTTTTTGATTTACTTTAGTATTCTGTAGAATAGCTATTTCACGATTGAAAAGAGTTCATTCTGGTAACTACCATGGGATTTCTCATCCAGATTTTTTTATTTTCCTTCCTTTCGATGATTGTGTGTGTTTTATCTCAAGTATCTCAGGAGAATTCCTTCCTTCTCAGTATAGCATATGAATATATAACATACATGTAGTTATAAGTATGCAAGAAAATTTTCCCACATATATGGAAGAAATAAAAACAAAATTACATAATCTATAACCACATCATAGATTTCTCACAACATCGATAAACCTAGAGGCCAGAAAAACATACATAGGTACGAAGATGGTCCCAGAATTACCTAGCATAACCTTAAGAAATTCTTGAAAACAGAAATGTAATATAAAGTACAAAATCTATTTAGCATAAGTTTGAATTCGCCACGTTGTTCAGTATTTGTTTGGCAGCCATTGATAGTAAACGTTTTTAGTGAATTTGTAAACATTAAAAAAATTTGGTTATCGTTATGTGATAAAATATTTTTATTTGAGAGGCATTAGCCCAACCAATATAAAAACCGAACTAGATTCTACTCTGGTTAAGACTACTCTTTCGTTATCAACAGCAAATGCAGTTGATGTAGAAATGGGTAGCAGAATTGATGTAACAACTCTAGAAATGTTGAGAAAGATCTGAATGATCGTCGACTGCAACTGCGCAAGCTAGCAGACATCATAGGCATCTCAAATTAACTGAAAATTTAGACATGAGAAAGCTGTGCACAAATGAGTGCCGCGTTTTCTCCCAATGGAACAAAAACATCGAGTGTTTGGCAATGAAGCTGAATTATTGCGCCGTTTGATAACCATAAATGAAACATGTATCCATCACTTCACACCCGAAACAAAGAAATATAAAAACAATGGACTGAAGGGAGAAGCGGCTTCAAAGAAGACAAAGACCGTTTTATCTGCAGGCAAGAGAATGCACAAGCTCACACATCTGTTATTACAATGGCCAAAATTAATGAATTTAAGTTTGAATCGCTACCTTATGCATCCATGTCGCCCCCTTGAATAATTTTCTGTTCCCAGACTTGAAGAAATAACTCTGCGGACAAATATTCTCCAATAATAAAGAGGTTAATGGTTATTTTGAGGAGCTTGACGATTCTTATTATAAAAAGGGTATCGAGCTTATTGGGCATCCATCCAGTGTATGGAGCTAAAAAGAGATTACATTGAAAAATAAATGTCTTTTTCTCCCAATTGTATTCGTTAAAATGCGTAGAAGTGATAGAAGAGTTAGAGCTCCTATATTTATTTTTATAGCCTGAACGTAAGCGTTTGAAATACTAAAAATCGATCAGTATCCAAGTACTACAGTGGTTCAATGTTCAATGCAGCTCTCAACTCACTCTTCAGTGCCTAAAAGTATATCTAAACTTTTGGAACAAGCTATTGAAGTTCGTTCAGATATATTTTTATGCTCATCACAAAATATTGCTGATTTTGAAGGTATGTCAAATGAGCCAAATAGCTTTTCCTAAATAGAGTTAAATGATCTTGTGAGAGATTTAAATATCTCTAAAGAATTGTTAGCATCAGGACTGAAAAAGAGTTTCCATTTCTCAGGCAATAAAATAAGTTTCTATTATGATAGTGATAAAGAATTACGGTGTTATTTTCCGAAGAAAGCACATATCAAAAACCATAGTAAACGACTGTCGTTTATTTATCGACAGCTCAGAACGTAGCCTAATTAAAATTTATTTTATTATATAATTGAATGAATTTGTGTAGATTTCAACATGATGAACATTCTTCTCGGTCAACAAAGTGATTGCACTAAGTTTCCCTGTATTTATATGTCTTTGGGATAGTAGAACTAAACTAGAGAAGTGAAAACAAAGATTTTAGAGCGTAAAGATTAATTTTTTTGGTGTAGTTTTTCTTAGTACCTACATTTTTTTCTGTTTCATACCTACCTAGCTGGAATTCAGAAACTAGAGCACATAAAAATATTCCAATGTACCGTAAACTAGTGTGATATTTCCCTGTTGTGTTGATTAAGTTCCTAATAATTAGCATATTCGCTAGAAATTGAAAAAAATAATACTCCATTGAACATAATACGAATCCTGACTTAGTAATTCCATTGCGGGATAAACGGAAGAGAATTGTAAAACTAGCTCTAATTCGCGTGCAGGTCAATCCTGGTAGTTCAATGATTTTTTTACAATTAATGACATTATTCTTTTACAATCTATATACTCTCCTTTATCGTCGAATTGAATAATTATTCTGTTAGCATCTGAAGACTAATGCTAACAAAGAACTTCAGAATCAATATATTATACCTACACGAGAAACCAGTGGAATGTTCATTCAAACGAATAATTACGTTTACTAGGATGAAGCGGAAGGCAGTTACCAATCAAATTTATTTCCATTGATAGTCCATCTAATTTCATTAGACGATTTATTCGCAGTGGCGTTACTTGACAATTGGAATTCAAATCATTCGACTTTCATGCAAAAACATCTAAATTTAAATATTATGGTGAGAAAATTTTAAGATAATATCGTGATGAATGTCTACCGAATTTATCTAAAAATCTTCTGCCAGACTTCTCAAATGCTATAATAAAACAATTTGCTATAATTTGGTATCTACTGTTAATTTAATTTTGTGATGAGATTTAAAAATTCTGAACGTAGTGGTTGCTTAGAAGTTATTTTCAATACTATAAAGTGAAAAATGTCTGATTCCGAGTTTTCTTTGACTCCACCGGAATAAGTAGAAGCGGCCAAAGTAACGTTTCAAAAATTATTGCCAGCTAAATCGCGGAAAATTTACGAATTCGTGTGTTCAATATTCATGGAATGGAAGATGAAAAAAAAACATGCAGTGCATCTCATTATTATTATTCAATGATTAAAAGTATGTTGCGATCCAATGATAATGTAGACACTTCAAAATTATGCAAACTAATTACATTTCTAGAACAAAAGGAGAAAGGATAGAAGCCCAAGAAAGCTGCGATTTTTCACGAGTACACAGATTAAAGATTTTTCAAATAATACTTCCGATGAAGCTTATTTTAATGGTCAAAGTTGATGGTGCATTTGGGATTGCAGGAGCTTATCGAATTTATGAATTCAGCCTGGTAATATTAGATGTTATTGAAGATTTATTCAATTTATTTATTCATAAAAATTATTTCCATAATAACAATATAATTATAGATTTTGTCATATTTTGTTAATTTTTCCAATTTTTGATATTGAAATTTGTCCAATCAAATTTGCTTTGAATGAGATTGATTTTCATAGAAATTGGCTTCCAAAAATCTGAAAAATATACATAGATTACAAGATTATTCGAGTCAGTTTCTTTATCAATAATACATTGATCATCTTGAGCAAAATATGATGCTTTTAGATACAGGCGCTTTTGTCACTCTTGTGAGTTGTCATCCGTATCCGAAGCCATCTTTCAGATTAAGGAATGTATTATTTATTAAAATCAAACAAGGATTTTCATAAATTGTATTCAATTGTGTCAATTTAGTTGTTAATTTCCTATATTTATTTTATTACAATTTGTAAGTTGTCTTATTTTCGCAATCTTTATATTAAGTCTCTTGAAGATTCCGTGAAGAAGTAACTGATTTTATTTGCAGTTAAGGAGTATAAATAGGACAGTCATTATTATTGGATACAGTATCACCTACTACAATCTCCGTCTCATAAAACTTCATTGTCCTTTTTTCTAATAAATCTGGTATTAAAAGAAAGTAACGATTGCTCTAGATTCCCCTTTTCTAAAGTTAACTATGGGAATCGAAAGTATTGAAGTGAAATTGTATGTTATCAATTTCATCACATCTACATACTTTTTCATATAGAATAGTTCATAATCTGCTAGTACCCAGAAGAGATGCTGAAGACCCAATAGGGATTTCAAGGATTTGTTGGTAATTTTGATTATTTTAAGAAAAATATGTACTATTCGAAATAATTGTTATCAATTTCATATTTTCTTCATCAAGTTTGAAATTTTTTAATTATACAACTCAATTTGAGTTTAAGAGATATAATTCAGTGAACATTACTGAAAAGTGATATTACATCTAAATCCAAGAGTTATTTATATTAAAATAGTTATTGAAAATATCATTGAATAATATATATATATAAATATTTTCTGTAAACTTTGAAAGTTGAATATCAATAGTTAGCTCTTTTCATAGACCATAATTAATTATTATATTGAATTCATCCAATTGGAATATGATATTTAAAAAAAAATTCGATAACTAGCAACGCTTTGAAACATTTCGTTAACTTAATTCAAATTAATCGTAGTTATACGATGCATTAATTGATGGAATAACGAAATTACTAATTAGAACCGTCATACGAAATCAACGCGAAAATGATAATGTCATCCAAGTTGAATTATGAGAGTTTTCAACTGATGATTGATGAACACATTTGAGTTTTCCCTTGGTCATACATATGTCCTTCGAAATTCGTTTTTACCATTTTTTTAGGTCATCAAACGTGCTTTTATAAATAACAGATAACAACGTAGAAATTTCTAGCTAATGATTTTTTGAAAAAATTAATTGCATTCACATAATATTCACTATTGTCTCTACATCAACAGCTTTACTGTCAAACGGTCATTTCTATAACCTAGTTAACTTCTCTAGAGAATAAAGATAAACAGTTTACAATCGAATAAAAATCCGTATCGATTCAACAGTACAATCAATGATAACCCAAATGAAATCTCACTAAAGATACGTTCCAATTGTACACAATTACGAAAGCCTTATCCTAAATCGGTTTGGCAGCTAGTGAACCCATTTAATGTGAAGTGATCCTCTTGGAAACAACGTCCATGCCTTTCCCCACGTATATTTATTCCTAGCCCTTATAATCTAATAACCAGAATAATCTACCGGATTTTCCATTTGATATAACAAATTACGCACTCCACCAACTATTATTTGATTACGGTTGCTGAATAACTTCAGAGGAAATCCGATACTCAAACAAAAATGGCTCTAAGTAAATAGAGCTTTGATGTTGGTAATTAAAAATTCTTCTGGAAAATAATCTGAAATTATTTGAAAATAAAGTTAAAACTGTTCTTTTCCTTTATGACCGATATAAAATGGGAGTTCTTGAGTTCGTCGATATGATCCGTCTGTTTTTAAATAGATTTATTCTTAATCAAATGCTTGTTAACAGAAAAGAAAATGTATTTACAGTAGAGATAATTACACCACAAAACGATCAATTTTAATAGTATTATTGAATAAATGGATAGCAAAAATAACATTTATAACAAGAAGTGATTCTTGTGGTAACCCTGTAACAACTTCTACTACGTTATGTAGTTAACCTACTCTATCCACGCACATTTTTGTTGCTGGGAGCAATTATTAGTTTTCTCTCAGATATAAGTTTTATTTAGGTGTGTTCTTTCTGCTCCGCTCAAAGAGATTCAATTTTTGTGTGAAATTGGGCATTTAAGCAACTACAACCTACGGTAGAGCACTAGAACTATTTGGTGATGTTTCTAGGAACCATGCATAAGTGTTTTATTGGCAAAAAATTTTCGAGGAGGGCCGTGAAAGCATGGAAAAAGAAGGGCGAGGAAGAAGAGCTGTGTCGACATGCTCTCTGGCATTAAAACACGGAATGTACGCGTCCCAACCGACAAAGATTGTCGGGTAATGATCCTAACTATAGCAGACGAACTGAGTATCAACCGTGAAAACGTGAGAAAGATTCAACTCAAGACTTATAAATGATATAGTCTGTGCGAAAATAGTTCCTAAAAACTTTTGAGAAAAGCATAAAGAACATCGATTGTCAATTGCAAAGTACTCTATGATACAGGCAGAAAGTGATCCTACGCTAGGCTGCTCAATTGCATTAACATAAGTTGTGGAAGCTGTAATTTCCAGCTAGAAACTAAGAGCTAGAGTCAAATGTAGCTTCCACTAACGGTGCGATACGAAAAAAACTGGCGTTAGCAAATAGAAATGTGTGAAAACTATGCTCAACGGCTTCTTCGTTGATGAAGACACCAGATTCAAGTATTATATCGCAACGTACTTTATATATTATGAAGAAAGGTATACCGTGTACGCCCAGACACTGCGAACAGTGTACTGCAAAACACAAGAAGCCTGCCCCTGCGTGTTAAGTGCGTTGCAGTTTTGAGCTTCCAAAAAGATTCCAGTTTCACCATAGCCACTCTACGCGCCTGATTTATCGCCATATCTCTTTTTCTGAATCGAAACGTCGTAAACGACTGGTTGGCTATGGAAGGTAACAGTAAAAGAAATGGAAAAATTGCTGAACTAAGTTTAGTTGCGAAAGGGAATCACTTTGAAATAATTTTATTATAAATAGTTTTCATAACATCTGTATCCTTACTAATTATGAAGCAATCTCGAATATTTTAACAGTGAAGTGATGTAATAGAACAAACACTAGAAAGTTCTCACAAGAATTACCATTCAAGAAAGCTCCTCGACGAAATTGGCCGCCAGAAGTTTAATAACGAAAACAAACAACATCTTACGAAAAAAGCGTTATTAATCAGTGGGGGCGAATGAAATACAAAAATATAGGCGGAATGAAAGAGAATCACATTGATTGTTTTGAAAACAAAGGAAACCCTAATTCAAAATGCTTCTCCTAGCACAATAACATGAATTTTCTGAGTTGTCATGGCTCCAACAATAACAATCGACAAAATTGATGGAAATTCTACCGTCTAATCATCTTCCATACATTTGACAAAATCAAATAACCTAATTCTTTACGAGTGAATTAAAAATTGCTGGACGCAGCTTCGTAAATTTCAACCACCAAGGAGACAAATCATCCGGTTTTCAATAGCAGATGGTATATTATACTCAATCTAATTCGATTTCGATTGCCGATAAAATATTGTAAAGAAAGTTTTCATATTGAAGAAATGGTGCATTACGAATGTGTAGTCGAACATATGCGATTGCTTTGCATAAAAACAAAACAATTTTCTATTTCACATAGTATGAGTTTCATTTTAGATTTCGATTATTTTTTATTAACGAAAAACTTAATACAAATACATACTGGTCCATAAAAATGAAACAAATTTTGTTTTAAGAAACTAAAAAGAAAATTAGACAGATATATTGAGGGAGAAGGAGAAACATTCGATTTTACACGCCAAAGGTAGAGAATACTCAACTAATAGTGATTTTGAACGAAGAGGGATTATATTAAAATTTGAATACAACGTTTATAAATATTTGGGAAAGACATTTTAGATGCGCCAAGTCTGAGAGTGAGTTTGATAGAAGTACAGGTACTACAAATATTAACGACAAGGAAAATCTGGCTGGATTATTGAAATAGTATGATTTAACACAACTTCCACAAGCAATCAAAGAGTTTTTGATGAAAGTTCACTGAAAGGCTCTCGTCCAAGTCATAAAATACAGACAATATTAACGCAGATTGCTTCGATTTGGGGCTTGACTGTTTAACATCATTCCATTATCGTAATCTCCAAAGCCAAGGCATTTCCACTGAATAATCGAAAATACGATTGCAACGGTTTACAGTATACTCTTTGCTTAAAACCCCTCCCCACCGCCTAAATGATATGAAAAATCATCTTAATTACATTTTTTCTAATAGGTGGATTATTCGAGATCGATTATTCACCACGTTCCCCTGATTTAAATACAATGGATTCATTTGTTGTGGGAAATCCTCCGTTGACTTCAGAAGTGCAAAGTGCCCACTTCGAACATTTATTGTAGTTTTTTTTTTGTTTTTATTTTATAGATTGTAGGCTAACCAACAAAATTTTTCCACATTTCAATTTTTTCGTAAGTATTTCATAAGTAACACTATGTTTGACAATATGTAGTTTAATTCGAAATTTTGTGTTGATTGTGCTTCAATACCACCTTTAAGTATTCTAAATAAATAATTACAGCTAATGATAATTTTCTTCAGAATGTCTCTTTATTGCGAACAGTCTCCTTCGTATGTACAATGAATTTTATCGAGTTATACATAGAGTACCTTTGTACATTGAAAAATTTATTTTGCCATCTTTAGATTCTACAGGTGGTCCTTCAGATAATCCTTCAAACATACTAAATGGATATACGTAATCATCTATCTTGAAAATTTCTATAAAGTTCTATAACTTAGAAACGAGGGGTTGTATGAGAAATTTTTTTTCCCGTCACATCATTATTTCCACGTCATCTACTCACTCCCGAATTTCGCATCAAATCCCATGTATGAGAAAATAGTGAATATGAAACAATGACAAAGAAATTAGTGAAGAAGGCGTTTCAACCCATTATTGGTCCTTTCAACCTGGAAAAGAAAAGACAGAACTGTAGACAGTGTAAATAAGAAGCAAATGATACAACCAAATGAAGAAAAAATATTACTTTAACTCCTATGGTAGCAGACGTAGCGGATAAGTGAATTAGTATTAGTTTTAATTAGTTGTACCAACAATCAAAATCTTGATGCGTAAATATTAAAGTGAACTTTTTGCGAAATTGATAAAAGGCCACATGTGATAGCGATGTTCCGTACAGCGATAATGAATTGAGTGAGAAACGTTTTGCTAACTAGGGAAATCACCCTCATAAATTCTGTTAGATTTTATATCCGCAAGGGTGAGATTGGAGGTGACCTTTATTACTTAGCAGAAGAATCGATCATTTTGAATTCATGAGATATTTTTGTGACTATTTATTCGAGAATCTCTGTTCATTGCTTTCGTTAGATTCCTGTTAAAAATTATAAGTAAAATATGTAATCTTGAAAATTTGTCGTTATATTGTAACCGTCACGTACTAATGGGACGATTTTGCCTCCATTCTCTCGCATTTGTTGCGGAACTTTCATTGCAGATAGCTCATATCTACCAACGGAAAATCCTATTAATATGACAAAGAGCGTAATTTGTGAACTATGTAGTCGCAATCTGGCATATTCAATTTTTTGAAATGCGAACATTGTCATTGCCGTAGTCGATTTCATGGCTAAAAATTCAGGCCTAATTACAAACTCTGGCTGAAATAAACAAATAAATTTCAACTCACATATAGACTCAATTTGTTAATAACAAAGATCAAAGGTTCATTGATAAATCTATATTATGCTGACGTACTGGGAACATAAAAAAGTAATCGGATAATTATTCTTTAATGGTATCACGTATCGGATTTTCTGCCATCATGAGATGAAAAGGTATACTATAGATATGAATATAATCCATATTTCTTCTTATTCTGAAGTAATAAAGGAATCGTATAGCTCAGGTTTATGAAGGATTATAATGTGAATAGTTCGTATACTTTCAGTTTATTTCTCTCTATATTATACATGTTCAGATATTTGATGTAAATTATGGTTCATCATATACCTATTCTTTCACTATATAACATCTTTCGAAAACTCCAATTCCATCTTGTTTCACAAGTTTCTGTTATCGTTTTAACCACTTCTTTATTAATCTCTTAAGTTATTGCTTGGATTTTATTATTTCTAATGGCACTTATTCCGTCTATATCACTACCATTTTTCGTCACCATACACATATCTTAGTTTTCAATCAATAGCGATAATGAACAAAATTGTGCATAAGCCATGAGATGCGGTGGATAGAATCAATACAAAATTTGTGAGAGAAACGAAACGAATAAATTCAATGAAATGATTCCAATAAAAAATGTACCTGGTTTTATGGATCTGATTTAATTTAAATATTTTTTTAGTAGAGTAGTGAAAATAATCAAATTCCATAGATTAAAAGTAGTGGAATTATTCAAATTTGCTTCTGCTTCTGCATTTTTCTCTATTCGTCCCCAACTTGAATACTGACTTTCAAGCAGTTTGTTTTCGATAATCTCAACACTCTGTTATAACGTGTACAATGGTATTTGATGCATATTATTGACCATGAACTTGGTGTATCATACCCAACCTGCATATTTACTTGCTCTACAAGTTGAGTTACACTTGGAACTATCTTTGCTAAGTCTGTTGTTAACGCGACACTGAAAGTTGATAGACGTTCTGACGTATATATTAATATGAATAATTTTTCGTTGTCTTCAGTTTTTTAATACATCTCTATTAGATCCTTCGTAATACTGTATGAATCATTGAAAATCTAAAGTGATATTTTCTTACCATTTTTTAGATTTTTTGCATACTCGTTGTTACGATGGTCGCATGCAGCTCTCTTTTTTACTGCTTCACTAAAGTAACTTCTAGATTTGCAGATTTTGTGCAATACCTGTTTAATACATAATAATGAACTATTCTAAAGTTAAATATATTCTCAAATTTTCCTGTATTTAGAATTATATCAAATTATTTGGAATTATTAATTGAAATTTCTTATCATTTGAGTAAGAACGAATGAGTTATATTCTGCTGCAGCTTTTTGGCAACTTGTTCATGAGATTTCTTGGATGTTAGAATTGCTTTTTTTATTTGTTCGAAAATATTGAACGACTGTACAATATTCTTTGAAAGTTCATTTTTAAAAGTGTTAAAAGCCTTGTGGATTAATCGCAGCGAGCGGTGGCTCTTTAATAATCTCCACAATAAAGATAAGAATCCGTGAAATCAGGTGACTTTTCAGAAAAGTATTTTTGACATATTTGAATATGCAACAAAATTGCCTTGGGCATGAAAATACCAAAAATGGCGTAATGAATGAAGAAACAGGATCTTCACAGATCAGTTTCTTTAGGGATTGTTTTCAGAGATTAGATAAGGACGAGTTTGGATAATCCATGGAAGCCTTTACATCAACGATCAGAAAACTTTCGAGAAGATACAATTATTGTTTGGGCAAGAATTTATTTTAATGGTTTTACTGCAATCGATGGAAACATGTATCAACCAAAACGATCGTGAATTTTATGTGGATACATTGGAACTGAGAGTTTAAGACGGTTGGAGTTTTCGTAAACTTTTCTACAACATACATAGAAAAAATAAATTTTGTAATGAGAATATAACCTAACCAAACGAGAATATTTTTGTTGTTTTTAGTTTAGTTTGAAAAGATTGTTCCATTCATCCATTCTTGGAGTTACGTCTAATTTGCAAGCATTACTGACGAAAAGCAACAGAGAGTTTATTTCTTTCGATAATCATCTACAGTCCAAAGTTACAGTTATGATCAATAGCGCTGGATATCGAATCAAGTGGATATCTTGGATATTGATTATAGGGAACATTCATTCGTTAATGAGTGAATGTCATATTTCCGATAATATTCCTTATAGGGAAAAGTTAGTGAAGGTTTTCCAACTTTCCCGGGCTAGTATACGATAATTTTAGAGAACCCTTATATTTGACTAACTTTTGAATTTAATAATTTGTAAACGTTAGTTGAATATGACAGATATTCTATTCATGGTCTCTCTTCATATATTATTATACTTGGAATATTGATCCAAGTTATCAACGCTAAATGGCAACATTGCATTATCCTTAAAAAATTAGCACAATTTAAAAGCGTTTAGAGAGAGTTAATGGCAACAAAAAGATTGTGCTCAATTACGCTTTGAAAATGTAAAACTTCCCGAGCATATCCACAGGCATACAAAAATTCTTTCTACGCAAGGGAATAGACTCGTTTCCACAAATTCATAATTATATTGTATCGACCTTTCAAGTTTGTGAATTCATAAAAGGAAATAATGGTGTTATTCATTATACTGACTAGACAATATAATTTAGAATACGATTCAATTTTCATTGTAATGTAGTGTTATATCTATTTTATAATTTACTCAAATAAACGGAATCATCACGAATTGTCAGCTTCAAACAAAGCTGCCATAACCAAATTTTGGAATTATAGATGAAATACTAAACATTAACTTATATTGTGGAGAGTCAACTCCACTACTGAAACAAAAAATATGATAATTAAATATTGTGACATGATAGTAATGTCGTGTCTGAATATAATTTGTTCGCTTTTTTTACAATGGAGAGTGAAACGGTCAGTTTATGTTTATTTAAGTGCTTTAAACGTTCATAATTACCAAAGACTTTTATAATTCAGATCCCGTATTTTCGATCCTTTCGACTCCTATCGATGAAGATAACTCACAATATTAGACAACGACATAATTAAGGCAAAAGTGGAATCGAATCCATGTCAGACAGTCAAAAACTTTTGACAGGTTAGGCATACCAACCTTCTAAATTAATTAAAATCGTACAGTTGGTTAGGTTGATTCATCAAAGGAAGGTTTTAGGTTAACGCTGGTGTTCCCTGGGAATGCATCTTGTCACCCAATTTTTTTCTTCTAAAATCTAATCAACAAAACTGCAATTTCGATCGATAGCTTCGCCGACTGGTGTCGTCGTTCAAATCAGCAGCTGCAATAAACTCGGCTAATACCCAAATTCGTTAGCGGCTACCGAGCACCACCATTCGCTTATTGGGCTAGGAGCAACGTGCATAGTCACGTGACCGAATTAGTTGAGGCAGCTTTACAAAAATTTAGAGCCCTCTTATAGACCAAAAGGGTATACACTCCGCAAAATCATCTACAAGACCAGATTCGTCCATCTTTGCAGTATCGTTTACACGTTTGGAGATCGGCTCCAAGCATATACCGAACACTATAATCTACAGAAGTTCTAGATCAATATCCACAGGCATGAACCACTAAAACTACTCGAGTGTAATAAGGTTTATCCTCTTGTGATAGCTTTTCATATAAAAAAGATCTCAAATATCCACAACCAGCCTATGCCGATCATCCAAAAATATTTTAAGCAGATTGGGGAATGAGCAGCGCAAGCTCTTGCGTCGCTATGCCCAAAGACAACTTAACCAAACGGAGCATCTTATGCAACGTATTGCTCCTTTGGTATTATACAGAACCGTTTTTAATCTCTTGATTGCTGGAGACGAAAAATCGGTACTCTATGACAATTAAGAGCAAAAAAGTCTCTGAGTTTCTCAAAATGAATCACGACGTATCGAACAGTCGGGTTTACATCCTAAAACTCTGTGTGTTTGGTTGAGGATGCAGATCTTTATTGTGAATGTCGGATGACAAGTGGAGAAGCGTACTCTACCGATCACTATGACATTTTCCTAATGGCAAAAAAATTGAAAATTTGATTGATATCCAAAATGCCACCTAAGCTTCGAGTTGCCTATTCAAAGTAAACGGAATTTAACAACAACAAACAACGACTTACAAATATTTTTCCAAAAACCATCAATTCTCATTTACCAGGTATGATCACAAGTTAGCACGCACTACTTTTTAAACCGGTGTTCTTTTTGAAAGGTGGATTGAAAGACGAGGACCAACAGAGTGGTTCCCTACAATTTTAGATCTTACACCTCTAGATTTTTCCTTTGGGGTAAATGTATCGCAAAATCTACGGAAATTTTAAAATCGAAAGTTATTTGTGATGTACAGCACAATGATTATTATATAGGAACCAGTGATCGTCTCCAGTGATCGAGATAATGAGAAATGGTTTTGTATGGTGCTGTTGGAGCAATACTTTGCATGTGATAGGTCTGTTGATTGTGTTATCCTTGAACAGATTATGAGGTCCTCAAACATCAGCTTAAGTCATGTTTCCAAAATGATTTAAATGTTTTTTGAATGATCGACGGAGATTGGTTAATGATCTTCAATGGTTCTTCGATTATGTGACGGATTGGCTTCCACTTCTGCTCTTCTGTTAATATTGTCGGTCTTCCTGATCGATAGGAACTAGAGTGCTGAAACTTAACGGATCTGAACTTCGAGACCAATCTTTGGCATTTACTAAAGTTTCCGCTTCCAGAAGAACGGTGTATTGAATGAACATTATTGGTAGAAGAAAATCTAGGCTATGTTTGTTCAAATGTTATATAAATAGTTTGATGATTAATTATTATTTCATTAGTTTGTTTTTTATTTGGATAAATTGATTGGAGGAAGATATTTATATAATCTAGTACAAAAACATTACTTCAACAAAATATTGCTCTGAAAACAAAACGGTGAACGTATTTCTGAGAAACAACTCAATCAACATTTCTCAACCAAAGAATTGATAGTTAATAACTTTCTCTTTTCTCTTGTCCAATCTAGCGGCACTAGAGTGATCTTGAAGACTTGGTTTATAGAACAAATCCTGTGCTTTCAGATGATCACAAAGAACGTACTCGTAGAGCATACGGTAGCTATGATTCAGATGCACAATAATGCTGTTAGCCAATGTGACTGTATGTGACTGTATAGATTCTGTAGGGAATTTCAACACCAGCTGTTTTTTTATTGGTTTTTCAAGAAATGTATTAGTGTTTTTTCTAAGTAATATCCATACTTCATGAAATATTTCGATTAATGACACGGAATTATCCATGACAATAGGAATAGGATGCTATTTGAAAATAGAGAACGAATATCTACCACAGCAATTATTTTAGTTATTAGTTATTAGCAGTTATTATTTTTACACTATATAATAATAACTTGAAATATCTATTATGCGGTGAATTCTTCGTAGTCAGTTGAAGATAACACTGAAGAAATATTATTTACTAAATAAAATAACCAACAAACCTCACTGTAAAATGTTAAGTTGTTAATATTGTTGAGAAACTTTCACAAAATTTTAATGACTCTATAGTTCTCTTAATTGGGTTAATGATATCCAGCCCCGTTCGGAACATGTGAATGTGAAACTAACATTGTCCCTGATGACCTTACCCGAAACGCCTTCAATTCTGGGTTGATGCTGAGTTGGAAATTATGGCGGATGTTATCTCGCTATAATAAAGTAGTTGTTATCACTTCCGCCCAGTAGCTAACAGGACAATGCATTACAGCGTTAACTTCCAACTAACACAAAATCTTACTGATTTACAATTAGAACCAGGAACATGTAAGATTACGAAATTCACTAAGTGGAAGAGTTTTAGATTGTTCGATGAGCTTAACATATCCAAAAGCCCATTTTTTCAATAAAAAGTTATTTTAATTGAAAATGTGTACAAACACCTTGGAATATTTATAGTTGACATTTTCAAAATACCCGAAGAATTTAACAAGTGGGGTGATTGAAATCTGTTAAGAACTTTAAGAACGAACGTTTGTTTATTATTGATTCGATCAAATATTCACGTTGCCAGAGACAGAATGAAAAAATGATACAACATAGAAGCTACAAAAGACGGTTCTAAAAACGGAACAGAGTATGGTTAACAACCCAACGAAGAGGAAAGAATCCTGGGAAAGTCCTTACTTTATCAAGGAAAAGATCAACGATATCACTTACTTAGCAAGAAGGAGATCATGAGCTGGAGGCAAAGTTAAACATATCGAGAGCCTAGCCCTGCCTTCTAAGAAACTCTTGGTGCTTATGGATGTACCGAAAAAACTAGATATGGAGTGACTACAGTACAACGACAATATTTAATCACCCTTCGGAAGATTATACCTTGGCCCGCAACATCCCCGTCAGTATCAAGGATGCAAGGGGGCTGGCAACCGTCTTCCGAAAGCAGTTAAGACAATTAATACATTTTAAAGAACATATTCCAGCCCCGGGTTAAATAAAAAAGGTTAATCATAATTCACGGTATGTCTTCTACCTAGTAACCAAAAACGAATTTCAAGATCGATCCACCTACGTTTGTGGCAAGCTCTTCAAAGCCTCATAGACTATGTGTTGGAATCGAACGTGAAGAAACTGACTATGACTAAGTTAGCGAGAAACCAGTTGGATTGTCGAGTCGTCCATGTATATGTAGCAGCGATATCTCCTCACAAAAAGCATGTAGTGGGCTTGGGTTTTTTCATTTAATTCCTATTAATAGGAGAATTTTTTTAACTATCTAGTCGCATAAATACTGCACTTGCTTAACGTGAGAAGGCATGAAAATACTAAAATTATTTACTAAATATTTCTTTTTGTGATTAGATATTGATGGGAGGAATTTACAGTACTGAAAAAAAATTCAATGATACTGATGTATTTCCCAAAGCCAATTCCACTATATTACAAAATTATATTGCTGTTAAAATTTAAATTCTTCTTTATTACCATTTCTACGTGAGACTGAACAAGGTACAAAGTGCAACTATGTGTAAATACCCTGCTTTACTGTATATTGAGTTCATGAACACAACATTTCCGGGGTTTCGGTGTGATTTGTGGGATGCTTTTCCTAATTTATGGATCGCTCTACTTTTTTACAATATCTGCAATTTGTGAACGATTTATAGCGACCTATAACTTATTGAATATTTCAGTTTGAAACGTTTAGCGAGAGAACATGGAATCCCAGATAAAATTAATTATGAAACTGCCATCAAATTTATACTGGGCAATCAAATTTGAGGTATAAATCTAAGAATCGAGTCATGATATACATTTTTCTGATGAGCTTGTAATAACAATGAAACGTCTATTTCATAATATACCACATATACTACAAATATGAATGGATAGAGGAAAGTTGCTCTATCCATTCATTTTTGTTCAAGATTTGTGTAATCACTAGCCGTGTCTCAGCTTTGTGTTAGCATAGTTACTCTATTCGCTGGATACAATACCCTTCAGCTTATTTCCATACTCACATTAAAAACTTTCGCGAAAAGAGCGCATTTACAATCCATTGGGAACGTCCAAACATCTATGACAAGGTTACTGTAGGATTTTCTAGTCAAAGACTTGCTACAATTCCTGTAAAATATGACAGGAAGACTGCGAATCTGAAGATTCCAAGATAGCCGTTTAGAGAGTTGATATTCAATGTGAAAACAATGTATCAATTATTCGTGCTATTTAGTTGAATTGAGTTAAGACCAAAAGTTCATTTCACATTTCACAACTCGCATTGAATTAATAACTAGTATAATGCTTAGAATTTTGTCACACACAATTTCAAGCGAATTGATAGATAATACTCTTTCCTGTTAATTTTGAAAGAGATGATTCATCGAATAATTTAATAATAAATAATTTCTAATTATTGGAATGTCAAACAACAAAATAGATTTAACACAGAAAGAGCGGTGCTATATCAGTCAACGAAGCCGATCTTCAAGGACGTCTATTTCCATCAGGTGGTAGACCGTTAAACTGATTATCATGATCGAGGTAAAACTACAAGTGGGGTGACATTTTACAGTTTTCGACTCACGAAAAAAATGATACGAGTCAATTAACATAGGCTTTGCGTTTTTAAGAAGCGCCAAAGACTTCTTTTCGTTTTTATGGGGGGTATAATGATTGACAGTGATGATGATGACGTGAAGAAAGTTTATTTATGTTAAATATTTATGGAGGGCTACGTGTCAGATACAAACGATTGAGTATTAGCGAGACTGGAGGTTTGCAAATATTCTATAGAAGTTTGTGAAAGGATACATTATACAGAGGATTATTTGAAATAAGAGAAATTAATCGGAAGTATAAGCGCGGGAACGTATGAATTTTATTGTTTTTTCACTTTTTTCAAAAAATATATGTCTCCATCAAAATACTATTTGATATTAAAACTGATTTATAAATATACTGAATGTATTATGTATTTCATGATAATTTTGGTTTCTATTACAATATTAGAAGAAGGCACCAAAAACAATGAGAAGTAATATTTTGATTTTTTGGTCCTGATATCGTTAATACACTATTAATTAACAAGTAATCAGAAAATCTCTGCTGTTTCTGCTTACTGTATATATGACTTATTCGTTTAATTCTTTACCCTGCTTAGTTTTTTCAAAGAATGTCGCTCCACTGTTTTCCATATCTCACATCTTTTGTCCTTATGGTAATTTCTCTATTATTTTCACGATTAATTTACTTACCAGTACTCCACTTTCTGTTTCTGAAATTCTTTTCACTGTTTCTTTCATTTCTTGTTCATTGATTTGCAAGTATCTGAGATTACTTTATAACACATATTTTATAATAATGGAGAAAACAACGCTCATTCCATAACTACACTAAACGTTTGATCTATTTTTCCCACATTTTATATAAAACCCCAGACAGACCGTAATTTAACCATATAATTTGGCTGTCCTTAGCATTTTTTTCACCGTTGGCTATTCTATCTTAGATTCTATACATCTCATAAACATCGTCTAAAAACAGAATTGTAATTTTGACTGTTTTGTTTTTTCTTTAAATTTCTCCATTACCATATATTGAATTTTATTTTCATACCTAAACAGAAAGTATGCCTAATTACCCATCGTTTATTGTTTTCGCATTTCATGGAGAATTCTTGATTGACGAGCCTTAGTTTACCGTAGGTCTCATAACTGTAGTCTATAATTTGGTTCTCCCTAGCTTTTTTATCATCGTTTGCTATTGTATCTTAGATTCTATGCATCTTAAACACTTCATGGTCTTAAAACAAAATTGTTCTTTTTCTTCCAATTTCTCATTAATCATATATTTCCATAATTATTAATGTAAACTTTGCAGTTTTGTTTTTCAATGCTTTTATTACTCTCTGTAACCTTGAATAAATTGTAAATGCTAAATATTGATGTTTATTATTGAATATGGTCCTTCTTTTCATAATTTCACCGTTTTTTATAATGTTCACCAGGGCTAGACTAAAAAGTAGTTCGGAAAGACCTCCTTTGATCACAAATTCTTTGGATTTTTCACCTCTGCTGCTCTATTTTTTGTCATGATTTCCAGTGAAATTTTATTAAGTCTTATTATCCCAACTATTTCCCTCTTTGGTTTTTTTCGCCGTTGGAAGTAAAATATTATAAATAGTTCTTACAATTTGTAAAGAGTAAAGTAAGTGAATAATTTGTAACTTGCTTGCTGACTAAAGCCTTATCACATGTTTACAAAATAAATGTAATATATTCTGAGATGCACAAATAATTTGAAGATTTCCTATGTTGCGGCTGTTGGATACGAATCTGTGACTGATTACGTGACTCTAATGTGAAAGAATACCTCAGTAACTTATCATATAGTTTTTATCACCTCACGCAATTTTTAAATTCATTTAGTATCTAGTTTTAGTTTAAATTCCATGTAGAAAAAATTTTGCATTCTGGTCTTTCTGAACCTACTATTTACCACTACCACTACACTACGCTAAGCACCAGGTTATAGAAACGCGTTTTAGACAATTAAATTGTGAATTTTGGTGTGAAGATAGTGTAGATAGTGTGTTCAGTATGAATATTATCAATACTACCCTAATTTTGTTTGTTACTCCATAGTGATGGATCCATAATTCATCCATTGCTTTTATTCTTACAATAAAATTTTGTTTATCTTGTCTATACTGCATTAAAAGATATAAATATTTCTTCGAGTTTACTCGTGTACAATTGTTAACATTAGTAATACCCAATCAACGTGAGGGTATAATTTTTTGAGAAGCGTCAAAGACTATTTCTTGTTTTTGTATGAATAATAATAATAGATAGTTATTGGCTACGATATGTAAATCACATTTTTATCATTAGGTCCCATGGAAGAGATATTTTGTTCCATTTATATGGCGTAAATCCCAGTATAAAGATATATAAATAAATATCTCGATATAAATATTAAATCTTGAAGTTGACGAATTTAATGTTTTTTAAAAGAAATTCCAACATTTATCACATCGCAATTCTCAACTAGTTGATTACAATCCGATGAATACATAAGTATTCAAAAGCTCCGAATATATTAGAGTTATTACACTTGCTGTTTAATATTTCTACAATCTAGCTGGCAAAGTCTTCGTTCCAATTTATGAACATTGGTTCCAATACTGAAAAGTAAAATTTCATTAATTGTTGTGTTGTGTGAAGGATTATTCACTTTTTCAGTGCAGAAAAAAAAACTGAAGAAGGGTGGCCCAATGAGTCATTAGACTATAAAATAGAAACGAAAATTTCCGAAAATATAGCCTCCTTTTACTTCCACTTGACGCAGCGATACTCCAACTTCTTCAATTCATATGAAAAATATGTTTTCTCGAGTAGACAACCTTCTCATTCAATTTAAATTTTTGTCTAGCGACCAGAACTGCGCTCCAAAACAATACAATTCGCACGTTCGTCAAGTCAAGTCCAATGTTTCGACTCAACTTTGTTTTCTGGTATATGCCAGATTTGGCCTAAGCATCATCAAATATTGCGATATCGTGGAATTCTGTTTTGGTACTTGGAAGAGGCTCATCAAACGATCTTCCGTTGCATGTTTTTTCCTTTGAGGATATGAATCGAGTAGAATTATCAACTGATCCATTTCTATAAAATCGGCAGATACGCTAGCTTCCAGGATAATAGATTCTTCTTTCGATACCACCGTGGAAAACAGTTTAAATTAATTAGAAATAAGAAAAATATTACAGTATCTAAGAAATAAAGTGACAATTATTAAGTTTTATTCATATTATCGTAAACTTTGAAATAAACCAGATCAAAATAAATGTACAGTTCATACGCGCCACCAACCGCCCGTAATATACAATTGTTATTTATGACGTCGTTTAATAAAATGATACAACTTTTTCAAACTTCATTTCGCTATTTTATTTCTATCTACTATGTTTTTCTGAAAAAGTTGTCGTATCTAGTAATCTATTGAGATATTTTTATTTATCGACGCGCCTACATTTATTATGCTTACAATGGACGTTTCCGATGTGATTTCTGATCCGATAAACTTTGGTGAAATATGCTTAGTCAGCTCTTGGAACTATGTGCATTATATATATATATATATATATGGAAAACGTTCTTATTTCTTTCCCCATGACTGGGCAGAATCGCTATAAAGTAGGTCTATTACCGTTTCAAAGCCCATTCAAACATTACCAAAGTTTCCAACAACGTAACCAACAGTTTTTAGAAAGGAATAGAAATTTCTATCGTCACAATTTTTCAAACACTCCATAGTAAGAAACCATATGCTTGTTCTACACTCAATTTGGAAACTTGTTTCAATTTAGGACCATATCATACAGTCATATAATTAATTTTCAACAACATATGTATTGAGTGTACACCACCAAAATAGAAACTTAAGCCCTACCAATATTTCTAATTGAAATAGAAGTGAACTTTTTATATTTAATTTTTCTAAATATTCCTAATAAAAAGTTCTGCATGGTGCAACATTTAGAATACAATACAAAGTACCTATATTTTTGATACTATAAAAATTATTATGACGAAAAAATATTTAGACTTCAAAATTTCAAATGCTCAAAATTGATTTGATGAAATTCAATTATGTTAGTGGGATTTGTGATACATAAATTAGAAGATATGATAACGTACGACAAGTACGTAGCAGATGAAAATACAATACCTGATGAAAACAATTGACAACGTTTATGCAACCTGGCAGCAAGAATGATGTGACACCCTGAGGTTCACAAAATAACTTTACTGCTCAACGTTACTGCTCAAACGAATAAGACTTGAATCGACCGTATATTGACAAATTAACAATACAATTAGCGATAATAATTTAAAAATACAAAAGAATGAGCGTGGCACAGCAGGATCTTTGAATCAAATCAAACGAAATAGAAAAGTGAAAAAAGATTGGTAAAATATCAAAAAAATTATTACTAGAAACAGCGGTGGAATAATTAAAAAGAGAATGAAGAGGGTCAATAGAAGAGTGGTGTAATGAGGAACGCCAACAAGATATGAGAGTAACGGAATTGGAAGATTGAAATGGTGAAACAACATATAAGACAAAAAAATATGAAAAGGCATAAAGAATACAATGAAACAATTAGAAAACGAAAAGAAAGAAAAAGAAACTTAATGAAAACATAAAAGCATTTTATAGGAAAGTTAGTGAGAAAAAACATATGAAGGTAATAGAATAGGAATCAAAAATACAACCAGAGAAGAGGTAGAATAAAAAAGCCACTAAAGAGACTAGAAAGGATCATTTTCAGCAACTACTAATGGAAAATATACATTGTAGAGATGGATCGTGAGGAAGAACTTATAAACGAAGCAAAAACATATGAGATAATAGAATTTATTGAAAGGTAAAAAACGGAATATCGGCATATAGAATACATACTTGTCTTATTTTTTTTTATTGTACAACAAATCTCTTCGAAACAAAATTAGGAGTCATTTTCATGTTTGGTATAACCCATAACATTGGTGAAGAAAATGTAAGGTATACGATCATTTTAGTAAAAAAGTCCTACAGTTTCCTCTAAAGACAGTTAGTACTCACTTTTTATCTTAATTTTCAATAGGAACCCCAAGATAATGATGATATGCACATCCAAAATAATTTTCCTATCTTTGAAAATATAAACAATGCACAGATATTAAACGTTGAGTAAGAATTGTCGAATATCAGACTTATACACTACATACATTTTCAGATGAGGTAAGATGACATAATCTTCGATATTTATGTCGAAAAAAGAATTTCTTCAATTTAAAATTAGTCGAAACGTCAATATTTATCTTTCTTCCATAAAACTAATTTTGAAAAATAAGAGACCTAGCATTAAGAACATTTAGAAACATAAGAATAATTAGAAGAAGTAGCTACTAATGCATTAAGTGATTAAAACAAATTAGTTGTAATGCTCATTATCAGGAACTAATTCAAAATCATGTTAATCTAGATTTGATGGTTCCATATCATGATTGAGGAAACCCTCAAGGCTCTAAGAGAGATCTTTCGAACGATATATCACAAATCTATATTTTCCATTCAACAAATTTTGAGTTTTACTTATCATTCGAAGGGGATTGTAGATGACAATCGTCTTTTTACGTTGAAGAATATCAATTTATAATTTAAATTTGTGGATTTCCCGTAAATATGTCCAGTTATGGAAATAATAAATTTATTCTATTTGGTCAAACCGATGGAAGTATGTTCATTCGTTACAAACAACACCAAAATAATAAAAATGTCAATGTAGGAGAATGTCCAAATTATTTGCTGGGAAATTAAATAATATTTTCCAAAATTGCTCGCGTATAGAACATATTCTCGTAATCGGAAGTTTCAAAACTATTCAAACTTCATATCACCTATAAATTAATAAATATTAAGTTCGCAAGTTTAATTATACAAGTCGAAATGGGATTTTGAGTATCATTTCAACTCAATCCCGCTGCCAACCTGAATCGATTCTCACTAACCGAGACGAGTTGTTAGAGAAAACGCAATTTTATTACCCTCTTCTTTATGTCTGGATACATCCCTGAATGAATAATAGAAGGCCATTGCTTTGTTACTTTCAATCCCAGTTATAAAAGTCAGACGCGGATGAAAAGTTTCTCTATAAAGACGACAAAAGTTCTGAAGTTATGCGCTATGGATGTCGATGTTTTGTCATGTATATGTGGAATTTTTCTATCAGCAAATAATAATACATTATGGATCAGATTTTCTGGCATCTGCAGATGATGGGGAAATTATGTGTCCAGTACGAACGACTTGATCATCGTGTTGCTTTTTATATTGTTTGTGTTAAAATTATACGTTAAGTCCCGGATTAAGGATAGTTAGGTGCTTTTTTGCCTTGATCGACGTAATACATCACTTCATTGGTAGCTTCCAACAATAGGGGTATCCCAATCGTATTGATCTCTCTCCTGCCGTATTTTTCTCTTATAAAAAGACCAATCCATGGGCGTTTCAACTAAATCGATCTTATTATGCGGTTATTTTATTGATCACTTCGAATTGAGTGTTTCTACAGATTTACTGTGATTCTATTTATAATTAGATTCCATCGTTGAGTTTTTTATTTATACTATTATACAGAGTGAGTCATGAATAATTCTACATACTTTAACTAAATATAGTACTCAGGCAGGATATCATTAGGCTACAGAAAAGTATCAACTCCTCTTCTTGATTTTTTTACAGCAGTCGCTTCCAAAGTGATAACGCCCTTTTATGGGCGCTGCAGGCCTAAAGGGGGGCGGAAACGATTTACAGGGAAAGTTGGTAGATACTCCATCAAAATTTAAACTGTTGTCTTACGTAAGGTTTATTCAAGATGAAAAATGAGAAATATGTGAAGAACTATTGTTTGCTTGAAATTTAGACATCGATACCAAACTACATTCAAAACATTGGAAAAGTTTTCTTATGAGGAAGAAATTCCCTTGAAGAATATTATATTAACTGCTATAAATGGTGCTCGGAATATAACAGACTGCCATAAAGGCTTCATAGTGTACTTAAAATTACAGATGTCCTTGCTTTACATTGCGTCAATTATTGACAACAATTGGTTGCTACAAATTTAAGTAAACGACTATTTCAATCACGGCAACATATTATTAAAGCAGTCAATAAAATCCGTAATATCTCATTGAATGGTCAATTTTTTGATTAGCTTTGTATCACTGACAACAAATATTTCAACAGTTTCGAAAGCAATTTTCTGACTCGATTTCACTACCTGTGTAGAAATATTGGAAACCAAAGATACAGAATTGTACAACAAGCTCACTACATCAAAGAATTATGAAGCTTATGTGAGAGACCTGTATAAATTGTTCAAGATGAATCTTCAATTGCAAGGCGATGAACTAAATTTAATTGAAACAAAAAATGTTGTTGCAGTTTTCGCAGCAAAACTGCTTCTATACAATTTCGAGCTCCGTTTTCAAATGTCAACACAGAAATATCAACTCAACTGCAAAATAAACTTATAGAACTGGCAATGAACGAGGAGATAAAAATCAAGTTCGAAAATCACTATTAAAAATTTTAACTACAAAAACCGATACCGCAATTTTCCTCTGGATTGTGATCAGTCGTTCATTGATTCTTGTTGGCATTCCCATTATCATATTTGTGTTAACTTGGGCTTAGTGCTGTGGCAACTAAAAAGAGAAATCGTTTGCATGTTCCCGAACTTGGCAACTTGCGGCCGTTCTTGAGTAAATTGGAACCTCATATAAACAAAGTTGTTAGACAGTATCCTTCACATTACTTTTTATATTAAAATCCATTGTTTGTGTTATTTTGAATGGAAGATATTTTGTCTGAGTACTATAAAGTTGCATTTCAATGATCATTCTTTTCGGAAGGTAGAGTTAACTCGAGACCTGAGCGTCCTTTGGTTTCGCATATTACAGGGTAATATGCGAAATTGACCATAAATTTAAATTGACTATAGTGTTCACACAGCTCATTTGTTTCTTTAAATTTTGTCATGATACAGTACATTAGTTTCAAGAATTCGACTGGTATTAGCTGAGGAACTCCAGAATATTGCACCTTGTATATTTTTTTTTTAATTCAATGGGTAATTTGAAAATAACATAAATAACCAATGAAAACAACATATGCTCTAATTTTCTGAAGGATCAAATCTTATCAAAAATGGAAAAACCATAATAAAGATATTAATTCGAAAGAAAGTTATAAATTTCCGGTATTGATTCGATCTTGAGGTTCTTAAAGAGTTTGAATCGAATAGGCCTATAGAAAAAAATAGAGTTGAGATATACCTGATCATCTTGCCGACCACTCGATATAACCTTTCCGACCCACCCATTTCTGCGGAAGCTCAGGTATTGTCTAACAGCATAATGAGGTGGAGAACCACCGTATCGAAACCAAATTTCTTCTGATATCTTTGAATTATTAATTGATTGATAAGGTCACCATTTAATCTATCTTTCATAAACGAATATCCAATTCTTATTTCACACAAAACATTAAGCTATTCTGCATATTATGTATTCTTTTATATAATACATATTATGATCCAAAAAATATCGGAAATTATGTCGATTTACAAATATGTTGGCAAAATATTGTTTCATCTGAAAAATTTTCATTATCAGTTTCATTCATAATTGCTGGGCAAAGCTATAATCGTTTATAACGATCATCTTCATTTTTTGCTTGGTATATTTGAAATAAATCAACCTCTTTAGAGATCTCTCACTAATATCATTATTTATGCTAATATTTGAAATTGAGTTTTTGGGTTCTTCCTGTACAATTAGAATTATAGTGAGTTCATTATTTTCATTTGTAGCTCTGTTTCTCTACTACAACCAAGAATATTTTTACACTGCCAGTTTCATTCATTTTTCTCAAATTTCGTGACATTTTTTAGATTGAGAAATATGAGGAATTCTATCAGGATATGTATCATAAGTCCTTGTATCTCCAAAATCAACAATAATCGTACACCTAGTTCCGATATGATTGTAGATCTACTGATTTCTAGTATTTTGTAAAATCAACTAACAAAACATATATTCGAATGAACGTTTTCACAATGACAAATTGGAAATAAATATGACTCAACATAGAAGTCAAAATGGATGAACATTGCTTGGAATAGTGTGCTAATTAGGATAAAAATATCAGTACTAAAAATTGAATTTGATGTTGTTTAACCGTAATCCGTAAATCAAAGATATATACTCAAGAAAAATTGCATTGTCTAATCGGTATATCCCAACTTAGGCCGGATAAATATTCACGTGATTTTCCAATATGTGGTCCAAAAGAGGGACCCAACGGGAATCCAATTGGTGTTTATAAATTTCTGGCGGGTATTCCAATGTTATAAAATTCCAATCGATTCAATGAAAATTGAAAATAGTTTACTCTCGGGACAAGATCAATTCTAAACTGGAACAATCATTAAATTGATTCAATTCAATAAATTACACAAATATATTGCTAGAGATGTAGCATTGGAATAACAGCTGCGTTTTCATGCTTAGTTTCAGTTTCATTTGCAATTTTCACACGTTCCTGGATGTAGATTAGAGCAGCATTGGAGGGTATCATCTGCCAAATTTGCGTTCATGACGCAGGACAATGGTGCAATAATTGGAAATATTCTGACGGGTCGCCTAGTATTACAACGTTGTAAACGACTAACACAATGTGGGTAATTAAACGGTTCAATTACCTTAAATAGCGTCATCCGTTGAATTACATGAACATGAAACGTGGTTAACAGTGAGAAACAGATAAAACTCACGAATCTTAGGATAAATCTGGGAAAACTAAGACCTCAAATGTTTCACTGTCAATTAAATACAGAAGTGAGTAACTCAATTTTTAACGTATAAGAAGAAAACAAATTACTTTTTTACTTAACTTCAACTATTTATTGAATTTAAGTTTAAAAAGTGATGAATTCGCATAAACTGCTTATTCCAAAGAGCTCAACGAATAAAAAGTAGTTATAAATTTAAAAACATATCAGATTTCTGTCAAATATTAGAACTGGGATTGAATGAAAATCGGCTAAATAACGATTTCATGAATCACGATACGTCAATTCTAATATTCGTAGTATCAAAATCTCCGAACAAAAAACTTTCCATCAATCGATGAATTGAATTAAATCAAAATTTCTCTTAAGGCAATATAAATAATCGTTAGGACTAATATTACAGAGGTAGACCTTCAATGAAATGATATTTAAGAAATATATTTAACTTTTTCAATTGTATTTCATTATACGGGGTGAATATGTAACAAATTTCGAAATTAATATAATTATCCTACCAAGAACTCAAATTATTTCCCTTGGCATATATCAATGTTTCATCTACAAATAAAATTTGTTTTGAATATACACTATCACTATTTTCTATGTATTTTCGGAGAAAACATGCCTTTTGTTATATATAAATCCAAAATGTTTCAAAAGAAAGCATTTCCTCATTTTCAGTTCGTCATTTATGGTTTCACACCAACATGTTTCGCGAAAAATATATTTAGAACTAATATGTATAGCTAAATATATTCTAATTTCAATACCAACCGGCTGAAAAGTTTATCACCAATTTTTTCAACAGTGTAGATATAAATTACTACTCAATAAAAGCAAAATTATGTAATGACAAGAATCAGAATCTCTAAGAGCGTGAGTTTGATCTTAAATTACTAGATTTATATGAATTTCAGATCCTACAATATGAGCAACTGGTGAAAAAACACACTATATGTTCTTAAATACATTATGATGTATTATATTTGTACTTACCGATGTAACATTCAATTCGAAAATTCGCTAAAGACAACACAGTAAACAAACACCACGTCAAATTCAATCCATAATACGGTGAGTTATTCAGGTCAACTTATTTCGTTGTCTTTTTCCACGGAAGGAAGACCTTCAGCGATTCTAGTTAGCTTTATAGCCTTTCATTTAAGGAAAGTATGAGTCTTATCGCTTGTGAAGTTCTTATCATTTGAAATTTTAATTTCAAAACAACCCTTCAACAATTTCTCTGCCATTACTTAAAAAATATAAAGTTTCAGCCCAAACAGATTAATGTTTCATAAAATATGATTTTCCATCCCAATAATCGGTTTTTATGCATGAATCAATATCTTACACCCTGTTTTTTTATTTCTAAAGGTAACTTCAACTTATTCAAGGTCATCAGGGTGGGTGAATACCATAGCAGCACATACTCATGAAGGATGTGATGATTTGGGATTTGAGGCAGAAAGAACTTATTATTCTAATTTATAGGAGAGGCCAATATTCAAATCTAAAAGTTGAGAATATGTTAAAAAAGCTGAAAAACACATTTTTCTTATTGTGGTAGCTAATATTTACGTATATGCTGAATATTTCCTCTGTATGGTTTCACCTATGCTAATAAACCAAGATTACGTATTACAGTTATGTTTTTATTGGGTTCAAATGTTCTATCGATAGTGTTGAAGCCGGTGTTTGTGAGTATTTGCTGTTAATTTGTTTTTTCAAGTTTCCAGTTCACAAGTTGTTCATTTTTAAAATATGAAACATTGGATAATAAGAGTAGAGTATAGTATAGACCACGGTAAAGACCTTGAGTTGTGCAAATATATTCATTTATTTCCAACAATTCATCATTTCATCACAGAAGCCGATTAAATTAATGGGAATTTAAGGAAGACAACAAAACTCCCACAAGATAGTTTTATCGGAAACATTGCAAAGCACTTAAAACTTTCTACAAGCCGCCACTGCCTTATATTAAACGTGTCAAACTAAGAGTTAAGGCAGCAGCCAGCTTTTCCAATCCCTGTTAAATTGAGGTTTGATACACCAATAACCGTAGCCCCTAACTAGACACTTAAATATCTTGTCAAATCTATTACGGTTAAGTAATGCCAATCAAATTTCACTTATTTTTTCATATTAACGATATTTGAATATAAAAGAACGGGTTGATCCATCTAATAAAATAATCGATCTGACTTTGTATTCACCCTATATTTTATAACATTATAGTTCCAGATAAAGTACACTTTTACAGGAAAGTCATGTTTGGCCTGAGTAAAATTGGACGCCACCAGCTTTATAACGAAACGAAATTTACAAATAAAGTAAAGGGTGGAAAAGCTGCAAACACGTTAAATGTTACCCAACTAAAATAAAAACTCTTCCCGAACAAGATTCTCCAAATTAAAATGAATTTCTGGAAACAAAAACAAAAGTTTTAGCATTATTTATTTTATCAAAAAAATAGAAGAAGATTTGCATCAATTCCGTTTTCAAGGAAACACAACGAATACAAGCAGATATGAAATGAAAAAAACTGAAAACTGTTGATTTACGAAGGCTATTTTTTGTTTATCTGGTTGTGTTGTCTTTTTGATACTTCAATCAAGCAGCTGCAGAGCTGCTGGAAAGATAAAATAGGAACTCGAATTGGATCGATTAAAGAAGGAATAAGTACAAAGAACAACTAAGTAAAGAGGAGTTTATGATAGGTTACATATCAAAATTTTCTATTGGTTTTATTCCCCTACTAAACAGAAGATACTGATTTACACACAATGTGCTCCAAACAATCCTCATTTCCCCAGCTGGTGACTCTTCCACAGGAAGTGGTATTTAGCCTCAGCTAAAATATATAACGAACTGGTACTTAGATGGGATGCTCAATGAATATTAAATTGTAATAGCTCGAAACACCTTATGAATTGACAGACAGGGCTCTCCAAATCAATATTTGTTGCTGTTAATAATAAAAAAAATTTCAGCAACAAACAATATATTCACATCAACTGCGTATTCAAAAGAGCACAACTAAGAAAAGGAATTATAAAAAACAACTTAGATTTCAACATATTAAAGATAAGTACTGGGACTTATCTATGAAGAATTGGGATGGTTGCAGCCCTAAACTGAATTCCCAGTAGTTGGAGTTGAGTTGAATTTGTTTGTGTGTGGTGTACCGATTGAGCCATTTGGGTGTGGCTGAAACTTCAGCTTGGCAGATGTAGAACAACGAATAGAAATAATAGTATCATCACAAATTTACAAAATTTATTTTGATTCAATGACTTTTAGAGTGTAGATAGATGGAGGAAATTTGAGCAACGAACATGGAGATTTATCGAAATCTTAGTATGGAGTGGGAGGTCCCAATTCCCTTCGTTGCTCATCATCTCTTCTTAAATAGTTTTCGTAAGTCCCACAGGGGATATTTTATTAGAAGTTAGTTAGTATCATACCTCAGTTTAGATTATCGACACCTGAGTTGACTCCAGCGTAATGATGATAAGATTGTGATAAAAATATATTGCGATTTTTATATTGTGCTCTGAGATTCCGACAGAATTTTCTAGTATGTAAAACACCCCCGTTACCATGAATGACTATTCTGTTACCTGATATAAGGGGTGATAAATTAATAACTTCGTTTTTTTTTGCAAATATAAGTATTAATTTGTGCTGTTACTAAAAACGTTAAAACACAATTTTTGAATTGTGAAAATATTGGCGAGCAAATAATTTTTACTTGGGGTTGATATTTATCGCCACAGATTAACCCATTTTGTTTGTGTTCATATTTCTATTTATATTTGTAGGTATTTCCACCTATTCCTTTTAATTTAAGGATTAAAGTTATATGTCTTAGTACGGTATTTGTTGAATATGAGGTCATGGATAGTTAGTGAATTAGTAAATAATACCAAAAAACATACGAGTATTCCCATAATACATATATTGTTTTTAATGCATACAGACATACGGAACATTGATGAATAATCATTTGAATGTCCAGTATATTCATTTAATATTATATTTTTCTCGTTATTCGTGCTCCCGTATAGTCCATAAAATAATAACAACCAATTATATTTTAATGAGATTCATGAATTATGTTACTTCATTTTCGTATATGGTTGTTATAGAAACAAAAAATAATTTTGAATGAGATACGTGTATTTCATCACGCTTGGTGACATTCCATTATCTGATCCACACATTTATTTTCCATATTTCATATTCATAAAACTGAAATACATTTCCCAGTATACTGGATAATCTGTAGATATATCATATTAATGTTATTATTTTCTTGATATTAAACATCTCTATGAATGAACTGGACAATCATAAAAAATCCAAAAATTACTAAACTTCTAAGAGAAGTTGTTAAATATTTCCTACAATCTAACTAATAGTGCTAAGGAAACTGGTATTACAAAAAAAGGATCTGTTTTGTCCAATTACCCAGTATCATGATACCGAAACTTTTCTCGTTAATTTGATCTCACAATAGTAAGTTTGGTTTTGTTTTCAGCTATCCGACAATCAAGTAGAATTCGTAATGTTTCTAAAATATATTGCTGACTATATATTTACAATAAAAAAATTCACAATAATAGTAAATCATGTAAACTTCAGTGGTTTATTTTCTCTAATAGCTGCTAATTCAACTAGCTATGAATACAGTAATATACTTGTGAAGAATTTGACGAAATAATAAATGGAGACCTAGAAACAGAATCAATCATCGTGAAACTATTAACAATAAGGGTTTGGAGGCACACGTCACTGAGCGGAGGTAGTGGATCGGTGACTCGAAGCTTGTTATACTGAATAATAGAGCCACCTGGTACACAGACTGCTCCAGGAGGAATGGCTTGGCTGCAACAGGCTTCTGAGGAAGATTCCCGAAAATAAGCGAATCTTTTTCGCTTGGAGAATACGGCACCGAGGTATTCGCTGTGATGGAATGTGGAGGCGCGATAACTCAATCGATACCATAGGAACACAGTCAATCTTCTCAGATAGCAAAGCTGCCATACAAAATCTGGTGAGTGGTGGCTGCAAGATCCAGCTGTTTTGGGTGCCCGGCCAATCGGTTAACAAAGGCAACGACGAAACGGACTCACTTGCCATAGCAAAATATATATAGAGGCTGAAAATATTTATTTATTCAGTTTTTTATACGTTTTAAAAAGTTTTATTTATTCTTGAGTGGGGATAGTTCTTAATGCCAATTTCTCTTTTAATTGTTACAATGTATCTGCCACACGAGAAAAAAATGTAACGGTAACAGCGTTAAGTATCAACAATATGATTACGAAAAACATAATACATACAAAAACATTATTATCTTAACATGAATTAATTATTTTAAATGTATAACCTCTATAATTACAAAAGCACTAGCGGATATATTAAAATCAGATGTATCCATGTCGACAATCAAAAAAACTCGGAGTGTGAACGCTCCACGCAAAATGTTTCGCTGCAAGTTGTTCAGACTGACCGCAAATTTTCTTATATCGAACGGGTGATTGAAACAGTCAACGAGAATGTAGCATACTCAATATTGTCATATTTTTCCAAAATCTTCTCAATATTCAACTGAAACTGTTTTCGTCCATTACACTTTTTGTATATACATAGACGATTATATCAATTTTATACGAATTTGACTTGACTATTTCTCAATTGTTATGCATCAACGTTGTCGTACGATATGCGGATATCGAAGGATTTGATATGAGCACCTTTAGAATGACTCTGAATTCTAAAAGGGATTTGGCAGAAGTGGAGGACAATGAGAGAGCAAATATCTTGAAATGCAAAAATTTAATATCAAAATGTAAGTGCTCTTCCGAACACTTTATAGAAAAGAACAGAAATTGACTTACGAATATTGAGGATTTCAGCCAGAGAACTGAAATGCTATAAAATTTCTCTTAAGTGAAATATAAATCGAGATAGAATTTTTTTTATTTACATTCAATCATATAATACCAATTCATTTGACTTTTCCGAACGATTTGATATTTTTGTTTGTGCTACAACATCAACAATTATTAGGTGGCAACACTGGAAGCATTGGAGGAACGACAGGTGGACACATTTCGTACATGTTAGAATCTTAATGTCTTCAAGGGACCTTATTTTGAAGTGCCTTCTAAGAAAGAGTTATTTAAATTCCGAACAACAATGTGCTATAAGATCAATGTGAAGGTGGTTTGGTGCATTTTCAGATGTTGATGGAAGATGAACCACACAGCAGAAAACCTTCAAATATTCCATCGTTAATCAGAGTTTGCTCCTGGAATGCACTAAATTAGCGCATTTCACTAAACAATTGAAAATTTCTTTGACTCCACAACCTCCTTATTTTCTTTAGGTGAGTCTTTTTGATGTCTACCCCTTCCATTAATGTAAAAAAACTCATCCGAAGGGACGTTATCGTGAGATTGTAGTTGAAGGTTATTCTAGTATCCGAAATCCAGCATTACTAAGAATCGTCTCCAGAGCTGCGTAGCTTTTCACAAGAATTACTTTATTATTACTGATTCAGAAATCAGTCTCATCACTCGACATATACAATCTATATTGTTTCCATCGTTAATTGTATTAAAAATCAACGAAAATCTCGAAAATTATTAGTCGTGAAAATTTTATAAGTGGAGGTTGAAAATAAAATTATGGAAGAATGAAATTATCATTGGAGTAGCTACTGATTTGTAAGAAGGTATATTTGATTAGCTTCTTCTGCTGTTATTAGTGTTTCTGCATATTACTACATATCACTGTTTCTCTGGATCCAACCAAAAACATGTTGATTGCAGAAGTACAAAATTTCCATCATTACATCCATCATATCTAAATTTTCAACTCTTCCCAGAATATTTTATATTTAATTATCTGCTGCCGAAAGTCCAGTCACAATGAACAAGCCGATGCGAAAAAAGGCAGAACATCCTTCCATAACACCACAACCTTTCGCAAGCTTCCCAAAAAGCCTTTAAGTCATGATCTCAAGAAAGTGAGAGAATTAGATGAAATTATGAAGTAAGAAACCAGATCTACAGCAATCACAAAACTTTCTCTATGCATAGCCGAGCTTTGGTGAGTTACTGGTAACTCAATGCACACTATTTGTGATTTACCACTTCATTCTCAAATCAAAACCTGACAGCTCTTGTTGTTTCTGTAAGAAACCAGAGGAGGCAGCCAATACCTTCTTTTGTGATAGCAAGGCTATCCATCGACAAAGGTTACGGCACTTACATCCACATTTCTTGAAATCAGAAAAGATAAGCCGCATTGTTTAACTTTACAAAGTCGCTGTTACCTATAAAATAGATCAATAAGTGAAAGTGTTAGAAGGTCGATTCAGGACCTTTACACCCTAGTTGATCTAATCTCATTTCACTTCCCAAGAAACTCTATAAATTCAATAAACATCTTCTATTTTAATTCGCATCGGCGACATTTCTTGTCGCAAGGCTGGACTTATAAGCAATTTCTTTGCGTTAAAGAACTTCGAATCAGAACTTGCTTAACTAACCAAACTTAACAATCTATCGCCGAAAAAGTCTTTCATTACTTGTAGTTAATGATAGGTGTAGTGCTTTCAAATATTATTAAAAGGAATCAACGTGAAAGAATCATCTTCCTTTTGAGGTATATGTATAGTTTTTTATACTACATCTTATCTAGAAATTTGTGATTTATGTAGCTTCCAAGTGGATAATTTAGCTCCTACAACTCGAATAAGGTTATGCTTGGTATCATTAGTGACGTAAAGTGGGTGGACAATGGAAGGCAACGTTCATTTAAGGGCCAACTATTAAAAAGTCATAATTATCAGTATGTGAAGACAATTTTTCTTTACTACACATTAATATCCATCAAACTTAAAGCCACAAATAGATCTCACACTAAAATATTGGAAGTGTTTCTAGAACAGCGGGTGCTCCTTTATAAGGCCATTTAAATATTTGATCGTTGGCCTTCTTATAGTACATGGGCTTTACAAGGAACATTTACAAACCAAGAACTTATGAACACACACTTTTTAGTTAAAAATCCGTACCGCTATAATTGAAACAATGTTTTATACTTGAAATATTTTTATTTAGAAGCATTTATAACCTTTTCAGCTCATTATCATATTAAATAAACATTCTTCAGAAATTCTATTTGGCGAACATACCGTAATAATCATTTTTCTCTACAGTTTCTACAACCGCTCTGATATGAGACTACTATCTGACCATTAGCATAGACAATTTTTGATGCAATAATTCCTATATATTAAGTTCAATTCCACCCTTCCTTCATATTCCCACTATAATTTTCCCCGTTGTTATCATGATCCAATATTTTCCTAGTTATATGTTATATTTCAGCGACTCACATTTTGCGGGTTTAAAAGCACCTTCTCCTTATTTTCTAAAGATTTATATTGTTGTATTCCACCCTCATTCATATTTCCTGTTGACCACTATCTTTCTTGAATAAAATATAAAATCTTTGCCCTTTCAGCTACAACTACCATATTTTTGTCGTCCCTTCACGAAAATCTCTAATACCATAAGCGATATAATAAAATGGGATCAGCATTGTGTTCCTAGATATTGAGCGAACGACAACTGTGGAAAGAATAGAGAAAAGACAGTCATCGTATTTCAGGTGACACGAAAGGTTTACGAAGGGATAGACATTCTGTCAAAAGTAAATCTTTATTATCACTTCTAGCGAAAGATATTGGAAGTTTATGCAATTTATCACGATAAATCTGCTCTATTCCAACGTTTGGTTGAATTTATACTCTACATAACGCTATCTGATTATTTGGACATTGCTATTTACAAAAAAATTCGTCAATTGCAATAACACAACTACTAATAAGGTATAAACATGTATATAAATATGCACATTAGACCGATTTGCTATCGGTCGACAAATATCTATGGTGGACTTCACGATTGTATTCACACTGTACAATATTTCCCAAATGTTTATAAATAGTTTGAAGGGCCCACTCAATGCAGTGGTATCTTGGTACAGTTAAGAGGTATTTTACCAAACAATTGAACAAGTTCACTGAGCTAGATACGTTCATTATCATGGAAGCAAAAATAAATCAGGAAAATCTGGTAATTTGATATCCATTGTGTGCAATTTTCCAAGACATATTATATCCATTGCATAAAAGTAATAATATGTTTCTACAATGTTGTAAGAATCTACATTACTACTATCACTTCCAGTTCAACGTAATTAATTCGAAAGAAGTTTATTTGAAGTTCAGAGAGACAAATTATATTTTTGTACAACTTATAATACAAAAATATTTTAAGTATTTTTTCAAACGTCTGCTCTTCTCTACAGAGTATCTGAGAATTTTTGCCACCTAGAAGTTTCGATGTATAATATCCATCCATTAGTTCATTAATACCTATCTAGATCGAAGCCTCATTATCTTCAAGTTTTCTCACTAAGTAAAACTAAAATCATTTTCAATCTGCTTGTGAGCTTTTCCAAAAGATTCTGATAGTCACTGATATATGATAATTGGACATGTTGGTTGTACCTCATGGGAAATAAGAGATTTATTTAGTGGATTTATAAGTACTAAGAGCTATAAATTTTGAAAAATGCATTATCGATCGGTTTTTTATGCCCACAAAAATGGAAACAACATACTTTCATCTGTTTATCTACGTAAGGTCACAAATGATCTTAATTCGGTATCCAGAATCTCTAAACATTATGTAGAACGGTGGGACGTCCATTGACTTCAGAATGTCAAAGTCCACTCTTAGTTTTTTTTGCAACCAAAAGTACCAAACCAGTAATCGAAGCCATCGACTGTTTTTATGTGGTAAATACCACGCGTAGCACTTGGTGAAGCTTGAATTTAATATTTTCCCAAAAAGAAGCAGTACGAAAAAGAAAAAGTAACCAAAACTTTTACCCTGGAAAATGAATAAAAAACGTTTGGAAATCTATCATATTCTCGGAACATTGCTATTCTATAGAAATTAGCGGGGAATATCTTTAAACTTTTAGCTTTTGTCCGCCCGTCTGTCCGCCCATCTGTAACAGCGATATCACCTCACAGAAGCATGTAATAACGTCGAGTTTTTTGCGTTTTATGTGCCGAAACGAAAGAAATTTTGGACATTATTAGGAAATTATGAATCAAATGTGATTATTATGGGAAATAATGAGGACAAAATTATTGAATAAATGAAATGATTGATACTTTTCTTTTTGTAGATTTCAAGGAAACTTCATTTTATAAATAAAGATTAATGTTATTATTTACCAAGAGTGCGACGAATTTCTAAATTGTTTTCATAATATAAGTTTTGTACATAAATCAAAAATGTGAAGAAGAGATTTTATGTATCATATGTTTAAAACTAAATATGATATAGGTGAAGAGACATGAGCTTAAATTTTGGAATGGGGATGTCACTCTAATACGGCAAGCTTGATACAAATATGTTACCCCTTAGGTACTGTCATTAATCTTCCCAATCGCTCTCATGTGAGGCAATAGTTATGAAACATGTTATTAATTATTATTAATTAACAAGAAATGTAACTGCAGTGTAGAATTTTACTTGAGTTCTGAGTGTTCTATTAGAATTACGCTACAAAATATTTAGCTTGCTTGTAATACATTTTTGTGATATGCAGTATGTATTAGTCGGTTAACATGTATTTTATAATACTAGTCAACAGAAAAATTATTAATTTTTGCCTCGTGGATAAGATTGTGTGACTCGTGGTACGTATAAGAAACATAAATATAAAAAATTCAGTCACGACACACGACACTTTTGTGAAAAATTAATTAATTGTTTTGAAAACTATTAAATACTTATGAAACAGTTTTATTATCAACACAAAAAACATGTTTTCATAGACCGTTTCACATGTCTCCTATATTCGAAGTCCAGAGTGGTCTGCAAGCATAAAATTTTAATTATTTTCAATCAACACAGATTAACACAAACATGAGGTTTAACTTTCCAAACTATTTCATTTATTATTAATCGGAAATAGAGCCCCAATGTGATTCTGCCCTTAGAGATAATAGCAGTAAAGATTTTATTTTTCCAAATCCGGTCCCCGAATTTTCAAATTTAGCTAATACTTGTCGATAGCTTGATAGTAGTGAACTGCATCATAAAAAAATTGGAAAAAAACATCCCAATCACCGTGTAAATTAATGAATAAGAGTTGACACTTTTTAGTAGCCTTTTTAGTATCCTCCTTGAGAGGCTCTAAATGTGGTAAAAGTATGTAATGTTCCATATGACTCACCCTGTATAGCATAAATAATTACTACCCAGGCATAGTGAGTTGACCTGGGACCCGTCATTGAAAGCAATTTTTTTGGCAATCACAACGTAGGTCCTTCAAAGAAGTGTCAAAATTCTTTGTTAAGATAATAGAGAAAATAAAAATAAATTAAGACACCCCTGGCTCATTATCACGTATATAGATAAAATGAAAAGAATTTCTTTAATTTCTCATTTCTTAGACCATATAATTTTTGAAACATTTATAAAAATTGACGTTTTAGCTTACCTCAGTCTCTGATAAAGACTTTAAAAAAAGACACCTAAAATCAAGAACATTTAGAAGCATCGAATAAAAATATTTCATATAACGGTTCACGTAACCAACAAAAATTCTGTTGGATAAAGTGGGATGGGTCAAAAAAGTCAAACAAAATTTTTTACGGCGACACTGAAAAATTAGTTCTAGACACCTTCAAAAACTTTCCATCTAATTTGAGCTTTTTGATTCAATAGGCAATCCTCCGCATCAAAGTTTCATACTTTTTTAAGAAACAAATAGGGAAAAATTTATAAATCTTTATTTATTGATTCTACAGGAAATTGTTTCATATGAAACTTAATAGTTCACATAAACGATCTCTGTGATTTTCTCTTAAGCCTCACGATTTAAAATATATTGGAGGGTGAAGTTGATTGATGTAGAGACAAGTTTCATTTTTTTCTCATTAATTTTGTAATTCGCGAAAGAATGAGCATTGTGGGATACGAAACAAATTTTTAGAGAAAATAACTTGCTTTTCAACAAAGGACCCATGAGATTTTTCGATTAAATCAAAGATACTCCTCATCAAACTTTAATGTGTATTTTACCAAAAGTTTCTGATGAATAATTCAGAAAGTTGCAATTTAAATCATGAATTCTAGAAAACGATAGGGAATATGAAGAATTTTTTACCAAATTGATGATTATTAATGATGTGAGCGAGTTTTTAAGAAAAATAAAGAGCAATTTGAATTCTTATTTCAAGCTGTTGAAGAACATCCAAAAAAGTACCCTACTTGTAATAAACAAAATTTTCTATAAATAAAATACCCAAATTCCAAAACAATTCAGATCAATATTTTATTAAAATTTTATCAAAATATATCTATTTCAAACAATTCAATTTTATTCTAGATTGAATCTAACCAATATTTTTCATTTTTTAAGTACAAATTTCTAATAGAGAGTTAAAAAGATTTTCAAACATGTCTTCATCAACGGAAAGTGAAAAAAATTAGAAATTCTTCGCAATTAATAATAATAATAATAATTTTTTCTATTGAGGAGGAAAAATGAGAGCACAGGACTTTCCATTCTTTCATATCATGATTGTTTTTTTATATCCTATCAACTTATTCCTCGATTTTCCCCTGTTATCTTAATTTCTTCTATCCCGCTCCCCGTCGGTCTTCATTTTTTTGTTAGGAGTTTATATACATCTTCCGTATCAATCAAACTTCTGTCATTCTCATAACAAGACCAAACCATCCTAGTTGTACTTCTTTTATTTTGTGTCGAATGAGATTTGAATTCAAATATACTTATTCTTCATTTCGTTGTAAATTAGAGAAATCTAATTTCTGTAATTTTTATTTTGCTAGAATGGCTACTTTTTTTATAGAATTCCGTTTTTTTTTGTTGTTTTGGTATTTCCTTCTTAGCTGGAAACTGTGTTTTGATTGCATTGAAAAGTTTTCCGACTGCCCCAGTTTTCTCGTTTATCTATTGTTCCAATCTTCCATCTTGTGTTAATGTCATGCCAACTTATTTGAAGCTTTTAACCTGTCTTCTCTTATTGGTTTTTCAGTTAATTGTCTAATTATGTTGTTCCTATTTTTGTTCTAAATCCTTTTTGTGAGTGTTAATATTTCAACCGACAGGATATGGAATTTTTGGCATATGAAAAAGCTGAGAGATAGGAACTGCAATTGCTCAATGCTGATCAAAAGCTTTGTTGTATAAAACGATTTATTTGACATCTTCAAGCGTAACCCAAGTGAATCTATCCGTTAATATTGCACAATAGATGAAACTTCTTACCCCAGTAACAAAAATACAATCGAAACAATGGAACTCATTGATTTTTTTGTTGGCCAAAAAGATAATATTTGTAGTGTTTTTTCCAGGCGACCAGTCTATTTCTCGCATATATATTAGTTGGTCTTTTTAATTTTGGGAATGTTTCAATTAAAAATATCGAATACAAAAAAAGCATATTACAAAATTTATTTATGATATTAAAGCATAATTTCAATATTAATAACGAGTAACATTAACAACAACAAATAGTAAATATGCTGGTATGAAAAAAAATATTAATGAAAAAAAAATGCTGAGGATGTTTAAAATGAATTTCATATCGATTCCTGGTTTACTATTTGGTACGGATTATTATGTTTCTCATTTACCTCATAAATTTGCTATTGGTAATCTCAACACTTCCATTATTATTGAAATGAATTATTTCCTTCGAGAACAGCTACATAAACGTTTTTGACGATGTAAGTTCGGATTATTTGGCTATAAAGCGTACCATAACAAATCCAAAGAACAAATTGATTACTTTTATGTTCTAGAACTTTGAAAACTCTGTGAGGGTCTACTCCCTCCTTGTTGTAACATCAATCCAATTTTTCATTATAAAACAACTACTCAGAAAGCTGCCTTCGGCAGTATGTTTCCTTGATATAATTTTGTTGTCAAAAAATATAGACCCCATACAGACTCTCTTTTGGTTTTTGAATTGGAATAAGTTTTCGTTGTCTTCGGTTAATGTTCTCCCAAAGCTGTTTTTCAAATATTCCTACCGTGTGGAATGATAATGCATCCATCCACTTTATCAAATTGATGACACATGATCTTGTCAAGTTTTGCAGCATATACGAAGGTTATTAGAAATGTTTTCTACCTGAACCTGAAGATGTTAGGCACTCAGCAATATAATGTGGGGATAGCAACATGAACAATTTACGGGATTACCTACAACTGTTGATGCCGACTTGTTTATTTTTTGTCACGGCTCCAGCTCTCGCACTTTTCCCATTAAGAAGAGATCAGTATGATCTATCTCCACAATATATATCCGCAATATACGCTCAGAGAAATGTCAGCCGTTTTAAAGGTTCTCAATCAATCGTTGATCGTGTTATGAAGATTTTTCTGAAATTGGACAAAATTCACGCTTTTATAGAATATTTGTTTTAAAAAAGGAATACGCCCCCACGCAAATAAAAGGGAGTTGGAGACTGTGTACGAAGAATCTGTACCATCATTTACAACCGCTAAACTAAAAAAAGCAGAAAATTGCGGAAAGAAAAACCTGTTTTATCATGGCATGCACCTTGAAAGGATTGAAAAAACTAGAGAATCGCTGCAAAAAGTGTAGAGACTTACAACGAAACTAAGAAATAAAAATAATTATGAAGAAAAATGTTTTTTGTTAGATCGGAAATTTTGAAGACAACCCTTGTAGTAATAGCTAGCTTCTCTTATTTTCTCCAGATTCTAAAACAGTTTTCATGAAGTTGTAGCAATACTTTTGAAATAAAATAATACTGAATTCTTGATTTCCTAAAATGCTTCGTATCTTTTTCTTAAAATTTTCAATATTCTAATAAATATTTTAAAATGTCTTTTTATTGGGAAGTGTACCATTTTTTTCCGTAACATGATATTCTGATAGAAAGCTCACTTTAGCATCAATAATTATTTAAAATAAGCACCTCAATTTCCATGCACAAATACATTTAGGCTTAATATTATTCCTTTCACACTTAATATAAGTCATTTGTTTAGGATTAGTTTCACATTGAGGCCATATTTTAATTTATTTAAATGACGTTCTAGGAGATAAGAGTACATAGAAAAATGTATTTTATAAAATCATATATTCTGTCCAAACCTTTTTCTTATTTTCATTGCTATGCACACATAATGTCAATATTTTTGAAATTTTCTAGTTTCTACGTAATTTATTTTGGAGCAGGATAAGAGGAACAAAACCGATAGAGCTTTCGAATACTTGTGTATTTATAATCAGGGACCGAAATTACAATGAAAAACTGGCGTCAATTAATTTTTATATTTTTTTAGAAAAAATATTAAATTCATATAAACCAGAAATCACTATTCAAATTTGACGACTTTTTCATTATGGTTGCATCATTGTAAACTTTTATTGCTCAGATACAATTTTTTAAGGTTAAATTACGTAAGGTCATTATGAATTAAATTGAAAATTTATTTGTCGGATAAGTTTAGTGACCGATGACATTGAATTTTCTATAAAATTTTTATTTCCAAAATCTAAAAGATAGGCAAAGTTTAAATTAAAGTTATCAATTAATACACGTTTTTGTAGATACTTTCAGTCCTCAAAACTTTAACAGATTCATAATCCATAGAATGATCTTCATAGAAAACATGCGAGGTAAGAGAGCACAAGTATGACCACTAGTTTATGAGTATATGAATCTTTTGGATTGTCTTAATCCTGGAGTGTTCCTCCAATAAGACTCTATCTTCTTCTTTAGACAGTGCGTTATTGATATGGCATCTTTTGAGGCCACAGTAGGGCTCTGATCCAAGATGTGTAGTCGTATAGGATATATATGAACTATGTTTGAAATTTTTTCAATTCAGTTGTTTTGAGTTTTGAGAGTTAAATTAATTTTGATTTGATCGAAAAATTTATTATATATAACTATCTGCTGGAAAAATATTCGAAATTAAATTCATTGGTTGTATCAATTATTTGGTTATTTGACTTCAAAAGATCATTTCCAAGCTCGGATTGTTTTTTTATTACAAAAAATTTCGTTAATTAAAGCTTGTGTCCTAACCTATTATGGGTGAAATAACTAATCTTGGTCTCTATTCTGTTCTGGCGTATAAGTGGACGAATATCCTTGACCGTAAGTTCTTGAGATGTTTTGAAATTATCATATTTGTACGTGATTTAGGACCAAGTCTTTGCCGACCAGGTTATGAACATGAACAAATAGGTATAAAAATATAACAATAATTATAATAATTATAAATACTAATATTAATTAATTGAGAGCTATCTTGGATTTTGCTTTTTCTTTTGAAACAATTATTATCCATAAGATCCATAAGATTCAGGAATCATCATTCAAATTTAACTCTTGAGATAAATATAAAATTTTTTTATTATGGTTGCTATTCAAATGGTTGTGAATTTTCATTTATTAGATTATGACATAAAATGTGTAGAAGGTAGATTAGATTAGGTCATTTTGTATGAACTTGGCTAGAAGAGGCTAGTTGTTGACCGATGGAATTGAATTTCTTATAAAACTTTGAAATCTTAAAGATGGGCGTAGATCATACAAGAGTTATTTGAATCAGTTTTTTCATAACCTTAGTGTAATCTATGCCTATCTTCTGGATTCTGAGAGCTCAATTGATTTCTTTTGTATGAGACATTTTCTTGTATGTCTAAACAATAAAGTAAGTTATGGAAATCTTTAAATGTTGAGATTATATATTGTACCTGATAATTATTTTCATTATCGAACTTAATAATAACAAAACTGGGCAAAAACAATTTCATCCCAATGATATGTTATTAAAAATATATTTCGACCCATTTCAAAAGTTCAAAGAAAAGAACTTTTCCCCATCGAAGCTCTGATAAACTTTAAAGTTACAAACACTCTACACTATGAGAAACATTTCGCTTCAAAACCACACGGAGTTATTCCAAACGTTGTTTTATAAATTCTAGAAGTCGAGTGATTTCTACAACTTTAGTATGGAATTGGATTGTTTCGCGGAAATTGGAAGTGAATAACAGTGTCTGTACTTGTGAAGTTGACAGTTTGGATGTTTAGAAATGAAGTCAACATAATGATCAAGAGACATTTGATGAAAATTACGAAAGTAATATTGAATTTTCATAAAAAATTTTAAAAATCAAAACGAAAATGGAAATGCATTGAAAAAATAAATCGATTTTAATAAAAAAAAAATTACTATCATTACAGCAAGTAAGAACAATCGTATATTTATGCACTATTATCTCCAACACAACGTGACGGACAACCCGTTCATGCATGGTTAATATACAAGAGTGATCTCATATTCTTGGATGAAGTACGTGATCCTTCTGTAGTCCATGATTTGTGATGATTAGTTTTACGAGTGCGAATACGAAATACTGTATTAAAGCACCTGATAGTTTTATCGAGAAATTCAGAAAATTTAGAGTCAATATCTTTAGAAAAATCGATCCAATCATTTCATATACATAAGTTATGAAATTTGGTAAAATTTTGTTTAGAGATAATCTTCATCAACCGAGTGTATTTCTTACAAGTTATTACAAATTCGGCGAAAACTGCTTCATGATCAGAGAGACATCAATTGGAAGTAGTCAACGTGCCATCCACGCGTCCGTTTCCAACTCCAGCTTAGAAATATTATATTATCAAGTTTAAGTTGTTCATTATATCATTAGACTACTTACGAATCCTCATTTCCGTTGTCTAAAATCCCTACATGGAAATATTATCTAGGAATAATTCAACTCCTGTTGAATATTCATGAAGAAACGGATTGAATCATTACATCATTTAATAACTGCAGTGCACTGCAGGAATCTGTAGCAGCAACGGCTTTATTAATTTGTGAGTAAGCTCATTTCACGGTATATTGCGTATTATTTAGCTAGGCTCTGGTTTGATCCTCAACTTATTATTATTGTTCCTTCCTTTCTTACGGGATTGTCCTATACCCAGCGACTTACAACTAGTTTATATTATGTGACAGAATGTAGATTGAAAAAATTGTGATTAATGTTTTTTCTCATAAACTTTTCAATTTGAATTTCCAGAAAAACTGAATATATTTCAGCATTTTCTTCGGCTAAATGCCATAATTTGGAGGTTGCGTGATTGCAATAGGGTATCATTCAGAATACTATGAGGAGTTTAGAGTGAGAGAATAATTCGAGTCGTATTTTCAAACAAATAATCATTTAAACATAAATACACTTATATGAGGACTGCTACTTAAGTTTTCAGATTGACAAATAAAAACAAATGTTTATAATTGGACATGACTTTAAGGTTTTTCAAAATACACTTTTGAATGCGTTTGAATCAATTGTTGGAGTATTTTTTCCATTCCGATTGACGGTACCACCTCCGAAACATGTGATTTGAACGCATCAACCGCTTCTTCAGGTGTAGAGAAGCGTTGACCATGCAATTTATTTTTTATGGGTGTCAAACAAGAACTGTACGACGGATGACCCATCAATTCGATGTTGTGACTGTTCAAAACCGTTTTTGTTTGAAATGATTCATCTTCTATTATTGGTTTCCTTGATTGTCTTGAACACTTATGGCAAACAAATGCTGGTGTACCATCCAGAATTGACCGTTTTACATTGCTTCAATGACAATAGCTATATGTCCAGTCTTTACCGAAAAACAGGCGACCATTTGCTTATAAGTGCTTTTATTGTCTTTTGCTCGACTTGAAAGACCCATCTAGTAGATTGTTGCTCAATTTTCAGTTCATATGCATAGATTCATGATTCGTCACCTGCCACAATCTTATAAACGTCTATTGAAGCACCGCGATTGAATTTTCTTTAGTATTTCTTTATACTAATCGACGCCAGCTTATTTTGTGCGATTGTCAAATCGTATGGTATATAACGCAAACAAATTTTTTCGACATTCAAATATTCATGCAATTTTGAATGTCAGCAATATCAGTTTATTCAGAGTTTCGATATTTGCCAGCACAACAGCCGATTTTGGATGACCTACGCGAAATATATCCAATAGAGAAGTGCCACTACTATTGAATTCAGAAAACCAGCGGAGCAAGATGGCTCGAGATGGTGTTTCATAATCAAAAATCGAAGCGATTTGAGTACGTTCATTATTAAAAATGTCAAACATTTTCATGGGAATCTAAAGAGCCTAACACTCAAAACCTCTCTCACATAGTGGTGAGGCATATGCATTCACTTCAAAAAGAATCATCTAATTTCGTAGGATCATATTTTGGAACCTAATGATCATATAGACATGCTTAAAATACATTCCTTGAATAAATCGGTTTGCGTTGGTAAGCAAATTAGGCAAAATATTTTGTAGAAAGTCCAAAAACATCTTTTTTATTGAAGGACCTATTACTTGGTCATTAAAAACACGTTTACCGACAACCTTTCCTGGAAATAACATTCTTAAATAACATGGGGAATTTCTTCTGCCCGCACGTGAATTAAGGGCTTCATCTGTAGATAGTGACCTGTACAGCGTTGGTCGATAAGGGTTAATCCGTCCACAAAGTTCCAATCTAAGGACTTCATCCCCAGGATGTAGTCACTGGACTATTTGATTATGATATGAGTACAGGTGATTTCTTTTAGTAAAACTCTACTTTTTTTTGATAGAGTAACAATAGGCTTTTGACTTACTTGTCTAGTGCTTATAGGGTACATACTAATATTGTCACAAAGTCATCGCCCTGCGCTCCATCTACATGTCTCGTTCTGGTCTCCCATTACTAAAGGTACCATTTTCTCGCCTATAATTGAAAAATAACCCAAATATGGAATGAATGCAAGCTCGACAATCAGGAAATCTTCTGTGGTATTGCCTAACAGTAGCTTTACCATCATCTTTACAGAAACCATAAACAATAATTATGTCGGTATATTCTGTGGTCTAAAACTGATTGGGATTTTGAGCAAAAGTAACTAAAGCCCTACCAAAGCTAACAAAATAGTACATGGGATAGATACATACAGAAGAAATATTTATTCTGGTGAACATAATTGATAATTAGAATAATGGCAATAGGTATAGGTTATTTTTATTTGGTATAGTTGCTGCGATATTTTAACACACATTAACACTTATATTTCAATTAAAATAATATAGTACAGAGTGCAATATCCAATACGAATCCCTAAATGAATGCTTGGTAGCTGTGTACGGCTTCACGAAAAAAATTGAATCAAAAAATCCAATGAGTTGGATAAACACTACCATCAATTCAAGTTTATGGTCAATTGCACAAATCGCTTTGTAATTTAATAAAGAAGAGGAGTTCACACTTTTTAGTAACCTTCCTGAAGGGCTACTCATGACTCTGTATATCATTTTTTCTTGAACTCTTCACTTCTTAATTATTAAACGAAATAGGTCGAAAAATCAATTTTTACTTGATATTGTAAACTGATGTATATCATTTTTTTTTATTCCTAGATACATATTAACCAACAAACACATGTTAGAAAACCTGAGGTCGACTCTGTATTCAATTATGATCGTATTTTCTACAAGTTATCATTTAAAAGTAAACTTTATCTCAGTAACTGAGCTAGATTTTTATTGTTTTCAAAGAGGGTGCTCCGTACAATGAAACAACTTTGTTTGAACGGATGTCGTGCAAAAAAGAGTATTTTGGCTTCTATATTATAAACATAATGAAGGACTTTGTGTGAAAGTTCCTTTACCGATTACATAAACAACTTTTGTCAATTTACAAAGATTTTCATTAGTATTCATGAAACTAATGAGGTATTTTTCTGTTGGATATCCATTATTCACGAGAAGTCGTCTTATATTTTACAAAGTTATAAATTTAAATTCCTGTAACTGATATTTTTGTTTTATCTTCTTTCTTATTATAAACAAGAATACAGTTAGCAATTATGAAGTTAGGTAGGTATTTGACTGCATTGTAATTGGTTTGATACTATTGAGGAAGCTCGAAGAACAAGATAAAAATGTTTTTTTGTCATTCGGTCTTATTAGACGATACCAGTCTCATTATAATATCACGCTGAATGCTCCAACCAATGACTAATCTATTCTCCTTTATGAGTTTCCACTCCATTTCCTACAGTGGAAATTCTATTATTCCACTTTGATGATTTATCACATTATCTTAATATATTTATATGTGATGATACAATTATCTGAGTAACATTGAAGAATTATGGGTGAGGAAATTTAGAAGGAATAAAATATAGTTGAGCAGGAATTGAACCTGAAGTAATGAATTGGAAAGATCGATTTTGTTTAACAACTTGGAAGTCGACTGCACAAAAAGTACACTGAATATTTTATTGTATGCTCTATTTATGTTTTTTTTTCAGTTACATGAGCTATCGATGATATATGTGGAAATTTGTAGGTATACTCAACTTAATATTCTGTCTAATATTGTATATAAATTTATTTCGTCATAAATGTCGAAATCATGTTTATAAATTGAATAATACTCATTTCAGAGACTGAATTTACCTCTGTGGTCTAGTAGATACAAACAGTTACTTTATGGTGACATAATATAGCAGAAAATTACTTATTCCATATTTTTAGAGGGTAAAAAGCAAGAAAAAATGAATACAAAAGTTTTTAGAGACTAAAAGACTAAAAGAGATTTTCGGGACAAACTATTTAAGAAAATTCAGAGAGAATATTGTGAAACCACTTAAAGGGACTGAAGTGGCACACATACAGTAACATTATATTGAAAAGAGAAGAAAATATCCTAGAAAATGAGGAAAATACAATAAGGCACGAGTGGTTCGATGATGAGTGCAAGATAAGAAGTTGTCTAAAGAAAAAATTTAATGTCATAAAAGGAGACAACATAAAATGCTCTGTATAAAAAGAACAAAGTTAGTTTCAGAAATATTGTATTAGCAGACCACAAGAGGTGGAAAACCTATCATAGATAGGAAATATCAGTTTGAATTCTAAACTTTCAGAAAGGTCCATCAATTCAAAATAATACATTTGAACTACCATTCAAAAACAGAAAATGATTTTGTAAAGAAAATTATGAGAAAAATATAGGTACCAATAAGAGAGGTATTTGGAGAATCAAAAGTAATCAAATTAGAAGTAAAAGTAAACTTCACAAAATAAAAAAACAGGGTTATAAAAACCAAACTACTACAGTGGCTCAGACATCTGAAGGGAACAAAGAAGACAGAGCTATAAAGAAGATCTATAGTCTAAGAGTAGGGAGACTGGACTCCTTAGAAAAATTTGGTTGAATGAAATAGATCAAGACTTAGTGGAAGTTGAAAAATGAAAATACAAGGTTATGGATCAGTGAAAGTGGAGATGTGTAATGCAAAAGGCAAAGGTACTTCATCGACTCTAGATCCGAGGAGTGAGTGAGTGAATATGTAAGCAGAATGATGCTCTGTTCGCTAATTAAAACGAATTTTAACATGGGTCCGGAAAGCATGGAGAATAAAAAATTTTAAGGGAATGGCAAATCACCAACAGTACATGGTCCAACCCATTAGGCATCTGTTTTAATATTGGAGTCACTGCGCTTAGTATTGATTGAGTACCATTCAGTAGGAACATTCTCGTTAAATTTTTCGTGATTATTATGTGAGAAAATATTTTTATTTGTAAGGCAAATAAATATTTTTGTTTATGCAATATTAAATGTATGCGATTGGAGCTAATCCTCAAGTATGTTTCAATTTCAAGGTATATCACATGACACGGCATCGTTTTTTCTGGCACAACAGCCGATTTTGGGTGACCTTAACGAAAAGTCATAGAGAATCATTGCACGAATATTACATCAAGATACATGACCAAGATTAATGTTTCAAGTAGATATCTGTAAACAACTCAAATAGCATTCGTATAACAACACATTATGAGTACGTTTATTATTAAAAATGTCAAACTTTATGATGGCAATGGCAGATTTGATATATTGTTTTTGTTGCCAAAACTTGAGTATCAACCCTCACATATTAATAAAACAAATCAATAAACAAGGATTTAAAACGAGGCAAATTTTGTAGCTTATAGATTTATGATCCACTAGAAAGATCAGTTTCCCTGTTTGCACAAAAAACACACGACTACTCATAGATGAATTATTGGAAACTCAAGTTACTCTCATTGCGTTCTTGAAAATGAAACAAATTTTAGAATTGGAATCGAATGTACAAACAAGACTCGTTATTTATTTCAAACTCTTCGCTATAAGAAATCTCAAGTGTTATATATGTTTAAACTTGTAGTGGAGACTTTAATACCTAAACATACAACTCAAACAAAATTTATATATGAAACAATGAAATTTATCTAGCTTTTTACACTAAATTATAATGGCCGTTCTTTTCCTCATTATATGTGTGCGATAATGTCCACATTTGATGAAAATCTCTCTCCTGCAAGTACAACTTTACGCTTAGGGAAAAGGAAAAAGTCGCTGGAGGCTAGATCTGGTAAATAAGATAGATGATGGTGCAGAGTTTCTGTATGTAGTATCCAACACGTCATTGCTTTTTAAAATCAAATATCAATGATAGGTCGATACTAATTTTTTTTCCATTTTTATCACTTATACGATTTTCAAACAGAAGCTTAGCGTTAGAAACAGCTAACAATTCACAACTAATATTGTGAAATGATATCTTCAGATTGGGATCGGAATCTTTTGAGACAGCCCTGGTAGTTTATGGAATAATAATTTGAGACATCCAGAACGTTGAGTAAATACGTCCCTTCTCTTCGACCGAGCTGTAGTCATTCCTAGTTATTATAGCCTAGGGTTGTTAATCACACTGATTACATTTTCTATAATTTTATCAGCCCCAAAATGCTTGTTTAAGTATGGTACGTATTGCTCTCACTCCGTCTGCCTCTAGTGCCTATATTTAATAACCAATTTACTTTAATTAAAAGGAGCTTCTATAATTCAGTGTTCGATTAAAGAGTACTTAACGTTACCCATGGAAATAATTCTCTTTTGTAACGACTCTTGTAGTTTAAACTTGATTTTGATAGATATTTGGATGAATTTTATAATTTAAAGGTGATTAGTCACTACAAATCTATCAAAATAACAAAAGCAGGTAACCTAAAATTCATCAGTCTCTTTGGAGATACTATAATTTTTATGAATGATATAAATCACAAGCTGATAAGACATTATCCTCAAAAATAAAGAGTAATTGTTGATACCTGAGCTCAGACGTAGATTGCTAGCTCAGCAACCACTGCACTTTACCAAAAAGGTACGTAATTCTAATAAAAAGTTTATTGTAACAACAAATTTGGTTTATAATGTATTTTATTTACAAATGATATATTGATGTATATGTTAAATATTAACAATACGTATTGAAGTGCACGCACACTTAATCGACTCAACTTTTTGATGCCGGTATCGAAGAATTCCTTGGGCAACTCGGACAGCCATGTACGCACAAACTCCCCTACATCGTCATTCGAGTTTAATTTTTGACCTGACAAACATGTGGCAGTCGCAGGGTGATGAGTCTGGCGTATAAGGGAGACATTCCAGTATCTCTCACCCCAGTTCTGATATTGTATCAAGCCTTACAAGCAGGGTATAAGGGCTGAAATCCTATAATATTTCATTAGTATTTTTACTCCAATCACCTCATGCCACATGAAACTATTTTCAAATTACCAGAATGGTGAATGCACCATACAAAAAGCTGGGAAAGATAAGTTGGCTGCTGTGTTACATCGGCAAAAACATAAATAACGAGTAGGGACAAGGTAGAAAAATGTAGTTAACGAGAATTACTGCACCATACATTGTGATAACTATATTACAATTATTCCTACTACTGCTGATTAGAAGTTTACTAGTTACAAAAATTCCATTATATGAATTTTTCCTTCGATATAGCACAGAAGAGGAAACTTGGATATATCATTACACCCGAGAAGATAAATACAATCTGTACAGTGGACTTCATCCAAAAAGTGTTCTCAAGGAAACAAAAACCATTTTTTCGTCTTTTGGGTTGTGTTTCATCACGATGAAGAAGTAATCAGATTTCATTCTTTTCATAGAATCATTTTACTGTTAAACTGCCCTCGTACTATTTAGGCGTTGTACATGTCTTTCGGCCAGAATATGATGATAACTATATTGTAATGTTCCGTTCCAACAAAAGTTTGTAGGAACCACAATGGACGTGTGTAGAAAAACAAACGCCTCTTCAATAAATCAAAGCCAATCAGAAAACATCTGAAAAACAAATGAACGTTATAAATTATTTGCAACGTCGACAAACAATTCATATACTCTGATAAGGGAATTGATGGGATGGAAGTCCGCCAATTTTACTGGTTACTGTAACAAATCAAACGGGTTTCCCCCTTTAGGGCCTGCCAATCAATCATTCTAAATCACCCGCAAGTGTGTTTGTTGTATATTTCCCTCCAGCTCTCATTTTTTTTCTATTCTGCTGCTTTATAACTATTGATTCTGAATAATCTTATCACTCTTATTATTTGTGAAAATGGATATCGAAGTCTTTCTTTTCACTTTGAATATGAAAATAACCCAGCGCCCTTTGATATTTTATATCTATAAATCTATTTTCGATGCCCAATTTGAGCTGATAGATTGATCCTAACTTTATTATTATCAGAATTGAAACGTATTTCGTAGGATTACGAGGTGTGATCGAAAAATACAGTGAATAGATTTTTATAGTAACAATTACTCATACGGTGCATCCATTTCAATGTTTGCTATTATAATCACTAAAAAACGTGAAACATGGATCTTGAGGGCGCATTAATAGTTTTGTCGAAAAGAGGTGCTAAATGCTGAAATCTATTCATGATAATGTCTAGGGAATCTTTGACAAAGTAACAGTCTCATCAGATGAACTTTCGAATTTACAATAAATGTTTAGGAGGTAAATATCTCAGGTTGTTTGTCAGCGCAATAAAATTGACGCCAGTGGATGAGTTTTAGAGTTGTTCTTAAAACGCTGAATCACGTCAACTTATTTTATGTTGGACGTACTTGTAGCTCATACAGAGAAATGATTATTTTCAACATGGTCATTCAACATTCACAATATCATCCACGTTCTCCTTAGCAGATTCCAGGTGTCGGTGTAGTGTGGGGTCTTTCTTTTTCCGAAAAATCTTGTACGATGATCTAGTGGAACTTACATTGTCAGAAGAGGCAAGCCTTATAGCAATCGTGAATACATTTTCAACCGACGGCCGGTTTATTTTAACCAAGCTCTTGGAGGAGGTGAATTTAATTTTCTAGGCAGTCGTCAAGAAAATCTATAGACTTGAAGAACACAAAACAGATGTAGTGCTAATTATCAGTATAGAACAAGTTAGAGATCACATCAATATATCAGCTCTGAGAGTTGCCAGCGGATATCATACAGTTTCCGAAATATATGTCATGTCATGTCAGGGAAAATCGACCATAATGCGCCTAACAAAACTGCGGAGAGATGGGAAAGGAAGATCTTGTCTTGCGGATAGACGTCATCCCCACGAAAAGCACCTGACCCATATGTTCACTGAGTAGTGCGCTTATAGGACAAGTGATGCCAGAGATATGATATGGATTGAGTTATCATCAGAGATTGCATCGAGGCTGAGGTGTTGAAATGATATGAAACGTCTCCATCAAGGAAATACGGTCGTCATCTGCATCAGTCATCCCCACATGGATGCTTCAAATAATATCTTCACAGATTCAAACTTTCTTATTTTCCTTGGATAAGTGACGACCGAGAATATGATGTGGGATAAACTTTTGTTATGGGGAAAGAAAAAAAAAGAAATTCGATATAGAGAAAGTGCTCTATAGTTTCTTCCGGCGGTTTCACAGAAATAACAGAGGTCAGATGAGGTCTTTTAGTCGGTATTGAAAATGTTTGGGAGTCCAACGTACTCAAACTCTAAACAAAAAAACAACAACAATACACACTTCACATGATGCTAGTAATAGATATTATTATTGATTCTATCGTCCTCAAAAAAGTATACTTGGAGTAAAGTTAGAAGTTATGGAATATTTTATATTAGTCTATATGTTGATAGACCTCTCATGAATGTATTATCCTATCTTAGAACCAGTTTTATAAGGGTCTACTTTGTAATATATCTTCTACCTATTCAAATACATACAATGGAATAGATATTTCTCTCTATTAAAATCAGTGCTTTAATTAAATCCTGAAGTTTATACTGTTTATCAACACATAAAGACAGACTTCAGCTATCATATATGCGCATATATTATCTAACCACTGAAATTTATCATGTATTTTCATAGTAGATTATGATAGGACACAGTCTATGATATATAAGCAGTGGCGTGGAAAATATGAAATGCAAAATGATACTCTCTATTATAGGAATACATAAGATTTACGATTTTAAAGCTTTATCAATAAAACTAACCAGACTATTGATATTTTTTATTTTATCATGATATTAAGAGAAAAAAAGTTTGCGTCTCGCTGAAAGAAATATAGAACTTTGCTGTTTCTCACAAAAGATTCTGTGATGTCTCCGCTACAGGCGACTGTCAAGAACAACCATTTGACTAATTAAAAATAATACAGAGGAATAGTAGTTTTCTCGTTCTGTACAATCATCGTGATGACAGTGATTGAAAATACTTAAAATTATATATTTATTTGATAGAACATGCCATATTACACTGGTCAACATAATTTGAGCTTCTATGTACAATAAACTGCATTCAATTCAATCAGATTGCTTCCACGGCACACAATAATGTATTCAAGTATTCGGTATTGAAGGTGGTAATCTGTTGCAGCCTACAGATTTGAATTTATATTATCGTCGACCTCAAATGCTCATCACGATTGCTTGAGATTTCCTATATTTCTCTATAGCTTCAACCCATACAATGGTGACATAGGCCAGGAGTTCCCCGATTTATCTATGTTTATGAAAGCCGTTATGTGGTCACCGATGATGTTAGCAGACTCAAGATAGCTTAAGATTTGCTAGTTAACAACTTTCTATATGACCTTGGCAATGACTGGGACTAAAGCAATCGTACGGGAACCTTTTTTTTCTTTTCTTTGGTATGGGTTGAAACCAAGCAAGTTTCCACTCTGCAGGGAAGTGACCCCTTTTATATTTTATAGGGAAAAGAGTTCTAGAGTCTTTTCTCTCCATTGTTAAGGAGCTACAAGAAAATATCATGATCCAGGTTTTTTTACTTGAGGGGCCTACAAAAATTCAATACTCAATTTTTCCTATGAAAAGCTTTGAAAGGAGCTTTACTATCGTCCATAACGAGCGATGCATAAAACACCAGCCCCGCTTTTCTCTCGACAGCGCTAGCGAGCAAAGATATATTTTTGTTCGATATAAATGGTCTTAAATAGAAAAAAATGAAATATTTTACAACTGACGGTGCAAAGAACATGAATTGCCACAGAACTGCTTTGGTAGACATGATTAATATAAAATTGAAAGAATATTTCACAGCCCCCTCTGAAACATTCAAATTTTAATTAAAAAACTAAATTATTCGTCAACAACATATTGAGAAATATATTCAGATGATTCATAAATATTCAGATTTTTTTTGTAGTTGAATCTCTTGAGTCGACGTACCTTGGTAATTTCATTGGGTTACTTGAAACAGCAGGTCCATCAGCGACGACCCTTTCAGGATACTAATGTACTAAAATAGGATTACTGCCAAAGTACACGAGAAAATGATTCCGGATATTATACAGAAATTTCGAATTCTTCTTTTTACATTTTCTTATTTGTACTTACATGAATAATTTCCTCTTTTTAGAATAAACGAATATGTTATGTAATCAAATTTAAAGCAAATTTATAAAATTATAACGAGCGGTAATGTGGATCAGAAGTTACACGAATGAAGTGTAATTCATCAAGTGTGTTATTAATAATATCGCAAATTGAATACTATACTTATCTATGACACTAATAATAAATATTACCATAAACGCAGAGAGAGATAACTTATTCACATTGATAGCTACCTATAACAATACCGTGAAAATTATAGTTATAATGTGATGTAATATAATTACTAATTTCGTTCATTTATCAATTTTGCTGTAGATATTGAATAATCATTAAACTGAATAATTTGTGGGAATAGAATATGTTGGTTAATTTTACCTTTTTGTGTCTGTATATATATATATATATATATATATATATATATATATATATATATATATATATATATATATCGATGATGTACTAACTGGTTTGTTCTCTTCATCTTCTTCCTTTTGCCATAAATGGTCCATAACCTGTTTCTCCTCAATGTCTTTCGTCATCCTGGCTCTAGGTTATTACTCCATCTCTTTCATGGTTGACCTCTACTCCGTGTTACAATGTATCCTCTACTATGCTTTACCAGTATATCGTCTTCATTCGAGTTATGTTGGTTTCATTGTTTTCTACGCTATGATCTCATTTGTTAATATTATCGACGTCACATAATAGTTTGATGTATTCGCTTCTTTCTCGGTGTAATGGTTTTTTTCCCGAGATCCGCCTGAGAATTTTCATTTTTGTGTTCTCCAAGAGTTGTTTTGTTTTGATTTTTTTGGCCTGGTTTCTGGTGTAAAGATCAAGTCTGAGATCTGGTTGTTGCTTTATGAATCCGTACCTTCGTTTCTTATCCTAGGTGTTTGCTTAGTCATACTGGAGACATTTCGCGACCTCATTTGCTCTGGCTTCTTATCCTCTTTCCCAGTCTTCTACGTCTCCATCACTGCTGGCACTTTAGTCATTCATTATGAAGTACATACTGCCCAGAAGATTTTCTATTTTTTAAAGTCTTTAGGGCTTGGTCGATTCCACGTTATTTAGTATGTGCGGTATGTTGGTTTTATTAGTATTACCTTCACCTTTAAATAATATCATTAGAAAGTCTATCCATTTGTCTTCTGATATTTGACTTGATTGGTAAGGTTCAGTTATTTCAATCCGCTAGTGTCTATCACCCTTCATATTTGTTTCTTGGTGCTATAAAAATCTCACTTCTATTTTTTTCGAGAATTGTCCCCAATATTCGCCTCATGACTGTTAAACTAATAAGTTAGTTTGTTCCTAATCAATTTTTATTCGTTATGAGATTCTCGTGTTTGTAACGTTCTTTACAATAATCTTTTCGTTTTTGCTTACATTAAATAAAAAATGAAAAATGTCTTTGAAACAAGAGTCATATCAACATAATTCTAAACCTTTTAACATATTCTTTCAAACATAAACAATTATAAAAACTAAAGAAAATAGTCACAAGCAATGAATAAAATTACTTAGCAAAAAATTCTTCTTAGATATTTTCAACAATATTTGAGGTTATGTTGCCATATATACCACAACAGCTTCTAATCCTCTACAAGGTCCAAATTCGAAAGGAATATTGGTCGCACATTTGAAGCTGAACTCTCAATCATACCCTGAAGATGCTAGACTCAATACAGAAGATAGCAGGCGATCCAGAAAACTTACAGCATAGAAGATCGTCGATCTGACTCTGTTTTGCCGATACTAACACGGCAAATGATATTCCGAGATGACCAACATAACTCCACCTTGAGCATTTTTTGCAAGACACACTCGACGAGCAGACGTGGCTCAAGATCACCAAGTTCGCTTGCAGACACCCAGAACTTCAATTTATAGGGACTCATTTCTTTGGAGAAGTGCAAGCCTCTGAAATCAGCTATTAAGACATGTCTTTATCGAACACTACAACCTACAGAAGTTCAAGATCAATATCCGTAGGCATCTCCACACGGCAGACATCGCTCGAATTATTAGAGTGTTAAAGGGTTCACCCTATTTGCTTGTTTTATACATAAGAGGCATTTTGGGCGTATATTCGGTTCTTAAATCAAGAATCTTTTTTTTTGACTATATTATTAAGTGTGATAGTAGTGAGTTACTATAACTTATGTTGTAAGTTTGTTAACTAATAAGTGTAAATGAAAATATTGCTAATACATTAAACGGTTAAATAAATATTTAGAATGATTTCACTTTAAACTTTCTAGTTAAGCAAAATTTTCCATAAAGACACATTTTTTTAATAGATATTAGTAAATATTTGAATAACCACCAAACCACGGCACTGTTTGGTGAGACTTAACGATAAAGTAATCAGCTCTAGGCAGAGAAGCAGAACTGTGCTTGCCTACAATTTTATACTCTGCTTTCAACAGATCCCGGAGTGGCAGTTATTAATGGAAAGGCTCCCTTTTTCTTGTTAAATTAACTTTAGAATAGGATTATAGAATAATTGCTTGGATTCCAATCTGGAGATTATTAAATGCGATCTCCAGCATTTGTCTTAAAAACTTCATAATAATTTCTAGTGCCTTGGAGGATGGAAGAGATCTCAAAACAATGGGAAAGAATTTTGTCCGATTTTGATGTGATAATATATCTAGAAAGATTGACAATATTAGAACCATTTCTACATCTACGTATATTTAACGTAATAAAGTTTTAGAAATGACGTTATGTACTTTGAAAATGACAATAAACATAACTTTTTTGAACATTTAATATTACTTTCGGAATAATAAAAACGAAAACTTGAAACGAATATTTAAAACGCAGAGTTATCACATAAAATCCCACAGAATATATTCCAATATACTCTTTTGAGTATACAGAAAGAAAACCGAAGTTATTATAACTTTGTCTCTAGTATTTATATTCCATTTTGGTCTTTACTGTTGATATAAGAATTAAAACTTCAAGTATATTTGTAAGGGAGTGATAATATGAATATTCGAGTATAAATTCCTAGGGAAAAAAATTACTGGATATGATTGATTAAAGTAGAAATGGTAGAGGTCTTCCATCAAGTGACTCAATGTACGATTTATCAAACACATATTTTCTACATATTATCTGCTTCTATGAATAGAAATCAAACATGACAGCATAAGATCGATTGTCTTCTTCACAAGACCGACTACAAGACATACATCAGTTTGTTTGCTTTGTTGTTTTTAGTGAATTTTTGGATTGAACGTATGAGTAAGGTTGTCAATCTTTTTGTTTTCACTTCAATGTTTTACAGGTGAAGCAATCACTAACAATTCACGCTCTAGGAATTTCGAATGCATATAATAAAAATGAAAATTGCGCCTACAAAAATCAAAATATTTATCATAATTTTCAATAAGTCAAATATTATGTTTTGTGGTAGAGAAATAAAATTGCAAAAAAGCAAACAATTGATAATATCCAAAATTCGAACAACTTCAAAGCTCCGTTTAACCAAGTTGAATTAATAAAATTGAATAAATTCTTGTTGATAGTTATTAATCTAAGTCACCTTATCAGATATCTTCCATGCCATTTTATCGTGAAAATTATCTAAAATAAAATTTGTTCAAAAATGTTTGGTTTTTAATTTTACAATAAAAATTAATGAGACTGAACTGTGGGAAATTAAATTTGCTAAAGATAATATTTGGCTGCTAGTTTGGTAGATACAGCGTGAAAACCCTTTGCATCATTTTTCCCAATACGGTGTTCTTCATAAACTTGAACTTAGCTAATATTGACCATGACCCACAAAAAATAAAATTGTATCCACTGAAAGATACAACTGTAACTTCTCAATTCACTACTATGTAAGATAGAGAAACCATTGAAGGTGGATGAGACAAAGAGAATTGAGTTTTATTTAATTTTACAACAGAAATTTACTTGATGGAATTTAGCGTAATCCTATGCTAGACTTGTGATAATTGATAGATATAAGCTCCTGATTTTTATTTCTTATACTCATCAAAGTGCTCTAATGATAGCTTTTCCACTATAAAAGGTCTTTGTGATTAATGCTAATGAATACATTGAAAATTCGTTCTTCTAATGAAGTACTAGAGAATTCCCTCAATTGACGAGCTAAGCTTATATTTGAAGAAATAATTAACTTAATTAATTCCGTATAATGATTGCGAACATTGTGGAATAAGCCATATTTTTGTTTCCTTAGAATTCTGAATACAATTCAAACTGCCATTGTTTCAAATATATCGATTTTCTGGATAGTAGGCTGATGAATAATAGAAGAAGTTTGTAAAATATTTTTTCGTTATAGTTCATGGGATTGGTTTCTCCCAATATTTGGTATTCGTCCTTTTACTTCATAATAATTACATAAAAATACTTTATTGAACTCTATTTACATCGATAATTTTTTACAGCATTAAAAATTTTACCCAAAACTATCACTAATTACTAAGAGAACCTGGACCACCAATGACCTTACATACCTATTTATCACGGCAGCAATTCATGAATCAATCAGTCACTGTTGTCAGATACTTTGATGATTCTACTATAAGATATTCTGGATAAAACTCTCAATGCCCTGCTTCCAAAATATGTAGATATAGATAGAGGTAGATAAGCCTTTTGATATAAAAGGCAGGACGTTTGCATGGTCTGCTGTTTCCATGTCTTGTTCGCAATCCCGATCTTAACTTTCACATAGTCAAAGCTCACTTTTTCCGATTTTTTAATGAACTTTTAATATTCCGCACAGCTAAGCAATTAATTTTGATATCTATTTGCCACGACACATACATCAATTTTAAAAATATTTTCATTTCCCACATATTTTTATTCGGACATTTTTCTCAGATCTTTCCTCGTTTTTGAGAAATATTGCATATAGTTTATGGGATAATCTTTCATAATTTTGTACCGTCAAGATGAAATTCTAATTGATAAATCTTGAACAAAGATTTTGAGTAATCTGTTACGAATGCAAAATACTAAAGCAGATTTGTGGAAGGATAAACAACAGTCAGTGGAAAATTATAATCAAAGTATAGCTGAAAATATACGACAGTGTTATTTTTCAATTTGCGAATTCGACAAATCATTTAATTAATCACTTCTTCATTGAAACTGAAAGCCATTAGAAAATGAGAAGATAAAATATTCAACGCGTTCACGCAACGAAATTATCGCTTGAAACAACTAATTTCCCGAATTCACCGTTTGCTTCTTTCCGCGAAGCTGATTCGAAATAGCGGGACATGATTCAGAGGGAAATAGTAGATTTTAGAATCAGTGATTGAAAATTGCCTGTATATAATTTACATCATTTCCTTAGAATGTCGTTAATAAGGAAATGAAAATTGCCGCTTCGATTTCCACAGTCGAATTAATCTTGATGATGTTGTGCTGGAATATTTTCACCAATGCTCAAAGAGGAAGAAAAAAGTCGTTTTGGGGCTAGAGTTTGCATTATTAGATTATGGTTAGGCTTGGAGGGAATAAAAATGAAGGAGTAATATACAATGGCGTACTTTTGGCAACATTAATATGAATTTTTGTAATTTAATATCTGTACACGATGCCGTAATTTTTTGATTATATAAAGATCATTTCAATCTGGTACACTTAATTTATTGTAACATTTATTTACACTTTTTCTATTCGTATGGTGATTTAATAAACACTGCCTCTTACGTTCTTCATTTATTTATATACTATACATAAATAATTTCTGCGATTACTTTCACTAATTCGATCTTTTCACTACGACTATTTATTAAATTTATTTAAAACTAACTCGGTTTTATCTTTGTTTATATATAACTTTTCACAGTAGTTATTCAATGTTGAGTAGTTACTGCGCTACATAAACTTATTTATATACCACAAATAGAATTCTACAAAGTTCTAGAATAAAAAGAAACACAAGAAATAAATAAAGAAACTTTACTAGAAATTATTTGAAAGAAATCTTCCTATAATAAAAAGTGCATTAAAGGCGCGCCCGCCATTCATAAAAAACAGATTTATTGACGCCGCGCGAATTCGCCGAATTTTAAAATTCCATTGTAGCTGGACAGGGCTGGCATAAGGACCCATTTCGCGATCTTGATAGTAATATTATATTATTCGAAAAGGTTGGTTAGTTTGAATTGCAATTTTTAAAGAAATAAATTTCTTAGTTTAACGAAACTATGATAAAACCTAATAAAATAGCATATGAACATTTTTTAAAGAACTAACAAATACTTTAACTTATAATCTCCCTAGGATTGAATTTATTTCCTAAAATTAGAATAATTCAAACTCATAGGAGGTAAAAGTGTTTATTTTGGTTTGATATTTGGTGAATTAGTAAATAAATGTAGCTTTGACATAACACTTTCTTTTGATGCTTTCTTGACAAGTTTTGAAAGCGTATTGAATTTTTATTACAATTGAAATGAGTAAAGTTGAATCGTAAATCTTACGTAGGATGCACAAATCAACGAAATTTCATCTAGAGAAAATATCACCCATGCAGGATCAATTACACTACTTGTACCTTTGATTGGACATACGTATTTATACTAAAATTTATCTGAATTCATGAGTGGGCATCTCAAAACGAAAACCTCCTCTTTGAGCGTATTCCCAGAGCTACTCAACATTGAATAACTACTGTGAAACGTTATAATATAAACAAAGATAAAACCGAGTTATCAGTATTCTGTTTTCTCTCCCAACTTATCTCAGTAACTTCAACAATAATCCATTATCTGCCGTGAAATGGATAAAATATTTGAACACATAATTGCCACAAAACTGTGAATAGAATGTTGTATCAGTGAGAATATCACCCTTGGTGATGATGAATAATAAACTTTCGAATCGATAAGACATATAATAACCCATAATTCACTACTCCACGACTTACATTTAGAACAAACCGTTGTTGAAAATACAGTAACGTGTATACTTACATAATTAGTAGATATGAAGAGGTAGAGCTACAATTTCAATGCAAAATCCTACAGGCTTCGAATCGGTGATATAAGAATATGAAAAGTTGTTGACAATAGTGCCAAAGGTAAACTATTCTAAGTCTCTAAAGACGATAACTTGGTTATTGAAGTGCAATTATGAGTGTTGATATAATCTTAATAATCTACGATGGAAAAATCGTAATGAAACAACGAGAGTTGTACAGACACGCAAAAAAAGTATATTCAAGATTGTTTCAATACATTCTTCACAAAAGTAAGTACCTGACCCTTCGGTCCCATGTGATACTTTAGAATATTCAAAATAGACAAATCCTTGGTGTATGTTCTTATCTATTGTCGATATTCTTGGATACTGCATTGTGTGTATATGGGTGCGCTACAACTACAACTACGATTTTTAATCCGTTAAGCTTACGATGCGCCAACTCGGCATGGGGATATTTCAGGTAAACGAAAAGGTAGTTGGAGTAAAAATACAACTCGTGCTGGATTCATTAAGAGTATTACCTGGAGTTTAGAAACTTATACACTTGGTAAAGATGTAAAATCCAAAAATTTAAACCTAGAATTTCTTAATCCTTTAAATAGCATTAGGTAGATACCAAAGAATATACAATAGAGGTATGAATTTAAAAAATTCACGGAATATGTCAAATTCCAAATAACATCATAATGCACAATTAAAATTGGTTAAGTTTCTACTGCAAATATTGCCACCATTCTTTGTCAAATTAAAATAATAAATTCGTTGCTCCGTAGTAGATTTTATGCTATGTCAGCGGGAAAGATAAGTTAAGTTAGGTGTTATGTGTTTAAAATGTAAAATATTGCTCAATGAAGTACATTGTAAATATATATTTTATTTTTGCTTTCCATTTCATAATTAAAATCTCGAGCTAGATAATATTCCGTCACGAGTTATCTAATCTTCATGAAAACCACGATCATGAGTTGGCACATTGTAACAGAAGTTACAATTTTATAGTGGGTATTAAAATCACAAGTTAGAGTATGCTCGTGTATGTTTGTGAGCTTATAAAAGTTATTAGGACTTCAAAAGTTGATGAATTGATATTATCAATTTATGTATTGCAACTTCATAATACATTCCTATCAAAGAAAATAAATCTGTGAAATTTCCAAACCTGTTATATCTGAAGATGAATTAGAGATTTCTTCTAAACGTTAACAAATCTCTTTATTCTGAATTTATTTACGAAACTATTTTCTAACAAAAATATGAGAAAGTATTCCCCAAACTTTAATAAGACACTTGAAAGTTTAATTGGTTCTACCAGAGTATTGTCGAGTATAATTTCACTAAAATATGTTCATTTTGTTCGCCATTAAAATGTAAAGCAACAAAAAGCTTTGTGTTTGCTCCGCTTACGGTATTTAATGAACCCTCTTATTCACGTGTATGTGGATTCTCTTTTTTGCAGTATATTTGTCGGTAGTCCTTGATAAGAAGCATTAGCAATCATGATTCCAAGTTAAAAATGAGATTTCGATATCCTATATATCCTATCATTCAGCTAATATCTCTATAACGAGTGAATTCTAGTGTGAATCATTCAACTATGACCCAACCGAATTGGGAGTAAGAGGTTATCTAATGTGGTTATACTAGGGATCAGAAAGGTCGGAATTATAACGAAATCCATTCAGCGGCGACGCGTGGTACAATAGTTTGGGGGGTGCCTAACCTGAGGTGAAGAAAAAATTGCTACACACTACCATGCACAAAAATATTGCGCTATCACACAGTCAATTTGGGTTAGCAATTTATAAGATCTCATTAAATAATTAAAAATAAATAATTTACGATGATGATGAAACTGGTTCAAAAAGTTATCTTTATAGATATTATCTTATTTTATTATAGCAACATTGCGCATGACTGAGCATGTCCAAAAGAGAACTTTTGTTAACAAATCGATAGAAAATTAATTATTGCTATCTTAAGATTGTACAGGTTGTCCGGGTAAAAGTTACGAATTGTTAATATTCACATACATAATCATCCATTAAAAATTCATAATGTTTGAAGGTATAATTTAGAAAATTTACTTAAATATAAGTTTTGATCTCGCAACTTTAAAGGCCTATAACTCAGAAACGAGGGGTCGAGTTACAAATTTTTTTATGTGACAGCATTATTTTCAAGTAATATATTCACTCCCGAATTTTTGTATGTATGTGTAATATTATCTTATGAAAAATTTCACGCTTGAAAATCTACTGAAATGTGAAGTTATTTCAAAGTGAATTATATTCATAGAAATTCCACAATTCTGCATAATAATAATAGTGAAAGCTATACTAGAAGCATGGGAAATCAACATATGTATATGTAATGTATCTTATCATATTATTAAACACAATAAAGGTAGTTTAAATTTGAGCATAGAAGCATATAGATTATGAATTTGCTCACAGCGATGAATTAAATGAGTCTTATAAATATTGAGACCTTAATAAATAATACTTCTATGATCTAATCAATTTATCGAATAAATGAACTTAATAATGTCATCTTAAAATTCAAATAAGCTTATTATTGTATATGCTATAATAAAATGTAATACTGTGTTTCGCAATAGATACCATCATCGCCGATGTGTGGTTCAATACTTTAAAGATGCACAATGTGAGTGAAAAAAAATTGGATGATGACTATATTCAAAAATATTGTTTTATTATAGCGAATAACTGCTGACCACAACTCATTATTGTTTGATAATCTTTGACTATTTTTTTAAGTACGGAAAGAGAAAATAATCCGAGGGGGCTATATATGGCAAGTAGGGTGCATTTGGTAGCAATTCAAACTTTTATTCTCAATTTTGGTCATTGCAATAACGCATGTGTGAGCTGGTGCATTGTTTTGATGAAACAACCAAATGCGGCCGTTTTTGCTCGATTTCTTCTCTGAAACATTGCAATAAGTAGTAATCGCCATTAATAGTTTTTTCTAGTGAAAATTATCCCACGTGCATCCAAAAAGCCGACGCCATGACCTTGCCTACAGACCATTGTCTTCTTTAAAGCCTTTTCAGTCCATTGTTTTCATTGTTATTTTGTTTTGGGCGTGATGTGATGGACCCACGTTCCATTCATTCTGTGAATAATTGGGAGAAAAGGCATCTTGTGCACAGCTTAGTCATGTCCAAATTTTCAGTTAATATGCTATTTACCGCACTTTTTGAAATGCCAACTAAGTTTGATAGCTCGCGCACTTCCAGTTGACCATCATCCAATAGCATTTTGTGAATTTTCTTCAACATTTCTGTGGTCGTCATCTCATTTGGTTGACCATTGCAATGCTGGTCTTCGCAGGTCGTACGGCCTCGTTTAAACTCTGCTACCAAATATTTTACTGTTGATTCAGAGGAGTAGATTCATCCAGTGTAGAATCTAGTTCAGTTTTTATATTGGTTGCGTTAAGGCATTGAAAATAAAAGTATTGTATCACATAACGATGACCAAGTTTTTTCATTCACTATTGATAGCTGTCAAACAATTAATAACAAACGTGGCGTCTTCAAATTTCAAATATATGCTGTATAGATTGTGTACTTTTGGGTATGTTATTTCTATTTCTGTCTTCAGTCTAGCCTCATTCAAACTTCATAATCTCTCGATTTCTTAATCATATCATTGATTTTAGCAATTCAATATCACATACCTTCTTGTTTTGCAAAAATCTAGACATATAATAACGTCTCACTTCTATCTTTTTCTAGCTTGACTGTCGTCAATGTTTACTCACTCAGTTTGTCAATAGTAGCTCATTTTTTCTGAATATTTTGCTTGAACTCAATAATGCTTCTTTTCCGATTAATGAATCAGTAGCTCTTTTCGCAGCTGTGAATACAAAATATAGACGCGAGGTATTCTATGATGAAATAATGAGAATCAAAAACTAAATCACACAATAATTTTAAAATTGTGATTGTTTTCGTAATGGTCTCAGATTATCTGTATGTTGATGTTTCCCTATACATAATATAAGGCACCTAAGCTATTGGAATCTGTTTGCAATCACTTCATCTAGTATGGTATGGCAACTGGAATTGGAAGAAATTGTCACTTACCACGTGCCATTCGTTCTCTGACCACTATCAAAATTAATTGGTGAGTAAAAAAATGAATATAATACGTGTATTCAAATTCAAGGTAACGTCACGTTCATTCAGTTTCACAAACGTTTATAATGATTCGATTCCTCTAAATATGCCTTCTTCTGATCAACAGCTTAAGAATGTGCCACAAGAGGACGATTTTCCCCTTCCTGAATAATTTTGTACTTCACGAATTCAGGTGAATCTGCAGTTCTTAATCTATCTCGCAGAGTTTATCGACGATCTTTTTCACATTAACAATGTATTTAAACAAATTTTGAAATTAAAAACTTCTGGTTACTCAATTATCATAATCGGGAACAGATAAAGGTCAATCTATTTTTTAACATGTACAGCATTTTCATAAATACCTTTCAGTAGCATGAAAGTGTAACCGTGGGTTGTATCGGAAAAATCTCATTTTATAAAATCACTGCGGAGTTCAGTTGAGCGAAGTGAAATTGGTTCTCAATTTTTGAAAGCTGAAGCCGTCTCCTCATTCTACTGTCGCAAAATTCGTGAAAATATAATTCAAGATAATCTCTTAATGAAATTATTTCGCAAGCGAGAAAAATTATTATAGAATCTCTTCATTTCTTTCACAATTCCAATAAATTAACTAGTGCTCTTTGATTTAAAAAAAAGTTTTTTCTAAAGATTTATATACAGTACGAGTTTGTAAATTTGGTGGTCATTTGGAAGTGTGATATGAATCATAAGAGATAATAATAACAGAAACAAATTGATTCAATAGTATATTATATCAAATTTTGATAAATTACATTGAGCAACAAAAAAAATAATATTTTCCTTGAGGATAATATTATCAAATTCATTATTATTATAGAAAAAATATATAAAATAGGTTTAACAACAATATAATGTCACATTTTTGTGAAATATGTATTTATTGAAATTATAAGTACTTATGAAGCTCCGGTTTTATTATCAGCACTAAAAAAGGATGTTTTCTTAGACAGTTTCACATATCTCCTATATTATAGTTTCTATAATTAAAGGCTAATAGAACAAACCATTGCTGATTCTCATTTTCTTTGGTAGCGCTTTTCAATTGTGGAAATTTCTTGATGACACCGCTCCCAAGCTCGTCAATTAAAGTGCCCATATTTCTTTTCGATGGGGTCAGAATATTGGAGAGATCTATTGATTGTCAATTCTCTTTGTGTACTTCGAAGTCGTGTCAAAAACATTTGAAAGTTATTGTGTTTTTATTGAATTTGTGGTGAAAATATTCAGCCAAGTAACAAAAAAACATATCCAGAATTGTTTACCTTTTGATTTTTGCTGAGCTAGTAACGCAAAAATTTAGTGCAAAGCATTTACGATGTTTTCCCGAGTGCGGTGCAATAGCCAAAGATAGTTTTGTGAGTTCAGATCCAGTAATTTTAATGTCTTCAATAGGTATCGAACAGGAAAACTAACAACGTTACAAAACAACATGCTAAGATCAGAAATGGAAGCTACAACTCTCAAAAACCATCAAAATAATCTTAGGCGACAATCCAAGAGCATTTGAAGACTGACCGAACAAAAAAAAGTCAAAATATACACCGTATTGCTTCAGAGGCACCTCACGAAACAGTTTTTTTGTTTCTTTTTGAACATTTGGAGAAATATAGGGGAAAATGTTCATTTTAATGTGCTGACACCTAGACAAACTGCTAATGAAGATCTTTATTGGAGTAGACACTGTCTTACTCATATTACTTACTTGTTATCATACCCTGTGATCTCCATTTCATTCCATCGCTTTTTCTTACTGGCAAAAATATTTGACAATTTGGATAGTGTCAAAATTATCATTGAAATATTTTATATAAAAACGAATGGATCTTTATCGTTCCGTCATTGAATATTTACAAACAAGAGAGTGAATTCTTATTGATTATGGAGGTGATAACATTATTGATTCAAAATCATTCTATTTCAAGAAAGGGACATTACTTTCCGGTTTCCCTTTGTATATTCATTTTACAATTGAATCACTAATAAAAGAATAAAATTAAGCACCTTAAAATATATTTCTGCTCGATAGCCGATAGAACTAAAAGCTTCTATAAAGACTTTATTTTTTCAAGAATGAAATACCAATACAAAATCCTATTAAAAGTTATGAACGATAGAGTTTTGTCAAATACCCAAAAGACCTACTTGTACTTGTTTGTATAAAAAGCAATTTTAGTTGGAAAAAATACTTGAAAATAGGACATGTGTCTAGAGTGTATTTTTTGTTAGATTTGCAGGCCAGAAATAAGACAGTTCTTTGAAAAATGAAAAAGATATCGTAGCTCTAATGTCGAAATAATTTCTTGAAATTAGAAATGGAATAAATCACAACCATATTTCTGAGTTAGATAAGATCTGGAATAACGCAGTTCAGGCTCTAATTGAAGTAAAGGAAATGACATTGCAATTCCTACACATAGGATCCGAAGACGTGTTTATGAATGATTTATTGAAAATCTGCATTTTTGTTATAGCACGCTCCATATAAACTATCCAAATGTCATGCATTATCTGAAAACAATACATAAAAACCGTTTCTTATATACATATTACGTACAATAATCAAGATTTTTGGTATAATCGCTAAAAAATTGGTGGACTTACCAATAACTTAATAACTAACTCCGAAGTTTAAACATACAAATTGAATGAGAAAAGTGATACCATAAATAAATCGAGAAGATAGTAAATCTGATGAGTTCTCAGAATCTTTTGCGGAAACTTGGAGGTTTGTGGATTAAATTTTCCTCCGAGAGTGAAATTTCAGTACGAGTCACATCTAAATGTCCAATATTCCAGTTTTGAAGAAGTGACTACACAAACAACAGTTAATTGCGTAAGTCGACTCCTTCGTTACACAACTGGTATGGAAGGGTTTGCTAAACTCCAACAGAAAACGACGATTTTGTAGACTTAACTTCAAAACTAAGTGAGATAAATAAAAAAAGCATAGCTAATTTAAAATGAACTAAAATATTAAAATAGAATTTTTAACGTGATTCTTTGTACAATTTATCTTTAATAATGATGTAAATAATAGATGTTGATGATTACAAAGTATATTGTTAACATATAGATTCTAAAATATGAAGAAACTTTAGTCATATAGCAACTATTACTTTCTAAAAATCAGCTGACAACTCCTACTGACTGAAGGTGAATTTTTTATCAAGGATACTATGACGCTTGTTAAACCAGTAGACCGTTACAAAATGGTAGGGTTAATTGTACAATATGATAAAGTTCAAATCAATAAGAAATGCGTATGTGAAAATAGTTGAGGAATCAAGGAATAAAGTAATATCATCAGTATCTAGTATGTAAATCATTCTTAAAGACCAACTGTATCGAGTTTTACGCTAGAAGTGTTATATTTCAATTTTAAATGCTTTCTAAATAAAGTGTGCTTTCCACAAAACCTTTTTACTAGATTGTTTCATATATTATTATTTTATATATTTTTTAATGACTAAAAATAGTTATCGGGTTTTTCATTTGATCCAATTGTCTTCTTCAATCACTTCACTAATAAAATTAGATATGTCAACCAAATGTTAAAAGCCACTTTCTTGAAACATTGAGCTATCGAGGCTATTTTACTTTGGAAACATAGTTTGGCAAAAAAGGTTATTCAAATGATTTATTCCACCAAAAATTTTACAAGTTAATTCAATTGGTACTACTATTATACATTAGTGGCTCAAATATAAACCGGAATTTTGCCATAAAAATTTATATGACAAGTTACAGACTCCAAAATTAAGAGAATGCACTGACCACATTTTTATCGTTATTTTCAATTTTAAAAATAAAATCAAACAAAATATTGAATAAAATGTGAGCTAAGGAAATTGTTTACTTTTACTTATAGAATTTTAATTAGTGACAATCACGGATGCAATAACAAGATACTTGTATAATGTCAAGGAACGTGCAATATTGGTCTAAGCAATATATTGATCTTGCAAGAGATTGCATGTAACTTTTTTCACGTTATCTTTAATTATAAGTGGCGTTCACGCAACAATTGTGTAATGTATTGTTGAAATGATAAACCAATTTCAAATCTACTCTGTTGAAATCTCTTAACATCCTCGATGAACGTCCTTTCCTTATTGTATCTTTCAATGTTAAGTGTGTTGAACATGTTATCAAAGAAAATGATGAGTATGTGGTATCATCCTCTTTACAAGTCATCATATTTCAATCAAATGATGACTCTAGTGCAGACGATTCTGACTACCATGATTATTTATAAAGATACTTTGGAATTCAAATGTTTTTTTCTTGTTTTATTTGCAAGGAATTTATGGTTTTTGCTTCGAAATTTCATTTTCCAGAAAAAAAAACGAATAGGGTACAAAAAGAGCTCAGTTCACGTCTGGTACCCTGTTTAAACCAAACGCCCTTAGATGCAGGTACATTTTATTTACGTCTATTTATTCACGTTTTTATAATATACAGTTGTAGCAAGTTAACGAGGGATAATAATGATTTTTTTCCATGTTCCATTCTACAATTAAGTGCATCTGTCTAAATATCTGCGTTTAATACCGTCCAATTTATAACGATTCGATTGCTTTTCAGGGAATACTTTCTACCATAAGACATATTTTTAAAAGTATTAGAAAAATAATAAATTTATAAAATGAGGTATCTACGCCTATGGTAGGTTAAACAAAATTGTCAGCAAGGGTCTCGAACCAGTTTTTATAATCTGCAATTGATATTGGAAGAACTATACAAGTAGCGGTATTTTTTCATATATAAGTTTTATAAATTTTTAATCAAGTTCGAAGATGTCTCAACAAACGCTGCGCGCTGCTTAACGTCCATGTCCATATATTAGTAGTGAATATCAAATATTATAATCTCTCAAAAATTTATTTTCATATTAGAAGTTGGAGGGATACATCAATGAATCGATACTTCGTCGTTTCTCCAGAATTTAGGTTAACTAGTCACTACCTATATGTATAAACGAGAATGCAGGAAATTGGAAATTTCTCATATTCTCTAAATCAATTTATGTTAATGCGATTATATATTTCTTCTTTGACGAACGAAGTCTTCCTAGGTTAAGAAAGAAGAAATGAGAAATTTCCGAACGTCAGAATCATTGGCGGTTACTCAAGGGATTTAGAGGAGATTTTCAATAAGTTATTTTGAGTTACTTTGGAACACTCATTTCGCAATTTTGATTTAAGTAGAAATAATTATTGAATGGAATAGATTATACATTGCTGAGTTTTATACACACAGTGAGCTACAAAACACAGTTTACCCCGGCGTTTGGCTCTATTCTCTAGATTTTAAGGAAATACTGAAACACGTCGATTTTTTAGAAACATATTCTTATAGAGCAGATATCTTGTGTCATCAGCCTTTCCGTCGAAACGGTTTTAAAAATTTCAAGTCGTCAAGTCTCATCCTTTGGGGTTCACTGCACAAAAATCCTAATCAAAGACTGTAGTTTTGTGAACATTGACCATTCAAATATGAACAAGATTCTAGTAGAAAGCGTTACGTTTTTTGATGAATCTATATTTTTATTAAATAATGAGATGAATCAACAAGTTTTTTAAAATTGGAAGAACGACAATTCGGATTTATGATTAAAGTTCAAAGGGAATGTTTGAGTGGAATAGTGAAAAATTGAGCTGAAGGACCAATATTGTTTGACAAAACACTCAAAAAAGTAAACGCTTCGAAATTCTGGCAGGAATAAATAGTGCCGCAATTGAATAATTTGTTCACCTACTCATACTAATATACAAAAAAGATGTGTGCCTGCAGTGAGTGAGTAAGTTGATACTGTATTTACAGGTAAATATGTAAGTATAGAGACCTATTGAATGGCCATCGAGATCCTCAAATCATTTGGTCTCCTTTTTATGGGGGTTCTTGAATATATATTTCATTTGCTAATGTTTTTTATCGTATTGATGACATTCTAGTCTATTTCCCAAATACTTAGATGTCTGCTCTGTCTGTAAACAGGGTGACAATTATTACAAGGTACTTGATATAACTCGTTTAGGTGTTTTAGATTCCAGTTCAGTGGTATATTTGAATAATGTTTTTTCTACCTAAACTTATAACATATTTATTGAAGTAATTCGATAATTATTGGGAAAGTCCTTGTACATATTGTAAGGATTTTTTTATGATTTGATGATTAGTTTCTTAATTAATTATGGTATCTATTCATCATTCTCTCGAATATGTTATTTATAATTTTTCCCAGATAATTAATTCCTTTGAAAGCAGTTTTTACTTATTGAATAGCTAAGCAAATTGAGGATCTGATAGTAGTTTTTTTAGGATAAGAATTGAATTTGGTTACCGAACCATCAGAAAAGTTATTGGTAACCTTGACAGATATTATAATACATAGTATGAAGTGTATGAAAGAAATTATTCTAGAAATCGACTGAAGCTGTACTCATGGTAGTAGGACAGTTAGGCAGGTGACCGTAGAAGTGAAAAGCACGCATTTAAACCAAAAATAAGTTACATTGAAGTATCCGTAGACCAGGGAAGGACTATGAAAAGACATATTTTGGATCGTTGCAAAAAACAGAGGCATCTGCAATTGCCTTAAGCCACTTAATGCCAAATCTCAATGAACTTACTTCTGAGTATGGTCACTCACTTAATCATATTATATACAGCTGCTTTTTAATCTCATGCACTAAAGTTCTAAAAGTACAGCAACCAGCTTACGAACTAACTAAGTAAGTTAAGCGAATAGCTAAAACATTATTGGTCACACATCTGAATGAAATAACTTAAGAACCTTGAGATATTCCCTATTTCCATGCCTATTCTCATGATAATCAGTGTAGAAGTGCTAGTCGGAAATCGTCGATGAAAGGATGATATTTCCATTTCAATAATACAATCATTATGATATATCCTCACAGGGAGTATGTAGTGTACTCGTTTTTTTGCTTTTAGTTTCAGTTTAGCTGAAAATGTGCCGAAACGAAATAAATTTTGGGCATTATTAGGAGGAAATTGATGAAATTATTCAAATAATTATTCCATTGGCCAAATGACCTCAAATGACAGGTATCTACGTGAATCGACAACAATAGACATCATAAGACATCGGTCAACATCAAATGAAAATAGAGGTCATTTCATGTCATTTGAGGTTTTTTTTTATTATATAATCCAATTAACAGAAGAATTGTCAATAAATTATGAGGACAAAGTTATTGAATAAATGAAATTATTGATATTTTTCTTGTTTTATGTTTCATGGAAACTCGTTTTATAAATTAAGATTTTAAAAGAAGTATATTTTAAATTAGATATTTTCTCTTATTCATGCGAAAATTAATCATAATTCACCCTAAAAACATTCTTGTGAGATCTCTAGACCTTGATAAGTAAAAAAATCTCAGAAACGTATAAAGACATATTTATTAATAATGCATTCAATCATATTATTCTTCTTCTCAAGGAATCAAATTTTACATAGATCTATTCTTATCATTCAAATTAGATTGTTGGAATTGAATTTCTCCCTCATATTATTCTATGCCTCAAAATTGAATTATTCAAATTTTATTAGGGTGTTCATTACATGGAATTGAACGAAGCATCGTCAAAATAGAGAGATGTCTTCATAACATCGTTAGATAAATTTGCTAGTTACATTCTCCCTAACTTTTCAAAAATACATGTATAATCCGAAAAATTTGTAGTCATACCTCAAGACTATTATACTCTACGTATAAACTGTATGCAATTCATATTTAGGATGTAATAGATGTCATATATATAGTTGGGGCGACAGAAATGAGAAATTCGTTCAGATAAATCTCGTTTTCCTTAAGATGTTACGAAAAATAATAAAATCACGAAAATAGATTGATTATCTTAAAGTTATAATCCTTCTTAACGTGAAGTTAACTATATTTGTTTGAAAAAATATTAATAAACCATAAAAGTATATTATTTACGAGAGATAATTTAGGTGATAATTTATGCTCGTATTTATATGCAGAGAAATTACTTGATATATCCGCAAATATGCACGAATTTTTGACAGGACATGAAATCTTGAACTATTCAACAATATATGCGAAATATTTAATATTAATAAACGAAAAAATCAATGAATACAATCGTTTCTACCTATCTACATAATATTTATAGATACTCTCTCTTGAAAACAATTATTTTTCTACATTCCCGACTTCAATAAATTATATTCTTCAAATTCAAAGTATATAATTTTCTGTTTATAGGCAGAATTTTTTTGAAATTGATTGGATATAAGCTCTCTGAGCTTTAGAAGCTGCTGATCTCAAGTTTTTATAAGTTGTATTAAATCTAATGGAGGTACTTCACTTTTGTTCAATATGAAAATTGATTATTCTGTTATAATTTTTAATAAAACTTAAATAAATCATGCAAAATATGCAAAAATATTCATTTTACATATAATCAGAACTTAAGCCATAACTCAGACAGATAAAGTATAATTCATAAAGTGAGGTATGATTATCATCACAAGTTCAATTCTATACTTTGAGTTTCAACCGTCTTTGACAATGTTTTTTCAGTTTCGGCTCATTTTTGGAATGCTGGGCAGTTTCGACGCCTCATCCATAAACTCACAACTCGTCATCTGCAATGTAGGATCTCCAGCTACGTTGTTAAGTATTGGGATCTCGACTCAACGTTGGATACTAGTCTAAAATTAGCACGCTTTATACGCAAAACATTTACCAAAATACGTTGTGTCGATTCATAAGGAAAGTTGAGATCCTCCGCTATCCCTCGGATACCAATACGACGTTGAGCACAATTTCCTCCAGCTTTTTTATGTAATCATCATTGACACAGGTTGAGCTGTGGTGTAAGATTATATTGAAGTTTTTCGCTGTACATCTTACGATAACTCCGATGATTAACGTTAATAAAGACTTACCCCAATCAGGAATACAGTGTGGAAAATGAACATCTTCAAGATCGATGGGTGTGTAATTAAACACTAAATAACCATTTACGGTCAATTACAATACGTATGAACATATTAAATACAGCTATCAACTATATACAATACTTCTACATGGATTTATTTTTATATGATTAATAACTATCAATATATATTTTCTTTCATGGCATATGTGTTTGATTATGTGTTGAGACTAATAGTAAACAATTCGAGCTTTATTCAATTATAAACCTGGTTTGTTCATTAAACTCCTACCGTAACTAACTTTTAAAAATTTAACAATGTTATGAAAATAATTTTGGTTTCAATCAACCTTGTCCTCACATCGGTTCAACTCTATTCATATTGGTCTTTTTGACCTTACATGGCATGAGATAAGTTTTTGACTACCACACGATCTTCACTGAATTCTTTGTGACATTTAAATATTATTATTCACGATAAATTGGACTCTCCAAAACACTAAAATTATTGTGAATACAAAATTTCAAGCCAGACAAACTCTTCGCATTGTAAACAAACAGCTAACAAACACTCCCTAATAGAGATATGGCCCTCAAATTTCACATTTACATCAAAAGTTTCGTAGTTTAAATGAATCTATTCGTATCTAAGATTATCAGGCCATGTATAACAAATATTGATTACTCACATTTTATTAAGTTTTAGATATAAGATTTTTTACGGTATACAAAGCCTTCTAAGAAGTATGGACATATTGATGGGGAAATTATAGGGACAAAAATGCTCGGTAACTTATTGGGCGTAAAAGAAAAAACATTATTTTAACTAACAATATATGATACTCTTCATTTTAATTCCTCTATTTAAATTGAACGTATTTTTTAACACGAATAGAATCATCACGTAGCTCTAGTTTTGTTAATCATTCCCTACGTAGTTTTTTAAAACATAGTTATTCTGTATTTATTCATTGAACTACAATTTCGAGAATTCGTCAACAACTTTACACATAAAAGCAAGTCGTTTACTGTTTGCAGGTTTTTTTGTTATTTCTCATCAAAAGCAGTAATTGTCGCCTGCATTTCATTCTCGTATAAAATGAAAAACATTTGAGATAAATAGTGCAATTTTTTACTAAACAAATGGAGGATATGATTTGGGTACTAAGAGAATGTGAAAAAAAAATGTTTTCACACCGTAAAGCACTCAACAAAAATGGATCGTTTCAATTTCACTGATGGTATGAAATACGGAAAAAGAATTGTAGCAAATGTAGCAAAAATCATTGTTCACATCATCCTGTGAAACTTAAAATGCAACCCTATCATATCCAACTTCATCAAGATTTATTTTCACGTAATTTTTGAAAAATAATAACATTTTGGTACAGCTCAAAGCATAATATTTGTGGTTCAATATTTATCCATGGTCGTATGTTGAAATGTGCTAGTTTCATACATTAATTGATTTGAGCTATATAGTTCTATTATATAACACTAGACGGTTTTTATACCTTAGTCGAAAGTTATTACATATCATTTAATTAGGTAATTGTTAGCTAGAAAGAATAATGAACATATTATGTCACGTCTGGTTTTAGGAATATTCTACTGAGGCAATTTGGGGAAATTGCGGGCACCTAAACAAGATGTGCTTCCTTGATTAGACCATTAATCTTATTATACTAAAACTTAAAGAAAATTAGAAGCACAGATGATACTGTAAAGCTTTTTGTGTTTATTTCGATTTTATTCGTGGAGTGAATTAATAAACACTGTCTCTTACGTTCTTAATTTATTCAAACACTATACATCCAGGGCCCCCGTAAGGGTTACAGGCGCCTGTGTGCAAGAAAGAATTTTGGCGCCCCTTAAGGCACTTTGAATTATCTTTTTTTATGGTAGGTAGGTGCTTGAAATGAAACAGAACTGAACTTTAAAACTCATATTTATTTGTAGACTAAAATATCAAAATGAAATAATAATAATAAATTCTTGTTCACACCAATTACTTTTTTAAATGACATTTCAATTTATAATAAATATAGTTTAAAGAAAACTAAAAAACATGCTTTAATGATGGAAGAAACTAAAAAGTGAGAAAGAATTTTTAATTTAGGAGTAAATTAATAAACAATAAATGGTATTGTTACAAATAAAGCGTAAAGGAGCCTCATATGTCAGTTCTTAAGAAGCGCCTCTCGCTTTTTTCACAATAATATTAATTTAATTGTAAATTAACAAACAATAAATGGTATTTTTGTGAAAAAAGCGTAGGGGCTTCTCAAGAAATGATATATGGAGCCCCCTACGCTTTTTTGATACCCATATCCTAGCAGTTCATAAGACGCGTGTTAAAAAGGAGAGTTACAAACAAGCAAACAAACATACAAGTGAAGCTAATATAAAGCGTGTTGAAAGATATTTTCGTAAAATAAATATTATAACCAGTATCCTATAAAGGGATAATGTAGGTAGAATAAAGTAGGGAACACTTACCATTTTATAAAAAAGGTTGTACCGTTGAAATGCAGCCACAAGTTATTCAGCACTCAATGTTTTAGAAAAAATGTAGTTAACAAAAGGCGCCCGTGTGCATTGAACACTTTACACATATGATAACGGAGGCCCTGTATACATCCACAACCACACATGGTAGTACCAATTTAATTTATATTTTAACTATTTGTTCACAAATTTTTCCGTTAATTATTAAATAGTACAATATGACCAGCTTCCGTCTACATTTCTGTACCTATATCTATCATATCTCATGAGCATTCATTATTTAAATAATTCTTAAAGATTAATTGCACCAAGATTCACGCCAAACATTTTGAGAAAGAATTTTTATCCATTTATTCAATTTTTGAACAATCAAATCAATTAAGTATATTAAATAGCTGCACAAAATATGTTTTTTTATTAATAATTTTCTTTATCACAGAACACCATCATATACTTAATAGGATGAAAATTAATCATCAAGCTGGATGGAAAAATGTGGTTTAATATATTTCAAAAACTTTCCATATATTTCAATAAAAAGTTCTCTCCAATTAGGAAAAAGCTTGGCAATGATCAATCGCCGGTATATTCATCTACCTTGTTAAAAATGATTTGTAAATCGAAGTCTTTTTCCATATATATTCAACCACCCTTTTACCGGTTCTGTCAAGGCGACAAAGTGGGTCATATTGATTGTTGAAATATTCATGTTTTAATATCTACTGAATAGAACCGTCCTTTTATCTAACGTTCTTTGAACTTTATATACACGAAATCGTTGCAGAGAAGAAAGTACGAATTGCTATAACTTTTTAATAATACATAAAAACAATAAATCACAAAATATTGTATATCCCAACATCATAGATCTATGAGAGATACCTCAAAAAACTACATAAGAACAAAGTGAACAAAATGAATTGAAAGTGCTCCCATTTCCTTCACACTTATTTATACCATGATATAAATGGTAATCCAACATAATTAATCATGGGAAGATTGATTGTAGAAGCTCCAAAGTTGATCTAGATGATAATATGATTCTTCGAGCTGTCCTAAGATTCATAAAGCAAGTAGACAAGTGAGAAAGAGATTATAAAACAAGTCTCGTTAAAGAATACCCCATACTATTAAGAACAAGGGTTCATAATTATCCAAAAGGAAAATGTTAAGACTTGAATATCGAGTCTCTAGAATATCAGTAGATAAAACGGCACAAATGTTAACATTGGAATGGAAAAAATATTCTCATAATTCCATACCTTATGGATGATCTAACTTTAGTTGTACAAATTATTCATCTTTATGATATGAATAATGATCAACATGAATTTAACATCGTAATGTTAAATTAAAATTAACATCGTGGTTAAAAATCGATCTTGAGAATTAACAACGCAATTAGTTTGTATAGAATACGCCCATTAATCTATTGAGCTCGATGGTAGCTAGCCATCAAGTGATACTCAAATTGTCCAAAAATTGGCGGATCACATGAAAAAAACGTTTAATTTAAGCAAAGAGGAGAATTGCGGAAAGGAATGAACAACTAAACAAAATAAAATTAAGGTGAGGACTAGAAAATATTAGCAAAAATAAATTGTAGTGTAAACTTCAAATCGACAAGAATCTGTCTAACACTGCTGATAAATACCGCTCTAAGATCGAAGTGCGCATCAGTCAATAGTTGAATACGCGATGTAAGGGCTTGAACTAAATAAATTGAACTAGTTTACATCTGTTGCGTAACAAATTTTAGCTGTAGCTCACTACATATGATATAATATTTTAAACAATATAATTAGAAGAATTTTATCAGCTTTAGTTCCTGAGTTTCAACTACATAGTGTCAAGAGCTCGTCCACGACATGGACCATAAAGCTGGTCCGATCTCGTTATAATGAAAGTGTAAAATATGCCGAATACGGTGGATATTGCCTTAATCACATGTTTTTATCGAGTTGATTGAATTTTTTTAGAACTAATATCTAGGAAAATCTTCATATCTATCTATTCGTTTGTTCGTTTTCGAGAAATATTAGATATTAACTAGCCATCCAAAATACCGACGAGTTGAGGAAGCTTTTAGTATTATTTATATGGCATGCGACAACATAAAATAAGTATAATTGGAAAAAGAACAGTTAAGTCAAGTCTATAATGGCCGCTAAGCACAAGAAAATATCACAAACACACAAAACTCCAACCTAATCTTGATGGCCTAGAAAACATTCTGATTCCAGCGTGACGTCATGCGCGAGGCGTGTCAAATTTGGGCCGACAATTCAACATATCGTGATCGGAAAGTATCGTATCATTATCGTATTAGCATTATATGCGTTTGTGAGACCGGACTTTGGCATTGAAAGTATATACGCACCTTACAGATATCCAGTTTACTTCACGTTATTTTTTTACCTTCCGATATATAGAATAGAATGTAGAAAATTTAATACATTTTTTATATAATCAAATCTGTGTTTTAACATTTCCATTCTTTGATTACTTTAACATGGTTTACTGATTTTGTTCTCTAAAATCTCGACACAAATATTCCGGTTCATCCATTTAACAAAAACCTTTAGAGCTGACTGATCAGATCAATTTTAGCAGCATGGTAAATATATTCGCATATCAATTGATTCGATGGAACGAATTATGTCACGTAGAACAGTTGGACAAACACCACGTCAAATTATGCTAAAATAACTGGAGTGTTGTTATTTTAATTGCAGATATTTCCGTAGTATTGTCTAGATTGACATATACGATCCTGAATCTACTCGTATACTAATTAATATTTGTAACTAAACATTCTACTTTTAATTCGACTATCAAAATAACTTATATCCATTTTGCATTCATTTCATTAACTGTTATGGCTTTTATTATGATTAATATGATATTTCCATATAAACTACAAGACGATCAAAATGGAATTTGAAAAGATATCAAATGAAAACGGAAAAGAAGAATACGGGAAGCAAGTAATAGATGGAAATGGAAAAAAATATGTAGTGAGAGCAGCGGAGAAAACAACTGAGAAGAAAAGTAAGAGAATTGACACAATAATGGTATAATCAGTATTGTTAACAAGATGTGAAAATTAAGGAAATTTCAAGTGCTAAAAGAACCATAAAGGACAAAAAAATACAAATTTGCTAGACATGTGTTATAAAAGAAGACTATACAAGAAAAGAAAAACATTTGATAAAAAATAAATGAGGAAAACAAAACAAATAAAGGTATTGTAAAAGGAATCAAAAATGAAAGCATAAAATGGTAAAAGAGAGGTATGGATCGAGTATTTCCAGAGGTGGAAAATATACCTAACTAAGAACTACTTAATGGATTACATAAATTAATAGAGAGAGAAGAAGATACCGAAAGAATGAGACAAGACAAAAGAAGCAGATTAACAACAGTGGCAAAATTACTGAGGAGCTTGAAGTGACCTATTTTAATATAGCTTTTGAAATAATGTTAACTGCAGAAACGCGCCTGATGAGTAAGTAAAATATACTAAAGAAGAATACCACGCTTCAGGCGAGGTAATTCCCCAATGGATGCAATACACACAATTAACCAGATAATGGAAAAAATACAGATCGGTGTGAAATGCTGTTTGTACATTTCAAACCAGCGTTTGACACAATCAATTAGAAAAATTATGATGACTCTAAAAGACCGACGAAGGGATGCGAACAAAATTGAAAAAAACCTATCGCAATGACTATAAATGGATTAAAACGACATTTACCAGCAAATAAGAAATTGAACAATTCTCACATAGTGACGGAGTAGGACGATGCGACTCACTATTAATCACCAGAACACGTACTAAGAAATATGAAGAAAACAACGTAGTCCGTAGAAGATACAAAATAGAAAGTATATTAAAGGAAGCGGTAACAGAGGGAGAAGAAATATTGTTAAGAATGAATGAAAATGAAACAAAAATTATGGTATGGCAAGCAAAAGGGAACAATAAACCGGGGGATTATGGATTTGAAGAAGTATAAAATTTCGAATAGCTAGGAATAATGATTAACCTTTATGAGGAAAGAAGTTTAGAAATAAAAGAAAAAATATTAAAATATTAATAGAGCATATCATTGATTGAGAAAATATTGAAAAGTAAAATAAAGACATTATAGTCGTTTTCTTTTTGAATTTCAAAGAAAATCATAAAATTCATTTATCTACTCCTATTAACTCATATATTAATCATACAATTCAATATGTCTCTTAAGTCTTTACTCGAATCTTTGTTTTTATTGATATAATCATACATAAAATATAGTATTGAACTCACGGTATTGATCATAACTCACTTGATGAATAACAATAAATTTCTAAAGTACCTGGCCTGATCTAGATATGGCGGTAGCTATTTGAAAAATATCACTTTATTAGAAAGTAAACAATCTATACAGCATATGCTGGTTTGAAGACGCCACGTTTGTTATTAATTGTTTGACAACTATCAATAGTGAATGTTTTAAGTGTCCATCGTTATGTAATATGATACTTTCATTTGAAAGGCATTAACCCAATCAAAATAAAAGCTGAACTAGATTCTACTCTGGGTAAGACTGCTACTTCGTTATTAATAGTGAAATATTGGGTAGCAGAGTTTAAACGAGGCCGTACGACCTGCGAAGACCAGCATCATATTGGTCGACCAAATGAAGAGACGGCTATAGAAATGTTGAAGAAGCTAGCAGACATAGGTGGCATTTCAGTTGCGTTACATCGCATATTAACTGAAAAATTGGACATGAGAAAGCTGTGCGCAAGATAAATGCTGCGTTTGCTCACAATGAAACAAAAACAAAAGAAAAAAATGTTTGTACCGTTTCATAACCATGGGTGAAACGTGGGTCCATCACTTCACACTTGAAACAAAAGAACAATCAAAACAATGGACTGAAAAGGTAGAACCTGCTACAAAAAAGGCAAAGACCGTTCCATGTGGTGGCAAGGCCATTGTGTCGGTTTTTTGGAACGTGCGAGGAATAATTTTTCATTGACTTTCCTGAAAAAAGAAAAACTATCAACAGCATCAAGCAAAATCGGCCGCATTTGGCTAAAAAGAAGGTGTTATTTCATCAAGACAATGCACCAGCTCACACATCCGTTGTTGCAATTGCAATTGCAATTGCTACATCATTCACTCTATTCGCCATATTTAGCCCGCTTGGATTATTTTCTGTTTTCAGACTTGAAATAATGGCTCAAAGATTTTCCTACAATGAAGGTATGACGTCGGCAATTAATGGCTATTTGAAGAGCTTGACGATTCTTATTATGAAAAGGGTATCGAACTTATTGAGCATCGCTGGGAAAAGTGTATGGAGTTAAAAGTAGATTACGTTGTGGAATAAATATAGTTTTTCCAAAATTTTGTTGGATCAGGTACTTCGGGAACTATTCTCATATTCTATAGAACATTTTAAAATGAAATTTACCCTTTTCTTTTATTTTCCGCAAAACGTGTAAAATTATGCACGTAATGCGTTCAACGAACATTAACCTTTTGCACTTGTTGCATAAATAACAGATTTGTTTATTCCCACAAAATCAAATCCTTTTCCATTATACAAAAAAGAAATATTTTTGTTTCATCGCTGTTCTTCACCGGCCTATAAAATGTTATAGCTGGGGTCGAGCGAGTGAATGAGCGTATTCTGCTCTCCTCAATTAATCCTCTTGTGTCGTGCACTGAAATTTCTCTCAGATAACTCCGACAACAGGGTTTAAAAGGGCTTCATTTTCTACCATTCGCCATCAGGAATGAAATCCTGAACTGGTCATTATAAACCAGTTCGGATTAACGTGTCAGATTTCCGCATTTCTCGTATATACCAGATAAACGCCCCAACACTGGGACCAAATCTATTCCAAAAACGAATAGAAAATCAAAAGAGGGATTAGTTTCGCCAAACTTTGATGTTTGTTTAACTGCAAATCGGGATCTTAAACAAGTTTGAAAGGGAGAAGTGAAAGGAAGTAACACAAGACTATATTCACTTTATTCCTTTATGAAGACTATCGTTTATACCCTTATAATCCCCATCTTAGGCTTCTGTTTGAAGTCCGTATTATTCATATCATAATCAGTCAAAGGGAGTTTCCATTGGACATATTACAGAATTTAATATGAACTAAAACTGTATATATAATTCATTAAACATGGTACTCAAACGAACTTTATGCTTGACTTCCTGAATAGGTATCATACTAGACAATGGACATATAATTAGTTCCGCGGAAATCAAGAATGACGGTATACAACCTGAACAGAAAGAAGAATGAATGAAAATCTCAATAAAATAATCTTTTTGTGCATCAGTTGAATGAATTGAATTCGTCTCAAAATGAAATTAATCCTAATATCAAGCCTTATTTTTATTAATTAATATAGCTATAATGAGCTTTTCCAATAAATAGAGAATATTAAAGACAAAAATGTATCCATTTTAATTTAGCATTTTTAGTTTTAAGAGGATTTAATCACAAACAAACAACGAAGCCCATTTTGAAACCTCGTATTCAGTTCTCAAAATAGGCCAATTGCACATATATTCTAGATCAGAATTAAAAGGAATAAAAACTTTTTCCTTTTTTCCTTAGCAGTAATCACCCATCTAAGCCTTTGCTTGGTAAGTTTCTCTGCTAAATAAATATCACCCAGCAAATTTCTAATTTGTGACCCAATTAAAATACCCTCCTTCAACTTGGTGTCACTTAAATGAGAAGAGATTTGCTTCAGCTATTAAAATCCTTCACCTTCTTTATTCATAGTCTTTACAAAGTTTTTAATTAATTCAAGTCTAATGCAAGCAGAGGCGAAAGAGCATTTGTTGGGTATACAAACGGCACATACTTAATATTTTGAAATTCGGACGTTTCTGACCAAATTTAACTCGCATAGCGTTAAATACGTTATCAATTGGAAGATCATTTTATTTATTAGAGCTTCGGAGGTTAGGAGGTATGTCCTTACAATGTTAAGGATCGGAGAGAACTAACTACCTACTACCTCAACTTAATATATTTTGGGTTTGTATTATCAATTTTCTATTTAAGCTTATACCTGATTCTATGACTTGTATACAAGTATATCTTAAAATAGAAGGATTTGTGCATCCAATATTCCCACACAAACAAAGAAAACAGCAGTATTTAGTAAACCCTGCTAAAACTCCTACTAAAATTGGGTCACTTGTAGTGATTGTTACGAAATGGGAAACTGGTATAGATGATTTATATTTTCATTATATAGTAACAGGTTTTAGTCTATAATTCGATGAGTATCCTAAAATGTGGAAATCGGACTATTCCTTTTTCTAAAAGTAATTTTCTTACGTTAGTTCCACTCCTTTAGACGAGAACAAAGATCTGACTGTTTCTTTGACAACCTCAAATCACATACTAAATCATTTAACTCTTTTTTTAATAATCAAATGTAGGTCGCCGGACCTTGAGCGAGGCTCAACTGTGGAGTCATTGAAACTTCCCGAAGGCTCGTTATTGTATCCATTATTTCCAAAAAGAGGCATTGGTACAAGTACATCTGCATTATGAGACACAGTTCAAATGGCAGACGGCAAATTTGGATATCAGATCTTATGGTTTCTTATTTAGCAATAACTTTCATTAATTGTGAAACTGAAATAACCAATATTGAAATGATTAATGAACCTATGAAACATATTAATGTAACAGTCAGCTAATATTTTTTGTACATACTGATTGATTAGTGTGATGAAGTTCAGTGCCTCCTTTAAGATATCAATGTGAAAATTTCAGAATGCTGTGCCACATCAATGTTATATTTTTTAAAATGAAACACCCTCTATCTTATTTTATATTTGGAATCAACTTGGAAGTCCGTATTACAATAATATAGGGTTGTGATGTGTTCGGGGTATTCAAAAAGTTAAAAAAATCGATATCCTGTACAATGTAAGATAAATTCAATAATAAAGATCTGTTGCGGTCAAAGCGATTGAATAGTAGTGAAAATTCTGTAAAATTATTCATATACTATACAGGATGAATCAGAATACAGATACATTATTTTCTCGGTTTTTTTTTTTGATGAATGAGCTTGTTTTTTTAAGTGAGTATCGAGACGTACTACCAACTTATAGTTCTTTTTTTAGAACATATCTGTACATAGAATTATTAGTTCTTGAGATATTCTGGTGATGGCTATAACCATTAAAATTTTCAAATTGATATCTTAAACGACCAAGGAGGCACTGAACATTGTTTACAATGTATTATGAACAATTGTTTGAACTGCGTTTGAAAATCGTGTAATTTATTGACTTTTGAAGATCTTCAGAAAGAATGTATTTCAAATAAAAACAATTCATTCTTAAATACTTATTAAGTACGCTAAGGTTTCAAAATTTATTGACCTATAGTCCAGGGTATTATTATATTATTATAAAGAAGCATCGGAATAATCAATTTGGTTTGAGGAAAATTTGTTTACTGTTAATTCTAAAAAAATAATTTGTTTAGTCGATCTTATTAGTAGTTATTAGTAGTAACAGCAGAATTATCGTCTTTCTAAATATAAATTTAATGTTTTTAATCTATATACCAAAAAACGAATCAATTAGAACTAGAAAAGTTTTTTGATGATAACTATATGAGAAGCACATTTCCAATTGAACGAAATTGTGAAAGTTTCCAGCAAAATTTAACAAATTGTTCGAATTTTTTCCAATTAAAAGCATCCAAGTACATTCACGAACGTTCTCGTAAGTCGGAGAAGGCGAAGTTTCATAATTACTAGGCTAAGTATCGTCTTTGAACCAGCTGACGTACTAATTACAGACAGCTTCTCATTAAATCTTATATCATCTTCAACTCATTCTCCAGGACTTGCAGCGGTTCGATACTATGAGGTGAATATGAAAAGAAGGAATTGGAAATTCGGAATTTTAATTGGAAAAATATGCAAATAGAAGAATTGATAGATCTTTCAATAGTAGAAATTGTTTGTTCAACGTATGCTGTGTGCTGAAAAATAATCATCAATAACGGAAAGATGAGAAGAAAAATACTTCGAAAACTTGAAATGTATCTGTGTATATGGACCAGTCAAGAGAATACCAGCTTCGAATGAAATTTTTATTCACTAATCACTTTTCATAATTCTGCTATACCTTCGTTACAATCTACTGTGTCATCTACCAGAATTTGACGTAAGTTTTCCATCAAGGTAGGTCACTGGCAGAGCAAATGCTTGATCAGTTCTCCATCTCATTTACACTCTATTCCAAATATATTTTCCAATGTCAATTTGCTTCACTGTCTTTATCAGTAGATAGTAGCACTACATGTGTATCTTCGGCATTCTTTTTCCTCGTCCCATTTTTTACAAGCTCATCTGCTTCAAAGTAGTATCAATAATTCCAAAAACTATTCTCTCGTAATAATTTTCACTTCTATCCTTTCCGTGAAGTCATACAATCCGAGTTCAGAACAAATAGATCCTTTACTCCTTTTTCTTCTATTTCAAGCATTTCCTGTAGGATAATTGTATGTCCATAATTTTTTTGCCTCCAAAAGTGGCTTTCTCTCAGACGTAGAGCAGGGCTACATCTTTCATGAACAACTCTATAGGCTCTATAGACTTAGAAGTGCTTCTAGTGATGCTTCTGCAGTATTTTTTATGATTCTGCACTTTCATGACATTCTCTTTGCCTTACGTGAAATTCTTTTTGTTTGCTAGCTAAAAAAAGAAAAAGCATTCGATTTCTAGTACTGCCTATGCAGTACTTCTCGTGGTCCTGGTGATCACCAGAGCTGCCATCCACTGCACTTCCGTGAGATTCTTTTTGTTTACTAACTATGAAAAGAAGACAAATTTTGACTTCTAATGCTACTTGTGCAGTGATTCTCAAAGCTCTAGTAATTTCCGTTACTACTGTCTTATGCAGTTTCATGAGATTTTTTTGTATTTTGTAAGAATTTTTTGTCTAACTATAAAAATAAGGAAACTTTTGGGACACGTTATAAGAAAAGGGTCTAAGCGTCTATTTCAGCTAAGCGTAGAAGGAAAAATCTATAAGAGAGCGGTAGGGATATTCCTGCCTAAAAAATCAAGAGTGTTGTGTAATGGCTCCAATATTCAACTGCTAGAGCGGAGCAATGTCACTTCTTTAAAAGAAAGACTCGTTTAGGGAAGATTTGAAAATGCATGAATAAAATATGGGTGTGTAGAATACGAAACAACTGTCAGAAAGAGACATTTAATAAATATTGCCAATTGTATTGGACAAAGAAAATTTCAGAAAAAAATTATGATAAATATATAAGCGAGTTTAATCGTCCAATTATCGTTCAAATTTCATCCACAAAGAATTCTACCGCCTAACTTGTCAAAAACTTCAACACAACAGTTTAAACATCGTCGTTGTTGACGTGTGCTCACGCTCAAAAATTAATGATGTATGATGAAATTTTTCCTAACCAAAAAGATCTTATCGGATATTAGGTTTAATTAGCCGTATGACAACGATGATTTTCGTAGAGTGAAATGAAGACTTGTTTTGAGTAGTACAACGGAGTCTCGTATTGGGCCGTTGAAACTATTGTATTTCATCAAGGTGAAGTTAGCAATAAACTTCTTCTTTCTGTTACAAAATACATTACACATGATTTTCTGTAACTTCTTAGACCTTTTTATATGTTTTTCATGATGATTCATCTTGATTTTAGATCTCTTGTTATAGAGAATCAAATTATCACGAAAAAGTCCATGTGATTTTTAGTCTTGACAATATTTGTTAACATTTGATATTCCAGGACAATGTCGAATATCGCCATTTCTGATATTTTGATTTTGAAGTAACTTAGACCAGAACGCTTTTTGGCTTCGAAAACCATCGCCTATTTTGTACCATGAAAGGAGAGTCGAAGCATTGCACAAACATTTATTTCTGTCAACATTTTTGGTAGGTACTCAACTGGTTACAACTTCTTATAACTTAAACATTCAATTATAATTTCATACAGAAAGTTGAGAAACTGTTCAAATAATGACTGAATCGTGAAGCGTCTATTCTCTTGAATATTTTTATCATTTGGTCAGTAATGTGACAAGGAGGCCGCAGCGTTCCACTTTGTACATATAAGGACGGCCATAAAGCACTTTCCAATCATTTCACTGTTGACATTAGTCAGACTTCACGACAAATATTAGTTGCTATTAGAAATTTAGTATAAAAAACAACTCGATTGGTAAAGACATGCTGAATAACCTCAAATAACCATACACGCATTAATAACATCTGTGGGTTGCCGACATATTTTAACAAACATCCTAAACAGACTTAAACTACAGGGAAAACTATTCTGTTTTTGATTTTTGTACATCTAATGAAACTACTAGATAGAAAATTCGATGAAAAAAATGACAAACAATGAACGTGAACATCAATTTTCAATATCATATTCTCTGTACAGCCCCCGTATGACTTTGTAGAAACTTTAGTCAAGCTCTGAAATTTCCAAAGTACTTTGTTGAATGTAAGCCAGAGAAAGCTTGGAAGAACTTTTATAATTACTACTGTCAATTTTCTTTGGAAATTGGACGAAAATTAGCACTCTTAAAATAAGTTTCGTCTAGTAATGGAAATTATTTCACTTTTATTAGATACTTTGGAGTAACTTCATTCATGAATAAACTGAACCAATGAGGATGATAAATGTGAAAAGCAATAAAACGAAGTAACCGAACCTAGTGCAAAATTTAACATGAACAATATAAAAAATTATAAATTGGTGAATGTAATGTAAATAATTAACTGTTTCTATTACAGGTGAAATATTATATCGCCTAGGAAATATTTTTGTCAATTAATTGTCAGGTTCCTTGTCACTGACACGTCCAGTTCAAGTTTGGAACCATATGGATTTGATTTGGGTTGGTTATCGAATTTATTTCATTGGATTTATGAATAGGTCCATACTACACATGCTAGATGCCAAAACAGCCATACTATTCGGCATCTGGATAACATTGTTTGAACACATCTCGAAATGCCTATAATAGTCATAAGACGATGCTGAACGCAACGAAGCATTTATTTTAAATTGAATATAATTTTAAATATTCCTCAATGACGCTTCCGGGAACATTACAATACTTTTTAGCAATTTCTTTTTCCATACCTAATCTTCATGTGTGGCCAGTATATCTGTGAGTTTTCTCTCATTAACATTGCATTAATACCTTATTGAAGCAACGTCGTTGTTATGTTTCGCAATAGGGCTTTCTTTCTCCCCGATCTTTATAATTTCGAACCAATTTAGACGTCTTGGCAGTCATAGCATTCTTTCTTCCTCGTGCTACCCTTTGCTTGACTTAAAATATTTAAATATTGCTCGGTTGTCAATACAGTGGTAAAATTATACCACTATTTTTTTTTCAATTAACCTAATGAGTTTTTCTTCAAAAGTATGCTTATCAACTAAATGCTGATTAGCATCCATTGTGACAATAAATGATTTATTTACAAATTTTGTATGAAAAATGCAAAAACCACTAACAAATAAACTTACGTTAGCACTAATTTAAGGTTAGGTTCCTTATTTATAATTCGATCGGCAACGGCGTATTCAATGGAGGTGTGTATTTTGCGATATGGTCAAATTATTTAGTTAATAGGCGAATTTCGGCATCTGGCATGTCTAACATGGGCATATGTCCAATTGGTTCGGCCGCGGACCGAATTCTGCATCTGCCTCCAACATATACAGTTGTATTGTTTTCCACACACTTTGTATAGATCCTCCTATACAACCCAGTTTCGTAATGAATCATTTCATTGGACTATTTAGACGTCTATAATCTTGGCAGCTCAGTTTTTCATTGCATTCTTTCTTTCTCGTGTTACTGTTTACTTGACTTAAAATATTTAAATATTGCTCGGTTGTCAATACGGTAGTAAAATTATGACCACTATTTTTTTTTTAATTAACGTAATGAGTTTTTCTTCAAAAGTATGCTTATCAACTAAATGCTGATTAGCATCCATTGTTACAATAAATGATTTATTTACAAATTTTGTATGAATAATGCGAAAACCACTAACAAACAAATACAAGTTAGCACTAATTTAAGGTTAGATTGCTTATTTATAATTCAATCGGCAACAGCGTATTCAATGAAGGTGTGTATTTCGCGATATGGCCAAATTAATTTAATCAAAAGGCTCTTGTTGCTATTCTTTATGCTATATTATGAATAGTTTTTAATTAATTTATATCAGATCGCCAGAATTTTTTTAAGTGTTCATACTTGCCATGATTTTTAGACATGTAGTATCTGCTGCTTCAATTTAATTTTTTTCTCAAAAATCATTCAAATAAATCTGATGTTATTCACATAATTGACGGATATGTTACCAAATTTTATTTTTAAAAGTTTTACATAGTGTTTTTTATAAATTAAGAGATAAGTATTGTCATGATGTAATACGTACCAACCTTCTTTGCCAAGACCCATATACGGTCTGCTTTTTAGTACACTTTTTTATAATTATAAAGTGGAAAAAATTTTTTATGAGAGCTATATGTAATCATCTCTCCAATGTAAACAAATATTGAATTTAGCGGGATGTGTTGGATGGAAAATCACGACTCACAGAGTAATTTACAAAATATAATGAAATATTTTGATATTACAAATTGTTTCAATTGATGTATTAAACAAATTTTTCATTCTAAGATTCATCCGAAAAATCTGCGCCCGACCCTCGACTGAAAATTCCATTTTACATTAACTTAATTGAGCATTAGAGAATGACGTGGTCTATCTGCAGTCACAATGGGACCCTTTCCCTGACTCCTCTACCCTTGATAAATGGGTCCTTGTCAAACAATGGCTGTTCTCTATCTAATTACACAGAAGTCCTGTCGATGAATGCAAATTTATTATACTGGGGTTTACGTGGCGAGTAACTCTCTACTTTCAGAATAGCTGCGCAACTCAATTTTAACATTGTCTGAATATTCTGAACCTACCGAAAGACTTCAATTAATTTTGTAAAGAATGATCGTTCTAATCTAAGTCTCAGCAAAAACTTTGGTCGTAAATTCGAAATTAATAGATCTGAAGCAGTTTCGTTAACATCCTAAGATGCATAAACGAGTGACAGAATTTCACAAAGACAAGCGTTCTCAACTTTATGAAAAATAGATTTATTAGAAAATAGACCTTTCAAAAGAGAATTATTGATTTTCGTTAGATATTTATACGAAATTATTCAATGAATATTGAATTCAAAATTTATTATGAAAATTTCATGGATGGTTGACGGTAAAAGTGGAGTTAACATGATTAAAAATGGAGTTTCACAACAAAGCGTGCGTATAATAGTATATTATTCACGAGTCTATAATAAAGGTTATTATTCACGAGATAAAGTTTGTTGCAAGTGGTATAAATAAGTAAATAATAACATAACATTATACGCGAGTAGAATACTATACTTTATCCACGACCACTAAATACTTTTGTAGAAGTTTTTTTGTTTGTTTATTACATTATTAGAAATACTATTATTCCATTTTAACAAATATTTCATACGATATATTATTGTAGATTCAAACATAGTAAATAGTTATTGGAAATTTTATGTACAAATATTGGGTATCTAATAGGAGGATGGTATCTATTTATAGTTCTTAAAATGATACCTTTTACCAGTTCAAAATTCACATCATCATCATCAAGCCTTTCAAATCTTTTGAAGTATGGCTATCGCTTATAGCGCTTCAAAATCCTTTTTTGACGTGGATTACTCTTCGTATTCTACTTTTATTTCTTCATAGTTTATCTTGGCTTTTGTTATTATTTTCCATTTCTTTTAAATCTGGCATTTTTCCCGCCAGCTCTCTATATTAAGTTCTCTTATGTCCTTTTCTATTTCGTTTCTCCAAGTCTTTCTCGGTCCGCCTCTTCTCCTTGGCCACGATGGGGTCCATTGCTTTATCCTTTTGATCATTTCAGTTGATTTCCTTCTCAATATATGCCCAGCCCAGTCTTTATGCGTTTATGTATCTTACTATATTTTTTTTTCTCCAGCTCTTTCTCTATTTCTTTGTTTATCATTGCTCCACTTTCTCCCTTCTGTGATGTGTTTAAACCAGTTATAATTCTCATTATCTTTCTCTCGGCTCTTTTAAGCTTCCCTTCTTTTTTGTTGATTACTGTTGTTTCCATCGCATACGTGATTGCTGATCTATTTTGTTTTGTTTGGTTATGTTTTTTAAAAGGATTTTGTGCCTCTTATAGGCTTAATAGCCTTTTTGTATTTGGAGTTTTCAAGTGAATTTTCGAACTCCATTGTTACAAAGTGAGTAATTTTGACAAACAAAAATCGGAATGTAACTGGAACTATTAAGAATAACACCTAGAGTAATGGTATTATCGGAATATCAAAATTGAAAAACAGTTTGAGGAATAACAAAAAGCAATAAAAGACATTGAAGATGTGTGAAATTGGAACTTTTGAGTGTATAGAAGAACGCTTAAATAATGTAACGGAAGAATTCATTAATTACAGTCAAGAAATATTCATAGACAATATACAGCAAAATGATGACTATACAGGATAAAACTTTTACTCTATCTATGTACAAAAGAAGTCTTTACATCTTTTTATTTCAACTGTGATAAATTGATATGGTTTATTCATTTTACTACTAAAGTTTTGTGATATTTTATGTATGTATGGTATCAATATTGCTCATTTTTCACTTATGTTGCGGGACAGATCGACTTAAACCTTTTAGTGTACCTTGATTTATATATTAATCAACAAACTTCTATGTTCTTTGACTCTCTTGTATCCCAAAATGATAGTACTATGTCTTTGTAATGATGTACAATCTGTTCAACTGAATTACTGTTTAGTATTTATTTACATATTACACTTCTCACTTTGTTCTCATTTTGAAAGTGATATTGTAATCATGTCTACTAATTTTCTTGGTTGAGTTGAAAATATATGTGAACATTATTTTGTAAATAAACGTGTCCCAGTTCTAAGCTTGTATTTATCCTGAATTCAGGAAACTGCGAAATTGGAACTGGATGTAAATGAATAGTAGAATACAATAGATATTCTGCGTTATAAATTTAAATGAACCGCGAAAATAGATTAGTTCTACCATGTACCCTTGAGGGCACTGGCATCGAAAATCCACCATGCTGTTTCCACTGAATAACAACTATTTTGCATCTCTTCTTAGGGTATGTTCTGTGATGTGTTGCGTGTGGAATGTGCATAGGGTTGGTTCAATTTGCGGCGAGCCTCATCCCGCTATATATCTGGTGGCCTGGGCAAAATTGGAATCTGCACAGGGTTCTCGATACTGTTTATAAGTTGTGTCATCGTACTACGAAGTGAAATATTAATTGACATGATTATAGATTAGATAATTTTCACCACATTGTCAGATATATTTTCAATCTAGATTAATTCATTATTGCGTCTCAGATGAAAGAGAAAGATAATATTTTAGTATTACTCTTAGTTCAAATATGATTTTGTCAACCGAGATTCTTTAAAATGATCCCAAAGCAATTATTAGCATTTTCCATGCGTAGTCGATTTTTCAAATAATTTGAAATTGCGCTAATTAAAGCGACTAACAACCTATTTTGTGCTTGCAATTGAAAAACTTAAGCTACAATTCCTAGCGTACCTATAATATTATTTACGTACGAAATTGCACACAAATCACTTTTTCGTCTAAAACAATTATTCCAAAGTGTGCCTGAGCTATAAAACATCCTTCCTCTCTTTACTGATGTCAGGATTTCAACTACGTAATTTTCTATTCACTTTAATAAAATTATTCACAAAGCTGCATATGCATAGTACAGTAGCCTTCTGTAGAGAAATTCTCACTAGGTGGAAGTAACAAAAACATTTCAATTACCTGAGTTTGAGAAATCCAAATGAATATCTGGATTATTTAACGGTTGTAATGTTTAACAGATGATGCTGCAATAAAATTAGCGCGTTTATTTTAATTTGTGCTCGTAAGATACACGCCCTGCAGCACAGATAAAATACAAAAGCATAAAATGCAGAAATATGTGGTTCGTAGTCCTCTAAACTGTTCCAAATGAGAGTTCTGTTACAAAGCACGTAGTTGTTGGGGAGATGTGGTAATTATGACAGGAAAAGAGGGTCTGCTGAACAAGTCTTATCAAAACGGAAACTTTCTGCTACGGCATCAGACATGAATGTTCGACGGTAACGATGTTTTGTAGATGGGTTTTTCTCAATTTATGTGGAAGATTTGAATGAAACAAAGAACGTTAAAAAGAGAAAATAATATTAGGAAAGTAGTTTTGGCATAAAATATTTATATAAGTCACTTAACTTGTGCCGAACTGAACATTTATATTTTAAATAAACATCAATTACGTCTAGCATCTAAAATTATCATCCATCCATACAGGATGTCCGAGAAGTGGTTAAACAAATCACTAAGGAAAACCAAAGATGCAAAGCACATATTTTACGTACTTTGCAAATCATTTTTTCAACTATTGCGTATATCTGCGTAATTAAAACTTTACATCTTTTTTGAAAAAGTATTGCATATTCAATGTATCAGGTGATTCAACACTACGGAAGAAACGATGTTAGTTCCTTCTATTCAGAAGTAACTGACTTCTGACCCTATATCTCTATCTATATTCTCTTGATCAATCATGTCAAAAATACGGCCCGCGGGCCGCTTCTGGCCCCTGGGCCATATCTATAAGGCCCGCGATCGCAATGTGTCACAGAAAGAAGAATGTTTTATAGAGCTCTTAGACTTCATCTACGGATGTTTTAAATACTCGTATTACCAAGTCCACGGATGAGTAATTTCAAGAGCGGCGAGTGCCTAGACAAGCGAGAGAGAAAGACAGTATCGCCATCTCTTAGCAGCAAGCGGAAATATCCAATTATTTTTGTCAAGAATGATAGAATTTTTTTCCACGCGGTTCGAGTATAGACTAGACAACAAAGTTGAGGCTGTGGGAAATCAGGTAAAAAATGAAACTTTGGACCATTTCACTCATTTAAAATCATTTGGCACAGTGAACGAAAAAAAATTAAACGAATATTCTGAACTTCTGCAAAAATTGATTATGGAATTCAACAATCGATTTGACTTTCACAAAATGGATGAAATGGAATTTAAAATTTTTAACAATCCATTCCATTTTGAAGCTTCACATGTACCAGTTCATTTGCAAATGAAGTTGATAGATCAGTATTTGAAAGAAAAATTTAATGATATTAACGCTCTTATATTTTATATACAATATTTCAAAAGTTTGGATAATTTCCCGGAATTAAAAAAATATGCAGCACGCATCCTCTGCATTTTTGGTAACACCTATTTAGATGAGCAGATGTTTTCCGTCATGAAAATAAATAAGAACATCACACAAGACTTACGAATGAACATCTCCAATCAATTATTAAAATAACTACAACAAATATGATATCTGACATCAATGAGCTTGTCAAAAACATGAGAAGTCGGATATCTGGATCATCGAGCTCAAGATAATTACCTACCATCTTTTATAACTTTGATATGATTTATAAATGTTAATATATAATATTATAATAATTCAGTTCATTCTTTTTATTTTCAATCTGGCCCACCTGGGAATTCAAAATTTAATATATGGCCCTCTGCAAAATTGAGTTTGATACCTCTGCTCTAGATGGTATCGACAATTTTATATGTTCACAGATTCTATTAAATAAATTATTATAGTATGTCGAAAAAAGAATCATAATCTTTTCTGTCTAGATGCCGCGACATCTATTACATTACTCTGGAAAAACGTGACACAACGGCAGTGGGTTTTTATGTCAATACGCACTATTTCTGATGGCTCTCAATTACAAGGAAAAACGCATGACCTGCACATTCCGTATGAGATGAGATTCAATTTTCATTGCGTTTTATAGCCGAGTAGTATATCTTATAATATTAATTTGATTCATCGGTTGGTTCCTTTGCACTAAATCAAAACAATTATTTATCATAATGTCACATTGTATAGACTCAAGCTAAGAACTGACAATTCTGAACACGGTGTGCATGTTTAGAGTAGGAGCTAGAATTCAGAGGTCATAAGTCCGTGTCAAAATGGTTCGTGTCGAACAACACGCTGTGACTGATCTGACTTCAATATGAAACTTAAAGATTTAGTGGGTACATAAGAAAAAACTACAGTATCATATGACATGATAGCCGGACATGCAAGTAAAGAACTCTCAATCTGAGCAACATATGGAAATGTTAGAAGAATCCATGATGTTCTATTCGAAGGTCGATGTGTTAATAAAATAGTGGTCAAATAAAAATTTCTGACAACTCAGTAGAAATAATCGTTATGACTAATATTCCAAAGGTCGTTATCCCACGAATTGGTAATTGAAAAAGGAATTTAACTTTGTTAATTGTATTGTATTTTGTACAATTTTGTATTGTTTTCTATTTATATGACTAACATCGACATATCTAATGAAACTCTTTTACGAAAAATATCGATATACTTTTTTCCAATTTATTATATTTCTCATATATTCTTATTTTTGTTTCTCTTATACGAGCTGTCGCTAATTATTGGTGCTTGGTTCCGTCTTGGTGGTCATTTCTTAACAAACTTCACAGCTGGAGTAAATGAGAGGAAAAGGCCATATCTTGCATTTTTATTTCTTTCATATCTTCCCCTGATGCCAGTTCTACTGCAGCTTCTCTTGAAAAAGTAGCTTCCCATTAACACCAAGGCTTTATTTTTTGCACGTTTTCATGTGCCTCAGTTGGATTGTGTTTAATTGGGCTCTTTTTTGCAACAACAGCAATTTAATTTTTTTATAGTCTTTTCTTCAAGAATCTGCTCTTCTTCTCAAACATCTTATGCCCATGTAGTGAAAAAGTAAATATAGAATTTTAGTGTAAAACAGCGCGGCAATTTAGACTTGCTATTCAAAACAAGAGACGTGGAATGCTCACTACAGGTATTACGTGCCTCCATGATAATATTAATCTAGATACGTTTCGACGTACAAAAGTTGTTTTGACGTAATTTGGTTTGAAGTTGTTTGATCAACAACCCTACAGCACTGATTTGAGCTGAAGACATCTGTCACACGATGACTCGGTTCACAGGTGGCCGAGTTATATAAATATCACATTCCACTATATGTTGTAAATAAATATATTACTGAAAATGTTCTGTGTTTCGAATAGGACAACTTACTTTCTGGATCTGCCTCGGGTCTGTGTTGGTATTTACTACTACATGTATATCAGTCACAATTCTTTCTGTGAAATATATGATTGATAACACCCTTCTTACATTATTATCTGTATTCCAAACCACTTTGCGAAAACTGCTCTTTAAGCTGTAGGCTTTTAAAATGTATGAAACATCTCATAAACATTCACTAGCTAGTATGTTTTCTAAGAAGAATGATAAATATTAAATCAGTGATATAAAAGGGACATGAAATTTCTCTTAACATGGAAATTGCAATAACAGAGCTCTATCACAAATGTTTTCCGATGAAATGAAAACTATTATTACACGAAATGGGAAATTTCTGTTTATCCATATTTTGTTTATCAAACAGATCAAATATACAATTACCATTTCCAATAGCACGGAAAATGATCCAAATTGGAAAATGGTCTACTCAATGTTGTTTATCTGCATATATTTGCGTCGAACTGGAAAATGAACCATTAAATATCTAATGATGGTTATAACACATATAAAATTTGATTGGGCGGCCTCGGCTTAAAAAAAATGAAACTCATTTACCATTGAAATTGAAAACTGAATTGTACATGAAAATGTCCCAAAAACTATATCGTTAAGCATCTTTAAAACTCAGAAAATAGTCCTCAAATGCATTTTTTGGGGTTCCATCACCGGGAAATTCCGAAATGTCAATGTTCAACAGAATATCATCTGGTATCAGGGTCAGAGATGACTATTTGTCGTTTCGGCTGGCTTTAATCTGTAGCTAAAGCTACCCAAGTCGTATTTCAACCAATTTCATACCTTTTTGTTTGTCAAATACACTACAGGTTTTGCATTAAATTACCTCTTTAAGTGGCAAAAGTAGATTTGCCTACATGAAAAATTTGGTAATACACCAATTAGGGGTGATACCTTACCTGATCTTAAGATTGATGTCCATCAAAACAAATGAAACTATTCGCGTTTACATCTCAAGTGTTGAATGTTGAGCAGGTATAAACATTATCCTTCTCTCTTAATTCCAGTCAGATTCCGACTTTTTCATTTCGAAAAGCATCTCTTCAACTAAGAACGGTACACGAAGGGAACAATTGAATATGCAAAATAGAGAGTGAGAGGCATAGGTTATCCCTTAAGAAATTGGTTGGAAAATGACCGTGTTCTTCAACCACTTTACCCACACGCCTATTTATATCTAAGCGTGAGGAGCGCTTCACGTACTTGTTTACTGTACAGCACTTAGACTGTAGCAGTTGCTGATTTTTGGTAGCACAAAACGGTATTTTAGTATAAGGCTAAAAGACATACGCCACTATGAATAATCTTTTATTTAGCAACTACTTTAGGTCGTAAAGTTACAGTAGTTGGTGCCTTATCGACTTATTGACTGTCGATATAAATTGAGACACTTTCAGGATAAAAAGTTATATTAAAATATGACTACACTACACAAAATGTTAAACACAAAACTTGTCCTGCGCCCAAATACAGTAAATAACACTTGAAACGTAAATTGAATAAAAGAACTCTGTTAATTCATCAAGAGAAATTAATTTGACTTTTCATTTTTAAATGCACTGACAACTGACTCCCCTTTTTTTTGAGATCAGGTAGTCGTAAATTTATTAATCATTTTTGAAAGATCATCGATTCTAAAATCGAATGATCATTCATTGGTTTGAGAATATAATTCTCGAACAGAAATTATGCATTGAAATCTCAATGCTCCATTTGCTTTTTCTACAAGTTGTATTTATATAGCAAATGTAGATTTATTTTTCTTTTTAACGTTCAAATGTGGAATATTTCTCTCCTTATGTGCACGTATTTGCAATAGACAGATGCATTTTAACAATTGTTAAATAAAAAAAAACCAATTTGTGAATATTTACCTCAAAAAACTTTGCGCATTACGGGTAATGCGGATTTAGTAATGGTTGATAAATCTACTTTAAGTGCAATAAATGAATCCGCCGGTCGGCATTTCGCATTTGGTATTCAACAAATGATCTGGTTCTGTGAATGCTGACTGTAGCGCGAAATTGCTTCATGATCGCCGGCATGGACTTCACCATAGGCGTCGGTTGGATATGATAATTTATTGGAATTTATTTTCTGTTTATTAATAATATAATCAACTAATTAATTTATGTATGGCAAAACGAGAGAAGATATTCGATTCTGGTACTAATAATGCTTCATAAAATGCGCTGGTTTTTCCAAACCATATAATTATTCATCCATATTTTACAAGGTCTGTTCCAAAAAATAGTAGACCTCGTTTTTTTCTGAATATTTATCAGAAAAATAGTATTAGAATTCAGCAGAATTGCACCCTTCCCTATTTACAGCTTCTACGTCGATTTTATTCTCAGGAATAGAAAAAAAGTTATAAAAGTTATATAAAAAAATAATTAGTTTCAAATACAGCTCGAATTATTGCAGTTGATCACAATTTTTGAATCTGAAAAACGACGAGGAGTTATATCAACAAATAACAAAAATTCATCATTTGTTATTTTTATTTGTAATCAAACTTCCTCAGGGGATAGATGATATATAATATAGTATTTCAATAAACCAGTTTGAGACAATAAGCCCGTATTATATGTTGAGTATGTTTGGAATCCGATATTTTCATATAGAAGCTGAATACATATTATCCTAAAAATGTTGTTTAAAGAGAGATTTTTGAAAATATTTACTATAAGTTGTATAAAGTGAAAAAGGTTATTATGCATCATGATTTTGAAACTAATATCTACACTAAAGAAAAGAACATTTCTTGTATTTCTTCACACCTTTATAGAAGACAATTGATATCGTTTCTTGTCAGGTCTTTGATATGTAAAAGAACTAATATAACATTATATTAAAACTTATACTCTATTTTCTCCATTTTTTCCGATTTATCGCCCCTCATTATTTTAAAATCTATCTCCACTTCATCCAACAATCTGAACTTCTTTCTTTCCATTTCATTCCATATACTTTGTTTTCTCAGTATTAATGCTTAGACACTTTTATCATTTATTTCAATATTTCTTTCATTATCTACATTTTCAATGTTTCTAGTATAGCTATTACTTAGAAACTTAATTTATTATTGTCTCTTTATTATTGATATTTCTTGTGGCAGAATAGACGACCAAGATAAATAATGTTGCTGATAATCATATTTGTTCTTATTATACCACTCAAACTGTCTGTGCCTATCAGTCTTATCAATTCGAGTATTCTGTTAATAGATCTAAACAAAGAAAGCTAACTGATTAAAATTCTGAGTTCGTATTTAACAAATAACAATTCTTCGTGAAAACAAACGAAAACACGATGGAATGATATCCAATAAGAGCTGAAGAGCCACTATGTTTAGTTATATTACCTTTGTTATACTCCCTATTCACCCATGATATACCAATTTCTTCATAGTTCTTTTCGACCACGTACGCTGATGATACGTGTTTTATATCAACGGCAAATAATCTTGATAACGCGTTGAATAACCTTCAAAAATATATCTCATATTTTAAAACAACAGACTAACAACAAACAGAGTACGTCATAGATGGAAAAAACTGCTCATTTCAATTGCAAACAAGAACAGGAAGATCAGTTTGCAAATGGCAAACCTCCTCGACAACTGTTACCTGACAACATATCTTCGATATAAACTTAAAGCCACAAATTGACATCGAGCTGGTAAATTCAGCTCCATCTTACAGATGGATCAGACCCACTAACAGAATAAACAAAACCAACGTCACATGAGCTACCTTGTCGAAAACCATATTTTTCTCGTACGATCTTTCAATCTCAGGAATAACGCAGCCAGAAGATTCTATGATCCATCCTCTACACCGAGAATCATGTTATGGCATAACATATTCGTGATAATGATGTGGGTTACAAGGAGCCACGAGAATCGTTAAGGATAAAGCTAAAGGTAAAAATTAGGCAGAATATCGGACTATATATTCGTATAAATAGCAACGGTTACAAATATTCCAGCTTACTTATTAAGGTAACCGAGGCTCTAAGACACCAAAGGAACGTGTTCGACTGCACCGTTTAAAGTTGGTGCCGCGCAAGTTCACAATCGATAAATTAATGATTCTTTGCAGGGTTCAACCTGAACAATCACATCAATATAACAATGGATGTAACATGGCTCTATAATTTCACACTGGAATCCAATCAATTACAATTGGCTTGTTTCTTGATGGACTCCTTATTACTAGCTTAGCTTCCGTTAGTTTAGTTTACTTCGCTTAGCTTAATTGGGACATAGCTTAGCTCTTGGTCGAATAACCCGCTTTATAGACTGAGGGTCATATTATGGGAAACCCGAAATCGACGAGCCAACCTTCCAATTTTTCGATTTTCACAATTTCGTTGGACACATTTTTTCTTTTGATTTATTGCGTAACTCTGGTTCACTTTTTTGACGTCAAACTTTACAATGACACTTCTAATAAGTTATTGTTTGTTGCTATGGTAACGCAATATTTTGTTTATGCATGGAACTGGTCTAGGCTAACTAGATATCAATACATCCTCGTAGGGCTGTGATAAAATAATGCACAAAATCAATTATAAATATTTTATTCAAATAGGGAGCTAAGTTTGTTTATATTTTTTGATAAAGCTTATTTTTCTATATTATAAAAAAATATAAAGATAAAGATAAAATATGGGAAAATTAATAAAAATCAGAACAACTTTTAAATTAACTGAACAGTAAATGGAAACAAACAAGATTTCTTCGAACTGTGTCACGTTCATTATCTGATACAGCCGAAAACGACGGTAGATATAATTTGCAGTGGTTTAAACTTAAAGGAATCATTTTATATCTGATTCGATTCATAAGTCTTCTAAATGTCTCGTCTTGTCTAACCAGATTTTTCAAACATTTTTATAGAAAAAAAATCAAGGGCTGTAAGCTCAGGAGACCTAGTTGGCCACTTCATTGATCCACATCTTTCGATCCACCTTCATTTGAATTGGTTGTTCAGAAATCTTTGATCTTAATGTGGTGGTGCACCATCTTGATGGATCCATCCAATTTTCCCTAATATTTTGATTCGGTAAGTCAGCAATTATGTTCGGAAGCACTTCCAATGAAAAATGTTACAAACATTTATAGATTCCCGCGTAAAAGAAGTTTTCTTTGAATCCAGTGGGGATTTTCCAAACGTTGGTCTGTATCATCTCCTGAAAGCTCGTGAACTAGTTTAACTTTGTATGGATAAAGTTGTTCTGCCTTCAAAAGCATTACTACAAACGAATGACTAATATTTTGTTGTAAAGCAATTTCTGTTATCGTTGCGTGAGATTTTGGAGCATCCCTCACGCTTCCCGTTTCCTTAAATTTTGCAACAATTCTACTTAACGTACTTCTATCAATTGAAAGTCTTTCACAATGGGTTGCATTAAGTCTATCGTCATAATTATAATTAGGATGACGGTAGTTGTAAGACTGACACTGACAAACAGTTGTTTTATCGAAACAGTTGGAAAAATTGATCAAAAAAAGTGTTCTTAAAAGGTAATACCCAGTTTTAATGTGTTTAAATGTTAGTCCACATTTGAGTTATGTTAGAGTTCAATATAGATCGAAACATCAGAAATCTTAGGGTCAAATCAAGTCGTTAGACATTCCATCTCAACTACATATGTTCACAATAGCTTTATCGGTAAGTTGAGCTCAACATAACCAGAGACATCAATAATCCTAGAGTTAACTCAAGTCGTTGAACAAGTCATCTTAGGTGTATTTGATCATTCGAGCCTCATTGGTTTGTTGAGATCAATATAGACAGGAACATAAAACATCAAGAATCCTAGTACCAATTGCTAGAATGCTTTAGTTGAAACTACTTGAAATTGATATTGAAGATGGATAGTGCTCCTAAATTGATGGTTCTGGAATTGTTGATTAAATTCTGTAACTAACTACATCAATAATAGCTCATTTCGTTGATGAATTTTTTATCTTCAGATACTGAAGTGAAAAAGACTTCTTGCAAACATTTATTCATTTTTTGTAGAACTAACCTCTATTTCATTTTGCTGTTTTACAGTATTAATGTGTGTATAATGGACGTTATCCGTTACTGAATGTACAATTATCAAAAACCAACGCATTTCAAGCGGTAAACAATGCAATTTTTCATTCGTCCTATCTGAATACGATGAATCTGTAATAGTCTGTTGCTTTCGAACTTTTTTCACCGGTGCACTGCAGACCAAATTTAAATTCCCTGGGTAGACGATTACCACTATATGCGACACAACCGTCAGTTCTTATTAGAGAAATCACAGTGATGTTGGAAAATACTTTTTCCTTGTGACCACGAGGAAAGAAGTAAAAAATTTTGGTATTCATGTGACGTTTTTCCATTTATCTAGATATATATATATATATATATATATATATATATATATATATATATATATATATATATAAATGCATCTAAATGTTTCTTGATTTTAGGTTTCTTCTGTTTAAAAATTAGTTTTTTTAATAGTTTTTAAAAGAAAGATAAATTTTGACTTTTCTTTAAGTCTTTATCAAAATATGATATTGACACTGACAATTTGCTTATTTATATTGATCTCTAGATCACCTTCATCATGAATATCAAAATAAGGATAAAATCAATTCAGAACTTTGTTCCAATATTAAATATTAAATGAAAAGAGGAGGTAGATCTCATTTCAATGGTAGTTTAATAACCTTTTCAAAAATATCAAATAGGGGAGAGTGGGGCAAGTTAACGGACGGGGTAAGATGACGAACTCCGTTTACCTCCTAAGAATAAATATTTTAAATTTTAACCATGGGTGCAGAAGGTCTATAACCCGGCGACTTTGTAATATTTCCAAGCTGAATCTATCAGTATTGTTCGTTGGTGCTTAAGAGCATGTTGACAAATTACGCTATTGTGGTTCTAATATTTTCGTAGTTTAAATAAGGTTTAGCAACAAAAAGAAAGGTAAGTTCATTTAGATACATACTTATATCGTATTTATAGGCCCTAAGGTGTAAACCTTTCGATAAATAAAACATAATATGTGTTTGTGTTTTGTTTTGTTTCCTAAAATAACTTATAGGTTATAAAGGGGCAAGTTGGCGCGGGCAAGATGACGAATTCGTCAACTTGCCCCCTAATATGTACATAATATGTAATATTGTAATATTTAAAATGTTTTGCTCTTTTCAGAGGGTGAGAACCTACATTAGAAAAACTGAGCGGCGCAGTTGGTCAGAAGACAGCCAAATATGGTATTCCAGAAGCAACCTTAAGAAGATTTGTTAAGAAACAAAATAATGTGGAAGATCTTCCAACCTCTGGTGTAATGAACAAAAGCGCGAATTGGCTAACTATTTAAAGGAATTTAATGTGATGGCATTTGGTCTCACATCAAAAAAATGTCGAAAACTAGCTTACGAATTTGCGGAAGTAAATAATATCAAGCACCAGTTTAACACTGATCTTAAATTAGTCGGTAAATATTGGCTAATTTCATTTATGAAAAGACACAATTTAAGTCCCGAGTCAACATCTTTAGGCCGACTAATGAGCTTCAATAGAGTGGAAGTAACCAGGTTTTTCGACTTGCTGAGAGAATTTAGACTTAAATACAATTTTTCCCCGGACAAAATTTACAACGCTGATGAAAGCGGGTTTTCAACAGTTCCAACCAAACAACCAAAAATTTTGTCTCCTACCGGCAGCCGAAGAGTAGCAAAAGTTGCCAGCGCCGAACGTGGTAAAAATATAACAATAGTTTGTTGCTTAAATGCTCAAGGATCATATCTTCCACCTTGGTTTATCTTCACAAGAGTGAGAATGAGGCCGGAATTGCTGAACGGTAGTCCTCCCAACAACGACGGAATTGCCCAACAAAGCGGGTGGATGACAAATGAAACTTTTATTTTATATCTTCACCATTTTATTAAGTATGCAAACCCTTCACCAGCAAGTCCAGTTTTACTGTTACTTGACAATCACGCCTCTCATCGATCACTTCAAGCGGTAAATTTGTGCAGGGAGAACGGCATTATAATGATGAGCTTTCCACCCCACTCAACTCAACCATTAGATGTGAGTTTTTTGACCCTATGAAAACCTATTATATATATAATATATATATATATATATATATATATATATATATATATATATATATAGTCAAGCTTGTGAGAATTTTATGGTCAACCATCCAGGAAAAGCAATAATAGATAGATAAGAGGTAGCTAAATTGTTTGGTGTGGCCTATTTAACAGCAGCCACAGTTGGGACAGCAGTAAACAGTTTTGAAAAGTGTGGAATAGAGCCATTCAACCCTCAAGTCTTTACTGATGTTGATTTTGCAACTTCCAAATTCAGTGTACGCCAAATTCCTGAAAATCATGCCGATGACTCAAGTGATAATGAGCCCTTATTAACAAAAAAAATTAGACTGAGTATTATAGGATTTGAGGATGGAAGCAGTGAATCACACAAAGAAAACACATCAACAATGGTAAAAGAAACTATCGTAGAAGAAGCAATAGCTGGTCCATCTGGAGTGCCCAGAGAAAGAAAAAGTGGTATTTTGACACAAAAGATACAAGACAACATAACTTCTGAGCCAGAATGCTCTAGTACTAATAAGTCTCTGACTGATATTAGGCCACCTCCAGTCTACCAACGTTCAATCAACCATAGCCAAAGACGTCGTCAGAAGGCGACAATTTTAACGTCCACTTCCAATAAAGAGGAGCTCGAAGAAAACTACAGACAACAATTGGTCAAAAATATTAACGGAAAGAAACAAGTTAAGCGTTCGGTTTTTATGGATAATGCGTAAACATCAAAAACGGTAGAACCAGAGTCTGAGATTTTCTGCCCTGGATGTATGGAACAATATAAAGATCCCCCTATTGACGACTGGATAATGTGTAGTAAATGTAAAAAGTGGTGGCATGAGTTATGTAGCAATTTGATGGGGAAATTGAATTTATTTGTGACTTCTGTAATAATTAGTTGTCTTGCCCCTATATGTTCGTCATGTTACCCCACTATGGGGTAAGTTGTAAGAAATTATACTTTTTTTTTGTTATGTTCCACAATTTTATATGCGCATTTTGATTTAATTTTTGAAATATATGTTTGATTCTTAACACATTAAGGTGTTTAAATTCCCCTAATTAAAATAAATAGTATAATTTTACCAATTATTTATACGTCATTTCCCTTAAGGTCGTCAACTTGCCCCACCCTCCCCTACCATGACCTTCAGTTCAGGGCTGATTCTAGAAGGTGTGAATCCTCTGCACTGAGGATGGGGTGGCCAAAGAGCGCATTTAATCTTATCAAGCAAGCGAAGTTTTTGGATGCATGAACATGAACACACTGAATTCCAAATACGAGGGTGGCTCAAATATAAACTGGAATTTTGCTGTGAAAAATTTACTAATAAAGGTTTGTTGCGCAACAAACTCTGGTACATCCTTCTCACTCATCGCTAAAAGTACACTAAAAAAGAAGGTGAATGTTATAAAGTGAAATATTTCAGTATCCATTATTAATACTCTGTTCTCTTTGAAGTCACGTCACTACACAACTGATCTTAAGTATATTTTTTACATATTTTCCAGTTCCAATGATTAACTTCCTCACACTTTAGTTCTCAGCTGATAGTCATGTGAGAAACCCGAAATCGGCGATCCAACCTTTAAATTGATATTCCTAATTTGTCTTCTGAACATTCCACCAATCTATTTGAATGGGCATTAGTAAAAGCTCTAGATCGCCCACTTTTCGGAAGATATAAACCTAGTATGCAATTTTTTATGAAAAATTGCATTGTTGAAATTTCCACACACTCAGACACCTGATCTTTTCACGGGTTTCAGCTGAAGACCGTACTCTCATTTGTTATACTAGTGCTTTAAGATATATTTAAGAAATCAATTCATACACAATTGGCTTTATATACTTATTCAAACTGTGGAATTTAAAGTGCTATTTCTTAGAATAGGTTTCTTTTCTTCATCCATATCCGCAGCTGCTTTGTCATCACATCCTTTTTTTTATTGAAATGTTTAGCCTGCAGCTATGTCATCTATATACCCTGCAGCAAACAACAAATTGACATTGCGAAAAAGTTTGATCCACTCTTTAGTAGATCATACGTCTTCTTCTTCTTCGGCATCTTGACATTCGGATACCGATCGAAGCCCAATTTACTTGAAACAATTGTTGGTGGTGGTAACACTCATTGTGTACCAGGCTCTACGTGCAAATCGTTTAAAAGCATGGTTTTGATTGATTAGATGGGTGGGCGGGGAATTGTGGGCGGAGGACAAAACTACATTTTCCGTAAACGAAAACCTAAGAAGTATTCGGAAACTATAACACGAGTTCAGGTAAATCACCTATCAGCTGGTTGCGGATCCTAACTCAGAAAGAGATTTATATCACAGTTTCTGAACGTCGCACTCAATTTTCGTTAAAAATTTAAAATTTAAAACATGATCTACAAGAACTTTTGATTGTTATTACTTTTTTGTGTCTCTTTCATCATATTTATTTTGTCCAATACTGATAAGCTATTTTTAAACTGAACTGCCGAATAATATAAAAACCGCAAACCTCAGTAGCCTATCAATGACGCTGAGAATTGATAGTAGACAGCCATTTAAAGGAAATAGATAACTCTTAAGTTCAAAAAATCATAGACAAAGAGCTGATCGCATTTATCCTTAAGGGCCCTTTCACACCAAACGAATCCGAATCAATCAAAATCACTCCGAATCAAGTTGAATCTGATTGACCAAGATTCGGCTTCGAGCGCTCCGTTTAAATGTAAAGGGACTCTTTTCCCGCCTTCAGACCGGACGAATCTGGTTCAATCATGTTTGATTCGAGGTCGCACTTGATTCAACCTGTCAGATTCCTCGTCCTGTCAGTCTTGAAACAAAAACCATACGAGATGTTGCAGTTGGAAGATAGGGAGTCAGCTGAACACACTGATTTAGTTCTTCACACAGACGTCAGGTGGTTGAGTCGCGGAAAGTTCCTACAAAGGTTTCAAGAATTATTGCCCGAAATAACAGCTTTTCTAGACGAAAGAAGTGATGACACTCAAGTTTTGAAAAACGAAAAATGGCCGACTGATTTGGCATTTTTGACTGACATCACAATGCACTTAAACATCGTTAACTTGGAGCTTCAAGGTAAAGGAAAAACTATTATTGAGATGATTAGCGCAGTAAACGCATTCAAAAGTAAATTGCAACTTATGATAGATCAACTGAAAAGAAAGGATCTGAAACATTTTCCGTCTTTGAAAGCAAGGATTCCTCAGTTTAATTATGATACGTATGAGGCTGAATTATCAAATATTTTGGGACAATTAGAAATGCGTTTTTATGATTGCAGTAAATTGGAAAATATAGCATCATTTATGAGTTATCCTTTTTCATGTAAAAACATTGAGGAATTAGCTACTGAAATAGCAAGTCAGTTTAATATGAACTCATGTTCTGTTGAAAATGAGTTGGTGCAGATTATATCAGATATACATCTCAAAGCTACAGCATCTGATACAAATTTCTGGTGTTTTATATCTGAAGATAAATATCCGAATCTAAGGCAAATCGCCCTTCAACTGACGGCATTGTTTGGGTCAACTTACTTGTGCGAGTCTGAATTTTCTGAAATGAAGATAATTAAGTCAAAATATCGCAATCGACTAACTGACGATCATATGTTATCATGCTTGCGATTAGCACTCAGTGGTTACGTACCATCTTATGAAAAGTATGCTGAGGACATGCAGTGCCACGCTTCAACATCCAAAGCCACTCTTTAGTTAGGTTTAACACCATATTTAACTCTTTTGTTTTGTAACAACCAATAAACTCGCAATTTTGAATAACTATGAGTTTTTTCATTGATATTGTAGAGAAGAACCTAACTAAACCTAACCCAAACCTTGACTAAAATAATGTACCTATATTGTGCAGAAAGCTAATATCTATATATGCTACGGTACACCCTACCTACCTAGGTATGTATGTATGTATGTATGTACGACAACCCTGCATCACACATACTTGCAGCCCCTCAGAGTCGATCGTAAGTAGTCTAAAAATATTGAGGTAGATCGCCAGCAGTTCAAGTTTGGGCACCCCTGGGTTAGAGGTAAATATCACAAAAATGCCATATACGATTAATTCAGATGCGTCGGATTGAAAATCCCTACCCAAGTCCGAGGATACATTGGACGTATTCAGTACAAGTTCTGAATTGTAAATTTGTGCTCCACGAACATAGGATTTCAAATCTTGAATTGTTTTATTAGCACCGCGAACGCACAATTTCAAACCGCCCATGAATCTGGTAACAGAACATCTACTGCGAACAAAGCTAATGAAATCATTGATTGAAGTACATCCACAAATAACAATATTTATCGTGAAAAGAAACAATAAATTTGTTTTGTGTATATACAATATAGCTAGACATATTTTATATGGACGTTTAGTAAAAAGTTACGTAACAATGTTAATTATGTGACAATATGGCTGTAATACCATTCAAAGCGACAAGATAATTAACACATGGTTTCAGTCATGTGTGACAAATTGAACAAACTCATTCCTTCATATTGAACAGATAATCTGTAATTGCATCATACAACTAGAGCATTTCATCAGGAATGACAATGTGTTGATAATTACGTTTTGATAGAACGTTTTTCAATATATGTTAGTTTTATAAATCTGAGAAACTTTCTCAATTTATTTTATCAAACATTATTAGAAGTTTTATACTGAAAAGTTCTCAATAAAAATATTGAGTTAGAAAACATATTAAAAGTCGAGAAGATTTCAATAGGTTTGTTAATATTGCGGTTCTCTTAGATATTTTCGAATTTCTACTCGATTTAAAAATAATATTGTTTATAATCAAAAATAAGAGTAGTTTTGAGATTATAGTGTTCATTTAGATCAAATTATCAAAGTGTAGGTACTTTTTATCAAAGATGTTCCAAAAGGAATTCATTTTCAATTTAATAAATATCTATAATAAAGAAAACGATGACAGATCAAACAATATAAATGTATTTATTACTGTTTTTCTATACATATAGTCTAAATTATGGAACAAATTCTATATTTTACAAACAATTTACTTTTCTTAAAAATTTTGAAATAGGGTGGTTTTCAATTTAAAAGGCAAATTTTTTGGAATAATATGGAAATTGGTGATATCACCAGTTTTGACGCGGTGACATTATTAATTTTATTGAATTTAATTTGTAACTCATTTTTCAAAGGTCTTGATTTATTAATGGCATAGTTGCACATCAATTATTCGTCGAAAAACTGCAAGTTCATCGTCAAAAATAAATCAAGTCGCTTTTGACCATGTTCCCTCAATTTTAGAAAAAAAAAATAAATATATTGAGCTTTAACACCATCGAACATTTAAAGATGGTGTGGTTTTTGTAATTAGAACGATGTGAAGCAAACAAAGGCATGTTTCTCTCTTCTATATTGCTATTTTGTGGCCACTAATTCATACCAGTTGATCGTATTTTTGGTCAAATCGAGTCTTACGTTTATCAAGCCACTATACAAATACTATGAAATATATTCTGATAATAGAGAAAGAAAAGCAACGAAATATTAACAAAAAAAGATAAAAAATCTTTATGTATTTATCAGGCAAAGGATGATCCAGAGTTAGCTCAGTTAGACCTAAATATAAATAAAGTGAACACGGCAATGAACATCAGGACGGCGATTAATGAGAAGAATGTTGCTTTTTAGAAGATAAAATCATTGTATAATATATTACGTCTCATAATTAATGTATATTATTTAATCATTTAGAAACGATCAATCTGCATTGTATTCTCTACAAACAATCAAATTGCTTCTTGTCTACCCAAAACAATTTTTCAAATAAAGGAGGTTATTGTCTCTTGTAAATCATGCTCATGTTCGTTTTTGAAGTTTTATCTATAACTATCACAAACTCCACCCAGCTCTATAAAAAGTATGGATATCTTTGCAAATTTATGTTTTCAGGTATCCATATTAGAAATATGACTATGGAAGTACTGAATGTGCTCTTATTTTCATAATTTTTGGAGAATGATCGACATTATAATTTATGTTTCACACATTTTTTTGCACATAGAAATTTAATTTGATCTCCACTCCAAGACCCCCACGTTTATTTCAATATATTGGTATACTTATATGTGATAATACCTTGTTCCAATTAGCAAATGTTCATTCTATTATATATTTATCTTCTTCAAAGCATGAAATCGTCACGAAAAAAGTACAAATATAGTAATCATTTATTCTGTTATATTTGTGGTGTTTATACAGGGTTAGTCATGAGGTACTTTGCATACTTTACTTGTAGTAACATGTGGCTACTAACTACTGTATAAGATTTTTTTGAAGGCAATTAAACGACATGTGCGACTTTTTATTGAACCACCACAGTAACTAATAACAACAACGATCACAATTTAGAAACAACAACGAAAATTATATAGTTGAGACGCAAAATAAATAAGAGCTGAAAAAAATACAATAATTACAAAAACAAATTCATATCAGATTATTGGTATGGAACCCAGCAGCCTCTACACGTTTTTGTTGCCGAATTCTCATATTTCGTATTGAATTACGGATTTTCCGGGAATTGTTTCTAATAGTATTACAAAAAAGTATAATTCTATCAATAAATTGTTGTCAGTTATCAATATTCTCTATGTAAATCGTCCCCAAATATGGTAATCAGCCAGATTCAAATCCTATCCACCTATTTCCAGTACAAAGTGGGCATTATACTGAGAATACATTTCTCGGATAACAACGTTCGCGTTGGTAAGTATATTCGGCAAAATATTTTGTGGAAAGACCTGTCCTCTTAAAGGGTAATCAAATAAGTGAGGACCTATTTATTGATTATTTATCCTGTGTCTTGTAAATTTGGCTTCATGTTGTGAAGTTCCTTATGACTCATCCTGTATAACAAAAAACGAAAGAGAAAAGTTCACAGATTTTCTAAAGGAAATTGAAGAGGAATATTTCAATTCCAAAATTGATAATTAGCTATGTTTAGCTATGAACCTTGGCTCTATAGACCCACCCTGAAGATACCCTGGATTGACAGAATCACCAACGACGAAGTACAACAAATACCTTCTGCTACAGAACATAATGCAGGGCAGAGTAGAGGGAGAGAAAGGCAACGGCAGGAAAAAGAAATCCTGGCTCCGTAACATAAGAGAATGGACAAATCTCAGCGTCGGAAAATTGTTTCATGTTACGAGAGATAAAGACGGATTTAAAAACGTGGTCGCCAACCTTCAATGAGAAGACGGCATGAGAAGAAGAAATGTTTAAAGTCTCTTTTGACACTCGCCTGGTTAGTTTCAGAGGCTTAACGCCTCAGCAACTAATTTCCAGCCTCGCAATGGAAATTATAACCTTAGTACCTTAATACATAAATAATTATTTTATATTTAATTCATTGAAAAACATATGTGAAGGAAAGACATTTTTGACAAGTCTTTTTCTAATTAACATGTTAATACCTATTATTACTGGCTACATAAAGATCTTAACATAATTTATATACACTTAAAACATAGTTTCTGATTTTAAACTGTTGGATTTTCAATATATTCTTCGTTGGTATTTTTCAAAACTTCTTTCTCTTTTTCATTTTTGACAATACCAAAATACTATTCTTGAACATTATGTATATAACGACCCATCGTTTAATATATCAATTTTCGTCGTGGGATTGTGGCAAAATTAAACGCCAAAGTATACTATCTCTAATATATTCCGATCTCTCGAATACCTATGTATTCATCAGTAGGGAATTAATTAGTTGTATGTATATAAAATATAGGGTGTAACTTTGTTGTGCCACAGCATACTGGTAAGATTGTAAATAATTTTAAATTGTGAAGACTAATGATGGTTATAATCCCTTAAGTTTTCATCTTGATATTTCAAAATATAAAGGAGGCATAGAGCTATACCATCCTGTATAAGGTATACCATCGAAAAAATCATATATATATTATAATATGTATTGAAAAAATTACTTTAACCTCAATTTGATTGAGCTAATATTGTATTAAGTTTACCATGAAATAAAATAACAAAAATAGATATTTGCTATATCTATTAATATCAGTACATACAATCTATCACTTTCTACAATAATTTACAATTTGAAAGTACAAAAATTATTTCAGCATATAAAATATAATTCAAATTTTATCACAAGCGTTTTTTTAAGTAATGGAAGTTTGATAAAGTACATTTTCATCATCATTTTTGTCTAACTGTCACCAAATATCAGAAATAGTCGATAAATTAGTAACTTCAGTATCCTGAATTTCAATTCGGATAAAATACTGATATAAGGCAAATAAATAATATACTGTAACCACAGTGAGAACCACATAAAATATTAAGCGAATATAAAAATATGTCTTTCCATTTTCGTACACAGAAAATTCACTTGACGATGTGTTTAGTTTTAAAGGAACCACTTTCATTATCTCATTTTCATCGTGATTGCTGGCAGAATATTTATTGTACGGAGAGAATAGTGCTTGCGAAAATTTTGATGTGATCTGATATCCTTCATTAACATTAAAACCAACATCATTGATATTCCTGTTGCTTAACTTATTGCCGTTAACATCTAAATCGGTAAAACTTCTGACTTCACTCTTAAATTGTTTTGATTCTATTGCAGACGATGTGGGCGTACTTATATTTAAAAATTCAATATGTGTGCTATTGTCTACTTCATCATTCTGGTTCTGTGAGCACAACCAAGATTTCAACCAATTAATCTGACTAGGGCTTAATTCATTGCCGTTTATATGTAGCGATTTCAATTGGGGAAGGAAGAACTGTAAATCCTGCCTTATAAATTTCAGATTTCCGCCTGTCAAGTCTAATTCCTGCAGTCGCTTCGCAGCCATTAATGTTGCTGTATCCATTAAAAATTGATGTACTAATCCTGGACTGGAAGATAAATTAAGTTTAACTAAACTTTCTGGAGTAGAAAATGGAAACGAAGTGTTATCTGTTGGTAGAATATTTACGGAAGCTAAGTGTAGCACTTCAAGGGAGGGAGGACCAGCAAATATACCTGTCTCCAGATCAATAATAGGATTTCGCGATAAATCCAAACTAACTAAGGATGTTAACTCAGAAAAAACTCCTTCATTTATTACAGAAACGTTATTGTCGTTAAGAAATAGCACTCGAAGTTCAGACAGCCCTTGGAGATCTTTTTTTCTTATCACTCCAATCTTGTTAATATCCAAGTGTAGAACTTTCAGTTTTTCAGGTAAACTTCTTGGGATTTCTTCGAGCTGATTGTTGGTTAGATAAAGAACCGATAAAAACTCCAGCCTCCCTAAGGAATCCTCTTCTATAAATTTTATATTGTTAGAACTCAAATCGAGCGTGTTTAATAATGGATACGAATCCAAATCCCCGCTGTTAATAGTTCGAATCAAATTTTTCTTCAAAATCAGATATTTAATGGAATGAGTTAAAATAGCCGGCACTTGTTGGAGTCCTATTCGTGACGCGTCTAAAGTTTGTATCTTACGTCCATTTCCCACATAAAAAATATCGCGTGTTTTGCCTAAATAATCGTTATCCCCAATTAATAAATTAATTAGATTTTGCAACTGAATCGGTGCAATACTGGTGAGTTTATTTCGCGATACATCTAAATGTTGCAACAGTTGTAAATTATTTAAAAAATCAGCATTCAGCACTTTCATATTGTTCGCACTTAAATTTAAATATTGCAAATTTGGAAAATCTATAACATAATCAATGTTCTCCACATTATTATAAGAAATGTCCAGATTTATCAAAGTATTTAAACCATAACTAATATTGCTTAATGAAGTTATAAAATTTTTACTAATATTTAATAATGTTAGATTCAATGTTGTGAACGAACTTTCTTCTAAATACTTTATTTTATTTCGCGATAAGTCCACCATATCAACACTTTTAAATGCCGATATAAATTCAGGAACTGTGGTGAAATTGTTTTCAGTTAATACTAAATGTTTAATCCACTCCAAGTTTAAATTACCGAATTCAAAGTTCATTTCACAAATTTGTAGAATCACTGTGGAAGAGTCCGGAAAAGAAACACTATTACTCCCATTTTCAACAGATACAAGAGAATGTAGACTCTGCTGACTCTCATTGAAATCGAACTGATTAGAAACAAGCTTTTTATTAGAAAGTACTTTTGAACAATCACAGAAATCTAAACATACACTATTTGTTTTCACACAACACATGATGACGGTTATGATCAGAATCAACATTTTTTTTTTCTCACATTACAATTTATTAATCACTTGAGCCACAATGAAATTTATTACATTCAATAAATATATTTTAATTGGTAAACGTGGCATTATATGTTATTAATTTGTTTTTGATTAATCTAAATCTACTTGAATCATTTGCCGAAATATGATTTCGCATATCGAGAATGTTATCATGTAACTTTGCCGGATTCACGCTGTCAACTGATTTTAAAGGCCGAAGTTGCTGACACTCCATAGATCGTAACGCTACGATTCACTCATGATGTGCGCGTTATGGTGCGCCTAGATAAATTGTACATCCTGACCGATTCCTGGAGTAGAACTATAAAGGATTTAATATAATAATAGCACAAAATCTTTCTCAACCCAAAAATAATTCAAACAATAATTTATATAAATATACGAGGATGGTTTAACGAAAGGATGAATTCAATAACAAAGTTAATTTACTGTGGAATATTCTATTTTTAAATTTCTTCCTAAATCTAAGCATTCAGTCCAGTAAATTTCCAATTTTAACCTTGACAAAATAAAATTTTCATCTCTTCGTATAATACACGATTGTTTTTTTTGCCTCTTTATATTTTTTAAACGTAACAAACGTAGGTAAGGAACCCATCATTAAGAATGATTTGTTCTTAATATAACAAGCGAAGATAATGTCAATAAAATTAAATAACTTGAAAACTAAAGTGAACGTTACATAATACTTTTTGATGAAAATTTTGACGAAGTTTTCGCCTGTGATGTTCATTTATAATACATATACTACAATACAATTATTCTAAATCACTAGCATCACATTCATCTTCCTCAGAATCACTGTCGTTTAAATTAATCACAAGTCTATTTAAAACTGGCACATGTTGCATATATTGGTTTCCAACTGTTTTTACGTTATCGATGGCATTTCTCCAATTATCGGTGCTGTTTTAACATTCTCTCATTATCAGTTTCACAACGGGGGAGGAATTTTTGGATGAAGTTTTATTAATTGTTGTTTGTTTTTTTAGCTGAGACAATATTAATTCTATTGGATTTAAAACACAGTGGTACGGAGTTAGTTTTAAAACAGATTGGCAATTATTTTTGTTTCTAAAGTCTCTATCAGTTGGTTCTTTATATAATGCTCTACGAAGTATAAATCTTGTTCAAGTAAAAACTCCAGTATGTCTGCTTTTTTTATGTAAAACGAGTCTTTAGCGACAGGGAGATAGTAAACAATTTGATATCATGGTAGGGATAGTGAATAGTAACCAAAACGTTCTATTAAAATAAATTAGATAATAAGTGTTAGTAAATCGTTTAGTGTGTAAGTGTTAGTGATCAAATTAATTATGTAAGTGAGATTCACCGTTTGCATAAACTGTTTAAATAAACAAATAAAATGTTACAATCACAAAAGCAACTAATCATTATCACAACAATATAACTAAAGTAAATAAGGCATGGAATTGTATGAGTAGAGACTAAATATATAGGTAGTACATCGTCCTGTTACAGTGTATTGATATCATCATCCAGCACCTTCTGCACTTTGACTTTGCTTGAAGCTAAATCACCGACTGTTTATGTCCTTTCTCTCCTTGTACTTTTTCAAGTGTCTGACTTGGATTCCTATTCCTCTTATACCTAATGTTTCCATTTTCCCCATCCTATTTAATATTTCCGATATACCTAATATACCTATAATATCTAGTACTATTATGATTCATTTTATTCTTAAATATTTGTATCTAATCTAGTTTTTTGAATTCCACTTTATTGTTCCATCTTCCAGAATTGCATTATCCTTGTTTCATTTCCAAAATACTTCTCCTACATCTAACTCTATCCTCCCATATCCCGTCTTTATTTGCAGTCCGTTTTTCCTTGTGCGCTTTCTCTTATTCTTCTCTTATCCTTCGTTTGGTCCTTCATTGTTTGCAACCTTAAATACTATTTTTCACTAAACATATGGATTTTGACAGATTGTGTGCTGATTCTATTTCTACTTATTAATTCCCCTTGATTATAATTTCCATTTTAATGCCGTGGATTATTGCTCTATATTCCATCTTATTTAAAATTTCGAATCTATCCATTACTCTAAAGTTTTTCTCTGATTTTCTCATTTTCTTTTCTAATATATTCATTTACTTCTTTGATTATTCTATTTTCTTATTCTATTCCTATTCTGTTCTATTACTTAATTCATTTTTCAACCTCGTGCATTCTTCCGCATTTTCCTTTTGTTCCTTCTTGATATTCTCTATATATAATTTTTTAAAGATTATAACTTTTACCATATTAATTTCTTGATTATTATATTTGGTCTGTTCTGTTTGTTCTCTTGCTTTTATTATACATGTATCCGTACAATTATTTTCTTTTCTCTTTCCATTATCTGTCCTATATTCATCCCTTTCCATTTTTAACTAGTAATTCAATTATTTTAAATGTTTTGTTTGTAAAAATAAAAGTTCGATCTGGTATCTGGAACCTCCTTAGATGAATAACATTCGAATGCGTTTTTTTTTTCACAAATAAGCTTCAACGACTGACTAGTTTTTACTCTTCATATATCACACTAAAAATTGATAAGCCATATTTGGTTTGCATTGCTTCAATGATATTTGATAATAGCTTTAAAACGTTTTTATCATAATAAACCATAGTATTTTTGATTTAATATGATAAATAAATAACACCCATTATATTTGCCCTGCACTTAAAAAAAAACTGAAAAATGAAATGTTGAGAAAAACTGGAGAATTCAATAAAGAGATGGATTATCAGCGCAAAAAGTGTAATATCCGAATATTTCGAGAACTCAATACTTTCTGAGTTATTCGTGATAGAAAATGTGCATTTTTCATGAAATTATTTTGCAATTTCTCTCAATAACATCCAATGAAAAATATTATAGGAAAAATGGAGCATAAAAGAAAAAGTATGAATTTTCCGTACGTGTCGGTTCAATAGTTACTTTAATCGTTCTATAATGTAGATTTTTTGGAAAATATGACATCAAAAATGAATATAATTGACTCTGAAACGATTGTGACAAATTAATATTTATTATTAGTATTTATATCAATCGTTTCTAAACTCAGCTATAACACAAGTTTTCATAGATAGATCTAATCTTCACTTTTTCTCGACATTAGGGAATTGGTAGTAATATAGCTGTCCACCAGATCCAGCAAAATTTCGAAAGTGGTCTATGAAAGAAAAAAATTTGGGAACCAATGCACTAATCATTAACATACCAAGTTAATTGTCTCACTAAAGCTGTCATCGGATGGTTTTATAAGTGAAAAATGGAAATTCCTGTTTACAGAACAAATTAATGATTTTGTGAAAGATGTACCAGGCTATACTCATGAATTTGTTGTTAAACGTAAAGAATTAAAATATTGTGTGATCGTCAACAAATAAAATGAGTTTTTGTTTCACGTTTTTAGGTTATCATCATTCGTTCACAAGAAAAATACAAATCCGACTCATCAGAACTAAGGCAAAATTTAGAAGTACGTATGCCATGGGACACAAATAAATGGAGAATTTTTTTACTCATTTCTTTTAATAAATTATGAAACTAACAAAAACGAAAATTTTTCGTGTTTCGGACTGCTTAGGTAGAGGCGAAATTTGAAACTATTTCTCCAAAGGCTCTACGTCCGGGCCACGGGGGTGAATTCAATCCTGATCAGGACATATTTATGATGATAATTGATATTCCAGAATCTAAAAGTAGAGAAATGAAAAATGCGTGAATCAGGCAGTGAGGATGAACACAATTAGTATCTAAAAGTACTGAACCTCTACATTACCGGAGTCAAAGCTATAAGAGGGTTGTTTGAAAAGTACCCGACCTCATAGATCAAATAAGCAGTACAAGAATTGAAAATAAGTATGAAGACTTTCGAGTTAAACTCTCGAAAACGAGATCCTGCAATCGAAAAGCTTATATGGAATACTTATATAATTTTGGCACTAGAATTTTCTTCAACGGTCCGATAACATCCACTATATTTATTTATTTATTGATATACAAATATTCAGATTTTATCCAGAACTTCTTACAGTAACACGATTGTCATGATATACCTAAGACCAAAGCATTTATCTTGTGAAACAAACGTAACATTAATTATAGAATTATCTCAAGAATAAGGCTAAAAATTAACTGCTCTTCACATTTGCACAATCCTCAAATCAACGTCTTCTGCACCTGCATACCCCGTTAGCTACCTGTTTCCGCAATTTTCGCAGAGGAGAATGTTGGGCGTGCTGTTTTAATGAAGCTTACTATTAATTATTAGAAAGGGGCCTGAGCGCCTGTACCACACATTTCTTTCCTAAATACTTTCATTTCTACTTCACGTCTCCTTTCTCTTATTATAACGTTTATTATAACTTTAAAAATTCTTTCTCTGGGTAATTGTAAATTTCAAACCTATGTAAAGATAAAAATTGAATGCCTAACCTAACTATATAGGGTGATACAATAATACAATTTCAGTAGGGTCATTGAAGTATTAATTTTTATTTACATAGCTGCTATCTTCTTTTCATCGACAGTTAAAGAAACCAATTAAAGTGAAAACTCTTCAGTAAGTGTAGAAGTGTAGGTTTTCAAGAAATATTATTCATTGGATCAGTATTATGTAACGCCTCTAAAACACATTATTCAATGTTTTCAACAGCTAATGCATCGTGATTAATTTTTTTAATAATGTGGCGTGTACTTTTTAACAGAATCGATTGTTTAAAATATGAACAAATACAGATTTTTTGAATTCCAAGATTATTATGTATTCTACTAAAGGAAATCTTTCATTAAACGAATCCATAGTGCTATAGCAAGAACGTCTGTTATTCAGGAAGTATACAAGGTGATTGATTAGTATAATAAAGTTCAGTGCCTCCTTTATCATTCAAGATATCAATTTGAAAATTTGACTGATTAGTCATCATTAGTCTTCACATTTTAAAATTATTTATAATCTTACAAGATGCTCCAGAATGATGTGCCAAATCAAGGTTACATTTTTTTAAATAAGACAGGATGTATTTTATTATATATTTGAAATAAAATTGATTCTCTATTACAATATTATAATGTTATGATGTGTTGTATTTAGAGAGTTAGAACCAATTTTGCAAAAAAAGTTTAATACCCCGTACAATCTAAGAGAAATTCATTAATGAAACAGTAAAATAGTAGTAAAATTTCTGTCGAATTTAATTATTTTGTTAATATTATTGAATCTGATACATAAAATATCAGTTTTTGACAAATAAATCATAAACAACTCACAATTAATTGTTAAATAATTAGATATAAGTACACAATCATTGTTGTGGACAGAAAAATCGAAATATCTCAAGAACTTATAATTTTAAAATTGTAGAGAATGCTTCATGAAAAAAGAAGTATATTAGTAGTCATTTGCTTAAAATAAAGAGTGATTCATTTGTAATTTTTAAAGAAAATTGGTTACCCCGATGAACATAGCCCTATATTATTGAAATGAAGAAGTCAAGCTAATTCTGAATATGTATTAAAATATAGAGTTAAAAAATCCAGCTTTGATACGGTACAGCATTCTTAAATACCCTGTAGGATTGGAAATAATTTTATAATGTGAAGACTAATGATCCCTCAAATTTTTATATTGATATCTTAAAGGACAAAGGAGGAACTGAACTTTATCACGCTATTACACATATATATAAAAGGGCACAAGTACGGAATTAAATATAAATGTTAATAAAAAATGCCGCGGATTTGGATCATAAGGTCTTTTAACCTAGCTAGTATGCTCACTATGCGCCAGACTAATTATACTGGCACGCTAATTCAAAAAGAATTAATAATACAAGGAGCCTCATGTCAAAAAAAAACTTGAAAAGAGCGAACATTTTCAGTGTGTTCTTAAAACGTTTGAGTTGGCAGATGGAATTGGAAGCGGGAAGTTTCATATATAATTAATGAACATGAAAACGAAATCGTCGAGTTTATATATGAAAGACATTGCACTAAAGAAAAACTTGAGCCGATTTTTCACTATCATAAACAAATCGATGGGATAGGCCATCAAGACTAAATGAATGCATATTCAAATAATATTCGGGAAGAAACATGGAACTCTCGGGTTAGCAAAATTGTTGGAAATATTTAAGCTACTAAGATTAAAGCTGTCCTGACCAATTCTACATCACATACGCAGACAAAAACTACATCTCTAGATAAAAAGGAAAACAAACAGAAAAAGTTTGTCCATGAAATAAAATAAAGAAAATTACATGGTACCATTGTGAAAAATATTCTGGCCAACCCATAAATAATATTTTCACTAGGAGAGGGTGGGTTGTTTGGTATTGTATGATTTGAATTTGCAAGGGAGCTGCAATTGATTTCCCTCCAAAAAACCTAACATCACTTTGATTTCCCAATACAGTATTTGATTCCATCTGGACACAACTTACCAAAAAAACAAGAAAATATAAAGTGCTCGTTCGAAACCTCATTGTTTCAAATTTATTTTCCTGGATATAAGTAACTGTTTGAAATCTTTTTAGAGAATTATTCTAATTAATTAATTTCAATCTTACTTATACCTTAGAGAAATTTGGAACAATTCTTGTGGGGAGGTATGGGGTAGTGTGAAATAGAGGTCAATGTAACAGAATGAAGGAAGAGGAAAGGTGGAGAAAAGTTGTTGGAGAGACAAATAAAGTTTAACACTCAAACCAAAACAAAAAACAACAGAAATAGAGCTCTCTCTCTAATAATGTAGTGATTTTCTTTTAGTTATGTGTCCCAAGCTCCCCTAGCAATCCCCCAAACCACCCCAGGGTAGGTTGTATTAGAAAATGTGACATACTGGAAAAAAGCATATCAGAATAATTTCATTTTGATTCAAATTTTTTTTTTAAATAGCACAATTATAAAGTATACTCTATATTTTGAAAATTGTTTATTGTATTGGATTTTAAAAATTCCATAATTTGTTTACTAGTGATACATGTCAAAATTGACAACTGAGTAAAAAGGATTTTTTTCTACGACCGTGCGTTTTAACCCACTTTCCCGCACGCATTTTAGTTTTGAAAGTGTCACTTTCCCGCTCTAGTGCGGGAAAGTAACATAATGTAAATTTTGACCTTATTAGATAGTTTTTTACTTCGGAGGTTATAACTATTGTTACTACAGGTAAATAAATATTTACGAAATAGTCCATCAAATAAAATTTAAACCTTTTCTAGCTTTTTGTAGCATTATTAATTTTTTGAAAATATAAAATAATACAGATATTTTTTATATAACCATGTAATTGTTACTAAAACGTCAAAGTTGTTCAAAACGTCATGGAAGTGACCGAATAAGTGCAATCTTCTTCTAAATTAAACCACATTAAACCGCATCCGATACAATAATATTAATGGATTCATCCGACGAAGAACTTTCCGAAGCCATTTTGAAGGCTGCAAATGAAACTAATTCCGAGCTGTTACCTGCCAAATGACTTAAAACCGTTGCCGTCATCGTCATCTTTATGCGACCTGCAACCGATGCCATCCTCATCGACGTCATCTACCTTCCATTTGAAACCAAATAACTCCACTGGACCGGCAATTTTTACTAGTCTACAGAATACAGAATAGTTAAAGTTTTGTATATTATTATGTTTGTTGGAATAAAATAATTTTTGAAAAATGGGTTGGTATAATTTTCTGTATTTACGGTCGTAGAAAAAATAATGTTCCTAACTCATACGTAAAGTGTCTTTCCCGCACTTGACCGCTTGTCCGAACTCCGCTCCGCGTCGTTCGGGACAACTGCAGTCGCGTGCGGGAAAGTATCACTTTCCGCACTTGTTAGGAAAATAACTATTCCAGTTAAAAATTTAGACCAAATTTGAAGACTGGTTTCAAATTTTTAACACCTCGTCTCCACCCCGACCAATATTTTCACGATCATGAATTAATTATGAAGAGTAAGGTTCAGACATGATAAAAACAACATGTTTAATCATCACTTTTTTTAATAATTCAATAATCATCAATTTCTATTGCCGACATTTGCTGTGATGGTTAAACGATACAATTACCAAAATTATTATTTTTTTTTTTTTTTTAATGGAAAAAGTTGTTGTTTAGTAAACATTATTTTCCATGGAGAAAAAACAAGAAAAAAATCGAGGAGAAGTTACTAAAGATTATCCTAAAAGTGTTCTGTATCATGAGAAGAGTTATTTAAGTAGTCCTCTGCTTTTAAAGTGGTCATATGAATAGGTAATGCTCCCAGAAAAACTCAAAAGTGCCAAAATAAAAGAGTTTTAATCTTTTTATCTCTCATTTCGAGGTGATACCCCTAATATGACTGGGCTATTCTCATAATTTATTTTACTATGATCACAATTCTCTCCAAAGCCTTTCTCTTGCTTAATGAATATTTCAAACTTGGAGCATTGTGCGAAGGAAATCCCAATATTGATTCTAATTAAAATTAGCTTTCAAAATTAACGAATGTCTATAAGATATTTCATTGAAATAACATCGTCCATAAAATGACGCATAAATTCGTTAATAGCTAAATGAACAGTAATATAAAAAAGTGCTAAAAAGAACGAATCTCAATTTAGTACATTTTATTAAAAAAATATGCTGCGCGCAGGGTTAGTAACCTTTGAGTAATGGCATCAACAACAGTATTTTTATATAAAACCCCTTCCTCTTCATTTAACTTGAGGATTTTCCTTCCTTTTTATAGAACATCAACGTTTCAATTACAAAAAGTGACCTTATTAACTCCATTTTATTTAATACATTATTCATAATGATTAAAATATAATTTTTACCCAATAGATGCTCCCATAGGATAACACGAAAAAATAGACCCGCTTTTATAATAACACTGATAAACTAAAAAATAATACATATTTCTTTATAAAATTCTTATTTTCTCTTTCAGGATAACAGAAATCTCTACTTATGACGAATTTTGGAATTTAAAAATGTCTATGAAATGATTACATTAACTTTAATACTCATATCGATTTTTAGAAAATTTCAAATCATATTAGTATACGCCTCAAAGCGATGAGCTAATATAATATTAAACATATTTTCATTGTCGTATCCTAAACAATCACAATGTCAAATTATTTTTCTAAATATCTTTCAATTCAACTTAGGCAACATATTTTACTAGCTCAATTGAGCAGTAATAAATAGAATACTTTATGAAAATCAATTATTTTAGTTAATTCAATTCACTAATACGCAAGTTCACTCATCTAATTAGGAAAAAAATAGGGAAAAGGTTAATATGGTATTATCAAAACGGCTCTAACTTATTGGTTAAATATTCAAATGCCACGATTAACTTTATCTATGGAGACACTCCTTTAACTGCAACCAAAATCTTCTTCTGTCATAAAGCTGTCGGTTGTCGCGCTGTCTCGTATAATTGTATAGAGTGGGGGAAGAATTCCATTTGCTAGTGACTGTTTTATGTTTTATTTAGTGTTAGTTATTAAAAAGAACAAATTATCAAGTTCCTTATTCTTTATTTTAATATTTCAATAATCATTTATTCAATTATGAATAAGATATAACGATATGGGTTACGTTCGCATGGTATACAAACTAATTTTACATCAGCAGGTGTTAGGCTGACACTAGAGTCAATTCAAATACATATATCGAGTGTATAAACTATTTTCTGTTTTTTAACAGATTGTAATGGTAATTTGGAAAAATCTATTTCATTTAGGATTCGCCTATACGACATGCAGGTATTTTATATTCGTTATTTTTTAGTTTCCAGCCTTCCTTTATTCTCCAATGTCATTTCACTAGCCTAACTTTCTGTCAAAAAGTTTTCTTATTTAGTGAAAAGACATATCATTTTTTTTTGTAAAAGTTGTATTGATTATAAATCCTATAAGGACATCTCATTTCTGTAAATGCCATACCTCATATTTTGTTTGTTGTGATCCCAAAAGAAAGGGAGTGTCTTGTTATGCATATGAGGCTGGTTATACAAACAAAAATATTTTGAACTAATTTTTTGTTAAATGTATTTTGTTTCCAAATTTTGTGTACCTATAGATATTTTAACTGCCTGTCTAATATTTATGTGCACTGGAAAAATAGGTCATTGAAATTATAGCAAAAATTTATTTGTATTCCATTTTCATGGACTATAAGTTTCCCGAATCAAAAAACATCAAATATTTATTTTTAGTGGTAAAATAAGAATATTGTTGAAATATGTTATTACTATCAAAAGGAGAGTAACTTTAGTTTCATAATTTCAGATTAACTGTAAGTTGAAAGGAAGCTCTAAAACAGAGCCATTGGTATGTAGCTACGATGGCAGGAAAACCTGACTTATCAGCAGCCACTGGCATTCAAAATGTTATCGTGTATGTTTCTGATGACAATTTTGCACAGGCATACTCTTTAGGACAGCAAAATGTACAAGAAACTAATCACATTGTTCAAGGTAGTAAATATTCTGATAATCATTTTATTCATAAATAATGTTTAGTTTACTTACATTTGTTTGATGTAATATATTTCAATACTTTTTGTAACAGCTTTGCTCCAACTTAATCTTATTCTATGAATATTTATTGAAAATTATTTAGTTCGTAGAGTTGAAGCATAATGATAAACATAACTACCCAACATTTTAAAATATATATTTCTAGGCAATGGCTATGATACCCTCTCAAATCAAAACACTTCTATGGTTGGACCTACAAAAGCTTTTAGGGAAAAACCAAGTATTAAACTTGTTGACTATGGTATAAAACAGCAGCAAGTTGACAATATACAACAGCGTGAATACTATAATAATACTGTACCTCAAAGTAGACCTGGGTAATTATATTTATTTAGAAATGTTTTTTAACCCTCAAAATACTTACAATCTATTTTTTTCTAGAACTAGAACAGGTTATTTTCGATGTAGAACTTAACATAGTTGCATTTTCTGATGACAGTATTTTTTCTTTATTTTTAAAAATTGTTCTTATTCTTTAAGCTGCCAAATTACAGTACTAATTTGAGATTGACATTCAAGTGAAATGCTTTTTATGTATGCTTACTGTATTTACATAACTAGTTTGGATTCTTCATAGAACTTTGAGATTCAATTGGTTTTCTGTTTCGTATAGCTGTATTGCATACTGATTTCAAATTATTTTGTATACCAGTTATTTATAGATGTAGCAAAAGACAGTGTCCTTACAAGAAAACTTTATCTATGGTTCACCCAAAGAGATGAAAAGGAATCCTTATTACTGGCCCTCTGATTCAAAGAAAAGTGATGCAATTGAATAAGTTTATACATTGGTACATATCATATACAGAAACAAAGAAAGGACATGGAATCAGACTGCTCTCAATAACTGAGCAGAAACTGTCAGTGGATAATGAAGCAGCTTTTGAATACTTTGAGAAACTTTAAAGATATTATTTTTTTCTTACTCACCACAGCAGGTTTACAGCACAGATGAGACAGGACTCAGCTTTAAAGCATCACTTATTGAAGGTCCTGCATTACAAGATGAACAATCTGCACCAGGATTTAAAATATTCTAAGAACTGGGTTAACCTACTGCAATGCTTCTGTCACAAAAAAGCTTCCACTAATGGACCAGGGAAACAGAATTATAGAAAAAAGCTTCTTTGCAACATTTTCAAGGAGAATAAAGAACTAATTATCTTGAGAAAATTTCCATCAAATATTTCATTTAATGTGTAGCAGAAGATTAAGAGAAAACACAAAAAGAATTTTTAACTAATCATGGAAAAATCTTTGGCCTGATTTAGAGTCTAAATGGTTCTTGTACTGGCTAAAAAAAATTTGAACTTCAGCTAGCAAAAAAATATCAGTTTGTGAGAAAACAGAAGAAGAGTGAGTTATGGCTTTGTGTCGAGCCGTTCGCTAAATATTGCATCTTCATCCAATTTAGGGTGCATTGCATCAAAAGATCATTGACTATATATTGTGCTATTCTTGTTACTTGAAAAAACTTTTTTTCTTACATGAATTTTATATAAAAAATGTTTTTGTCAGTCTGTCTTTGACTCTAGTATATATACATACTTTTTTCTTATACCTGCATATTTTTTTTACTTCAATAATATATTTCATTATTTTCTTAGATATAATTATCCACCTTTGCCACAACCAGAATATTCACAAAATCTTGTAAATGATGGTACTTTCCATAATGGTAATTGTGAGAATGTAGATATTCTCCAACAGGAAGGGAAGCAAACTCCTGGGTCTATCTGCAACAATGTTAGAGTACGTGAAGATTGTTCAAGTTGTGAAACTTATGTGGAACAAGATTATACAAAGGTTGTGGGAACAGACATACCTGTACAGGCAAGTATTTAATATAACTTTGGTAACACTAGTTTGATGAATAAGAAGAATTTAAGAATGTAAAATAACAAAATAAAGCAATTTCTAACATCTTCAACTACAAATTCTTGTTGTATAGGGCATGTGCTATGACACTGTTCGACTAGAAGCAGCAGACTCCAGTTGCAGTAGTTTGAGTTCCTCCGATGATGGTTCACAAGTGCTACCAAATCAAACCTCTGAAATGGTTGTTTATGATCCTAACATAAATTTACAATCTGGTAATGTGGTACTTACAGTTGGATCTCCTTTGCAACAACAACAGCAGCTACAACTTCAACAGCAACAGATGCAACAACAATCAAATAATCAATTAATTGATAATTATGGTACACTTCAGAGGCCAACAATTACTGTACCATATGGTTGGAAAAGACTATTGAACAATGGATCAGTTATTTATATAAGGTTGGTTCTTTTAATATGTAGTATATTTAAAATTTTTGAGATTCTTGACATTTCTCAATTTTGAATTTGTGCTGTAATTTATTTATTTACCTTCTACATAAATGCTTGAATAAATTGTGGATTTGCTTGATTAACATAAATAGAAATATTTTATTCTGTACTAACAGTTTAAATTTATGAATTGTATTGACCAATATCAAAGATTCCTGCTGAATGTTATATGCACCCTTACCAATAAAATTGCTGATTACAGTCTTAACTTATCAAATGATTTTTCTAAGACCAAACATTTTACAGCAGGACTTAAAAATTCAAAATATCATGATCATAGCTACAGAAAATATAATGAATCCTGTAGAAGCTTTTAGTTAGTTTCAATTCCCCAAAAAACCAATTTTGGATTCTGTACTAAGCAGACTGGATAATTTAAAATAATAGATCAATCAATAATTAAAATACTAAGCAATGGAAACATCATCCAATCCCTTAAAGTCCTGAGGTTGAGATGGTTTAGCCATATTCAAAGAATAGAGGACAAGCAGATGCAAAGAGAATCATTAATGAAAAATATACAGTGGTAGAAAAGAAAGCGGGCCCCATATCAGATCAAGTTCATGAAGACTTACAAATATTGAATGTAAGTGGATGAGAACATTAGTTGTTCTTGACCAGTTCGACCAGATTGGAGGCGAATTGTCGAGGACGCCGAGACTCACACCTAGCTGTAGTGCCCTTTGGTAAGATAAGAAGCTAAATCAGCTGGATAAAAGGAGCAAAACAATTCATTGAGTCTGATTTATAAGTTTTATTCCAAATTTATATATATATATATATATATATATATATATATATATATATATAAATTTCTTCAATTTCTTAGACCTTTTGATATATTAATGCATCTAAATGCTCTTCATTTTAAGGTCTCTTCTGTTTTAAAATTAGTTTTTTTTATGACTTTAAAAAGAAAGATAAATTTTGACGTTTCGACTTTTCTTTTCAATTTGAATATTGAATTTCGAATTCCATGAGTTGAATAATTTTTACAAGCTTTAATAATATCAAAATCACCGGAAATCTTAATTAATTATTTCCCAGACGATGAATACATAAATATTCGAAAGCTCGGAAAATATATTGAAGTTAGTCCACTTTGGTGTTTCCTTGCCACGTTTTCAATAAAAAACTATATATATATATATATATATATATATATATTCTTGTTATATGGGTTTAGTCTTCAGAAATCTATGGTTTACCATTTGTAGTCTTTTGTGTCTTGGTGAAGTGGGAGTATTAAGTTGTTGGTGTTCTATACAGCTTTTTCTTTCACTTGGGCAATATCTAATGATGGTTAAAATTATGTAAACCACTATTTTATTTTACTAAGAATTCGAAACCTTGTGGTTTATTTCTAATAATTTTTATTTATTCTAAAAAAGCGTGAATAAAATTCCTGAAATGATTTTTTTCTGTTGATCAAATTATGCCCCTAAAATCTCTCACAAAAAAGTATATTTATATTTTTTATTTTTAGTCCTAGCTGCACAGCTTTAAGGTCACCCGATCAAATAAAGGAATACTTACTGACCGCTGGTACTTGTAAGTGCGGATTAGAATGTCATTTCAAACATGAATCTGTATTTAATTTTGATCCTAAGGTGAGTTACATAACATCTTTGTAATAAAATAATGAATTACTACAGTGCAAACAAAAGGATGAAAATGTTCACAAAATTTGGTTATCTCTCATCTCACAAATTATTTGATTACTAAAACTGTGCTTACATGTGTAAAGAATTGCTCAACACTGAAAGTGTTTGCTGGATATTTAAAATGGTCTCCATCAACCATTTTCCTCATATTATCAAGTATATCATATGTTTTAGGTGATTGGGAAACCATATGTTATGCAACCCGATTCTAAATCAAATATGACAAAATTGTGCAACCACAAAAGAAAAATAATGCCTTTAGTTCCTCTCGAAGGCCCGCCACTTGATTCTAATATTAAATTCCAAAGAGGTAAATATATGATTTACTACTTGTGGTGTTATTGTTATTATTTTTAATCTTGCCACCTCTACTTTTTTCAGAACTTGGTATGAAAAAAAAGAAAAGAAGAATTGGCTTACCTTATATAGACGGAGTTCCTGTTTCCCAGTTAATGACACACCGGGAAAAAGTAGCATTAAATCAAAATACAGATAAAGCAGCAGCACAACAACAGGTCCGCTCTAAACTATATCAAATAATAAATTATTTAAACAAGTACTTATTTACCTTTCACATATCTACATTTTAACTTCAAAATATATCTGTTGTTTACCTAAAATTCCTTTATTCCTCTTCCTGGGACATTTTTACCACTATTAACATAGATTTTCTCAAAATCAGTATCAATCTTGGAATTAATCAATAAATATTAAACTTTTTAGATATTCAGACTTTGTTTTTTCTTGTTTCATATATATAATTTCAAATAAGCAGTTGAGGTAAGAAATTGTAACCAATTTTTATCAATGGTGCACAAATTTTTTTCTAATAAATGAAAGTTTCAGCTCCTTTATAATTCTATTTCACATGCCTACTACCCACTTTTATGTAATACAGACAAAGATGTTTTTATTTTCTGGAGTGGAGAGGAAAGCTCTGTCAGCCTAACCTGCAGTACTTCATCCTAGTTGATGCGTGTTGTAATCATTTAATTCGAATATCTATTTTTAGGTGTTTTCTGATTATCCTGCAAATAATCAACAACAGAACCATGTAATAAAATATCAAGATCAACAAGGTAATAGAGTGATATTAGGTGATAGTACAGTAATGGTTCAACAATCGAATATAAACAACGATATACCTTCCCCGGATGTTATTAAAAATGATCCTCCTGTCCATCAAATGAATAATATGCCTGTTTACAATCCACAACCCAGACAAGTGATGGGTTCGAATGGACAAATTTTACATGTTCGAGGTCCTGCTAATAATCAAGGAAATGTTTATCATATGCCTCAACCACCAGGTTAGTGCAAAATTACTATATTATTAAACAAATATAGGAATAATTCGTTGTGTATTTTATTACTATCTGAGTAACCATTGGAAATATCCTTCATAATAATAAACGTCTGACATAATGCCTCAAATTATAATTGCATTTAGATGAAAACGACAATTCTTCAAATCAATAATAATTAAACTACTGTGCTATTGTTTTTTATTTTAATGATGATTACACTTCATCTAAAAACATTGTAGAAAGCTGATAGAAACTGGCTAAATCCATCCATCCATTTGATTTGTAATTAAAAACCATCAGTTCCTTTGTACTTTTTTCAAATAACTTTATAATAATCCATTACAAGAAGGTGTATTTAAATTGTTGGTTATTTACATATGTGCAATTTGAGATATCTAAAATACTTCTCATATGAAAACATTCACGAAAATTATACATATGCTTCTAGGTCCTCGCATGATAACCCAAATGCCAAAAGTAGATCAACCTGAAGAACATAGAATTTTTATTAGTCGCCAACCAACTGAACCTACTGGACCGGGAAGGCCTCAACACATACAAATTGTTCGGGTAAATGCACCTAATACACAAAAGGTCATGGAGACTCACCAAATGGTTGACAGGAATCAACCAAAACGCCATATGCAGCCACTTCAACCACAATTTTGCAATCCTCAACAGTATCAACAGGTAGTGTCCTTTAGAACTTTATTAACTCATTGACGAATTACCTTACTTTACCAATTGGCACTACAGCTTGTGTGAGCTTTGATTTCCTCGACAATTCGCCTCCAAACTAGTCTGTTCTTTACCAACATTCCTCATTCTCTCACATTCATTGTTTGTAAATCAGTCCATCTGAAAAGGGACGGCTTTTTTTGCTATATATTGGCTATTCCTACATACTTAATCATAGGCTAATTATTCTTATAAAAATCTTGGTATCTTTTTTACTACATAACTATATGAGTTTCTGTTGGTCAATGAAAATTGATAAAAATTAGGGGCTTTATCTTAAAACTAATAGATATGAGCTTTACATAGATTTAAGAATGTAGAAAAGCAGAGTATAATGTTGTAGAGCTTTACTTATACTGTAGTACCTTAAGTTGTAAAGAATAATAATTTGTAAACCACCCTTCTCTTATTTTCAAATCATTTTTTGTTATCCATGAAAATCCATCAGTTTATTGACTATCTTGAATAAATATTAATGTTAAAATCGTCTAGGTCCACATTTAACTTTATTAATTGTTTAAAGGTTCAACTATGTGCTCCACATAGACACGTAAGGCCATACAATCAGGCAAATACAGGCTTCAGACCTCATCGTATGGTCTACCAACCAAATCAAAATATGCAGGCGGGTACACAACCCAATATGCAAAAGGTAAACTGGTCCAATCAAATGCTTCGTAGATCAACCACCATTGAACAGCAGAAGCATCTGGAACATCAACAAAAGCAGTTAGAACAACAACAACAACTGGAACAACAGCAGAAACAATTAGAACAGCAACAGCAGAATCAAGCAAATATTTGCGAGAGGGTACCACCTTTGTATCAACATACACCCCCAGTAGCCGTTTGCCAGGAAGATATGAGGAGGAAAAAGGTTAAAATGGGGAAGTTTACTAAAAATAGACCCTATCGACTGGTAAGTTTTTTCTTCTGCATCGGTATATAACTCTATATTCAGTATGTACTGACATTCATATTCATTTGTTAGAATATTTCCTTTTATCATCTGTTGCTTAAAGGATGTGGAATAATTACCTTGAATATTTCGTTCTTCACTGACTGTTTATTTTAAATAACTAGAATTTTGATTTTCTGTTGTTTTCCTACTAACACTATTGCTCTGCTTCCACTCTCGGTAGTGTTTCCATTCAATTCCTCTAGTTAAATACATTTTTGCTTCTCAATTTTCAACCTTTTTTGGTTCATTATCTGTTTAAATGACCAATCTTTTTCTGCCACTATTATCAGCTATCTGATTTTTATTATTTGATTATTTTCATTCCTCCATAAGAAAAATTTTCATTAAAACATCAAGAAAACTTTTTTCTCCCTAATTCTCTCTTTAGCCATTGAAATCTATTGTTTACCCCAGATTTTGGCTTTAAAAAGTTAATGTATTGAAGATTATTACTTTTAGCGTCAACATCTTGACATTCATATCATAAGAAAGGAACAAGTATTTTCAAAAAATGTTTTGGTAAAAATTTCTTAAGAGCATTGACTATGCTGAATATGTAAACAAGTATGAACATGTAAATATACATATTTTAGGTGGAAGGATCATGTACCAATAATCACTTCTCCTGTCCCAACATTGACATAAGACACATACCTCAAGAAAATAGACCAGTAATGATGAATAACTTTTCGCAAAATATCAAAAGCTCCAGTCCTTCTTTCATGGAGGATCCTAGTGGGTATTTAGCACAACAAACGGCTCTGCTAAATAATACTATTAATAGACAAACAGGTAATAAAACTTAATCTTATATAAAATTATAGTACAAAGTAATGTACATTGAATATACATTTAATATTCTGTCAATATAATTATATGTATTGTATTTTCAGGTGCTACTGGATGTGCTGGTTTCACGTGCAACAGCCCAGGGTCTTTATGTCAGAATCCTCTACAACAAAATCTTAATAGCAGTCCTGCAAGTTCGCCTTCACAAGAATTACCCCCCTCCAATAATGTAATGATAAATGAACCAGTGAATAATCTTCTAAAAACGTCCCGCAATAATTTCAGTAGAATTCAACAGGAAGCTTGTAAACCCATTTCACCTCTTCAACAAAATAATATAATACAAGTTCAACCGAACTTTGGGAATAACAAGTCACATCAGTATTCTGCACATTGTCGTTGTTGTGTCACTGAAGGATTCCAGGTTAACTATCCTGTGAAAACAGGGAGACCAAGTAGTTCAAATGCACCCGGGACTTTAGATGATCCAGTAACTTCTTCAACGTCATTTGAAAAGCAATTTAATCAAAACAATGTAGATATACAACCTATACAAGGAGGTACTGTCAGCACCAGTAATATTTCTCCAATGGACAATAATTCGGATCCTCCGACACCAGAAAGGATGGTAGACAATTCTCAAATATCTAGTACAGGATTGTATGCTGCTTATAATCAAGTTGACCATACTAACGAGTTTATAGGTCACAATCGATCAACATTGTGTAAAGATAGTGATAATGTTTGTTGCTTCCATTCTCAAGCTTCACCCCTAGTTACTACTATGGCGAGTAGTAGAACTGTGGGCAGTAATACAATTACATCAGTTTTAGCTGGTAGAACCAATACTACTACAACTTCATTGAATACTCCTTCTTCTATAACGGGCTCCTTCGTAACTAGAGGTTAGTAAAATATATACTACATTAGGGCTAATATTATATTTTTCAACAATTTGCCCAACAGATATGGTTTTGGTTTTTCTTGCTTCCGAAACCCTTTAGATGAATTAAAATCTGATAAGCTATAAAGCTTTGTTAAGTTCAATGGTTATTGGGGATGTTTTGTACTGGTATAGTATTCAACTATTTAATCTGTACAATACAAAACTAAATCAAGACATATTTTGACAATGATGCATACACTACAAATATCACTTGAAATTATGAAAAAACCAGATAAACCAGGCTCAAATATATCATTTTATTTTAAATTTCTTTATGCATAATTATAATAAATATTTGGAAAACAAGGAATCAATTTTGTTTTCAAATGTAAAGTGTTTTATCAATTTGTTTATTATGGAGAGCCAAAATCGAAATTTGACATACAATGAATATGCTTAAGCCATACTATTAAGAGAGGATGGTTTCAGCTACTAAAGATGGTGTCGATTTACTTTCACATAATTGTATCTTGGATACTAAAAATATTTATAAAGAGAGAAAATCTTGTAAGTAGAAAAAGATAGGGAAGAAATTGAGTCACAACTCCAGTCAAGTATTTATTTTCAAGAATTTCGGTTCGACATTTCGACCGTTGTTTGTATCATATCGTAACTACAAATCAACTGCATAGGGGATTTTGCCTTCAGAATGGCTACTCCATAATATAGACCTTGATTCCATAGAAAACTTGTGGAATATCTGTATAGGTGTTTAAGAGGAACAAATCCATTTCATATACCAGTGAATTGAAATATCTAGGCCTACATCTTGATCAAAGACTTTATGGAACGCACATATCAAGGATAAAAGAAAACAACTTACATAAAAATTAAAAGATATGTATTGGCTGATAAACATAAAATCGCATCTGAGAAAACAAAATGCTAATATACAAAACCATTCTTATCCCTGTATGGACATACGGAATCGAGATCTAGGGATGTAGCAAGCCTTCAAACACGAAAAAACAGGCAGGATTGGATTATTTGTGCCGTATAAGTGTTAGTTAGTATTTGATGAGCAACTTATTAGATGAGCTTGCATTGGAAAAAAATTAAATTTTCAACACAATTTCTGTATATTGAATCCTTGACCTAGTGTTCGTATGTGTGACTGTGTAATGTAATAAAATTATTTATCTCCCTATAAATAACCAATGAAAAAATTAATTTGTTTTATTGGTATATAGCAACTGGTCAAAATACTTCCACTGTCCAATCGCAACCAGTTACGAAGTCTCCTTTAGAAATGGTACAAAGCATCGTTAGCAGTATTCAAATTCCAAATATATCACAACCTTCTCAAATTGTGAAGGAAGCAATTCCACAAGAACAACACATTTTGGTGTCATCGGGAGAACAAGTTATCATGGGAGGATCTAACGAAGATGTACACGCATCTCAGAAAGTTATGACTAATGAAGGTAAGAATACAAGAAAATGATCTTGATTTTAGGCCTCTTTTAATTATTAATAGTTTATTTAATAGAAAATATTTTTGGCCTTAATTAAGTCGAGACTATTATAACATTAATGATGTCATTCTAAAAATTAACTATCATCATATTGTAGCATAGTAAACTAACTCTGGTTTTGTAGGAATGCCTCCTGTTACGGTTTCTCCAATGGTAACGAACGTAACATCATCTGTAGGTACTGTAATTCCTGCCGTCGGTCAACAAGTTCTTGGTCAACAAACTGTCTTAGTAAACGCTCTTCCCGCTCCATTCGTTCTCCAACCAGGAATTTCTATGACTATGGAGGGAGTGCCTGTAGGACAGAATCTTCAATTACCACAATTTGTTACTGGCAACATCATTCAACAACCAATACAAATTGATAATACTGAGGGGCGTAGAATGCCTCCTCTTTTATCTCCTGATACAAAGAAGAAGGGTAAAAAGAGAAAAGAACCTGCGCAGACCGTTGCCAACATGCTACAGTTTGCTACTCAACAAAACCCCAGTGTAGTATTATCACCGCAAGGTTTCCCACAACAAATACAAATGAATAGTCCACAGTCTGTAACCGCTACACCTGTAATGCAAGCTGTCACTATCGTACCTAATAAAACTGGAGCACCTGCTCAAATTATCATGAGTGACCCTTCTATGACCAACTCTAACTTAGGCACTCAACAATTAATAACTAACTCTCAATCACAACAGATAAATCTGCTACAACCAGTGAATTTGATAAATGGTACTGGAATGGTTCAAAATTTTCCAGCAATTCATCAATTTATTGTACCTAATTTGGGGGGTATGGTTGTAAATCCAGATGGTACAGCTACAATCCTTCAAGATACTTCAAATTTGGGAATGCAGCTCCAATTTCAGAATGTTAATGGACAAAATATGCTGACATCTGTTCAAAATAACACTTTATTCAACAATGGACAAACTATATTCGCAACTGGTCCTTCAGGAATGGTTATAAGAACTCCGACATCCCAAGGAAAGTTAATCCAACAACAGCACAGTCCCGTTGCACAATTTTTATCCCCAAATGGAGGACAGTTTATCATGAATGGTTCCCAGTTTAGCGGGCAGTTGAGCCCATTAGTAGCAAGTGTCAGTCCTAATCAACAAGTAACTTTTAACAGTCCCCCACAGCAGATACGCTCTAACAATTCGTTACAACCACCCCAGCAAGAATACATACATATGAATGGTCAAACTTTGATTGTGCCGTGTTCTCCAGCATCCACTATACCTGTATCAAATCAAACATCAAATCAAAATACCACGTTTCTTCAACAGAACACTACAATAGTTCAGCAACAGACTACAATGCTGACAAACCAAGGGTTGCAGAATTTCCCGAATAATCAACAGGGGGGATCCAAATCGGCAATGTTAAATTCAAGTAAGTGAGCTTATAAGTATTGATATGGTGTTAATTAAACTTTAGCTATTGTTATAAGTACTGACATGGAAACTTTCTTCTAATTTTCTTAAAACCTAACCTAACCAACCAAACATGTTTGGAATAGATTGAAAATCCGGATTTTGCTGAAATTTTTGATAAAGCTGGTCGTTAATTAGAAAAGATAATCCCATTTTTACCGACAAAGCTTCCTTGGCTCCTTCAAGCTCCCTTCAAAGCTATAACAATTTTACTCATTATCTCCGAATATATTGAATTTAGAGAATTATGTCTTGAACAAAAAATTGAGCCAATAAAAAGCTTTTAAGTAAACCAATTCTTCAGGCTGTTATGCCCCAAAATACTGCTCTGTGATTATTTTTCAATATATTCTCCCTTAATTTCCACACACTTTTCAAAACGTCTGACTGAAACTTCTATACCAATATAAAGATACTAAGCATAGAGAAATGTTCGTACACCGCCTCTTTAATTTCATTGTCGCTCTAAATCTTAGATATCGAATCATAGTTTTATTGGAAGCACCCACCCTACACTAATTTTTGCCATATTTCAATGCTCATGTAGGATTCTTAGAACACTTGTTTTGAAAATGCTGCAATAATTCTGCAATTTGTGTGCTTCTGCTAAAGAAAATTTTCAGAAAATGATGATATAAATATCTATTTATTAGATATTCAATTTTAATTGTTTATTGTAGGTATTGAGGAATCAAGGGAAAGCCCAAAATCATCTAGTCACTGCAGACAGTCAGTTTCAACACAAACGGCTGTAAATCAAAACGTTCAGGCAATTATCACAAACACCTCTTGTCAAACATCAACAATATCTGCGTCCAGTCCTCCAGATACTACCACTATGAGTCCCGTTCCAGTAGCATCGGAAATGCAGAGCCCCATACTTGCCGACACTACTACACATAACGACGATGGGTTGTCTCCCGTACCCTTGAGCTGTTCAACTGGTCGAAATGAAAGTAATATTAGATCTGAATCTCAATCTTGTACCATGGTGAGTTTCTTGTTTTTCTACAAAATAAAAAACGTTCAAATTAAAATTAAACAATTTGGATGCTTGGATAAGTCTGATAAAACAAGTAATTACATTAATATCTAATATCGTTTTTAATCCAAGTACAGTGTCAAAAAAAACGAGAAGCACCAGGAATATCGTTAATTTTGATATTGTCAACCTCTATAGAGAAATCTTGAACTTTTCCCGACATAAACCAAGTTTACGTTTGTTTTACCAGAACTGAAAAATAAATTTGAGGTTGTGAACATAATTTGAACAGTCTAATAATATAACTTATAAATTCCACTAGCAATTTTTTTAATCATTATCTGAAAGTACAACTGAAATATCATTTGCATGAGTAACAAAATCTGTGTGATTTAGAAATGCACTAATATTATTGGGGTTATATACACTATATATGATATACAGTTAAACACAACCAATTCAATTCGTCTGTCATGAACAAGTGGAAGGGAAGTTGATTTGTACTGGAGAGGACATGTAATATCTTTTTGAAGCATCACAATATTTAATTCCAATGTAACAATTGGTATAAAAAATGAAAATTAAAAGACCTCATATGGATCCTTGAATTACACCCACATGTACATTTGCAAAATCAGAATTAATTGTTTATATTTTATTAAAGTCTGTTTTAGTTTGAATATTCTAGTATTCTACTCTCTACTATACTCTCGGTATAGTAATGTTTTCCATGCGATCCGATTGAGAATTTTCATTTTTGTGTACTCCAAAAGGAGTTGTATCGTTTTTGATGTTTTTGGTCTTGTTTCTGATGTATAGGTCATTAGAGATCTGATTGTCGCTTTATAAATTCGTGTCTTTGTTTCTTATCTTAGATGTTTGTTCCGCCATATTACATACAATAGTTAAATATTTTTAAACACTCATCCTTCACACCCATCTCGATCAAACATAAAACATAAATGTCCTGATATTAATTTATAACATTTTCTCTAAACAACAAAAACTTTCCTTATTTATCGTATTAATATTTAATAATAATATTGGTCCAATACTTAATACACACTTGCTAGTCAACTTAAAATTACTGACTAAGATTGTATCCTTAAAAAAACGTATTAGGATATGGCATTTAATTGAACACACTCGAATTCAGGAAAGTGATCCTTCATTCAATCAGTTAAATTAGTCTGAGAGGTTAATCTATAAAGATAAAGAGTTGAATAATTTATAATCATTCCATTTAATATTTTGTAAAACTTGGAAATTCTCTAAACTATTTTAATTAACAGGCTATGGTCCATTGTATATCAAGTAGTGAACCAGATCCATCAGATATGCAGAATCTAGATCACGATTGGAAACAAAGTCTGCAGGCCAGTAGTAGCAGCATAAATGGAACTTATACAGGTAATATTATACCTTATTTATTGTCTCCTTTAGCCCCTTTGTTCAAGGAATATATTAAATAATAAAAAACTAGTGACATATAAGTTTTCCCAAGGCAACAAACTGTTTTATACTAAATACATTGTTTACACTACCGCCACACCAACATTGACACTTACACTGTCTGTTATCATCTTCAGGATCTAAAAGTCTAAACTTGGTTATTGAAGGGCGATTCAGTTATTGTGAGTGTTGGTGTGTTCAGTATGAATATCACCCATGGTTCCGGAAAGTCCAACTTGGAAATTCTTTGTGCTCAATTATTTGCAACTATTCAATGTAATCGCACATTTTATCATTATTTAATTGTTTGCCATATAATTTGTCTAAACTCATCAGAGAATTTTGAAGGCTTAAAGTTGCAGCAGGAGAAAACTGCTTAGATTAGCAAAAAATATCAATGAAACTATTGAAAATATATATGATTGAATACCATTCTATTGCAGATATGACGCATATCGGCAAGATTTCAACTTCTCCTACCCATCTAGTATCCGCAGAATCTTCCTCTTTAGTCACGAGTCTTCACTATGGTGTGTCTGACCAGGAAACGATAAGCAGTTCCAAACATTTTGATAGAAAGAAAACTGCAACCGATTGTTGTGTCGTTATGGAAACGCATCATGAACAGGTTTCATTATTTGGTGGAAGTGCTGATGCGCTCAATCAAAATGAATTGGAAGAAGAAATTGAAGATAATGGGGCAGATGGTAACGGTCAAGGTAGCGAGGGAGAAGAAGACGATGATCCCAACGAAGGTAAGAAACTATTGTTAACATTTTTACCTTGTTGAGTTGACAATATTTATTTACTGATAGAATACATCTAATAAGGATAAATTCCAAGTTTTAAAATAGTCAAAAAGCAAAATTAGGTGAAGTGTCAAAGTTAAAGCAGACTTTTTTTTCATAATCATCAACTTTCATTGTTTTTTACATTTTCTTATTTTGTGTATGTTTAAAGGGTAGGAAGTAGTAAGATAAAACTACATATTTAAGTAAATTATCATTCTAATAATATAACCATCTCAAGCTAATTGTATCGTGTATATAATTTCATATTTTTTGTTCCAGGATATTTGGTTGGCAGTCTCCTAATAAACTCTTGAATCAGTATTGCAGCGTCCATATTTATTCAAAGCATTTAACTTCACACCTAAAAAAATATGTCATTAACTGTTTTCATGTTAGTTATAAATAAACAAATTGGAATAGAGTATGGAATACTAAAGATGTCGTTCGTGTTATTCCTTTAAAAAAAATTATTTAAGTATCATTATTATTGATCTTTTAGATATACTTCGTGTTCCTTACTCTTGGATCATTCTATATGTTGTTTTCAAATGAATTATTATTACTAGGAGACCAAATTTCTCTCTAGTCGCTTTATTGTCTAAAATACTACAGTATATAGTAAGAGTTTTTGTATCTATATAGTAAAAACAAAATAGATTTGTATAATTAATTTAGGTATGATGTATAAATTATGTAGCTAAGAAATACATATTCGTTTAGAAAAGTTTTATTTTATTTATTTCCGAATTCCAAAGTCAAAAAAAAACAAATTTCGAAGTGTGAGCACTGATGAACCTGGAAATTTTTTTAGTACAAAAAAATGGTATGCTTCTTACAAAACAGTTACATATGTGGAAATTTTAATCAAACTTATTTTAGACTTTGAAGAGCTGTCTTCTTCGTCCATAAACTTTGATAGGAATTTAAACCTTCAACACAGAGGGGATAGATGAGTTGCTTTTACGTTGAAGTATATAATCTCTTAAATTATCCCGCTTGGAAACAAGATTACAGCTTCTTTGATCTCGTTTACGTTACTTTGATGAGTTTTTTTGAGGTGTGGCAACTCGGGACTAAAGAGTGTATGCCACATCATTGAAATATACCAGTGCGATGTTCAAATGAAAGACTCTGTATTGAAGAGCTCGCGTCGCGCACGGGAAATCATACCCTCGGTCATTCCAGAGTGTTAACATAGAACTGTCCAGTCACTGTTTGGCCAGAAGGAACATATTAACGATGCTGTGAATAGTAGTTACATGTATGGAAATTAAAAAGTTTACATTAAGCTCACTTGAGCTTATGAAGTGCTGTGTTCTTTGTCCATATACTTCAGAACCTTCAGCAAAGTGGGGGTGGATAGAGTCAATGACGTTTGGCCTAGTGGAGCATTCACTTTAGTACACAAAAATACCACTACTTATAATTGTTTTAATGTAAATAACGCAGTCCCCTAAGCCAATATGGTAGTTGCTAATTATTAGATAATAGAGATCTCATAAGAAGTTAAATCTTTCAAAAATTAACTTATCGAATAATTCAAAAAATACTAAATGTATTGATACAAAACACTATTTAAAAAAAGTACTTTTTCTAATGGTTTTAGTTAAAATCATTATGTGAAAACGGCATTTTGAGATAACAAAAACACTTTCAACAATAATGAAAACATCTTACCAGATGATCATTAAATAGTTATTGAAACACAACATAACCTCACATGAGAATGGCAAATTAATTTCTGGAGTGTATCAATAAGAAACCACCAAATAAACTTTTATTAGCAACTACTTTGATTTCTTAGACGCTACCTTGATGAGTTTCTTTGAGGTGTAACCTCATCTCGGAACTAAAGAGTGTATGCGACATCATTGAAATATACCAGTGCATTGTTGAGGTGCAAGATTCAACCTGTATTGGCCAGAGTGTTAACATTGAACCGTCCAGTAGCTGTTTGGCTAGAAGGAACATATTATCTATGACGTGAATATCGATATCAATCGCGAATTAGACGTTCCCCGCCTATTTCGACGAATTGCTATCTACTAGTCGCAGGGTCATACTCAAATATCCAAGTGCAATCACTAAGTTTTTATACTGGCTCTCTATTCTTGTTGATGGGTTAGAAAGTTCGGCACCATCAATGCGCATATTTTTTGCATATTTATGTCCTCCTGTAATATCTTATTAATGATTTCTTTGTCGATATTTAATTCATCAAACAAGACACGAACAACTCAGTGCTAGTGAAATTATCGACCCTCTTTGAACTCTCACTTATTCAAACACGTATTTTTTTCGTCAGAGTAGGCATAATAAATGAAAGAGAATGTTCCTTTGCTGGATAGATGTAAAGAAATTTTTCTCAGTTCCCTATTTATTACTAAAATCCAGAAACCTCATTGCTATATCTCTTCTGTATCTTTTTTCAATTGAATTTTGTGTAAAACCTGGTACATTACGTATAAACACTGACCGAGTACAAGGCCTCGCGTTCTTGTGCCAGAAATAGACAAAGTATTATCCACTATCGTGCCAAACGCGGTGAATTTAGAAGCAGATTGTACGTGTAATTAACAAGAGTTATGAGTTTTGTGAGAAGTATTTTTGGTTCTGGTGATAACAAAGATACGGAAGTGGAAGATGACACCAGTGACGAAACGTCTTCGTCCTCGGATACGGGATTTTTAAGTAATATGAGTAACAGTGATTTGGAAAGTAGTTTGGGCTCTAATGGAAACGGGGATCCCGACTGTTCAACGATTTCCAATTTTTTTGGCTATTGGTAAGACAATAAAATTAGTTTTTTTATGTCAAAATTATATATAATTCCTTCATCATTTTAATAGAGGTAAATATAATTGATATTTCTACTAAGAAATAATTTTCATGTATTGGAAAAATTTTGATTATTAATGGAATTCAACAACTCTAATTAAATTTCTTGTTGGCGAAACTGTTCGAAATATTCAATTAACACTATTATTACTAGTGCATGACATTTATTTTTAGCTACAAAACTAATACTGCGGCTTGAAATTGTAATAATAAACTGTATATAATCCTTCAAGAAGATAATGTATTTGTAAATGCAAATACGAGTATAAAATAGTATTTTGTGCATATTTACGATTAAATGACGAAAGTTTATTATTTTTCGAGTTCGAGAATATTCAGTTATCACGTTAAAGCTTCATTCTTCTCTAAAAGCTTAGTAATTACTACGGCCATCTGTAGTTCCAACAATTTAAGCTTCTTTCTTTACGTAAATTTAATAGAACATGAATAGAGAATATTATCGTATATTCGAAAATAAATAATAATACTCCGGAGGTAAACTCCAATATACTATCATCATAAATCAGCGACGGAATATTTGTAAAGTAAATTTTTGGATCAAAATAAAAAAGTTCAGCATATAGTACCGGTAGACCATCGGATTATGGTCAGAGAGATAGAATGGTCTATCGGACCATCGGCACATGACCACCGAGCCATTTTTTCAAATCTGGGATTAGAAAATAATTCGAGGGGCTAAATCTGGCCAATAGGGTGCATGAAGTATCTATTCAAACTTTAATTCATTAATTTTGGCCATTGCAATAACGGATATGTGAGCTCGTACATTGTCTTGCTGTCTTTCTTTTTAGCCAAATGCGACGGTTTTTGATTGCTTTTTTCGTTTATCTTCTTGTTTCTTTGTCAGATAACCTTCGTATTTCAATTCAATTTGTGCAATAAAAATGACACAAACGTCTAATTATACTCCTGTGGGCATTTAGATACTTTAGGGTTAAAAATACATGTCGCTTTTGTACTGTTTGATGTATAGTTCCTAAGTTTCTAACAGATAGATAATGAGCAACTATTTACAGTCTTTGAAGCAACGACGGCATAAACCCAGTTTTGTTAGACATGCCACTCCCACTATATCATCCGGATTTAATCCCTATTGAACTGGTTTTGTTAGCACAACTAGGTCCGTTTAAGACTCAAAAATAATATCATCCGATATCATAACAAATTATACATCATACATCGCTCACCAAGACGTCTATTTCCTCATCACTAAATACACAGATTATTGACTCGTCCGTAAAAATTACTTATAAACACTTAAAATATGCAATCGCATGAAAAAGTAGTGAATTTTACTAATTAACGCATCCTTACTTCCCCGGTAAGAGAAATATTCGTAAAAGAACACGTGCATTCAGTTAAAAAATCCAGCTGATAAGTCAATTAATTCGCTCCTTTATTTACATTGAATGAAATATTTGGTTTAGTTTTAATAGTTGTGATTAAATATTTAATACAAGTTATGACTGAAGGTAAACAGTTTGCCTCCATTATCTGAAGACGATAACTAGGTTATCGAAACGTCAGATAGTGTATCTATGAGTGTTGGTGTAGTGGTAGTATGTTCAGTATAAATACTGTAGTCACTGCAAAAGCAAAGCCAATCAAGCCATGAATTCTATCCTTTTTTTTTTTTTCGAAAAATGTTAATTCGTCGCTGCATCTCAGCCACAACGCAAGTCTACATAGATAGATCTGAACTTCACTTTTTATCGAGATTTGGAAATTGTTAGTAATGTAGTTGCTGTCCAACGTATCCAGCAACATTTTGAAAATGCTCTATGTAACAAAAAAGTTCGGGAACCAATGATCTAAAAGAACTAATGTTAAATTTATCTTGCATGACAATGCACGATTCTATGTTCTCTTGGATTCTTTCAATGACTCTAAAAAATCGAAAAGCATCTTCAATGCTTTTATAGGTCGAAAATGGATTTCGATTCTCTTACAAGAATTTTTGATAATTGTAATGTAAAAGTAATTGGAATGCATGAACTGAAATTCTTCTTCTTCTTTCTTGTACAATAGGTCTAACTTCTATTCCTTCTTCGAATATTTCCTAATCCTGGCATTCGTGGTCGATCTCAACTCCGTATTACAATTGGAGATTTATTCTTTAATATTCTAACCAGTATGTAATTCCATTTATATCCTGTTTCCATTGTTTTTTACTCTATGGTACCCATTCGTTGATGTTATCTACGTCTGATGTTTTCGCTTCTTCCTGGATTATTAGTATTTTTCCTGAGATTCGTCTAAATGTAAATTAGATTTCATTGAAAAATTTATAATCCACGATTACGGAGCTCTCGGAATTGGAAGCTCCTCGCCTATCAACATAATTCCTACTTGAAATTGTTCACTTCGTTTTAAAAGTGATATTTTTAACCGTGGATAAATAAATTTGTTTTGTTTTGACGTGTTTTATTTTTGTGATGTCCAACGTAGTTTAAATATTGCATCCTTCAAACAAAGCCATATATTTTCTTTTGTTGAAAAGGAACAACGATAATGAGAAAATAATGTCATGAACTTGACTTATAAAAAGATCAATCCTACCCTTGTTCATACCAAAAAGGTATACTGTGTTGTTTAATTAGTATCAAGATACATACATGAAAATGGCCCTATTACCAAGCAATTTATTCCAATATTTCACAAATGGTGTATCATACGTTATTTCAAGGTATGTGTATTTTTAGATATTCATTGTTTTACTACATATAATAAAAACTAAAGACTTTACAACATGGATATACCAATCTTCAATTTTGCCCGTAGATGTGCATTTATAGAGTATTCAAATCAATTGAAATAAAAAAAAATACTAATTAATATTAATATGACGTTAATGTTATCTATTATTATAATTATTTAATACAACAACCTGCTACACAACTTTATTTGCACCTGTAGGGTAACTTGAAATATTGATAACGATTTTGTATTTTTCTTGATGTGTTTTGATGATATTACTTTGGACTACCACACTTATATCCAGTCCTTTTATAAAGAGTAACAGATTATGGTATAGTTCTTTCAATATAAATTGTAAATTATCAAAACCCTTGCCGACAATTTTGTTTGATCTAACATAGCCGCAGATACTTCATTTTATAAATTTATTGTTTTTATAAATAATTTTGTATATTTTATGCCAGAAAATATTCGATAAAAGACAATCGAATCATTATAAATTGTACGCCGTTATTTAGAGAGATGCACTTAATTGTAGTTCTACTTGGAAAATCATTATTACTCCTCGTTAACTTGTTACAACTGAATATTAAATTATAAAACGTAAATAGACGAGTAAAATGTTCTTACCTAGAAGGGCGTTTTGTTTAAACAAGGTACCAGACGTGAACTGAGCCCTTTTTGTACCCCATTCGTTTTTTCTGGAAAACAAAATTTCAAAGCAAAAACCATAAAGGAAAATAAATTATTTGTGAGTAAAACAAAAGAAAAAAAAAACATTTCAATTCCAAAGTATCTTTATAAATAATAATGGTAGTCAGAATCGTCTAAACTAGAGTCATCATTTGATTGAATTATGAAGGGTTGTTAAGAGGATGATACCACATAATCATCTTCTTCTTTGATAACATTTACGAGTTCTACAACCTCCTTACTCAGTTCTAGAGACTGATGACATTTTCGTAATTAGTTTGCCCATATTAACTCTATAGAGTTAAATGTGCAATAGTAAGGAGGTAGTCTGAAAAGGGTTTGACCCTGTTCTTTTCACAGTTTGTCAATATAATAAATTTCTTCTAACTTTAGACCTTTAATAACAATAAGCAATTCTTTGGTTGTTGGGCCTTTTTTACGATCGCTGACAGGAATATTTTTTTCAGACATAAATGCTAACATTTGATTGTGGTGGAATGTTAGGTAAAAGCTGTTCATTAAACCACTTTTCAAATAATTCTGCTGTCAGATCTTCATGATAATCATCTGCAAGGTTTTTAATTTTTTTAACAGATATTAATGAATCATTAGACATGAAACCGTCTTTGTTTCCAACGTGCAATATTATAATACGTTTCCCTTTAGAACATGGCACATTCAAACAGAAATTTTTACTATTGTCAACCCAACCCAAATTTACTACATCGTGACTGATAAACCATGTTTCAGCTAGATAAATTATGTGTCTATTAGACAGTGGCGGATTTATAGATTTGCCGCCCGTAGGCTATTCAATTTTTGCCGCCTCTAAATTTTGATATCTTAGTCCACAATCATATCAATTTTCAACAATAAAATTCCAACTTTATAATTTATGCTCCATCATCCTCGTTACATCAACTTTTCCCATATAGTTATTATTATTGAGAACTATGGTACCGTGTTAGATCCTTGATTATTTTTACAGCAAAGAATGATCAAACACCATTATTTTAACTAAAAAATATCTCAATCATATACCACTTTTAAAGTAAGGTAAGGTATGTCTTAAAACTATACAATACTTACATAATATGAATTAAGCTTACGTAAAAAACATACATTTGGCGAAGGTTGATTAACATTTATTATTACACTCACAGTTTAAAAACAATACAATAAATACATATATCTTTTCTCAATTATTTGTTAGCATCATAATTTAAGTTAAATTATAAAAGCATTACAATACTTTTTTGCGAAATCTTGTTCATTAGCTCTGACTCTATGCACAAGAGAGCTAAAGCGTTTAGCTTCTCTTGACTTAAAGTCGATCGTAGGTAGTTTTTTACTTTCTTCAAGCAAGAGAATTTTCTTTCGCCTGAACAATTTGCCGCTGGTGTACAAAGAGCCACATGAAGTGCTATATCCAAGTTTGGATAAATGTTTCTTAGATTCTGTTCTCGCAGGAATGAAGACAGACTTATTAATGATCCAGAATTGGTTTTATTAAAATTCTTTCAGACGAAAGGTAGCTTTACAAGAGTAGTAATTCCTGAACTAAGTCTGTTTCTAAATCATTAGGATACATTTTTTCTAAAAAACTGATTTTTTCCGTCAGAACTGATGGTAACAACTCATTCATTTTGGTAAGAAATGAACATTTTTCGTTAAATCCTTGATAAGCCTCTTGCCGTTTTGCTCGGATATGAGTCTATCTATGACAACGAGAAACGTATTAACCCTGAAGTAATCACTCGCGGCTATTCCAATATCTTCATCTAGTGTCTCATCAAATCTTTTTTTTTTCTTTTTGATGTCTTTTTTTCATCTCTCTTGTATATTCTTTCGATACACTTAACTCGATCGCCTTTGAATTTGAACATTCACTTTGTTTATTCTCTCCAAAAAAACATCCCATACAACAACCATTACCGCCGTTTCCAGTATTTCTAAAATCAAAAGTGCTCCCGCCGCTTCCTGTCGCGTTACAGGCTTTTCGGTACAGTTATACAGAATATATGTAAAAATTACTAAATTTCGATTATAATATCGAATCGCTATTGCGATATTCTAAAAGTTCATAATCATTAATGTATATTTAGTAAAGCGTTTAGGAATTGTTCATGCAGAGTTGTTGAAATATTTATTAATTAGCACTGTATATGAGAATATTTCGATGTTTGTTAAATATTTTAATTTCTCTCCAATTTTCGAAATTCGTATTATGTGTCTGTATAATATTTTTTTTTAATTTGTAAACCGAAATAAATTTGCCGCCCTAGGCACCAGCCTACTCAGCCTGCTGGTAAATCCGCCACTGCTATTAGAACTTGGTAGTCTTTTATCTAACGCAAATAATCTTGTCACCATCGAACAATCCTTGAAGATTCGGTTAGTGCCATCCGTTTATTCATTTTTTTGTGTTTAAACATAAAAACTAATATAGATTCCGTTACGAAAAAATTTTGCTGAGGAGATACAATTTATTTTGTTTAGAAATTCTTTGTAAATGTATAGATTTTGAATAGAATATGCACAAATAATGAGAATTAAGGTTAGTTTGAAAATTTAATAATAGTCACATAGATATTCTCCTTTTAATTTTTGTTCAGAGAAATACAAAAAAAAGTGAGTAAATTAGTGACGCTAGTCACTCAAAAAAATAACATTATCGAAAAAACAGATCTTTATTTTTAACATTCTAGTAACTAAAAAGAGGATATTAGTCAGTTTTTCCCACTTTCTGTGACGCACATAATGTATGCGCTTCCGTGGTATCTGACGTTTCGTAATACATGCTTGAAAATTTATAAATAACTCAAAAGTGGTGTTCAAAATTTCACAAGTTGAATATTGAAAGGTATGCAAACTGACACAGTATACTTCTCGTTTGTGGATATGTTAGGTTAAGTGCGACAAGCTTGTTACATGGAAACATTAACGGATCTGTACACGAGGTGTTAATGAAGCATTTCTAATAAACTCTCAGCTATGCTGCCAGGTTGGCTGACAAGGTATTTGTTTTCAACATATTTTTGGAAGTATTCGCACACAAAGTAATGTCCACCCCTCCAAATTTTTGTGATCGATTTAACAAATGAAAGAAAAACGTTACAATACACTAGTCGACATATTTAATTCCAAAATGTGTCTGTGATTCGTGAAGTTGTATGACGTAACTCAACAGTTTTTGTCTTAAGAAATATTATCGATTCTTGAATATGTGATTCCCCGGAATACAGTTTTTTATCATAAACAATACACACACGATAGAATAATAACGATAGTTAACCTAAGGATTCTAAGTATCCTGAGATGGAATTTTCGATTTAATACATTTGTTCCAATAACAATGATTATCTTTTGGAGTACTTTGTATAAATGTTACTTTATTATTGCAACAAAGTATGTTTGGTTCAATTATTGAGGAGATTATCCATACTAATCCGATATTTTAACTCACTCAGTTTTGTTATGCAGATACAAATTATTGGAAAATGATATATGAGAAAGCTAATTTTTGACCTAACTGAAAATATAACCGAATTGTTTCAATAAAGACTATTTTTCATAGGATTAGGCTTGGAAAATAACTTTTCGATACAATACAACTTAGAGAATTGAAATTTTAAAAAAATTAAACTTATAAAACCAAAGTTTTGATATAATTGAACCTAGACAAGGTGATATTTAACCAAATTGACAAAGAATATTTTTCAACAAATTAAGCTTATATAAGCAATTTTTCATACAATTAAACTTAGAAAAGTGAAATTATATAACAAAAGTTATAAAATCAAATTGTTGTGAAAATTGAACCTGGAGAAGTCGATGTTTGCCAGAATTAACATAGAAAAGACAATTTTTAACAAATGAATCTTAGTAAAGCAATATAAAAGAGAATTTTAATGACCGATTTGACATAGAAAAGGTTATTTTTCAACAAAATAAGAGTGGAAAAGTCAATTTTCCGCAAATTTAATCTTGGAAAAGTGAAAGTTTTACTAAATTAAACGTCTAAAAGTTACATTCATATGTAGAAAATCGCATGCTTTTAGTAAGTAGCATATAAAACAGTATTTTTGAACAAAGTAAACGGTTATAACCCAATTTACATAAATACAATTATTTGAGCTTGGAGAAGTAAAGAAGGTTAACCTTAGTAACGAATTTTTTACTAAACTAAAGTCATAAAAGCGTATTTTTGATCAAACTAAATTTGGTAAATCGAATTTTGAATTACATTGAACCTAGAAAAGATAATTTTCCACAATATTAAACTTAGAGAAGCAGATTCTTTATTTAATTTAACTTACGATACCGCATGTTTAACACAACCAAGCTTAAAAAAGCCAATTAAAATAACAAACGACAATTTTTGACAGATTCAAAGTTACGGAGAGCAAGTTCTGAATAAACGTTTGACCAAATAAAACTTTTAAAAGCCAATTTTGCCTTTGAAAAACCAATGTTTACCAAATCAACTTTTTCTGGACCAAGTAACACTTAAAAAAGTTACTGTCAGACCAAATTCAATTAAGAGCCAGTTTTTACCCAAGTTAAAGTTGAAAAGGAAAAGTTTAGAGCAAATTGAACTTAGAAAAGCAATTTGTCTACAAGCTCTCTTGAAATGAATCCATATTTTTCAAGCTCAACTTGACAGGGTCAATTTTTGAACAAATGAATTTTGAAACAGATATTTTGAATAAATTCAACCTAGACGAACCAGTTTCAGAAATATGCGTAGGAGTATTATATCTGCAAGACTACTTACGTCTTTAGATAATTACAAATATAATTTCAGAATTTGAACGATCAACACCAGACTATCGATTTAACATCATTTTAAAAATAGAGTATGTATACAGGTTCTTCAAATATCAAAGTAAACACAATTTGTATATTATACATTCAGTAATTTTAGATTTTATCTTTTCAAATTCATCATTTAAATATCAGCATATTGAATATTATTTTGAAAGTTAATTTCAATTAACTTTTTGATTTCGTATAGTTTAACATATCACCAAATATTGTATACATATGTATAGTACTTTCTCTTGATAGCCTTGATAAATATTGGGTTGAACACCAAAATCATATAAAATCAAGAGAATCATTTGATCTCCGAAGATTGTTTCTATCATCATAATCAACAATTTATTCAATCCTACCCAATTATGGTTATAATACTGATATATTTTGCTTCATTTATTGAGGGAATAGTGCCTTGCTTTAATTTGGGGATATCAACTATCCTCATTATATTTTGCCACTCTGCTCTGTTTGCTGCAGAAGCAAATGGGATCAAAACACCATTCTAGAAATAACCAAAAATGCCATCAAATGATGGCTGACTCGCGTTTCAATAACCAAGTTATCGTCTCCAAAGGCTGAAGGTAAATCTTCACAATAAGAAGACGATAATTCATCTTAGCCGATAGCCAAGCAGCTAATAGAGCTCTAAACTTCAATATCATAAGATCCAAGTAATATAAGCTAGATAAGAAGAATAAAGTTACCCTCCAATGGGTTCCGGGGCACACAGCAGTGGAGGGGAATGAAATAACTGACTTGCTAAAGTAGGATCAAATAAACTATTCATATGCCCTAACTCTTTTGCGAAATTAGCTACAGAATAATAGAGAAAACACAGTAAAATAAATTGGATGGGGATGAAACCAGCTACTGGAACAATTTATAGGGGTTGAGACAGGCGAAGACTATAACAAGGAAATATTTGTTGAATGTACAAACCTAGACAAGAATAATCTATAAATACGGATTAGTAACGTATGGAATAGGAGACGAAGATCTCTGGAAGCTAGAGCCATTCCACATTCTTAACTTTCTAAGAGTGGGATGAATAGATCAGCTGTAAACACTAAGTATGAGTATGAGAGAAAGTGTATATAACAGATCCTTGGAAACGCAGTGAACATGTCAACCTAATTACAAATATACCTACACAAAAATACAAATGTCATGTAAATATGAAAGGTAACCTATACACCTGGCGTTATGATGAAATCAAAAAATCGAGCCAAGAGAATTTAAATTATTTTCTGGTCGAATTCAACGCAGCTGGCACGTATATAAATCGCAAAATCAATTGACTTGGATTTAAAACAGACATTCACATTACAATCTATGTTTACGTGATTATCTAGCGAAAACACAAACCAGTGGTTCCAATTAACAAAGTTCAGATACCTCGTTTGTTATTGTAAAACTCGTAGATCATTGAATCTTTCATCAAGTTTAATAAAATGGTGCCCTATATCATGGGTGGGCAAATACTTTTAAACGCGGATCAAAATGAAATTTTAAAAATGTCTCCCGGGCCGAAGGACCATACACGCAAATGTTTTGAGTTAAGTTTTCTTCCCTGTTCAAGATATGTTTCTGACAATAACACTATAAGTTAGCTTTTGAACAGAGAAATTTGACAGTTAATAAGAGATAATAGTAATAATAAATTGTTTTGTTGAACAAAGCAAGAACAGCGCAAAAAGGCTTATAGCTTCAGAGCTCTCTTTATATTGTTAGCTCGATCTTCTTTTATAAATGTCTCCATTTGATCCAGTTCTGTGCCTCTTTCTTTACCAAACCTGTTTATATCTATTTTCACCTCTTCTATTCATTTCTTCTTGGTTTTCCTTTTCTTATTTTCTCCCTTCTCCTGTTATAAATCACTTTTTCGGAAAAATCATTCATTCGAGAAATGTTCGAGTGGCAGCTGTGGTTGAAATTTGCTCTTCCGTTCATTATGCTGCGATCTGAGGAATTCGAAAATTTCAATCGAATGTCATGGTGTGATTTTATATTTCTGTTTTCTAAAATGAAACCATTCATACTTAAACAAAGAATACATTTGAAAGAAACAAACTGAACTGAGTCTAGTAGTATAGTCAGAAGTTTTGTGTTCAACCTTCTTTTCACTTTAAGTCCTTCGTCTCGGGCACAAAAACTGAGAATGATGGAAAATTGAGTGAAGTGGGGTAGCAAAATCTTATTCGGTCAACCTCGATCAACTTTGCCAGGAGTGTCATGGACGCTTAAAGCTATATAGTATTCATTTCAATATGCTATTCAACTTCATTTCATTCTATATAAAAATTGTTAGTCAGCGTGATTCTAAGATCACTACAAATAATAATAAAACATAAAAGTACTTAAAATATTTGTAGAAATTTGATGAGACTTTTGTTTCAGGAAAAACCTGGTTAACCAGGAAGCTAAATTTCAAAGTAAACTTAACGAACTTACGAAAGAACTATCCATCAGAGATGCAGAAGCGAATAAACTTAGATTTCAAATGGAAGAACTACAACGAGATGCTTTCGCTAAATCAGCTGGAATGGACAGTGAGTATAATAGTCATTTTATGCATATTCTATCATGAATTCACATTAGGAATCGAAGAGGGATAAAAGATAAAACATCTTGTACATAGACGGAATCATAGTGGACATAAATTCGCCAACCTTTTCTGAAAGAGAAAAAAGATATTTTGATTATTCTCCGCTGCTATATTAATAGATAAAATAGACAAATTATTTTTCACGAAATTAACTATTATCCATTGAAAATTTGTTTCTAGGATTGGAATCGGAACTAAAAGAGGCCCAAAAAGAGTGCGAATCTATTGGAAGGACTATACGAACGTTAGAGAATGACCTCGAAAATCAAAAAAAGCGAAATATCCTATTAAATAGAGAATTAGAAGAAAAAACAGGCAAGTAAAATTATGAATACGGAAGTTGTCTGAGAAGTTTCCTCCCTAACACAGAAACAAGATATTCTAAACTCCTTTCATATCTATATTCTTAGTCCATCGATGCTGTAACTTTGTTAACATTTCCAAATAATAGTTGCTATCTTTCTCCTCAAAATAAGCGTTCACGTATGGAGTAAAGACCCCGTCTGATGAAAATCTCTCCTGAATCATTAGGGTTAGGTTAGGCTAGGAAACGAAAAAGGCACTTGGGGCCAAATCTGGTGAGTACGTCGGGTGATAATTTGTGAATTTTGTCCATGGCGTGAAAAGATGCGTTGTCCTGGTGGAAAAGCACCTTTTTGCAACTTTTTTCTCTACCTTAACAAGCAATGATACGCAATACTTTGCCTTTTTTGGAACAGTCGAACACAATGCCATACCTATCTTAAGAAACGATCCGGCCGAAAAAGTGATTTTTTGGAATAGATTCGTCCTTTGCTATTAACTGTTTTCAATATTTTTTTTCATTTCACAACTGAATTGTAGGATCCAGATCTTATCTGCAGCTATTAATCGTGAATAAAATGCAACTCGTTGCTCAATTGTGTGTAAATGAGGCCTGGGAAGGTTAGTTTAAGTTAATGCGGGCAATTTCGATCTTAATTAGTCGTGGTTTACTCGGATCCCTGAGATGCTACCGTTTATTTTCCACGATTTTGGAGCTTAGTTAACCTCCCTCTTTTTTCTTTTTATCGCTTATTTTTAATCATTTGAAATAATTGTCCGTTTTCACTCCCCATTTCTGAAGTTTTATGTAATATCCAGTGATCGCTCCAATGATCTTTTGTATTAATTGTTTCATCTTTTTTGCTTTCTCTTTATTTATCATTGGCCAAATTGCTTTAGATATCGTGCAATCACTTCTCTTTGACCATATAACCTGATGTTTGTCTCTATTTCTTGTGTCATTAGCAACAATTCCATCGGTATTAGCACTGTTATTGTCTCTTGGGCATTCTCTCTACTCGTCTCACCTTTAGGATGCCCATCTCCCTTAGAATTCCACTTTATTCTGTGCCTCGCGATAGCTCAATAATACTTATGATTTTTTAAGGCTGTGGGTGTAGATTATAGCAATATTTGATTCACCACTTTCCCTTACGAATAAGCCTAAGATATATTCATTCTTCCACTTGCGAAGGCGTATTGCCTTTTGAAAACAAATATTTAATGACAGCTCTATACTCATTTTCAACTATTTAAGTTCTATCGTATTTTTGGATGCAGTTCTTTGGTTTGAAATATTATTTATTTCTCACAATTTTGATACATGTTAACATTGATTTTCATTACTCTGTGTTTTTTAGAATCTTTCAGCGTCTCAGAAAAAGACTATAAATCTAAAATAGAATACCTCGAAAATGTAATAGCGGAACTACGTCAAAGAATCGAAAATTTAGAACAACAAATTAAATATTTACAAGAAGAAAAACTGCAACTATCAAAACGACAAGAAGAAATATTACTTGAAAGAGGGGAAGAAACAGAAAAAATAGTAAAAACATTGGAACAAACACAAAAGCAGAAGGAACAGCTAGAAGAAAAATGGAAAAAAGACTTTGAAAATTTGAGAACGGTGAACATATTACGAGAACAAGAATTGTTGAATGATTTCGAATGGAAATTGAGAGATGTAGAACAGACGTGTAAGAAAAAAATAGACGAAAAAGAAGAGATTTTGCAAATATCATTGGAACATTCGCGAAATAAAGAGAAAGAAGCTGAAGAATTATCACTTAAGGTACGTTAATTGAACCTTTATGATATTATATGTTTGCAATTGAACAAGTTATAGTCGGTAGCCTGAAATTTGGCAGGTCCTTTTTTTCATTCTTATTACTCTCTACAACTACCTTCCTATTCTTTCCATCAGTTCATCAACGCTAGACTTATAGACTATAAACGATTTTAACTCCCTTCCTATTCATTCCATCAGTTCATCAACGCTATACTTATAGACTATAAACGATTTTTAAGCTAAAATATATTTTTCGATAGTTTTCAAATTTGAGCTCTGTTGATAGAAACATTCATATAAATTCATGTTCCTGAAACTCAATAAAAAATAAGGTGGTTCCACTTTTTGGTTTCAATAAAGTTCATGCTTTATTTTAGATGGAAAGTCTTAAATTATTAGAAGAGGAGGTGAATGAACTGAAAGAGAAAACGACTGACCAAAGTAAAATAATGAAAAATATGCATGATGAGCACGAACAAATGCGAGAAAATGAGGAAAATTTAAAATCAGAAGTGAAAAAATTAAGAAACTTGATAAATTTAGAAAAGGAAAATCTTCAACATATGCAACGAATGCACCAACAAGAAATTTTAGATAAAGAAAGGAAGTTACAACAAACATTAAACGAAAAGAAGATCGAAATTGCGACATATTGGGAAGAAAAATTATTAAACGAAATATCCAGACTGAAAGACGAGCTAGAACAAGTTTATACCGAAGAGAAGTATACTGCTATAGAATCGGTTAAAAGAAATAAGGATGCTGACTTCAGAAAAGCGCAGGAACAGTGGAAACAAAAGTATCAAGAGTATGTGAACGAGGTGAGTTGTTCATTTTAATTCTAATTAACAAATATTTCCAGGCAATTTTCCTCCAATTGAGAAAGTCGATTGAAAATACTGCAATAAAAATATATGTCTATTTAATGTGAACATCAAGTATCAAAAATTAGCAGTCTTATAGGAGATTTGTCAAAAAACGTGATTTCTTATAATCACAAGTAGTATCATCGGTTTCCTTTTGCTTACCTATGAGGAAAATTGGAAATTCTTATAAGCAAAAACTAGAAAACAACGTGAGAAAAATAGTACTTTCCACTCTAGGGTAGTAAATTTTCTGAATTTTGTTTTATATGAAAAAATGATGAATTACTAATGAAAGATCTCAAAGATACTGTCTTCACAAACTTCACATACATATCCCATTCTTTTTCTGTTATGTAGATGACTGCATTACTACTGTATTAATGATATTCAATTCTCAAATCTCATAAGTCATCTTATATAAATTAACCATATCACAAAACCAGGATGGTATACAAAACCAACATGGTCCTCGATATATTCGAACTTCAATTCACGTCATCCTATCTCATAAAAAAGATCAGCTGTTTGACTGATAAAACTATCGAATTATCATGAAAAAAACTGCATTAAGAGTAAATAGTTATTATTCTTTAGTAAATGATAAATAACCTATTCAAAGTGGATTAAACAATTACCCTTTTTATGACTATAATATTATTAACCAGAATTTCATCAACAACTTTCAAATTATATTACTAAATATGTCATGAAGGTTAATAATTGTACGTCCAAACAACCGTGGAGAGTATGAACAAACTTTGAAAGCACTAGCTAGCAAAAACAAAATAAATAACCATAATGTTGTAACTACTAGACCACCGAGCAATTAGAAAATGGTTTCTCTTGCCGAAATAAAGGGCAACGACTCCAAATTTTAGACCTTAGCCCTATTGTACCTCATAATAACTCACATCAACAATAAATTGAATGGACGGCGAATAAACAATCCAGTGCTTAGATAATCCAAAACATTTCTAACTATATCAGGTAAGAAGTCTGCGGAACTTATCGGGATGTCCAGAAATGGCTTTGAACTGGTGGTCGGTGTTTCGACAAGACACTACCCTACCAAATAGCACCTTAAGAAGATAGGTATGGCAGAATCTACCATTACAGACTATGCGAGCAAGTCATAAAAACATACCTTCCTTTGGGAGGAGTGTTTGTATTTTGAAAGCAGGACAATGAGATATGAAATGATTCCTCAAACAATCTAATCTAGAACACATGAAAACAATAAGCCATGAAGTTCCTTGTAATAATTGTGAAGTTGTTTACATAGGACAGATATATGAATATTTAGAAAATAAACCAAAAAACTATAATACGGAAAAATAACAAAACTGCGTCAGAAAACCATAAAGTATCAAAAAACGTACATTTAATTTTGAAAATCAAAAAATCCTTGAAACGTAGTTGAATATAATATAATGAATTTTTAGAAACGGTTCACATACATAGAAACGAGGAAGAAACGATAAAAAAATTTGAGCATAACTTAGATATAATTTCATTTCATAAATTTAAGTATAACTGAATAATTTGATTTAATGCTTGCTTCTTTTTTGTGATATGACAACTAAGGATAAAATATCGAAAAACTTCTGTTGGAGTTTTTTGACCGTCTTACTAAATTAAGCTGAAAGTTATCAAGAGACATGAATTGAATTAAATATACCTCACGACGCGACGGTTGCCAAAAATCAGACAAAAAATATAGTGTTAATGTTTTTTGATACACCGCCAATTGTTATATATTGTGACTAAAATAGTGAAACAATACAATTGTGTCTTTTGCTTGAAATGAATAATAATACATAGTTGCCAATTTGTACTTAGTCTCTGATTTCCAAACAAGGCGTAGAAAAAATAAAACAAAATAAAACGAATTCAGATTAAAAATCAAAGAAATGATTTTTATATAAAAGTCCAACTTTCAATTAACTATAGATAAGATCAAAAACAACTTGAATCTGGTTTATTGCGATTTATTTGATTCATCAATTATTTCGCTACATTTCGTATAATATGGTTCTGTTAATATTTCTAAGATTGGTTATCATCCGATTCAACAGAGTAGCCCCTTTCCTGTCACTAATACATTACTTCGTTCAGTTTCCGATCAACAGTGAACGTGATCCGGATTACTTTCCGAACACAGATAATGATCTAGTTATTCTGATATTAGTAAATATAATAGTAAAGATTTGATTACCAAGGTACTAATAAGGTATCCAAAAGAACGCATAATATATGTGTACTGTTAGTAGAAAAGGATGTATGAAATTGATGTTTACTAATGATCACTGTTATCGGGAGAAAGGTCAAGTCGATAGACTGTAATCGTATTATGAATAATTAACAGATAACTTGGTTCTTAATGACATATTTATATGATTATTTGACATCACTCATCAAAATTTGAAGTTTCTTTATTAGACGAAAAGAAAAATGCAATAAGTTAATATCAATATGTTAATCGTACATAAAACAACTCAGCTGCTCCAAATATCACTGGAAGATACTTAGTGAAATAATGTACATTCCTCAAGTGGCGCTCAGCGCTTCCAGGCTATGTGGAATGATGGTAAAATTTCATCTATACACACATTCAGATAATTATTAATACGTTTTTAATAGTGAACTTCTATTCTTATAGCTGTTAGTGATACGAAATTATCAATAGTAAATTATTTTTAAGTTTACCGTTTACTTTGTAACGATTCTCGAGGACAGCCGTTTTACGTATTTACTAAATTGGCAAAGTCATTTACTAATGTAAATTTATTTACGGAAAACGATTCTTAAATATAGGCAATCAAAATCTCACCTAAAATTGAAATTTTTCCATCTGATTTTGCAAATTTTTTATTGATGTATCAGGTGCAATTGTTGCTGAGTAACAAGAGACAGAGAACAGATTTGTGGGGTAAATAATAAATATCAAATTGATTATATTCTTTTACCTCGCGGCGCTGTGCACGTAGTTCGATCTGGTCAAGGTAGAATGGGTATCAGGGATGGGACTAGGCCGAAGAGTAAGGAGAGAGAGCAGGAGACATCTTGGCTGTTCCGAATTTTTTTGTGCAGTGCCTCTTAAAATATAAGGCAACGTGGAAAAAATAAAAGTATTGAAAAACTAACCTAACGCTGCTGTTTACGTAACCGATAAGAGCAACTGTATCCCATGGCTTAGTTGAGCTGATGCACGAAATCCCATGGGTGTGCAACCTGATGCACTAGAGAGTTAGAGGTTAAATAAACCCACCGTTGGACTAGAAATTTGTAAACTTTCATTCTCCAACTACATAAATTCTTCTGCTCCTAAGTCGCCTATAAAATTGTAATTTTTTTGGTATAATTATTAATAACGGTTTATAACTGTAGTTTGAAATATTTTAGTGCGACAATTTCACTTAGTTTATTTGAAGTTAGATTTTGTCCGTGTGTACTACTTTATGATATTTGGTGTTACTAATTATGTTAGTTACTCCTTTGCTGAAAGAATAATAATGGTGTTTTGAACCCAATCTCTCGTTGAGCTAGAGTGATGTTGTGATTATCCTTCAAATAGTTAATTTGAGGATTTAACTCCTTCATTGAATTACAATTTTATATAAGTATGGTCCCAGAAATACCTAGCCAACCAAGAAAAACAAAAAAATTACGTACTCTCCTTTTAGCTTCATACATATTTCATGCGTTATTCAATAATTTCGATACCATTTTTATAATAAGAATCGTCAAACTCCTCAAAATATCCACCAACGGCCGACATCACCTTTTCTTCATTCAAACATTAATTCATTAACTTTGGCCATTGCAATAACGGATATTTGACTGGTGCATTTTCTTGATGGAACCACACTTCCTTCTTAGCCAAATGCGGTGATTTTTACTCAATTTCTTCGCTCAAATGCTGCAATAATTTTGCAAAATTATCCCACGAGCATCCCAAATAACAGACGCCATTATCCTGCCTTCTCTGGAGCCTGGTTCAGTTTTCAGTTAATACACGATGTACCGCAAGTTTTGTATCATATAACGACGACCCATTTTTTTCTATGTTTACAAATTCAATGAAAACGTTCACTATTGATGGCTTCCAAACAAATACTGAACAACGTGGCATCTTCAAGCTTGAAACTGGGACCATCCTCGTAGCTTCATTCATCAGATAAATTTTCTTATTTAGAGTTCTAGGTTGCAAAAATTATCACCACAACACATAAATTAGTGTTTGGTGAAAGCCGTAGAATTGTTGTATTCAAATAAGGCGAGTATTGTCTATGCCATGTTAAATTTGATTCTAAGGCAATTTCACATTTGAAAGATGTTCCATGTACAAAATCTGAAACGATATCAAATTAATCGGTTTGTTAATGAGTGTACATGGTTGATTATCCAAATTTTTTTGTTTCTTTTGTCCGTGGGACAGCAGGACCACAGAGTGTCATTGTGCATGAAAGGAATGACCTGTTCTAAACGAATATACTCCAGGCAAAACCGCTACAGGAGCTTGTGATGGAATATTTGGGGATAGTACCAAATACATGGCATCTTTCAGGCAAATATACTAGCAATTCAAAAATTTACCTATAAAGATAAAGTGATTCTGCTAGTCGTGCTATTAAAGTATTGAGATCTCTTTAATGAAATAGACAAGAATGAAATGAAATAAAATAAAGTTTCTGGTAAAATAAGAATCAAAACAAATAAAGAGGTAAATACATTTGCCAGGAAAGGAGACTTACTGGCTTCCTTGCTTCTGCAGGCACATGATGTGATTAGATCTAGCTGAAATGAATGAATTCAGGTTCTATTAGATAAAAATTAAATTTCACTTCTCTGCACAAAAGATTAGTAGAAGTAGTGAGGTTCTAGCCTCACAGAATTCACCACAGATACTGAAATCCCTTATACTAAGAACAAAAAAAACGAACTGTAGATGTCAAGAACATATTTCCAGATAGTCCATCAATATAATCTTGATCATTGTCTTTGTAGCTTGTGCTCAAACGATTTATTTTTTGTTTTTGAAGGTTCACACATTGAAAAATGCTTTGGAAGAAAAGGATAAATATTATAAAGAAGAAATAGTGAAGCAGCAATCTATAACAGACCAAGATATTTTTGAGTTACGAAGACTGATGGACAAACTTGATATGTCACATCATGATAAATATGAAAAATTGGTTTTACAGCATGAAACAGAAATAGGTAATTCTCATTAATTTCTGGCATCTTCGTTTCAGATTGTTTCGCAAAAATAATACATATTAGGTGATATATTTCTTGAGAAATTACGGTAAAGTGATAAATTTAATAAAAACCCTTATATGAAAATATTTTGTGAGATATTGTAAATTATTACATTTTAGAGAAATTAAGAGCAGAAAACGAGGAAAATATCGAAAACCGTGATAAATATTGGCAATCTGAAATCGATATACTCAATTCGACAATAGCAAATATGAAACTTCAAATGGAAAACGAAACGCAAGAAAAACTACAAATACTGATACAAAATCATCAGGGTGAGTTAGGTAGGTCAATAATATTAGATTTACAAATCAATTAGGATAAGTCTGTATTTCGATGATATTTCTTCATTTATTTATCTCTTTTGAGCTAAGTTTCCTACCGATAAATCTATTTTAAAGAATATTGAATATCATGTTTTCCAGAAGAACAATGGGAAAATCTAATTCAACAGAAAAAAGAAGCGATACAATTTCTAGAAGAAAAATATATTGCCAAATGCGTACAACTTGAAGAACAGTTGAATGTTTTACAAAAATCACATAGTGCACGTGAAGTGGAACTTTTAAAAACTGTGGATTCTTTGAAAAATGAAATACAAAGTAAAGAATCAATTATACAAGATATGCAAAGCAACATGGATATGCTAGAAGGGGGTATCCAAGTATTAAATAAAGAGCTGGCTGAGCAATCTGAATTAATGGCGAAAGAAAAGAAAGAAAGCGAACAAAAACTGAGGTACGTAAAAATATTTTTTTCCAAAAAATCAAACTCTACACCATATAGAAAATTATCATTATATAGTGTACCATGTTTACTCAAAGGACCAAGGATATGTACCATTTAAATCAGGGTAGTGCAAAAGCTGGCCCGTTGGCCACATTCGACCCTTTTGCTTACTTTGTCCGGTCAGTGTTTTTAATATCTGATGTTTGTTTTGGTGAGGATATAATAATAAATTGAAAAAGTGGATTTTGTGTCAATTAAATTTCTTTAAACATTGTATAGAGAAGACTGTTGCATCTTCTTTTTTAAATTTTCACACAGAAAAAATTTAATAATTATTGCAAGAAATTGAATGGGTTATTTTATTTTGTATCCATTCATGTATCAAATTTGTAAATTAAAAATCTTATGTTTTTGCCAAAATTCACACTCGTAGGTCTTACACTTTTTGTCGTCAATATCTACGAATAAATTATGAGCCCAACGACCACACTTAATGCACCAGCTCCAATATCACCACAAAATTACTAAAATTTACTTTAATTTAAACTGGAGTGTAGATAGGTAGAGAACGATTTTGAATACATTCCGAGGTTTTATTGAATTTCTCGAATGGAGAGGGAGGTCGATAACAAATTAATTTCTTCAAAAACTCGGATGTTAATAATAAATAAATCAGAAGTGACTACTGTGCCATAATACGTGAACAAAGGAATACTCAAAATGTTTGAAGAAAAACGAAATAACCCGAATGGCATGTTAGACTGTACGTTTTGAACACTTTTATGATAATCATGGAAACTGAATTGCTATTTATTGGTTACATTGTAAAATATCTTTTTTCTAGGAACATTTTATCGAAAATTTCCAAAATCCAATCGGAAAATGAGAAGGAGCAAGAAACCTATCGCTTAAAATTCATAAATTCGCAGAAGCAATACCAACAAACAATTGATCACATGCAAAGAAAATATCAATGTCTGACGAAACTGTAAGTATCATATTTTCATGAGTTACATAACTACCTTTACACTTTTCAATAAGTGGTGTACTCGTAAGAGGCTAATGGTGATCTCAATTGACAAATCTTAATTAATTGAAACCAGCTTAAAAATTTTTTTCACAAATGTCTCAAAATATGACAACTATCATCAATATAGCAAAAGTAGATCAGTCTTCTGGATGTAGATTGCTTGAGGAGGCGTTTTGTTTATCCAATCGTTCTACACCTATACCTAGAAAGATATATTGTGCATGACTGTCAATATTATTGTTCTATAACCCAAATGGAATAATGCTATTGATTTTTTGTTTCAGTTTTGAAGAAGTGAGGCAGAGATACGAACGTCGCGAATCGAAGCAAGAAGATTTAAACATCATAGCCGATTTAAAACAAATAATAACAGAACAAGAAAAAGATTTGAATTGCTTGAACGAAGAGAAGCGTTATTTTCAAATGAAATTAATAGCCTTAGAAAATTCCTTAGACCACAAATGTTCATCCGAAGACGAGTCATTAAAAGATGAAACAATTTTAGATTCCAATTCTACTGCCATGCCGAATCAATCAACAAATACGTTGAATTCTAATTTGACTGAGACCAAAAATGGTGATATTATATCCGTCTGCGTACCTTTAGCTTTACCCGATTTAAATCAACAAACTACCTACTTATCGATTCCTCCAACGATAGAAGAATGCGATGAATAACTGCGTCACCATTTTAAATCATATTGGAACAAGTTGTAAAAATAAAATATGTCAAAACTTGCAATTGTTATAAGATAGCCCAAGAAATAAATTTTTCAATACCACATGTATATTCAATAATTAAAAAACTCATTTTTATATCTATTTTGACTTTTTGGAATATGTAATGCAGGGCGTAGGTTTGGCAATATACAATTTTTAGATTTCAACCGTCAATGGTGTGAATCCAAATTATATTGTTCACTATCAGCATCAATGTTATTAAAATACTTAACACGCACGAATTTTTGTTGCTAGGATACCAACATACTTCTTTATTCAAATAATGCAAGAAGAAACGTTTTCTTTGAGTTTGTTTTCCACAACTACTTGCGTGCAGATTGCCTTTTGTTATTATTTATTTGTATATCTTTGAATAAACATTTATTTTATACTTTTTTCAGTTTTTTTGTCTATCTCCATATTTCCCAACCAAAAAAATATATATCATTGTGGATTAAATTTAAAATATATTTTGATTAAACGAGTTAAATAACACAATTCACAAGTTTGTAAAAAGCTATTTAGCAAGAAAAAGAAATATACATATATAAATAAAGTGGTATCAATAATCTGATTACTGTACTCTACGAATGTCAAACTACTAAGAACCCAATATCCGTGCACAGGCCGCCTCAAAGACTAAATATTATCGTATACAAAAGCTACATCCTACAATTCATTATAGAAATAGATATTTTTGGTCGTAAGAGTCACATCAATATAAAAAAAAGTAATTTGCAACAATAATGGAACTTTACGTGTCTAAGGGACACTTGTAATCACTTAACTATGACGTTGGTTCTCATTAGGAGCGGTCAGATTACAATAAATCTTTACGAATACAATAATAACTAGAAATTAGTTAGGTGAATTTATGATTCTTCATAGTCACAGTAATATAAGACAATACGTTAATGGAAGATAAAATAAGGACCACTTTGTAACAATTATATGATTATCAGATCCTAATGGTTCCCATCAGGAGTGGTGAGATAATTAACGTGAAAGTTGATATACAACAAGAAATTTTATCAATGAATAGATTGAAATTCATATCGGAAATATGTGGCCACGTCCCGCTTAGCTTAGTCAACAAGTGCTTTTTAGGTTAAAGCTGTTTCGCCGGTTATTAAAAATACAGGTATGGTTACGTGTCATTTGATTCGTAATGGCATGTAGAAAGATTTTGAAAAAATAGAAGATGCGCTCGCAAAAATTACAAAAGTTATAGACAATGACTAAAGAAAGGGTTTGGTTTTTTCCTTATATCTTAAAAACTTTTTGAGAAATCATGAATCTGAAAAAAGATTCAAAAAGGGGAGGAAATTTCCGAATTCAATTGTGGTCGCACTTCGCTACAGGATGAATTTCGTGAAGATCATTCAAAATCGACTGTTCTGCCAGAAAACTTCAGTTCTGTGAATAAACTGATATTGCAAGATCGTCATATGACATATCGTGAGATTGAGGCATACTTGGGCAATAGCTCCACTGATATAAAATATTTGACAATTGCAATGCTTCAAAAGACGGTAGCAGACGATGAATCCTGGATTTATGCATATGAACCTGATCATAAACAACAATCGACTGTATGTGTCTTTCAAGACGAACCGAATCCAATGAAAGTTGTTCCCACACGAAGCACTTCGAAGAAAATGGTCGTTACCGTTCCATTATAGCTACGTAGAACGGTCAATGTTAAACGATACACCAGCATTTGTTTACCAGTAACCTTCGCAAAAATCGGGGAAACCAATCGTAGAAGACGAATCATTCTCCACCCCGACAATGCGAGATCACACACATCAGTTCAAACAAAAAAGTTTTTGGATGGTCAAAACATCGAATTGATGGGTCATCCGCCTTACAGTATTTGTTTGGCACATAAGGTCAAAAGTGTATTGATCTTAATGAAGAATATCTTGGAAAACAATAAAACTATCTCAAAAATTAGGTAGTAACCCTTGTAGTTATTTGAAAGCTTGGACGAAGATTAGCTATCGAGTACGCGTACCGGTGTTAGTTTTCATAGTGGTTGATATTACGAGGAATTGAAGAAATGTGAAACTGAAATTCCTCTTTCATCAGGATTTCCAAGTACTTTAGAACTTAGTAACCTTCAATTAGGCCTACGTTTTCTAATACCTCCTACATAGAAATCATCAAATAGTTTAAGTAATTTGTAAATATGTGCAGATACTTTTTATTAAGTATTAGAAGAATGCATAGAAAATTGAGAGACTTGTGACAGAAATATACAGGATTATATACCCAGATTGGGATATTGCCTTTATTTAGTCTGTTAAAAAATGTGTCCTAGTCTGGTTACTTAGGTTAAAAGAAAATAATTAAGAGGGGTAAACAGTTTTATAAAACTGGAAAATTTTCTATAGGTTAACACATTCCACTTTTCTTGTGATTTAACCTGTACAAAAACAATAAGTTCCAAAGTTATAATATCTTTAATTTGCAAATCGAAAGAACAATTAAATGAAAAATTATGTTACACATTATTTCTATTATGTATAAAACATTTTTGAAATTGAATCTTACAAATTTAATTAGGGAAAACTTTCAAAATTCTCCATTGTCGTATTTTGATTGACAATATCTTCAATAATTTGTCCGAGAACTTTAGATAACAAAGCATTGTTATCGTTTATGAAGGCAGCAACATTGTCTGTGAGCATCGTGTTGATTAGAGCAGTGAATTCAACATTATTGAGCAGACCATTCAAATTGAACTGAAAAATATAATTTATATTAATATTAATTATTCTATATTAGGTTCCTTATTAGCCCAGTCAATAAATGACTACGATGGGAAAATAAAGGATAAAGCTACAAAAGTCACCAAAATCCCTCCGGAATTGTATTATCTACGTGAGGGAAGATTTTGTACACTTCCAAAGAGATACTCCATCAAATATGGATAATGGATGTGCTGAGAGCTCAAATTACAAATACCTTTTTAGTTTGCTGGGACCCTCGAAAGCACATAATTTGCGATTGAACTTCTTTAACATTATTTTATGATCAATCAATCAAAAGTCCGTGTACTTTGTTATTTAAATTTTTTAAAATATACTCAAATGAATTGGTGTCGGTCTACCTTCTTTATATGAAACCATTTAAATGATACAACTTTTGCTAACCATCAAATAATTCATCGACAACCATAATTGTCAATATATTTAATACATTGCAATTTATTATTTAGGCTTATATACGTGACGGAGAAAAAGAGAGAAGCTATAAAGAATAATTAAATGGAGGAATGAAACGAAATGAAAAAAATGTTAGTAAACTGGTGTCTTCACTAACGTCGATGATTCCAATGACGATACAGTGAAAATGATTAACATACACAAGCAAGTACGCACGCGCAAGTTCGTGCGAGCATCCAGGAATTCTGAAAATTTTGAACTTACCGTGGCTGAATCCAAATGTATAAGAACTCCAACATCTTGAACTTTGATATGCTTAAGATCGTGTATATCAATTAATCCTGTTATAGCTAGTTCGATTTCGCTCAAGTCTATGCTAAAATAGAAACATTGGTCGGTAGTCACAAGCTAGCTGGTAATCATGAAAAATGCTGTGTAGTACTGACTGAAGGAGCAGCCGTTAGCTGAGAATGCACGAAAAGAATAGAAATTTCAGTTTCAGTATGTTCAAAGATTACCTTCAATTGACTATATGGGACAAGCAATCTCATACAGACTGAATCCTTCTTCATTCTTCACAATCGCAACCCAAAAATAATGCAACCAGGGGTACTTTCTAATTCAGTCCCTTACTTTTAATAATGGTATCTCGTTTTGACAAACAATAATGAATCCAAGAATTTATTGAGTATGTACGAACCGTATAAACATCAATTCAATAATAGTGTGACTGATATAAAAATAGAAAATATATCGGAGGCTCATTCAACAAATTATAATACAATGGAAATGTTTAGAATATAAAACCGTCGACATAAAAGCTTGTTTTTAATATCTTCTAACGTATCCACTTGAAGCAATCTTATTGTTTTGATATGTGATACGTATTTGTTCATCAATTTTATTCTAGATAAAATATTTATGATAAAGACACTGATGATTTTTTGTTTTCACAATTCCACATGATGAAATTTTTGAAAACGTTAAGATTTTTCAGAATTCAACGTTGTTATTTGGCCAATCGGCAAATCTATCATATTTTTACTTGAGGTACCAAAAAATTCAGTCGAAGAAAACAATAAACAAAGAATTCAGTCTCCTTTACAGACGTTGCATTGTTAAAAATCCTAAGTAGTATTATAATAATACAATAATGTTAGTATTGGAATTCTATGTAGATTTAAATTATGCGCATACACCTTTTATTTAACGCATTACATTCAATAAATAAAGCAACTGGGAATTAACACTTGATTGCTTCAAATCCACCATTGTAGACATTACTCATTACGCATCATATATGCTTTTTTTAAAAGATAATTTATCATATAAATCTCTACAAAATATTAGTCCAACGAATTAATCTGAAACGCAAGGCTTTTCGGAAATGTAATCGACAAAATCGCATACCACGAGTCACGATTCGTTAAATTCTCGTTACTATTTCGTCCACTCACATAGACCATGAAGCCAGTTCTGTTCGATTAGGTTAATAGAATCTAAAGTGTGCTGAATGCGCCGGCTATAAAGCGGCATTTCTTTGTATAGATTTTATTGTTTATTCACATTGTGCTGTGATCGTTTGTATAGAGTCAATTTTTAAGACCTTTTTATTTGTAATAGTAAATATTTCCTAGAGATGCAGTTGCTAAACTTTTAGCAACACCAAAAATGGGCTCAGTCTAATGAGGACAATATTAACCATTGTGCAGACATTTTTACAAGTACAAGTATATTATCTACCACTATGAGAGACCGCTATCTTCAACTATTCACAAGTACGGCTGATTTGTCTTTTATTCTTTAACTGTGAATTAATTCTTCGGTGTTTATGATTATAGTTTAGTCTCAGTTAGCCCTGTAAGACCCAATAACGAGCTGTGATTTATACATTTTGTACCAAGACATCTTTATATGGAGCTCGTATTCGAATTAATATAAACGACTCAAGGGCTCACAGGCCTAAATATAGCAGCTCACAGCAATGCATTTAGGGATCTACTTTTGAGTACTTCTACAGTGAGAAACAGATTGAGAGAAGTTGGCTTTTTTGGCATGTTGGTAGTAGAGAAACCACTTTTAAGACGTCAAAAATCAAGAGGTTGTAGTGGACTGAACAGCATAAAAGTTGAACGCATAAAGAGTGGGAGTTAAGTCAAAGCTTGATGTTTTTGGGTCTAAGAGAAGACTGAGAAGTCTAAGAGGGAGGAAGGGCAAATGGAGAGTTGATAAAAATTGAACGGATCTAATCATCTCTAAATTATTGGAGCGCGATTGAAAAAAATATTGATCAATTGGACATACCATTTTGCAAAGGAAACATTATATTTGAGTTATTCAAAATTTTTGACTCGTATTGTATAATAATTCATTATAGATATACCAGTTCAACTAATACCTGTTTTTTCCGGCACCGTACAAAGGAATCAATTCAGCTAACACGACATCAACATTAGCAGCAAATTGAAGATTTATGTCTGGAATATGAATAGTTATATTCATTATTTTACTTATAAGGTTGACGTCTATGTATGTGGCAACCAAACTCTTCAAGCCCGATATTTTGATATTGGTCACATCTATGGTACCCCTGTAAAACGATAACAAATTATAGTATTTAATTCAAATAAAAAAATTCACAGGTATAGTTGAAATAAATATTAGCAAAAAAATCCTAATAAATATATGAAAAGCTCCGGACTCAACCTAAAAATATGGAAATTTATCAATATATGTTGAGAAATATAAATACGCATGCGTTGAGAGATTTTACTACAATTCAAGCCATTTCGCCTGATTTAAAATCGTTGGAAATCGTTGTGAAGTTTCTCTTAAAATAGAAAGAAATGAATCCTTGAATATATGCTTGCGCCTACGAAAATGAAAGACACTGTATAGAGGCTCTGCACCACCCATTACGACCGTAAATATTTGGTCAGCTGAATTCGAGCGGAACAAAATCAGCTTGATTGAATATGCATGACCAGAAAATACGACAACCAGCGATATCATCGAAAAAGTTCACAACATGGTACTGGACTACCATCGGATACAGGTTGGAAAGGTAGTAGAGGTATCAGCATATCAAAAGAATGCATTTGTCATATGTATGCGTAAGCTATTCGCGCGTGGGATGCCGCTTTGAACTAAAAGCGCGTTTATAACTATGAATGAAGCTTGGAGCCACCCCTACCCTACTGAAAAGATAAAATAGTCAAGACCGGTTTTTGGAGGGATAGTCATAGAGAGTATTACGCTTTGATAAGGTAGAGGGTGGAATTGCAAAAAAGGAAGAAAATTGACTAACTACACTTCGAATTGGTTGACCGCCTATCGTATTTATCAGATCTGGAACTCAGTGACTTTATCCTGTTTTTTAATCTCAAAGTTTAACTTGGCAGAAATTTTCATCAGATGACGATGTTGTCGCATTAGTTGATTTTTTTTAAAACATCAACTATTATTTGGTTAAAAAGGTAAGAGTGCATAGACTTGAAAATAAACTATATTGAAAATCAAAATTATTATGGAAAAAAATATCTTCCCATTTCAAATACAGCTGCTGAATCATTGACATGTGTCCTTTGCTCCACTGGGAGCTATATGACGATGATGATGAAAAATAAGTAGAAGTTACACAATAATAGTGAACAAACAAACAGAAGAATGATCACAAAGGGAAACCTATTTGTACCAAGTGACAGCTCTGTTCCTTTCATACTGCCTGTGTTGCCGACCTGATAGATAAATTTTGCTATAACATTTCGCAGAAGAATATTTCAGCTTTTTTCTTTGTGTCTTAGCTAATGTTGAAGTTGACTTATTGACTTTATAACCAATACATTGTTTAATTGTAGATATTTCTTCATTTTTTAATTCTAGTTATACACTACCATCATCTGATAGAACATCTTTTGGAAAATATCGGGTAAATTACATCAACGTGAATTGTTGAAGTTAGTCGGTTAGTTTTTTTACATTTAAGAGGCAGTTTTTTAACTCTACCTTTATTTAAGAAAATAATGAAATCATAATCTTTCAGTGCTAACGCCCAGACGAGACGAACTCGTGTTAAAAAATCAATAAAATTTGATAGCCAGTTTTTAGGTTATACGAAATTTCAGTCGAAGAAACGGAAGTTAGCTTGTGTGGTTGTACCTTCCAATGATAAAATCCGTTTAATTCATTTCCAACGAATAAAATATTGATTGTTTACTTCATATCAAAAGAAATGAGCTACAAGGAGAAGTGAAAATATTTGCTAGATTAAGTTGTCGGTAATGATGAATCGGAAAGCTACGATTCTGCGGATGATTGGGAAGAAGTTCCAAATATGTAGATAGATAGTGAACAAGATGTATCTGAAACAGATAATACTATTTTCTCTGAGACAGGAGACGAACAGGTTATATGCAGAAGAATTCCTATTTTTCCTGGTAAAGATAAGGAAACTGTCGAAAGCATCCTGATAATAAACGAGAGGATTCTAGAAATAAAGAAAAGTTTAGTGACATTTGGAATTGTATTATAAGAGAACATTGCTACAAACACTGATATAAATGTTGAGCTTTATGTAAATGTTTTGAGTAGAACGTATAGAGAAACTGGAAATAGAATCTCTCACAGACCTATTGTATATAACAGGGAAGAATGTTCGCGACTTATTTAGGATAAAAGCCTCTTCTTTAGAAATATTTCGCTTTACAATTAATGTCCTATGAACGATTCGAATTTTTATAACCATATATTCGCTTCGATGATAAACAAACAAGTACAGAAAGATAAGCAAAAGACAAATTAGCTTCCACCCAAACCTTTCTTGAAAATTGCCAAAACCTTACTCAATGTCTTCTAGTTATTGTATAGTAAATGAACAATTAGAAGCCTTTGGAGGGCGCTATGGGTAAAAGGAATATTATGCCAAAAAAACCGAAATAGGTACGATATAAAAATATATGCCTCGACTTATGCTAAACTAGATTATAATTATACTATACAAGTTTAGAAATTTAGTTGGGTCTGTAGCCAAATGGAATATCAGCAATTCATAAACATTGTGGATTTAGTAACACGTTTGCGTAGACCTATCTGGGATACCAAGAGAATTATTTCTCTTGATAATTTCTTTATTAATAAGCAGATGGTTCATACATTATTGACAAATCATCAGCTTACTATAATTGGAACTATTAGGAGAAAAAACCAAAACTGCGATTGGACTTCAACAGGCCTGTAAGTAGACCGACGACAGCCAATATGTTTTAAGATAAATTTACCAGTGTTTCGTTTATTCTGAAGCCAAAAGATGATGCTCTTGATGTATTATGAAAATGACACGTTAAAAGAAGCAGACTATACATAAGATGTGTGGAGACTCTGGACATGCAGTTGCTTGAATCATATGTAAAAATCAAGATGAATGTTCGAAATAATGAAAGATTTTATGGCCATTGTTGTCATTGTAACAGCAAAGAAAATAAAAAAATTAAGTAATTGCTATTCGTGTAATAGATTCATGTGTATAGAACATATAAAGAGAGTATGTGTGGAATTTTCAGACGACTTCGTAGTTAAAACGTTAAAAGTTAAAAGATTGGTTGATGATATTTTTGTTTTTGTTTTCGAACGATTTTTAGAATATCGGCTTGTTTTTGGGATTTTTCTATATTATTTTTTTTAGATTAAAACATATATGCAAAGACGGATAGAAATTAGCACTTATTCTTAAATAATTCACTGAAAGATTACTTTCTGCTCATCACCTTCTATAGGCGGAAGGCGGACAAGAAATTTTGTTGCAACAAAATCCATGACTTATAAATCAAATCAACCGAATTTTCGCATTTGGAAACACCTTCAATAACATAATATATTTTATTTCATTTATGTATATTCTACACACCTATGTGATATACTGTCGACGGATTTCTATATGTATCAATACACCAATCAAAAATTGACAAAACTATAATTAATGATTCTTTACTTAATGGAATTGATTATGGACTGGAAATGATATATAAGAAAATGTTCTGAGTTAATCCTTCACATGACATATAAAATTCACTTACGAGAGCCCTTCAGAGTTTTCTTCTACATTTATATCATCTAAGACCAGAGGTTCGTCAAGATTTTCAATCAAAGAATTGATGGTTTTGTTTATTAAATCGGTTATCACACTTCCCAACTCAACGTTTTCATCACCTGTCCCTATAAAACCATTAAACTATGAATTAGCTACTAGAATACCTACCATCTGTGTATCAAAAGTCACAAATTTAATATAACGTATATTTGTTAATGATATACGAGGTGTGTCCAATATAAAAAATATAGTATCTATTTATCTTCTACCCAACCGATTTGCTTAATTTTTTTTTCAATGAAAGGTATTGATGCACAGAGCAGCCATCAACCATCGGTTCTATTCAAGATAGAGACTTTGTTTTGGTTTAAGAACACTCGCTGAAACACCTTCTTTCTTTTGAGTTTTTGAACACTTAAATCGGTTAAGTTAGAGAGGAGCTAGGCGCGGACATTCAATGTGGAGTTATGGATTTTTGTAAGTTTTTGGCAATTTTTCTACATTCAAAGATCTATATCTCAGGTTCTAATATAGCTTTTCTATTATAATTATTTCTGATACTTATTTAATGGATTCGATGCGAGCGAAGCCGCGGGTAAAAGCTAGTTACCTCTGAAATGGTTTAAATAATTCGAAAACGAGCTCTGTCGTTCGTAAAAGGGAAAGACAATTGGCTAATACCCCACGAATATTGAATTACATCTTCTCCAAAGAAAGTGATGTCCATCGATCCTTTCGTCAGGTTCTTTGGAAGAGATGCAATTCAATATCCGTCGACATACCAGATAGCTGCTCTCTCCTTTAATCCTTTGAAGAACGTCGAATTATTTATATAATGCTGCAAAATATAAAAATCCTTTGAATGTTCATTTTATAGAATTGGGCCTTACCTGGATGAAGACTAGCTGACTTAATTTTATTCTTAAAAAATCAAGCATTTGGACATTTTTAAAAATCCTCCACAGTAAAGTTAGGCTGGCCATAAAAACTGTTCAAAAACGGGACAGTCAGATTTATTTTGAATTAAAATTTCAAAACCTTTAAAACATCAAAAAGTGTAAAATATTTTTAGGATATTTAATATTGGCCTGACCCTAATATGAACGTGAAGTAAAAAATTCGGATCTACGGACGCCGAACAACTGTCCAAAAACGCAACGATGGACGAAGATTAGAACGTCAAGGGAATCGACCTTTATTTTGCAAATATATCGAAAAAAGTTCACTGTACAGTTAATTTTATGGTGATATTAGATATAAAACTCACTCAGATCCAAAGATGGTATTGCCGCGATGGCACCAGCTAGAGCAAAAGTTATTATTAGAAATTTCATTTTATTTTTATTCACAAGTAGTTTTCACACTGATTCTAAAATATTATATGTGATATTTAAGTACAGTTTAACAATTATTTTATCTATCAAACATATCTTTCTATGATTAGATGATGAAGTACCTTTATCAAATTGAAAATAATAAATTTAAACAAAATCAACTGATGAATACTCATTGTTTTCGAAAATAACGAAAACCTGGACAATAGAAGATCAAGTACCCTTCAAGCATTATTTTACAGAAATCACTAGATGTTTTACATAAACTACACATATTGACATAACTATCGATAATTTTACAATAAAATTTTAGTCTTTCTGATTTATTATCTTTCTCGGTAGTTCACTTAATACAAAATCAATTTTTAATGTCACAGTAGTTCGTTTAATAAATATTATAAAACATTTTTATTGATTTATGGGCTTTGATATCATTTCATATTTATTTTAGAAACTAAATTCTTACAACCTTAATTCTAAATTTCATATATGTAACTCTTTTTACTTATATTTTTACGTTTTCAACATAACTCCTTTTAATTCTTTTCTTTGAAATTAGAAAATCGATGTTATTTCTTCACTAATGTAAGGACAAGACCAATATTCTTTTTTAAGGTTATATTATAACATTAATTAAATACTTCGTCGTACCGTGGACCACAACGTGAAAAAATATGAATCCATCAAGAGCTTTGGCGATAAAAACTTTGAACCGCTAAGGATATACGTATTATATTGATCAGTATACGTGAAAGATGACTCACAGGGGCAGATATAAAAACTCAAATTAATGGATCTAGGGATCTGAGTACTTCTGAAGTAAAAAGGAAATTGAGGGAAGCTGGTCTTTTTGGACGCGTGCGGTGATAAACCTTTTAAGACGTCAAAATAAAACTGAGATGTTGCGGTGGAATAAAGAACATAAAAATTGTTTGGCGTTTTTGGGTTTAACAGAAGAGTGTTTGTGCGAAGGTCAAAGGAAGAATGGATGTTATATCCACGTATAATCCCGACTGTAAAACACGGCGGAGGCTCGGTGATAGTTTGGGGATGTTTCGGCGGAAGGGTGACTGGAAACCTAGTAAAATTTGGAGGAATTTTGAAGAAAGAATACTACAAAAAATATGAAAGGAAAAAACTCAATACGTTCTGGGCAGCGCCTGATCGGTAGAAAATTTAGCTCTCAGCATCACAACAATATCAACTATTCCTCGAGACTGTGCAAAGAGTTTTAAAAGAATTAGAAAGGAAGAATGTACTGAAAGTAATAATTTGGCCATCACAGTCGCCCGACTACAATCCGATTGAGTTGTAGGACAAATTGGACAGGGAACGCAAAAAGCCGTGTCCTACTTCCACTTCATCTTCGGAATATCGTGAAAACCGAATAGAATCGAATTATTAGAGAGAATACCAAACTTGAAACTTGAAAAATCCGTTAAGTAACTTTGTTACTGTTCCAGTTAAGATATATATTAGTAATCCAACAACGTCAAAGCTATATGCTCTTTCTAAAATGCTCAAAGCTGGGAGAGAGCTATTGTTTCAACAATTCATAAACCAAGCTACGAGGGTTGTCTGAAAAGTTTCCAACCTCAATCTGAAGATATCAACATCTATCAATAAAATTTGAGCGTATGCCTATTTAAAAATAATGTTTGTGCAGCAGCTTTAGGTAATAAATTAAAATGTTATCACATTCGACTTTGAAATTAAAATGGTGATATGTATGTGGATTTTTTAAACAATCACTGTTTCGAGATATTAGAAGATTAAATGATAATCAAACGGAGATCTTTATTTTTATACACGATGGAACTACACCGCACTTTGAAAAAGGATGTCGTAAATGGTTGAGTGACCATTTTCCGAATCAGTGGACTGGTAGAGGTGGATCTCCGATTCATTCGGCTCCTCGGTCATCTTAATTTAATCATTCGATAATATTAATCAAAATCGATAATATTTATAAAAATAGTGAGGTCTAAAAAATATGTATAGCTTATTATCTCTAATTATCATATCATTATCATAAAATTCCAACGTATGTTTGAACCGGTACTTTTTTTGTCCTAAATTCAGCACATACCGCTGGCGATAATCATGGAATGATAAATATTGTAGGAGTGAATAACAATACAAAAGTAATATAAATAAAAAAACAGGATGCGGTAGACTAGATTTGATACATTGACGATCTGACCTGTTTATGTTGAAACGCATAATTATAAAAGAAGGGTTGATACATTTTAGTGAATTAATAAGAAACTGTGAAGGCTAGACCTAGTGAGAATTTTGCAGCTATTATGTAAGTAGTAGTAGTAGTAGTAGTAGGTTTATGGAAAATTGATGAAAGGAGTTTGATTTTCGTAATCAATTTCAAATTAAAAACTCCAGTTTACTTTGGTGCGTTAATTTTTCCATGATATATGATGTTTATATCAGTATAGTTTTTCTATGTTTATAGACATATAAAAGATGCAAATAGTGTAATTCATCTTGAAAGGGTAATTTCTTATCTAGAGGTGGTTCAAGTTCCCTTGAAACTAGTAGTGGATTTAATAATTTTTAGTTCACTGTTCGTGCAATTTGTTCATTTATACATAGTTAAAGCAAGATGACGTTGACCTTGCAATTTATTTTTGATCTGCAAGAATAAGAACAAATCATTGGGTTCCAAACAGGATTGTTTGGCGGATGACCCATTAATTTGATATTTTGATTTTGATTTAGGAAAACAAATGCTGGTGTACCATTCAGAATTGACCGTTCTACATTGCTCTAATGGAACGTAGCAACAAGTCCAGTTATTCAGAAAAACAAGCGACCATTTGCTTCGAAGTACTTTTGCTCAACTTCAAAGACCCATAAAGTCGATTGTTGTTTAGTTTCGGGTTCATATACATAGATTCAAGATTCGTCACTTTTCACGCTCTTATATACGTCTTTTGAAGTATCGCGATTGAATTTTTTTAACATTTCTCTACACCGATCGACACGATCTTTTCCTTTGAGCGATTGTCAAATTATGCGGTAATCAACACGAACAAATATTTTTGATAGCTAATATTGAAGGAATGCGAGTGGAACCGGAGCTCAAGTATGCCTCAATCCCATGGTATGTCACAATCTTGCCATACCTATCAGTTATTTCTCACAGATATTTGTATACAGTAATATTTTCAGGTTTTTCAAATCGTCAGTTTTTGAAATTATCTTATGGTCTAAGATCCCGATATAAAACGACCTTCACCGAGATGTTTATTTGATGAAACTTATTTTATATTCAATTTGATGTATCAATAAATATTTTTCATTTAGGCTGCCTAACAAATTTCAGTCCAGGATATGATTGAATTAATGATTAAAAAATAAATTTTGTAAACATTTCACTGGATTGATTATTAGATTTCCATACCAATCGAAAGTTTGAAGCCCATAGTATATACAAACGTTAGGCTGCCTATTCTTTTCCAGTCACAACTCTCCTTTCCAGGTATAAACAGGTATATCAATAGTGGTATTTTGCACTGGTCTGAAATAAAGTTAAATGAAAATTATTTAATTATGATCAGTTTAGAATTGCCTGGGGAGAATTTACAGCAAGTATGTATGGTATCAATAACTGCACGGAAGTGAATCATGCGAGAAAGAAGACAGCGGTTTTTTATAAAAATAAAAGGCTCTGACCTGATATCAACTCAAAAACTTTTACGAACTATTTTCGTAAATTCCATGTCGCTAAATACAACGGATCCATTTTGCGTCAAATTTCAGCCTAAGAACTGTGGTTGGTTCTTAGATAAATATTTAAAACCAGTAGGATTCATTGGGGATCATACAACTCTAATAGTAGGAGACATTGTTAAAACAACCAAACCGGAGAGTCATGACGAAGAAGGTTCAGAAGTAAGAGATCACAGTTTCATGTCCGATGATTTTAAACCTGAATAATTTTTGAAATTTTTTTTATTATTAATTAATCATATCCTGGACTGAAATTTGCTAGGCAATCTATATGCAATATATTTATTGACATATTAAATATGTTTCATCAAATAAACATATCGGTAAAGGTCATATATCGTACTAGAAACCTACGTTACCTTAAGTTTCCAATGGTCACTATACAAACCTAGCGTGTATCATATATGAACTGATATAAGCGCTAAATGTAAGTCTCAAGACATTGCTGGGAACTGTGGAAATTTCTGGAACCGTGTGTTCACATTGAGCATACTATTCACGTCATTACAACACCAACAATGACTTTACCTGAAGATGATAATTTGGTTATCGAAACGAACGTCAGAATGTGTAATTGCGAGTGTTGGTTTAGTGGTTGCATAAGCCGAGTTTGAAAAATAAGGCCAACTATAATAGGACCAGAAATAATAATAAAAATTATAATTCATTGATAACCAGAATGAAATAGCAAAAAGCTTTGCATATGTACAATTGGAATTACAGAAAAAATTTAATTATTTAATTGTTTCACAAAGTTTGAACATTCATTGTTAGCTAAATTAAACACGTTCATTTGCAATAAAATTAGGTCAGTATTATGCAGTATGAAGACTACAGCATTATATAATTTAAAATGCGTAAATTATAAAAAAACAGCTTGATAAGATAAAACGATATCTCGATTATTTGTCATTACATCGATTTTAATCATTCGACATTCGCACCTTCTGTAAATATCGTTCACTGTTATTTTTTACATTTTTATTGACATTTTTTGACCTTTTGAGAAGGTCAAAGAGGTTATAATAAACATTGCTATAATTTAAGATATTTCTTAGTTAATTGCTAATCGTTGAACGAACATCGTGTACAGGTTTTTACCCATATTTTTTTATTAAAGGTTTATCATACAAATACCAGAAAAAATGTCTTTATTCAATGAAGTTGAATTGGGTCCACCAGTAGAAGTATTTGCTCTAACTAAAGCATTTAATGAAGATACTTATGATAAGAAAGTTAATCTTGGTGTTGGAGGTAAGTTACATATTGTATACAATATTTAACCTCAAAGTTCAAGTTCGAAAAGTAATAAATCAATTATGATATAATTATATAATAATAGAAAAAATTGTATACGAAATTATTATAATATTACACCTTGCCGTCTAGTTTTTAAAATGATTTATTATTAATATCGCCCAGTTTATTCAATGGATGAATATAATTTTTTGGAATCTAGTTAAACCCTAAATAAAGCAGGATTTGGACTCTATTAGATCGCAGTCTTGAATATATTGTCTATTACCAACAGTATTTAAAATTCTACATTATATTAAATTATTTACTATAATAATACCCCCAAAACAATGATATGCATGCAAAAGTCAGAAATAATTTTCTCACAATGTGTAATATACATTATATATAGATATTGTTAGTTACATAACTAAATAGAGAAAAATTAGTTTAATACAACTTATATCACAAACTGGTCGTGAGATGTAATAGGAACCATAGTTATTTTTATTAGACTATTAAGCTGTACAATACCACATAATTTTGCAAAACAATTTAAAAAAAAAAGTTGATAGACTTAATCATAACTAAACTTCATTCGTAAATATAACATTTTCTTTTGATTTCCAATGTTTTTCAATAAATGATAGCAATTAAAAAAAAACATATAACAATATTTGAACTTTATAGAAACAATTACACTCAACAATCACTCTATTATGCATTATTTATAGATATTTATATAACTATGATAATTACATGTGTTAATATTATAAGAGTTATCAACATTAGAGGTAATATTGAAATTAGAATTAGACCAGTATCCACATACTAATGTCACCCCATCTAAATCTGTAAGTTTTGTTTTGTATAAATTTTCTATGTATCCCTTTATCTACCTTTTACTCCAAGAAAGAAAAAGAATCAGATTTATTTATATAATATTTGTCATTATGTCTATGTTAACTGTAGTTCTTGAAAAGTGTTAATTTGTATCTTCTTTAATAATTATTTTTTTGGTCTAGTGTAGAGCTACTTATGTATTTTCTTTTGTGGAAAGTAATAAAACTAATACAAATTGTTTACTAAAGCAATGAATAATTGCCCCAGAGGTCATAATCATTTATTCCTTTCTATTATGCACATTCCCATCACCACATCCATATTTGAAATTATTGACTAATTTATATGTCTTGACTATACTGACAATTTAGATTAGATGAACTAGGGTGAATCTAATTCACTAATATTTGGAGCTATTAATCTATTGTGTACCCCGGACTGTTCACCAGTCAGGTAGAAACGACTTTGCAAAGTGAGTTACGTGTCTGGGGGCTATACAGCTTACCTCTTCTGACTATGCAGACAACAATTAATGAGTAGTCCTTTTATAGATTCACTAATGTTATAATCATTCCACATAATTTTCACTACTTATTTCTATTTCTTCGGTATGAAGCAAAAAGACATAATAATTTTACATGACAATCGTCATAATAAAATACAAGGATGATGTTATTGTCAAAACTGCCTACATAATCATCCTGAATCTTTTCCAAAAGTAAAGAAGTTGTTATATAAGTGATCAAAATGTCCCAAAACAAGCTATTTTTGGTTGCATTTGACTAGATTGGGACTTTCAATTTAATAAATCATACCATTAGTTCCAAAAATATTTTCCTTAAATTACTGATTTTTTATTTGATATGCAAGTAAAGAATAATAGAGATGATTGAAACTTTTCCATTTAAACTATCTCATTTAGTTATTTTATAGAGCAATCGGTGGTAAAATAAGCATTTTCAAAGTTTAATTATTAATTTATCACAAAAATATTTCAGATTACTTTGAAAACATGTAATGTCTCAATTTTCTCACCATACATATTCATATTATTAACCAATCATCATCATCTACTATTATTCTAAAAATGTGCTTGTAAAAAAATATTGTTTTATCGTAGCATATAGAACTGCCGAAGGCAAACCATGGGTCCTTCCAGTTGTTAGAATAGCCGAGAAAGCCTTAGCCAATGATGAATCGTTAAACAAAGAATACCTCCCTATCTTAGGATTGGAGGCATTCAGTTCAGCAGCTACTACCATGTTATTAGGACAAGATGCTGAAGTAGTTCGAGAAAACAAGGTAAAAATTCTGTTTTTTTTTTTATTTAGTAAGAGTGGGAATTCAGTGGAACAGATAAGTTTAATATAATTTATTCTGACATTATACTGAAATATACCGGGTGAACAAATAAGGCAAATTTTTTTTTTCAATATATTTTCAATTACATCCTCTTGTGGTGAACCTAACATCATGGAAATCATGTTTTTCGGGCCGCCTTTTTTTATTATTATTTGCCCTGAAACTGTAATATATTCTATTTCTGAGATATGGCAGACGGCCGATCTTAATTTCCCCTAGGTACTCTACTGGTAAGATTGATATTATTATTTCCTGTAAAAAAAATCAATAAAATATGTTGACGTATTTATTTCAGGCTTTTGGTATTCAAAGTCTATCTGGCACAGGAGCATTAAGAGTGGGAGCAGAATTTCTTGCACGAGTATTAGGAAAAAAGATCTTTTACTATTCTGAACCAACTTGGGGTACGATAATTAATATTATAGATCATAATATAAATTGATATATTGGTTATTGAAATAGATTAATCCAATATTATATATTTATTATTCTATAATACTTTTGAGTAACTAGATATAAATAAATTATTTTTTGTTGCAGGTCTTACAATTAATCCAAATATAATTTTCTCCCTTATTTTTTAGAAAACCACAAGTTGCTTTTTAAAAATGCAGGATTCGAAGAAGGTCGTAGCTACCGTTATTGGGACAATGCTACACGCGGCTTTGATTTTGCTGGTATGATGGAGGATTTAAGAAATGCTCCAAAAGATTCTGTAATAATTTTACACGCTTGTGCCCACAATCCCACAGGTACATTATAATGGATTTTATTTAGTACAATCAGAATTACAATATTCTATGAGCTAATCTGATGGCTTGAAGGCTACTACTCTGAGTTAGCATAATAATATTGCATCAATTGCTGGATTCTCCTTAATTCCCCACTTGATTCGAGTTGATTCTTTTCTACGATAGTCATCTACCCTACTGTTGAGTAAACTGGCCTTGTAATCTCGACTGTTACTGGGTTCAAATAATGGGTGATTTTCTATTCTGTTATGGTGTTTTTTACTTATGATTTAGATGGCATCTTTCATAAATGTTATCCCAATATCTTCACCCAGTGTTTAGTTCGATACCAGGGTGTGATGGTGCGCATACATTGACTTTCAACTGGTTCCTTTGTATGATTTCCTTGCTATTCCATATATTCATATTGGTTTGTCTCTACTAACCTCTAAAATTCGATACCTCAGCTAACAATTATTTAATTTACATTTTTTATCAGAAAAATACCAGCTTTATAATTTAAATAAGGAAAAGATAAATCGTGTACCACTTTTAAAATGAGGTAAGGTATGTACTAAAACAAATTCATGACTTATATGAATAAAGCTTACACAAGGCATAATTTTAATACATACATAATTTTTATTTCTCTAACATTTGAACAACAATAAAATGAATATTTTTTCTTAATTATCTGTTGGTATTATAGCTTAACTTAAATTATATCCACTCGTTTTCCTCTATCTTTCATGGTCTGTTCAATCCCTTCCTTCCAGGTCCTTTAGGGTCTTCTTCTATTTATTCTGCAATTGATACATCAAAGGTTTCTTTGGCCTCCTTTTTAGCTCCATCTTCACCACGTGTCCGTACTAGATCAGTTGTTTAGTCTGTATTCTCTCTGAAGTCGTGTATACTCGACTTGTTGTTCATCATATATCTTCATTTTGTATATGCTCAGCACGTTCTTCTCAAGTATATGTTTTTATTAACCTTCCATCGATTAGAGGCCTCCACCTTCAATCAACACAATATCTCGAAGTTTTATGCATTTCCTTTGATATTCAAGTTGCTACAGTATAACTAAAAATAAAGCTTTTTGATAAGTAACGTCTAAGGTCTAAGTAAGGTGCTCAATATAAATATTATAAACGATTCCACAAATTTCAACTTATGCAAAATATGTTGAGTGCATAATACTTATTAAGTGCTCTATTACATTATGCTATTTTCAGGAACGGATCCCACTCCAGAACAATGGACTGAAATCGCTGAAGTTATTAAAGAGAGACAATTGTTCCCATTCTTCGATTGCGCTTACCAAGGCTTTGCTTCCGGTAATTTGGTGAAAGATGCAGCAGTTGTGAGAAAGTTTGCAGCTGAAGGGTTTGAATTTTTCTGCGCTCAGAGTTTTGCCAAGAACTTCGGTCTTTATAGTATGTATTATTCATCATTAATGAATATCAAGGTACTGGATGTTTTCATAATTTATGTTTTTTTCATATTTCGTGGTTCGTTAACGCAGTTATATTTTTTTTATCATATTGATGACCATCCAGTGTACTAGATGTTAGATTATTTTTTATATCAATATCTATATAATATGTACATAATGTATATAAATCAATTTCATTATCATTATGAGCTATTCAAACTTTATATACAAAATTTTTATATACTTATATATGTATCATTGAAATTGATCCATTCATTATTCACAAAATTTCATTCTTACTGTTGAAATCATATTTGTATATTCTATGAATATGCATATGGATGCCACTACTTACTTTGAATAAGACTTTAGGTAGCCAGGTTTTGCCGTTCTTGATATATTTCACTTTTTATGGAAACTGAAAGTTGGCGTAGAAGATTAATGCTGATGAATCAATTTAATTTAGATAAGTTGGCAACATTAATTCAGGATAACTTGACCTATAAATCGTGATATTTCTTGGTCCATTATTTTATAATAGTGTTAGAATATTGGAGATAAAAAAAACACGCTGTATATTTTCAACGCATTAAATAACACTTAAAGATTTCTAACGTAGTGCATAAGAGTTCCTTATAGCTGTCTCTAAACATGTTAATGTTGTGCAATTTTTCATCAAGGCACCTCATGTCAATTTTGGACCTCAATGGTACCGTTTCCTGTAAAATAAATTGTAACTAACATTTTTCAAAATTTCGGGTGTAACTGTAGCAAACACGTACCTAATTCTAATTTTTATATTATAAAGAGTACTATACACAATATTTTTTTCAGGTTCCCTTAAAAATAAAACCATCAAAGTCAGATCTAGAAATCTGGGTAGCTAGATGCGTAGACCTCCTCTTTTCATTCATCTATTTAAATAATTTTACATTTAATTAAAAATGCGAATATTTTCGTCATAAATAATCATCAAATATATATATATATATATATATATATATATATATATATATATATATATATATATATATATATATATATATATTAAGCTGTTACAAATTCCTGTCAACTTTTACTACAGTGTATACCACAATGAGTTGAGTCAACGATTATATTGGATACTATTTGCAATATTTTTCATTTCAATTGAATTATTTTCATTCTTTCACGACTTACCGGTTTTATCAGAAATGAATCTGAGCTTTTTCTAATTGCATTTTTAGAATTTATGATAAATTTAAATTTTCTCAAAATCAGTATATCATAAAAAATTAAATTACTATAACTACAACTTCACAAATCTTTATTGTTTCAAAAAAATTACATTATATGCTCAGAAATTGTGTAAAACATTTTCCCATTTTTCTCGAAAAAAAAAAAATAGGAAAACTTCATATGATTACAATTATATGTATAAGTTCTTGTAGAAACTCAAAATTTCCTTGTTGTTATTAGAAATATCTGAATTTTCAGAGGGCTGACAAGAAATAAATGCCATAAGTGTCAACAAACGATAATTAAGTTTAAGGAGAATAAGACAAATTTTAGAAAAACATTACAATTCAACAATAGGGTTGAAAGAACGAACTTCCTCTACTCTTTAGTGCTGAAAAGAAATGGGATTGCTATTTCAAAAATGTTTTCGAAATAGCTAATTTCCAACCACCTAATAATTTTGATGAATAATTTTAGAAAACTTCATGAATTGCATTAAGCAAATTCTGGTTGCTTTTTCTTGATTTACTTTGTTTAATCTAAAAAAAAAGAATATCAGATTTTAATATCGAGTCCGTTCATCGAAATATAGCCTATAAAGTATTTCTATTATAGTTAAATAGATCATATTTTTTTCATCTTATGCGCTTTTGTTTTTGGGTCATTAATGAATTTATTCTCTTATTCATACGAGGGCGATTTAACGGAAGAGTCTCATTTCGATAAAAAAAATACTTGACTGTAGAAAAAAGTCCTTTATAACATAATTCTATTCAACTTCATACATTTAGTGCAGCAAGTTTTCCATTCCACAAACCATCAAGAAAATGTGTGTATTTTTTTCATTTGGCTGAAATAAAATATCACGCCTATGGAACCCCTAAACAATGTGACAACGACTTTTTTGGCCGCAGAACCGTTTTTTGTTTTCTTGGAAGCAATTTACGTGAATAAAGCCCACTGTTTCAACCGTATCTTTTTTCAGGTGTATGATGTTATGCCCAAATTTCATCTACTGTGATAGAAAAATTTACTTGGATTACGTTTAAAGATACATAAACGTTCATTTGAACTTTTAAAACGACGGAGCTTTTGGTCAGCATTAAGCAATCGCGGCAATCTTCTTGCAAATAGCACTGATAAGGACTGTGAAGTCGGTTCTAACCTAATATTATTTATCGATGCTAAAGTTTGGCGGATGCGCCAGGTATTTTTATTGAAGGATTATTTACCTTTTTTGTCACTATTTTTTATCAAGACAATTTCTAAGAATTAGATATATAAAGATTTTAACAATCCGAATGTTCCAGAAGGTGGTTTACACGGTTAACTATTCACCAATACTTTACACTAATTTATTCAAATACTTTTCACTATACCGATGTGTTTATTATGACAACCAAATTGTTTTCTAAATCCGTCTGACTGTTATCGACTCGCTTTTATATACTCTCACTTTCCAGATTGTTTGATTTCCTAGAAATCTGTAATTTACTGTAAAGGAACAAAAACGCAACCTTCGAAATTTTCTTTATAAAAACGGTCACAAATATGTAAATAGACAAATAAACTGACCTCCCAGACCATACAAAAAGAACCAGGCGCATTCGTCAATATTTAAATTTGATTAATATATTGGAACAAGACCGACTTCTCGGACTATATCAGTGGACGAGTTCACAACGATAAGTAAATTACGTAAGTAAGATAAACCGTGTGTATGAATTTATCCCTTCCATTTTGTGATTAAAGACATTATGATACGTAACTTGTTCTCTGTCCCTTTGTTTTTCCACGTAACAAACATTTTTCAATCAACACTAGAAATCCTTTCTCTCCATATTTACCTAACAATGAAAACAATTTTTCTATGACTTTCGAAATGGATTAGCCACCTGCCGATCCACTCGCTTCGACTTTTGATAATGAATCTCGAGCCACCGTGTTTGGCTGGTTTTCCAAATCAATCGTGGTCGCTCTTTGCTACCGAATGATTGTGCTAGAAATCATCTATTCTATGCGTAAACTGATATTCCAAGATCATCAGGTGACATACCGTGAGATTGAGGCATACTTGGGCATTAATTCTACTTGCATACATTCAATATTTCATGAAAATTTGGTTGGCAAAAAGATTTGTTCGCGTTGGATACCGCATAATTTGACAATCGCTCAAAAAAAGCTCGTTTCAATTGGTGCGAAGAAATGCCGAAAAAATTCAATCGCAGTGCTTCAAAAAACTTCGTGACCGATCTATGCATATGATTCCCAAACAACAATCGACAGTATGGGTCTTCAAAGACGGGCCAAATCTTACAAAAGTTGTTCGCGCAGTTTTTCAGAATAACTGGACATGTCGCCACCGTTGCAACGTAGACCAATCACAGAAGACGAATTATTCTCCTCCACAACAATACCTCTTACATTTTACACATCGGTTCAATTGAAAACGTTTCTGAACAGTTTTTGTTTGGCACTCAATGACTTCTTCTTATTCCTGCAGATGTATGTATGTATAGATTTGGGGTCTCGTATACACTGCGAACCAAAGGATCTATTGTGTCCCTCTTTTTTTATTGCGATACGGGAGAACCCAGTGTTTACAGCTGATCCATCAACCCACTCCATTTAAAAAGTCTAGAATGTGGGATGGCTTTAATAGCCTCTTGGTCTTCTATTTCATACGCATCACAGTTTACCTTCAGTCTCTGAAGACGATAACTTTGTTATCTAAACGCGCATCAGTCAGAGTAATAGTGAGTGTTGGTGTAAACGATGTTTTCAGTATGAATATCACCAACGGTTCCAGAAATTCCAACTTAAACGTTTTTTTACGCCTGAAGTAGCGGTTGATACGTTCAAATCACATGTTTCGGAGGTACCTCAATTGTAATGGGAAAAATTCTTCGGCAATTCGTTCAAACGCACGCAAAAGTATATTGAGAATAGTTTCAAAAACAATCATAAATACTTGTTTTTATCTGTTTATCTCCAAAATTGAGTAGTAAGTCTCGTGTGAGTATTAAACCCAATCTATTTATCAGATTTATCTAAAATTTTGACAATCTAGCCAAAGTGTTCCGTTAAGCCGCTTTCGTAGGATATTACAGCAACATTATATAAACTTATGTTGGTTGTATTAATATTTGATATTATTCCTAGACGAGCGTGTTGGCAACTTGACTGTCGTAGTAAATAATGCTGATTTAGTGCCTGCTGTTAAATCACAACTTACTCTAGTAGTAAGAGGAATGTACTCAAATCCACCAAGTCACGGTGCTAAAATTGTAGCTTATGTACTCAACAATCCCGATTTGTATAACCAGTGGTAGGTATTTTGATATGTATATGAATTTATATTGTATTTTACAGGATGTTTACACGGAACGAGACTTAAGCCTGAATCCATATGTAATGATTTTGTTTACCTCATTCTATAACTTTACTATTAGAAATTGAGAAGTTGTTTGCTCTTTTATTAACATTGCTTTTACTCTTAATCTTCTATAAACATTTTTAGAGTCTATATTAGCTTTCTGTTTCTCAAAAACGTACTTTTAGAACTTATTTACAAGCTTTGTTACTTAATATCATGTCATTATAATAACTTTTCACTTCTTAAACTTTTTTATATGTTTTTCGTGATGATTTGTCTTGATATTTTGATAAAGACCGAAGTAAGTCAAATTTTTACCAGTTTTCTTAAACTGATTTTCTTTGATAAGAGATCTAAAAACAACATAAATAATCACGAAAAAAGTCATTAAAATATACACCTATTCATAGGTTAAGGATATTTCTAAATCGTATTTGGAACTAAATGAATTTATTTGAAATTATTCATCGAAATTTGCCATCACTAGAGAAAAAAATCAATGAATTTCATTTTGATGTTACTTTTTGGAAATTTTTTACTTGACATTTTGGATTATTTTTGGAATCGTTGGTGACTTTCATACTGAACACACTATTTTCACTACTGCTACACCAACACTGAAGACGATAACTTGGTTATCGAAACACTTGTTAGACAGTGTAATTGTGAGTGTTGGTGAAGTGGTAGTGTAAACAGTGTGTTCAATATGTCCGTAATAAGCAGCCGGACCTACAAAAATTTTTATAAGGGTTTGGTTAAATTCAATGATTACTTCAAATAATTAACCATCGGAGAGTTTCTCAGGTTATTGGATATTCGTAGCGTGCTCAACATAAATGGATTTCGCATCCCATATTGTCATTTCGACAATGCTTAATCGAATCCAAGAAACTGGAACTGTTGGCGAAAGATAAAAAATATGGAAACATGGTAGGACAGATATATAGGATTCAACTGACAGACAAATATGGAGGGTAGATGTAAGAACTCTCTCCGTTTGTAAAATTGTTCGTAGTATAACAAAACTTGAAGATGGCGCTACAGTATCAAAATCAAAGCGTCGAAAGTTGTTATATTACAAGAAAATGAAAAGGTATCTCTTTATTTACAAATGTAACTGTATTATCATAAATGATACAATCGTTTTCTATACCTATAAAGTATCAATTATGAATTTATTTAAATTCATATCGTCCCCAATTTGCTATAAACTTTTGAGAATTAAACCCCATATGAGAGAATTCTCCTTACCTCTACTTTCCATATGACCAACATACTGTCACAATGTGAAGCCGCTGTAGGCTCCCACGTCATTTTTACTAATATTAATGGTGCTGCGATGATTTTTGAAGAAATAGAGAAATCATCTACCGCTTCCACCTAGGTCGCCTGATCTGAATCTCATAGATCATGCTTAGGATCAGTTATTGAAATTGAAATAGCAAAAAATTTATCAACATAACTTGGTTGAAAGTTAGCCAAGATGTGATATATTCAAATGGGAGTTACACAACATTCTTTTTATTAAATTCTTCGATAATTTTGTTTTATTCTATAATGACCCTATTTAATTTTAAGTATCTTTAAATAAGAAGAGTTTCCAAATTGAATTTAATGATAATCCTCAACTTTTGAATAGCTGTTTATATTGGTTCTTTGTGTCACATAACAATCATTTTCGCATTTTTTAACATTGGAATTTATTTTGAAAGGATATTTTAAATAAAAATTCGAAACAAAATGAATAATCTAATGAGAATATTTAGAGGATCCATTCAACTATATACTGCGAATAATTATAACTATTATTTTATATTGTTAGGCAAGATCACATTACCACTATGTCTTCAAGAATAATTGATATGAGGAACCAGTTAAGAAACGCACTTGAGGAACTGCGAACCCCAGGGGATTGGAGCCATCTTACCAAACACATTGGTATGTTCTCGTATACTGGATTAAATGGTACGTATAACCATTGAAACTATAAATACACTTGTGAAAAAAAAAAACGATTCAAGTGACACGTTCGCGGTCAAAAGTCTCTAGCTTCCATATTTTTTCCATCAAAGAAGATGAACATTTGAGTTGAATATGTAAATGTATATCCATTTAATTTTCTCCACCTTAATGTGTTTACATAAACTGTAAACCTATTAAATCAACATTTTTATGTTTCAGAAAAACAATCTGAACATATGGTGAAGAAGCACCATGTATACATGTTACGTTCTGGAAGAATCAGTATGTGTGGTTTAAACAGTAACAACGTACATTATGTTGCTAAGGCTATTTACGAAACTGTAACTTCACTGCCTAGTAAAATCTAATGATCAATGTGAGTATTAGTTGTTAAATAGTGAATGTACAGAGTAATAAAATCATTTCATAAAGTGTTAATTGTTATTTTGTACCTGTAACACATATCCTCATGCCACATCATATATCATGGGCTTACAAATGAACCTGACCAAGTCAAAAATTTGTAATTTGGAGTTAACAAGACCAAGTCATCAATAATAGCGAACTGAACTACAAAAAAAAATGACCAAATCTTGTACTTAACCTTAAAAATGGATTCCTTTAACTAAGAGTGCTGATAACGGATATTGAGACGAAAGAGCTAGAAAATCGGATAGCAAAGAAGCAGCAAAGTTACGATTGCACAAAACTATTATTAGACCTACTGTATTGTAAGGGTGTGAGTCCAGCGTACTAACCCTGAAAAGTGAGTTAGGGAAAGGAAAGTACGGGGGACTGTGAAAATGAATTCATGGAAAAAATAACGAGACTACATAAGTAGTCAGAACCCAGAGAGTCAGGTGGTTGAGTACAAAATGAATGCAAATAGAACTGTCAAGAGAACACAAATAAAGGGAGAGGGAGGCTGACAAGAAATAGATAGGAGAGGTCTTTATAAAATGTGTTTCTCTTCATTATTATGTAATAACAATCATGTTACTTTTGAATGATGATTTGTGATCGTCACTATCTTTATAGAAAAATCTTCGTTTTCAATCGCATGACATGAAAAGAATATAATTTTTACTTTTTGTATATGTTAGAGCATAAGCTCCTTTTTACCTATTCTACTTATTCCTTCTTTAGTAATTTTTATCTGCATTCCCGTTTATTTATTTCCGCAGTTCTCCAGCTGCCAGGAAATCGCAAAAAAAACATTTCTAATAGGGAACTTATTCCCATTACCATACATTATAATAGTATATTTATCACGAATTTATAATGAAGGTTATTATTCACGTTCAAGTGACGTTCATTGCCACGAGCGGTAGTGAGATTCTCAGATTTTCTGTAGCTGTATAACTAAATAAAGAAAGCATCTCACAGCAGTGATTAATGGATTCATTAATCACTGCTGTGATTAATGGCTACTATAAAGGTCGAGCAAGTGGACGTGCAATGGGTATATTATACAACAGTCGTAGATAAATATTTTTTTATGATTTACTTCACTTAATGTTAATCTTAAATAGGCGTTGTAGATGAGAACGTTTAGAATCGAGACTTTTTTAAACTTTTCGAATTGAGTGGGAGATTGACAACGAATCATTTTCTGCAAAAACTTGAACGTGATAATAAAACAGAAGTGACTACTAAGCCACAATAAAAACAATATTAAAAGTAATTAGAGTTGCAGATTGCCTGCATTTATTGTAGCACTTTCTCTACAGATAGATAAAAAATTAGTTTTGGTTAGTTGCAACCGTGCAATGGAAAGAACCTTGTATAATAATGTCAAATAAAGCGCAAGATTAATCATAATATACAATATGACATTACGAAAAACTGCATTGTCTAATAAATTGAAATAAAAAAATAATGAATAATTTTTAAATAAATTAATAATTATTTTCTCTCCTATTTGGTAAAGTTATTGGTTTATAGTTAGTGAATAAAATGAAATTTTATAGAATTATATTATCAGCATATACAAATAGTTATTTATATCTATGAGTATAACTTCTTTCTGAACTTCTGCTATGACCGCTACTAGATCTTGATGAACCATTTCTTGAATGCTTACACGAACTAGACTTCCTGGATTTTTCTTTCGATTTAGAGCGGGACTTTGATCTTTTTCTTTTCATTCCATTCCTAGAATTTTTTTGCCTTTGAGCACTCGTATCCGAATCCTTTTCCCAGTCAGATTGAACACTTGGTTCAGGTGACTCTGACCATCTCCAATTTCTACTTTCTGAACGATTTCTAGAAAAAAATTGCATACTACATTTTATAGGTAATACCAATAATATATAACTGAATTTTTTTGAGGACTAACTTGGTAGGCATGATTTGACACAGAAAATGGTTCCATTTTTAATCTACCATTTTTTAAATTCGATCTTTATTTGTTGTTGAATCAATCCAAAAATTTTATTACCTTTTTTTATGTTCGGATTCCCTAATTTTTGCAAATGAGCTATAAGCGTTTCTCGGATTTCTAAACGGATGCAAGAAATTACAACTATTTCCTTTTGGACATCTGTTTGAGAAATGTACTCCTAAAATAGTATACACTTTATGCCTAATTTGAGATAAATTATACTTTGAGTAAACTATGTAAAAAGATCTGACACTATGCAGGGACGTAACTAGAGTATATGGCACCCTTGGCGAATTGTATTGGCCGCGCCTCCTCGAGGGGGTTTACTCCCAGCAAGAGGGAGTTCGGAACATTTATGTAATTTTGAATGCAAAATGCGTGCTTTTCTCAAACTTATTTTGATAAGCATCTGGTGTGATGAAAGCAAATGTGGGGGGTTTGAAATCAGGTATGTTATCAAAAACTCCACAACACTGCAGGAGGGCTAGAGATGCTGCGCACATACCTAGTGACTTTTCTCTTTTACTACCCAATCAAACATTTTAAAAAATAGCCGTTGTGAGTCTTTGAGCTATTTTTCTAGTTCTGGACACATATTGACTCAACTTACCACAAACGGCAGATTTCCAATTTGGTACATTACAAAACTGTACACTCAATTGCTTGCCACCATACCACCTACCATTCAAAGCTCTAAAACATTTTAGAGCTGCACGGGTCGAACAGAACTTTACAAATACATTTCCTCTTAAATGAGCTTCATGGTTACAACATGTTATAAACAATTCAATCTTTCCATATTTTTCAATTTCAGGTACAACATCATTATAAAATTCTCTGAAAAATAAACAATAAAACAACAGTGTGACTGTTGAATATTACTATATCAAACTTTGCATTTAAAACTAAAACACTGAAGAGCATACCTATAAAAGTCTTGTGTTTCATGTTTTTCAAATTCCAAATTAGAATCAGTTAAATGTTCATTTTCTGTTTTTTCCAAACTGTAGTGTGAGAAAAAATTTGGTATAAGAATGGTACTACTTATTCCTGGTCGTACATGATTTCTTGAGCAAACATCAAAAAATCTGCAAGTCGAGGTCTTTTGAAAAAATGGGCATAGTGGTTTATTTGGATTCGTTTCTAAAGTAGTTTTTAAATGTTCCGGGGTATCACCACCATATTCTAAATAGAAATTCAAAAATTAGATTTTTTAAAGTCAATAAAATATCAAAAACATATTCTGTCTAGAATTTATTTTAAAGGACAACCTCTAATTCTAAAAAATAAATAGATATTATATTTTCCTCACAGTGCTTGAAAATGGTCAAGCTATATCAATTCATAACCAACCCCAGTATCAAAAGGAGAATTTAATTGTTGGTACAGCAAATCCAGTTTTTATTGTGATTGAAAATTGAACCAAACACCACCAGCATCTTTGTAACAACTAAAGAACTTCCTGCCAGTCCGAAATGAACATATATACTCATTAAATTTTGTGGAGGACCAAATAGTCAAAGCACAGGATGAAGAGAATTTGAATTGTATGGTGAAGAATTTGAAGGAGGATTATATGAAAATAGGACTTGAAATATACTTAAAAATACAGAATATCTAGCAATGACAGTTGAAAGTGTAAATAACATAGTAGATGAAAACTTGGAAATTGATTCATAATTCAAATAAATGAATAAGTAAAATAAGTAAGTAAAATATTCACCTAGAAATTCTTCTACTTTGATATTTAGCAATTCTTGCTGTTTGATTTGCTGTTGTAATTTTTCTTCTTCCTGTTTCTTTTGTTCATCCCTCCTTTTCTGTTCCTCTTTCCATTCTAAGATAATTTTTTCATTTTGTTTAGCTCGTTCTTCTCTAGCAATGGCCAATTTTTTTTGAAGTTCCTGTAATAATTCAAATGAACAAAACATTGTTTATTATCTAGTTTTGCAGTAAAAAGCTAAAGTACATAAAGAATGCAGAAATTACTGATAGATTGATCAAAATCATGAACACCCAAGGAAAGAACAAAACTAAGTATGGTGCACACAGTCTGGAATAAAAGAAAACGAAATGATAAAAAAGAAATGAAAATATATATTCAGAAGCACAATAAAAAATAATAATTTTTATACATTTATAAGTTGGTGCATACGACTGGGCAAATTCCCAAAATACAAAAATGCCTGGGCATTTCTATATTTCTGAGAAATTATTGAATTATTGTCAGACAAGCACTTATTAATGGTACTTATTGACGAGTCTAGTTTAGTGATTTTCTTATTTTTTTTTATTTTAAATCTAATATAATAAATCGCATTTTTCTGGAACTCCATTACAGTGGATGTAGAGATTATTTGACAGTTAAAACAATCAGTAAAACACAATAGACAAAAAAAATTGTTGCTTTGGATTGATATAATAAGATACTAAAAGTGTGACAACCAGGCAACAAGTATTAAATATTTATCAATCTAAAACAAGCATTTTAAGCTCTTTTACTTAAAGTTCTTTTTCCTTTTCAGTAAACACGAATTTTCAGTGCTTTTTAAAACAGATATACATTTTAATCTACAACATCTTCTCATTTTGGTATAGACTCAGGATTCAGATTCTCCCAAATCTGATTTCTCAGACCCTGAGATTTCGTCTTCATCTTAATTTTCTGTTTCTATCTTTTCTTTATTCTGCTTCATTATTTTCATGGAAGTTTTCTTTATAAATTTCCAATTTCAAGCTAGATAAGTTAGTTTTGCTGCCCTGTCACGTGTTAGCAGATTTCTCTTTTTATAGTGAATCCAGCAAATTGTGTTGAATGTTCTCTAAGTGACAGCAGATATTACTGGTGTCCCAAAAATGTTTTTTATCACATTCGGTAATTCACAGGTTCCTCTTAATCCTCGTGACCATACTAAAGGATTTACTTGAAGAGGATGGAAGATGAATGAATGAAAATTGCTTCCAAGTTATTGAACTTTGTAGTTATTGTATGAGTTTGTGACTAATTAGATTCTGGAAATGTATCATATGGACAATTGGCATTATCAGCTCTATAATTTTGTCAATTCTCACCCAGAAAACATCATATTAGAGAATCATTTTCTTTCTGTCTTCAGGTATGATTGAGCTTAGTAAGTACTCAAACATAGGGCATTTTAAAATGTTTTGAGCAAATAACTAGGTCTCTGCTCATTTTATAAATGTCCAGAACATTGGGCATTTGCCCGACCCTTATCACTACAGCAGCCCAGGGATAAAAAAAAGTATTCTAGACGTATAGATAATAACAGTATCAAGACACTGAAATGAATATATAGTGTATATACCTCAAACTGTTTTTGAGCCTCTTCTTCAATCCTTAACCATTCTCTCTCTTTTTCTTGTTGCAATTTATCCTCTTCAACTTTCTGCTGTTTTTCTGCTTCATTTTTTTCTGCCAATAAAAGCTGATAGCTAGGAGAGCTTAGCAGCTTTTTCAATTCTAAAATATAATACTAAAGAAACATTCCAAAAATGATATAAATAAAACGAACCTAAAAGTTCATTTTCTTCTCTTACTCTGGCCTTTTGCTGCCTAATTCTTTTTCTTCTATATTTTTTTGCAAGTTTCCTCCATTCCGAATGTCTAGATTGATAAAATTAAGAAAATATAACCTTAAAATATAGAATAAATACCTACCAAATTATTATTACATATAAAATTCTTTTTTTTTCTTTCTCAAAAGGATACCTACTTTCCCATTACTATAATGAATTATAAATCAAAATAATGATTTATAAATCTAAGAATGTGTATATATTCCAATAAAACTAGTCCCAGCATTACATATATGAGTATCAGAACCTTAAATAAACCAAATATTAACTAAAATGAGAAATATAAAAAAACATTAAATTTATCGCAAATAATCCACATCAAATAAAAATACGACAAAATAAACTTAACACGATCGCCATTACCGCGTTTGCACATGCGCATAGTTGTCATTTATTAATTCGTTGATGGCAGTGAAAATAGAAAAACATTTGTGATTATTTCAGAAACATCATTAAATCGCATTCGTTTTCACATAATATATAAATACTCAGTTATTTATATTTTTGATATAAAACAACATAATATATTTTTAATCATGGTCAAAACACATTGTACGTTGATTTGAGTTCTTGCTTTGTAAATCGCTATGACTGTGTCGATTTATTACATTTATTTATATATTTCGAAATCAATATTAACAATATATGTTTACTCACACAAATATTTCTCAGTACAGATGCCCCAGCGATAATTACAAGAAATAAAGAAGGTCGTTTATAACAAAAAAAGCATATCTCTAGTTATTATCAAAAAAAACTATTATCTAATTCAAATATTGTATGGTACGTTACAATGCAATTATTTTAATTGTTATGCATATGTTGCATAATACAGGGTAGTTTAACAAATAATTGATGACAGAACATACAAGGGAAAACTGTGGTTACTCTAATCAAACTGAAGATTACCAACTTTCTACCCTATTAAAACGTGACAACTCCGGTCCTACCAATGAAAAATTTTTTAGGAAAATTCACAATTTACAAATGCAACACATAACTAGTATTTATTGTTGCGTGCTACTCATCCCTCATTTTCACCTCAAAGTGGCATGGATGGATGGTACCTGAGCCCTAATGAGGTGTCGCAAACAATGCTTGCGGAAAATGTGGCAACATTCCAAGGGCCCTATTGACATAAAAAGTAGAAGGAAGGCTCTCCCTCCACCCATGGCTTCTAACCAAGAGGTCCAGGTAAAGCCTGATAATAGAGCAAGAACCCCTGGTTCTACGCCCATGGAACAACGAGATGGCTCTAAAAGCCGGAAAACTGTACGTAGCGCTAAATGATCGAATCTGCAGTTGACTGTGGGTCGAGCGGGATAACCCGATACCGGCTTCACGGAAGAACACCTGCTGGATTTAGTTGATTCGGTGACCTCTCAATTTCATGATAATGTATATTTACTTCAGAGAGTCTGTTGGGTCATAAACGCTGTAAATTTTATTAATAAAAGAACCCATAGTAATATAAAATTATAGCTTAAGAACAGTAGTTGAATTCTCGAGTTTGTAATAGAATTTACGGTTTAATCAGTAGATAGGGAGGAAACATGTGGATTTAGCAGATGTATTGAAAGAACAGTAAAGCAGGCAATTCTGCCTAGGTGCGATAAAAATATAGACCAACCACATCCTGATAATCGTATGCTGTCGTTTACTCATACGTTGCGTTGTTTTGATTGGTTTACAAACATCATGGTATTTTTATAAAAAAAAATCGAGTGCGCTTTTATAAACAAAAAAAAGTTTTACGTTTTATAATCCGCATCTCCTATTTATAAGCTAAATAAAGATTTCCAGAAGTATTTAATTAGTGTCGTCATGCCAATAAAATAAATAACCATAACACAAATAAATATAAAAAATAATTTGTTATTTGTCAGTTTTATTTGAAATATTTACATTTTTTAATATAAAAATGGAAACATTTGAAGATTAAAAATTGTACTTTCTTAAAATATATGTTTTATAAACCTAAGAGATCGGCTGTAAAAAGATATGCTTCTTAATCGTACTTCACTGGTACAATTGTGAGTTTTCCAGCTATAGTGATTTCTAATTTGGCAACATTGTGATTACCAGTATCATAAAAAGTGCCTATCGGTTTTAGTTGACACGAGTAAATATGTTTAATATGAATAATTTTTCAAATAATTACTTTATTTCAAAATAAATACCTTTATTTAACAATACATATTCTAATCTTTGTATTAGTGCCCTTTAGGAAGAAGTTTATTATATTGTAAATTTGTGTGGTAGTTAGGTTAGAATCTTAATATAGATCGTCCAATTCTCTCCCGAATCCCAGAAATTTAGTTGCATTAGTTTTTTTAGTGTATTTTTTTAAAACATGTATCTACCAGGCTACATTACGTTTTTAAAGCAATTTTGCCAAATTTAGGGAATTTATTTAAATTTATTCAATATTTTTTCGCTGATGATACATTTCTGTGAGTGCAATCTCGACTCCGTTGATCAAACTTGAGAAAATAATCTGTTAATATATATTATTACATATTTAATTCCTACAAAGCATTAGTAGTGGAATGGGAGAAAGGGATTGGAGACCTTTTGTCTACGGAGGCTTTGCATCTTGTGTTGCAGAATTTGGTAAGTACTAATATTTTAACCAATCTCATCAAATACGCATACAACTGGATTTAGGGATTCACATTTACATAATCAAAATTGACTAAACATTAGATCGGAATAAATAAAGTCAAATATAAAATTATGGTAGTGATAAGAATAGTGTTTTTATTGTCCATTTGTGTATAAATCAATAGACAAGAACATCTGGATAGTGTAAAAAAGATTGTACCTTCTGAGTGAAATGGACCTATTTGAATAGACTTAGTCTTTTGAATTGTAGTTACAAAGCCAAAGAATACATTAAAAGATAGGTTTATATAGGTAATAAGGATAAGAATAAGGAAATTTGTCATTATGGATAACATAAACGTTTATAGGGCTTATATAAAAATAATAAGAAATATAAAATTTTTATTGCTATCTGTAAACAGAAATGATGAGAGTCGTTAATACTGTGCTTCTCATGTCTGTTGATCATTGCGATTGCATCAAAATAATAAAAAACTGAAATTTTTGAGCAACCAGAAAAGTGGAAACAGGTTTTTTATATAACAAGTACAAGAATTTTAGGTTAACAACTCAATGACTCACAACCATACTAAAAAATCCTAATGACAAGTGACGCTTCCTAATTGGCATGTGCAAAAATTATTTTGTTAATTGCGTTTCTATGTAATTCTCACGTTTTTCATTTTAATTTGCTTATATAAATCCACTTTAATTTTATTCATACATGTTTAAAAAAATATGTAAACTTGGTTTTTAAATTAATTTGTTTTTCCAAAGGAAGCCTTTGTAAATATAAAGATTAAAATATAGGAACAATCAGTTTTTGAAATTTCAGATATCAATAAATATTTGCTTCTAAAGATTTTTTCAAATGTCGACTCTCACTACAGACTATCTGAATTAAAATTTTGATAATTTAACAAAAATTCATCATTATGTTAATTGGCATGTTAAAAATTTTTGAAATAAACATATATACTTCAATCGAGACAGTGGCAGATTAGCCGCTTGTTAAGATATTCATCTTTTGCTGCCTTTAATGACCCCTAAAATTTGATACCTTGATTCACAATTATTTAAATTACATTTTCTATGAATAAAATTCCAACTATATAATTTGAGAACTAAAACATTATTTTAATCAAAGAAAAATTCAATCATTTACTATCTTTGAAGTAACGTAAGGTATGTTTTAAAATTATTCAATATTTAAATATTACGAATCAAGCTTCCATATCGAATCATGTTGACACATTTTTAAATATACTCATAGTTTAAAAATAATAAAATAAATATTTACCCGTTGCTATTAAACAGCGTCAGGTAAATTATAAAAACATTACAATACATTTTAGCAAGTCTTTATTGTGTTAAGAGTTATTGTTATTTTCGGAGACTGAAAAGAAAATGGTACTTGTAAACAGATTATTATATTTATTTTATATGGTATCTGTAAAAAAATCAAAACAAAGAAAGAAAATTTATTTGTTCTTAGACAAAGTTATTTGTGTTTTTTTGTTATTTCAGGAACTTTTCCAATTGATACAACCAAAACCAGATTACAAATCCAGGGTCAGAAGCTGGATAAAAACCATGCTCATTTAAAATACAGGGGAATGATAGATTGTATGTTGAAAATAGCAAGACAAGAAGGATTTGTTTCATTATATTCTGGGTTAGTTGAACTAAAGTTAATCAAAACTTTTGATATCCATTTTTATTTTTACAAATATAACTGTGTCAGAGGTAACCAGTATCTTGTTGATTTGTTATTTAGCGTTTAGAATTCATGATTCCCTTCCTTCCCATTAACGTGTAACGTAATCTATGGATGACCCCTTAACAGCCACACTTCGTATATTACTAAACATTATGTATTGATGATGCCTACAATAGCGATTTAATTTTTTAGCATATGGCCAGCAGTATTGCGGCAAGCGACTTACGGAACCATTAAATTTGGAACTTATTATACACTTAAAAAAATTTTTATAAATTATAACGACGGAAAGGAAAGTGTAACTTTGAATGTAGTTTGCGGTGTGGTTGCTGGTGCAGTTTCTAGTGCTATTGCGAATCCTACAGATGTTCTCAAAGTTCGTATGCAAGTTGCTGGAACAAATAACAATTCTAATGTGGGATTAATTGATTGTTTTAGAGATGTCTATACTCACGAAGGAATCTCAGGATTGTGGAGGGTAAGTTTTTCCATTTTAAATTATATTGTATGTAATAATAGATAAGCAACATTTCAGAATTTTCCATTACTGACTTAGTATAAAATAGTTTTAAAAAATGGATATTAAAGATGGTTCATTCATAATGATGACATTTTAACAATTTTGATATTATTCTGCATTTTATTTTCAGGGTGTTAATCCAACTGCTCAAAGGGCAGCGGTTATAGCAGCGATTGAATTACCAGTATATGATTTTTGCAAAAGTCATCTGTTAAATTTGCTTGGAGATAGAGCAGTTAACCATTTTATGTAAGTTTCTAATATGATAGTATGAACGAGTTACCAAAACATAAAATATTTCTTCAGATCACTTTAATTTTATAAGTTTTAAATTCCAATATTTTTACAGATCTAGTCTTATTGCTAGTTTTGGTAGTGCGGTAGGTTCAACTCCAATAGACGTTGTTCGAGTGAGTATTATATTTTTCCTGGTGAAATATTCGAATAATATAAGTTGAAATATATATTTTTTAGTATATCCATTAGTTGCAGTAGTATTACCCAGTTTGTCTTCTTATTCAGATATTTGAGCTGGAACTATATTTCTCCAATTTTTCTTCAAGATATATAATTCTCTAAGTAACGTTTCCCTTTTAGTGATAATATCTCTAAACATTTCTTCTCCTCTCCTTTGATGATGATATCACCAGTCAACGTTTCTTCTACTTTGTTTGATAGTAATAAAATTTTTTGCAAGTGAATCCTCTCTTTTCTTCCAAAGTTTTTTCTCCTATCATTTAATGGTGATATTTCCAGGCAACGTTTCTTTTTATTTTTCTGATGCTATTGACATATTTTACCAACGTTTTTTCTCTACTTCAGCAAACGTTTCTTTTCACTTTTCTGGATCATGGTAACTTCTATCATGTTTCCTTTCTCGTTTTGATGGTTAAAACATATTCTACTAACGTTTCTCACCCTTTGTTTGGTGATACTATTTTATCTGCCAATTATGCTGATGACATTTTTCACCAACGTTTTCTATCATGATTTTAACATTTGTCAATGTCTCCTCTCTTTTCCTTTGATAGTGATATCTTCATATGTTTCTTACTTTTTCGATTGTGATTAAATTTGCCAAACGTTAGCAATTTTTTTTTTATTTTTATACTGAAATTTTTGAAGCTTAGATTTTAATTCGGTTAGCAATAATAATAAATGTTTCTTTTTCAAGACTCGTCTGATGAACCAAAGAAAATTAAAACAAATCGGAGGACAATTACCTAGTCACATATATCAAGGGACTGTCGACTGTTTCATACAAACATACAAAAACGAAGGATTTTGGGCATTTTATAAAGGATTCGTTCCCACTTTATTTCGTATGGGTCCTTGGAACATAATATTCTTTTTAACTTATGAACAGCTGAAACGGCTATATTAAGTATTATTATAATTTAATCTTTTGCAACGTAAGGCATTTTACTGTCTGTAGAATTGTGATCTTATATATAGTGCACCTATTTAAATATATGTTATTAATTCATATAATTAATATGGCACATGTTATACAAGTAAATATATTTAAATTATTTACTGTATTTTTCTTAAGATAAGAATCTGAGCTTTTACTCATTTTAGTAAATAAGTGCGATTATTAGGAGTATATAGATACAAATCAATAAGGATGCTGAAGTTCAATGCTTTTTTAAGATTTATATAAATCCAGAAGATCACAAGTAATGTATCAACGTCTTTAAGGAAAATAATGGTTTTTCTCAAATCTTGTTGTATTATTTCAAAGGAACTTTTTGAGTTGTAGTAATGCAACAATCAACCAGAGTTATTTTCTTTCAAATTTGTCTTCTGAAGCTACAATGAAGAGAAATTTTCAAATATGGCAGAAAAGTTTTTCCTCTCCTATTTCGGTTTTACCGAAGTCACAATTGAAAAAAAACACCCATTATTAAACGACTTCAATTCTTAAATTATATTATCCATTTGATCCCGAATTTTTTGTATTTATATTTAAACATTTCTCAAATCCAGTTCAGCCTTTATTGTGGCTGTTTTTACTATTTGAAACTGAAAATTGTATCAATATGAAACATAATTTTGTAGAAAATTGTTAATCAAGAAAAAAGGTAAATATATTCTACAACGTTAATCAGTAAGAGACATAGAAAAGGCTATATACAGCAAATATATTGCTCTAACAGCCTTCATTGATATAGAAAGAGGTTTTGACAACACCTCACATCAATCCATCAAAAGGGCGTTAGAAGAACAGGAGGTGAAAATCCTTCTAAAATGGAGCGAGGTGATGTTACAACATCGTATAGTAACGGTAGAAATGAAACAAAACACTTCCATTGTTATTACAGCCATTTACTAGATTTACCGTTCTATGCTGATCTAGTAGTGGTAATAAGGGGTAAGCATGAAGGCATAGTCTCTGTCCGGATGCAAATGACCTTAATCACAATTAAAAACTGGGGTGATGAAAAGCAATCAAACCCAGAAAATCAACACAACTCCCATTTACAAGACGGAAGGTAAATAAAAGTGCACCTATCCTTAATGGAATTCAATTGATACTTTCTAACTAACACTAAGGTTTTTAAAAATCCCTGCATACATACTTGAATTCGCCCAATAAATGCATTGAGAAAATATTGTTTGCCATTAATATTTTTGTATTTTGTCTTTTCTCGCAAATCAATACGTTAGATAAGACATAGCTTTGCTCCCTTTTCAGAGATTTAAAAAAAAAATCTAACTTAGATCATTTCAGATTCGAAAAACCACGGACATTGACTTTTAAAAGTATCTAGAAATGTATCTTGGATCTGTGACACGCACTGGACGTGGTGTCATACAGTACTTTTAATTTCTCATACTGTCATACTCTACATACTCTTCTCCTTTCAGCGATCAGACTTAATTTAAACTTTGCATACTTGTCAAAGATTGACAATTATGCAATATTCATAAATTTCTTTTTGTATCTTTTGCATGAGAGTAAGAGAGATGAGCCAGTGGACAAACTACATAAGCGCGCAGTCCCAGACTTACGAAATTGGAGATGCAATCATCATTACATTGTGTATATATTAAACACAGGTTGAAAAGAGCAAATTGAACTAAAAAGCAAAAAATAAAATAATGGTCAAAAACAAGTTAGTTATACTAAAAATAAAATATATGAGAAAATATCACTGTTATAAAATTCTAGGACATTTTCAAACTAACTCTGGTGTTTCGGAATGAAACTAGTAAAAAAGTTAACAAATGTCTTCAAGTCATAAATTTCGATATCACCATTTTGAGCAGCTTAGGTAAATATAGAATAAAGGAAAGTGAGTAATGATATACTGCAGTAAATGTTTACATATGCAGTTTCTGTTTGATTGATAAATGTGACACTTTTTTGTCCACGTCCAGTGACATTAATGTATTAAAATCCTCTAACATGACTTTGACTGTTAGAACTTCACTGACAATATGTAACAATTATTGAAATAAAACTCAATTTTATTATCAAACATTTATATTTCCACAACAATTGTACCTATTTAATATTACAATTATACTATTATTCAATTTCCTCAAGACTAGTTTTAGTTAGTATTGGTGAACATTTACCTCCCCTGTGAGTAAATGTGTAAAATGACGGTATGTTTCTAAATGTTTCCCATGACTTATTTTCTAATTCTGCTGATGCTTTAATTTCTTTAAAATCTCCAGCAATGCTTAATACTCCATACATAATAACAAATAAACTGATTATAGTTTGTAAAAATATCTAAAAATACATCTTGAATTATAAATCAATTCCCATTGAAAAATAAAAGATTTCTATTAGTTGCTTTCAAATTTCAATGGAGCAAGCTACCTAACTATATCTTTCCAAAAATGTGTAAAAGTACTTACATCAAGAGGTAGGTGTGTAAAATCTAAATCATTTAATCTTAGATATGATCTGTCTGAAAACGAGAAAAAAAATTTATAAAATGATATGCAAGTTTCTAATAACCTTGTACATACGTTGAGCAGCGGAATAGGCAGAATGAAATAACGAAAGAAATCCAACGGTTAAAATACTTCTATCAATAAATGTGGCAGGCATTATTCATCAGTAAATTTATCTATAAATTAAAAATAAGTCACAAATTTTTCATGTGTTAACCTCAAATTGTTCTAGTTGACATTTAGCAGTAGATTATTTTTAGTGTTACAATCATAGACTTAACAATACTAGGCTACTTATTCGATGAAATTTGTGCTCAATATTAGAACGATATACAAAATACACAAAAATATCAGTACCTTAAACTAGAGATGTTTCTTTCTAAACTTAACAAAACTTTTCGATATAGAAAGTATGTGAATATTTCTATGGATGTAAGACTATGGTCTATGGTTACAAACGTCATTCGATTAAATGAAATCGATTATTAGTAAATGAACAAATTTTACTTACCGGCTCACGGCGGAGAGGGAAAAGCTAATAACTCTTCCGTTGAAACTTCGTGTATTTGTTATTTATAATGATGCCGTGTTACCTGTTATTGAGAAAGCTTGGTAAGCGACACGCCAAATTGCAAAGTTTCAAGGGATACAAAAAAGCCACCTGATTCTCAGCTTACTCGTATTTTTTTTCTATCGGTCGTGAGCTTACGGGCTATAAATAACTACAGTAGGTTAGAAAAATGAATATTAATAATTTATTTGAAAAAATATTCATTCATATCCACTTTTTTGGTCATCTTCCTTTGCGAAGATTTGGTGGGAGTATTATTCATTGATTCCTTTCTGGAATTACTAATTTTTTCCAATATATATGTTAAAAACTGCAGAAATATTTTGATAAAATTTCATTTTATTGTAAAAAAGTACAGTTGGCGGGCTACTTATCAATCAGTCCTGTAAATTGGGCATATAATGGATAATATACTTATGAGTACTAAAAACTAGTCATTATCCTTAAAAAAATAAACGATGTAGAAATTTTCAAACTAAATAAAAAGTTGAGTCTTTCCATTCAAACATTGTTTTTATTTTAAGTTATACTCTGCTTCTAGCAATTCGAGGTCTTTCAATATCTGTTTCGTTAAATGAAGCAGGTACTTATTTATAACTTCGAAGTCTATCGCCATAACCCACAATCATTATGAGAAGTTTGTCTATACAACTGAATGTTCAACGTTATGTATACCTTAGGTTGTTATCAAGGATGACGGTGTCGAGCTAGAAAATCTGGAAGCAAGGATGAATAGGGGAAGTAAACAGTTGGGAGCGTTGAACGCGATAATAAGATCCCAAAAAATCTCCAGAAAAGCGAAGCTACATCTATACAAAACAATAATAAAACCAACAGTAAGATACGGAGTCGAAACGTGGATTCTTAACAAAGCAGAGGAAGAGAACTTGGATATATGGGAAAGAAAAATACTTGGAAGGATACTAGGCGGTAAAGAGGAGGGAGATTTATGTCTGAGGAGAACAAATAATGGAATAAGGAATCTAATTGGAAAAACGGAACTAAGCAAAAATAATAAGATCCAAAAAAATAAAGTGGCTGGGTCCCAGAGAATGCCAGATTTTAGAGCAACAAAAAATGATGGACACAGAGCAAAAAGGACCAAGACAAAAAGGAAGACCAAGGAGAAGATGGTACGTAGAGGTGATGGAAGACCTAAGAGAGAGAGAGAGGACTGGAAAACGAAATCAAAAAATAGGACAGAGTAGAAGGGAATCACTTCCATGCTATGGGCCTAAAAGGGCTGTGTGAAGCACCTTTTATATAATAATAAAATTGATGACGATAATTGTAAGACTGTCCAACAGTTAATTTATTAAGACCATTGAAAAAATTAATAAAACCAGATACTCTTATTAGGTAAATTTAAGTATTAATTCTTTTAAGTAATTTTTTTGTCATAAATTCAAAATCAAGTTTATTTTATTTTTTATTAATTTTCTCAGTTTTTTCTTATGTAACGATTTATGAATTTTGTGTATTACTTTTTCTTATATGCAAACACTGCTTAACTAATGGATTGTTACTCCAATTTGAACCTTATACATATATAATATAAATTTCACTTGCAGTTTTACTTGTTACAAACACCACCAATGTACCCCCATAATAAACCCAGTTTATAAAAGTGCGGTACTTTGCCTGAAGAATTCGAAGTCACTCTCACTCATAGTGAATGTACGATCTGTTTCAGTAGTGCTCTTAAGATCTACGCGCAATCGGTAGTTATTCATAAAGGAGTAATATTTATATATATATATTACTTTTAACACTAATATAAAGGACTTTTATCTTAGTGAAAATGCGCATATTTGCAGTAAGTATCCTCCTCATATAATATGAATGTGATTATTCCTAAATATGATATATTTTTGAAAAATTGAAAATTGTTTTTCAAACTGAAAAATTATTAATCTCATTTGAAGAGAGGAGTAGAAAATTTTATTGTAAATAATTAATGAAGGATGAATAGTTTGATAATGTATTACCGTCCTAAAATAGTTTTTCATACATAAAAATACTCGATAAGAGTTGAATTTTTCATTTTTTTCAGAAGACTATTTTATGTATTTTCAGAACATCAGATATTCAAAACAAGCCTATGTAAACCCTTAATGGGTTTATGTAGAGTGATTAAAGTGTGTGGAAATATTTGATAAAATAAAAATAATAATCTTACTATATATTATGTGTTTTAAAGATAATATACGTAAGAAAAAATAATATTTAAATTGATGAATAAGAGAGGGCATTCATTATTAATTTTCTTGACAAAAATTTAACTTCAGTCATTGGTAATAATCTATGATAGACGCATATTAACTTATTATTATTATAAAAATTTTAGATTCCATTCATGTATATTGCCCTTACAAAAAAAATCTACCTTTCTCTTTACCTTGAATAACATTGCAGTCATTTTTAACACTCAACATGTTACATTATTAACAAACTACATTTGCATATGTGTAAGTACATCATTAAAAAAAATACTCCCATTTTTAATTGTTCGCTTAAAACAATTATCAGTTCATCAAAGATGTGAAATAATTAATTAGTACGACTAATTTATTTTCAAAAGATATTTTTATGATTGGATTTTGAAACAATGTGTCATTATTAAAACATTAAATGACTCTTAACAGTATTAGAAATCGCATCTATTAATCATTCCATTGTTTTATTATTGATTTAGTTTGAAATCCTTGAGAAAACCTCATAATTTTTCATGTTTCTTAACTGGAAACAGAAACAGATAGAACTACTCTCAATAATAGGTGAAAATATATCAATTACAGAATTTTCAAATTCAAATATTCCGAAAGCAGTTGATAGTATTAAGTTTTACTTAGTGTGTCTAGCGCCCTCTATGAAAGACAGATAGAAAACAAAATCACGATAGAATTTGGTGTTGCCAGTAGTTTCAGCAAAATCATAAAAAATTTGTATAAATTGTTTTTCTTCAACGCCCTTTCCCTTGAACACGCAAGGCATTATTTTTTAGTTTAATACTTATTCTAAAGACGGGATCATCTTCTTTGAACACCCCGAATATGTAAGACATTATCGATTATGAAGCTGAAGAAAATATGCTTTTAAATACAAATAAAAAAACTGGAGTCATCTTCTTTAAATACCTCAAAATAAATACAAATAAAAAAACTGGAGATTGTAATGTAATTGTCGTAACAGTGGATAATGATATCTTAGTATTATCGATAGCTTTAGGCATCTACTTAAGAAATGTTTTTTTCAACCACCAAAATATAACCCCTCACAATGAAATTTTCAACATGTTGTACACCAGTCGTCGATTCGATTCATAGCTTTCTGTAGTCTTCGTGTTACCACCGTCTACGTAGACAGCTGTCTGGTTGTTGTGTACCAGAAACAGAACTGCTCTTTGTTGTATTTCTGTATTCCTCCTTTATCTATCCTAATTCGAATATGTGCCTGTTTAATTATTTGTTCTTCAGGTAATTCCGCAGTGCTATCTATGTGATTATGGTGTCATATACACTGCGAACGAAAGAATCTATTGTGTGCCCTTTTCAAGCTGCCGCACCGACTTCGTCTTTTATTTCATACGTTTCTATGTGTAATGTTCTGTAAGTCCGTAGTCTCTCATACTTCGAGAGAATGTGAATAAAGGATTCGTCCTTTACGTAACAGAAACTGCACCTTGTGCTCTCTGTTAAACCTAGCGTCTTCAGGGTCGATCCAGGTTGCAATGCCCCAATAATATTCCTTTTAGTATTCATATAGTTTTTGCTTAGGTTAATATATTCAAAAGATCTTCTTTAGTTATAATTTACCAGTAGTATCTTTGCATGTTTCAACCCCCGTAGATTTTTCCAGTAAGAGGTTTTCCTCCCATATTTTCTATATTGTTTTGTAGCTGATTCAACACAAAGGTTATGTAATTGGAATAGGTCATTAAAATGAGGCAGACAGGAGACTGAACGAACGAATGGAAACAATTTAAAATCGTATAAATTCACCTCTTTATGGAAAACAGTTTAGAGAACAGGAAAAACATCACTATATTCAGTAATAAATCAATTAATTACCTCTGAATGATAAGTTGATTAGTGAATTTTTCAATTGATTCATAAATTGTCATCAGGAGTAGGCATACTAAATTTTAAGACAAATATTCCAGGGAGGTGAGAGTAATATTGACTGTAATATTTGTATTATACGAACAGACAGGGTGAGTTGGATGAGGTGTGTTAAAAATATCAATAATCGCTTAATTTACATCGTGAAATCTTGTTGTGACACCACATGGAAATTTCTTCAATTGCTAGCTTCGTAGACTTTTTTTATATGTTGAAATATTTTGATAATTACGGAAATAGGTTGAAACGTCTATATTTTTATCTGCGTAAAAACCAATTTTCATTGAAGAGTTAAAATCAGGATGATTCATTAACAAAAGTATCGTATATATGTTCTAACCTCTCCTTTCTCTCTGCAAATTGAAATTTTTGCAATCCTGCATTTTGTAACTCTTAAATGCGGAAGCGTCTAAAATGTATATCTTCAAATATAAATGAATTGATATGTTTCTCGTGTTGAATAAATTAATATTCAAATTTGTTCTTATTAGATATAATAACAGTCTATTAATCAAAAATAAACAGTTTGAAAAGAGAGACTCATTTATTATTTGAATACAGTTATTTTTTGTTTTTAGTTATAAATAGGTATATATTATACGATGAGAAAGTGACAATTTTTCTTCCTTCTGGATGATTATTTTATGTATTTTCAGAATATCAGACTTTCAAAATTTGAGTAGTGTGAATTGTGAAAAAGTAATATTTTGGATCACTGCACTACCTCTGTGCTTGGTTACTCTACGGAAATTTTTCCAATCGTTACATCTTTTTAATTCTTCTAAAAATTGTTGGTACAATAATAATAATGAAAGTTCTTGTTACTAGATTTCATTATGTAACCATAATGTTTCAGGAAATTTGACATAATTGGTCAAAAATTAAATTGGATCTCTCTATTTTATTATAAAAGAAGAGATTCATATACCAATTAACTATCATGAATGTCTGGGTAATTAGCGGAACGAATTAACCCTCAAACACTAGCTTCTTTAAGTGTCTTCTCAGTTTGTTCTAAAGTTAACGATCATGGCTATATGCATTTCATATTTCAATCTGTTCTAGAATGTTTTTAAGAAGCTAAGGATCTTGTCTTTTTCGTTTCAGTTTCTATTCTCCTATCGATAATTAGGTACAAGAATCGATAGTTAGTTTCTCACGTGGTTTAGATATTGTCATTGTTGATTGAAAAATTCTCTACTCATCGGCTATTTTTATCACTTGTATGTTGTCCAAGAAATTTTGATCAATAGTTTATGTATCCAAATTTTTATGCTCCAGTGCCATTTATTGTTGTCAATTTCTATGATATAATTTCATTCAAAAGCCTCTTCCAACAACATGACTTTGAAGCGAGTACGTTATATTTAATAAGTTAGTGCTGATACATTTCTACCTTTTCAGGTATAAGGCTTATTGGACCTAAATCATTTCTTAGAGTCCTTTATCCATAGCTGTTCCCATTAGCTCCTATCATGTAACTTTTGTTGTATTTTCCGACATATTCCTACCATCTTCTTTTCTTCTGTGTGGCTTCTAATCGGTTTCCCTCTCTTGATTTCGTATGCGGGGTGAAGTGATCAAATCATCCAAACCTAATTTTTTCTTGTAATGTTTGCTATCCCTCATTCAGTCATATCTTGTTTTATTCTCTAATTATTTCGAAATCTCATGTCAGTACTCGGTATTTTGTCTCTTCATGTATCTGATTCAAAAGTTTCTACAGGTATGACTATCTGTGGCTTTAGCCATTGCTGCGTCTAATCTCCACATTTAGAACCAGCTGGTTCGTTATTATAGGATCCAAATATAAGAAATTGTACACCATTTCGATTGGCATTCTTTTCTATTCGATTCTATTCAGTTGAAGTGAAGCGTTCTTATGTAGATTACGACTACCTGAACATCCTCTAGAGTCTAGACAATCTGATCAAATTACTGTATCCACCACATTCTGATTGGTTCAAATGCAAATGTATAGATTATAATATTATATTTTCTCACTTATTGTTTCTTATCGTCCTTAAATATTTCTTTTATCCACTTGAATATGGGCCTTCCTTGCGACTACACCGAGGCTCTTTTGCTAAACGTTCATCGTCCTTTTTCTCACGAACCCATAGTTCAGATTTCGTTCCACTATTGTTAAATCTTCCTATTATCTTTAAGACGTCAGTTGAAGAAATTAAATTCAGTGGTTCTGACCTACGTTCTCCATTGCTTTGGAGTGTGACCTTTAATTGAAAAGGAGTGCGCTTTCTCAAATCCATAAATTTATATATACTCGTATAAACTAATCACAATAAAACATCAATCCTTTCCCAATTGTAAACATCTCTTTGTCCAACGTCAATTTTGATTTTCGTCATTGAGGAAACTATTTTTAATAAGAAAGGATTCATCGTTATACCAACATAGTTGAACGAGTTTTTAATTCAATTTTGAGTTTGATAATTCCATATTTTTTTTATCATAACAGTTAAAAATGCCAAAGTAGGAATAATGGAAGGAAATATGGCGTCTATACACTGAACTGTTAAAAAATCAAAGGAAACATTTTCGGTCGGTACTTGCATATGCATATACTCTGAGAGAAAAGTTGGAAGGCTGACCCAGAAAAAGATGCTGTCACTTTAGACTTATCTAGGATATGTAAGCGACTCAGCTACAGTTGATAAAGAAAAAGATATAGTTATCTTTAACACTTGAGAACTTTGTTAAAAATCATATCCTCGTTTTTAAATATTATTTTGTACCAACGGAGAAACATCGACGTAATTGCAACTTTATAAAATGTGGACAAAACAACTTTCAATTTTATAAACTTCTTAAAACTTATACAAAGGCGGATAGAAAAAATTTTTTTATATTTATTCTCGCATCAACTTCAAAGGTTATTAGCGACATGTCAGTTGTTCGCAATTTCTGATACAGTTGAAAGTCTTTTAGATATTTGACAATTATTGTTAAGTAGACAAATTATGGTGTTTGAAAAGTTGTTGTTGTGTTTCACGTTTAGATTCTTGTTACAAGTTTCGCATATTGGTGGGTTTTCTCAGTTAAATAAACGTGTGTAAAGTAAAGTGTGTCACTTTAGTGTGCACTAGCCTTAAACGATAGATTTTTATTTGGTCCGTACGATTTTTAAAACTGTTTTTCCATGGTTGGACGGTTGGTGTTATAGATTTTAATATTGACTGCGATCTATTCAACTCACTTTGCCACGAATAGAAAATATTTATTGAGAATTTGAATATGTACTCGCATCCTTTGGTTTGTATAGATATTAGCTTCAGCTTTATTTTTAGCAACATTCTAAAATTTGGACCTCTTAGCGAGATTGAGGGGTACTACCCCATCAATTGTGTAATTGTAAACCTAGAACTTCGTATATCTTCCATTTAAGACAATATATATATATATTAAAAATACCCTAATTTTGATTTGATTTTAAGAAAACTACAATAGAAATAGGTTTTGTGGGAATTCCATATAGCAGTAATATTTTCAAATAGTCTTTTTATTTCCAGGTAGCTTAAACGTTTTATAACTTAATACAATAGTTTTACGTCATTGTTTCTCCAAAGCTGTGATTTGTAAAATTTGGGATATTCAACATGTACTTACTATCATGGAAGGTTAATATTTTCATTAGCTGAATAATATATAATAATAAAATATAAAAAATACAATTTAAAACGAGAGTCTCTATAACAAGGAGATATATGAAAGTATTTATACAGTTGCAGATTCTTGATCGTTATTATTATCTCTTATTCTTCAATGAAAACCCCGAGGCATGGATCACAAATCGTCCTTGCATAGCAGTAGAGTTTATGGATGTATTAGGAATTAATTATATTTCTCCTTTGTTGAGATAACATTTAATAAATCTACAAAACAAGTTCAACTCATACTTCTATGTTAAATTTTTTTTTTAATAAACGCGTGTTGGTTTGTATATGAAGGTATTAATTTAGAGTTACAACTTGGACTTGACAAGTTGGAGTTTCATTTTAAATTTAGGTGAACTAAGGCGAAAGATTATGAACCTATCTCGCTATCACATTGATCTATTGATCTATCGTGTACCTAGGATTATTCACAGTGAGCTATGTGATTTACCTGTTGCGGTTTTGAAAAGCTGGAATGTAAGTACCGAAGTATTTGCTTATGGATTACCTCGCATTCATACAGTTCGTTTCCTTTAGTTTCTTAAGAAGCGACAAGAGCTAATAGGAGCTCATCTTTGTTCAATGAAAGGGCCTTTTCAGACCAGCTGGTGGAATATGGAAGACATCTTTTCGGTTGCTTCATACTTGGTGTCTTATTGTCCAGCCTTTTTCGGCAGTGTAATCCGGTGTGGCCAGGTACCCACATGGCGTATGTTTACATCTGGAAAATGGAAGGTTCTAAGCTCATTGGGATAGCGAGCTTGGCTCCTGAGCGGTATATTCCTGCTCCTACTATTTTCGTTTTTGAGCTATCGGTTTATAATACAAATGAGCCTTCAGGGAACGAAATTTCTGCGGTTGTCCATTGCTGTCGACTTATTGTTACTATAATTTTTTGATAAAATATAGTTTGGAAAACATAATGTCTGTGATCATATCTATTCCTAGAATGATGGGATGCCCAGTCAGGTTGTCGGGATGCATGTTCTGTTTCTTGTACGCCTTTATTATCTATTTCAAGTCCAAAATGATTTGTAGTGCTGCCGTGATATGACCATGTCACCCCTTTTATCACAAAGCAGGTTGCCCTTTGTAACTTATCTAGGGTTGTTTCCCCAGTTTTGGATTTTGCTCTTGGCGACAATATGCGGAATTTAATTCAAAATAATTCAATAAAAATTCAAATTGCGTCATTGCTGTTAATATGATCCATTGTTCTCATCTTTTTAATTTTCTCAATAAATATTAAATTGAAAACAGCTTTTGGTGAAAATTAGAAATCTTTGTTCCTCGTAGTTCCATATATTAGTGAAATCTTGAAGTTCTATAACAATCTGTTTCATTTGAAAACTATTGCTTTGCAGATCCATGATTAAAATTGAAAATTCATAAAATATATTTCAAACTTGAGTATAATCAAACTCTTCAAGCCCTGTTTTGTTCTACTTCCTCCACTTACTTTACTATACCTCTCCATCTGTTTTTGTTCTTTCTCTCCAATCAATTATTTTCACTCTCACTACTAAAAAGTCTGTTATCATCATCAAATTGTAGATTTTTTCTGAAATTCCTAATTTGCTAAGAAAACGTTTTGTCACTATTTGATTGAATAATTTACCCACGTGTACTCAAAAAAGGGTTTCTGTAGAAACTTAATGTTCTTAGATCGCTGTCATTTGTGTTTTACACGCACATCTTTTTGGAAGGCACGGCTGATTCATTTTCACCGAATATTGGTTTATTTATTGGATCAGGTATGTCCTTGCGATTGATTTTTATTGTATCTGTTAGATGGCATTTCATTTATAGTAATTCCTTTACCAGTACAATGCTAGTTTAATATCTATCTGTATACGTATGGCAACACTGTGCATCTGGTACGACAATATGCAATGGAATTCTGGAATGACAGGCAATTGAGATTTTATAAAATTATCAGAGGTAATCAATCATCATCATCATCATTATTATTCCAATCAACCTCTTGGATTATGGTTGGCGCTTACGAATCCCTTTATTGGGGTGGATTAGTCCCTTTGTTCTTTTTGTTACAGTATTTTGTCAGCTTTCTCCATTCTTTTACGTTCCTGTGTATTAATTCTAGGATTCCGCTATCTTCTTCAAATTGGTTTCTCCAGTTATTTCTTGGTCTGCCTCTGCCTCTTGGCCATAGTGGTATCAATTGCGTTATTCTCCTCACAATTTCTCATGATGTGTCCTGCCCAATTTAGTCTCTGTACTTTTATATACCATATTATATTTTCCCAGTTCTTCTTCTTCTATTTCTTTATTTTCTTTCAGTTCTCTCTCTCCACCTCCTGTAATTTTTGGTCCGAATATAGTTCTCAGTATTTTTCTCTCGATTATCTACAAATCTTCTTCATCCTTTTTATTTATTACTGTTGCTTCCATATTGGAAGTAATACTATCCATAATATGGTAGAATATTCTACACATACCCAGTTTTCGAGTTAGCCAACACGTATATGTCTTATGTCCCCATCTTGTAGACTGTTAAGAGCGATGAGTCGGTAAAACAACCGTGTCACCGTAGCCACGACAGTGGATTTAATGTTAGCATTTCGATGTGCCAAACACGGCGACAACGGTGTGCAAACGGCTAATAATGTATTGGCTGAAACACAAAAACGTGGTACGAATTTCAACATTTTCAACTAAAAAATTCTCATTCAGTACAAGTAATTTCAGTTGCAAATGTACTAATGTACATACGTCGTCGTGTAGTGGGTTCAAATTTAATATCATTACAACACAGAGTGCACCGAATTTCATTTTGTAAATCGTATTCGTTAAATGTTTAATTGAAGGCTTCTAAACCTGGTTGTCATATGATTAGTATAATACGAACTCATTTAAAATTCAATACTGGATGCTGATTATTTAATTCTGAAATATAGTTAACATTACAAATTAGATTCTAAATGATAATGATGAGGTGTATACTAAAAAGTTCTTTTGCATGCAATTTATCCTTCTATTTATATATAAATAGCATTGAATTAGTTCAGTGCCTCCTTTGTCCTTAGAGATATCAATATGAGGAATTATAATCATCATTAGTGTTCACATCTAAAAATTATTTACAGGGTGTACCATAATGCTGCGAAATATCAAAATTACTTTTTTTTTTAAATTAAATACCCTATATTTTATCGCACATTTGGAATTGAGTAATGTAACTTTGATATGGCAGAGCACTTTGAAGCACTTTGTAAAATTTTCAAATTGACTTCTTAAACATCAAAGGCACCGAACTTTATCAAACTAATCAATCACAATTATTTGTTACACTTCGTACTTTTTGCTACTGGATTAATAAATATCATTTTCAAATGTTTCATTGAAATTTTTCCACCTATTTTTAAGTTACGTTTATTTTTTCACAGTATAAACTGTTTCTACTCACGTATTCTATCTAAATTTAGTGATAAACACACACAATTTCTATTTATTTAAGTATTCTCTCGACTAATCCAAATTCTTTAATAGATATGTTACCGATCAAACTCGATTTTAAAAGAAATACTAGTTTTTCCTAAGTCTAACCAGTTCAACTTATATGCCATAGGATAAACCAGTACAGACTGAGCTAATCTGGTTCGTCCTACGTCCTATGGGAGAAATTATTTTAATCTAGGCTGAACGAATATGAAGATAAACTAGTTAAACCTAGTCTATACTAGTTATAAATGTTTCAGTATGTATATATATCGAGACTTGTGCAGTTCCGTTCATCAGCAGCATTCGAAAAAGGTGTGCTTTGTTGTATCTTGTTACTTTCAGTATATGCATCAATCCGTGGCATTTATTTTGAAGCCATGCAGGTACGTTTGGTACTGCCTGTGTTCAATTGAAAAAAGTCTTGTCTTTTCTTCTGGTTGTTACTAGTTCTCAGGTTTGTTCATTCATTATTTTGTATTTTACATGTTCAATGAGCATTCTATATTCTATTAGTAGGTCTATTGGCGGTAGTTGTTCGATAGGCGCTTATGACTCTGATAACAATTCTTCTTTGGATTCTAATATTTCTATGGTGTTGTTTTCTCACCACTCTTTTCATATGGTCACATTACTATGGAGTTTACGGTTACCGTTTACTTCTTCTAGATTCTTTTCTTCCTTAGATATTCCGCGCAAGGCACCCAATTGCCTTTGCCGTTTTTACTTTTATACGGCTGTGGAATCTCATATGCGTATTAAGATCTGAATGAATCACTAGATACTTTACTACTTTTTGGGTGAAACGTATATTTTCTACTTCTATTGTGATTTTCTTCATCTTTCTTTAGGCTGCGAGTGAGATAACTTCAGTTTTCCGTGCAGCTATTCGTTGGTTTCCCTTTACATCCAGTATTTAATATTCTTTACAACTCTTTTGGATTTTGTTTCTAATTTCTGAGCATCTTCAGCTGTTACCACCACAGCGAGATCGTCTATGCATCAAAAATTGGTGTTCCATAGAGTATCGGTAGTGTTAATACCTCATCATAGTGTAGGTTCGAGAGTATTGGTCCCATTAATTACAGTTTCGAAATTGCTCTTCAAATGTTTGAGCATTCTTCACCAGTGTCAATATTGCCAAATTAATAATCCCAACCATGACCAAATTATGTTGATTCTCAATTCTCGTTCAGATTTACTGACATCTGTTTCCTAGATTACGTATTCTTGAATTCAAGGAATAGAAATAATTTCATTCATTATACCATAACTTTCTTTATTGTTGAAACTATAATATTTGAAATAAAATATTTTCAAATATATACTTAATCCAGTTTAGAACAAAATTGTTTTTATTCATATAATGGCATTTATCTGTAGATAAAATTTAATGATATAATCGTTTCATTGTGAAAATCAAACTAGATAGGGAAGTAGATATGATTATGGAAAGGAATTCTCACTATATTTATAACCATTAATCTATTTATTACGGTTGGTCTGTTACAATCCCCTGTGGCATTAATTATAGACTTATACTCGGTAATTAATATTATGTCACCATTTCGCATGATTTCTAAATAAGAAATTTACTATAATTTTTTTCAAATTAGTATAATCCTTTAATATTATGGTTTCTATGATGGTGTGATCGAAATAATACTTGGGCCTAATATCAAAGATTTATAATGCGTGTGTCTTCAATAATGATTCTTAGGGAAAATGTGGTACCGGGATGGTATTATCTAGATTTTCGAGTATATCTTGGAGAGTTACTTTGAAGTTCCGTTTCTAGTTGTTCCAAAATAATGTGTTCAAATATTTAGGGTTACCTTGGAAATTTTCTGTTGTTCTACAATTGTGGTTCGATAATTTCTCAACTATGTTATTATGTCTAAATGAAAAGGGTGTTTTATTGTAAAAGCCATTGTAATAAACTAGATTTTCAGCTACTCACTTGGCTGAACAATATATTTTATTATTTCTCTGTCTTATCATATCAGTTAAATACTTTCTAAAACAAATATATAATAAACATATAAATTATTCATGTGGTCTGTTTGTTAGTAGTATATGTTGTCACTTAACATTTCCAAATATCAAACACCACGTCGTTAATATTAAGATACATATCAAAAAATAGATTTATCAAGAATTACGAGGATGCCTCCAGAAGTACCTGGCTCAACAAAGAAAGCACAATAATTTTGGACAAAAATATATTCATCTTCCAACGTCATCTTCTTTTAGCTCCATACAGTTTTTTCAGCGATGTGTAATAAGTTCGATACTCATTTTATAAGAATTATCAAGCTTCTCAAAATAGCCATTGGGGCTGAATCTGGCGAATAGAGTACATGAGATAGCAAACTTCAATTTATTAATTTTAGCCAGTGCAATAACGGATATGTGAGCTGGTACATTGTTTCGACGAAACACTTTCTTCTTAGCCAAATGCGGCCGTTTTTGCTTGATTTCTTCGCTCAAATGTTGCAATAAGTTCGCACCCCAAAAAGCCGACGCCAGATAAAACGGTCTTTGCTTTCTTTGAAGCCGGTTCTCCATTTTTAGCTATTGTTTTGATTGTTCTTTTGTTTCGGGTGTGAATTCATGGAACCATGTTTATGAAACGGTGCAAAAATTTGGTATTATTTCAGTCAAACATTGCCAAACACTCGATGGAAAAATCTTCACGATGCTGATTTTGTTGTGAGTAAACGCGGCACTTATCTTGCGCACAGCTTTCTCATGTTCAAATTTGCAGTTAATATACAACGTATCGAACTTTTTGAAATGCCTACTATATCTGCTAGCTCGCGCACTTTCAGTAAATGATGAACCAGTACCGCTTTGCGGATTTTCATCAACATCAACACTTTTGGAATCCTTAGCTCATTTGGTCGACCACTGGAATGCTGGTGTTCGCAGGTCACACGGACTCGTTTAAACTCTCCTACCAAATATTTCACTGTTGATAATGAAAGAGCAGTCTTATCCAGAGTAGAATCTAGCTTAGCTTTTATATTGGTTGGGCTAACGCCTTTCCAATAAAAGTATTGTATCACATAACAATGACCAATTTTTTTCCATATTTACAAATTCACTGGAAAAAGTTTACTATTGATGACTGCCGAAAAATACTAAACAATGTGACGTCTTCAAACCTGAAATATATGTTGTATAGACAGTGGTGTTATTTAAGCAACTACCGCCATGTCTAGGTCAGGACAGGTACTTCTGGGGCTATCCTCATAAATGAGTAAGACAAATATATGGTGACCATGTATCCTACATTAATGTTTAATGGTAATTTTTTGCATATATTTTCTGTATTCGAAAATATACAGGGTGTCACCTGTGTCTATAGGGGTGATTTTTTAGTATTGGGATATTTTCTTTTGATGTAGCGCTGACTCAGTATGTGGATTTGTTATCACGTCTGGAATTAAATTTAGAAGTTGGTGGTTACACCTGTAGCTGTATTATTCTCTGTCGACGGCAATTTAGTTGAAAACCACTTGAAAAGAGAAGTCGTCTAGTTGTCCAGGAGTAAAAGGGGGGCTTTTAGTAAAGTTATTACTTGATTCGCATCGCGTATCGGGTTTGTAACCGTAACGAAAGTTCACTTTGAAGGGTCAACCACGAGTTGATAGGTACTTTCTAACATCAATTTTTAATTACTTTGGCTTGCCTTTGAATGAAATTAACTTATACATTCTTTTAATCAATTGAATCATTTGAACAATGTCCGATGTCCTCCTCATCTTATGATAGTAGTAATGATGATTCATCTAATAATCTGATTACTATTTTTTCTTCGCAATTAATCTTTTTGCATTTATATAATATTGAAAAAATGTCAATTCACTTGGATTAGATTGGTTAAAATTGAAATCTCAGTATAGTCAACGCAAATTTTTCAGCACAAAGCTCCGGCTGGCCAACGGATGGTTGCAATAGTTATAATACCGAACTGAAGTCAACCATCGATGGTAGAATAACGGCGGTAGAATAACGTTCGGTTAAATAAAACTTACTAACCATTAACCTTCTGTAGACTTAAACGGCAGTTTATTAAAATCTTCCTTGGAATGTATTAATCTAGGGCATTCTGTTAATACATACTATGTAATTCATTAGCTTTTAATATTATTTAGGGTGTTTTTCATTTTTATTACGACCAAAAAAAGAAAAAAAAGAGTTTAGCAGTTAGTTTAAAAAGTAAAAGTAATATGTGATAATTCATCAGCTCCATTTTAACCCTTGATATATGGTAAATAATGTGAATAATAACAAACAATGAGCTCTATATATTATCTCCATACGGTAATAGTCACATTATTTTTCAGACAATAGTATTCATCTTACCGACCAAACATTGTCTAAAATTCAAAACAATAGTAGCTATTCAACAAAAATCTGATTAATTCACCTAAGATAGGATTTCAAAAATAGAAAGCACTGAAATAGAGTAAGTCATTGTAAGGTGAAACAAAGTCAAATATGCAATTCATTCTTCAGTAGAATAGGAATATTTAATTATAGGAACTTTTACTGTTCCCAGAATTTTTCTTTCAACATGATGCAATTAGTATTCTATAATCGAAAAGTGGACGTAGCGAAATCGGTATATTACGAGGATGGTCCCAGAGTACTTGGCCCAATAAATAAATTTTTGGAAAAAATACCATGTTCGATACCATTTTTATAATAAGAATTGTCAAGCTTTTCAAAACAGCCATTATTTGCCGACTCACCTCTTTGACCACCGCGCCATTTTTTCAAGTCTCGGAGCAGAAAATAATTCGAGGGGGTTAAATCTAGCGAATTGGGTGCATGAGGCAGCAATTTGAATTTAAATTCATTAATTTTGGCCATTGGGTTAACGGATGTGTGAGCTGATGCATTGTTTTGATAAAACAACACTTTGTTCTTAGCCAAATGCCCATTTTTTCTTTATTTCTTCGCTTAAACGTTGCAATAAGTTCGCATAATACTCGCAGCTAGAACCGGCTCTCTTTTTTCAGTCCATTTTTCTGAAATATTGCCAAACAATTTATGGAATCATCTTCACAACGCTGTTTTTCTTCATCCGTACCACTTTGTGGATTTTCTTCAACATTTTTTGAGTCGTCACCTCATTTGGTTGACCACAGCGATGCTGGTTTCAACCGAGATTTCCTTGGTTTACTCATTTTAAAAGTTCACAATAAGATGTGCGGGTCCAAAAAGTATAAATAATGGTACGTTATTGCATTTCAATTGAGACTAAACTACAATCATAACCATCGAAGAAATAATTCACAAATGAAGAATAATAAACAAATCAGGGGATAGTTTTAACTTGCTGCACATATAAACATGCACTCGTGTAAAGTAAACAAATATTTTTGTTTGTAAAACACCGTTTCGAAATTTGCTAGTGTACTATTTTCAATTTTAATGAGTGTATTATGAGGTGGGCAAACATTTTTGACCGGTAGTGTCATATTAACAATAAAATATTATCTAGTCTAGCCAACAGCATGTATAACTCGGTCACCGTGCAATATCGGGCGTGATCAACATATTTTGATTATACTGTAGGTACTTTTACTTTCAAGCTCGTGATCTCCATAATAATCTAATTTATGATTTGATATTGTTACTAATTTTGATTATTCGATGACTAGGTGCACGATTTCTTAACAATCCGGCTTTGTAATCACAGCAATTATTCTGAATGTACAGGGTCATGGAAAAATAAGGATTAATTTTAGATAACAATATTAACGAACGAGTATAAATGGATTGTTTATGGTAAATGATAATAATTTACTTTTATAATCATAAATAAAACAAAAACATAAAGATAATCATTATCAAGGCGCTCCTTGGAATTAACCCTATATTCATATATTGATGCTCAATATATCCCATTAAGAATACATCGAATTTATTTAAGTTTAGGTAAAATCTTCAAGAAATTGAAGATGCCATCAAGAACTTCCTTCTTATCTAAGAAGGGTAGTTTCTCATTGACGTACGTAATGTCCTCGATTATGTAGAGTTAAATTACGATATACAAAGTCTTTTGTGACTCATGTCGGAGTTGCCCTCGTCGCTGAACCATCTACATTTCACACAGTTCCAAAAGTGCGTCCAAGTATTTACTGCGTTGCCCTGCGACGGCAAGCATCCTGTAACTAGGTTAATCGGATATTTTTTCCATTACCACAGAACCTGTATCAAACATTATCAGCTGGACTAGGTCTCATCTAAAGCGACCGTGTTCTGTAAGAAAGTCATTGAGAAGATCTGACATATTCCTACTAATATCCAAACGTTTCTTAAGCCTTCCAGTATTTTAGTTCCAAATTTCTTGGAGTTATACAATCCATGATGAATTGTTTTTCAAATATTCACTTCTTATGAAATTTTTTCTTCTAAGTGTATTTTTCTATACCGAGGAAGGGTTTCTGGTCAATAAAAAGCTTTTGTGTCTTTTTTATTTTAAGTATATTAACCTATTCATTTACTCGATGACCTAGAAACTAAAGGAAAAAGGCTCTATTATTCTTACTCAAATATTTGAGTTCACTATGGCATTTTCAGTACTGCTTTGATTTGATGATGGGAGCTCAATAGTTTGATAGTAATTTGATCATTGAAATGGATCTCTATATCGAATTTCTAATAGTTTATTCCTTCATTTATTTTCATATGACTTTTTTATAGTAAGTATTTTTAACAGAAAATAGCTCGTAAAGGATACTAACGGAAGTGAGAATTTAGTGACATCTTTTTTAAACCGGTTGTATACAATTTCCTTTCCCAATCATCCTTTTCTTCACTACTTTACTACTAATGATCACGATCCCCATTTTCTTGATAATTATGTCACGATGTCTTTGGGTAGAGATGTGATGATATTCTGTGCTTTGATTGGGCATATTCTTATAACTTGAGTGATCCATATACAAGCAAGCCTTTATTCTTTATCGGTCTTTATCTCACTAATTTGGCCTACCAGATCACCTTATTCCCAGATTTCTAGTTTATATTATCTTAATAAGTAGCCCCAGTGACAGATGTTTTCGAATTCCATCATAGCCTAAGTATTCGAAGCCAAGCTGTATTATTGTGACCTTCTGAGTAGACCAGATACTTTCCCTGAGGTGTTCCGTAAGTGATTTTAACTGAAGTTTGCTTACCTGAACTAAACTTATCGTCAACAGTCATCCTCAAGAGATCATGTTGATTGCTATATCATTACTAATAATGGGTTCACTACCCATTAGTCTGCAATTTCAGTCTTTTGGTCAGTGTAACATTTTTAGCATACCTCTACGAGTCCCTATTTTGCTTGGCCGTTGAAAAGCCGACGAACTTTGCGAAGTTTGACATGATATTTTAATTTCTTACTTTGAAGCTAAAGTAACTTATTGGGCTGGTGCGTAAACAACAAAACCACAAATGTGTAGAATATTTTTTTGAGAAGATAATCTAAAAATCAGCAGGGTTATTGTTCATGCAGTACGGGTCGTGGCATCATTGCAATAAACGTAATAATGTTAATACAAGTATAAAGTTGAGGTGATTTGTTTGTATATGTGAATCAAGTCAAGCCACACCTTATTCATTACATAATAACACGAAATTACAAACATCTTGTACCTTGATGATACATTTTTAGAATCAGTTCAGTATGAAAATCAAATAAAAAAAAAATTGAGCTCTTTTATCCAAACAATTCAACGTCATGATTATTCTCTCTGTATATTAGATTACTTTTATTTAAAAAACGCACTGTATATATATTAGAAAAATAAAATTGAAATTTGTCACTACTTTCTGATATCAATCTAAGTTTTTGTTCAAAGTTTTCCGAAAGAGAATGTTCTGAAAAGCGAAAAAGCGTTTTAAAAGTAGCCAAACACCAAGAACTAGCTAGAAGTTACAGAAGGATGGTTGCATCGATTTCTTAATGGAATATATCTCGTAAACTTGATGAATTTATTTTCCTGGAAACTTAGTAATACTTTACACAGTTTGAAAGAAAAAACTATTTCTGTTTTACCGTTAACTTCGTTATATTTATCGACACCTACTACAAATATTGTTAGAATTGAAAAATATTTGATAAAATACTATAATTTTTGAAAAAATAACAATAATAGTCTAAAAAATTAGTGCCAAAATACATTTTGAACCACATCTTTCGAAAAATTTTCACTAGATCCCTTTAGCAGGTCTTTTAAGGGTGAAAAGCCATTTCACAAGTTTTATGTTGAGGATACCAAAAGATCCTAGACAAGGGGGGAGTAATCAGTGCCTTTGGACGTCCTGGTGACGAAAAAGTTCAAAAAGTTTCCTTGTAGAAAATCATCAGTTTCCAGTCAAGCCTTCTTTGGAACAACGAAATTTTTTTCGGTACAATTTCTAAAGCTATTTTTTGTTTTCATTTTCAGTCAAATGACTTTAAATTTTCGTATTTTAGTGTTATCTATAATAACATCTTGGCTCTGGCTTATTATTTCGTAAAAATCAAAGAAAAGATTTGAGAAAATGAAGCACATTCACCTTTCTATTGTGCAAACAACAAATTGATTGTAAATTCAATATTAGGCACGTTAAAAATCAACAATATGCGATTGATATTCATTTATTGATCAATTTTCATACCATCTGTGAACTAATACATATTAAAACATCTTTTAAATGATAAATCAGTTTCTTTAATGAGGACAATTCCTACGTCTGAACACTTGCAAATTGATGACCTTCCTTACGAAATTATAAACGTCGGGACTGCAATTGATGTGAAATAACAATAATGGAAGTGTGGAAATTTTTTTCTCATGATGTTTAATGTTTGTTATGACTATAGACCATCAAGTACATATGTAGTAAATTTATTTCTCGTCGTTGAATGGATATTTGATGATCATTTGTTGTGGTTAACTCATTATTTTCTATTCGAATGATACAATAATTGAAACCAAAAATCATTAAAAAACGCTATAAATTTGAAATAAAATGGAATATGTTTCTAATGAATGTTGTTAATCTATTATCTAAGAAACAATTTCAACCAATTCTTGGAGCTTTTGAAAACTTTCCATATATAATAAATATAAAAAATAGTTATTAATTGTATGTTTCGAAAATTCTTCGTAAAAAATAATGTGATATTTTACATTGACAATATTTAATAAGCTTGATGTAACAAAAAATAAAAAATATTCTTTTCAAAAGGAGAAATACAATAAATCTGAAGATTTACCAAAAAAATCGACAGGCACCATGTGTTTTTAAACCAATGAAAATTACAATCTAAATTTTAATGAAAACTAAGTGAAAATGAAAAACCAAAGAACGTGTATTAAGATAAATGTTAATGTTAAAATTGATAATGAATAAGTAAAATGTGATTGATTGAAGTAATAAGCTTTTGTCTTACCGCTAATCTAGTATTCTTTCAATTCTTGCCCATTCTTGAAACCATCATAATACCCTAGAAATTAATAATCGCGCCACATATAAACTTTTTGGAAGTTTTTAGTTGAAACGTTCCAGAATATACTCAAATAACGATGCATACCACCCCCTTATAGCATCAGATGGAGTCAAAAATTATCCGGCTATCCTCCTCACCTTCCACATTAAGTTTTAACGTTCTCTTTAGGTATGTGGTTTTCGCAGCTTGTAGAAGAGATTTATTATTAGCTGACTTATTACGACTAAAAACGATCCTTAACAGTGAATCCTGTAAATCTCCATGGATTGACAGATCACCTTTCTCTTTTTTACCTTCACTGTTGGTCACCATTCAGCTATTTTCTTGGAATTGGATGCCTAGCGTAGTCTTATCTAGTATAGGGTCAGTTCCCTAAACTGAATATTGGGGTGGGTCCTCTGCTCTTCATTTATAATTTCTTGGGTCAACTCTTGGTAGATTCACTGAATCTTGATGCACCAAGAAGCGTTAACTACTTGCTTTAAACTGATGTTCTACGTGAAGCTTCTTGAGATCATTCTTGTAAATGCTTACAGCATGATGGGAATGAGGATGGCTGTGATGAGGTAGAGCTTGGAGCAGTCAGCAACTCGACTTTTTCGTTTTGTCAACGTGGAAACAGGACATCGGTCTTTGGTCTAGAAAAACTCCACGGCTTCCTAGAGTTTTCGTGTTATCATTGGTAACTAAGCTTTTCGTAACTTGTACTTGGGGGAGAATTTTTCTCCGATATTTGTAGCGTGCTATTCGAACTTCAGATTACTATTCTAACGAATTGTAGAGTTCAGCTTAAAGTTGCCATCAAGTTGAAATTAGACGAAATGACTTTAAAATTAACAATTTCTTGCATTTTAGCAATTTTTTTTGTAATACACAGTGGCAAATTAAAAATTAAAATAGCAGCAAATAACAACGTATCTGGTATTATATGAGAAATTTTTCACAAGTAAATACTTGTATCATTTAATCGAATTTTTGTTAGTTTTTTATGAATCCATATCCTGTGACTTTATATATCATTGCAAAACAATGTTTTGATGGAATGTTATGTAAATAATTATTTACAACATGGTTATATAAGTATATAAATTGATATGAAGTTGTATTGTAGATGAATCGTGAGGCTGCAGTGTAATTATTAGTATTCTTCGTATGTAATCGTAGAGCTAATCATTTTGACAATGGTGGAATTTGAATGTCATGGTCAGATTTGAACTTTCGTGGAAACCAACAAAATGTCCACGTGCCCAACAGACATCTTTGTTTGTACATCGCCGGATATTCTTCATTGATTACTGATTAATGACTCAGTAATGTTCTGTCGAAAAACTGAAAAGTATTGTAAACATGTGCGACGGGGAAGTTTTTAGTAATTGGATATTTACTAAACACGAAAATCAAAAATTACCAACGTAATTTGTTTTAATTAAAATTTTTATTCTTAGTGTACGTATAGTTCATTTCTGCTACAATAATCATCTTCAGCAACTCATGGTAACTAAGTGATAAACGGGAAAGTAAAAAAAGCCGTGAGCAGCAGAGCTCCATCACGAAAGTCGAATTTTTCGTCGAATGAAGAATTTAACTAACGCACAAACAAATCTTTCCATAAAATGATTTTCTTGGAAATGATCAATTCTCAGTCTTATTTCTTTATATGAAAAATTTGCTATTCCTCAATAACTTTTCATTTCACAAGTTAACTCTCTCTCTCGAATGAAAATTCATAAATTCAATAGACCCGAACCCTCTTGTTCAATTCCAATTGACAACAAAGAAAAAATTGTCATATTGACAAGAAATTTCGAAAATGGGAAGTAAAAAAAATCATCCTAGCAACGATAATACTCGTATTATTCATTAAATAGGAGGCGGTTCAGTTCAACAATTACAACGATCAAAATGATTTCGGGCGTTTTGTGCTAGAAGAACTGAAGAAGAAAAACTTGAGAAAGACAATTCTTCAACATCACACCTATTTGCATGCGAAGTTCGAACCCTCTAGTTAAACTTTTTCTGGCCAAAAAATAAGAAAATATAACAAAAATGACCATAAAATGGAGAGGGGTGGAGATGGAAAGTTTCAACCTTAGACAGCAAATCATCTCGCAACTAATTGAACCTACATGTGAAATTTCATTTTTCAGTCGCTTTTCGTTTGACCTCAGAGGTGAGCAATGGTCAAAAACCACTTTTTTGCAATGCGACCCCTCGAAATATTCATTTATTTTCAACCAAACTCTAATAACATCAATCCGCCGCCAAAAAAGCCATGTATGCTAATTTTGAACCAAATAGCAATTGCTATGGGTCCGATTTGGTTCAAAATTAGCATATATATATATATATATATATATATATATATATATATATATATATATATATATATATATATGCTACCATAATAGTCGAATTTTTCCTTGAATTATTTTTTGAAATATTTCCTTGAAAATAAAGAAAAAAGTTCTTTTTATAAATTATTTTTCTATAAAAGATTCGACATTTGTGTCCTTATTTATATAATTTTAGTTTGAGAGAACATGTTAAAAACTCACATATATTTTTAACTTATAAATGAATAAAAAAGTTGAAACTGTGAAATCATTTGTTAAACATGGTAGAAATTAAATTGTATTTAAAAAAATGAAATTACATATTTATATAACAAAAAAAAGTTAAAAGTGATACAAGATAATTTTATAGAAAATTTTAGCCCCTACATTTTTTGAATCAACATTTTTCAGCATCACGTTTTTGATATATTTTTTGAAAAAGTGATTTTAGGGGTAGTTTTAAATTATAATTCCTTCAAATGTATGCTGAAATAAACTAAATTGAAAAATGCAGACTTGCTTTCTGGATGGCAATTTGGATCCTCATTTCATTGTTATCTTGAGTAATATTTTTGTTTTATAAAATTTTGAATTAAGGATTTGTTAATTACTAGGGTAAGGATAAAGTGTTTTACTCCCTTATAATGTAACAGTAATTTTGTAGAATTACCGGTTACTAGAACTTAGCCATTGTACAAAATTGTGAGATTCTATCTTGACTTCTTTTATAAAAAAAGAGAAATGGAGAAAATTTTGTTATAAGAAAAGTTTCTATAGTTTTTTGTTGAAATTTTTATGAGTTTCAGAACTTATTCATAATTTTCAGAATTTTTTCAGCATTTTTTAATAATTCTCATAGTTTCTTTCGTAATTTTACAAATTTCCAACAATTTTTTCTCACTGTATAGAATTTCTTCATATTGTCCATAATTTCTTGGTAATTTTCATGACTCTCATAATTTTTTTATGATTCTCATAATTTTACAATAATTCTATTAATTTTAATAACTCATTAGAATTTCCTCATAATTTTAAACCTATTTTCATAATTTTTTCATAATTTTAAGCCTTTTTTTATAATTGCTTCGTAATTTTAATTTATGCACGATTTTCATTCATAATTTTTCACTATATCCATAACAACTTGGTAATTTCCAAAATTCTTCCACTAATTTCATAAATTTTACAGTAATTGTCTTTTGATAAATCATTATTTTCATAATTACCAGATTTTTTTTATAATTTTCAGAACTTTCGTAGAGGTCCAGCAATAGAACATACAGATGAATTCGATTAAACATTAACAATTGTAGTTATGATAATTTCTTGAATACTTGAACCTAACCTATTGTCTGTCAAAATCAAGTATTGAAAAAATCACGTATACCTTATATATTTAAAAATATTATGCGCTCTGTTGCATGCTAATGTTACCTTGACATCTGTATTCTATAGCACGGATAAACATTTTTATTTTCACTAACTTCCTTTTATGAGAAAAATATGTAGGAACTACCGATTGGAACGACTACTTTCCTTAATTTAATTAGTTCCTGTTGGCTACCCTGTGCAACAAATCGAAAGTAAGTGAAAAGGAATAATACATTTCTTTATATACGTGATAACAGTTGTTACTAGTCCTGTAGCGAATCATTTATTTCTTGGCTTGAAATTGATAGTACTCATTTTTCATATGTTGGAGACTTTATTATAGATTTTACTTTATTTAATGAACGTATGTTCCGTTCTGTAACGTTTCGCCAGATAATGATGAAAAAGCATGTTTTTATAAAACTATTCATCGACGAGATTAATAGTTCAGAATTTTGTAACTAAAGTGGTCAAAGAACATCTCTGGATAATATCTGCAGGTTTCAAATAGTCTACAGAAAAGATACCTAGCATCTCTAAAAGATATTTTTCACTAAAATTTACATAGCGAAAGTACCAAAGAATGTTTTTAAAGTTAGGATTCATTTAAAAAAACCTTTATGCTTTGTTATTCACAACCATTAAGCTACCGATATCTACCCAATAATAAAGTTTAGATTTGAAAATTGATATGATTTACAGGGTATTCCATTTAAAAATCACCTAACCACCAAGCACCTATGAAAATTTGGTTTCTATTTTTTTAATTAGTGTCCATATTTTAAGATAAATTATACCAGATCTCACAGTTTTCTTTAACTTTTTATCACTGAGACGTTTTCGTGATGATTTATCTATCTCCCAATATTTGCTAGAAAATCAGTTCCAATTCTTAGCTGTTATTTTGAACTGATTTTAAGACCTAAAATCAAGATAAATCATCAAGAAAAAAAGTTTCGACGGTTTCTGTACCTCAGCTTAGAAGCTTAACGTTATAAATTATCGCTTATCTAGTTAACTAGAAAGAAATTAATGTTACATCTAGTTTTAGAAATACTTTATTTCTTATAAAATTTGGTTGATACAAGTTCTTTCTTTCTTTTTAGAGTTTTATTTTGGATCAGCTTCTCTTATTATAGATCTACAGCAAGTCACTAATATATTTTTATCCCAAAATTTGTAATAAAGTTTATCAAAAATATTCGATAAAAAAAGCTCCCATTATTCATTACTCATATTCAAAGTGGTGCTTGTAAATGGTTAATATTTTCAACATTGCCAAGAATAACAGCCATATTATGCAATATAGGAAAATATCCCGGCCACTATAGCTAAACGTGTTCGGTATCGCCAAGGATGTGGTTGATCTGTAGTGTGTATACATCTTATAGATCGCCAACTCCAGATTCCGTTTCAGCGCCATCTCTTGGTACATTAGCAGTACTAAACTTACATGAAACAACAGTTTCCTTTCTGCTTTTGGCGGCATACTTCGAATTTAAATTTTAAATTCAAATCTTTCGTCACTCTTTGACATTCTCGAAACGTTTTTAAATACATTATTAATTATATTTGAAACGAGATATTGGACGTTGAGTAGGAATTGGGAAATATTAAACTCACGACAATACGTAGAGTAGTTGAAAAAATGATTGGTTACGGAAAAAAATGTGACACTTAGGATTAAGTACGGTACATAGACACATTTATAAACATTTGTTTCGGGGTACATAAAAAAGTAAAAGTGTGAACTGGTGTTATATATTCAGAAAAATATTGCAACATTTATTTAATGGACATTTATTTATAAACGCAACTCGGTATATACTTAACGGTAAACAAACAGTCAAAGTTTCTTAGAATTGTGTAATGTAGGTTGCAAAAGTAAAGGTCAGTAGTTCAATTTAAAGTTTAACAATGGCGACTCAAGGCACATGTTCTCACGAGCCATTTTGTCTTTGCTGTGTTTCCAACTTTCTGTCATAATTAATTTAATATTGTTACAAAATATGAACAAAATTTATTATTTGTTTGATGTTATTGGAAAAATTATTTTCACATGAGTTTTACAACGAAAACATCAGATATTGTCGAAATATATTATATCGGCAATAGAAAACAGAACTGAGTTTTATAATTATTAGAATTTGATAGGAATTTAAATTATTAGCTCAATGGTCATAAACACAAGCCAATTATCAAATTCCTAGCATGGAGGGAATTGATCGGTATAACGTCAACTGTTCCTGAAGATATTCTTAAATCAATGTCATCGTATTCTCCTGTGATCAGTAATCTTGCCCATTTCTGAATTTAAATTACTCTGATTTTATTTAGCCTAAAATTTTACGATATAATTGTTGTCAATTATCATTTGAGTATTGTTATTTTTACTTAATTTCTAAGAAAGTGTTTTTACTTTTTCACAATTGGAGATCACCAAAAGTGGAAATATTCTAACATTCATGTACCACAAAAAAATAATTTTCGCAGGTTAATTTGGAAAATCGTACAAATAAATTATAAACAATGGAGTGAATTGAAGTTATTAAGCCTTCTCCACAAGTAGGTACTCATTCCCTAGATACCCCTTCCAAAGCACTTCATTTGAATTTAAAATGCTAACTTCCATTCACCTATCTCATAACAAAGCTGCAAATGTAAAAAGCTTGGCGTTCTTACTGGTACAGACACCACATTTCCAATTAAATTTTTGCGGTCAATGGATAGGCAGAATTCTAATTTGTGATTTTAACAAAATAAAACAATTACGCACATTATCAGGCGAATTAATCTATCGCGTGGAATTATTGACGATTATATAATTTGGAAGAATCAAATTTTCATTGGCCACTTCGTTTACCAGATTTAAGTGCACCAAACTTTTTCATGGGGACATTTAAAAGTCTATGTTAATAACAAGAGATTATTTAGTATCTGAAGCAGATTATTCGAGACGATATACTAAGCCTTCGATAGAAACATTACATGGTGTAACAGCAAAACACGTTAGATTATATTATTAAATAATAAAAAAAATGTATCAGTATAACAGCATTATGAAATACAAATTATATTGTGGACCAAACCAAAATCTCCGTTCCCTTTTTTTGACAACTCTGCTTTAAGGTGTTTAACTACTGGATAACTGAATGTTTAATGAGGTGACAGCTTGATTTTTTATTAAACTGTGGACTTTTTTCCTCTTTATATCCCTTTTTGCAGTTATTTAGCTTAATAAAACTCGATTACCTTTACTGAAGCCAGATATATGGAACCTATTTGTACATATCCACCTCTATAACAGTTTATTATGCACTTATTGAATCGCATTTCCGATGTGCCTTTCCCTTCTTGGGTACGTGTGGTGCGACTCAATGTGAGCGAATCTCCAAACTACAAAAGGGATCTGCTAGATATTTACTCCGACTAAACAGCAGTACTCACTGCCAGAACTTCTTTAAAATATTAAAAATATTGACTCTTTCTTATTCATCTTTGAATCTGTTTGCCTAATTCGTAAGCAAGCTACTCCAATTTTAGGAAAATCGTTCTACACCTATCTACTTGGGAATGCGGAGTACGACCTTTACCTCCCAACTCCACGTTCAGAATTAGTTAAGAGCTCAATATTTTACAATAAAAAAATAATGTACAATCATTTGCCAATTTAAATAAAATCTTTTGCGGCATTTCGCAATAATTTCACTGGATAGTGTGTCTACTTTATATTTAGATTTTATTATATTTTGTTATTTGCATGTTTGTTACTTAGTTTTTTAGATTTTGTTTACAGATTGTAAATAATTTTTTGACAATAAGCATTTTTCTCTCTCTCTAGTTCAAGTTTATTGTCATGAAATGATAATTATCAATTTATAACTGAATATGAATATGAGTAGCCTCCGACAAAGACTTTTATTTTCTTTGAATTCGTACTACTATAGTGACTGATCAGTAGAAAACTGAATTATTTACATCGTCGAGAGAGTTTCTATTGTAATTTTCATTTTATTGCAATTATTAATTTTAAAAGTCTGTTGAGAAAGTGACTGTAGCAGTAGATAATGATTGAATGAGAGCTATAATTTTCCAATATTTACTGCAATATAGAAATTAAATTAAAAATATACCAGTAGGTACAAATAATCAAAGAACTACGCATATTATATTCCATTCTTGAATCTACTACAATTTTAAAATTGTATTCCTACATTCCATCGAAATTCGCGATTCAATCTCGTGAAATACGAGAGTTATCAATTCATCTACCAATATATTTTAGTCAAAATATCGTTTCACTACATTGTAATATTTTAAAGGCATATTTTCAAGGGATCATTTGGAAAGAAACTTTTTCAATTTGTGACTTTGGTCATGAGAACGAGGGCAAAAATACGCAACAACTCTGTATGATTAGATGATTCTGAAGCTGTGATACTAGTTATTAATTTCATTAAAAACTTAAGGTTTAATAAGTAAACATTCTGTTAGTATATTATAAATATTGACGAGCACAATTTACCGCATCATACTGCCTACCCACGATTGGTTGCAAGAGAGTTTTTCGGTGCTTTTTTGTACCATTTTCAATGAAAATCAGTGCCCTTTCATAAAGTTACAAATATAGCGAGTGATAGTTGATTCTATCGAACTAAAATATGCATATAAAAAACTAGCTACATACAAATTCATATGTCATAGAAAAAAGCATATTCTCTAGTAAGAATTAACACGAAGCTATAGGTGATGGATTCCGATCAGTATTTACTGAAGGCTGTGATAAAAATTTTAGATTTCAGACGCCAATGTTTAAAGGATCATAAATAAAAGTATGTGTTGTAAAATACGAAATAGCTTTCTTTACAATTGATCAGTATTCTTATATTTGTTTGTGTGAAACAGCTAAATTTTCTGGACTAAGAATTACATTTTTGAATTGTCGTTGGTAACCGAAGAAGGTAAATGTTTATCATAAGAGAGTAGTTTTGAAATACAAATATTTCGCAGGGTCTATCTAATAAATATGAAACCCAAATCAGTACAAGCAGTGTCGAGAGAAATACATGGTCGCAAATTATTCGTATTTCAATTCCAATATATAGAGTATAATGTTATGAATATAAAAAATAGAGAAATTCGTAAAAAAAGCCAGGGTGGAATTCGGTATCAATAAAAGCAAAATGCTACACGCAACTAAAGAAGAAAAATCCGAAAAGAAGAAAATACCGAAACATTCAACTACGAAATTGCCAAGAAATTTAATAATTAATCAACCACGCAAATATGAAAAAACAATTGAGACAGAAATATAGTACCAGAATCGAATTAATGCTAAAAAATAACTTAACTCTTGTGACAGTTTAAAATCAATAAGTATCTTCGATATAACAATCGATTGCAGATCTGGACAAACTCAACACTCTTACAAGCACTATGCTCATTGAACAGCCAAACTCATGAATCGAAAGAGCAATTACAGCACGATCAGAAAGAGGATGACGATTATTCGACTTAAAAATTTTATACCACAGACAAATGATAAACTATGCGAGAATACTTCCTCACCAAAATCAATAAGTATCTTCGATATAACAATCCTTATATATTAATTTGGAGCTATAAAGTGGTCGATTGCAGATCTGGACAAATTCAACAGTCCTACAAGCATTATGCTCATTGAACAGCCAAACTCATTAATCGAAAGAGCAATCATATCACGATCAGAAAGAGGATGACGATTATTCGACATAAAAACTTTATAACATAGACAAATGACAAACTTATTCTTAGTGGAGGAAACAATCAAACATGAACATAGGAAACACCCAATCATAGATTGGCGGATATATTGTTTAAACGGTATACCAGAATCCATAAAAATGTAGTGATAGAGGCTAAAAAATATAAAAATGCCCTCGTACAAAGGAAACAAATAACGGACACTTTTATTTTTGTTTAATTTATAATATATATAAATTTTGTAATTTAATTAATAGATTATGAGATGGGCAAAAATTTTTGATTGGCAATGTATATTTGATGAAAAGATAATGATATTCCGTTTATCAAATTTCTGATGGCAATGAATTAGGATAACAGTGAATAACTTCCAGTTAGTTAACGCACTCCTGATTTCTTTTGACGAATACAATATAACGGAATTGTATAATATCTACACGAATCTAATTCTGTAGTAGCTCTTTTCTAAATCTATTTACGATTTGTGCATATGAGGCATTACATAACATCTGATTAAGACATTATTTATGATATATGTGTTATTTTATAGGTTTAATTATCTCTATGCCTCCATACAGCATATTCTAATTATAGTGAACGTTACGACGTTTGTTATGTTACCAATTTGATAAGCGGTCTAGTTTCGAGGTTTCATCTTACATATTTGGTATATTTAAAAAAAATTATTGCGTCTATTTGTTTTCTACTAATGCAGGATATCGATGCATGAAAAAATTCAATATCTACACTTAGGAAATGCGTAATTTAGTTTTGTAAATATTGAAAGTAACTGAATCAAAATTACATCACTTTATGTAAAACATACATTAGTCGTTAAAATGAAAGGAATTCTGCAATCACTTTTTTACTGAAACTGGTTCAACCGCCGCCGTTATTGACGGATTGCCATCCATATATTTATGCTAGTTCATTCGAATGATCAAGGATTCAATAAAGTCAATGAGTGAAAGTTATTGCTTGAATTACAGGTGTATGGTACGTGGAAAATAAATAAATAATTGATTTAAGTGACTAAAGTTTCACGATGACCTGATAGAGGACTATGTTAAAAAAAAATTATGGAAAAACATGTCCTGTTCTTTGTTAAGCAGACAACTCTCTTATTTATAAAGTCCATATACCCACTAGATTTAATGAAAATAAGAGAAACTATTAAGTAAACAACAATATACCCTTAACTGAATTCAATACATACTAAGCGTAGCTAGCTGAAACTAACAAGGATTTAAGCATCTTTTGTATTTTAGAATTATTTTAATGATGAAAAATTCAAGATGCGTTAGACATAATTCTAATCTATGAATCTCTGTGGTGTTTTCAGTATCCAGCTCCTAAATTCCTATTTAATTCAAAGTTTCACATGCTTAGATAATTTGAATAGTTTATTGATGATGAATTATTCGAAATAAATTGTATCAATTCTCTTGACACCGTTAACTTCATTATATTCGACAATAATTTTTCCAATGTCTTTTTTCGACCTTTCGATTTCAATTAATTATTTTTATGTAATTACAAAAATATTTCATTGGAATGAGTATTGAAAACACTTTATTCAAGTTAGTATTATTAAACTGGTTTAAGTGGCACGTATATGCACTATATAGGTTTAACCAAGTTATAAGTGAATCACCAGGTGAAGGACGACGAATGAAAGGCGTGGACAAATCAGTGTAGTCGTTATTGTTATTCATCATTTAGCCTGTATTACATAAGATTTCAAGGCAACATATTCGTGTTACATATTTTGATATATGTATAGAGAGATTTCTTCGATTCGGCGACGTAATCCTATTGTTTCTTGCTTATATCTGCACTATATTATATTCTCAAAAGATGTTATAGAGGTTAGAATACGTAGCCAAGGATCTATATCAAAAAGGTCTCAGAAAATAACGATAAATAGAGTGTTTAATTAGGCCTATTCTACCATCAAATTGCTTTAACAACTCTCCATGATCCAGAATTTGTTTCAATACTATTTTCGCCTAAACCACATCATTCTGTAGACTTGGTGATTTTTTTCTTTTTCGTAATTAGACTATTACCTAGTTCAAGTACTTCATTTCTTGCTATCGGGATGTATATTTGTCTGTACGCAGTTTCCTGTTTAGATTTCCTGTTGTGATTTCATAACAAATTTTTTTCTTAGAATTTTTTATTTATAAATTAAACTGTCAATTGAATCGTACAAACCAGGTTTTTCAATATTAGTTATTCTTAATAACAAAGGAAATTCTAGTTTTCTACATATACTACAAAGATAAACAAGCTTTGACACACCTTTCTCATAAAATATTCCCCTACTATCTCTGCCTTGCGAATTAATAGCTCATCGCCTTCGAAATGTTGTGTCAATATTTAGTTCTTCATGCTTTGGAACCAGTGAAAATCTCTTTCGGAATAACCTCCTGAGAATCTGAGAAAATAGTTGATCTTTTTCAACATGATGGTCGTGGGAACTTTTGGACACAAGTTTTGTGCGTTCTGGTTTAGATAATATGTTTATCAAACAATAGTTACTACTTTTTGAGACTGCAAAGTGATAACCCAGTTGCAGCTAGAAAGTATAGGGACAAATTTATAGGCTTAGGTGGTGTTGACACCTTTTCATTGAATGAGAGAAGCATTCATTAGAATCCTGCTAATTTTCCATTAGTTTCCATCAATTTAAAAGATTAAGTGTTTTCAAACCGAATTTGTAACCAATTGCTATGTTTGGAAGTTCAAAAATAATATTGTTGTCACCACCAATGTATAATACGACCAAACCCTAAAGAGACTGGAGTTAAATAGAAAATAGAACGAAACGTGTAGGTACATTCTAGATATTCGAATTTATAACTGTTTTATACCACAAGTATTTGATTCAAAATAAATAGAGTCTTGCTGGGCATTAATTTCAAGGGGTACTGGAAGCAGCTGCGATCGCATCTACAAAATTCAAAATCTCATGTTAAAATATACTTTCCAGACAGAATTTACCCTTCACTTACACAAGTATAGCATTCCAAAGTCGAAAAACACCAACAAAGCAACGTTACCAGTAAGACGTTCCGCAATCCTTCAAGTAGCAAGTTTATGAGAAGGCCTTTCCCGTTCTGGTCGACCGGTATCTGATGAAAACAGTCGAGCTGGCGTTAGTTGAGAAGCCGTCTGCATCTCCTTCACGCACTTCAACAGGATTATTTCGATCGCTGATTGGAATTTTGGAATTTTGAAGCAACCTGCAAGCTGAACGGCACATCTTCATTCAACAAGAATTAAATCTGGAATGTGTGTCTCTTGGTGCTGTACTTTTTTGAGGGTCACGTAAAGGGCCAAAGTTATCTGAAAATGCTCGAAGATTTACGTTGGCGAAAGAACAACGATCCAATAGTCGCGAACATCCGTGATTTTATGCAGAATAGAGCTTCGCATTCTAGACGTTAACTGTGCGGGAGTACTTTAATGTTCTTTTTGGAGAATTGATAAGCAGATGAAGGTTTGTTGATTGGCCCGCACGATCAAGTGATCTGACTCTCTGTGATTTCTCCCTGTGGAGCTTTCTCAAGGACCGCGTTTTTTAAAGGGGACAACGCACCCATTCCCGACCTTAAAACTACAATCGAAGAAGAATTTGAAACTTTTCGTAGACAGCTTGACATTGATGAGGATAAGCATTTTTCGAATCTCTTTTAATAAATTCATCATGACGCTGCATTTTTCCTCTTAATGCAAATTTTTTACATCTGTATCATATTATACTATTGATTAATTTGAACAAAGAGCCCACTCAATTAGTCTAACAGCACAGAAGGATTTTTAGAATTTAATTATACCATAAAAACATCATTGGATGATACTTATAAGGTTATATAAAAAAAATACATTTAGGCTCATACATAGTTCAAAAAATAAATTAATAATTAATTCAGTCAGTAAAAAATTAGTATGGCCGTGAAATGTCATGTACATACTAAATTAAAGTTTAAGTTTTACGTCTCAAAACTTCACCATTAACATCCAATTAAACTAATTTTTATCGAATATTGCAACTGAATATCAGGGCAGACACACCGTTACGAATTTTGTAATTTTTTAAACAAGGTTAAGAGAATCCGGCATAGAGGTACCGGTAGTAAGAATAAATCGTGAGTTTCGTCATAATGCTAGGCGTTAATTTCAAACTTTATTGGTATGAATGACCGTGAGGTTTGAAATATTGATCAGAATAAAGAATGAGCGATATTCTTAATAGTATTTTTCTAGAAATGTTTGATTGATGGTATAAATATTTAAATACAAAATAACCGGAAAATATATTTAAAGAGATTTTTTTGATCAATATATAGGACTTAAATTTATTCAATTTCTTATTTCTTAGACCTTTTGATATTGTTTATGTTTCTAATGTTTCTAAGAACTTTGTTATGCTATAAAGAGTGAGTTTTATGTATGGAACGCCTCAATTATCTCGCAAACGGATTGTACGATTTTTATAAATTTTTGTGCGCGAGTGTCTTTGCCGGAAAAATAATGAACTTTGTTATTTCAAATGGATCACCCTATATATATTGTATTTTTATAAATCCTTAAGAAATACTGATTATTTTTCATGTAATATTCACTACAGCTACGATTGAATAAACTTTGTTTTAATACGAATCTCGTAATAAGGTTTAGTGTCAGTAAGTTAGTAAAAACCCACAACAACTGACAAGACAAATTTTTAAATGTTCAGATCCATAAGTAGTAAAATTACGAATTTTAGAAAACATTCAGTAAAGGCGATTACAGCAGATTGCTCAAAATGTTATCATTTATTCAATACAACAAGCCATGCGATTTTTAAAACTTTCCAATACATTTTACAACATCCTTCATTGTTCAATTCTTCTTATCTTTGTGGTAATCCTATCTTTTAATTCCTATCTTTAATTATCCTGAATATTGATAGGTTTTGATTTATAAACGATGTTTTCATAATTGACCCCACAGGAAATAGTCTAAAAGATTCATTTCGGGTGATCGCGGAGGTCATTCGATAAAACCAATCCATCTTCTGGGAAAAACATTATTTGGGTATTGCCTCACCACACACGCATTGTGAGGTGGGGCACCATCTTGCCTTATAGCCAAAGTTTTGTTATTTTCGAAATCTGAAAGTTGTTTTCAGAATTTGAAAATATGAAATTAAAAAAATGTTCCTCTTCTTTCCGTGTCAATTCAAGCTGAATGCATTGTGGTGATTTGTGGTGTAATCATGGAGAAATAATTGATTGGGTGCATCCTCATCAATTTGGAACAATCTATCATTTTCTCGAAGCTAAGAGAAAACAAAGACCAAGTTTTCAAATACGTCAGGTCAATTGCATGTGAAGTTAGAGAACCGTCTTCAGCACCAAAATACATTTATGAGGAAGTCTATCGAACCGATTCAGAACTTGTTCATGTCGAGGGAGTATCTGGTATTGTACTAATATACTATATTATACTATTAGGTACCGAACAGAGACCGAAGCATTGTTTCACACCTTGTCGGTCGCGACATGGAACCGCATACATATGAAACAGGCCTTAGGAGCATCTGCTTAATCATTTATCGGTAAAATTATAAAAAAATTGTGATGACAAAATTACTTTGAATTTTGGAATAATTGCTACACAACTGTAATAGTAACACTACATTTACAATTAAAAAAATAATGTGGGTTTTATAATAAATAACAATAAATAACTGTACACAAGCCTTAAAAGGAACACAAACTTTTAAATAGACTACTGTATATACATTCTATCAATTTGTATAAATAATAAATAGTTTTTTTTTCTATTTGCTATTATAGATAGTAAACATTATTCATTCAAGGCGAACCTGCTCTACAAAAATAACATTTTATTGGAAAAGTTCGGTTATGAATAATGCGAGTGTGTAGGTAAAAGTAGTGAAGCAATTATTATGGTAAAACTACGCCTTCACATAATCGATTGTTCGTAATTTCCTCTTCAGAATATACCACGTAAAAATGAGGATCGACGGATAGATAATACGATATTTTTCGTTAATTTGGATTAAAAAATTTTTCATGTAACATATCTCTTTTATGAGGTTTCTTTAAAAACTTATTAGTAATTGAATGGATGGATGAAGAAATCGATGGATTATAGAAGTTTGGATATAGGCCTGCATTTTTGAAACTTCAGAAGTTGATTTAAAAATTTCAATTGCTTTCTAGCCATTAGGCCAGTTATTATACCTGCTTTCTAGTGCACAAGTGGTCTCTTTTGTGAAAAATAATTTCACCAGCTTAACCTCACGATGTCTATACCAAGAGAACGTAGCTTCTGGAGCAATTTTCTGCTTAAACATAAATGTCAATAATCTAGAAAGTACCGAATGGCTTATGAAACTAGCTGTGACTGCTTTTGACCGACCTGAGGTTGATGGGTAAAAGTAATTATCCATATCAAGCAGGCAGCCGGAATTTGACAATATAGCACTTTTTTCTTTTAAAAATTTAGGAGAATAGATTCACACTGTGAGGAACTGATCTGAGATCTGATTTAATATCGTTTTGGGCACAAAATATGTTTTGATCATTGGTATTTAAAAAGAAAGGCTTTTTCTATTTATTTTCGCCCAATATATTTAACTTTCTTCACATACCTTGCGAAAACCGTGTGGCGTCCAATCTTTATCTTGATCTCTTAATTTGATTTTGAAATAAGCATAATTTGTATTTTTCACAAATTTGCCTAAAAACCATCTGGTTTGTTTTTGCAAATCAGGTTTGGCACGTTTATAACAAATACCAGGCACAACACAAATGAATTTTATCTATTTACTTATCCAAACTTCATAAATTTTAATATAAAGTGCAGAATGATACAAATAACCAACTTGGTCCTCAAGATATTTGAACTTCAATTGTCTCAAAAAAGATTAGTGATAATAAGTTTGGCTGATAGATCTATTCAACTTCAGATCCTGAATTTAGATGCTTAGCTATTCAAAAGCAATAATTGCATTAAAAGAAAATATTTATCCGGAAAAAAATAATAAACAACATAAACAAGAAAAGGATAAACAGATACTACAATCAATTTCACTTAATTAATATCTAAAACACCAAGAAAAGAAGTAATATTATATATCAAGTGCCTTGTACTAATTGTGACGTTGTCTATATAGGGCAGACATCTCAGTATTTTGGAAATAGACTAAAAGGTCATCAATACGATAAAACAAAATAAAACTGCATTAACGAACCACGAAATATCAAAAAAACATAAATTCAATTATAAAGATACAAAAATTCTTGAAACGAAATCTAATACACGAAAAAGAGAATTTTTAGAAATTGTTCACATTCATAAGAACGAAAAAGCTATAAATGATAAAAAATACCTAAATAATCTAAGTAAAATTTATAGTTCTATTTTGTGTATTCTAATACAACTGAAAATAATTCAATTGACGACTGCTATGTATTTGAGATGTAAAAACTAAGGAGAAATTAATCAAGCAAAGAGCTCCTGACGTTTGTTCGGATTCCTGACTTTCATCTAATGTTAAGCAGAAAATAAATTGAAATGAATAGCATATCAAGAATATTATGTGAAAGAGGACTCAGACTAAGAGCGAAAATAAATAAATATTTGTCAAGAAAGATTACAAAATAGCAGATCTACCTATTTTTTAATTGCTTCATCCAATATTGTCAATTAAAATGTATTATATGTTAGTTACTGCGTTACTAAAATATTAAATTAATGTAGAGTTGTGGGTTGATGATAAATCACCTCAATCTCATAACAGTTGCTTTTATTAGATTTTGTAATTAATTTTACTCACTAAAATAAAAAAAGTATTTTTGTTTTACGTAATTAGAAAATGCCAAGAATCGTGTGTAATTTGTTTCATAGAACGAAGAAAAATAGGAACTTGTGTTTATTTACCTATGATACAGACAGAATATTTGTTTTCCTGATTAAAAAATTGTGAAAAAATCATTGGATATCATACCAAATCTCTTCTAGGTAGATTCTCGTTCGATTGTCCGATCTAATTGTATTTATCCAGAGATATTCTATTTTCAATTTTTGCAAGCGCTGTGTCTTCATTATAACTTGCTAGTTGTTTTTTCTTTTGAATAAAAACCCAAAACGAAATTATACAAGAGCAATTGATCTCATCAGTTTCCTGGAACAGTCTCCATAAAGATTGAGTGCGATTTAAGTCTTGAAAGAAATCAATACAATACAATTTTCTGAATTGTACTTCCACGGATGCTCTTTACAGCTAAAGTCCCTTTCAATGGAAAGTATTTCTCATGGCCCCGTTCCACTAACTGTTACGAACAAGCTCGTGAAATGGGTCTTTAGGCCGACCCTGGCCGATGTGCCTTTGATGAACTTTTATTATAGAAGGTGGTTTATTACAGTATTTTTTTTTAAATAATTTCTAGGTAAGTCTATTCATTTATTTCTTGTGTTTCTTTTCGTTCTAGAGCTTTGTAGGATTCTATTTGTGATATATGAATAAGTTTATGTAGAGCAGTTAGTTCAGTTTCAAATAAATAGTCGTAATGGAAAGAACGAATTAGTAAAGTTGTTCAAGTGATATTTATAAGTAAATTATTATAAGTTAAGTGTGTTGTATAGTTTGTAAATAAATTAAGAACGTAAGAGATAGTGTTTATTAATTCACACCCCGAATAGAAACAGTGTAAATAAATACGAAAAACGTTACATTACTTTAAGGAAACACTTTCAACTATCAATTTTACAGGGGTCGGTTAACTGGAGCCTTGTCACTACAACTACACATTATAATACAGATTAATCACTTTCAGGTATCGTATTTTTCTAAAATGAACTTTTGAATTTGTTCAATCGTCAGTTCACATCGCTACATCTATAATGTTATGATTAATATCAAAAATAAGTTAATCAATGTACGTCACATTATTAAATATTTCAACAATTTTCTTATCAATTAATGTGTTACCATCAAAAGGGAGAAAGGTTCATTAAGAGTTTGTGGAGATCCGATTACAAAATTCTATCTAAATAATTTAGATTCTAGACTCTATAAATATGTTTTCATAATATAATTCTTATATTTTTAGTATAATTTGATATTATATTTATACTAGGAAATATATCATAGATATATTCACGGATATCCTTAAACAATGATCCTCCAAACTGGTCGTTACCGATACCAGAATAGAAATAAATAAGTATCACTTGCCGATGCTGAAATGGAAAGAGAAAGGAGTTAAACTCATTGTTTTTCGGTCCATGTCGACGGTATCTTGTTTCTTTAAGCTCTCGCGCAATCAGGGATTAACATTATAAAGGACACACGCTAAGGATTTGTCACAGTAATTACGATTTCAAATACGCGTCTAAAAAAGTTATCTTTAACGCACATCTGATTTCATGTAATTAGATGCTTTTTTCCTCACAACCCAACATGATTCACTATCTATTTATATATGAGCTTCAAGAAAAAAAGGATTCAGTGATTTACAAAATTGAGAAATTGATTTAACACAATCGAACATTTTAACCATACGTCAATAGTAAGAAACTTCTCCTCGGGAAGTAGTATGGTGTGTGTACTTGACAATGCACTTAGATTGCAATTTCTTCAAGTTAAAGAATAGCCAGGAGTCATACGTGGCCACAACAGCCTAATGTAGTTAATGTTGACTGTTACATTATTCCCAAGTAAAAATTCAACGGCACCATTACCAGACGAATAATGATTAATTCAAAAACCGCTACTTGATAAATGCATCTTGGATCTTCTCCGACCTACTGGCACATGCCTCGTCAAGCTATATCAGTTTTCTTAATAAAATTGTTATATTAGCTGAAGACAGTTGCTCGTGAATGACTTCATTACCAAATGCACCTTGTAGTCTTCCAAGACTTTGTTGTTCACTCAAATTGACCTGGAAATCATATAGATGCCAGATTAATATATCGCCCCCAAATTGTATTTACCACTATTATTTAGGTGGTAGTTACAAATGCAGCGTTGCCAGCTTTAGATCCTCTAATTTCGTGGGATTTCAAACTATGAAAGTCATTGTTTTGCATGAGTCACAAGTCGCCATTTCTCAGCCTCAACAGCACAGTCATGAGGATCCACCAGATTTGGCCCCCAGCATTTACTCGTAGTATTTAAATCTTAAAAAACACTTTATTCTCTACAAATAGTGTGGTAAATTAGTAGTTTGCAGAGATTGAGTGATGTTTTTTCTCGAGACACAATAGCAACATCAGGGGAGACAGTATTGAATACTAAAAATGATATATTTGCCATTTTTTATATTGTGAGTAGGATTAGAGTTAGGTCCCGCATTTATTGTAAAATGCTGGTGCAAATAAGAATATTATTCACAAAAATAGAGAGAAGTTGTATTTTTGTCATCCAAAACAAGCATGGGGAGAAGATATGGTACTTAACTGAATATAGCTGGAATTAACTTCGAAACACGGCAAGAAATTTCTATAAAAAAATAAGGAAATATAAAATTTTAATTTTAATTAAATTTCTTCAAAATTGAATAACAACGCACTTACCTCAATGTTGAATTCATAATCTGAAACATTTATTTTTTATTTTGCTCTATTTTGATCTTAGAAATACATGTTGTTTTTCGGGAAGATGAATTGCATGGTAATAAATCTGATGCACCTGTGCTAAAAGACGCTTAACGGTTAAAAACTCGGGAATTGAAAGCGATTTGTGGCATGGCTCATGACTCATGATCAGACAGACAACTATTGGTTGATCTGCACGGAACCGTGTTTGATTTGAGCTTTTCACTATCGAATAGTGAATCAATCGTCTAATTGTACGAGCAATTTGTCAACTTTATGCAAATTTTGTCTGTTTTTCGAGGTTCCTAGTCTTCATTCAACTTATATTAACGTTTAAAGCGCTCACAACATCTGTAAAGTCCTCAAAGCTACTACATTAACATCATAGACAAACTTTTAACATTTCGAGAACTTCTTTTGAACCGGAATAGGCTCAAATTTGTCACTGCTTTTCTAAAAAAATACAATTAGTTGGAGACACTATTTGGACTAGTTACAGCTTGAGTAATTTTTGCTATGAAAATTTATTTTCACTGTAATCTGGTACCTATATGAGGATTTTGAAATGTCCTCATCAATTATTCTAACAATCCTAAGATAATTAGAATCAGACTATCAAGAAACTTTCGAATATTGAGTTTATTTTATTGAAAATAATGAACCGTAAAACATACTGTATAATGTTACAGCATTTATTGTAAGTAGAGATGCAAATCAAGCTATATATGGATTACAGAGGGCGTGGTGATTTCCTAGATCGATAAAGCAAATGGATCGCGATCTCTATGCATAGATAGTTTCGAAATTCGGCTGATATTTTTAACGACACAGCCCACACATTGTTATTTAAAAAGGAATGTAAATATCACACTGAACGTCTGAAGTATGTATATTAGATCGAGCTAAGAAACTGTGTACGAAATCTTAAATCAAACTAGGCTATTGATGGTTACTTTTTGAATGATGTGAGTTTATCTATGAAGAAATTTTTGTATATTATTCGTTAATCATAGGAAAAAATGGAATATGTTCGATAGCCGGTATCCTTCTAAGATTATTTAATAAAATATTTAATAATTTAAATGAGACAACAATAATTAGTACATATTTCTGCTACTGTTGAATCCTCTGAACTGAAGGACCATAAATCCACATATAAAATATTTTTCTTAATCTTTAGGTGAAAATATCTTGATAAAAAAATTGTTTCTTCTGCATACAGTACCGTTTTTATGACTTTATTCGTCAGTCGATCTGAAAATATACAGTTATGATCGTTAATCCTTATCTTTCCATTTTAAAATTAATAAACAATACACCGAAGCCATAATGTTTTGACTAAGTATGACTCATTTTAATTTAAGGGTGTATTGGTAAATTATTTGTTGTTGTTGCATTCATGGTCATGGATCAATGCAAAAATTCTTTCTATTTTGTCTAAACAGCTTTAAAAAGTCCTTGGAATAAAAGCGAATTAACTCATTGTTATTTTTGTCCCATTATGAGGAAACACGTCAAATATTAAAGGTCAAGGTTTTTCCATGAACAAGTTTTTTCCATGCTCCGAAATGTTTCATCTTCGTAAAGTCTACTATCGTTTCCAATTTCGTGTTGTGGTTTTACATTATGCTAGGACGTTTTTTAGTGTTTTTACTGCTACCACCTTTTTTTGAACGTTATAATCGGTGTTCGGCTACATGTAAATTTCGTTCTGCAGATCGCGACCAACATATGGCCCTTTTCGTGTTGTGGCTCCCACACGAAAGAATAAACTATTATTGAAATTTTTGTAACACCTAGTCTAGAAATTCCCGATTTGGAAGATAAAAATACTTACTAAAAATTCGTGATAGATATAATAGTAATAGTTATTTTCGAATGGATTCTAACAATTAAATAAACAAGTAAAGAACTAAAAAATCATGGAGTTTATTAAGTGCTGATATTTAAATCCTTGCAAGGAATCAACTAACAAATAAAAATCAAGTCTCATGTTTAACAACAACGTATAATGATTCAATAAAATTTCAAAACACATGAAAAATCAAAGTTACCATCGATGTTGATGTGTTTTTATTATACATAAAGTTTATTTCGTATTGAAAGATAATTCTAATTTAAAAGACAGCTTTCAGTGGCTCTAGTAGAACTAGCAATTTAAATTGTAACTTTTAATACTTTCGTTTCATTAGCTAGCTGACCACTAACCTATACGAGTTAAAGATGGTTGATTCCTCAGGAGAAGGATCACTGTGTTCATTTTGAAACCAAGCCTTTTCCATTCTTGAAAAATCTATATATTGTGCATTTCATAAAATTCTAAGCAAACAATATTCAGGGGAATGTGCACAATATTTGACAATTCAAAGATGGTTCTTTGAGAAAAAATGTGGAACTGGGTATTGCAATTAGAGACATTATCATATTTCATTATCTACTTAGTGATTATTTTTCCTACGAACCCCTGTCGTTAACATTTGTGCCGGTGTTAAGAATCATCGTAAATAGCAACTTTATATTGGGTTCGATGTTAAAAAATATATACACTGTTGGAGTAGAGGTTTGGAGGGCTCTTCTTTATAGTAACCGACCAGTATTCGCTTTTAACCAAGTCAGTATTACAGCTGGGCGTTATATGAAGTGTCTCAAAGAAGCATGCGTTGATGTTTTGCCGTGGCCATCCAGGTCACCAGATTTGAATTTCATGGAACATGTATGGGATGTGCTTTGGAAGCGACTGTTAAATTTGTACCGCACTACATAGCTATTGCAGTTAGTCAATGAAGCTGAAAGTTATATATAGTCTTAAGCACACATCTTGTAATGCCATCATTTCATTCGTGATGGAAGGCTATCACAGAACAAAAACGAGGAGAAAATTATCCCTTTTGGGTGTAACATTTCTATGTATATATATATATATATATATATATATATATATATATATATATATATGTCAAGTATATAGTATGAATAAATATTTTATCATTAGAATGTTAATAAAAATATGAAAACAGACGTATTTTTCTTAACTAATATATCTATCACCTTAAAACTAAACATTCTTTTATCAAAATAGAATTTAAAAAAAGTTATTTTTTATATAATTATAATTTTCATTGTTGGAAGTACATGGTATTGAAGTGTGGAAAATAAAAGTCTAATCTACTCTGGGTGAAGTGTATGTTTTCCAAGCAACGATGGGATTGTGTTGCGAGACCTTTATATATATAAGAACGGAAAAAAACCTTTTGTTAAAATACAATTTATCATCTTATCACTTTCTACAGTATATATTACACAAATATTCATCATAATAAAGGAACATTTCTCCTTAAACTTTATGCATATGCATGACATATATATTATTAAATGTGTGAAGGATAAGTAATTTTCCTGAATCACAATAGTCCATTAAGCTCCTCTTGGGTAAAAATGATTGTATCTACCAAGCACATAGTCACAATTGCTTAATTGTTTGCTAAATATTGTGCAGCCAACGTATATTAGTTTTTTGTTTATTATTCTTCGTGAGAATCACTAATTATATTCTTAAGCGCTTATAATCTTCTAGAAATTGTGTGAAATTATTAAAATCTTCAAATTGATAGTTTCATTTTTCTCATTATGATCAAAAATCATACAAAATTAATCATTATCAATGATTAAAATTATGACACGTACATAGTTTTACACGGAACTTTCTCGCGTATTCCTGAATTCATTTATATTCTTCAAGTGACTCGATACTTGAGGAAATTAGTGTTTTAATAATTAATTCAAATATCTAATTAAAATATGAACATTATATATAAGGTTGGCAACTAATTACTTTCGCTTTTTACTGATAGAGTGCTTTGTTTTATTTTTTTAATAACAGAGCGCATGTGTCTGAATTGGTATAAAAAATTATGTTCTGGAGATTTTCCCGTCAAAGATGAGCAACGTTCTGGTCGGCCTACTGAAGTTGATGATGACCAAATCGAAGTATAATTGAAAAGGATCGTTCGAGAGGTTGCGAAGAAGCTACATATATAGCACACAACACTTAAAATGTCTTATGCTAGTTAAGACGCTCGATATTTGGATACCTCACGAATTGAATACAAAGAATCAACATTTGCGATATTAACCTTAAGCTGTATCTATACGATCATTCAGCACAAACCACATCGAAAGCTGAAAAAACAACAAAAAAGCTCATGGTGTCAATTTGGTGTTATTTTTTTTGAGCTGCTTCCAAAAAACCAAACGATTAGTTCTGATGATGAAGCAATCAAAGAAAGACGGCCAGACTTATCAGAAAGGTTTAGTGTTCCAACATGATGGGAAGTGATGTCACATCTGCCATACAGCCCCGATATGGCACAATCTTATTACTATTTATTTCGAAGTTGGCAGAATTATTTGAGTGGTCAAACTTTCACAAATCATGATCAGCTTCAATCGTACCTGATTCAGTTTTTTGCTGATAAGGACCAGAAATTTTATGAGTGCGGAATCATGAAGCTAAAAGAAAGATGGCAGAAGGTTTTATTTTATACTATAATATTTTATATTGTTAATCCCCAAACAGCAGTATTTAAATTGTTAGAAAAACCGTAATGATTCAATTGATTGCGTAGAAGAATTTACAAAGATTCACTCTTCTCCACAAGACATAGTTAAAAATGGACTTAGTTTTCTTCTTGCAGTGTGTTAAAAAACTGTTTTATAGAAAAATATAAATATTTGAGGTTTTTTTAAATCTGTATAGAAAAATGAAATAGTACATTTATCTTATTTACCTCCAAAATCTGCGTCTGCTTTTCAACTATTTCAGAATAACTGTTTGATTCTATTTTTTGTAACTGCAACACGGGTGGTAGTAAGGATTGTGGCTGTCAAACCGTGAGATTATTTTGTTTGCCACTATGCATCAATTTTTATGGAGACTTTCTCCAATATTGAATAAAATACAACGGATGAAAATATTTATCATATTCAAAAAGAGAGAATTGAAGCATCCTTTTTCTTAGAACAGCGTAAAGGAGTACCACAAGAAGAAGAAAGTGAAGATAAAGAAATAGTTGTTAAAGTAGAAATAAACAATTATCTATTATAATAACATTTAAAACAACCTATTCTACTGTGATCATTAGCAATAGTACCATTCTTTCATTCAATAGGATACGAAAACCATATAAAAGTACCTTACCTCATAGATGTACGGAAAAAAGTATAAGGATAATTTTTGTAGAGAATTGTATGATCTACAACTTTTGTCTCAACTATGTTCGCGATGAAACGTTATAAAAATGGAGAAAACGTTAATTTCTTAAGTATGACCCTGGATAAACTTTTTTGTAGAACTAGGATCAACAGGGTTTTTTGACATTTCATTTATAATGGTATATTTAACGTCTCTATCATTTTTGAGCTATATGCGGATTTTCTTATAGCTCATTTTTGTCTATTTTGACTGGATTATAAACTAATGAAACCGAGCACGACAGTCACTTCCGAGAAGGCATATTAAAGCCTTTTTCTTGACTTTCTTTTTGTACTGATCATAAGAACTGAATTCATATAATCTCTTATTTTTCTTCTAGTTTATACCACTCCTGTTATGCGGAGGAGTATTTATTGCTGAGACAACAGCTAGAAGAGTGCGATTAGAACAATCCGATGAAGATGATCAAGAAACGGTTAGTTATTATGCTGCAGAACCTCAAGAAGATCAAAGACAGGTTGTTTTAGTATCTTCAGCAGACAGATATAATGGTGAGTGATCTCGTCTCATTGCAGTCAAGCGATAATTAAGGCTAAAAGAAGATAATTTTCATATATTCATATATTAATTTTTTTGTAAAATGTTCTTACCTCTATGTTAGTACATTATAAATAGCAGTAGCAGATGAGCTTCACTTTTCAATGGGATTTCCTCTGATTTCATTATTAGAGTAGAAGAGGCCTCTATTTATGATAAAATTATTCTAAAACTTTCTCTTTGCATTCCTCAGAATCGAAAATGTGAACGAAAATCTAACAGAAATATGTAAGCGTAGTAAGTGGAAAGCTGTATACACTGATAGTTAATTAGAAGAAAAGTAGATCTGAAGACATATTTGATATATTTGCCAAAGATAAAGATAAGATGAATATATAAAAAATATTGCAGCTTCTAGTAGATCAGTTGTTGTGTAACACAGCTCCATTATTCATATTTTTAGTTTGATAGTACCAAGAGGTCTTATTTATTATGGAATTATTCAATGACAGAATGATTTCCTTCACAGTAATTTCTTTCCACGCTAATATTTGTGATTCCAGCGATTTTCCAAGGCGTGGTAGCAATCTTGGAAGTCTCTGAGTGTAACTTGTCACGGCTGTTATTGAGTTTGAGGAAGAGAAAGAATACGAAGAACGATAGATCTTGCTGTAGTAATTCCGGAAATCTTTTAGGAAGCTGAAAACAGCGTCTTTCTCAACGCGAAGTGGCAGGGTGCATGATTGTGATGCAGCAAGCAATTTATTTCTCTGCTGACCCTTTATGGATCACCCCGAGGCTGTCAAAGAAGCAGATGAGCATAGTTTTTCCTTTCGATTGATATTCAATGTTTTCTGCATTTTTGCATAGAGCCGTCCCATCGTGAAAGCCTGACGGTTTTGCGGTATCGAACTCTTAATTGACGATCTTGACAGATTAGGGCACTTACAGGCTGTGCGTTTGTATTAGTGTGCACATCTACTTTCATCTTTTACGGTTTTACGACTCTTCTTGAAAGGTTTACGCTAACGAGACCCTTGTTCAGTGTTTATATAATCATCAACAACTACTTTTAATACTTTCCTGTCAGAGTCACCAAATCAATCAATTTAGCATCAAATTTGATGGCGACGCTCTAGAGTTCACTTATCTAATTTTTGTGACGAGTCCCACTAACAATTATGGATAAACTACCTATCTGAAAAAGAAATAATGATAGTACATAGCTGAGAAAAATATGTATGAATAGAGCATTTGGAAAAATTGTCGTTATTCTAGTCGTTCCTACAAGCGCTCGAAAAAACTAGACTTATCCATACACAATGAAATTTTGCTGTCTTATTATTATATCATTTTTTATAATTAAGATTATGTTATCATTGAATATTTGTTAAAAATATACGTTCCAAGAATTCACTAGAGCTCATCATTCTCTCCCTCTCCATTTTCACTTAGATGACACATCTTTTCCTCTTTGACATTTTGTGTGCTTGGTAATAGATTCTGTTAATTTGATTAACAAACACACCTTCTAATTGACACCTTGCGAACAAGTAATTACCTGAATTTTAAGGTCTATATGGACAACAAGCAGCTTCTCCAAGAAGTATTGAGAGTAATTACATACCACGAGGTTCTGCCAGAGCCAATGAAGGTAGAACTAAGGAGTCCAAGGCACCGCCAGTACAAACTATTAGAAATTACAACAAAGTCAACGATGACGGTTCTTTTACTTTTGGATATGAAGCCGCTGATGGGAGTTTTAAAGAAGAAACAAGAGGTACAGTTTTGTTGTATTTATTTTTATATCAATGGATTCTTTTTATAATGAAATGAATCTTCTTATATAAACCTTCGAATTTCCTAATAAAATAATATTATTCATAATCTATAATCATCTCAGGTACTGACTGTGTGGTGAGAGGTAAATACGGTTACGTCGATCCTGATGGAAACAAAAGAGAGTTCACTTACGTTTCTGGTAACCCTTGCGACCCAAACGCTCCAAAGGAAGAGGACGAAAACGACAAGGAAACTGAAGTTGAGAACGAAAATGTTCCACAAAATTATCCTACTAGACCTATTCAACAAATTCGAAGACCTTCGATTAATCAAACACCTAAGCCACCAGTAACTTTGTTCCAAAATGACTACTCACATGACGAAGAAGAAGAGCCAGAGCCAGAACAGTTATTAAGAGTTACTCCACAACCACAGGTGAGAATTTATAATACCAGATAGATGCTCTCTTTTTATTTTTGTTGCTTGATAAGCTGATATGAACTATATGAAAATTACCTTACCTAACCTAACCATTATGAAACATTAAAAAAATTATGTAAAATTCTTATGAAAATATGGTATGCAGCATTCTTGAATATCTACCTTGCAGAGAGTCTTCAGTTTTTTATTTTCATTCATAGACTATCGTTTTGCAATTCTATATCCATGTAATAGTAGTTTTAATAAAATGTAAGCAACTTTATACAAATAGTTCAATAGATATGAATCTGTTCTTCTATCTACGACAATCAAATTGAATATGTGTTTATGAGCGAAAATAACGTAAAAATATTACTTCTCACTGAGGCGACAAAAACTTTCTTGACAAACAGGTACTATTATGTGATTATATATGAAAAATCCCGTTCACTGTGAATGAACGACGAAGGCGGCTCCAAAAAGTAAAGTGCACCAAGAACTACAAGGAAGTATTGCTACAGCATGTGGTGTAAATGTTTTGCTGTGGTCAAGTTGATGAGAGATGAATTTTATACGTTAATTAGTACACCGTCAAAAGTGTCACAGTGGCACGTCTTCTTCCTTATTAAAAATGGTAGGCTGTTTGCTCAGCAGACTACTAGAAATTTTTTTTGGATAATCTTTTCTGATGCAAACAAATTGAAATTATATAGTCCCAAGAAAAGATCCTCAGTAATTTTTGAAAGAAATTTTGGTGATAGCATTTTAATGGTTGGGGTTATTTTAACAAAGTCAAGAATTTGATGTTAGCGTATCGGTTAACGCGAATTAATGAAAGATAATACTTCGACTTCATTGAAGAACATTTGAAACTAGTTTTGAATAATCATGATGGTCAAAATTGGAAAAACCAACGTGATAATGTACGTATTCATGTCATTAGAGAATCACTGACATACTTAGAAGCATTTTGGACTATTGAAGTGGCCCTCCTGTTCCCCGAACCTCAACCCAAAGAAAAATCTGTAGGGAATTATGATTAGTCGAATTTACTTTGGTAAGACATGATATGCTGCAATGAATAAGTTAAAAAATGCAATGAAGAATATCTGAGCTAATTTATAACTAGATTTAATTGACGGGAGATTGAAGGGAGATTGGATCTACCATTGACTTAGAAGTGATTTTATATTTGAACTTTCTCTCAGGATCATATAACATAAACTGGTCAGAACAGCCTATTATTTCATGCGAATAGTATTGAATTAAATTGATAAAAACCTAAAATAAATCCCGTGGAAAGAAGAAAAAATCTCATATACTTCCCGAGATGTGAGTATATTTACTAGTCTCGAATTTGATTCCCTGTCTTCGCTATCCCTCGGGCGTAAAAACGTTCCTTGTAAATATTACATTTCTTGATTGACAATTTCAGAACGGTTAGAGATTTAGAAAACTCTTATGCACTTTGGTAGAAAACTCAAATGTGTTATTTGATGCATTGAAAATACACAGGATGTTCAGTTTGAAGTAATAAAATAATAATTATTGATGTTTTAAAAGGACCAAAGTGACCTTCAATATTTGAACACATACTTTGAAATAATGGAACAACAGATATAACGATTGATGGTTGGAGGTACCCTAAATCAATATTGTCAACTCCACTTCTACATTAAATTGATTAAAAGGAATTATACGCTTTATTCACTTCCAAAATAAATGGAATAATTTTATTCAAAATTGACCTAACTTTCCATGGAAAATTAAAAAATTTGAATTGAAAGTTCGGTTTCAAAAATCGCATTTTTGATTTGTTTTTGCTACATCCTGTATGGTTTTAATCAATTTTAGATGGGATATGATCGACTATAGAGCTAATAAATAGAAGTGACTCACGCTTTATTATAGTCAGACACGATATTGAGATAAAGACATATTTGCCAAAAGGAAATCAGAGCATAATTCACTCAAAATCCAAATTTCGCAGAAAATTCATTGAATAGCCAAAATTGTTGTATTTTAGTTATGATATCACGAAATCGTAAAAATTTGTCAACTGCATTTTGGTAGAAATTTCCAATGGGATAATCCATTCCAAATATATGTGGTCACTGAAAAAACGATAGTCTAACAACAGAATTTGAAGAGCTGCATTATATTCATCTTACATTACATAACATAACTAATAAAAGAAAAATTTCTCATAGCATGTTCGTCGTCCAACTTATATTTCCCGTCCCCAGTATGTATCTCAACCTACAGAAGATTCAGAGCTCGATAGACCAAGCTATCGCCAACAAGTTATCTCTAGCACCACACCTTCTTCGGTAATTTATAGAACCTCTTCTCATCCAGTGACAATAACCCCAAGACCAATAAATACCACGCCTACTCAAAGACCACAACTTCCAGCTACTACCTACAGGCCACAACTAGTACAAGTGAATGTAACTCCAAGACCAAATCCATTGTTATACACGAAACAGATACAGGTAAGCTTAACTAGAATGATAATTCCATCAACGAAATATTATTTATTCCGTACAGTCCATTATATGATTATCTACCTGTGTATAAAAGGAAAAAGATTTTATTTCCAAATAGCAGATATAATTTTGGGAAATTATATTTGTTCTTTGGAATAATAATATATTATCAATATCATGACAGAATGGTACTTGTTATTTCATCTGTCTTGAAAGGAAGGAAACTTGGTTTTTTGGTATTGGTAATTGAAGGATCTTTATTTTACACTAACTTGAATCAATTTGTATGATGGAATTAGGAATTGGACCTATGGGATTTTGGTCTGGAATACTGCACGTAGCTCTAACATTGAAATCAACCAAAGGTTTCATGTAGTAGCGTCTGCACGGAGCGATCGGAGGTTGAAAAAAAAACGGCCCTAGTAGTTATCAATTTTCGCTTAAAAATGTTCATCTATGATTCATTTTTGTCATTAATCGGAATTCAATATGAAAATAAATTCGAACTTAAAAATTTTAATAGTGTTATGAATCTCTGCATAATCCTAACTATTTGCGAGGACAGATCTAGGAAGGAGAACTCGTATATTTCCGTAATTTTTGAATTATTATTTATTGTATTTCTGTTTTCTTAGTCAACTTTACAACCAGCAATTTCACCAGAAAAAAATGACTTCGAAGCCGAGTTCCAGAGATTTCAACAAGAGAATAACATCGTTTCCCCGACTCCTACACCATTCACTGTTAGAACCACAACAGCTAAACCTCAATCTTCAGCCCACCCAGGTATGTACTGAGATAATATCTAACTGGAAGTTTCATGCTGGTAATCAGATTGTTCTTATGAGTTCATGAAGATTTATATTGGCGTTTATTGATATTATCAACGTCATTAATAGAATCAGTTAATGCTTAGTTTCTGTAACTCAAAAGTCTAATTGTAGTTGAACTGACAATACAGAGAGCTAAACTTGTCAATTTTGATGAGTACTGGAGCGATATCGATAAACTACTACTCTTGTTAGTCTGTAAGAGGGTTAGTACAACTTACCTTGAACTATTTTTTCTGTCGAGTCGTTTGAGTTGTGAGTCTTGCTAGATTGATATCTATATTGAGTATATTTTCATATCAGTGGATTGATCATCATTATTACTAACAAAACGTTAATAGTTTCTGTAGAAATTTGAGAGTGAAATGAGACTAAACTCATTATAGGTATATGTATTGTTTCTAGTAAAATAGAATTGAACGTTCCCGTATCTGATATATAGTTTTATTTATAAAACAAAAGGTGGTCATTTCTAGTTTATAATATTTTGAATGGTCTTTGATTTGAATTCACAGAAAATAATACATAACTTTTCATAAACGATAAAAAACGTTGAACTTGCAATTTAATTTGAGGTAGTGATATCAATAAGAAACCATTGAGTATTAAATCGGGGATATATTTTGGACCAATTACTAAATCAATATTATTTATATGTTTTGCTTATATTATATGGTGGGATGATTCAACCAGTTTTATACTAAACACACTGTTTACACTACCACTACACTATTACTCGCAATTACAGTCTCTGAAGCGCGTTTTGATAACCAAGTGATCGTCTTCAAAGACTGAAGGTTAACTATTTAATCGACCAGTTTTATTACTTCTCAATATATAAAACGTTATCCTTGTACAGCATCATTGGTTTAAATTATGCTATTTGCATCGCAATTAACGTAGAGCCTTACCACATTACAAGCCCTAGCTTTCTGATTGATTTTTCTCTCGAATCTACCAGGAGGTAATTATTCAAAAATGGAAATCGATATTTTCAAAGTAAATATATAAGTTGAGAAATAAATCAAAATTCTTTAACTCTTTGTCAGACAACTCTCTATAATTTTCATGATTACATATCAATTTTAAGCAGCCCTTTGTTGTTTATTTGTGATATGCTAACAGACTTTATAAAAGAGACCATTTGGTTCATTAGAAGCGAATAAGGATGATTAAACATACAGCTTTATATCTTCAACAATTACATTGATGTTTATGACAAAAAAATTTCTATTATAGGTCAGATTTACTCAAGCGCTTTAGTATTCGATCCTTCCAGTGGACAGTACAACAACCAAATATATCAGTCTCTACCTCAATCCGACGGCGATTTCCTGTTGAAACAAAGAATACAACCTTACGTGCAGAGACCTCGTCCACAGGTTTTAAATATTCAGCAATTACAACAACAAAGTCCTTTGTATTCTCAAACAGTCAGAGCTCAACCCGTACCTCAGGTAAAAATTAGAATATTAGATACCAAATTTCAATATAAAATATAAGTTTTGAGTTGTTCTTTACAAAAAGTTCTGCTTTAGTTGAAAGTTGAAATTCAACCATAAGATATCAATTTTTTTAGCTATTTTAATAGGGTGATAACAAAATGTGAATTCTATAGTATACATAAAATGATTTCGCTAGTATAATAAAAAAAAACTAGAACTATCACTTCAAATAGAGCATTACTATTTTTTAATTTAGAAAGGATTCACTAGAAATCCTCAAAACTACAAGGAAGTAGCTAAATATCACCACAAAAAGTCTCTAAGCTTCAGGAGAAACCGATTTACAATTTTCCACGTATTTTTACCCATCATAATTTTAATAAAATATTATGAATATGACGTAACAACAGCTGGGTTATTCGTAAATTTACATCGAATAGATCAATTTCTGTGGAATCATTCAGAGAAATTTAGACGTAGCGATTCCTTTAAAAACCTATGACATAGCTGATGCCACCATACCACAACTAATATTGTAGTAAAACAGAAAATGATGATGATGACTTTATTGATGATCTACAAACCGAAAATCTGAGCTACTTGAAATATAATTTCAGTTTAATTTTCTACACCACTGAACAATTTAAAAAAAAACACGTAATTTTGTGTTGATAACAGGAAGTATCTCGTATAAACTAGCCAGTGAAGGAGTGAACATTATGAACAATTTAAATTACATAATTCAGTGGAAAGATCCGGGAAAACCACACTTCACATTTGAACAAATTCTCGATTAGTTCAAACAATTTTGTTTATTTTTGAGTTGAGATATATTGTTTTATTATGTTCCTTGAACTAACCAATTCTTTGACTCAGTCTGGCCCCGTAATTTTATTGAGAGTTAGAAAAATACATTAATAATGTTTGAATTTTGAAACTTCATCTAAGTGACCGATTAAAATACCTAAACTAATGTTAATTATTTATTAATGTAGATATATTTCAAGGAAATATCCTCAACCTACTCTTAGACATCCTTCACACAGCATGTCAAACATAAGTAGCAAACACTGATGACTGATGCATAAATGCTTCAAAATGTCACTATACCACAGGAATGACTTGGAATAAATGGCACGAAAACTGAAGGCATATTACAGAAAATGGAGACTTCAGATGAATGTAGAATAAACAGGGCAAGAACAATAACTAAATGTAGTTCTGTGGAAGTGGAATACTGACATAGGAAAACAATGAAAACTGACGATTTACATTGCAATGATCAGAAGTACATTGGTATATGGATCGGAAACGTGGAGAATTGAAAAAACAACCAAAGAAAACAATATAAGTCACAGGAATGGGTGCCCTAAGAAGTGCAAATAGAACTACAAGGTTGGATCGACACAATAAAAGAACAACTGAACTTGAAAGGAACAATTATATTGAGAAAAAACAGTTGAATTGGTAAGGTCACGTGCAGAGGGTGGGAGAGAAAAGATTGCCAAAATAAATGGATAGCATAGGAGAACATCGAACAAAGTTTTGAACCTGTGAGCCAGTGATAGTAGTTATTGGCGACCAATTTTCACCCTCTCCATAATCTGAATAAATGAATGCTAAATTTATTTATGCTTATCTGGCGTACCAGTTGGGGGATGGACTAACTGAAGCAACGAAAACTCGTCATAAACTTTTGAGTTTCACTTTAACTTGGCTAAAATTTCCATTCCAGTCACTTTTGAGTGAACTCAAATATGCAGTAATAAAATATTCACGTGAGTGGCATAAAATATAATAAGAAAATTTCAAGATACGTTGATTTTATAATGCATATTTGTATTGATAATTATATGTATTGTTGTCTAAAAATAAATGGAGGAATCAAATATATTATTGAGTGATGTTTAGTATCATATGATTAATAGAAACAATTCGATTGATTCTCTTTATATGATATGAACGACTGACGGCAATTCTTCCCAATATTTTTAGTTGAGAGAGAACGGTGACCGCAGCATAGAGAAAATATTAAAGATAGCAAGAGATGGATTTGAGTGCAATTGTACTATTGTACGAGAGAGGAAGAGCATAGGATTACCACTCTCTATCTCCCTCTGCTCTTCAATGAATTCAAATCAAGTTGCTCTTCTCTTCTGCCATTTCAACCACTTGAATTACGACGTCATTTCGCAATGGCAATTAATCTCTTTTTGTAGTTGCCGTTGACGTTTGTTACAAAATTTAAAACATTAAAATGCCGTCTGCCATTTGTGCCATAATATCGTTCATAAATACTGAATTACAAATAAAAACATAAAAATATTATGAAAACAAAAAGTAGTACACACGTCAAAAAGAATGGAATTTTTAGTTTCACAGCAGCAATGTCGAGTTATGAATAGGGTCAATAGTCGTAAAACAGCAAACGGCAAACGTAACCCGCGAACGGCAATGGCAAACGGAAAGTCAAGTTTATGAATCGGACTAAGAACTACAAAACCTGATTCTTCATTAAATATTTCAATGATATTTGTTGGCCTCAATAATAACAAGTGATTAATTGTTTCAAAAATTGTTGAATTTATAATTGAGTACGAACCAAATAATATCCGATTTTGATCATTGCCAATTTAAGACTTTGAGAGAGAGAACAAAAAATAATCGAATAAATATACTCTTAATAAACACGATCAGATTTCAATTTTCGGAAGTGTCGACAATGTACTTTATTATTTTGTTTTGTTGTATAACAAACTTTTAGCTCCAGATGGCACCCAATAAATTATTGGTCTAATAAACTTTGACAATATTATGTGATGATATGTCTACGTTTCTCATTTCAGGCTGCCTATCAAGCACAACAGTCGGAGATACAGTTTCAAAATTCAGCTCAACTATTTGCTCAGCAACAACAAGCTAGACGGCAACAAGAGCAGCAGCAACAACAACAACAACAGCATTCGCAGAGACAGCAAGTCAGGCCACATTCTCAACAACTTTACTACCTTCAACCTTCTGAAGGAGGATTAGCGTCAAGTCAGCTAGACGCGTTCCTTAGGGGTCACAATATTCAGTTTTAGATTTTACTAAATGAAGCTGTGACAAAATAGGTAAGGAGGAAAATAATTTACTTATAATTAAATTTTAATTCCGTTAATAACGCAGATACTAATTGTTCGTCACTTCATTGAAAATCTTAAGAAATCACATTCTTTAAACTAGTCTTACTATTAGGTAATTGTGGTTTTTTGCCAGAGCTATTTGGTCTTAGTGTATTTTCTTGTTTTGTTTTATATTTTCAAGCGCCGGAAGTTCGTGTCATCTTCCACTGATTTTCCATGTTTTTTTCTATCCCTGACTACTTCTACTACCGCTTATTCATTAAAGATATTGAATACTTTTGGAAGAAGATTCGCCAAAACGAGACATTTTGGTAGTAAAGTCCAAGGAAGAGTCTAATAGAGTTCTCCAACAAAAAAATAAAAACAAAATGTTGCCATGGGTCATTTCAGTGCAAAGATATAGCATCTTGATGATGTTATTACTGCTGTACCGATCTTAAATATTTTCATATAAACCTCAATACATATTTTTGTCGTATTCGGAGATAAATTCTGCTTGGTAATATTAACTACTTGTCTTATTTCTAGAGGTGGACATCATCTTCATTATGTGAATTAATCTCTTCCTACATAAAATTGACAATAATTGAAATAACTATAATGTAGTGCTGCGTTTTGGTCAATTAGCTTGTATATAAGTACAGATCTACTTTGGTTTTCGTTTTTAAGCAATTCTAAGAATATTTTGATTATTTGAATGAGTATATATATATATATATCTCATGTTTATTTATAGTGCTGTTTATTGCTAAGCAACATCTGATTAATTATTATATAAATAAGTGAAAATAGATAAAATAATTTTTTTTATTAGATACGCATAATAAGATTTAGATTATTTATTCCACGTAATTATATGAATACAAAATTTTATTTTTTACATAAACTTCTTTTATCTTCCATATTAGTAATGTCAAATAAACTAGATTATATATTTCAATATATTCAGATGAATTTTTGACCCTATTAAACTATTATGTGAAAGCACAGATCTATTGTAATAACAGTCACGCCCTCTTATGTAAGAAATATATATGCACGACTTTTTGTTAACTTGAAATTTCATTTATTACGAATACGTAAATACCTTTCCTGGTGACGAAATTGGACAGCACGTTTTGTTATGGCCATTAGTTACAAATCGTCTATAGTGAAACAATATTAAATAATGAAAAAAATACGGTCAACAAACTGGATTATAATATTAGTATCAAAATTATATATCTGATTAATATTTACAAACATCATTCAGTAGATGAGTGTTCAAAATTTGTCTTTACAATATATCATTGAAAATTTGTTAAATCTAATAAACATGTATAATTTATTTTTTTTATTTCACACCAACATTTTATTATTAGCAAACAACTTATGAGTGGGCTACAATAATTCCAATATTTTTTCATAAATTACATCGGAAAGATTACGTCCTTCTCTGGTAATACCAATAAATGTTTTTGATTTTCAAAGTTCTCAATAATTTTTACCCAAACTGTCCTGAGGTAAAGCAGCAATTTCTTCCCGCATGTAGCAGTCAAATGATGAAGTGATCCATCCAAACCGTATTTCTGCCGTGTGGGTTCCCAAAGAAAAGTAGCATTTGCACATAACGTCAGGAAAATAAAGTCTAACGATACCAATTTTTATGACTCCACAACTTATCTTAACTTTAGAACTATGCTGAGGTGTTTAATACAATCATGTAGGTAGCTACCCAGAAACTCTGCTTGTTTAGATATCCATTCAAATTGAGTTGAGTCACTCATTGGAACAGAATATCTTTATTAACATAAATAATTCCTTCACAAAAGACAAGAGCGATTAATTTTCGCTATCTTAGGACGTGCTTTTTAGAATACACAAACAAAAAATTGATGTACCTCTTTTGAAGTGGCTTTAATCCTGACATCGTATGAAATATTTCCCACCAGAAAAAAACTTGTAGATTAATTAGTTGTTATAATTACTTCTCTATAAATATTTGAATATTTATTGGCCTATTCACGAAAAATTCCTATTCAGTAGTGAAACTATTTATAGTACACTGAGAATTTATTGTTTTTATTATAAACTGAATCGTCGATTGTGACAATATCTGCTTCTGGAAATATGGATATTTGCAAATATTCCCATTCAAGTTTATCATACAAAAATATTATTAGCATGAAGTGGTTAATCACAAAGTTGACAACTTCTTCTGTCTTTTCTCCTTGAAGACCATAGTGGATCTAATTGATACAAAAATTATTGACGTCCATGTCAATCGTGTCGTCCGCAACGACAGCCTACGAAGCATTTCGCTGGTGTCGCTCTTATCACGTCGTTTTTGTCGCCCACGTAGGAAGGGGCCTTATCCCTTAACATTGTTACTGATATTGCAATCACTAAACAGTGTTTGTTAATACTTATCGTCATTAGTGGACCTGAGCTAGCTTCCAAATTTCACTAGTTCGCGTATCTATATTGTAACCTTAGAAAAAGGGGGCTTTTGAAATTGATACATTCCATCATAATACAGCCATTTTATAATATCGACTATGTGTTAGAATTCCATGCCATTGAAATTATTAGTTAACCGATTGATGTAAATGTAATCAAAATGACATTGCGAAATACTGTTTAAATCGAGTGGTGCTTTTCACAAGCTCAATACACTTCCGCTTTCAGCATAGTAACACGTCCCTTCCTCTAGCACAATTTGGTTTGGCGCACAACGTTCGAAAGCCAAACCTCAGGTTTGTTCCAATTTACTGATCTGGACCGTTCGTCGAACGGTTGTTGGAAGCGTTTAAATGATATGTTCGTGCAATGTTCGGCTGTGCACGGCTCTTGTAACAATACTTACTATCAACCAAGTATCGAAAAGACCGTCCCGGAAATCGTCGCAGTACCAAGGACGGTTCTTTGATGGGTTGGAACGAACCTCTTATATTCGCGTCCTGGCATCAGCAGCGTTGCCACATACTGCTCTAATAAGCTTATCATTATATTTTGTTCTTTATGGGTTATTTAATGCATACGTCAAACTGTTTGGATTTAAAGGATAACTAAACAGGGAAGTTATAATTTATGTATTCTTCTGGACATCTCAGCGAGGAACTGTCCAATTTATTATCTGTAGTTATTACTGTTAAATAAAACAGATGATCGCAATATCATGTATAGTTCTGTTTCCTTTTTCGATGCTTGGCATACATCTTAATATGAAGCATACCCGGACTTATAATTTTCTCTTACCTAGTATTTGAATGGAGTTATCCCACGAAAAATATTAGTGTGTTACCTGCTAAAACTAATGTACAGTAATTCGCCTAAACCAAGCAACTTTGCATTCATAATAGAATCAGCAATTTATAGATCTCCGTTACCTTACGTCGCAAACAAAAAGTTATTTATTTTGAGAGTTTCATCAATATTTTCATTTGTTTCAGGGCCATCGAGAAGAAGAGAAATATCAATTGAGAAAATACAAGTTTAGTTTGATATGATCTAGTTGTTAGTGGGAAAAATTATGTCATAAATACCGTTTCTAGTCGCAGTTGACAAGGGAAAAGTTGTAAAACATGTTTATTATCTATGCTTCTCGAAAGCTCTAAATTGTTCCATGGAGTTATCTTCGGATACTAATTTGCTACATTGAAAAATGTGTATTTTTCATATTTTCCAAAATATTTATATTAGAATTGGTACATTATATCTTTTTGTGCCTTTCCATTGTTTTATTCAAGGGGTTTAATGTATTTAGATATAGATATAACGTATTGGTAGATGATCAAGTTAATCGAAAATCATTATAGACACATTTAACTATATGTAAAAAGATCGTAATTTTTATTTATATCATTTACATAATAAAAGATGATAGCGATTTTGGAAAATATTTTTGACTAACTCGATCAAATACTTCAAATACATGATAGTTTTAGGCTCAATTATTAATTTATGGTGTATTGATAAGAAATTTGGTTCTTTACTTGATTGAAGTCGAAACATTGTAATAAATTATCTAAAAAATGCGGTAATAATGTCTAAGCCACAAAATCTCGTTAAACTTATTTTCTAATTTCGAACTTTAAAGTTGTAAATTCCGTTCATGTTTCTAATGTGTACGATGATGTATATATGGTAATGTATGGAATAGTATTTGTTAAAATAAAAGTATTTATGTTTATTCCAGTTTTATTCATTAACCTTCACAATTCCTAATTTACATAGAAATAAATTCTGATAGTGTTCTTATCAATGAATTTAGGATTTTTTTGACGTAAAACTATTTCTAAAAAACTTTATTCACAAAAATTAACATTGACAATATTGAATGAATGGACTTAATTTAACAATTGAACTGAATAGAGAGAAAGGGAGAGAGAGAGACAGAGAGAAATGGTTTATTCTCAAAAAATTATTAAAATTTGTAGGTTAAAGCTTGTAAAAACTGAAAATTTTAATATACAGAAGAAAAACACAATCAGTAACAAAGTTATAGGTAATAGAAATGGGTGATAATTACTATAGTCCATAGCAAAAATTAAACCAGTATGCAGCATACCCGGAATTAAATTAACAAAGTAGAAGGCATTTTCCAGTAAATATGCCCTAAAATTATTGCAAAATGCGGAAAAAGATGATATCTATTTGATTTGATTGGCAAATAATTGTGCATTTGTTTTTGCATTTGAAAATATTGATCTGTTAACTAATTCTGAGCTTGCAGTAGTCCCCGCAATGATCTTTGCTGTTTAGTCCGAGTAAATATTTAACAGCTTTTTTCTGTAGTTTGAAGATTCGCTCAAATCGTTCAGTTCTTTGGAGAGACATATTTTACCACTGATGTTTTTTTTGTAAAAGACATACGGAAAATGTTTCGTCACATGCCGAAGTGTTTCGGTGGTTAAAGTATTAATTATAGGAACGATAGTCGATAGAGAATGGAAAGTCTAGTAGTTTGATAATTAGATTTTGATTAATGAATTATTAATAGAAAAAATCCGGCCCCAAAAAATCTTTTGTACAGGACAAAAGAGGCACGGGCCCATGTTAGCCAAACAGTCTAAACTAGGCAACAGAAGGAACAGCAAACCTGGATCAGTAAATATTTATATCTTCATGTACTAGATTCTGCTCGCAATTTGACACTTAACATTTTTGCACATTCCTTCCAGATATCAACGTTGATAGAACAAAAATGCTACACGTGCTACAATAAGGTTGACAAGTTGTTGGTATGCATCCACTATATTCTGTGTGTTGTTCTGTGATTAGCTGGGTACCAAGGCCCCTAGTGCTTCGTACCGTTAAATCTATAAACGTATTAGTTATGCTAATGAGTGGGCTACGTTTCATTTTCCCCTCTCGCACCAGTGAATTCCGATACCTTGTTTACTACCAACAATCACAGAACTATCTGCTGGTCTTCATACACAGTATGCCTGAAGTATTTTCATATGACACATATAAGTTTGTCATCCGTTCAAATATCTACACGTAATAGCTTATGCCCTCGTATTATATTGAATCAGTGATCATCGTTATTTATTTATACTTAGGGATACATTTATGTGAGTTGGCGCTTCTATTAAAAAATGTCATACTGACTAATTAATTTTGATACATTTACTCAAGTTATAGGTAGAAAACACGCAAAAACATCCAGCATATTGGAATTTGTATGTTATCGTCCGTCAGACAGTGTAATTGTGTTGGTATGGTGGTAGTGTAAATAGTATGTTCATTATGAATATATTATTCCAACTTGTTAAAATTTAATGTAAATGTTGTAAAACTATTTTAGCGTAATATGAATTTTGATATTGATATATGAATATGAATAATTCTGAATTCTTGCAATGGTTTAGTTTAATTTCGAAAGATTAGCTCCAAATATATTTATATCGCACTATAATGAAATATGATAGAATAATTAACCGATTCAATATGGAGCATTTTGTATTTTTTTTGAAATAATTTAATTATTAGTCTACTAATGCAAATAGTTCGCTTCGAAAACTTTGATATACATTATTACCGGCCCCTTTCAAACTGAGGAGCAATTATTTAGACAAATTTACTCACATTATTATCCAATTGAAACCGAGAGTGGGCAACAAGGAAAATGATAATAAACTTGAATTATATCTTACAGATTACAAAATGGCTGGAACGATGTTGTTGTTGTTGGTGTTAATTTTTATGTAACGTGTATAGTTTAGTGTCAAAGTAATTATATTTAGATGAATTCTGCTTGTTTAGAAATGCCTCCCGGATTATCCACTTTAAAGAGAGGTAGCATCCAACTACAAAAAGCTGCTAAAGTTGTGAATGGTAAGTTTTGTCATTATTACTGAGAGATTAGATATTAACAAAAGTAACAATGTTCGTGTCAAAAACCAAAAACCACAATTTTTTCAATTGAAATATCAAAACTTCAATTTTGGAAGCATTTGCTTCATTTCAAATTTCCTCAGTCATTTATATTCTCTATGAAATTTCTATATTTAGATATAAAGAGAATACCTTATATGTTATGTAGATGGATATAGAAAGTTGTTCCAGATCAATAAATACTAGTACTAATGTTGATTGAGTTTCCAACCTCAACTTCCAGGTGTTACATTTATAACTTGGAAAATATATTTGCGCAAGCGTTGAGAAACTTCCATGGAATTTTCGCCCAATTCTGTAGTTCAATTTCTATTTGGTCAGTCGTTAAGATCATCTAAAAGATGATAAGGTAAAGTGAGAAATAATTGCAGGAGAAGACCGCATTTAAAAAAGAACAAAATGCTTTCCCATCAAGACAACTAAAGCTTAGGTGATTGCCATGGTTAAAATTTACGAATTGCACTTCAAATTGTTTGACCACCCACCGTATTTCCTAAATTTGGTACCCATCGCCGTTCCTCTGTGCCCTTGCCTCAAAGGTTCATTTGTGTAAGAGAAATTTTCATTAGATACGGACATTATGCCTAACGTAACTGCGTATTTTGAGGAAAAAGTCGCCTACTTTTATTTAGGAGGGTTAGAAAGGTAAAGCATAGCTGAAATGTGTTTTGACTAAAAACGGAACATTCTTGAACAATAAAAATGATTATGGAGAAAAATATCTTGTTGAGTACAGTAAGCAGAGAGAGAGAGAGAAAGAGAGAGAGAGAGAAAGAGAGAGAGAAAGAGAGAGAGAGAAAGAGAGAGAGAAAGAGAGAGAGAGAAAGAGAGAGAGAAAGAGAGAGAGAGAAAGAGTAATAATATGACGAAGCATTGGTAATCCAGTATATTTAATTTCATTGAAAAATAATGCTTACAGTAACTTTTTATTATAACTGTGGTTAATTTTCATAGAAATATTATTTCAATAACTTTTACCTGAAAGTTCATATCGTACATTTTGCTACGCATTCAATCCGCTCTCCGTTACGCAAAAGTCGTGAAGCACGATCATTCCGAAACGTCTTTTTGAGCCCTTAGAGTTATTTAGAAGATTTTTTCAAGAACATTGAAAGATGATCTTGATATCCTTTAATGAGGATCCTCGTATATAAGCTCTTGATATTATTATTCAATGGTGGTGATTCACAAGTTTCAATTTCCTATTTGGAAATTTCATAATACGAGGAGGGTCCCAGAAGTACCTGGCCTTAAAAATAACACTGTATTAGAAAGTACACAATCTATACAGCATACGTTTTAAGTTTGAAGTCGACACGTTGTTTATTCTTTGCTTGGAACCCATCAATAGTGAACCTTTTCAGTGAATTTGTAAACATGGAAAAACTTGGTCATCGGTATGTGATATAATATTTTTATTTTAAAGGCATTAACGCAACCATTATGAAAACTGAACTAGATTCTACTCTGGATGAATCTACTCCTCCGTTATCGACAGTAAAAAATTTGGTAGCAGAGATTAAACGAAGCCGTACGACCCCTGCGAAAACCAGCATCGCAGGGGTCGACCAAATGAGATGACGACTCCAGAATTATTGAAAAAAATACAAAAAGTGGTACTGGATGATCGTCCACTAACAGTTTGCAAGCTAGCAGACACAGTAGGCATTCCAAAAAGTATAGTACATCGCATATCAAATGAAAATTTGCTTTTGTTCACAAGCGAACAAAAACAACGTCGTGGAGAAGATTCTATCGAGTATTTGGCAATGTTTCACAGAAATTAAGCCAAATTTTTGCGTCGTTACCCATGGATGAAATGTGGGTTCATGACGTCCAAAATAAAGGAAGAATAGAAAAAATGGAATGGAAAAAGAAAACTTCTCCAAAAAAGGCAAAGAGCGTTCCATCTGCAGGCAAGGTCGTGGCGTTGGTTTTTGGAATGCGCGTGGGATAAATTAAATCGACTATCTGAAAAAAGGAGAAACTATCAACTATGAGTAATATGCGAACTTATTGCAACGTTTGAGCGAAGACATCAAGCAAAAACGTTCGCATTTAGATAAGAACAAAGTGTTGTTTCATCAAAACAATGCATCATCTCACACATCCGATATTACAACGGCCAAAATTATTGAATTGAAGTTTGAATTGCTACCTCATGTATTCTATTCACCAGATTTAGCTCCCTTAGTTTATTTCCGTTCCCAGAATTAAGAAAATGGCTTGGTGGTCAAAGATTTTCCAACAATCAAGAAGTGATCTTGGAAGTGAATGGCTATTTTGACGATTCTTATTATAAAAAGGGTATAACTTCTTGAACATTACTGGGAAAAATGTATGAAGCTAAAAAGAGATTATCAAACAATCCGAAGTTGACCCTCTATACCAAAGTGAGCTTTAACATAGATTTTCCGAAGATTTATGTAGCCTCAGGTCAATAAAATCCATCATTGGTTGAGCTCTATCAACCTGTGTATGATTAATCCCATAACTTCAAGGACCATATTTGAATAATTTTCACAATTAACAATTTTTTCAGATCAAATTGGCAATCGACAAGTCTTAGTAGTATTCGTTCTCACGGGATTTGTTTTATGTGGGGTAGTAGAGCAAAGCGCATTTGTAGCTTTGCGCGCCAATAGTACAACTAACTATTCAGCTGCAGAATTTGCTGAATATGTTGAAAATACAAGTTATATTACGAGCTATTGTCAGCCACCTGGTCATATGGAGAATAATAAGCAAGATGTACACGTTGTAAGATCCATTCCACATATCGAGGTAATTCAGTTGGTATTAATCGTTTTATATTCATAATAATAATAATTTTGCATTTATCGGTAAGAACAGAATGTTTGCTGTAAACAAACTACTACAAAAATAACCACTTAACTGAATGTCAGTACATTAACCCTCAACTATTTTTCCTTCGAAGCTCGAAACAAAGTTGATTTTGAGGGAATTTCTTCAGGAATCCGACTTTGAAATCATAGAAGATCAAAACGCGTATTAGTTCTCTTAACAAATTCATATTTCAATGGTTAGTCGTATGTACAACTCCGCTAATCTACCGAGGGTTTAATCACGATAAATCTGAATAAATGATCTTCTTTCCATGATTAACAACAAACTTTGTATGATAATAATGGTGTCTCTAATAGTTACACCATAAACAATCTAAACTGTTTTTAGTGCAGATGGTGTTTCTTCCTTTAATCCTTATAGTCTCCCATTAAGGACTTTATCATTTTGCTGTGGATTCTAGTGTATCTTTCATTATATAGTTTTTAGATTCCAATGACACGAACGGATGAAACAGAAGCGGCTTTACGACAAGCCTTTATGTGGGGAACACTAATTTCCCCATTGGCAGCAAGCAGGGTAGCGGCAAGAGTGGGTGCTGAAAAACTTTTTGGAGCAGGAGTTTTAGGAGCAGGAATTCCATCAATAATGGTACCGGCTTCTTGGTTGACAGCATATCACGTCTTTATCAGATTCATTCAAGGAGTTTTTATGGTAGGTAGACTACAAGAGGTAACATTGGTATAGAAAATTCATCATTAGATTTTATTTCAACTTGATTGATGCTGATCCATGAAAACACTTGTACCAGTTATATGTAAATTGTCGATGCGAAAAAAATATGACAACGAAGATGAAGTTTGGTGGAGAGAAAGAGAAAAATGTTTTGTTGACAAAATATAAAATCAAGAATTTATACATTTGTACATTATGAAAATTCAACCAGATACTGAATTTGAATTAAAAATTAAGTACAGTACTTTCCAGTAAATACGCCTTCAAATTCTTGCGAAATGCGTAAAAAGATATAGATTAGATTTCAATTTTCAAATGATTGTGCATGCTTTTCGCATTATACAGTATAGAGCCCTTAACTAATTCTTAACGTGGAGTAAGTAGATAGTTGTTGCGTTCCTAAGTGGATAGCAGTGCAATGACTTTTTTAAAATAGGAGAACCGTGCTTGCAAATTAGGCAAACATATTCTAAAATTAATAAGGAAGGGAGGAGTCAATATTTTGAAATTTTTTAGAAGTTCTACTGTTTAGTCTGACAATGCCTAACATAATTTAATCTAATCTAACCTAACCTAATCACTACATAACACTCACAATTGGACTATCTGACGTGGGTTTCGATAACAAAATTATCGTCCACAGACACCGAAAATAAACTGAGTCAGACAGTGTAATTGTGAGTGAATGTAGTGGTAGTACTAAAGAGTGTGTTAAGAATGTAGGAATTAGCATAATGATACATTTTCTTAAGATTGTGAAGCTTTTTTGAATTTCTGTATACATTTTCAACTACAAAATATCTAATTTTAGGGTGCTACTTGGCCCGCAGCTCATATGCTGGCAGTAACTTGGATCAAACCGAAGCATGTTAGTGGCTTTGTTTCACTTTATACAGGTAAGTATATAATTAACTTGGATAGGGTTCCAAAATCATAACTTCTTAGTATGAGAATTAGATTTATGTTGAAAGATGATGTAGCAAGATAATCACTCTATGCGAATCATCCATTATTTAAAACAGTGGTTATCAGGTCTAATAGGAGAGTGTCTGAGCGCAGATCAAAGGAAGAGGGGATGTTTATCATATCAAAATTTTTCAAGTTCGGATTTGATTAGATTTGGAGCTTTCCAATCTCTACTTATCATGAAATTGGCAAAAGTGCGTTTATTTTATAATTATTTTTATCAATCATCACAACGCAAACTCTCAAAATTAATATAATGATTATTGAAACAATGTTTCATTTTTCAGCTGTGAATCTTGGATACGCTATAGTAGGAATCCTGGGAAGTTTTCTCGTCAAGAAACTCGGACGAGATTGGTTAAGCTATGTTATATCTCTAACTACGTTTCTATGGTATTTTTTATGGTGGAGGTTTGTTGAGCAATCACTCAATCCATATAGACCAAAAAGAGATGTACGTAAAAATTAGGTATTCAAAAACTATATAAATTTTGGAAATTTAATCACGAGATAAGAGCTCCTTCTGATTGTCTACTACATATCTTATCGAAAATAAATATGATGATATCATGTCAAACATAATGTAACTGAAGGTCACCAGGTTTTCTCGCGGCATCTGGAGTTAATTAAATAGAAAAGGCAAATTACAAACCAAACACACATACACTTTTTTGTTGCTTCACAGGAACTTATTTTGTTAGATTGTCCAATCAACTTTTCACTTGTAATAAAATTTCTTATACTCTGTCTACCTTAATGACAAGAGATGATTCAGTAGCAAAAATTACCTGAGCTAATTTCACAAATTATATAAAGATTGGTTAAAAGTATTTTATTATTATTACTTTCTAATAACTAGCGGAAAAATCCTCTATTGGGTAAAGTTAAAATTCATTCTCACGGATCTTCTTCTTTTTGTGGTGTTAATCCGTGACGAATGTTGGCGATTTTTATTTTGTCAACTGCAATTCTTAAGAGATCCAAATTCTAAGGTTCTCAGCCAGAATGTTTGTCTTCGACCTGGACCTCTTTTCCCAAATATTTGGCCTTAAAGGGTGGATTGAAATAATTCATATCTGGATTCGTTTCGCATTATGTGGACGAAGTACTGTCGTTTGCAGTTTTTTATGGTTATCATTGTTGTATTTAAATTCTGTCGAGGACTCTTTACATGCATACACATCACAATTTACGTCCTTGCTTCTTTGTATCAGCACCTGAACTAAGAACAATGGTTTCTCCTCACTAGAACATTTAAAAACCGGAAGATGTTGTGGGATAATTTCTAGTAAGTTTTTTTAGAAGAAGCTTGAAAATATGGCTTACAAGACTAAGCCCGCGTTCCATGTTGTCAGGTTTCGTAGGAAGTACAATCAATTCAAATTTCAATCGTCTCATGGTATTCTTCCAAAATAATATATGCTGTTGAATATCAACGTAATCAGAGCTATCGCTTTATTTTCAATCAGTTCATAGAATTGAAATTTGTCAAGCAGTATCAACCGAAATATAGTCCGACGACTTGGTAGAAAAAAAAAAACGGGAAAAGCTGCTTATTCTCGATGGTTAAAACTTGCAAATAGAATTTTACATTTATATGTCTCGTATGTGGAACTTCTTGCCGAGCTTGTTATTAAGGTTTATAGTCGTCAAAGTGAAACCTATTTGGAATTTGAAAGGAAGGAGCTATTTATTTGTGGGTACTATGTACTATGTACCTCGAAAAACAATACAGAGACGCCCTTGATTCAGTTATGCAAAGGAATGCGTTTTTTGCCAACGCAGAAAATATTATTTTGCTGAAAGTAATTGGCTCTAGGAAAATATTGAGGAACTTGGGCTTAGAAGGATTAGGGCGGCTACATGGAGGCCTAATGAAAGTTAGAAGTACTTTCTCTTAATTTTAATGCATCTGAATATATAGATTTAATAAATTGGAATGATTGCTAATGCATTGAATGTCCAATCTTATCACGATCAATCTCGTTCAGATAGGAGATGCCTCAGATTTTCACTAAATATTATGCCTAAGTTTAAAACAAAAAGATAAGACAGTAAATTAGATATAACAGGTATGATTTTTAAAGGGTAGGAGTTGGGTGGAAGTCGATAAGCAGTTACTTCCTCATAGTGGCTTCTAGGTACTTATTTCGTTTATTACAAGGAAATATGAAACAAGAGCCACGTTTTTTTTTAATTTGGTATTTTTTGCTACATTATCAGATGTTAATACCTTTGCGGCACCTGTATCTGTTAATAAACTTTTTCAGTTTTTTTTTCCTTTGGCATCTAGGTTTCAAGTAATTCTTATTATTATTTTGTATTTTTTCAGTTCATTTTGTATAGAAAAGATTTCGAAGTCAATATAGCTTTTTTGTAGGAGCACCGACATTTACCGTGGAGACAACTATTAGCTTCCAAACCGGCATGGGCATGTGGAATAGCAGTTATTGGTAGTCAGTGGGCAGACGCGACACTAATGCTTGGAATCACTAAATATTTGAAACTAGTGTATGGGTTTTCTATAGAATACGTGAGTATTTTATCATCAGCAATAAATTTTATTTATTCATTTTTGCGTCTATAAAATTCTTTGAAATTTATAAAAATGATATGTAATCAATGACTACTCTGGCTAAAACTTTATTCTAGCATCTCTAACATTCCCCTACATATATACTGTCTTGTGAATATCTTTAGAAAATATTATTTTCATTTTTAGGAAGACGTTTTACAATCACTACCCCACATTGGTCATTTTTTTGCTGCCATTACTTTTGGTATTGTTGTAGATCACGTTCGAGAATCAGGATTGATATCTACTACAACATCCCGGAAGTTTTTTGTGTATTTATGTAAGTACCTTATAACAAATGATAGGTTAGAAACTTTTCGGTTAATGGGAGGCGATTCATTCAAGACTGTTCTTAAATCGATAGATCATAACTTAATATCGACGTTCCGGTCCATATTTTGTCTTGAGATAGAGAGCCCAGAATTGGATGATGATGAATGTGGGGGTCTTGATCCGGCTATCGTGTTGTCCGTCATATGAATTTTACGAGTTACACGGTGGGTGTGAGAACGTGGCTAATCACTGTGTTATTTATGGGTCACGTTTCAGGAATAAATAAAAATATATTCCTGATTTACTGAGTATAAAAAGTCTGTTGAGTGTTGTGATCTTCCTAGCAATTTGATTTTATTGTAGAAACAGCCTCAACGAATTTGTTTTGGTACTTCTATAGAGAATTGCTCTTTATAGAACATCTCCATTTCCTCGCATACTCTGTTGAAAATACATCCCTGACTCTTACATTTATTGAATATTGAACAACTCATATATTGTATTGAGTTGCCTCATTTTTATATCTTCATTAAATTAGTGGCCTCCTGTTAAATGATACGTACCAGTCATAAATTGATTATCATTGAACAAATCTGGGAAACGAAATTAGGAATTAAATTTGATTATTCAGACGCCCAATTGAAATTGAATAAAATGTGTAATGGCGTATTCTTTATTCATAATAAAATGAAGAATTGATTATTTTGATGGATATATTCGATTAAGTAAAATTGTTAAGTCAAGAACTGTTGTTTATTATCACAATCATCACAATACTATATTGTTATTATTTTTATGATCTTTTTTATTCGCTCGTTCTTAACTTTGAGTTCTTAGTTACCTTGTATAGTTAAGATACTTTATTTTGTTTTCCAGCACATTTCCCTCCTGCTGCTTTGATATTCGTTTTGGGGTATACGGGTTGCGATCCTGCTGCCCCTGCAGCATTATATACTGCAGCGTTAGCAATGACTGGAGCAACACCGGCCGGAGCTTTTGCCAGTGCTGCAGATATCGCTCCAAATTTTGCTGGTTGGTCAATTTTTCAATCCTTTTGCTCTATATTGGTTAGAACTAATACTGTTTTTATAATATTTCATTAGGTACTTTTTTCCAATAGTGTTCACTATATCTTTAAATTCAAATGATTTAATTTCAGTAATGATAAATGATTATAACATAAAGAACTAGATCAAATTTTAACATTAACTTTATCATGAAAATGAACCGTTTTTAATATTTAATTTTTAACAAATGTTACAGGAACTGTCTTCGGTCTATGTCAAACAGTTGGCGCCGCTGGACTGCTAGCAGCAAATTATGTAGTATCTGAGGGACTTCATGGCTCTGTAAGCGTTTGTATGCAAATTTCAAAAGATAGTGTGTCTTTCAAAAGATCAAAACCATATAAATTTATATTATTTTTGTTATTTGACTGACTAATAAGGGTCATTATCCGGTTTATTTGTGAAAAAACACAATCTATATGATCATTACTTTCGATAAGTACTTTTACAGAAACCTTATAGAATGACGGGTACTGTAAAATTCGTATGAAAGCCAAGAATTTTGCTTGTAGAAGACAATTAGTAATAAGTTAATTTTAATTCCATCAACTTTACAAAAAAGTATGGGACTCTTTTCTTAGACAAACATTTGTGTTGAATTTTACTTAACCATTGAAGATATCTTGCTGTTCAATTACTATAATTGTTGTTTTCATTTCATGTTCAATATCTGAATCGAATTTCATGTAGAGCAAAAAACAAAGTTTATGATGTATCTTTTTTTTGACAGTTTGCTGGATGGTGGCGATTGGTTTTTGGTGTATCGTCTGCAGTGCTTCTTGTAACCGCAACGTTTTTCATGGTAATGGGAAGTGGTTCAATACAAGACTGGAATGAGCCTGGAAATGCTCAATCTGAACCTGAATATGAGGAAGAACCTTCAAGGCTTGAATCAGTACTTGAATAAATTTTCCAACATTTGCTGTCGTTTTATTTCCAAAGGATATTAATTTAAAACCTAATTGTCTCATTTTAAAAATGTTGCAATATTCAAAAAAAGTACATTATCACTAGGAGTAGAAAATGTTAGCCGAGGTAACGTAATATGAGCAAAACATTCCTACTTCGAATAATAGGTAAATAGAAATATTTGTTGCATTTGGAGTTTCAAAATTACACAATTACTCGTACTATACTCGACGGGTTCGTTGGCTAACTATGTAGGCTGTGCTCTATTATTCATATTCAGCTGTGAGCGATGATAACTTCGTTTATCAGTATTTATGTCGTCAACCTCATACAAAAGGTATGGAGGCACAGTCAAATAATCAGCCATCATGTTGAGTGTCCTCGCTTAACTCTTCCGAGACTCCACCAATTCACTCTTATTTTATCTTAAATGAAAGGGCTTGATTTACCAAAACGAACAAGTTGTCTCAATGAACGAGAAAAAATCTTGTTTGGATATATAAGCAGTCAAAAAAATAAAGGAAATCAGCCGGATAAAACGGCAGGATAGACCGCCATTAGATTTTTATAATTTTTTTTGTAACATATAGATGTGTTCATTTCTAAATTATGTATATACATACTTGTACTAAGTTAATTGCGTGAACAAATGCATTCATATGCATTCATTCCAATAACACTAATAAAATCACATAATTTTAAGCATTAAAGTCGCTTCATATGTACGTTAAAGTCTGTTTATCATGTACTTAACTATGGTTCACATAAGTATTACATTATTAGTTGATAAAGACTGAAGTTAAGTTGAGACGTCAAATTTTTATCAATTTTTCAAAACTTATTAAAAAAAACTAATTTTAAAACCGAAGAGATCTAAAATCAAGAAAATTTAGAAGCATTAAGTTTTCAATTATTATATTATAATAATTAGAGTGCAATAAATTGCAGTTTTTACTCGCATTTGATCTACCGCTTTCCATTTCAACTTCCATAATTTTGTGATTATGGTAAGTTAAGTCAAAAACGTATCGATATTTTTGGTACTTTGGGACTTTTATGAGAAATCTTCAACTCATGATAACATCAAATAAAAATCGCTACAGACCAATAGAAGAAAATGGGTGAGCGCAGAAAAAATTTTTGTCCTTCGTTTTGATGTATTTGCTTGTTATGTGATACTTGTATATGTATATGATACATGTATTATTCAAAAGTACAGGTACTGATAATATGCATAGAACTGATAAAAAACACGGTCAAGTTATTATTTATTTATTCTTCCAGCTCAGTTCACAAGCGTAGTTTAAAACTAGGTATGGTCTTATCGACACACGAGAGTTTAGAAATACCTGGTCATCCAAATACTAAATCAAGAAATACTCACATATTTCTTTATTTTACAGCAATCACAGGTAATTGTTTTGATATTATGTCATTTTATTTTTTTCATATTCCTTATACCATAACTGAAACATTTTGGAATATGAAAGATATCTCGACGTTCTGGAAAGCCGTGGAAAATACAGAATATTTTGTCATCTAGTATGTAGATAAACTAACAACTGAATCTTCTTTGTACGCATTTTCGTTGCTATGAACTCTGATCACTCTGCTGCTTCCTGACCAACTTACAACAATAATTGGATAATATATGCTTCATTTCTCATTATAGTCTCTTATAAGGTCAAACTTTTAATAGTATTAATGCTTCAACACTTTTAACGAAACTCGAAGAAGAGATAATGTAAACTCTACAAACCTCTCCAAGTAGTAGATACAACCGTGAGAATATGGCGTATGCTCAATCAATTCGAAGCCAATTTGAAATTATTGTGGCTATGGTAAACCTTTTAGTGGATGTGTTACCCTGATGAGAAAGAAAACAATAGCGTAACTTTGCATGACGTTTTTTTTATATTTAGTTTTGACATAAAAGCAGTGAGGAACAGCAAATTGAACTGGAGACCATTATCTTCAACAATTTTGTGATACTCACTTATTAATTTATTTTCAACATTACATTTGTAATTGTAGTAGCGGTTGTGGATGTTCCACCTACACGTCTATACAACGTCTACCAGGGGTAGCTCGTAATGAAAAATTTCAAGCGGTTCTTTAATGTTCCCAAAAAAAAACTAACATTGTAAGAAGTATGTCGCCGTTGTCAAATTTCCATTGATTTTATCGGATTACCACAGAAGAAAAATATGTATCACCAAGTATTACTTCACGAAAACTTCACTGTACTTCACTAGTTTAATTTTATCTCATGTAGTGAATTCGAAATGTTTTAGTAACTTTACCAGGGAGACATTGTCCACTAAGCTAAGGTATGCTCAGAGACTCAAAACTCATAGAGACTCATATGTTCAAGAAATATACAATGATTACTTGATTTTTCTTATTAATTACACAAAAATACCACAAATTACACATAGACAGTTAAATTACTTGTTCGACATATATGGTTTATTGTACCTGAACTCATTGCCAATCACTTTTTATAAAATTAAATATACTATGCATTTTTAGAAAGTTCAGTAAACTTTATCGCATACCATAACATATTTTAACACATTTTCATTATGTATATTTAAACATTAAGCAGAATCTAATTGAGTCATAATTGGTTTTTTCTACTAATGCATATTTCATGGAATTATAAAGATGGTTTTTTCTGCTATCGTGTTTTCTTATCTTGAAACTCGAGTGGTCTCAGTCGGTGACCCCTACTTACGTCCAATCTTTATCTTTTCAAAAAAATAAACACAAAATAGTTGAAACAACGAATCATTTTTGGCATGAATAACTTGTCCAGCTTCTTTTTCATCAAGGAGGCTATGAAATACTACGATGGCAATAAAACATCACGTCTACATCTTATCACTAGTCATATATTTCAACAAATACCAATCAAAACTTCGTGGTTTTAAGTTGAGGTCAACTTTTATAAACGCAACTATTTAATCACCGAGCGTTGTTTGGTGTTACAACGTTGTCACTCTCTCGAATTTGAGCTTCTGTTGGAGGCGCACTTCAACAATTTCATATTAGTATGTTTCCAGGGATCTAAATAAAAATCTAAATAAAATAGTTTATAATGTGATGTGATATTAAATAATTGTCTTCATAGATAATCCTTTAGACAAAAGCTGTGATTTATGAGACATAATGGTTATTCCTATTTCTAACTAAACAACTAGTTCTGATAATAATGCCAACTTGGAAAAATTATGGTTTCTTATCCAGTGAAGTATATTAATCCAGTTGTACTCAACTGTGGAACAAAGCTCTAATAGGAAGATTTCCAGCTCCGAACTTTTAACAAACTTGTGAATGAAAATTGATTGTATTGCTTTGGGGTCTGAAAGACTTCATGTAGATTTCTTATACATGGACCCAACATACAAAAGAAGTTAATTTTGCTTGATTGCAAACCAATTGCATTTTGAATGAAGTGAAACTGTTTCCTGTAGAATGTGAATAGGCGCAATCGTGTATTCTTATTAAAATCAATCTTCATCCAGTAGAAACAAGTTTTTCAACAAGATCTTGGCCACACAAGGTTAGGTTAGGTTACACAATGATTCATTGTGATATTCATAATTATGTTTATATGAATTTAGTTTCAAATATTGATTTTGACGAAACAAAAATTGTATTCCATGAATTCTTCCTCGAAATAAAATCATAGACACTGGTTATATGAAAAGTGGTTGTGCTATTCACAATAATCAAAATCAATAGCTCGTATTTATAATGTACACTTACAATCAACGTTATAAGTACTAGTGTAATAAACTATTTTTTCAGCGGATCTGTTACTGGTGAGCTTTGGCAGTGGATTAGCATGGACGTCTCCGGTGTTACCTAAATTACATTCAAATGATAGTACAATAAATCCTTTGGGGCAACCTATAACGACAATACAGACTGCATTGATAGCGTTTATACCACTTTCAGCGGGATCATTAACACACCTTTTTTGGGCAATATTACTGGACAAGATTGGAAGAAAATTGACTATGATTATTATTGCTACAAATGCTTCGTGTGGTTTGTTAGGAATAGCATACGCATCAAATATTTACTTATATTATATTTGTCTATTTATATTTGGATGTAGTTTGAGTGGAGATGTGGTCGCTGTTGTTGTTTACAACAACGAAATAGCTGATGACATCAACAGAGGTAGGTTGGGCTGCTTAGCAGCCCTTTCTGTACCTTCCGGAATGCTTTTCAGTTATATTTTTGGATCAGTTACTAGTTTCAAAGTCTTTACTTTGATTTGTGCTGGGCCATCTTTTTTGTTTTTGCTAGCTTCTCCATTCTTAGTGGATTCTCCAACTTTTTTGATAACAAAACACAAAAGATTTGAAGCTTATAGAGCTTTGAAGAAACTCAGAGTAACTGAATTTCAAGAAAGTTTAGTTTGGGAATACGAAAAAATAAAAAACACCGTGATAGAAGGACGGACTGTCAGAGGGAACAAATATTGCACACGGGCTTTTATTAGAGCTATTTTTCAGAGTCTGTTGAGTCTATTTGTCCAACAGTTGTCTGGGATCTTGGTGGTTAATTATTACGTAGCTTCTATTTTTAATGAGAGTGGTTTTGGATTATCAGGGGATTGTTTAGGAATTTTAGTAGGTGTAGTTCAAATTGTGACTTATATTATAATTTTAGTTTTAATTCAGAGAATTGGAAAAAGGCGACTTATTCTGGTTTCGTCATTATTTTGTTCGATTTCAATGTTCTTTCTTGGATTATATTTTTATTTGAGTTATATAAAATCGCCAATATTCGATAGAATTCACTGGATAGCCATCGTTTTTGTTATTTTCTACCTAATTAGCTATGGAATGGGACTGGGTGCTATTCCTATGGGGTTGGTTGGAGAATTTTTTTGTGAAAATACAAGAGCTATAGGTTCTGCATTGGTATTCACAGTTTCTGACTCGTTAATGGCTCTTATTGTCTTCAGTTTTCCAATAGTGTCTGAAACTTATGGAATTTATATTAATTTTTGGTTTCATTGCATTGGGTCTTTAGTTGGTTGTGTAGGTTTGTTCTTTTTCTTTGTTGAAACAGAAGGAAAATCATTATTGGAAGTTCAGAACATCATGAAAAATTAATAATTTATTACTCAAAGATTCCTTACAAAGTTTCCATATTACACTGGGGAACATCATTATTGATGTCTTAGATGTGTGACTCCCTTTTTCTAAGTATTTTTTTGGTTTTCATAAATATATAAAAATAAAATGAGAAGTGATCAAATATATTAGAATGTTCAATTCATGCGGATGTTATTATATTTAAATTTTATTTATAAAAAAAGTAATAAAGCAGATCTTAAGGCAAAAATGTTTGCTAGTAGCTTTTCCTGAGGTATTCAAGTTGAGTTCATTCTCGCTTGATGCTCCAATGATAGTCAACCACCATACTGATATCTCATCTCATTAATACCTACTACCAATATGTAATATAAAACATTACGATACTAATATGAGTTTCGTAATGAGACTAGTGCACTAGTGCGGTCAAGTTACTAGTGGAATGAACTCATGAATAAAAAATTAAACCTCATTTATTATAATAATTAAACACAACACCTTTACAATTAATGATGTTTATTCCAGCTGACGTGGAGGCAGTTGAACAATTGTAGAGTTCAATTTCAATTGAATTTTTTGTAGAAACGATTTCTCCTTCACTTTTCCGCTCCAAAAAATCCAATAGCTGTGAAAATTTACTTATGTCCACATTTTTCTTCACAGATAACATTGCTCTCAGCACCAGTCTTCGAATCGCTTATATTTTTTTTTTCGTATCTATTGCGGGCCTTAGCGGGTAGTAGGGTTTGTATTGCGTTATCACACTTTCATAGTCGGAACTCATGTCGATACAATTCTACCAGACTGAAGTGAACGTATCAAAATTGACAGTTCGCAAAATAAATCAACAATGAGCGCAAAGCTTGCTTGTTATATGATTCTAATATCATTAATTTAAGGAATATTGACTAATTTTGAGTAAATAATTAACATTATTGGTAGTGGGTAAAATAATGTATCGTAAATTCATATTACGATATTCAATGGGTTATCAAATTTCCCATCTCATTTCGAAATATGAATCTTTACGACACTTATATCGTAAATATCTATTCTGCTGTCAAGTGGCTGATTTAAAATGTGTAAATTACCAATGCCAGAGCTCTAATGCTCTTCACACACATATAAAATGAAGACTGGGTATATCTGTGTTATTTGCCAAGACGAAAAGACCATTTTAAGGTCAACACAGATGATCCCATAGGTGTAAATTGTATCGCAGGCAATAACTATCTCCATGTATTCATATTTTTCGCGTGAAGGAATTGAATGGCCCATTGAGACTAAACTGGATAATTTTTTATTGTGGAGGAGAACGCACTTTAAGCTAAGCTTTAAGCTATTTATACACAATCGCTATTCAGTTGCGTAATACTCTTTCATTGAACTACATATGTTCTAGCAGTATACGAATTTGTTGTCACTTTGTACGCAGAAATGCACTTTCCTGGATAAAAAATAAGTGACATTCAATAGTCAACTTAAAACTTAAAGTAGCAATCACTTCAATGATCTTTGTGATCTTGACAAATCATTGGCGCATGAGGAGTTTATCATGTGTTTCCTTAGCTTAAATTCGTAATTTCTGAGAACCAAGCTTGCAGACTTTGTGAAAAATCCATAATGATTTATCTTGATCACAAAATTTTACTTTGAAATGAGCCAAAGAGGCTTGCTTGGTAAAAGTACTGAGTTTTTCCGTTGACTGGGAATTGTCAAACTGCCACATATAGAACAAAACGAATCGTGTCTGTCTAATAATTTACAACAGACATTTATTTTTCTCCAAAGTTGGGGTGTTCTCCCAACTTTGGTCGAAAATCTAGAAAAAATGAATTCGTGATCTTTGCTGTTCTACTCTACTGCTGTATTTTGGCGAATAATAAATATTTTTCCATGAAATTTTTTAGGCATACCCTTGAACCAATCCAAAAAGTAAATAAATACATCCGAATCCCCCCAAAAATTTTCCGGCTGTATAGAAAATTCCGGAAAATTTTTTTTAGACTCTCCCGACTTTGTGCATACGATTGACAAAGTTGAGTGAGAAAGTTTAAAATTTACTACTTCTGAATGCATGGTACTAAAATTAATGGTGTGAATAAAAGTTTGGGAAAGTCTCAGATCTTAATATGTAGAAGAAAAAAAGTTACAGCGATATCAAGATGCGAGTTTCGACTCGCGTCGCGACGCCGCTCGAGTAGCGCGTGTAAAAATCCTCGCAGCTTAATTTTTGTTTTTATGGTTTTATGGAGCTCTAAGGAGATTTTTTTATAAAATTCATTTCTTTATTAAGCAAGGTCCACGCCATGCCGGGGTAGGCCTAAGCCGCTTTGATGTAGACGCCCCGGGCGGCTTTGCCGGGTTAAAAAATGTCGGCCCGGGTCGTGTCGATCCCAACCCGCATGAAGTAGGTACAGATCAAAGGAAGCCGAGCCGAGCCGAGCCGAACAAAAATATAGAGTGGGGATGTGCCGAGCGGCTTCAGTTACAATTAAACCTCCAACCGAACTAGACGAATTATTTTATTTTCGACTCAGTTTGTTTAAGTAGGGTTTGACGTCTTTTTGGGGGCTGATTTGAAGCCACAACCTTGGCTGACATAGCGACGGCATAGTCGGTAATCATTTTGAAAATACTAACAACTTCTAAAAAGTACTCTTCAATGAATTCACCAGTCTTAGTGTTGAAACTATAATGTAAGTAGAAATAACCCAGTCGGCTTCGTTTTCGGTGTGGACGTCGTGCCGGCCCGAACTTACCCGCCCGGCTTAGCCCACCCGGGTTTTTATTTTCACAAGATTTATTACATAAACATACATCACAGCACTCTAAATTGGCTTGTTTACAAGGGCAAATTTTGGTCGAACATGGGGATTTCCCAGAGCAAGAACAAAAATACTTTTGTAGAAGTTCCATAGCGTTGATGCCTTCGTAATACTTCGGGGATATCGAATCATTTTCTACTGTCCACCCATGGCTAGTTGAAAAACTCGTTTCTATATTTGATGAGGATAATCTGCAAAAACTGCTACACAGATTTGAAACAGTTGCAGGAAAATTCAATATGATCATATCGACACAAAATACACAATCCTTGATAATAGCGAGAGAACCAAGAAGATGCAAACTGGCAATTTATAATAAAAGTGTAGAGCAGGTTATGTATTTTAAATATTTAGGAGTTAACATCACGAGCAATAGGAACTTGAAACAAGAAGTCAAAACGCAAACAACAACAGCATCTAGGATATCAGGATTCCTTCGAACCGTGATATGGAGGAATAAATTTTTACGTATCGAAAGCAAAACACGGATATATAAAACTTGTGTCAGACCAGTAATGACATACGCCATAGAAACGAGAGCGGAGACTGCAACTACTAAGCGGATTCTTAGAACGACTGAGATGAAGACATTACGCTCAATCACAGGGAAAACACTAAGAGACAGGATAAGGAGCAATGAAATTAGAAGAATATGTGACGTTCCGGATATAGTGAGATGGGCCAGAACTAGAAGAAGAGCATGGAGAGATCATGTCAATAGAATGGACGACGATCGACTGACAAAAATCGCAAAGGAAGAGAGACCCAATACAAGTAGAACGCCTGGAAGACCACCAAAGCGCTGGTATGAAAGCTGGTTCTCAGAGTCACAACTTGGGCTGCCTCTTTGAAAATACAAGACATAGTCTTAAAATAATAAGAAGAAGAAGTTTCTATATTTGCTTTTGTCGATTAGTTCCATTCATTGAGCTGCCACAATCCTCGTAAAATGTGTTGTTGTAAAGCAGTTTATCGACCGATACAATTTTTTCTACTGCAATATGATATCTCAATGAGTTAATGGAGTGTCGCAAAGCTTTTGAATTTGTTCCAGAGTCATACAACACAGCTAGGAAATTGCTCACAACTTCTAAATTAGACTTTGAATCAAGATTTGTCAAATCAGCTAAGGCGATCAACTCAAGATCTGACACTTTATTTAAAGAGGACAACACTGTTTTCTTTCTTATAAAATAGAGAGCTGACGTAGTTTCACAACCACTCAATGCGTTAGCTGCTGGTAATGCTACAATTAATGACTTGCGCAACTTCTTCGCAAGTATATGAATTGGTATGTAACGCCTATGGTCGACTCGTTTGACTATTTTCCCTGTATAAAACCAACATTCTCAATTTCTGGACGATTTATAGAAATATCAGTTTTATTACCGTCATATCCGTACCTACGCCTTCGTTCTTCTTGTTTTGGATTTGGATTTACATCGTTGTAACGCATCTTGAAATCGCTGTATCTTTTTTTCTTCTACATATTAAGATCTAAGACTTTCCTAAAAACTTATTCACATCATTAATTTTAGTACCATGCGTTCAGAAATCGGGAGAGCCCAAAAAATTTTCTGGAATTTTCTATACAGCCGAAAAATTGTTCGTTGCTATGTTAACGCAATATTTTGTTCATGCATGCAACTGGTCTAGGCTAACTAGATATTAATACAAACTCGTATTAAATGTATTTTTTGGAAACAAAGCATTTGCACATTCATTTTAATATATATTTAAACTCTTGCTTTCAAACAATCAACCCTTAGAACTATTGAATGTATCTCAGTTAATGCATGTATACAGGGTGAAAAAAATAGTGGTACTTTAATTAATAATGTTTCGTTTTGGATTTTTATATTTATTTCCGTCGCAGCTAGATAGCGCTAAGACACATATTCGATTTTTAATAATAAAATTAAGTTGATATTATTTTTGTTTCAACATTATTTAAAAGAGAAATAAATTTTCTGCATTATAGTGAAAAACAATTTTGCATTGAAATACCGACATCTCTGGAAACCCTTAGACTAATTCAGGTACTTAATAAAAGAAATTATTGAATTATCTATATTAACTCACTAAATCTACACTTTTTTCTGTTCCTTGATTAGTTTTCATATATTGCTTGCTTCGTAGTGGCGTCTGCCTCGTGTCATTATTTTTTTAAGAATTTAAAGCAATATGAAGTTAAAATAGATCAGAATATGAATTTTCTCAATCATCAACACAAGTTTCTATTACTGAAAATGACAACGCTGAAACAGAATCCTTAGAAGGAGCACCAACTATTGGAAATTAGTCTATATCTAGTGTACAATACACACCAATATTTAAAAAAGCCAACAAACATCTTTCGTGCTCGTCGAAATCGCAAAATGAAAACAAATAAGAATAATATCTCAGTCATCAGTCCCGCTATTGATAAACTGGATGAAGTGACTGTACAAGTGTAATATTGAAGATGAGCTCGGCATCTTTGGAACGTTTATTGCTGTGCAACCAAGACAGATGTCTTGGGTCTACGATGCCCTTTCATACCAGGAACGTCTTCAAACCATAATAAGAGAAAACGATTGGAGTTACTATGAATTATTAGGACAACTCCAATGCCACACTAATCTAACATCAGCATTATCAAATGATAATGAAGAAAATTGGTCATCATCAGTTTGAAATCTGTCCATTACAGCTATAAAAAACCAGAAACAACACGTTCTTTAATGGCGTTGTCTGTTGTTTTACCAGCAGGACCGAAGTCTTAGAATTCTCAGCCATATTAATATTCATAATAATAATAACAACAATGTTATAGGTACTTACCTCAATAAAATCTTTTCACACCTGATAGATTGTCATACAAACATCTTTTAGAAAATTTTATATAGTATTTTTAGGTACTCGATACAGAACAACAACAGAAGCATGTGTGGAAAAGGAATCTCCTGTAGCTAAGTATCTCAAAGTTATTTGCTTTGATACATTACTGTATATTGTTCTTTTTTGACGATCCTGAACATTTCCCAGAAGTTAATTGTATTTTTCTTCAGATATTCCAAAATGGCTTTTATTTCAACAAAATTATTTTCACACATTCACTACCTACTACATTTGAAGCCGTTTTTTAAATACTGAGAGTGATTGATCAGTTTTTCCCCCTTAGATTTTATGAAGAATGGAGAGCAATTTTAAGAAAATGTGATTTAATTTATTACAAATATTCTATCGGAAAGAATTGATAATTCAACTACTGTATTATTTTCCAAATGAAAAACAAATGGACGAGCTGGGCAAAGTCAAAACAATATTTTGTGAGGGTTCAAGAGCAATAATGTATCTTGGAAGAATCAAGGTAGGAACTGAAAAATCAACAAGAAAAAGATGATCTAGATTTAAAACAATATGAAGATAAACATGGACAAGAATAGGAACAATAGAGAAGAGAAACATAAAACTAATATTGGTGAAGGTGAAGTAAAAAATAAATATATAACACATTAGTGAATTTTTCATTTATTAATAAGTGAAATAAATTATAACTTCAAATATGGAATACAACACAGAAATGCCTGGAAAATATTGTATTATTAAATCAAGGTAGCTATATCTGGTACTACTGAATCAATATGGTTGTTAGCTTATACCTATACTAGTCCGGTCAATACAGATATTTAAAATAAAAAAAATTACCGGAAAGCCAAATATTGGTGGAGAGCTGAGGTTCACCATTACAAATAAAGTTTTTAAAATCCTCAACGATCCTATGTGTGCTAAAAAAGTTATTCGGGGTCAAGTATCAAAATTTGAAGGTTTGTGGAATTTTCTCGAAACCGGTGAGTTTTGTCAAAAAAACCTCAATCCAAAGTTGTAAATCTTGAATTTCTTTACTAAAATGACTTCTACTAATTTTATTCTAAGAGTTACCATTCTTGAGATATCGCGATTCTAAGAGTCACTTTATACATGATATACACAAATTTTCACGCCACTTGTGAGGCAGTGTTTTTTTACCTTGGTTTTCCCTCCACTAACTGTCATTACAATTTTAAGATAATTTGAGGAGACAATAGTCGTCAAGTTCCAGATATTGCCTTATTTTTTATTGATTATTGTGTTAACTATTGTTTTGATTTCTTTAAATATTTTAATCAGATTCATACTCTTGAAAGTCTACTTCAGGAGTCATGTCTTCTTCGATTTCTTCTTCTTCCTCTTCTTCTTGCTGGATGTCCATGGATTGTTCAAATGTGGTCTATTCATTAAAATCACAGAATCTTCCTCTATTGTACTCAACTGGACATTTGATTGACTTTGGAAATTGTTACACGCCGGACAACATAGCAATTCGACTTTTTTAGTTTTAGTTTTATTTTTAAGATTCAATCGGTTCTAGAGTATTATCTATCAATGTCCAAACCCGGTCTTCTGGGTTCAGTTGATTACCTAGCCATGTTTGAACTTGACAGTAATCTCGATACCAATGTTGAATAGCAGATGTCGATGTTGAAGGAAGACATGAGTGGTTGTACTTGTTTCTTGTTATCTTGTTAAGTATCGGTATTTATCAATACAAATAATTTTTTAGGAGCTCCATAAACAGCGAAAAGAAAGTGAATTCCTTCCTTAATTATTGTTTGAGGTGTAGAATCAATGTCTGTGAATACTTTTAACGAAGTCAATACGTGGGTAGAGGAAATTCAGTTAGGGACTGACTATCTTTTGAATAAATGTTTTCAGAATAGTGTAATATATGTAATATATGTAATATATTATGTAATATATGTATATATGTATTCATACTTGTCTGATATGTATATGCGTATAATGTGACTCTTAGAATTACGCTTTCTCAGGAATGGTAACTCTTACGAAAAAATTATTATTGAAACCATTTCAAGATCTACAGCTTTGATACAATTTTTTTTATAAAACTCACTTACTTAAAGCTCAAAAAACCTCAAATATTGACCTTTGACCCCGAATAACTTTTGTAGCACACATAGGATCGATGGGGATTTTTAAAAATTTATTTGTAATGGTAAACCCCAGCTCTCCACCAATATTTGGCTTTCCGGAAATTTTTGTTATTTTAAATGTCTCTATTGACCGGACTATATCAAGTAATCGTAATAATTGGTTCAATCCATTATATATCGACGTAATTTGTGACGGATGTGACTCGTAAAAATAGATTCGAGGTTTTTGCTACAAATGTGTTCAATGATTTATGTCTTGTGCGTAATAGAGCGAGTATCATAACATGCAGCCCAAACATTATACGATTCGCTCGATAGAGTCTCTGCAATACTCATTCGATAATTGTACTTTTGATGTGAAGGAAATGTAACTTTATTGTATAATGAAGTGTTCTAAAATTAAGTGACATTTGGTTTCTTGTCAACAGAAAAAAAAATGTTGTAAAGCTAGTTATTTTATAACAAACTAGCTTTTTCGCTCGAATCCATTAAATAAGTATCAGAAATTATTATAATAGAAATATATCAATATGATAACTTTATTCTATTGCTTGGTTAGTATTATCGATTTTTAAAAATTACTACATACAATGAAGTTTCACAACATGCTTTATTGAAATACAATAACAAATGAATTTTCCTGTAAGCTACGGCAACTGTTATTTTCTGGTCTTGACGGACATTAGTAATAAAATGAGCAAAAACGTTTTTCCGGTTCCTCCTGGTGCGTCGGTAAAGAAGAATCCACCATTACCGGAGTCTATTCTACGTAAAACATGATTTTGCTCTGGAAGTAATTGAGGAACTAATTCTGTCACTTGATGTTGTAGTCATATGAAATCATTATCTACCTCTCGAGCAATTTCATTAATATTGACATTTTTTATCCATTGAGGGAATAACAATTAGAGTATGATTGTGTTATTCCATTGTAGGGTCATATTGAAATCCAGTGTCATTAAATACGGACCACTCCTCACATATGAAATTTCGACGGCGCGTGTTATCTATTTCTGCTCGAGCAATAATCCTTGCCTGTGATTCTTCTGGCGTTTCTATCGCTCTTCTAGTTACTCGCTGCTGAGCATGTCTTTCTAAACGACGTTGGGTCTTAAGAGGTGTTTCAGCAGCTCTCAAATCACACTGTCGCCTTGCTTGCTGTTGTCTTCACAGCTCTCCACGAATCGAATATTCTTGATTTCGTGCAACTTTTACTGCTCGGGACCATGAAAAATTTTTAGATAATGTAGATTTACGCTTCCGAGGCATTTTTTAGACAGTCACCGAAGGTACCATTATACCTAAACTCAAAAATTTCAAACAGCTGAAACTATAGTCAATTGAATTGGATGTATAGATTAAATAGATATTGACTTGACCGGTAATATCGTACGTCGATAATATAATATTTAGGGTTTGAACTCCATTACTGTTGTTAGATGGCGCTGAAGTGGCAAAATGTTGATATTTGTTGACAATTTTTTTTTTATTTTTGTAAAAAATATTTTATTTATAAAAAGTATTCGAGGTTATTTCTAGTACTTCCCAGAATATGTGTAAAAAGTTTCATGATAATTCGTCAAGTAGTTTTTGCGCGAAAGCGTAACAAACATCCACGCTTCCAAATTTATAATATTAGTAAGGATAGTAAATGTCATAAGCTACTAGCAATATCGTTTGTTAAGTATATTAAAAAATACACTTGAATTGAATTGACATCAAATATATATAAAAAATATCAATTACAATACTTATATTGAAAAACCGTAATGCGCACATTATGATTATAAAATTAGTTTGCTACAATAATATTGCTTTCTTTTCATCGCGTTCTTTCTTTCCTATTTACTAAGAATAAAGTGAGATTAGATAATTTTGTCATCTTTTCATACGCATCTTTAAGATGTTTTGAATGTCCTCAAAACTTTTACCTCTAGTTTCTGGAATACGGAAATAAATACTTATAAGTCCTACTATACTTGTACTACTGCAAATCCAAAAGACGCAATACAATCCAAAATGATTTGCTATAAGAGGAAAACAAAAAGTATTTACGCTCGAGAAACAACCGACGCTTATCATTACTAAAGCTACACCCCTTACTCTCAAACGATCTGGGAACACTTCTCCAGCAAATGCCATTGGTACACTTCCTAAACCGAATGCATAGACAGTAATATATAAAACTACACATAGTATTGGTGCCCATTGTAAATTTTCAACTATAGGAGATCCTACATGCTTTAGGTAAAAGTATAAACCAAGAAAAAACATAGAAATTGCACACATAAACGTAGAAATTAATAGCAAAATTCTTCTTCCTAGTTTATCAGTGAAATAAGTCGCCAAGGCAAATGTTAACAGTTTTACCACCCCCACAACGATGCCGACATGATTTCCAGACAGCACGGATCCAGATTCATTGAATATTGGAGCGACATACATCACGATCACTAAGATACCTGAGAATTGTTCTATTATGAAAAGCTGCATGCTAAGAATGTATGCCAATCTTGCACACGGATCTCTAATTATCTCAAAAAAGCTCGATTTCTCAAATGTATCTATAGACGTTTCTTTTATCTTCTTAAATTCATAATCCACATCAGCTGAGCTTTCTAGGCGTCTTAATTTGCGTAAGGCTTTAGAAGCTTCAGATAATCTATTTTTTGATAATAAAAAAACTGGAGATTCGGGAATGCACAAAGAGAATGAAAGATGAAGAATCACTGGTATTATACAAATTGAAGTTAAGCTTCTTACGCCTGTCATAGAACCAAAAATATACATAAGAAGCATTCCAATAGGTAGATGCGTTGCCATCATACAACTCAATTGTCCCCTGTTATTTTCTTCTGCGATTTCGGTGTTGTAAACCGCAACTGATAATAGTCCTCCACTTAAACTAGCTCCTGTTACTGCCAAAGATATGTAATATATAAATATATATCTAGAGAGAGCAGTTGTGATTAAACTGCATAACAGTAATATAGATATTAATCTCATGGTTTGTTTTCTGCCAATTTTGTCTATAATTTTTGCCCAGAATGAGAAGGCAATTGTGGCGCTCAACCCTGGAATTGTCGCTATTAAGGAGACTTCCAATGTACTTATCGATGATCCCAGAGGATTAATGTCTGTATTATTAGACTGTAATTGAGGTAAGACAGGAGACGACCACGCCATCACCATTCCGTTGGAAATAATCAACAGATCAGCTAAAAAATATGGAAGAAATTATTGAAAGGCAACTACTTTCGTATTACAAATAATTTGAACTCAGCTCACTTGACGGTGAGTGTGATTTATTGAAAATTATTAATAGAGAATAATCATTTTTGGTAATTACTTCTTTTTACTTGGTTAAATCGAATATGAAATTGAAATTTATAACTTTCAGCAGCAAAAACATATAAAATAAAAATTATAAAATCATATACTCCGGAAGATCTTCCTTTCATTTTTATTAGTCTATGATCCAAACTAAGATTGTGAACTACTTGGAATTGCGAAGAAATCAAGCGGATGTTCAAAGCACAATTGGTGTGCAGAAAGTCTTAGTTGCTTGGCGTAAGTTCTTTTTGGGAAAATATATCACATTTATCGATATTGAGGTTACATTATTGATAATTTCCGATATATATGATTCGAAAATTACTTATAAATACGATTATTAAGAATTTTCAACACATCACACTTACCGTAGCATATACAGAAAAAGCTAACCATTTGTTGGAACAAAATGAAAATAAAATTTTTGTATGATTTGCAGTTTACATATGGTTGTAATTATCTCATTATTAGAATATCTTTAATAAAAAAACAAAGGAACATAGAAAATAAAATTACTGAGATTGAAATGTTACTGTTCTAAAAGCGTAAAGTGCACTTTATCAATATTTAAAAATTCTCATTAGTTTTATTCCAAATCACAGAATTACTTCGAAAGGATGTTCTACCAAGCATAGTTTTTTGGAATAATGACATTAGTTTTCTTTTCTTCCATTTTTTACTTTTCAGTTTTATTAACTACAGAAGTTCTATTTTCATTTATTTTTTACTTCCATTATAACAATGAACAAGTATTTTTAACTATTAGTTATTCATGAAATCATATAGGATGAGAATATCAGGATGTCTCAAGAATAATTTTATCTAATATTCTATCGTTACATGGAACTTTTCGTTAATTTTGAGCGAAAAAAACTCGTTCATCGTCTAAAGACTGTATACACCTAAGAGCTACCACATAAGCTTTTTAATTCTAAACTGTTAACTGATAAAGTCTGATGAGGAAGGACTGTATGAATGATTATATGAAGTAAAAAGTACACTTTCTAAATTTATGCGATAAAATTCAGGAGATGATTGCTCGTATTAAATTAAGATGGGTCTTTCTTTTAAAAAAATTTCCTCAGCCCACCCCTATCCGAGATGTCACCCTTTAAAATGTGGTGACATAAATTGAGTTTTTATTATTTTTCTTTCTAAACGTGTACGTGTTCATGTATTTTGGCTAGAGGTGGTTATTTCCACCATTCATTATGCACTCAATTTTATTGAAAAAACTATAAATTATGGTGTTTTTTTATGTAGCTATTGTTTTCGGGAAGAGAACTTAAGAATAAAAAATTTAGATGAGACAAAGATTGCCAGTATTTATTTTATTTTAGAAAACTTCATCTTGAAATAAAGTTTTGATATGAATTAAAGTATGGTTTGCTAATTTCACCCTCGTATATTGTAACAGGAATATTTAAAAAGTACCCGGGGTTAGTCCTTTGCGAGTGCACGAAAATTACAACACTGAAATTTTGGGAAAAAAATGAAAACTCAAAATTAGTCACCACCTTTTAAGAGTGATAACATGGAAATTTTGTTATAGTACACGTATTAAAAAATACAGATAAAGGACTTGTTGAAGGAATTCTTAAAAGATGCAGAAGAAATAGGATTGGATATAAATGAAAATAAAACAAAAATTAAGAGGTATGGCAACCAATTGAATAAAGGAACAATAAAAATAGGAAAGTATGAATTTGACCAAGTACAAAATGTAAATAAAAATAAAAGACCAGAAGAAATATTTACGAAGCAATGATAAAATTGATGGGCAAAAACAAAGAAAATGACAGAGAAAGAAGAGACTAATGGAAATGAAGATAATAAGAAAAATATCAAGATTGATGGAAATGAATACAGCAAACGTATGGATTAGGAAAAGTAATATTAACTTGAAGGGAAAGATATGATTAGACGAATGAAAAGCCCCAACAATAAGATATTTTGTGCATCTGTGGAGAGCAGGTCAATATTACAAAGGGTTACGGGGGCAGAAGATGGAGGGAAAGGCCAAGATCAATGTGGTTAATAGAAGTAGAGGAGAATCTAAGTAGAATGGGAATGAAGCGATAGAAGGAAAAAAACAAAGACAGAAACTCATGGAGAATAAATAGAAACATAGTAGAATAAATAAATAATGGGTTTCTATTAGTCCCGAGAAAAAAATCTAAAAAGCTTTATGTCAATCAATTCCACGAGGGGTATAGGAATTTTCGAATTTATTCAATTTCGTCCAACGGACCATCCCTTGTTAGACTATCATTATAAGTATTTGACAAATTTTGAAACTATATGTTGGGTCCAATGATACATTAAATACCAAACTGGTATTTTTGTCAATTGAAATGATGCGAATTCTGTATGTAATCGATTTTCGATAAGTGTGAAAAATTTAAAATTTTGTACCGGCTGTATTCAATCACGTAAATATAAGGTGAATTTTGAGTTATTTTTTAAAATTTTCAGACAAATGGACAGATATTAATGTCTTAATAGTTTTTGTTACCCTAAATTATTCTCAATCTCATCTCAACTTTGGAAAAATGATCTTAATTTTCTTAAAAGAACTAATATATATTGCACAATTGTTGGAAAAATCAGACTTAGCAGTGTGAGGAAAGTAGTTCATTAACTAAATTACATATTGTCAATTACCTATCCAACCACAAAAATAAATATACCATGGAAATCGGCTCTTTCTTGTATTGTTAATCAAATTGAATGATACATGGCATTCATCGGATTTTTTACTTTCCATTATTACCCAAATCTGCAAAGAAATAATTTACTAATACTTGCACAACTACTGGATATCTACTACTATGGAACGTGATAGTTATTCAAGTTTGTTATGTTATCAACAACGACAAGCTAAAGTTTTTATCAACAATAAAGTGAAATTAGAATTGTATGATAGCTTAACGGATACAGACGAATATGCAAATATTGCTTTTCTGTCGCTGCTACCAGAAAAATCGTGGAAGTTGCAAAGATAGTGGCAAACGAATGCTACCAATTATAATAATTCTACTACCAATTTCCATATCACTTAATATTATTGAATTTTATGAACCCTTGATAGATTAATGTTGTTGATGAAATGAAAATTACTTATTTTCCATGTTTATAGTTGAAACAACAATTTTTTTCAGAGTCGTAAAATTAAAATAACGATTCGTCATATTTTATTATCAATTTCAATTAGTTTGTGACATTTCCAATGGTATTTATTATTACAAATATTTTTGCATCATTCTCGTTGTAAAAATGCTTGAATTATAGGGATCAATTCGGAATACACTTTGTGAATTGATACTGTCATCTTATTTTGATGTTAAAGAGCAATAAACGTTTCTTTCATTAAATTATAAATTTAAGATACGATTTTTTGCTTTACTGCTACATTTTACATCTCATGTTTGACGCATGCGCCCTTTTAGATGTCACTATCAAAAAACTAGCCTTTATAATCCTGAAATAGGTCGTTTTCACTTTTTAGTAATAATTTTTTTCATAATATGCAAAAAAGGTAACATTTCCAGGTTTGATTGTGATTGTTAATTTTTTTTTATTCGAAAGTTTTTTAATGCTATATTAAGTAATGGCATCTTGTTAATCCTTTTGAAACATTTTATTCCTTGGTTTGAGAATTTGCTACCATTGTAAAAAATTTATAACAATAAACTATAACTCAATTAACTCATTACGTTGAATAAATACTAAAACACTACAGTAATTAATCGATAAAAATCAAGGTTCATGTCTAATTTTTCTCAGATGCACCAAATTAGAAATATTGAGTTTTTGAAGTAAATTATAGATACTATAAATGGAATCCAATGTATAGAAATTTTGATTTTTATGGGATGTGTAAACAAAAGAAGAACTGAGAAACAAGTAAGTGAATTGTTCAATGTAAAGGACCCTAAGAGACCTATCGGACATTTACATATTATGTACATATATACTACATATTATGTACATATATATACCACGAACCCAACGATGATAATTTAGATCGCATTATGGAGTTTTGTGACATTTTACATGACCCCAACCAAAGTTTTATTAAACAAATTATCTTTTCTGTTGTGATTAATTTTTAGATGAATGTAAGTTGGTGATATTCACCCTGAACACACTGTTTACACCACCACTACAAGTTATCGAGACTGAAGTTAAATTAGAATCTATTAACTTGACTTACCTATTTTATAGAAAATTTTTCCATCATCACATTCTAGCCTATTATTATTCTTCATTACTAAAGTGATTTAGGCTAGAAATTGCTGAATTTAGGAAAAACACCGATACGTGCAGATACATTCCGGCTGATTCATTTTCATTTTAATGAGAATAAAGCTGTACTCAACGGTTATGAGACAATTGTAGATAGGTTCCTCCACCGTCATGGGTTTAAGAAAATCAAAGTGAAAAATAAGAAAAATTTGATCTGGTACCATTTAATCCTGTTTATATGAAATGAGTGGAAGGAATTTTTCACAGAGTGGGTTTGAATTTGGTTTATAAATCCAGCTATACATTGAAACAATTGTTGGGTAATCCTAAAGATAAAATACCAAATGTGAAGAAAGTTGTATCTATGAAATTAGCTGTAGTGATTGTGACAGAAAGTATGTTGGACAGACTAAGAGATGCGTTAATGCATTTTGCTCATTTAAAATATCTACACACTGAAAAATAATTTAACTTGTTGAAAAATTTGTTCAATAATAAATTACTGAATGCGTTTGAAAGCATTGGGATTGTTTAATTTAAGAACAGTTTAAATAGGGACAAAGGACTTATCGACTACAGCCCATTCTATAGTTTGGAATAAATGTGCAGTTTTCGTCCAAAAAGATTTTTCGAATTTTCAATTGAATCAAAGATAAAAATTAGTTGCTTCAACTGATGCTTACAAAGTCAGAGCGGCTACAGCTTAAGGGAGGATAATTTCAGCTTTAGAAATAATTACTTACTCATATTCCTCGAAGAAAATTAGAAATGATTTGTGGAGGCTCTAAATTTCAATATCTAGCTATCCTTGTATATATGATCAATAGCAAAAAGCTAATGGATCATTTTTATGTAAAGTTAAAAAGTCTACAATATTGATGTGACGTTTTTTGCCGTTTTTTCATAATTGATAACAATTTTTATCCATATCCGAAGGATGATTTCAAATTAGTGAAAAATCTTTTCGGGCACTCTGATATGAATTCTCATTTGAAAATTTATTTTATTGGACTTCTAACTTTATTTAGTTGAAATTAAGTGTTTATATTCCAAACAAATCGATTTTATGACAAGTATATGATATTGATTATTCAATTCTTGAAATTAAGAAGTTCAAAGTAAATACCAAAATTATTTCATTTGCACATAATAATTCAGCATAAAAAGTTCGAATATCTCGACACAACAAGTTCATTTTTATTATAGTTATAGAGTGTCTTTTTCAAAATATAATCTGATCTACATCTAAATTGTGAATATGCCTTTCAACCAATGTAACCACAAAGGAATTTATTTGCCTTTAAGAATTCAAGTTTAATGTGAATTGGTTCCAAAATTCCGACATGAAGAAGTTACATCACCCCTAATGCAATAGTTGTTAGAAATCAGTTCAGGTATCTACGTTATAAGCAAGTTATAGTATTTTCTTTGTAAAAGAAATCCCACAAAACTGCAGATATTTTTAATACAGATTATATTATCCATTGGTACTGTATAGACATCGAAGCGAATGGTGATTTAATGAGGTACGGAAAAAAAATACAACATACCTTCTATGGTCTTCGTGGATATCCCCAATTTGTCCAATAGGTGATATTGTGTAAATATATTTATGAAAAACCTTTCGTAAAAATGTTGAAGCTTATATTAATATTAAATATGAGGAAGGACGAACTTGATAGTGATAAGTTATTATTCCAAGAACCCAACCTGTTGTATATATTTATGATAAAGCTGATATCAATAGTTAATCATATCCATTTGTATTAAATTATATTTTCAATTCAAACCAATTATTATAAGAAGTGCATAACTGCTTCAAACAAATGTTAGCGTTTTTTGGGTACCAAATATTTCATTCATGGAAAATATATAACAATTATTTGTTGAAAAATTAACTTGCAGTCACGAAGATCTACATCTCAAATCATCACATCAGTATTTTGATCAAAGTATATTTTCATTTGTGTTTTCCTATGAAAACAGTAACCAAAAAAGCAGTGGTATTATGTGTAAAATTCTTTGGAAATAATTTGATCACATTATTTTAAATCAGAGATATCAATCAAGTTGACGATTCAATCGAATACCCCAAAAATGTTCCGTTTCGTCCTTTTCTCAGTTTCAAGATAATACTCAATTTCAGGATAATACTCTAATTTCCCACATGTATCAGGAAGATAACAAAATGCAGACTGTTTTAAATAAGAGGGTTGTGTAAGACATTCCGATCTCAACCTGAATATATTAGGAGTTATCAACATGAGCTGAGAAATATATTAAAGCATGCGTTTAGAAAATCTTTTTAATATTTCAGCCATTTCGAATTATTTGCTTTTGTATGAAAATCATATGAGTGCGTTGTTAAAGATTTTTATGCAAATGAAATGAATTAAGCCTAAGCCTAAGCCTAAGCAAATGAAAGAGGAGTAAGAAAACACCTTATTTCATGACCCAAAAATTTTCGGCAGCCTAAATCAAAAGTGTCCAAATCAGATTGACTGACGATGAGCGTTCGGGTCGGCCAAAAACAGCAACAACCGATTATATCATCGAAAAAGTTCACCAAATGCTATTAAAAGATCGTCGGATTAAGGTTAAAGAATATAAGAAGCTATCGGTATATCAAAATAAGCATTTGTCATACACCGACTGAAGAATTTTGCATGCATAAGAGCTGGGTATCACGTCTGCTCACCATGAATCAAAAGCGCATTCAAATGAAGATTTACTAGACCTTATTGACATGGGTTAAAAAAAATAAGGCGGAGTTTTTGTGTCGATTCATAACTGTAGATGGAACCTGGATCCAATACTACACACCTGATATAAAAAAAAAGAAACAGTAAAGACAGTGGTTTTCTAAGGACAAGCCTGCTTCGAAAAAGGCAAGGACGGTTCCAACGGCCGGATACCTAAGTAATAGCGACCGTTTATGGTATGGAGATGAGTATCTCTCAAAAGGTAAATAATTCACAGGAGAGCATTTCGCATCATCACTTGATAATGTAAAGGGAGAAATTACAAAAAATTGACCGCCTTTGAGGAAAAAGAAAGTTCTTACTATCAATACAAAGCACTATCTCACACTTCACCGATCACCACAGTTAAAATTAATGAATTGTACTTCAAATTTGTTGATTACCCACCGTATTGACCAGATGTGATCTCCAGACACATTTTCTTGTTTCCTAATCTCAAATATTCACTTGCAGTGGAGAAATTTTTAGCAGACGAGTACGTTGGAAGAGAGACAAAGGGTATCAGTTTACAATTCTTTCTCTGTCTCTACTTACTATTTGAATCAAAACAGAATAGAGTACGGAGTGGCATACAGATGTTTTTCTCTCTTTATCAACAGTTAAATCACTCTCAATTGTTAATAATACAAGTATGCTTCAGCTTCTGACATGTACTTATCTCTAGTTTTGTTGACGTGATTATAAAAAGTTATTTCATTTATTTCCATTGATTAGAATTATTTATTATTATTTGCAAGCCTAATATCTTGAATAACTGTTTTATTCAGGATATTATGTATAAGATTGTAATTTAGTGTTCATGACTTATTGATAAATTCTTAACTATACTTCACTACAGTTATCGATTGATAGTTCCGGTATACAGGGGTGATATATAATCAAGTGAATATACAATGTTCCTACCTTGAGCTAAAATCATTTAACACAATTGTCCGTATTTTGCATTATATTCAAGAAAAACATGAGTAAACTTTGTTTTATAAATAGTGATTACTCATTTTTAATTCCATCAAAGAAAACTCTATCATCAACCTATCAGTTACAGATAGAGATTCAATTTTTCGATTCATAATGTTTAGTATATATTTAACATAATATAATTAAGACTAAACAGGTTTAATATATTAAGTTCATAGCTATTTGTTGCTCGTTGCTTTTTCATGTCGAGACTATTATTTTTCAGGAGATCAAAGAAAATGTTAGTCGCTATATCGACATCAGAGGCTGATGAAAAAAAAGATTGTCTGTTTTAGAAATGCTCTCGGCCGAAAAACCATTTCTCAATAATATTGACATTTTTAATGAACGGGAATTCACTTTTTTATTAAAAAGGAGAACCGAATGAATGTCAACTATCATTTGTAATTTGAAAACTGTGAACTCTTCTCATCTGGACTCCTATATCTATGATTACTTTCGTGTAATAGGGGTCCTCGAATCTTATTAGAATTTTGGCACCACCTTCTTTTAGAGCGTCACTGATGCAGGATGTAATTTCCACTAAATTACCTTGGCATATATAAATTTGAAACTAATGTCGGGAATGAGTTATAAAAATTTTTATGGCGACTTTAAACACTAACAAAAATAGTTAGCTGAATGCAGAGTACTCATATAAACTCTATAAACTGCATTATATTTTTTGTTACTTGATGACCGATATATTTCAGTACATTGTTTTACAATTTTTGCTTTCTTCCGAATGTTTTTCATCTCATCCTAATTGTTTCGCAATTCTTTTCTGTTGCTAGTATTGTAGCACATAAATAATTCCAAAAGTACCTCACCTTAATCTATTGTCAAAGCTCCCGCGTAATCCGGAGGCAAAGTCCAATATCTTCTAATATTCTGAAACTATTGGTAATTTTCTGCATCAAACAAACTTCAAACTGCCAAGACCCTACACATTTTCATTATTATTAGTTTTAATAACACTTTTATCGTTATCAGAAAGCGAAGGTGAAATTAGACATTTTAGTAGCATGTGGGTTGAATTGCAAACGATATGGTTTGATACAGTTTCCTGCCTGATTTCTCATACTTTTTCCAAGTTGAAAGAATATTTTCAGATTCCGAACAAATAAATAACAGTAATTGTCCATTTGTTTCTTTTTTGCGGATTGGTAGAAATAGAGAAAATACAGAGTGTGATACAGCAATATATCATTTGTAGCGATCACATTTGACCCGGACTGACCAAAAAAAATTTAACATATTTCAATACAAAACTTTGTTATCGCTTTCAAAATAGACTCCTTGCAAGGTAATTGAAACATACTAATGGTTGATCCAATTTTCTATACACTTGTGAGCATCAGCTGAAATTGTCTAGAGCTTTTTAAACGAACTACTTATTATGAGTTCAATGGATTAGTTTCATTAACCTCACGGAACTGGCGCTGGATCAATCAAATTGATGTTGCAATAAATTAGCTGACAAGTACGTCTAGTTCGGACAAGACCTGATCTGTTTGTATCCCCAACTTTTGATGAAGCATTTCCGACTTTTTTTGTTATTCATTGTTGAGAATTGTTGAGAAAAATGCATCTCGGTTTAAGGAATCGGCTGATTTTTTACTATGCACGCTTCAAAAACCAAAAATAGATATATTCATGGGAAAATGAAAGCATTAATCTTGAGAATCTTATGCAGCAAGCATTAGATAATAATGAATACGAAGGAGAAGCGGAGTTTGATGATCTATCAGAAGATGATTAAGAAGAAAGGTCCAAAAGCCACAACAAAAGATATAGATATGGATTAAGACATCTCAAGAAGAAATTCACTATACTTTTTGGGAAAACATGACAAAATGGAGAGCACGGGAATGTTGGATCTAGGGTCGGAAACAAATATTTTTCCATCTATCTATCCAGAGTGCCAATAAGTGAATGAAGGAAATATCAGAAATATGGAAATTTGTTATAAATCAACAAATCCTCGACCCTCTCAGTACATTAGTCATAACCAAGAGAGAATTGCTAGTTTAAGTGTTGGAGTTCTTAGATTGAAAATGTTTAGAAACAGTTTTTTATTTATTCTTTGGCCCCTGAGGTTTGACAACAGAAGGGTTCGAGATGAAAGAAGAAAGTGTTGTTAACCGTAACCAGACCTAAGATAATATACGTTTAATAAAATCTTTGAAACTGCTTATGGCTTTTCAGGATTTGTAACAGTTTATGAAAAGTTTTAGAAGCTGCTGCTATTTCAAGCAGTTTAATCTGTCTAAACGCACCAAATGTGTGGCAACAACCAGATAGAACTTTTCAAAAGAGTAACAGTCCAAATGCAATTATGGAAAGATTGTATGAACCTTTGAACGGATTCGGCTGGAAAATTATAATAGACAACTAGTGTACCAGTTATTCTATTATTCAAAAGTCATTGAAGAAAAATTCACAGTAATTGGGACAGTTGAAGAAACAGGGAATTTTACATTTCAGTAATAGACTTCGAAAGTATTTTCAAATTTAGACAATTTTGCCGTTTAGTAACACATGTACCTGAGAAAAACAAGAAAATATTCTCTTATTGTCTAATATGCATCACGACAGCATCAGCGAAGAAACAAAAGCCAAAGATACTAATAAATTATGATAGTATCGAATGGGGTGTAGATACCCTGGATCAACTACGTTCTAGTAATAACGCAGCAAGAAATACTAGATGGTGATTTTCTATTCATCCTTCAATATAACTGCAATAAATGCCTTTGTTGTTTTGCACACTAGCAATGTGAAGATGCCAAGGCGCACATTTCGTAGAAATTTGGCTGTGGATTTATTACAAACCCACATGTTTATATTGCGATAAGAAAAAAATTTAAAAACACGGTTTTCGTGTAGAAACTGTGAAAAAGTTATTTGTCTAGAGCATGTTCAAAGTTTTCGTTTTTGAAATTTACTTATTTCTTTATAGTGCCCATATTTATTTAGTTTTCACTAATGTGTAATTAGCTATATGAAAAATTCTGAATGATTTGCAGTAATATAAATTTGGAATAATATAAAAATTAGTAAAAAGTTGTTATAAATTATTTCGAAGGGTTTCGGTATGACAGATATATACAAACATGACAAACCACTAAAGCCACAAAGGCCCTGATGGTGTGCAGAAACTTCGATTTTGAGACATTTCATCCCATATGAAGCGGTGATTTTGAGAACTAGAACTAGTTTGAATGCCTCGAGGAACAATCTCTACTAGGTATAAAGACTGGCTTACATATGTGCAGCCAGGGACATGAAATTATGCAAACTGCCCTTGAAGTGAATATAAATCTATTACCTCTCTAGAAAGTACTGGAAAGCGAGGTGAAAAAAGCATTACTCATAATGTTCAGAGTCCGCCCTTAAAAAATGACCAAACTCGGGACAGGCCTCAGGATGAAATACCAAAAAAGTTGAGCTTCAAGAAAAAATACACCTAAATACTAAGCTATAGAAGTAAGTGGGATCAAACACCATACGAGAAATGAACAGAAACGCCATCAAATGGTATATAGACGACTCTAAATAGAACTAAAAACGCTCTGAAAACCTAAGCAGCACCAAGCATTTTGAAGCAAGCATTTATGTAATTGAAGAATGTGTCTGTTCAATCTAAATTATCGCAAATAGGAATTAATCATCCTGTCCGAAAGTCATGCAACTAGACAAGAAAAATGAAGTTACCCAGCAATGGATTCCGGTACATAACGGAGTGGATGGAAATGAACTTGCTGACTTGACATGTTCGATAAAGCGGAGCCGCACAATCTCTTAATTGGATCTGGACCCTTCTGTGGTGTCAGCTACAGAACCAAAAACCTTGGAAAAAAAGGTAGATAGGGGTTAAATCATACACTGGGACAACCTCCAGGGGCCGATACAGGCAGATACTCTCCTAGAAAACTGTAGCCAGAGAAGCTGTACCTGAATTTCTGAAGCAAATTATTCCATTGTACTCTCTTCTTAGGAATTATTTTAGAAAATAAGAATATTTTAGGCTCTATGGTAAGGACAACGTCTGCACATGTTTGCTTTTTACCTGATTTTAATGAGTATTTACTAACCGCATCATCATTGGGGCGCGCACAAGCCTTCATAAATGCATCTAATTGGAAAAAAAATACCGCAAAATATTCAGAAAAATCCCTCTAAAAACTAAATCTTGTGTAATTTTATGATAAAATGCAAAAATGAAGTGTTATGAAGCAAAGAAGGAAATTTTTTGAGAAATTTTCGCTTTTTTATTTACGAGTTTAGAGTAAAAATTCATAGAAACAAAATTGTTAGATAAAGCAATTTTCTACAATTTATGTTGCTATAAGTTTTTTGTGTGATTGTTAGTTTCAAAGATATAGTGAAAAGGCCGTTTCCACCTCTTTTTCTAAGATAGCGGCGACGGAACGAAGGTTGCGACTCCCAAAAACTGGGAGTTAAGCTTTTAGTGACCCGCCCCATACATCCTAGAAGTTTCGTCCTCAGATAAACACGAGGTCCAGGTCACATTGCATTGGACTATATGAGAATGTATATACTTTTTGTTCATCTATTTTCTCAAGCTCCTTTTTTATTTTATATTAGTTTACTTATCGGTACTAGTCATAATATGATAAATGAAATAAATAAAAGTTATTCAAGTGAGTTAACTGACTTTTTATTTAAAGAGTATTTTATATAAGGAGAATGATACTGCAATTTATCAAATGTTGAAAATATATTTCATATTCTTAAACGATATACAATAGATAAAATTGAGAAAACATGTGAAATAACTTGGTCACGCTTTTTTGAAAAGATGTTGTATTTCTAAAAATGATTTACCTTTCGTTTCAGGCACTGTAATATACATGCTTATGAATCCAATAACGCAGAACATTGCACAAATCCAAAAACACCAGTGTGGCCCGTAATAAAAAGACACTAAAGGAAAAGCGAATATTACGATACACATGATTGATTGGTTTACTATTAACACTAAAGACACACCCAAAGCTCTCATATCTTCGGGAAAAACTTCTCCCGCGAAAGTTAACGGAACGTTACCTAATCCTATAGAATATGAAATTATATATATCACAACCAAAATTACGGAGATCCATTTGAAATTGTTTAGTACTTGAGAACCGATATGATCGAGGTAGAAATAAAAACCGAGAAAGAACATAGGGAATGCGCAACAAAGAGTCGATATGAGGATCAACTTTCTTCTTCCCAATCTATCTGAATGGTATGTTGCTAAAGAAAAGGTTACCAATTTAAGTACTCCTACAATTATACCAACGGAATCTCCTGACAAACCAGAGCCAGCTTTGTTAAATATTGGTGAAACATATATCAATATAATTGATAATCCAGACAATTGTTCAATAGAAGTGATTTGGATGCTTATCAAAAAAGCTTTCCGAATGGCAAAGTTGCTAAAAATATCCCTTATAGTTCGTGATTTGCTTAAAGTTGTGGACGCAATGATTTCTTTGATTTTCTTAATTTCTGTTTCTATTTCTCTCGGATTAGTTGTACCTCTTAATATTTCTAGAGCTTTACTTCCTTCCAAATAATTTTGTTTGAGCAATAGGTAATATGGAGACTCTGGTAGAAAGAAGGATGCAATAAGAAAAAGAATAGGTGGTATAGTAGATAACAAACTCAGACATTTGACACTCATAATTGATCCAAAAATATAGCCTAATACAATTCCTATCGGAATATGCATCATCATTATACAATTGAACATCCCTCTATTGGAATCTTTTGATATTTCAGTATTATATACGGATGCTGTTAATAATCCTCCATTCACACTAATTCCAGTAAGAGGTAAAGAAATATAATATGTATTAATGTTTTTAGCGAAAGCCGTTGTTATTACGCTACAAATTAATATGCAGCTTATCATCCTCATGGTTGTTTTTCTTCCTATTCTGTCAACTATATATGCCCAAAATGGAAATAGTAATATTGCTCCCATACTTGGAATTACAGTGATTATGGAAGTTTCGAGAGCAGAGATTGGTTTATCCAAAGGATTCACGTCTGTGTTGTTTAGCATTAGCTTAGGAATAACTGGCGAGTACCATGATATCAAGAGCCCGAGTGATGTTACTAGTAAGTTAGCTGAAATAAAATAACAATATTAGATATTGGTTCTGAGCGGAGGTTCGTAAAATTCTCAAAAATAATAACGTGGTGGTGGGTGGTGTGACGCGTTCTCAAAAAAAAAAAAAATAGGATTGGGAAAATATATTAGGAAGATAAAAATTTCTCTGTTCAAACTTTCATTCAAATTGTTTCTTATTGTTTCTTTTATGTGTCACATATGGCGAAAATATTGGCCAACAATAATTTCTTTCTAGCGCAAACTGCTATAGCAATCCATAACAATATTAAATTGTTAAACTGATTTTTCTACTTATTATACTTAAACTGTTCCAACACCTTTTATTTGTTTGTTTATAACTGACTCTTTGGCTCTTCTTTAAGCGATCAGATTAAATTTAAGCTTTGCACACCTGCTAAATACTGACAGGTTCGTCATGATTGATGGATTTTTTGCTTCGCATGATAGATACTGGGGAATACTTAAACAGGAAAACAACGAAAACTGAGGATTCACAATGCAACAATGCAATGGTTAGGAGTACATTGATATATGGATCGAAAAGGTGGAGAATAAATAAACAATTAAAGGAAAAAAGTGGTAGCAATGGAAATGGACGCCCTAAGAAGAGCAAAGAAGACAGGAAAGAGTGGCAATTAGAAAGTTTTGAGCCCTAATTTATATACTATGCATGAGAGTTGGAAAGATAGCGCTGGAGAGAGCTATGTATACACGCAGTCCCAAACTCACAAAATCGAAATGCCGCCATCAACATATGTGTACATGTTGGTGACAGGTTTGAAATAAAAAAAATGAGATATAGTTTAAAAACATTGAGAAACACACTTTTAGAGTTAGTTGTATTAGAAAGAGAATCCTAAGAAGCATGTTTTAAACAATAATGAAACTGAAAAGTAAAAAATAATTGATAAGAATAAAATGACTATTGAAAACATTATTATCACTATTATAAAAGTGTGAGGTGCTTTATATGGCATTTTTAAACTAACCAGTGACATCGAGTCGTGAATTTCGATATCACCATTTTAAGCGCGTTATGGAAATGAGAAGATAAAGAATAAAGGACAGGAAAGACCCACTTAATGAGTAATTTTTGGTAAGTTATACAGATTTGATTGAAATTGATTAGAATTGTGAGATTCGTTGAGTTCATAAAACGTCAAGTAAATGGGAAACAATATTTGCATACCCCAATTATTCATTTTAAAACTAATAAAACGCCTAAAAATAATGAGTTGTTGACAAAGAAAATATAAAAATAGACACAAATAATTCTCAGTTATTAAAGTAATTCTATATATCCATATATTAACTTTGTTGTAAATATTCCTCCGCAAAATTCGTGTTATATATTCCATATAATAATATACCGAGATATTTTAGAATTTCCACTTATTAAAATATATACTCTGTAATCTATAGATGGTATCATAAGGCACTGTTTTGAGTTACCCTAATTTACAGTCACCTACACGACAAGTACTTCATATTGACTTTTCACCTATACCAATTACATTTGTGATGTGATGTGGGTTTAATTGTTCTTCATCATTACACTAAAATAAGACATGTTTGAAATCGGGAAGAGCCCTTCAATCCAAATTATTCTCTGGAGATTTATTGTATCATAATATTATAAATGAGGAGATGAAGAATTTAAAAATGGAATTTTATCTTGTATTCTTGACTCTTTTGGAACTAGTTAAAGGTAGTGTACCTTTAATCAATGCTGCTTATATGGAAGAAACATATGACATATAGTTACTTTTGGAAACACTCAAATATAGTGCATATTCTTTCAAAATTTGTGTCAATTTCAAAGTTTTCACCTTGTTACTCCGGCACCATTATCATATCAAAAGTTTGGCCTACGCGAATATCTCCAAAACTTGTACACACATTTGTACACTTGTTTGTTGAGACGATATATTGCAATAGGACCGTATCTTTTATATACAAGTAAGAAATCAGGGAGTTGATGAAAGATACAATATGGATGTGGAGACAAAGAATCCGTAATTTGGTAGTTGTCAAATCACCCAAATAAACATTACTTCTCTACTGAAAGGTTAGTTTCAAGTATGGAGAATTGAGAAGAAAACGAACCACCAGCCATGTTTCATGAACAAAATATAGATTAATTATTTATTTACGATATCTGTCACCCATTATTCTGAGGACTAATGAGAGGAAGGAAAATCAAAACGTAGAAGTATAAGTGACAGCGTGTTAGTCCTACTTAAGGTTTGAAAATCATTATCAACGATGAGTCAAATTTCACCTTCGAAAAGCGGCGTCTTATTATTATTGTCAGGGAGATGAATTCAGAAGTGTATGTCAAAAGACACAAAATGTTGGTATGGTTGGCGGTTTTTGAGTATACATTTGTTTTTCTAGACATTTTGTAATCGCCGAAATAAGATCACTCAATAAGTCGTGTGACTAACTAAGAAAAACACGAAACGTTCATTCTGAAATTGAATTTTTCGCAAACTCCGTCAAACGCCAGATTTATGGTTTCAGAATTTATTGCAACATTTAAAAACAAATTTTAGGATAACGAGCAAATAGGGTGCTAATTCAGTCATATAAAATGTGAAGTGAAAATAATTGGATTTTACAACAAACACTTTGTACTTAATTTTTTGTCCTCACACCCTTTGATGAAAAATTGAAAGATCTACAAAAACATTGTTGTATATTTTCTGTGTAATCATAGAAGTAAGATGTACAGAGATCTAGTTAGGCAGCGATTTGTTTGCTTGTAACGCGTTTGGAATGCAATTTGTCACTCAAGTATTTCCCATATATGGATTTTCGTCTTGAGAATTAAGAGCGATGGGCATCGGCAATAGTTCCATAAGGCCATTCCACAGATGGAAAAGCTATCAACTCAAATAGAATTCAAGTATGTTCACCTATTATTATTCGACGTTAAAAACGGATCATCCAGGAGCAAAATTTGACAGAAAATTCATAGGACAACTTTCTCGTATTTCCATATTTTGTTTCGGATTGTCATTATCTCGTAAAATATTCGAATTACTTCAATCAATATTTTTTGTTACTTATTTTTACTAAAAATCATCGATCAAATTAAAAAAATATGAGTGAGGTTCAAATTTTATGTTGATAAGGAATTGTGGAAAGTCCAACACTGAAATTACTAAGGCGACGTCAATAATAAAAGTTGTAAACAATAACATTATAATTTAAAAAATTCGCTTACGTCAATATGCAAGACGCATTTAAAAAAATGCTTTGCGTTGCCATATGGCGATAATCTTGAAAGATATTTGAAGTATGTTCATATTCACAGAACTAACAAAAACATAACACGAAGAATGCTGATGAATATCAAAAGCATAAATCATATCCAAATTATTGGTTGATTAAATGAAACAACGGAGATTTTAGAAAAATTTAGTCTGTGATTCAAAATATAGAGAAATAGTCTAAGTAGTAGTCTTAAATCTGATACCAGTCATCAAATACTTGTTTTTGGAAGGCAATACGCCAACGAAAATGAAAGAAATTGTAGTGTACGGTGACTTACTATCGTGAATTTTGCGCAGCTGATTACAAACGTGACCGTATCGACTTGAATATTATTCAATTTTTTCGTCAAATATATCACATTTGGATTCAGCATTGTGCCCCAAAAACTTTACGATCGAGTTCAATTCGAGAAACGTACGATCAAGAAAGCAAAAACTGTTTTTCCGAATAATTTTTATAAACAGCAGAATCATATATATATATAGGAGATACGAGTAGTTTTATTAACAAAATTGAAATTTCTAACAAAATATTGGATTGTCCATCTTCTTCAAAACAAATGAAAAAATCTGATAAAAGTGTGGAATCAACTCTTCAAAAGATATCTCACGTCTTTCATCCGTAGCATGGAACATCTTTTATGATGAATCATCTATTAATAATTGACACTGTAAAATATAAATCCTTCAAAAAGTAATATTTCATGTTTATTTGGTGAATTAATTTTTTACTGAAAAAAGTTTACATCCACGCATCATTAGAGATGCAGAAATGTCAAATAACAGTTGCACAAAAAAGATATTTTTTCCAGTTACATCACATAGTAGTCACTCTTCCGTTGATAAGTCATAAATAACACTCTGAGAACATACTTTTTGAAAAATGGATGGAGCTAAAAAGAATTTTGGATTCATGCTTCACAAAAGACAAACATAAATTGAGCTTCTAAAAGTTTATATCGAAAAAATATATTTTCCTGTGAAGTAACTCTTCAAATATCAAAAAAAGTTATTGGGAAAAGTAGTTTAGAATCAATATCTATACGAAATTTCGAAATCAGTTGTCAACTATAATTTCCAATTTTTATTCAAATAAAACTAAGCTAAAAAGCTATGGTAGGCTTCACTAAACCTCCCTAGGTCCAAAAGCTTTCTGTCCTTGCTCTTAAGTAATTGATGTGTATTCTGTTTTTCACTATTATTCAAAATCAATAAACTACCTTCCCATACAAAAAAATATTGTTAGATCTGAACATTCACACTCATTCACCAACATCATCTACCACCAAATTAACTATTTTACCAATCCGTAGATAATCAATTGTGTAGAATGAGCAGAGCAACATTCAAATTTAAAGAAATGAGTCGAATATTTTAAGCAAGCTGCAGAATTTGTTCAACGTTCTTTTAATAAAGAGAAGCCTCACGGTACTAAGCTCTTACAACATATTAAACATACTTTTTGAAAATATTGCTTCCTCGCTTTAATTACGTAATAGAGATGACTTTCTAAGACGGAATTTGTGGTTTAAGGAGAAAAAATAATTAGTTCTCAATCAAACAAAGTTGAGTTTATAGCAACTAAAATATCTGCAACAGGTTCATTATAAGGTTATGTTATCTTATAATAAATGCTTTTTTTGTTGGAAAACTCTTGAACAAACACCAAACGGTACTTTTGGCCATTACAGAATTTGAGTGTTCGCCATCTTAGATATTCTGTCAACTATCTTCTGTCATATGTGTCATTTGTATTCTGTGTCAATTGTCGTATGCTCTGTGATGTCTTGCTTAAGAATAAAGCCGTACTTCTGTTCGTTGCAGTATCAAAATACCTTCCACTGGACAAAGAATAACTATTTTCATCCATATTTTGCCGGTTCCATAACACTAAATCACACGAACTTCTCCTTCCAATAATAAATATAGAAAATAGTTGAAACATTGTTTGAAAGTCGATTTTAAGTCATTGTTACAAATATTACTGCATCATTTGTCACATAAAAAAATTTAAAAAATAGTTGATCAATGAGTTTGACGTTTGCTATAGAAATATGAATTTTGATTTTACACCAAGCAGATCTGGACCGTAAAAAATTGATAACAATTGTGTCTTGAACGCTGAATGGAGGAGACAAGTTATGGAGAACGAAAAACTGAATTAACCCTTCCGATATTAATACTAAAAAAAATGAAAAAAATCAGATAAAAACCGTACTACCACATTTCAAATGATTATTTTACAACTCTTGTTGTCCCATCAGAGAAGGACGATAAAACAAAATCTTATCTTTGAATTGAATAATATAAAAGGTATATTAATCATCTAAAAAATAGATCAAGTCTCACGACGACGTTCTGATTCTTGATGTCGTGAAACTGTGAAACTTAATATCGTCGGCTAAGCTAAATTTTATTTCTGGTTGTTCATCCAATGTATTCACCAAATACTAGAATAGAATATCATTCCATAAGAAATATGAGTAGCTGATCAAAAAGACAAGCTACTTAGAGGGAAATGTGTAAATATAAGGGTGCGACAACTAATAGAATTCGAATTTAACCTCACCTGATAAACTACAGAATAACATTCGCCAAGGTACTCTTTCTAATCTATGATGGATAGCACTATATCCACTCTCCACTAATTTGCTATCCATTGGAATAGTGACGAGGCTACAATGGGCAAACCTAGAAAACAATACAATGGAACAAATTATGGTAAATGATTTTTCCAATTATGGTCTTCAAAAATTTTGGCACTTTTGTTAGAGCACTTCAAGTTTAATAATCTAGCAATAATCGATAACATACATAATACAGCGGAGTGGAAAGTAGTGCCGTTACTGCGCCAATTTGACACTTGATTGTCATTCAAGGTTATTGTGATTTGTTCCCTTCTAAATTATTAAAAAATAAATTATACATCTTACAATTTGAAGAGAATGGCTAGCAAAACACAAAAGGAAAATATCCGGAATTGTATATTTCTCAGTTTCGCAAGATTAGTGCGCAACCACCGCGACCAAAAACATTTGCAATTTCTATCCCAGTATGTTAGATGTTCGTTAATTTCAAAAGTAATTTTTTGTGCTCTCTCTCCGACTTCTTTAGATCAGTTAGACCAAAAACAATAGACAACTATATGCTTAGGTCAAAAGTGACAGCTATTTCTTCACTTAACCTTCGTCGACCACACAGGAATATTCATAATACATTTGGAAAATAAGGGAGCAAAGCAACTATTGCATCAACGTATTGTTTCAACGCCACCATACAGAGTATCGTTTCTGATCGCTTGATCATAAAAGATCCAAAATGGCCATGTATAATGAAGGAAAAAGCATTAGCTCTTTTCATATGAAGTACTACAATCCTGGGTTTACATCCCTGAACTGCAAATTGTTGATACTAATTTTAATTGTTACAATTGAATCGAGTGAATGGATCTTTAACCAAAAATTGTCCGGCGATTGTCAAAAGAAAAGACGTTACTCTGTACAAAAATGCAAGACAACATTGTGCAAGGAAAACTTGGGAGAATGATTAATTTGTTTGGAAGGTAATGCCTCATACACCATAATTGCCTGACATCGTTTAGATTTCCATTTAGTCAGATGAATAGAACATTTAGTTGTTCGGTTTTGAAAACCTCCACACTCAATTATTAAATTTTTATAACGAAGGTACTGTCATTATTAATCGAGATTATAACTCATTCAAGATTTATTGGTTTTAATTTAATTTGATAAAGCAATAATACTATACTACTTTCCGAATCCTTTTTATTAAAAGTATCATTGAAGGAATTTATATTCTGGCGTCTAATAATTATTTGACCTGTAAATTTTAACAATCATATAAACTATTTTTGTTTCTTCAATCGGTCATAGAGTCATAAAAACAATTATTCGATAGATCAAATAAATATTATTTTCGAAAATATTGAGTAAGCCGACTTTTATTTCAATAATATAAGAAACAATACTTTTCCATTATTTACTTGCTCTTAAACAAAAATTTCCAAATTTTTAACAAATACTGAAAGTGAATATTTAAAACAAAAAATACAACAAAAAATATCAATAAATTACATACCAAACTTTTTGTGGAATCTAGATGGAAGTAATTATTTTCCAATGGCCGTATATCTTGATAATGGAATATCTAAAAAAGGAATAGAAATGACTCCTCAATTGTAGATTAATTTTGAAACACTCTTTTAAAAAAATGAATTTTTATCAATATTATTTCTATTTATGATTTAATTATTTGATTACACATATATTTGGATGCTTCGCTATTCGGGTCATTTTCGTATAAAAATCCACATTTCGTAAAATATTATATTAGTGGCTTACAGGTAAACATTTATTAACATATACAACAATTATTAAAATCGTAATAAATAATTTTGACCATAATCATTTATTTTGATAATGATATTATGTTTATTAATATATTCTGCAAAGTAAGTTTCATGACTAATTTAAAAATTTTCGCAACTAAAAATTTAATCATAACAATAACCGTCAAATAAATATTGTTTCCAATTCACGATAGCACTGAATAGCTAATAATTTCACACATACAAATAATTAAACTGCGAAGTAATCCAAAAACTCTGTTCACTTCTTTAACGACCTGCTCGAACTCCTGAAAATCGTCTTTGTTTTTTTTTTTCAGATATGGAAAAATATGAATAATTCACAAAAATTATAAATACATTAAAATTGAAAGCGATTATATATAGATGAATATAAATGAGTATTCTAGGAGTCAATTCTCTCACAAGTTGTGTGACAGTAAGTGACTCAATTGTTGCTAAAGTCGATTAGTTATTGCATTATCAGTGATGATTATATTAACAAAAATTATATTAATATTCATTGGGTTTGTGAATATTTGAAATTTTCCAAACTAAAAATATAGTTGAACTCTATTGTTGTCGTTGAATGTTTCAAAATGAATACCTGATGCGATTCATGATGTTCACCACAATAAAACAGCAGTTATAGAGGATAAAATTTATATTTTAATCCACATAATTTCCACTATATCATACAGTAAACATTTGATCTCAGTCTCCAAATAATCCTATTTTCACAATCACTCCAACACAATTGTAAGGTCATGTTTCTTGTCATGGTGTTCCACGAAAAAGTGATTCTTGACCAGAATAACATGTCATGGTGTTGAACGATATATCTGGACTGAAGAAAGAACGATCAAAAGTTGTTTAGAACCAAATGTCCTGAGTATGTCTCAGGTTTCATCAGCTGCATGTACGAGAATTATTCATAGAGCAAAACAATACCTTTACTCAGCATGTTACTGTTTTGAGTAGCTCATTGAGGTTTTCTCAAATAAGCAATATCACCTTACTATCGTACAGTAGAGAGGATTTTTATGCTTTACAATGTTTATTAAAATACAACTTTCTCGGGCGATGTCCATTATTGCCATTCTATAGGCTTGTCAAAAGCCTTCATGTCTGATCCTTTTTGTTACGGTTGATTTTGTACATTTTTGTTATAAACTTCCTACCGACGGAAAATTTTTGAATAATGACTTTCCAATCATTCAATTGTGCTACATCCCAGATATCTCACGATAAATATCGATCGTTTCTAAGCCGTTAACATAAAGAATGCTACTTAGAAGTTTTGATTGACAGAAGCATTTCAAGTAGTCCCATAGAACCTTACGCATCTATGGAGATGCCATACTACCGACTATTCATTGCCGATAGATGTTAATACTTGGTTGTGCATATTTTTCTTAAAAAGGAAAAAATTGAGTATCGAAATTTTGGGCCCGATTTATGTAATAGCAAATACATAAGATTTCTTTAAGTGTGACGTGTCTGCATATTTCTGAAGACTGAGTTGAAATATAGAGTGTGATACTTTTTCAAATTAACACCCTGTATAGGAATATGCTATCAATTTTCAATTATGTTGAAGTTATAAATTATGGAGTTTCTACAAATTAGTCGTTTTTGTTTACGGCTTTTGAACTGACGTAGCCCAACCTAATGGTATCAGCGGGTTTCACACTATCAGTTTATTATCAATGAAATATAATTACTGGGAATGTTCACCAATTCCATCCTTGAAGTTTTTCAACAATTCGATTACATATTCATTTGGAATAACTTCATTGCAATCAATATCTATTGAAATAATACGAAATATACTAATCGACATATTTGTATGTCAATGTAAACCTGAAACCATAGTGGCTAGTTATTTTAATTTATACAAAAAAGAAGTTCTTTACAATATATTTAGGATGAGTTATGACTTTATATACTTTTACCATATGTAGAACCCTTTAGGGAACATATCATGAAGCTACTGAAAAGTGCCAGAAAAGGCTCTTTATTAATTTACAAGGTGATTTGTCCAATTTTTCTTTCATTAAGCTTTCGACTGGTATTAGCTGAACTAGGAAATTGTCGTGCTCTCTTGGTTCATGAGCACAACTAACACGATCATAGATTTGACGATAAGTAATACTATGGGTTATAATGTCGAGCCAATCACAGAACAGCTTTGATATTTGACTTATAGTGAATGCGTAGTTGATCTGGGGCTGATGCCTACCAACTTGTTAATCTAATTGTAGCACGTGTTCAGTGGGAAAGAAGCGTTTCCGTTTTATTCCCGTACAGTTATTTTGATACCTGAAATGGGTGTCTAAATATGTGGTCAGATAACTAAAACGTAAGGATATAAATATTTACTAATCTATATTATATATATTCAAAGAAAGTTAATTATATTAAATGCTAAGGACTGTCTGTCTAACCCGGGCCGGTATTACGGGCAACATAATAGGAAATTCGAAATAAGTCCAAAAAATGTCAGCTCTTTGTGTAAAACAAGATGGCAAAGGTTTGGGGTTAATAAAGGGTGCGGTGTCATTCCCTACATTTTCCTAAGGTGCTTTTTTTCATTTTTGTTAATGTTCAAAAATACAAAAACGAAATTTATAGACTACGCACTACTCCACTGTTAACTTTTGGTTTCCACCACAAGAACCCCTTCAACGATACCTTCAAACATCAGAATAAAGTGGGTATAATAGACTCACAAGATGGTCGTCATAAGTGTCTATGTAACTATCCTTAATAATATTTGTAGACATAAGAGTACTCCATTATGTCCCATTAGAGTAGACGGTCGAAGAAGAAAGACTCGTAAACCTTTAAAATTCCATACATGTAATTGTTGTCTAAGAAGCATACTGCATTTTTTCTTTTTTGTGTGAGAAACTGCACTTGCACTGCACCTCCAGTAGGTAGGACTATCAGTTAAAACAAGTAACAAGTATAAATTTCTTTATTGTGATAACTATCATACGTTTGAAAAGCAAAACTTGTTAAATATTATAATACAATTTTATTCAATTATGTGAAAACAATTGATAGAGTTTTGAGAGGTGTAGATGAAAGATTAAAAGGTGATGATTTCTTGTTTATATTGACATACAAATATTCAAGAAAATATAAAAAAAAACAGTATAGTGGTAGTTTTATAATGATTATGTTCTTATCTAGGGCAATGTTGCTTCAATGGACACTTAGACATAGCAGATTATGCAGTCTGCAGATTCTGTGGTGCAGATAACGAAACCTCTATCCACATTTTCCACGTATTTATCTATATGTATGTATTTTTTATTTTTTGGAATGTAATAATAAATCGTTTGTTTCATTTTTTTTTTTTCATTTCTAAAACCTCATTCTCCCTTTAATTGAAAATGAGAGTATATTTAAATAAAATTAATGGATGAGTATCAACCAAAGTGATCGTGATCGTTTTGAATACAACTCCATTGAACTGTTTCGAAAAATAATGAGGAAAGATTTGAGTTTAAAATTTGAATTTGAAGTATGCTGCCAAATGCAGAAGTAGTATGTTGTTCGTCTATGGCATATCTTCCTTTTAATTGGCGGTGAGACAACTTTTAAATAATGTTTGTGGCAACAGGTGGATAGAACGTCTTCTTCTTCTTCTTCTTACGTTAGGACTAGGTCCTGTATTTTCATCAAGGTTTTGCCAGGAGTAGTTGGGATGCTGAGGACTAGCTTTTATACCACCTTATAGGTGGTCGTCCAGGAGGTCGAGTTGTGTCTGGTTTCTTTTCCTTTGCAATTTTTGCTAACCGTTCATTTGGCATTCTGTCAACATGGTCTCTCCATTCTCTTCTGCGGCTCCTTGCCCATCTTACTACATCCTGAATATCGCACATGTCCCTTATTTCTCCATTTTTCTTCCGATCGAGTAACGTATGACCTGTTATTGATCTCAGATTCCGCATTTCTATTGTTCTTAGGAGCCATTTAGTGGTTGTGTTCTCCGCTCTAGTTTCTATTGCATATGTCATGACCGGCCTCACGCAAGTTTTATATATTCTAATTTTACATTTTGTTCTCATGTATTTATTTCGCCAAATGAACATGAAGGTCTTATTCCATGGCGTTCAGAATCCCCTGATTTCAAGCGAGTTGATTTTGTCACATGCCGTTTTCATTGGTTATTTAAGTAGTTTTAAAATCACTTATTACATTTAAAAAATATTAAACACGTTGTATTATTCAATAAATGTATCTAAATTGTTTTTCATAAAGCCGGTCCAGGTATACTGCATCATAAAAAAATCAAATGAGATGTGTAAACACTATAGGCAAATAAAAGTTATGGTTAATTTAACAAACCACCCTTTAAATTGATAAAAAAATGAGTTGACACTTTTTCGTAGCCACATGAAATCATCCCTGAGGTATGAAAGAAGTATGTAGAGTTTCTCATGAGTCGCTCTATCTATTGAGATCAAATTTGGACTCTAAAGCCCATTTATAGTATACCTTACTTTATAGTCTACGAATTAACTACTAATTGGGAGTTGGTGACAAGTGACACCTAGTTTGAAACGTATTTTTAATACATATCCAATAATACTAATTCTTTTTGGATTAACGATATTTTTGAAAGTTGAAATAAATAAACACTGAAATTTGAGCTTCCACTCGCTATATATTTGAGAATAATTTCTTATGCAATTTTTGGAGTTAAACTGTTTAACTCTCTGAAGACGATAACTTGGTTATCGAAACGCGCAGTGTCATTGTGAGTGGTGATGTAAACAGTATTCAGTATGAATATCACTAACTGTTCCAGAACTTAGTTTAAAATATCGATAAATAATTGGCGTTTCGTCTTATTTTCGGTTTTAACAAAATATGACTTGACATTGACAATTTGCATAATTATATTAATCAATAGAACACCTCAATCATGAATCTATGAATTAAATTATTCGTAGTTTTTTAAGTTGTTTAGGTCATTTTATCATTAATAGCTTTCTCATTCCTATGTATGTCAACCATTTCTAAAAATTTTCTTTTCGTTGATTTGATTCCGTTTCAAGAACTCTTTAATCTTTATATTTGAATTCTTTTTTCATATTTCGTGGTTTTGATATTTCATGAATTGATGACCTATTAATCTATTTTTTAAACAGTGAGATGTCTGCTCTATGTGAACAACATTCATACATCTTGTTTGAGGTTGATTCCAAGACAACAATCTTGGAATTTCATTAACGAAATGAAAGCTGAAAGAAAAATATAAAGATGATTTGAAAAAAGATGTGTGATTATCATCGAGAGCACCGAGAACACTGCGTGTTTCGAGTTATCCGTCTAGACCTCTAATTTTAGGGGGCTATTGGAAGATTTAATTGGAATGTCATTGGCAATGGAGCAGACCGAAGTGGCATCCGAAAGAGGTGGATGAACAGGTTGATGGTAGTTTCCCGCACCTATTTAGGATGCAACATAGACTTGACTTTATTGGAACATACGTTACTTATGTTCCTTATGTACAACCTCTGTAACCCACTGATTCTCTTATGATTTCATTATCATTATTTGGGAAACAAGATAATTCTGTATAACATATCCAACCAGCTACGTAGATTTTTTATGAAAAAAATTAGGTCAATACCGCAAAGGTTTGTTTAGAAAGCGGCTATACTAATATAGTTAATTATTACCCGTAAGTATGTTTCCATTGAACATAATTAGTCGTAATTCTAATAAGGTAGTAATAAATAGGTATGTTTGCATTCATTATTGGACACAACTTCATTATTATCAGTGATAATAATAAATCCAAATTGAAATGTTTAATGTACATCATTCCAAAACTCTCTTTGTGGTCAACAAATTGAATCAAGTTCCATGGTACACCTACTTTTGCAGTTTAACAGGTAAACTTTTATTTGATTTATTATCAATGGAAATAATCACGTCGGAGAATAAAGATGAATTCTAAAGCTAAACTTCTTTTGGTGATACCAAATTTAAGGCAATAACGAAAATTTATGTTCTTGGTTTATATTGTTTTGATAGAGCGACAAAAATAAAGCAGACATTTTATACCCACGATATATACTAGATGAAGGCGGAAGTGAAAAAACAATCCATAGATGTACCATACTAAATGGATCTACTTCAAATCAAAACATATCAGATGAAATGACAAATATTGACCTAATCACTAATAAGGTGCTGCAAGAATTATATAATGAATATATAAATACGTCAATACCTGGTAATTAGCTCTCATCTCAAAACAAGAGAAATATCAACATCTTGCAGATCTACTAGCGTCTTACCTATAGTGCCTAAGCTATTAAAACCATCTACATAGAAAGCATAGCATTTTAACACGCTTATATTACCTTCACCTGTATATGGTTTTGTTTGTTTGTTTGTGTGCAACTCTCCTTTAGACTAAGAGCAAGAGGCATATTTAATAAAAATTTGATTCAGAGGATTCGAACCTCCGATCTGCGTGCTGGAAATTAATCACTCCGACAACCTTACCAACTACACCGTTTTTGCTCTATGCAAGTTTCGACGAGATGATAAATATGTAGCGAAGTATGAGGGTGGTATCAATTAAAAAACTGAAAAGTGAAAGATATAGTCCGAAAAAAAAACTAAAAAACACTCTTTTTAAGCATATCAAACGAAAAAGTTGAAAATAATTTTCAAAATAAGCTTAAAACAATACTGAATGGAAGTTTGATGTGCCTTGAAAGCGTATTTTTTAGTTTTTCCAAACTACATTATTGAAGTGAATGAATGTTATGCTGCGACTTCAATTCGGATTTAAAAATAAACAAGACACGGTAGAACAGGTACATGGACTAACCAAGGAAATGAATATAGATTTTGGATCTAAAAGTTACTGGTCAGCAGCCTTCCTGATATGACCACAATCTTTCTACAAAGAATGGAATAAAGGATCATATTAAGTAGCTAAAAAATTTTGTCTACCCTCCTTGTAAAATACTATAACAGACTCGATGATCTCTATCAAATTGTATCTGGATTCCTCCAAGAAGTATCTTAGAACCGGTTCTTAACTTTATCTATACATCTAGCTCACTAAACAAAGGTGGCATCAATCAAAAACAAAGTAACACTATACAGAGCCACCTTTATGCTGGTGTGACCATATCTCTGAAGGATAACCATTAATTCCAACCTAGAGATTCTGCAATGAACACAGAGAATACAGAAATCTATTAATGAACTAAAACGTTTTCAAAAATTTATTTTATGGAAACTACTTATAATCGAGGCTCCTGAAAATGTATTTATCAACGGACACTTCTTTTATTATAAAATAAATCCGATTAATTCGAAATACACAATATTACTATGGGTTGTGTATCAAGCACAGTTTCCCATAGCTTCTCCTAACAAGACATTTTAATAGTTTTTGTTGAAAGTTTCCAATTCCGCGCCTGAGATGTTTCACACAAAATCAATCGATACAAATTTCATATTCAGAATAGTTGTAAATTAACATTGTATTACATCGTAAAACGAAAAGGAATTTATGAAAATTGTATATGAATTATTGCGGGAATGTTTTGCATCGATATTGAAAAAATTGCATGAAACCTCACCATTAAACTTCTGAATCAGAACAGCAGTTATCTGCGTGAACAGAGAGAAGAAGCTGGGGCGAGTAAATATTCAAAAATTGAAACACACACAGCATACCGTTGTAGAGAGTTATGATATGCAAAAACAGGTCACACAAGAAAAAAGAAAATTAATAAAAAACCATATCTAGTTGATTTCGAATGTATGGTAAAAAGTTCATGATTAAAAAATTTGTTAGTTAGTGAGAATATGGTTTTTTCCATTTTTTCAATTGGTCTATATTGTAAAACAATTGTTTTTCAGTGACAGTCTTCAATTAGCGTCATACTAATTTTATCATTAGAGTTTCTTCAACCGAAAGAGAAAGGATAGAAATTCTAATGATCCTAGGTTACGACAATAGACATGAGTCATTAGTAAGACCCCCAGTTGCTAGAAGCACAATAAACAGAATTTTTCAAAATTCCAAAAACACCAGAAGCGTGACTGATGCTCCAAAATCTAAAACACCAGGAATAGTCATTTCTAAAAAATGTTTAAAAGAAATAAAGACTGCACCTATACAAAATGCATAAACTCTAATGAAGCATTGTGATTAAAGTCCAAATTTTCTTAATAGTCAAATGGTATGACAGTGCTTTCGGACATAATTGTGGCATTTCCAGATCCAAATAATAGGAGAAACTTGGATTACAGTGTTTGGTTCCAATAAGATGTGGGATCATTACATTAATGATCGAAGTTGTTTGAATAATCAGTTGAGATCATCTGATCTTACCTCTTTTGATTTTGTCTGTGACATTTTAAAAGTCGAGTCTACGTCAACCGACAAAAGAATCTAAAACACTTAATGGAACGATTTAGACATGAAAGTATTCGTATAACTCCGTAAATGATCGAAAACTCAGTAAATTAAGTCTACTATCGTCTTTGCCTATGTTAGATAATGGTACAGTTCGACAATTGCTATAAGAAATAGTTTTTGTTTGAAAGACTGTCCATTGAATGTGAAAGTTATCACTAAAATTAAGTATATTTCGTTTTTCATCAATTTTCCGTTTTGTTTTTCTCACGTAAACCCTACTTAAATTATTTCTTAAGATTTACAAAATCAATAATGTAAAAAATATAACTTCCTATTTAGAAAAAATAATAATGACGTCATAATATTGACAAATTTGATGTTTTCATATTTTCGACTTTAAAAACACAGCTTAAAATGAACTATTCGACATATTTCTGCATTTTTTTTATTGATCCTTGTACATTATATAAATTTTGTACATCACTTCATCATAAACCTTTATATTTTAAAAAAGAAGAAGTTGACCAGTACGGCATAATATCGTATCGTTTGAAGGAAAAACTTACGTCAATATATCTGTACCTCGGAGGGATACAACACTATGTCCATTTTCATAACTTTACAGGAGATGAGTTTTAAACTTTTTTTCAACAAAAAGTGTTATTGGCATAGCTATTTATTGAGATGTTGAAATAATAGAACATTCTATTTATTGTTATTTACATCATGCAGTTGTTATAAAATAAAATGAAAACCTTTTTTACTGTTTTTTTTTTACTTTTTAATGGACATGGTGTTTATATTATAAAGAAGGAATCGCCACGATAATGCAACAGTTTCACATGTTAAGAGAAACGGAGTCAATTTGGCTTATTTCAGGCCAAAGACAAACCGTCTCATATAAATTGCATAGAACTTTATGAATATAACACTAATAAACTTGTTTTTTACTACATGGAAGGCTTAATTATAAATAAATTATATATCTGTATCTTCAACACCTCAAACTTAATATTGTATTTGTGTTTCTCTATGTTTTAGCCGACTTGCTGATGATATCAACTGGTATGCAAATATCTTGGTATTCCCCTGCTTTCACAAAACTTCTTTCGAATGATACTATTGCCAATCCATTCGGAGAGCCGATTTCAATGGTGCAAGTCTCCATTCTTAGTATACTACCATCGTTGGCAGCAGTTATCATGTACATACCTTGGGCGAAAATATTGAATGCTAGTGGAGCTAAGAAGACCATGAGAATTATGGCAACCATACACATCTGCAATTTGATAACGATAGCTTTTGCAAGAAATATCATCGTTTACTATATATTTCTGCCATTAATTGGAATAACTGCTTATGGAGGTATACTGGCTTTGACGGTGTATAATAGTGAAATTGCACAAGATTCTTATAGAGGAACAATAAATTGTATAATGTCATTGCATATGCCAATAGGAATTCTAATAGGTTACATTTTAGGATCAGTTTATAGCCTAAAAAATTCATCGTTAATAAGTACGACACCATCTATCATATTTCTTCTACTGTCATTTCTAATACCAGAATCTCCATATCATTTAATATTTAAACAAAAAACTACCGAAGGTTATAAAGCTTTAGAAACTTTAAGAGGTAAAAAAAACGTCAGTGAAATAGAACTTGAATAAAATAAAATAAAATTAACAATAGATAATGATATGTTATTACGAAAGTTGACTAAAATTTCAGACTTTGTTAGATGCAAACCCATAAGAAAAGCTTTTTTGATAAGTACTCAACTCTTTATTTTAGAGCAATTATCGGGAATATCATTTATATTGGGTTACGTGACGTTAATTTTTAGCAAAGCTGGTACTGGTTTATCAGGAGATGTTGTCGGAATTCTTGTCGGAATAACGAAATTAGTATCATTTTTTCCGGCTGTATATTATATAGATAAATTGGGAAGAAAAACATTGATACTCAGTTCCATCTTTGGCTGTTCAGTTCTGATGTTACTTCTTGGTATCTTTTTTTATTTAGACCATATCGGTTCGAACTTAATTGGTAATATTAGATGGATATCAATACTTTTTACTCTGATTTACATATTATCGTATGGTATTGGATTGGGAAATGTACCTTTGGCTTTCGCAGGAGAGATATTTCCTAAGGATGCAAGATCTGCTGGTGTAGCAATAACATTATTAATAGACATGTTAGTACTGAGTATCGTAACATTCAGTTTTCCCTTGGTTTCTACCACTTTAGGATTACATTGGTGTTTCTGGATATGCGCGGCAGCTTCATCAATTGGATTTATCAGTATATATTTTACCATGCCAGAAACAAAGGGAAAATCTTTTTTAGAAATACAAAATCTTTTACAAAACTAATCAAATAAATTGTGCGAATATATTTTATCCGGATATAATGGTAGTGTATTCAGTATCAGTACCAACTGTTCCAGAAAATCAAACTCCAATTAGTAACAGCTCAGTATCAAAATGGATTGTGAAGCAGTAATTGAAAACTTGCGTTAGAAAGAGTTGACCCTAACGCAAAATCTCATAATATATCATTGTCGAACTGACTATGAACAAATTGCTTGCAGATGCAAACTCTAAAAGTCGTTTGTTGTCGTTTTATAACGAAGTGAAAAAAAGACAAAGAAATTCTTACAAGATAAGTGACACGGGACGAATCAGGTATCCCTCATTAGAGGTAGTTAGTTAATAGTATCAATTTAGTTTTGGAATTACGTGACATGATAAAAAAAAACGCCGGAGATTTTCCACAAATGTGTTCTGTTGCATCAGGATAACGCACCCACTGAGTTGGAGTTTCTGATTTCTGAAACCGTTGGTGATATTCATACTGAACACACTGTTTACACTAACACTCACAATTACACTGACTGAAGCTCGCTTCGATAACAAAGTTTTCGTCTTGAAAGACGTGTAAATGTGTGTGGTAGTGTGAGTAGTGTATTCATTATAACCGAGTTCCAGCTCCGCTATTGCAACATCCGCTACAGCTCAGGCAGGTTTGCAATAAGTTGATCACCTGTCATATTTTCCAGATTTTTCCAGCCTGTTGACAAAATTTGTATGATAAACGATTTTCTTCGGATAAGAAAGTCATTGGTGTAGTAAATTTCTATTTTTTTATTTTAAGATGATCAGAGGTGAAGAGAAGGGACTTTCTTATTTACATTGAATGTTCCTCCTCAAATTTTAACAAGCTCGATTTATTCATAGAAAATTTCAAATTTGAGGTCACATTAGAAACAACTTCACTACACTTTCTTAGTAGTTGAACGTAGAGGAAATATAAAACAATGAGGTAATGTTGATCATTTAATATAAAAAGATTCAGGTAATATATGGAATGAATATATATTCCGATATATTTAATGTCTGGATTGATTGAAATTGCTCTACTTACTATAATTAAATTGTATTTTTGTAGAAATGTATATTTTAATAAAAAATTTCTTCTAGTTAAATCTATTCACACGAGATTCTTTCAAGTCATAATACAAATAAAAAGCTAACGAGAAACTTTTTTTTATATAGATATGACCCTTTCCTATCCTTATTAAAGGTTTATTATTTAACCTCGAAATTATTATCAAAAATAATTATACATTTTAGGCTTTTAGTAACTATTTAGTTATTTTGGTACATTTTCAGACAATAATTGTTGTTGTTTTGTTAATGAGATAAGAAAAATTGCCATCATTAGGGTAGTCAAATAATTATTCCTTCACTAATCTGCATCTTTGGTCTCAATCTGCCTAATTAACAGGGACTTCAGTTTCATCATAAGCTTTTATACCTTTCTTCTACTATTGTAACACATATCTTGATCAAATGCTAAGCAATACTTTTGTTTATCGCAGTATTTGTATTTCTTTCACTTAAAATAGAAATAACCATATTTATCAATTTTTCGCGGGTTCAAAATATATAATCTCCTTCCTTTGACGTTAGCGTATTTAAAAAAAAATTGTAATAAAAAACTTTTGACAGTTCATTTTAATAGATTATGGATACAATTTTGTTTTCCATGGCATTTTTCACTACAAATATTAGTTTTCAATTTATGAATTAAGCATAAAAAAATCAAAAGATTGTATAAAGATTTAAATGTGGATTCTTAATAACTTATCACGATAACTTTTTGTTATAATTGCACTTTACTGCTAAAAAATAGGTTTCTTGAAGTTTCTTTGGCAAGAGTTGTTTCACTCATCCGGGGTCAAAGTATAGGTAGTGCGGTTCATGAGTTCTTAGCTTAACATAGAAAGAAAGGTCATGAATTAAAAAAACTCATTTTCTAATATATTCTCATTTCATTTTCAAAATATTCCGAACGTCTGACTTAAGTTTCTTTAGAGAAACAACATATTCCTAGCGGTGCAAGCCAATTATGATTTGTTACCAGAAGAATCCATGAAAAAAAATTTCTGAAGGGAATCTTTTAAACATTGATTTCAACCTTTAGAAAGTTTAATGTTTTTTGTTTGGAGGATAGTGGAGAGAAGTTATGTAGTAATGTGATAGTTCATTTGTAATTGTTTTTAATTTGGAAGTATAATTTTAAAATTTTAGATTAATATTTATAATTTCCAAGACCTTTACAGATAACATGAAAGACGATAACATATCGTTTATGGTAAACTTTGCATTTTATAAATAACCACCTTTATAGAATTCATGATAATAGCGAGGTTGATAAAATGAGTATATTAATTATTTCTCTAATTTTGATAGACGCGCTTCCCAAAAAATGGTTGATTTATTGTAATATTTCAGTCAAGGTAATTATATATACCAACTCTCAGTATAATGTTATTCAATTTAAAAAAATCGTGTCTCGCCTATCCATATTCTGACCTATACATCTTTTTTGTCTGGGGAGTATAAGGACCAAAGCCACATCTCCGCGAAGCCAATAGTTAAAGCAGCCTGGAATTATTAATCTTCTTCAGGATTTGTTAAACATACCTTTATCAACAAATTTTTATTCCCGAGTACATCCTCTGAAAATTGTTGAATTTCCTAAGGAGTTAAGGTTCTTCGCTTTTTTGAAACCAATTTTTCTTGATTCCTTGGCTTGCATTCTTCAGTCCTCAAATTGACTGGAAGCGATTTCATCTTTTTTTTATGTACAAGGTAGAAAATTATCACAAATATGGAACAATATGATACATCTCCAAACTCTTTTAATCTTTATATACCGTTACAATAATCAAGAAATCTGAACTCTTTTAGTATGAAAACAACAATAATTTTCGTGTGAGGAATGGATAATGAAACACAAACATGTGAAAAAATTGATACAATATCTCAAAAAATTATAAAAAAATTATGTGACTTTAGTTTCGGTAAAGAATATATCATTGTGAAGTTGCTTACTAGGTTCGATTTCTATTTTGTTAATTAGCCCATGCCAGAAGTAAAAAAATTTTAAAATAACTACAAGTGTTGTATTATCATTTTTTCTCGTTTACAAATCCAAATAACAAGCAAAAAGTTGTGCAAACTAACAACATAATATTTAATCGTTATCAAAAGTATTATAATATGTCTGTAAGATCATTTTGATATAAGTAACTATTGAAAATAGCTGTCTAAGTCTGATTGATGTATCCATTAAACTTAAAAAGCCACATTATTTAAAATTTACTCAATTACATGGCACTTTGTATACAATAATCGAATTTTTCAAAAAATTCTGCGCATTCATTTCACAAGCTTTATTCTATATCTTGAAATAAAAGAGAAGGCAGACCAGACCTTGTTATGGAAAAATATCTGAAGTCCAGTTCTACTTTCCAAAATCTTGATTGTGTTTGAAAGATTGTTCAGCAATAGAAACTATATGAATTCTTAGCAAAGTGAATAGAAATCTAAATAGAAACATTAAAGTTGATGTAGCTATGTAGATAAACATCTTTTCTCTCTCCCATAATTTTTCTTCAAACGTCTATTAAGTTGTTACGTCTAATCAGAAATTAAATTTAATTCTGGATTTAAAGTAATGCAGTAATTTGAACTAAATCTTATTATCGCCTCTAGATGTAGATGTAATTGTAAATCTAATATTACTAGCAATGAGAACAAATCTAACAATTAACAATTTGGATAAATAACTACATAATTAGCAAGCTCAAGTTGTTCAAAATATCATACATCATTTTCTATACATAAAATTAGTTGCTGACGGGTTGATAGGACAGCAGTTTCAATTTCTACCATTAAAAAATTGGTGTGAACGAGATCTTTAATCGACTCCACAAATAAAACATTGAGAAAGTTAGGTCTAGGTGGCCAAAAAAACCGAATATATATGGAATAATTTGCCGAGCAACCATCAAGTAAATGACGAATCACTAAGGGTATGTTGTCTAAAAGAAATGGCAATGCGTTTCTTGAACAGTCCGAATATTTTCCTCAATTAACTGTCCCATTGTAGTACTACATATTATAGCGATCTAGTCTATAATAATTTTCAAATCAAAAAACACAGTATTGAGTTTAACCAAGATCACCTTGTTGATAAAAAAATTGAATAATGTTCAAGTTCACAAGAAATTTTTATCTATTAATCTAACCTCAAAAAAATTATATTGAGTACTAGTACTTGGTAAGAACCTTGTAAATATCGTCGTCTAAAGGCAGATATTTAACCAATTTTTTTTTTAAATTTCATTACAAAACTGACAGTAGTTTTGGCAAAACCGTAAAAAATGTGTATAATTTTTTTTTCTTCAACACCCTTCATCTTGAATACAGATGGTATTTTAGTTCTTTACCTATGCTAGAGTCGTGGTAACTTTCTTTGGAACACCTTGTATAGTGGGAGCACATTTAAATTGAAATTTCATTTTACAAAAACTTAACATGTTTGTGTGTGTGATTCTGTTACTTATGTCATTAATTTCAATTTTATCATTGCAATTTAGTTTTCAAAAATGTTAGAGATTTATTGCAATGATCAACAATTTATATTGCAACGTCTCGACCCTAACGCATAATTTCGGTAAATCGTGGCATGTGGCAACACAACATTATGAATTCCTGTGATGTGAATAATTTGAGTGCTGCTGGGACATACTAGGACGTGGTTTAATTGTTTCAATCACAGCACGCGTTGTTTAAATTCCTGGTATACACAAAATAACATGCTCAACGGGATTTGAGGAATTTAATGAAATCTGCTACTAAAAGGTTTTAATAAATTCACATTAAAATCGGGACTTTAAATGATAGAGGTACAAAAAAATTTCTAGTTTACTGAAATTATGAAAGTAAAAAAATACAATGCAGTATGTTACAAGGAACGCTCATAAATAAGAACTAAAAAGCTGAAACAATAATACTCTTGAGAAATCACATAAATCACATACTCGTGTAGACGTCACTGCCACCAATGTCTTATAGAACATTTTGGAATACTGCAATTTTACTAATATGGTTTTTCTAACAAAAAATTAGATGAAAAATCTTTTTCCGCCACACCTTAATAAGAATTCACTCAAAAATTTAAATCTTTGGAAAAGTTATTTTCAAAAACAATAGATACTGATAACGGTAACGTGGAAATATTTATTTGTATGCCAACGAATGAAAGTGCTACTTTGTTGGATGAGTCTGAACAAAGTAGTATTTCAGCCGCGGCGTTTTTGATTTTTTTGCAGTGTACCCTTTGTTTTGTTCCTCTAGGAAATTGATGAGTTTTGGATATTTTTTGATGTGAACATCTTGTTTTATTGCGAGAGTACTTTTAATCATCGAGTAGACCATAAAATAGAACTTTTCCAGATTTTAGATTTTTCTGAAAAATAAGCGACCACTACCTTTTCTGTTGGGTTTTCCGCCTTTTTCTGGTGCATTTTCTTGTACGAGATTTATCCAGCACCGAATTGAAAACGGCCGCATTGCTTTCTTCGGTGAGATGAGGTGGCGTGGATTCGAGTAACTCTTCATCGCTGATGTTTTCTTTTTCATCATCATTCATTGTTATGCATTAATTTAGACGGATAAAGCAAATAATTTCAGAAAATTTAAGGTTATGCAAAATCATCGAAGTGAAACTGTCAACAATAAAGTGACTAGAGTCACATTTAAGGAAGTTAAAGTTGTCTACTCCAGAGTGTCCCGAAAGTGTTTCGCAGTACGGAACTGTCACTTTCACTACATGGGACACTCAAAACGCAACTTTTGGTATGTAAATGAATACAGAACGAACAACTTTAAACTCTAAAAAAGTATATTGTGAACACTATAATCCACAAATGGTTGACATGGAAATAGTGGAGTGAAAGAATCAGATGAGAAATGAACTCCTTTCAAGCCATATAAGTGAGCAGGATCAAATATAGTGATACTCATGTGGATGTTCTTCCATTCTGAAAGTGATGGAAAGTATATTGGATTTATACATGTATGAAAAGAAAAACAACTATAGAAATGAATTGGAAAACTCAAAGGCAAATCAGTAAAGTCGACATTGCATGAAGTAGTGAAATCGTTGGAAAGGACGGTGTAAAAAGAGCGTCGATAATGAATATATTCATAGAAGTAGAAGTGAATGATACACTAATAAACGATACTCAAAAGTAGAAAAGTCAGCTCAGAAACAAAAGTACACAATCATAGGGAAAAAACTACTAGAAGAACAACACAAAGAGAAGTGTAATGGCCAATAGTGGATAATAGGATTTTTAAAAAATATCTAGAAGGAATAAGAATAGCGAGTGCTGACAATGTAGGGTACAGATTAGTGACAACTGGAAATTAGTACTAAAAAGATCATTCACGAGGAAAAACGAGTTTCTGGCTTCAAAATTTGCCTATCAAAGGAATCTAATACTTGAGAATTATCAAGTGCAGAGAATGACATGACTGAAGTACTGCACAAGCGGCATTAGGAGCAATCCTGAGCTGAGAGCTTGAAATAAAATTGTTCATAAATGGTGTGGACTAAAAAATATTTCTAGGTTAACTGAGACAACGTTTGGAGGCATTGAAATTATGTACATACAACTATCCTGCAGGATATGTGTGAATTAGGACAAAAAGTTATGAACAATCTATTAGCTCCAAACACGGACTATATAACATGAATATAAGGATAAACATTCCTATAAGAAAGGAATGAGATGGGAAATCCTTCACTGAAGAAAGTAATTACCAATTTTCACAGATAGCTGCGTTAACAAGAGGTGGAACAGCACCTGGTGTGTATCCAAACGAACTGAATATAGAAGCCGCACCGATTGAAATCTGGTTGTAATATGCAAAAGAAAACTCACGCTGCCGTGTGTCAAGAGTAAGTAGTGAATTGATCAGAAACACAACAATTTACATAAACAATCTTGGAAACAATAGCACAAAAAACAATATAATCAAAAGTGTTTTGGATTGGTAATTCTAAAGCAAGCCTCTGCCGAGTACCTGAACACAATGAAGTAGGAGATTACTATGTAAACTTTGTCTCTAGTGCCGGAGATACAAGGAACTAGAATAAAAAGTTAGTAAAGCTGGCTTCCGGCATACAGAAATAATTTGCTTCAGAGGCTAAGAAGCTAGTATGGCACTTTTTTAAGCTAATAGCGCCCTATTATTATCATTTCTAATCTTCAGAAGTGTCAACTAAACCCGTTGTTTTTCATATATTTTTAAACCTGCAATATGGATACATGTTATTGCTTATTAAATATCTTTTAACTGTTATTTCGCTCTAGTATATGAATTGAAAACTCACTAAATAACTAACCCCCCCGCTTTTTCTATAGGTAGTATCTCCTTAGTCAAATGATTTCGAATCTGTAAACAACTATTGCAAAACGTTACAGTTAAACAAGAACTATGCTTGTTTGGCGTTGAACTTCCTAAGATATATTTAAAATAATGATGCCCAGTTATGCGGCATATCTTCTGTATATTGCCTGATTAATTGATGTGAAAAAATCATTGCATACTTCCCTGATTATTCTAAAAAGTTGAAGGCTTCTTATGGTTGATTCACTCCATTGAAGCTACACTGCTCCAAAAGAAGATATTAGAAACAAGATACACGAAATGTAAATCTGGATTCATTACATAACATTTATTCTTATAAATATTACATATTATAGATTACACTTACAGAGTGATAAAATTAAACATTCGATAGTGATATGATGCTGTATTTGTGAGAAATGAGCTAATAATTTCTTTTCATATTTCTTCACTTTAGTTATTTCATTAACAAGCAATGATAACCAAAACTAATTTACACAGTAAACATATAGCGAGGTAATTGAAATCAAATAGTTAAACCAAGCGATCATTTTCTTGTATTTAATGGAAACACTTTTCACTGTACATGCATGAGCAACAAGTTTTTATGTAATTCGAGATGTCACAAAACGTCAGATTGGTGTAATAAGTAATTAGGGTTATTTATAATTTTCAAATTGAAGGAAGAGATATGAATTATTTATGTTGACCATTCTACTTTTTTTCAATACATTTTGTAGTTTCTAGTATTTGTTTCAACAAAAATCTAATTTGCTAATGTTAATCCTTATATTTTTGTTTTTAATTTAGAGAGCCAATAATACATGTCAATGATTATATCTTTCAACTTTCAACTAGGCTGATCCTATCATGCCACTTCGCAATCTCCGAAATCAAGAAAAGATGGGACATTAGCCATCTAATTTACATAATTCGGGTTTAAGCCGTAACATATTCAAATTATTCAATAGTACCACAGATGAATTGAAGTTTTTATTTTTGTTCTCCAATTATTTAAATACATATTCGATAACAGATTCAAGCAAGAGTTCATTGAATAATTCAACGTTTTTTGATCTTTTTCTTTTATCTCACGCATAGCTTATAACCGAAAAAACAGAACAAAAACATAACTAGCACTTACTGTTAGTATCACAGTTTTAGTCCGAAGGCAATCCTCAAGTCAAAAAACGCTGAATGTCCAATTTTCTAGTAGAAATGGTGTATTTTTGTGAAAATAGGAATCGTCATTCAAATTTCAAACACACAGTATTTCAGAAACTAGCTAAAAGGCTTCACCGGCTGAATCATCATCTACAGTTCAATTTACTGAAGCACTTATCAACTAGTGAGAATATGTGAAAACAAAATTTGCTATAGCTTTGATAATTCTCTTGGTTTCCACTAAACTTATACTAATTTGGTATTTCTTAACTATTCGTAATATTTATACTGAGCAAACTATTCACTAATAACACCACTACAACAGCATTACTTTGTCAATAATTTATGTGTTCCTTAGAAACTCTTTTATTGAAAGTTATATTATTTATATTCTTCATTGACCCTGCTATAAGATGAGAGCAAGTTCAACTATTTTTATTTAATTTTAATCGTATTTGATCGTTTTAAGTTTCATCAGGTTTTCCTAAAATAATTTGTGTCTACTCGTACAGAAATATATTACTTTGATAACATTTTTTGTATTTCCGCAAAAGATTTACCTTTAGTTTCGGGCACAGTAAAAAACATATTTATAAAACCAATTGTGGTTACAAAACTACAGACCCAAAAACACCAATGAGATCCCCACAATTCAGCTAAATTGGGGTAAGAAAAAGATATAGCACAAGCTAAAATTTGATCTATACCTAAAACAAGAGCTACCCCGGTAGCTCTAAAATCATCAGGAAAAACTTCGCCAGCGAATGTCATTGGTACTGTTCCCAAACCTATTGAATAAGCCATTACGTAAAATATGACAAATGTTACTAGTAGCCATCCAAGATTATCAAATGCATGTGATTTGATATGAGAGAGATAAGAATAAACTCCTATGAAAAATATGGGAAAGATACATAGAAAAGAAGAAGTAAGGATTAGTTTTCTTCTTCCTATTCTATCTATTAGATAAAGTGAGATCAAATATGTAGCTACTTTTACTAAACCTATTATTATACTTACTGCATTGCCTGTCAAAGTTGACTGGGAATTGTCTATAATAGTTACAACGTAAGCTAATATGATAGATATACCAGAAAATTGTTCGATAACAAACATTTGTGATGCTAAAAAGAATGCCTTTCTCGTGTTACTGTTCTTAAAAATTTCGAAAAAACATTTCTGGTTTGGGGAGGTAGTGGCTTTTACAATTTCGTTTTCCATATCAGTAACCGATTTATCTAAAGTACGTCCCAATTTTTTCAGCGCAGCAACCGCTTCAATACGTTTATGATTTGTTATCAAATAAACAGGCGACTCTGGTATGAAAGGCGACAATATCAGATGGATAACAGCGGGTGCTGCGCATAGCAAAGTGAAAACTCTAACATTGAACAATGCTCCACAAACGAAACCATAAAGAAGTCCTAATGGTATTTGTAATCCCAATAAACAGCCTAATGTTCCTCTGTAGCTATCTTCTGATATTTCATTGATGTAAAGAGATGCGGAAAGCATTGAACCTGAAACACTGGATCCAGTACCAGCTAATGTAACACAATAAAAATAATAATGATTCGCAAACGCTGTAGTCGTTAAACTAAATAAAAGAATAACAGCAAGAAGTCTTAAGGTAGTTCGTCTTCCAATTCTATCAACAACTTTTGCCCACAGTGGATATGTTAAAGTGGTGGAAGAAAACAGAAGAACTGGTATCAAAGAAACTTGAAGTGTCGATATTGCTTCTCCCAAAGGATTGATGTCTGTATTGTTCGACATTAGTTTCGGTATAACTGGAGACATCCACGCGATTGAAATTCCCAAAGACATTGCCATCAATGATGCTGAAACAAACAAAATTTTACAGTTTACTTAATCGCATTAGTTAAAATAAAATATAGAAAAAAAATTAGAGTCAAAGATTGATTTATACAGTCAATTTTGAACCAGACAGCAAAATTGAGGTTAAGGAACCAGACAGGTCACCTAAGGCTTCTAGAATCGTTGAATTTAGCAAGAAGTGACAAAACAATGGCCGAATGCGTAGCACGTAGACATCTCAAATGAAATGGTTATCTATGACTGCTGATCAAGGGTTATTGAAATGAATCTCTGTGGTATATAGATGGTTCGAATCAAGCGTAAGGAGCGAATTGGGTATTTTTTGACCCTCCATACCATTGGTAAAATCACTCACATCAGACATTTTTACTAGCAGTAACGATATGTGGTTCACAGTGTTTGGTAGAAACCTGGTTATAGAGCTCATGAGCAAGTCCAAGTTAACGAGGGTTTGTGAATAGTCTCTGAGAGTACTTACCTAACAGAAAAAAGTAATTATAATATAATTTAGGTCACTAGTGCATATAAGGCAATTATATATTGGACTAGAGCTCTACTGTGGCCACATGAGATGTCATATTTATACTGAATTGAATGGATAGATGAAAAATCAGGCGGAGTCTTACTGGTGAAACACTCCTAGTCTGACAATTCCAAATATTTGTTAACATGTCAGCAAAAAATCTGAGGAACTTGATTAGATGCTCGGAAACATTAAACTTGGTCTCCTGATAGGTCACTACTATGTTAAATATCACGTTAGGAAGTTACGGGGGAGAATAATATATTACATTCATCGATTGAAAGCATCAATCCACTCAATTGACAAAAAAATGCTATAAGAAAACCTTACCTGCTAAGCCACAAAAGTATGTGAGCCATGGTGTCGGTATAATTTTTTTGTCAGGTACAAAATAGATTTGCAATTTTTGGTCAGCCATGAGATTTCTGAAAACAAAAAATACAAATGAATATTAGCTACTTCTAAAACTTTATTTGCACTTCATAGGAAAATTGAAATGTGAAATGTTACGCATAATAAGTAATTTAGCAGCTTTTATTATTTAGTAATTTGGAAGACTAACATTAAGAATTAAGAATGAACTTCAAATAGCTAAAGACACTCCTTTATACATGAGGGCATAGATAAAGGGAAGTGGTTGATATCTGCTCTTGGCGAATCGTTTCAAGTACTTGAGCTGGATTTATAATACTCTTAAGTTCGAGCCCGGCTGACACTCGCCATTGCATTACGTTCAACTCAACGTTGGCAAGGCATTGGAAAAAATAATAACAATAGATTTTTTGAAAAATTTCATAATTAAACGTGCAATATGTGGACATAAACATAATCACATTCTCTCTTCAACTACTACTCACCCAAATAGTTGAAAGAGGTGTTAGTCCCAAAAAAATCTGTTTGTGATTGTAATTAGTTTGGTTCATGTTTTTTTGCCTTACATCATATGTTTTGTTCTCCATTCATGAATATTTTATCGCTTTATCAATATGATGGTCTTGGCTGTTCCTCAAAATTACTGTCAATAAGCAAATTAAATTGTTACATTCATATCATACCCTTTGTCTATACCAGCGCTACTCTGGAAGGTTTTTCGACTATTTTTCTTAGCTCTACCCTACATACTATTATTAAATGTTCCAGAAACATTAAAAATTGTTCTCAATTCTAAATATCTACAATTTCTCCTAGATGTTTATTTCTGGTAATATCTAAAGAAAATCGTCACCTTGTAATACCTTGATATAAACCGCAAGCGTGATGTCAGCTTCCCATAAATTTGGAAATACGTGCATTTTTTTTAAATTTACAAGACATTCCTTGCGGTGCTCAAACCAGTTAGAATATAATTATCATTACCGTTGTGGAAGAAAATCGAAATTTCTCATTGAGCTTATGCATAAAAAGAAAGTACATGTCTCCGAGAACTCAGGCTGTAATACAGCCGCCTCTATTCGCTATATACTTAATGATACGTATCTGTTGATATATTATTAAATATCAATTACATCCGAGAAAAATTAAACTAGTAAGTGACAATGTTGAAGACGATACCACTGAAGTATGAAATAATATTGATAACAGCATTAGTGAAGCATCAGATATAAAAGCGATTAGCCACCAAAAAGACGGAGACATCTAATGTAATAGTAGATTATTTGATCACTGGATTTAGGCTTTAGAGATGTGTGCAACAGATCTAATTAATTTTAACGAAGTAGTTGCATCATTTTTATATTCAGTAAACCTTGGAGAATATTGCTTCTGCATGTTTTCCTAATTGATACGATTACGAACTGATTTGTTATTTTATTTAAGGAATGATTGGAGAGGATAATGAATGACACATACTACCACCTTCTAAAATTGTTAATAGAAAATTATCCAGCCAGATATACTAAAAGATACTAAAATATTGATAAAAATTTAATTATACAACATAATAAGACGAACGACGTTTTTCAATGCCAAATCGAATCAAAACTGTTCTAAGAAATTCAAAGACTATTTTTATTCTGAAGTAAAGAATTTTATTGAAGTGATATAAACAAAAAAAAAATGCACGCTAAACTTAATTTATGAAAAATAGATTGTAATATCGTCGTAGCTTCATAGCTAAGGTTCTGTACTGAACCCCATAACTAACCGTAGTTTAGTGGACTATCTATAAACACGGTCTAGTTATTGGAATTGTTGAGTCTGTTTAATTTATTCATGATATTTGTGAAAAAGTTGAAATGGTAAAGTATAGTGAAGACATAGATTAGTGCTTGTCGATGCATACTTTCTTTTGTGATAGCCAATCCATCAATTTAGTACAGAATCGATAGAGTCAATAGAAATTTGACATCAACGACAAACTTCCTACGGTAATTTTTTTGGAAACATTGCAGTACTCCAAAATTTTTCTACTAAAAACGACTACTGCGTACTGTTTTATTTATTAAATTTGCTATTTGCTACCATTTTCCATTTCATTTAAATTGAAAATTTTCCAAAACAATGGATGTTATCAAAGCTCTAAGGTTAATGACCGGTATGCGCAGTATAAATCAAAATTGTATAAATGAATCTTATTTCTCGCGCAAAACATAATAAGCTCACGCGAAACCACAATAATTATCTATAAACTATAATCACCAAATAATCAGCGATTGCTAGAAATTATCTTGAGAGTTTCCGTTACAAAAAAAATTATACTATAAATATATTATATGCGAGCTTGCTTCATATTGAGGTTATTTATCAGCAGCAAACGACGATTAAATTGATTTTTAGACTGAAGGTTATCTATTAGTTGTTAAATAAAATTTGTCATTACATAAAAAATAAACACAATTTGCTCGTTTGAAACAGATTTTATTATTCAATTTACTCTTCCTAAATTTGCTCCAATACTAACACCGATTTCCTTATCCTAGCTCACTTTTGAACCGAAGTGTCGGATTTGTTTATTTCCTTAATCTCTTGCTTTGATTTAGAATCATGGTGGGAAATCCTGGTTTCATCTATAACTATAAAATATTTTTTATTTTTCCTAGAAGTACTTAAATTATATTCAAAAAGTTTTTTGGCCAGTGCTAGCCAATGCAGCACATATTTCTGTACTACTTCGGCCAAAATATTGCTGAGAGATCTAATGAGATCACTAGGGTTATTACCAAATTTCTCTTGCTTGACAGATTATCTTGAATAATCATAAAAAGTCGTGTGACTTCTTCAGTCTTAGTAATCGCTTCTTCATTTGAGCTGAACTTTTTACCAGCGAGCATTTTTTTGACAAGAGCAAATAACCAGTAGTCCATTGGATGCCAAATCTGGACTATACGGTAAATGAGGAAGCAATTCGAAGTGTAATTCGTTCAATTTAACCATCGTTGCCATCGACTTGTGAATCGGAGCATTTTCTTGGTGTAACAATGGTTTATTCTTCGACATATGAAGCCGTTTGTTCTTGACTTTTGCATTCAAACAATCCAACAACTCTATGGAGTATTCGCTCTTGATTATCTCTCCCTTTTGGAGATAGTCGATGAGCAATATTCCATGCGTATCCCAAAAAACTGAAACCATAACATTCTACAACCCTACAGTTAAATAGCTCTCAATTTCTTCTGACTAATCGAAATTAGTTTTAGAGTTTGCACATTGATTTTATTTGGTACAGTTGATACATTGTATTAATATCTAACAAAAAAGTCGAAAATAATACCCGAATGCGATTTCTGTCGAAATTTTAAAACAATTGATTCTGCCCTAGGATGAAGTACTAAGTAGTAAGTTCAAACAGACCTGTAGTTGAATTTATACATACATATTATATTATACTGTGGGTACTCGTTTCAGCTAAAATACTCTAAATTTATGAAATTGTTCAAATTGACTCCTTTTTATGTGGTACTTCATTGTGCATATTCTATACCTGGTAAGATTCAATCATTCACTAAAAATTTAATAAATGTGCGACAACACTGTTGTATATGTTCCACAACCTCGCACATTTGACGATAAATTTTACTTGGTTCACCATTTTTTGCATTTAGAAAACGAAATACAGATTTAATTAGACAAGCGGCGGCATTTTCAATTAAAACTTACCTTAAACAAGCACTACAGAAAACACTTCATCGCGCATTCAACGCGCATGCTCGGAACTGTGATCACAGCACTGCCGTGAATAGAAATGGGAGTAGAACTTATATTGTGGATATACCTTGTATATGCAGAATTTCTAGCTAAGTATGCCGATTTAACATGCTATCAATATCATGATTCTTAGTTCGTACGACGCGGTATATCAAACATCCATTTTTTGGCTTCAATTGCCTTCACTCAAATAGCTTTAGGATAGAGGAACGCCATTTGTAGTGAAGGTACTTTCGCCAGAAAAAATATCAATTCATAAATATTTCTGTTTCATAAAATTATTCCACCTAAAGACAAGCAAAACTGCAATCGCCTTGCTTTATTACTTTGATAAATTATAAATTTGTACGGATAGATCTGGAAATGTATTTTACTTATTTCGTTTCGATTTATGCATGACATTTCGGAATATGCACCTATTGAATTCAAAGCAACTTAAATACCGCTATCATTTTAAGCTTTTATATATCTCTATATAATGAATGCTTCTTGTTGTAAGAAATCACTTGATCTGAAACCAAGTAGTAGTTTTGTTCAGTGTAGTATTTGGATACCTTTCACTGAACTGAATCACAAATTTTTTCTTCTAATTTTTACAATGTATTTAAAGAAAGTTTAAGAATAATGAAGAAGTAATTGACATATTATTTTAACTGATTACAATTCCTATGAATAGAATTATGTTTCTCTTTGCGACAAATATCAGTACATGATTTGTAAGATAATGATAAAAAATTTATAAACCAATGTTGAACCAAAACAACTTTTTGTCAAATTTGATACATAAAAGGCACTTTACTGTAGAGAAAAGTATGTTCTTTGTAAATTTCCAAATACTCAATTTTTCAAAAATAAAATTTTGTCTTTTACCAAGTGGAGCTAGATTCTAAGAAATCTTTCACGCGAGAGGTTTCACGGATCCGGGGACACAGTATATGGTGATTGTATTTCGTGTCCAACAATAAAGAGTTTGTGAAAATTTGTAGTAGATATTTAGTATCTACAGTTGAGAATTTAAATGGTTTATCAGCTGTAAATAGTTTCATTTTTATATAGATATGTGTTTTGTGGTAATCAAGAACTGATTCCATATAACGATTATGTATTCAATTGGAATTTCCACCATAGCTAAGTTTGTGATATGTAACAGCAATAGCAAAAAATAGAATCCGTACTGTACCTGTAAAACTCTCACTAAATTAGATGAACCTCCAAAAATATTTTTCGACTGTTTCCTAACTGCTAAAAGTATGTTACTGATAATATAATTTTACGCCCACTGTAAAAATGTCACAGCTGCCGAAAAACTATAAATCGAACCACTCGCAATCAGCTCCCGTTTCTTAATATCTGATAAATTTCTCCAAATATCGATAGCGAATTATATAATATATGGTGACCAAAGATAAACGAAACTGTATATCAATATAGTCAACATAAATTTCTGTTCTATGTGATCTAAAATAAAATAGCTCATTTTTAGAGCTAGAACGACTCATCAAGTGACAGTAGCCGACACTTTTGGCCAATCACAGTTTACCATTTAGGGTTGTAACCAGAAAAAGTTATGAGCTATGAAGGTGGTTGAACAGAACAGAACAGCATAATAAATGTCAACAATGCTATCTACGAAAGTTGTTAAAAAAGTTTCCGATCTATCAAAGAACCAACTAACTAAACTAACTAAGAAGAAAAGGAGTTGACACTTTCTATTTACCCAATGATTTCCTGCCAGAGAGGCTCTATATACGGTAAAAGTATTTATCATCAAAACCAAAGTAATGCAACAGATTTGAGTTATATGGAATGATGGAGTTGAGTCGTGAAATTAAATGCCATTAAGAGTCTTATAAAGAAGAATATACAGATCGACCATTTACATGACAATGTTAAAAAATTTCTTCATCATCATCTTGTTTCAAAATCGACGTGTCACTGTTCGATAAGCAGTTGGAAAATACTAGTTTCTCATTCAGTGTGGTTCATAATATACCTACTGCCCAACTTAACTTTAAAAAATGGTCTATTTGATAGGTACGACGAATGTTAACATATGTAGACAAGTCAAAGAAAACTTTTTTGCAAGATTAATAACAATGAGTTTAGATTAATTATAATCTAAAAAAACAATATGCAGAGTACGGAATGGATAACATTGAGGTTCATCACCTCTATCAAGAAAGGTCGTATTAACCGAATTCAAGGTTTTTATTTAGTTATTTGTATTCACTTCCACTTCAAAGGTCAAGAATCCTGTGAAAAATATCCAAAAAGTTCTGCATAAGACATTTTGGGTTGGTTCATTCAATATAGAGGAGGAAAATTGAGTTTATTAGCTTCAGCAACTGGTAAATATAAGAATGGAACGCGAGGGCCTCGACATTCTAGACAATCAATTTTATTCTTCACAATTTTGGGAAGGTATTTCATTATGCTGGAAACATGTATTGTATTTTTTTTGTTTACAAATAGTTGAGCATCCTCTACGTTCTCTACACTTTGCCCTCAACAGTTTCTAGATGTTTCCAACTTAATGAACACTTGCAATGGCTTGCAAATGTTCGAAAATATTTCTTTTAGGACTATTTATTTCTGCTATCAAAATAGACCTAAAATCAAGGAGATTTATCAAAGAAAAAATGATATCTTTAATATGGTTATCATATTCTAGAAATCTGTGTTATTCTGATTGATTACTAAGAGCATTAACACATAAGGATATTATCACACTTTGGAAAGATTAGTAAGGCCCATACCACCAAATTAACGAGGGAATTCATGCATTCGTTGAAGTTAGTCACCCACTATACAACCTAGATTTAATATCAAGTGATTATTAACTATCCATTATAAGCCAAGGGAGAACTAATCCTACGCACGATTCTCTTTGGACAAATATGAGAAAACATCCGCCGAGACCTGGTTAAATGGACAAAGATCTGAGCTACTTAAAACGTTCTAAAAACTAAGTTCTGCATACTGGTAAATGCCTTATTGCCTCATTTATTATTCCTCCCAATCTTCTGCAATATTTCTTTTCCGTGATAAATATTTCTTCACTAGAATCTTTTTACCACTCCTATTATGAGTCAAGAATCATAAAGGTTTGATACTTACAAATTATTTCATGAGAGAAGGTTCTTACCTCAATGAGTTCCTTCATAGTTTTGGAGAATAATGATCCATTCTCTAGTCTATTTTCATGTACAAGAGAGTAATCAAACCTACTTACCAAGACAAAACTTAGTACGCCCATTTTAAATATTAAAACTGAATAATCTAAATATTTTTAAGATTCTCGTGTACAGAGCAATAGAAAAAGGTTTGGAATGATCAAAAGCCCTGTGTAGAAAATATTACAAAGCCGTATCATAAGATCTATTAGTACCTATTACCTAAGTACCTATTAGCCATACATTTTTTTTTCATTTCAATTCCAAGAAACCCTAGAAATTTCACTAAATATACGATTTAGGTTTTTCCTTATAGTAATTTAGTCCAAGGGTATCCTTCACAGTTTAATTTATTTGCAAGATGCAGAGTGCAATCTAGTATTATTAAAGAAATTTTGGAAGGCTGCATAAACGCCGAAAAATAGATCTAACAGTTAATGAAAAAATATTGATATTTAATTGTTTTAAATCATTCACAGATAATCATTCATGTGAAAGTGATGATGACACAGTGAAATTAATTAGTAGTACGCGTGTTTTTGGTAAATCTACGATTTACAGAGTTTCCAAAGACGAGAAATGGGGCGAATTTCACACACCAAACCAAAATTTCAAATAAAATATCATGTGAGAGAAAGGAAAGTACAAGCGCTCTTCTTTAGAACAGAATTTCCGACAGTAGTACAAGGATCCCCTGAACTGAGTCGAAGCACAATATGGAAACTTTTAAAATAAATAGGTTTTAATCCACTCAGAGAAAATGGGCACAGACTGATAATAGTACATACACATCGGCAGTTTAAACAGATTTTTTAAAGGTGGTTTATTGATTCTATTGAATATCTACTCGTTCAGGTGACATTTACGCTGATGTTTTTAATGAATGATTCAATGAAATGATAGATCGTCTTCCTTAGTACTGTATAATAATATAATAGATAACGCAAGTTATAAATCCAGACTATTCAAAAAATTGCCCACAACCAAGTGGTTAGAAAATGATTTACAGAATTGACCAATTTCGAAGAATACTAAGTTCCATTCTGCTTCTATGAGAAAAGAATTGTGTTTCCTTAATAAATTTATGAAATTGCAAAAAATCGTGGAACGGTGATGGTTAGATCTCCACCATATCATTGCGAACTAAGCCGGATTAAAGTAAAAATAAAATACATTATCAGAATCAAAATATAGTCGAAATGAAAACTATTTATACAGCAGAAATCATTTATTTTTTGCTTATAAAATGTATAAAAGAAATTTTTTTTATTTACAAATAAATATTTCTCTATCAACGCTGAGAACACAGTAAAATAAGTTACATAATCTTAAAAATATAATCCTTTATGTTTTATTTATTAGTCAAGAATTACAAGTTTTTGAATGAAGGACTAGACTAAAAATTTTCAACTACCACGATATATTTGTACAGTTAAGAAATATATAATAATAAAGCTACAGAAATATACTGAACTATAACAGCAATTCATTGTCAAAAATCAATTTGCTAGTATAAAAAATAGGTGCTTTAGGTAAGCTAGTTTAATGCTAGTTAGACCTATCAGCGGATCAACAGTGGAATTGATAAAAACATTAGAAAAACGGTTCACTTTTAAGATATTGAAGATGCTGGTCATCCTAGGGTATTAAAAATGAAATTTGATATTTTATTAGCCGTTAAAGGTAAACCTTATAATACTGCAAGCCAAATTGCTGCGGAACAAGCATATTTCAACAGTCAACGTTTTCTAAAGCAAAAAGTACCTACCTACCGTACACAATTTAATTACGTCAAGAAGTCGATGCCGATTGACGTGTGCAGTTTCGTGATATTTTGTAGGATTTATCTAACCGTAATCCACTTCTTTAAACAAACTATGTTTTCTAATGCTTCACATCTGCAGTGAATGGTCAAAATTGCAGATACGTGAGTAAGGATAATACTCATTAGATGACTGAAGGTCACATAAAATTGATCGGTGTTTAGGTACGATTAAATAATGACACAATTATAGGTTAGTTATTCTAGTTACTCCGATATATTTTCAAATACCAACAATTCGGATGATAATATCCAAATACAACAAGATGGTCTATCGCCGAATTAAGTGAGTTTTTAAAACCAGTGTTTTGATTACAGGTAGATTTTGAAACGAGAACTAATAGGGTAGCCCTCAAGATATATAACTAGAAGCATTACTCAGTTAAGTATGATACTATCCTGATCCATAATTTAATTAAAAAATCAAAGGTAACGTCATCGTGACTAAAGTAATGTCAAACAAAACCTACAGATTTTTATCTAAATTGAATTGCTAGTAAAAAAATGAATAATTCATCAACGTTCTGTATAGAAAAAAACCCAAATTAAAATAAACATTAGTATAACGTGACTATTGGTCGATGGCAAAAATGAAATTCCTTTGTTCTTTAAACGCCAGGAACGTGATGTTTGACAGTAAGCGAATTGTCAACTGTATTTCAGGGAGTTCCTATGTCTTTGAATGCTTTTAGTGTATTAAAAACAGTGCACGCGGTAGATGAACGGCCATCTAGTTTACGAACCGGTAACCAAGAAACAATAAACTTCCTACTATTATTTGATAATTTTTAAGATCGAGTTCTTATCTATAACTAGTAGTTTCATGGAAGGAACAAAACATTTCTAATCATTTAGCGGCCATGATTTTATAATCGACCTTAACAACAATCGTATCTAACTTTTAGTGGCAGGAATAAAAATACTTAATTGCAGCCTTGTAAAATTTTCTGAATTTCGGAGAAAGTTTTGCCCTTAGTTTCTGGTATGGTTAGATATAAACATATGAATCCCAAAAGAGAGGAAATACTGCATATAAAAAAACACCAATGTGTTCCAATACTTTCGGAGAGCAATGGAAAACTAAAAGTTATTAAAGATACGAGCAATTCGTCGAAAATCAAAGTACAAGCTATACCTTGCGCCCTTAAATCGTCTGGAAAAATTTCTCCAACAAAAGCCATAGGTACATTTCCAAGACCTATAGCGTACATAATAACATATAGAATGACACATAGAACGGCTACCCAATGAATATTTTCGATTAGAGAAGAGTTTATAGATTTTAAGTAGAAATAAATACCTAGAAACAACATGGGAAACATGCAACATATTGATGAAATTAAAAGCAGTAATCTTCTTCCATATTTATCGATAAAATTGGTAGCGACTAAAAATGTCACCATCTTAACCAATCCTACTATTATACCGACAGTATCTCCGGATAAACCAGTACCAGCTTCATTGAAAATCACACTTATATAAGCTAGAATTATAGATATACCAGATAATTGTTCGACTAAAAATACCTCAAGACTGAGAAAAAATCCTCTTTTCGTTGCGGGATTTCTGAAAATATCAAAAATATTCCTCTTTTTAGCCGTAGCGGTATTTCTTATAACATCTTTTATCTTTTTAACGTCTTCTTCTATATCTTCATCGGTTTTTGTTCTTCTCAAATTTTGCAAAGAAATAATCGCTTCAGGTATTCTATTTTTAGAAACTAAATAAACGGGCGATTCAGGTAGGAAACAAGTGAAAATTAAATGTAGAATGGGAGGTATTGCGCATATCAATGTGAATACTCTCACACTACAAAACGAACCGAAAATAAAAGCACCCAAAAGTCCAATGGGAACTTGCATTGCCATTAAGCAACCTAATTTTCCTCTATCATTTTCTTCTGCTATTTCACTGTTATAAATAGAAACACATAATAAAGCTCCACTAGCACTTGCACCAGTTATTGTCAAAGTAATGCAAAGTAGATATATATTCGTAGTAAATGCTGTTATTGTCAAACTAAAAACCAATATTGTAGCAACCAATCTTAAAGCTATCGCCCTTCCTAATGTATCTGCTATCTTCGCCCATACTAAGTAAGAAGCCGCCGTACCAATTAAAGGAAGAGAAACTACTAGGGATGTTTCAATAGTTGTTATTTCCGCACCCAAAGGATTAATATTGGTATCGTTGGAATGTAGCTTAGACAATACAGGAGAGCTCCAACCAATACTCAAACCGAACGAAGTCACCAACAGACCAGCTGAAAATAATATTAAAGTATTAGATTTTGTATCCAGTTTGGAAATTATACTGTTTAAATTATATTTTGAAAGAACCAAGGCTCATTTACTCAATCATAGTTATTTATTATACATGAGAAAAAAGTTCTTATAATACACATTTTGATTTTAAAATTGTGAACTCAGTAGTTATACGTGGTTTCAATAATCCGTATATCATACTCGAACGAACGCCAGAATATCAAGAAATCTGTCTGTTTACAGACCGTTCTTAAATACTGAAAAATCCTATTGTATGAAAGGTTATAATTATCTATAATTATGATCGTTCGAGTCAAAGTCAAGTACGAAATTTGATACCCCAATGGCACTCCAGTGTCCAAGGACACCAGTAGTCAATCATCTATAATTTGGGTCCCCATTAAGATAGTGTATCATAAATATTAATGAATACAATGAACCTTGAATTCAAGTAGCTAAATTTATTATTCTTCGCAGTCACATTAATATAAGATAGCAAATTGGTTATCCTAGAAGATACGTTAACTGAGGGTAAAAATAAGGGAACCTTATCCTTCAACTAAATGAATAAAATTTTTAATTATTCAATGATTAAAAGTATGTTATGATTCAATAATAATGTAGACTTTTCATGTTTCAAACTAATTGCATTTTTAAAACTAAATAGAAAAGGATACAAGTCCCAGAAAGTTACGATTTTCAAGTATCTACAAATTAGTGATTTTTCAATGAATCCGATGAAGTTTATTCAATGGTCAAGTTTGTTGAATTTGGGATTGCAGGAGCTTGTCCTATTTGTGAAATCAATCAGATGGTATTAGATGATATTAAAGATTCGGAAGAACGTGAAACATAAGGACAAACAGAAGTTTTGTAGCTATAGAAAAATATGTTGAATTTTACCGAATGTACATATATCCCGTCGTCCAGCAGCAGCAAAAGATAGCCGCCTCTTTTATGCATATCTCAATGGAAAATGTATCAATCAGATTGTGGATTAAAACCAGTTTTATAAGATTCCCGAGACAGTAGCTGATTATCTTCAACTTGAAAATACTTATTCATATAGTCATATAAAGGTCATCAACGGTCTAAAAGTTATGTTGAAGAATCGGTAGCATACAATACAGAAATAAAGTGTTTAGTACGTGTGGTAGTGCTGAAATAACACCGGATTTACAACCAAGTACAAGTGACGTCAGGAAGAAATATAATTCCAGTAGTGCTGTACCGAATAGTTTAAAGAACGTGTCATTCAAGCAATGCGCATTTAATAATTGTACTTTAGATATAAAGGAAATATTCATTATACTTTATTGTATAGTGAAATATTCTAAAATCAAATATAGAAATTTCATAGAAAGTGACATTTTTTTACCTGTCAATAGAGACAATTTTTTGTCACCACAGAAAAAATTTTATTCCTTTAAATTAATCGACGGAATCCACAGTTAAAACTATAAATAAAGGAAGAAGAGGAGTTTTAGTAGCCTCATGAAGGACTTCACATAATAATATGGTGAAAGTATGCAAAGTTCTTCATGACTTGATTAATTCTGTTATGTTCCTATCTAAATTCATTAAGGTGCTGAGTATTTTAAACGAGTCTTTGATTTAATAAATAATAAATAATCAAATTAAGTGTAATACCTGCCAAACTGTATAAATATGTGAACCAAGATACTTTGTACCATACTTTGTGAGTTACTAAATTAATTTTTGAGAATTCCACTTGTATTTGGACTGGATTGCATTCCATTACACCACGTATAGGTAAATTATTTTTGTTTCTTATCTGAAACAGAGAGCATATCATTGAATCAACAGTTTTTAAGTGAAAATAAAATTTATAGTTATATATTAATAAAACTTTTTCACTTTCATTTATTTTTTGAACTCTAATATTAATCGCCACTAAATTCTCTCATTAAACCTCGTACTCAGTGTCTACAATCTACTGCCATAAAAAGACTTCGAACAATGGAAGATTCGCATTAGAAAGTGCTAAGCAGATAAGCAATCTCACAGAAAATAGAAAATAACTAATAAGAACGATTAACAAGTTGAAGTATCTGAAAATTGTTGGTGATTCAACAGCATAGGGTTGGATTGAGGGTGGCGAAAAAAAAAAAGAAAAGAAAACGATATTAGTGAGCTCTGGGCGTGCTCAATTGAAACATTTTACATACAAGAGTAAAATAAACAGAAGTATACAAGAGAAATAGCAAAACAAAAGAGAACTGGAAGAAAAACGAAGATAAGGAAATTACATTGGGGAGTAACTTGGAGTATAGGAAGACATATTATTCAATCTACAGACAAAAAATAAAGAAGAATTGGAAACATAATACGAACAAATGAAGAATGACTATGATAATAAATAATTTCTATAGAGAAGTACGAGCGTTGTCCTAAAAGTACCTGACATATATAACACAAAAATTTTGGAAAATAATATATTTATTTTCCACCGCAATCTCCTTTTAACTCCATACACTTTTCCCAGCGATGTTCAAAAAGTTCTATACCCTGTTTATAATAAAAATTGTCAAGCTCCTCAAAATAGTCACTAGCTGCCGACATCACCACTTCATTGTTAAAAAATCTTTGACCGTCGAGTCAATTTTTCAACTCTGAGAACAGAAAATAATCCAAGGGGGTTAAATCTGGCGAATAGGATGCATGAGATAGCAATTCAAACTTTAATTCATTAATTTTGGCCAATGAAATAACGGATTTGTGAGCTGGTGCATTATATTGATGAAATAACACTTGCTTCTTAGCCAAATACGGCCGTTTTTTCTAGATTTCTTCGCTCAAACGTAAGTAAGCGATAAGTGAAAATTATCCCACGCGCATCCCAAAAAAACGACACAATGATCTTGCCTGCAGATGGAACGATCTTTGCCTTCTTTGGAGCCGGTTTTCCCTGTTCATTCGATAATTTTTCGTTAATTTGTAAAGTAAAAAGCAGTGGAATATTATGTACAATATAACTACGTACAGAATGAATCTTCAAGGGAATAGGTTTATACATGAAATTAAAAAAAGACTTACTTGAGCACTATTACCTTCGGATCGCTAAATTCATCACAAATTTAACACAATAAAGAGAAATTAATCAAGTAATTCTTTTATATAGTTATCTAAAAGGATATATCAGTGGTTGGTAATTTTACAATCAGGTAAACTCAAATATTAATACGGTTTTCCGGCTTTCGACCTCAGAATCCCATATTATTTTTATACAATGAAACATTATATACAGTGTCTTTACTAATTAATCCAAAATATTTCAATGGGCTCTTCGTCTTCGTCTTTTAAGTCGAGAAGTACTTATAATCATGTTTGATAAGTCTTGTAGTTGATGAGATACAAGGTGTCGAATTGCTTTATTATATTATTAGGAGCAACATGTTTTCAACATAAAAGAAAAATTGGACTTTTCAGAGCAAATGTTCAAAATGTACACATCCAGCCAATGGATTGCCAAATACTGTCGAAAATACCAGAATTATTACGAATAACATTACGTATGATATGATTTTGAAGATCTCTAGAGTTTAATATCGAGGTTGTGTAAATGAACTATTTTAGATATCGCCACACACAAACTCGCGTACATCACTGAAAAATATGGGAGGAGCACACATGAACCTTCTATTAACTAAAGGTACATGTTCCAAAAGGACTGAAAGTCCATTCTCTGTAAAATAAAGATATTTCTGACCAGTGAACCGTACAGGAAGAAAAAATGATCCTAATAAATAATCTTCGAAGATGCCAAGCCAAACATTTATCGAAAAGAACCGTGCTATAACTGTTGTATGTGGATTTACATCAGCCCGTATGTGGTCACTATTTTAAAATTCATAATGCCATGTCTTGAAAAGTTGAATCCATCCGTTTCCGAATTTATTAAAAATCCATTCGCAATATAGTATACAGAGCGGATGGTCAGTAGGTAGCAAATGTTGAACACGTTTCAATTTTGGCAAATTTATTTCCTGACCCAAGAACCGCTCAAGTTATAGATAGCTATAGCGTAATGGAGTGCCACCACATTATTAGTACAATGTCCTGCAGTACCTCAATGTAAAACGTCCCAATCGGTGAATAGCAAGGTAAGGATCGAGGGCAATCTGATGTTCCATTCAATTCCATTAGATTTCTTTCTATGCGGATATACAAAGGGCATTTTGTACAAGACGGAACCTCATGATTTCTTAAAAGAAAAATATTTGATCAAACCAGATATGTTAGAATAGATTAGAAGACAATTATTCATGATTAGGATGTTTCAAGTCGTTCGCAGTGTACATTTTGAAAATCTTTCTCATTGAGATTCAAAGCTTCTTCTTAGTACAGGGAATTTTTGTGATCATATGATTATATTTTAATTCAATTGTTGTAGTAAACTTCAAACATTTTTAAATAGAGAACTCCAACAATTTAGCGCCCGTGAAAGAAACCCACCTCGTTTCCAGATCCATGTAAGATCATACTATTGACGTCAATTGATGTTGATTCACGTCAATTATAGTTATTTGGCCAATGAAATCAATGGGATCATATTTTGGATAATTTAATTGATGTTTTCCTAAAAATGGCCAAAATTTCTTTAGTTCCGACAAATCTACAGCTAATCAGAAAAAATTAATTGCAAAAAACGAGTTCACTACTTGCTTCCCGTGAGGAAATATTGCTGCTTTAGACGGACAAAACGCTAATAATATCGTTGACTAGCTTCAAATATCTTTGTTAGTGCGAAAAAACCAAATATTATCACTTCAAAAGAAATAAAAATGATACCAAAGTATATCTGTTTATCTAATAACTGAGGGGATGGTGAATGAACAAAGAATCAATTGACATAATCTTTGTCAACTCCAGAATCAAAATCTACACGCATGGAATTGGTTGGAAACATATTGAACAGATTGGGTGAAAAGACAGTTCTAAGATTCAGTTTCAAATTTCTCCTCTTATATCCTTTCGTTCAACACCCTCAACTGCTTTTTTATGGAAATCACATTCGTTATCATTCACGAAGAAACTTCTTGGTCAAATATCAAAAACATATTTGCAACATTAACTTTTGTTTGAGATAATCCCATAAAAAGTAATCAGTAGAGGCTAAGCAAGCCAAAACAGATTAGAATATCTGGGCAGTATCATGTTATTAATACCAAACACATTGATGTTCTAGTCAGATTTGTTTGTGAAAAATGGGAGTTTCAAAATTCATTAGCTAGAAAAGATACTAATAACATATTCTCATAAATACTATATAACATGTAGTAGTAGTAGCTTTTCAATACAAAACTAAGATTTTCCTTAGACCTATTGAAACAATGTTATGAAAAAGAAATCAACTGAACAAAATTGACTCATAAAAAAAATTATATCTCTTGTGAACAAATATTTCATATGGTTAAAACTAGTTTGTATAGTTAAAAATAGTTTGGATATGTTCAAATGAACAATAACAGGACAAATAAGAGAGTGTCCGTAGAAAATTTAACGAATGAAGGTACAATAATGTCTGGAATAGCTGTTTTTTGATCTTGAAGGAAATGCAATAAAAAATTACGCGTATTGTGACTATTGTGAAAACATGAACGCAGCATTTTTGAAAAATTCATAGATATGTAGTTGAACTACCTAAAAAAAGGAGTTAAATACGAATTATTTCTTGTTAGAAAATAACACTATTGATTGCTTTTATGATGATGTGGGAAAAGCTAGTAACGAAGCTATATAAATTCATATTTTTTGGATTTTTAAAACGATTAAAAGTTTTTTCAAAGTAAATGCAGACAGTAGGACCTGCTAGAAAACATAGTAGCACTAATACAAGTAAATTGACATGTTCCTAATTTAGAACCAAAATTTCAAACTTTTCTCTGCTAGCTTCTTATTTAGATAATATCTTATCGATGTTATTTTTCAAAATTTCTGGATATATCTCTTTGTTAATATTGATATATTGAATTTTACTCTATTAGACTATGAGGAAATAGTGACAAAACAGAATAATAATATTTTATTAACCAAATAATTTTAACATACTATTTGGATACTACTAACCTTGCTCTAGTTTTTGTTCACTAAACTAAATATTTTTCATGAAAGTAGAAGGTGTATACATTACAATAATAAGAATGTCAAGTTTACACTAAAACAAATTATCTAATTTTGTATTCGTATATTAGAAATTGTCAATATAAGACTACTAACCTAAATATTATTGTTTAGATCAGCAGTTTTCTATAATAAATTTATAAATTTATTTTTATATAGGTGTTCAAATAAATTGGTGTCGATTAAGCAACACTGAGAAGTTTTCTTAGCGCTCACTGTAATAGGTATTTTCTTGCTTCAGAAAATAATTGTTGGATGAGTAATTTTCTTATCGCCCTATCAATACTCCTTTATTAATTCTCCTCTTCTTAATGAATTTCATATTTTACATATCCAGTGATCAAAGACAAATGTGATAATTTTATTATGTACGAGAATTGCTACTTAAGCTTTGAAATAGACAAATAAAAACATATATTTATAATTGGAACCAATTGTCAGTGCATTTTTCCATGTCATTCGAACGCATCAATCATTTTTTCGGATGTAGAAGCGGAAATAAGAAGAAATAATTGGATACCAAACAAGGACTGTGCGGCGTATGACCCATCAATTCTATGTTTTGACTATAAAAAAACGTTTTTATTTGAACTACGATTATTTTTCTTGATTTTTTTGTACACTTCTAGCATATTGACCATTCTATATTGCTGTAATGGAATGGTGGCGACTTGTCGAGTTTTTCCGAAAAAACAAGAGACCATTTGCTTCGAAGTGCTTCGTACGCGAACAACTTTTTTTGAATTTGGCTCGTCTTAAAAGACCCATACAATCGATTGTTGTTTCTTTTGAATAGTCATACTCATACCACTGAAATTTGGATACTCCAAATGATTATAACCAATAATTTTAATTAGATCCCGATTGCGAATCAAGCGACACCTATTTATTATAGCTAGAGCTATGAACAAATAAATCAGTTGATACTAAAATTCTAAAATCAGGTTCCGCCTCTGGTTAGTTTTCAAATGTTGTTTTTCTATAACATGAAATCAGTAGCTGACGGGTGGATGGACAGCAGCTCCAATTTCCGCCATTGGAATACTTCGTAATACCTGTCGTAATTTTACAATCTCTTGTCTTGGGTCTATTGGTGTGAACCAGATCTTTAATTCGTTATTTAAATGTTAATTATCTGATTTGTTACAAGGCTTATTTAGGGATTTGTTGTCATTGTTATTGTGATAACGACATCTAGCAGCAATGATAAGATTATTTTGAGAATAGTTCAAATTACTGCAGGTAGGCTAATCTAAGAACTTTGAAGAAATAATCTCTAAAATATATGACTCCCTCTATTATTCAAGTTACTAATCAAATTGTTTATATTGTAATCCAAAACTGGAATGAGGAATATTCAAAATTTATTGAAGAATTCGGTTATCATATAAAAAGTGTCACGCAATTGGATAATTTAAAGAAAATATCAATTTCTTCAATGAAAATGAAAATAATTTCTCGTGTTTTCACGTGCCACATCTGTTATATTTTTTTTTTCCTGAATAAATGTAATGTAATCTGTTTCTGTAATTTTCCTCAGGACGAATTTTCCAAGCAACAGTTTATTTATGTATCCAAAATTATGTAAATATTATCACCAATTTATGTTGCGGTAAAAATTACAGGTATCACTTTCATATCGCGAAAAGCTCATGAATACACCACTTTTGGAAAATTTTCAAGTTTAATGACTCCTTAAAATATGAATTTATATTCGGATGAAAAAGAAAATTCCACCTTTAGTAAACAAGCAAACGAAATTATCAAATATATATCAATAGAACTCGAAAATATTATAAACAGATTCCAACTATGACAAAAAAATACAATACGAACGCTTGTACAGAAAGGATTAGTCTAGCTCTCGCAAAGTGTGTGAAAGAAATTCTTGACTTCCACTAGCTACACAACACCCAAATCTCAAACATTAAGAAAATTATCTTTAAACAAATCCAAAATCAAACTTCTCCTGGTAATAGTATATAGTGATCTAACCTACCCCTCGCTACACTCTCCATTGAAGGAAAAAACACCACTTACATAGAAAAAATAAGAACAAAATACAATACTGTAAATAAAGAACTCGCACATAAATGGCTTCTCTTCTCCGAAACTTTCGTACCAAATAGAACATAATATATATAAAATGAAAGCATATAGCAAATGATAATGAAAGACCCCTTACTTGCAATTGACAAATACCATTCTAAAATATGAATTAGAACGGCTGTATCACTATAGCACTGAACAGATATTTCAACTTGTCGACAATATAGGGGTAGTTTCAAAACATTACTATACTCAATCTTAAACGAGTAGATTCAAAATTCAATAAACCACTTATAACAAAACCGTTTGAACTGCCTGTGTACTATCATGCCTCTATCCTGTAGGTGAATTTAAACCAGTAGATGAATTATTTGAAAAATCCTGTCTTTCACTTATAACAGTTTCACCTTGCTAATATATATTTGGTGTATGTCTCACATTGATCTAAGCTGCATTTAAAAAAATATTTTTCCACCTAAATGCTATTTGTTTCAAAAATTTTGATAGTGTGCTTGAGGGTAATACTTACCGCCTCGAACCGTTACAAGAACTTAGTCTCTTGTCAGAAATTCTTTTTTTAATTGCATGTACTTTCCTTCGAAGTCTTTCTTCAAATGAATTCAGCTTCCTGGAGCTTTACGTGCTTTTTGAAACTCGTCACATTTCTCATCTTTAATAACACTGAATCTCGTAGATTTCCCAACACCAAGTGCACTACTAACTGATTCCACTTTTACTTAAATGTTCGCAAATGATTTGAAACAATCCAATATCAATCCTGTTTTATTAACTCTTAAAAGACCAATTTTTTGGCGGTTATGCGGCCCTTACAATTTTTTTTATATTACAACATGCAAATTGTAACTAAAGTATACTGTTGAGAATACACAACTTGCACCTTCGTACTATACGGAAAAGCCTTATGTCGTATTTTCGGTGAAATTTGTCGGGAAGAGATTACTGAAATTGATATAAAACAAAAATGCTAACTTTTGTTTGTAAATAAATCTCATGATACGGTTATGTAATCTTTAATACACAGAGCTTTTGACCAGTACAACCCTTTTTTATTGTTATGAATAAGCTTTTGCTTATAAAAACTTGTATTAGACCAGGTACATGTATGAAAATTTCATGGAATATCAATATTATTTTGTAATAATAGATAAAAAGACCGTACTAAGTTCTTAATTAGAAGTTAGGTTTTATTACTCTCTCGTGCATAAAAATAGACTATAACAACACACTGCGACTTCTAACTTTGTCCAGAAAAGAGAAAACAAACATCAATTGAATTTATTGGCGATAAATTTTGTTGAAGGTGGTATAAATAACTTGTCCAGAGATTATGCTCTCAATTATGTTGTTAAGAAACTTAATTGATAATAATTCTATTATTTTATAATATCAAAGTAGCCCTTCTGTCTCTCGGTGCGAGAGACTGTAGCCCATTTTTCCCGTTATCATTCAATTAATATTAACAAAAATCCTAATTTAGTTTCCATGGAAAATCAAACAAAAATATAAATAATGATATACTCAATAATTTTGTAGGGTAAGACAGAGATGAACATTTTGACAGCATATTCACAACTATTATTATTTGTACTTATTTCACTACTTTTATTCAACATTGGCTTGGCGGTCACGAACCCAGTCAACTTTCCTTATTTCCAGATATGTATGTAAGACCTATTGACTTCTATTGATGTAATGTAATATTTTTTTTCCTTATTAGAATGGAATATTATTCAAAGAAATTGTATAAAAATAATAATGAACAACTAAACTAGTATGCAATGGTTAAAAACCTTTTTCTATACTTCATATTAAAACATTTTTTTGAGTCTGTCATTGAAAATATTGAACAAACAAATTTTCTGATTGTGAAAGTGACGCCTATTTATTATCTTTTATACAGAGGTGGAACTCCCACTATGAATGTACGATGTAAACAATTCGTTCTATTAATATAAAACGTAAATCCCATCAACGTATGAATTACGAAGAAAGATAATAATATCATATACCTAAAGGAAATTTTATTTTATTTTGATAACGAAAATACCAAATCCGGTGAAAGTCCGCACAGTAAGAGATTGGCTGGATTTTTTATAGATATAGAGAAAAGGATAATTTATAATTTTATTTCACTCATATTGGATGCTCAGAAAGGTATTATTTTTCATAATCACCAAATATTAATTTTGTCAACGGCATTAAGAACTTAAGCTCCATCAATAAATTGAAAATGTCTAAGCATAAGTTAATCATTAAGATGGGAAAATTCAAGATGAATAGTATGAAGAGTATGAAGTTCGTCGTATACTACTGGCTTAAATTTGTTCATAATTTTTAGTACATCATTCATGTAACGCAACCTCTTTATTTTGATGAACTAAGAAGGTAAATTGAAGCAGCAGAATGGATGAAATTTTGCAGAGTTTATAAGATGGGCGTAGAATTTGAATAACATCATATAAAAACACACAGTTAACCACAAATTACCATCAACAATATACATAGTAAATGAACTGGAATATCTAGAACATTATATAGAATGGCATGACGTCCCTTAAGTTGAACTTGTCGCACTTTCGAGCTTTGCGGAGTTCTTTTTTGTGGTTTTGTGCCTTCTTACACCTTCAATTATTCCAATAGACCTTTCCATTCATACCTATCCATAGACATTCCTTCCCAGTTTCTCACCCAAGCTGTTCTGAAATCCACCTTTACCTCATGCAACCTTGTCGATAAAAGTCACAGTCTTTTATTATCTTCACTGTTATTCATATATTAATAAAACCAAGCTGATTCAGTACAAATGAAACTTTACAAATAAGTGAATAGATTGGTTCCAATTTTGATTTTGGAAAATCAGATTAAGTAATGTTTATATTCGGTACTGAATTCGGAGGTTACAAAATATTTTGAATCAAAATCTTGTCAATATTTAACTATAAGAAAAAAATATACATTTGAAATGTCTGATGGCTCGAGCATTTTCAGTCGGCAATCATCCAGTATCGCTTTATGGATGTTCTTTAACATTTTTGAAGTCGTCACCTCATTTGATCAACCAATGCGATGCTGCTCGGCATCGTTTAAACTCTGCTACCCAATAATTTACTATTGATAACGAAGAAGAAGTCTCACCCAGATTAGAATTTAGTTCAGCTCTTATATTGGTTGGACCAAAACCTTTCAAATAAAAGTATTGTGTCACATAATTCACTGAAAACGTTCTCTATTGATGGCTATCATAAATACTAAACAACGTGGCGTCTACAAATTTAAAACATTTGCTGTATAGATTGTATACTTTTTAATACATTGGTATTTTTCAAGCAACTATCGCCATCTCTAGGTCAGGCCAGGTACCAGGGACCATCCCGATTTTATCGTTTCTTATGTTGTTCCAATTGATAATATATTAATATTAAAATTTCTGTGTAAGTTGTGACTTCATATCCCTTTCAACTATATATTAAAATTTTACTGGAATTTTGCGGTTATCATTCAATTATCAAGTTAAAAATTGTAAATTTATGTGTTAACATATAATAAATAATTATCCAATTTGGAAGAATAATTTTGAAACTTATGTTGATACGTTTACCACAAAAAATAAATATATATAAATAAATGTAAGCGGGTAATATTTCGTCACATTACGTTGGAGGCAAAAAAAAAGAGCAAAAAACAAATATTTTTTATAAACTAGTGCGGTTATTTTATTATAAACATAAACGTAAACGCAAGCATCTGGGAGAAAAACCCACATAAAATGTTCAGAATATGTAACAGTTATAAAGTGACTAAAATTATAATACTAAAAAGAAATTGAATTGAACTGGTATTTATTCCAAAATATAAGTAATAAACGAACAAATTTTTGTAAATTGGAAGCTCTGTTCCAACTTAGCATAAACGAACCTATTAATTTGAATAGATTCAATAGGTAGGGCACTATCCCAAGTAACACACAGCTTATCCTTTTATTACAAAATTGTTTTATAAATATCTTATAAGTGCTGGAATAATCTAGGTTTTGAGGATATTTTGAAGTACGTATTAGCTTATTATAACTATAGATGATCGATGTACGTTTTATATTTGGGATAAAAGACGATTTGTATTAGATGTGCATTATATCAAAATATAGCACTACAGTTTCTAGAAATTGGGTATATAATAAATATATCACATATAACATATAACATTTATTTATAAAAACATTTTTTCAATTAATGTAATAAACTTTTAAATAAAGAAATCTTAATAACGTATTCTCAGCAATCAATTTATATGAAATTAATAAAAGTACACTCTAAAATTGGGAGATTTATTGAAACTGCTGATATTAATAACACAAGATAAATATTTTTTTGTTCTGATGTCCTGTTGATTATTTGATGATTGATGAGTTCATTTATAGAATTCCTTTTCAGAAGTTAATGGAAAATCAAAAAATGCAATATACCTTTAAATAATAATTGCTAGTGTAAATATGAACGGAGTTTATGTTTACTGATCTCCTCCAAAGCAGCTCATTACTACGTTTTCTTAGGTTATATTCAATACAATAACTAAAAAAAATTGAGGAACAAAAAACGACACGTTTGATAGATAAATTACTTACAGTAAATCGTTCGCGTTAAATCAGCATCTTCAATAGGTTTGTAATGAAGCATAAATTAGTTACAAACTGATTCGGAATCAGACCCGCGATCAAAGCTAAGAATTGATTTGTCATATCTATTTGTTTTATTGTGCTTGAACATTCCAATAGTTTTTCAATGCGAGATATTAGTTAGCTAGTGGCAATTGCATAAAGCTTAATTGCTTTTCATTGCAATTTCCAAGAGCTATATTCAATCTACTTTTTGTAAGATAATCATAAATATGTTTGTTATAATCCAAATTATTTCATAGTTTTAAGATAGTGATTTATATTCGTGCGTGTCTATTCATTGGTCCAAGAATGGGAGGAGTAGTCAATAAACATATGCTCTTAAAATCATAAGCTCAAGTTTTATTTTATGTTGTATAATATATAATTGTATAACAGGCTTTAAATTAGAAATGTCTTTGTGAAGAATCTTAACTTTTTTAATAATATGACTTTTTTAATTATAAATGGATTATTCTGTATGCGTTATAGAATCTTGATATGGTCAATCAAAAGTATTTTTCATTTCATATCTGAAATGCATTAGAAAGGAAACATTCATTTTAACAATAATATTTCATTCTCTCTAATATTCACCTTCTTCATTAAACCACTCTTCAGAGCATTTCGAGAAATCGTTGCTCTGAAACATGATCTTTGGAAACGTCAATCGATCGAGCAATGAAAAAAATTTCTTACTCCCAAATAGAGATCACATAACTTAATTACGAATGAGGTGAAGCTTCTGCTAAGAAACTTTACACAAGATACTTTTGCAACACCTTTCATTGGTCATACCGATACTAATCTCCACACAGAACTTGATCGAGTCAATAGTCCATCAAAAATTGAAAATTAGTAAGAAATAATCACATACATCAATTTGTTATGATTAGTAATTAACTCTAGATGACAAAAACTACGTCAAAAGATTATGTTACAAATACATAAACATTGACCCTCGTTAATCCTTCAAATGTAATATACGAAAATTTCAGTGAACATGATATAATTAGGATAATAAATATCCAGAAACTCTAATATTTATTATTGCTTTTTTAAAAGCATATTTTGAATTTCTGAAAATGCTTTACCTTTTGTTTCGGGAATGGTAAAATAGATGCTTATAAAACCAGTTAACGACGCCATAGCATTAATCCAAAAGCACCAGTGCTCTCCAATAATATCAGACAGTATAGGAAAAGTGAAATTCACTAGACATAAATTGATTTGCTGTAAAGCTATGACAAAAGATACTCCAGTGGCTCTAGCATCGTTTGGAAATAATTCTCCAGCATAGGTTAAAGGAACGCTCCCAAGACCCACTGAATGTACGATAATGAAGATAGTGATAAGGGCTACAGGTAATAAGGGAGCACCATCTAATAAAGGTGATTTTATATATTTTATATAAAATGAAAATCCAAGAAGAAGTAGAGAAAATGTACAAGATAATGAGGAAACCAACAACAGACGTCTCCTACCTGTTCGATCTATGCAATAAAGGGCCACTAAGGTTGCTAAGAACTTAGTTAACCCTACTACTATACCAACGGTATCTCCGGACCATACCAAACCAGCTTTGTTAAAAGTGGTACCGACAAATGCTAATACCGGTGAGATACCAGAGAATTGTTCTATACAAAATAACTGATAACATAATACAACAGCTTTTCTCGTGGCGCGATTCCTAAATAAATCTAAAAAAGTTTTTCGTCTGCAAGAAGACATGACCTCTATGTTATCTTTGATTTTTTTAATCTCGTTATCAATTACCTCGCCGTCATTGGTTTGTTTTAATTTCTCTAAGGCTTCAATAGCTTCAGTAATTTTAGAATTACGCACTAAGTGAACAGGAGATTCGCATATGAATGGGGACAACAACAAAATAAGAATCGATGGTATTGTACAAATCAAAGATAAACATTTGATGCTAGTTATTGATCCAAAAAAGTAACAAAGGACAAGACCAATTGGAAGATTTAGTGCCAATAGACAACCCAAGGTACCTCTGTTACTATCGTCTGCAATGTCATTATTATATACAGATGCTGAAATAATTCCACCATTAACGGACATTCCACTAATAATTAATGAAACGAAAAGAATCGATATATTGGCTGCGAATGCAGTACCCAACAAACTACAAGTTAATATAATAGCACCTAACTGCATGGTTCTCTTTCTTCCTAATTTATCCAAAAGTTTCGCCCAAACTCCATTTGTTAATATTGCAATCAAGTAAGGAATGGCAGTAACTAAAGATGTCTGAAGCGTTGTTATTGGAGATCCCAAAGGATTTATGTTAGTGTCATTCGATTGCAACTTTCCTAACGACGGTGAAATCCATGCTATGTTCATTCCTAGTGAAACTATCATTAGATTGGCTGAAACAAAATCCCCAGCTATAAAATATAATAATATATTTTTATTTCTAATGTAATAAAGAATATTGATATCAAAATATAAAAAAGAAACGTGTCCTGACTGATTCACCATTTAAGATCGCTAGAATCATGGAAATTAGGTAGATTCCATGTCACCAACGTGTGGATTGAAGCTATAGAGAAATATGTGGAATCCCCAGTAATCGTGCTGAACATATCGATGACTTTTGATAGGGTTTGACACATCGACTGGCTTAGTAGCTGCCTCAAAGAGCGATCCATCCTGGCCACTATCGAAGCTCACACCTCAAAAAGCTATGAAGTCAACGCTGGTGTTCCCTAGGGATACATCTTGTCAATAAACTCGGCAAACACCTATATCCGTAGGGAACGATATATCACCAACATCAATACCGATCTTGAAAACATTCTGAAATAGGGTAGAAGCATTCTATTTGAAAAATAAATCCAGGCTGTTGAGTCTAGGAATAATATGAGTATTGCTCGCAAATTTAGAGCTCGGCTCTCAAGCATACCCTACGGATGCTGAACTCATTAGAGAAAAAAGCAATTGAACTTATAGGCGATACAGAATTGATCAGAAACTTGGACAGCTCAGATAGTAGAAGAAAACTCGCTGACCTGAATCTGTTTCACCAATACCACCACTACAGATGCTCTTCTGAGCTGTTCGGCATAATCCCACTAGAGCAGTATTTTCAAGATCTACTTGACAGGCAGACGTGGTTCATGAGCATGCCTGCAAACGCCCAGGATGTCAATTTATCGGGAGTCTTTTTTTTTGGGAGAAATCAGCTACAAACGCACATATTTCCTGAACACTACAGCTTACATAAGTTCAAGATCAATATCCACAGGCATCTCCACACGACAGGTACCACTCGAACTACATGAGTGCAATTTTTGTGCTGCACAAATATTACTCAATAAAGGACAGTTCTCCATGGAAAACCTAGTGAAAATATATTTATACTGATTACTAATACGTTACAAGGAAAGAAAAGCTCACGATTCCAATTTTCAATATATAACTGTTTTATCGATGAAGTCCCATTTACGCAACAGAGACTTAAATCATATAATGCATACTAATTAATAATAATAATGAATTAATCACTTTATCATTACTTTATATCTGCTTCGTTTATTACATCATAAATTTCAAATCAAAATATCGAGTTATACTAGAAGAACGTTTTTGGTATGAAATTGAAAATTTAAAATCTAACTTCAACAAAGTTCAATGCTACTTGAACCTGTAACCAGCGCCCGCAATGAAAGTTCGATATAGAAATAAAATCATTGGATGTATCCAAAACAAATTCGTATAAAATGTCCTCATTGGTTCCACTAAAATCATAAGAAATTATCTCTCTTCGACGCCTTAAATCTTGAATATGGAATGCGATACGAAAACTTATATTCTAACTTATATTTCAGATTTCTATCTATCTTAAGGGCGGGGTGACATTTTATTAACATTATTAACACATTATTTCAAAAACCAAACGGTATCTTCGACTTTTACGTGGCTAGATTTTGAAAACTAAATATTAATATTGAATATTACCTGTAAAACCACAGAAATACATGTAATAAGGAATTTGCCACCATTTCTTAGTTGATATTTCAAATTGTTTCGCAAATTCCACATCTGGTATTGGATTACCCATCTATAATTCGCGCTGCAACAAACGTTTCTAATTAGGATATCAAATTTCTTGAAACTTAGAAAAAGCAACCTTGGAAAACGATAAAAGTGCAATGGAAATGCTGTTTGATGTTATCGGGTTACACTTTCAATATCTTACTTTGAATTGAGTGGGTGGTCTTTTGTAGTGAGCTGTACTGGAAAAATTCGAGATTTTTCTGAAATTACTAGAGCCTTCAAAGAATCCGGTACTCTACTTTCATAAATGAATTCTTAAGACCTTGAAAAAATGAAAATTTCACACATCTATAAAAGAGCCGATTCTGAAAATTAGACCCGACAAAAGCTAATCAGGCTCGAAACAATTTTTCAATAATGTTCAATAAGTTCAATATCATTAACTGCCGACATCACCTCTTCATTGCTGGAAAATCTTTGACCACTGAGCCATTTGTTAAAATTTTGGGAACAGAAAATAATCTGAGAGGGCTAAATTTGGCGAATAGGGTACATGAGATGGCATTTCAAATTTTAATTAATTGATTTTGACAATTCCAATAACGGATGTGTGAGCTGGTAAAACAACACTTCCTCACAACCTCATCCAACGGCATTCTTTTCACTAGACGGTCTATTTTTGTAAAATAGGTATTTTATCTAAATACATCACCAGCTTAACTGACGGTAATAAAATAAACAACTGCCCCGGTAAAGTTTATGTCTACACTTCAATGATCAATAGAAAACTTTTTCCCAACCATCGATTTTCTAATAATTATCGAATAAAATAGAAATAATTTCAAGAATCAAATCAATGTTCTGTACAAGCTCAAATTTCATGAGTTCCTGGGTCACCATTCCTCCGGTTGTAATTAGGCAAAGAATATAAAATTGCTATATAAATCTCGAAACCTATACAATATATGCATAATTCTAGATATGTAAGAAATCATAAACAAAATTTATTTTTAACAACGGAATTCTAATAATAGGAAATCATTGATAGATTCCACTGAAGTATAACTTGAGACATAAGCTGACGGTCGCGTGTTAACTTCGAAAACGGTACCTGAAATAGTGTTTTAAGAATAGGTAAAATTTAACGGTATTTCATCGTGCACCACATATCACGATTTACATTGAGTAGAAATGATTCTATCTCACCAATAATTTTTATTTAAAATCTGTAAATAATGGTTATGATTCAAATTTATGCGAATTCGTAAACTATTTCTTAAAACAACTATTCGCCACCAACTCATGTTGAAAGCATGAAAGTGCCCTCTCGGCAAAGACAATATTCTCTCATTCTCATTATTTTCGATTATCCATTGCATAAAGATCTTTTCGAGATAAGTTTTGGAAAGGTTTAAATAGTATGCTTTTTGTTTTAGTATTTAAAAATTGAAAATTTACTTACCTTCGTATTGGCTATAACCGTTGAATTCAAGGGACTGTCAGTAATTTGTATTAAAGTTTCATTCTGGTCATTAACAGAAAATATGTTTTTGTCGTCTTCCTACCCAGTCTGTTCTAATCTTTTATTATTGTTGCAAAGAAATTTATTTGCACTCTATTGAGTATATCTTCCACAATTTCTGTATTTGAAAAGTTATTATTGGCAAGCATTTCCAATTTTTTAAATATTTCAGTAATCACAACAAATCTTCCATTTCATATACTTAAATTCATTAACAACTACGATAAAATTATATCTATTAGTCTTGAAGAAAAGATAAAATCCGATTTTTATATTCTAACTTGAAAGAATAGATCTCAAGTTTTTTATTTAAATCTTCGTATTATATATAGGCTCAACTATTAATGAATCAAAAATACATAGTATTGTAGTATACAGAATTTTCAGTATCAAATTGAACCAAAATGTTTATACTCCACCGATTTTTAAAATTTTCTATAATATTATATAGAGTGATGCATGAGGAACTATACATACTTTTACCAAATATAGAGCTATGAAACATTAAGAGGCCACTAATAAGTGTTAAATTGACCATAAATTTTAATTGTTTGATAATACTCAAGAAACGATCCCCAGAGAATCCGTAAATCAATAGGGCAATTAACAATTCGGCTCAATTTCGAGAATCTATTTTAAATTATTTTCATTTTTTTGCAATTATTGTTTTTTTTTTCATTCTTATTAATACGTCTTAACTACATAATTGTAGTTATTGTTTTAAAATTGTAGCTCGTTATTGTTATTAGTTACTGTTTATTGTTGTTTGGTGTTTATCGTTATTGTAATTTGACACAGTTTATCATATTAGTTGAAATACTTGAGATTCATAACATTTGTTTGAATTAATACTTCATGTTATACGTCATTATGGTTGTACTATGTTTGATAAGATTTGATGATTTGAAAATTGAATGAAAATACGACAAATTTGTCCCGTATCTCGTTTTGGTTGATTATTTATGTAGTTTGGAATTCACTTATTTCATTTATCATAAAAATATTATACAGGGTACGATATTGAATACGAATTAATTCTTCGAAAGCCGGTACTAATTAGGTGCCAAGTTCTCTCTTAGATAATATGTAATTTTCATAGTAACAGAATACTCAAAGTTTTGGTGCTAGGGGAACGTGATGCTAGCAACTGAATGAAAACAATTACAATATATTGATTGTGGAGGTGATAAAATAAGGTACTGTTAGGTGCTGAAGAGTCAATATCGTAAAAGTGCCCAAATAATTAATAAAGGCTAGGTAATGTTATGAAAGTAGAAGCCGTCCGAGCTCCTAGCACCGCAACTTTGAGTATTCCGTTACTATGAAAATTACAGAGCACCTAATTTTTGAATTTGACACCTAATTAGCACCTAAAAATCACCTAATTTGAGCATTTTCTAAATATAATTTCCCTGCTTTGCGCTCCTGCGAGAAGGAGTTAAAGTACGATAGTTGTGTATTGCATGATAAGAAAATTGTCAAAAATCAAATGAGCTGAGTAAACACTACTGCCAATTAAAATCTATCGTCTGTTCCGCAAATTGATTTATAATAACTGTAAATTGATAAAGAAGAGGAGTTAACTCACCCTGTTATCATGTGTATTTCAAATTTTTTTATCCTAAAATTTTGTCGTAAATTATGAAGAAATAAAATAAATTTTTTATATAAATATCATTTAACTACCTTAAATATTATGAAAATATTTAATTTCATTGCACACGTTATCAAAAACAACAAACAATAAACATGTTAAGACTTATCGTTCACTGATAATTCTCACCTACTTTTATTTGCTTCTTAAAATTTCCAAAATTTTTCACGAAGGATTCAGGATTAAACTTGTTATTGTTATTTCTGATTTCTGGTAAATATGAAAAAGGATATAATGCTAAATTACCTTCGGTTTCACTTCCTACTTCGAAAATAGGAAATGAGACAAATAAAATAAAAAATAAAAGGCGAGCACAGGATCGGCACTCAACAAAATTTATGATTAAACTTAATTATTTATTAAGAATTGAATACAAATCTTTTCATTCGAAATAGCGTATTTGAATGTATACGTAAATAAAAAATTAAGTAAAATGAACTCAACTAAAGAAGTATAATTCTGAATCGGGAAATGTGTGTCAAGTGCTGAACAAAACAAAGTTAATTTAGAATTTCTGGTACCATACTGAATACAATGTTTACATCACCACTACACCAACACTGACGCTCGTTTCAATAACCGAGTTATCGTCTTCAGAGACTGAACAATATATATTTCTTTTAATTATTAACCTTGAAGACTCAGAATCACTTCTTAGTTTGTTAATTAATTATATCTTGTGCTTTGATAAATCTAAAATTTAAGTCTCATCATCTTCTTCTTATTATTTTCGTCTACCTACGTATAGTATCTCCGAAACTTCATTCTCTTTGATTTTCTTATGTTCAATTTCATACTATTTTATGTTCTTATCTTTCTATTCCGCCATCTAACAAGATGGTGAATAATAATGGACTAAACGTACAACGTACACTCCTTTTATTGTTTCGAACATATTTGATACCTTTAACCTAAACCTAACATAACATTTCATCTTATCTTACTCCATTTATTAGTTTCTATCCCAATTCTCTATATTCCAAGATTTTCTATTGACTCTGCCGAATACTATTTCAAGATCTATAGAACACAGTGTATCCTTCCGTCTTCTTTTATTACTTTTTAGTTCATGTTAACATCTGTTACACCTGTCTTTGTCCAAAATTCTTGTTGTGAATCTTCTATTATTCCAACTCAAAAATATGATTCTTGGGATTTACTTCTTCAGTAGTATTGGAAATATTTACGAAGAATAATTTGGGCATATTAAACAACTTTACTGTCATAGAGAAATACAGATATATATTCTATTTCTAGAGCATCATGTTCGATAGTATTCATCCAAAAATGTGAATAATCCATGTATGGAAACATTCGCAAACCCAATTGTTTCGAAATAAAAATTGTTTTTCTTTCCTTTTTTTCAATAACTCAAAAATAGTACATTGTTTTGAAAGTGATCGTCAGATAAATAAAATTCTGTCAACTGAATTACTAATTCTTTCACTCCTTCTTGACCCTTTTATTTATCATCACGACACATTGTTAAGTAAAGGTATGCGGATAAAAAATCTGTACAAACTTTTTATTTTGATTCATTTATTTGCACTTTACTTTTCAAAACAAGGGTTCGCTTTCTTAATTGTTGTTTTTGGATGTTGTATTAAATTATGATACACTAAAACTGGCCTTTCTCAGTGTTTGCTTAAGATTCTTCATTTCAATTTTGTGTAGCTACTTTCCAGCCTTCGCCATATACGTTTCATTTCAAATTTCCCCAAAAACTTTCAATTGGAGGCTGTTGAGACACTCCTAGACTTCTCAATAAACGGAATATTCAACTCTACAAAAGCTCCCACAACGTTCTTTCTATAATGAGCAGTTGCCATATTTGGCCAAAACTGAAAATTTTCTTCGCTTTTTCTTCATGAGCTGTATTAATCTAAATACAACACACCCTTTTCGCATATTTTGACGGTTACAGAATTTCCAAAAGGACCAAATGTATACTGAAAAAAACGACCACCTGAAAATATCACAACCTATACCAACATTTTGAAATACACTTCCTTGCCTTTCTGACATTAATAAATCTTATTAGGAGTATTCGAAGTTTCACTAACGTCATAAGTAAAATATGACACTGCTCAATTTTTGCAGCTTCTACCAGATTGAACACGATTATCTCAATTGTTTGTTTGGCTATTTCCATTCCATACACAGTAATTAACCGTAAACGATTTCCTCAGATATTGATTTTGTTCATAAAACTGGGCAATTATTTTAAGTCGTTCGTTTTCTTTTATATTTTCAATACTTGAAACTGCACTTTTAACACAGACATGTTAATACTTGGGAGATTTTTGAAAACTGTCATATTACGAGAAAAAATGAATAACATTCTTAGTCAACTTTACTTACTAAACTGTCTAAAAATGTTCACATTCAGTAGAAGCTGAGATTCAAAAATCATATATCAGTTTCAAAATGAATAGAGAGCGTACAGTAAGCAAGTTCACGTGATCTAGTGAAAATATACAGATGTACAAGTGAAGCACTTACATCCGCTAACAAAAAAGAAAATTTTAAAAAATGAAAATATGTCTACAGATGGTTACTACTAATATTAACATCTGAAGACAAGGAAACTGGAAAAATATTTTTAACGTTGTATAGAAAAGACAGAGAAAATTATTAATAATCAGTTATGGACCCATCACTTTCATGTAGAGACGACAATGCAAAGTGAGAATTGAAACAATGGAGGGGAGGTTCACCGCCGACGAATTCAATAAGCAATCTTTTAACAAGGACGGTCTTGATAATCGTATTTTGGTTGAGAAAAGATCTTCACAAGTACTTTCTTACATTGAGATAACGCACCTAGTTACAGGATCTCTATTCATCAGCCTCAATAGCTCGGACAGGCTTAGAATTAGTTCAACATCCACCATATTCTACAAAGAGAGCTTTCAACACTTACATGGTGAACGATTCCATTCGGATTAATGTGCGAGGAATCAGTTTTTTCGAGGCGCATTTATAGTGTCAGCAATTTTTTATTTTGAATCTACCATCGAGGATGAAGCAGACCAGATATTTTGGACACTCTTCACTCTACAAGTTTATATGAACGTATTAAGTTTGTTGTCGTAATGCTAATGCTTAAATCATATCGTACACATTCTTGAATTCCATTATCAGAATCTTGACCACCGGAATTGTGAATAAATGTTTTATGTCCTTAACGTACAACTATAATGGTACTCATTACTAATAAACAAATATAATCCATTTTTTTATTACAAAATTTGCATTAACCATATACTAGTTATTAGTGATTCAATTTTTTTAACAGTACAAGTTTAATTTTGATATTTCATTTACAGGTATTTGCTAAATTGAGTTTACAATCAAGATCTGTCTGAGGTAGTTATAATGTATTTGGTCTTAAAATGTCAGATATTGTAGTAGTAGATATTGTGGTAGTAGAATTCTTTCAGCGTTAAAAGATGGACATTCTGCGATTTTTTGTTTTATAGTTAATTTGCAACTGCATTTGTCACATTAGGTTCAAATGTAGCATCGACTTAGTAGCTATAGTTCAGTCGCCTAGGGGCTAGATGGAGACGCGCTAGGAGAGCTTCATCTCTATGATTTTTCGGTAGTACTGACGAAGGAATTTTTCACTTTCACGAAGCTTGTATGTGGAGGTTGACCATTTACTATCCCATTCTTTGGGCACTTCATGCTTTAGGGTTGATTTGATATAGACACTAATTAAAAAGCTTACGCACTCCGCACCATCACTAATTACAGCTTCCTCAGTGACCAGGTTTGCATCTTCGTTTCCTTTTATTCCAGTTTGTAATGAGATCCAACAAAATTATTGTTGTTATCTTGTACATGGGACAGTTCCTTCTCAATTAGGTGAATCTAACGAAGTAGCATTGTGTGTAGCGGGATATATTGAATATAATTCAGCGATGAAAGTAAATGAGGTTGGGGGAAGTTCATACATATATATTTGGAGGTTGCTGTGATAATAAATATTTCGATGCGTCTGTGTAAATATGTTCAAAGTTTTCATATTTATCGAATATATCATTCAGGTATCCTTTGATTAACGTATGGTTGGTGCAATGTTTGTCGAAAGAGGTAAGCTGGACGACTGAGTCTGAAGGTTTTTATTGTCCATGGTGGAGTTTGAGAATATTCGATAGGAAGGCATTTAGGAAGGAAGAAATTTAATTCGCCTAAATAGGATCTAATTCTAGTATATAAAGATTTGACAATTCCTGGTTTATGTGAATTCAGAGAGACAATTCAAAGAGTACGATTGGAAAGATTTCCAGTGGTGTTGTTTTGACTGCACCTTTTAGCAAACGTAAGGCTGAATTGTGGAAACTGTCGAGTTTATTTAGAAGAGATTTTTAATTGTTCATCCATAGTCTAGTTTTGATCGAATAAGACTTACAGTGTTAGTAATTTCAGTTGATCTGCGCCCCATTCTTTGTTCGTTATATTTTTCAATTTTAGTTAAGTCGTTTGTTACAATCTAGTACAAGATGTCTAATATGACGATTCCAGCTTAGTGTGTGGTATACGGAGTATACCGAGAAATTATTTTGATTTTTCTGTACTGAGAAATTATTTTGATTTTTCTTTACTGTCCTAATTTGTTATAAAACATAAAATTATAATGTTTATTTATTTGTATTGATTGAATTAGTAGGACGATATATACATTTCAAAGTGACTGAAACTATTCGATTTCAGAGGGTGAGTTACACAAAATACCTGGGTATGTTCCTGATATTATTTGACCTAGGCCTCAAGGAAATTATGGTGAAATGAAAATAAAACAAAGTTGTTTTGTTCAGTTTTCATATTTATTATCGCTATATGTATTGTGATAATATCTGTTATCGATCCATCATAATAATATTATTTTAATTTACCGGATGGTTGTTCTGTGCAATTAATACCATGGAAAAAGAAGTTAAGTGTTACAGTTAATTCCACATTCAAGTTACATCGTTCTTTCAAGAGCTACTATCTAACCCTACGTATATAAATAATATTAAGTTGATAAAAGAAAAATATAATGATGAATTAGATATCACAGACAGGAATAATAAATACAAACAGTATATAACTCACAAGTGTATTATGGAGAATATTATTCACAAGTTGAACCTTAGTACCACCAGCGCTAACGAGTAGCATGAATCTCCGAGTGAATAATAACTCATTATACGCGAGTAGAATACTATACTTTATCCACGTCTACTAAATAATTTTGTTGAAGTTTTTTTAGTGACAAATTTCATAAATTATTAGAAACACTATTATTTAATTCTGACAAATATTCCGTACAATATATTATTGTTCATTGGTCAGTTAAGATTCGATATACCATAGTATGTATTTTCCTTGACTTTTCCGGTAATAAAATTGATAAGGTAACTTCAGCAGCTTCTCTAATTTCTGGTGGTTTTGAATAAAAGTGATTTTCTATATCAATTTTTAGTTTTTAAATATAATTTTAATTTAACATAAACTATTAAAAAACTTAACACAACATGCTGACAGGTTTGAGTTCCAGTTTTCAGTTTGTTCCAAAAACCATGGTATATTCGGAAACTGATTACGACAAAAATATTCATGTCGCTGACATCTCAGTCTTAATGTTCCATGCCTTCAAACTGGAGGTCTCAGGTTCGATGTAGTTTACGAAAATTCACTTTTTCAGTTAATTTTATGTGTACAGTGGATAAAATAATTGATTGAATAGTACATTGATAGATTAGACAGAAAACCAAGACAAAAAATGGAAGAAGGCAAAAAATATAAGTATGTATACAGGGAAACAAATAATACAATTTGTCTCCACTCTTTCCTCTTTGCAACCCAAAGTTGTGGAAATATTATCAATTCAACGACCAATCAAATTGATATTTGCTTTTATTTATCAGTTAGGTATTAAAATATTCACTCGTTTTCTATATCATATGAAATTGATCCCAAATTTAAAATAAACGTGTCAACTAGAGCATTAATGCGGAAACGGATCTGTTTTAGTTATGAATTGAATTTATGAAGGATAACTAGTTTATCGAAGTAATAGAAATCAATTTGTAATCATTACACGCTTTTAGGTGGGTGGTTAAAGCAAACATGTTTTACCATCGTTTCCTGATCGTAATCAACAATTGAGTTGGAAAAATGAGAGAAGGGAAACATATTTGATAAAATATTATGATTTTTACTTTTTACTTCACATTTAATTAGTTAAATGAACTGGGTGGGTAAAGAAACAAAGATTTATACATATAATCATTGTCATTGGTGGTTTTTAACATTGTAGCAAACTGTTCCCCAGCGAACTTCAAATATTCAATGCTTTTTACATCTAGTCACCATAATAATATCCAAGTTAAAAGAACCAACCACATAAGCTGGAAGTATCTAGGCTTGCAAACTTATACCGCACACGTGTGAGTGCTGAGCATTTAAGTATGACGTGGTTTGCAATTCCTGTCTCTCCTAGTAGCATTTCGGATCGTCAGTGGAGTGCCTTTAATCCAGTTAAAAGACCAGTCAACATGGCAGAAGGTCTGTCTATGTGTGTTATGTGTATCTCTTCTCATACCATATCTTTCCTACAGAGCCTGCTTTGCGTGCAGACTACTTAGAGCTACATGTTCTCCTACGATATGAATGGGATATGTGCTAGTTGGTAGATTTGCTGATCTCAGTCTGATAAGCAAATCAACAGTTGTAGCATGCATTTGCTGATAAAAGCTCTTCACAGAAAAGTGGTTTCGCTGGTACATTAACATCAATAATAGCGTAAAAGCAAAGTTTTGTCAAAAAGTTATATACACAGCTTTTATTCTGGTATAGAATTAGTAAAAAAATTATGTTTGAAAATCAACGTAGCATTTACATGTAAATGATGTTACAGTCATTAAAAATCCACCCTATTCGACTGATTGGGCCATGTGTGAATTTTGCTTATTTTTTGACATAAAGAAACATTTACTTAGCCAATATTCCACGACGGAGAAGATAGATGAAGCCATTCATTAAATTTTTGAGTCTTCCAACGATAAATTGATTCAATTGTTCTAGATGGTTACTACTTTCAACATTTTCCTACAAAGATTTGCTGTTGTTTTGTATTTCATATAGCGTTACCCTTGTATCAGTTGGCTTTTTAATAATTTTTTTTCCTCCAACTACTCGAATTCAAATTTCAAGTGTAAATGAATTTGTGTATTCCAACAGTGCTCACAAATGCCGTAAATGATGAAGAACATCGTCATTGTCATATTCAATGTAATTGAGGATTTAATCAAATAATAGAATATACCTCAATAGAAGGTGCTTACAAAGCGGCCTCGAAATATATTCCTAAGGCTTCCTGAATATGTAAGAGGATTTTTAGACTCGCTAATAAAATATGATTTTTGTGTGAGGGATGATAACTAGTTCATTCCCTACAAATTGACACTAGTAATATAATTATGAAATAAGTCTTATAGTATTACTGCACTCTATTGATGGGATACGGGAGGTGGGATAAAAAATTAATAGCGACGTATTTGAAAAATCAGAGGTTAATATTGAATTTACTCACTCACTCACATTTTTCGTTTGTTTGGTTTAGTTTGTCTGTTTTGATGCTTTATAACAAAATCTTCACTAATGTTTTATCAACTTATTGTCTTGAAATTCCGCATAAGTACTTTCTTTCTTTTGATGACAATGTATGATTCAATAGGAAAATGCACTTGAGAGATAATAAGGATGAGCAGTCCATCAGCCAATACCGAGGTCGTTTCACGATTTCTTTTTAGGTAATGGGCAGTTCTGTTAAGGGTGAATGTCACATGAACAAATTTGGAGGTGTTAGCTCTTAGAAAGCGCCGAGTCTTCATTCATTGGTAGATTTTGTCGAGGTGGTCTGTAGACATCTGAAAGCAGTATCAGCGTTTTTGGGCGAGCTAAAATAATTGTATCATTTGCAAACCCAGGTTTCTCAGTACCAATTGTGTATATGATTCCTATATTTTACTTGAAAGTGTCTTCCTAGGATGCCTAGGTAACAGCAACGAAGAACGAAAGAGCTTCTCTAGCGTTTTAGATAGAATTTATAGAAGACTAATAGATCTGTATTATTTGACATCAGTCTAGTCTTTCCTAAGAGAATTAGAATTATCTGGACCAGTTTCCACTGAAGATGGAAGCAGCCCAAACTCAGAATGGCGATGAATATAGTTAATACTCTGACGGCCTTTGTTGGGAGCTCTTTCAGGAAGCTACCTGTAATAAGGTCATCCTAAGAGGCTCTTTCATGTTTGATGAAACCTTTGACTTCACTGACATTAAATTAGTAAACTAGGGACAGCTTCACACATTAACAGACACCATTCTGTGATTTAAGTTTGGGTAGATATCGACGTTGTATCTCTGGAAGTAACCTAGTTACAGCGACTTTTCTCTTGACAAAAACATGCTTCTGGTTATTGTGGACATATAGGATGAAAAAACGGTATTGTCTACGATTGCATGTTTTTATAGAATCAAAACAACTTGGCGATTACCATTACAATATGTATGCGTATGGGTTTGTGAAGATTAATCAGCTTAGTTGTGATCTTATTACAATTGGCGATGGTATAAATGTTTATCAACGACGGCTTAAAAAGCAGTAATTCAAGAATAGCTTACTTTGAATGAAATACAATGTCGAAACCAGAAAAATCAAATATAATTAAATCTATTAAAGCCGTAGATAAACAGGATAAAGAGAAAAAGCACGTTAAAAAGGAAAGAAATATTATGAGAAAGTTGGTAAGGATCATGGACAATAATAAATGAAGAATCTGAATGAGACAATTCAATTAACAGCCATTTTTTATTTATTGATAAAAATGTATAAAATCAATGCGCACCTAAATAGAATCGCGATTCCTCACCGTAGTGGTGGTGTTTTCTGCTCAAAAGTTTAAGGAAGTGGTACTCCATTGAAAAAGCACTAAACTTGGAGTCGTGATAAGAAACCAGCGATATAGTAAACGCAAATATTGGTCAGCAATTTGACTCGTAGTAGAAGGGACGATTTCACAGAGTTATTGGTTATAACAGCATTGCAGACTTCGTAACCTTCTAGGGATGTGCTAGTATATCACACTAGAAGGTACGAAAGTTGAGTTCTGGGCCCTGTACGCGTTATGATTCCCAAGGCTTCGTCTTGGGAATTCAATTATAATATACGTTTGATACGACTGAAGCTATTAGTACATGAAGCTTAATAAGTAGTATTTGTAATTAATTGTTTGATAATACAAAAATAACCTCGGTAACAAATTGAGGAGCTAGTCGCCAGACACTATTTTATAAAATCTTTATTTATCTATCCTTTTTTACGATCTGTGAAATTTCAGGATCACATAATAAGGAAACTATATTTTGGTGTACTTATAATGTTGTGTTTAAAATGAATTATGTTTATAATAATGCCGTTGAAATCTTTCTAGTACTTAGATTTGCTAGTACTTTCCGTTTAGTCCTTCTTCCACTTTAACTTTTTTATTATTAATTTCCAAACATACTTTTTCCTACGCTTTCTTTGACTTGACACCACAGTAAATCGGAAATTGTATGTCTCAGCAAACTATTCGTTTTAAATATCCTTTTATAACATATTAAGTATCAATGCAATAAATAGAAAGTTCCTATCAGTAATTATTTCATAGGCATTGTATATATATTAATGACAAGATATATTCAAATTGAAGAGTTTCAACCGTTTTTATTCTAATTATTTCAGCGATTCCTTACAAGTTAATCTATTCTGACGTCGTGAACATTATACAGCTTCATCAAATCTGTCGCGAACACTAGTTCGGGTTGTTTAATAAACACATATCTAGTAGATAAGAAACGTTCTATGCGAGGACGTGCAAAAACTATTTACACTAGAATCTGAGCGCAAAGTTTCAACAACTCGTAATCACATCCATTGAACTTGCAAGTAAGAATTTTAGTTACAATTTATTAGAACGTTTAAAATTGCAAACATCTGAATGTTTCTACTGTAAGAGAATTTTAGCTATCGTTCAATAAATAATAATAAGGTAAGTTTGGATAAGTACCACCGAATTTTTTTAATTTGTTTGGATATTTGTCGAGAAATGACTTGATTGACATATGGTAGAACTATCAACTCACAATTTAACTACGATACCTGAACATTAACAAAAACACTCTTTAGGTTTCATGGCGAATTTATATTCCATCATAGATCTAGATCAATAATTTTTCATAAAGGATTAGGTATGTTCCGTAATATGTGGAATTGGCTGCTGGTTGCGATGTTTTTTTTTTGAAGTATTGTGAACAACTTGTGAATATGTGCTTAACTGGCAGATGTATTTTGCTGCGCTGATATTTGAGAATTTGATTGTTATTATTTGACTTCTTAAGGCCACTATTCGCTCAAATGGAACTGCAATTTTTCCACCATTATCTTTTATTTTGGATACCTGAACGCTCTCTCATCCATCAGGACCAGTATCTCCTGCTAAGGGATTTAATTAATTTTCAATGCTTTGCCATCTCTCTCGAGTCTTAATCCATTCAATAAACTTTGTTGCAATTTTTGGCCGCTCCTAACGTACATAGTCAGTCATGCTGAAACGGCTGAGTTTGAATTCAGCTGCCAATAATTTTACGGTCGTAAAAGATTTCTCCGTAGACATTGGCCAGCCTTTCGAAAACAATAGTTGTACGATTGTCAAATAGAAACTAAGCGTCCATAATGACTGAACTTTTAGTCATAATTTTCAAATCGGAAACATATTTCCCAGCTTATGTTGATAAATTTTGACATCCTAGGATTTTGGTAGGAAATTTTTCAGACAACTGGCCAAAAGCTTGTGGTTCATCGTGTTATCTATATTCATCAATGCGGTTATATGAATGTTATTAATTTATTAATAATATTAATAATAGGTTTTAAGTTTCGAAATCATAATGAATAGTTTCCAGCGCGCTGTATATTTTCAGATATGATCCAGTGGCCTAATTATGAAAGGAAAACATAACAAGCACAATAAACCTACGGGTTCAACTGAAACAGAGTGCAGTACAGTTGATTCTGATGACGAACGAAGTTTTTCAAAATGGCTGAGATCAGATGAAGGAATTGAGAATTTGAAGCTGTTTATTTTGGGAAATACTGTAGTATTATTTTTTATACTTGCCTCTCCTATTATTCAAGAAACATTAGATGGTTTATACTATTTATATATCGAGTACACAGATCGTGAATAATTAATAAAAAACTAGTATATATATACAAAATAATATCAATCTTCTTAGGAAAAGTTGTCTTGTAATAATGATTGCTGTTATTTTTAGAGGCTTTATATTCATATTTTTTATGTTTTGGTATAGTTTAAGAATATTGAATTTCGTCGACACATACTTCAAAGAAAATTTTAAAGAGTACTTAGCAAATGAATCAAAGAATAATGGATATAGTCAATCATTGAAGAATTTTAGTGATATCATTTACTTACAAAAGAATGAGACGACGTGTTCAGAAGATTTTAAGTCAGTCATTTGTACTAAAATTCATTATTATAGAAGTATCTTCCTAGAAAACTGATGAAATATAAATTGATTTTCGATGTCACTCACAATCGTTCAAATATGAGGTAATTATAAATTATTGTCATATTTGCAGCATCTACTTAATAGGGATATATCGGAATATATGACCATTTTACTTCACTTTTAATAAAGTCAACTTTAAAAACAGAGTCATCAGAACATGATCGCATTCGACTTATAGCTGGTATTTTTAACCTGAAATTTTGTCTTTTCCATTAAGTGGTGGTAGTTATGGGGGTTAACCATGGATTATGAGATAGGAATAATTTTATTATGTATTAAAACCAATACTCTTTTGCCTTCAATTTGTATAAGATTAAACACAAAAAATATGGAGCAGTCTTGCAAATTATAACTTTTCATTACTTGAAATTACTCTTTCCAAAAATATTTATGATAATAATTTTCATGAATATCACATTTTTCTTGTAACTAGCATTGGTGGCACCAACCATTCCGAATTTATCACGACAATCCTGATTTGCTTGTTCCGTGTCTCACTTTGTCTGCCTCCGAGACATAGATTTTGCTGGGTTTGTGAGTTAAGTAGTGAAAATGTAACAGTAGAGTTCATTGGAGTTCGTGAATGAAGCCGAAATACAAAGACAAGAGCTTGTCAAATATGTAGCAACTAGGTGGTTGTCAGGCCCAGCCCTTGAGAATATTTTAAAATTTCATCATGCTATTGTATCGTATTTTCTCTCTTTGTGAGATCATTCTCCAATTGCGTTAAAACAACTATTGGAATCAGAAGATTTTGACCAAGAACAACCAGAGACATTTGATAATATATGCGCCACTATAAAAAACAAAAAAAAACTTCTTCAGATAACTGAAACTAACTTTACTGAATTCGTTACAACTATGAAACTTCTAAGAGAACAAATCATTGCTAGGAAAGAAGAATAATTTTATGGTTCCCATTTGACGATGGCCAAGGATGAAGCTGATGTAGACGTTTTTCAAAGTGCAGTTTCTAGTTTCCAAATTTTTAATGATATTTGCTACAATTTTACAATTTAGATGAGCAAATAGGATATCTCTTTTGAAAGCCTTTTAGAAGCTGCCACTGCACTGGGCATTGTGGAAAAAATCTCCGTAGATCATGTATTCGATAATCATTCTATCGTAAGACAAATTTTTTTCTGAAGGTAGCAAGCGTTTAGCTTTGATAGATCATGAGAAATTGGGTCAGATTTTTGCTGGTGCCGAAGAATCTAATTTGGACACGTTAAAAACCGTTGTCACCTGTGTACTGAGTGTTCCTCCTTCTATCATGTTAAGCAATAATCATTTAAATTGTATCTTTTACTTGGAACAAAAAAAATAAAACAAAGTATTTTAGTTTTTTTTCATACCCTAGTTCTGTCTAATAAACAGTTATCCATTTTATAATACATAAATCAATAAATACCCTTTCTGAAGGGTATTTTAATAAACGGGAGATGAAAAATTAAAAGTTACGCATCATCAAGAAAGAACAAAATTGAAAGGAACATTGACATAATTGAGTAAAAATTGAGAATTAGGGTTACAAATTAATATTGTTCAATTCCAACTAAAAAAATATGTGTTATACCTTCACATCTGTCAATATTTTCAGTCACTTAATTTAGTTTCATAATAAGTATTTCAAATCTTTTCTCTCTTCTGGTCTCCTGGAAAATATCTGTTTTACCAGTTGTGTCATTGTTCTTTTAGAACAGCGATATGGGAAAACAAAGTTACCGAATGTAAATCTATACAACTTGGGTCTTCTGTCACATTGCTGGTTGATGCAGGTAGAAATATTACTGCTCTTCAGCTACAAGGAAGCTGGTATAGCACGTTGTTAACAAAAGTCTGCGTGGATGATTCCATGACAAATAAAATACTCCAATCGGTAGAACAGAATCCAACAAATCTTAATAACATTCTAAAAACGTACATTCATACACTATTCATCGAATCACATCTTTGGTCACATGTAAACTTTTAACAGTTTTCGGTTATCTCGTTTTAGTGTATGATCTATAACATCCCTCACATGAACAATAGCAGAATATTGTAGAATATGAAATTGAAGTTAATTTTTGAATCCGTTTGATAATAGAAATTTCTGATGATCTCTATGCTCTTGTCTTAGACGATCAAACATATTCAAAATAACCTATTGACACCTCGAATGGCCGTCAACAAGTCATCTCCCTCAGTTTATCAAATATTTAATAATAATGGATACAAAATACTAAAATTGATTACGAAAATCACAAACCAAACGCAATGATCCATAAAACAAATCGAAAAAATTATGCATTAAATGCATTGCTGAACCGTCAAAACCAAACTAAATATCTCCTTTTTTATCTGAACACATCTAGAAGTACATTTTCTTTGAATTTAATTTGATTTTCTATCGGGGTTACAATTCTCTAGTTTTGTTTTACGTTTCTTTAAAACTCGTCCCGGTATATCAGTGTTGGGGACGGATCAAAACTGTATTGAGTACTTGAACAAAATAGAATTGAACAATAATTCACTCATGACTAAATATAACAGTATTACGAAGATATTTTAAAAAAATTTAGGATGTGATACTTTTCTGTACCTAATTAAAAAACATTCAGTATATGACACGGCAACTTTATCAAGAGTATGTAATGATGATAATTATCTGGGAGTTGAAAGCATTTGGTAGAATGAATATTGTGTGTATGTACTAAATTAAAAATTTGTAAATATAACATGTGAACTAGGACATATTGTTTTGTTAGTTACTGACTCAATATTTCGTAACAATGGTAGTTGAAATACAGAAATGTTGTATCTTTGAGAGTCTGGTCGGCTTATTGTTATGTTAATTCGTTTAAGCAAATAATGGAGATTTGTCTTGTAAAAAATTTTACGAAACGAATTATAGATTACATCATATATAGTTCATTTGGGAAGTACGTAGTAATAAATTATAATTGCGCACAAGAACAATTTTTAACCAGTTTTGAACCACTAAATATTCCAAGAAATCTGCATTCGAAAATAATGAGAATAGTCAAATTTAGGTATAGATAAATAAATCTAACCAATCATGGAGATTTTCTATTATTTACCAAGTACATATCCCTGTAGGTTGCGTAGATGAAAAGGATTATGTGGGTAATTCTCAGTTCAACAACAAATTGTAAGACTCATTTTGTTGGCATGAAAGTATAGAAATATCTTTGAAATATTCGCATTTACAGATTGTAATAAAAAATACTTATATAGTTCATATTGAATTTGAATACCTATTATTATTATATTTATAAAAGTGTAAAATGAGATAAGTTCGTACTCCCAGCCCTTTATTAGTAATCTAAAGCTGTGCAAACTGTGACATCTCTACATCCAAACGAAAGTGTTTTAAAATTTTACCATATATTTTGTGTATAAGGAGTTGAGTGGACATAACACATCACTCAATGTGACCAAAAATCGATTTTTTTTCATCAATTTAATCTTCTTCAAGAGCAATCCAATAATTCCTACGCTTCTCTAATTTCTCGATGCCATGATTATAGAATTGCCTCGACATAGGCTCTTGTTTTAGTAATTGCTTCTTCATTTGAACTCAATTTGTAGCCGGCGTGTATTTTTCAAGGTTAGCGAATAGCTAGTAGTCACTAGGAGCCAGATCTAGACTATACAGTAGATTAGGAAACAATTCGAAGTGTAATTCTTAGAATTTAACCATCACTGCCATCGACTTGTGACTTGGGAATAGGTGTATTATCTTGGTAAAACAGTAGTTTATTCTTCGACATATGAGGCCGTTTTTCCTTGATTTTTGCGTTTAAACGATTCAACAACCCTATTTAGTATTCGCTATTGATTGCCTCTTCCTTTAGGAGATAGTTGATAAACAATATTCCATACGCATCCCAAAATACAGGAGCCATAATTTTCCCAGCTGACTGTTGTGCCTTTGGACGGTTCGGAAGTAGTTCACCGGCTGCAGTCCACTTAGGTGATGATTGTTTTAATTCCGACACTAACCATGTCGCTGGCGTGTTTTTCATTGTACTATTGGCTCGATTCGTCATCTGATTCTACATCAAATCTTTGCCATATACGTGCCTCTTTCTCACGGTACCTTAAAGACGTAATTCTTCATCTGGAAGGTACAGCTTCTTTCCTATGACTATTGTCATTGATTGTGTAAGCACGGACTCCTCACATTCCCTAAGTCTGGATATAATTCTTAGTATCTGTAACAATAAAAGACAACTTCAAGAGTCCCGGATTTTATAAATTTCTTAAAAAACAAATTATATTTCTTTCATTATAAAAATAAAAAATGACATCCTACACAACCTTAAACAAATTATCTATTCTCTTTGATTGCCCTTAACTTTTCCTAGCTAATAGCCTAAAAATATAAACTCTACCTTCCGGGATTCTTCTGTGCCTTTTTGAAGATATTTTATCATATTTGGCTACGTCATTAGTATCACCTACAGTTACAATAACTTCTTGTATATCTTCTTCTATTTTTGTCGCTGTATGCAACACTAAACAACTGACCACTTCTTCTGAATTGCCGTTTCCGTTGTCACGTACAGAAGATTCTACTTGACGTTGAAGACAACAATTTACCTTGCATATTTTTGTTCTCCTAATTGGCTCTAGTGCCATATTTTGCTGAATGGAGAATGTTTTTCTCCCTAATCTATATTTTTTTAACTAAAAGAGGATTTATTCAGTTATGGTCGAAAATATCGAATCTTAGACTCAATTTTACAGGAATTTAATTAGTTTTACTTGCAATGAGTAGTGAAATGTTATTTAATAGACAGTTCAAATCTGGCGCTACGTTAATTTAAAAAAATTGGATCAATTTGGTTGTGCACTAAAGCTTTTTAATTACATATTAATTTAGATAAATACAAAGTACTGAGCAAAGTGATAGATGGACTTTGAATTTATGAAATGTTTGAAACCCTCTGTAAGTTATGAATTACGTTTGGATATAGAAAAACTCTTATTCGAGACGATTTTAGTTTGGAGTTTTACGTACAAACGTACATTTAAAAAAGTTGAAAATAACATTTTTGGAAATATGTTCAATATTTGCTTCAGTTATATGTGAGAATACCTACTCTAATGTGAATTAATGATACATTTCAGTTACATAATGTCTTTTGTATTGAAATATATTATTTTAGCATATTGGAAAGTTTTTAACTTAACATTTTATGAGACAGATTTTTTTCCACTTGGATAATTAAAAATTTAAAATAATGCGCAATATCTTCAAGGTTCATCCCCACAGTACAGATGGAGTTTGATGAACGATCTAATGAAGTGATATGTGAAGTTATAAAGGAAAGTCGACCACTATGGAAGTCAGTGCTTGCGGTGAAAGTGACGGATATTACTACCTGCTGCTATGGCAGCCTCACTACAGGTGAGTTTATTGTAGTATAGTATATGCATTGCTTCAACTTTAATAAAAATCAAAATCTGAATTATCATTAGTTTTGTGTTGTGATATTATTGTGATTCATATGTGCTAATTTGTGATAAATGAACAAGGTACATGGATAAAGAAGGAGAGGTAGGATTGTATACTTTTTACAACATTTAAGGTTATTGAAAAGTTACAAAAAATATTTGAGAAGCGCAATTACTAACTTTACTGAACAATTTTTGTAATATGAAACGTAATTTGAGGAACAGAATCACACAATATTATTGAATAACTTTTCTCTATACTCCTTTGTGTGAGATTTGATGTTAAATATATAAATAAGTTCACATTACACATCACTTTCACCAAACTCAGTTATGCCATGATAACATAGAGATGGAATATGAAATTTTGAATCTTCAAATGAGATTCATTGGATAAATGCATTTTAGGTACTGATTCTATTAAAACGCTATAAAAACCATCAGCTTGTGTTGAAACATCACAATTTTCCCTTCACAATTCGGGTTTTTGCTCTTTATTTCATAGTTAGATAAAGTGAAATAAGATAGGACCAAAAATATTCAGGATTAGCTTGTATTTCTACGGTTTCTAGTGGGCAAAAAGGGACATTCTTAAAATTTTTTCTCTTGAAGCCATACGAAAATCAATTAAGGCTAATCTCTAAAATTATATTCAGCCATACAGGATGTCTCAAAAGGAGTTAAGCAAGACAAACATACGATTGTTTAGATGGAACGTCTTATCATATTTTTTTATTCTCCAATATAACTAGATTTTTTAAGGTATTCCATTTGAGACTTGAATGACGTAGCCATTTAAATCAAACCAGTGAAGTTCACAACAGTGATTTGAACTATCAATGAAAATAATATTTGTTGTTCTTTTATACATTCAAATCAATATCTTTTTATTTACAATACTGTTAAGTTTAACTAATTATAATAATTCCATTTCTTTCGTTATTTTTTTAATGATAAAACCTACTTTGTAGTGACACTTTAGAATATGAAACAGTCATCCCGTCAAAAAAGAATTGACATGGCGTCAAGGTTATATACACAAAAATATCTTTAACAAGACTATACGCGAAAGATAAGTTTCAAAACGGTGCTGGAAGGATTTTATCATATAGATAATGTTACATAGAGCAAAAGAAAACCATGTCAGTCACCAACGACGGAAATAATTAATTATTGTTACAAGAATCAGAGGGTTGAGAAACCGAGTACAAGCTACACATACAGGTGCCAATCAAGCTTTTTTAGGAATTTTAGAAAGTACAAACACCACACGCATCACATGCGCCCTTGATCGATTCGGAGTGGAAGGAGACTCAAATTTTTGTTATTATTATTCAAACGAATCTACTTTTTTTAATGATGGTCTAGTGTATAGTCATAACTGTCAATATTATACCATCAAAAATAAGCCCTTTTTCCATATTGTAGAGCAATGTGTCTGATTGGATATTGAAGTACCACGAAATAGATCCCTATGTTTTCAGTGGTCACTTGAATAGAGCAAATCAGAGTAAATCGATACAGCGCACTTCCAGTTATCTGTAGGAACTTATAAAAATAGGAAATTTTAAAATACATTAGTAGAAGGGAAAGTCCATGCGATTGCCCAATCAGATTTCCAGATTTAATTTTATTGGATTCCTTCTTAGCGGAAAGCACGTGAAAAATACCAAGCACTCCAAATGATATCAAATCAAATTATTAAAAAAGCGTTTGCTGCAGTTACACTTGATTTCAAAAAATTTTAAACTATCAATTGGGCTTAAGATTACATTCAGTATATACAGACAATGGTACTCAATGTTGTGATCATTTTGTCGTTAGTTAGTCGCTTAACGTTTCTAAGATTCAACAAATTATGTTACTATTTAAATAGAAATTATATACATATTTTGATATTCATCATGTTTTCTGACAATAATTGGTACCAATTGCTTGAGTTTTCTTGTTTATCCATCTGATTTTCTGCTATAATCATTATATCAGCTGCGAAGGCGCATTTCGATATATCAACGCATTCTAGTAGTGGGAATTTCAGATGAAGTGGTTCAGTTTTTTTTTCTACACTTTTAATTAATTTATCCATAAAAGCTATCTACGGTGATTGGCTCAGACTCCCTTCTTGTCGCGCTCATTGTATTGTGGACAACATGATCTTGTATGCTTTTGTATGCTTTTGCTTTTCCTTACATCGATAAATTAATAATTTAAGAGAATATAATGTCCAGAATTCACAAAAGGCGCCTTGATAAAACATTACTAATGAGACAAATATGATATTTTTAATACGGTGTTGATAACTTCAGAACTATTAAACCTAAGAGTGCTATTCAGTGAATTGAAAATATATAGCATGTTCAATTTGAAGTATTTGATATTTGAATTCATTCAAAGCGATCTTCAATATATATTTGAACATCATATTATGAAGTAATCAAATTAGAAATATCATGTTTGATCCTTAATCACTCTTGTAAACTTCTCTAATTCAAATTAAAGAGATTCATCGGAATTATTTTGAAATGAAATAACTTTTGTCTAAGTATTTTCTATCAAATGTTTACATTCAGTTGGTGATAGCGACAAAGCACAAAATTATCCCCCAGCTGCCCAAAATTTTTCGGCTGTAAATGATGATGCACAGCTTATGTATCCAGCTCCACTTTTATTTGAGTAGGCGTATGGCTTTTCCAAAACAAATATTCAACGACAGCTCTATTATAAATTTTTTCCATTTTCAGAAAAATCTTCGCAAAGACTCTTTTATAGGACTGTCAAAAAAAAAACTGAGTATTCCAAGTGGTTGATATTTTAGTGAGAATCTATCAACGCGTGTACAAATATATTTCCCATTTTATAAGTGCTGACATCCTCAGGCTGAGGTCTGAAACTTCTCAGACTACCTTCAATACCTGTATTTCAAAAATGTGTCACTCCGAGAAAATAAACCGACGCCTTTTATTACATACTTGAAATTTAATAAATGCTGTTAAATAAAGGAGTAACATTTTTTCTGAGACCCACTCTGTATGTATAATGAACGGTCGCCTATTCTAATAGATGTTTCACTCATTTCCTGAATTACAGTTATTTGTCAAGCTACGTACTTTCATTGTTTTTCATTATCCATAATACATTGTTTTCATATGAAAACAAGGAATATGAAAGTGAATCTTAGTTTGTTAACCTATTTGGAACTAATATTATTGTGTGGCAAGGAATGTTTCGATTAAAAGTGATGACAGATATGCGAGTAGTTATGTTAAAAATATGAAAATACAGATCTGTAGGTTTTGTATGATGCCGGTAGACGTCAATTTTGGTGTTTTAAATGAAACCCAACATACACTCGTGAGCAAAAGTCGCACGCTTGCGATTAAAGGTCTCGCTTAAATTCGTCAATATAATAATTTGAGATTAACCTATAAATATTTAGTATTCTTTCCTCTGGCACTAATAACAGCTTCCAGCTCAAACTTTCCTCTTAAGTTCATTTCATTAATGCTCGATAGGATTTAAGTCCGGGCTACGCGTTGACCAATCCATAGTGGAAATTTTGACATCCTGTTAATACTGCCGTACGGAATTTGCCGTATGTGGACCGTCATTCTCCTACAAAAAGCCGAAGTTTTCCCTCTGAATCTAGCGTGGGGAACGGTATGATCCCCTAAAACTTCTTTTATTTATCGGCTCGCCGTTGATCCCGTTTTTGCTTCTATTTGAATGCCCGCGTAAACCATCCAGGAGCCTCCAGCTATTGCCACGTTTTCTGTCCTCTGTAGACTCGTCCTCTTCTATCGGTAGCATAAAGGCGTAGTCTTCTTTCGCCTGAGGAGAAAACGAAGCCCCATTATTCGTCAGTCCAAATGGGCTGTTCGGTGGGCTAAGATTAATTTGGGGCTTTTTGACTCAAGATTAGCTGCCCTTAATCTTTTTCTAACGGTTCAGCCACTCACAGATACTCCTCGCGTTTCTATAGGTTCTCGTTTTTTCTTCCGGATCTGCATCTTCGATTAAAGTTACTAGTCTCTTGGAAAGGAGGGTAAATTCAGGAAACAGTGGACTGACCCATATGTACTGGCCACTTTTCACTGACTCTGGCCTTGTCATAATAGGGTGACCGCTTGAGCATCTTGATCACTTGTTGTGTTGATTTTCAGGTAGAATTCTTGTTTGTTGTTAATGGAGGTTCACGGTTGTTTACTAACTGATGATAGTGGATCGAATAGATAACCTTTTATAAGGGTCAATTACACCTCAAAAAGTGTGGTTACCAATCACAACATATTGTTGGACTGTGACTGTGTAATTGTCCTTACTATGATCGAGAAAATCCGCAACTGGATTCAGACAAAACATACCCAACGCTTCCAAAAAATTTGTAGAAATAGTTAGGGGTCCCCATTATTTCCCCTGAAATCTAATAGCTGAGCTGAATTGGCAGCATCTTGATTTGGCAGGAAGGTATATTGGAAGGCTTGGATGAATGGGGTGGCCACCTAGACGACCTGATCTTAGTCCTTTTGATTTTTTTCTGTGGGGACATTTAAAAAGTCGGGTCTATTTTAACCGACTAGCGTCATAACTTTTACAAATTTGACGTTTAAGTTTAAGTTTGGTTGACTTATATCAAAAGACACGGAAAAAAATAAACTTTTGACGTGTTTTCAAATTTTTTTTCATAAACTATTACTTCTGTTTTTGAAATAAATTTTCTATTATCAATTTTATTTCTTATTCTTTGCAGATAAAAACGCTCGTTTTTCTATTTTTACTATGTGATACAATAAGGCTGATTTGCTCTGAAACGGAACCAAAGAAAGAGAAGGAAGAATTATCAGCGGAAGAAACGAAAAAGTTAGAAATCATTAAGAGAATTAAAAAAATCAATGACGATGGATCCTACACAATTGGCTACGAAGCTGATGATGGCTCTTTTAAAATTGAGAGCAGGGATGTATTGGGTCACATTAAAGGAACCTATGGTTTCGTGGATCAAGATGGTCAAATAAAAAGAGTATCATACAGCACAACCAATTCTACTGAAATTATTAGCAAGCCTCCCGAAGAAACCCTATCATCGGTTGTTCAAAGAATTCCAAGTAAAAAACAATCAACTACAACATTTGCCTTCACTTCTACACAATCAACACCATTGACATCAACTGTAACGTCCATTAAAAGGAAACCCATTTCGGTAAATGAAGAAACACAAAAACCAAACTACCAAAATGTGATAAACGTTGCCAATGCTGCTCCAGTCTCAAAGAATGTCGCATACACACCCGCCACATCCAAAGTACTAATTCAAGGAAAATCCGTAGCTAACCAAATAACAAAACCAGAAACAGTGACAATTATGCCAACAGAATCCTCTTCTCATAATCAATTTGACTCTGTACATGAGAAACCCCTTGAGGAATTGGAATCTGATGCTAGAGGCAATATATTACGAAGAGAACTTCCTCAACGTTTAATTTCACCATATGACGCCAAAGAACATATTTTCACCCTTCAACAGTCTATGGGAAAAGATGCAGTTGATGTGTATAGTAGTTCCATGACTACTGGTACTCCAAGACCATTATTCACTACTACAGTTAGACCTCTTCGCCCTGTGCTATATTCTTCAGCTCCCACCACGCATACATCGAGAACGACATTTCCAGTTAATTACCTTAAAAATAGTCTTCAAGATATTGAAAGCACATCACGTGATTACCAAAAACAGGAAGTAACTACTGATTTTCCCGAGCCAACACCAGTTTCACCTGTACAGACTCCTGCCGCTAGAACCGATATACCTGAACCTCTTGTAGCTATAAGACATCCTAATCAAGGAAACACAATCCTAGTTCCTTTAAGTCAACTTCAAGAAAGAATTATTCCTGCGGAACAACTGAGATACTTAAATGAACCTCCCAGACAGTATTTTCTGCAAAATCAAAATAGACCCGTTGCGGTAGAGATAGAGCAGCAACCAGCTATAGTAAGAAGATTACCACACCACCATTTAAGACCGATGCCAGTACAAATTGATGAAAATGGTTATGTGAGAGAATTGCCTAAGCAGGTACCAGTACCGTATCCAGCTCGTATCGCGCCTGTTCCTAGATATACCGACGAAGACGATGATATCGACAACATTCAACCCCCAGTGAGTACCAAAGATTTTCAAAGATTATTGCAACAATTAATTATAAGACAAAGTAGATTGGAGAAAATTAATGCTTTAACTAGGCAACCACCTGAAATGCTTATACGCCCTGATCAACAAAAATTCAGACAATTTTATCGTCAACCAGCTCCTTCCTATGTTCATCAAGATCCAAATGTTCATTATATACAACAACAACAAGAACAAATGCAGAAGTATGCAGAGGCCGAGCAACAACAACTGATTCCTCTAAATAATCAACACAGACCAAATATTTACGAAGATTACGACTCTCAATCGTATAGACCTAATAGAAGGGTAGCTAGATTGTTACCCAATAATCTCAACCGACAACAACAACAAAAAGAAGAATATCTTCCTTCAGACGTTAGGGAAATGTTGCTTTTAAGGATGCTGCAGTTAGCTATTAACCCAGCTTTACCACTAGATGAAGACGAAATAGAAGTTACGAGAAGTTCCCCAGTAAAGAGAACACCAGTTAGAAATGTTGAAATTTTGGGAGAAGAAGATTCCCATGAGAAAAGTCGCGAACAAAAAGAAAAACGAGATACAATGGAGTATTAATCTAAACATATACGTAGGAATATACTACATGTTCATTTCTATGGATTTACTAAGTTTCATAATTAAATTTTTCAAAATATAAAATGTAAACCACAGATTGGATCAACGAATTCTCTCACCGTGAACCTAAATATGAACTGAATGAAATATTAGAGAAGAAAAATCAGATTTTTTTGTTTTGATATAAAAAACTTACTATCTTCATTGTGTGAAACGGCATGTTCTATATAGTCATTATTCCGCATCTAATCATTATTATTTATGTCTCAAAGATACATCTAAAACATCTTCATTGTAAATATATTTATTAAATATTCATTCCTATGCAGTTTGTTTTTCCATACCTCAATTTTGTAATTTTAGACTAAAGAAAGAAGGTAAGTGAAAAAATGTACAATTTCTATAAACAATAAAAAACATTCCGTTACTATTTTTAATAAGTATACCACTCACATAGCTTGTGTAATACTTCGTTTACAATAATACAAAAAAATTTCACAACAGTTATCATTCATAAATTTCATTTACTTCTAAAACAATGACTTAATTATAAATTTTCTTAAGACATAACAAGGCTATTTCTACTTTCATATAATTTTATCACCTATCACCTTCGTTGTTATGGTACTTCAATATTGAATTAATCGTATTTTTATGTCCCAATAGAACAAACATAGTGCAAGATAAATCGAAGAAAATTCGTACATTCCAAATCTCAAACTCAAACAATATACAATAATTTATTAAATTACTAGCGTTTCCCGTCGATATGTGCCCGGTCAATTTGATATTATTAGATTATCTGTAATGTTTTTCATCCTTTGAGTAGTTTATGCATTAAAGAAAATGTTCAAATATGTTTGGAGACGACGCAAACCAAATTGTTGGACATTGTAGCTTTATGGCCAGACTGTTAAGTTAAACATAAACCCTTATTATTTTTAACGAGGTATCGATAATTCTATATCCAAATTTCAATTTTGATGTTCAGGGTGGCCCAGGAGACTCTTTTTTTGATTGGAATGCCACACCCATATTTTCAACAATTTACTTAAGTCACTTTATTTTATTTAAACATAAAATATTTTAGATATTTATATAGTCACTATAAGAAGTTGTTAGATTAGCTAATTACGTAGTAACTTAAGACAGAAGGTTTCTTAAGTAGGAACTGAATAAATCAACCGACTTGGTATTATATGGATCTCACAACTTTTGACGATAGAAGACATACGTTGCAAGACTTGATTTTGATAGCATCTCATTTTTTTTTTGTAGACAGACCTCCTTTCTTTCTTTTTAGTACCCTCTACTTCTTAAATACCAACAACGCTGAGCTTTTCTTATTGTTGTAGGTAGTCTTCCTATTTTACTTTTCCGGTACTACTTCTTGAGCGTCAGCTACAATTTTTCTCAAAGCCCATTCCCTGTTTCTATGGGTTTTTCTCGAAAGCTTTGATGTTATATTACAATTTTTGACAAGTCTGGATGTATTTTTGTATTCACAAATTAAGGATTCCTGCGCTCTCGAGTGCCACGTATTTTATTTTCCATATCAACAGTTAGTTTTTGTACTATACCGATAAAACTATAAACATTTGATCATTTATTTTATCTTCAGTTTTTCCTTGATTTATGCACTAAACACTAATTGTATTCAAAATTTGAAGTTTCCTTGTCTACTAGAAGTGCATTAGAGTTTTATGATCAGTCAGTCAGGAAGAGATAAAATTAAAAACTTTGTTTAGTTATAATTCTTAAGCTGCTGGTTCATTTTGAATGAAATTTCAAATATACCGTGTTTATACAATGCTTACTTGGTTACTAGAAATACAGCCTTCTAGTTTACTCCACAACGAAGTCAAAAAACGTGAGTCAAAAAAGGGTTGATTTTCTTCGGGAAATGGATGGTACATCTGTGCCACTTTAGTTTGCTCAACTTGGCAAGGGAGCTACCATACCTCAAAATATCTATTTACAAAGATTCATGTATTATGAGATACTTTTAAATTTACTCAGACTTGCAACTACAGGTCTGTCTACATTTTTGACTTTAAAAGATTTTCTTCTTTCGTTGAGTAAAAATTTATACATAGAGAAACTACGTTCTATATCAGTCGATGTAAATGGCGCACATTTTAATACTGAGGGGGTAATACAAATACAATATTTATTTCCTTTGTCCATTTACAAATAATTTTAATAAGGATAAATTAAAAGTAACGATCTCCCTGCCTGTTCGAAAACATTCCTTTTTATCGCAAAATGTTACCAGAATGATCATATCAAATTTATATAGCAAACTTAAAACAAAAAAATGATACTGCTACCTCTCCACAAATTTTTCAAAAAAAAGAGAACTTCTGAAGCTTAAAATTTAAATAACTTAAGGTCAATATATTGACGAATCATGGGGGATTGGGAAAGAAAAATAGAGGGAGAGCTTGAAAAAACAGCAGAAAAAGAAAAATATTGCCAGGCAAACATATTATCTATAGAAGAACTAATGAAATTTGAGGTATCATTTTTATTTTTATTATTATTAAATATATATATTGACTAGACAACTTTTGGTTAACAAAAAAAAACCATTGGAAACAAGGCAGAACACATTGAACATTGGCTTTTACTATTATTATCATTTTCTATTATAATTAAGTGTTGAAATATTTACTTAACGTTTGCATTAAATAAACTATTTAGTATGTTTGTTCACCATTTTGATTTATGTGAAGATATCTTCCAACTAAACACTAAAACAGAAAAATTGAATAGATGAGGCTTTTACTCGATGAAAATCCATACATATAATAAGTTCAGTCTGTCCAAATATGTTTGAATTTGTTTCTTGTTACTTCTTGTTATTTGTTTAGCCTAGTTGGCTTTATCAAAAGTTAGGAAAATGAATACGTAGTTTTCAACAAAAAGCACTTTATATTCTACGTCTGTATTGAAGTAATAAGATAATATCCAAAAGCTATTGAGCATGTTGTGTGCTAAATAAATAGGCAAATTCGATTTAAATTAGGCGCGTAATAATTTAAACTAGGCGCCAAGGTCCTTACTTTTAATGTACCCTTACTAGTATCAGTAAAAGAAGTGAAGCCTTTGGTTTTATCTAACACTTTCTGTAATTTTTTTAAATTGATTGGGCAATAGATCTCCGGACGGATTAAATAGAATAAAGATACATCAATTTTTTCTATTATTTTTTTGTGATAATTGTTAACAAAACTTGAAGTTCGGCTTAATTTTGAACTAGAAAAAATTTATCGAAGGGGATATAATTGATAATACTATAAATGCGTTACAATCAACGTAATAAATCGGGTGGAAGATTTTTATAAGCCAATTTATTTATTTTCCAAATGATAATAAAGCATTTCACATTCCATTTAACATATTTTGAATTTCTAAGAATGTTTTATTCTTAGTTTCGGGCATAGTAAGATATATACGAATAAATCCAACCAAAGATCCAATACAAAATAGCCAGAAACACCAGTGCAATCCATAAAAGTCTTTTATTATGGGAAAAATGAAACTCACAATAGCAGAAACCAAGACGGCTATAATTAAAACATATCCCACCCCCACTGCTCTTAAATGATCAGGGAAAATTTCACCAGTAAATGCCAGAGGAACAACTCCTAATCCAATAGAATACACTATAATGTACATTATAATAAACAGAACCGGCAACCAACGAATATTGTCAAATAGTTGGCTACCTATGTGGACTTGATGAAAATAGACGCCCAAAACAAACAAACAGAACATACACATAAATATTGAAAATAAAATTAATGGTCTTCTCCCTATCCTATCTACAAAATACAGGGATATCGAGAATGCTAGTATTTTTGTAAACCCAATTATTATAGCGACGTCGCTTCCTTTCAATCCGGTATTTACGCTATCAAAAATAACTCCAACGTATGTTACAACAGCCGTAATGCCAGAAAATTGATCGAATATGATAATTTCACTACTCAGGATAAACGATTTTCTTGAACCGATTTGTCTAAAAATGCTTAAAAACGTTGATTGTTTTGATGGAGTTGTTGTTAGTAGCATTGATTTTGTATTTTCATATTCTATATTTGCCATATTCCCCCGCAACTTCTTTAATTCTTTCATAACTTCAAAGTTTTTTTGTTTAGATATAAGGTAACGAGGAGATTCGGCTAATAGTGGAGATAAAACCAGGTATAATATAAATGGTACACCGCATATCAATGTAAAGTATCTAACACTGGTTACCGAACCAAGAATGTACCCAATTAGAATTCCAAAAGGTACTTGTATTGACAGTAAACAACTCATTTTACCTCTCGTAGTGTCACTCGATATTTCACTAGTGTAAACTACAGCACTTACCATCGATCCACTTATACACATTTTATGAAATGACAAAAAAATTACGAGTGTATAGATATCCTCGGCAAATGATAATACAAGTAAGCTGAATATTGAGATTATACTAAGAAACTGCATTGTAGTTTTTCTACCAAATTTGTCCAATATCTTCGACCAAAATAAAAATGACAAACCACCGGCACAAACTGGAATGGATACTAACATGGACAATTGTAGGGTTGTAACAGGTGTTTCTAAAGGATTAATCTGTGTGTCGTTCGACTGTAGCACTGGAATAACAGGTAGAAACCACGTAGCACTCATTCCACATGCAGTAACTAAAAGATGAGCTAAAACATAAAACATTAACTCAATACATTTCACTCTCAAAGCTTTTTTGTAATAAATGAAAAAAAGGGAGAATTATTTTATTGAGAAATGATACTACATCACAATATTGGATGAAAGTGTCATCAGTTTCAACAATTGAGTCCAAATAACCGATTCAATTTAAATAATAGTCCGTAGCATCAAAAGTAATTTCTTCATAACTTAAATGTTATAGAAGTTGTTCTTTATGAATTTTCTGAAGTTCGTCTAGATCAGGGATGGGGAAACTACGGCCCGCGGGCCATCTCTGTCCCGCAAAGCGTTGAAATCCGGCCCACGACCAGCACCACGACCAACAAAAGTTAAGTACAATTTTCTTTTTATTAGAAATTACATTCTCATGAATTGGCAGTAAAGGCAGTACACGTCGGGCATAAAACCCGTAAGTCCGACTGTCGTCGAACGCACTACTCATTTGAGCCAACAAATAATGGCTACGTTTGGTCAAGCTGTTTGTGCGAACAAACGTTTTCAATAATGAAAAAATTGTCTTCGTAATAGGATTTCAGTTGACCTCCTTTTTCTTCTTCTTCTTACGTTAGGACTAGGTCCTGTATTTTCATCAAGGGGGTTTGCCAGGAGTAGTTGGGATGCTGAGGACCAGCTTTCATACCACCTTATAGGTGGTCGTCCAGGAGGTCGAGTTATGATATCGCTGGGTGGACTGAGTAGCTCAGTGGTTTCATAGCCGGTCCCAAGCCCGAGTAAAAGAGGAGTGTTCCAAGTGAGGCTAGCGACCTGCTTGGGTAAAAAAAACAAAGTGCTCAGAGATCCAACGGTTTAGCCTCTTTTTTCATTGTTAAACATTTCAGCATCACAAATTTTTCGGCTTATGATGAAGTCATGCAGAAACAAAAACAGTTCCACATGTCACATGTTCCCATAAAGACCAGACCCCCAATTAGTATTTCAGAAATTTTATGACAATATTTTTATTTTAATAAATAATGTAATGCCTCAACTTGGCCCGCCATATATTTCGTTAGCAAAAATTGGCTCGCGAAGAAAAAAGTTTCCCCATCCCTGGTCTAGATGAATCTTCTCTAACTCATTTTTTCTATGTTTTTTCTCTTAAAAACACAAATTTATGTAAATGTGAAAAATTAAAAACTGCGAGATCTATATCAGATTCACTACTAAAGATTCTATCTTAACTTTTCCTTAATTCTAACTTCAATGAAAACGAACATAAATCGAGAAACAAGAGATCAAAGAACAACAAATGAACGACTTACTGTTCTCTAAAATTACTAAAAAACTAAAATACACAAAATAAGCAAAAGTTTCTATGAAAAGCATGGATGGTGGATGAGCCAGAGATAAATAGAAAACAAAACGGATTTGTAAGCACATATCAGCTCCGTTTTCACACCAAATGAGAGATAAGACACTGACGGAGATTAACGTACTTAAGACACGCTGAAAGATCCATTTCAGACGTGACCTAACAAATATATAACGTTCCTAAAAGTCAAACAGACTCTCAAGTATATTAATGTTAAAAAGCTTCAATGTATGAATCAATAACTGTTCAAATACTTAGAAGCATGCCTGATGGAGGCATCAAGTTTTTGTTATAAATTCTCTTCTTGTCGTCCAATAAGCCTCCTACCCTTAATATCACCAATTTTTGAGGGGATCTTACATAAATAGATATAACTTTTTAGAAGGACAATCATTTGAGTTTGACTTCTGAAAACAATATTACCATAAAACAAATGCACCGAGTAGTGAAAATGCAAGAGCCCTCCTCGAAAGCAGGAGACTTCACAGCGAAAAACGACATGTTCACCCGACATACATTCTTCTTCAGTTGTATTTTCTCCGGAAAGATTTTCCATAGTCAAATATGGCGAATCTGAAAAGCCCTTTGTTCCCCATACTCTTTGGCGAGCCTCAGGGCAGTAACATACGCAACGATGCAGTCCAAATCTATCCAATAACAGCATTGCAAATAATACATAACTAATTAACCAATATTCAAATAATCACCTAAGTTGGGGCGAACTAATAATTCATTAAATTTGACACACAAGAAGATGTATTGGTTTTTGATTCTCATCTGAAAATTCAGCTTATAGAATGAGTACAAGTCAGTGTCATTCACCACGATCTTCAAGTGCCTACTGTAAAAGACACCATCACCTTTATCAGTACAGTGTAGGTATATAAACTGTAGTTGTACCCAAACTAACTAGCCAACAATTTATTCTGCAAGGAACAGAAGACGATCCATTTGATTTCCTCAGATTAAGATTTAATCAACTCTGCAGAGTAATTTTTGAAAAAAACATTCTATTGCGTGCTCCAACTGTTTTGTTGATAATGTTGCCTATTATTTTATGTGAATTAGATTATAGCAACATAGGAGATTATGAAAAGAGTAACATAATCATATTGACTATTTTTAAAATGAAATTAAGTTAATCGTTGAAAACTCTTTTAAAGACAATGATATCTGAATCTCTCCATTGTAGTATGAAGTTAAGAGTATTGAGCGAACAAATTCAAAGTATTTAAGAAAAGAATAATAAAGTTAAACTGCGATATATAAAATTAGGTACTATAAAAATAGGCACAAAACATCGATAATAGCTATGGTTTGACGAGTTTACGAATATCCAACTTTTTTCTTTGTAACGTTTTATTAATTATCATAGATAAGAGTAGTTAATTAGTCACAGTAACGAACACTCGGGGCGAATATTTCTTTAAATACTCTGAAAAAGAACAGGATCGTACTTAAAATAGAATCTATTATGTTTTCTTAGTTCTTTCAATAGTTACATTTATCATTGTTTCTATACATATGAACCATTTCTAAAAACTCTCTTTTTCCTGTTTTTGAATGTTACGCGAATTTTCTAATCTTTATATTCGAATGTATATTCCATTAATATTCTATTCAATGGTTTGTCAATGCAGTTATGGTTTTTTAATCGTATTAATGACCTTTTAGTCTAGTTTCTAAATATTGAGATGTTGGCCCTATGTAGACAGAGTCCCAATCATTACAAGGTACTTGATATATAATTTTACTACTTTTATTATTGAGTGTTTAAGATTTTAGCTTAGTTTAGTTCACTAGTATCATATTTATATCTATGTAGTAGAAGTGGAGCTGGGATAATCAATAGAAAATTTAAAAGAAATTAAAGACACTGCTTCCACCAAAAGCTTATAGATTATAATGTCAAGAAACTGAGAAGAAACCAGGGTATGAAAATAGGTAATAATAAGTTAGGAATAAAACATATCATGAAATTGAAGAAAAAATATTGAATTACCAGGAGTCATCGAAAAAATAACATGAAATCATAGTTGTAACTAAAAAGTAGAGAAAGGATCAAGTAAAGTTCGACAATGGAGACGACACATCATGTTATATAACAAAGTGGAACATGAAGACAGGACCCTGCAATAGAATAAGCTGCATCATTATCAATAGTATATGTTCCAACTGAGGACAAGATAACTAAAGATAAAGATGAGAATAATAGATAATAAAAATAATGGTGTAGTGTATAAGCTAATAATGACTATCGGCACGAACATAAACAAGTGAGTTACATAATTCACCAGAAAATTTCAGACTCTACTAAGATAGATCCATTATAAACGATTGTCAGGTGACGAATATCAGACCTGATCGTGGTGGTTGATAGAAGAGTCAATTTATCCGATCTCTTTGACGCAGCAACACCAAACACTCACAACGTTGCCATTAAACACCAGGAGAAACTGGCCAAATACGTGGATTTCGCAAATGAGATTAAACAGATGTGGCACAGCAAAGATATGGAAATCGTTCCAGTTATTTTGTCAGCAACCAGCGTCATGCCTAAGACATTGTATCGACAAACTCAGCCTAATCCTTTTTATACGTATTATACAGTAGAGGTACTAAATCTTTCGCTTATTAGTAATTAATAATATTGATAATGAAAACAAAGCCCCCAGAACAAAAAAAAACAAAATAGCATTAAATATATAAAAAATATTTTGTGGATATTCTGAAATGAGAATTCACAATGAACGCCTATTGCAAAGAATGTAATGAAGTAGAGTGCCTCGAAGAAATAGCAGAATTAGAAATGGACAAAATAAAAATCCACGAACTGAGTTGGAAATGGTTGAGAATGAGCTATTAGATAGAAATAATTGTAGGGTAGTTTGAAAGTTAACTAAGTTTCCAACTTTTGGAAAATAAAATGTAAGCCTTCGAGTGAATGATAACCAATCTAGGTCAACCTTACTCCGTATAACCTTCAGAAATATAAGCTATATAGACCAATGTACTTTCATTGAGTCTTGAAATACGGCAAGTGGATACATTTTAATTTTTGACAAGCAAATGACAATCTATAAATCCGTTTCTGAAACTATTTCAAATGTATGGTATTGAAATTGAAAATAAGACTATCTGAAAGCAGTATTGAGAAGCGCAAGAAAAAAAATTCGAAATTATTGTATAAGAGTACAGTTTCATATTGAGCCTTCAGAAAGAAATAAACTCAGATGGAGTGGCATTTTAATACTAATGAGAAATCATCAAAAGCGAAAAGTGTATATTGTACGCGACGTGAATTTGTCTTACGAGGCCGTTTGACAACATGTAGAGTGCAATAAACACTTTTTGAACGAGTTGCATACAATATTTTTTCTACGTCCATGAAAAAAAAAATAGAAAGCGTAATTTAAGAGCAAAATATTTAATAATTAATTAACACTATCGGTTAACATTGAGAAAGTTGGGAATTAGTAATTAGATATAATTTAAATCCAACATTATTTGTACCGTTAATATCAAAAGTAAATGTACAATTTTTGAAATTTCTAGTATTATTATTTATTATTGAATTATTGGGACTTAATTTCGTGTATTCACGGTATATATCGATCAAATTTAATCCTCTAATGACAAAACTTCGTTACTTGTCAGTTTTTGAACGTGATCCTTTTACAATTAATATTGAACCTACTTCTATGTCTTCTATACTCAATTTTTCAAGATCATCTCTACACTTCCTAAGGTCGTTCAATACAATGTAATAAGGGAATTGAACTGCTACAAATTGGGGTTTTTAAAAGCCTCGGTTTTGTTCATAATAAATATGGATTTTTCTAAGAATTCAACTAATATAGAAAAAAAATCACATTTTACAATAATGTTTAATAATTTATTTTCTGGTGATATGTTTTATTTTATAATATGTTAATGTTTAGCCTAATACTCTGATAAATTTACCTGAAAATGCGCAAAAATACATATACCAAGGAAAACGATCCTTAAAATTTTCACAACTATGCAACGGAATGTTTTCAACTTCAAAAGCTTGTACTTCCATTAATATAACACCTAACAATGACAACTGAAAATTAAAAATCAACAGATACTAAAAAGGAGCAAAATAATGTTATATATATGTATATATATATATATATATATATATATATATATATATATATATAAAGAATATGATAAGATAAACAGCTTAATAGACCAATTAGTAGACTGGCCTAGTATAACCGAATAACTAAGTTGTTTTGGGCTGTTAATAGGTATTTGGTAAACATATTACCTGAATTCCGAACAAGTTTAGGTACTAGTAGTATTTGAACTTTCGAAATGTCATTCGAGCTCCGTTCTGAATTGTTAGTAACAGTTTAGTGTATGCTAATCATTCAGTTTTTACAAGAAATTCAAATGTATGCACAATTAACAATATAATATTATATTTAAGTCAGACTCATCCGTACAATTTTGGTTTGTTCAATACATAAAGAATATTGGTGACTTTGCTGAATTAGAAAAGTCAGTAGGCCTAACGTAAAAAGATTCAATACCGTAACATGTAGAATGTCCATCCCCTGAGAAACATTTGTAAGGGATGAACAAAACTTTGCTGTAACGCCTATATACATGGAGGTTATCCAGAAATGATTATGGCTGTGATTCCATTTGTCCGCCGCTATTGTTTCCATTGGATTGGAGGTCCTCTAGGGCTACTCTAAACTCTACCTATCTTCAAAGGCTTGAATTGTGAGGAGTTTTGTTTGTTGTTTATTTTATGTCTCGCCTTGTATAATTGATTCGGAATTGATAAGCTTCTATTCTGTTGTCTGATATCTCAGTTTGATGGAAGTTCGATCAGATATACTCCTTCCAGAACCATTGGTTTCAATGTGGAACATTTAAAAGATATTTTTATAGGTTCGAGGAATATGGCCACGTAGTTTTTCCGTTTTTGTTAGCAATGATTTTTTTACTTTAGTTACACAAATATTGTATGGTTTTCCTACATGGAATTTTGGAGTGTTAGAAACTTTCTGCGCTTGCAACAGAGTACGATTCTGAAGGTTATAATTATGGTAGAATATTGTGTAGGTATTGGAAGTAGAGTCTTGATCATATAGTAAGTCTACGCTTATTAAATCATAATAATTGAGGATGTCATCTTCTTTTATTTAAAAACATCGATCTTCACTGTGATGTTTTAGAACTTCTGTTATTAACCATTTTAATTCTATTTTCGAAACACTTTTGTGAAGGATATTTATTGTGTAATTGCTTCCACCAGATCGTTCAGAACTTAAAGGATAATTTGGAGGGTTGGATTTAATTCGTCCAGTATATTCAAATCGAATAGAATATTATTCGGATATGCGATGATTTGCTTGATTTCTTTCTCGAAAATAGTTTCCTGGTTGTGTGTAAAAAAAATAATTGTTTCATTAAACTTTTCCAAAATTCTTTAATTTAGGCTTATGTTATGATTTACGTTTTTCATAATGTTTTCTTAATTGTTTGAAGTATTTGTATAGTCGTATTGTAGATTTCCAGATCGTCTTCCTGGTCTAAGTCGTTAAGAATTCCTAGTTGTTTTTATGAAGTTGGATAGATGGATAGTATCTTCTCTTCATCTGACTTTAGTTGAAATCAAAATTTTTTAGGTTGTTCAAATAATGATAGCTGATTCCGTTTTCTATAGCTTTCGTCACTGCTTGGTGTATGTTATCGATAGTTTTAATTACTTCTATTATCGTTGTGAGTATTAGAACGTATCGGATTTCTTATTTTAATTTTTAGTTTATGTGTAGTATTTTTTTATGTACTATTCGAAGTCATGGCAATAGTTAATATCTTTTCAAAGTTCTGTAACATGAAATTTAGCTTGAGTTACATACGCCGCAGAAACATCATACTTTCTGAGAAATTGTTACTTAATAACATATGTAGATAAATCTTACTTTCTTGTAATTTCATTTAATGTAATTCATTCTCTATTCAGATCTCTAACAATAAACTTGTAATTGCTTGAATAAATATATTTTTTAAAAACGAATTTTTCGTTAAGAAAACCAAAACTCTTATTACGTTTTTTCTTCAAATATTTTGAATATACCTTTGCTCACGTATTGTGGCTTAGTAGTCACTTCTATTTTAATTTTAACATCCGAATTGTTGAAGAAATTTATTTGTCATCGACCTTCCACAATCAATTGTATGGGTCTTTTAAGACGAGCCAAATTCAACAACATCACCGGACATATCGTCACCGTTCCATTAGAGCAACGTAGAACGGTCAATTCTGAATGGTACACCAGTATTTGTTTGCAAGAGAGATCGAAAAAATCTGGGTACGAACCATTCTCCAACACTACAAAGCGAGCTCCCACACATAAGCTCAAACAAAAATAAATTGCGAGTTCCACGGTTTTCTACACTGTAAGGAGTGGTTGATGCGTGCGAATTACATAATTTGGAGTTACCTCAGTCGAAATAAAAAAATACCCCGACAATTAGTTCTAGCGTATGGAAACTTTCATCCAATTATAAATATTTGGTTTTATTTGTTTATCTCAAAACTCAAAAGATACCCTCGTACCACCCATTTCCTGATCAGAGGTCACTTTGATTGTGCACTTCTCAGTGCCGAATACTGCACAATCTGTCTTTGCTATCCCAATGCGTAAAGGAGATTTCATCATGGAAAATGAACTGAACAGTTCATCACTATTCACAATGTGATCTGTTACACCAGAATCTAGAATGAATTATATTTAATTTTTGCTGCACTCTGCTTTCAGTTCATGTCATCCTGCCATGACACAAAACTATTTTCTTCTGACAGAGAACTTGGACGCACATTATATATCGTTTAAATGGATTGTTTTCTACGTTAATTTTTTATCCTTTTAAATAAATATCAAATCCTTTTTATGTGATTTCCCTCCACAATGATCACACTTTATATTTGAAAACTTGTATTTAAGTTCCTCTTACAATTTGGCAAAGTTTTCTTTTTCAAAGTGAGCTGCTTACCATTCTTTCTTTTTTCCTGGAGTAAATACTCCTTTTCAAGTGTAAAGGACCTTTTACGAAATCGATTTTCTTCCCAGAACTGTGATTGAACCATCATATAAGGAGGGCGATGTTAATAGTACGTGGGATACTTAATCCACTTTTTCTAAGATTGCTCTCATCAAAATGTAAGAATGATTTATTAAAGTTCCATCATCTTGCAGCTTCGGGCTCAATAATATGGGTTTTGCGATATTATCATCTTCAGCAAAACTAAGAAATGTATCATTCCAGTATTCTAAAATATTGTGTTTTATAGAAGTCTTTTATTCCATTCGGTTGATGGTTTTTAGATAACGTTTACTTATCCAACTCGGTCAGTAGTGCTCTGATACTAAATGTCCAGACACTGTATTTTTCGACGCGGCAATATTAGTTTCAGAATTTTTATTGTCCATTTTGCTTTCTGGGAGTTTCACATCACAGATAATTTAATTTTTGTCTTCTTCGTTAAGTACTTCACTATATTTATAAGCTAGCATAGATTGAACCCGTAATCCATTGGAATTTTGTTTGATGTTGGTTATAAAATCAAGCTTCATTCTAGTTATTGAACTTTTCATATATTACAATTATCTAAACTCTAAAATTGATATTTCTCAGGTCACAATTTGGGAAAAAGGTACGCGCCTATATCCGAATGGACCAATAAACTTGAAAGGAACGTTGAAAAATTGTTGTAAATCATTATATTATAAATCTTTATATATGATATTCTAACAATCGAAGAACAAATAATAATCGTTGATTTAATTAAAAGTACTATAAAGACGTTACAAACAATTTATATAAATAAAACAATTTTTCTGTTTTATTTACCAATTTATCTTATAAAAGATATTTCAAATTCTTTTTAACATATTTTGTATTTCTAAAAATGTTTTATTCTTAGTTTCGGGCATAGTAAGATATATACGAATAAATCCAACCAAAGATACAATACAAAATAGCCAAAAGCACCAGTGCAATCCATAAAAGTCTTTTATTATTGGGAAAACAAAACTTACAATGGCAGAAACAAATACGCCTATAATTAAAACATATCCCACTCCCACAGCTCTAAGATTATCAGGAAAAATTTCTCCAGCGAAGGCCATAGGAACAACTCCTAATCCAACTGAATACACTATTATGTATATTATAATGAACAGAATGGGCAACCAGCGAATATTTCCAAATAAGGAGCTTCCTATTTGCACTTGATGAAAATATACGCCCAAAATAAACAGTGAGAGCATACACATAAATATTGAAAACAACATTAATGGTCTTCTCCCTATTCTGTCTACAAGATAAAGAGATAATATGTACGATAATATTTTTGTCACTCCAATTATTATAGCAACTTCATTCCCTTTTAAACCAATATTCGCATTATCAAAAATAACTCCCACGTAGGTTATAATAACCGATATACCAGAAAATTGTTCGAATGTGATAATTTCACTGCCAATGAGAAACGATTTTCTTGAACAATTATCTCTAATAATACTTAAGAACGTCGGTTTTGTTGGAGTTGATGCCGGTAGCAGTGTTCTCATATTTTCGTACTCCATATATGCTATATTTCCTCGCAACCTTTTTAACTCTTTTATCAATTTATGAATTCTTTGTTTTGATATAAGATAACGAGGAGATTCGGATAATAGTGGAGACAGAACCAGGTATAATATAAATGGTACACCGCATATCAATGTAAAGTATCTAACACTGGTTACCGAACCAAGAATGTACCCAATTAGAATTCCAAAAGGTACTTGTATTGACATTAAGCAACTCATTCTGCCTCTCGTAGCATCACATGATATTTCAGTGGTGTAAACTATAGCACTTATCATCGATCCACTTATACATATTCTATAAAGTGACAAAAAAATTATAAGTGTATAGATGTCTTTGGCAAACGATATTACAAATAAGCTGATTAACGCAACTATACTAAGCAAGTCCATTGTAGTTTTTCTACCAAATTTGTCCATTATCTTCGACCAAAATACAAATGATACAGCTCCAGCAGCAATTGGAATTGATACTAACATAGACAATTGTAGAGTTGTAACAGATGTTTCTAAAGGATTAATCTGTGTGTCGTTCGACTGTAGTACAGGAATAACAGGTAAAAACCATGTTATACTCATTCCACAAGCTGTTACCAGGAGATGAGCTGAAACATGAAACGTTAAGTCAATAGATTTCACTAACACCAAAGATTTTTGACAATGTTATCATTACTCTATTTAGGGGAAAGATAGGGTTGAATTGTTTTAAAAATCAATTTTCTGACCCCCAAATTGTTAGTGAAACTATTAAAAAACATGTTTTCAAAATTATAGGTAAAAATTCCAACGTTCTTTTGTCATTAGCCATTAAAGGGAGAAGCTCTACATCAGGACTTTTTCGCGACATAGATATTACTGAGCGGTCTCTCATATACTCATTCACTCACTACCTGGTATGTATAGAGTGTCCCTAATTTCAACAAATGTCTTTCCATGTTTTTTGACTATAGACATCTTAAGTAGAAATTTTTAAGCGCATTGTAACTTGGTATATTTTGAACACGAAGTTTTTGATAGGTTAGGATATTTTTTGAAATGCTTCTTTCTCGAAAGTTTTTGTAAACTTGCGTAAACTCAAATTGGCAGTTATTTTTTCATATTATTGCGTTCAATATGAACCTAAAATCGAAATATCATCATTATAAGAAATATTTTCGTTGCAAAACAAGTTTTGAAAGATATCAAGAATGCACTTTTCATTTGTGCCCAAAAAATAATTCAATTTGAAATATTTTGATAACATTTCTTTGCATACAGAATAGAAACATAACATAAGAGGAAACCCGGTCTTGTTTGGTTTCAAATGGAAATATCTGCTTCCAGAATGTACACAAAATATGGGTGTACGCGTGTAGCGAAAGTTACAGCGACTCTAAAAAAGAAGATTGGGTAGAATGTTTGGAATGCAAAATGTGGTCCTATGTCAAATTTGGAAACGTTTACTCATACATTTGCACTAATTGCAATTTTGATGAAAACTAATTTCATATTAGTATGTAGAATAATTATAAGTTTAAATGATTCACTATAAGTTATTATTTGCAGACGAAGTATCTGTGTTTTTATGTAAGGTTTAAAAAAATTTTGTCAAAGTTATATTACTTTTAAAATTCATAATTAAAAAACTGTTTCTAGTGATCTCTTTTGTTTATAACGTTTTCAAATAATGAGAAAATATTATTAATCATTGACGATATTGTCTATTAATTTGACATAACATCGTGACCCGAAGGTGTAACAACTAGACTCAAACCGGGGGTAAGTTGTTACAATTTTTTGCTTGTGAAAAAATTACAATAATTTTAATAACTTTTCAACCATATTGTAATTGAAGAATTGACATAATAACGATATAAGTAAATCAAATGTATAAATTGGTAGCTTTTATCATTTTTACAATAATCTAAAAATTGTAACAAGGTGCCCCCCGCTCCCTTATATTTAAAAAAAAACCTGTAAAGAGCAAGAGAGTTTTTTGAGATCAAATTTTAATGATTAACAAATGATGTAAAATAGAAAACGGAGCTCGACAGCATTGCAAACAGATTTCCTTAGAAAAATATTGAATTCCTTCAAATTATTTTTAAAAACCTCGTTTTTTATCTTAAAAATTATGGTTTCCTCTTAAAATTCATTTAATAAAGCAAAAGAATTCAATTTTACAACATTTGCCTATAACTAATTCCTAATAATATGCTTTACACTTAATTCATAGAATTGAAGCACATATTATGTCAATGTATTGGCTAATTTGCCTAACACTCTAAAAACATTACCTGAAAATACGCAAAAACACATATACCAAGGAAAACGATCCTTAATTTTCTCAAAATTATGGAACGGAATGTTTTCTACTTCAAAAGTTTCTACCTCCATTACTAGAGCTGTTACTATGTTAACTTTTAAAAATCAATCAACAACCGATAATGAAAACAAACAAAACAAAAGCTTATTATGTTCCATATATCAAGAAATACATAAATATATATTGCTTTTGAAGAAACTGATAAGTTAAACTAACTTAATAGACCAATTAGTAGACCGGCCTAGTAAATCGAATAAAAAGTTGGTTCGTGCAGTCGTATAAAAAGAATATTTTGGTATCGTGTGAGAATGGAAGTAAGAAGATATAGGAATAAGGCCAGTGGCAGCCAATTTTCCGGTGGAAATTTGATGATCAAGGTCGATATTCTTAAAAATTTGTATGAAGGTAGTATTTATAACCTTCTTCAAAATCTAAATACCGAAGATTGCTTTTGCACTGGGGGTGAAAGACGCCCCTTCTTGGATATGAAAATTTATTTCATCAAAATAATCTCTTAGCTCGATAGTCTGACTAATTCTAAGCAACTTTTATTCCACAAAGTTTTTTTCTAAAGTTGGCACTATTATAGTTATTAACGGTTGAACATTTTTCATTGAAAAAACTCATTTTTTGCAGTTTTTCATGATTAAATTAGTTTTCATTTTATTACAAAAATGTAGTTAATAGAAAAAAAAGATTCGATTTTTAAGGACTTCATTCAAATTCAATAATAACTGAGTTATTGCTCGTTAAAGGATGGTTATTTTTGTGGAACCCGAAATTGTAAACCTTTAACCTCAAATAACTTAAAATTATGAGATCTTTTTCAAAGCGCATTAATTTGAGCAGATTCAAAAGTCTGTTACATAAGAGTTGACTGATTTATAATAAAAATAAGGTTTTTTCTTTTTTGAAAAATGTAATAATTAACATTAATTAACACCCTAATTGGAATTAATCATAATCCACTTGCAATTAACTTTATTTATGTATTATTTATATGATGCATGTGCTTTAACTGGTTTTAAATGCTTATTTTATAAAAAATAATTGATTACATTGAACACTGAAAAAAGGATGAATTTCTCTTAAATAAATTAGATAAAATTCTGAACCAACTTGTAATCATGCGTATTACAGCAATCATGAATTGGTGATTAGCCCAATAGGACTGAAAGTAAATGAAAATTTAAATAGAAAATTTTCATTTTTCACCAGAATCATTCTACCTATCAAGAGGTACAGTTATACATTCCTTTTTAAAACAATACCTTCAAATTAAAGTTATAATTTTGAGCTTGGTGACTCTATATCTCTTGATTTCTTCTCTGTTTTCTACTCAGTGTAAAAATCTTAGGAGTACATAGAAATAATTACAAGTTTTTTCACAAATTCGTATAGGTACTACCGTCATTATTAGTGATGGACCATACCTTATCATATAATAATTGCAGAAAATCAACCTTCTACTTGATTAAAACCCAACAATGACTAAACTATAACAAACTGCTGAAATGAACCGAAAAAAATGTGTTTGATATTGATGGATTGTTAGGAATCCCTGAAATCATTGCGAATTTAATGCCATTGAATTTATTTGGGCCCACTACAAGATATATGAAATGAAATATAAACTGTAATATCGGACATATGCAAACAAAGTCTAAGTGGCCGACGAAGTCTTTTCTAGCACGAGAATATCCAAGAATCATTTTATCTGCTTTACCTACCACACTTTATGTTTTCTTCAGAACAAACTTTTTTCCTCCTCATGCTTAATGCTCCTCATTAAAAAGAGGTTTGATATTATTGTGAGACCTTCGGTGGAAACAAACATTGATAATCCCGTAGCTTTTCAGATTTTACTAAGCTATGGAGATGTACCTGGTTAATTTCTTCCAAATATTCTCAAAAGTGTCAGTTTCTTTGTTACAATTTTCACGCTGGTAAGACCAATGTAAGTTTCTATTTCTATCAGCAGCTGCGTTGCGACCTCAGTTCCCAGCATATGCGGCAGTTATTCCGACTCCTAGTTCTAGACATCGCAGGTGTAGAAAATGATCGATAAATTGACGTGTCAGTGATCCACATTTGGTAGTATATTGCCAAAGACGGATATGTTGATCAAAGGCTTGAGGATGTGAAAAGGGCATTGGAAAATTGTGTAACGCTAATGTTTGAGATAATTGTGTGACTAGTTTACTCAAGAAGGAAATTTGGTGAATACAGATAATGAACCAGTGATAAAGAATAGGGAAGACAGCTCAGATTCCGAATCGGATGGATCCCAAAGATTTTCTAGTGCAATTCCACAGTGTTAGTCAAATATTATGCTATCAACGTTACATGAGTGTGAATTTACTAACGATCCTAATATAAATCAGTTTATAAAGTGTATTTTTGATTTACTCAAGAGATCACCCATTTGATATATCAAATATTACTAAAGATTAAATTCTTCACCCAGTATATGGATATTTTTATCAAAAGAGTTGATGTTATATATATATATATATATATATATATATATATATATATATATATGTTATATATATATATGTTATGTTATATGTTATATGTTATGTTATATATATATATATATATATATATATATATATATATATATATATATATATATAATACAAACAATTAACAAATGTAAATTTATTTTTTAATTACCAATTCGTAAAAGGCCGACCTTTGAAATATTATTCATAAATATTATTTCTACTGAGTTGTTGATGACGTATTAGTCACATGATGGAAGATGTAGGTATATAAAAATGAGTAATTTTTGAATTATTAGATATTTTATGCCTGAAATAAAGTTTAATCTTCAATTTTAATTATTGAACTTTGATTACAAAACATTCTCCGCCCGTAGGAAAATAGCCATGGGGTCGCGCGGTGCCGAACGCTGCATTTATGTACGATACAACATCCAGGTATCACGGTGTTGTCTTTTTTACGTCATATGATCTAAAAATCACGTCCTGGAGGCGTAAAAATCATGTAAACATGTCACAGCCCATCGACGTTATTTTTCCACATCCTATTGACGTCTTTCATGGTAGTTTTGCCAGTAAAAAATATCTACTATATATAGGTAACATATATATCTCTAAATAAAATAACAAAAATATAAAAAAATTCAATTCATTCTTTTACCACAAAAAATAAGTTTTTAGATTGTATTAACTAAAAGTATTAATATAATTTTGGAAATAACAGATGAAGGGCTGGTAAGTTTTTGTCTTCTTAGTAACTAACTGATTTGAATCGAATAGGACATTCAGGATAATCTCTTCTTTGGTAAACTCAATGGCGAACCATCAATTCCAGCGTTAATACAAATGATCAATAGAAAACGTTTGTTATTTAGCTACACTGCATTTCGAAAAAGGAAAAACAATAATTGTCGTGAAAAATGTCTACAAGCCGCGAAATTTGAAGTATTGTGAACAAAAAAGAAACAGGCTTTTGTTTGGATTGATATGAGAGTTATTAAAGAGTAGGTGTAGTCCTACAAAGGGAAACTTCTAAATAAAATCTTTCCGCCGCCAAACATATGAAACTAAATAGTTTATTATGTATAACTCAGATTAATAAGAGAGCTGAAATAAAATTCATATCATGTGCGTGTGCGTTATATATCACACGTCATAATCACGTTATAAGGATCACGTGGAAATGATATAATTCAGTGGCGACGTCAGTTTTTGGTTACTTCACCTAACCGACGAAATATCACCCAATAATGACGTTAAAACCGTGCTACCTGGGAACCATCAACGGACCCTGGTCCAAATTTGTTACTTGAATACCAAAAGAATTAAAAATTATTTTCGAATTGTGTTCGCTAGAAACATTTCATCCAACAAAAAATTAGAAGTCATACACGCAGCTTATTTATTATCTGTACCTCAGAGGCAAACTGACATTTTGCAAACTTTACAGGGGAGTAGTTTTAATATTAAATTATTATTAAATTATTGTTATTCACGGGTTTCAATGATAATTCGAGATCACAACTAAATAGTAGTGAATACCTAATACCTAATGATTTCTCCCACACAATTTGAGGGAGAGCATTTACGACTTTTTACCTCTAACAATTTTATTCTGTCGCAAATAAAATTGCTTAAATATTAGAAGGTCATTTTATTATGAGAAAACTGTTTATTAAAATGTAGATACAAAAATATAAAAAAACCTTAGTGTTAAAAATAATAATGCATTAATAATAATCTTCATAAATATGGGTACTCAAGGGCAGCCACAGAAAAATCTATGTTTTTATGATAGTGATGAAAACAAAAAGGAACCCATGTTAGTAGGTTTTGTAAATCTTTGTATTCACCACTGGTAGCTCAGTAGGCTACACTTGGTGGGACTTCTTCCTCCGTCGATTATGTTCTAGGTCCACAATTTTATATTCTTCTTGGTTTTATAGAACAGCTTGTTTGTTCTTCTGTCTGTTGGTGTTAGATTTGTTGTTTTTAAGAGGTTGTTTTGTTCATAAAGTGAGTTGAATTAAAGCCTTTGAGGGTCATGTCATAGACCTATATCAAATCTTTGAATCGGCACTGGCGAACAAACTGTTGCCAGTTCCATGGCACCATCATTTATGTCCGACTAACCAGCTTTTTGGTCCTCTCAATCATGGAATAAATCCATCGACTTCCATATGGGTATGTCCTTTTAATAAATATTTGTGAGTAGTCACTTTTAACGTTGGCATTGTTCTCAAAATCCACACGTAAGCTAACACTATCATAAAATTTTAATTTTGATCTGCGTTATTATCTGACAAAACTCCAGTTTCACTACTTCAGCACCTAGATTTTCTTGTGCCCATTTAAAAATGCATGATGCTATTTCACAACCACCATGAGCACCCACTGTTTCATTTCACAGTGCGCAGAGGCATTTTCACTCCGTTTGAAAACAATATCTTAGCTGTTTTGTCACAAATATCAATCAAAATATTAATAAAAGAGTAAATAATGGAGTATAATTATTAATAGTTAAAACTATTTGTAAAAAAGAGAAATTCCATGAAACATTTAAACAAGCAAAGTAGTAGCAATACCTCCTATAACTGTTACCTTCTTGACACATGTCAGCTTTTGACAGTGTTGCCTTTTTCTCAGGAGGTAAACTCTCTCAACACACTTGCATCCCTTTCACAATCAGTATTTAATAGGGGTATACAGTTGTAACTCAAATTACTTGAGCGTACCTCTATCATATCATTAAATTCACATTGGTTATGACTATTCACTAAAGAATATACTCATCAATAACCCCAAAAACCGAGAATTTTGTCTTTATGACAGTTTATCTGTCAGGTACAGATGTTTTTAAATCAACCTCAGATATTTATTTATTGAAAAAGAAAAAATAGATCTCATAAAATCAGCTGCTTTTTCAGATTAATAATTATATTCTTAGAAATGTGGAAGAAAGTGACTATCGGTTTAATTTTACTCTGTAATTTTATGCATTTCAATAAAAATTCAACATTCTATGGATAGAATATTATTATTATTTACTTTACACTCCGTGTCGAACATCACCAAGTGAAAAATATTCAACAATTACAAACCATTGATTCAAGATTCAAATATGGTAATACTTCCAGAGTAACTGATGGTATATGTCTGGATGTTTGGAAAAATAAAACAAAAATTTTCTCAATAGCTCTTTATTTACTCTACTTTCTTTTCAAATACATAATTCCACTAACTACGTTGTAAAAAGCAAATTCCTATTACTCGTCGATAGTTTAAATATTAAATAAAAACTTGTTCTTCATCTGAAGTAGACAAGTAAGTGTTGGTGTCATCAAGATCGGATAATTTCTTTACAGGGGTGACTGGATATTTCACCGGACCTCTCCACTTTCTACTAACACCTAAAGTTCTAGGTACTGGTACAAACATTTTACCAAAATCTCCTTGTAATAATTTTCTGTCCAATGAATTAAAATTTGAAGGATCAATGTGTTCTTTAGGTATCAATTCGACAACAATAGCTTTATCATGATCCGGAGAATACAAGTTGGTACATGATTTTGATAAAGATCTTGGAAGATGCAACTTTGGAAATTCAGTTTTATTTGCCATTAATTCTACTACAGGCTCAACCTCATAACGGATATGTTTATGATACGGTACTTCTACTTGATGTTTGATAGTACCATATTTATTAATATTATAAATGTCCCTACAGCTCTCTGTTAGATGTTTTTCTATGGGACTATTGGAAGATACTACTTGTAATTCATTTCTTTGCACTGAATTTCTCCCTACAGAATTTTGCAATCTGGCCAAAGTAAATTGAACCTCATTACTAGTATTTTTCAATATGTGTAAAGCCTCGATGTATTTTAAACCAAGTAAGGATTTCTGATTCACGGCAATGATTTGATCACCTCTTTGGACATTTGCTTTAAGATGTGCGGGGCCCCCTTCTATAACTGACTGAACGTATACATTTCCATCAGAACCTTCCGTTATTTGAAGGCCGAAGCTATCTCTTTCATCTCTTTTTATCGTTACATTGAGAAGAATTCTTTCTTCTACAAAAGATAAATTATTCAACTTTTCTTGAAGAGATTGACTTATTGTTTCTTGGAAGTTTGGCAAAAGTAGCTGACTGGATGGTTTCAAAGTTGAATCTAGAACAAAAAAAATCAATTACAGATATTCATTATTTTGGATATCTGTTTTACGTGTCGGTGGAACTATTTCCATATTATCATTGTTTTTAAAAATTTCAAACTTGCTAATTAATTTTTTTTTAAATCCTCCACAAAGCATATTAGAATCATTTCGTGATTCTAATTTATTTATTTTTAATTAGTTGAAAATGGGTCTGAGTAAAATTTAACCCAGATTTGCATAACTTGAAATGATAAAAAATTTAGAAGCCTAATATACTTAAATGTTTTTTTTCATATTAATGCAAATAAAAATTATGGAATTAAGGTTTTCTATAGTTGGTAGTTTCAGTACTAATTCACTCCAAATTTAATGAATCGGGGGGTGTAAAGAAAACCCTATCAACATTATCCTTTACTTTTATTATAAAATTAAACTAGTTAGGGGCAAATATTTTTGTAAAACAATCTCATATAATCACAACTATGTTAAATAAAAATGTAAATCACTCCATTTATTTTGAAATATAAGACAAGAAAATAATTTTATTTAATATACACCAATGGACAGTTGTGACGGAAGCTTCCACAAATAAAAAGCTTGAAGCCAGCAATATTTTCGAATACTCTCAATAAAATGATGAATTGTTTCATCCACCTCATTCTCCTTCGTTAAAGGTCGTCTTCATTTAGGTTTCTTTGGTTAAAAAATAAGCAGAAATCACAGAAGGTCAAATCGGATGAATAGGGCAAATGTTCAAGGTCTGTATAGCACAGTGAACCTGCATAATTTTTCTTGCCGTCATATATTTAAAAACCATTATGTATTTCAATTCTAACTGCCTAAAGCCAGATCAACAGCAAGACCGTTTAGGTCCGTAGCCTTGTGATTTTTCTCCACTTCTTTCGGTCCCTTGATTTTTCTCTCCAGCTCTGGATGTTTCTCTCTCTAAGGTCTTCTTCCATCGCTTCCCTCCACCGTTTTTTGGGTCTACCTCTTTTCCTCTGGCCCTCTGGTATCTTCCATGCAACTCGTTTTAAGAGCCTGTCTTCGTTCATTCGTCCTAAGTGGCCTAGCCATTGTAATATTTTTGTCTTTATAAACGCGCTGATTGGTGTCTCATTGAAAAGTGTAGAAATTTCATGGTTTGATCTTCTCCCCCATCTTAACTCTGTCTACTTTACTCTAAAAAGTTTTCTTGATATTTTTCTCCCCAGATATCCAATCTCTGTTTGGTTTTATTTGTCATTACCCAACTTTCACAGGCGTATGTCAGAGTGAGTCTCAATATTGTAAGACTGCCTGCACTGCTGTTATTTTTGGCAATTCTTAGTTCATTTCCTTTCCTCCTTGGCAAAAAATTGATTGCACCGAATATTCACTACAGACGTGGCTTGGATGAAACCTGTCTACAGATCAAAAGGAGACGATATTCCAATCCGTAGTGCGATATCGCATTAAGACAACCCCAGACCGCATACAGCTTGGCTTACGATGGAAACATTGAACGAATTGGGTTGTGAAACAGTAGAACACCTTCCTCATAGTCCCGATTTGTCGCACTAAGTGAACTGAGATACGAAAGCAATGCGCAGGCAGAATCTTTCGTGCGCGAATGTTTACGTGACAAGCTGAAATTTTTTTACGGAAAAGGCATCCGAAAGTTTCCGGAGATGTGGCAAAAACATTATGTTGGAGGAGACTATCAAGAAAATCTAAAAAATTTCAGCACAATAACATGATAATATAATTTTTTATATCAAAATTCATTTGTACAAGTACAACCTTTGAACGATATGCAGATTTGAGTTATGTATTCTTATTGTTGCTAAATTTTCTCGATTTTAGGTCTCTTCTTATTAAAAATTAGATTCTAAACCATGTGATAAATTGATGTTACAACCTATTTTGGTCTTTACCAAAAGATGTTCTAAAATATATTTTTTAATCAGAAGAAATTTAAAGTCAAGACAATTTGGCAACAAAAAGTATGTAAATATGCCATTTCAAGAACCAAACTTACCTAGAACATACACTTCATTTGGTGTACACTTTCCCGTAGTAGGTCTAGAAGCCGAAGTAGAGCTGCAATGTAGTGAGACAGATTGCAAAGACATTTCTTCTAGATATTCAGGATTAATGGCATTTACAGCCTCCATTGATCTAGATAAACCAGATTTACAGGTCACATAAGCTCTTGTGCCCATTTTGACTCCTCTCCTCTTATCATTGGAATTAACAGCAAACCCAGAAAGATGTTTACTTTCAAGAACCAAACCAAATCCATTCTTCTCATTCTCCCTGTTTTGGAAGCATTCATTGATATTTTCATTGAAATTTCCAATACTTTTCGCTTTTTTTAATTTATTCGATCCTTTTAAGCGTCTTTTCATTCGAGAGGATGATCTAAATTCTATTTTGAATTCTGTATCAACATTCTCCGATTTTTGATTTGTTTGATTAGTATTCATTAATGAATCCAATTTATACAATGAATTAGCTTCGTTTTTCATATCTTTCAACGGTACACCGAACTGCTGGGATAAAGTATAAGACGAGATGTAGTCTGTTCGGAAACGCAGAAAAAATTGATGGTGTAATGACGCTAGACGGAAGGTAAAATAACTTCTGAAATGAGAATAAACTTAATGTCAATAACAGTTTGTCTTTTTTTAATGAAGTTAAATTGAAAGTTTTATTGACTTACTTTTTTCTATCCATTTTCAGTTTATATTTCTTCAATTTATGATTGGATTGGTAACTACTATGTGGTAATATGCATAAATATTGTTTACTATAACATAATGTCTGTATATTTCTCCATTCGAATTTTTCATGCAACTTGGGTCCAAACTGACTTGTATTTTCACCCCTTTCGTACATATTCATCCCTTGCGCGCTAATGTACAGCCAAATATCCTTTTGACTGTTGTCTTTCATTATCTAGAAGAAATTACATGTTAATAATTCTCTTAGCAATACTGCAAAGTATTCTAAACCTTCCAAATCATAAACCAAGATATTTACTAAGTTTTGAATAAAATTAGAATCATGGTCAACGAAATGTTAAAAGGTAATTTATAGGAACTGATAGCATTATTTATAACTGAGGATTGTTACTAAAATCTTGACATGAACTATAGTAAACCTAAAAACGTTTATCTGTAATATTTAATGCCATATCTATATCATTTATTTCAAAAATATTGACTTGTACTTGAGTAAAAATTTTATTTTTCATAACTAACATATTTTTTGACAACTTATTAATCACACTTCGTGAATAAAAAGTTGATAATCATTCAGAATATAATGTAGAAATGAATTATTATGAAAAGAAATTCTAAATTAGTATAAAATTCTCTGATCTTCTGATCCAAATTAATACCGAGCATCCTTGAGAAAGGATGCAAGAAAATTGATTTTATTTTATAAATTTCAATATAACTGTGAATAAATTGAATTACTTGCTTCTTTGACGTATATTAAAACTTGAGGTATGAAAATTAAGCTGAAAAGTCAGAAAAATTATTCATAGATATTGCTTCATTTATTGAAAGAAGTCTAAAATCAAGATTATTTATTCATGAGAATATTTTCAAAAAGAACTAGGAATTGAGAGACCAAAAAAATGATCATATCTCTTATACTAACAATAATAAATATTTGGGAATGACCCTTGGCGCTAGGCTTCGCTGGAAAGTCTTCTAGTAAGACACTCCAAATTGTCCATATACAACAAACTGCTTCTCAAAGACATGTATGGAATCATGGCTATTCAGCTTTGGGACTATAACAGTAAAAGTAACATTCAAGTGATACAACGTTTTCAAAATAAAGTATTGATGCACCTTGGTACTGCCGCTTCAGTGATTTTTATAGGGATCTCGCTGTAGAAACAGTTGACCAGACTATGATCAAATTTGCCAATAGCCATGAACAATGGATACTATAAAATGGGAATGATGAATTTAACCTGCTCCTCAGCAAATCCGAATAAGTGAAAAGGCTCGATAGGATCAAGCTGTGAGCTAGTTTAAATGACAGTGTTAGTTAAAAGCAATGAATTGTTCGAATATCTTTAACACGTTAACGGTCTTCTTGCTAAAATGAACACTAAGGTATATTAATGGGTAGGACCTGAGTAATAAAGAATTTACTAGTTAGTTAAGATAAGCGAGAAAAAATTGCTTATTGATCTTCATGATCAGATTTTCGGTAATAACAGATAATTGAATGTTTATTTAGAAAAAAATATAGATACAAGCAATTTCATATAAACTTCTCTTTAGCACCCTATATCAAGTAGACGTTATATCAAGTATCGATATAAATATATCTCTTTAAGGCTGAAGAAATTTTAATAAGACTTGTTGCTGATAATTATTTGTCCCCATAAACTTTCTCAATTTCTTAAATGAATTTTACTACATTTTGAACTAGCTCCACCACTGTCTCGAATTCTTAATAGAGTTCGTTTTCCATTACATACAACACATCTAAAATTTCAATTTATCCTCTGTATATAGTGGAACACGACTTTATCAACGTCCTAGGAAGTTAATAGGAACAATTTACGAGAACATTGATCAATCAGACGCAGAAGGTTCAGAAGGTTACGACAAACACATAAAGTCCTTAATCCTCAAAATAACTTATATTTCGAAACGAATCAGCTAATATTACAATATATTTTTGATAATTAACTCATTATCCCGATAAAACTTAGTAGCTGGACAAGTTAAAAAATGTTTATTTATAAACAGTAAAATTTGTAATGTAATTTACCAAATTAATTCATATATGAAATGATACGATTATTTTTTATGGAGTATACACCCTGTACGAAAAATATATTAAACCTAGTTCCACGAAATAATGAAAGCAACAACACTAACACCTTACCTGGATTTTCTTTGTAAGCAATCTGAAACGGATAAATAACTTCCTATGGAAAATTGCCAGACATCTAAAAAATCTACACAACGAAATAACACGAATTGACAAAAACCGATGTAAAATCACTGACACGACTGAAATCGCAGAAAAATTCCAAAAATACTTTCGATCAATCTAATCATAGTAACCACCATCAATACCGATCTTGAAAATATTCCGCAGTGGGCTGCAAGGCCCAGGCTATTGGTTACACAAAGAAGGCTGGCACTGCAGCTTAGGTACTTACTGGCTGGATATAAAATATTAGGTTAGGATCAATACGTCTTGGCATAGTCACATGGTGAATGAGCTAAGGCATTTTACAATTTAGAGCCATCTTGAAGATCAAAAAGCTATTTTATCCAATCCAATTCAATTACAAGGTCCAGATTAGTCCTTCTTCAGTATATTCATCGCACATTTGGAGCTCGGCTCCAAAGTATGCCTTTAGGACGCTCCACTCAATACAAAAGAGAGCAATTCGACTTATAGGCGATCGAAAGTTGACCAGAAACTTGGACAGCTTAGAGCATAAGAGAAAGGTCGCTGACATGACTATGTTTTAATGATACCACCACGGCAGAGTTTTTCCGAGCTTTCCAACATAATCCTGCCTAAAGTAGTATTTGCAAGACCTACTCTACACGCAGATGTGGCTAATGAACACCGAGATCGCCTGCAGACGCCCAGAAGATCAATTTATCGATACTACTTTATTTAGAGAAGTGCAACCTGTGTAATCATCTACCGGGGCACGTCTTTTCCTAGAAGTTCAAGATCAATATCCACATGCATTTCCACAGGACAGGCACTACTGTAACTACTCGAGAGTAATATGGTGTACACTCATGTGCTTGCTTTTTTACATAAAGAAACAATTACTCTTCATGTACTTCACAATCCCATATAATCTCTCAAAAATAAAACAGATTGAGGAATGAACGGCAAAACAAATATAGTATTTTAAATACTACTTAAAAAGGAATCACCCACATCACAAATTACATCTTCAAAATACGATACTACCACGATATGCTTTTAAATACGACACCCTTTATCAAAACAACCAAATTATGTGGATACCTACAAAATAATTCTCTCCTAATCAAAATAGTTATAGTGATATATTCAATTTTCTATGAAATGAATGAAATAAAAATCATTGAACCACAGCGGTCCAACCGCAACCACCCACAAAATTTAAATGGAAAATCCTGTGAAAACTTGATTTTTTGGTTTATCTACAGGTTCTAATGTTTTTTTTTTTTTTTCTATTAAATTCACGTATTCTATGAAAATATCACTCCTATTGTAACAAGCTTATCGAGCATCACAATCCTCAGATGTTTTTGTTTTACTGCAAATGGAAACAATAAATTTGTTTTTACAGTGTACGTAACCAATCATACTTCAACAGTTTCACCTTTCTATGCGTTGTTTTTCTTCTAACTTCTCCACACTGTATAATTTATAGAAAGGTATATTGATAATCTTGAAAAAGAAAGTTGAATAACATAGATTTCTTCGCAAGAGCTCATTCTTAGAAGTTTTAAAGCTTTTATTTCTGTTAAGTTGAGAACAATTGTAAATATAAAGATATGTACTTACCCAACGAGCATTATAAAAATGTCCTCCATAATGTGGAAAAGTTTGAGCTAACGATATGAAACTTTCCTCGGCTTTTTCTGGATCCATTCCATATTTGAATTTATGTGCCTGAATTAGTTCAAGTTTGAGTTTTTCGACATTTTCAACAGCGGAAGACATGGATTCGGGAATATAATGTTCTATTAAGAAGTAATCTCTTTGACCGTGTTCCTGTAAAAAAATTACAGTATGGAGCCTACTAAAAAACAGTACCTGTTCCTATTCGCCGAGCGTTTGATTTATAGTATAGAAAATATTGCAAGCATCTTTTGAAAGAATATATTTAATAAGCGTCTAAAATACATTAAATCATAATATACGTGTAGTTTAAGTTAGATCTGAAATCATCTATTTTGATTTGGCGAATTCTACTCATAAATAGCTGTGCCCTTGAACTTACGCAGCACCAACTTTTCGGATAAAGACAAGTAATTTTCGTCAGCACAGTTCAAATAAGTATTCAATGCTGATGTCATTTAAAAAGAGCAATTTTCTTTGCATTTAGCACTAAAAAATCGTCAACAGAAGACACGTCATTCCCAGACGTGTCTTTTACATAAATTGAGCAGCGATTTCATCATAATTAATGGGTTCTGTGCAATTCTCCTCTTCGTTGATCGTTAAAAAAAAGTAAATGTACACACTTTCCACCATCGAAATACAAAGTTTCACACATATCGTGGAAAACTAAGCAAAATGATCGCCTGGACTACTAGCGTTTGAGTGGTAATGGTGTGAAAAACGATAAAGTTTAATTTCTACAATTAATTATCGAAGCTGTTTTTATATATTTACGCATAATTTTTTAATTACAATGTGTTCATACAATAAAAAATAGTCCTGTAAACACGCCATATATTTCGTTAATGATTCCGTAATTACTGTTTTGTTACTATGATAAATTACAATGTAAAATAGTTAATTTCAGTTGTTCTCAAGTTTGAGGAAGTTACTGAACTTTATTTACAATTGTAACATTTCCTATTGAAACTTTGAAATTGTCTCGTAAAGAGCAATGGAAGGGTTTGGATATATATATATATATATATATATATATATATATATATATATATATATAGAGAGAGAGAGAGAGAGAGAGAGAGAGAGAGAGAGAGAGAGGATAGAAATCCTAATTGAAACATTTAGACTAATTACATTCAAGAAAAGAGATGTATGTGATTAATTTTCATATAATTTTGAACTTTGAAATTATAAAAACATAAACATGTTTTGTTTGATAATATTTTCTCAATATTAATTATCCTTCTTTTATATATGTACAAGAGAAACCATAATAAATCCATTTACTGAAAGAAGATCTTATCCAAAAAAAGAATAATTTTATTCTCATCCTTCAATTGGAAAAAGTCATTTAAAATTTTCTGAGTTCAAACATCTTCCAATTAACATTAAGCGACTCCCGTCTACTCTTTTACGAAGTCCAACATTGCAACGTATCCAAAATAAAGTCAGGTTTCAACTTCTACTTCCAACTGCGATATTCAATATTTTGAAAATGTATTCCGCCGAAATATATATTTATATTTTCTCTAATCCAATGTTATCCTAAATCCACACATTTCAAAAAAAAATGTTTCATTGTTTTCGACATTCAAACATCGAATACGGTAATTATATTAGAGAACGTGTGGAATTTCGGAAATCCCCTGTTAATGTGTTGAAACCAATACATATTTACCCTAGGATTATAGTTTCCAAATTCCGCTTGTAACGCCAATCCATTAAGTTCAACTATTTGCTTGAACGAACAAGGTAATTGATGTTCTATAATTGATCTCCTTAGCTGCAAATATAATAGATGTCTGGATTCATTACCTCGAAATCCTCGAAGGGTCGGTAAGAAAAATCTCACCTGAAAAAAACGACAATATGAAAAATAAATGAAAACACCTATAAAGACATAGGATATGGTCAAGACAAACGTTTCAGGAAATTAGTCAATTTTCAATATAGTCACAAAGTAGATTTATATCTAAAAAATATACATTTATGAAACTAATTATCTTGTAAATGGCCACCACGGCTTTGTCGGCATGTGCGTACCCTTTTGACGAAATTTATTATGTCTAATATCGACTTAATACTGCAGAATTATTAGTTTAAACCTGTGACTCCAGATAACCCCATAGCCAGAAGTCTAAAAGCGTTAAATTGCAAGAATGAAGAAGCCAATTCTGGTCACCAAATCGAAAAATGACTCGACCAGGAGCAACCCAGTGCCCTGCTCCAGCTCCATAATTTCATATGTTTGACATAACTGTATCCGCTATTACTACTGACCAAAGGGCGTTAGAAGAGCGAAAATGTGAAATTACTATTCTAAAATGGACCATAAATCGTATAGTAATGGCAGAAATAAACGGAAAAATTTTCACTGTTACTTGTCTGCAAGGCGGAATTCTAACCATCCCTATTTGTGATCATTATTAGTGAACTAAATCTAGCAGCGCTGGATTCACAGTTTTAGGCTTCGTGGATAATCTAGTAGTGGATACCCGAACATCACTTACCATTTTTTAGGTGAAGTTGTTAGCAATAAACAGATGTGCTAAGGAGTGTTTAGATATAAATTTGCCATAAAAAACACTTTCTTCCATATAGCCAAGCGGACTTGAAGGTCCTAAGTGCATGTCCAAACCAGTGTCGGGATGTAACCAAACTCTAAGTGCACTCGCTAACAAAAACAAAGTATCCCTAATATGGCTACCAGAGTTATTGAACGTATAGTTATAGAATCAGAGTCTCACTGGAGGGCCTAAGACAATCCGAAAGATTCGTAATCATATCAACTATGAAATGCGAAGCACTTCTCGTGATGACCAAAAACGGCATCAAACTGATAGTCGGTCTTCTGATCTTAAGACTATAGACATACCAGAGGACGACATCAGCAGAAAATCTACTCTGCGAATGTCCTGCCCATTTCGCTAAAAGGCTTCCGTACCTTGAAGGAGTTATGCTTAAACTTTGGGGAGAGAGACACATAAACTCCAAGAATATAGGCCCATTGGGAGGAGTCTACGTATTTTGTGAGCAAAACAAGGAGATGTAGTTATGCAAAGTATGTTCTGAGTAAAGGTGCAGAGTGGCTGAAGAGTCAAAAGGAAAATCTACAATTTACTATTGATCACAAACACCACGTATATAGCATGGATTTGACTCACACCTTTACAAATTGTCAAGGGAATTTGAACTCCAAAAGTATGTATTCTATTTTGGGAGCGATGATAGTTGATTTGTTTGTTTGATAATATTTTTGTTTCTGTTTATACTATTTTCAAATAATTCCGATTGTTCTTACTATTATTAAGATATACTACTTAACAAAATTAGAACTGTTAACTTTCAAAGGTTTAAAAGTTTATATTTACTTTCAATATTGAATATAAAACTCATAATATTATTATTCCATGGAATATTTTGTTTAGCCAGGATTTTCTAACAAAGCAGTTCATAACGCAAAATAAGTAAATTTGTTCGAGAGTCATATTAAAAAAATTCTCAATAAACGGTTTCGAGGCGCAACAACTACGATAATGAAGATGAAAAATTAATCATGCTCCGCTCTGTTATACAGAGTTTATATCCAGATAAATAGAACTCTTCATATAAGGCCTCCCTTTTCAAGAGAAAACAATAGAGATAGGGTGGATTGTTTGGACCTACTTTGGTTTACTACATAGGATTCTCTTTCAGTGTGTTCTAAATACAAAAATAAAGAGCATTATTATTACTATTATAATGAAAGATGGAATATTCCAAACGGTAGGATGAATTTGATTCATTCCTATGTTACTTCAGCTTAAATCTCAGGGTATTTTTATACGTTTGCCAAAGCTGGCTTATTTTTGAAGATAAAATTCTTATTTGGTAATCACACAGGTGGAGAATCTTCAACAACATAAGTTTGTGTTGAATTAATTTCATTCGGAAATATCTGTTCCTTCTGAAGTTTCTGCATATAAATATCAAGAAGGGAAGATTTGTACTATATATAATTTTCTAATCCGTTAGACATATTTGCTTGGAAAGTCAACTAATTCGAACTATTGTGGCGGACCTGGAACTAGATGCGTTATTCTTTGCATCAGTTCTCTCAACAAAAATTTATTTTCAACAATTTCTTCTAAGTTAGCAGCTTTCAAAGTAAATACTAACGTTTTCAGGCTTAATTTACGTTGTTTAAGCAAAATGAGTAAAAATTTTTGTATCTATTCATAGTTAGAAATGAAACCAGAATCAAACACTATACTTCTGACAAGACAAAGGCGGTTTCACTAAGACGAAAAGTGATGGCGACAGTTTAATGGGATGTTATGAGATTGTGTCCATTTACCATCTTGAAACAATGATAGAAGAAAATAATGATTGAAATGATTGACCACTCACCGAATTCAGACAAATACTATTATTTGGAAAGATTAAAAAGGTTAGAGCATCGCTAGACCAAGTGTAAAGATTATGGTCCCAAAATGTTTCCCAAAATTTTGTTATTTGATACGACAATAGTCAAGGTTAAAAAACTAACAAAATCCCATTTTTATGTATGAAACGATTCTTATTTTTATGCTCGTTATATTGAAGGTATAATATACAGGGTGTGCTATTTAAAAACAATGATATTTTGTTATTTACAAAATTCGAAACTCGTACAGTAAAAAAGACACCCAGTAGACCCAGACTCCAAAATCACAAAAATTCAATAAACCCAATTAAAAATTTATTTTGCAAATGATGCCAGTTAGAATATATAAATATAATGATTTTTTAATAAAAAAATAAAAAACTATACCGTGCGGAAATCGAATAGGTTGGTTTTATGAAAGTTACCTTTGTTTTTACCACTAAATCAAAAAATGCAATAAAATATAGGGTGTTCCATTTAAAATTCCAAAGTTGAAGTCGATACTAAAGAATTGGGATAATCTAAAAATTCTTTAAAAAAAAACTTTTGTAATTAAAGTTTTTTGATAACTCTTACAGGTTTAGAGAAAAGTATATGGTTCACCTTATGTTTGTATTGCTTTATTATTTTATTACTCTCTTATACATAAAAATAGAGATACTCGTTAACAAACAATAAGACAAAATTTAAAAACAACAAATAAAATATACTCACCCTAAAAAATAGAGTAATGTTACTATTTTGATAAGAATCCTCTTGGAACACCTTAGATATTCTAGTATCAGATGGTAGGAATACAAAATCTCCTGATATTAGTGCCGATAAACCAAACATAAAATTTTCCTCGATGTGTTCTTTTTGAATAATTAACTGAAACGAACAAGAGAACACATATTGTTAAAATTGCATATTAGATAAACCAAACAACATATAAGCTACTGTTACTTAATGCCCGTAGGGGTGATATGTATATGAGAAATTTAAGTTGTCCTCAGGAGAATACTGAATTACTTTCCCACCGCTTTCAGTTTATAATAACGATTGTTTTGAATGAGATATCAGTTGTAGTACAAGGGGAGGATATATCTAATTATTTAATTTCATTTTCTTCGTCACGTGAAGATTTCTAATAGATTCCAGATAATATTAAATCCCGATCCAGATTGTCGCGAGGCGCCTTCTAGAGACTCTCGATAAGAGTCTTGGCGAGAGAAAGCGACAGGACTACAAACTATCCACACACCCTATTTAATATATATTCAAGATGTCACGTCTTTCACCAGATAACAAAAATAATAGTTGCAAACTGTGAGATTTTATCTCAAAATATACAAAAGCAAATCATTCACAAAAACCAATTGTATTTTTATAATAATTTTAACGTTTGTAAACAAGTAAAGAGAACAATAAACAATCTAGTTAATAAACAAACAGTTATGGTTGTTGAACAAGAAACTCCCCAAATAAAAGTACCGTTCCTTGTACACCATTTGAAATCAAAAACGTGTAATTCGAGTCTATTAATAAACACGTACTACTAGAGACGCTGAAATATAACAAACCTTGTATCTATAACATTCACCTTGTACTTCATAACACTAATATTTTATATAAATCTTATTCATCATAATAAACAAGCATACCTACTACCGACATACTGATAGGCTGTCGGAGGTTAGTACAAACATATTATATACCGTTAGTTGTGATTATATGTATAAACTGAAAATATACCTGCGATTTTGAAGATATGCTTTTATTAAATTCCCACTGATTGGAGGCTCCTGAGCTTCAATCAACACACTAGAGACCTATCCAGCCAGCGACTGTTCTTGTTATTAATATATCAAAATGTCGATGACATTATTGTTATTTAGCAAAAGAACTATTTCTCATGGAAAAGTCATATACTACGCAGAGATGATACCAGGAATAAATGTTAGAGGTATGAGGATCGACGAATAATTTCTTGAATTAAGTGTAATCAGCCAAGGATTGGAAATATTTTTAGAGGATAATAGCCATGTATACGACATGATTCCATAATAACCACCGTGGTCATGTTTTATTGTATTTGTCGAATAACTTGTAAACGAAACTAAGATTGGAAAAATAAATTGAAACAATTATAACATGCAACACCGAGAAACGCTAATATTTTACTTGATGCAAATAATGGGTCGGCTTTTTTAACTGAAAGCTTATAAGATCACATGTTCTATGACGAACTTTTGACTTCTTCTTCTCTACTTTTGTTGTGGAAATGATTAACGCTTGAAACTCGACCTGGTACATCAGTTTTGCGGTCGAAATTCTTTGATACTTTTTAGTACAAATATATTATATACCTATTACAGTCTTCATCAAATTGGATATCACAAAATAATTTCTTTAATAAGTACACAAAATGAATTTATTATTTCTTACCTCAAACAGTCTCCCAGCAGTAGTAGAATTAGGATTACAGAGAACATCCAACTTTTGTCCATTTAGCATAATAACAGTAACCGTTCGTCCTATATGTGTTTTGACTTCTGGCATTACTAATTGCTTACTTGATAAAGAAGCTCTGATTACAAACTCCGGCCCTATGCATTCTCTAGGAGTACTGCCGATATGTGTTTCGCTGTTTACCCTGTACAAACGGGAAGCGGCCCTCTGAACAGGATTCCGCCGAACTTTCAGTCTTCTATGATTAATATCCTGTAGAAAATGTATTCCTAATTTTGAAACAGTAGGTGCTGAACATTTTCTATTTATGCATTGTCAAATTAACGGAGGGAGTTTGAAAAAACACACAATGTTTTGGAGTATTTTATAAAATGGAAAAGGTGGAAAATTATGATTACCCTTCCATTTAAAGAAATAAGGCTCATTTTTCTCATTCAAATATTTTTATTGGGAGTTTGGGAATAAGAATTTTTCTGTGCGCGCATGAAAAATTCTCTGTCGTATTAAATCCTATGTAAAGATGATTCGATAGGTGGTTTATTGTTGTTTTTTGGCGAGATAGAAAAAATGATATGTCAATAAGTTTTACCTTTACCAATGAGGGATGTACATTCGAGCCCTGTGCACTTTACCGTAAATATGCAGATCAAGGGTTTAAAAATATGAACAGCAGAAGATTATTTGTTGCATACTGTTACAACCAAAATGTTGGTTACCATACCATGAGCTCTGTCCCTAAAATTGTTGCAAAAAATTTGCAAATGAAAAATCCCGGAAAATATACCGGATATGAGCTAAGGCGTTCTTCGGCAACCATGTTGGTGGTTTGTTCACTCTAAAAAGACACGCAGGATGGCGTTCTTCAATGTAGCAGAATAAATCGCCCCTTATTTCGAAAAAAAATTATATATAGACGTACATATTTTTTTGACTACTCATTTATTTTAAATGTACCTTTTTTTATTTGTATGAATGTGAATATTTTGTATTCATAATTTTCAATTTCAATAAATCATTACTTACACTCCAAAATCTGTCCTGTATTTTATTTTTTGACCATATCTCGAATAATTTTCAAGCTATTTAGTCGCTCAAAACGTAGTTTTATAGGAAATTTCATAACCTATAAGTTTATAGAAGTTTTAAATTTTTTAGCTCTCTATTTTTAAAAGGGCAACGTTGAAAAGGGTCGAAAATGTCATACATTGGGGCAAACTTTGTAAGGTCATATCTCAGTTATTTTATAAGTTAAACAAAAAAATAAAATCGCTAAATGTTTGTTAAAAAAACTAATGTTTTGGACTTTAAACATATTTTTTTTTCGAAATTATGCATTCTAAATCGTTTAAACTCCCAGAAACCATTGTTAGTATGTAAATAAAGTAAATCGACAATGAATTATCTTTTTATTCCAATTTGGTACTATTATTAAGGGTGAAATTGCGCAAATAACAATTAAATCGATTTTATTTCGGCCATAACTCTCTCCGTTTTCATGCTAGAAGGTTCTACTAAAACTCATATTAAAGCTTTTCAAAAGTACTTTGAAAAATATGCCACGCAATTTTCTCGAAAAATTGACCTTTTTCCGTTAATCGGCGTTGAATTTTAAAAAATAGCTCGATTGGTATTAGGCCTATAACCAATTAAAAAGCACCAATCTCTTTGTTTTTTTAAATGCTTCATTTTTACTTATCATACTTTCCCTGATAAAATTTTGAGTTATTCATGAAAAATCGATTAAAAACGTGTTGTTTTGAAGAAAAATTAAAATTTTCAATCAAAAAATATTGAAATGCTTATTATTGCTTATAAAAATGTTCACTCCCTAGTGGAACTCACCCCCAGGGAAAAAGGGTAGATTTTGCTCTTTGAGATATTCCCTACTTGTCAAAATTTCATTAAAATCGAAGAAGGTTCATGGAAATCGGAGGTGAAAACCTTGGTAGCCTAGATTAAGTGGTAAGTAAGTAATTTTTTGTACGAGTAAACTGGTAAATGGCGTCCAAGTCAATAATAGTTGTATACAAAGTGCGAGATGTCACTTTGAAAAATCTATTACAGCAGATATAATACGATGATTTGATAGGAATAATATTGATATTACTTACTTTATTACTGGTGGTCCCACTATCTAATTCTCTAGATATAGTTTCGTTATATACACGTTGTCCAATATTTTGATTTTTACGAAAAATATCACTATCAAGTCTATCACTATCTGCTACATACATAGATTTGGGTCTAACTACACTACCGGGTATTTCGAATAATTGTCTACTACAAGACAAGTCCTCCATACTAGTACTAGCTTCTTTAGTTAATTTAGGAAGACAAGAATCTGTGTTACGGGTTAAACCCACCCATCTTCTGGGTATTGCTCCGAAATTGTCGGAGTTGATGTCCGTCCTGGAACAAGAAAACTTTTAGTTTTGAAATAAGTCGCGATAATGAATGAGTTTTAATTAAATTAATTAGTCCTCTATATTTACATAACAACACTGCGGAAGTGTTTTATTAATTAAAATACTAGTCAGGTCAATTAAGAAATGCACGGGTACAAAAATTTACGTAAAGCTAAAATATTGGTATAAAAATTTGGAAGAAATGAATGTTGAGAAGTCCCCATTCCGAAAAAATGTAATTCGAGGTCAAAGGTGGGGAGATTTTCGCATTTTTCAGCAAAGCAGTAAACGTCATAAAATAAAGTTGGATAAAAAATTGTGGATCATCTAATTACCTATGATAAATGACTCTTTTTCGGAAGGCAATAGTTTTTGAAACAGAATGATTCTAGTAATTATAAAAAAATACTGAAATGTCCTATCCTATCCTATCGATTCCGAATCTGGAAAAAATTTCATGGTCCATTGACTCAAAATTGAATATTTCGCACTTTTTAGAAAAAAGGTGAATTTTCGTTTGATATGTTTACAAAATATGATCTTTTTGCGTCTTAATTTTTAGAATAATCTAGATTTTTCTTCATATAACTGGAGTCATGTTTTTTGAGATATTATGAATCTAAAAATTGAAAAATATTGCAATATAATTGTTTAGAAAAGTCCCTATCGATTCCGAATCTGGAAAAAATTTTATTCATGGTCCTTTGTCTCAAAAATGAATGAAGTCTTAAGAAAATTGGTGAATTTTCTTTTGAAATTGAGTCAGACAACAATTGTAGATCTCTAAAATATGACTCGATACTTTTTTCTACGAGTCATGTTTTTGAGACTGAACGGAGACGGAGATAGTTTGAGTAACAAAATTTAGATTTCTAACAAAATATTGAATTGGTAGTATTCTTCCAAACAAATTAGAATATCTTATAGAAGTGTGGAATCAATTATTCAAGAAATATCTGACATTTCTGATCAGTAGCAACATCTTCGAGAATTTATGTTGAAAGTAATTGTTCACACATTACTATCAATTATTATTTCAATGAATGAAATTGTTTTATTATGAATAATCATTTGTTAAATAATGCTCCCGAAGTTTAATTAGAGGTTAAGGTTGTTGTATTTGGGATCGCAAGAGCTTGTCGAATTTGTGAAATCAGCCAGGTAACATAAGCATAAGAAAATAAAGAATGATGTAAACTACAGATTTGTAGTTAATGAAAAATATGTTAGATTTTAACAAATGTACTTAGTCCTACGTCCAGCAGCAGCAAATGATCGCCGCCTGTTTTATGAATATCACAATGGAAATTGTATCAAGCAGGTAGTAGGGTAAAAACCATTTTTATGAGGTTTGAAAATATTAACTCATATACAGGTCATTCATTTCGAAGATCGTCTGCATCATTTTTAGTTGAATCTGAGGAAGACTTGATGATACTAAAGAAACGTGGTGGTTAGAAAGGTAACACAAAGGATAGAAATAGCCAAAGACGTGTTTAGTACATGTGGCAGTTCTGAAATAACATCGGATTCGCGTTGTGATGTTGTAGTGGCAAGAAAAAATATAATTTCAACATAAAAAATTCGTCTGTTGTACCGAACAGTTTAAGGAACATGTCATTCATGCAATGCACATTTAATGATTGTATTTTTTATATGAATGAAATAAAACTTTATTGTATAATATATTCTAAAATTGAGAGAGAAATCGAGAGTGAAATCGCGTTTTTGCGCTCATACTGAACTTAACTGTCATCCGCTTCATGTTCGACAGCAATCAATCAACTTACAACCTTTCAGCACAGAACCGGACTTAGACATGGGCCAACCCGGGCGTGCGCCGGGGGCCTCCACTGCGGGGGGCCTCGCGACGAGCCATATAGCGAATTGTGTATTGAAAATGAGCTACTGAAATCGATTGACTGCACTAGTGTTATTGAAGAATTTGTAGGTAGCAAAATAAGAAAAAAATGTTTTTAATTTATGAACGTAATTTTGTACTATTTTTAGTTAGAAATAATGAATAAATTGACTATAACGAAAAATCAACTTGATGTAAGAATTCACGTAAAACGCCCGCCTTACATAGGCCCCTTAAGTATTTTGGCCCGGGGGCCACGATGACTCTAAGTCCGGCTCTGTTTCAACATTACGAATAATTCAAACTATTCTAATACCATTCAAATAAATAAATGAAAAGAAAAGATTTGCATTACGATTTTTGAAAAATAATCAGCTGTGTAACTAAACGCGACACTCGTAACCCAATCTGCTAGCCTCAATTCCAAATATTTTCGCAAAAATATTCGAATCTGGGCGAAAAAAAAAATAAATAGTAACGCGGCATTAAACTCCCTTCATATAAAACATGATAATAAAATAGAACATTTTTACAAAAAGTACGACTGCCATGAATAACGATAAAAAAACTGATGCAAAAATGTCAACTGATTTTGACAGTTGTACAAAAAATATTATTTTGTCAAATAATAAACTGTCTGTTGGACACTAGTAAATGTATATTTATATTGTAAACATCACTTTCATTTGGTCATAATTTCATTTTTTGTGGAATATAATGGGTGTATTCTCTGATGTTATAGTGCCATGTTTTGTAATGATTGGATTGATCATAATCAGTGTAGTTGTTTTACTATATATAAGAAGAGCGCTTAAAACTCAAGAGCAATCGTCAGATGTAGAAAATAACCGTTAATAAATTCGGGCTTAACCAAAAATCTGACATTTTTTCCATAATTTATAGTAATTTGAAGCAAAATTTTCAGTACGAGTTATATTCATTCATATGAAATAGTTATTATCTGGTTCAGAGCCGATACCTAATTGTGTTCTATGTTATATGGTGTGGAAGTTCGAATACTTGCCAGAGGATACGAGCGCAAATTACGTCCATTTGGGATTCACTGAACAATACTGTACACGCATTTCGATTCCCAAAATCGTATAGTACTGACCTATTAATCAGAATCGTCTTTCAAAAATGTCTACTTTTCCACTATCACAGATGACCATTCATTTATGTGATATTTCAATAAAAACCTAGTTGGGTTGAAAACTCAATTATATTGTTTATATTTATAACACTTAATGATTTTCCACTAATGTTAACCTTGTATTTAGAAACAATTTAAGTCTAATAATAAGTAATGTTTGACAGCCCATTTCAACATATTTTTATTGCTATGGATACACATTTGTTGTGGCAGTTTTTGTTACAAATATTAATCTTTTTCGAACATAACAATTTTTCTCTATAAGAAACCACGCGATTAGGAAACCTCCTAATACCAATTAAAATGTCTACTTGTTCAAAATTTTCCAACATTAGAAAAAAATATATTAATTTAATTATTGGAAGACCTGAAATACAAAAGTATATTTTAAACTGTTTACTTTTGTGTAACTTTTTAATTGTTGAAGAATGTCTTTAGTTATTCTATTTTTCCTTGAAAATTATCAAATTACGAGAGTCAATAGTTTTAACTTTAGCTTTTAATTTTATATTTACCAATTTATTGTCCTAGGCTGTATCTCTGGCATAGCGGGCGGACCCCAAGCGGTATCCATTGCCACTTCTAAGGCAGAAACCGTCTCTTGGTGTAAATCCATTACAATATGAGAAAACGGTCGATGTTGCTGTTTCTTTTTACAATAACCTGATATAATCTGGAATAAAAACATATTAGGTAGGATATTCCGCGAACGCATAAATTCAAAAATAATTCTATAGACTTAAGTTTCGGGTTCATATGCATAGATCCATGGTACGTCTCATGTCACGATCTTATAGACGTCTCTTTTATATCTGCAAACGGAACTATTGTCAAGTATGCCTCAATCTCACGGTACGCACAGCATCGATGTTTTCTGGCCGATTTGAGACGACCTTTACGAAATTCATCCCGTAGCGAAGTGGATGGCTTGAAATGGCGCTTCATCAGTTGAAGCGAGTTGATCTGCAACTTCTGTCGGTTTAATCCACGTCGAAAGTAATATAAAATCATCGGCCGAATATGTTCATGATTAAATTCAATTTTTCGACCAAGGTGAAAGTTTCAAGTATCTATACGTTCACCTTAAATATGTCAATGTTTTCCTTTTATCTTATCGAGGTTCTACTGTAGTTCAAATAGATGCATGGTAAGTAACTACTGTTACGTAAATTCAGTCACAGTATTTTTCTTACTATAAATCCTGTACCAGTGTATTATTTATTTGCTTTTCATTCTGATAAAATTCCTAATTGTTCGAACGTTTTGTATATTAAATACTAAAAATTGCTAAAATTTCGGCAGAGGGAATTTGAAGTGATCCCTGGAACAGCTGCTGCGGTATTTTCAACACGCGATCGAAAGGGGGTGTAATTACATTTAAAAGCAATTAGTTATTCTGTCATTTCCTTTGGCCGCTCATTTTGCGCTCAACCTATGCCTATTATCCTAACCTGCAAAATTAAGGAACGTTTTCCTACATAATGGGAATGTTTACGTGGTTTTTGATTAATGAATCAAATTACGCCTGTAAATGAGAATTTAACTTTAGAGTAATGATTCTAGTTGAAATGTTTCATTGATGATTTCTCACGGAGATTTCATCCAATCTTTTTCCATAGTATACTCCGACAAATTTAGTCTTTAGATTGACTAGAATTAAAACTTTTTTAGTATAACAAACAACGACATGTTTTTAGGTTTTTTCGGTACACATTGAAAACATTTGCAGAGGTAAGCATGAGCATGTAAACTCTGTAGATTATTCAATATCGAGCATCGTAGTTGCTTGTATTTATTCCCGTGATAGCTTTTCATTCCTCCCGATCAGTTTAGATTCTTAGTTTTTAGGTTTGTTACGAGGGAGATTTGACGGAAAAGCGATTTTACAAAAGTTGACAATACTTTCACTAAGATAATAATATTGAAAAGTTCCCGAATGTTTGTGTTGTATCTGTCTAAATTTTGAAAAAATATGACAGACAGGTTATTTTCAATCCTTACTACTTAACCAATCATCATAAAACTTTGTATACATATTCTTGGGAGTATTAGAAGTAACATAGAATACTTTCTATGGAAAAAAATTATTTTTTACGAAAGATAAAAAAATTCGTAATGCGAAATGCAGACACCACGCGCCGTCAGAATTTTCAATATGATCCTTCAATTGAATATCATAATCATCTTTTGATTGTCATTGGCTCAATGAATGAAAAATGTCACTATTGCGATGCTGTCAAATGGAAAGATAAAACTTTTGGAATGTGCTGTTCCAGTCGTAAAGTTTTACTTCCATTACTTGGTGAACCAGAAGAGCTTTTAAAAACTTTATTGTTAAGTGTTACAGATGAGTCAAAGCAATTTTTAAGCAAAATAAGAAAGTATAACTCTTGCTTTCAAATGACATCCTTTGGAGTTGATAAAGAGATGAGACTGCCCGGATCTTCTCCAACTTTTACTGTAATACAAGGGCAGATATATCATGGTCTACAGAAGTTAGGTCTAGCTTCCCAGTCTCATGAGATGATTAATCTGGATGATGTAGTTAAATATTGGGAATGTATTTGTTCATGTATCTACGGGAGGAAGAGACTTGCATATCGACACGAAACTACCACAAAGGGACACAAGAGTTTTATTGGCCATTAGAATAGAACATTTGTAACAATTTTTACCACGTTTTTATTGTTTTCGAAATGCATCTTATGAATGTGTGGTTGTTTTTCTATCAGAAAAGTACTTTAAAAAGATATATTTTACTATTTAGACTAAAATAACACTTTCTATTGTTTTGAAATCAACAAAATTTGTTGGTATTCTGGCTTTGTTATTCACCTCTATTGAAGTTTAAAGAAAATTAACAGATGTCGTCCACTTCGTGATTTTCGCAAATAAATCTATTTGAATTTTTGAGGTTAGGTATCATTTTTTAGTTAGATGCTATTCATTATGATTCCGATTATTCCCACTGAACTTCCATTCCAATTCAAAACATAACAAAGAACGAGGGTAGATATTACAGGTATCGGGAGTGCATTTAGGAAAGCCCCGATTCTCTCAAAGTCAACTACTGTGCATTCATATCTTTTGAAATTGTTAAAATTCAATATTATTCATTTTTGTTGCAGGGAAATATTATTTAATGTTTGTTGTTATATTTTGATAAAGTTTCAAGTTTTTGAAACTTCATGGTATGTTGTAATTTTCTAAAATCCCAGCCCAGCAATAAAATATAGTTATCATATTGATTGATTTATCTCTATAGTAATGATCTCTGATACTATAATGGCCGCAATGCGAGCGAAGCCGAGGGTAAAAGCTAGTACTCATATAAAGAAAACTTTTTTTTGGTATTGGATAATACGATAAGATAAGAATAAGAAAGAGTAATAATCATTACTTTTTACGTGGAAAATAATTAAAAAAACGTTATTCAAATATTATCATGGAAGTACTCCACCCAATGGAATGATTTGAGCTGGTTTTTTTGAAAGTGGTATAAGTCCGCTTTTTAAAAAAATAAGTTAACGGTAATTTCAATAAGCTATAGACACCTTCTCCCCATAGTTACAAACACAATTTCAATAGAGTTCTATCTGGACATAAAACAGTTTCGCTGTACAAATATTTCTTTCAAAAGTGGAATGAATCCATTTAATTTTTCTCGTTCATTATCATTATTTTGCATTTTTCTATGTTAATTTTCATTTGCAGTTTTTCTATCTGTTCTATCCAAATTTTTGTTAGTGCTTTCATCTTCCTTTGATTTTATGCCATAATTACGATGACGGTATCCTATGTTCGTTTGTAGGTGTCTCGTCCAGTTCTTTACATTTTTTTAGTTTACATTCCATCCATTATTAGTATGAACAATAGTTGGCTTAGTCTCTCCTCTTATTTTATCCCCTTTTCATGATAAAGCCTTCTGATATTTGTCCATTCAGTTGTTCAATATACGGTTCTATATGAAGGAAGAGCCTTCTGTGCCCTGTGGGCTGGCCTCTCCCACTTAAACTTCTTAAGCTGAGGGGTCTATTTTAGTCGTTAGCAGCAGTTGAACTTTGAAAATCTTGTGCTTAACTTTAAACATGGTCCGCATCACGGAACATTCGTCTAGATCAGGGATGCTCAAACTTGAACTGCTGGCTATCTACCTCAATATTTTTAGACTACTTACGATCGACTCTGAGAGGCTGAAAGTATGTGTGATGCAGGGTTGTCGTACATACACGATACACCCTACATACCTAGCTAGGTAGGGTGTACCGTAGCATATATAGATATTAGATTTCTGCACAATATAGGTACATTATTTTAATCAAGGTTTGGGTTAGGTTTAGTTAGGTTCTTCTCTACAATATCAATGAAAAAACTCATAGTTATTCAAAATTATTGGTTGTTACAAAACAAAAGAGTTACATATGGTGTTAAACCTAACTAAAGAGTGGCTTTGGATGTTGAAGCGTGGCACAGCATGTCCTCAGCATACTTTTCATAAGATGGTACGTAACCACTGAGTGCTAATCGCAAGCATGATAACATATGATCGTCAGTTAGTCGATTGCGATATTTTGACTTAATTATCTTCATTTCAGAAAATGCAGACTCGCACAAGTAAGTTGACCCAAACAATGTCGTCAGTTGAAGGGCGATTTGCCTTAGATTCGAATATTTATCTTCAGATATAAAACACCAGAAATTTGTATCAGATGCTGTAGCTTTGAGATGTATATCTGATATAAACTGCACCAACTCATTTTCAACAGAACATGAGTTCATATTAAACTGACTTGCTATTTCAGTAGCTAATTCCTCAATGTTTTTACATGAAAAAGGATAACTCATAAATGATGCAATATTTTCCAATTTACTGCAATCATAAAAACGCATTTCGAATTGTCCCAAAATATTTGATAATTCAGCCTCATACGTATCATAATTAAACTGAGGAATTCTTGCTTTCAAAGACGGAAAATGTTTCAGATCCTTTCTTTTCAGTTGATCTATCATAAGTTGCAATTTACTTTTGAATGCGTTTACTGCGCTAATCATCTCAATAATAGTTTTTCCTTTACCTTGAAGCTCCAAGTTAACGATGTTTAAGTGCATTGTGATGTCAGTCAAAAATGCCAAATCAGTCGGCCATTTTTCGTTTTTCAAAATCTGAGTGTCATCACCTCTTTCGTCTAGAAAAGCTGTTATTTCGGGCAATAATTCTTGAAACCTTTGTAGGAACTTTCCACGACTCAACCACCTGACGTCTGTGTGAAGAACTAAATCAGTGTGTTCAGCTGACTCCCTATCTTCCAACTGCAACTGAAAGAGCCGCCGTTGCAAGCTACGTGCACGGATGGAATTCACAATTTTTGTTGCAATGCCCATAATTTCCTCCCTGTTTAAAGCTTTGGAACACAAAACATGTTGATGTATAATCCAATGGAATGAAAAAAATGAAGGGAATTCTTCATTAGGTCGACACAATGCCACAAAACCGTTTTTGTTTCCAGTCATTGCTGGTGCTCCATCGGTTGTAATGCACACTAATATATTGGTAGCTCGTAGTTTTTTACAAAATTAATGAAAACTTCATATATATCTTCGCCACAGGTCTTCCCCTTCAGAGGAATGATTGTCAAAAATTCTTCCTTAGCCGACACGTCATTGAATACCATCCGAATAAAAATACACAGCTGGGCAGTGTCTGTCATATCGGTGGATTCGTCAAACTGTAAAGAAAAGTATGTACATTCCATGATATCATGTGTTAGTTTATCTGCGATGTCCTGACTCATGACTTCAATACGCCTTGTGACAGTCGGACGAGATAACTGAAGTTCTCTAATAGCAGACATGATTTCTGTTTTATTTTTAAAATCTCCAAATAAAGTCTCACCCGCTTCAATTAATGCTTCCTTCACCACCGATCCATCTTCGAATGGTTTCTTGTGTTTCGCCAATATATGAGATATTTTAAATGACGCGATCGTAGCAGCTTTTGATTGTTTGGCTGGTCTTGTGAACATGATTTGTTCTTTTTTCAAACAAGATATAAAATCACTTACTTTTCGTTTTCTTAATTCACTCTGTGGCGGAAAATCCTTTTGATAGTTTTTATGAACCGTTTTATGATGACTCTCTAAGTTACCACGCTTAGGTATTGCAACTGACGCACGACAAATAACACAAATGCACTTATCCTTCACCATACAAAAGAAAAATTCGTCCTTCCAATCCTTATTAAAATGATACGTTTTAGATTTCTTCACTGCACTCATTTTCCACTATTTAATAATAAACTTTTTATGGACGTAGTATCGCTATCAAGTTACAATTCAGAATTCATGCAGGCGCAACATTTATATCGGCGTGAAAGAAAGTCTCGCTCCGCCCGAAACTAGACAGTACAGTCTAGTCTAGAAACAACGCGGCTTTTCTTTGACAAGTGCCGCGCGTTCCTTTGATAAAGCCGCCTTTTGCAGCAAGCAGTGTTATTTTATTACGTAATACATTTTTGTAGTTTAGTTACCTACCTACTTATTAAAAAATTTTTTCTTCTCGAGATCTACTCAAAAAGCGATCGACCGTTTGAGCACCCCTGGTCTAGATCTACTAAAACGGGGAGTAGCTCGCTGAGAATAATATTATCCCGATACTATTCGATTAATTTACTGTTATTAGGACCTTTTATTTCGGTAACTAATTTTCTGTAAGTAGAAGGTGTAAGAGTTCTGATAATATCCTTTTATTCCTGTACGCCCTTGTTGAATCATTTCTTTATCGATTGAACAAATACATTCTGTCAGTAACTTTACGAATAAATTTGTCTAGTATACTCACATCTAAAAGATGCATCAATGAAGCTCTCGAGGTCGCCTGGGGATGCGTCATATCCGTCAGGATTTGACATAACTCACCACTTAAACGTGAAGTTGCGACATGGCTGGTCAAAGTGGCTCTTTTCAGACTTTCGCCCAGAGCGTAGATCCACATCTGAAAAATGAATGAATAAAACGAGGAAACGTCATGAATAAATTGCTGCTACAATTAATGTGGAGTATAAATTGCTTTGTTAAAGCGGGGGTACAAGTTGGATCATAATTGATATAATATACTGAGAAATCTTGTAAAAGGGTATAAATAAAATATTGATTGTTGGGAAAAAATTATCCTTCTCTGTGTCAATTATATTATTATGAGGAAATTTTTATTTTCTTTCTTGGGATGTTCTCAATTCTAAAGATATTTTTGTTTGTCTTCTTTTGTGGAAATAACTTTGTAGATCAAAGTACGCTAATGTTTACCGAGCTTTATAATTTTTTGTCTTCCAGAAACATTACAGCATGAGACAAAACGTTTAATTGATAAATTCTAAATAATTGTGATTTGTTTTTGACATTGTTAGTGAGTGAGAGAGAGAGAGATGGTTCTTTTTGAACGTGACGGCATCATCATGAACAATGTTCATGAAGATCATAGGCGGAGAGTTTGAAATTTAACAGTATTATCAAGGCATGATAAAAAATGCATAAATATAATTAAATTCTTAATAACGATTAAATTTGGGTTAAATGATGTTTAACTAGATTTTTTGCAATAATGATTTATTAGTGTGATAAAATTCTGTGCCTCTTTTGTACTTTGGAATTTGAACATTATCACAATCTTACAGGGTGTTCCAGAATGCTTTTTTTAAATGGTATAACCTATATTTTATGGCATTTGGAATCAGCTTGTTACAATAACATAGAGTTGTTATGAGTTTTACGGGGTATATAAAAAGTTATAATCAATTTTCCATAACAAGTTCAATACTCTGGATAATGTAAGAAGAATTCAAAAATGAAAAGATGTTGCGGCTAAAGCATTCAAATAGTAGTAAAAATTCTGGAAAATTATTTATGGTAATTATTTAGAATTGGGGGCTCCAGACAAAAATCTTTCTAAAAATTTTTTCACGCATTTGGGGTTGTTTCTGAGGGTATAAGTAGTAAATTAAAGGCGGTAGAGACATATAATTTCCATTACTTTAGACATTACATGGTACAACTTACATATGATAAATCAATGAAACCTAACCTAACCAAGATGGTAATTATTTAGAATTGATTAGGTTAGGTTAGGTTTCTTTGATTTATCATATGTAAGTTCTACCATGTAATATTTAAAATAATGGAAATAATATGTCTCCCCCGCCTTAAATAAACTATTTGTACCCTCAGAAACAAACCCAAATGCGTGGAAAACTTTTTGGAACGCTTTTCACCTGGAGCTCCAATTGTAAATAATTACCTTATTTATTTAGTTAATTGAAACTGATAAAAGGTAAATCAAAATACTAATACATTATTTTCTGAGTTTTATTCAAATTAATCGGCCTGAATTTGATGTGTATCGAAAGCTAACATATTTCGTTTTTTATGAAGATATTTTCGTTTCTTTGTGCAAAGTACGAAAAAGTACAAAAAATAGTTATTTATGCAACAAATCAGTATAGTAATACTTTTTTTCACGAGTAGGACGGTTCGGCAATTCCTACGAGTGAAAAAAAATTACTTTTCTTACGAGAATCATACAAAAATTTTTCTACGTCCGTAGACTTAAAAATATTCGACAAATCTTTTATCAAATTTTATTTTATAATATTAATATTAAAAGTACAACTGTGAGCATTATTAATTTGAAGTGAAGAAGAAGTTACATTACTATTGGTACTTGAATTGGCAACATTTAATGAGTTCAAAGAAATAACATCGTCTATAGTTATATAAGTACTTATTGGATTGTTGGATATCTACGTAACCCTCCGCAACTCTGTTGGATTTCCACCCAACGTGCTTCTTTAGTTAAATTGTATCACCACCGGAATTCAGTAATAGAGACGCCGAAGAGCGTCGAAATCTATACCTAGTATAGTTTTTCGGATGACGTAAATTCAAATATGTTGCGATAAGCGAGGGAATTTTTGAAAAGGTGTTGATACCTACAACTTGGGTTTTGCGGTTTGCATTTCTATATGTACTTCAAAAAGAAATAATCTGTTTTGACATTTGTGGGTCGTTGGTTTTTATATTTTTTATAAATGTTTACCAAGTTTAATCTATTGTCAAATATTTCACCCATAATAGTAAATCGGCATTGAACATGAGTTTTTATATCAGGTACTATGATAATTAAAACATTTCTGGTATTAACAACTGATTGGAGGAAAAGTAATCACTCCATTATTGTTATCGAGGGGTGTAATTTTATATTTTGAAGTTTTCAAGTTAATCTATAAATTCTTAGCAGAAGAAGATGAATAATATGAAAATTTGGCACATTCTATCGAACTTAGCGTCAAATAAGAAATATTGTCTCTATAGATGTTCTAAATAATCATAAAAACTGCTTCAAATTAACTACATTTTTTGATAAAATCATCAAACACGTAAAACAAGTTTTTTCCACAAATATTTCACATATTCTAATTGACTTGGCAGTGGTAAATTTGAAACAATTCTTATTCTCGAATCATTGTAGACTCTCTGGTACTATCAACATCACTCTTTCCTATTTGTGGAAAATGTTTCTTGGTTAAATCCTTCATGCAGATTTATTCGCGGAAACCAAATATTCTAATTAAATTCCGAAAGTCCAACACAATAGTTATCATCAAAACAAAATGTTTGTCTATGGAATTTCAAAATTACAATACACGTTAATTATTTTGAAGAATTTGTTTTCGTAAATGCATGCAAAGAAAGAAATCAACTTACCCGTAAATAAGAGAAAGATTCGAAGCTCAAAAACCTGGGTTAAAAATATGGTAAGTTATGCAAATTCCCTTAAAAACTAAACATTGGCAATCAGAAAATGCAAAAATTTGGAATAAACTTCTTGTAAAGAAGTGTGTAGAGCAGAAAATATTTTACTGACAGTTTTTAAAAGATAAACTTCACCTCAGATTTTGTCATGAGCATATCATCAAAATAATTTTTAGTCATGTTTAATACCATCAAACTTATTAATATTCAATATAAAAAATTATGATTTATTATTGATTCCTCTATTCCGACATTAATTAATCATGTCCAAAGTTTTTAAAATACGTAGTAACTAATATAATTTTAATTGAAAATCATCAAATTTAATTTCGATTTCCATTAAATTCCGCTTTTAAATGAATTTTGTTTAAAATATGAAATGACCAGCAATGTCTGTGAAAATTCAAAAATAATGCTTTTCATGCTACAGATAACATCAGTTTATACAATACAAATTTTATTGATGATCGTCCAATCGTTTATTTCGGAATAATTCTTTTGGAGAAAATGGAAAAAGAATGATTTTCCAAATATGCATACTTTTGTTTGTATTTAATATTTTTTTGTGGAAAGCAAGCTCGAGAGAGTGAACCTTATTATAATCGAGTAGTTCGAGTGGTGTCTGCCGTGTGGAGATACCTGTGGATATTCACTTTGAACTTCTCTAGATTGTAGTGTTCAACAAAAACGTGCCTCAGTAGTTGATTCCACAGGCTTGCCCTTCTTCAAAGAAAGGAATCCCGATAAATTGACGTTCTGAGCGTCTGCAGGCGAACTTGTTATACATGAATCACGTCTCCCTGTCGAGTAGGTCTTGCAAGTACTACTCTAGGTTGAACAGCTCCGAAGAGCATCTGCCGTAGTGGAATTGTTAATAATTAGTCAGGTCAACGACCTAACCAAAGAAGTACAAATCTGGGCCTAGCACAGAATTAGAAGTATATAGCTTTTAGGTTTGAAGTTGACTCCAAGTTTTTGCGAAGCTGCCTTAACTAATTCGGTCACGTGACTATGCCAGGACATCTTGCTCCTAACCTCTATGGCCAACAAGCGAATTTTATGACCAGGCAAGACCAAATCCTGAGCCTCGATGCCAGCCTTCTTTGTAAAAACAGCAGCCTTGATCTTTGATGTACTTAGCTCGATCAGATTATTTCCATCCAGAATGTTTTCAATAGTAGTATTGATGGTGGTGATCTGTTGCTGCCTAGAGTTTGCAGCTTCGTCGAGTGTATCGTTGATGTACGAGAGAAAGAGAGTAGGTGACAAGATACATCCCTGGGAAACACCAGCGTTGACCTCAAGGCCAGGATCTTCCCGGTTGATCTATGTTTACGAAAGGAGTATTTATGGTCGTTGATGATGTTTAGTATAATCTAGAGGGAAGAGAGCTATTTCGAATGATAGAGAAAAGAGTTTGTATAACGAACTTGTTGGTTCAGCTGCACATCTCTTGAATACGATAGGTGGATTTCCATCGAGGTTAGTAGTGTTATTGGTGCCCATAGAAAATATTCCTAATACTTACCACTTTTCTATATCTTCTTCTTAAAAATCTATTATTATTCATTATCAATATCTATTATAATTCAACTTGGCTATTGTAATAATGTGATGGCTATAGAAGCGGCAGAATCGTTTGTTATTTTTCACTTTCACCGTATTTTTTATGCATTTGAGTGAAAACAGGGCTACTTTATACTTTTGAAACCAAGTCGTAAAAGAAACTCTAAAAAAATAGTGACGATGTTATAACAAGAAGGTTGTTCTTCCCATATATTAGAATATAATTTGATAAAAAGTAAATTAAAATGAAATATAGATCTGTTTCGGACTGGAGGCACTGTATACATATCGAGCTTATCCACCATTTTAAACAAATACAGCCATTGTAATTTTTTCTTACCAAAACATAATGTTCTTATAACAAACATTTGTGTTTACAAAACATGTTTGCAAGGAAGCAATTTTTACTCTAAGTTCGTATATTTCAATCCAAACAGCCAAACTTGTCAGACCATTTACTAAAACAGTTTTACCAATAACACAAGTAGATACTTAATGAAACGCTACTGAATTATTACGCTGATAAAATGGACTCGTCACCTAGGCAACGAAGGAAGCGGTTCACAGCGCTTCTTAAGTGCCGCCGTTTTTTGTCATAAACTCAGTTTGGTTCCACTTTACACTAAATAACTTCGTCATGTATAATAGATAACTAATACAGTTTGTACCACCAAGGATTTAAGATCATATCTATTGGATATCTAATACAGATTAATAATTAGATTGATTAGAACATACTACGTAACTAATTTATTTGAAAATGAATAATGCATAATTATTATCACCCAAACCTGTGATCGAGAATTTCCAAAATAGAATATTTGCCGTTATGTTTCCAAAATGGATTATTGTTTTTTTTTTCCTTCTATTTATAAAAATGCCACTTTATTTCAAATTTGGAAACATTTATACTACTAATAAAAAGTTTTGCCACCCCATAATGCATTCATTAAATTTGAAAATAATATACATTAACAAATCTGGTCGTTTGTTTTTTCGGAATAACTGAATATTTGATCTATTAGAGCAATGTAGAACGGTAAATTTTGAATGGCACACCAGCAATTGGTCGCCAGAAGTCGAAAAAATCGGGGAAACCAATCGCAGAAGACGAATCATCCTTCGCCAAGACAATGCTCACACATCAGTTCAAACAAAAACGTTTTTGAACAGTCAAAACATCGAATTGATTCTAATGGAGATTGTTTTGAAAATCATAAAGCCACATCCAATATTTCTATCTCAGAACTTAAGTGACAACCCTCATAGTTCTCTTCTTACCCGGAGGAGCAAGAAATAGGGTACAAGTAAGTAAAACATAATAAAGGATTCCGCCGCTCTCAGACTATTTTGCTCATTTGCATCCATTTAAAACACGCTTATTTTAATGTTGTCATAATTACTACCATCACAAACACAAACAGCACGAAATTTAAACGTCAACATTCAATTATTGATCTGTCAAAAGTACCTTAGAATGTTTCATTATGCAAATACTTGAAAAACTTCTTTCAAGTATTCAGCTATCTAACCAAAATTTTTCTAATGAATGTGAAAGGTACAATTTGTATTGTTTCTAATGTACTTCTGTTCAAACTAATATTATTAATATTTTTGTTAGTGAAGCAGCACTTCCACTAATGGCACTACCAAATGTGCGAAACGTTTTTCTTATGACACATACTCTCTTCAATGTAACCCGTTGCCACGAATGCTGATTTCCATCCCTCTTGTGCTTTCAGTACTATATAGGAAGGTTACATAGGACGATTTAGAATCACTTCTACAGCAGCTTTTGGGCTTGATTTCGTGGCCCCGGTTGCACATATGCAAGGCCAGTCTTTGTACATTGTTCCTTGTGGTATTCAGACTAGTTCTAGTACCCCATACCACTGCACCATATGTGATAATTGGTCTCATATTTGCCCTGTATATCCACAGTAGGAGCTTTAAGTTACAACCCCAATTACTCCCTGCGAAGTTTCTGCGTACCATCAGAGCTTTTGTACTCAATGAGGTCTTATTCGGGTTGACATTAGTTCCACCCATCGACACCACCTTCTGGTGCTGCTGAGTCCTGTTTGAACATGTCACAGAGTGTATTCTCAAATCTCCCTCTTACATAGATGACTATGTCGTCAGCATATTCTTGACAGGATATGCCGAGTTCAGTCTGCCCGCCTATAGAGTTCGTCTACTACTAAGTTTTACATAAGTGAGGATGTAACTCTATTATGGAGATCTCCTGTAAGCAGTAATTGAAATAGTGTCTTGCCCTATTTTCATTTCTACTGCTTAAGTAGATAGATCCATCTGGAGGTTTTCCTATTTACTCCTCTCGCGTCTGATGTTCTTTTGGGAGCCTGATTTCGAGTATTGCCTCTTTGGTATGCAAATTGACAAGGTCGGAGGAATTTCTACTTCAAAATCTTTGTTCCAATGTAGTTTTCGATAGCTTTTTTAAGTAAAACCGATGTGAGGCTAATTGGGGATGCGTGGACTCCTTCTTTCCTGCTTTTGGTATAAAGGTTACTTTGGCCTTTCTCCAAGGCTCACTATTTTTCATATTAACGTAAGTTTTAGTTTTGCTCCTTTCGGCACGGTCATAATGAACCTAGTTAAAATTCATATCAAGAATTTCTTTTTTGCAATCCTACGCTAACATATATTTTCCAACAAACTAAATATTAAAGTGACATTAGATGCTGTAGGAGAAATTTTTTTTAATCAAGTTCTCTCAAATCGCGTGAATGTTCATTACAAACATAATTTCCTCGTCGACAATTATTTTAATTATTCTCTCATTTTTGCGTGACTGTTACTCAACTCATCTTCTACTCTCATTACATGAAAATAAGAAAAACGGATTCGAAACGAGATCGTTCATGAGTTTTAATAATACATCCGAATAATGTTATTCGATCACTTACTTTTTCCGTTTCGGTATCAGTATATCGTTTCCTCGATGTATACTCTGGCGCTAGATAACATTTTAGATGTCCTGATGATCTTCCATCTAATGGCAAATGACTAAGGTACAACTTCACTTTACCTTTAGAAGACAACAGAAGCGACTGGGGTGTTACTATAGGAACACAAGAGCTACTAAAGGCACCATCTGAAACAAAATAGATAACTTAGAGTAATAGATCAATGCTGACAACGAATCTATGAATAGATACATAAGTCACACAAGAAGATATGAGAAGATTCATAATAAGATGTCACCTTCCACTTGAAGTCCAGAACAATCGTGAGGGTGTCATTTCCATTAAACTAGGTAACGTTAAAAGGTCGTGGGGTCTTAGAAGGAAGTCAGTATACGTTAATTTTCTAACGGTGCCGACCAATCAGAGCGCGGTAACTAGCATGACCCCGAGAATCTGTCACACAAGTGTTAACGACAGGAATTAGCATTGCGCATTGAATTGGCGCTTCATGACTTCTTACTATATGTTAGCACGCCTTATGTCAGTTTAAACCATACCTTAATTGTATGCTGCAGTGCAGTAGGACTTTATCAGCGTGCAAAGGTGTGGAATGAAGATAAAATCCTATCTACTGAAATGCGCAATTATTCTTGAATGGCTAAGAGTTCTTGAGGCCGCGTGAATATAATATCCTGTCTGTTCCATGAAATAAAGGACTATTGAAAATATGATTATCAATTATATTGTTTCTAATATATTATGTGTATCTTTTATTTATGTATTTCTTTGAGCGAAGCATGGTAGGACTTTGCGTTGTAAGGAACTATCCTCTTCGGAATGAAAGGAACAAACACGCGCTAGATTAAATCTATATATATAAAATGAATTTCTGTTCGTTAGTCTCGTTAAAAGTCGAGAATGGCTGGACCGATTTGGCTGATTTTGGTATTGCATTATTTGTGGGAGTCCAGAGAAAGTTTATTTCAGAACGCAACCATAATATTTGACATTCGACAAAAAAGTATACGTAGATTGATAAATCTTAAGTTATGTCACAAATTAAATTTCTGAACACAACCATCTTATTTGACATTTGACAACCAACTATATGTAAAATGATAATCTTAAGTTTTGTTACAAATTAAATTTCTGAACGCCACCATCTTATTTGACATTTGACAACCAACTATGGTGTCGATCCATGCACTATATCGATCGAACAAAGAGTCCATCTTTCTATCTTTGTGAGTGACGATTACCGCTACGTGTACGACAACTACGTGTAGTGACATTTCAAGTTAAGTGCTTTTTTGTTGATCTTTTGTGATAGTGACACTTTCCTGCTAACATGAGAGTATTTTTGCAGCAAGACGAAGTTGAAAATGTGCTTGCGAAGCATTGGAAATAATAGTCGCAGTGGACACCTCGACCGGATTTATCACATTACCCACAGATTTTCGTCAGCGTGTTTTCCCAGATATAGCGCAACAGTTCAATAACCATAATTGTCTGGGTAAACGAGCAATATTGGCGGCGAAAAATAAAATTGTGGAGGATCTCAATGCGACAATTCAGAATTTTCTTACGGGACAGTTGGTTTCCTTCAAATCAGTCGACACCGGTATGAACCAGGATGACGTAGTCAACTATCTCACGTCCTTTTTATATTCATTAGAATTGCCTGGATTACGACCTCACAATTTGCAGTTAAAAGTAGGATCAGTTGTTATTATGCAGCGTAATATTAATCAACCTCGACTGCGCAATGGAACAAGACTGGCTGTGAAAAAGGTGATGAATAACGTCATTGAGGCAACAATCATAAAAGAAAAATATAAAGAAGAGGGTGTCTTGATCCCGCGTATACCGATTTCCAGTACGTCTTGCCTTTGGAAGTTAGCGGAATTAATTTGGAGTTTCTCTGTTTCGCGCATGGAAAATTATACGTCGCGTGTTCGCGCGTCGCAAAACCGTCATCTTTGTTTATTTACGCACCACAAACAAAAACAAAAAATATAGTTGATCAGAAAGCTTTAAATTGATTAACAGTATCATAACTGTGTGTACCGTATCAAATACTTGTCACATTTGATGGAAATATCATTTCAATATTGAAAATTTGTTATTTCTTAAATTAATTTATTAAAAATTAATATTATAATCTTTTAAATTGCTGTGTTTCGTCTTTTATGAAATCCTGACGTTTAAGAGGCGAACTCCATTGTTGGCAACATCATTAAAAGCTTGTAAAATATGAACCGCTTACGGCGGTAAAAGCCACAAGCTCTTTAGTCAAAGGATTGGAAGGATCATATAAAGAAGGTCACAAAAAAGTTGGGGAACGCAAGAAGGAATTAAGAAACCTGAATATATAAATATAGTGAATGCTTTAGAAGTTGATAGATTATCGTATGCCACTCTCACAAGTTATTCAGATTATAAAGTTTAGGTGAGTAATTTTATTTATTTTGCAGTTTTATTCGTTGATAGCAATATGATAAGATGTACCGTATAATTATATTTTATTAATAATGATAATAGTTATTTATGATATAGAGATTGAGAATAAGTTTTTATTTTGTGAGTGGAGATGATTTTCAACTTCTACACGAACAAAATAAAATAACTTTGGACTCGTATATCATACAAAATTTTTTTTAAATTCTCCTTACAAAGAAGATAAAAATTTTTTACTATTATCAAAGTTTATATAGTTAGGAGGTATAAAAAGGAGTTAGGAGACGTTGATGTGCGATATACAGGGTGGCGCAAGAGAGCGTGTATATTACATCATGTTTTTTCGCGAGGTAAACGGTGCGTGGGCGGAGGGAGCCTAGCGTGGTTGAATAGTTGCACTTCGACGAAAAGCGTCGCACGTTTTACGAGAACGGTCGAAGGCGACTATATTGTTCAGAATATGGATTAAAACACAATAATGAAGCTCCGAGTGCAAATTTGAAGAGATCGTTGATTAACATAAATATGAAGTTACTCGTGTCAACATTTTTTTTAAAAAAACTTCTTATATCGGTTCCGTGGTGTAATGGTTAGCACTCTGGACTTTGAATCCAGCGATCCGAGTTCAAATCTCGGTGGGACCTCAATTTTTTTTGGAATAAATGTAATAAAGATGATTTAATAAGTTTCAATATGTATATAATTTTTGCATATATCGTTTATATTTAATGCTTTTTCTAGCTGTCTCACATATTTCGATATATTTTCTTGCGTTCACATTATTATTTGTTGTAATAAGTTGTGTTGCTCAGAAAACAATTGGGATCATATAAACTTTTCCTAGTACTATTTCGAACAGTTTTGAGATTCCTGGTTTTCCGGCCACCCAATACAATGTGAAAAATATGTAATTTTTGCAAGTCGGGGGCATTAGTTTAGATTAATCAGATAGCAGAATATTAAGTTCATCAATAAAAATACGAGGCTCGCCTTAATTACTTAAATCAATGAACAAATTGACTTTTAAAATTCATTAGTGGCAACAATATTTATACGTAAATGAAATATTTCATCAACAAACTAAGGAAAATAGAGAGGTTACGGCTACTACTATTATGTATGAGGTAAAACGTCAAACATCGGTTCCATGGTGTAATGGTTAGCACTCTGGACTTTGAATCCAGCGATCCGAGTTCAAATCTCGGTGGGACCTCGATGTTTTTTTTTGGAATAAATGTAATAAAGATGATTTAATAAGTTTCAATATGTTTGAGGTATTACTTTTTATTCACGTTTCACATGGTTCAAATATATGATTGATTTAGATCTTAATAATTTATTTTATACTTTTTCTAGCTGTTTCACATATTTCTCATATTATATTTTCCTGCATTTACATTATTAGTTGCTGTAATAAGTTGTGTTATTATGAAAACAACTGGGATCATATGAACTTTTCCTAGTACTATTACGAACAGTTTCTGAGATTCCTGGTTATCTAGCCTCCCAGTACAATGTGAAAAATATTTAATTTTTGTAAGTCAGAAGCATTTACTTATATCAATTAGTGTCAACAATATTTTCACGGTAATGAAATGTTTCATCAATAAACTAAGGATAGTGAAGAGAGACTACGTCTAGTACTCTTGTATTTATAAGGT